>JAUKUD010000003.1:2595107-5190215 GCA_030549215.1 Schizothecium vesticola
AGATCATCACTAGTGCTCGTTGTTGTACACAGCGGAGACTCTCCATCGGCTGTTCCACGGTGGTCATCGAGCAAAAGGTATTGCTGGATTCGGTCAAGGCATCCAAAAGCTGCCGTGGTGTGAGGAATGGACTGCAGCACCTTGCCTAGGGGTGTCGTCAAAAGTTCTAGCAGCGCTAGTGTTGTGAAGGCGCGAGCCGCGCTGAGACCACCTTCGGAAAAGAATTCCGACGAGAAGACAAAAAGAGCGAAGGCGAATGGTGCTGAGAGCAGCTTCGGAAGGGTCCCAAACAGGTTCATGAAGGCGACGAACCACCGGAAGTGGGCCGAACGGTCGAGCTCATGGGTCCTCGCGTTCTGAACTGTGTCGAATACGGTCGGGGTCAACCCCATCATCTTGATGGAGCGCATATTGCGAAGGACTGTGGACGTCAGGGAGATACGCTCTTGTGTTGCTTGGTTCCACTGTTTCAGTCGACTTGGTATTAACTTGGCGATGGTTGAGTTGCCGGCCGTTGAAACTGAGGCTGGTCAGCATCACCGAACGAGAGGGGGTTTTCGATCCCTCTTGGCAAGGTCGCCAAGACGGGGTTTATCCTTACCCACTGCGAGAATCAGAGGAGCAATACAGGCCCAACCAATCTGACGCTCGAGCAGCCAGATGGCTACCGCAATTTCGATTGTCCCAGCCCAGATTTCGTACAACTTCTCAACCGTGAGTGCAATCCGGTCAACGTCGGCGCTCATGAGTGTCAGGGCGGCTGAGGCTTTGGTAGCATCGCAGGCTACACTTAGCGTCTTGTGATAAATGAGACCGGCGAGACAACCGCGCACCTTGGTGATGGTGCGATAGAGCTGATAGCTGTACTGACCGTGTGATATCTAAGATTGCAAAGTCAGCTGCATGGGGATTGCGTCTGATTGCGGACGGACTCGAAAGATCGGAACTCACAGCAATCCCAGTGTACACAAGTGCGGCAGCCCCTATCAAGCCATACCCATGGTTCTCGTCACTTTCGGTTGTTGGAGTTTGCACATAGCTAATCGCTGCCATGATGAGGAATGGCTGGGAGAAGCTCAACGCCATATATGCAAGCCTGGCTGGCACGGGAACAAGAAGGGCGTACTTGAGGGTGGAACAGATGGCGAAGAAAAGCGCTCTTCGGCGCCCATGATTCGCTATGTTCGCTTCGTGTGAGAGTCCAGCCTGATATGCACGACTGGGAAATGCAGAATTACCTCTTTCCCAAGCATGCCTCATACGATGCTCGAGGTCACTCGACGAGAACTCATCCTCAAGTTTGGACAAGTCCTCTATCTCAAGGTTATGTCCAAATCCTTTGAGGACCAGTCTATTGAGCCACCAGAAAAGAGTGATGTTAAACAGGCCACTAGTGGCCTCGAGTCCGTAAGCGGTCTTGTCCGGGAGTCGATGAGCCTTGGTTTGTGCCTCGAGCACAAGGAGGGCCCCCTTGACGGCAAATCCGACTGTAAAAGCGACGACAAGTACTGTGTCTCGGCCACGCAGCCACAACGTTCTCAAGACGACAGCGTCAAGGAGAAAAGTAAGAAAGAGAAAACTGGCGAGCAGAACGGATGGCCGTATGCTTCTCCGGTGCTCGTAGTATGACAGAAGTAGGATGGCCAGTGCCGAGACGAAGGACAAGACCGCCGAAGGGATGGTTGTTGATGGGCGCGCCTGTTGAATTCCAGGGGTTGCACTCCACGGTACCAAGCAGACCAGTTGCACAGCGGCATAGATTCCAGCCACACACTAACAGAATTAGGATTTGGCGTGTAGTTTACTGGGGTTGGTAGGGCTAGGTGCTTACCAACTTAAGGAGGCAGGCTCCGTTGCAAGGGAGAATGATTTGAGCCCGATGCAAACGAGAAAGTCGAGCCGGAACAACCGATAGAAAGATGGCACAAGGCACGATACTGAGAAGGGCCTGCTCGAATAGGAGCGTGAAGTCGAATCCCCCACGACAGCCTAGGGCAATGGTCGGGCCAAACAACTTGTCGCCGATATCGCACATGGCGACAAAGTCTTCAGGATCGGCCATTGGCCCAGATCGAGAAGCAAAATTCTAGCACCGCAGTCGAGTTGAGACTGGGCGAGTCTCGTCGTCTTTCGTTTTGTTTCCGTCGGGAGTTTGTCGTTTGCGCCCCTAAAGTCTTGCGGAGGAGCATATCCGGCTTAATAGGCACTCTTCTGTGATGATGTGATGATTGAGCATGGGTTCTCGGAGATGCGCCGAGGGGCTAGGCAGACCGGATCTCTAAACCAATGTTTCATGGTTGACAGTTGGATGATTTATTAACGTCCTGTGGTTGGAACTATGTTGCAGTCTGTGCCTTCGATTGCTGCCGTGGATCTGTGCCTCATTGCGGTATCATGGCACCGAAAATGGTAGGTGCTCGGACCAGACTTCTTATTTAGCACATTTGCGGCGGCAAAGCACACACTTAGTGAAAGCACACCGTCTTCTGTAACCATTAATAACTGCCGGTGCTACGCCGCTGCACCGTTGCAGACAACGAGACGACGGCTCAGGCAACCTTGTTTACCCGCGTCCGCCATATGTTAAAAGCCATGAAAAGTTCCTACTGGTTCTGGAAGCGAAGGCTTGCAATTGGGCGTCAAGACTGGGCCAATACTGCGGCAATCTGACCGAAAAAATCGACACCGTGGTTCACAGACATCTTAGCTACACCACAAAAAGGCTGTTCTTTTAACATGGAAGCACAAGTTTACTGCAATTTGGGAGGTGCATTCTGCAACTCTCTTCAGTTGCTATCAATCACGCGTGGATAAGAAGACCCTGAACGCGTGCATCGCTCCGGTAGAAACGCTCCAAGGTGAAATTTTTTCAGCTTTCGAAAGTTGCGGCATGTATGCTTGATATCAGAGTCGACGTAGCTTCGCCGAGCGGTGGCATGCCACTTGACTGGAACCGGCATGGTATCACCCGCACACATGACTTGCTGCCGGAGCTGATCGATGCAGTGGCCTTGTCTCTGTGTTAGCCAGTCGCCATAAGGTCACGATCGTCGGGGAATCGTTACTCTCTATCATGCATCTTGGCCCTAGCGTCTTCAGATTTAGGATAGTGCTCAGGATATATGAGCTTTCGGAGGTTATTCTAGGCACAGTCAGTCATTCTGCAATGGTCCGTATGTGAGGGGATAGCTTGCCAAACAGTGGAGAGTGTGGAACATGTCGAGGCTATCCCGCCGGGTTTCAGTCAGCCACTTCCAATGCTAAGAGAAAAGGGGTAAAGCAGCGGACCCAATCCCGTATCCCTCGACTCGAGGATTGTAAAAGTCCCTGTATTTCTGGCCAAAGGTTTCTCGAGCTTCATCTTTCGTGATGAGGAAATATCGTCCTGCAGAAGAAGAAAGGCCCGGTCAGCTATTGTCCTCAAATTCTTCACGGTGCTTGAGTGCTCACCAAAGGTCAATATATCCCATTGTTATCGATTTCCGGTCTAACGCCGACGCACCGGTCGATCCCAGGATGTGGTTGTACATCTTGCCCTTGTCATTGAAGCTCACTCCACCTGAGAATGAAATCTCCAGCGGTGCAATATGAGTTCTTGCCAGTCCAAACTCATTATCTGACCAATGAGTTGTGCAGAGATTTGAGGAACGAGTTGTGTGAGCAAGGAGGTATAAACAAGCTGATAAAAGGATGACAGATAACAGCCATGGAAACACCAGCAGTTCTCTGCTCCATGGCCGTGACCTGACATGTCTGCCGTCTCCATGGATCAAAGAAACGTCTCCATCTGAGGACGCCCCATCTGAAGACGACTTGACGGGAGAGTTCGTCATCGATGCAGACGACCTTGGCGTGGCTGTGTACTCCGACATCTCGCATGGTACGCACAGGAAGGAAGAACTCGTTGGCACCCGTCCACTCCGTCTCATGAATCATTCCCAAGGCAACCAGGACCTCTACCAGACGCTGCTTGTACTCCAATATCTTAACTTGTCTTCGTATCTGGCGTCTACGAGCGTGGGCTTTCATAGCGAACTCCCCTGCTAGTTCTGCTGCTGACTTAAATGTACGACTCGAATGTCTTGACATGCAGCCCGTCAACCATCCTCTTACTTGCTGGGCTCGACTTTCCCCCGAAACGGTTCTTCTCCCCTTGTAATAGGAGATTTGTAGGCTCGAAGCCGGTTGGACAAGCCGCATTGCTGCCGCAAGGGATGGTGCACCCTGCGGGCGTTCAGCCGGACTCGCTGGCATGTTTGGATCCAAACTCATCTGTCGGCTAACCGCGTAAATTTCTCCGGGTTAGCCACGCTTGGCTCATTTGCTAGTCCCTGCTCGACAGCGGAATTTGCCTAATACGTACTCCACAGAGCATATTTAGACATACATGTACGGTGTTCGTGAAAGCCGTATACAAAAGCCGAGTCCAGATACCGAGACGGCGCTTAGAGGGGACTCTCCGAGATTCGCCATGAAGCCAAAAGTTCATAAGTACAGTCCAGGGAGAGAAATATGCACGATGGGAGCAAGCTTTGTCACTAACTACGCCCACACAAGCGCATCATCGCCCTGATCGTCGACCAAATTCCTCAATATGCTGTCCAGTGTCTTGGCCGGAGCCTTGCTTCTTCTCGGAGCCGCGCAGCCGATTCTTGCCGCAAAGCCGTCGCCGGGCTGCGGCAAAGCGCCCAAGCTCATTACGGCCGCCGCCGCCACAACCCCGGGCCTGAGCATCACCTCTGGCGGTGCGAAGCGCCAGTACTTCGTAAAGCTCCCGGCCAACTACGACAACAACCACCCGTACCGTCTGATCTTCACCATGCACGCCGTGGGCGGCAGCGGCCAGCAGGTCTCCAGCGGCGCCGGCGGCTACTACAACCTGCCGAACCTCATCAACGACACCACCGGTGCCATATACGTCGCGCCGACGGGCACTAGCGGTTCTCTCGGCATTGGCTGGTGGAACAACGGCGGGTCCGATGTCACCCTTGTCCAGGACCTGATCAAGGAGGTTGAAAACGATGTGTGCATCGACCAGAACCTGCGCTTCTCGACGGGCTTCAGCCACGGTGCCGCCATGTCCTTCATCCTCGCCTGCGCCCTCGGAAAAGAGCTCCGTGCCGTCGCCGTGCTCTCCGGGAGCCCCCAGATCAGTGGTACCTGCCCCGGCGGCACTGAGCCCGTGGCCTGGTACTCGCAGCACGGTACCCGCGATCAAGTTCTGAATATTTCCGGTGGCCGCCAGATGCGCGATCGGTTCATCAAGAACAACGGCTGCGCGGCCAAGGAGGCCAAGGAGCCCGCTCGTGGTGAGCCGCACATCAAGACCGTCTACGAGTGCAAGCCAGAATACCCGACCACTTTTGTTGCCTTTGACGGGTAAGTGATTGTTATTGTGTAGCGGTGGTAATAGGTTGAAGGCTAACTTGTGTTCTTGCCCTATAGTGACCACACTCCCTCCCCAAAAGACCCAGGTGCTTCAAGCACCTTCTCGGATAAGTACACTTGGGAGTTCTTCCAGCAGTTCAAATAGGGGGTTTAGGGCTTCGCGTACACATGTGGTAAATGATCGTTATTGTTGGAGTCCCCGGAAGCTGCGCAATGTCCGATAAAAGCCACTCTTTCTCGTATCCTATTTACATGTCGCGGAGATACGTCTTTTCCAGCCTGCCGTCCGTGACGAAGTGCTGCTGCTCTGTCTTGGACAGGTCCGATAAGACAGAGATCTCGATATAGGCGTGACTATTGCAAAAGAAGAATCCGACTTTCTTGTCGACTCCGTGCTCGTCATAATGCAACTGAAGAGACTTTGTGACCTCTGAAATCGGGTCCAGGCTCACGGTGTTTGGCGAGGAGCTCGGTTCCATCGTAGGCCAGGTGCTTGAGCTGCTTTCTTTCAAGTTCCATCTCCAGCTTCTCGAAGAGGGCGAACGCGAGCACCAGAATGATAGTGCGGTGATAGGGAGACGAGACGGGGGTTGTTGGTTCGTCAGATGGCTCAGAAAGCCCAGAGTGGCATTGGTAGGTGGGGCGGCGGCGATAAGATGATGTTTTCACTCGGGGATTGGATATTCTTTCATTCGCTCGAGTGTCATCAGCCCAAAGGCTGTGGAAACCCCGTCACGACCGCCGTGGTTGTTACTGAAGATGTCCTCGTCCTCTTGCAGGTATTCGCCGTGGTGTTGGCAGAATTCATGAGACTGATCACAATAATGCACATCTTTCTTCACCTCACGTCTCCCAACTTCACAATGAGTCTTTGCCCATCTAGTGCATGTGTCGCTTGGCAAGACCTTACCAAAGCCTGCGAGGTCTGCGACTACTGGGAGAACTGGGTGGGGTCCTATAGGGAAGTTGTCAGAAGCACGGCACAGTCGATTTAGTAGATTTCATAGGGGTTGCAGACTGCGTGATTGTGTTGCTTGTGCGGTTCGGACTCCTGGCCAGAACATACTTTTTCTATGGGCCTTCCTATAGGATTCAGACTACGTCTTCGCAGTGGCCCAGCCTTGTAGCCGGACTGGCTGTGCCAAGTATCCAGTTAGTTCCGCCGACTAGATGTCCAGGGCCTCCGAACCCCTTTCTTTCCGACAGAATTCCATATCAACAGGGTCTCGGGTGTCCAAGACGCCCCCACCGTTCTGCCATTTACTGGTGTGTGCTAGGCCGTGCCACCAAAGATACTGAATTGCCCAGGGCGAGGGACGACAACCTGCCCTGTCATTCCCGATTTCTTCGATCTGAGTTGGGAGAAACGGGACTGATCAGACTCAGCGCCTCAGAGTCAAAGGTGATTTCGACGGGACTGCCGCGGTCTGACGGTAGCTCCGACACAGCTGTGGTAGGCACTGAGGAGGCCGGCGGGGTCATGACGGGGTGCGAAAATCCGTCGACTTCGGTTCTCGGCGGTGCGGAAGGAGATGGTAACTCAGCGATCGCGGGCTGGTGTAGCGGGGCCGCAGCAACAACAGAATGCTGTGGTATCTGAACAAGATCAGATTCCAGGATGTTATCCCCAAATTCCGGGGCGTGCGAGCTCGGATGACTGTCTCCTTGCTTCCCCTGGGCAGCCGGTCGGCGTGTCCGGAACAGTACCAAGGCTAAAATGAGAATGGCGATCCCAACGAGGGAGCCGACCGCGGTTCCCGCGATAGCTCCTGCTGACAGGCCGGACGGTGGCGATGATGATGTAGTCGATAACGTGGGGGTTGAAGTGGTCGTGCTAATTCCGGTTGGACTGTGGCTGGAAGTAAGGCTGCTGCTGCTGCTGATGTTGCTGACGGGCCCAGCAGCTGAAGATGACGCCGTAATTGATGGTGACGATGTAGGTGGTGTTGTTACCGACTGCACCGTAGAAACACTGGTGCTGGTCCTGCTAGTGGATGTACAGGATGCGGTAGACGGGACTGTCACTCCGACGGAAAGACATTGCTATCATAGCAGTCAGATAGCCCAAAGAGGTGGTGATTGCAAGAGACGTACCGACGATAATCGAGCAGCAGCTGCTTCCTGATCTATTGGCCCGCAATTTACGACGATACAGCACGAAACGCCTGAAACAAAGTCAGGGCTTGAACAGCGGCATAATGTATCACCTGAACCGCAGGTGGTTGGACTTCTGTTCAAGCAAGTTTGCTACTTGATCTCAGTATGTGATTCTCGGCATCTCGAATAGGTACTTTTTTTTAAAAAAAAAGAGGGGGGGGAGACCCTGAGGCACTTACTGCACATGATGGGAGTTGCTGTTGCGTCGATACCGCAACGAACAACGGCACCAAGACGGACCTTCTCAACTTCATGTCGATAATCACCTGGTGTGGATGTGAAAGAAATCGGACGCCGACACCCCGCAGAAGCATAAGGGGGGATGCGAAATATAGCAGGAGGTTTCCATGGGCCGGATCTAGGCCAGCAAAGACCAGCCCAGGTGGTCAAACCCCCAGTTTTGGAAAGATCAATTTCGCGACAAGAACAGAGTTCGACGAATCAATGTGATTGAACATGAAATGGATCGATGAGGCTCCAGCCAATCCAGGACCTGCACGCCAAGCCGACCCGACCGGGCGCGTCGCCCCTTTGCCACTGGCACATAATTGGCTAGATGGCCAAGGAATCCGATGTTAAGAGGTAGTTAGCCGGTGGCTTCAACTTCGATTTGGGAGAGGCATTCTTCGTTACAGCGTGCTCCGCTAAAGCCCTAAAGCCATCTGGCCTGAGCATGTGGAGTCTCCACGGGCGTACGGTACCCAATGCCCAATACCGACCCGTGCCTCACGAGTTGGACGTTAAGTTATGCTCCAGGCTTCATCCAGGCTCCATTACGAACGCACCAAGCGGGGTCATTGCGATTGCTCCCATCACAGCCAGCCGGTGACAAACTCTTCAATTAGCCCTAACCTAGACCCGCTGATTGCGCAAGACGGGGTTCTTAGTCAGAACAATGAAGTGCATCACCGGCGAAGCACGTTCAAACAGCTGGCGTATCACGTGCCGTTCTCCGGCGCAACTACGAGTCATGACAGTACCCCACAGACAGAACCTTAGTTAACCGAGCAGCGGAAGAGCTTCCTCTCTTCCTCCTCCCCGTGCAATAACAAGACCATTTTTCCTAGTGCCGTGACAACAACCATCACGCCATCAACACCAGCATGTCATCCTCCCGGGAATTCAACGTGGGCATCATTGGCTACGGCCTCTCCGCCAAAGTTTTCCACATCCCCTTCGTCGCCCTTACCCCCTCCCTCGTGCTGCACTCGATCGTGCAGCGCTCGCCCGCACCGGGAAACTCGGCCCCCGCCGACTTCCCCTCTCTCAAACACTTCACCTCGGCGGACGCGCTCCTCTCGGACCCCTCGGTCGACATCGTCATCATCAGCACACCCCCCAACACGCACTACTCGCTCGCTCGCAATGCCCTTGTCGCAGGGAAGCACGTGCTCGTCGAGAAGCCCTTTGTGCCAAGCTCGGCCCAGGCGTACGAACTAGCCGCGCTCGCTCGCTCGCACCATCGCGTCCTCTGCGTATACCAGAATCGCCGATGGGACGCAGACTTCCTGACCGTCCAGACGCTCATCCGCAGCGGCACGCTCGGCCGGATCGTCGAGTTCGAGACCCACTTTGACCGTCTGCGTCTGGAGAAGCCGACCACCTGGAAGGGCCAGCTGAGCATGGACGAGGGCGGGGGCGTGCTGTACGATCTGGGAACGCACCTGCTGGATCAAGTATTTGCGCTGTTTGGGATGCCGACGGCGGTGTCGGCGAAGCTGGTGAACCAGCGCGAGGGCAGGCTCGTGTCGGGGGCCGGCGGGGCCGGCGAGGATCCGGATGGGGTGTCGCTTGTGCTGAGCTATGCCGGCAGTGGGATGCTAGTGTATGTTCGTATTGGGGTGGTGAGTGTGGAGACGGAGCAGGTGCGGTTCTGGGTGAGGGGGAGCAAGGGGAGCTATCGCAAGTCGGGTCTAGATCCGCAGGAGGAGCAGCTGCGGGGAGGAGGGAACGCGACGGATGCCGGGTTCGGAAAGGAGCATCCGTCAAGGTATGGGAAGCTGTGCGTCGTGGAGAAGGATGGCACGGTTGGGGACCGCGTGTGGGAGACAGTAGAGCCCCAGACGTATCGACAGTTCTACGAGTTGTTTGCAGAGGCCGTCTCGAGCGGCAAGGAGGAGGATGTGCCTGTACCAGCGGCCCAGGCAGCGCAGGTGCTTGCCATTATTGAGGCTGCGAGGGAGAGCGCGAGGACGGGAAGCGATGTTGTTCCGGTGACGGCCAGTACCTAAAACAGGTCAGTTTCAAATGCAAGACGACTCCGTCTTTAACTTCTAACATACACATCGTTCCCACGGTCAAGTGCATGACTGCTTGCAAACACTTGCATCAAAATAGTGCCCCAAACCCTTTCTTCAGTTGCGACGGCAGAGTAAAGAAGACCGGGCCTACAGGACTAAGGGACCCCTACCAGGATCGCGCATACCGATAACCGGGCCGGGGCTAGATATTACACTATTTCAATTATGTCAATACAAGGGGCTATGGGGTTCTCTCACTACCAGATGCTTCAATGCCTCCAGGCAGATTGCACCGACGACATGAACAGCGTTTGCATTAGCACACTTTCCGACGCTGGGGGCGCCCGCTTGTCGTGCCTCTGCTTCAACAATACAAGCCGATCCCTCTAGTAGACGAACCACTTGATTCGTCGGTCCCCTTCGGGCAGACCCTCACAGCGAAGCAGCTGCGTATCGATCTTGCCGCCAGACTTCCCCTCCCAGGTGTTGCAAGTCGCCTTAAGCCACTTCCCCCTTTTTGCCCCGGCGAAGACCGCGGCTGACGCCTGCCAGCATGCACCTCTGGCCCCAGCAGAGCGTGCGCTGCAGGACCGACACAGTATACAGGCAGTCATCGATACGGTTATTGAATACAACAGCCGAGACAGCGACACCCTGACACACCTTTTGTAAGCCTCTGGGCGAGAACCAGGCCACAGACTCCACCTCCGATGACCAGGATAGGATCGGAATGGACAGCTCGTGGAGCATAGGTGTATTGAGGTCGCGCCGTACAGAGCAATGAATGACTTCCAGAAAGTGAGTTGCATTGCTGGTAAATGTTGACTGCGTCGTTGCCAAGGGCTGCAGACCACGGGAACTGTGCGGGGAAGAAGGGTGGAAAAGGGAGGCAGACATTTTATGACCGAACCTCCCAACAAAAACAGAAAAAGGAAAAAAAGGAAACACGGAGTTGTCATCGCCCCCGTTTCCCACAACTGGCCAGTCTCAGCGCTTGACTCATTCCTCGACGACATGGGGTATGCGTTGGGTGTCGCGTTCAGCCGAAAGGCAGCTGTGCTGGCAGCGAATGACGGTTGACGTTGGCCAGTTGAACAAAGCTTCCAGCACCAACAAAGTTGCCTTGTGCGAGCCATAATCATGCTATTATCAATGAAATTCAAAATATTCGGCTGGAATCTCCTTCCATCATGCCTCGGGGATGTCTCGTCTTACCCCTGAGAATTCCGAGCAATGGGGTTGCATCCCACCCGGCTGCCGCCTCGCTTTGCCGGGATTCTTCAGCCGCAAAGTTCGGAGTTTACGCACTGTTGCTGCAGCCTGCTTGCAATATTACAACACGTTTGGCCTAGACTCTTCAACTCACCAGGTCTGGCCTTGGTCTAAGCCTCCACGATGTTATGGTCTGCCTTCAGCTCCGCGAGGTGTTGCTTGCCGTGGGCGCTACGAACATGGGCAGCTGTCTTTGCATGAAAATGGCTTGCATATATCTGGTCATTGGGCCCACTGGCAGTTGCAGGTGTGACACACGCTCGACATCCCAAGGCAAGGTTGATTGCCTATCGCCTGCATTGCCCTAAGTTCTAGCGCTGGTCAGCTCACGGCGCCGACATGGTTACCAATTCGGCGCCGGGCGCGCGTGGGCGATGCGGAGCTGTTGCCTGCCCATGCCATACTTTGGGGCAAAGCTGCATTTCAAGTGGTCGGAAACTTGACCGCTGAGCGAGCAAAAGCACTTACACGGCTGTTGCAACGATGGGGGGCTTATAACCGACCGCCCACCAGCATTGTGACAAACTGACAAACTTGCAACATTCACACTTCCTGTCTCTTTTAACAAGAACGTTGCTCTTTTACTGCTATTGTGCTGGACTATTCCTTCAACTTGTTATTCCATAATTTTTGACATTACTTGCCGCCATCTATGCCTGTTCTCTCAAAGTACGCGGCGATGCCGCCGGCGTCATTGCATTGGTACGCCAACAGCCCTGCTCTCAGTCCCAGGGCTGTCGACTGGGCGGACGTCCTAAAGAACGAGAGAAATAACACAATCTTCGAAAGAGATGACTGTCAAGTGTTCACAACTAGTCTTCTTCAGAGGGAGGTAATCTACAAAAACAACACCGCCCTCTTCGCCTTCGACACAGCAGCTCAACAGACACTCAGCGAGCCGGGAGACATGACACTAACTCTTGAGGGATGCAACGCGCTTTGTGGACCCCCTACCTTCTATGTGGATTCTGGGCCAAGGTTCATGACCTGGATTTTACCTAGTGAGTCGCTGAAAACCGGATTTCTTGCCCCTTAATGTCACTCGAGATGGGGGTTAGGATTCGAAGTAAACCACCGTGGACTTGACTGACCTCTTGACATTCCAGTAACTCTATTGCTTGCCAACATCGAATTGTCACCCACCGACAAGAGACGCTTTTCTGCTCTCGCGGAAACACTGGGCGATCCTATCGACGCAGTTTGGAGCTTGACGCACAAGCTCCAGACGTGGAACCAGCTCTACTACCTTGCCAGGAAACATGTTGGAACTCCCCGAGGAGGACGGCTATCACGCATGAGAAGACGGAGTCGGTACAACGCACTACGTTTGGTCAACAAGCTCTGTAAAACCTGGAATACAAGAATTCGTCGCCGCGAACACGTGGACTCGCCAGCATTGGTGACGGCGAGGGATGACGAGGAGAGAATCCAGGATGATGAAATGCGGGTCAGAGTCGTCGCTACTGTCCTTGCCGGCTTTGAAGATCTCCTTGGTGTCAACGCAACGACGGGGGGTTTCTATGAAAACATCATCGAAGAGCTCTGGGATAACAAGAGGCACACCTACTGGATCGAAGCTGCGCTTGAGCTTGCGGGCGGGAGAACAGATGAGTTCTTCCCGACGTGGCTTGTGGTTTCCGTTTACGTCCTTCAAGTCGCGTCGGCCTTCGTGAAAGGTGTAGGCGGAGAGCCTCCAACGCCGCCAGGGTTTGTTTACCCCCGTCCCTTTCCCCAAATTTTATCGGCCTAGTTGACGTCCGCTAACTGTCCTCCTTAGCGGAGTAATCGCATCTGCTCTATTCCTCTCCTACCTCGTACCCACGGCGGTGCTATCCACCTGCATCGGCGCCTTCACCGACAGGAGAACATGCATCAATATCATATCCCGCCTAGTCGATGCCACCGCACCACCCGACATCCGCGACAGACCGCTAACAAACCGACAAGATCTCTGCTCCGCAACCAACTGGGGGGACTACTTCCACCAGTTCCACTTCAGGGGCGGCAACGCCACCTATAGACCCTTCAAAGTTGCCAACCTCAAAGGAAAAACGGCCGTCCTCAAGTGCATCCTCACCGCCGTCGCTTCCACCCTCCCCACCGTCGCCGGTTTCGCCGGCGCATACCCCATCCTGCTCTACGCCCTCGCCAGTAAGCAATCCCCCTCCCCGTTCCCATTAGAAACCAACTCACACCCTCCGCAGCCGGTTTCGGGTGCCGTCACATCTGGCTCCTGACCATCTTCTCCCTCTGGCTCTTCAGTGCCCTCACAACCACCTCCCTAAACCTCCTCTACCGTGTCCCCGAACACCAAAAATGGCAAGCCATTCTCACCAAAGACACCCTCATCGGAATCGGCTCCCTCACCACCATAGTCCTCTCCGCCGTGGGCGCATTCAACAGCTGCGCGTGCTGGGGACGGGCACTATGGGTTGACAAGGTGATTGTCCCGCTGGTCACGGCGGGCTTTTATAAGGAGCAGGGGCAGAAGATCTTCCCGTGGATTGTTACGCCTGTGTTGGGGTTTCAGCTGTGTTTTTGTGCGGTGGTGATTGGGGTGAATAGGAGGGGGGTGTATTTGATGAGGTGGAATGAGGGGCCCAGGGGGAGGTTATGGGAGATGGGGCAGAGAGTTCGGAGCCAGAGGGAGGCCGTGAGGAGGAAGGCGAGGAGCGAGGCTGCAGAGGGGGAATCGGCCGGGACAGGGGTCCAAGAAGGGCAAGCAACCGGTGCGAATGGTGCAACCCATTCACCGGTGGACACACCTCGTGAATTGCAGGGGGCAGATCAGGAGTCTCGGGACCTCCTCCACGACGCAGCCCAGTCACTACAGGATGAGGAATTTTATGACGCCCCTGATAGCAGGGATGATGGCGACCCCGACCCCAGTAGCCAGGAGGCAGAGCCAGTTGAGAGAATGCACCCAGAGCTCAACCTTGCCGCTCAGCAAATCAACCACCCCGTCGAACGACCAGTCCCCGGATGCGGAAAGCTGGAAGGCGACGGCCTTGAGGCCTATGGTAACTTTGAAGCTCAGAGATACGACCGCAGGTTCTTCATGATTCTTTGGAAAACTCCTCGGCCTCGGGTCAAGACGCAGTAAGCACACCGGGTTCATCAGTTTATCCGCCGACGTAATCACCAGATATAAATAGCGAAAACCCTTATTTAACGTCACATCCGACGTTGTACCAATGTGTAGCCGTATTCTTCCCTGCCTAGGGCGTTGCTACCTTCCGTACTACTGTTACAACCTGCACTTAAGGTGGATCAGACTGTAAGGCAGTACGCCGCGGGGTTGTTAATAGTAATAGGAACGAAGGTTCTAGGTAAACTTAAAAGCGTAGAAAAAAAGGTTAAAGTAGGATAGAATAAGGTATAGCCGGTAGTAATAAACTAAGGGAGCACAGGTCTAGAAGAGCGAGAATAGTCGTACGGTAGGTAGGTAGGGACAGAGCGAAACTATTACCTTATTAAGCTTATATAGATCCTACGAACCCAGAAGTTTCTTAAATAGAGAGCGATTACGCTAGCCGTCGAGCCTATTTCTTAGCCTACGTTTTAGAGTGTAGAATTTGTTTGGTCCGTTTTGGGAGGTTCTAACCTTAGATAGCTAACGGGAGACTTGCCATCGCTGACTGTCGTGGGCTTTCCCACATATCCAGCGAATTAAGCGCCCAGTATTTTAGACCCATCTCCTCTGTATTTAACGTAATTAGAGACCGTTTCTCAGGATTCAGCCTTCGTCACCGCAGTGGCTCAGGCCTACTAGCGTTCTGGCAGTGCTAGGCATCTAGTCAGTGAAGCTGACTAGCTACCCAGGGCCCCTAAACGCCCTCCTTTCTGATACGAGGAAGGCAGGCTTCAATTGATCACTTACAAAACCCGCTATTATACCAATCCCCATCTCGCGATGTAACCCCCCTATCCTCGTTTCCCTTGGCGCAACATGCATTACAATGGCAGTTACTTGAGAAGGGCACTACTGTTAATGCGAAGGATCGAGGGGTTCAGTCATTACTGTCGTGGAAACATGATATCCCATCTTGCTGGATGTGGGACCTCGCGCTGTTTTGCCAATCCTGGGGACTCTACTCTCATAAAATGACTTACCTTTGAAAGGCTATATGTACTGTCCCGAATGGCAACAAGTGGCAGTTCCTCAAACGACACACGGAGTATTGCAGGAGTATGGGGATAGATACCAGTCAAGGCCGATATTCGTCCGTCTTTCCAATGAGAAAATCCAGCTTCCAGTCTTGAAAACAATCCAGAGTTGCTCCCTCGTGTCTGCCAGCGCACTGACACCCACCTAAGCACCATCATCACCACTCAACACCTCAAACTCCCTCACATACAGCACGTTACCATCCACACCACTCTCCAAAGTCCCTGTCACCTTCACATTCCTCGCCACCCCCTTCTCGTCTACCTCCTCGCGCAACCGCCTCGCCGCATTCTCCTCCTCTTTCTTCACCTCCTTCAACACTCCCTTCTCCCAATCCCATCGAATCTGCCTCTCCTTCCCGAACGGCTTCAAATCCACGAGTACGCTGCCCCCGTATTTCTCGATAGAAAGTCCGATAGTCCCTAGCCCAAACTCCACCACCCCCTCCAACACCACTTCGATCCCCAACATCTCATAACTCTTATTCACAACCTTTGAAAACTCCTCTTTCCAGACTCCAATCCTTGGAAGCAGTTGCGCATCTTTCGTGTACACGTACGCAACGGACTCCGCTTGGTTCGGAACCGGGCAGACGATTTCGATGTCGGGAATTTTGCAAAGGGCGTCGTACGCACCTGCGAAGCAAGGGCCTAGACCGTAGGGACAGCTTGGAGTGAGACCGACGACCATGGGAGGGCAATTATGGGAGTTGGTAATGCTTTGGGTGTGGGAGGTGAGGGTAGGTTGGAGGGAAGGGGGTGGGGGGGTGACGTCTGGGGCGGTTGCGGGTTTGTCGCTGGAGCAGCAGAGGGGGATTTCGGCAGCGGGGGGCTCGCAAGGGGAGGGGATAGCGGGAGTCCCTTCGAGTCGAGGGGGGACGGATGAAAATATGCGAATGATTCGAGCGACGGAGGGGACGCCGTTGGGGTCGAGGGCGAAGAGCATATAGTGCCCTGGGGGAGAGAGATTGGTGTTGGCGGGGGCAGGGACGGTGAGATTTGTGCCGGTTTGACGGAAACCGGTAAGGAACATGAGAGATTGGTTCATGTTGCGGCAGTGGGTGACGGAGCCGAGACGGACCCAGCTGATTTTGGAGATGGTGTCGGAAGAGCCGAGGGTGACGGAGAAGTCTTTGCCGTAGGCGATCTCAGAGGGCGCGGCGGTGATCGTTGGTCGGCTTCCGCCTTTGTGTAGGTACGGCGGCTCAAAGAGCTGTGCATTGGTGAAGCACTGGTCTGGTCCTGCGCCGCCATATTCGCCGCCTCCTGCGGAGAGGACCTTTCCGTCCGGTAGCAGCAGCGCAGTTCCGTGGTAGCATCGGTTGACGCTTTCCGAGGCCATTTCTGTCCATCTTCCGGTTGTCGGATCCCACAGCTCAGAGAGATGCACCGGCTGGGACAAGTCGTTGAAACCAGGGCCTTTGGTCCCTCCCGTCACGAGGACGCTGCCGTCGGGCAACACGGTAGCGTTGAACTGTCTACGTGGGACTTTCATGTTTGTCACCGCCGACCCAGTCCACTTTGGCGTGTCCACATTCAAATCAAGAAACTCGACTTCGTTGGTAGGACCCGGGTCGCTCTCCACGGTCAGACCGCCGCCAATGTACATGATCTTCCCCGTGTCGTACATCACCGAAGGGCAATAGTCGCGGAACATGGCCTTGCGCGACGTTCCTGCGCTGGACCATCTCCCCACCACGGCACCACCCGACACCGGTGTCTGGATGTCGATGCCGGTGACAGGGTCCTTGAGATCCAACCAGAACGAATCGGCGAGGGGTCCGACGACGATGATCCGCCCGTTGGGAGCTACGTGCATGCGCGGATACAGAGGGAAGACTGGCCCCTGCTGATTCAGAGGGTCGGTCACCTCGACCCAGGCAGTGGGATTCGCGGATCCAGTGTCCGAAGGCCAGATCTCGGGGATATTGTTGACGGTGAAGCTCTGATCATAGCTGCCGGATATGACCAGCGCGCGACCGTCCGGGAGAGTCAATACTGAAGGATACCAGCGACCCTTGTTGTGGGGGACCTTGGGCGTGAAAGTATTCGTGGCGGGATTGTAGACGCAGGCTTGGTTGACGCCCCAGCCGTCTTTGACATGGCCGCCGGTGATAAGGATGGTGCCGTCGGGCAGGAGACTGTGGCCGGCGCAGAAGAGGTTCACAGGGCGTCCGTCGATGCCAAGCGGTTCATTGGCGGTGGGGATGCTGGTTTTGGTGGCGGGGTCCCAGACGAAAGCCTTGGTGAAGTGTTCGTCGAGGGTCGCCAGATCGGTGCTCTTTGGATTTTCGCGCCTGCCCCAGTAGAGGACCTTGCCGTTGGGTAGCAAGGTGGCGTGCACGGCTACGTTGCTGAGCTCGAAGGGGTCCGACCAGCGGCCGATAGATTCCGCCATCTTGCTTAAGAGGGTGTGACAGTTGCCTAGGTACCTAAGGGAGGGGAACTTTGAAAAATTGAAGCTTATTCGCGGCGAGGAAAGAGAGAGTGATGGAGCTGGGAAGGGGGGTAAGGGGTGTCGACCGATTTCCTTCTACCGACAAGGTTATCAATGGCTCTGGATGGGTGTGATAAGGAACGTGGAGCATGTCTCAATCATCTTCGGCCTCGCGACAAGGAGCGCCTCTCTTTAACCAATCACCTCTCCCTCTACAAACTGACCGGCCGAAGGATCAAATCATTTGCTGGTCTCGCCCATAGGGCTGAGGCCTGGACCTGCGCCAAGCATTGTATCCCGATGCTGTGCATTGCAGCGGGAGAGGGGGTATGGGAGTTGGTGGCTGAGCCTTCTTACTTCTCCCAACCACGCTCCTTCTTGGCCTGGTGGGTAGCACAAAGAGGCTTGAAAATATGCAAACCTCTCCGAGTGATATCTTCGCATTCAACCATCACTCCGCTCCCAGCCAACACTGCATTCCACAACGCCAACATGGCCAGCAGCCACACGAGCGCGTTTCCCCTTTCATCCAAAGCGGCAACACACAGCTCTGCGCCCGGCGCTTGGAAGAGTCACAGCACGAGCTTCGGCTGGTCCGATCAAGACACACAGTCAAACATGGCGGCTGCGAAGGAAATTCCCTTGTCGTGATCCAGAGAAAAAGACAGACTGTCAGACAGAGATGGTCTCTGCTCGTCTATAAAGCTCTGAGGCTCACGCCCCTTGCTCGCCGACCGTGGGCTTCAGTCTTTCAGCCAAAGGTCCTCGACTCATCGTTTCACATACTCCCCGAACTCAGCCACTTTCTTGACGCACATCTCCAACCCTCACCTACATCATGGCCAGCGAAATTACCGCCGACGGGCATATCATTGCCCCCTTGGACATCACCAATCCTACGCCTTCGCTCGACCTTGCCGGGTTCAAATGGTGTCCGATTGGAGGCGGGCCCAAGAAGACCCCCACCTCCAATCTTTCGACGCTCTTGGCTCGTGACGGTGAAGAAAAACCCTTGACAAAAGATCAACCTCCGGCATCTGGCGAAACTCAGGTCGAAGAACAGCTTCATGTCCCCGGGGGGCCGGGATCGGAGCCCGACAACAACCCCCCCCTTCCCGCTTCAGCATTCAAGGGCTCCTACGCCGGCAATGGGTTAACCTGATCTGGGTGCCGGTTCCCTTCCGAACCGAAGAATTCGACCCCAATCATGAAGACGGACCCAATGACAATAAGCTGTTTCTCAGTCTCACCACCGAGCAACTGACCTTCGGTCCGACCCTTGGCAGCATCCCCAACCGCGGGTTCCATACCCAGAAGGACATTTTCCTCAACGGCCTTACATATCTCCAAACCGTCCAGAACACAACAAACGAGACGTCTGGAAAGGCGACAAACCCAGGTCCGACAAGGGTTCCGATATTCACTTCGAGCCCGGCATGTGGCTTCGCGTTCCGGCCGCCAAATTCTAGGGCGGCGAGACCGGCCGCAACACCATTTGCCGCATGGCATCCATTCCTCACAGTACGACCATCAACGCTCAAGGATTCGTCCCCGTGGAGAAAAAGACAACCGTAATCGGTGAAGAGCCTGGCCGTCCCAATTTCGAGCCACTCAATACCACGCCATTCCGAATCGGGAGGCCCCAGGCGAGACAATCCATCTTCGAAGTGGAGATGGACGCCGAGAGACCGAACGAGACGCGACAGGTGCCGAAGGATCTGGAACCGTTCGTCAAGAGTGGCAGAATCAACTCGGATATCATAAAAACCCCCAATCTCGTGCTTGAAAACGCCATCGTCGCCAGCAACCTCGACATCAAGGAAACCATCACCTTCGCAGTCACCACCGGCAACTCAAACTCCGAACTCAACGCCGGTGGGACTGCCAACATTGCTTTCCTCGCCGGTCCGCAAACTCCGTTCGCACAGCCTCCGGTCATAGTAAACAATGTGCCCTGAGTCAAGTGTGTCATGACCCCTTCGCCCGGCGAGGGTGACGATTCGAACGCCTACGCCGACTTCATGACATCGACCGTCTACATCGAGTGGATCGAGTACGACGTCGTTGTCGACCAGATGGAGAAAGGCGAGACGCAGATTCTTTTGGCGTCGTTTCCTCCCGGGGCGAGGGCCCCAACGCCCAAGTTCGCTATCACAGCACCACCGGGTGGTGTCACGGAGAGGAAGACGATCAAGGTGTCGGGCATTCAGATCCAATATTCGCGGACGGTGAATCTGAATTTTGGGCCGGGCACCATGTTGACTTGGCCGCATGTTAGCGTGGCAACGCTGGTGCCGACGGATCCGCAGCCGTTGGACAAGACTGATTAAGGGAGGGGGGAGAGGGTATTGGATGTGGCTGCTGGGCAGGTATTTCTTGGAGCGATTTCGACTATGTCTGAAAGTTTCAATACTAGTAGCTTGACTTGACTGGTGCGAGATATAATATCCGTCTCTTTCAGGTCCGCCGACTATAATTTCAATCTCCAATGCTCCCTGTCGCAACCCACCACTACCTCTCTCTCCCACCTGCGCATCTCACTTCCCACAACAGCCCAGTGCCGCCATTAGGAACGCACCATCCCAAACGCCGCCATTTCATAACCCCAACGCGTTCTCTTGCATCAAACTTTCTCCCCTCTGGCACCTCTCAAGTCCATACCCCAAGCAGCCGGACTCCCGACGAACTACGTGCCGCCAACCAACCAAAGCGACTGCTGCGATCACCAAAATAGACCCGACAACTAACACAGGTAATTCTTCACTTTCCCCAACCCAACTTGTCAGCTCGTCCTCTTCGGCTCCATCTCCATCTTCATCACTAATGATGACCATGGGTCCCTGCCAATATTTTGGTACTTATAACAGCAGCAGCGCCCACTTTAGCCACAGCAGTTGCTCAAAGCGTTTCTCAGTTGTCGGAGTTTGGAGCGACCCCCAACTCCTAGAAGGGTTTCCCTGCAGGTCACGTCCGAACAGCGGGCGTGGTGCCAGCCTCAGCCCCAATGCCTTATCTCAATTGCTATCCACCGGGTAGGCCGGTCATCGATCAACCCACCAATTTTTTTTACCTGGCAGTTTGCATACATCAAAGAGCCCCAATTCTGCCACCCACCCAGCTAACGCCTAAGCACCACCGTACTTTTTCCGCAACTCATCGCCAACTCCTACCCCCCCCAATGCCCTCACTCTGTCTTCTTCCCAACAACCCACAAAAAGCTTGCATCTACTCCATCCTCAGGCGTAACCTCCCCCCTGACCACCTTCAATCCCACCTCCGCCACCACCGCTAAACTCTTCTCCGCACCCCACCCACTCCAATACATCCATCCCCCCAGCCAATTTTCGATTTCACTCCCCTCGCTCTCCTCAGCCCCAAAGTTCACCAGCACCAACCCCCCCACTTTTAACCACCGGCACACCCTCCGCATCATCTCTGTCTGCTCTTCTCTAGGCAGGTGAATCAAGCTGTAAAGCGCGATAATAACATCGAAGGATTCATCCGGGAAGGAAAGGGCCATCATATCCCCCTCTACCCACTTCACTTTCATGTCGTCGGTACCCAGGCTCTCCTTCGCGAGCGCGAGTTGCGAAGAGGAGAGGTCATTGGCCGTGACGTGGAAGGGGATTCCGCGCGGAGAGGAAAGCAGAGTGGACGTTATAGGGACGCCGGCACCGCAGCCTAACTCAAGGGCGTGGAGGAGGGCGGGTTGGGAGTTGACAGGATCAGGGGAGGGGATAAGGTCGAGAAGGCGGTTCAGGAAGTCGGTGCGGAGGGCGCTGTGACCGGAGGTCCAATTGTTGTAGACTGGGGCGATAGCATCGTAGGATTCTGCGAGGCGGTTTTTGAGGTTTGAAGGGACGGAATGAGTCGGTTTGGTTTCGGCCATGGTGGTTTAAGTCGGAACTTCAAGCTGAGTCTGAGGGGGAGTCTGAGGGGACGGAACTGTGATGGAGATGGTGAATTTCTCTTTTGAGCTTGGGGAAGTCTGACTTAAATAACAGTAGCCTGTCCCATCTTTGCCTTCGGTCCCCGCATCTGCCGTGCCGGAATCCGGTTGGGGGATTGGTCAAGTACAACCTTCCCCGCCTGCACGTGGACGGCCTGACTCACATATTAAGTCAGAGACAGAAGTGCCAACGTACGTATGTGCATACGCTAATACTACCGAATACGCGGCTCAAAGATCATTTAGAAAATCGCTAAACGTCAACTCTACTTCTCAATCATCCTAGAGACGTCTACTTTAGACACGGTACCGCTGTTCGGGTCCACACTTCTCACCACCCGAGGCACATCCAGTCCATTACGGGACAGGAGAGTACGTAGAGTTGCCAGATCAGTCCTCGGGTCCATTGTAATCGCGCTGATCTCGTCAAGCCCTTTGGCGAGAGATTCGGGAACCTCCCGGGCGTCTTCTTCCAGCTCGCCTTGCATCCCCCAGTAATCCCACAGCAACATCTCCTTCTTGTCCCACCACACCAGATCGTGCAGCACGTTATGAGCCAAGTACGGCCATCCGCGCAGAATATTCAGATCTAAGGATGGAGACACCACGAAGCGCGCCGGATCGACCACGCCCGCACGCGCCAGCCGCCAGGCCCGAGGACCCGTGATGAACTGCTCCTCTGTCAGATCCAAGTAGTCTATGCCGTCGCTCTCGCCCTCCAGCTCGGTTTCCACGAGCCGCCACCCCTTCTCCTCGTTGTCCCACACCTCGGCAACGACATGGTCGATGAACCAGCCCTCGTGGAAATACGACACGAAGCCGACGCGGCCGCGCGCCGGAATCCCCTTGTGTCGGGCCAGCGCGATAAACAGCACGACGGCATCCCGGCAGCACCCTACCACGCGATCGACGGGCGCGGTCGCCCAGGAGCGTGGCCTCGGCGCCGCGGGTGAGCACGGTGGCCAGCAGTGCGTCGGCTAGCAGAGGCTGACCTCGGAGCAGCGCTCGGTGGGGACCTTGTCCTTTGCGAAATCCCCGGCGCGGTAGTGGAACACCAGCTGGGAACTTGCGTGGCGGAGGGAGGCGAGATCGGACGTAAGAGCGTCGATGAAGGTAGCTGCCGTACCGGGGTCAGTTGTTAGGCTTTGAAGGGACCACGGGCAGTACTGATGATCCATGATAGCAGCCAGATTGGCTAGGTAGGTGGTAGTTATGACAGGCAAAAATTGGATTCCACTCCGTCTGCTTCGGCGAAAACGGCATCCGCTTCTGGCCTTTCTCTTTGGCACTGTACCCATCTTTTTTACTCATCGCTGAATCAAGAACAGCACTGAACCAAGAATTTGGCCTCCCCGCGGCTCTTTATTAGCCCGTTAGTTCCAATTCGCTTGTAGTTCGCCGATCTCCAATACCTTTGCTGCATCATCGCATTGAACATTCATCGAAAGTCCGTTAACCCCGTTACCCCGTAACTCCGGTTCCCTTCTTCCGCAATGCCCGATTACAGACAACGTATAAGTATCAAGACTGTGTTCCCTTGAGATGTCACTTTGCTGCCAAATTCACATTTCGTGGCAAACCATCATCTTCAATTCGAATCTTCCCAGCAATTTCACAAGCCTCATAACACATCGCAACTTCGAGCCCCGAAACAACCTCAGCGTTCCCATGGCTCCCCTAACCCGCACTCTAGGCCGCAACGGTCCTCAAGTCACAGCCATCGGCTTGGGCTGCATGAGCCTCGGTGGCGTTTATGCTACTGAAGCTCAGTCCAACGAAGAGAAGCTTGAACTCCTAAGCAAAGCCTGGGAGATCGGTGCCCGGTTCTGGGATACGGCCGACATCTACTTCGATAGCGAGGACCGTATCGGCGACTGGTTCAAGGCGAACCCGGGCAAGCGGAGCGACATCTTCCTTGCTACCAAATTCGCCGCCATTTTCGACCGTGAGACGGGCTCCATGGGAGTGCGATCTGACCCCGAATACGTCCCTATTGCATGCGCGAAGAGTCTGGAGAAGCTCGGTGTCGAGACAATTGACCTGTACTACTGGTAAGTCTTGCAGGGTTTTTCTCACTCTGAACGCTCTTAACCTTTTGATATTTGCAATGCATAGCCATCGAGTTGACGGCAAGACTCCCATCGAAAAGACGGTGGAAGCCATGGTCCAGCTCAAGAACGAGGGTAAAATCCGCCACATCGGTCTCTCCGAAGTCTCGGCAGCCACAATCCGCCGCGCACACGCCGTCCACCCCATCGCGGCCGTGCAGCTAGAATACAGCCCCTTCACGCTCGAAATCGAGCAAAAGACGGGCGACACTGCCTCGGTTCTGGAAACGTGCCGCGAGCTGGGCATCGCCGTGGTAGCCTACAGCCCCATGGGCCGCGGTCTCCTGACCGGCCAGATCAAGTCGTTTGACGATCTTCCCGAGAACGACTTCCGGCGCAATGTGGCCAAGTACTCGCGCGAGAACTTCCCCAAGATTCTGGACCTAGTGGCCAAGATTGGAATCATCGCGGAACGTCACGGCGTCTCCACCGCCCAGATATGTCTTGCGTGGGTGTTGGCGCAAGGCGAGAACGTCATTCCTATCCCGGGCACCAAGACGGTCAAGTACCTTGAGCAGAATATGGCGGCGCTGGATGTCAAGCTTTCTGAGGAGGAGATCAAGGAGCTCAGGGGCTATTCGGTGGCTACGGAGTTGACTGGGGATCGGTATCCCGTTGGGTGAGTTTGCCTTTGATTTATGCCTTCTTGTTTCTTCCCGACGAAGAGCCGTGGCCCTTTTGTTTGTGACAAACAGCTGACTGTGGTCTGAAATAACTAGTATGTCGGGCTCACTTCTAGCGGACACCCCCGAACTGTGAAGTTAGCATCTGAACGGCAGGTGTCACGCTCAGGTGTGGAGACACAAGAGTTCCTCCGTTGGTGATGGGAAGATGGCGTCTTGGATATCTTGAATAAAGTGTAAGAATGCATGAGAAGTTACATGGACGGTCAAGATGCGAGATTGCACAACTTCCAATGGCATTACTACCAACTTCCTCCCGCTCTTTATGGTGCATTCCTCCGATCTCGATGCCAAACTTGAAGTTGTGCTACCCTTGGAAGATTCGATGACCAACACCGTGCCGCACTGCAAGAGCATGCCAGTATTTAACAATGCGCGTCATGAAAACAGACCCACAACTCCACAGATGACATCTAGTTACTTGCTGTCCGTTCCAAGGGGATTCCATGGCCCATCAGTAAATGACTCCTCCTCCCATCGCTTCAGCGGACAATACCATTCACTGTCGTCCTCCGCTCGTGAGACTGCATCGCTGAGGTAGGACAAGGACACGGACACGCCCTGACCTTGACCCTCCTTCTGTGCCAATGTCAGTGTGCCGAGTTTACATTGAGGGCAAGATGATTGCAAATGGATGCTGAAGACTGACCATATGAGCGCTAGTGGTGGTAGTCTTCACCGTTGTCTTCTGATCGTGTGATTTACCGACAGGGTCCGGCATTGTGTCTTGGAATTGTGATGGTGCCAATAGAAGGTGAAAGCTTGCAGAGGGTATTGAAGACGAGCAACCGAGGGCGCAATCTCTTGAGTAGAGAATTGTGAAGGCCGCCTAGAAGACGGCTAGAGCATGTCCAGGAAGGATGGTCCAAAAAGTGTGTTGATTACAGAGGGAGGCAACGACCTTTTGTTTGCAATAAGAAAACCAAGAACAGCACCGACGACGGGAAAGGCACCCGTAGGCGTCTGCCATGACATCCTTTCAATAGCACTTTTGTTGATTGAGCCTCAACTTCGTGGAGGAAGCTTCAATGAGACAACTCTTGCCCAAGCGCGTGCTACCAGAAAGGCGAATGAGCCGTCAGGAAGTACAATTTAGTGGAAAGAAAACCCCAGCTTGAGAGTTGGCTTGGGTTGTCATTTTCCTCAGCCAATGAGCAGAAGTGACATTCCTCAAGTTGCACCCAACGAGCGCTCATCTGAAGCGGAGGTCCTTGCCGCCTGGAGCACCCATGTCTTTGCTTCCGATTTTTAGGCGAAGCGGCATCCAGTGTGTTGATGACATGGGCGCCGATGACAACAAGATGCGAGTTTTGTGGCTTTCTTTACGGGGGTGGTCAATTGCGGACAGGGGGAAAAACAAAAGTGACATTTGGAGGTGCAGGAAAAAACTGCGGGCCGTGACCGAGATCCGAAGATCGTGACTTCTCACGCGTGGGCGAACGCCAGCTAGGCAAACAGCTAGAGCCAAGGGGCACCAACCACAATTGCAGGTGTGGCACCAGCTGCGCTGTTGGCACACATATCTGAATGTCCCTTTTGTAAAGGGCCAATGACGATGCACTACTCTGTACGGAGCCCCCCCTCGAGCTGCGCCCCAAGCACACGAGCGAGCATTGGAAGGCTTCCCATCTGCCATGCATGCATGGGCCAGCTAATGCATTCGGCGTACTTCATCCTCCTGTTTCCGCCAGTTTTGCACCCATTTTCGACGCTTTGGACTGTAACCATTTTCACCAGCAATTGCCTGACAAGCAACCACGACCCGAAGCACAGCAACTTCTCGACGGAAGGAGAATGGCCGATCCCTCAAACCAACGAGGGCGTCGAGCCTACCATCGATATCCGAATAAAGTCTGGGAAGGGCACAAAGACACCATACGCGAGCTCTTCTTGGATCATGATAAGTCGCATGTCGAAGTGGCGGCAATCCTGGCCGAGCGCTATGGTCTCGATGTCGGGTGAGTCCAATTCATCTGCCCTGCCTGTGTACTGAAATGGTAGCTAATTGACTTGGTGCACATCCAGGGAGCGACAAATCAAGAGATGGACGAAGACGTGGGGCTTCAGCAAGAACGTTCCTGGAAAGGATATGAACAAGATGTTACGCGCGCGCAAACGACGCCGCCAACAACTTGGTCGGCCTACGAAATGCCTTCGCAATCCGGGAGGTGCTGTCGATTTCGAGGAAGTTCCATCGTCAAAACTTGACGCATACGAGAAGCGTTTCGCGGTGTCCAGTCCCTCAGCAGCTTCATCTGGTCTGTACTCGATTTCCACCTGAGGTTTTTTTTTTCTTCCTTTTTTCCCTTTTTGCCCTTTTTTGAGGACGAGCTGACCGAACAAACATTCCACAGGCTTGCCGTCACACATTATGTGCCGAACACCGTCGTCATGGGCGGCCCCAACGCCCCTGCCTAGTGCTGAATCTTACCAACAAGACGCCTCCACCCCTCGTAGCGCTCAGGAGATGGCGCTCCAATTCAATGACGCGACCATACAAGTTTTTAGCGATCTTGGGAACAACTACGACGATGACGATAACGATGAGAGTATGGACAAAATCAGCGATGGGGGCATGGATGAGGACGGCACCAGCGATCAGCCTGCCCAAAGGGAGATCGCATCTTTGGTGACTGCCATGAATTTTGATTTGCTCGACGGCAACTACCAGTTGGGAGCTCAAAAGGCGAGGCGAATGATGCAGTTACCCACATTCTACTTCAACCGTGTATGGGGTCAGTTTCATCTCGATGTCTTCAACGCCGCCTGCTACCCAGGTTCACCGCAAACCGTGACAGCGAGAGTTGCCGACATTCTGACACGAACCCTGGTCCGAGAGCGCGACAAATACAGTAATTCGACTTCCGACATATCCAGTGAGACAGCTCTTCGCATAGCTCTCCTTTACATGAAGAACAGTGCCCAGCATATGGCACGGGTCCTTGTACGGCAACGAGCACTGCAGATTTGGACGCCGATACTGGGACTTAGTCATCCACAGATCCTTGAGATGCGGCAAGAGCTAGCTCTCCAGCGCTGTAGTGTCCTCTATCGATTTCAAAACTTCAAACCCCTCGAGGACGATGCCATCAAGGACGACGCCATCGAGGACAATGCCACGGAAGGTGATTTGCTCGGCGACCTCGTCGACATTGAGCGCATCGAGTCGTTTGGGAACAAGCTTGGTTACCTCGTCCATCTAGGTGACGGTCCCAACGACCAGCTCTTAGAGCAACTGAGAGTCATGGAGAGCGGCTCTGCCTCTGGACAACAATTGGCATGGGGGATGCACCGGTTGCGGCGTGGACGGTCAAGAGCCCTTCAAGGGCTCTACCTTTCATTTCTCTGCCGCTTCGCAGACGCAGAAAAGGCTTTCCAAGAAAGCGACCAGTTGTTGAAGCACGAAACATGTGTGGAGATCACGCTGCATCGAATTCTGTGGTATGCCGAGCACAAAACAAGGCTACGTGACTGGAACAGTGTCGCCAATCTCGTCCACCGCGCGCACGAAATCTTCATGGCCCACGACACAACGTCCGAGTTCATCATCCACCATTTCCCCGATCGTTTCAAAACCCTCTGGTTGGCTTTCTCAATGCGGGTACCCATCGACGCGGTCGCCAACGAGGCTTTTGTTGACGACGCCGCCCGCCAAACGACTCGGACACATCATCGCTTGCCATCTCCTGTTCTTGGCACCCTGGCCATCGCGGATTCCCCAGCGGCAGTGGAGATGTCAATCTTGTCTCCCCAGAGGCTCTTTCCGCCAACCCCAAGGGGCGCCAACGCGGCCATCAACATTAGCGCATGGCGTGAGTTTGTACATTATGCTCCCGCAACGGGGGCTTCGAGTCCTGGACCAAGCTAGCTCAAGGATAGAGTTCATGTTCAGTTTTTCGGCTCTTCTTCTTTTCCGTCTCAGCTGGCACTGCAGTGATCTCACAAAACAATAAAAGTCCCAACTCACTCCACTCCCTCTGTCCCGCCCTTCCACGCCCCGTCATAAAACCCCTTGAACCAACTCTCCACATACCCCGGCTCCTCCACCCAGCATCCAAACTCCTCGTTATAAGCCGGATACGGATTATCACTCCCAATGTACAGCAGACTCCGGTCGACACACAGCGTCTTGGCGTGCATCAGCTGGTGCACATCGCCGTTGCGCACGCGCTTGAGCCGCAACCGGTCGCGCACGATGCCCTCGACGTCTTCGACACGCGTGGTCACGGGCAGAGCTTTGGGTTGGGTCGCCATGTACTTCATCACGTCTGTCAGACGAGAGCGGAGCTCTGTCTTGGAGGTGTGGTCGCCGTAGTTGGGGTCGCGGCTGGAGAGGACGATGAAGATGGCCCCGGTGGTGGCGTCGGAGGAGGAGGCGGGGAGTTGGGCGAATTTTGAGAGGGCTTTGGACATTGCGACGAGGAGGTCTGGAGGGGAAGAAGGTTAGCTTGTGAAAGTGCAGAATGGAGATGGAGGGGAACGCACCGTATGGCCAGAGGACGCCGTTCCATTCTTGGCCTGGAGGAAACTTCATGGTGTTGTTGATCATGTCGACGACGCCGTCCAATTCGTCGGTTGGGCCTTTCTTCCAGCTTGCGTTGCCAAAGGCCTCCACCAGGCTCTGTGCGGTCATGTGGATGCTCTCGGTGGCGTTCTCGATGGCGTAGAGGCGGGCGTACTTGCTCGCCCACGTGGCGGGGTGGGTGCCGACTAGACCGGGGATTGATAGTGGATTGGAAGCGGGGAGGTCCCAAAATCTGTTGAGGGTGGAAACGATGTCGTAAATGGAGTTTCCTTGGACGACTTTGGAAGGGAAGGCCTTATTGTAGTGCCAGGCCGTGTTGAGGAGAATGTCGCGTAAGGCGTCAAGAAGCTGCGAGGGGTAGACATAGTCGTCGAGCTTCATCTGTCCCACACGGGCCGTGGTAAGGACTTTTATGGCGCCGGACTTGGCGAGAGGCTTCTTGTCGAAGAGGCCGATGGAGGGTGTAATGTCTGCGCTCTCGGCACTTTCGAATTTTGGGGCGGGAAGGTTCAGATTGGCCTTCCATCTCATTGAGCGAGCGTCGAACTTGGGATCCATGGCGGCCAGGTTCCTGGCGTGAACTGTCAGCTGTTGCTACCGAGACGAGGAGTTGAGCGGCATAGTACCTCCAGATCTCATCTGCAAACGAGTGTACGGAGATGGCGACGTCACCCTGCATCTTGATGCCAAAGTCCACGAGGAACCCTGGATCCTCGGGATTACCATTCGTGTCGGCGTGCGGGAGCTCTTTCCAACGGAAGTAGTCACCCCAGTAGTTGAATCCTCCCGTCATCATCGCCTTGCCGTTGACGGAGAGGTACTTGGCGTGGTTCCAGCTTACGGATGGCAGACCATTGCTGCGGGCGTAGGCCTCAAAGATTTTGAAGTTTTTGGCAAAGGTGTGAGCGAAGGCGGCGAAACTCGCTGCGTACTCGGAAACCTTCCCGGTCCAGTTGGAGACGGTGTCAGAGAGGGTTTCGGCGGCCGATATCATCTTAAATATGAACCGTTTCCACCAGGGTTGATCAACGAGAGGAGCTCGTGGTGCCCTGACAGCCTCTGGAACCTTGACCTTGTCCGTGGATTTGGATGCATCTGGCAGATTCTTGATGTCATAGTTTTCAAAGGGGGCTAGGATCTGCTCTAGCACGGCCATGATAGACCCATCTTTTGGGCGGTTCGGGGATATTCTTGATGGATGATATGAGCCATAGAACGGAAAGAAGTAGAAAGGAATGGAGGAGAACGTGGGTTCAAACAGGAAGGGTCATGAATTGATAAAGACATACCGAAGCGTGGGGTTGTAATATCCCAGAAGAAGCGTCGCATCCAAGTGATTGATGATGTTCTTACCGCCCTGCCAGAACAGCCGCTCGAAGACGTCGAGTCTCTTATCGCCGTGCGCCCTGGTCTGGAAGTTGTCTCGCAACTGGTCCTGCACGTGACAGCCGACCAGGAACCGAATGATAACCTTTTTGTCCTTCACGTCGTCTTCCTTGAGTTTGTCGGCAAGGTGATGGATGAGGCGCTTCTCGTGCATAAAGTCAGGCGTCGGCTCGTCGAGCAGAGCAATGTCGATGAGAACAGTCGTTTTGTCGTTCCCCGCGAGGCCAACATTGAGCACCTCCTTGAAAGAATCGGCGATGACGTTTTTGCTGGTGTCATGTTCCTGTTCCCACCTATTGAAGGGGATGAGCATGAAGAGGTCGAACTTGTCGTCGGGGGTGTTGGGTTGCTTGGGGAGCTGGGAGTTGTAGGTGACTGAGAAGGCGGGGCCTCGCTCTTTCTCCTCGGGATGCAGCACACGAAGAGCCTTTTCCAGGCCGTCGAGGGTAAGTTTGGGCATTGGGACACTTCTCTGCTTGTCAGCTGTTTGAGTTAACGAGTAAAATGATATGGATGTAAGAAGTTAAGCAGAGAGAAAGGGGACCGCTTCAATGACCTCCAGGAGGGCGGGGACGCGGACACTTGTAGATGCTGGCCTGCTCGGGGATGAGCTCCAAGCCTGCCGTGTCATTACCCAAGCTCAACAAGTCGGCAAGTCTTCATGGGACTTGCCGATCCTCCATTGAGTCGGACGGAGCTTTCATGTCGAACATGTTAGGAGTTGTCTGAAGCAGAGGTCGACGACAAAGTTCTAGACCTCTTGTGGCGCCAAGGGCACAACACCATTGGCCTCGTATGGCTGCAGCTCGGTGAAGGTGACAGCTACCCCTCAGATAAAGAGCGGCACAGAGAGCGATGTCACAGCGTCGCAGGTTGCTAACCCGAATAGTCTTTCAGCTCACCTCTTTTCTGTACTCAAGTCAATCTTGGCTGTTGTACCACCATCTGTTGGTGGTGTCGGAGCATGTTCGCATCCTGAGGTGGTCTCCTTTTGGTAATGCCGGCACCTCCATGGGGAGGATAACATCCTCCTGACTGCGGGTTGCAGGTCGAGAAAGTTCTACGAAAAGATTAGCCATGGGTTGCCGACCGGCCGAGCCTTGCCGGGAAAGGCGACAAAAGGGAAAGACTTCGAAGATGTGTCAGACAAGAGAACTTACACTGGAGCAGGGTTAGGGTTGGACCTCACGCATCGTAGTTCTCATATTTCTTACTCCTCTGCCCATTTCAATCTAATTCGAAGCGGTTTGAAGTATGGTGAGCAGAGGTGAGGCGGTGTGTGGTCTAGAGTTTCTGCTCCACAAGAAAACAAGCGCAGCTTTCCCTCCACACTGCACATCTCCTCCCAAGCAAGTCTCACCTACACCAAGCCCGACTTCAAACAGCAACCAACCCCACCCCTCCCCCCCCCCTCAACTGATACGCCTTCTAACCCGGCCTCGGCAAATCTGCCTCCTCATCCTCCACCAAAAACCTCATAAAAACTCCATACGTTACCACCACGACATCGACCTTCTCCTCCCCCTCCAACTCCCTCGCCAACCCCGCCAACTTCTCTCTCACCCTCGCCGCCCTAGCCTTCACCGCGTCATCATCCTCCGCAAAAACCCCTCCTTCACAAACCACTCCTCCTCCAACCCGCTTACCCCTTCATCAATGTACGCCTCAAGCGCAGGGAAGTTTGCCTTGAGCGCCGTCGCCGACAAGCCCGTGTCGCAGGGGAGCGCGCTGCGTTCCTGGAGGTACGGGTCGAGGATCAATTTGGCCTTGGGGGCCGGGTTCCGGGCGTCTGATTTAGTGTTGAGCAGCGGCCCGAATGCGGCGAGGGTGGTTTCGATGGCGCGCGTGAGCGGGGAGACGAGGATGATGCCCACGGTGGAGAGGGCTGGGAAGGAGGCGCCTAGGGCGGTGGATTGCGCGGTGCCGAGGGCGGTGAGGGGGGGGTCGCGGTGGGAAAAGTCTTTGGTGACGTTGTGGCGGGATTCGGTGTGGCGGATGAGGTAGATTGTGGAGGGCATTTTGAGGTTGGTTTGAGGTTGTGGGATGGTGTTGGGGTTGGTGATGTGGGGTATGAGGGTTCTATGGGTAGATGTCTATTTTTGAGTGCGTTTTTATGCACGGTTTGGCTAGCTAGCTAGGACTATGGGAGTTCCTTGACAATGCCTTCCTGACCGAGACTGGGTTTTTTGTGGTGAAGAGAGGAAAAGGGGTTTGTTTGCTTGGCGATTTGGGGGAGCGGATTTCATAGGGGAGATTTGGTCGGGTGCGTAATGGAGAGGGGTGAGCACGCCATCTCTTGCGGAAAATGGGTGCGATGTAGGAAGCTATCGTTGTAATGGTTGCACGAGATAAAAATGGAGAAGTGGTATTAGTTAATCGGTTCTGAGATAGAGTCAAAGATAAGGTCGACGCGGAGCTCCGTTGGGAGCTCCGGTTTCGCATGAGGTGAGGAGACCTCTTTTCGATGGACGTTAGGTAGGGAGTTCTTTGGCTTCCTTATTACTGTTACTCGTAGAATGCGTTTGGATTCATCGCACATCTTTCGAGAGCTGTAGATATTCGTCTGATCTGGCGAGTCGGAGAAAGCAAAGCCCACGCGATTGAGTAGCGACCGTCGTTTGACGCAATCAATCTGCACACACTCCTCAGGTACCCAGAGAGCCAGACCAACAATTGATTCGGGATCGGAAAACAAAGGACACATCTGAAACATTTCAATTTTCGGAGCTCTACCCACTGCAAGCCAACGGCTTGTCCCGGCGTCTTCCCCATACCTAGGGAGTTTCAAAAGAGAGATAGGAACCCACCGCCCCGGAGCGTCAGTCGTCCAAGGCGGAACTCCACGACCCCAAGAGCCAGCACCCCTCCCACCCCGAGCCTATTGAAGTTGACCATGCCAAAACCCCCCGCTTCCTCACGACTCCGTCAGGTTGTAGATCTTTTGAATGTCGGCCAGCACCTTTTCAAAGTCGAGGTTGAGATCCTTGAGGAGGCCGTCGTGGAAGCCAAAGACCCAGCCGTGGACAATGGGAAACTTGTTCTCGGCGTAGCTCTTTTGGACGCTGGCCGACTTGATGACGTTGCGGCACTGCTCCATGACATTGAGCTCGACGAGGCGGTTGTAGCGTGTCTCCTCGTCAGCGATGGCGTCGAGCTCCTTCTCGTGCAGACGGTAGACGTCACGGATGTTGCGAAGCCAGGGGTTGAGGATGCCCATGTCCTTGGGCGTCATGGCGGCCTTGACGCCGCCGCAGCCGTAGTGGCCGCAGACGACAATGTGCTTGACCTTGAGGTGCTCGACAGCGTACGTGATGACGCTCATGGCGTTGAGATCCGTGTTGCACACCAGGTTGGCGATGTTGCGATGCACAAAGACATCGCCGGCCTCGAGCCCGGTGATCTGCTCAGCGGGGATGCGCGAGTCGCTGCATCCGATCCACAGGTACTCGGGGTTCTGGCCGGCCGAGAGGTGGGCGAAGAATTCGGGGTCCTTGGAGCACTTTTCAGCCGCCCAGGCCTTGTTGTGCTCAAAGACCTTGTCGTGTGTCTGGCGTAGGTACTTGGAAATGTCTTGCGGGGCCATGGTGCGCCAATCGACGAGGGTGTGTGGGCTGCGCGGGTGGGCTGCGGGCGAGGTCGACGAGATGGTTCGCGATAGGGAGAGCAGGGCGTGTGAGAGGTTGGGTCGTCGGAGGGCGCGAAAGCTTGTTTGTAACATAAGGGAGGGGGCGACGATGCGTGTCTTGAGAAGGGCCATGGCTCCGGTGCGAGGTGCTTCCCCACTGCTGTCACCTGTGCTCCCCGACAGCTCTGGTAGGTACTAGCGGTGAATGGGTCTTGCCCAGCACGCGGCGCGCACCGAGTTTTTCGCGATCATCGGAGCTTGCCGTCCCACTTTTCGGTGCGCGCTTTTCGGTGCTTGCGAATCGCATTCTGCACCGTGTTCCGGCTTTCGCATGCACAAAATGCAGCACACTGATCCAGGCCACGCGCCAAGACTCGGAAACTGCTGGCCACGACAACCGCCAAGACGTCATCGACATCAGTGTACCCTAACCCGCAAAAGATTGGGTCCTGGAACTTGAGAGGAATTGCACTCGTAGTGCTCGAGGTTTTAGGCAGGGATGGTGAAACAGAAAAGTGAGAGTTTCTCAGGCAATTCAGGTCCAGGACTTGCTCTCTGTGGGATGATCACGTGAATGTCACGTGAGGCTCATCAAACGTTGCCGTCCTGGGTACAGGAACCGAATACGAAGACGACAAGTCCAGAAAGGGACTCATCTATAAACTAGGACGTCCCTTTCTCTCAATTCGGGCCTCAGAATAGAGGGGGTGCTACTGGCTTAGTGTCATGACCCAAGTCGTGACATTGGGCCGTGGCTGCACCAATCACAGGAGCCTGGCCCCGCAAGGCCAGGGGAACCAATCAGGATGGACCCGGCCGTGGCCTGGGTCCATATGGTTCGGGACCCTGGACCCGAAGGAGCTTCGGGTCCAGACACACTGCTTCAACAGCACTAGATAGCTTCCTATATAGATAGGTAGACCGCACCCCTTAATAGAGGAACTGTTCTTGTTCCTCACGCAAGCAATATCATGTTCCCGTCTACAATCTTGCAAGCACCTTCTTCAAGCTCTTTGTAGAACACCCTGTTATAGACGGTACACAGTCCCGTCTGGACCTTGCGCAACCTTCGTTCCCTACCGTCAATACACCCCGCGGCGTACTGCCTTGCAGTCTGACCCACCTTGGGTACAGGTTGTAACACTCTTCCTACAGATTACGCGTCATCTACTTTCCATCGACAGGAAACTTTAGCCGGAAGAACTGAAAACGGGCGTCTGAGGCTGTACAGCGGTCGTGTATGGATTACCTGAGCTCAGGGAAGAATCAGGGAAAGCTCAGGACAAATCAGCCACAGCTCACCCTAGCTCACCCCAGCTCAGGTCCACGAACAAAAAAGGAAATTTTATGAGCCCAGATTCGTCTCAGATAACCAGGCTGTTCTGTCAACCTTGGTAAAACCCCGAGACGAAGGAACGCTTGTCTAGGCGTCGCATCTCTCTGCCGCTCCTACTCGTCTCGGCCTGTGCTGCCAGAGCAAGCCGTATCGAATGAACAGTACAAGGAGCCGTCGGATATTACTTAGAATACTAAGCATACATTACTCGCTGGGGGACTTGTTGGGGCCACTGGAGCTATCGGGGGCCGCGATGACGAGGAGGGAAGGAGGCTGCATATGTCATGGATCGATGCTATGTTTGACCATGCCGTCGTTCACACTAAGTACTCGAGGTTTAGCATCAAGGCGGGAATGAGGACCTCCATACGCATACCTTCGAGGATTTTGTTTTTAAGCCTTTTCCTCGCGAATGCGGCTAACATTTTCCTGTTCTCCAAACCCATGAGTGCTATCAACCTGGGGTGGACGAAGGGGCGCCTCACCATGGCGGGAAGTCCCAGCGATGCGGACACGATAACGAGGTGGTTGCGTGACACATTGCCGATATGGCTCCCACAGCAGCCGCCAGATGTGTGCATGTCACTCCCTCGGTATTACTGGCCGATGCCCCAAGCACTTGGTGAACCCTCCAGCTCGGCTGTCTCTTGGCCCTCTCAGCTCCATGGGCGGGCAGGTCTCCATTGGGCATGATAGTCTCGAGTTACATGTCTTCTTGGTTCATGTCCCCCTTCTGGGCCCGGCACGCTTGGAGCTGGTCTTGCAAAGTCTTGACCTGGGCCTTCAGACACATGACGTAATGTACAGAGCACTCGACCGCCCCGGTTCTCGTGTAGCTTTGCGTCGCAGGGACTGCGGATGTTGACGCTTCCACCGGTTGTTCCATGTCCGAGTCCATGGCAAGCCTGCCACCACAGCATGGCTCGACCACCACCTTGGCCAGCTCCTCGACAGCCTCCTTCAGCTTGTTTCTCCGGTCCTTCTCAGCAAGCTTATTGGCGGCCTTTTTGGACTGCGACTTGGCGGCCACTGTCGCCGTGTAAGTGATGCTGCCCGGCCCGGCTGGACATGGGATCAAGCTCGTTCCTACCTGCGGCTTCCAACTTCAAGACTGGCGAGGCTCTTGCTTTTTTGGCCGTATAGGCCGTTCGCTGGATGGATCAGACGCCTTCATCACGTTGAGCTGGGTTGATCCGGCGGGCCTTTGTGCTGAGTCGTTGGCTGACAGTCTGGCAGAGACGAAAAGGGGCTCACCACTGGGGCTCGAAATTGGCATCAAGGAACGACAGCGACCTCGACAAGATGGACGACATGTATTTTAATCCCAATCGCCGCCTCGGTTTACCGTCACCTCTATTTTCGTTCGGCCGGGAGTGTGTCACGGCCTTGCTGTGATTGGCCCATCCGTGGCATGAAGACTCGGGGGGCCAGGACAGCGTAGGACTTGAAATACGTGGATTGGTGGTGACTGCGAGGTAGACGGGAGAGGAAATCACTGCCAAACTGGGAATCCATGGATCTATAGTAGTATCCTGTGCTCGAGCGCCGCGGCCACTGCGTGCCGGCCCCAGCACAGGTCTGGTGGGCACTCCCACCACAGTGCCGGGCAATGTCTCCACTCACGAGTCACCCGGGCGGGCAGTGTGCCTTCTTCCTGACCCTGATTGACTTGGAGTGAAATGCCATGCCTTGCTCATTGGCTGCCGGCCATTGACACCCGAGTCGGGCACATCATGGCCCGGGTCGGTGGAGATGGCACGAGCTGTTAGGTACCTCCCTAAACACCATATCTGAACGACCTATGTCTCGATCTCGCACCCCGCCATCGTCTTTCCAAACGAGTTCAGTCCGACACTTGCCCACTGCCATGGCCGAAATGCATAGCAGCGTCAACTGCAGCATTGACATCTTCGAGTGCAACGCCTGCGGGTCGGATCCCGGCCCACCAAGCGATCGACGCCCTGGGGACTCTCTCGAGGGCCATGTTGTCATCTCGACATCGTCAGAACTCCAGTTCGAGACCATGGAGGTGCTTCTTCAAGGTTGGTATTGTGGTGGCCCCCAGGGCCATGGCACTCTTCTAAAGGGAACACCCAGGCTTGGAATCGGCCAACGTTCCTGTCTATGCTTGGGAATACGACAAGCTCGACAAGATGACCGCATATCAGCCATCCAGCAACATGGCCATGGTCAAATGTAGACACATGGTATATCGGACGCACCTCCCTATACAACAGCATACCTCGTCCTCACAGATACGGGCAGGTTGTCAACGTTCGACACGCATTGCCGCTCGCATCCATCAAGCACGACACGGACGGCGGTTCAAGAAGATATAGCGTTCCATTTTCCTTCATCGTACCGTCCTTCTTCGAATACCTGCCAGGCACCAAACCGCTGCTGTGCTCCGCGCTGCCGCCCTCCTTCGACACCTCGACGTCTGGTCCGACTCCATAGCACCAAGTTCCTCCCCCCGGCTGACGATAGCCTACAAATTACACGCTCGCGTCCAGTATCGTGAGGGTGGTGGCACGGAGCCACGCCGCATCGAAGCGACAAAGCCAATACACATCATTGCCAACCCCCCGACACACGCAGAGCCCTTTCCCGGCGAGTTCGCCGCCGCTCGAAGAGCATCGCTATCCAAGCACGCGCTCGGCGGCCGGCTCGGGGCCATCGACGTCCGCGCAAGCGAGCCGCCTCCCCTCATGCAGCTATCGTCGACGTTGCTAGCGTCAACGCGCCGATGCGGCCTCCATGTCACAGGCACGTCTGCAAAAGATATCCCTCCATGTCCGCCCGGCCATTCGGAAAAAGACGTTTTATTCGCCCAATGCAATGCAATGCTTGCCCGATGAGGTGGGTCAGACGGGGATGGATCTTTTACGCCTACAAGAACACGTCATCCTGCTCACCGAGCAGCGATTTCCTAACCTGGGCTGGAGATTCCGGACCCAGGGGATGGAGAGGCACACGCCTCCTACCTACGAGTATTCAGAGTCGGTGATGCAAGAGCTCCGAACGATTGCCTCCGGGATTCTGGCATTGTGCTCCTGGCTGTGGTTGTGCTAAAACATTTCATGCAGACGTTGCCTTCGTACAAGTTGTGTTGAGGGGATTGTTTGTTTGCCGGGACGGGGATGGAAAGGGATGGAAAGAGGCGTGGCATGATTGGATAGGTTGGTTAAAGTAGTGCTAGCTGCAGAATTCCATGTCCCACACCCTTCCTAGGCCATTTCGTCACCACGACTACAACCCCTTGCCCTAAACAGTGAACTTACGCGCCTCCAGAGCACAGAACAAGAATGCAAATGCCTTTGCAGCCCTCTACCAGACACATGATGGGCAAGAACGGGCAGGGACACACTGCCCTCTCCTCCACCCCGCGCTCCTGCACAGCGGCCGGCTTCATCGCCGCCTCCAGCCCGCGCTCGGCAACCCGGCGGGCGAGGATGGACTCCCGCGTGAGCTCGTGGCCGGCGCGGACCTCGTCCAGCAGGCCGTGCAGCTCGGCCTTCATGGCGTCGACCTCGGCGCTCCCACGCAAGACTAGGTCGTCGCTGGGGTAGTTGGCGCGCGCCCAGGCGTCGAGCTGGCTGCCGAACTTGGCGACCTGCCGCCGGCCGAGCAGGTCGACGAGCATCATGGTGCCGCCGACCCGCTCCACGGTGACCGTCTGGTTGTGCGCCGCGGCCGTCGCGAGGATCTCAGCCTGCGTGTCAATCGCGGGCGCCGAGGGGTCCAGCTCGTAGTCCCACCCGAAGACATCGCTGCGGGCGAGGGTCTTGGCCTAAAGATTCAGGTATCAGTATTGGGGTCTGGGTGTAGGGATTGGAGTTTGTTTGCTTGCGGAGAGTGGGCGGGGGGGGGGGGGGGGGGGCGATTACGGCACTTGAGACTTTCAGGAGGCAGATGGCCGCCGTGGCGATGATGGAAAGGGTAAGCTTCATGTTGCGATTGCTTTGTTGACAAGGAAGGAGTTGTTGGTAAAGAGGATAGTGTCTGATACAGGTTTATTATCGAGCGAGAAGCAGCTTATTTATACTTTTGCACTGTCGACCCAGCCGACAAGTATTGGATCGACAAAATGGACGAGTGCATCGCTTCCTCCTATCTCCCAGGCTTTACTTTTCACCGCGGCGAGATGTGGAACTTCGTAGGAACATGCAAGAGTCTTGTGATGAGGTATCGACCAGGCAGCCATGATCCTTTCGTTGCTGATTCTCCTGTAACTGCTCGTCATAGCAATCCTTTAGTGGGACGGTGGTATAGTTGACTATCCGCGTTAATTTATTGCCGTGGTGCTCAGCCTCGGGTAAATGGCTACTAAAAGTCTGGGCGATCTCGATTTAAAAAAAGGGCTTGCATAGAGGACAGAAGGTCCTGGGATAGAAATTCGTCCCCGTAGGAACAGAAGTGGGTACCTATAATATAATCCTTCTCTCGGGAGTTCTCAGAGCCAAGGGTTTCATTGGATTTACCTGCAGAGGAATGGCGTCCGCCTAACGAGTTTAATGGCCTGCAATTATCTATCTGCTTCCTGTAATTAAGGAACTATTTAACCCTTCACTAAAATTCCCAGTTATCACTCTCCCAACATCCTGCTGGCCTTTAGCACTATGTCCTCCCTTGGCGATACGCCCCTCCTTAACATCACCCTCCTTAGACTAATCCTCCTCAGGTTCCTCAGCTATAAGACCTTCTTAGTCCTAATTGGGGTATTACCGCTAGCTTCGTCGGTATCTATATTAGTAGCACCTCTAAAGTCCTTGCCGCTATCTCCAAGATCGCCACTAGTGTACGTTAAATCGTTAAAACTCCCGATATCCGCTCTATATTGTCCTTGGCCAGAGGCCGGTTTCTACACTAGCAGCACCATCAACGTTGTCAACATCATCACCATCATCACCATCGATAGCCTTGATATCCGCTTTCTCCTAGGTTGCATCGCCACCGTCCATGTTAACCGGGAGCGCGGTTTTCATCTCTGGTGTCATGACGTTAAACGCGGGCCAGTTTAAGGCGCAGCGCGGGGAAATCCGCACCTCAAAGAGAAGGGATATTAGGCTTGTTGTCTACCTGGAAGCTTCCAGGTGGTGTATCAGGCACGCCTTTGCTAAAAAAGAAATTAACCATCAGCTGATCCGTTCACAAAGACATAGTACAAGAGACGTTTGGAATGGAATAAAGCTTTTTCCATTAAGTTTAATGATTCTCTCTAAATAGAAGAGTTTTAGTGGATGAATATGAGGCTAGGGCTGGGTGCTATTTAACCTATCTAGGCCTACCACTAGCTAGAAGTTATCCCCCGGCCTAACTCTTCTAAACCCACCTTCCAAGGCATACATTATAATCAACTAGAGCCATGATTAGCACTCCACAAGTAACTTGGGTCCCAGTGCCTAGAGCATCCATACCTCACTATAAGACGGCTCAAACGGAGCGCGAACCGTTCCCACGAGGACATTCTCCTCTTCCTCCTCGGTCGTCTCTCGGAGCGCGATGATAGCTTGATACAGTCTTATAACCTCCGGGTAGGACCTCATACAGTGGCAGTCGGATAGCTTATACCTCGCAAGCAGCGTTCGAGTGTCATACAGCTTGACGCGGGCCCCAGTCGACACCCATTCGTTGCCGCCCCGATACCGCGCCTGGAGTGACAGGATTTGTGGTATCTGGGCTAGTTCTTCGGGCGCTCAATGGCATAGGCATCCTGGAGGCGCGCATAGTCTTTGTAGGGGAACCACCCCACGGTTCCATCCACTCGGGTCCTCGAGTACGATGTAGGGGTATTCTAAGTCGTACATGCGGCGGGCGAAGTGAGTTAGGGAAGGGGGCGGAACGGCGGCGCGTCAGTCGCCTGTAAAGCAGCGTCAGCAGAGGAGACGACAGGTGATGAGGTAGAGGTGCGTAGCATCGTCGTCGCGGCTCCGGCATTTTGTGTTGTTTCGGAGCTCGGAGTTTAGTTCTCGACAGGAGCAGGCACTGGCCTGGGAGGCTACAGGGAGGCTGCAACGGCGCGCAGGACGCCATGGTAGAATTGGATGAGTGCGATATACTCGGGTACAATATCAAATGCGGCTTTGGCGAGACGGTTCACTTGTCGAAAAGTCGTCAGGGTTAGGATGCCGACGTCTGCGAGGATTTTGAAGAGGAGTTCGGCTGGTAGGACTGCGAGACTTCCGAGGGGCTAACTGGCGGGAAGAAGTTGTCGGTCATTGTCCAGTAGTAGGCAGGCTAGCAAGGTCTTGATATCAAGTGTGCATAGCGTGATAGTATCGTTGTGGGACATTGTAGATAAGGCTTTAGATAGATAAGGGATGCTGATACTGGGTTGATGCAAGGTTTTAAAAAATGCGAGAATCAACATCTCAATAAGAGATTTAGGTATATATTTGAAAATGCCCAACGTTGATGCCTGACGTTTCATAGACCAAAATTTGGGCAGACAAAGCCGCAGGCAAACGCGCCTTAAAACAAAGCTAGTTAATGAAAGTTAGCCAAGCTCCAGCGAGTAAGCAGGTTGCATCTTGTATTACCGCCGGGGAAGAGCCTTGATAGGCAGTCAAGATGAAAAATGCCTTAGCTAAGATACCTTTAGTTGGCTGCGTGCCTGTATGGGGGCTAAAACGTAACTGCACCGGGTCTAAGGCACCCTCTCTTCTAATTCTCAATCTCTCCAACCTATCACGACACAGCTTGCCGAAACTCTTGGCAAAAGACCATTTGGAGTGGAAGTCCGATGTATGACAGAGGCTGAAGAGGCTTAATCCGTCGACATGCAATTCATCGGGATGCTGCCTTCATGGCAGTCATGTGTTGGAGGACCACGCGTCCAGACGGGAGCCAGGTGTTCAACTCATCGGATGGGGGGATGGGGAAAAGTATGTCTAATACGATGTTATTTCCACAACCCACTATTATCATCGTTAATAACACCCGCCAACATCAAGTGGGAACTGTTAGGGGTCCGGCGATCGGAAATTTCACCAAGGTGTTGACACAAGACCAACTGCCAGCAATATGGGACTCGACGATCTCTTCCATCTCGACGAAGCAGCTTACGCCGCCAAGGTCTCCTCTCTATCAACAATCGACCTCAAGACTCGCGAGCGCCAGAAGATTCGACAGTTCCTGGCCGACTCTTGCTCCGCGGGACTCGGGCTCGGCACGGTGCCCGCAACGGGGGGGCTGAGCTTGGGGTTCACAGCCCTCGCTGCCCGCAACATGCAAATCGCGAATGCGAAGCTGAATATTCTGCAGGCCGAACTTGTGCGACATGGCGTCCCTCTGCACGAAAGGCTCACCACTGACGACAGACTCGTGCCCGTTGTGGGAGGAGTGATGGCTATGGCTGTCGGAGGGCACAGTACTCGAGGATATCATTACACATATGGACCAGGCTATGAGCTACCACATGCAGCACGCCAGCCAAGCAGGCTTGGCGCGCCGAGGTGACTCCCCGCCGCACTGGTCGGCTGTGGTGTTCCCAGCAGAGAGCGTCTCCTCGTCATACAACTTATCATTTGGGCAACACGCCACCAAGTATTCTGTGGTAGCCCGCATGGGCTTCTTACGGTATTTACGGAACAAAGCAAGCATCGGATCCATGAATCCAATAGCAAAGTACGTCCTTGTTCTACACGCCATCGAGGGGTGGCGGGACCAGAACAGTGGAACGCCAGTTCACGATAGGTCCGACACGTTGTTCTTCCTGCTCCAAAATATAGCGCGTCCCGAGGAACCTGGCCTGGGTGGGAGTCTGTGGCAATGTGCTCTTGAAACGGGTATGTTGCTGCTCACCCAAGAGCGCTACATCGAATGCGCCGAACTTCTTCGAGTTTTCCTCATGACGGCGCGCTCTCGACGGTCGCTCATTTTCAGAAAAGTCACAGTGGGGAACAGCACTCTAGATCCTATGACGCTGATACGGAGCATTACCAATGGGTCCAGGGTTGGAAAGAGCAGGTCGTCCCTCCAGTTTGGCCGGGGCGCGGATGACCGTCCACACATCGACAGTGAGGAACTCGAACACATTGGCAAGGAGCTTCAACGCCTTGGCTTTTCAAGTGACAAGTCAGACGCAGTTTCACAAAGATTTCTCGACATCGTGTCCCGAACAACTGCTTCGCAACAAGACGGAGCCTTTAATGCCAGCCTAGCTCAGCAAGCAAAACGGGCACAAATCACCGAGGGAAGAGACGTTGCCCAGAGAGAGCCCCCAACCGGCCCCACTGCACAGTCACGGTTGTATAACACTTCTGGGCCCCCCTTCGGTGCCCGATACCAGCAAAACTCATATATCCCTCCTCATATGCATCACCATACGACCAGCGTTATCGGGGAAGGCTGGATACATAGCACACCTGCAAGCGTTGTTTCGGCACCTGCGCAACATCCCTTCGGCGGTTCGCAAGCGAACGGCTTCCCATTTCAATCGCCAATGACGTCTCATCACCCAATGCCGCTCGTTGGACGGGGATACTCGACTCAGGTCTCTCACCCCCGTTTTGGCTACCCCCCAACACCTCAGGCTCACTCATACGGTCCATACACCCATCCAGCGGCGAGCCAAGGCTTTGGTTATCCCACCGTCCCGCTTCCACTGCCAGCTGGAAGAATGCACCCTCAAAGAAACATTCATACGCAAGGTCAAGGTTTTCAACAAGGTCAGCCACCGTGGTACCAGCCTGGAGAGTTTCAGGAGGGCCCGGAGTGGTGGTAGGCTGTTGCTGTTGGAGCGGAACATGACGGTCCATTAACGGTAACCCTCACCGACGTCGTCCAGTAGCTATCAGAATCTAGGCTTTTGGGCATCACTTCTCCTGCGCACACTGCGCCCCAACTCACTAGATTGCAAACACCCTCATCAAGACAAAGCAGCAACTAACCGGTCAGCAATTTCCAAAACACCACGACCACAAGTAGGTAACTCACATCTAATCGACCCATCATCCAGATCAAAAACTGAATAAAACTTCCTCATAAATGCCCAACCCAGCACAATCTCATTGGACCAGTCAAACCCCGACGAAGTCGTAAACATACATGTGCAGTCCGGCATCCCGGGCTCAAGATACCAAGGGATCGTATAGTCAAAGGCCGTTAGCGTCACGTTTTGTCCTGCGAAGTTGAACGTAATATTTGGCATCCCAAGCCTATTGCTACAGTCCACAGCTGGAGGCAGCCACGGACCATTGACGCTGGCGCATCCAGATGCCGCAAAGACGCGGTCGTACACAGGCTCTGGAAGATGGATTGTCGGGCTCCTCGTGCTGAACGTCGCAGGGACATCTCCAAGGTCGGAGCGGAAGCTTTTACTGGCATCCCACTCCTCGAGTGCGAGATAAGATGCCGTCGTCTGCCACCCGCCGTCCCAGATGCTGCTGAGGTTGCGTGTCAGGCGTACTTTGGCCAGGAAGTCGCCCTGGAACAGGGTGTGGTTGAGCCTGCCGAAGGAGAGCTCTGCCGGTTCTCTAAGGCGCAGGGCGAAGAGGTTGTTTTCCAAAGCGTTTTGGTGGACCATGGTTATGAATGGCGAGGGTTTCCCAAAGTCATCCTTCGCTCTTCGGGAGTGGAAGGGCGCGAGTCCTATGACGCCGGCCATGGGGCATGCGTTGAAAATGTAGCTATCGCTCCACAAGAAGTCCGGGACGGCGAACGCTTGGTGTTCTGCAGCTACGCCGCCGTATCCAATCGTGTCGTATGAGAGATTACCACGGCCCCACAGCCATCCACTGGAAAAGTGCGCGGGTATGCCTGAGGCGAGGAAGGTAGACGATGCATCTGTGTCAAAGACTGATGCATTTCTGCACACTCTACCTCTGTTCGGGAGGGTAGCAGGAGTCACCCAGCTGTCGGGAGATGAGATGTCTAGGTAGACTTCGACCTCTTGGGGCGGGCTGCCGATGGAGATGTTGAACGAGTAGCCGGCGTCGATCCATTTTGCTTCCTAGGCTGAGTGTTAAAAAAAAAGATCATGGGTTAATTGTGAGATGATGGCTCTTACACGAATGCGAACAGATCCCCATCCCGGACTGTAGATGTTGTCATTTGTCGCCGCGAGGGGACGTTGGTCCTGTTGACCGTAAGCCGCAACACGGGAAATCGCCCCGACAACGAACAATGGCAACATTGTCAACATGTTGAGTTCCATGGAGAGGTAATGCCCCATAACTGGGCGTGCTTGGGGTCAGTCTTTAATGCATGGATCCTTCACTACTGCCTAGGAGGATCGGTGATAGCAACGCCACATCATGCAAATTATAAAGCTGAGCGACACCCCCACACGTGGTGAGCGATATCAGTCCAACAATTTTGGGTGAAGATCCAACCCAAAAATGTTGGACTGATATCGCACACCACGTGCCCCACTGCATTAGCCCAGAGCAGTTTCGGATCCTCCACCCTTTCTCCTTGGACCTTTCCGATGGGGTTCGAGGCGGGTTTACACATACCCCTGGGGTTCAGGGATGCGCTTTTCGGAGCGCCACCCGCTCGCGCGTGCAACTCCTCCAGCAAAAGTTTACGGGCAAGCTTTTGGGCTTAGGACCGTCTGACCGTACAGCACGACGCTAAATCAATGTTCTCGCATGAGGCATGAGACACGGCGGAATCCCCATTTTGCAATGTTCCTGCCCGATCAAAGAGTCAAGGCATCGGGAGGGGCGTTGGAGAACCTGCCAGAGCCGTCTATATAACGTCGATGGAAGTTGCTAAGTTGCTTCCATCGCTGCTGCAGCCCAGTTACCAAGAAGGCTCCTCCTAGGTGCCAGACATATTTATCCCACGTCTGCTGCACCTCGACTCTCACACTCTTCCATCCCCAGCCGTCACTTTGGCAACATCTCTTCTCGGTTTGCAGCGTCATTCTCAGCTCACATCGCCCTTCCAGCCAATACACTTCACCGTATCCTACTGGCATCAACAGTTCTGAATCATCCACTTGGATCGCGACCGACACCATGTTCCACCTTTCCTCTTCGTTGCTGGCCCTCGTGTCGCTTCTCTCCCTCCGGCCCACAAGCGTCAGCGCCGCCAGCCTGGATGATGTCTTCAGGAACCGGACAAGCTCGAGCACCTTCCGATGGCTGATCCGGGTCAGTCCAGCCAATCGAGTTACACATAACCGATTCAGTCGCTGATCTCCCTCGCTCTAGACACATCCCGAGGTTTTCTCCAACTTTTCCATGGACCGGGCGAATGGTGTGACTGTCAGTCTCTCCCTTCATGTCCATGCTCACCAAGCCCCCCACGCTAACAACAACGTCTACTTAGATACTCGCACCAAGCAACCAGGCCTTCGACAGAGCCGGCACTTCGTGGTCTGGGCTCGGTGAAGCTCGAGTCAGGCCCACACTCCAATACCATATCCTCAAGAGAGCAATCCACACAGATTCCATTGCCCGGGGCCAGCACCTGGTTGCCAAAACAAGGCTCGATCTGAATATTACCGGCGGTCAGCCGGTCATCCTCACCAAGGGTCCCTCGGGCGACGTAGTCTTCACATCTGGTTTCGCCAATCGTGGCACGGTGGTTCAAGAGAACATCCCATTCGATGACGGGTTTGTCCAGATCATTGACTCTGTGCTGCGAGTCCCAGAAGGTTTCGAGGCAACAACACAAAATGCTTACACGGACATGTCGGCATTTCTTGGTGCCCTACACGCGACAGGCCTCATCGACGAGATCAACGCAGCCAAGGATGTCACCATCTTCGCCCCGCACAACGAAGCATTCCAGAAATTGTACCCCGTCTTTGAGAAGATGAGCCTCAGCGAGCTCAAGAGGGTCATTCGCTACCACATTGTGCCCGGAGCCGTTGTCCACTCTTGGGAGTTCGGCAATGGGACCTATCTTGAAGCATCTGACAAGACCGCCATTGCCATCACACGCCATGACCACAGCACATTTGCCAACTCGGCCCAGTTTCTCCAGACAGACATCCTGATCTCGAATGGCGTGGTTCAGATGATTGACAATTGTCTGAGCCCCAACGCTTCCAAGGCCCGCCCAGATATTCGCCTGTCCAAGCAGCCGCCAGTTCTGTCACTGGAACCCTATTCACCACCAACCCCCACTGCACCAAGTTTCCCTTGCGCTGGAGACGACTGCTCCGACACGGACAGTGAGGTATCGACTGGAACGCAATCGATGGCTACAAAGGCGGAAAAGGATGTTGCTGTGCCAAGGTATGGAGGAATCTCGAATGCTGGACTGGGTCTCGGCTTGATGCTCGGAGCCGTTTTCGCCCTTTGAAGTGAGGCCGGTGGGTAGGGCTAATGGAGCCGCTGCCGTGAGGCTGGTGTTGGGCTGTGGGACAAGCTTGGAAGTGTTGTGAGGGGAGTGAAAGTGCTGAGTAGCTTGGGGAAGTGTGCACCTCTATCATTAGAAGCTGTCTCCAGGCAGCTAATGCTCTGTGTACTCATAATCGTAAACGACGGACGCGGGAATAAATACCTAATCAATCATGTCATGAACTCATTTCATCTCCGCGAAACTACTTCCTCCCTCCTGGCGATTACCTGCCCATGCCTGAAACCCGCCCTCAGGACATCATTCTTCCCAGAAAGTCATGGCTACTAGTCACGGCGGCTGTCACATCATACAGTGAGGAACCCTGGTTCATGCGGTTACAGATGGAATTTCTTCCTCAGACCAGCTGCGGGAGACCGGGCAAAGCCTCTGCTTTCTCATTGATCTCGTCCAAACTCCAAAGCGCGCATTCCCCGGCTAATGAATCGTCCAGATTGTCACAGCGGCGCGAGAATCCCGAACCACGCATGTAAGGCAGTGTTGCCACCCAACGAGCAAATTTACAAGAGCGGCGCTTTCCATGCAGAGACACGTAATGGAAGCCCTTGCCCTGCAACACATGCATGCCAGAAGCCAATGCTGTCGAATATAAAATGCTGCTGTGGTATATAAATGCAGGTGCGGTGCCAGTGGCCATGAGCCAGCATTGGAGACTTTTCCATTCAAAACACCACACCAACCACTTGTTACATTCCCCCTACCGCAGTACATTCTTTAGATATACTGCCTGCAGTCCCCCCTTTCTCTCTACACCCAGCGCAGACTTGAAACCCATCGATGAACAGACCTGTGGCATCATAAATTACGGCGACGCAACCCTCAACAGTCAACAGGCGAAATACAAAGGTCGCCAGCGAGACCGCCGTCCCATCATTATCGACATCGCCCCGGAAGCTCTTATCCATACAGCCAACCATCAACCAAGCCGCGACCAAAACCACGCGCACCATCAGGTACATCTGGTCTCACCTTGTCACCATACATACCCAAACACACACCCCACGCAGCCGCGCCACCATGCTGTCCACAACCGCCGACCTCCTCCTGACCCTGCTCTTCCTCCTCGTCGTCGTGTGCCTCGGCCTCGGGTACCTCGCCGCCCACGTGGCTCTGCAGTGTACGTCACGGGGGAGCCGCGAGACACGCGGCTCGGAGAAGGAGAACGGCGGGTTGGCATGGCTCGCCCGGGAGGACGCAGAGTGGATGGCGCCGCGGGCGACAGGGGGGGCGGTGATGGCGAGGACAAGGGGGGCGCTCCTGCCGCGGAGGCATGGAGGGAGGGGGATGGAGAGGGATGTGGAGGGGTGGACTTGGGTGAATCGGGTTGAAGATTGGGTTTAGAAAGGGGGCTAGGGGGGGCTGGGAGGAAGGGGTGCCTAGGAGGCAATGATGCTGTCCGGCGGGGAGATACTAGGAATGATGATGGGTTGAGGGTCCAGGGTTCATGAGGCGATCATCTTAGGCTGTACAAGATAGCTGGCCGTCAGCGTTTCTGGCATTGGGTTCAGCGTTCGCTACCTCCTTTCCTCATCGGCGCCCACTGTGTAACCCCTGGCGACACCGCTCCTCCCCTGCTCGATGATTGTGCTATCTTCGGCGACGTAGTCACTCCCAAGTCCCTGCCATGTCCTCTGTGACCTCAAGAACTCGGCACCAGGGCTCACGACACCATTGACCATGGCCAACTCGGCCTTTGGTCTCAGCGCCAAGGCGGCCGAGGAAGAGGCTGGGCCGCCGTTGGTCTCCCCTGGATCTTGTGTGACCGTCCTGACTGTACGCATCGGCCGGCTATGGCTGATTAGCTTTCCTGTCCGGAGATCGAACTCTGGGGGTGCAGATTCCTCCTCGCTGTCTCCTTCCACGCCGACCTCGATACCCCCAGCGCCCCGTTTCTCTTGCGCTTTCTCCGGGCGGTTCTTTGGCTCGGTGACGCCTTCGATGCCACCCCACCACTCGCCAGTCCACACCCTGGTGTCATCTCCCGCGAGCGCCACCTCTAGCTCGAAGGGTGTGATGACTGGGCGGTAGTAATTCCCGTCGTCTTCGACCAACGAGCTCTCCCAGCACCCAACGACGACCCAACCGTCCACTTCGGCAAAGTTGGCGAGCTTGGCTGGGTTGAGTTTGCCCACGACGACAGTGTAGCTCTTCTTCCCCGCGGCTGAAATCTGTTTCTTGATGCTTTCGATCGAGGCAAGGTAGTTCGAGATCGAAAGCGTGTTGACCAGGATTCCAATGACGCCTGCTGATGCTAGGGCAAGTAGGCGCGCGTAGCGGCGGCCAAGCAAGCGTTGTGTGTTGGTCTGCTGGCTCGCTTCGTTCGAAGTCGGAAAGATGTAGAGGGATTGGATGCGGGAGGACAGGGCGAGGAGCAGAGCGTTGGGCGGGGTCGAGATGTGGAAGACCGAGTATTCTTTGAGCTCGATTTCGGGGGGCGGGGAATTTGCGACTGGGGATACCAGTTTCCGGTTTGGTATCCTCCCGGTCGGGTTACGGATGATCTCGGTGGAGACGAGTTGTGTGTATCCGCGCGAATGAAGTTCTGCTGCCAAACCCTGGATGTGGTCCTGGAACGTCACGTCTGCCATGAGCACCACCTTGGAGGCCTTGTCTGGGTATTCCTTCTCAAATGCCCCGAGGGCAGCACCTCTGTCGAGTTTGTGTTGGGTAAAGGCGTAGATGACTGGGAGTCGGGAGGTGGGCGATAAGCAGGACCGGCCATAATGGACAACGACCTCGGCATCGACATGCTCGGCCGCGATCTCGTCGACGCAGCAAGCGCTGTAGGATGTGTCGGCAAGGATGTATATCCTTTCTGATGGTCTTGTCGTCTTGGCGGCACTGTCGCTCGGTCGGGGCTCCCCTTCCCTATGGACTTCCTCCTCTCCCTCTCTACTCTCGCTCGATCGCAGAGATTCCAGCTCCGTGTTGAGGGCCTGGACAACCCGGGGCGCATCTGTCAACATGTGGTCAGGGAACTGTAGACCGATCCGTTTCCAGCCACCATCTCGAATTTCTCGCGCCGTGCGGGAAACCTCGTAGATTTCGCGAAGCTCCTCGTCGCTTCGCCTCTGTGTTCCATTCTCGGCGGGGGGGATTTCGGGCTCGACGTGTTCGAAGAGGTGTTCGGCTGGTGTGGAAAGCGCCGGAGGCGCAGCCAGTTCGCTAGTCATTGTCGGCTCGTGCTGGCTGCTCGTGCTATTTCTTGGACTGGAACCACAGAGCCGACGCTTGGCCTAGTGATGGATGCTCGCTCCTTGGTGCTGGTGGGGTCGACCTAGGGCAAAGGTTTTGGAACCCCGCCATCGCGAGCAAAAGTCGCGCCCCGCGTCAAGGGGCTTGGCAGGGGGCCACAGTTGGAGGGGTGCCGCATGGCGTCGGGCATGCTTCTCGGCAGGCAAGCCCTATGGGCGCCGGCCAAGACCGCCCGTGGGGAACTGGGCTCCCGGAAACGCCGGTAGGGCCTAGAGAGTGCTTCGCTAGATCTTCTTCACTTCGGACGTCAGAGCCCGTCTGGAGGTATGTCCGACGTGAGCTCACTCCACAACAAACTCCCACATATTCTCGCCAGTCTCACTCCCGTCCATTCCAACCTTTGCACTGCTTTGGTTCAATCCGTCTCTAACATAAGGATTGGGGATTGTCATGTTGCAGAATTTGCACGCATATTTGACCATTCCGTGCTCATCTTTCCGTCTTGGTGGAGTCCAGGAGCCAAGTGCTCTCATGGTCCCGATTTTCAGGAGCTCATCGTGCTATCTACCATAATCCACCACCACCACCACCGCTCCAGCTTGGCGTCTGACACGACGTCTACCGGTCCATCCTAATTTCTTTGCTTACGGTATGGACCCAGGTGGTCCTTCGGGAGGAAATGGGGTAGCTATGAACACAAAATACGACCTGTCCGACATGTATATTATGTTGTGTCCATCTCTCCCAGCTATCCACTACCTGTCTCTCTTGAGTGTCATCAACACATCTTCGTCATGTTGTCCTCAAAATCCACGGCCGCATTTGTCGCCGGGCTGGTCATCGTGGCAGGGAACTGTCCCTCGGCGAGTCTTGCCGGGGGCTTCACTCAAGGTGCGGGCCTGAGTCCCTTCTTGCCGAAGCTCGGTCTCTCGGCCGACAATGTCCTCGAGTGGGAGGTCATCACCGCTCAGAGGAAGCACCTGGTGGTCACCCCCGAGAAGAACCCGAATCTTTACTGGGCTTTGCCAGGGGGCGGTCCTAGGATATTTGCCCTGATGCTGTCGGCCACTGTCAAGGCCCATGCTGATTTCAAGGTTTCGACCGCGAGTCTCGGCTTCACACACCGCGACGGTGTTTCACAGGACGCCTTTTGGGACGCAGTCACGACCTTTGTCACCACACTTCCCTCGCTCGTCGACAGCGGCGTCTACGTCGTCTACGCCCTGGTGCCAAACATGTTCAACGTCGTGCCCATCATCGCCCCGGGAGTGGCTCCGAGCAGTTGAAGCAGCTGCTCAGCCCCGTCTTCGCGAAGTTGGACCAAAGCGGGATCCCCTACCGTTCATACACCCCTTTTGCGATTACTTGCCCCAAATGCTGACCGTTTAACATCAGAATCGAGCTTGAATGAGTTTGAAACCTTCCACCAAACCCACACCAAGATGTCTCCCGACCCCGGCGTCCTCGAAGCCAACATGGGCGGCCGATTGATCCCGCGCTCGGTCCTTTCGTCGACCGATTCGGCGGCCGAGCTTGTAGCAGCCGTCTGCTCCCTCGTAGAGAGCGGGCGCTTTTTCAGGCGTGTCATTCAACGTCTCCCGGTTCGCCAACAGCCAGATGGCTGTGAATCCGGCGTGGCGGTCGTCGATCACGAGTGGTGTGTTTGGGTCGTGAGTGGCATACCCCCTTTCCCTGGCCCGTTGTGTGTTGACCATTGTGTGTGTGGGCCGATTCTTCAATAAGACTTCGTTTGAAGCCAACATTGTGGATCAGAAACGGATGGATCACCGAGGTGTTTGTGCCCAAGCTCGCGGCTGTCGTTGAGGACAATGCGTACATGAACGAGGCCGACTTTCGGGAGCCCCACTGGCAGAAAGTGTTTTATGGGGAGAACTATGCGAGGCTGTTGAAGGTGAAGAGGAAGTATGATCCCGAGGGTCTGCTGTTTGCCGTTACCGCTGTTGGGAGTGAGGGTGTGGAGGTAAAAGGTGAGGGGCGGTTGTGCAAGGCATAGACGGCGACTAGAAGTTGAATAGATCTATCTGCCTTTGGGGTTAGACGTCAACGGACACTGACGGTACTGCCTTTTTTGCACTACGAACCTCCGGATCGGAAATGATGTCACAGCCCAATGCCGGTCCCTTCCGGAGATCCCGAGAAATGTGGGGCCGTGCCCGAGAAGACTTCCGGTGGCCGCCCGTCAATGGGAGTGGGCGAATAAGGACCGACCGAACCGACATACGGATCGCGCCGAGGACAGACCAACAGGTACACATGGGCATGACCGCGAATAGGGCCCAGGATCGCCGCTGCAGTTCGTCGCAAGCCGACAGGAACAAAACTCTCCGGTCGGTAGCGCCGGGCCAGTCAAGAATGCAGCCGAAGCTCGGTGTTTGATCGGAACGACGTCTGTCTGCCGCGAGCTGAGCCGAGGATGCTAGTGACGTATTTGCCGGGTGCGCGTCGGGAGGCAGAAGAAACCCCGATTGAAGGCGACCGTTGGAGAAACCACCCCCTCGGGCCTCTCCAAATATTCGAACAAATGAACGAGGGGCGCGGCGCGTTGCTATTTGTTCCGATCGCATCGACGCGAAAGCTGAGTGTTCTAGAAGGTTTCCCATTTTCTTCTCCAACTAGCGAAACAGCAATTGAAGCGACCAAACAGCCATGGCCAGCGTCCCGCGCGTCGTGCGGCGCGCCGCACCTCCCCTCCTTGCATCGACGAAATGGTTGGCGATGAGCTGCCCGCAGGCAAGGCACCGTGGCATTCCGACGCGAACCGGTCTCGGCATCCGCAACTTTTCACAATCGACGAGGCATTGGCGATCTGTCGTTCCCCCGCCGGTCCAACGAGGAGGGTCAAAACTGTACGCGACGGCGGACGATGCCGTTGCCGACATCCAGAGTGGTTCCGTCGTTTTGAGTGCTGGGTTTGGGCTGTGCGGTGTCGCGTGTAAGTGTTCCATGTCCAAAATGGGAAATGCACCACCGACTGACAGCACGCAGCTACCCTGATCGCAGCACTGCGCCGAAGAGGCCCCGACTCCCTCCACTCCCTCACAGCCGTGTCCAACAACGCCGGCGCCGAAGGGCGAGGCGGGCTTGCCCTCCTGACCGAGAACGGCCAGGTCGACCGGATGATCATGTCGTTCCTCGGGAGCAACAAGACGCTGGAGCGGCAGTACCTCACGGGCAAGATCGCCGTCGAGCTCTGTCCGCAGGGCACACTGGCGGAGCGGATCCGGGCAGCCGGCAGCGGGATACCGGCGTTCTTCACCCCCACAGGAGGCAGTAAGCTTCCCCAGATCCCCGCACCCACCACGACCGGCAGCATTGACTGACTGGCCGTGCTTGGCAGACACCCTCGTGCAGCAGGGCGCCATCCCCGTGCGCTTCGACGCCGACGGCAACGTGGTGGAATACGGCCAGCCGCGGGAGACGCGCATCTTTGGCGGGAAGCCGTTCCTCCTGGAGACGGCGCTCCACGGCGATGTCGCTATCCTGCGGGCGTACAAGGTCGACAAGGCGGGGAACTGCGTGTTCCGCTACACGACCCGGTCGTTTGGGCCGCTGATGGCCAAGGCGGCGAGGGTGTCGATAGTTGAGGCGGAAAATATCGTCGAGGTGGGCGAGATTGACCCGAACGAAATTGATCTGCCGGGAATCTATGTCGATCGGATCGTCCCGGCAACGGAGAGCTCGCTGGTCGAGACTCTGAAGACGAGGGCGGTGGAGGATGGGGTGGGGGAGCCCAAGGGGGAGGCGCAGGTGAGGAGGAATAGGATTGCGAGAAGGGCAGCGAGGGAGTTGAAGCATGGGTTTTATGTAAATCTGGGTGTTGGTAGGTTTCACGATCAGTGGAGAGGGGAAGTACTGCTGACATGGACTGTCAGGAATTCCAACGCTGGCGCCGTCGTTTTTGCCTGCTGGCCATCAGGTTTGGATCCAGTCCGAGAACGGCATTCTGGGTATGGGTGACTACCCTCTGCCCGACCAAGTCGATCCGTGAGTAGACCTCCATTTCGGGACTCTGGTGAATCTAACGATTTCAGGGATATCGTCAACGCGGGCAAGGAGACGGTCACACTTGTGCCCGGTGCCTCCACCTTTGACAGCTCCGAGTCGTTCAGCATGATCCGTGGTGGCCACGTCGACGTCTCCATCCTGGGCGCCCTCCAGGTCAGTGCCAACGGCGACCTGGCCAACTATATGATCCCCGGCAAGGTGTTTAAGGGGATGGGCGGGGCCATGGACCTGGTGTCGAACCCGGACAACACCAAGATCGTCGTGGCTACCGAGCACGTTGCCAAGGACGGCACATCCAAGATTGTCCAAAGCTGCAGTCTCCCGTTGACGGGAGCAAGGGTGGTGAGCACTATCATTACGGACTTGGTGAGCTTGGCCCCCTTGGAGAGGCGAATTTTGCTGATGACTCTCTTTCAGTGTGTATTTGAAGTCGATCGCAAGAAGGGGACTCTTACCCTGACTGAGATCGCGCCCGGTATAAGTGTGGACGAAGTGAGGGCCAAGACGGACGCCACGTTCTCCGTCGTCGACAATCTCGGGGTCATGGAGTGATATGGAATGGTGCGGTTGCAATGGCGGTCATCAGGCGGGAGAAAGTGCTTAATATTATGTCTTTAGCGAAGCATGTCTCATCAGTTGTCATATCATCGTCATTTTCCACATATGCAGGTCATGTACATATCAATACCCGCCTTTCTCTGCATCCCTCCGCTCCCCTCACGCCCACCTCCCCCATTAGAGCTTCGACTCCCTCCCACTCCCCTGCCCTGCAAAGCCCCCTCCTATCGCCTCCGTAATGCGATCCACGCTCTTCAGCAGCCACTCACACCCTTCATCGCCCGCCACCCTCTCCATCCCCGCCCTTTCTCCCTCTATCCCCTCAAGCTCTTCCCCGTGCGCCCCCTGCTCCACCCCCTTCCGCAGCCCAAACACATGCGACAGCACCTGCGGCCCCACCCCCGTCTGCGCCCTCAGACACGCCACCGCGACCACGCTCGTCAGCGTCCTCCCCACGGTCCCCAGGCCGCCCCTCCCCCCCGCCGGCGGGTCCGACAGCAGCGGCCCGTAGTGGCTCTCTAGGATGTACACGGGCAGATCGGGGTGGCTCTCGGCCAGCCTGGCCTCGAGCTTGTCGTCCAGCGGCCGGTAGACGCTCTCCCATAGCGCGCGGCCGCGGGCCTGCGCGGCGGGGAGGTTGGACGGCGTGAGGGCGCGGGAGGGCCGGGTCTCGAGCTGGGAGACGAGGGCGGGATCGAGGGCGGCGCGGAACGCGGCGAGGGAGTTGATGGTGCGCGGTATGCCGTTGAAGGAGATGCACTTGAGGCCGACCTCGCGGATGAACTCGGCGACTTCGAGGGGGGTGAGGGGGGAGGGCGAGGAGGAGGCGGTTTGGAGAAGGGAGGGGAGGGAGGCGGGGGAATTGAGGGTGAAGGTTGCTGCCGCCTGGAGGGAAGGGGGTTAGTGGACGCCTTCTTTTTGGAGGGTTGGGAGGAGATGGGACGTACAGAGAGGGCCAGCCAGGGACGGACACCGTATTGGCGCTCTCGTGCTTCTCGCGCGATCTGCTGGTAGAGTTCCTTGATGCGCGGCGGGGCGGGGGTCTGGCCGGGACGCGCGAGGGGAGCGTTGATGAGGGCTTTGAGGGATTGGGAGAGTTTGGTCGACATTGTCGCGCGCTCCCTTGTCCCGACGTGTTCAGATGGTGGTGATGATGGTGGTAGTGGGGGTAGGATGGTCTTCCTCCGTCGTGGCGTTGAGGGATGTTTTCTCAATGAAGCCCTACGACCTAGAGTATTCCGCGACTCAATTGGCCTCGGTTCCCACGTGTAGGGATTGCCGGCGTCAACCGTCAACGCCCGGTGCACCATGCGCCGGGAGGAAGCCGAGACAACCGAGCCCGTCACGGCAGGGGTGCCGGGTGCCGATCGACAGCCCCTGTCGCCTTCTCCTCATCGGCTCTCACAAGTGTTGCCGGGTGGATCCCTTCTCCAACATTCGGTGCCCAGGCAAACTGACGATTCTCATCCGCGCCAGCTGGGCCGTGCCCAGTCCTGTTCCCGAACTCCCATCCACACACAACTGGGATTTTGTACCATGGCGAAAGGGCTATACGCCCAACAGCGTCTCGAAGGGCTGAGAAAGTATCACGGTGGCGCCTATGACTTAGATGCTCCATGTCTTTTGCGCTCGGATCCCGCTTGAGCCACTGTCCCTTGCTACAGACACCAGACTAATCGCCGGCCGGCAGTGAAGCCGGCAGATAGACCAAGTGATTCTTGTCTTCGCCGGCCATTTCTTTGCATCGTGTTGGGCCCCCGTCGCGACACTGGAGCCAGATAAAGAAGCCGTTGGCGACAGTGACGCGTCGTCGCCTCTTTCTTCATCTCCGATGATCCATGTAGCAGGCTGAGCTGTACCAGGGAGCTCGAACAAAGCTTCGCCTTGCGGAGATTGCCGTCCCCCATGGTCGGGACTCGGCGTCTTGAATTGATGGGTCTCTCTCCGAACCTTATTTTGTAACCCGGCCTCAGAAGCCCATGGCGGATGCAGCGTCCACTGGTCAAACACCTAGAGAGGTACCCTGCCACCGGCTTCCAGACTTGTTAACGTCCACACATCGGACACCAGGAGGCCCGGCCCGCTCGAAGGCTCCGGGAACTAATAATAGGGAACGGGGACCTACATCTATCTCGCCGGTCGCAGTGAAGGGTCAGACTTCTTGACCATTCTCTCTTCTTCTTCTCCTGGCTGGCGCTCTGTGACACTGCTGTGGAATTTTCTTCGGCGTTCATCTACAAAGATATCTGTCGATCCAGCTGACCCTCCTCCTCGTTGGGACGAGCGAGGTAAGAATACATTTTCCTTTCTCACTAACAGAAAACCCAACCCAAACCCCGTAGGGCGCCCCTTTTAGTATTGTACAGACATTCCGCCCACTTCTAACCACAGTAACGCCGCAAATCCGCCACTTAGGCCTCATGAGCAACGCTCTTCAAGCAGGAACCCAACCATCGTCGCACTCCTCAAACCCACTCCTCAAGCGCTGTCCCTCACCCTGCTTCTTTCTCTTCCTCTCCCTCTGTTCTCCACCTACCCCTCGCCCCATCTTCCTCCGGAAATATCTCCTTGCTCCCGTCTATGACATCTCTTCTAGGCAATGCAAGTGGCAGCCTCCCCAACACACGAGGACAAAAACGGTGGCATCCGTCCCCTGGGCCAGTACCCTAGGCAACCCCACCAAGCCGAACCGAGACCATTCCCGTTCGCACCCGCCCCGCCGCGATTCGGGGACCGTTGCTTGATGTCGGGGCATCCTTGGTGGTGAAGCCGGGTTGTGATCAAGAGAAAGGTGCAAAGTGACGGGGCGGAGGGAAGCACAGCTGAGGCTTCTGTTGCTGGGTGTAGCAACGGGAGAACGGAACCGATCATCCGTCTCATCGCCGGATTTCGAAAGCGAAGGGCAGGTTCCCGGCCAAGGGGAACCAGCAACCCCCCCTCCCCCCCGAGAGTGGATGTGGTCTCCACCAGCTTCATCTCGGCGGGGGAAGGCACCTTCCTGACCTTTTCGTCACTTCCAAACACGAACACATTGTCTCGAGCCGACGTCGGCTGGTCTTCACACCCCAAACTCGGGCAAGTTCGACCAGCTCATCCAGTCGAGCGCCGCGGGGTCGTCCCAAGGGGGATACATGCTCACGGCGGGATCAAACTCATTGTTCACCCTGCTCAGCGCCTCGACGACCTGGTCGTCCGACATGGATGAGAACTGGATCGGCTCCGACCACACGGGCGAGCCGCCCAAGAAGGGCGGGTTCGCGCGCATGGTGTCGGGCATGCCATAGCCGGCCTGGGCAGCGGCCGCGGCCGCGGCAGTCCTCGAAAAGACGGGACGCTGCTGGGCCATCAGCTCCGACTGCGTCGGCGGCGGAGGTCTCCCCCCCCCCCGGCGCCGCCGGGCTCGGTCGGAGACGCGGCCTTTTTGACAATGTACTTGAGGTACTTGCCGTACAGGGCCGACATGCCGTTGCGGTGGCTCGTGACGCAGCCGATGCGCTCGAGCACGTCGGCCGTCTCCTCGATGAGGGCGCGCACGCTCGGCGCGAGGTTGGAGTTGCCGGCGAGCTGGCTGCTGAGGCGGAGGGCGAAGCAGGCGGCAAAGGAGATCATGATGGCCGTGTTGTTGGGCATGCTCGAGAGCTGGTTCTCGCCCTGGATGGCGGCCCGCATGACGTTGAGGGCCGAGGAGAGGCCGGCGGCGTGGAAGAAGTGGCGGACTTCGGTCGGCGCCGTGGGGTGGTTGATGACGCTGCTGTAGATGGAGAGGCGGGTGTGGGTGACGAGGATCTGGACGTAGGGGGGGAGGCGGTGTTCTGGTCATGTTAGTACCGGGCAGGGGAATGGGATGCTGCCGTGTGTGGACTTACGAGGCCCGGTCCCGATCGACATGCCCCATTTTGCTTGCCACTCGGCGAAGAACTTCTCGACCGTTATTTGTATGCTGGACACGTTAGTACCAGCACACCAGGCAGGACGTATTGCACTCACGACTGCGCAATCATGCTCCCATTGGCCATGTTGTCGCGGGATCCGTCGCATACCGCACGAATGGTGATGAACAAGTCGTCCTGCCAACGTCGTCAGCACCGCAAGCCAGTTCACCGAACTGTCAGACTGACCAAATCCCTCCGCAAAACAGCCATGGACACCAAATGCCCGTCCATCGTATCAGCAATATTCGAGATGTGCCATTGGTCGCACCTCATCAGCAGCGGCGTCACCGGGAGAGTATAACTCCTCCCACGCGCCAAGCACATTCTGTGTGATTGTCAGCTCAAGCCCCCCTCAAGTCCCAACCCCCAGGAAGGCACCTACCCCCTCTCCAAAACAAACAACGAGATCCAGCACCTCTCCCTCCTCCTCAGCAGCCTCCTCCCCAGCTCCGACGCCGGATCTACCTCCCCATACCCATCCAGCGCCAGCGCGACCTTGGGGTCGATGCAATCCGCCCTCGCCATGTTCCCGCGCGGCCCGTCCAGCGGCGCAATGATTTTGTGCAGCGAGAGGTCCAGCGCCATGGTCGTCGCTATCGACACGTACCAGCACGTCTCGTCGTCGGCGCTGTGCTTGCCGGGAAACATCCAGGGCACGTTGACCATGAAGGCGAGGATGATCTCGACGGAGCGGTGGCGGTCGATCATGATGCGGTTGACGAGCGTCTTGCAGTGGTTCGAGAGCCGGCGGGAGAGGGCGCCTTGGTTGGGGATGTAGAGCGACGCGGCAGCGGCGATGGAGGTGAAGAGAAAGGCAGAGCGCGAGCGGGTGAAGGCGGCCGTGTAGAGGGCCGGGTCGAGGCCCCAGCGCGTGTGGGCGAGGTTGCGGTGGAAGCTGGGGAGGGTTAACGGGAGGTGCGGGGCCGCGGGTGACGCAGGTAGGCTTACAAGGTAAAGAGGGAATCGGCCTCGTCGGCAGACATGAGGCCGAGGTCGATGGGGTCGAGGGCGTGCCCCGTGTCGAGGCTGAACTGGCCGAGCATGAAGAACCTCTCGACCTCGGATATCCTGTCGTTCTGTTTCCCATGGCGCGCCCGCTGGTGGGACGTGGCCTCGATCGCGGCAGCGTCGTTGACCGACTTGGGCGACACGTGGAGGTCGGACGCGCGCGCCAGCAGCTGCAGAGGATTTTCGGCGTCGTCCACGGCCAGGCTCTCCTCGGCGGTGGCGTGGCTGTGCGAAGGAGTCGACTCCTGCGGGATGCTCATGCCGTCCTGCTCCGAGCCCGAGCTGTCGTCGGCGTCCGAGGACGCGTCGGGGAGCATGATGTCGTGGCTGGACGAGTGCCTCCCGCGGTGGCCGTTCCTCGAGCCCTGGTCCATCCCGGTGGTCGACCCGTCCGCTCCTGCTGCCGCGGGGCCCAAGAGGGCCTTGAGCTCCGAAACCACCTTGGACGCCTCGATCCCCGACGCGCCGCCGCCGGACCGCCGGACGGCTTGTTCCACCTGGTGGAGCGCCTTCTCCAAGCCCGTGCGCTTGCTGCGGACCGAGTCAGCATACGGGACCAAGCTTGGGCCCGTCCCCGTCACCCCCGGAGTCCCGGACAGATATTGTCAGGTACTCACTTCTTGACGCCCTTGCGGCGGCCCACGTGAAAGTCAGGACGGACGCATTGGACGTTCAGCTGGAAACATCGCTGGCAGCGGTCGTCGCTGTTGGCGCCACGCATCTTTTCGCACTTGATCTTCGACCGGCGGCAGACTAGACAGGCGGCCGCCCGCCGGCTGTTGCCGTCCTTGGTGGGTGAGTCGTGCGCCGCGCCCTCCGAAGGTGCTGGCCCGGGGGCCGCGGCAGTCATGTCCGGGCGGGCCATCGGTGGTTCGGGGATAGGGGGGGCGATGCGGACATACGGCCGCTCTCACGTAACGTCGTGGCCGCCTTCCTTGGATTCGGATCCGTCGTTTTTTTTTCTCAAGCCTGGAAGAGAGGGATACTCTTTAGCGGGGAGGTGTTGAAGAGCTACGACGAGGCCGGTGTTGGGGTAATGGGTCCCTCGATGGTGCCCCCCCCCCGCACACCCCGGTTGTGTCGGGTCCCCGGCCGGAGAGACCAAAGCGGGGCAGCTGTCATCAGCTGGCCCTAGCTTTGACCGAGTCGGGCCACCTAGCGGACGTGCAAGTTCGGTTGCCAAGGTGTGAGGCGTGCTCCCGGATGCCCCTTTCCCGCTGTCACCTTTTCAACAATGTTGCGCGACCACTCTTCCGGAAGCCTCGACAACCATGCTTCCCTGGATCGCACCCCCGGACCTATCGAACGACGCCGGCATTTGGCGGGCCCTTTGTGCGCAGTCACTATTAGCCCCCCCCCCCCCCCCGGGGCCCCCCATCACTTGGCCCTTTACGGAACTCTGGGCTTGGCATATTCTCGAACATCAGCACCCGCGCTGCGTTGCATTGACCCCGTGCGACGACACTCTCACAGCCATGACATGGACGGTGGACACCCCCTCCACCTCCCACCGCCGGCCTCTGCGGGCGATTTACCCGCCCCCCATCCCAGGCCGGACCGCTGTCATTGGACCTCGCAGGCGCTTCATCCGAGCCATATACGTCGTCCCTGATTGACATTTGACCCAGCGCCGCAACCACCGCAACCCTTCCCAGTTCCCTCGCCTCGCCCTGCGCATGATGCTGCGGGCCCCGTCCTCGCCGTCCCCCCCCAACCCTCGCTTTCGGACCCATGGAATGTCAGTTATTAACCCTGTCCTATCCGGAATTCTTCCACGAATCGGATCACCTGCTACGTCGATCTTTTGCCGACCGCCGACCCGTTGCCGGTGTTCGGGTCGGTATAAATGCTTAGCGTGTCTGGCGACGTCCCGTCCGAGACTCCGCAGCTCCGTGAGAAGCTTCCGTTGAAGCGAGCCTGGACGTAGTTGTGCAGGTCCAGCCCCGTGCAGCTGATGCCCGGGCCAACCCCGCAGCCGGGAAGCGGATGGGGCACGTTATTGACCAGGACGCGATAGTAGGTGTCGTCGGGGAACCCGGGGCTCTCTGCGCACTGCATCCGCTCGAGAGCGACGTTGCTGAGAAAGGACATGAATCGCGAGCTCCTCCATGCCCGGTGGTAGTTGATGGTGTCGAGCGGCATGGTGTCGTTGACGTTCCCACCGGTGAACTGGGTATTGTTGAAGAGGCCCAGGGCGACGAGAACCATGGGGATGAGCTCGCGGTGGGTAAAGCTGACGTACATGTCTTGAAGGGGAGCCTGGGTCGAGCTGGGAGACTCTTCGCGGAGAAGGTCCACGGTGGCCGAGAGCCATGGCCAACCGACGGAGCCGGAGACGTCGCTGCCGTAGCCTACGTTGTAGTGGGCCATGATGTCGGCCGAGTACTCCCAGCTTAGCCAGTCATCGGGCGAGAAGAGGTCCAGATCGCAAAAGGGCGAGCTGCCTCGAACAACCGACTCATAGCCGCACAGCTGCATCATGCCGTAGACGTCATTGACGGTGAAGTTGAAGGCCGGGGCGGCCTTGTTGAGTCTCGGGAGAATGGGCCGGGCAAGGGTCTCGAGATACTTGTCGACCTGCTCGCTGCCCATCGACGAGCGGTATGCAGGGCATTGCTTGTACGGCGTCAGCGAGTTGGCCCCCGGCGCCTTCTCGTCGACGGTGACGACGTTGATGGTGTTCTCGTCGAGCTCGAGCCCCCGGACGAACGCTTGGGCGGACTTGTAGGTGCGCTCGGCGGCCGAGGTCCACACGCGCTGCGGCAGGCTCATGTTGGGATAGCGGTACGACAGGCTGATTGCGAGCTGGGTCGCTTCGAGTTTGCCTCGTCGGGTGAGCATCTCCTGCTCCGCGTCCGAGAAGGGTGGCGTCCATGCGGCCAGGAAGTGAAGGGAGGGAACCACGGCCCAATTGATGCTGGTGTGGTTCTGCCATTTGGCTATAAACGGGGCGATGTGCTCGCTGTAGTCAAAATCGTTGGCGTAAATAGCGGCATGGCGAACTAGATAGGCAGCCTTGACCGGCCGGCACCCCTCGGGCATGTCCGGAGATAGAGGCGGGTCATGGGGCTCAAAGTATGGTGCCACACCACTGAGATGCCGGAGGGGATTGAAGGGATGTCTTGCGTCGACTGTTGCTGTCGCCAGTGACACAAGCGGCAGAGCAAGGATGAGACTGAGGCTTGACGGTCCCATGGTGGCTGGCTTGCTGGTGGAATCCGGGAGGAGCGAGGGTGGTGAATACTGAGCAGAGTGTATCTCTCAAGCAACATGAAAAGCAGAGGCATTGGCGAGACATGACTATTTATGTGGTCTTGTGTCTGTGCCGTTCCATGTCAACTGGGTGAGCAACGTCCACGTCTTGTAGATCCCCATGGGTCCGGACTTCGACGTCACCGTGTAAGCCTGTATGTACCACAGGTTAGTTGGCAAAAAATGACCCTGACAGCACTGCAGTGGTGTGGATTTGGGTTCTGCAGGCACATGTCATGGAAGGCCCCTTGAGTTAGTTGGCATGGCTGCAGCAGTGGGCGGGTCGAGGAAAGGTGAGAAAACTTCGAGCCGGGCACTGATTCCGTCGTTCCTCTGCCACAAGCAGTCCAAGTCTGCAAGTATTGATCACTTATGGATCGGGAAAATGTCCCAGAAGTTGTACATCCTGTAGGCCCGCCCCATCTCCGGTCCTGTCGGATGGTGGTCACCCCATGGGCCGGCGGGAGAGCCTTGAGCCGAGAGGGAAGCGCGACGTCATCGAGGGCCCCTAGGCCATGAAGTCTGGAATTGATGAAAGACTATACATTGGGATTTTAAAAAGCCAGACACGGCTTCAGATTCCTTGCTAAAAAGTCGAGGATGGGAGAGTACGGAGTACAACAGCGTGCCTTGTCCATGTCGTTTGTTTGTCCAACTTTCAGCCAAGCCAGCTCGGCCAGGCTTCCCACTTTCTCTTGTCAGGGGGGGAGCCAAGCTTTTCAACCTTTCTTTTTTTCTCCAGGGTACGCGTCGGTCTGTCGCGGGGCGCGACTGTCTAGACAACGTTGGCAGTTCGATCTGACGGTGACCAGGCAAAGACCATGTGAAACTTGGCATAAACAAAGCTCAAATTTACAGTTTGTTCAGACGACTTGCTGAAGAAACGATGGCTCCAGAATGGGATTTCCAAGTTTCCCGTGCACTGTTTGAGTGTTTCCCACGCCGGTCCCGACGATGTGGATCGAGGCAGCTTGCCCACTACCCTCCCTAGCGACCCGCATTCGCGAGACTTGGCGCAAGCACCACTTTTTTTGGCGACGCGCTGGACGCGACTTCCATCCTTGCCCTTCGCGTCCCCCGTGCCCCCCTTAAAGTGGTTGTGGGCCCTGACACGATTGCCTCCTGCCCTGGCCTTCCTCTACCGCCCTTTGTCTTTCGCACCTTGCCTTGAATGTGCTGTTGACTTTGCAGTACTACCACCGTATCAGCATTTGTACATATTTGCGTTCGACAACCTCACCATCCGTCCATCCAGTCGCCATGGGCGAGAAACCCGCCGCCCCGGCTCGCACCCCCGCGAGGGCGGTGTCGGCAGCGAAAAAGGCTGGCACCGTGTCGACGGGCAAGCAACAGAGCATCTTGGGCTTCTTTGCCAAATCTTCAGGAGCTGCCAACGCAAGTGGCCCCGCCTCTTCGCCTTCAACCAAAGCTGCGGCGTCGGCCATGAAAAAGGAACTGCCACGGCATCTCAAGGAGAGCACGCACTCCAACTCCAAGCCCACCCCGAAACATCCCTCCAACGTCACGCCCGTCCCCAGCAGCGATGCCATCGAACCCTCTAGCTCTCAGGAAAATAGAGATGTCAGTACGGTAAAGGTGAGCGGACTCCCCTCCCTTGAACTATCACACCCTGACTCCAGTAGAAAAAGCCTACTATCGCGACTCCGATCGTGCCGAGCAGCCCAACCCGCAAGGTAGCGTGCCTACCTCCTCCCAATCAACACTCCTTCCTGCTGACAGTTTTGCTACCCAGGTGAAAAAGTCTGTCAACTACGCCGAGTCATCCGACGACGACGACGACCAAGATCCCTTCGAGACCATGAGATCCCAGCGGACCAGGCAACGACGGCCCCGTGCTACCATCCCGGATGACGACGACGACGACGCCGATGTCTACGAGGCCGACGTGGTGGAAGAAGAAGATGATGAAGACATGGGCGACTTTGTTGTATCGGACGAATCTGACGCCCCGTCCAAGTCAAACAAGAGGAAGCGCCCGACCAAATCTTCGGCTCCACGCAAGCGAGTCAACAAATCACCCTCTCCTGCTTCCGTCACGCAGCCCGCCGCCTCTAACGACGACGATGAACTGATGGAGGAAGTTCCGTCAACATCCACCGCTCAAAAATGGAAATACGACCCCGACAATACCCAGCCAACCGAGCCATCGACTGCTCCGAAGCCGACGGCGAAAAAGGCCACAGTTGCCAAGGGGAAACCCAAGGCGCACACCAAGGAGCCCGAGGACAGATACCCCTGGCTGGCCAAGATCCTGGACGCCAACAAGAACCCTCCCGGTCACCCCGACTTTGATCCCACCTGCATCTACATTCCGCCCCACGCCGAGAAGAAGTTTTCGGCCTTTGAGAAGCAGTACTGGGACATCAAAAAGAACCTGTGGGATACTGTCGTCTTTTTCAAGAAGGGCAAGTTCTACGAGCTGTACGAGAACGATGCTACCATCGGGCACCAGCTTTTTGACCTCAAGATGACGGATCGCGTCAACATGCGCATGGTTGGCGTGCCGGAAGGATCTCTTAGTTTGTGGGTGAACCAGTTCGTCGCCAAGGGCTTCAAAGTTGCCCGGGTCGATCAAATGGAGTCTGCCCTCGGCAAGGAGATGCGGGAGCGTGATGCCAAGGCGAAGAAGGTGGACAAGATCATCCATCGCGAGCTGGCGTGCATTTTGACCGGCGGCACCCTTGTCGATGGGAGCATGTTGCAGGACGACATGGCCACGTACTGCGCTGCCATCAAGGAGTCGGTCGTTGACGGAAAGCCCGCCTTTGGGTTGGCTTTTGTCGACGCCGCCACTGGCCAATTCTCCATCTCCGAATTCCGGGACGACGTGGACCTGACCAGGTTCGAGACCTTTGTCGCGCAAACGTCCCCGCGGGAGCTCCTGATCGAGAAGTCGCACCTCTCTACCAAGGCGCTGCGCATTCTCAAGAACAACACGGCGCCCACCACCATCTGGAACAATCTCAAGCCCGGAATCGAGTTCTGGGACGCAGACCGCACCAGGCGGGAGCTCGACTGCAGTGGCTACTTTCTGAGCGAAGGCGGCAAGGACGAGGAATGGCCCGAGGCTCTCTCGCAAGCCAAAGACAAGGACCTCGCCATGTCGGCCCTTGGCGCTCTGACCCAGTATCTTCGGATGCTCAAGCTGGAGAAGAACCTGCTCTCGCAGGGGAACTTTGAGTGGTACAATCCCATCCACAAGAACGGAACGCTCATCCTCGACGGCCAGTCGCTCATCAATTTGGAGGTCTTTTCCAACACGGCCAACGGAGGTACCGAAGGCACCCTCTTCAGCCTGCTCAACCGATGCATCACCCCCTTTGGCAAGCGCCTTTTCCGGAAGTGGGTTTGCCATCCGCTCTGCAATATCCAAAAGATCAACGAAAGGCTTGACGCGGTTGAAATGCTCAACGCAGATCGCGGCATCCGGGAGAAGTTTTCGTCGCAAATGACCAAGATGCCCGATCTGGAGCGGCTCATCTCCCGCATCCACGCGGGTGCATGCAAGCCTGATGACTTTCTCAAGGTTCTCGAGGGATTTGAGCAGATTGACTACACCATGAACCTCCTCAGCTCCCTTGGCGGTGGGAACGGCCTCGTCAAGAGGCTCCTTGCGGCGATGCCCGACCTGAAGGACCCCCTGGGCTTCTGGGAGACGGCTTTTGACAGGAAGAGGGCTCGCGACGAAAGAATCCTCATCCCTAGGGAGGGTATCGAGGAGGACTTTGACAGGAGCCAGCAGGAGCTCGACCGCATCCGCGGCGAACTTGATGCTCTGCTGGATGAGCAAAAGGCCGCCTTGAAGTGCAAGACGCTCAAGTTTACCGACATTGGCAAGGAAATCTACCAGATCGAAGCCCCCAAGGCTGCCAAGGTCCCCAAAACATGGCGTCAGATGTCGGCCACGTCGGCGGTCAAGCGGTACTACTTCAAGCAACTCGAGGACCTCATCAGGGAGCTCCAGGAGGCCGAGGAGACGCACTCACAGATTGTCAAGGACGTGGCATCCCGGCTCTTTGAGCGTTTTGATGTCGACTACGAGGTCTGGCTGCAGGCCATCAAGATCATTGCCCAGCTTGACTGCCTCATCAGCTTGGCCAAGTCTTCAGCCGCCCTCGGCGAGCCTAGCTGCCGGCCGGTGTTCGTAGACGAGGAACGCACCGCTGTCGAGTTCGAGGAGCTCCGGCACCCGTGCATGCTCAACAACGTGGCCGACTTTATTCCCAACGACATCAAGCTCGGCGGCAGCGAGCCCAACATCAACCTTCTCACGGGTGCCAACGCCGCTGGAAAGTCTACGATTCTGCGGATGGTAAGTTGCATTTCCCACAGTGCCATGGCCCACCGCCTTCTAACTCCGTGTCCAGTCTTGCATCGCAGTCATCATGGCTCAGATAGGGTGCTATGTGCCCGCCGTCTCTGCTCGGTTGACACCAGTCGACCGCATCATGTCCCGCCTAGGAGCCAACGACAACATCTTTGCGGCACAAAGCACATTCTTTGTTGAGCTGTCCGAGACGAAGAAGATCTTGTCGGAAGCGACGCCTCGGTCGCTTGTTATCCTCGACGAGTTGGGCCGCGGCACCTCTTCCTACGACGGCGTCGCCGTGGCGCAGGCTGTCCTTCACCACGTGGCATCCCACATCGGCTGCGTGGGATTCTTCGCGACACACTATCACAGTCTGGCGACCGAGTTTGAGAACCACCCCGAGATCCGCGCCCAGCGTATGCAGATTCACGTCGACGACAAGAACAAGCGCATCACGTTCTTGTACAAGTTGGAGGACGGTGTCGCGGAGGGTTCGTTTGGCATGCACTGCGCTGCCATGTGTGGTATTCCCAGCAAGGTGATTGCGCGGGCCGAGGAAGCGGCCAAGGCCTGGGAGCACACGAGTCGACTGAAGGAGAGCTTGGAGCGGGCCAAGACGGGATGCTACATTCCCCTTGGTGTTTTGAGCGATGTTGCCGGCCTGTTGCGGGGAGGAGACGGAGTTGAGGATGGTGTCCACGAACGGGGTGTTCAGGTTTTGCTCAAGGCCATTGAGGCGCTCTGATAGATTGGGCCGGAACCGGAGCTAAGAATGCCGGGCTATTGTCTTTTCCCTTTTGTTTGTATTGCTAGCGAGGCAAGGCGTCTTGGGAATCGTGTGGTGGTAGTGGGACTGATGGACCAGTCATTAGCCAGACCGGATCTACAGAGAAGGGACTGTCATTTTTCTTCACTTGGAGGATACTAATGTATGCAAACGTCGGCGTCAAGGCCGCAGAAAAACGTCTAAACAGACTTGCTCCTTATTCCCCATCTTGCTGAAAGCGTTTTGACGTGGTGGAGAGCATGGGCCACACGTTGTCCTTCGGAAAACTCGGGCCAGGGGCGAGTAAACAAACAGGGGGGGCCTCGTCGACCAGGCGATGGAGCGAGAGCCTGTCCTCAAAAATGAGGAGGCGGAGGAAGGACTCGGTACCGTTGCCCTGTGGAGTGTGTTTGCATTCGGCTACGGACAGTGGCATGTTCACTCATCCATGGTCACATCTCATCCTGTCCCCTGGGTGGAGGGCTGTGGTAGTCGTGGATTGCAGAGGAGCCCTTCCACCCCTCGCTCACCCAAAAGCGTGGACGAATAACCGGCGAATAGGGGAGCAGCGGGAGGTTCTCCTAAACATGGCATCTCCGTGGGGGGGAGGGTGTTGCCATTCTCGCCTGCGCTCGTTGCTTGATTGGCGGTACGAGATGTGAAATGGCGGCAGCAAGGCACGCTATCGTGGTGGTGCATGTTGCCGCATGGTCTCTGGCGAATGACCAGATGTGCAAAAGGTTCCTGTGCAGACTTACATGGCTCCTTGGCGATTGCATTCCGGCCTCATGGCTCCCGGCCCCACCGGTGCCGGCCCCGGATCGGAAATGATAAACCCCTCGAATCTATCTCGCCGGTGCCCCCTCGGAGGCGCACCCGGGACACCCCTCTTTTCCTTCTTCTCTCCTCTTCAGTATATTTTGCAAATGGCAGAATCAATGGGCTAGCCAGCAACCCCCCAAAGACACGACCCCTGCCGCTCCTGCTGCTGCTGCAGCTTCCCTGGCGCCAGCTTCCCCACCTGCCGGCTCCCTGCACCGGCCAAACGACCGAGCACGCCCCCATTGACGTCGTACGCGATGCTTTCCGGAGTACAAACGGGACCGAGCATGCCGTTAACCGCGAGCCTAGGATGTCACGTTTGCAAGGCGCAATGATGAGGACAACTCTGTCTACGGCGGCAAGTTTGTTCGCCCCCCCCCCCCCTCCCCCTCGCTACTCACACCCTCTCCCAGCCCGCCTAGATAGACCCCGCCCAACTGCAAATTCGAGCTCGACGACGCCTCCCTCGACTGGACCTACGCCGACGCCCAATTCGACTTCATCCACATCCGCTTACCTCCTCGGCTCGATCCCCGACTGGCCGCGGCTCTACGCGCATTGAGGCCTTCCGCTACCTCCAGCCTGGCGGCTGGCTCGAGTCCACCGACTCGATCTACGCCGATGACAGCTCACTCCCCGCCAATGACAGCTCCGACGTCTATCAGCAGTGGGAGCAGTTCTTCCGCGACGCGGGCGCTTAGACGGGCCGCACACGTTCAACGTGACCGAGCACGACCAGCAGGTGGCGTGGGCGAGGGCCGCCGGCCACCGTCACGCTCAGGAGGCTCAAGATTCCGTTCGGTGCATGGCCGGCCGAGCCGCGCCTCAAACAGGCGGGGGCGTACAACCTGACGGCGACGGTCGAGGGGTTGGAGGGCTATGGGCTGCTTGTCGGGACGCAGGTGCTCGGGTGGGAGGTGGAGGAGCTGCGGGGGCTGTTTGCCGGGATGAGGGCCGCACTGCTGAATCCGAGGCACTGCGCGTATAACCGCGGGTGAGTTTGTTTCTGGTTCTTTGGCGGGGGTTGAATGCTGATCGGTTTTAGGGCCACCATGTTTGCGCAGAAGCCGCTTTGAGTCCGTTTTGCGGCCGCTGAGGTTTGGAGGGTTAGATACACGCTCCTTGGACAACATACATGCCTCCGTGGTGACTACTAGCCCGACATGAGCGACAACTTACGCATTCACTCTCTATCTACAGAAAGGCACAGTGACAGAGTGGTCTAATGCGTTAGACTCGGAATCTAATTTCTTCGGAGGCGTCTGTTCAAATCAGGCCTGTGTCGAGTCATCCTCGTCTGTGGGACCCTTCGTTTTTGTCGACTTTTTGCGTGTGGTGGTGGGGATGCCCTCGGGCCGCATCCACAAGAGACCCCTCTTCTCAACTGCTCATATCCCTGCGTCACCTGCTTGTCGGACCTTTGGCTCAACCTTCATGGCTTGCTCTGTCCAAACCCGCTATCTTGGCCGATATTTATGCCTTGGGCGCAGGGCGCACATTCTGTACAAGTATGAGGCAAGCGTTTGACCGAGAGGCCACTCTATTTCTTTTACGCCGATACAGAGGCACACATGACGTGTAACCAAGTCCTGACTCCTATCCCAATGAAACCAAGCAATACTTTTGACCGCCCGGGTATCTATGACTCCATCCATGTATGCAAGCCCCCCTTTTCCGCGTCACTGTTGACAACAGCACTCCCTCCACCTCAGAAAAATATCCTCGGATCCCAGCCCACCGCCAGTACCCTCGCCATGGCATAGCACCCCAGCGCGAACGCATACGACAAGCCCGAAAACAAGATCAGCGCCTGCCACCCTTTCTCCCCCCCGACGCCCAGCAGCGCCCCGCCAATCGGCACGCTACTAAGCGTCCCGAAGCTCGCCACCATCATAGCTGTCGAGTAATACCGCCCGTACTTGCGCGCGTCGCACAGCTGGCCCAGGCACACGGGGATCAGGCCCAGGTTGCTGCCGCTGGCGAAGCCAAACAACACGGCGTAGGCGATCAGCGTCGACTCCGAGTGGCCCGCCGGCAGCCAGATACCCAGCACCGTGGCGACGCACAGCGCAATCGTGGCGAGGATGATGTTGAAGCGGCCGTAGCGGTCGGCGAGGAAGCCCGGGAGCACTCGCCCGACGACGGAGGCGGCGTTGAGATACGACAGGAGGACGTAGCTGGCCGTGGGGTCCTGACCGTGGGCAGCGGCGTATGAGACCAAAAAGGTAAGGGGGATAAAGAGGCCAAGTTCCATAAAGATGATGCCCGCCGAGGCGAAGGCAAAGCGGAGGTCGCGGAAAATGGTGACGTCGGGCCAGACCGACGTGACGTGGTGGTGCGACGACGGGGGAGGGAGGCGCGTGCGCAAAAAGAGGTTGGCGGGGATGGCGAGCCCGAGCATGATGAAGGCGAGGATCCGGCAGGTCCACGGGAAGCCCCGGTTCGGGAGGAGGGACTGCATGATTATGGGGAAGATGATGCCACCCACGCCGCCCGAGGTCGTGGCGATGCCGGTGGCGAGGCCCCGGCGCTTGTTGAAGTAGTGCGCGATGCAGCCGTAGGCCGGGGGGTTGAGGAGCGCCCCCCCGAGGCCCCCGAGGACCGAGTAGGTGAGGATGATCTGGTAGTACGTGGTGCACCAGCTGAGAATGAGAAGGCTCAAGGCGACGAGTAGGCTGCCGACGGCAACGAGGATGCGCGGGCCGTATGCGTCGAAGATTGGGCCGACTTGGATGCCGACGAAGAAGACAATGAAGAGGTAGAGGCTGAAGATCCAGCCAATCTCGGATGAGTTGTGGTGGGCGAGCTGGTTGGTAGAAAAGTACGACTCGAATACAGCGGCTGAGTTGATGAGACCAAAGACCGAGACCATGGCGCAAAAGGAGCCAAACACGACCAGCCAGCCCTCGAGGCCGCCTTCGGGGAAGTCGAGGACGGAGGCGGCCGAGACGGCGCGGTCGACGGGGGGGCCGTATTCCGCGTCGCCGATCCGGGACGCCATCGATTCTCGGGAAGGGGGGATAGTGGACTCGCGGTCCGAGTGGGGAGCCGATGTGGTGTCGGGGCCGGATCCATCCTTTTCGAGCTTTTCGAGGACGGCCGAGTCACGCGGTGTGTTCATGACGGAGGAGCCCTCAGAACAATCTTGGTTTTTTAGGCAGCTGTCCTCTGCATGGTTGGGGCAAGCCGGCATATATATGGCGTGCTTCTATTGTCTTGCTTGTGGCGGTGACGTTACTGTGAGGCCGGGTGTGTGAGAGTCAAGTGGGCGAGATAATGGGGAGTCGGGGATGAAGGTGGCGGCTGTTTCTAGATGTAGATATTGCCGGGCTCCGCTTTGGCTTTCCTCAAACCGTCATCCACAACGTCATGAAAACCGTAGCCAGCAACAACAGCGTGTGTGACTTTGATGTCCAGTTCAGCCGTGGCTCTTGGAAACATGTCGAGCGGGAGAAGATGGAGGCGACTCCAAGAGGAAAAAGTTTTTCCACTTCCCCCTCCACGTGGGCTCCACATCCTGCTTCTGCCCATGCGGTTTCTGGCGTCTGGACTGGCGCGCATCCATCGACGGGCCATCATCCGAGCGGCGAGACACAGCATTGGCAAGTCCTGCCAGCAACGAACGCTTGGACGGGAGGGGGTAAGCGCTAGTCTGGTGACGGTTTCCACCCGGCTCGTCCATCGCCAAGCTCCCGGCTGGCATCATCGCGGTGTGGACCTTGTGTGCCGGCCGAAACGGCACGGAGGGGAAGGGGCTCCGGTGAGAACCCTCCCTCACCGACCCGCGAGCCGGCAGAGTCGCTCGATCCGGCTTACCACGACTGTCGCTTTCCGTCTCGGGCATATCCCTCGCTTCTCTGATATGGATAAAGCTTTCTCTCTCCAATCCCGCTCTCCCCTAGCGTTTGAACAGTGCACTCAGCATTTTCATCGCTGCAAACAGCGGCATCGAAATGGCGTGCCCCGCATGCCGATGGAGGGGTGAGCCGAGCCGAGGTCAAGCATCCATCCCGATTCTCGGAGCGTTGCCTTCAAACGGCCGGAAAGAATTCCCATGAAGTTGATTGAGGCCATCTTTAAGAGACAGAGACCCCGAACTGTTTTGCTCCAAGTGAAGCGCGGCAGGCAGCTCGATCGCCGGTCGGGAAAACACACTCCGGCCCCGGCCCCGGCCCCGGGACAAATCTGCCCGAGTTGATCCCGCCTCAGATGTGTTGGCAGACGCCTATGACAATGAACCCAACAAATGACGTGCAACCTCCCTGACAATTGAATGAGCTTTTACTGTTCATCATCTCCATTCGATGCAGAGGAAGGGTGATGGCCCGTCGCTGTCAAAGCCACCGTGGCTTGCTCTTTTCCATCCAGGCCTTCGTTTCTCTTGTCGGGTTAGGGGCACTTCCAGGTACAAATGAAGACTTACATGGTTGTCGTGGGAGATCAGAGTGCACAGCCAGGGTTTACGTTCTGCCAACCTCAAACACGCCCAAAGTGAATTCCATCCCTATTGTATATCTTGAAAGAAGATGCCGTGTTGCTGAAAGCTGCAAGAAGAAGAAGTGAAGAACAAAACCAAAAACGCCCTTCCATCCGTATATGTCCAGTGGAAGCAAGCGTTCCCCGACCTAGCCAGACCCCGACCAAAACCACCAACCTTGCCAGGCTGTCCTCTGTATCCTTTTCTTTACCGACCCGATCTGTCAACCGAGCCAACCCACACCGCCGTTCTTGAAGCCCATGACCCCCCCCCCCCCCCCCCAACCTCAACCCAAAACCCCCGTCCGCTGCTGCGCCACCAGCACCGGCGTCGACACACCCGGACATCCCTGTCCCTTATTCCCGCTCAGGCTCTGCATGACCTGGATCATGGCCGTCGCCCTGTCCCTGTTGGTCGCGACGGACCGGTCGGCCGCGTCGTTAAACCGCCGCAGGTCGATGGGCGCCGCGACGCTCGGGTCCGGGAAGAAGCCCTGCGTCAGCAGCGACGCGAGCCCGCCGAGGAAGCGCGGGTCGTTGGGCGCCGGCGGGCAGTCGCACGGGATCGGCGCGTTGTTGGCGCCCGTGCAGCCGCCGCCAGCCGTGCGCGTGGCGCCGGCCGTGACGCCGAACGACGCGGGGATCACGGCGCTGTTGATCTGCGAGGCGTCGCCGGTGCCGCCGGGGAATTGGTTGCCTCCGCCACCGCCACCGCCTCCGCCGCCGCCGTTGCCCGGGGGCGGTGGGGGTGGGGGTGGGGGTGGGGCGCCACCGCCGACGGCAGGTGGGGCGGGAGGGGCCGGTCTGTTGCGGTTGCCGCCGCGGGCGGGTCCTCCGTTGCCAGCCGGACGACGCTCTCGGGGAGCGGCCGAGGCGGACGTGGTGAGGAGGGCAATGAAGAGGAGGGTTGCTGAGAAACGCATCTTGATTGTGTCGTCGGACAAGTGGAAGGACTGGCCTTGGTAATGAAAGTGTATATACTCGAAAAGAATGGAACGGGCCAGCCGCGATGGAAGAGAGTGTAGCGAAGAGGAGGCGTGTAAGTCGTCGTCTGGTCCCAAAGAGGAATCCGTGATGGGTTCGTCGGAGGCCCGAGGATGGGAATGTGGCTGACTATATGTATGCACATCCCTTTTGCACGACGGTGCACTGCATCGCCCCGGGACTTGCTGTTGCAGTTTGCAGGCCGACTAGGCCAACAACTCCCGACACCATCTTTACCCCTGGGGATATGTCTGGACAAAGGAAGCTAGGGGCCCGGCTGATGGATGGGACGGAAACAAGTTGGGGCCGAGCGTGGAGAATCTCCCGCCTCTGATCTTCATGCCTTCATCCCGACTTCCCCATGGCATCGGACGGGATGGGAGTCGAGGGTGGGAAATGCCAAGAGCTATCATCCCAGAGGCATGTCGTTGAAAGAGCCGTGCAAGGCGCACGGGGAGCCGCCCAACCAGCCACACAGCGTCGAGCTTGCGCCAAGAAGAGTGACGGGCGTCGTTGGCCACGGTTTCAGACGACATCAGAAACGCGTGGGAGCCGTCCTTTTTTTGCCGAGGGGTTCCCCCACGGCCACCGCCGATTGGCGGATGCGGGGGTTCTCGCATATTTTGTCGTCGCTGGGACCCCTGCGTTGAGCCCCTGGGTCGCATTTCGTGCTTCACATCGACGAGGGGGGCTCGGAGCCATAGTTCTCTCCAATCGTGGTGGGCTTGAAGCAGGTCGAGCAGGTCAAAGGCCTACTGGCAAGTCGCAAGGACGAATTTCGAAGCCGAATTGTCTTCTCACTGCTCTTTTGCATGAAAAAAAAGGCTTCTGGCGGTTGAAACGGATCTCCCAACCCCCGTCGGCAATCCGCTGATCCGTCGATCCACCGCTCCCCCGGGGCGGGGCCGGATTCTCATGGCCGCCAAGACATTCCGTCGGTCAACGTCCATGAGATGATGAGGAATCCACTCCTCTCAGGATGAACGATATCATTTTGGCTCGGATTATCCAACCGATCGGATCTTGATGGTGCTCTTTGAAGGAATACGCGCTTCCACTTCCTTGGAACAGCTTGGGATATTGGTAGGACAACTTTACACGCTTGTGATACAGAAAAAGGGGGAAGAAGAAGCTTTCCGCGGGGGTTTTGGGGTTGCTGTGAAACAACAGAGATCCAAGCATTTTCAACCCGTCCCTCCCATTGCTCGCACACCACCAGAGCTAGGGCCCCTTAATCGGGGGCGGAAACATTTATCACCTCATGTTGATAGGGGCTTGAAGCTGAAGAAAAAAAAGAAAATCTGGCAAAATGGCTTCTACCGTTTGCTTGTGGGGGGTCCGATGCTGTTTTCAAGCGCCCGGGTCTTGACAGGACAAGAATCTGGGGGCTCCAACTCACTCAAACGTCCAAATGACTGATTCCGTCCCAAAAAAGGCCCGATGGGCCGAGATATTCATGTTGCCTTCAGGCACGCTGGGAGGCTTTTGCGGGGTTCCAGAGAGAGTCAGGACAGAAGGAAGCATGGAATGTCGGAGAAATGTTGGACAGCCAACCCGGAAGTGCAGAACAGAAATCGCTGTTTGCCGTATAGTACCTATCAGTTCCAGGTTCAGGTGGTCCCGCTCTAATGCTGGCCTTGAATTCCAAGAAAGAACCGGCGTTTAACAACTGCACCTTCCCTCCAACCTCAGCAAACGCACCTAGCATCTTCCAGCAAACAACACACCTGCCATCTATCAGCAACTTCCATCACCACTGTTTTCAACGAAACAAGAACCCCTCTGGTGTATCGGTTAACATAGCGGATTCTCATTCCGCGGCGAAGGGTTCGACTCCCTTGGGGGGTGATTAAGATCTTCTTTTTTTATCTTTTTTGATGCTCTTCTCCTCGGGGAGCGAGACATAGCTTACGTACTAAAACAGATAGAATCTCACGGGCAACCTTCTCCCACTCGACCTATTCATGTTGAGACTGGCGCATCCTTGCAATTTGAAGGCAACAAGACTCTATGTCACAGTACAACTGTACTTCATCTTGACGTTGAACAGGTATCAACGATTGATATCAACTCGCTACAATGTGCACACTCAGATTCCATCTGCCGCCTCTCCAACACAACATTCGGCACTCAGACTAGCCCAGCCCAGTATCCAATTCTAGTCTAGTACATCAACCCCTCCCTACTCGTCATCCTCAAAAGTCGACGACAACGAACCGCCTATCCGGCCCAACGACTGATCGGCGCTGATTAAAAAAGCCCCCGAAGCCGCCCTTGCCCTTGCCACCCTTGCCTTTACCCCTGCCAGTCGAAGCAGCAGCCGTCGTCGCAGCGGGTGCAGCCTCGTTGGCTGCCGTCCCGACCAGTGCCTCGACGGCGGCGACGTTTTGCTCCGCCTCGGTGGGACCGGCGTTCTGGTTGGCCTCGATGGCGGCAGGCAGGTCCTTTTGGTTCTGGGCGACCTGGTCGTCGATCACATCGGCGGTGTCGCCCGTGGCGATGTTTTCGGGCGTGTTGACCTTGGGGGTGATGTCGGTTTGCTGGACGGCGAAGCAGCCTGGTCGCGTCTATCAGTCAGGTCTCGGGGATGGTTGGGTGGTAGAGGGTGCTCACCTCCAAACGGTCCGGCCACGGCATTGTTCCGGCAGCGGATGGTGCAAATGTCTCCGGTCGATGCGCCGGTGCACTGCATGTCCTCGGGCATAGTAACGGTGATGTTGAAGTCCTGGGCCTTGGCCTGCGACAGGCCGTTCGCTCCGGGTATGTTGTTCGTGACCTTTAGGGTCTGGCTGATAATGCCGCCGTTGGACGTCATGTCAATGTCGCAAACGTAAGGCCCGGCGCCGTCGGCGTTGACTTGGTGGATGGTGACGGTCACGTCGCTGCCGGCCTCGACCTGCGTGACCTGGTTGGCGGCGAGGGCATTCTCCGTGTTTGCGCCAATGTCGATGTTGCCGGCGAGCTCGGTGCGGCCGCACTTGTTGACGACGTTGGCGGCGATCTCGGCGTCGCGGATGATGGTGGTATCCATCTGGCATGGGTTGATGGTGGTGCAGTTGCGTGCAATGGCGTCGTTGACCTGGAAGCCGACGCTGAGTGGGGATCCCGACAGTCCCTGTGCCCCTAGTATGACGCCGTGGCCGTGGGCCAGGGCGAAGAGTGCCGCCAGCGGCAGGGCGGAGGATGGAGCGAACATGATGGGATGAGAAAGAGGGAAAAAGGAGGCACGGCCTGTCCTAGAAGAGAAAAAGAACGGGGGGAAGAGAGAGACGAAAGAACGGAAAGGACGGGATGGTGGGATGGAGAGTAGCAAGAATGGACAGCGGCATCAGTTTGGCCTATATACGCTCCCGAGATACATGGTGTTGCGCCAGTATGGGCCGAGATCAGTCTCGAACATCAAGCCCCTGACTCCATCGACCCAAGATTCTGAATCAGACAGCTCAACAGATCCACGACGCCATCGTGGCGGCAACGTGGATTATGACGTCCAGTTTCTATGTAGCCGTGGTTACTTGACGGGAGGGGGTCCACTTTGGTGGAGAAACGACAGACCGAGGACAGGTAGTCCCAGCAAGCATCACACCACCATGAATAGCATTGTTTTCACCACGTCTCGGGTCCGTGGATTCAATGACACTTTTCTCGATTCTCGGGAATCGGGATATAACTACAGCTTGGGAGTGGCGAATCTATGTCAAGCTAGTCTACCTGGCCGAGGAAGATGAAGTCCTGGGGTCTCTTCCGATGCAGGTAGAGGTCGTTTCTCCCAGCAACATGATGAATGCCGTCCCCAAAATTATGTCAGGTCCGGGATTGTTTTCTTCATCCACCAACATCCTGTGGCAAGTCCACCCACATCTCAAGCCTGCCAGACTGCCACAAAGCGCTCAAATCAGCAAGCCTCGGAGGGCACCTCCAGGCTCAGGTTCCGACTAACCGCCCGTGATGGAGTGCCCCTTAATTGCTGTTTCATCAGCATGGCTGTGTATCCTAGGAGCGGATATTGTACTCCAGATATTGTTTGAATAGGCGCCAAGTTCGATAGATTTTGTCCACTTGAGGAATCATGGACCGAAATTCTGAACCGAAGAACATTCAAAGATGCCCGGAGTATTGAGTAGTATAGTGACCCAATGCACGTCAAAAATGGTAGCGGGTCTTGAAAGGCCTTTCAACTTCTGACCAAGTTGTGCCTTGCATCTACGGCTCAAGAGAAGTCAGTCCACCTGTCGAGCCGGGTTGAACACTCCGCTCAACTTACTTGTTTTTCCAATCTCTCTCCGACCACCGCCCCGAAAGGCTCCCCTCAAGCGAGACCAGACATGCAGAGCAGGCCTCCCGCACCTCGAGTCTAGACTGCCTCCACATTGGACTGATCCTGCTCAACATCATTTTCCTCCTCAATCTCGTCAAGGGGTGTGACGGGCATTGTATCGATGCCTTCGAGTGCTCTCGCCTCGACAACCGCCAGAGCGTCTTCGCGCATCCTCTCGAGTCTCGCTACCCGCTCTTCGAGTGTTAGACAACGTCCGAGGGAAAAGGGCCGGAAAGGAGGCCTGGGGATCTCTACAGGGCCGTCTTTTGTGAATATCAAAATACCGTCCTGTGTGTATATGGCCGGGGAGGAGTACGAGGGTGTCAACCTTGCGCCTCTGACTCTGGCCCTAGGCGGCATGGGGAGAGGCCTAGAGATGTTGCAGTAAGACGTGGACTGCGGGATGGTATGTGTCTCCTTGGGTGGAGGAACCAATGTGGTTGTTGAGCCAGACGAAGAGGCGCTGTCGCTGCCGTGGATCGATGGAAGCAATGTATCGATGCTCTTGGTTGTCCATTCGCCGTACGGCATACCAATGCCAGGGTAGGTTGACTTCAGAGACGAGTACACCACTCTGACGTTGCGGGTGCTCGGCTGGGTATCGACGCACGATGCGTTGGCATTGTCGGTGCTGGAACGCGTGTCGGTAGATGAAGAGATGAGCATTGGCGGGGCCAGTGGGGGCTGCTTGTCAACGCCAGTGAACGCCGATGATATGTTGGGGACAAGGTAAAGGGCATTGTGAAGGCGCACTGTGGCTGCTTTGATGCGGGCCATGGACTCCTCGTTGATGAGAATCCGTTCCCGGAGGGCGCTGTCGCTGGTGCTTCTGCCGTCCACGGTGGCCGGGAAGTTCATGCTACTCGCGGGACGAGGAGGGAGGAACTCGAGGACGGTTAGGCGGCGGGCGGCCGCGTGATGGCGGAACATGCCTTCCTCGAGGGCAGGGCATGATGGAAAACAGCCCATCTTATCTGCCGGGTATTGGATTTAGAGGTTGAAAGACATTCGAGGGTAAGGGCGGGTGTCGTTGAGGGTGAGGTTGAAGGCGAGGTGATGGTGGGTTGATGGTGCGAAGATTGGAGGTGTTCAAGTTGGAAGAGCAAAAGGTTGAAAAGATGGTGACAGCTGAGAGTAAAGGAAGGTGCGAACGCGATTGCTCGTCAAGTGCGGCGTAAGAAAGCCAAAGCAAACATGTGGGCAGCAAGAGACGCCGGTAAGATCAAGGTGAATTCTGGACACTCGAGGAAGACAAGATGAATGTGAATTTTGCATGCTGTGCCCGCCGTGCTCGGCTTCGCGTCCCAATGATTTTCATGATTCCAGATACCTCCGAAGGACACAGACTTGTAACAAGATCACCTAACGATGGTACTTGGGGCGAATTTGCGAAACATATTCCAATATCTTGATTAGTACCTGAACCCTTCCCGTGGGATTTATTACGGCGGCCTTCATTACTGAGAACTTGGACGACGACCGGTGACTTGGTACTCCCCGCCCCAACCATCAATTCCTTTTCCTTGGACATTCAAGCAAGACTTGACCTAGACTGAAGAATGGAGCTTGTGCCTCAAAAGGCATTGTGTAGATGGGGAACAAAAGCCGGGGAGTCGCCCAAAGAACCTGTTGATACAACTGTCCCCCTTCTCAACATATCCAGCCAACACAGCATTCAAACCACAGGCGATACAAAATCCTGTATTCAATCCGCTTCAACCAAAACGCTAAACTATCTATCCCTGTATCCTACCAACGACCTCGCTATCCGCTGTCCTTCTTCCCAGACACCCTGGAAACACCACTAGAGAACATTGCAGCATCTCAGTCATTCATCGTAACCTCCCAAACCTCCAGGTATCCTTTCCATCGGAGTCGAAAACGGGCACCCACCACACCCCGCCCCACTAAGCCCCGGTCCCAGGCAGATATCAACACAGCCGGCGACCCATGTCCAATCCTCAGAGCCACGCACTAAGACAGCCCCCAATCACTCGACCCCCCCACGCCTAAGGCAACACCACCCGTGTCCTCTAAACATACGTCCTCGAATGGCTATGCGAGCTCCTCCTGCTCCTGTGCGACCCGCTATGGCTCCTGTGCCTCCCGCTGGCATGCGAGCTCCCCCTGCGCCTGTGCACCACGACCTTCTCCTCGCCCTTGTGCATCAGCGCCATCAGCCCCGTCACGACGAAGAAGACGCAGTTCATGATGCCGAGCGCGAAGCACGCCTTGAGCATGGCGCACGTCTTGTCCACCCCCAGACGCACCGACGTCAGCGTGCCGCCGCCGAACGCGCCCAGGTCGACGTTGACCGACGAGTTGCCCGCCACGACGGCGACGCAGTCCGAGTTGGTGACGAAGCGCAGCTGGTAGACGCCGGCGATGAGGGCGCCGACGAAGGCGAGGTCGACGAGCCCGATGAAGCGCGTGTTGTTGCGGTACGAGAAGACGGTGAAGAGGGCCCAGGCGAGCGCGAGCACCGAGACGATGAAGAGGAGGAGGATGTAGGTCGGCGTGAGCTGGTTGGCCGTGACGTACAGGTTCACAAAGTAGGAGAGCATGCCCATTATTGGGATCTGTTGGCGGCGGCACCGTGGTTAGGCTCTGGCGGGGAGGTGGTGAGGGGGGAGCGAGCATACCAGGGTGACTATCTCTGTGAAGCGCCAACTGGCGAAGAAGATGCCAAAGATCATGATGGCGGCGTGGTGCGACTGCGCGCGACGAACGGGTTGTTGGGGTGAGGTTGATGTCGGCCACGGCAATGCGCCGAGAGGAAGAGGCGGTTGCGATGGACGCTGGCGACGATGGGCGCAATCAAGAGGATTTTGTTTGCGATGCGATCCGCGACGCGATAGGCAGCTGGGTTACTTGTGCGATGCGACAGCTGTTCTGCCGAGACACCGAGGGTGCGAGCGCAACCGGGTTGAAGCAACCGGGTCGGACACGGACGATGCGCAATCTGAGAAGGGAAAGCGGAAGGCGAGGAAAAATTTCGAGATGAGGTTGACCGATGCGACGATTGGCAGCTTGCGACGGGACAAACGAGCAGGAGAAGAGTGGAAGAGGGGTTTGCAGGCGCAGGCGCAGACGCAGATGCAGAGAGGCAGACGGGATGGGGTGGTTGGGTGGATGATTGGGGATGGGATGGATGCAAGCACTTTCACCGTCGCCCGGTCAGCCAGAGCCGAGAGGGACCACCGTGACCACACCACCAAGAGCCAAATCAAGGAGCCAATGGGTCCAAGCTCCCCTGCCCTTTGCCGTCCTTCGGAGCCGCACGTGGGTTCGGGGCCAGGTCGCCAGGCCCTCTTCTTTCCCTTTTGCTCCGTATGAGGCTCTCGCGGGCTCAAAGTTGACAAATTTTTCACAAAATAATGTCCTTGTTTTCTTGGTGATGTCGGGATGCGGGACGGTGGAATGCGCGTCCAAGACCCTGGATGACGTCGGTTTGGGGAGATCGACAGGGCGGGACTCCGAGCTTCTTGGGACCGGGTCGTCTTGGCGGGAAATGGGAAATGCAGGGCAAGGTGGGGGAAATATTTGGAGATTGTGCCGGGCTTGACGCAAAAAAGCAGCTCGCCAGATGACAACAAAAGATAGAGCCTTGCAACGCTCTTGGCGATGGAGATGGAGGCCTGCCCTTTAGATACCCTACAACATGTCCGTCTCTCAAAATCCCGCACGCCACGACGAAGCTGAAAAGGTGGGGGTTGAAGATGCTTGGCAACCCCCGCCAAGAGAAAAGAGAAGGCTGGGTCGGCATTCCATCGCAGACCACCAGCACCAAGACAACACAAACTTCCCTTTGGAGACAACGGCGGAAGACACAATCACTCCTGGGCGGCATGGGGCCAGTTCAAGTTTCATGTACAACAGGGTATCCGAATCGCTTCCTACTCCATCCTAACAACCTCCAAGCATTTCCACCCGTCCATCCCTTTCCAGCTTTCCAAAATCCCGTCCAAATTATCTTTGTCCATACACTCTCACGGACCATGATCGTCAATCACATTCAGCTCGTCGAAATCCCGAATCATCGGTCCAGTACCCCCATTCCCGCTCCCCTCCCCGCCTAGCATCGGCCTCTCAAACTTGAGCTCCCCCAGCCGATACCCACCATCACCCCCTCCGTGCCCGCCCCGCATCGCACTCAGGGCCGCCCTGTCTCTTTCTCTTCCGTTGGAGCTGTGCGCCGTCCTGAAGCTCCTCTGGTCGTCCGGTAGCTGGTCGAGCACCAAGAAGCCTCCCTGCTTGCTGACAGACGTCGGGTTCAGTGGCGCTGGCCGGTAGTCGCCCCTCCCGTCCCCATTTCCGTGGGCGCCTGACGTGGCATACGTCTGACCCGGCGCTGACCTCTCGTGCTCATCCACCCTGTCGATGCCGCGCAGCATCACATTGGCCGCAATCTTGGCTCTTTCTCGATCACGCGCCGATCTCCCATTCTTCCGCGATGAAGCCGCCGTCGATGGTGGCGAGCGAACGCTGCTCCCCGCGTCACTCTCCGAGTAGCCGCTCGCCACGCTCGCCGCCGAGCTCAGCGACATGGTATACTGACCATTCCCGCCGTTTCCTCCCACCACCGACGGGGTGCGGCTGCTCTTGGCGCTGCGCGCCGATCTGGCCGTCATGCCGCCGGGCGTGTAATATCCGCTCTGCCCGGTGGCCGAGCGGCCCGTCGCACTCCCGGGGCCGCGGGGCACGGGAAAGTGGTAGCTCCTGCTGATGGGGCTGGTTCCCTCTTCCGTTGAGCTCTCCGCCCCGCTGTTCGCCGCGCTGCTGCTCCCCGCGCCAGAGTTCCAGATCCGCGGCACCATCCAGCAGTGGGAGAGGTCGTGCGCCGCCTCCTCTGAGTTGCTGTGGTTTCCGTACGAGCTGTGGTTACCCAGGCCCTGAGGACCCGTCTTCCACGGGGGCATCTTGACGCCCTTGAGACGGGGCGAAAGGTGGTACGAGACTTCGTCCCGATATCGCACGTTCGGAGCATCGACCGACACGCTGGCGAGGGTCTGAAGAATTCCGTAGATCAACACCCAGCGGCCGCGCCTCGCCGTCGACGGATCGACTTCCGAAATGTGGTCAGACTTTTCAAACTTCCCAAACGAGTCGATCAGCTCCGAGTGGGTAAACTCCGATCCGAGGATGCACATGTTGGTCGCTTCCGTGTAGGCAAGCTGGATCCGCCGTTCTACGGCGCTCGGACGCGCCCCGTTGGAAGCCGAGGCGAGGTTCGTGGCCGAGTTGTTGTCCCCGCCATTGTTCCCGTTCTTCTTGCTCGACTTGCCACCAAACATGCCGCCCGACGTCCCGCTCTTCCCATTCAACGGGTTGACGCTGGTCGGCGGCGGGATCGACTCGGGAACGAGAGGGTATGGGTGCGGAATATGCGGGAACCGCCATCGGTTGTCGAAGCTGATCAGCATGTCGGTCATGGGCAAATCGTTCGTGTCGGCCTCAAAGCCACGGTTGCCGCCCTCGCTCACCATCATCCACTTGCGGCTTGACCGCGCCTCCGACTCGTCCCAGATGATGTCACGGTTCACCAGGTAGTCATAGAGCGCAGCGAAATCCCGCTGCAAGGCTTGGGCGATGGTGCGAGTGAGCCAGATCTCGTCTTCGCCCTCGGAACCTCCGTGAGCCATCCCGATGGATTGCTGATCCAGCGACGAGGGCATGGGTAGCGGCGGCCACCGTCCGTACTCGCGCGTGTAGTGTTGGACAAAGAACCTTTGCAGCCGTTCCGCAGCGGCTTTGGCCGACGCGATCGGTGCGTCACCCGGCCACATGTCAGCGTAGCGGAAGGCGACCAGGCGTTCCTCGGCAGCCTGAACACGCAGCGTCGTTTCGAGGGAGGCGCGTTCGAGAAGCGAGCGCGTGATGGGTGTTACGTGCTTGAAGTCGGCACACGACTCCAGCTGCGCGTACATGCCAGCGCAGTGAAGAAAGCTCTCCCGCCAACCCTCCTCCCACCTCACCTCGGAGCCCTCGCTCCATGCCAAAAGACTGACGGCCGTCTCGGCGTCGTTCCGCACATCGTCGATGCCACGCGCCGAGAGGTAGTTGAGGATGGTGCCGACATTGTCCGCCTCGGGAGGCATGTACGACTCGAGACGCGCGTGCAGGTCGGCGAGCGATTGATACAGAGACAGGCCGACAAGCGAGGCGTGATAGAGCAGAGCAAAGACGTTTCGCGTCGTGATGTGGTGTCGCATCTGGTCTAGCTTGTTCATGTTGGAGGGGGTGGGAAAGTACATCTCGTATGAGATTTGGCCGTCCTGCTCCCAGAGACTGTTGTCCTCGGAGACGGGTGGCGTCGGCTGACCACCTCGCCCATAGCCGCCGCTTTGGGGGTGGAGATGCTGGCTTCCGTGCTGGGGGTGCCGGTTGAGCATGGGCGGCGCCCCGACCGGCGAGGGTGGCATGTGAATGTCCTCCTCGGTGGAGCCTTCTCGGAGGAGAGTAATGAGATAGCGGGATTCGGTGGCCTCGATGATGTGCGAGGAGAGCCGGAACGAGGGGTTCGGTCTTGGCGTCTGTCCCTTGTGTCCAAAGAAGACGAGAACGTCGCCGTTGGGGTCCCACAGCTCGGGGTCTTTTCGTAGCTTGTTCCATCTCTGGACGGGCCGGCCAGCACCGATCCACCGCTTGATGGGTGGCGTGGGACCCGATGGCGGCAAGGCAGGCAGCTTGGAGGACGGCGGCGGAGATGTCAAGTTGCCATCGTCTTCCCACGGGTTGGAGCTGGACTGTCCGGCAAATTGCGTGGGCGAGACGTCGGCATCGTAATGATCGCGACCCTCGTGGGAGGGGTACGCCGAGACGTGGTTGGTCGGCCGCACCGTGGCCTGGGATTGAGGCCTGAAGTCCATGGTCTTTTCGAAATCCGTGAGCTTCTTGTCCTTTGCCTTTTTGAAGGCAAACGTCTTGGCAATACCCTTGCGCACTTCGTCGCTCTTCTTGTCGAGAATGCTCCGAAACCCCGACTTCTCGATGCCAGACACGTCCTCCGTCTTGATCGCGGGTCTCCTGGCGCGGGCATAGGCAAAGTCGTCAAGTGGCCGCTGGTGGTAATGCCCCGGACCGCCAATGTCCCTCCTTCCGTCCACGCTTGACCCGCCGCTCTGGCTCCCGCCGCTGTTGTGGCCATAGCGCGATATCTCGTTGTGGTAGTTCAGAATCTCGCTCTCCCGGGCCGGCTCGGAGAACTTGAGGAAGCGAGCGTTTGTCGTCCCGACGCCGGTGATGTCCCTTTGCCGATCCCGGTCGCGGTAGTCATGGCGCATCGGGGGCAAGGGGTCGATGGGGAACTCGCTGATGGTCGCATTGTCGGAGCTGCCGTTGGACTTTGCGCGACTGCGCGTGCCGGACGCTCTATCCCCCTCTTTCGTCTGCGTGATCTTCTTGCGCACGTATGCGCTGCGACCCGACATTTTGGCGGTCTCTGCCTCCCAACGTCGAAAGCCGGCGCGCGCGAGGCTGGCCGACGGGATATGTAGTGAGCAGCCTCAGGTCCGGTTCGGGCCAGTCCGATATTGCGATGGCGTACCAAGCTTTCCCAGCGGAAAGTAAAATTGTATCTTCCTCTCCCCTCGCAGGTGCTGCGTGGGGGCACTCTTGCGCATCCAAATCGGCCCAGTGACTTCTCGGGGCTGTCGGAGCGAGGCCGAGGTCGTCGATCGTGAACGTGGCTGGGCGGGCGGTCGTTTTTGGGTGCAGATGCTGTTTCACTGGGTGTTCATGGTATCGAGCGGTTTTGGCCGGGACGTGGTCTTGAGGGTTTGTGTCGCTCAATATCTGCCCAAATCGGTGGTTCGCGATGCCTGGCATGGGGGGGGGGGGGGGGCCAGTGGCGTTGCGGGCACGTGAAGCCGAAACGGATTACACGATGAAATCGAAGATCGAGGGTCCCGCCACCGAGGGGTAAGTATGCGGCAATGCTGATGATGCTTGGTTTTGGAAGCCGAGCAAAAAAAAAAACGGAGAGGAAAAGAGCCGTTGGAGCCCGAGGGGCAGGAGATGTTCCAGGCAAGCGCAGTTGCACTTGCTTTTTCTGAAAGACAGCGGCCGCTTCCCAATCACATTTTTTAGTTCGCTCGCAGGATGGATCAGAAGCAGCAGCAGCAGGGAGAGCGCGCAGGGAGAGAAGGAGACATCGAGGTCCCCTTGTTGGGGCTTGTTCCTTCTTCCCGCGAGCGGTGCTTGGTGCTTGGTGCTGCACGTTCGCCCATTGATTGCTCATGGGTTACCAGCCGCGCCCTCCAATCTTATCTCTCGGAAGGTGCCACACGCATCCGAATCCAGCTTTAGGGTCTGGCCTTGCCCTCCTTTTCACCCTGGTCGACGTATCGGGCGCTGGACAGTTATCGACTGGAGCGCCCTGTCGACAGAAGGTGGGCGGGTTACTCACCAACACCCAACGGCGAGAGACCAGATGATCATGACCTCGCCCATCATGGAAGGTTGGTGGCTCTCTTGGCCTTGTTCTCGTTGGGCAAGCTTCGGCGGACTGACTTGAGAGACGGGCACGTGCCACGGACAGAGCGAAGAAAAACGCATCAACAAACCGCTCCACGACGTCCCATCGGGCCAAGGCACAACCAAGACCAAGTCACAGCCCTTTTCCCCGACGACACAGGGCTCACGGCGGGCCCAGTCCCTGCTTGCCCATGGAGCCTGGGTCCTCTCTCCACGAGGGAGCCGGGTGCGGGCGAGAGTCGGGCGAGGGGCGGCGAGCGAGGGGTGTGGTTCCTTGTTAGCGAAGGGTGGGGTAAGGTGGTGGTTGATGCTGCTGATAAGAGATGGCAGGATGCCGTCGTGTAATTGGTATTGGCACCGATAGGGCCACTCCCGCCGTCACTGGTGACTGGACCTGCCTCCTCCATCTTTCATCCCGATGCACAACCATTTGCTCGTTAATTAAAATGTGGAGTGCCGCAGTCCGTCAGCCCAGCGGGTGTGTGCGTGTGCGCGCGCGCGCAACTCTTTTTTTTTTTCCCCTCGGGAGGGACGCGACGTTACGCCCGCCCTGCAGATGCCTGAAGAGGCGCTTCCCCTCCCCGGATGGACGTTGGACGGCCTCACCATTCGATCGTTTCGATCGGCTTTTTTGCGACAATGAAACGGCAACGACGGCACACGGAGGACCATGCTTTACCAAAGATTGACAAACGCTGGTCGAGGGGCATCGGACCTCGACGGTGCCCATGCCCATGCCCATGCCCATGCCGACGATGCCACGGTATGACCCGGTGGTTGCGAAACGTCCATTGTTATTTTCAAGCCAACGCCAACCTCACAAAGGAAGCGCACCAAACAAACTCGACTCCTAACGCCCGCCGACTTGTCGAACAGGAGGGGAATGCCTCCCTCTCGAGGGCAGGTCCGAGTTTCCCCCACTCAGGGTCAGATGAGGGCGCTCATCCTGGCCTGTGTAACCCCCACTCCCACGCATCCCGCAACGACAGCAGCAGGGAGGACATCGCTGCCCGCATCTCCTTCTCGATACCCAGGAATGTGTGGCTCGCCCTTTCCCCTTTCGTGGCCCAATCTTTTGATGGCTTCCGGATTCATCATAAAATCGACATTTGGAATATCAACACAGAATAGCGCGCTGCAAAGAAGATGCAGTCTCCACGCCAGTGGAGGGTGAGGTCGTGTCGGGGCCTGGACTGTATCCGTACCCAGCATGGATCTGATAACAACCCTTGCCGAGTCCAAAGACGAGTGCGGGGTTGGGCACTTCAAACTTCAAACAGCGAGGCGAGGTGCTCTCCCTCCCCATCACCATCAGCCACATTCCCACAGTCTTCGGGCAAAAGGTCCGGCAAGCCCTGCAGAAACCAGATTTCGACAAAGTGCATTGTCTTCTCAGCTCGTCATTGAAGGCTTTTAATCAACCCCCGGGATACAACCACTCCTGCCCGCGACCATTCATCCCTTCTGACGCCCCCCCTCACCACGTGCCCCTTTGAAGCGGTTGCGCGCAGCATCACAAATAACAAATAAACATCAAATGTTCGTCTAAATGCTAACAACACGACGCAATGTGTGACGACTCCAGCCATCCAGTCCCTTCTCAGCACAGGCAACAGATCGCGCCCCAACAACCTCACCGACAGACAGTCCCGCTCAACTGGAACCAACACACCAAGCTCAGCGGGCTGGGCCAAGCACCGGCATACAGCATGCACTAAAGCAGCGCGCCCGCTGTGCCCCGGTACCCTTGGCCGCGCCTCCGCACGGAGGTCCCGATGCTGGCCGTGGTGTGGACGACCCGTCCCATGCCATGCATTGTCACAACATTGACGGGCCACATTTTCAAAGTCCAGGATGTCCATCGAGCGAGACTGCAAAAAGAAAAAAAAAACCTATTGGTACACTATTCCTCGATTTCCTCTGCAAGGCCATCACCACCCAACGGGACAGGAGAACGCGGAGAAACAAGAGACTCGACATGCATCCGTTGTTTGCTTCTCGGCCAGACCCAGCACCGTCGGCCCCCTCCGCGACTGGTGTGCCAAGACCGCAGGACCGCGCTCCGAAGGGTTGGTTGCATCGAATTGCGCCCTGAACACCACCAGCAGGCGCTTTTTGCGCCGCACGCATGTCCAGACGTCATGACGACCGAGCTGCTGCAGGAAACACTGACCGGCGTGCCATTGACCCCAAAAGGTTGATGTCGCGGTCCGACAGAACGCGCCTGGTAGAGACTCCCCCGGCTGACGTGAGCTCTGGGCTTGGACATTCATGATCACCAACACACGGCGCAATGTTTGTAAGTACGCAGGGAGGACGTGCCTCAAGGAATAAGCACGGGCGGCCCCCTCATCACTCTCGGCCCTTTCCGGCGCCGAAAGCGGCAGGCCCTCTCCGGACGGGAGCCATTCCCGGCCGCCGTCCCCTGAAGTCCGCGTTGATGATGTTTTCCACTTGCAAACAGACTTACCCCTGCCATCAAAGAACAGCTCTGTCCCATGCATTGCTGAAACAAAAAAGACCAAGCAAAAAGAAAACATACAACACCAGGGATTCGCTGGTCGTCACCGACCCAACTACTAGTCTAGCGGTTACTGGCTTATCTATGGGAGAGCGGACGGGATCCCGAGCTTTCCAGTACCTATGGTCGTATGTATCAGGGAACGGTGGAATCACGGATCGAATAGAGGGAACATGGACATTGAGGGGAGGTGGCAGGAAAAACAGCCTCAATACCCACCAGGGTCGCAGTCGAATGATATTCGGGCAGTCTCAGTACATCAAAAAGCATGCCCGGCACGGAGGAAGCTCGAGAAACTTGTACTTGTTTTCACCGATCCAGGTATCGCTGCACGATAACTGGCAAGTCGTAAAACCCGAACATAAAGTGTCATGACCCAGGTCCTGACAACAGGCCGTGGGCGCCTGGGGCACCCACAGCCGGCCAATTAGCATGGACCCGGAGGAACGCCGCCAAGGCCCGGGTCCGAAGAACCCCTCCTCGAAATACAGCCAATCAGGAAGGACCCTGAGGAACTGGACCCGGACTCGGGTCCAGGTGTCTCGGGTCCAGACACACTGCTACAACAGCACTTAGATAGTTACTATATAGATAGGTAGACCGCCGCCCTTGGTGAGGAACTGTTCTTGTTCCTCACGCAAGCAATATCATGTTCCCGTCTACAATCTTGCAAGCACCTTCTTCAAGCTCTTTGTAGAACACCCTGTTGCAGACGGTACACAGTCCCGTCTGGACCTTGCGCAACCTTCGTTCCCTACCGTCAACACACCCCGCGGCGTACTGCCTTGCAGTCTGACCCACCTTGGGTACAGGTTGTAATATAAAGCTAACTGGATGAGATATTACTAAACTACCACGCGGGATGTGCTATAGACTCCGCGGCTGTATTTTTCAGCGGCCTCAATATCAGCACTAATCTCAGACAAGATTTAAACTTAGGTTTGTAGTCTTAAGGACCTAACGTAGGTCACATCTCAGCCGTTATGCTGTTCAGCAATGCTCTAGCCGACGATGTCTCCGCCCATGCGTATTAAAGCACATTCAATGTCTGGAATGCAGTACGAATCATGCGTGTCGTGGAGTGCAAAGCTAAGTGCTTGAGAATAAAGCTCCATCGACATCGAGGAGCAATAGCTCGCCCGTTTAGTTACACTTAATCGAAAGGGAATCCTCCATGCTACATCACCCACTCCTAGGGAAGCTGTCATCGAGTGTCTCGGCCACCATAGCTCCCGCAAACTAACCCGAAACAAAAAAGAAGCATCTCTACATCCCATCAAAAAGATAAGACCCACCCTGGGGTCAGGATTACGCAAGAGGTCGTACCGAGACTCGAACTCAGGTCCCCGGAAATTCAGATGCAAGACATCAGAATCCGATGTGATAACCAACTACACTATACAACCGAACTCTCTTGGCGTTGTGGATGAATGCGAGAATCAGGGTATATCATCAGAGCTGTATGCTGGGATATGGAGAGTACAGTCTTGTTGGGAGCAAATGCATTGTCGATGGAGATAGTCGACGCAAACTTTTGTTTTCCCTAACTTCGCGAAGAAAGTGCAGAGCACACCCCTTCACAACCCCCTTTCCCGAACCGTCCGCATCATCGACCAAGGAATCGACTCTTATAGGCACAATGGCAGAGTGGTCTAATGCATTAGACTCGCAATCTTATCTCTTTGGAGGCGTCTATTCGAATCAGGCCTATGTCGAGTCGTCCGCTCTCGAGCATTTCCTCAGCAAGCCCTTATCTTTTTTCACCTTTTGTATGTGTAGTAGGGTGTCCTTGTCTTGTTGTGCATAGCCCTAGGTATCCACGTCGATGTGTTGGAGTTCATGGACAGGGACAAAAAACATACCCCTGACGCTGACCAGTTGCCTGGACCCGGGAAACAAAACATCAAACATGCACAGCTTGTCCTGCCGTCATTTGATGAGAAACATGGACTCCCGGGAGTCTGGACTGTTGCATGGACGTCTGAGCGGCAGAATAACGTCATCACTAGTACTTCATGGCGCAAACATTTCATCGTAAACTGCTCAGATTCTTATCATTTATCTAGCATCGCTCCATTCCAGTCCAACAAAGAGGGGGTATCCAGTTCATCACATCAAAACAACAACATCATTCCCCATCCAAAAGGCAAAGACCCGCTCACCACCTTTTTATGAACCTAAACATAAAACACACACACAAAACCCAACCTCAAGCCATCTTCTCCCCCTTGGCCTCGATATCATCGCTCTCCCTCTCGGCGCCCTTGTTCGACACGGGCGACGGCTGGTCCAGCACCTCGGACTCGGCCTCGACGACGTCGTCGACCTCGAGGTCCAGCGTCAGGTTCAGGATCATGGCCACGGCGGCCGTGATGGCGAAACCCGTCTCCATGATGAGCACGATGGCGTCCATGAAGCCGCGCAGGCCCTTGTTGTCGCCCTTGTAGGTGAAGACGGTGTCAAAGTAGCGGGGCACGAGGGTGGCGCCGTAGCCGAGGGCCAACGCGGCCGTGAGGATGAAGCGGTTGCGGCGGTTGAAGGGGACGCCGCGGCAGATGATGGAGATACCCGACACGGCGACGGCGCAGAAGAGGAAGGTCGTCATGCCCCCGAGCACCGGGGCCGGGATCGCGACGAGCGAGGCCGCGAACTTGGCAAAGATGCCCATGATGATGAGGAAAAAGCAGCAGCAGTAGCCAGCGGAGCGGTTGGCGCAACGCGTGAGAGCGATAACGCCGTTGTTCTGCGCAAACGTCGTCATGGGGGTGATGGTGCAGAGGGCGGCCATGACGCCGATGCAGCCGTCGGCCAGGACGCCGCCCTGGATGCGGCTCTCATAGATCTTGCCCGTGACCTCGAGGCGGGACACGTCGCAGGTGGCCGTGATGTCGCCGATGGCCTCGGTGGCGCAGATGATGAAAACGGCCAGCATGGGCAGCACGAGCGGGCCGTAGACGCTCAGCTTGAAGGTGTGCACCCAGACGAAAGAGACGGCCGGGGCGCTGTCGATGCTGCTGCGATCAAAGTAGCCCGTGGCCCCGGCGATGATGCAGCCGACGAGCAGGCCGATGACGACGCTGGTCGACTTCATGATGGGTGAGCCGAAGCGCTCGCAGAGGATGATGGCCATGAAGACAGAGAATCCAAGGCCGAGGTACTCGGCGGAGCCCCAGGGCAGGGCGTGGGGGGCGTTGATGTTGGGGCACTTTGCGAAGAAGCCCGAGGCGCCGACGTTGGCGCAGGGGCCGGAGCCGCCGGCCCAGTTCTTGAAGCCGGACTCGATCAGGTGGATTCCGATGAGCATGACGGTCGGGCCGGTGACGATTGGTGGGAAGATGCGGAGGAGGATCCGGGGCGGCATGAAGGAGATGAGGATCTCGATCAGGGCGCAGCAGGCGGCGGTTCCGAGGACGGCGCCGTAGGCATCGGGGCAGGGCAGGAGGGTGCCGTCCTCGGCGACGGGACAGAAGCCGTTGGCGTACATCTGCTTGAAGCCGCCCGTGGCAACCGGGATGATGGCGAACGAGATGCCGACGACGGAGATGAGACCAGTTCCGATGTAGTAGCTGTGCCGGGGTCAGACTGAGTCCAGGGCTGGCGGGAGCCCAACTTACGGAGTCTTGTAGATGTGGAAGCGCGTGATCTGAATGCAACTCAGAGCACCGCTGACGATCAGGGCTGTCGACACGAGATACTGGGTCATCTCGGCGGGCAGGTTGACGCCCGAGGGACCGCTAAGGAGAATGGGAGGGGTGACAACACCAGCCAGCTGCAATCACGGAATATCAGCCACTGGCAATGGGCATATTTCGTCAGGACGGTGCATACCATGGCCAGCGCATGCTGGAATCCGAGGAGGAGGGCTAGCACGACGGGCATGCGGTCGTTGAGGCCGAAGAAGGGCGGGGCCTTGTCTGACTTCTTCATGAAGGGGAGATTGGGGCGGAAGAGGAAGGCATAGTCATATGTGCCGAGGAGCCCCTCGCGGGTGAAGAAGGTCTTTTTGACGATGTTGAGGCGGTCGCCAATGGTGCGGCGAGGGGCCCGCTCGGGCACGATCTGGGAGGGGACTTGATCCTCGTCCATGGTGTCGTCGACGGGGGGGGAGGTTGTAATGGGTCTCGAGGTCGGAAATGTCCAATGTCTAAGCTGTGTAGCCACCGTCCATGTCACGAAGAGCTCGGGGTGGGATAGAGGCGGCGGCACCTCTGAACTTAAATGCGCCCGTCATCGCAGCGCAACGTCTGGTCCAGTATCTCCAGTCGATAAACCGCTCGAGTTTGGTCTTATCTCAACACCACCCAGGTCCACTGTGGTCATCGGATCCCTGTGGGGCCGGCGCGGTGGTGGACGCTAAACGGAGGGGCCTGGTGGGCCTGGAAGCGGCAAGACGTCGACGACTTGCATCCGACAAGACGACACCACTGCACCACTGCAACCACCAGCCTCCCCCCTAGGTACCATCGCCTTGCACACGCAGCCCGTCAGCCCTCGTCCGCATGGGAAACGCGGGGAGACGGGCGACGACCACTTGGGTCGCGAGGCGGGCAGAACCGACAGCCAGTCGCTCGGAGCCGGCGATGGACTCGAGGGCCTGGCCGAACAACCGACCGTGACCCCCAAGCCCCCCAGCCGAATCCTTCGAGACACCCGTGACACGCTCCCCTCACGGGCTTGTGGTCGCCCCCGCCCTGCTTGCGGGGAACCGGCGGGCTCCTCACCAGCCCGGGCCGGGAGCGGGCACCACGGCGGTGGACGGCGCGCACGATTGGAGAGGACGTAGCCAATCCGTGATTCTTTGAGACATTGATTTGGATCATCGCGTGCCTCGGGACTGGGCCATGCCCAACGCGTCCCGACAATCCGTCTCTAGCGCCAGAAACTCGCTGGCGGGTCTAGCTTGCAGCGCGGAGGAGCAGCCAGGTCCAGGCGCCCCGCCGAGGCAATCCCCAACATGTGGGGGTTGGAGGGTGAAGGGGGGAGATCAAGTCGCCACTCATCCGAGCTGGAATGTCAATCGTCATGGCCGCGCCGTGGGACAGCGAGGCGTCTGCGGGGTCGCCTCCCAGAACGAGGGGACTACCCAGCGTCGCAATCTCAGACCAACCATGGGCGAAGGAGATATCTCTGTATCGGCGGCGATGCAAGATGGGCGCCGCGATGCCCTCGTCCTTCACACCACTGCCGCGTGAGCGGCAAGGGAGCGGGAAATCTCTTCACGCCATGCCCCCCATCTTGAGAATCGAGATGGACCAGACCTGCGGGTGCGGGCGATACCTGGCTCGGGCACTCCGGCGCCCGTATGCGTGTGTGCTGGTCGAGTCCTTGGTGGGAAAAGAGGTCGGGGAGATAAGTCGCATGGCGTTCACGCAGCGCGTTGAGATAACAAACGCCCACTCGTCATGACAATGCTTGTCGCATTACCCACGATAAAGTTAGGCCCAAAGCGTCGTAGCGGCCATTGCTCCACGAGCCCCCGACAGCCACCCGCTGGGGCCCGAGACGGGGACACTGGCAGGCCTTGGCAGGCGGCAGCTTCTGGCGAGGCTTGGCAATCTGGAGGCCGGACCCCGCCGCTGGGGCACGACCCCCCGGATCTGCTGCCCCGGCGCCGACAACGGCCAGCCATGTTCAGATTGTGCTTGTCTGGAGCAGCAGATATTGCCTCAAATAACTCAATCATCGGGCTTGAAATTGTCGCTAGAATCAACATTCCATTTCCTCGGCTTAATCCCACCTCACCCTGAAGCAAAAACAAACGGAGCACTTCAACTCCCTCCCGGGCATTCACAGTTGGAATCAAACACTGCCAACAAGGACTCCATAAACCATTTCCCTATCTCAACCGCAACCGCAACGCCAAGTCCACCATCCCCCTCCCCATCTCCAGCATCCCCGACCCGAATTGCACCATCACCAGTCCCCACCTGCGTTCGCCCCAAAACCATCCACTCGTCCGCGCCCAAAACCACATCCACCCACTAAACTGGCATCTCAAAGTCGACGACCCACGTGGATGCCCCATCTCTTCCTTGCCTAGCTTTAGTTCTCCGGCCATCGTCAGTCGGAATTTAGACATGTCTATGACGGTGATCATCTCAACTGGCCTCGTAAAAAGACTGGGCTCACTATGCATCGACGCATCAGCCGGCGTCGTCGTTCGAAACCGTTCAAGTTTCGATCAAGGCGCATTCGTACCTACATGCAAATGGCTGCTCTTCATACATTCCTCCCTTATTTACTTCTGCGCGCTGGATGCTAGCTATGCAATTTCTTTTGGCTCGTCGCGCTTCGGGATACGTCCACAAATGATAGCATGATGTGCTGCTGTCGCGTGAAATAGCTGCGCGCAATTGACTGGGCAACAATTGCGAGTTCCCTGTGATGATGAACGTGATGTTGCTCTTCCGAGGTCTGGTGTGACAAAAGTGGGGCGCACAAAAGGGGGTTGTTTACTTGGCGACATCGGCACCCTTCTCTCACTTTCGAGTCAATTGGTCTTGGCAATGCCTTTTCTTCATTCTCAGCTGCCGAACTACCTGGGTATCTAAGTGTCCTCGTTGAAAATTGATAGGCGCAGAGTAAACCATGGTCAAACTACCACCAAGCCACCAGCTTCTCAAATCATCGCGCATCCCAATTCCCCCCCAGGCCCATCTTGAATAGCGCGCCAATTCACAACGGTATATGGCCGTGAAGTGCAGCATCAGTATGCCGCCTCGACGGAGCCATACTCCTTTCCACCAACCTCCAGAGAAAACTTCATCAGCCCGGACTGGTTGTTCTCAATCTGCAGATTGTACGAGAGCTGCCAGTACGGGGCACTGTCAGACGCTCGATACTTTTTTTTGAAGAGTTTCACGGGAACTCCGATGAGGTCGGTCTTCAGCTCGCAGTTGACGGTGGCTTTGTAATGTCAGCATTTGTGATATGATACTAGGGTAGTAGGCACTAGCAGGACTGCCCTTTACATACCCTCAGACGGATGGATAGGCGCAACCTTTGCGGAGGACTCCCACAGCGTAGCCGAGACGGAGAGGGCCGAACTCTTTGGGAACGTACCTCCTGGCCAGGTGGCGCAAAAAGCCATTTTCCTCTTCTTTTCTCGAATTAGCTCGTCGTCCTAGCAAATAAGTGGACAGGTCAGCGTGCCGATCCGAAAGTAGCCATCCGCCCCCCATGGCGTCACTGGTCCCATAGAGACACCAACCTTGTGGATAGACCAAGTCATGACGTCACATCTCCAAATCTCATCCCACGTGTCCCAGTGCTTTTCCTGGCCAGCGTCTCTCGCGTCGTCCCAAGCCCAAAGACCATCCGTTCCATAATGCTTCGGCGCTCGGGTGGATGTAATCACAGGAGCAGAGCACATTGCGCTCACGACAGCGCCCCTATTGCTCGCGCGGTTAGTTGACTGTCGTCATTTGCAAAACGAGGGACATACTTCATGATTGCAGACCAACTGTACAACTGTTAGCTGGTGGACACAAAATTGGCAGGGATTTGCTAGACTTACGCCTCCTTTGGCTGGATGACGAGAATACCGGGGTTGGACTTCTCAATGACGGTCTTGAGGTACGCGCTTGCACCAAAGCCACCTACGAGAAAGACGGCCTGGGTGTGTGGATGATATTCTTAGTACGCCGTCGAAATAATTTATGTCTTCGTGTTGATGTATGTTGAGGCTTACCTTGATTTCCTCCGTTTTGCCTGCCTTGATCTTCTCAAACTTCACACGGATGATCTGGTCCGAAACTAATTTATCAACCTCGCTGGCGATTGGGTCGAAAATTCGAGCCATCGCTGCGCTAACGTTTACACCAAAGAGGGTAAGCACATTGGCATCTGGAACCAGCAAACACCAGAATAAACATACCCAGGAAGTGTCATGGAGTTGCTCACCAGTCCGGCAGCTCTGTTATTCTTCAAGCCTGCCATGGGAAAGCTGACGAACTGGTCGGGGTCGCTCGGTCCACGGAAGCCAGGCTTGGTATGACGATCAAACTCGGTGAGCGCACTTTGATAGGCTCTCGTCTTCTTGAGCTTCGTGTAAGGTCCGTCCTTGACAACCTTTTGTACTTCTTGCTCGAACATCTTGTTGACCATGACAGATCCGCAAAGACCACCTTTCGAGACTCTGTGTCAGTAGGGTTGGCAAGAGGACGAACGCGCGTATGCAACTTGAGCTTACCAGACGGAGCACTCAACGCCCGCAGCTTCAGTGGGCTGACTGATTCAATCTCGTATGCCACAAGATCAACGGTGCCACCACCGGCATCGCAGATGATGATGGCATCGTTCTCCTACAGTTGCACAGTCAGGGCCATCTAGGGTGGTGGGAGATATGAGCAAGGGACAAACCTTCAAGCCCCTGTTCTGCACCGTGAGGAGAGTCATGAGGGCCGTTGCCTCGGGCTCCGTGATCATCTCAACCGGGAAGATGCCGGCACGCTTAGCGGCCTAGGTATGGAATGGTCAGCGCATGTCGGGACAGCTCCGAGGGTTTGTATCTTGCCTCGAGGGTCATGCTCTTGGCCTTGTCCGACCACACAGCCGGAACTGTGAGGACGAACCGCTTCTTAAAGCTGTCGATGAAGCTCGGGTCCAGTGAGGTGCTCTTAATCTCGGCGAGAGCATGCTTGAATATGGCGCCCATGTAGTCCGAGATGGCGTCGACAGGTGCCTTTGGAATCTTGGCCAGCTCGGCCTCGACGTCCCTGGGAATGAAGTACGGCCGCGGCTGGTCAGGGTCGAGCAACAACTTGAGATTGGTGATCTTCCTATCGGCTAAGGGGGCAACTTCATAGCCCCACTTGAATGAGGTCTTGGAGTCAATTTCATATTCAATGACGGTGGGTGTCTTGGGCACAATCCTGTCTTCAGCGCCCGGCCAGTTGGTGATGGTGTAGATTTTCTCCGTATCCGTCGAAAAGGCATAGGCAATGCTGAGGAATATTCTTGTCAGAAAATGCGCGTTCAAGGTTCGACAGATGGAAACAAGGGGCTACCCTACCCGCTGAAGGTTGTTCCGAAGTCAAGCGCGACGAAGAGGGTTTCGCCAGGGGGGGCGAACCCCTTTGAAATCGTGGGCGGATCCATGATGTCAGAGGAGGAGATCAAGGTTGTTGAGATTAGACTTGAATGAACTGTGGAGGGGATTTCTCTCGGGTTAGCCGATGAAATATACCGGTAGACGGTGGATGGGGTTTGAGTCGGGTTCAATCGAGAAGAGATTGATATCAAGCCCCAGACTGAATATCTAGGTACCGAGAACGATCGGGTAAATATGGGAGCTAGGGACGCCGAATTTTGATGACAAACAGGATCTGAGAAATAAAAAAGTGAAATAAAGCGCGCTTGCCTTCCGCTGAAATGAAAGTCACAACGAATACCCCGAATCCCGGCAGCCGGATGGTGCTGTTGAAGAGGTTGTGCCGGAGAGGAAACCCGTGGAGGTGCCAGTGGTCAGGTTGGGGGTTTAATTTAAACTTGAAAACCCCCAGAGTTAAGCGACGTACCTGGAAGTTATAGCTGGAATTAGAGCAAAGCTAGGTACTCAGAGAGAGTAGGAAGGAACAGCGTGAAACTGGTCTCATTCCTCTACCCTCGGCACTTGAGCCTGAGCGGGGACCCAAGAAGTGGAAGCCCAAAGCTCACTGGATGGATCGAAAAGCAACCTAGGTACCTAAGCAGGAAGTAAAAGAAACTTAAGGGACTTTGCCAGGATCAATATCGACTCAAACGGGGGATGTGAAATTCGTACCGACCTTCTCTGAAACCCAAACTTGAATTGAAGGTTCCTTCCTTTCAATACTACAACCCCCCCCTAAAAACCCAAGTTCCTTATACCCTTCTTTTCTCTCCCAATGAACGCCCCCAGGCTAAGAGGAGCCCACACCGTCGGCTCCTTATACTTCAGCTCACTGGCGGCATCCCGAGGTCATTCTCAACCTAGGTACCTACTTAGTAGGTAGGTAGCCAATATTTCTTTTACTACGCCAAAGATTTAAATTGTGGTTCCCTTCAACTCTTCCAGGTAGGCAGATTACGCCACCTTCTCTCCGAACTTCTCTCGCTTACTAGATACCGTTCAGGCACCGCTTGTCAAAGCACGTCAACTCTTTCAGCATGGAGCGCAACCAGCTGCCCGACAGCAACGAAGGCGAGGCGGGTGAGATCGTGGACCACAGAAGGGATGCAAACAGCGCTGAAGACCAAATCAACACACGCGTCACCGCTGGTACATCGATGGCCCAGGCAGCAAAACTTGCCGAGGAGACACCAGGCCCTTCTCTCTTAAACAAAAGGCAGCGTCAAACCACTGGGGACAATTCGAGCGATGATTTCTATTGTCTGGGTAGAACCTCAAGTGACTCGGAAGAAGAGGCGGGAGGACCTCGTACAGCCGACAATGACGCAGGAGGCGAGGTTCGACAATCATATTCAATGATCGATACCAGAATCAACAGGAACAAGAGAAAGAGGGTTCGGGACTCCCACGAGCAACACACGACGGGGGAGATCACTCGCACTCATTTTGAGGAGGATTGGGAGCTCAAGGGGGCGTCTGTCGTTGGGTTTGCAAGAATCGTGGCTACTCAGGACGATGAGCTCAACCTCAAGAACCGCCAACTTCAGGAATTGTCCCGCCAGCTCGACGAGACGAAAGCTCAATGGGAGGGCGCGCGTACTCGAACTGTTGAGTTGATCAAATCTCTCAATGAGCAGGGTGCGGAGATGGCCACCTTGAAGCAGATTCTGGCACGTGCTGGCTGAAACGACGAGCAGCCTACCGACGAGGAGATTTCGCGGAGATTCACCAGGCTCAAAAGTCACATCATGCAGTTTGTCCGACTCCGTTCAACCCCGACCGACATGACTGGCCCATCCGGGGAGAGCGAGGATGATGCGGCTGATGAGCTTCTGGAGCTCGAGCGCCGCAAGGAGGTTGCCCAGCAACTTCACAACGACTTCTTCGACACGGACATTCTCCTTCAAATCTATAGCACGCCCGCTGCATCTGGTCAAAGCTTTGAGAAGCAACTCCGAGAAAATGGATGCCCTGGTACGTGGAGTTCCAACTTCGGAAGCATTGATAACACTAACGCGCCTTATTCAGAGTCCCTCATTTCAGCGCGGCGGACTGCCAACATCAAGGCTTGCACTTCCCTGAGCTCGTTTCGCGAGCATTTGTATGATTTTGCACTAGAGAAATGCAAAGCCTTTTGGCACGGTCGTTGCTCAAGCTGGACGCCCCCGCCCCCCTCTGATGATTCTCCGGAGCTTCAGATTTTCGGGAACACCGCCAAGGCGCTGTTCCGGAGAGCTGCCCGCCTTGCCATCTATCTGCAAACCCTACGCGTTGAGTACAAGTGGGAGCAGGTCAACCGGCTCCAGAGTACGCCAATTACCAGAAGGGACGATGAGATCGTTGGCGCCTTCGGTCGGAACCCGACGGAGAACCAGAGTCCTGAGTTGGCATTTGTTGTTTTTGGGGGGGTTGTCAGAGGCGACAAGATCACCGGACTGTTGGCAAACGGCAACGTTCGACTCCTCAAGAGCCACATCGTGATTCAACAGCAAGTTTTTGAGCGATTAGCACATGGTGGCGATCTACTTGAAGCCGTCAAGCAGGCACATCAGAAAGGAGCGAGAACCAGTCTCGAGCCAGTGTTGGCAACACCAGATAGCCGCATGGAGTTTGCGCTAACTCGACAGCTACTTGAGTGGATGGGTGTCTTCTGTAGCACCGCAGTTTAGCGTACAGTGAGGTAGCTAAAGACGATGATTTTGCCCATTTTCTCTCCAATGTGACGCACAAAAAGAGCAGTTCCATCTGGCCCGAGGCATGGAGTCGTGGACGTTGCACCGCACTCGCTGCCAAGCCCACTCGCCAAAACAACTTCCCCCTTTTCCCGTCCCCCAATGATGTCATCGCAACCACCACCATCAAGGCCCTCCCGCAACCTTGCGCATTACATCACTCCCCTTCCAACCCGTCACAGAAAACATCTTGTTTATATATCTCCTCCCTCGACCGAGACAATACCTTTCCAACAATCCTCTCAATCTCACCAACACTTGCACACCAACACCACCTGTACCTACCACGCCAACCAAAAACACCACCACCCACCAAAATGGATTTCGTCAACAAGCTGACCGGCTCGGAGAAGAACAAGCCCGTCCACACTATGGATGCCTCCAACCCCCAGTCCTCCACCGGCAACAGCGGCGGCGGCATGATGGACAAGCTCCACGGCATGGTCGGCGGCGGCACCCAGAGCGAGAAGAACGAGGACGGCCTGGACAAGGGTAACCCCCCCTCTCTCCCACCATCTTTCATTGCATACACACAAAACTGACACCCTCCCGTCCCACAGGTGTCGACTGGGTCCAAGAAAACGTCTTGGGGCAGGGCCCGCAGCACAACGAGAGCGCGCTGGAGCAGGCCAAGGACGAGCAGATCTCGGACATGATCCGCGGGCAGTACAAGAAGGGGACGGGCAAGGATATCCCCGTGGCTGATAAATAAGCGCCTATATTACCTTCTTTGACGAGGGATGATGGCGCGGCGTAACATGGTACGGCGTTGGCTCGGTCTGGTCTGGTACGGCGTGGTGTAGTTTGACACCTGGCGTGCATGGGAGTGGTATGGCAGGGCATGGCGCACGGGTTGATGAATGGATAATGACTTTTTATCTTGATGTCTCGGGTCCTGGGGCGGGAGTTGGGGAGGGTGCAGGAGCACAGCAGGCTAGAGTTGGACGAGCACAACCAAGGCCTCATGTTGATGACCCCACGTGGCCGATGCTGTGATGATGCTGTGATGAGACTTTGTGGTATGCTAAGGGGGAAGAGTGAAGACGTGATGGCCAGATGAAGAGACAGGAACTCTGACGGTGAGAAAGATATGCGAGAATTGTATTCATCACCAGTATGCCACCAGACCTAGGACATGACCTCCTGCCCCGATCAACGCCAACAACCTCCCCACCAGGTATGAAGATAACATCGTACCCAAGAACCACTACAACTGTCGGAAAAGTGCAGCCAACCACCAGACAGCCGAACGAGCTCTCAATAAACCGACTCCAAGTCACAAACCAAAGAGCAATGCCACCTCCGAGCATCCCAACGCCATACCTGAAAACCCCCCAACCACAACACCAAGAACAACCCCATCACATGGAGCCCATCCCCCAAAACGGCTCCGCATAATACGTCCACGCCTCGGCCTTCTTCCACCGGTCATCAAACGCCGAAAATAGAAACAGCCCCCCCTCGTTCCCCACCGCCACCAGGCTCCTCACCGCGGCCGCCTGCCTCTCCCTCCCCGGCACCGCCCGCCCATTCGCGTTCCCCTGCCACGGCCACCCGCTCTCCGTCACCACAATACGCATCCCCTTATCCCCCAGCACCGCCCTCACATCCGCCACCTTGCGCGCCACAAACGCCCCGGCCTCCTCGGCCGCCACGCTCCCGTCAAAGAACGGATGCACATTCACCGCGCAGTAGTCGCTCGCGTCGCACAGCGCCGGGTTCCGCTCCACCGCCAGGAACGTGTCCACCGTCACCACCGGCCCGCCGAACCCCGCCGCGCGCAGCCGCGCGCGCGCCGCCGCCACGGCGCCCACTACCTGCGCGGCCGTCGCCTGCCCGTTGTTGACGAGCTCGTTGCCAACGCTGACCGTGTCGACGGCGGCCCAGCCGCGCGACGACGCCGCGACGGCAGTGATCAGCGTGTCGAGCTGTGCCGAGAGGTCGTCGAGCGAGAAGAGGCCGAGGAAGAGCCGCACGCCTATGACGTCGGCGGCCGCGAGCGACGACGATACCTGGTCGCAGTCGACGCCGTAGATGCGGACGACGGAGAAGGGCGGCGACTGCAGGGCGGCGATACGGAGGAAGTCAGAGGCGATTTGGGAGGCGCTGCGGCAGGAGCCGTCGGGGTTGTAGGGCGAGTATGTCACGCCCGTGGCGGTGCCGCCCGTGATGGTGATGTTGGGGGGGCTGGGCTGGTCAAAGGTGGTGGGCGGTGGCGGTGGGGGCGGCGCAGGGGCGAGGCGCGCGGGGGCTGCTGCTGCTGCTGCTGGCTTGGGGCGTTTGGTTTTCTGGGCGGGGTGGGCGCGGCGGAGGGTGGTGGTAGTTGTGGTGGTGGTGGCGGTGGGGGGGCTAAGGTCGGGGCGCTTCTTCTCCCGCGGACCGGCCGTGGGGCGGGGCCGCGAGAGGGGGCGGACGCGGACGGGTTCGGTCGTGGTGCGGATGACGCTGCTGTGGGAGTCGATGTAGATGATGACGCCGGGGATCTCCTTCTCCGTGGCGGCCGCGTTGTCGACCATAATGATCTTCTTGCCGTCCTTATCCGTCACCAACATGCCGGGGAGGCGCCGGTTCCCGTGGCGGATTTCTGACACGAGGCGTCAGGACACGAGCCACGACAGGTTGAGAGGGAAAAGGGGGGGGGGGGGTGACAGGAGAGGAGGACAGGTACTCACCTGCGTTCTGGCTCTGTGCTGCCGCGGCGTGGCCTAGCACCACTAGGCCTCCTACGAGCCAGTCGATCTTCATGGTCAGGTCCTATCAACGGAAAGCAAAGAGTGGCTGTCGATGGAGAGGAATGAAGCATCAAGAAGAGAGGCCCGCGACGCCTTGATCCAAGGGCGGGACTGGACAGATATGGTATCGGCGGCAGGGCTAGAAACTCCAAGGACGGCCTCCGAATCACGGAGAGAGTAATTCAACATCACCCAGAAAGCCAGGTTAGATATCCAAGACACTCATAAATGCCAGCCGTGCTGCTGCGGCCGAAAAAGGGGGGGATTAATGGATCCCGTCGCCCCCTCCAAGGGCACCCGCTGGGCTAGATCGCGTCATTGCCATACTGCCCGGGCGTGAAGAGATGATGTGGGTAAACAGCCAGGTAAGACCAGACTGGAATGTGTGAAATGCTGAGGGAGTCCAAGAGGGAGCACCGTGTCTCACCCCCCTTCCTTGGCTCCCCGAGGGCCCTTCCACAGGATCGCCCTCGAGGCAGCTCAGGGAGGGACGTGACGATCCACAACGCAGGAGGGCCGAAGCCACCCTCTCCTCCCACGTTCGGTGCGAGCTCAGAGCCTGATGAGTCGCCGTGGAGCGTCGAGATCCCTTCACCCTGGCGCGATGACTTCATAAGGTCGTTCCATCAAGGGCGTCATCGATAGAGCAACTACAGCCGGCCCCTTGAGACGTCATTGTAAGCATTATTGAATTAGTTGTATATCTTCATGTCGTTCCCTGGCAAGCGTAACCAATGCACCTCGACCACCACCTCCCGTCTATGTAGGGCACCCCGCCCCAAGCAAACGCCGCAAATCTATGATACACGTTTCCGCGTCTGGTAGCTCTGCGAGCTCACGCACTGGGCAGGCCGAGCTTGTTGTTCGTCTTCTTGGTCATGACCTTGGTGATGGCATGGCGAATCGTCGTGCCGGCCTTCTCCACATCCTTCTTGGACAGGCCCGAGGTCACGCAGACCTTGAGCGCCGGTGGCACGCTAAAGTTGCCGTCCTTGAGCCCGGTGTTTGCCGTGATGGGCCAGCCCTTGAGACGCGTGATGAGGACGCCGTTGGCGAGCGATTCCTCGACGCACTCCTGCAGCAGCCTCTCCTGGTCCTCGTTGGTCAGCCGCCGCGCGTTGACAACGTCGGCCTTGAGCACCAGGATCATGACGGGGTTCTCGGGCGCGCTCGTGCATATGACCCAGTCGCTGCGGGGGTCCAGCTGCGCGCGGAGGAGGCGGATGTTCTCGCGCAGCTGAAGCAAGATCTCGGGGTTGGACTGGAGAACGTTCAAGCTCTCGCTCGCCGTCATGGCCAGCATGGCGGGTAGGGCGGCCGAGAAGGTGAAGGAAGCGGCCGACAGACGCTGATGTTCCACCACGTCGTGGGGCCCGGCACAGAAGCCCCCGCCGGCGCAGAGAGGGCCGGCGAGGGAGCCAACGATCATGTCCACCTGTGTTGGGTCCACGTTTTGCGCCTCGGTTAGTCCGCGGCCAGAGCGGCCGAGGACGCCAAACGACCACGTCTCGTCGAGGATGATGCGGAACTTGTACTTTTCCTTGAGGTCCACCTGCGCGTCGACCCGTTAGCCACTGACAAACCGACACGGAGAGGCAGGAATCAGACTCACCAGCCGGGGGAGGTCGTTGCAGTCGCCCGTCATCTCAAAGAGGGCCTCGGTGACAATGAAGCGTCTCGTGAGCTTCTTCTTGGCCTGCTCCTGCACGACCTTGCGCATGACGCGCTCCAGGTCGTCCAGGTCGCCATGGTTGTACCACTTGATGTTGCTGCGCGAGACCTCCAAGCCCCTCCGGATAGAGTAGTTGACGGCCCTGTCGGCCACAATGATGTCGCCACGCTTGCAAAACGCCGGAATCACGCTGGAGATGGTCGAGAAGGCCTGCGCGTACACGATGCAGCCCTCGGTGCCGAGGAACTTGGCGATGTCGGCCTCGGTCTTCATGTGGACATCTTGGGTTCCGTAGAACTGTGGCGGGCCGCAGGGGCCGACGCCGTAGGTGCGCAGGGTTTGGATGGCCTTCTCCTTGATCTGCTCGTTCGCGTTGAGGTTGAAGAAGTTGTACGACGCCAGGTTCGTGACGGTCCGTCCGTTCGCGAGCTTCGACTTTGGTCCGGTCGGCCTAGACACGCATCATTAGCATCTTGGAAGGCAAGCCCTGGAAGTGCTCCCACTCACCCCACCAAGATAGGCAGCTTCTCGGCCTCGGCCTCCTCCAGCGCCGTCTGAGGAGACACCAAAGGCTCCGGTTGCCAGTCGTCGACGAGCTCGTCAATTTCCTGCGATGTCGCAAGTAGTACGTCAGCGTAGTCCCCATCGCAGCACCTGCGTCCCGGACAAACTCACGTCCTCCGTCAGCTTGATAAAGTTCTGCTTCGAGGTCGAGTATGACGGCGCCAGCAAATAGCGGATGAAGAAGACAACGAGGATGAGCTCGAGGGCCGAGCGAACGGGGTCATTCTGGTAGCTCGAGCGGATGTAGCGGATGAGAACAGCCGAGCCGGGCACCTTGTGGAAAGCCGTGGCCGCCTCGTGAAGCCACCCCGTCAGCTGGACCTGGGCGTCGTGGAGATCCATGGCGTGTATTGGGAGAGCTGTCTCGAAAGGGGTGTCGCGTCTGGTCGTCGGGACGTGGTCGGCGAAGAGGTCGGTCCGGGTGTCGGATTACGCAGTCGGCGGAAGCTGGTCACAGGTCCCAATCGTCAGGATTTCTCACCAACGCGCTACACACTGTGGTAACGTGGGCACTTTTTCGGCGCGTCGCTGCAAGCAGTGGTTCGGGAGACTCGGGAATGGCGTCTGATCCGGGGCCCATGTGTCAGCAGCTACTTTCCCCCACCCCTGTCATTTTCCTGCACTGAAATCCAATTGGGGGCCACGACTGCCCCCACTCACGCAGGCGCAGTGCCGTGCCGTCTCTTCAGGGGCTAGCCCTCTGTGGAAAAGGGGCCGCCTCCTGTCCTAACTTCCCAAAGCTGTCCAACCTGCGGGCGGGAAACATGCCCATCGCCGTCACTGCAAAAGACAGCAAACATCAACCTCGGCATCACCACACAGCATCCGTGTTCACAGAGAGGGTGAAAGGAATCTCAATGTGTAAATTACCGTCTCCGCCGAGAACAAGTGCAGAGACATGCGATGCCAAAAATATAAAATGTTAAAAGAGTCTAGAAGCCGTTTACCCTGCTGCCCGCCCTGATGTTCGCATTACCAAAAAAAAAAAAACCAAGCACAATATTTCATGAGCCTGCCATTAATTGACAAATGAGCAAACCCGTATGCTTCTTTTTGCTGCTGCTGCTGCCCCGCATACCCCGGGAGAGCTGCCATATGATATACCAAAGCCACCGACTCACACCTACGGGTCGGCCGTCTCGGGATCCGCCTTGTCGGAATCGGGCCCCGGCGTCACCCTGGGTGATGACGCCGCCGTCGACGTGAACTTGCCCGTGTAATTGGGGCTCTGGATACCCGTCGGTTCCTCGCCGTCCGTCTGGTCGTTGTCCTGGCCGTTTGGCTGGTACAGCCTCAGGCCGCCAATGTCCTTCACCTGGTCCACGAACGATCCGGTCGCCATCTCGCCAACGAAAACAGGGGCAATCATAAGGCCCATGAAGACGATGAACAGGAAAAAGTAGAGGACGGCAAAGCGGAAGACGCGCCTTCTTCGGAGCTTGGACTGCTTCATCGAGTAGATGGGGGCGCGGATCTGACGACTGCGCGGGGGGGGTTAGTTGTGAGGGTCACGAGGTGGTGGAGGGGGGGAGGGGCATACCTAGGACGGAGCCAGAAGAGCATCATGGAATGCAGCTTGTCAATCTGAGGGATCAGAACGATGGGAAGCATGAGAAACAAGATGAAGTGGCCGAGGACAAAGTCGGCAGCAAACATGCTCAGCTCCGTGATCTTGCAGAGATACTCGCGGGCCGGTTGCGAAACCGAGTGCCAGCCCATGGCATACCACTTGCCGTTCCAGAAGGCAATGTTAGACTGATCCGTCTTGAACTCTCTGGTGAGGGCCAGCGAAATGATGAGCTTAAGGAGGAAGCGCTGGAGCGCAACCACCGTGATCATGCCCAGCAGCGTTCGGGCAAAGTTCCAGCCCTCGAGGAAGAACATGATCTCGAAGACGACTAGCAGCATGAGCACGGCGATGCCGTGCGCGATGGCAGCGAGGACCGAGCCGAACTTCTTGCAGCACATGCTGAGGAGAGGACCCATGAAGCAGGCCATGGCGAAAAAGACGGCGAGCGCACCGGCGTTGACGAGAATCGGGGCGAAAGCCACGATGCCCACACGTACAAGCGCGGCTGTAGGCAGGGCATCGGGATCATTTTCCCGGACTTTTCCATTGACGCCCGTCTGCGCGTTGATGAAGAGATACGGGATCAACGTGACAGCAACAAGAAGCAGGGGCATGAAGATCTCGGACCAGAACATATTGGTGATGGCAGCGCGGGGAACATCGGCCGACATCTTTTGAGAGGGATCGCCGAGAGCCTTGCGCTTGTAGCCCGTGGTGCGTGTTCGCGAGAGGCGGCAAAAGGCGATCCAGGAAGAAGCGTGCGACCGCGAGTTGCCGCGCGACAGCCAGCGGAGGAAATCGCGGTAGTCGATAAAGAAGTCATTCCAGGCGAACTGGTGAGGGTTGTAAAGAAACGGCGAGATGACCAGGGCGAGGAGCGAGATCCAGAAGTAGGTGAGGGCGGCCTGCCAGATCGTGACGGTGGCGAAGAGGAGCATCATGATCAAGCGACCTCCAAAGTAGATGGACGGACCGGCGAACCGAGAATACAGGACGCCAAAGGGAATGCGAGCCGTGGCGAAACCACGACCCGTACCGATGTAGCGAGCGCCGCCAAACGTGATGTCCTGCTGGACCGAGTTGGCGTAGATCTGGCAGACGAAGACCTCGAAGAAGGGCGAGAACGAGAAGAACTGCTTGGCAAAGCGCGTCATGGCGCGCCAGAGACCGCGCTCCGTCAACTCCTGCACAATCAAAGGAACGTACGACAGGAAGAAGACGAAGAAAATCGAGAGAACGCAACGATAGACCCAGTCGACGAGGGCATCCGTGTTCTGGCAGTACGTCGGGTAAAGAGGGTCCTTGATAGGGACATCGCGGTTGTACGTGCAGGCGATCGTCTCGTGTCGCAGCGCGCCGATGTTTATGAGACAGATCATGAATAGCTGCACCGACAACATGATGAACATGTTGTTCAGGTGGAAGCCAGGATGGGCGTAGTAAAACGACAGGAATCGATCCAGAGGGAGCTGCGTTCCGAGGTAGTAGTACTCGCGGGACAACATCTGCTCGCCCATGCCAGTGCCAATCTTGGTGGTGAAATTGAGAATGGAGCCGAAACCCAAGTCACGACCCTTGCCGCACTGGTAGTACTCGCAGTGCTTGATGCGACCACCACGCAGGAGCGCGTTCATGCCAGCGTAAATATCCTCGTTGAGGTGAAGACCCTTTTGAGCTTTGGAGACACCACCGCGAGTGGTCATGAAGATGCCGTTGAGGAAATCGGGATGGCCGTAATGAAGCTTGCCGCCAATCTGGGCCAGAGTTCTCGCGAAGAGGGTACCAAAGGTCTGTTCCTTTCCGGCAGCCACGTCACCCAGGATACCAATGTTCTCGGAGAAGATGTACTCGCGGGCACCCAGAATGGCAACCGGCGTGTGGACGGCATTCTTGACGCCAGGGGTGTACGGAGAGACATTGTCGGTCTTCATCTCCTCAAACTCGGCGAGGACGCTGCGGATCTTGAGGCACTCCTCGAGGTAGTTGTCTTGGTTGGCGTCGATGAGCTGGATGTACTCGCCGCGATAGAAGATGAGCGAGTGGTTCTGGTTGTCTGACTTGCCGTCACCGAGAATGGGGTTGCCAGAGAGCTGGATGCGGAACTTGGGACGACGCATGCCGTTCTCCATGATCTCGGAGTGTCCGTCGATGAGGCAAGAGTAGAGGCGCGGCTCCTCGCCCTCGACGAGAGGAGGCTCCTCGTCCAAATAGGCAATCTGGAGGTCAGGATAGGCACGGAGCAGGAACTCGGCATTCTCCATCTCCTCCTTCTTGAACTTGGCGAAGCGCTGCATCGAGATGCAAAGCTTGAACTTGCGGCGAGCCATGCGCTCCAGCTCACGCTCGAGCTTGTCCGAGTTGCCGCCAAACATCTGAACGACCTCGGGGTTCTCGACGCGGTACAGGAGCTTGATGGCGCGGCTGTAGTTCATGAACCCAGAGACCGTGCGGTACAACGTCTGGAAGCGCAGCGAAGCCCAGATGCGGGTGCGGAGCGTGTACTCGGGGGCTGAGGACTTGAAACCGATGCAGTAGAAGGGAAGGTCGTCAATCTTGCTCTTGGCAGTGTCCTTCTCGTTCTTCTCCGACTCGCCGCTGAACTGAGAAGTCTCGTCGGCCAGAATCTTGGTGTCCTTGACGAAGCAGTCCCACTCATGGGGGTGGAGCTGTTTGAGGTATTCCAGGAGGGTGACGCGCGAATACGGCTCATCTTCACGGATGATCTCCCTGAGGGAAAGGAGAATCTTCTCGCTGTAGTGAGGAATGAGGACGGTGAAGGTGGGCATGTTATCGACCGGGAGGGGCTCGGGAATGGGCGTCGACAGCGACTGGGCGAAGAACGAGATTCTGCGCTCGGCTTCACTATGACTAGGGAAGAACTCGGTCTTGAACGAGTGATCTTCTTGCGAGACAAAGAATGTCGGTGCCCTCAAGGTGCGCTTTCCTTCCTGCTCCGAAGGGACCTGGTGGTAGAGCAGCTTCTGGACGTGGTCGATGGCCAGGAGATGCTCGCGGTACATGGAAATGACGATGGCGTTCCAGATCTGCGAAATCAAGACCTTGGGCTTGTACTTGATCTCCATGTCGGTCGTGGCCAGGATCTTGGAGTAGATGCGCTTCGGCATGCGCGAGAAGACGTTGCGCCACGGGGTCAAGATGGACGACCCGAGGTAGAACGAGCGGGCGATGGAAAAGACCGTGTTGAGCAAGACGTACCAGAGGAAGGTGTCGAGGAAGAAGAAGATCATGTCGGTGAAGAGCATGATGCCGAGCGTGATCTGGGGCTGGAGCTCGCACAGCACCTTGTTGATATGCTGGTCTCCGAGGCAGGAGTCCACGGACATGATGTCCAGGTAGCGGATCGGATCCTTGATGGAGATGGAGAGGTATATATACGACTCGCCAAACTTCGCCCCGAAAACGATCAGCCAGATACCAAACGACATGGCCATGTCGTTACCGCGGAGGCGAGGGTAGCTCGCAGTGAACGTCTGACTAGCCACATATCTCCTCGAGTTCTTGGTGAGATAGCTGCCAAAGAGACCACCGAGAGGCATGACGGAGAAGAAGAGGTATGTCGCGACAGCAATGAAGAACTGCACGATGCCCAGGATGTAAGCGGGGTTGCTGTTTTGCTTCTTGAGGTATTCCTCCTGGTTCTTTTCAGGCATGAAGACGTAGACGCCGGGTCCGACGTTGATGACCAAGATGACAATCAGGAAGAGGAGGCGTTTGGTGAGATGCTGTGCACCAGCCCAGCGCCTCGGCACGTAAGCCCATTCCGCAAGAGTGGCCAAGATCTGGATGAGAGCAGCGATGGAGCCTCCGAAGCCAACGATGGACCAGGAGGCGGCCTTGGGGGGCGGGTTGTTGGCTTCCTGCTCGTAATCCGGCGTGTAGAGGGTGGCAGAGTTGTAGGCCGTGTAGAACCAGAACATGGTGATGTGGATGATCCAGATGCGGTTGAAGTTGACGAGAAGATGGAACCAGGAGCGCGTCTCCTTGTACGTCTTGAAGAAAACCTTCTTCCAGTTGACGTCCTTGAGCTTCATGTAGCGCTCCGCGGGGGGGACATCCACAAGCTTGCTCTTGTCTCCGAGAACGATGCGATCGATGCCCTCGGGATACCAGAACAGCTGGTTGCAGTCGTCGTAGCCGATGATCTGGTTGTGGTCGCGCTCTCTTCGGACGTAGACGCCATTAAGAATCTCGTAGCCCTGGTCTCGGCAGTACTGGTAGAGGGGTGTGATGACATTGTTAAGGAAAGTAAACTCCTCTACCGGTTCCACCAGCGCCTGGCAGGCCGGGGAGTTGAGGTAGTCGTCGGCGCACTTGAAGATGAAGCAGAGACACTCGGGCATGAAGCGCACTTGGTTGGCTTCTCCCCAGCACAGCAGGTAGAGCGCAATTTGCCGGACACGGTCGTGCTGCGACATGCGGTTCATGCGTGTCTTCCAGCGGAACTCGGCGGCCTCGAGGGACTGATCGCCTTCCAGGTCCTCGAGCACCTGAGCTTCGTTCTCGCCGGCTGCCTTCTTGCCCTTCTTTGTCTTGCGCTTGAGACCCTTGCCCTTGACATTAGCGAAGCCAACGGCATCGTCGAGATCTAAATGCGCCGCGAAGTACCACTTGCGGTAGTTGGCGTTGTCGCCGCCAATGTAATCGGCGTGCAACGACAGCAGGGCCTGGTTCGGGGTCATGCGGGACGCCCTCGAGTCCAGCAGGATCATGAAATGGTCGTACATGTTCCGCATGCTGTCACGCTGGAAGCCGAACTTGGCCGTGAGGTCAAGGAAGATGTCTTCAACCTCCTCCTTGGACAGGGGAATCTGCGCATCCGATGTCCAGGCAGGATAGGGCTCCCTCGACCGCTGACCAGCAGGGAGAGCGTTCCCATAGTCCATGCCGTAGTTGGGCGTGGAAGCGCCCGACGACCGGTTGCCGCCATACGAGATTTGCGAAGATGGCGGGCGGTAGCCCCTCTGTCCACCCTCGCCATAGCTGTTGTGGCGCTCGTCGCCGCGGCCGTAGTAGTCCATGTCGGTCGCCCGGGCCATGTCGGACCGCATAGTGAAGTCGCTGAAGGTTTCCGAATCCTCCTCCGATCCACCGCGGTGGCCGCGTTGACCCTGCTCGTAGGGCTGGTCGTAGTAGGGCTCTCCATTGGTGTTGTTGTTATTGTAGTAGTCGTCATGGTACTGGTCTTGGCCCTCGTAATAGCCGCCCTCTTGCTGGTACGGATTGTTGGGATCCGCGTTGTAGTAGCCACTAGAACAGATGATGTCAGTCGAGGAGCAATTAAGAGCAAGGCAGTTCTACATACGCTTCGTCGTAGTACCCATCGCCCTGGTTCCCACGGGCATCGTAGGCATTCTGATCGTAGTGTTGCTGGTCGTCTTGGTAGTACCCATCGCCTTGGCCACCCTGCTGGTGATGTTGACCTTGTGGGTGGTCGTATCCGTCATCGTAGTCGCGGTGGCCTTGAGCCTGGCCTTGGCCCTGACCTTGCGGGATTCCCGACATGCTGGGCAGGTGTCTGAAAAGTCGAATGTCAGCGACTCATTCTCCAAGTCTCCGCCTGGAGGAAGCAGGGAGAGCGCTCTGCTCAATCCAAAAAACGAGAGGGGGATGTGGCACAGAATGCCGGGACAAAACTCACCAGATCACCAGGTCATGGGAAATCTTGACAGCTTCGATGTAAATGTGGCGGTGAAAGTCGCAGAGAAAAAAGACGCGATACTGCTGCAGAACAGGGTCGAAATGTTAGCGCAGCCGTCCACCAACGACAAAAGCAAGCGTGAGGATGAGGGCCGGCCCGGGTGGCGGGAAAGTCGTGTCTTTTCGAGGATATGCCGTGTTTGGACCCTCGATTGTTGATATACACAAGCTGCAGGACGTGCCCAAAATGACGAGCGATTGGTTCGGCGGTGGGGCGCAGAGAGGAGGTTGGCTTGGGGACGCTGGGAGATGGTGTGCTGTGGGTGGACTGGGCGCAGGGGAAAAGCCAGTGCAAAACAGCCGCCGGCCAGTGCGTAACTCACCAATCCGTCACAAGAGAGAGCGACTGCCCGACAGCGCCAGCAAATGTGCTACCGCGTCGTTCTTCCTCCCTAGTTGTGCTTCCCAAACGATGGACAGGCAGGCCGGAGCCGCGTGGGTCGCGATATTTTGCAACTCGGCGACAATCGATCGTGCCGGCGTGGACGTCTCGGTGGGCGTGGGAGGCGCGTAGAGGCCTAGGGATCGAGGGATCCGGGAGTAAAAGACCCGCGTCGTCGGCGTCGTCTTCGGCGTCGTCCGAATGCGAGGCCAAAAGATCCTTCCTTCACACTCCCACTGGTGAGTGAAATGGTCCAAAGCGAGAGGAAAGCGAGTGTGAGGGGGAAGGAAAAGAAAACGGGAGGTTGTGAAGAGTGAGGTCAAGGGGGAAAGAGCCGGGGAAAATGAGAAAAGGAGGCATTCAACAAGGATGGGCTGGTTTCGTCGTGACGGAACGGGACAGGCCCAGTCCCAGTCCTCCCTGGCGCGCCATGGCAGGAGAAGGCCGTCTTGGCTGGCGGACACGACAGGCATTGGCCAGGGGCAGCCGAAAAGGGAGGGTGGACTGCCAAGGGGGCACCGTGCATGTTGGCTTGACTGCGGACTGTGCCTTTTGAGCCTGCCTCTCCAGTTTCGCATCTGGCTGTTCTCGCCTCTGAAATTGAGCAGGGAAAGGATCACCACCTTCATCTCCGTGTCCATCTCTGTGGATTTCCACCGCCCCCTTCCCCCACGCAGCTTCAACAATCATATTGAGACTCGCCCGGCTTCTTTGGTTTTGGAAAGTAGGAATCCCGGAGGAGCCCACTCGCTCGAGTTCGTTCCCAAAGAAGACCTAGTCCACCGCGGTCGACTGCACTCCGTCGCTTTTCAGCTGGCCAACCTCTCGGGCTGCTGGGGTCGACAAACCTTGGTCGCTGCATCGACCTGGCGGCCCGCGTCCTCAGGTCTCTGGTACGCAGACTTGGCTCGAAGAGTACCCGTGGAGACTTGGATCGAGTCGAGCCACGATCTTGACAAGCCCGACAAGCCCACGATCCATCCAATGGCAGCGCACCGGAGTGCTGACGCCCCCAGACACAGGGGTAGCGATAACTCCACCCCGGTCGAATCAGCACCCGGAATCTAAATTGATGTGCGTCGCTCTCGAAGGCTTCGCCACGCTCCCAATCTTCGACGGTCACGACCAAGTACCGCCCAAGTACAGGGTTTCTGGCCAGGCGCCAAAAGTTTGGTTCACCCGTCGGCGACATGACGTTGAAGATGGCAAAACAGGGAAGCTAGACAGGCGAGATCAAGGCTGGGAGAAATCAACCAGCCCAGCTTTTTTATTTTTCCATATCGACATTGGACCATCTGGGAACAGACGCGAGTTGATGATATCCCTAACCCATCTCTGGCAGTTGACAGTTGACCGGACGGGCGATTCAGAGGTTTCGGAGTGTGGCCCGAGATGCACGTTTCCGAAGGTCGAGAATTTTCAATGACACTCCGCGCCCATCTGCAGGTCGAGACAACACGAGCGGGTCCCACGCCCAACTACCAGTCAGCCTCCCAAATGTGGCAACACTCGCTCCCTACGGGTGGACAGAACACGAGCTGATCACTGCTGAGGCAGCTCTTCAGAACCTCCTTCACCCGGACTTGTCTCAGCCCTCGATATCCCAGCGGCGGCCTCAACCAAGCCCGGCCTCGTCCATGTGTTGTAGAGACGGACGTCGCAAAGATCGAGTGGTCCACGAGGCGAGTCAGATTGCTGGGCTGCGAGTTTCAAACAGGTTCATGGTTAGGAGCCCAGACAGACACCCACCAGGTCCTCTTGCAAGTCTTGAAACCGAACGTTCCGAACACAGTGCCTGGCGACGAGATGCCCCAACAGTGGTCACCCCACTGGCCGCCCACGCCTCTCGGGTACCTGGGAGTCGTTTGGCAGTAAGTAGCAAATTGGCCAACTCGCAATCTATTTCCAGGCATCAGACGCGCTGAAATCGTGATGCTCCGGTAGATGGAGCGGGCGTGGAGCGTTGTCTGCAAGGAACAGAATGAAGCGACGAAAGGAGGTCCGGTTGGTCAGCCAGATTGCCAAATCAGAAGAGACACCTAAACCGGTCTCCTCGGGGCACAACCTTAGCGGACCCGCCCCTATCGATGACGACGTCTGCAATTTGAGGCGCCTTGCTGAAAGCAGATGCAAGCCCTTGGTTTCTTATCTGCGTCTACACCACACTTGAACAAGGCCAGCGCGCGCTGACCGCCAGGCCGGTCAATCGACATTGAGGACTCCGCGCGTTTGAAGAAAAAAAAAGGAGCTGACAAGTCGGGTCCACCATGTTGGCAGCTGGCGATTCTCCTCCGACGAAAGCAGACGTCGATGAGGCGACAAGATGGCCTCTCCACTGGGACAGTGGGAACGAAACTTGCGATGCAGTCTTAGACGCAACTTGCGGAGCACGCCGGTAGCACCAGTACCAGGAAACACTGCCCACCAGGAGAGATGGCCCCCATGGCCCGATTTGACTGTTGGCTTCACGTTGGTCAACTGGCAACGTCGGTCGAGGCAGCGGTCAGATGTGGACGGCCAGACATTAAACCAAAATGGGATACCTTCTGCGGGTGCTTGGTTTGCTGTGCCTGCACGAGATATAGCCTAATAGGAGGTTTATTCACCAACTGCTAGGCAATTTGACGGCGGTTCATCCATCCTTCCAAAGTCCACCCACGGATTTGGTGATGCGGCCTAAATTTAGCGTAGCCAACAGCCACAGCGCCATGTTTCCAAGTTGCCCTTCCACTGTCGGCTTCCCAATGACAAAATGGTCTGAAAAGCAAGCAGAGAACCTGTCGTGGGCGAGACCGAGAGACCGAGCCCAAGAGGCATGGCCGACCCTCGAGCCCCGTGTGTTGTCATTGAAGGTGCAGTAGTGTCCTGTGAGATGCCCATCTCCTCGCATTGCGCCAGCATATGGCCTCTCGACGCCTTGATCAACAACCTGCCACCATTCTCGAGAGCAAGACTTGCATGCCGAGCTGGTCGAGCTACACTTCGTCTGCTGTCCTGTGCCCCCCGTAGAGGCGTCGATCATCTCTTATCGCGCTGCAGCCGCGCCAGTCGCACAATGCTGGACGAGGACATTGGTGGCGGACGATATCAAGGTGCCAGGCGCTCCACGTTTCGGATGGGTGTGCTTTCGCCCTCGCGAGTCATGGCAGTGCAAAAGGCTCATGGAGAAAGACCAGAGCCCGATTGCTGGGGCGAACGGGGCGTCGAGTCAATAATGGTTTTGAGGAATGTTGAAGCTATTCAGTTGGTAGGGTCTAGAAAGAGCCCTGGAATCAGAGAAGCGAGACACTGAATAGGCCCTGGAACCCTGGAGAAAACAGCCCGACACGTGTCTCGGTGGCCACAGGACGGTTGTCGTGCCACGGATGTCAGCATGTCGTATTTCTGCGCTGCAAAACCTGAGACGAGGTCGTGCAACGGACGTGGAGCCAGGAAGCATGCGGGGAATGCTGCTAATGGTAGTTTGGTACAGAGGTCGGGTTTCGATGCTGGTGTCTGCTGTTGAACAAGAGCGGGGCAGGGTTTCTCTCGCTGTAGGAGGGTTGTGGCGGGACGATCCGGTCGCCCCTGACAACGCATTTTGGGTTGGCTTTTGTGACGCACTCTTTCGTGATCCCGATACCGTAGGACGACTGGTTCAATAAGCAGAGGCACAGAGTGCGCACAGAGGTGAATTGGACAGCGACTCTAACCCCAAGCCAAGTGTTGATCAACAGATACTGCTACCCGGCCGCGACGCCCACCCCTACCAATGGCTCGTCCATCGCGGCCTCGGATTGTTGACTCGAGCGATGAATCGGACGACTCCCTCCCGGATCTCGCCGCTATCGCCGCAAAGAAGAAGAAGCTGGCCAAGCAAAAGAAGCTTGCCCCTGAGGCCACACCGGAAGAGAATGGAGTGGACGACAAGCCCACAAAGGCGCCTGCCACCGTCAGGCGACGAAAACTCGGCCCCATATCCGACAAGGGCCTCTTGGGCGGATGGAAGCCAGACGGAACACTCGACGAGGTGGATGCGCCCGTATTTAGGGCCAGCGAAGAAAAAAAGTCACGAAAACCCCGAGTCGAGCTGAGGGCACGAAAACCCGCGCCTGCACAGGCCACTCCGCCGCCAGAAGACGAGAAGGAAGAGGAAGACGGGCCATCCGGTTACCTTTCGGCAAGGGAGGAGGCCACCATCACCGAGGAAATCACAATACTGGATTGCGGGTTCGAGACGGCGCAGTCAAGCGCATCGGACTTTGAAGACAGCCTTGGGGATTTTATCGTGGACGACTCAGACTCTGAACCTTACGCCCCACCCCCAAAGACAGCGCTTCGAGAAAAGACTGGAAATCCGCGGCAGACAAAAGCCAGGGCGGTTGTCCTCGACAGCGACGACGAAGAGCCCGTTCGAAAAGGCAGCAAAGGGTCCCGCCAACCCAGCGGAACGTCGAAGGGCCTGGCAGAGACCTTTTCTCGACTTCAACTGTCGGTGCTCTTCTACCATCTCTTTAGGTGCAAGTACAAAATGCTAACTCGAGCAGAAACGACCCGTCCCTAACTCTCCTGCCTGTACCACCAAAGACGATACCACCAAAGACGATGGCACGAAGCAAGGAGAAAACGCCCCCCACAACACCGCCCAAGGACAAGCCTGGCCTGGTCTCGCCCAAGAAGCTCGGCCGGATCCCCCAAACACCCCACCGCGCCTCGTCGGACATGTTCTGGAACCGAGAGTTCATCGACGACTGGAACGACGAGCACTCGCCGCGAAAGCAACTCTTCCCAGACCCGGCAAAAGCCAGCCCCGCAAAGAAGCCCATCACCAGCCCCAAGAAACCCGCCCCCTCGGCGCGCGCCGTCAAAAAGGCCTTTGAAGAATCCAAGCACGCCCTCGCCGCCTCCTTCCTCGCCGAGCTCGACGACACCATCACCTCGGGCCAGCTCTCGCAGCTGACCGCCTCCACCGGCGGCATCAAGCTCAACTGGACCAACAAACTCAACACGACGGCCGGGCGCGCCTCGTGGAAGCGCCAGACCGTCACGGGTGCTGGCACGGCGCCCACCCACAGACATCACGCGTCGATCGACCTCTCGACCAAGGTCATCGACGACGAGCACCGCCTGCTCAACGTGGTGGCGCACGAGTTCTGCCACCTCGCCAACTACATGGTCTCGGGCGTCGTCAACAACCCGCACGGCAAGGAGTTCAAGGCGTGGGCGGCGCGGTGCTCGGCGGCGTTTGGCGCGTCGCGCGGCATCGAGGTGACGACCAAGCACACGTACGACATTGACTTTAAGTACGTGTGGCAGTGCGAGCAGTGTCCGCTGCTGTATAAGCGGCACTCCAAGAGCATCGACCCGGCGCGGCACCGGTGCGGGGCCGCGCTGTGCAAGGGCGTGCTGAGGCAGATCAAGCCGGTTCCCCAGGGGGGCGGTGGCAGCGGGAGGGAGGGAGGGGAGAAAGCGAAGAAGGGGCCGACGGAGTATCAGGTCTTTATGAAGGAGGAGATGAAGCGGGTGCGGGAGCAGAATCCGGGCAGTCCGCAGAAGGACGTCATGAGGATGGTGGCGAGCAGGTGGAAGGAGGAGAGGGAGAGAAGGGCGGGTTCGGCGTCGAGGACGCCTACGCCGGGGGTGGAGGAAGCGGTTAGGGGGGTGGAGGTCATTACGCTGGATTAGAGGGGGTGTTGGCTTGGGTACCTGCCCATGGAGTTGATCATGAAATAGCGATACCCGGTAGATGGACTAGACGCTTATTATCTGCGAAGATTGTGTATTCAAGGTTGAGAACTGACATGATCATCCCACTCGCTCTGTTTCGCCTTCCGCAAGGTTCTCTAAATCGAGAAACACCTCACTACCTTTCCAGCCCTCCAACTCCTTCACAATGAGATACAATACCCACACACCCAATATTCCTCTTGAACTCACGTCCGTCCACCCATCCGCAACATTCACATGGTATCCACGAACCGCACTTCCCCCGCCCAAGCACCCCTCTCCCTCACCCCTCACACCTCGTTAAACAGGCCCCAGTCCTCGACATCCAGCGAGCTCCAGATGCGCGCCGCGTACTCGACCGCGTCGCCAATCAGCTTGCCCTGCTTGCCCAGCTCCAGGTCCACCTCGTCCTCGTCGTACTCGCCCTTGATGTGCGGCACGTTAATCGTGATGAGCACGTCCGTCTGCTCCTTCTCCAGGCGCAGCAGCGTCAGGATAAGGGCGGTGAAGTCGGGCGCGCCGCCGCCCGAGGACCGAGGGTCGTCGGCCGCCTTGGGCTTGGGCTTGTTGGGCGTCTGCGTCGCGATGAGGGTGTAGGCGGGGATCGAGTGGCTGTGTGGTTGGGAGGGGGTGGTTAGTTGGGGTGTGGATTGTAGAGGGGAGGGAGGGGGGGCGTACTCGAGGTGAGAAAAGGACGTTTCGGTCGTGTTCCAGACTTTGACCGTGTCGGCGTCGTCGCCGACGAGCTCCTCGAGGTGCGTGGTGAGGGCGCGGCCGTCGGTCTCGAGGTTGCTGGTCGTCGCGGAGGAGGAGGACTTGGGGCCGACGCGCTCGGTGATGTCAAAGATGATGCTGGTGAAGCCGTCCTTGTCGATGTAGACTTCTTGGTTGCTGGGGACTTGGCGGATTTTGCTGGATGGAAAGGGAGGGGGGTTAGCTCATGAATGAAGCGTCATGGCGAGGCTGCCTGGGTAGGGCTGGGGTTGGGTCTGTACCTGACGTCGGCAAACTTCTCGGGGAGGTCGCAGAGCAGGGCGCCGCCGAAGAGGGGGGTGATTTTGTAACTCGTCATGCTGGAGATGTCTGGGGTTCTGGTTGCGCGGGGCCAAGTTTTGGTCGGAGAGTTGATGTTGGAGACTTGGTGGAAGGGCTCTGGGTGAAGAAGGCGACGGTAAATAGGCCAAATGAACGGATGACTCGAGCAGGCTGTGGTGTGGTTGCTCACAATGTTTGCGACAAGAGCATGTGGTTTGCGACAAGGCGATGATGTCGACGGCGACGGGGGACCCAATCATGGTGGGGGAGGGGCAGTCTCCAGTGCTACTCTAGCGGGAGCCTGGCGGGGGTAGCGACGGGTGCCGGGCGCAGTCCATGCTGCCAGACACCCGCTCGAGACATGGCTCGTGATTGCTGGAGCCAGTGAGGTTACGCTACTTGTATATTGCCGAATGCCTTGCTGCAGGCGTGTTTTTCCACGGCATCCCCGGAGTCGCGTTGGTGGTACGGCGTCGCCCCTTTTCACCCTAACCCTGCCTGATTCTCCTCCAGAAGGACAGCACTGATCAATGGAGGTGGTCACACAAGAAACGCATGAAAAAAGCAGAAAAAGAAAAGAAGGCCAAGAGATCTTGAAGAGCCTGTCCTGTGAAGCAAGCCCACGCAAAAATATTCAACCGTTTAGCACAGGCGCCCCAGACCTCTCCCCGCATCTGGTTCTATGGTTCTAACATTTGTGATGTACCTCACCATACCCCGCCTCCGCACGGCGCGTTCCCCCAACCCCAACCCGTCACAGCTCCCAGCTCCCCCTGATGAATACAGACGTCAGACCACCCCTCTCCTCCACAACCAAGCACCTCCCTTCGGCAACGCGAATCCTCTCACCCCCCGCCAAGCAACGGCAACGGTGAATGTACAACAGAATGGCCTCTTGCATCTTTTGCAAGATTGTCAAGGGCAAGCTCCCCCCCCACCTGTCCAAGTCCAAAACCACAACACCACTAACAGCTTCCCAAATCCAGGGGAGATCCCCTCCTTCAAGCTCTTCGAGAGCGACAAGACGCTGGCGTTCCTCGATGTTCAGCCCCTAAGCCGCGGGCATGCGGTGCGTTGCCTCCATCCCAGCTCATAATCCCACTTGCTGACCGTCTGGGGGACCAAAGCTCGTCATCCCCAAGCACCACGGCGAGAAGCTGACGGACATCCCTGACGAGTACCTGACCGAGCTCCTGGTATATGCCCCCCCCCCCACTCCCGCCCATCCCTTCCCGTTTGAACATCACCCCAGAACGCACCAGGATAATCACTGATCCCCCTCACCCCCAGCCCGTAGCCAAGAAGCTCGCCATTGCCACGGGCGCCGTCGAGTACAACATCCTGCAGAACAACGGCAAGGGCGCCCACCAGGAGATTGGGCACGTCCACGTGCACATGGTACGGCCACTGCTCCGTCTAATCCGACCCCTCGGAACGAGAGAGAGCTGACATCCATGCCCCCTTCCATCAGATCCCCAAACCGCGGCCGGAGCAAGGCCTCGGCATCCGCTGGCCGACGCAGCCGACCGAGATGGACAAGCTGAAGGAACTGCACGAAGAGCTGGCGGCCAAGATGCAAGAGTAGAGTGCATGAATGGAGTAGGGAAGCATTGGTTACGTTGAGCTAGATCTCGTTGCGTCGGGAATCGGCCAAGCCTCGAGGGGAACCCCGCGGTCAATCATTTCTCGACCCGACGAGTATTCAAAAACATTTGGTCTATAGTAGGCCATGGGATATTCAAGACATGGGACAATATAAGTGTGGGATGAGCTGTGATGTTGTATGTACTTGCTACTGAATAAACCATGCTACCACCCAGCCTGCACCCCCTGCCCCTCGAAATTCTCCCAAGCAGACCACCAACCCACCAATGTACACCACCCCTATATACGAGTTCCAAAGAAACTCATCTACTTTTGCCCCCCTCAGTCCAAATCATCTGGCGACGTCTTGACCGGCTCCGGCGCTTGCACGGGCACCTTTTCCGTCACGGCATCGCTGATCCCCACAGCAGCAACCCGGCTCGTCAGCTCCCCCACCGTCTTCTCGCTGACCTGCTCCTTGGCGGGGTAAAACTGAATCTTGCCCCCCGGCAGCAGCACGCCGGTCCTGTCGTACAGCGACCGCGCGCGGATGTACGGGTCCATCGTCCAGTAGGCCTCCCGGATGCTGTCGGTGAGCGCGGCGCGGCGCGCCTTGGCCTCGGCGTCGCCGGGGTGCGCGATCCACCGCCCCGTGGCGGCCTCGAAGTCCCGGACGAGCGCGGCGTGCGCGGCCAGCAGGCGGTCGCGCGTCGCCACGTCCTTCATGGCTGCGTTCTCGCCCGGCACCGGCTCGACGAAGCGGTACTCCCAGTCCTCGTCGCCGTCGAGCTCCTTGGGGATCTGCTTGGCTGAGATGAAGGCTTCCATCTCGCGGACGTTGTTGGTGAAGTGGACTTTGTTGGCCACGACGGGGTCGAGCCAGCCCTTGATGACGCGCCAGACGCCTGGGGGTGTGTCAGTGGTAGTTGGGGGGGAGGGGCGATGGGAGAGAAGGGGGGCTTGCCTTGAAAGACCCAGGGAGCTTTGTGCACAAGGACGGCGCCGAGAGACTCGGGGTAGTTGGCCTCGAAGCACTTGATCATGAACTTGACGGGGGTGTAGTCCTGGCAAGGGGTCAGTAGAGGTTCTGTTGCGCACAGGGGGGCTTCATACCATGTTTGCCAGAGAAAACCCTGTCATGTCAAAGACAATCGTCTGGTGTGGTGAGTAAGCAAGCGAAAAAGAGAGACTGGGTCCGGGGACAACGTACTGCCGTGTCGATGGGAGGCTGGAGCAGGTGCCGGCACGTCTCAATGACATAGACTGTGTACTTCTCGAGGCTCTCCTCGATCTGCTCGCCCTGCTTGTGGAGGCGGACCCGAACGTAGCAGATGGGGCGCCCGACCTTGTCGGCGCCGTGGATGAAGCTCTTGCCCATACGCGCCTGCGCCAAAAAGTCGTGCCCCAGTCTCTGCGCGGCGGGGTTGCTGGCATCCTTCTCGGCGATGGCCGCGGCCTCGTCTCCGCCGCGCATAATGTCGTCGTCAACCTTCATCTCCTGGGCGCGCCAGTTCATGGTGGACACGAGCATGACCAGCGCCTTCTCCACGTCCCACTTGCGCGCGCGGAGGAACCGCAGCAGCAGCGCGTCCGGGTGGTCGTGCTTGACCATGCCCCAGATGGCGGCCCGGATCGACTCGGGCGACTGCGTGGCCAGGGTGTCGTGAAAGTGCTTGGTCTGGCCGTACTTGTCGTCCTCGTGCTCCTGGCTCAGCACGACGGGTGGCGGAGGGCCTGACGGAGCGGGTGTCAAGTCTGGCTCCGATTCATCCTTCTTGCCCCGCCTCGAGAACATGGACAACCGGCCCTTCTTGGGCTTGTCCTGGGCCGGAGAAGTCGGTCCCGGAGCGGATGCCGGGACAGGCGCCGGAACCGGCGCATCCGCCTCGCCGACGTCAAAGCGAACCGCGCATACCCGGAAAACTAGTTGCCACAGCTTCCTGAGTTTCTCTTCCTGCTCCGGCGTGAGGTTTCCAGGCCGACCCGGGGCGATTTCCACCGCCATCGCGTCAGGACTGTCGACGGCGCTGCCGGGGGCCGCGAGTCAATGGCTTTGCGTCAAGGTCCTTTGGGCGTCCGTCTTGGAGCGCACGCCAAGGTCGTTGTTGACGAGATACTCGTCCACACCCCACCAAGCAAAGAAAACAAGGAGAACTTTCCAAAGGCCAGAGCCGGTTGTCGCAGCGTCCACCAGCGTGTGCGGAAGCAAGGTGTAGAAACGATGTGCTGAGGGTGAGGTCGGGGGGTTGGTCTTCGCGAGGGAAATGTTAGACTGGCGTCCCAATCGAACTTGTCTTGGTGTATCTTTGAAACGGCGACTCGAGAAGTGCTGGACAAATAAACTGGGGGCACAATTCGAAATCCGCCGGGTGGGTCGCGGCAAGACGCAGCGACGGGCAACGAGTTGGATCAAGGATCCTTGGGGCGAGAGAGTCGCAGTGGGACGCAGTCGCGAGAGAGCCAACGAGGACCGCATGTGGATGGCTCGGTAGGGCGCGATGTATGCGTGGTATAAAGGGACGGCGACGGGAGCCAACAATGGACGTCGTCCGTCAACTCCAGCGGTTTAGGAGGACTCGGTCTCGGTCACTCGGTACAGCCCCATCAATCGCCCAATCGCGGGGCGAGCAATCCCCGGGTCTTCCGTGTCCGCAGCCGCTGGGAGCTGGTCTGGTAGGTACAGGAGAAGGCGGGTGCTGTGTGTGTGATGACTGCAGACGGATGTCGAGATTTTCAGGACCTGAAATAGGCAACGGTAAAGAAGGTCGAGGAATGGGCGGGAGGACAGGTAGTTTTCGAGCCCCGAGATGCCTGGTTGGGAGCCAGCAAAAAGGCCGAGGTGATGAAGTCGATTTCCAGGTTTTGGCGGTCATGGACGTGCAAGGAAAAAGCACGCCTGCAAATACGGGACCAGAGGAGACGCTCGCACTTCAAAAAGCCTAGGCGCGAACTCCCTCCAGACTTGCTAACCAAAGGGATGGAAGAAGCGGGAAACCCAAGGGGAATTCAATATTGAAGTTGTAGCCCGCAATCATATCGAGACCCTTCCGTCTCTCCCTCGCCCCATCCTCATCCAACCTATGTCAATTAAAGCCTGTGCGAGCCACGGAGAGCCGGAAAACGTCAGGACCACGTTGGCCCCCTGCCGTGGAATGTTGACAGGGCTGTCCGTCAGCAACAGGGCCCCTGGCATTACCATGACTGCCCCTCAATGCCCCTCTCTCGAAACGAAATAGTGGCTCGTGCGCCGTTTAATTCCCATGCAGCCTTTCCCAGCTTGAACAAGACCCAAAGTAAACAAATCGCATCCCACCATCATCCCCATACCAACCGCCAAACCGCCAGCATCACAACTCACGAGACCATACAGATCCCCCGACTAACCCCCGAAACACACCCCCACCACCACCACCACCGACCATGACCAGCCCGAACCGCGACACGAGCGGCAAACGCGCCCGCTCGACCTCCCGAACGCGCAACTCGCGCCCGACGACGCCCCTCCGCCCCTCATCGCGCTCCTCATTCCGCGAGTCGGCCCGCGAGAGCACCACGGGCGAGGCGCCGTTCCCGCTCGCCACCTTTGAGCCCGCGTTCGCCGAGTTCTCGGACGCCATGGCCGACCTCGAGGCCAACATGATGCACTTCCAGCTGATGCACGAGAGCCTGGCGCGCTTTAGCGAGAGCTTTGCTAGCTTCTTGTACGGGCTGAACATGAATGCGTTTTGCGTCGACTTTCCCGAGGTATGGAGGGGGTTTGGGGGAACCTGGTTTGGGGTTGGGCTGATGATGGTTTAGGGACCGCTGGCCGAGTCGTTCAAGAGGATGAAGTTGCAGGAGGAGGCGGGTGGTGAGTGATGCGGACAATAAGACTCTTTTCCGCGGGCTAATGGGTATTAGGAAGCTCGCGACTACCGCAGAGGACCGAGGTGGACACTGATGCTACGTTCATGTTTGTCTCTTCCCGACGACGGGCTTGCGATTGTTGGGGTGCTGACGATATGTTACAGGACAACCGATACCTCGTTTGTTGAGAACCCGTCCACAGTATCCAAACCGACGCCGAAGAAGCCACGGACGCCAGCTCCAGCTAGTCGACAATCCCGTGTGCCGCCGCCGGCCGTCAGGGGTAGCTCGAGTTCCACAAGGGGCGGTCGGGGCGGGGCCGGGGATACAAGAGGGGCACGGGGGAGTGGTCTGGCCAGACCCAGAGGACGAGGCATCCGATGAACAGTTAGGGGGATGGGGTCAGCTATTCGGCCAGTCCCGCGGCTGGCTGTCTCTCTACGGGTACTCTGTACCTGGCCGGTGTTGAGAATGTGGCCTGTTGTGCACATGTGTCTGTCGGACCGGATGCTGGGTGAACGGAAGCACTTCCCGCAGCACCGCTCCTTGGGCCAAGTTGAGCGGTCGACAAATGGCCTCAATCGTCGCCCGCTGCCTCCTCAAGGTACTCCCGGACTGTTTTCAAACACGCCTCCTCATCTGCACCAACCCAAGACCCCACGGCGGCGATCGTCTTATTCCTGGATTTGTGTCCCTGGGTAATCTGCAGGTCCGACTTGGGAAGCTTGAGGACCTAGATAGACAGACATGAGCTATGTTGGATGGGCATCTCCCTAGGGGAAAGGGGGTGGCCGTCGAGGTTCTCATTTTACCTCGCTCAAGACCTTAACAACCGCCTTGTTGGCCTCCCCCTCCCGCGCCTGGGCCGAAACGCAAATCTCGACGGTGTCTTCGCTGACCGAGGTCACGCCTTCTCGGGACTTGCTGGCGCCTGGTTTGACGCTGCAGTGGATGAAGAGGGTGGGCTGGGCTGACTTTTTGGTGGCGGCAACATACCAGACTACTTTATTAAAGGACATGATGACTGAGTTTGCAGGTATGATACAGAGTCGCCGTGGAGAAGAATTGGGGGAACCCTTTGCCGTGTCGACGCCGTGATGGAATATTCCATACAGGTGGTGATTCTCTGATCAGATCTCGGGGGTTTGGAAGCAGGTTTGGCGGGGTTAGGGTCGTCCCTTGTGCAGGACGAGCAATCAGGCCACGGGACTTCCCATCACAACCCCCAATTGACTTTAAGGAACACGTCCAAATGTAATAGACTGGTATCCCATAAGCATTGTCCCGCAATGCAAGCCCATTGTAAAGTTTGAGCATAAGTTGAGATGTCAGACGGTTATCTGATGCTGCATGGTCCCAAGACAGGGGTTCAAGGTAGTGATGTCATCTGAAACTGCCCGCCCGCGGAACGGAGCTTGGGGGGAGTCGGGACGGGACCTGCAGCGGTGAAGCAAAGCTCGAGTCTCTCTCCTCCGCCCAAGCTCCGATCTCCAGCCACCAAGCTCCCCAACAACACAACAACACCACAACCCCCCCACCCCCCAAAACAGCCACCATGTCCGCCCCCTTCCTCCGCCGCGCCGCGCCGCGCCTCCTCGCCCAGGCCGCCCAGCGCAGCGCCTTCCACACGACCCGCGCGGCCTTCATCAAAGTCGGCGACCCGCTCCCCGGCCTCGCCGTGCTACACGAGGGCTCACCGGGTAACGCCGTCAACCTGGCCGAGGAGGCGGCGACGCGCAACAAGATGATCATCCTGGGCGTGCCGGCGGCATTTTCGCCCGGGTGCTCGTCCAAGCACATCCCGAGCTTCATCCAGCACCCCAAGACCAAGGAGTACGACGAGGTGGCGGTGATTTCGGTGAACGACGCGTTTGTGTGAGTCGTCTGTCTGTCTGTCTGTGGAGGGTTGGGAGTGTTTGCTGACGGGGGGTACCGTATAGGATGAAGGCGTGGGGCCAGACGTTGGATCCTACCGGGGAGTTGGGGGTGAGTACCTACTGTTCTGCTTGGAGGGGGTGGGTGGTTGCTGATGCGGGGGGTGACAGATTCGATTCCTCGCCGACCCGACGGGGCAGTACACCAAGGCGCTCGACATGGCGTTTGATGGGTCGGCCATCTTTGGAGGCGACCGGTCCAAGAGGTATACTCTGCTGGTCGAAGGTGGCAAGGTCACGTCGGTCAACGTCGAGCCGGATAATACGGGCACCAATGTCTCGCTGGCGGACAAGGTGTTGGGTTAAGGGGCATGGGTTGGAGTTGACCTGGCGAGGGGGCATATATAGAGCATTGAGAGCCAAAACAATAAAATTGACGAGAGCGTCCGTGTTTTCATTTCGAATCATTGCATCTTGATATCTTTCTACCCAACCGCAGGCTGAAATACCCGCTTGCCCAAGATACACATACATGGCGCCTCCCTGAACATGATGAAATCGTGCCTCCCATATTTTGAATTACCCCCCCCCCTCCTCTCTGAGCACCTCGCAACTCAACTTAAAGCATGGGCTTGAGATCCTCAGCCACAGCAAATGGCGCCTCGGTCTTGCTCTTGATCTCCTCAACGGTCACGCCGTCGGCAATCTCCACGAGGGTGAGGCCCTTGGCAAAGTCGACATCAAATACGCCCTGCCTCGGTTAGCAGTGCTCTCTCCCAACCGTCAGAAGTCACTTACTAGCTCGGTAATAATCCTCGACACGCACGCCTTGCCCGTCAGCGGGAACGCGCACTGCTTAACAATCTTGGCGTTCCCCTTCTTGTCCGTGTGCTCCATCGTCACCACCACCTTGGTCGCCGCCGGGTTGCTGACGAGGTCCATGGCGCCGCCGAAGCCCTTGACCTTGCCCGGCAGCATCCAGTTGGCCAGGTCGCCGCTGGCGCTCACCTGCATGGCGCCCAGGATGGTCAGGTCGATGCGCCCGCTGCGGATCATGCCGAAGCTCTCCTCGCTGCCAAACACGGCGGCGCCCGCCTGGAGCGTCACCGTCTCCTTGCCGGCGTTGATCAGGTCGGCGTCCTCGGCACCCTTGCGCGGGTACGGCCCCAGCCCGAGGATGCCGTTCTCGCTCTGCAGCTGCACCTCGACGTCGGCGCCCACGAAACCCGGCGCTAGCATGGGCATGCCGATGCCTAGGTTGGCGTACATGCCGTTCTTGAACTCCTTGGCCGCGCGCCGCACGATGCGCTCGCGCTTGGCCGCCGTGTCGCCGGTGCCCAGCGCCTTCTTGGCCTCGGGGTCCGCGTCGTCCTTGGCCCACGTGCGCTTCTCAATGTTTTTCGCGGCGGTGCTCTGGATGACGCGCGTCACGTAGATGCCCGGCAGGTGCACGGCCTCGGGCGGGATCTCGCCGGGCTCGACAATGTGCTCGGCCTCGACGACGGTCACCTTTGCGTTGCGGCCCATGGCGCCGTTGAAATTGTGCGCGGCCAGGCGGAACTGGCAGTTGCCGAGGCGGTCGGCCTTGTAGGCCTTGACAAAGGCGTAGTCGCCCTTGATGCTGTGCTCGAGCAGGTAGCTCTTGCCGTCGAACACCTTGACGTCCTTGGGGTACGAGAACTCGGCCGGCTCGCCGGCGGGCGTGTTGCGCAGCGGCAGCTCGCCCGTCTGCACGACGGTGCCGAAGCCGGCGGGCGTGTAGAAGGCCGGGATGCCCTTGCCGCCGGCCGCGCACCGCTCGGCGAGCGTGCCCTGCGGCGTCAGCTCCAGCTCCACCTCGCCCGTGAGGTACATGGTCTCGAACGTCTTGTTCTCGCCAATGTACGACGCGATCATCTTGCGGATCTGCTTGCTGCGCAGCAGCTTGCCGAGCCCCGAGTCGTCGGTGCCCGCGTTGTTGGACACGGCCGTCAGCCCCTTGATCTCGGGCTTGGCAAGCACCTCGTCGATGAGCGTGTCGGGCACGCCGCAGAGGCCGAAGCCGCCGCACAGCAGCGTCGAGTTAGGCTTCATGTCGGCGAGGGCCGCCGACGCCGAGGGGTAGACCTTGTTGATCTCGCCGCGCCGCGATGTCGCCGAGAAGGCCCGGGCGAAGAGGGCCGCATGCTGCCGGGGGAGGGGTCAGCGGGGGGTAGGTTCATGGATGCGGGGGACTCACATTGGAACCGTACTTTGCGTAGGCCCTCAGCGTCCTCATGCGCAGCGCTGTCGACGGCATCTCAGCGGTTTGTGTGTGTTGACCGGAACAGCTGTTCCCGGGGGAGAGCGGGTATTCGAGGGACAAGGACAGGGGAGACGAAGAGGGCTCGGCGATTGGGGTGACAACCGAAACCAAGGGGGGAATCAAAACAGGGGAACAAAATAAAAATAATACAGGAAAGAGAGGAGGCACAGGTTAGCAATTCATATTGTTTTCCTAGGGCCGTCGCCGAGCAATATCCTGGATTTTAGTCAGAGCCGTCCTCGGCCGACTGCAATGCCGGTCGTGTACCGAAGCCGTCTCCGCCTTCGGAAAGGCTGCTCGGCAGAAGAGGGGCGATGGCGCTATAATTCCCCGCCATTTCAGGGGTCTCTGGGTCATTCCGGGGTGGTGCTCGGAAAGTCGCGGGGAACGGAAGAGGCATCCCAAACCACGGGCTGGTGTTCCCTGGCGTCGAGAGTGGCAGTCATGGTATTGCGCAGACGAGGCTTGATCCAGCGAGCGATGAAGGGGCTCGCCGTTTTGGTGTATTTAAACCTTGAGCCAGCCTAAAGGAGCTGTTTTGTCCATGGCGGCCAACAAACTTGATTATTTGTCGGACTGGGTGGGCGCAAAAGCCCTCATCCATCCCCGGCTCTCCCCCTGGGAGCCGGGACACCTGCCGGTCTAGCTCCCCACGGGGTATCACGGGTGACTGGTCGTTGCCATGCTCACGTGGACAACCTTGCTCGAGCCACCCACCAAGGTCCTGCCCAGCACATCATTCTCACATTCCCAATGTTATGTTGATTATATTAAAGAGATGCATTGCTAGGTCAGCCAACCGCTGGCTGAGAATAAATCGCTAAAAGTCATCCTCCCAGCCATTCTCATCATGACATGGACATAACCCCGTCCCAGCCAGGGAGCCGCAAACACCAGCGCCCAAAATAACTCCTCCCATGTGTGTGTCCGCTCTATGCACCCATATGCACCCCATCCGCCCGATATCCCAGCATAACATGCACTCGACAAATGTCTGCGAATGTTGGAGGGAGACTCGGCATCCAGAGACCAAAAGAAAAGCGCCTCTGCGCGGCAAACCCGATACCATCAGACCTCCAGTCTAAAATATCCTCGCCATTCCTTTGCTACCTAGGCAGGCAAGTTGCGAAGCAGCAATGACACCCTTGTGGTGCAGCACGTCTAGGCTCGATTGCTAGGCCCACTGCTGGCTGCTGACCCGGTAAGCTCGACGTTAAAGGTCCAGCGTCCTGCCTTTGTTAGTTGCGTAGAACACGACGACGTGGGGGGCGTGCAGCACTAACCGTCTGCTAGATTCTGTGCCGTGTCCTCGAGAAGAATGATGCGCCTCTTGTTGCAGTACGATGTCTTGTCCATGAGTTCCACCTTGAGTTTGGAGTCGGCCAGCTCCGTCACAGGTCTCTCAAACATGGCCGAGAGATTCTCGACGGCCATCTCCAAGTCCTTTTGGTTGTCCTCAAAGATCTCCGTCAGGTTGTTGCGGGCCAAGTAAAAGGCAAAGGCATAAGTCCACATGAGGGTCGTTCGGCACGTCTGCAGGGCCTGCGATGCCGCGTTGAGGTACTGCACCTCAATCCACGACATGCCCGACTCCTTCTGGAGCTGCACCATCTTCTTCTCTGTCTTTTGGGAGAGGTTCTTGTCGAGTCGCGCCGACTGCTCGTGGTTGGCGTACCGGTTGTAGTAGTGCAGATAGCGGTCCAGCGACACCCGCGACTTGGCTTGCGCATCTCTGGCGTCCAGGCCGCTCTTCTCCTCGAATCGATTGCAATTGTACCAGCTCGTGCCATGCTCGGACCAGAGCCCCATGCACATCCAGCAGAACTCGTGCTTGCACTTCCTGCAAGTCATGTGGTTGCATCCTCCGTTCTTCTCGATGGTGCTCCCGCATCTCGGGCACTCTTTGGTGTTTGCCGAAATCCAGTTGGCCGTTTCCGAGTCGTCGGCACACTTCTTGAGCCACCTTTTGACCAGCTCGCAGGGAGCCGGCTGGTGGTCGTTGAGGATGCAACCGAAGCAGAAACGGTGTTCGCAGAGGCACGAGACTGTGGGCACCACCTTGTCGAGGTCCTTCTTCTTGACGCCACACTCGATGGCGTTCGGGCAGTCGGGCGCGGGGCACCATTTCAGCGTGTCCTTGTCCTCGACGTAGGTCCGGTTGAGGAGCTCGTGGTACCGCGCCGTCAGCTCCGGTGTTACGAGAAGGTCAAGCGATCGCGCATCGATGATGAGATTGCAGCCACCCGAGGGGCATTGGATGCGGGCCGCTTCGCCCTCCTCCTTGATCTTTTGAGCCAAGTAGTGCCGATAGCAATCCACGCAATACCTATGGCCACACTTGATGGCAAATGACTCGAGTCCATCGCCATCTTCGCAGCAAATGTCGCACATGAAACCCGGTAGGACCTCAAGCTTGGGGAGGCTGGCGGGCTCGAGGGCAAGACCGGACGCTTCCAGGACCTGGCGGGGGCGATCCATGTAGTCCTCGATGAGGCGTTCTTTATTCCACCTAAAGTGCCGGAGCAGGATCGCCGCCTCGCCCTTGGGAATGTCGAGAATCATGTTGACCTCGTTCACCAGCTCGTCCTGCTGTTTCTGGATATCCGCCGGCTTGTATACCTGGAATGGGATATCATAGGCAACTCGCTTTCTCTGGCCAAAATCCTTGGATATTCCGAGGTCGGGGTCGGGTTCGTCAAAGTCGTCAAAGTCTGAGCCCATGTTAGCACATGATCGCTCGATAGTACGGCTATAGGGGGGCAGGGGATAGCAAGCCACAGAGCAGAAAAAGAGGGAAGGACTCACCCTCGCCACCAGACATGTCCTCATTCTCGCTGTCGTCGGGAAGAATGTCGTCTTCGCTAGAGACGGCCGACATAAAGTCTTCGTCTGAATCCATTCCGTTGGATGTGCTTGTGAGGGGCGTGGGGGGCGCTGCTTCTGGGCCGGCTGAGGCGATGATTCTCTTGTTAGGGAGAGCGGAGGTTAAGGATATCGTCGCCTCAGCGGCTTTCCGCTTTCGGGTGGTGGGAGGAATGGTGCCGGTTTATAGGGGTGAAGGGGAGGGAGAGTCACCGGCGACAGTGCCGTTGGGACGTGCAGTTGCCAGGGACCAGGCGCAGTGACGTTGGCGGTGATGCTGGTCGATCGGAAAGGACGGATGACTCGAAAGTACACGGCAGTGGACGACCGGGCGCGGGGTTGGCCGGAGGAAGTTTGAGATGCAAGATGCGAAATGCGAGAGGCTCGACTCGGTATGGATGACAGCTCGGGCGCTAGGCTGACACTGGGCGAGGAGGGGCTCTTTGACAGCGGTCTGATGGAGATTCTTGGCTCGAGGGGACAAGAAGAGGTTCGAAAGACGATTCAGCCCGAGCGAAAGAAAGAAGCGTTGTAGCTGGCTGATGGATGGAGGAGGTTGAGGCGAAACTGGAGTGAAAGTGCTGAGGGAGGGCGGACGGGCACGGGAGGGTGGAGTTGGTCAGGTGAAGGCGAACTGAGGACGAAGGGCGACCAGACGGTGGCCAGTGCAGGAGGAGGGAGCTGCGATGCAATGCCACCTCCCAACTGTGCCAGCCTGCGAGCCCGCTGTGGGAGAGAAAGCCAAGGATTAGCTAACGTTCCAGGAGTCATTCGGTCATCCCGGCCGTGCCAGACGCCCTTGTAACTTTTAGGGCCCCGCAGGGCTATCTGCGCGCCACAGCAGGCAGGCAGACAGGCGAGCCAGGCTCCAGAAATTGCCCCACACTTTCAGCCCGTCGCGGCGTCGCCTCCGGAATGTTGGAAGAGCAAACGCCCCACAAAATCTCTTTTGGGCTCAGCCATCACCACCACGACAACAAGCGACTGAGCTCGAACTCTGCATCACAACCATTGCCCAGCTCTTTTCAAGCCCCGTGCTGTGTCCATAAACGGGCAGACACGTGAAACCTTTCTCTCCCGAAGCCCTTTCCGAAACCCATCTTGACCCAATTAGCGCGATACCATCAACACTCCCGCCATGGGATCCGAGTCCTCGGAAAGAGATGGCGGATCGCGCAAGAAGGAATACGACAATGACAAAACCGACGAAGCTCGTGGCGAACGCGTGAAAAGCTCCAGGGAGGACCGCTCGGAGAGACATCATCCTCGCCGCCGGTCGAGAGAAAGAGAAACGCATCGCAGGTCGAGGTCGCCAGATTCGAGACAACGCCGATCGCGATCGAGGGACAGGGAAAGACGAAGGGACAAACAGAGAGGCGCAGAGTCTCGTGAGCCTGGGGACAACGCTACGCGCCGTGGGGACCGTGGGGACGGACCCGAAGGGCGACGAGACGAGAAACGGTCTCGTCGGGAGAGGGACCGGGAACCTGGCTTCCGTGGCGGGGACCGGGAGAGGGACCGGGACAACCAAAGACGGCGCAGCCCGGAGAGCCACAATTCTCGGAGAATCGCTGGGCCAGAGGCCGACAACAGACAAGCGGTTGTCAAGCGATCTGGACCTCTTCCCTCCCAGGGCGACGCATTTGCCGTTACCAGCGGAGTCGAGCCCGAGAAACCCGTCGAGAAGCCCAATTTCAGGGCTACCGGAGTGCTCGCGGCGGCCTCCAACACGGTTACCCACTCCAACGGAAGCACCGTCGTCCTCAAGTACCACGAGCCTCCTGAGGCGCGGAAGCCATCGCCACGCGATGTCTGGAAAATGTTTGTGTTCAAAGGCGCCGACATCATCGACACGATTGAGCTCAGCACACGAAGCTGCTGGCTCATTGGCAGAGACTCGGCCATCGTGGACCTCCCGGCCGAGCACCCGAGCATCAGCAAGCAGCACGCCGTCATACAGTTTCGATATATCGAGAAGCGGAACGAATACGGCGACAAGATTGGGCGGGTGAAACCCTACCTCATTGACCTCGAGAGCGCAAACGGGACGATGCTCAACAATGACAAGGTTCCCGACAGTCGGTACTTGGAACTGAAGAACAAGGATATGGTTCAGTTTGGCTCGAGTACCAGGGAGTACGTTCTCATGCTTGCGGCTCGAGACTGATCTGCCAGGAGGTAGATGCCCACTTTGTAGGCCACGATTCTATGAAGATAGCGATCCTGCGAATCCATTAGACCGCAGCCCGCCAGGTGCACAGGCTGGACACCAAATTCATTGCTTCTTGTGGGACTTCTGGCGACGTGCCATCCCAACTCAGCGTTGGCATTTGACAACACCGGCAACCAGGTCATATCCTAGGGCGTTTGTGGATCAACATGCCGTTGACCGAGTCACACTGACGTATCCCCTTGCGCTATGACAGCTTTACGGTCTATCAACAATTGTCATCGACAGTTTCCCTGGAGATGGCAGTTTACCGCACTGTTATTTCGAAATCTGTCCAAGGAGGTTGACAGGACCACCGTGCAACGCTCGCTGGTCGTCCGAGACCCGAGGCTCACCTATTCGCCTTGTCTCGCTACAGCTCAGATATTGACTCTCCTCACATTACTTCATAATATTCTGGCTATCCTCCCACTGCCGGGATTGGGCCCCGCAAGGCTGTCGGTAAATGTCCAGTGAGGTCCGGAGGCATACAGCCGCCCAGCGTCATCAGGTTGCATGTTGTTCTGCTCCGCCTTGGCGTCCCCGCCTTGGCGGGCACGATGGTGTCGGTGCGGAACTGGCTCAGGAACCAACCCAGATGCTCGCCGGGCGCTGACTCTTGCACACACCGACGTCGAGGCTCCAATAATTGGTGCATCAGGGCGTAGTCTTCACAAGGCTGGGCCGCCCGCTGCCAGGAACAGTTTGTTTTGGCCGCTGCAGGCCTCCCGCCCTGCAAGCGGTCCAGTCCAGCACAAATGGGTGTGCCATTTCAAGAAGCGAATTGCGAGCAACCTTGCCTGGATCTCTGGATCTCTGGGTCATCTGAAATGCAGTTTGATCCTGTTTGTATTGCTCTGTGGGAGAAGGCCCTGATGGAGGGCCCCATGAAGTTTGCCAGGCTTGGGTGGTGGCTCAGCTGCCACTTTTGGTCATCCAAAGGGTTGACCTCGTGACAAGACACTCCCACCTGGATGTCAATCCCCGTCACTTCTTCAGCTTCAACAAGAGACTCGCCTCAACAGACCGAATTCGCTCTTGACCTGGAGGTCCGATGATGGACTTCCGCCGGACCTGCCTCGTTACCAAGTCTAACCAAGGCCGTAAAGGAGAGCTACCAGACTGATCACGTTGCACCTGTCTCTTGGGTTCCTGACATGTAAAAGCGTCGATTTTCACGTACAGCCCCAGCCGACCGATCCTTTGCCCAATGCTGTCCGGCCGCCTTGTCGGTGGCGGTCCCGGGTCCGTCTGTATCATTGTATAAGGACAAACGCCGGCTGCTAAACCTGCCGTGTCTACGAGTCCTCCACACCGGGCCCTCTTGGATGGTTAATAATATTTCCCATCTTATTTACGGCCCCTGTCGCCAGAGAAAGCATGCCCCGGAGACCATGGTGTGTATTCACATTTACATTTTCCCGCATATGCTGTCTTAACACCCCGGGGCGTCTTGAAAGACGGCGGCGAACTGACACAATCTCATTTTCAGGGGACCATCAACAAGAACATAGCTCGCTTTGAGATTACAGCGGTATATCGTCACCCAGAGGCAAAAGCCGACATCGTCCTCGTCCACGGTCTCAACGGAAACCCAGTACGGTCCTGGACAGCCAAGAATGGTGTCTACTGGCCGGCAGACTTGTTACCGACATCGTTGAAGAACGAGCATGCCAACGTTCTCGTCTATGGATACAATGCCGACGTCGTCACCAACACCAGAACAGCATCAAGTCCCAGCGACAACTTCATCCACATGCACGCACAGAGCCTGATCACGTCCCTTACCCAGTACCGCAGAAGCGAGGGCACCGGGAAGCTTCCCATTGTCTGGGTTGCTCACAGCCTAGGTGGAATTGTCACCAAGCGGGCCCTGCTGTACTCCAACGACGTTCGCGCTCATCACCATGAAGACTTTCGCTCCATCTTTGTATCCAGCTACGCCATCATCTTCTTGGGCACGCCGCATAACGGCTCCAACCTGGCGAGCTGGGGACGCATGGTACAGTACATGTCGGACGTGGTCATTCCTCGCCGCTTCTACGAGACCGAGTCCATCCTGCTCAAGACGCTCAAAAAGGACAACGAGACGCTGCAGTCTATCAACAACCATTTCTTGGACATTTATCAACGATTCAGGATCCACATGGTTCATGAGAACCATACCACGGACATCAAGGGAGCCAAGTAGGAATCCCCTCCCCTGTGTGCTGCTATGACGTTGACATTCTCAGGGTCTATGTCGTGGACGCGGCCTCGGCAAGTCCACAGTTGCCTGGTGTGACTTATTACGGAATCGAAGCTACGCACTCCGGTATGGCCAAGTTTGACGGGGAGAACGCTCCTGGGTACAGAAACGTCTCGACTGCCATTCGCGAGTGGATTGCCGAATCAACCAGTGTCATCAAGCTGCGATGGGAAGTTGAGGAGGAAGATCGACGGCTCCGAGCGAGCCTTGAGAGCTATGAACGCATACGTGCCTATGTGAGCAGTCTCTGCTATCAACCATTTCCCCTTCAACAACACTAACACCCACAAAGAACCCACCACTTCCCTCGGGGATGCAGAACCAGGGGCTGGGTAGCTTCCAAACTCAACCAAGGCTAAGTAAGTCTCCGGTTTGCACCCTATCGAAAAAGTTTGATGGAGATGAGTGAGATGCTGCTGTTGGCCTTAAAACCCTGCCCATCCTACCCAACGAACATGTGTTGACTCCTCCTGGTAGTTGAGGAAATTAGTGAAAGCGATACTATCGAGATTACCTTGCCCACGAAACCTCCAGCGGTGGCTTCGACGCACCTTTCGGCGGCTGCTCTGGCTCGACAAGCAGGCCACACGTCTAGTCAGCCCCTTTGCCTCGAAGGCCCACCGACAAGGGTCAACTCGTTCCCAAGAGACAGCATACGAAGAAACTCGGTTAGGTACACGGACGAGCCCCTTTTCATCCACCCCGAAAGATTTCGACCAAACTCCTTTTTCATCGGCCGCGAGGACGAGCTGAGGGGGCTTCACGAGATGCTCATGGAAGGAAAACGGAGGTCAGAGGGAACATCGGCGGTACTGATCCAATGTCTTCCTGGCGGAGGCAAGACGCACCTCGCGCGGCAGTATGTGTTCCAGCACAAGGACGACTACCCAGGCGGCATCTACTGGGTCCGGGCCAAGTCGAAGCGTGAGATGGAGTACTGGTATTGGCGGATCGCAAAAAACGAAGCCCTCAGGGGCCTGGTCGAGCACCGTGACGTGGAAGAGCTCCGGGACCCCAAACGAATTGTCGCCATTGTGCGCAAATGGCTGAACTCGCAGACGGGATGGCTCATGGTCCTCGACGGGGTGCAATTCGACACACCCGGACTCCACGAGTTCATCCCAGATGCCCGGAACACCAGCCTCATTTATACGTCGACCGAGCGCGCTGTGACAGGCGACCCATGCTTCGACAACCCGCAAGTGATGCACTTGGGCCAGCTGACGGCCAGACAGGCACAGGAGCTGCTGCTTCTGGAGATGGACAAGAGGCCCCCTTGGAGCCAAGACGACCAGGCCCACGCGCTGGAGCTCGTCCAACTGATGGGACGGCTGCCACTCATGATACACGTGGCAGCCCAGCATCTGAAGGCGACGAGAGAGCCGCTGTCGCGATACCTAAAATCATACCGGAGCAGACCAAAGGCAGGCGGCTTGCCGGCCTACCGGGCGGTCCGGGAGCAGCTCGAGCATCGAGGCGAAAACGCGGCGCTGAACTTGATCTCGATCCTGGTGTTTTACGATCAGCACATACCCGTTGAGATGATCTCCCTAGGGCTCTCCGCTCTGGACAAGATCACGCCCATCAAGTCGTACGACGCCTCGCACAGAAAGACGAACCTCAACAACACCATCATGACGCTCATCAAGTTCGCCCTGCTCGAGCGGACCGAGAGCGATGAAGAATCGCCTTCCAGCTCCCGCAGCTCCAAAAAGAGCCTCGACAAGCACCCCGACCATCTCGACCTCCTCCGCATCCACAGCGTGGTGCAAGCCTTTATCATTGACACACTCCACGAGGAGAAGAGTCTCAACTTTTGGCTCGAGCGGGCGACCGCCATATGGTGTCGGTCGTACGACGAAGCCGACAGGCGCATCCACGACAACCCCCGGGTCGGCCTCCCCGATGACTTTCGACGGTTCTCTATCCACGGCGCAAAGCTGCTCTACCACCTGGAGCGCTTCGAGAAGCGGTATGCGGGACTATCGGCCCACGCCCGGCCCGAGGTCCAGGCGCGGCTCGACAAGATGCAAGGGCAGATCGAGCAGCTCTCGCGGACCATCCAGGCCAAGATCGTCAGCGGGTCATGGAAGGAACACCCAGCCTCCGTCTTTGACCGCTCCAGCAGCATGTCTGAGACAGACTCGGTCGTCACTCCGTCTGACCGACACAGTGAAGTTGGCTGGGACCCCTTTCTTGCTAGCGATGGCGAGACCCCCGACCCGACGCATCCGCCTGTGTTCTTTGACCCGACGTTGCCCCAGACTCCAACGGAGTGGCTCGTGCCGTATCCCACCAAGATGCTCATGCCGTCGGCCCCAGAGGTTCGAGATGAGGAGGAAGAGACAGTTGTCGCGCCGGCAACATGGATCTCATCGGCCAGCTTCCTCCACCACAAAGCCCTCTCCACATCTCCGTCCCTCGACCGCGGTTCACAGCGGGAGTACGATGACTGGCATGACGGCATCTCGCACCACAGGGTCACCCAACGACACAACCCCCGGCACCCCGACCGTGCAGGCTGGAGAGACATGACCATCAGCGATCCTCGCGTCAGCGTCAGCCAGGATCTCGCTCGGGGTGCGCTTTCGACCCGTAGGATGGAGTCGCGCTCGCCGAGCAGAAACCGAGTCACCGCGCGTAGCGACGCAGAGATGGAGCTCAACAAGATCCGAAAGGCGCTGCCCGCACCACCGACAGACCCCAGCGCAGGATCGGCGCCGCTGAGTCCCACCCGACCGGAGTATCTCCTCGGGAGAAACAGCTACTCCAAGGTCTCCGCAAGGAAAGCCCCCGACGCCGAGCTCGCCGTCACCCCCGTGCCGTTTACCAGCGGCCTAGCCCACATCATCTCGTCTCCCAAGAGCTGGACGGCCGCCACCGTGAAACGGCTGAAGCGCAACGTCCTCCCGTCCCGCTCCCCCGTCCCGCCTACCTCCCCCGTCGTCTCCCTGCACGAAGACGGGGCCATCGTCCCTCCCCGCCCCATCTTTGCCGGAAGCCGCACTGCCAGCCCCAGCCCGGCCCGCCCTGCCTCCCCGTCCCCCTTCCCCGCCCCCCTCCCCCGCCGAGACACCCACCACCGCCCCCCCAACCTCGCCCGCCTCACCTCCTCCTCCACCTCCACCTCGCCCCTCTCCTTCTCCCACCCCACCCAGACCCCACCCCCTCCGCCCACTCGGACCCCCTACACCGCACCCAGCCCCCCATCCCCAGGCGCTTCCTCTCCACCCCCGCCCCGCCGTCGCTCCCTCTCCCCCTCCTCCTCCCCCCTCGCCTTATCCCCGGCCTCCAGCCCCGACCCCCGCCTTCTCCCGTCGCCTCCGCGCCATGCTCGCCCGCCGTCTTACACCGAGACGGAGCCCTCCCCGGGACGGGGAGGGGAGATGAGGTACGCGCGGTGGGAGGAGGGGCGGCACGGTGGTGGGGGGAGTATGAGGGGTAGGAGGCGCGGGGGGGAGGAGGAGGGGAGGAGGGTCACGTCTTTGAGTCCGAGCCCGAGGCGGACGGGGACGGGCTCCGGGGGAGAGGCCAGGGTGGGTGGGGGGGCGGTTGTTGCTTTTGGAGGGGCGGGTGGGGAGGGGGTTGGGTTGGGGATTGAGGGAGGGGCGGTTGATGCGCGGAGAGGGGGAGAGTGAGCGTACCTTCCTCGTCTCGTTCTTGTTTTTTTTTCTTTCTTGGTTCCCATTTACAATCGGTTCGTATTGTTTTGATGGATTTGGTGGAATGTAATATTGGGTAGTGGGAGACGGAGGGTAGGATAGGCAATATGCTGGCGTGGCATGGAATGGAGTTTTTGGTGTTCTCTTTTCTAGACCCTGAAATCGAAAAGGGACGGCATCATTGCATTTGGCAGCATAAGGATAATACATCAGTATTGTGGTTAACGTGCTTTATAAGCGAGTGCACCAGATAAGCGAGTGCACCACTTTTCACCACCCTATAGATACTCTCGTCAATTGCAAAACAACAACACTAAGAACCAACTATAATTACATCAGAAGCAACTGAATCAGATACTTCTACAGCCTCCTGGCAAGTGCGGGCATTATGGCCAGGCTTGCCGCACACACCACAGCACCGAACCTTCGTACGACCCCCCCCTGCACCACTCCCATCCGCCTGTATTTCTTGCGCTCCCTCCCCACCCACGGCCCCTGGGCCTAGTAGATCCATTGCATCTTGTAGAGTAAGTGATCCTCCAAGCTGCACACGTGTCCTTTTGGCTCTCCGGCGCTTACTTAGTGCCTCGTTGGCCTTACGGAGCGAAGCGTTCTCTGCCCGAAGGAGGGCCACCTGGTGCATCACAGCCATCGTACCCTTGGTGAGCTGGTCCACAGCAGCCAACATCGAGGTTGGGGAGCTGTTTTGATGGTTGGTAATGCGAGTCTTGATAAGTGTTGACTGCGAGTCGGCTTCTCGGGGGTTGTGGGGTGTCTGGAAGACCCAAGGCTGTGCAGTGCCAGGCCGTGAGGTTGGGGGTGTTGGCGTACGAAGCTTGATATCCAACTTGGAAAGCACCCTCTCTGGATCGAATGGAATAAGGCCAGCCCCTACGAAGCCGCCCTGGATATTCTTCTCGGTGATGGAGGCGAAAAAGGCCTCGCGAAAGGCACAGAGGAACTCCAGCTTGCTGATGTGGTTGATATACATACGCATCAAGTCCTCAACCTGGCGGCCGTACGCCTGCTTCAGTGGCCCAAAGCAGCCAACATCGAGTGGCTGGAGGAGGTGGGAGGAATGCGGAGGCATACAGAGCGTGATGATGTTGTTCTGCTGGCAATGGAGCTCGAATTCGGTCGAGTGGTGGCTCTCGTGGCCGTCGAGGATCAACAACCGATATTTGCCTTTCGTACGAGGTACCGTATGGAAGTCGAAGTGCTTAATCCAATCCAGGCCTACTGCATTGGTCGTCCAGCCATTATCGGTTGTTGTAATACGCCAGTCGGCTGGGAGGTTGCATTCGGTATACCAGTTGGCGAGGTGGTACTACGCGGCTAAGATGATAAACGGAGGGATAGCTCAGCCGAGAGCATTAACTCCCTAAATTACCGTTACCTACTCGCGGTTGCCAGGCTGAGCTAGCTTTACCTTGCCACGGCCATCTGAGGTCGTAACCACCATACCTGCGAAGATAATACCCATCATAAACCCAGTCTCATCGAAGTTGTAGATATCGTCATCTACGATACCGTACTTGGCCTTAACGTTCCGGACGAGGGCAAACCACTCTCCAATAACCTTCGGATCCTCGCACTTGGCCCTCTGGTAGTCGTACCGACGTATCCAACGCGTCTGGAGCTCTGGCTGGCGTTTGACGAAGTTGTGGGCCCAGAGCTTGCCGACAGGGGGCGCGTCACGTTCGCGTCGGAGATGGTTGGCCATATCTTCAACGTCACACAACCTGGGAGGAAATGCGCGTATAGATAGCTCAATCACATACTGAACTATCGTCTGCTCCTCCAGATCCGTCAGGTTGCGTGAGTTAGCTGGAATATCGCGTCGTGCAGGCTTGCCAGCGCGTCGTCGTAAGAGAGTCGTATGATGGACGTTATAGATCTTAGCTGCGGCTCGGAGACTGAGATTTTCGTCATTTTTAAGAGCTTCAAGGGCCAAGATTAGCCTTGCTTCCTTCGAGGGAGGAGACATATTGGGTTGTAGAGAAAAGGTCAGTGTTGTGTGGTGGGTAGCGCGTCGCAAAAAAGTGGTGCACTCGCTTATCTGGTGCACTCGCTTATAAAGCACGTTATTCGGATATCAGAAAGCATAGAGTACAACCCTTGAATAGTACAGGGGCACTGCACCACTCCAAACACAAGACAAACTCACTCCCAAAAATCACCAAAGTACGGCTACCCGGCAAAAGTCTCGCCAAACACCCATATCTTTTTGCATCAACCAAAGCGCTAGATAGAGTCGACTCCCCATAGTAGCACCTACTTCCCCCGCCACATCAACCGATCCCTTCCCCGCCTATCTACCCACCCTCTACCCCCCAACGCAACCCCCTCCTACGCAAGCGTAAACTCTGGAATCTCACCCATCTCGTTCGTCTGCTTGCCCGCAACCTTGTACGCCAGCCGCCACCGCAGCTTGATGGCCTGGACCTTTTCGCTCTTGTTGCCGGTGCGCCAGACTCTCATGGCCTGCGTGACGCCGGCGCTCTGCTTGGGCGCCAGGGCCCGACCTGTTTGTGGTTGGAGCTGGAGCTCGTAGCCCTGTGCATTACAGTGTTAGCCCGGGTCCGTCTCAGACTGGGGGTGGGACAAACCTTTGTTACAGCAAGCTGGAAATGCAGCTCCGACACCGGCTGCGCCGTGTTATTGGTAAAGGTAAAGACCATGTTGATCGACGGATCGCTGTCGGCTTTTCGGTTGGCAATCATATCGACCTTGAGCGTCGTGTTGCTGACTATCGCACGGTGCTCCCTGGGCAGGGCCGGGGCCGTCTCTGGCGGCAACGCCGAGGAAAAGGACCACTCGTCGTCGTCGTTGGTCGCGGCCGCTGGTGCAGGTGCGGGCGAAGAGGCGGATGCCGAGAGGGAACTGAGGGCGGCGAAGGGGTCCTGGGCAACAGGTTTTGCGGGAGGCGGCGAGAAGGCGGACCGTGAGGCGACGGGTGGTTGGGGGGTGGTGGATTTGGATCCGGGCGCCGAGGTGAAGGACGCGAACTGGGAAAAGGAGTTCCCCGGAGGCGGCGTGGGCGTCGCGACTGGGCCCTTGGCGCTGTTGCTCTGGGTCACGGAGGAGAGCAGTGGCCCCCCTGGGATATCTGAGATGGTGTTAGCGGTTGCGCAAACCAAGAGGGCTGGCGGTGACGCACTTGTGTTGGCACCAAACCCGAGCGAGATGCCGCCCCCTTGCCCGAAGCCCCCCTCGCTCCCCAAGGAAAGCCCGAGGAGGTCATTTTCCAGGCTGTTGTTGGACGCTGCCTGCTGCCCGGCCGAACTGGAGCCATTGGCGTCTGCCTCGGCATCAAGGTCGATCAGTGACAGCTCGTTGGCGGCGGGGGTCTTGCTGCTGCTGCTGCTGCTGCTGGGCGTCGTCTGGACGGGCTGGCCGGCAGCGATCTTGTGGGCGCCCTCGACATCGCCCTTCTTCAGAAGCTTGTACCGCTCCACGGTCCGGTGTATGCTGTCGTTGATCTCGAGGAGCTTGGCGACGGCCTCGTGATCATCTGATTCTTCCTCGCACATCTTTTGGATCTTGGGCTGGGCACTCGACAGGGCGGCGGCCAGCTCGGAAAAGACGTCACCGTCGACCATCTTGTCGCCGGGCTGGAACTGCGCCAGCCTCTCCTCCAGCAGCCTTGCTTTTTGCTGGATCTTCCCGACATCCTCGGCGGCCTTTGCGCGATAATCGACCTTGGAGCGGGTATCGTAGCCGGCCATGACCTTCATGAGCTTGTTGGCCTCGCGGAGGTCCTCGGGGGTGCCCCTTCGGATGAGCTCCTGGAGCTTGGCCGATTGCGCCTCGCGCTCCTCCTCTTCCATTTCCTCGGCCGACTTTAGATTCTGTAGAGCATCATCGTGTCAGTAACGAATGCGCGCAAGTTGTCACGGAGAACGCACATCGCTCGGGTTCAGCACGGCGGCGTCCTCGCGCCGGACCTCGGGAAAGGTGTAGCCCTTGTAGCTCAGCAGGCGGTGCATGTCGCGGATGAAGCCCAGGTCCTCCCGGTAGCGGCTCGTCTCGCAGATGGTGCCGCGCCATTCCTCGATGGCCTCGAGGATCTTGAGCTGCACGCGGGAGGCGCGGATGGGGGGCCGTTCGGGGAAGCGGCGCACGAGCTCGTTGAGGAACTCCTTGGTGCTGATCTGCAGGTGGAAGGGGTAGCCGCAGTTCTTGACGCAGATGTCGAGCAGCGCGAGGGCTAGCAGCGAGACGTTGGGGTTGCGGTGGTTGATCAGGTTGACGATGGCCATGGCGGCCTCGCGCGGGGCGGACCCCTTCTTGGCGTTGATGGTGTCGGCGATCTCGAGGCAGAGGGCGAGGTTGGGCTCGTAGTTCTCGGGGCTGCACGCCTGCTGGATGTACCGCTGGAGCTGGGACGGCGCCGGATAGCCCAGCTCGCTCCACCGGTCCCGCGCGGCGAACCGCGCAGAGGCGGCCTCCATGGTCGCCGTCGGCTTGTCGGGGGAGAGCGGCGAGGGTCGCTGGCGGCGGTGGTCCGAGGTGCGCGATGTCGGGGGCTGCGGCAGCGAGGGGGAAGAGGGGGGACGGGGCGTGGGCTGAAAGGGAATCCAAACGGGGCCGTAGAGGTCGGACGCGGAGTCTGTCCCGGGCGGGGGGCGGTGTCGTCGAGGATGCCCGCCGTGTCTTGAGCTTGGGGCCGACGGTGAGCTTGGACCACGGGGGGGGTGGTGTTGTTTAGAGGGCCTAGGAGCAAAAGAGAAGAAGTGCATGGCGGGTGGTGGGCGGCAGGCGGCAGGCGGCAGCGCAGGGCAGCAGGCTACAGCAGAATGGGAAATGTCCCGTTGTCCCGATCGTCCCGTCGCCTGGTTGCGATAGGCCCTCAGGGCGCTGACAAGGTGGTTCGACAGCGACCCGAACCCCTAAACCTAGAAGCCACAGCGTCGCGCTGCCCTGTGTGTGGGGTCCCCGTCGCTGAGTGACGTGCGGGGATAGGTACAATGACCCCACCTCAGCGTCTGATATATTTTTTATCTCTGCCCCACCATCCCTGACGCAATTGACCATCTCAACACTACAAACAGAGCTCCCAGAGCAACCTTCGTCTGTCCCTTCAACGTCTACGCCATCTCCCATCTCAGCAGACATCCGGCCTCCTCCACCGTCGCGCCGCCATGGTCCGCCACAAAAAAGACAATTTCTCCTCGCGGGGCAAGCACATCCACCGCGGCCCCCCGCGAAACGCCCCCCGACGCCCCGACGCTGATGCCAACTCCAACTCCGACGACGAAGCCCCCGAATCCTCCTCCTCGCGCCGCCCCGCCTTCAAGGCCGCCTGCTGGGACCTCGGCCACTGCGACCCAAAGCGGTGCTCGGGCAAGCGCCTCATGAAGCTCGGCCTGATGCGCGAGCTGCACCTCGGCCAGCGCCACGCCGGCGTCATCGTCACGCCCAACGGCAAGGTGGTCGTGTCGCCCGCCGATGCGCCACTGCTCGCCCAGCACGGCGCCGCCGTCGTCGAGTGCTCGTGGGCGCGCACCAAGGAGGTGCAGTGGGGCAAGGTCGGTGGCAAGTGCGAGCGCCTGCTGCCGTACCTGGTCGCCGCCAACTCGGTCAACTACGGTAAGCCGTGGCGACTCAACTGCGTCGAGGCGCTGGCGGCGGCGTTTTACATCTGCGGGCAGCCCGGCTGGGCGCGGGACATCCTAGCGCCGTTCTCGTACGGGGAGGCGTTTCTGGAAATCAATTCAGGGCTGTTGAAGAGGTACGCGGCGTGCGAGGATGCTGAGGGGGTGAAGAAGGCTGAGGCGGAGTGGATGGAGCGGCTAGAGCGGGAGTATACAGAAAGCAGGGAGGAGAGCGGCTCGGGCGGGTTGTGGAAGAATACCAACCGCCAGGCGGCGATTGACTCGGCGGATGAAGAGGAGGATGGGAGCGAAGAGGACAAGGACAGCGACGAAGAGGGGAGCATAGACGGCATCTTTCTGGGGAAGAAGCCCGCGCCTCCAAAGCTAATCGACGAAGAAAGGGACCCATTCGCCCTCTCCTCCGACAGCGAGGAGGACGACGACGCCGAGATGGCGGCCATCCGCCGAAAGATTCTCGCGTCCAAACCCTTCTCCGGCAAGCAAGACACCAAGGAAGACGACGCCTCCAAGAAGAAGATTGAGACCGTCTCCCGGCCCCAGCCGCAATACAAATCCGACTCGGACGCCGAGCCAGACTCGGACAACGGGTCCGACAATGACGACTTTGACAACATCATCGCCGCCACGCCTGTGACCGACCGCCTCGGGCTCAAAAAGCTCGAAAAGGACCGGTCCCTCGCGTCTACCACGACGCGAACGTTTTCCTCTGCCGCCATAGGAGCTCCAAGAAGGAGCTAGTGCGGCTACAGTCGAGAATGTATAGTATTGTACATGTGTACATGGAGATTGCTGCCGCATGCGACGAGGGACAATCGTCTATATGCCAAATCCGCGCTCCATCATGTTGCTCCCCAAGATTTACCGCCACCCGTCATAATCATGCCCATGCTTTTTGTACACATCCCCGCATTGATCCCATAATGTACACGTGTATGTCCTCTATATCTCGCCTCTAATCTCATAGATGCCGCTTCTCCGACACCTCCTCGATGGGCTGGATGATGTCGCCCTGGCGGAAGTCGGCCCAGTCGCTGTTAAACGAGATGCCGCACTCGGATCCCTTCTTGACCTCGACTGCGTCCTTTTTGCCCTGCTTCAGGGCGTCGATAGTGCCTGCGGGGAGTACGTTAGCAATCCATCATGGCATTCTTCATAGGGGCGAACGTACCCTTGAAAATCTCTTCGTTGTTCCGCATCACCCTGACCTTGGCCTTCCTCAACACCTGCCCGTTCCGCACCTTGCAGCCCGCAATGGGCTTGTACACGCGCCCGTGCACGTTGATCTGGAAGATCTGCAGCACTTCAATCTCGCCCAGCACCTTGGTCACCACCGTAGGCGCGAGGTACCCCGACAACGTGTCGCGCACGTCCTCGGCCATGTGGTAGATGACGTTGTGGTCCAGGATCTTGACGCCGGCGTCTTCGGCCTGCCGCCGGATGTGCCCCGGGATGGTGTTGTTGAAGTTGATGATGCGGCTGCCCGACACGGCCGCGTGCTCCACCTCCCACTCGGTGATCTGCCCGGGCCCCGACAGCAGTACGCGCGGCCGCACCTCGTTGTTGCCGATGGCGAGCACCGACGCGCAGCACGCCTCGACCGAGCCGTGCACGTCGCCCTTGATGATAAAGTTGACGACAGTCGTGCCGGCCTCTTTGGGTTCGACGGCGGCACCCTCCTCGCTGGCCTCCTTCATGTCCCTCTCCACTTCCTCGGCCGCCGCCTTGTCGCGCTTGTCCTGGTCCTGCTTGGTCTGCAGCGCAACGGCTTCGTGGCGCTCCTTGAGCTCTTGGCGGTAGTGCGCGGCCCGCTTGGCCTTGTCCTCGCTGGGCGCCTGGAGGACCTGGTCGCCGGCGGCGGGAGGGTCCTTCCATCCGAGGATCTCGACGGCGGTGCCGGGGGGCGCCTCGTCGATTTCCTGTCCGGCCTCGTTGCGCAGGGTGCGGATCCTCGCGGCCACGCTGCCAGCCACGATGGCGTCGCCGGGGCGGAGGGTGCCGCGCTTCACCAGCACCGTGGCGACGCGGCCGATGGGCTTGATGGTGGACTCGAGCACCCAGCCCTCGGCCATGCCGTCCGTCTCGGAGCGGATGTCGAGCATCTCGGCGAGGAGGAGGATGTTCTCCTCGAGGTCTTCCATGCCCTGGCCCGTCTTGCCGCTGACGCAGACGACCTGGACATCGCCGCCGTAGTCCTCGATTTCGACGCCCTGGGCGACGAGATCTGACTTGACGCGGTCGATGTTGGCCGACTCCTTGTCCACCTTGTTGATGGCGACGATCATGGGCACCTTGGCAGCGCGGGCGTGCTTCAGGGCCTCGATGGTCTGGGGCTTGACGCTGTCGTCGGCCGCGACGACCAGGATGACCATGTCGGTGACGTTGGCACCGCGCTGGCGCATGCTCAAGAAGGCGGCGTGACCGGGCGTGTCGAGGAAAGTGATGGGATTTCCCGAAGAGAGGTTCACCGAGAACGCACCAATGTGCTGCGTGATGCCACCGTGTTCCTGTTCGACAATCGAAGACTTGCGCAGGTAGTCGAGCAGCGTCGTCTTTCCGTGGTCGACGTGGCCCATGATCGTCACGACTGGGGGCCGCAGCGGCAGCGAAGAGGGATCTTCGGGTGGAGGACGGGGCTTGAGGTCCTCGTCTTCGCCCATGGCGACCTGGGCTTCGAAGCCATACTCCTGGGCAATCAGAGCGGCCGTTTCGCCCGTCAGGATGTTGTCCTTTGTGATGTTTTCGAAGCCCATTTCTCCCATCTGTTGAATGAACTCTTTTGCCTTGATACCCAGAGCAGCGCCGAGATTCGCCACGCTGATGAGTTCAGGGAGAAGAATGGTTTGCGGCCCGGCTTCCTCGGCCGCCTGCTGCTTGTTTCTTTCCTTTGCCGCCTTTCGCTCTGCCCTGCGTCGGCGTTTCTCTGCAAAAGACTCTTCGTCGAAATCATCGCGCGCAGGCTCCGCAAACTCTCTTCGCTTCCCCCTCCCACCCTTGTCCTCCCGCTCCACATGGTCGTAACGGTCACGGTGACCACGGTCTCGCTCTCGGAGCCCGCGGGTTTCAGGAGCATCGTAGGGATGGCGGGGCACAAGTTCGGATGCCTTTGGCTTTGGCTCTCTCTGCCTATGACCCTCTTGGGGTTCATCCTGCGACCATGGCCGTTCCGCAGCTGCTTTTGTAGCCTTGTCAGGAAGTTCGTCCGCCCAATCCCACGACGAATCGTCAACAACCTGTGTCACGGGCTCAACCTTTGTCTCCACGGCTATCGCGGCCATCTGTTCCCATGCATCCTCAGAGGTTGGCGCGGTGCTCTGCGGGGGCGTTTGCCTCGTGATAGGTGCCGTGGCCTTGGTGATCTCGCTAGCCTTTGTTGGAGGTTCAACCGGGGGCTCGACTGAAGGGAACTTGTCCTTTGCTCGAGTCCAGAATTCGGTAGCATTCTGTCCCGTAGACCTGGCTGGTGGTGCTGGGCTAAATGAACTGAACGGAGGCGGTGGCCCTGAGCTTCTTTGGAATGGTTGAGCTCTCTGGAATGGTTGAGCTTGTGATTTGAGCTGGCCCCAGTCGCCCTCGTCTAATCCCAGCTTTTGCCTTAACCGGACCCGTGTGAACGTCGGTGGACGGGGTGCCGGGTCCTTGATATCCAAAGGGGCGAAGGGATCGCTCTTGTTCGAAAAGGGTTGATCTTGACGCCCCAGAGTTCCAATGTAGTCTAGCGTCCTCGCGCTGACCGGTGGTGGACGGGGCGCTGGGGAAGACGGCTGTTGAATGATCCTTGGTGGGGCTCTGACAGGACCTGATGAATGCAGCGGTGTTCCAATGTAGTCCAGCGTTCTCGCGCTTGCCGGTGGGCGGGGCGCTGAGGAAGACGGCTGTCGAGGAAAACGTATTGGCGGGTGTTTGACGAAACCTGATGGATGCAGCGGTTTTTGCATGGTCTGTATTGGCGGGGGGTTGTTGGCCTTCTGTTTGGCCAAATTTGCGAGACGCTCCTTTGCTGCGAGCTCGCTGGGTGAGAGCTCAAAGGTGCTTCCCGTCGCGAAGGACCCCGACCCGGCACCGGAGGTCGAGCCCCACGAAGCCGAGTCTGGCTTGCCCCAGGTTGGCTTCTGTGGTGTCGCCGATGGTCCTAATTCCTGAGTATTCGTCGCGCCCCATCCCGCCGGACCCCATCCTGTCGAGCCGCCGAAGCCACCACTGGCACCATCCGGACGGCGGGCGGCCGAGCCCTTGTCGTCGGCATTATGGGAAGATTGCGATGGTCTCGGCTCCGACGGCTCACTCCATGCCACGGCTTCCGACGAGCTCGAGTAGGTGCGCCGGGAGGCAGCTCGGAGACAGGTCCTGTAAAGACAGAGAGAGCACAGGGGTGTGCGCTTCTGCTTCTGATCGAAGAGGTCAGTCGGAGTTGTGGGAATGCCGGTGTCCAAGGATGGGAGCGTAGCATACCTGCCATAGTCCACCCCGTATCATCCTGAATCGCAATGGTGCATCGCGCTCTCCGGCAAAAAGAGGGAATCTCGATCGAATGTCGTCGTTGACGTCGCGTCGCCCCAAAATTTCGATATCGGCAGTCAATCTTGGCCGCATTGCGGCGATAAGCGATAACGACAACCTTGCTCTGGGAAGGGTTAGGGTCGATGCCGATGAAAGGGCCACTTTTCGTCATCTTGGTCAGCTCTCATTTCATTTCTCAAGATTTCGGCAAGATTTCCTTCTTCCAGATTCGACGATAGATTTCCTTTTCACTCTCTGCATCTTGTGTCTTTCAGAGCTTGGGACGGTAATCCCATCCCGACATACACCTACATCCTTAATTCAGTCAAAGTCATCTTACTTTGCGGCACTCACCGCCGCCATCACCACCACCACCACCACCCCCTTTCTCCCAATACGCCCACAGCACCACCCAGCATGCCTCCCAAGAAAGGTGCGGGCCGCAAGCCCGCCACAGCCACCAAATCCTCGGCCTCACCCACCCTCCCCAAACCCTTCGTCACCGCCCCCTCCCACCTCCAACCCCTCTACGCCACCCTCGACCCCTCGCACATCTACCTCGTCCACGTCGACGCGCACCCGGCCGCCTTCAAGCGCAAGATCTTCCTGGTCCCGCTCGCCATGAATGTTGGCATCGCGCTCCTCTTCGCCTGGCGCGCCTGGTCCGTCCTGCCGTACTATCTCTCCCTCCTAGCGTCGGCCATCGGCCAGGCCAACGAGTACACGATCCTCGCGGCGTCGCACTCGTACGGCGAGCTCAGCATGGTGATCCTGCGGCGCACGGCTTCGTTCCTCGTCGACTTCCTGCTGTGCATCTTCGTGTGGCCGTGGCCGTGGGAGTTCTTTGTCGGCTCGTCGGCCACGACGGGCAGCCCCTTGGGCTGGCGGTGGCAGACGGGATTCCGCGACCGCGAGATCTACGTGCGCCGCAGCCGGGCGTGGGACGCGGCGCTGGGCGACGTGCTGGGCAACGCCGACAGCGACCCGTCGCAGCGCGGCGAGTTCTGGGCGCGCGTGCGCGACGCGACCAACCCGCTGCTGCTGCAGGGCAAGACGGGGTACCTGCTAATGGACGGGTCGTGGGATCTCGACTGGGACGCCATGGTGCTGGCGGCGTGGCTGGTGGACAAGAAGGACGCGGGGCTCGACGACTTTTCCGGGCCGCTGGTGCTGCTGCACTCGGAGCGGTTCGGGTGGGTCGTGGTGAGCCTGGGGCAGGGGGAGAGCGACGCCAACGAGGAGCACCGGAGGAAGCAGGTGTTTGCGTTCCGCGACGCGCTGACCAAGTTGGGCAAGGAGGACTTGTTCTTCCGGTGGATCGAGATTGTGCAGTTTGAGACGAACAAGCCGGGCGGATTCGGCGCGGAGCGGCAGTACGAGACGGCCGAGCAGATCAGGGAGCTCTTCAAGAAGAATGGGGTCGATTTCGACGCCGTCTGGGCTGAAATTGTATCCACATCACAGCGTTAAGACTGGGAATGCAAAGCCACCTATTCGCTGCCTCCAACGACTCCAGAGTCTCGCCGTCCTAGGGTGGCTGTGCTGAACCCCCAAAATGACCCCGAAACCTAGCACTTATTTCTTGCCCTTCTTTTTGGAGGCCGGCCCGAGAGCAGCCTCGCGCTTCTTGGCCTCCTTCTTGTCCAGCTCGGCTTTCTTAGCCGCCTCCTGGGCATCCCGCTCCTCCTTCTCGGCCTGTGCCACAATGGTCAATACAATCTCATCACTAGCGCAGCATAATCGCATACCTGTTTCCGCGCCGACTCAGCCTCCCGCTTCTCCCGGATCAGCTTCAGGCGGGCAATATCGGCCTTGGCCTCGTCCGTCTTCCCCGCCTCATGCATCTTGCGGTACCTCTCCTTGGCCTGCGCGGCCTCCATCGACTCGCGCTCGCGACGGCTCGGGGTCCCGCTCACCGCCAGCTTCTTGACCCCCTCGGCGGCATCGTCCACCGGCACGACGGGCGCCTTGGCCTGGTTGCGCGAGGCCTTGGAGTGGTTCGGGTTGGCGAGCATGGGGTCCTCGTCCGACGACTCCTCCGAGTCACTCGGCGGCAGGTCGCCGACCTGCACGGCCTGGGCGCGCGCGCGCGCGAGCGCTGCGTCCTTGCGCGCCTTCTTCTCCTTCTTGCGGTCTTCGCGGCTCAGCTCGGCGGCGGCGCCTGAGGGGCCGGCGGCCTCGTCATCCGACTCCTCCTCTTCCGACTCCTCTTCGGACGACTCCTCTTCGGATGAGCCGTCTTCGCCGTCCTTCTTCTTCTTGGCGTCAGCGCTCCACATGCTGATCTCGTTGCCATCGGCGTCAAGAGGGCGCAGGTCGCGCGAGAAGTGCTTGCCACCTGGGGGAGGGAACTGTCAGCTCCAGAACTGGGGGGCTTGATTTGCGCGAGCGGGTGCGACGCAACTTACCACCGCGGGTGAACTTCTTGAACTTGCCGCCTCGGCCGCGCGAGTTGGCTCCAGGTCCTCCGGGAGGCATGATGAGAGGTCGTGCGTGGGTCTGGCGATTGCCGGGTCGATTGAGGGGCTGGCACGCGGGGTATCACAGCGGGCAGGGTGAGGATCGCGGGGTTGTGGTGTTGGAGATTCTGTGAGGTTTCGGGTAGTTAATAGCTGCAATTAACAGAACCAACAGGCAAAGGAACTACTGCGGTGCACTCTGGTGAAGGGAAGAAATGTAGAATCAGAAAGAAAGAAACTCACAATGTGAAATAGCGTTGAAACCAGGAAACCAAAGAGGGATGAACAGATCTCGTATGAGTTGAAGGCGGCTTTGAGACCCGAAACCACCTGCTGCCCCGCCGTGGGGTCTCAACACGGCCAGTCATGGCGCAGTTGACTCACTTTGGAAAGTGGCTGGAATCAGCCACCAGTGATTGGCCCTGCTCCGATATGGACCCACATGGCTGCCCTTTAAAACGCCAAATCTCTTCGCCTCCCGCTTCCTCTTCCCTTCTTCATCAACACATAAAACATTATTCCTCCCTATTCACTCTGGTTTCCGTCCTTTTGCAATGACATCCTAGAGGGGAAATGGGAGGATAGATAAATTGTCATGCTCTTACCCTCTTGCCCTGGCGGCCTCCGTGTCGCGATGGGGGTGCAGAGAAATTTTTCGCCTGATACATTGAGCCACCGCCACTCCATTGAGCCACCGCTCCCGGAACTGCTTTCCTGAGGCCTCGAAGGTATCGATCGATGCCTTGTCCCTTGATTAGGGGGGACACGGGACGACCCTGTCTTCGTTGAATTTGCGTCATGAGGAGCATGTCGCCGGCGGATGGATCCTTGCAAAGTCCCGATTGTTTTGCAACTCTTGATCTGGCGGGAAAGCCTCTAGCCGCATTCTTCTCTGGCCTATGCTGGAATGGCCGAATGCCATTTCATATGATCTCGAATGTCAAAAGTTGCATTGACCCATTGTGTCTCACCACCTGCATTGAAGCCCTGTTCAAGCCGTTGTTTCCTGTCTTGACGAGACGGACAGGTTTAGCGTTGAATCTATCCCCAGACAGGCTCTTCAAAGTTCAACTCTGATGACTCCAAATCTGCTTCTCAACCATGGTCCAAGCCATCCGTGGCCGCTCTCCATAGAAGCTCGCTCCCCACCGAAACCTAAAATCTACAGACATGCCTGCCCCAAGTTTGGTATTCTGTACTCCGCGCACCTGATATAGACGCCATCGGATGGGGGGACCATCAAGTCTATTCTTCTTCCTCCTGAATCACCCCCAAATCTTCCCACATAAACTGGACGGCGTCTGTCATGTCCTCCCCAGAATCTTCGCAAGGCATCAGGGAAGTGAACCGCCACCAGGAGACCGACCATCCTGCATCCCCCTAAATATATCCCCCACATCACTCACTCCAAGCTTCCTTCTCTGCCTGGCCAGCCTCGCATTCGCGCCCACCTGCTCCCCGACCTGCGTCTTCTTCTCCCTCGACGATGTTTTGTTCGTCTCCACCTTCCTCTTCCCCTTCCTCGCCCCCCCTTGATCCGCCGCCGGCTGTCTCGCAAGAACCTTTTCCAGCTCAAGCCACGACAGCTTCTCAGTAGCCGGATCGCGAGTCTTGGCGTGTATCAAGCCCCGCGTCTCGGACGGTGCGAGCTTGGGGCGGCGATGGAGGACGTACCCATACCTCTGGTGACCGAGCCACCCGTCGACTTTTCCTTCTTCCCTGAGAATCACGCTGACGTGTGGCTTTGGGGGCAGCACAAGGTCGGGGTTTACTGGGTCATCCTCATCCATCCGGGGCCAGCACACGGGAGGCGTGGAATCCATGAGCGCGCACCGCCAAAACGAACGATGATGGGTTTCGCCTGTGTCAATCGGGCCTCTGAGAGTCCTCATCGCTCGTTCCATGAACGTCCGGTCGTTGGGGAACCAGTGGGGCTCCTCCTTCACATGTGGCCTCGGCGGTGGGTTCGCGGTCGCCGGAGGGTCGCCGACGAGCGGAGCGGGGACGACCTTGGTGCTTTCGTTCTCGTATGTGTAAAAGATATTGACCGAGCGCACATGGTCAATGTAGGGTTCCGCCAAGCTGGCCTTGAGATCCAACAAGATGCACTCCCAGCCGCACGAGGGATACTCGTGCATTCCCTCGAACTCTGCTCCCGCCTCGCCTGCCTCAATTTCCTCGTAGCAGAGGTTGATGGCATAGACGCGTAACAGAGGGAACTTACAGATGTACTCGAGCGATCGCCTCGTCAGCTCCCCTCTTAACTTCCCCGGCCGGAGCCGCAGGAAGGTCAAGGCCGGAAATGCGCCCTCTACCTCGCTCCAGGCCCTCACGAGCCGGTCGGTGAGGACGGTGCGCTCCCCCTCCGCCAAGTTCTGCTCGATTTCGAGGCTGTCCAGGTTCTTGAGACTGGCCAGGGCGATGAGCTCGGGAGTGTCAAGGCTAGGCAGGCAGTAGATCCTGAGGGACACGAGGTAGTCCGTCCCCAGTTTCGAGAGCGGCAGCGTGTATGTTGACAGCTTAGCCGCTCTCGGAACATTGATCGTCTGCCGGTGTCGGTATAGGTCGATGGAGACTGTCTTTTCATGTGCAATGGCATCCCGCAGGGCCTCGGACATAGTCACCCACGTATCGAGAGGTACGGTTGTGGTACGTCCGTTGCTGTGGTTGTCAGTGCCGGCTCATGGGCCAGCAGGCGGAGCGCTACTTACATGCACTTGATCTCGGACCAAACGCTCTCGAGCAGCCTGAACGGGAGTCCAGCGGCCTTGATATCGTCTGCGCATGTCCTCTCAATGTTGAGGGCGAGCACCCTGGCGCACATGCTGACGAGGGAACGGGGGCCGAGGCCATGGAAGTTTCGCGCCGTCGGGAACGGGGCCGGTTGCTTCGCTCCTGATGTAGACGACAACATTGTCGCTGTCGAGTAAGGTACGAGCGAGGTCAACCTATTTTCTCTCCATTAGCAGGAATGGCCAACAGGTTGACCAGATACCTACCCACCTATATTAATAGGGAAGAAACCCCAATGTCGCTATCCAGCCGTGGCAGACAATAACAGCCATTCCAAACACTGACTGCGGGCTTGGTGAGGAGGGACGAGGGAAAAGTCTTGCGAGGAGACAGAAGCACCTCTACTTGTAGCTCCCAAACCATGCGGCATGCGGCTGGTGGCCGGAGCTCATGAAGCGGAGCAATGCAGCGCGGGTCCAGTCTCTGAGAATGGATGACGTCTGTGCGAAATGGTCGCAGACGCGGGCCTGTGAAGGAGAATTCGCGATCCAGACCTTCTTCCCGGGCGTGGAAAGATCTGGCAGACCAAGAAAGTGTACCCCTCGTAGAGAGTGGGTTCGCGGGAAATGGATTCGCGTCCAAGATACAGCCTGGTAGGCCTCCAGAGAGTAGCGTCTCTGTCAATGCCCGAACCTTTGTTGACATTAGTGTGGTGTTTTGCACGCTGAATGAGACGAGCACCCGGGCAGTCTTCGACGCGTGTTGACACGCGCTGACCGGGGGGCGGCACCACAAGCCGAGAAAGTATGGAACAAGACCTAGTCAGGTACTGGAGGGGTCCACGCAAAACTATACAGCGGACAGGCGCTGCGGAGGAGCTATTGGGAAAGGGTCGGTAGCTTGAAATGAGATGGGATTCAAGATCAGCAAAAAGAGGTGGAGGTGGTGAGACGACAAGAGGCTGCATGTCAGGGTTCGGGTTGAGGACAAATTCCTTGTATCACCATGGACACTTCAGATGTGACAAGAAACAATGAGGAAATAAACTCTTCAAGATGTTCACATCACCAAGAGAACCAGTTTTGTTCATTTTTTATTGTTTTCTTTACTCTTGAAGAGATAACAGTCGCTCTGTCTACTTTCAAGTATCTATGCTCTTCCTCTCCTCTCGTCCCCCACCATATTCAACATAAGCCCGCGAGACCTGATGGGACAGGCTTCCGCCATGGCTGGCCCAAGCAAAATGGGCCAACCATGGTGCGAAGCCCAAGAACAGTGCTTGGCCCGAGCATCAATTTCATCACACATCAAACGCTCGCAGGCTTCCCGCCACGACCGGCCAGACTTAGGCACCCCTCTCCAGAACCTCAAGCTCCTTGACCACCGAGCCCTTGGTCCCAATCTTCTTCATCTGCGTGTCTTCGAGCTTCTCCCCGCCCGCAAGACGCATTTCCAAATCCTCAATCGCCCGAATCTTTTTCTGGAGGCTTCGAATCTTCTTTGCGTCTGCGCTCTGGGAGACGTCGACAGCAACCGTGACCAACGGGGCGCCGCCCTGATGAACCGGCTGAGGCGCCTCTGCCTGGGCTGCCGGTTGCTGCGGCGGCTGCGGCGGCTGCGGCTGCTGCGGCTGCTGCTGATATTGCTGCTGCTGACCAGGTCGCTGCCCGGGGCGACTCTGCGACCGCGCACGGTGCGTGTTGCTTCGGTTGCGGTTGGGGTAATTCTCATTGCGCGACTGGCTGTGCGAATGCTGCTGATGCGGGTGCTGACCTTGTCTACGTTCGGGACTGCGGCCTTGGCCACTGGATCCGTGGTCAAACTCGCGACGCGGGGGCGCCAGTCCACCATCCTCGCCGACAGGCGCACCGCCCTCCTTGGCCTTCTTGTTCCGCTTCTTCTTGTTCTTGAGGGCCGCCTTGGACAGATTTTCCTCGTCGGCGCCTTCGATGGGGACGGCTCCTGGCACAGCGGGGGCGGTGAATTCAGCCCCAGGCACTTGGCGACGACGGCCAGCGAACCCGTTAGGTCCAAGGGAAGGCGTGCCGTTGGTGACCGTGTGCGCCGCGCCGCCCTCATCCTCACGCTTGAAGTGCAGGGGGGTCGACGATCCACGGGCGCCGGGCGGTCGGTACGCGCCGGCTGGCTTGGAGGGCGTCTTGATGGTGCCGAGGTATGCCAGGGCCGAGGGGTGGGGTGTTGGCACCGGGTGCAGCGGGTCACCGGTGAAGACGCCGCCGGGCGACGCGGGGCGCCACACAACATTGTACAGCTCGTGGAACTCCTCGCTGTACATTATGCCACCACCCACATGCCAGATCTTAATTCCGTTGTCGACGCGCAGACGCGGCGACGTGGTCGCTGTCAAAAGGTAGCGGCTGTCGGGGCTCCAGACGCACACGCTGGGGTTGCCGGCCTCGATGGTGCAGACCTTGCGGTAATCCTTCTCGAGGTCGTAGACATCGATCTGGCCTGCCAAGTTGCCGAAGCCCGCCACGAGGACAAATCTTCCCGTGGGGGAGAAGATGATGGTGTTGCGCGGGCCGATCGCAAAAGAATGTGTGGGGACCGCGCGGTGGTTGAAGATGGTTGTCTTGGCCGGCATGAAGCCGTAGACGACACCAAATTCCTTTGAGTTGGGCGACCACGCCACGTCGTGGATCGGACCCTCCTTGTCGAGTGCGACGCGGGCGTCGAACGAGCCGTTGGCGCTCAGCAGGTACATGTTGGTCTCGCCATAGTAGCTCTTGTTGGACTTGTCCACCTCGGTTTGCGCCAGCACAATCAGGCTGGTGCCCAGCGCGTTCCACTTGAGCTGCACCTTGTCGCCCTTGAAGAAGGTCTTTTGGGAGATGGGCGTGGTGAACTGCGGCACGTTGAAGACCTTGACCGACGCGGGTTGGCCCTAGTGAGGTCAGCATTAGATTCAGACAGAGGCTCCGCCCGGTGAAGTCATACCTTGCGCTCGGGGGTAAAGACAGCCACGTTCTGGTTCATGCCCGGCGCAAGGGCAAAATCGGACACGCCCTCGATGCGCAGCTTGTTCCAGACAGTCGAGAGATCGTCGCTGCTGTAGAACTGGACCTCGTTGGTCACCATGCGGGCGCAGTAACGCTCGTCCTCGGTGTACTGCAGGCTCCAGCCCGTCTGGGCCTTTTGGACAAACTTGCCGAGTGGCTGCTTCCCGGCACCCTCGTCGAGGGCCTCCATGACGCGCCAGACCTTGAGATTCTTTGTGGCGTCGCCATTCTCATCCTTGGCGGGACGCTCCCAGGTGCTCAGGTAGTTGCCGCGGGGGGAGAAGCTGAGGTCGTAGACGGAGAGGATGGGGATCGAGGTCAGGACATGCCCGGCCGAGGCGTCGGCGACGACGACACCGTCGGCCGTGACATAGGCGAAGTAGCGGCCGCAGGGCGAATAGACACAGCACCGGAGGGTCCCTTCGGGCTTGTCGAACCCAGGGAGGGCTTCGTAGACAGGCGCGGCGTCAAAGATACCGATGGCCTTCTGGGTCCGGTAGGCAAACTGCAACGGACTGGCCATGACTAGCAAAAGTCACAGGTGATCGCGATGGCAGGTTGGGGGAGATATGGAGGGGTGACCGCTTTTTTTCTTTCTGCTCGGCAGAGAGGGATTGCGACGTTGCTTGTTAGATTTCGAAGATGCGCAGAACTAGAGGCGGGTCGAATTTTGGCCTGACGAGAGGGCGAATGACAGGCTCTCTGAAGCGGACACGCAGGTGGAGATGAGGTGCGTGGGAACAACGGATGCCGGTGTCGGAATTCGAGGTCAAAGACGGCGGATCGGGATTGGCGGCACGAGAGCAGCGACGTGGGACGGGGCTGCGTCGATTGATGCGGTCTTGACCGGAGCGGGCTCGGGCAGGCGCAGGACCAAAAGAGCTTATTATTCTAGACCGGGGCCGAGGACAATCGCGGCGGGGATGGGCTCTGGGCAGGAGGCGGCGCTCGGAGGAGAGTCTGAATCGCAACAAGTCGTGTTCGTGGCGACGGCAGCGAGGCGAGACGGGCGCGACAACAGTGCACTTTGACAGGCCGTTCAGCGTGACAAAGACGTCGTACGGCGGGGGTCCGAGGAATAAAAGCCGACCAACAGGAACGGGAAGCAGAGAGAAGAAGAGGAGCACCCGGAGGGAGAGATTGGCAGAGGCGGTGCGTGTCGGGGATGGGCGCAGGAGGTGGGAGAGGAAGAAGAGTGGGAGGGAGAGGGGAAGAAGCCCAGGCAGTCCCACAATATCGTGGTTTTTTGTTTTTTTGGCTTTTTTTCATGCTGTTTAGGCAGGGGTGTCACTGGCTTGCCGGCATTGTCACACACCAACAGGGGGTGCCGGCTGGCGGCGGCGGGGCGGTCGAGAGCGGGACACCACGCTTTCAGGTGAGCTCAGGGCGCCAAGCAGCTGCCTTTTGGGCGCTTCCATCCACGGAAGATTCCTCTTCTTCCATTGCTGACTCCACGACATGTCACATCAGACGACGTCCGCGACATCAGAAACGACGTCTAGTCCCCAGGCAATCGACGTGTGAGGTTCTTCCCTGCGAGCCTGCGCAACAGCGAGCCCAATTCCGGACCGCCTCTCCGATTGTCTCCGTCGCTACCAATTCGACCCCCTCGGCGGTCTGGGGCGGCCGGCCTCCCAAGGGGCTGTCGGCCGCTTCTTGGCTTGTAGTCGCAAAGCGCTGCTTTGTTGCACTGGCTTGAGGCTGTCTCACGTTGTCGGCGCGGGAGGAGTCGTCTTGCAGCCCAACGTCAGCTTCGATCCACCCCCACACCATACAATCTTGCACCGCCGCTGCAACTGACTGTCCTACCCAAGATGCAGACGGATCGAGAGCCGGTCTGTTCTGCTCGTGTCTCGCGTGACAGACTTGCCCTGTGTTTATTGGACACTTGCGATACATTTGCGCCCAAGAAGTCGTCTCCTCCAAATCCTGTGGGGGTGCATAGCAAGTCCCTTAACGTTTGCGGGGAAACCATGTCTCGCCATTCTGCCATCCACAACCACAGTTATGCATCTTGAGCGGTAATTCCCAGTTGCGTTTGCATTTCGTGGTGGTTTCAACTACTTTATAGCACATGTGCTCGCCCTGTGTTTGCCGAGCTCCTTCAGCGCGTGATCGCTGTGCTCATTCGGAGTCATGCCCAGAAAGCTCCAACGCATCCTTGACGCTGGCGGATAGGTTCTCGGGCGCGGCGATACACTCCTTGACGGAGCGAGAGCGGAGGTCACTCATGGGACCGGGGGAACGACAATGGCTAGGACGGCGAGTTCATGGAGCTCCCTTCGGGTTTCTCGGCTCCCTATTTGGGAATCAGACCATTAAGCATAGTTACGGTGAACACGTAGTAAGCTACGTTGAATCCCGTGGTTATCTAGAGCTTTGGGTCAGTTGAGCTAGGAACCCACCGATTTCGCAGCTGGAATTCGTCATCCTGGATGACACATCGCACCGGATGGCTTCCCCGGGGGAGGCCGCCATTACCGAACGACTGGGAGTTGGGATCCGACACAAGAGCGTCTTGCAAGATACCCGATAATGGTGATAGCCACCGTGACCGCTGTTTAAATGTAGACCTAAGACTGTCATTGCGTTGGGAGCCCTTGAAGGTCGAAAGTATGCGTGCTGGAGAATGTCTTTGCAGTCTAGAGCCCTTCTTTTCGTCAAAAAAACGAGCCATAATGCAAATGTACGAAACATTGCATCCAGAAGTAAAACCTGACGCTGGGGAGTCTTTTCAAGTATCTGGTACCAACAACGCGAACAGTGAGATAGGTAGCTGTGGTGACCGCCTGGGACAGTAGCCCTGGGCATGACAACACCGACACTTGATATGATGCTACGGAGAGGGAATACTACGTTTCCGGGGTCTTGAGTTTCCAGGGCCGGACTTCAAGACCATGAGAGCCGTACTTGAGAAATTTGCAATATGCAGCCCCTAAATGCGCCCCATGTTGCAGACGAACTGCAAGAGGTCGACGGGCAGTGTCACCAGTTATGCCCGGCTCACAATCCCGTAGAGCTCGTCCATTATTACATTCCTGCTGGGAGTCCATAACTTTGTTGGGGCCCGAAATATAAACTTTGGCCGGGGCTCTGATAACCAGAGTCCATGTCCGGTCTGACCTACCTACCTAATAAACAAGGTTGGCAGATTCGTGACGGCGAGCATTCTCCATATCTTTATCAGAACTCTATATAGTTCCATAACAAGAAAACCCTAGACAAAACAGAGTGGTTTCTCCGATTTGAAGCAGGTGTATCTCGATGTCCCACCGCCATATTGATGACAATGATTGCACGACGAGTCCGAGACCACCTAGCCTGGCTGAATCCACACACACCGGAGGGCCGCGGACTCTGCGCTGGAACAAATACCGACGGATTACCTACAGGTTATTTTTCTTCGTTGCCAGATTCATCTCGGGTGAAGATAGTACTCGTGGTGGATGAAGAACGATGGCATTCGACTCTCGAGATGCTGGGGAATTGCTTGCCGTCTTCCAGTCATCCCTGAATTCGAGACATCGTGCCATGTAAGGTCCCCCGCTCGTTCTTCAAAGAACGGCAATGTTTTAATAATTTACAGTTCAAAGAGGTGAACAAGCGTGTGTCGATCTCAAAATGTTGTCTTGAATAAATTGTCTCGGGGTGGGACCGCCGAAGCGGGAGGCGTTTACGGCGTTGCGGGGTGTTACAGGGCTGAATCGGGCACGGCCCGCTCCTCGACCAGGGGGGGTGAGAGCTTGGCCGTGGGGAAGACGTCAGCCGCAGAATTTCAGATTCAACTTCAACCTCACTCCATCTTGCAACATTTCGACAACGCTTTGGCCAAATTCCAGCGCCTAGCGCTCTCGCTTCCTCGATCAATTGGCATGACCAACTATTCTCCAATAAATTGCCCTCACCTGCTACCTTCATGTTCAACCAAGCCAGCCCCGACCTTCGACTCCCACTCCAATTCAAGATCTCGATGGTCGAGTGAGACTCGTCTCTTCAATGCACAAGGGCCCAGGGAGGCCCCAGTTTGTCCAGGGCTCTTCCATGAGCTCCCGGGTTTCATCGCAGACCGTCGAGGCATGTCCATTCACTCCATCCAGATATCAACAGCTGGCAGCATAACAACGTCAATTCCACCCCGAGCTCCTCCCAACCACTATCGACACGAGACTTACGAAACGCGATGCTTTGCTGAACCTGAGCAACTTGAACAACGGAGCGGAATTTTATCGTTCCCTCCGTGCTTGGTCGGCTCCCCCGTGGTAGCACGTGCGAGCTGGGTGCAGGGCTGGATGCCAGGTCTTGGTTGCCAAGTGCCGATGACGTCATGCTCGGCTTGGTATGACGGCCACAGGACAACACATTGTCTCTGAATATTGACAGATCCAGCGACCTACCTGACCTACCTAACCTTCAACCTTTACAATCCAGCTTGTAGTGATGAAGTGGAGATCTTGAGAATCATCAACTGCCGAGCTCGAGCAAATGCCTGCCTTAAACGTCCCCAATTCCATATTCCGGGCGTTGTTTACTTTCTCCATATCTACCCCCTTTCCACTATTCTTGACGTGCTCAATCCGTATCTTTGTTCTTGCACCCAACTTGAGCCGCTCGGTGTATTAGAAGGCTAGATTCCCCTTTGCCTTGAAAGATGGCATTCTCCCAAGATAGGTAACGTCTTCAGCTCCGCTGATGCAGCCTCCTGCATCTGTACACAGACAACAGCCCACTATCACACATGGTTCTTTTTACCATGCCATTGAAATCCCCCGTAGTTTTATTTCCCATATCCTTTCCGGGCCTTAGGAATGAATCATTGGACACCAAAAATAAACATCAAAATACCCCTCACATCCCACCGACGATCCATCGTCGTTGTCACTCAGGACACATGATCGGCCAATGTAACTGCCATGCCCCCAGGACAAACCTCTTTCAAAGCAGCAAGACTACTCGCCGATCCCCCGTGCCACAGACTGAATAACCACTGTGGCGTACGTGGCTCCTCGTCATGACGGAAGGCGCCCTCGCCACCTGTGGCGTGCTGTCGTCTTCACAGCCCCTCGCCATTGCACGGCCGGTGGCTCTTTGTTGCCCTTTTCGGCTTGGAGAAAAGAAAAGATCCCCAGTCCGTCACGAACAAGACAATGGCCAAAACGGAGTCCCCTTGCGTCGCCTTACTAGACTCCTCAGGCAAGACATCTCGCCAGCGATTCGCCCAAGGGCCATTCGATAACCCCGTTCCACCTCGATGTGGCTCACGCATCCTCCCCAGCCATAATTCGTCCTGTAGCCTCTGTGGCAAATTGACACTCAGCCTCTCCTTTCCACTCATTCCCTCATGTCCCACGGCTACTCCTATCAGCCGCAGCGAGCCGCCGTCCACCACCATCTTCCCCCCTGAGGACTGGATGGACCCTGGTGGCTGGTGAGTCTGCAGATCGTCAGGCCCCCTCACACCCAACCGGTTGGAGTCGAAGTCGCCATGCAGGACGCAAGATGCGGTCCCCCTCCCTTCGCGGGAGCCCCCTCGTGTGTGAGTGGTCCCTCCACGCATCCGGGCTCCATGATATAGAGGTACATCTGACATCTGCAGCCCCCGACGTGCCGTTTGGACCACCGTCGGGGTCCTGTGGCTTGCTCCTCGTCCCCCCTTATCGCCACCCCTCTAGGGTTGAGCATAGCCCCCGTTGTGTCCAGACCTCCACCCCACGCAGTGAAATGCAGACAGAAAACGTGTGCCGCGCGGCACTCGCCTCTAGATAATGAGAAGAACGGAAATGCCCGCAGGGCGGTGTACATACCGCGTTGGGGCAGTCAAGGTCGCAGTTTATTGGCCCAGCTCAGACAAGAAAGCTGAATACGTTGCAAAGCGTGAATGTCAAAAGAGGTACCACCATCGCCGTTCCTTGCGTAACGGAACACAGTCAACGGACTGTGTGGCTGGATCCCGTCCCTCTGTTTCTTGAGCCACAGCTGGGATCGGCGCTCCGTATCTCCATATTGGGAAGGGAACGGCGGTGGGGTGGCTAGGGGCGTGCAACGAGGACGGGCACACAAAAGCGAGCCGGGCGAGCCCGGGAGAACGGGAGCTGGTAAAAAAAAAACTCAAACCCGCCCGCGCGCGCGTGGTCCACCGCCCTGGTCTGAAAAGACTTCCGGCCGGTCTAGAGGGCGCACCGTTCCGTCCTCCGTCCACGCCCACCACCACACCTGACTGTGGCGGGTGGAGGTACCGCTACATGCTAGGTGCTGGCAGGTCTGCTGCTGCTTCTGCTGCTGCTGCTGCTGCATGCGGTCGCGTCCCTCGACGCTCCAACGGGCATGACGGAAGATTGACGATGCTTTGCATCTCGCTCCTGCGATGTAACAATGATTCCCGAGATGTATTCGCTCGCTTGCCCCCTTTTGCTGGGCTCAGGGTCCAGTTCGTGGTGTGGTCCCAAAGTTCCCGGCACGGATTTGCCGAGGAAGGAGGTGGTCCGTCACGGCGCCGGGTGTTGGGGAGTATCGATATGTGTAGTCGGTGATGCTATAATATTGCCGATGCAAAAAGATAGTCACCTAGACATGCGACCGGCTGCTAGATGCCGTGTTGGGCATCATGTATTACCCGACCGCGATTCGCTCGATGCCGCGGTGAGCCTCCCCTTCCGAAACGGGTCCGGGGATCGGGGGATGGACGGGACCCGCTTCCAGCCCGGCGGGCGGGCGGCCACGCTATCTGTCGTCGCCCAGCGCAATGCGCTGCGGTGACCGCCGACGAGACAATAGCAGCGGGGACGGGCGGCCACACCCGCCGCCGCGGCCACGAGGGCCCGGCGAGGCGCAGGTGGTTCAATGACCCCATCGTTCCAGCACCCCCCCCGCTGTCTTGGCATATGTTTTTCTGCTCGTGACACCGACAGGAATTGGCGATGACGGCTCTGTCAGACTCTCTTGGGCCCCCGCGATCTGATCGCTGGGAGACGCGCTGGATCATGATGATTGATCTGCGTCGGCTGCAGTTGCTGACGACGACGACGAGGGAGTGTCGCCGGGATGTATGCCGGCGGCCTCCCGGGACGACAGACGGAATGAGTATTCGCCACATCTCGGAGCCGGTCGGTGCGCACTTGAGCAGAAAAGACGGGCTGTTCAGCTGGGCTGCACCCGTCTTTACCGTCTGGTAGTGACGGCTGCAGCAATTCGAGTCCTCAACTCGCTGGTATCATTGCGGACGCGCGGTCAGGAGCTCGCGGAAGCATGATGGCGTGTTCGAGATTCACCGCGGAGCAGCACAGCCACAGGTGGTGCATATTCGCCTCCGCCGTTTGTCCCTCGTGAGTGGCTTCGAGGTGGAAGTTTTGTGTCGATCAATTCATGAGGACCACATCTCCAGTGGATTAATGGATGGGAAACGGTCTGTGGACGGCGGAAAAGTCAGTTTTGACGCCGGTGTTGTTGGGAGACTTCTGAATTCTCCCATTTTGCCCCTCAACTCGTTGGCTGTTGGCATCGATTGGGGTGATAACTCGGGCCTCGACCCGGAGGAGGCGCATTCCGGTCCTCTTCATACACCCAAGAACCCCGTAACGGCCGTTGATTCGGTGTCTCGGGATCAAAGCATCATTAACATGCATTCAATGTCGGGGGTATGTGAAAGAATGGGATGATCTTTTTATTTTTATCTTTTTTTTTCTCTCGTCCAACATCTCCGTTCCTGCCCTCGCTGCCACGGATAGTTCGGTTCCCCTTGCCCTCCACCCAATCAGATTCCCCAATCCCAAGCGACTGTCCATCTCATCATCTCCCCCACCTGCAGTAGCGTTACCTTTGCCATAACCGCCTCCTGATCGTGAGCCTCTCTCGAGCCTGGGTCTTTCCTCAAAGCCGAACGCAAACACCCAATTCCTTCCAGTGCCACTCCGTGGTCTAGGGAACCCCCCATCCTCTAACCTATCAGACTCCCCTCCCGGGGGACTGCTGGATGACGGGACCTCCTCCATATCTCCATGTGTAACCTCTAAATGGCGGTGGTGCATCCACCTCTTGCATCCTCACCCATGTCGTCGTCGTCGTCGTCCCCGGCCTAGCCACACCCCCTCCTCCTCACCAGCCCCAGACCAGACCTCTCCGTTTTGCACCCGGGGGAAATGCTCCGGCGGTACCTAGGTGGCTCCCGAGAAATTGACCACCGGCTGCATGATTAAGATGAGAAAACACCACCCGCAAGATGAGCCAGGGGGGTCCCCGATGTTTTGAAACGTGCCGGTTCCAGAGAACGAGGACCGGCGGAGCCGCCATGCACGCCATCCGCCCACCGCGTCCGTGCCAGGTAGCCAGGAGTGAGGATTACCATGTAGTCTAAGTGCGTACGTACGGGTTTAATTCAACATTGGACGCCAAAGCGAAGCGCGCATCGAGATCTAGCTATCGTGTGGAGATCAAAACGGAGCACCACAATGCTCATCCGGACCCTCAACTCCCAGGCACTGCTACGCCCGGGCTCTTATTCAACAGGGTTTCATGACAGCAACATCATCGTAGGGCAGGTCGCGTACGTGGCACCGCCCCAGCCACTCGGTCGCCCCGTCACATCCCACGTCGATGTGTGATGTGGCGGGTGGTGGCCGTTTTCACCACCCACTCCCTGACCGACACCGTTTGGCGTGGTGTCGAGAGAGGGCATCCTCCGGCGTCGATTGGATGGGCGTTCACCTTCTTGATGCGAATTGTTCCCTGTCCGTACCACACCCGCGCCCCAGAACGTCGAGCTCTCGAGCCAGAAACAATCCGAGGTAGCCTTGTTGGGCATGGCATCGACAGCTGTCCAACAGTAGCCCCATAATCACCCGCGCCGTGGTGGTGTTGTCGCGACCACCTAGCGGACCGTTCCTGAGCGTTGTCACCTCGGTTTATTTGTCCTTTCTCGACGCGCTGGAGCCCCCGTTCCCTGGAGGGCCGCGAGAGCTCAACGGGGGGTGTGGACCAACGGCGAGCAGACAGCAGACAACGAGCAAATGTAGCGAGATAATAACAGGAAATTGCCACGCGCTGTGGCCTGTAATTGTGGTATCTCCTTCGCCGTTGGGGAATCCCTGAGCCCCAAGTTGAAAATGGAAATCAGACATGCCACCGAGGCCCTCCAGTCTCTCTCACTCAGACGGCGCAACCAAACGCCCCCAATGTCCCTACGCTTGCACTCAAAGAAAAGGCCGCTAGTGACAGTGGTTGTCGTTCAGATCCCAGGATAGAAGAGAAGAGAAGCCATGGTGCAATAAAAGAGGCTAAATCGAACAGAATGGTGAACGATCGACTTTATACAAGAGAGCCTTGGAAGCGAAATGAGTCGACAATAGTGGTTGCAGCTGCACTACCAAATTTTTCAACCACCTGATGCCCGTCGAGAAAAAAAAAGGGGGGGGGCATCCCTAAGTGCCCAGACAGTCCTGGGCAAACAAAAGAAAAAAAAGGAAGCAGAAAAGAATTGCTCCCCCGCGGAGGGAGACATGGTATCTTGGAGAAACGCCCGTATAAAGTGCAAGAAATGTACCCGTTCTTGAGTCGTCTTGTCGTGTACTGATGCCCCAGCTGTGTCGTCATCATGATCGAGATCGCGCGGATTAGAAAGCAAGTCGTAATTCGAATCCTCTCTGCGTCGTTGTTGTCGGTGACACCATGTCGGCCTCTCCTGGTGCGTCTACAGCCATTTCCCACTCGCGCTTGAGGGGAGAATTGAGCTCCTTGATCTCGAGCGTCATGTCCTGGCCCTCGGGGAGCTCTTGAATCACCTCGTCATCGATCTCGACTTCGAGCCCCCGCGGATGGACGCGGACGACGCGGACGACCTTGGTGGCATCAAAGTTCCACTTGTTGGCGACGCGCGAGACAAACTCTCTTGCTGTTCGCTGCATGAGGTAGATGGCGCGGTGAAGCTCATGTGCAGACGGGCTAGTCGGGCTCCGTCGGGCGACATAGAAGCACGCGACCGGCTTGTTGAGTTTCTCGGAAGGGGGGCGGTATGTAGAGTCCACCCCCAATGCCTCGATCCAGCCAGACAGGCTTCCAGCGGCGTCGGTTTGTCGCACCTTGGTGGGCTGGTCCGACCCTTGTCGGGGCGAGGAGAGGTCTCCCGAGACGCCTTGTTGATATTCCTGCCACGGCGCCTTTGGCCCGGCGATGGACGCCTGGGAATGCAACGACAGAGAGCTTGGGGATGGCGAGACCAGAGAGGAGCCCGCCGCGGAGCTGCGTTCGCTCCGCCAAGCATTGCCGTCGCGGGATTCCACCTTGGAGAGATCGAGCGACTCTCCGACAAGGGAGACGGGATGGAGATCCGGGTCGTCCAGGTCGTCGCCGCGGAGATACAGTACGCTCACGGGCCGCGTGCTGGTGAACATGTCCTGCAGGGTTTGGAGCTTGAAGTGCAGGTCCTCCTCGACCGGCACACGTGCTCCACCGCCGGCGGAGCTAGCCGACGACATCGACCAGGTTCTCTTGTGCTTTTGGATCTTGCCGGGCCGTTGCTGTCCGCTCGACCCCTTCATCTGGGCCGCCCCGGCCCTCTTCCTCTTGCCAAAGTCCTTCATCCCGCTCTCGGCCTGGGCGATCTGCTGCTTCAGCTTGTCGATGGACTTTCGCACATGGGCGACATCGTTGGAAAGCTTTCGTTCGGCGCCGTGGTCTCGGAACAGCTTGACCTTGCAGTAGCATATTTCCGGCAAGTTCTCGGGGGACGCTTGGCCGGGGTCGCCGCTGATGACCTGGGTTTTCGCGCACAGGCGGACCGGTATCCCCTTGACGCCCTTGGAATGGCTAAAGTCGGTGGAGAGGAAGTTGAACCGCACGGCGATGTTGCATTCGACGGCGCCGTTGATGCCCGGTGTCCAAATGACCGAGAAGCCATCGAACGACGAGGACTCGAGCTCGATGCGCGTTCGCTTGTCGTCGCCTTCGGCCGGCTGTCCCGCTTCGACGTATTCGACCGCCTGAAGCTTTCCTCCCCGCTGGTGGGCCTCATTAGTTCCACGCCCCTCCTTCCACAGGCTCCAGCAGACGCCGGGCTTGGCTCTTTGCTGCTCGTCCTCGAATGAGACGCGCACAAAGGTGCGCAGCTGGGTGCCGGGCGCTATCGGTATCGAGGGAGCCGTGTCAACCACGGAAAGCGAGTACGCTTGACCCTTGTTCAGGTAGGTCACTGGGATTTCGTCTGCGTGCTTGATCATGGCCGTCGGCGCGTTTAGTGCTGTGTGGAAGCGAAACTTTTCCGCCGACGGCGGCATGGGAACCGCCATTGGCATCCCGAACTGTCTCGCTTGGAACGCCATGATGGGTGATTGGTGTCCTTGGAAATTTCCGTCAATGGACCCGATCCTTTCGTCTGCGCCGTCCGAGTCCATGGGGGAGCCATCCTGGTCCATTGTCTCGTAGCCGGTATCCTGGTGGACGAAGGACGACGGGGCAAACGATGGCTGGGGCGGCTGATGCTGCATGAAGGGGTGGAAATGCTGGTACTGGTGCTGGGGGTGGAAGCCAGGGTGGAAGCCGCGCATGTCCATGTTGCCCGAGTGCATCGCTCCGTCCGAGGTGGGCATGGACAGCGGCGTCCCCAGGCCCATGCCCAGGCCGAGGGTGGGCGTGTGCAAGTCTCCGGCCTGGGGATGATAGATGGTGTTTGTGCCGCCGGGCGTTGGCGTGTAGTATCCCGGAGCATGGTTGTTGAAGCTGGCAAAGGAGAAGGACTGGTCCAGGAGCGACGGTGTGAACCTCCATGGTTCTGTTGCGCGTGGAGTGGGGTCCTGGTCGCGAAAGGCCTCGTGGGCTATCGTTTGGGCTCTGGCAGGTGAGTGTCAGTTGGGATCGTGGCGCACGCTCGACACTGAAAGATGTCTTGGCGCCGCAGAGAGGACGGGGACAAATACATACCTCTCTTGTTGGGAAGTTGTGGCAACGCCGGGAAGGGTGCTCGAGGCGGTTGCAGTTGTCGCCGGTACAGCCGCGCTTGACGAGGTTGCTGCGGCCACTTCAGGAAACTGCTGCCGAAAGTTGGCCAGCAGGTCATCCCCTGGTTTCTGCGAGCTCGTTCTGGAGAGATTGTTAGCTGACAGCTCGGAAAGCACAGTCCCCGCGTTCGCTCCCCGGCGGAGAAGCCGCGCAAGGTGGGAAGAGGGCGGAGGTAGCTCACCGTTGACGAAACATGGTGCCGGTGCTCGTGGCGCAATGTTCAAGAGGAAATCGCGCCGGGTTCAGCACGAGGTATTATCCAGCGGCAGCGAGAGGGGGTGGTTGTCGAGATGGTTGATGTGTTCCTCGATCAGTCGCGGGCAAGGCCGAATCGGGACGAATTTTGGCGGACTCGAGGTTCGTCGGGACGCAGCGTGGGGAATCTGGGCCAGACGGCCTTGTGCGCTTCTGCTTCTGCTGCAAAGGTTGGAACTTGTGCCCGATCAAGTCAAGACGTCGTCTGTCGTCCAAGTCGGTTAGATAGGAAGGTAGAAGAAGGGCAGGCCAGGTGATGGGGTTCTGGCGAACATGTGCAAAGGCTATCGAAACGAGAGGCGGTAGACAGAAAAACGAGAGAGGAAGGGTTGGAATGCGCCGGGACGGAGTAGCTTTTTGGGGAACTTCGCATGTGCAGTAGATGGGGGGTGTGGGCGACCTTGTATACACCAACACGCAGCCGCTAATGCGCTCCCCACTATCCATATCGATTCCACCCCCAAAGGCCCTATATGTGCAAAGCCGACACGCCTGCACGCCCGCTGGGAGAGGCACGGGTCCAAGGGAGCAGAGTGGAGGGTGTTCATGGGGGTGGGACCGTCGTGGCACAACCGCGGCGCTTTGGGTGCTCAGGGTCTCTGGCAGTATCCGACTAGCCTAAACAGGCAGTGAAGGACATTCCACAGGGAAACGAGGGGGGAGGAAAACGGAGGGTGTGGCTGAGGCTGCGGAGTTGGGGCGAGTTGGGACGGAGGCGAGGACGGTAGGTATTGAGGACGGTCAAGAGCAGAGAGAACATACCTGTCGAGGGAAAACGGAGGATGGCTGGATTGCCGGCGGTGGTCGTTGACTTGGGTGTTTGACTTCGATGGCCGGGCTGAGGTTGTTGTGCTCTGTTTCACGCGGGAGAAGGGTCATCGAAGACGAGGTCAGAGACAGAGCATGCGGTGTGGGGAGGAGGTGACTTTTGATTGCTGTGGCCGACTGCTGGGCACCTTCGGGCAGCGGGCATCGGCAACCCTATCGTCGGGGCCGGGACCTAGTTGCGCCATCGAGCAGAGGTCGGGGAGCGCTGGCGCACACGGGCAGGAAGACAAGGGACGGTCAGGTGGGGTCGCACACAGAACACAGTACACTCCCATCCTCTGGTCCTCGGGGGCATCCCCGTTTTCGCCTGTCCCGTCGTCGCTTCTTCCCTTCCACCGTGTGGCTGACCACGCTCGTTCCTGAATTTTCCACTTTGCTTGCCGGGCCTCTCCTGCCCGACAACGCCGACTCCTCGCTTCTGGCTGCCCAAAACGATGGAGCCAACCTTATCGCACTCTCAGTCCGGTCAACCTACACCAAAACAGTCTCTTTTCCTGTCAAGCGGCGCCCCGGTGAAGGCATCGCACAACCCGAGCAAAAGCCTCATCTCGACGCGCCAGGCATGCCCTCGCTCTGGGACCTTGTCAGCACAGTGGAGAGGTGGGGGATTGAAGTGGGCCGAGGAAACGTCGCTGCTCGAGCGACATCCCCTCGTGAAATTGGTAAGGAGGAACCTCACTCCAAGCCAATCGTCACCCCCTGGGGTGCCACAAGGATGGAAGCCGCTCGATCCCCCATCTGCCTATGGTTTCCAACGGGTCGAGTCGCATCGAACCAAAACCACTGCCGCCTCCGTCCTAGGTGTTTTGTTTTGGGGTTTCCTTTTCTCTGCGCTGATGAGAGCAAACGTCATTTCTTTTTTTATTTCGGTATTTCATTCAAAAGGTACGCAGTAATTATCAATCGAGGCACTCGAAACGACTGCCGGGTTCTGGCTGCCGACAATGATGGAAATGGCACGCCCCTTCATCTCATCAGCTCCGTATCTCGAAACGGACAGCCCAACAACAACATCTCTTGACCGAGCACGCGCGATTCTGCTGCCACTTTTTCTTTCACCACCGCAGCCGCCCCCGTATCATCGAAGCTGGCTTCGCTGGACCGTGTGTCTCTCGAGCCGGGCCGTTTCATAGCTTCCCGTTTGGGCGGCCTCTTCACGCCCAAAGACGGGTATCGACCTTTTAGTCGAGCGGTTGTATAAGGCCAGCAGTATACCCCAATCTATGGGAGGCTCGGGTAAAGTACTGATACCTTGGCCCGCGACTGCAGTCCCCCCGGCACCTCGAAGTTGCGCCCATCTCGATGTGGCGGGAGACGGCCTGTTTCTCATTTCCGTTTGGCGCCACCGGAGCTAAACGGTGCTATTTTTTTGCAGACTTTGACGGGAGGGAGGGGCTGTGTGGCTGATTCGACGGTTGCCACCGCTACCAATGCCAAGGCTTCCACACCCAAGCCCGAAAACGTGCCGAATCTCTAGGTGGTCGCATTCTCGAGATACCCATCCCACCCCGATGCAAAACCACGACGCATTTTTGCTGGCACGGCCTCATCGTTTCACTCGGCCTTTTTATGGCGAGACCATCACCCCCCATTACCAGGAGTATATAAGCTGCTAGGATAGGCTTGCTACGGTCGTGATGGCCGGTCAGAGTCGGTTCTGCTCTCCCACTTCCGCAGAGTATCGTCTCTCCGGAATGAACAATTTCCAAGATGGGGTAAAAGGGACGCCATGACTATTCCACCTTTGAGTTGCCTTTTTGAAATTCATCACGCACACGAGGATTGTGGTCCCCTTGGTCCCCTAGGGTCCTGCCCCGACTTGGCCGGTCAGCGAGAGGGGTGTGGTTGACGCCCCAATTGAGGTTAGCCTCCCTCGCAGGCATCTGAGCGGACGCACGAGCGACGCGGGACATGAAACGCGCATAATTATGACATCATAGTCAACTCCGTTTTCTCCCCTCTCTGGCGCTAGAACCACAGACCCGGCCGCCGTCTCTGCTGAGGTTGGCAAAGTTTTTTTCTGCGAGACGGGGTATGGGTTTGCACGACAACTCAGTGGAGAGGGCTATTCTTATTTTCGGGGTCCCATCTGTGCAGAGGCAAACCGCTAATCACCGACAGATCATCGATCGAGAATCGGGGCTGTGAGACCCCGCTTGACGCTCCCCGACCAAAAAAGTCAATCGTGTTCGGGACAAGATGAACATGAAGATCCTGTCCGATTCGAGATGTTCGAGTCCCCCAGCTCGGGTTTCTGGAATCGTTCTTGTGACCACCCTTTTTCACGGTACGACATGACCTCCATTGCAGTCCCTATACCGCTCAGCCCTTTGCAGAGGGGTCTTTTTGTGTCCACTGGTCCGGGTCCAGCCAACGGCTCCCAGTCAAGAAGCTCTCCGTGCCCACATCCCAATCCAGGTGCCGCTTGCACCCTCGAGGTCAGCTGCAAAAAGGTACTTCAGGGACCGACCTCCTCCCGCGACGATTCGTAGGTCCCTGCTGCCAAGCGCAAATCGTCAATGTTCTGGAATTTCTGATGGTGTGCACCCACTCTAGCTGGCCATCCCCATGCGATCTCAGCCTTTGGGCACACAGAGCCTCCTCGCACAGCATTTCGAGAGAAGCCGTGCAGCCTCGAATATGACGTATGCTAGCGCTTCCACGACAAAGCCCAAGACGGCCCCACGGCGCGGATGCCAAGATTTCCAGGAAGCTCGCCAGACAGGCGGGCGGCTAGCAATCCCGTCGACAAAGCACACGAAACCACCCGAGAAACGAACTTTTTTGCGTGGCATACCAAAAAAAAAAAATTCTGACCGCCGGTGGCTGCATCCTCCCGCCCCGGTGATGGATGTGATGGCTCGGGGATGCGTACGTGGCATTGCATGGAGAGGCCAGTGGAAACTGCCGTCTGATCCGCCCTGCAGACAAGAAGCGAGACGACCAGTGAGGAGCTAGACAAACCCGCCGCCATCACGGCGTTTCCCCTCGTTGAAAAAAGAAGAAAAAAAAGGCACTTCTGCCGTGTGGGGTCGGGGATGGAGTTTAATTCGCCGGCGAGGGGGCCTGTCCACACCCGGCTACGTCATAATCAACTGAGGGGGGCAGCATGATCTGATATGATCTGATGGGATTCTGTGAGCCTTTCCCATCCATGCGAATTGCGCGTCTCGCTCCTCGGCTGACCACCGCTCCACTTGACACCACACTGCGCTGCGGTCGCCAAGTGCGCACCCGCACGGCTACGTCTCGCCGGACGCTTCCCGTCGGTCTCTACTTTTGCTGCAACGGGACCCGTGGACGCTGCGAGCGGGACATTCTCCATTTCTCGCATCTACGAATTTTGGACGGCGGGAAGAGATGTAGTCCGACCGGACAGACAACGTCACCAACCACAGGGGCGTCTTCCGCCGAAAATCGCAGCAAAGCAATCACCCATCCCGGAATTCCCTGCCACTCCGGAAAACTGTGCGGATGAGCAGCCCATCACCACCCGTGCCTCCTCCGGGTCGGCGAACGGCGACGGTCGAGCAGAGCGGGGCGGCGGTGAGTGATTTCCGCGCATTCCCCACCCGCAACCCGAGCCACACGCCCCCCACCGCAGCTCCACAAAGGAAAAAACGGGCGTGGGAGCCGAAAAAGGTAATTCGCGGGATGCCTTGGCAATGACATCATCAGATGCCCGTTTTATATTGCGTGCATGACAAGCCGTCAATCCGAAATGCAGCCCCGGCCACACAGGCCTCATTGGGCATGGTCTTGTTTCCCGCCGCGGTCCAGTCGCATCGCTTTTTCGAAAAGTGAGGACTCGGGAGATGTCACGAAAAATATCACGGGATGGCGTTGTGAGAGCTGGTCTACTGGGATGTTGAGTCATGTTGGGACCTCAGGTATCCGCCGTGGGCATCTTCTACAGTCCCGGAGGACTGCCATTTGAGACATTGGATGGGAACACCCGCAATGCCATCCACCAGTTTTGATATCACAAGATGGATTCCAACAGACTGATACTGTTAGAGCCTGCGGTATCATAACATATACGCAAGGAACGGAATATTTCCTCGGCCCCTCCATCATCCGGAACACTCACCTCCCAGCACGAGTGAGATGAGCATCTAGGCCTCGAATTATACAGTTACAGCGGCCAGAGCATTTTCCCGTGTCGCCTTCAGCCTCCCCTACTTTGCTAAGATTGCCCTCATCTCTCGTCAGCCTTACCGGCTGCGGTCTGGTTGTGGTCGGCCTTGTCGGACTGATGTAGCCAGCGGGTGCAACCTGGCCATCCATTTTGTGCTTCCTATTGCTCCCGCGTTGCGGAGGATATAATACATTAGAGCCGTGTTTGTTTCAGTTCTGGTTCGGCAATTCCTCCCGCTCATTCGACACGTCTCCTCCGTCGCATGAGGACATGGAGATTCGAGCCCTTCGTCCAGCTTCCTCTCTGAAATTGCTCCATTGCGTTTGCTGGGAGCGTCCACGCTGCCACTTGACTGAAGCATACCCACTCGGAACCTTCGCCTCGGCACGCCCTGCGTCTCCGGTCTGCACATCGGGGTATGGGGTTCGACGCAGGGCCCAGCCAGGCGCGGATGGATCTGATCTGATCAGAGGGGCGCAGGGGCGGTGGGACGAACGGGAGGAGTCTTGACGGGTACACTGTTCCCCTGTCTGGTAAGTTATCGGTATGTAGGGTTTTAAGGGACAAGAGGAATCGAGGTAATGAACGTGACAACGCGCCGGCGACGGCCGAGCGGCAGGCAACCTTCTCGCTTTACGTTGCTGTCCCTGCGTATGCATTATTTATCGGTATTGCGGATGGATGTACATGGTAATCTATGTTGGGGGGTGATTGTAGCGCAACCGAATGGCAGTGGTGTTGCTTGAAGGGGAAGGGATCGTCGGCGGAGGGTCGCGGTGGGCTTGACGGCAGAGCGAGAGGCCGGGCGGTGGGTGTTCGTGCAGTCTGGAGGAGGAGCGGACGTCACAATCAGGCCATTTCCTCTGCTCCTCGTCGGCCATGATGGAAATACTATTCTAGGTGTTATGTGGTGGTGACTGAGTTAAAGTTTTTGCTAGAAGAGTTTGACCCATCACGTCAGCGGCGCGAGAGGCCTCTTCGAGTTTGTCACTGCAAATCGTCTTTCCGAACGCCATCTTCTGGGGCGACTTTCTCTCCACTGAGCCACGAAAGGGATGCTGAATTGGAGAATGCTTCTAGAAGATATCGACATGTCCCTGGTCTACCGCCATGTGCATGGTGCATCTCCGCAGTTAGCCACCCCCTCAACCACCCCCTCCGTCTGCTCAGCCACCACAAAACGGTCTAGCGTTTCCTCTCTTTCCCCCTTCCCTCAAGCTCGCTGCCCCGCCGATCTTGTCCTCAAACAAGAGCACCACGCCATGAGGCCCCAGCCACAACCCAACAACGCATCCGTCCACGATCGGCATCCCACCCGCCGGCAGACCACCCCGTACCCCTTTCCCACCATCCAGCCGATCCCTTTATTTTTAGTGTTCTGTGTACACTGCGTAGTACTTTTCTTCTTTCCTAGGAGCGATCGACACCACGCATCGTATTCTAGAAACCCTGACTCACAATCCCATCATGAAATCCCATCACACCCTGGCGATCTCTGCCCCAACCTCTTCAGTCCCGAAGCCCTGCATATATTGCCACGGCGAACCGATGCCGCGGGGCTGACGCGGTAGTTGGCGGCGTGCGGGTTTGTCTGCCCTGCCGCCGGCGAGTATACTATGCTGCACTGTAAATCGTCGCCACAGAGCTCGTATTACCGAATTGGTTGACGCCGATCGGTCCCGGCCCGGGGCGGGGGTCCGGGTTTTGATGCCCGATCGTCAGCTCGGAGGTGCGGGGCGCCGGGCCGAGGGAGGATGGTTGTCGCATATGGGTTGGTGGTACTACTGGGCTGGGATGGGGACGCTGGTCTCGTAGTATTTCGGGGGAAGGCGCGGTGCCCTTGCTGTTGCTGAACCGGTTCCCAGGGGGATATTTGTTGTTATGTCCAGGGGCGAGGGCTTTGGTAACAACCCAATACCACAGGTTGTAAAATGTTTTTATAAATCCTGTCACAATATTCCGCGAGCGCAGTAAGTTTGTTGTTGTATATATTAGGGGCTAGGGATGCCCCTTTCAGCCCAAGCAAAGTTTGATCTAGTATGCTAAATCCCACTGCTCGGCCCATCAAGGGAGAAGTTCGAGAGCTGCTCGGGCCAAGTTGATCGAGTGGTATAGATCATATCACTTCTAAATTTCAAGGCAGAAGGGAGCCAAAGGCGGGTGGTTACTCTGCTCGACAGACTGGAAACAACTCAGCGGCTCTCAGTTGTGGGCTCGCCGGTCTGGGGGTAGATTATCCGCGTTGCTCTCGTCCCGGATGAGGAATGTCGAGTGGCTTTAGAAGAGCCTGAAGCTGGGTGTTATTATTTACGACTTGAAACCAACCCCGTCTAGGGGCCAAGTAAACAAAGGCTTGTCGCACAACGCAGCCTTGTCGAAGAGACCAATACTGCAGCGACAATCCCACGGCATAGGCATATAGAACTCGCCTCGCATCGTCCTTTACGATTCCGAAGTTGCCGGATTTGTTATAACCAATTTGCAAAGTCCACAACATCCACAGGATGCCCCGACTTGCCGTCCAGGTTCATCAGATCGCAGTTGGCAATCCTGACCCGCTTCAGTCCACATTGGGTTTCCATCTAGAACATTGACACCTGTAGGAGCAACGTGACCGTCGGGAGTCCCTTTTTGTAATCGTGGATGACGACATAACAAACGGACAGAGACTCAGAGAGTGATTTCATGACGTCCTTTTCGTGTCAGACGGACCAGTACTAATGTATGTTTCAAACCACCAGCTGGTACCCGGGGCAGTCTAGCTGCAAGTGGTATCTTGGACAGTAGTAATCCGTAAAGTGTGAGACACTTGTCTTGGGAGGATGGCTGTGGCGTCGTTTGAAGTTTTTGCATCCAGGGATCATCCTGACCACACAAATTCGGGGTCAAGCCTTTGTTTGACTTGGTGGCTGCCGGGTGGCTGAAGGGTGACCCTTGATGTCCAGGAACCAGGCACAATGCCGTATCGTGAATGACGAGAATCGACTCGATCTTTTTGTCTGAGCTGCACACCGCAAGTCTTTTCACTAGGGCGAGTCAACTGGTGATTGATCCACTTGACCTCGATAGTGGGTTGCTGGCATAGGGGGAATGTAACCTTCCATGACTGGCACGTGGGATTTGTCTTGGACAAACCCGTCATAGGATGCCGACAGCCGCAGCCTTGCGCCGGTGGTGCTCTTAATATGTCATGTTGCTCGTGGCTAAATGATTGGTCTTGAACTCGTTCGTGATGGCACCGCCACCCGTTTGAGCGTCGAGTCGGGCTGACTCAGGGTTGACTACAAACCCGCCGGTTTCTTCGGGAAAATCAGTTGAAAATAAGGTACTGTGTAAAAGGCCATGGTCTCTGCTGGAACAACCGATTTGCAAGAGGACTAGAGCTGAATAGAAGAGGAAAAGGGACGAGTCACAACCTCGGGACGAGTTCGTGAGCTGCTTGCCCAGGCCGATCCCGCCTCCCGGCCCCCACTATCCGGCTTATCGGTTCGCCCTGCTGCGCACCGCCTTATCGGTGCTGGTGGCGTTGTCGCCTACGCGTTGGCCTGCAAGTCGACCACTCGGGGCGCCTTGAAACCAGCATCCGATCTCTTCTGCAACAAACATGCAAAGTTGACACCAGTCTCTTAGTCTGGCGATTCTGAGTCCTGAACATATTCTCCCGAAAAGCCAACTTTGACCAGCCAGAAACCACCCCATTCGCGCACGGAAATCGCCAACCCAAGCCTCGAATTCCCAAGGCCCGACACCCGCCCCGGTGCGGAGGAAACGCTGCCGAGGACTGCCGAGGAAGAGCACATCAGACGTTGGACAATGGCTTCATCCGAATCGCCCTCTGCTGCCACACCCGCGGCAGCTCCCGCACCCGAGGCTACTCCGGCTCCCGTTGAGGGAGAGCACACTAGCGATGGCTCCAAGCTCAAGACTTTTATTGGCATCCTGAGAAAGTGAGTTGTCCCAGGTCCCGCCGCCTCGCACGCCGATTTCGGCCCCAGGGTCAGGATACAATACATGGCAGGCGTCAACTTTGACGTTGAATGTTTGCCCAGGACTGTTTACTGACTTTTGTCCTACCAGGTTCATCGGCGTTGCCGACCTCGCTTCCGTTCGATTTTCCCTTCCGTCGCAGCTGCTCGAGCCAACCCCCAATCTCGAATACTGGAACTACCTCGACTCCCCCAATGCCTTTGTGGCCATCGGTACGGCCGACGACCCCGTAGATCGCATGCTGGAGGTCCTGCGCTTCTGGTTTACCAAGGATCTCAAATACGCCAAGGGTCGGCCTTGCAAGCCCTACAACTCGTGTCTCGGCGAATTCTTTAGGGTATGTCTTGCTAGAGACAATAGTGGGAACAACGGCTGACCTTTTCACTGAAAGTGCAACTGGGAAACTGAAGACGATGCCCCGAGGATCGATACCAGACCATTCCGGGAGAGCGCCAGTGTGCCGGGCAGCGGTGCCTCGAGCGTCAAGTCCGGGAAGCTTGCTGCGCTCCGCAAGCTCGGCTCCGGGGACGGCAGCGCTGCGTCTACCGTGTCGGTCCCCAAAATGTCTACGAACCCGACCAAACCAGTCCGCGTTAGCTACTTGACGGAGCAGACGTCTCACCACCCCCCCGTGAGCGCCTTCTACGTCGATTGCCCCGAAAAGGGGATCCACGCTCGCGGTTTTGATCAAATCATGGCCAAGTTCACCGGGACCTCGATCAAGGTGATGCCGGGAGAGCACAACCTCGGCATCTTCATCACGGTCGAGAAGCGCAACCACGAGACGTACCAGCTCAAGCACCCAGCCGCCCATCTCGGGGGGTTCCTCCGAGGCGCGCTCAATGTCACGGTTGGCGACATGGCGTACGTGACATGCCCCGAGACGAAGCTCAAGGCGATTCTCCGCTACTACGACGAGGGCTGGCTGGGTCGCACCACCAACAAGGTCGAGGGCATCATCTTTCGCTATGATCCAGAAAACGACGACAAGGTTCAGATCAGGGACGTGCCGGAGGAGGATATTCTCATCCGTCTGGGCGGACCTTGGAAGGAGAACGTTGTGTTTACGGTTGGGCCTAAGCCTCTGGTGAGTTGACAGCGTCTGCAGTCTTGGATTGGGGTTGCTGACGAGGATCTAGAACTCCCACCCCCCCTCGGAACAAGTCACCATCATCGACATTGCCCCGCTGAATGTGGCGCCCAAGGTGCTACCGCCATTGGAGAAGCAGCTCCCACACGAATCACTTCAACTCTGGAACGAGGTGACCAAGGCCATCCACGCAAAGCAGTTTTCCCGCGCGACGACGGTCAAGCAAGAGCTCGAGGAAGCGCAGCGAGAAAAGGCGCGGAATCGGGAAGCAAAGGGAGAGGAGTGGAAGCCCGTGTTCTTCAGCCAGATCACCGACAAGGGCGGCAAGCCAGAACTCACAGAAAAGGGCCGCGAGGTCCTGAAGCGGGCGCAAACTGGGAACTGGGACATGGATGGAATCTTGTGAGGTTTCAGCCGAGGGACTCCAGGACGTTCGAGGAGAGAGGTTGCATGGCCGGCCGCATGGTGCTTTTGTCTTTCTCTCCTTTTCTAGCGGATCATCTCTTCTGGATCTAGCTGTCGCTGGCAAGAATGAGGGGCATATATGGACCTGATGCACATAGGGCGGACGATGGCTGCGATGATGTGTGGAGTGTTGGGATAGTTGTCTTGAGCGCCTTGTTTTTCTGCGAATACCTCTGTATACCGATAGGAGTCAAGAAACAGCCCTTTCACTAGTATTGCTGCGTTTTCGACGTCGTGTTTTCGACTTGTGGGATTGGTAGCGTGTTTTCAGGGCTGCGGGAATATATAAAGGGTTTGCTGAAGTTACATCGTCTCAACGACAGTAAAAGCATCGCAGAGGTTTGTGGTGTTGAAGTCGAACCTCCCGAGCAACGCAGACCCCTGCTCAGGGGCCATTCAGGGGCTTATCGAGACAACAGGTAAATGCCATTGCTGTGGCAAAGGTGTGGCTGAAGGAATCGTGATGGGGCCGACGGGATGTTTGCTCGTCCAACCCTTCACTCTTCGTCCCTTTTTTGGCGTCTTTACGCTTTGATGAGTGACCCGCGTCTTCAACGTCTTGGCTCGTGATTCTGATCCCTCTGGAGAGGATCACCTCGTATTTACACGAAGAAATCCGTAGGCAACAGGGAAAGAACCAAATCAGAGCTTGCCAAGAACCAAAGTCAAAGAGCCCCGAGCAACCGCCATCCTTATCGTTATCGGACCCGGGTTGCAAGTTTTGAAGAGATTCAGACGACAAGACCAAAACACTGAAATAATAGCCATTGCGACTGATGGTCAAAGAGAAGGGATAGAGAAATTGGATTTGCGGCCAATTCCTCTCCTTGCAAGACTCAAAGTTGTAAATCGCCCGCTGGAACCCCCTGGACAATTGGAGCAACGCGCCCCTTTGCGACACAGCTCAGCCCCAGTTCAGTCAACCCAGGCCGACCCGGAGCCTGAGATTGCTCGGATTGGCCCGACCCAGCAAACCTCCCAAACCGTCAACGCTCAACTTTGCACCCTCTCACCGACCCGACACAACCACCGCCCTGCCCCCAGGAGCATTCCATTCCCGATTCCCGACTGCCCGATTCGCCGTCGCCTTGGTTTCGACTGCGACACCGCCAACGAACCGCCAGCCCTCGGTCCTGCAATCGGACGCCCTCGCTTTCGCAAGTTCGCCTGGCAGCACAAACATGGCCTCGACCACGACGTCGGGCCTGACGCGGCGCAGGGGCGCGGGAGGAGGCGGAGGCGCCGGCGATGACGCCGCCGGCAACGGCGACAGCAGCAACGGCGCCGTCAATCGATCCAGCACATCCAACGCCCGCGACAGCGCCCCCGAGACGAGCTACGAGAGCGGCGAGAACGGCCACAAGATCGCCTTTGACCCGCGCGACATCAGCGAGAGCGCCGAGCGGAGCAAGCAGCCCAAGCTCACACTGATGGAAGAGGTCCTTCTGCTCGGCCTCAAGGACAAGCAGGTCGGTTGCCCATGGCGCCTCAATTGACCCTCGACGATCTGACGGACGGGGTGTCGTGTGCCATTTTTTCTTTGTTGCGCGGTCGCTGACGTGCCATGGTGGTGGTGTAGGGCTATCTCTCCTTTTGGAACGACAACATCTCGTACGCCCTCCGCGGCTGTATCGTGCTCGAGCTTGCCTTCCGAGGGCGCATCAGCATGCAAAAGGACCCTTCCAGGCGGCGATTCCCGCTGCCGGACCGCGTCATCGAGGTCATCGACGACACCCTGACGGGCGAGGTGCTGCTGGACGAAACGCTCAAGATGATGAAGTCGAGCGAGAAGATGAGCGTCAGCTCGTGGATCGACCTGTTGAGCGGTACGTTCGCCGCGGCCTTGGGTGCTGACACCGACTGACGCGACGCAGGCGAGACATGGAACCTCATGAAGATTGGCTACCAACTAAAGCAGGTGCGCGAGCGCCTGGCCAAGGGCCTCGTGGACAAGGGCATCCTGCGCACCGAGAAGCGCAACTTTCTGCTGTTCGACATGGCGACGCACCCCGTGGTCGACAGCGGCGCCAAGGAGGAGATCCGGCGGCGCGTCCGCACCGTCCTGACGCAGCGCACCGTCGTGCTCAACGGCTCCCAGTTCCTGCCCGAGAACTTCGAGTTCCGCTACGTCCGCACCATCGCCCTCGTGTGCGCCGCCTACGCCGCCAACGTGCTCGAGAACGCGCTGTCGACGCTGGGCCACGAGGCGCGCGAGCGTGCCTTTGCGCAGACGGACGAACTGTTGGCCGAGTACAGCCAATGGCCATTTGGGCGAAAAGCCGTCGGGAACGGCATCGGGGCGAATCTTCCGCAGGTTATCACAGAGGTCAGCATTTATTCTCCTTCCCTGCCCCCAGCCGCTAACGTTGCTGTACCTACAGGAAGTCAACAAGGCCAAGGAAAAGGAGCTCCAGCTCGAAGTCGTGGCCGCGTGTCTGAGCGTCTTTACCCGGCTGGATTCCCTGCTCTGAGGACGCCTCAGATACCCTGCCTTTCTTAATCGAGAGCGCCTCCACTCTCTCTCCGACCTAACCACCACATACCCTAGATTTTGTTCCCGCGCCCTGTCTAGTCTACTAGGTCACCAACCTACCTATTTGTCCCCGGATTTTGGCCGCAGGGGCTTTTCTCCCTGCCGACCCCTGAATGTAGCCTCAATGAAGTTTCCGGTTTATGATCATCTCATTCTCGGTACAATGTCTTGTCGTGCTCTCTCCACAAGAAATTGGAAGGTGTTCCGCCGGAGAGGGGGCCAAGGGCAACAGGCTTTGCAAGTGGACGGACGGGGATACCGGTCCAGCGACGGCTTGCCTTTTCAACACCAAATCGGAGAGCTTTTGGAGGAAATGAGGGACACGCAAAAGGAGGCTGGAGGCATCAACGAGAGGGGTGTGCATCCCGACGAGATACCGTGAGCGGGGAGAGGGGAGGCGGGGAAAGGGTGGTAGCTTTTTCTCTTTGTTTGACGACGGGGAATAATCCGGCGAAGAGGAATACATGCATACATGAGGTTTCGGTATGAGGATGATCTGTAGGGGTGGTGGGAGGAAAATGAGGGACACAGTGGCTGGCGGCTGCAAACTGGAAGATTATGGGGGTGGAGAACAATCAAGCGGGACGCTGGAGGTTCATTCTGGCCGGATTCTCTTCGAATGGGTTTATTTGACTTGCCTACCCTTGAAAATGTCAAGATGCGTGCCGAGGGGCAAAAGACGCGGGACATCACGAGGCTTCAGCAAGACTCGTTGACTCAAGTGAACATGTTTCGCTATCGAAATGGTCTGTCCGCTGACAACACATGCCACAGCATGTGGCCAAACAACACAAGTATATGTCCTGCCTGCCTCGGCTGCCTCGAACAAAAGGCAAGTCCATATTTCCAGATGCCGGAACTCCAAGACGCCAGCATGCAATCGCCACAGCTCCTGGGCGTGAAAAAGATACCCCCCCTCCCCCCCTCTTCGACTTTTAGGTATCCGGTGTCAACGCTCCAATATCCCATGCGCACCTCCTACTTCCTCTTGCCACCCCCGCCAAACGACCCTTCAAACCCTGGCCGAGCCTTGGGCTTGGACACGCCGCCCTTCTTCTTCTTGCCCTTCCCGCCCTTCTCCTCTCTCCTCTTCTTGAGGTTGTCCTCGCGCTTGCGCTGCTTGTCCTTGATGGCCCGGCCGACACCATCGGCACGCTCCTTCCACGCCGCCTCGCTCTTGGCCTTGGCCTTCTCCTTGCGCTTGACGGCCTTCTTTAGCAGGTTCTCATTGTCGTGAACCTTTTCGCCCTCGGCACGACGCCGGGCCGCCAGCCACGTCTCCTTCTCGAGCACCTCTTTGCGCTTGTCCTCGTCGAGGCCGGCGAGGCGCTTCTTCTGCGCCTCGAGCTTGGCCAGCGCCGTCTTGGGATCCGAGGGGCCCTTCTTCTCGCCGGCGGCCCCGGTCTTTTGGTAGCTCAGATCCGACGCCATCTGCGTGCCGTCCGAGAAGGCGAGGCGGCCAAAGGCAAAGTGGTTGGCCGTGCGGCTGTCGTCGGCGTCGTGGGTGATCATGGGGCTTAGCATGCTCATGGGCGAGTTGCGCGAGCTGGTGAGCGCCTCCTCGCGTTTCCGGTCCTCCTCCTCCTTGGCCTTGAGCCGCATCTCGCGCTTGTGCGCCCGTCGCTGGATCTGCTTCTCGCGACGCTGCTCGATGAGATCCGAGCGCGTGCGCACCTGCTGGCCCTCCTCGCCCGTGGCCTTGCGCGCGGCGCGGAGCGCCTCGAGTTTGGCTTCCAGCCGGACCCGGAGGGCGGTGGTGTCGGCTGGCAACTTGATGTATCGGGGCTTCTCTGATGGGGGGACGGTCGAGGAGATAGAGGTTGTCGTGCTGGTGGGCTCGGCGGATGCATTCTTGGCGTCAAAGACGGGAGAGTTGGGCGACGAATCCTGGGTGGACTCGGCCGAATCCTCGTCGGCGAGGCCAGAGACATCTATCGGCGCCATGTCGTCGTCGTGCTCGACTTCTACGTCGGCCTCGGTGGAGGGTTGCGCGGCAAGTTGATGGGGCGTGGTAGTGTCGTCGTCGTCGTCGTCTTCCTCCGCGGCCTTAGGTTTGCTGGGCGTCTTGTCGCCCGTCGTCTTTTGTTTTTCCTCGCTCCTCAGCTTCTTGGCCGACTTGCGCTCCTCCTTGCTCATCTTCTTGGGTGTCGGGGTGGGCTCCGTCTGCTTGGGCACGCCCAGCTTGTCCAGCTTCTCGGCGAGTTTCAGCTTCTTGGCCGCCTTCCTCTCCTCCTTCTTTTGCTCCTTGGACGACTTCTTGTTCGGGGGGTCGGCGGTGGCAGCTTCGGTCTGGGCGTCCTCGTCGACCTTGACCTTCTTGGGCGATGGCTCGTCGTCCTCGACAGCCTCCTTGATCTTCTGCTTCTTGAGTCCCTCGCCGGGCTTCTCCCGCTCGATGCCGGCCAGGACACTGATATCGCTCTCGTCGTCGCCACTCCCGTCATTGTCCTCATCCTCGGCCTCAAGCTCCCGCAGCTTGCGCTTGTTCCGCGCCCGCTCCTCGAGCTCCTCCTTGGCGCTGCGGTTCAGCTCGCTGTCGGGATCGAGCTTGCCCATCTTGGCGGCCTTGGCTTGGTCTTTGCTCTGCTTCTTCTTCTTCCATTGATCCTGTGGCATCGGCGAGCTGCATCAGCATGGGGTCGCGAGGAGGTGCTATGGAAGAGTAAGAGGAGACGCGACCGCAGGACGTACACTTTTTTCCTCGCCATAGTACATTTTTGCGGGGATCAGCGACATCAAGCTGTCAAACGAGTGCGAGTAGTCGCGCAGGCGTTCCTGTGCGGCGGGTTAGCAACTCTGAGCGTCGGCATCGCCCGTCGGGCGCTGTCCCATCCATGCACCAGGCTGGCTCACCTGCAAGTCGCTGTCGGCCATGGTTGCGACCGGAATATTCCAAGGCGATGCTGTCGACGCGGAGGAGAGATGGTAATTATTCGGAACCGCGAGGCGAAGCCGGCCGGATTGCAGTGGTGCGATATGTCGGGTCGCGAGCTCGAAAGCAAGTCCGAAAAAAAGTGGCGGGCGGAGACGCAGCCAAACTGCTGGATGAATTTTATCGCAAGTGGATTTTCGGGCGGTGTGGAGATCTCCCCGCTCCACATCCACAATGATTCTGCCGGGCGGTGAAGGTCCCATGACGAACCAGTCCGTCATGCTCCACGGCATATTGACAACTGTAAATAAAGTGGTAAAAGTTGCAGCGGGAATACCTTGAGTTGTGTTGCTCATCAACATCTTGCACAGCCGCAGATATGTGGGAAAAGTTTTCCGGTTCCTTCGAGTTGCTATCCATACCAGCCAAAGCCTACAACAATGCCTTTCTCCACACTAGGTACCTACATGATCCCATCCTTCAAGGTAATTCTTCCTAAACTCCTAACTTGCCATATCCATACCCTGAACCAGACCCTAAACCCTACCAGTCACCCTGGGACTTGGATATCCCTATAAATATCGCCCCCTTCCAACGCCAATCGCTACCTATGTTCGCAGGCCAATCTGCCCAAGGTACATGGCTCGATCGAGGCTTGTGCTGTTAAAAACCCCGGCACGAGGCTACTAGGCATACAAAAACTTGGAGAGATCCAGTCGCTCTTTCAGACTGGCTGCTTCCCGGCCGCCATCGCCTTTACCAGAGTCAGAATCACTCTCATCGTTCTCGTCATCGCTGGCCGGAATGATTTGATCTTCGCTCCTCCCTGTTCGGCTCAGCGCCGCCACCTCGGCCAAGTCGGCCTTGGGCAACGGAACCGAGGCAGGGTTGACCAAATAGGCTCCAATGCCACGAGTGCCTTTCCTTGCGCTCGACACAGGCGTGGAGGAGGGCGTCGCCCGGGTACGGGTCTGCTGAAGAGCCTGAGCGCCCGTGCGCTGAAACGGCGTAGCCTTTGGTGTCGGTTGCCTGCCCCGAGGCGTTGCAAAGACCGACAGCTTTTCGGTGCTTGAGGAAGGTGTCGGCAGTCCATGGACCATGCGAGTTTGACGTACTGCCGAGCTCGAAGCATAGCTGAACATTTGAAGACGCCCGGAAATAGGGGTTTGCGACACAGCCCTGCGCGTCACCTTCTGGGTCGATTGGACAACAGGCGGCGACTCTGGAACCTCGACTACATCGGGGGTCACCACCGCACACACGGTCTGCTCAACAGCCTCCAGGGTCGATAGCCCGTCAGAATCCTTGGTCGGCAGCTCGTCAAAAATCTCGATGACTGCCGAGTCGCGACTGGAATTGACCGACACGCGCCGGCTGCTGGGGTCCGGAATGGACCGAAAGATGTCGTCAATCGAGTCGTCGGACATGACGAGCTCATCTGCTCTCTTGGAGTTTCTTTTTATCGACACCGGCGCCGAGAAAAACTTGCTCTGCTCGCCGGTCTCGCAAGAAATATCGACCGTGGGCAGATCCTCGCACAGGCGCGCTTTCTTGGGCGGCCTCGCTGAAGTAGAATCCTGGAGCACCTGGACAATGGGCCCAGCCGTGTGACGACGGTTCTGGGAGACGCCCTGCCCTAGACCTAAAAGGTCGGCAACATGTACCGTTTGTCGACGGGCACGATCCGTGTACGGCCGGTTCGTGTTGGAACTGGCCTGAGGGTTATCCAGATATGGCCTCGGCAAGGAAACGGTCCGTCGGGGCTCAATCTGCGTGGCGCCCTCGTCCTGGGAGGGCGATACCGGGAAGCAGTTGGGATCCATCTCGCCAAGGGGGATCCTTCGGCTGTTGAAATACTCGTTGATGGGCTTTCCAAACGGGTTCTTGGGCTCGTTGACGGGAGCAGAGACTTGGCTGATCCTTCTCTTACTGGGCGACGACGGAGTGGCGATGGGCTTCTTGGTGATGGGGTTGACATTTCCCCGCGCAATCGACTGCGCCAGTCGCGGCTGGACGGCGGCCCCTATAAAGGGCATGCTCTCCACGTCGATCGACGGGTCCGGCTCCGTCAAAAAGACAAGCTCCTGCTTCTCAGGGCAAAAGACGCGCTGATAGAGAAAGGTGAGCTCCGCCTGCTTAAAGTCCGCCAGATAGTTGTCCGGCACCTTGGACTTGCCGTTGAACTGGAGCATCTTGATGACGCGTTCGGGCGTCTTGTGCTTCCGGATCAGTCGGTACGCAGTCTTGAGGCCCATCCCGCCGATGCTGTCGAGGTAGTCGCACCCGCTAAGGATGGCCATGTGGCGGAACTCGGCGTCAGTCCACCCCGTCAAAGAGATCTCGCGGACGGAGCAAAAGTCCTTGCGGTTGATTTCGACGCATTCGCCATTCTTGTCCATCTTGGTGAGCAGCCGCTTTGCGCCAAAGACCAGCAGGTCCGAGTCTTCCGAGACGATGGCATTGATCAGTCCTTGGCGCTCGAGATACACCAGCTGCGCATCCGCCTCATACGGTGCCACGACGTATGGGACCTGGGCCTTCTTCAGCTCCTCGATGAGCTCGCGGGCCATCTCGGGCGTCACGTCGATCGCCTTTTGGAGTTCCAGGTACGCTTGGGACGGCTTTCCAGCCTTGAGCAGCTCCAGGCCGGCCTTCCTGCTGGCTTCTCGACGAGCCTCGCGGGAGGCCTCAGTCCCTGCTTTGCTGGGTAGGTAATCGCCATCGAAGACGAGGTACGGGGTCACTCCAAAATGCTTGAACAGCCTGACACGATGCATAGCAAACTCGACATATCTGGCAATGGTCAGCATTCTGACGTCTTGTCGCCGTGCGGGAGAAGGGCTGCGTACTTGCGGGTGGGCTTGCCCTGGGCCAGCTCAATCGCACAGGCGATGGCGCCTCGGTGAAGCCAACCGTAACCATCTATTCCCAGCGTCTCGCCAGCGTATTTCCTAAGATCGGCGGTGCGGTGGATAGTCTTGAGCAACGGGAGGAGGCCTAAAAAGACGTCAGTGGTTGAAGTATATATGTGGGAAAACTGCTGTCGTACCGGAGATGCCCATCCTCAATGGCCCTCACCGGGCACGCAGCAAACAAAGCTCGGTTGGATGTTTATGCCATGCGAATGCAATTGTGTCGTGGGGGCGGGCAAACACGGGGTGCTTTGTTGTCGGATCAAGGGGCGCGCTCACCGCAATGTCGACGCGGTGAGATGGGCCCGCTGCACAGTACGTGACGGCGAATATGCTGGCGATGCTGGGCAAATTCGTGTTGGGGCTACAAGGCGAAGAGGGCGGGACTCGGGAGGGCGGGTAAAGGAAAGAAGGTGAATGTCGAGAATCGAGAATCGAGAAACGCGGTGGGCAATCGCGCCTGTCAAGCTGGCGCCTGTGGGGCCGAAAGTCGCTCCCCGGTCGAGATTTTGGCCCCACCTAGAGCGCGACCGCGTCCGTTCCCCCCCGCGACAGTGACGATGAACTACCGAGCAGGTATCAGGGGCACTAAACACTAGACAGCCAATGGAAATCTAGACCCTCCAGAGCCCGCCTCGAAACAGAGACGCTGCCAGTGCACCAGTTCTTGTTGTATCTGTCCAAGATGGTATTGTATTTCATCTGGAATGCCTTTCATCTAGGTTGTCTTGTGTACTATTTCTTGTATTTTGGCAAGATTCCTCGCCCCTGAAGGGGGAATGTCTAGGACCTATGGAGTTAAGTTGCCCTGTTTCTTTAACGACCCCACAAACCTCCTGCGACCACTCAACGCCAGCTTATCGGACTCTGCCCCACCACTATCGATATTTTCTCGAAACCAAAAAAAGATACAGACCACAAAGACCACACCTCACCACCACCGACCCATCACCCTCTTCAAAATGGCCAACACAGTAGAAAAAACTCGCAAGCAGATTGCCAAGAAGAAGGGCGGCTCCATCGATGCCCTGCACGAGAACAGTCGGAATGCCAAGCGCCTTCACTACGCCCAGCACCGCGACGAGAGACTCCAAAAGATTGCCCGGGCAAGGGGCAAGCGAGACCAGCCCCTTTGTTAGTCCTCTCTTCTGTTGAGAAGAGGCCGTCATCTAATAGAGGAAACAGTACAACGGGTATCTCACTTTCGGGATATTGTCAAGGACGGCGGGTACAAGGCCTTGAGCCTGGAGGAGGTTCATGCCAAGATCAATGAGTGAGGCCCCCCACGACACCATCTTCGGAACAGCCCGCTAACTTTAGGGCAGCTACGTTCACGAGTATGACGAGGAGTATGAGGAGGTCAAAAAGGCTCGTCGCTCCGGGAGGCCGGCCAGTACCCGGGAGGACCTCGTGAGGATGAAGATTGCTGCTCTCACCAAGGAGCAGAAGGACGGGTTCTGTAAGCGGTTTTTCACCTGCACTACGTCCGTCAAGCTGACTTTGATGCAGACATGCCAGATCTCACGATTGAGAAGAACGTGCAGCTGCTGGAGAGGTGGGAGGGCGAATGGGCGTACCTGACGAACTTAGCCTGGGTCAAGGTCATGGGCTCAGGAACCGTCAAGCCTGCCAGCTTTCCGCCTCATCTTAGCTGATTTCAGCACAAGAACACACCAACGCAGCATTCATGATACCCTCGGCCGCGATATTAACCTGGCCATTCTCCATTCCAGGGGCGAAGCAGAAGCAACAGACAGGCGGCTCCTATGGATTCATTGGTTGGGAAAGAGATTTGAGTCCATCATGTTCATCTAATGAAGTTATGACCCATTATCGATCCGGCACTGGATACTGCGTGACTTGAAGAAGGACAACACGACTTTCAGGGGGTAGGGCCAACAATCTGATCCTAGAATTTGGCGGTGAAAGGAAAACAACGGGGGCCATTCGCCGAGTTAACTGCCACGACGAAAATTGGACAGCCACGGAGGGTGAGAGCCGGAAACCTGTTCCACCAGCTGTTGCAAGACAAGGACAGGCATACCTGTCCACGGATATTCTCGTACAGCTGTATAAAATGGAGGTATTTAATTCTTGAAACTTTGAGCTTGCACACACATGCTTCAGCGACAAATTGCCCTACCAACGATGCTCCTCCCTGTCAATTGTCAATGTTTCATTCTGTTGCCACTCAAGAACCCCTCGGCACCCCTGTCCAGAGATAGTTTCTTATCGCTATCAGCTCCATTACCACGACACGATTGGTGGATCATACGACCTCTGGTCCGTGCGCACTTGAGTTTTCGGTGCTGGCCCAAAAAACTTCCCAGCTCAGCTCCCAGCTTGCAAAGCTCGAGACCCATCCACTCTCCTCCATCACCCACAGCCGCACACAACCTCCCGCCAACATGATGTCCCTCCGAACTCTCGCACGCTCGGCGCCCCGCGCTCTGTCGCGCGCCTCCTCTGCCTTCACCAGGTCCCAGGTCGCTGGTCGCACCATCCAATCCACCCGCACATCCGCCTTCCTGCGCCCACAACAGGCCTCGGCCTTTTCCACAACCGTCTTCCGGAGAACCGCCGCGGCCGACATTGAGGAGGAGCTGTCGGCGAAGCTCGCCAGCGAGATCCAGTTTGAGGAGGAGGTCAAGGCCACCCAAGACCAGCCGGCCAGCATCAAGGACTACCTCGAGAACGGGCCCTTCCAGATCAAGGATGTCCCTGGCAAGGAGGATGTCGTGCTGACTCGCACCTATGGCAGCGAGAAGTAAGTTGCGAGATGGCAACCGTGCTTTGACAGACGCTGACCAGATCTGCAGGATCACCGTCACCTTCTCCATCGCCGACCTCCAGAACATGGAGCAGGACGTGTTTGACGAGGACGCCGCCCTCGGGGATGAGGAGGCCGAGGGCAAGGAGGCCGAGCAGGATGGCGCCGAGGGCGAGGAGGACCTCGCCGAGGAGCCCTCGGTTCCCTGCCGCCTCAACGTCGTGGTCGAGAAGCCCGGCAAGGGCGCTCTAGCCGTCGAGGCCGTCGCCCAGGACGGCGCCATCGTCGTCGAGAACCTCTACTACTACCAGGACGCCAAGCTGGCGCACGCCGCCACCGCCGATGCGTCGCACGCTTCCCAGGACGTCTACCCCGGCCCCCCGTTCGGCAGCCTCGACGAGGACCTCCAGATCCTCATGGAGCGCTACCTCGAGGAGCGCGGCATCACCACGGCGCTGGCCGTCTTTGTGCCCGACTACATGGACATGAAGGAGCAGAAGGAGTACCTTGCGTGGTTGAACAACGTCAAGAGCTTCGTTGACACGGCCGCCTAAGCGGGCTTGGGTATATAATAAAAAGGGGCTCGGTGTACCATAGGGGGGCATTTGCTACGGACATGTTAATGACGCTCTCTCCACGATTCGGCATGTAGGATAGGGGTTATAGACTGGGGCGCATTGTACAGGACGCGGAGGACTCTAGCGGGACATAGTCAGCTTCGTCCCATGACTGGGATGAAGATGGCGATATGAATGGAACAGATGCCGGCAAGACTCTACTATACTTTTTGTTCATCTTGGCGTTGTTTAATGCGTGCAGTCAGCATTACTGGCAGTGTCGGCGGTCACTGAGCAGAAATCGTCTGCCATCTTGAAGGACGAATGACCGCCAGTGCGTGGCCAGGACAAACACAAAAAAGGGGGTGTATGGATAGACACTCGCAATCTGACTGTCTTTTTTTTTTGGAAAATCACCATGGCACGAAGCATGGACCTCTTCGGAAGGAGAATGTGGGTTCAATCTCTTCCTGGCAGTGGTCGTTGCGGTTTGCGGCACGTCGACCTGTCCGAGGGCTGCCATGAGTTCAGACGGAAGTGTTGTCACAGGCCCAAGTTGGACGAAGAACAGCATTGCTGTGTCAGGGGCAAAGCCCGGCCAGTTTTGCCAATATATATCCCGACATGGCCCCCAAAGTGCCTTTGCTTTCCCTGTTGCCGGGAATAGTGGCACGTCAGGGGTTCCCTCACCCGGGCAGGGGGTGCTTCTCCCACCTCGACCCCCATGTCTACTAGCTTGGACCTCTATGGCCACCCCCGACTAGGTTCTACGGTTGCTCTAACATGGAAGACCCTTGAGCGAGCCTATCAGACTCAAGAATCCTAGTTGCAAGGGGGCATCTCACTAGGGACGTTACTCAGCGCCCACCGGGGGGGAGGCACATAGTACCCTTGTTCTCTCTGCAGGGGCTGTAGCAACCGCACTCGGACTAGGTGCCTAGTCATCAGGCTGTCAGTGTTGAAGGGCGAATACATGTCAAAGTCCTTCAAATTGAATGGAACCCTCAGTGTGCATGATGAGGACCGTCGTGGCTCAGGCCCGGTCGAGACAAACTTGGAAGTATCTAGTCTCAGCAACAGAGCGATCAAGTGCCTACCTCGCAGTTATCGCCAAAAGCCTGGCCAGCTCACCATATTATCCCGAGACGTTTAAGTTCATCATTCCATATCTTGACCAAACCTCCTCTCCCCTCCTGCTTCTCGACCGTGGACTCCCAAGAAGCCTCCGCAGCGAAACAACAGGATATCGGCGGCCATCAGTCTCAGCAAAGATGTCCCTCCCAGCCTCTGAATATCTATATTACTTTCCAAACAAAAGATGGCAACGTCCCGCCCAGCACCGGGCTCACCCCGCCGCCCGGTCCGCACTTACACCAAGCTTCGAGACCCACCCCGGCCCGAGCCACCATCACGGCCGCCCCCGGCCGGGAACTGCCCTCTTCTTTCTTATCCAACCTCCAAATCGAGATCCCTTGACTCCCATCCCAGCGCAAAACACATGACACATCCAGATGCACTCTGCAACCTGCACCCCGCACCCATTCCCCTTAATTACAGACATTCCATGACCACCACAACCCTCACCGCCGTGCTGCGTCCAGATAACAGGACGAATCATCAATCTCCGCACTCTGGCACGATTCTTGAATCTCCGAGCGAACCCCGGGCCCGAGCCTGAATTCGCCGTGCCTGCCCCGGTGCCTGCCCCGGCGCCTCGCCAAGCCGGGAGGCGTGCGTAAGCGGGGTTGGTATCTCCGGGCCGGGGACCTGCTGAAACAGTGGAATCCGGGGGAGGGGGCCTAGCTAGGCTAGGTGACGAAAAGATGAAAGGAGACGGGTTGGCGAGGTTGGACTGGTTTGGGCTATTCATCCGTTCCCATCTATTGTCCCCCCCCACGTTCGAGACCTGATCCTCATCCGACAGCCAACGGGCGCCCTTTCTTTTCTTCGCTCGTCGTCATGGCTCGCCGGCGGCGGAAAAGACACACGCACTCTCATCCGACGCTCGGGAGGTCTCTATTCGCTCGTCGAGGCTTGCAGATCGACGCGATCCGATCTCATGTACTTGTACTCCTCGGATGTTTGTTTGGGAGAGCAGACAGACCCTTTTCCGTCATGTTCTATCGCGCTGCCAGTGGATGAGGAGATTCAGGATGTTAGGATGTGGGACGCCCGAGGGAAAGCGATTCTTCGATGCTCGTCCCGTGCCCGACCAACAAGTCGCATCGGAGGGGGGAGCAGCGGGAACCCCCGCCAAGACCCCTAGCCGCCGCAGTCAGAAATGTTGAGTAAGCAGCGGGCTGCCGGGGGGGGGGGCGGAAAACGAATCAGCACCACACATCGTACCTCTTAGTCAGAACAGGCTTTGTTGGGTATATAGTCCTTTTTTTTGCTCTGTTGCGTCATGGCCTTTCATTTCGTCCATGTCATCGTCGGAGTTAGTTCGGCTGGCTGGCGGCGTGTTTGGTGGGTTCGTTCCTGTTGCGACTTACATGGACTCGGCGAGATGGCCATCCGACAGAGCTGCATTGTGGCTTGCTTCGGGCTGGGATGTGAGAAGACTTGAGCCCATGGTTGAGATACCAGTCTTCTCAACTTCAGCTGGCTCTGTTGAATACAGCGGTAAGTGGCCTAGGAAGAAGTGACGATCGGAAAGCGCACCTGGAACTTTACTTCTTTGCAAATTCGCGGTGCTATTCTCGGGGAATCAAATTTACATTTTGTACATTCAAAGCCTAATATTGAGGCTCTCTTCTCTATCCGCCCCTAGTCCCGTCCAGGTTTTCCACTGCGTCACCAGCTTCCAGGCCGCCCTAAGGTAGATACTATCCTTAGCTCCATCGTACTGCTTTCCAAACTCTGAGAAACTTCGGAGCGCCCTGAGAAGCTGCAAGTCGTTGTACCTGTCGTCAAAGGTCGCCTTGGAGCGCACCGCGCGGAAAACGTCATCCCAGTCGCCAAGTCCCACAAGGGTGCCGCAATAGAGTCCATCCAAATCCACAACCGGCCGGAGCTGAGTAATGTAGGCCAGTACCGTGAGAAGCCAAACCCCTCGCACGAGCATGATTCTGTTGCTCTCATCTGGGACGCTTCCGAGAAGGATCCGGAGACCGTGGACCCACGCCGGAAGACAACCCAGATAAAAGTCAAATGCGGGACTGCCCGCCTTGTGGGTCGCGCAGACGAGCGTGACGGACACGGAAGAGAGCTGCCTCACAACCTCGTCGATATCTCGACAGTCGAGCATGTGGACGTACTCGAGGACTGCTTCTTTTGCCGTCGCATTGGAAAACAGGTGCGAGACCCCGTGAAACCCCGGGCCGGCCTTCATGATCCCGCACAGCCTCCCGTCGTAGGCAAGCTGGGTCAAGATCTTGTCGGGCGGCAGGACAGAGTTGCTTGCTCGCATCAGCCGGGGATGCGAGAGAAGCTCGTGGATCGAGTCGGACCAGTCGACCGCCGACAGGGTGAGCGCCTGTAGCACCAAAAAGGGGCTTCGAAGCTCGAGCCCGTCGCCCAGAAACACCAGGGGCCGGCCGAGCCCCGAGAATAGCCCGTAGAGGAGCGGCTTCTCGCCCGTGAGGAGGTGGGACATGGCGAGTGCGGCTGAGTTTCCCGAGAATTTGCCGTTCTCCATGCTAAAGTAAGTCATGTAAGCCCGCTGGAAGCTTTTGACGTCAGAGACATATTCCAAAAGGGGGAAGGGGCGGAGAGCTACCGGATGTCGCCCAGATACCGCGTGCGGCCTGTCTCGTCCGTGATGCTTCTCGGAGATGGCGTCCAGGCCCCGAGGCTGGCGCTCTCTGTCTCGTAGACAGCTTGTAGCTCGTCGGGGCTGCCATTCAGGAACAACAACGTGGCCAAGCCCTAGCTCGGGTGTTAGTAATCCTGACCCTCGCTTCCGACGTCACCAGCGGAGTGACGTACCGTCGGCAAGTCGTTGTGTCTACCGCCCGGTTGAATCAAGGCGTGCTGAACATGCGTTTTTGTCAGGAGGCTGTTGAAGGTGGCTTGAGAGCTCAGCTGCGCCATCATGCCATCGGGGGACTGCGCTTGGAGCTCTTGCAAGTCGTCTTGGTACAGCATGCGTTCTTGGTGGAAGCCACGTCTTCTTCTTGTTTCCGCCATGAGGTAGACTTGCTACCCTTATGTGTGTATGTGACTTGTTGAAGGCGGCTTGCTAAAGTTTGTGCCAGAGTGGTTTAGGACAGGAATCTTGGATGCGGCCCTGGGAAACGATGCCTGAAGAAGAAAGGAACAACCAGCCCAACGGCCACTGCGTCAGGCCAAGGTGCCCGGTTCCGTCGTCTAGAACCCCGGGCCTATAATAGTCCCACAACTTCTCCACGGCAAGCCCGTCCTGCTAGTTGTCGATCACCTCACTCGACGTAGTAGTGTCTGATACCAGGACTGGCATATTTGGCGACGACTCGCCAGAAGCCCTAGCGCCACCGTGTGCATCATGGAAGCAGGGGGGGCGATGCCGAACCCGTGGGGACTACGGCATGGAGGCCAGGAGTCGGACGAGCGGCGACCTCGCCGGAGGCCGGATCGAGATTCAAGAGGCCGCGCGACGGCCATCATTGGACGGCAGCCGCGAGAGCACGGCTGGACCGGGGACCATTTGGAGATGTGACAATTGCGACAGAAAAACAAGCTTGTGTGGGTAGGGGGGCATGGGTTGGGATTGCTCGGAGGCTTGGGAGGAAGATGACGGAGGGATCCGACTCAACAAGGCCGTACCAACCGCTTGGGTCGACATGTCTAGCTCGAGTCGCCCGAGGTGTTCGGTACGGGGGGATCTATCGAAGGAAAGACGGACAGAAACGGGAAGCGCAGTGCGGTGGAGGGGGGCCGTGACGTTGGCGTCCTCGACGCCGTGTGCCGTGTGGTTGGTGACGGGGAACTTTGTCGAGATGGGGGCTGTGGCCGCAGCGTGTCACGGCATGCCGGCAGCTCCCATGGCCAAAGCAACGTCGTCGCGGCTCTTCGGAGGGGTGGGACGCGGCTCATGCCGGTAGAGTGCTATGCGAGGGACATGGAGGAAGATACGAGATGGTGTCGGTGGTACAGAGCAGCTAGGCTGAGGGGTCGCTGAAGGGGTCTGGTGGCAGTGGAGCCCGCCTGGGCAGAGGGCACTGGAACACAGCTAGGGGGTTGTGGCTGAAGTCAAACGGGAGTAGGGCAAAGATGACAAAGCCCCGTCGGCTCGGAGGAAAGAACGAGAGAACGCGCAAGACCCGTCAGGGCAGGTGTAGAGTGGAACTGAACCTAGGTAGGCAGGCACGCAGGGACAGCACCTCGATCCCGTCCTCAAAGAGGAGGGCAGTACCGGAGGGATCCTAGTGTTGGTGGTACCTACCTGTCTGTCGTACCTCCCACAGCTCCATCGAATCTGAGACTGCATGTCTGCAATCCCGATCGCGCGGCGGAAAGCGTAAGCGAGCCTGGCCAACGAACTTTGAAAGAGCCCCTCGCTCTGTCGAGCCCGTTTGTCAGTTCGACCTGCCGAGGCATGGCGGAGCCATCTCTCGCACTCTCCACCCCCTTCCACCATCTCACCTGTCCGTCAAGCTTAGGTGGCAGGCGGTGTCAACAAAACCCGAACACTCGACCACGCGGTGTGCTGCTTGGTAAGGGATGATTATGCTGGACTGAAGCTAAAGCGTGGTCAGTTCAGTGTCAGGATTTGATAAGCAAGCAGACGGCCACTGCATGGGATGGAATCCTGCCTCAACACTGTGGGTCAAGACTTGAGACGGCCGGGGAGGCAGCGTAGGGCTGGTCCCGCAGGTTCAGGCGATGGCAGATGCTGTCACGACAGGGACCGTTCGTCCCCAAGGCACCAAGGTTCGCTCCACTCTGCTCCCCGTCTTATTTCCTCGCTGCATGCTCGGGGTCGGGCAATGGATGTTGACGACGCTCTCCACCATGGATAACCCCGACACTCTCCGACATCCGCCGTAGCCGTCGTTGACACCTCCGCCTCCGCCCGCCCTTGACCACCAGCCACGCCGCAGGCCCACGCCGAGTTGAGCATCCACCGCGTCGGTCCGGAGATACACATTGCTTGGCGACGCGTGAAATGCACGCGAGGCAGCAAGCGATGCGAATCACAGGTCGCAGTCCACGGGCGGTGTGGCTCCCGAAGCTTCTCGGGACCTTGACCCCAAAGAATCGGTCCCAATCGGTAGTCCTCGATAATTCGACAGCGGACTACGACCATTCGAGAATGCGCGCGTCTGTCCGAATTTCGAATCCCTTCGAGACAGCCTTCGTCGAGATGACAAGCTGGCGTCTAAAAAAAGAAAAGAAGAAAAAGACGCAGCCATGACGCACCACCACGACTCCATCTGGCAACGGGAACCGAAATCCATTTGTGCGAGGTCCTCTCCACCAGAGCTCGTTCGCTCACAAATCTCAAAATCAACCTCGGTCGGTGATCCAGCAGACACGGGGGCTTCTTGGCGTTTTTATCTCGACGCCTCTTGGCGCCCGTTTCGCGCCGCTTCCCGTGGGATGCCATCACGAGCCCATGTCTCCCACGCTTGATTGCGCCGTCTCGGTCGGCGTCGCACACGCTCTGCCACCCAGTCATGAGTCGCGATCGCTGGGACCTGCCTTCTGGTCGCCCGCCTGGAGGCCATGGACCGCGGGTTGCCTCTTGCCCCAGGCGCAACCACCCGTGTGCGACGCGACATGGATCCCAAGACACACGCAAGTCGATATGTTTTGAATGGCAATCTCCACGGTTCCCTGGGATGAGGAGCTGGCTCTCCAAAGAAACGACATAGCTTCGTGCTGTCTCATATCTCGACCCTCGGTCCCGTGGGCTTTGCACGGCCTCAGCTGGTTGATGGGGGAGACACGGCGACGGAATCACAGAAGCGTTTGCACGCATCGCCCGCCATGTCTGCACCGAGGTGTTGCCTCAACGCGCCCCTTTTCCGTGTCAACAACCGGCAGCATGCTCCCCAGCCCGTAGTCCGGTGTGGAACTCTGGGGGACGGGGGTAGAAAGACAGGATAACCTCGCCATACTAACCCGAGAGTCTGGCGATTGGTGTCCCCAGACGTAGGGACGAGATGGACGGCCATGGTCAAGGGATGGCCGCAGGGACCCCTTGTCCGTGGCCAGTCAAAAAGGGGCTCTATTTATTTTGCTGCGAATACGGAGCCGATTCCTGGTGTGTGCAACCTCCACAGTCATCAACAAGACCTGACCCAGCTCCAAGAAGCCAACCTCACGCTGAGACTAAGGACAAGACCGTCTCGGAGACTCAAAGGTCCCGGGAATGGGGGCTGGCAGCTGCTCGACAGATCTTGGTTCCGTCGTTACCTCAATTGACTCTGGCCAATTTCGACGTGCTCGTCCTCGGCCTCGTCGACATATGCCTACACGCTCTTATGAGGCCGCCGCGGACGCTCTGCCGGCCATGGTTTGCCTCGACCCCCATGCTCGTTTCCCGACTCGGAATTGGCCGCTGTCGACGACAACACCTTCATTCTTGCCTCTTTTGTCAAGGCCAACATGCGCGCAACAGGCTACCTCTTCGTGGCACTGGCCGGCCTGGCCTGTGTGGCGTGGGCTGAGGATCTCCTGTTTCCATACATGCACGGTCTCAAGTACTCAGAATATGATATAGCGATCAAGCAAGGGCATACAGGTAGAGTCGCGATGCACCGCACCAACGAGGACCCGGCTGACAAGACCAGCTCACGTCTGCAAGGACGAGGCCGAGTGGACTTCCATGACCACAGCCGACTTCGCCAAGTACAAGGCCATCGTGATCCCCGACTGTCTCTGCAACTCCAGCCTCGCCACGGTCGACTTTCTCGATGCCAGCAAGAGCGTGTGGTCGCCGGCCGTGACCGGCAACATGATCATCATCGGGACAGACCCGTCGTTTCACGCCAAGTGGTACAACCTGACGGGCGCGATTGCCATGATGCAGGACGCCATCAACCTCGTCGCCAGCAAGAACGGTACCGGGATGTATTTTTCGCTCTCGTGCTATTACCAAGCCGCGAGCACGCCTGTTGCCATCAGCGCCCTGTCGGAAATAGGCGAGTTCATGGTCCGAGGCAATCTCAGTCACCCGTGTCTGAACGACGCCCACCTCGTCGCCGGATCGAGCGTCATGACGTCGCTCAAGGACAGCATTGCGAGCAACTGGAACTGCAGCGTGCACGAGGCGTTCACTTCCTATCCCCGCTCCGGACCGAGCGGGTTCGAGGCCCTGGCCATTGCTGTCAACGCCTCCGGCCCTGGCCAACAGGAGTTTGCCGACGGGAGTCGGGGAATCCCGTACATCATCGCCCGCGGGGCCACCCCGTTGGGATGCGGAAACAACATCACGGAGCCGGCTTACAAGGAGGAGTGTGACGATGGAGACGCGAATGGCACCCCGGAAAGTCTCTGCTCATCTTCGTGCCGATGCGTAAACGGCGTGCTCGAGCCCGGCGTCTGTCGTCCCAATCCGACCTCTACGTCATCCCGCTCGACGCAGAGCACCCCTTCTAGGTACATTGAGGCCACGGACCGGCTTCGGCGTTTGCTGATTCTTGTTACAGCACCTCGAGCAGCCTGACCTCGGCAGACCTCACATCGAGCGATCTGTACGTGACGGTGACGGCGACACCGAGCAAGACCTCCACCTACGCGCTTCCGGCGCTCAGCAGTTCGAGCGCGCCGACCGCGACGCGAAAAGACCCCGTTACCATTACTATTTTCCCTAGCGTGTCCTCTGATTTATTGGCATCGAGTCTCGCCACCGGGTCGGCCTCTAGGTCCTCGGGGCCCTTACTCAGCAACGACACCTCGGGTGGTCCCGGCTGGCCAACGCTTCCGGTCCCTATCCCACCACTTATAACAGTGTCGGTTGGTCTTTCGGTCGGAGTTTCGATCGGTCTTCCTGGGCACCCTGACTCGGTTCCGGGGACCGTGACAGTCACAGCATCTACGTCTTCGTGGCCGGCTTCGAGTGTTTCTTTGGGGCCGGAGACGGACGACACCCCGAAAACCGTCACAGTTACCGCCCCCGGACCGGAGAGCACGGAGGATCCTGCTGGGACGGTGACGGTTACAGCTGGGTCTACTAGCAGCACTGGGACCACTGACGGGGCGGTGACATCAAGCGCGCTGCCGGTTTCGGCGAGTCTCACCTCGGGCTCTGGCTCATCGTCTACCACCACTCCGCTCGTCACCGTGACCGCTTGGCCTCCCAATGGCACCGAAACGGCCTCCCCGACCAGGGCATCGGACCCCGCGGCGAGTTCGGGGGCTCCGAGCACGTCCTCCGCTGCCTCGGTCGTCACGGTGACGGCCGAGCCCTCCGGTGGCACTGGAACTCCTGGGGGGACGACAACGTCGGGCGCCTTGCCAGTATCTGGAAGCCTCACCTCTGGGGTTCTCGGTTCCGGGTTAAGCACGTCGCCCGCCGCTTCTGTCGTTACGGTAACGGCTGAGCCTTCGGGAAGCACAACATCGGGCGCCTTACCGATTTCGGGAAATACCACCTCGTCGGGAGCTCTCAGCTCTGGGTATAGCACGACATCCGCCGCCTCCGTCATTACAGTTACGGCCGAGCCCGGCAGCACAACGTCGGGCGCCTCACCAATTCCGGGAAATGCTACCTCGTCGGGACTTCCCACCTCGGCTTCCGGCACATCATCCGGCGCCTCCGTCGTTACGGTGACAGCTGAGCCCTCCGGAAGTACTGGCACCGCTGGAGGGACGACAACATCAGGTGCTTTGCCGATTTCTGGAAACCCCACCTCCTCTGGAGTTATCCCTACGGGTTCGGGCACGTCTGCCGCCTCCGTCATCACAGTGACGGCCCAGCCTTCCAGTGGCACTGGCATCTCTGGATCCACCACAGCCTCTGACACCCTCTCGACCTCGGGAAGCCTCGCCTCCTCGGGAAGCCTTAGCTCGGCCTTGGGCACCTCGTCTCCCGTCCCAGTCGTCTCAGTCACGGCTCAGCCGTCCAATGGCACTGCAGCCCCAGAGTCGACGACTACTTTGGGTGCTGTCTCGAGTTCTGGGATCTCAGTGTCAGGCACAGTTTCTCTCGACTCTACAGTTACGGCGACGGCTCGGCCGTCCAATGGCACTGCAGCCCCAGAGTCGACAAAGACCACGTTTACTGTGTCGAACTCTGGAATCTCAGATTCAATCACCTTTTCTGCTGACCCTACCGTCACGGTGACGGCCAGGCCCTCTAATGGAACTGCAACCCTCGAATCGACAAATAGATCGGGTGCCGTCTCCAGTTCCGGAATCTCAGTGTCAGGCTCATTTTCTGCGGACCCTACCGTCGCAGTAACGGCCAGGCCCTCTAATGGCACCGTAACTCCCGAATTGACAAATACATCAGGTGCCGTCCGTAGTTCTGGAAGTCTCATATCAGGTTCAGGCACCTTTTCTACTGACCCTACCGTCACGATAACGGCTAGACCTTCCAATGGCGCCGTTACCCCCGAATCGACAAATACGTCGGGTGCTGCCTCGAGTTATGGAAGTCTCACCTCAGTATCAGGTACACTTTCTGTCAACCCTACCGTCACGGTAACGGCTAGCCCCTCCAATGGTACTGCAACCTTTGAATCGACGAATACATCGGGTGCTGTCTCTAGTTCTGGTAGTCTCATCTCTGGGTCAGGCACATCTTCAACTGACCCTACGGTTACGGTCACGGCTAGCCCCTCCAATGGCACTGCATCAACCGAGTCAACAAAGACATCTGATCCTCTCGCCAGCTCAGGAAGTCTCACCTCGAGATTAGGAACCTCGTCTACTGCCACTGCCATCACGGTGACGGCTGCACCCTCTAATGGGACTGCAACCTCTGAATCGACCAAGACATCCGATCCTCTCGCGAGTTCAGAAAATCCTGCCTCGAGTTTGGGAACGTCGTCTGCCACCGCTATTACGGGGACCGTGGACGCATCCACCCGGGCGACTCCTTCATCCCTGGCAGCAACCAATGGATCATCAAGCTCCAGCACCTCTACTAATCTTGCTGGGATGCCCTCAGAATCCTCGTCGGCGACGCTGTCGCAAGTCACGGTGACTGTCCGGCCCTCTACATATGTTTCCGCGGATCCCTCGCCCGGGACAGTGACAGTTACCCCTGTCGATTCATCTGGACTACCAAGCTCCTCTGCGGGAGACTCTTCTAGTACTGGGACGGAGACGATGACTGCGGACCCCTTGTCCGGATCGCTTACCTCGACGTCGACATCGACTGCCTCTTTTACACTGTCTGCTTCTTCGGCATCTGCCTCATTCTCAACGGCCACATATTCGTCGACATCGGCCACGGGAACTTCCGTCACCCTAGACGACCCCTTGAGCGGTACCTTGACTTCGCCTGTGGGCTCAACCGTCACGGTCACGGGCAGTAGTGCGGATACCGTTTCCGGATCTCTCACTTCTCAGCCGACGTCAACAACAGGTGTCTCGTTGAGCGATGGCCCGATGGGCACATCGTCTACGCCAATGTCCATTCCTGCAAGTGGTATCTCGACGCCTCTCTCTGCTTCCACAGTTGGTGCCTCTGCGAGTACCGCTGATACACCATCTGGATCGGCTGGCTCGCAGGTCACCTCCACGACGACAAGTTCTGGAACTGTGTCTGGCACCACGACTTTGGCTTCTTCTGGCACACAGGCTACATCTACAACTATGGATGTGTCTGGCACCCCTTCTTCGGGTACTTCTCAAAGCGGGCCCGCGACTTCCCCGACTTTGAGAACGACAATCGAGCGACCGACAACTGTTATTTCTCGCGAAGGCGAGACAACGCTGATTACGATGACCCCGGTTGTGACTGGGTCGTATACCTTGGTCAGCACATCAACTAGCGTCAGCAGTGGTGTCTTCAACAACACTTCAACTTTTACGATGACGCGCAGCAGTACTGCCACAACCTTTGCAACGATCTCGGAGACGGCGAGAACAGATCCCATCTCGACGTCCACCGGGGTCTCTGGTACAGCTACAGTCTCTGGGGCGTCGTCTGAGACAGCAAGGACAGATCCCATCTCGACGTCTTTCGGGGTCTCTGCCACGACTGCAGCCTCTGTAGAATATTCTGCGACATCAAGGACAGATCCCCTGTGGACATCCGTCGAGGCCCCTGGCACCCTAAGCTCAAGCCTCCCCAACTCGGCAACCTATTCTGGATCATCACCTACAGGTTCAAGCTCAATCTCTAGCGGACCCTCTTATAGCGGCACTGGCACGGCCTCCGCAGTCTCCTCTCTGATGCTGGGTACATCCACTGGGTTTTCTGGTAGCGGCACTGCCCCGGCCTCTGGAATTACCTCCGAGACCGCCGGAACAGATCCGTTGTCAACATCGATCGGCGTCTCTAACGTCAGTACCGCCACTTTCACTGGAACCCTCCTCGGGACAACTACGAGTGACCCCCCGGGTACTTCTACCGGGGCATCTGGCAGTGGCACAGCTACGGTTCCCGGAATCTCGACTGATCCAGCCGGGACTGATCCATTGGCGACTGATTCATTGACGACGTCCACCAGTGTCTCTGGCACCCCGGGTCCAGTTCTGTCGGGCTCGTCGTCAGCCAGTGTCAGCTCGCTCGCTTCCAGCGGATCCTCTGCCAGCGGTACCGCTACCACCACCGCTATTCCCTCCGAGACCGCCCGAACAGATCCGTTATCGGCATCCACCGTCGTCTCTGGTACCCCGGCTCCAAGCCCGTCGCCCCCAGCAACGGTATCTGGATCGTTGCCAGCTGCTTCAAGTTCGCTTACCTCGAGCGGGCCGTCTGGCAGCACCGCCCCGTCTTCTGCGCTCTCCTCCGAAATCGCTGGAACAGATCCGCTGTCGACATCAACTGGTATTTCTGGCACCCCTGGTCCAAGCCTTTCGGTCTCAGCAACGTTCTCTACATCTCTGCCAGCTGGTTCAAACTTGCCTTCTTCCAGTGGCTCCAGCGGGCCCTCGAGCAACAGCACTGCTCCAGCCTCGGCATTTTCCTCCGAGCCTGCCAGGACAGATCCGCTGTCAACAGCCACCGGCGTCTCCGGCACCCCGGGTCCAAGCCTGTCGGGCTCAGCAACGCCATCTGGATCATCGCCAACCGGATCTAACCCGCTTTCTTCCAGCCTGGGATCAAGTCTGTCTGGCTCAGCAACACTGTCCGGGTCGTTGCTACCTGGTTCTGCCTCACCGTCTCCCACCCCGTCCGATCCTCTTACCTACGACCCTCCCGGGACCGTCGTCTCGGGTTCCATGACGGCAAGCGCAAACCCAACCAGCAGCCAGTGCGGCCAATGGATCGGCGTCGAAATTATCTACATGGTCGTGATCACCGAGATTTGCCCCGAGGGCGCCTCGTGTATGTTTCCTCTACTCTGTTTCCGCGTGACATACTGACAGCGCCCCCCGCAGCTACTTCGACCGTCACATCCGTCCTCTCCACTCTCACCCGCTCCATCTGCGAGACATCCACCGCCAACCACCCCTGCTACCCGTGCATCATGCCCACCCTGTCTTTTAGCAACCACACGGTGACCGTGACGAGGGTATGTCCCCTCTTCATCCTGCCACGCATCTACTAACTAGTCCCAGACATCAATCGAATCCACCGTCCCTCCTTCCCTCACCCCCCTCGACCCCGCCCCGACCCCCGCCCCGACCCCAACCGTCACTCTCACCATTCAACCCTGCCACACCTGTGCCACGTCCACCTACATTGGCTCCGTCCCAGGCTATACACCCGGCGCGCCTTGCCATGGGTGCGTCCCGTATGGCGAACCCGTTCCCATACCCACCGGTGGCAGCGGTGGTGATCCCGGCGTTGCTGTCCCGCCTTACGGCGGTGGTGCCCGGTTCACGACAAACACGGCGTCGACGACCACCACCACCAGGACGACGGCTGTAGTCGTTGGCGGTGGGGATCCCGGTTCTGGCTCCGGCCCCAGTGCTGACCCGTACGGCCCTGGGGCTGGGGCAGGCGGGTCCGGGACGGCGACAGGTGGTGTCCCGGGATATGAGGGTGTTACTCCTGTCCCCGGACCCACTCCGTACCGACCGAGCGCCGGGTCAGGGGTTGTTACAGCTGGTGGCGCGAGGGAGGTCAAGGTTTGGGCTGGGGGGGTTGCTGCGGTAGTGGCAGTGATGCTTGCCATTGTTGCGTGATTAATGATTGCTGCGATGGCGATGGTTGCAGTGGCTGTACTACTCTTTTCTTTTGTCCGTGGCTGCTTTCTCTTCTTTGTAGTCTGGCTTGGTATCTTGTATAATTATCAGAATAACGGACCGGGAAAAGAAGGGGCTTTGGGGGAGGAGTTTTGGTTTTGGCTAATACAGATGGCTTGTAGTCTAATTATTTGCTTCAACGTTCCGAATCAATTGGGATTGCGCTATAGCAGTTGCAGCCGGGGGTCCTTTATTCCCTACTGGGTACTTAAATAGAGAGATAGGAGATGGCACACGCGACGGATTGCTTCTATATGGTCTCAAAAGCTACTGTGTCAAGGACTAGTCGTCCTCCTAATCTGCCCGGAAATGCCAACACCTTCAGAGACCTATCCCAGGCCCTCCCCTCTCATCCCCCGTCCAAGCATCGCCGTCAGCTCTAAAAATCCCAACGATTCGCCTCACTACTGGTAATTGAATTACCCCACGACGAGGAGCAGTGCGACTCCTCTCCTGCCGGAGGAGTCCTCGGCCCAAGCTCCCCAGACGAAGCCATTTCTAAACCCGAGGCGGGGCACTCATCCGCTGCCCTCGACGGCACCTCCGCCTCTGGTGCAGCCTCCTTGATGGCGGGCCCGCTATGAAGCGTGCCCGAACTACCCCGATCTTCCGTTTCCGTGACTGTCTTTCCCTCTGCAGCCTGGTGTCCACCAGGAGGGTTGCCGCCCTCGTTGGGCTCTTTGGGTTCTCTAGGCTCTTTAGCCTCCTTCTTCAGCGCAACCTCTCCAATCGGCTCAGGGGGTGCTTGCAGGACCGAAGCGGCGACCGGAGGTTTCGCCGGACCAAAGTCGAAAACCACGCCACTGCCAATAACCGGCCGCCCGGGGTAGACGGGGAGGATCGGACGTGCCCGTGGGAAGCGTGTCGACCTAGGGAGGACAGGAACTCTGGTTGTTGCTGTTTGTCGAAGGCCCTCCCTGCCCGTCTCCAATTCCCCTCTTCCATAAGCTAGCCCCTCGCTCGCCGGCTGGACATTTGCCTGGACTTTCTCGGGGACGGGGCCGAGGTTGGAGATCACGGTGTAGTCCTAGCCCAGCCCGATGTTTAGGCCGACATAGATCGAGCCTCTCTCCCTGTCGACGATGAACGGTTCGCCGGTGCGGGCACAGAGGAGTTCGCGGTAGACCTCATTGGGCGGTCTTTCTTGGCCACATTGTAATTGGGGGGCACCTTTTGGGGCCTCGAGACGCAGTCGACGGATACAATCCCATTTCGTGGTGGGCTTTCATTAAAATTCTAGGCAGGCTAGTTGGCATGCATCGTGTTTGATTAGGTTTCCGTTCGTCAGTCATTCTGCCTGACACTCCGCATGTTGCCGGATCTGGAGTTCGACCCCCCCCCCCCGGAGGGACCCTAACCCTGATCTTGAAGGTCTATCCAGACGCCTCCTTCTCTCCTTCATCATCTCCCCTACAAACCCCGCCATTTCTCTCTCCACCCCCCCTTCTCCAGCAACCACAACGCCTCCGTCGCGTACGCCTTTGCACTCATGTGTCCCTTGCCCTCGGGCAACGATGCCTCCTCTGCCAATGCGTCCAGCACCCGTCCCTCCGCAAAACATCGCCACATTGCAAACGCCAGGTCATCTTCGTCCCCGTCCCGTCCACCAGCTCCCACACCCCACTCCCCCTGCCCTAGCCGATATAGCATCCGCCCCAAGGTCTGATATGCGACGCATCGCTGTGCTGGCACCGCCGAGCGCGCCAGACGGGCCAGCTCGGGAATTGTGTAACCGGCGGCCTCGGGGGCCTCGCCGTGGTGGTGAAGGCCCTTAGACACGGGAATGGAGCGGCTGGCGCGCGGCGGGATGAGGCTACCGCGGAAATCGAAGCGGAGCGACGAGATGGGCAGCGAATCTTGTCCCGGGTAGTATGGAGACTCGCGGTCGGCGGGGGAATGCTCCGACGGGAGGGGCGCCATCCACGCGAGCTTGGAGGGGTCGGCGGGGAGGTTGGGGAAGTATTTCTTATGGAGGGTCTCGAGGAAGTTGGGATCGGAGGGGTCGAGGTCGGGAACCGACGGGGCCGAGGGGAAGTGTGTGGTGTCGTGGGCGGAGTCAGCGTTGTCGGGGGCGGCGGCATCGAAGGTGACGGTTTTCTTGGGTTTGGGTTTGGGCGAAGCGGGTGCAGGTGTCTCGTCGGATTTGTTGGGTTCTTTGGAGGTATCTTCAATCTTGATCTCGGGTGGCGGTGCTTGCTTGGACTCAGGCTCGGGCGCGGGCGGAATGTCAAAAGGATCGAGCCCCGTCGGACGCTGATCGAGAGTCGCTCGTCGCAGCAGCATCTGGATGAGTGTCGGGTCAAGGCTGTCATAGAGGTCCTTCTGCGCGCCGACAATGTCTTGAGGGGACATGCTCGACAGAACGGCCTGGTTCTCCTCGTCTATTCGCCTCCTCTCGGCTGCCGCTGCGTCCTCCTTGGCGTCTGCTTTGCCATTTCGACTCGGGCCAGGCTTTGCGGTGGGAGCTGCTGGCTCGGGCTGTCCCTGGCGGCGCTGCTTGAAGGCAGAAACGCGTTTCTTGGGGGCTGGGAATCCACTGCTCGCTGTGGACGTGGGATCGGGGAAGCTGGGAGGTTTGGTCTCGTTGACCTTTCGTTCTTGGACGTCGAAAATGGGAAGGGTGGCCTCCATCTTGAGAGCGGTGATTGTGTCGTCGATGTTGAGTGGGGGAAGGGGGGTGACGCAAATGGAACATGGAGATTTGTGGTTCCATTCCATACATGGTGGGGCACTTGGCGCCGCCGCATGGTGCAGGGATGCTTGTCCGCAAAGGGAACCTATCCATTTCTGTCGCCACGCCACCAGTGACACAGCCGATTGGCTGGTTCCCATTGCCAGAAAAGGGGAAGTAAACACCAACGCTCCTGCCTAAACTAAGAAGCCGGGGCTCGAAAATTAGGTAGGTAACAATTTGAGCGGGTAGGAATTACAAAAAAATCTGTGAGCAAAAATCTTCTCTAGCACCATGCCCCAAACTCCCACCCACTCCCACTCCCACTCCCATCTCCCGTACCACCAACCACCCACCCACACAACACCCACCCACACAACACCCACCCACACAACACCCACCCACACAACACCCACCCACACAACACCCACCCACCAAAATGACGCCGTCAGAGGGTGTTCAGCAACAGGAGTCAAGGATTGGCCATCTCGAAAGACAACTCAAGACGGTGTTGGAGGGTGTTCAGCGGACGGAGTCGAGGATTTGTCACCTCGAAAGACAACTCAAGGCGGCCCGGAGGGTGCTGGGCAAATGGAGTCGAGGATTGGCCACCTCGAAAGAGAAATCAAGACGGTGCCGGAGGGTGCTCAGAAAAAAAGCTTCAAGGGCTCTCCACCTCGGGACCCGTCTCGAGCACGCCCAGGGGGAGGTTGATGGCAAGGACCTGCAGATTTCCACCCTCGACAAGACGGTGAAGGGCCAGCAGGCCGAAATCGCACGGCTCCGAGAAGAGCTCAAGGTTGAAAGGTTGAGTGTGGCGCACGTCCGGGTGGATGCTGACAGGAAAGGTATCGAGAACGGATCGCTGCAGAGCCAGGTCAAGGACAAGCAGGCCGATATTTCCCAGCCCCTAGCCCAACTTCATGTAGCCGAGGAGAAGACCAAGGCCGCAGAGGCGGGCAAGGCCATATTCTCAAACCCCATGATGGTTGCCATGTGTAGGGGTCTGGCGGGATGCTGGCTGCCGTCTCTCCAGCTGGAACAGGTGGCAGAGCTCCCTCAGGGCCCCACCTTCGAAGCCTCCCTCGTGCAGCCGGCCACCTAGCACAGATCAGTGTAGGTTATCTGCTCCCAGGCTGTGCTAGTCCGGACGCGCTGGAGCTCCCTGGCGATGCGAGCAATGGCCTCGTGGTGCCCCTGGGGGATCGCAGCATCGTGCGAGACGGCCTCTCCGCCGTGAGCCTTGAAGTAGTGGAGGTTGGGGCGGGTATGGGGGGAATCGCTATATTTTCAAGAGCACCTGTTGGCTTAGTGGAGTCGAGACAATAGGAGTCGAAATCTACCTTGCCTATTCAAGCCCGTCGCTTGGTTTGTTGATTTCCGAGAGGTGAGCGCAGCCAGTGACCTGACCGGGAACCACCATGAGGCGAGATCCCAAGGCATACGTAGGTACCCACCTTTGGTCCAGCTGATGATATGAGCCCCGTTTGACTCCCTCGAAATCTGGATTCTGCACCGCTTTGCGAACCGCCTTTGGAGTTTCAAGTCACCACATTACCAAGAATTCAATTACAATTATATATGCCACCGAAGCACCAAGAGATCAAGACACCAAAATCAAACTCAATTTCCCTGTCAGAATTCTGAGTCCCCGCCGCTTCACAATGTGCCTTTGGACTCTGGAGTTTAAACTTGCCATCAAGAATACCACCACAACACCAAGAATCCCCCTCAAGATCACAAGATCTCCAGTGTTATTCTGGTTGCAATAAATAACTCCATCCCTCTTTGTTGATATTCAGATTGTACGCTGCTTGACGACTTACCTTTGGGGTTTACATTGCATCCCGGAAGTCATCAAGGGGACCATCACAACGTGAGGACCAAGACGTGGAATCCTCTTCAAGATCTCAAGCACGGCACACCTCGCAGCTAGGTAGTGAAATAAAACCTGGTCGTCTCTATTGAGGTTTGAGACTGTAGTCATTAATGATGCCGTGACTGGACTGATTCCTCCAACAATGTCATGTGTCCTACACTGCCTTGCTCCCCTCTGCTCTTCCGGGCACCCCTTCTCTGCTGAAATTCCGCACCTTCCTCCGAAATAATATCACACACACACACAAACTTTCTTTCTTCGGGTCCCTAAGCCCTGGCCCTCCACAGCCCCAAGACTCTTCCACGATTTTCCCCCGCCAAAAAAGACTTACCAGCAACAACCTCGCAAAGCAAAATTCTCAAGGCAAACAACCACCACCACCATCACAACAACAACAACAACAACGACCCCAATCTCACCATGTCGTCCATTAACTCTGACACTAGCACCAGTACCAGCACCAACACCGCCACCAACCAGTCCGGCGGCGGCCGATGCTGGGCCGGTCGTGGCTAGAGCGGCCGTGGAGGACGCGGAGGACAAGTCAGTCGCGTCAAAGTAAGTTGACCATGCTTTGAATGTGTACATCTATTGCAATTACTGACACTACCTAGGGCCCTGTTCAGGTCCGGGCCAACGAGATTGGCCTTCAGTCCACGACCACCTCGGGCCCAATGGGGAGCTCGACTTCGGTCAGCATCGTGGCTAGTCGGCCTGGCCTCGACAAATCCCGGTCGATGGCCCCCGTGGGCCGGGACACGCTGGCGGTGTACGAGACCCACCTGCGCAGGCACGGCTTGATGGATACGCCGATGAATATCATTTACACTCCGGCTCGGCCGGTCAACCCGTTCCACACGACGGGTGCCGTCGCGCATCGGCCGGCCAACCTCTTCCGGTGGGCGAGAGTACAAGGCCGCGGAGGTGGAGTCTCCGGTCCTGGAAGCGTTGCTTCAGGCCGTGGTGGGGGGGGTTCTGGTCCCGAAAGCGTCGCTTCGGGCGGTGGTGGAGGGACTGCTCGCGGTGGCACCTGGCGGGGTCGTGGTGGAGGAGCCACTGGTCGCGGTAGCATCGGACAGGGCCGCGGTAGAGCGGCTGCTGGCGGTGTCATCAGCGGCAGAGTGGGTGACCAAGGCCGAGGTAGCAGAGGCCGAGGTTACAGTCGGCGGGGAGGGGCATTGGAGGCCGCTACGTTGGACAGGAACCGGCAGGCCTCGGGGTGGATCACACACGGGCAGTCGGAGCATGCCGCCGAGGAAGAGGACGAGGACGAGGATGAACCGCCTCGCCCCGGCCTGTTTGATTCCTGGGACCAGGATGCGGCACTTGGAGATGCTCCTGGGGACGAAGATACCGGCGTGGAGCAGGCGCTCGATAATGACGAGATTGATGTTCGCGGGGGCATGGGTGAGGGCGAGCCGGAGGACCAGGTCAATATGACGGAAGAAATGGAGGGAGAACGAGGAGACGATTCGTCGATGGGGGAGACGGCCGTAGGCCAGAGTGGTTCGAACGTCGACGTGGGCAATGGAGCGATGGGGGTGGAGAGGCTCGGTGAGAAATACAAAGAGGCCAACCCCCTCCATGAGGGACTGGAAGATCCGAGGGTCAGGGGAGAGGAGGAGCAAGAGGTAGAGGGGGAACTTGAGGCATTGCGCAAGGAGCTGAATTGACTCCGGCAGAAGGAAGTGGCGAGCGAAAAGGAAAAGGAGGCATCCAGGGAGACATTGCATGCGCTGGGCCTGGAGAATGAGGCCCTTGCAATGGAGATCAAGGGGGTACGAGCGAATTTGGAGGCCTTAAATTTTGAGAAGCAGGCCATGGAGCTTCGAAGGCAGGCCCAGGTGTTGGCTCTTGAGAAAGAGGTCAAGGTTCTGCGAGCGCATGTGCAGGAGTACGAACGAGCCTCGGCGTCAATGATTCTGGAGAGCTAGGCGTTATGCGCAAAGGCTGTAGGACTACTATGTCGAATATAACAAGATATTCGAAGGGGAGCTCGATGACGGATTGCGAGTAGGTTTTACGTTTGCCTGATAAGAAGCGGCCTTAACGGACACCGTACCTTCAAATCTATGTGTTGATGAGAGGGCTGGGAATCGCTCGATATGTTGAAGAAAAGAAGTCGGTAGTTAATCTAGATGGCCTTGCTTAACCCCTGAAACCTTGGAGAACTCTGTTTAGTGTTGGGACTGGGACTCTAAGTGCTCCTCAAAGTGCCCGATTTCCCTCACCCATCTCCCCCCCGATAGCCTCAATCGCTGCAACCAACCTATCCACTGTCCCCCTAAGCGTCTGCACATTGACCACAACCCTAAAGAAGCTCCCCTGCGGCCCCGGCGCATAGTCCACCATGAACCCCCTCGCCACGAGTCTCCGCACCATCTCCCTCGTCCTCGCCGTATTCTCCGCGGCCGTCCCGAGCCGACCCCTGGGCGCATAGTAAAAGCACACCTGCAAGCACGGCGGGGGGTTCTCAGACACCAGCACAAAGTCGCTGCTCTGCACAATCCGCTCCGCAAAGTAGGCCGCCACCTCAAACGCGCCGTCGACCTGGCGCGCAAAGCCCGCGGCGCCGTAGTAGATCCAGGCGAGGGCGAGCTTGAGCGCGTCGCCGCGGCGGCCGCACTGCAGGGTGAGGTCGGCGAGGTCCCAGCAGACGTCGTCGGTCGGCGCGTCGTCGGCATGGAAGAGGTAGCCCGCCGGGAGGGTGTTGGCGCGGTGGAAGACGGCGGTGTCGCGGCCGAGGAGGAAGGAACACGTGACGGGCACGTTCATCATCTTGTGCGGGTTGACGGTGAGGGAGTCGGCGAGGTGGGCGCCGGCGAGCTTGGCGCGGTGGGTAGGCGAGAAGATGGCGGGGCCGCCCCAGCTGGCGTCGATGTGGAGCCAGAGACGGAACTCGGCGCAGACGGCGGCGATGGCGGGGAAGGGGTCGTAGGAGCCGAGGACGGTGGTGCCGGCCGTGGCGTTGACGTAAAAGGGGGTGGTGTTTTCGGCGAGGGCGCGGACGACGGCGGCGCGGAGGGCGACGGGGTCCATGCGGCCGGCGGCGTCGACGGGGACGGTGCGGACGGCGCGGGAGCCGAGGCCGATGGTCATGGCGGCCTTCTCGACCGAGTAGTGGCCGTGCTCCGAGGTGAAGAGCACGAGGGGGCGGGCGGGGTTGCCGTGGATCTTGGAGTCGCTGGCCAGCGTGTTGCGGGCGATGACGATGGAGGTGAGGTTGGACGAGCTGCCGCCCTGGCAGGTGACGCCGCCGGCGCGGGGGCCGGTGAAGCCAAACAGGTTGGCCAGGGCCTTGGCCGTGTGTTTTTCGACGACGGTCAGGGCCGGCGATACTTGGTATACGTGCGACTAATTCGTCAGACGGGTCGCAGGTCGGAGGGGAGGTGCTTACGTTGGTGTTGAGGACGGCCAGCAACAACTCCGAGACGACACCAACCTTTGTGTGTCAGTTTGCGTTGGAAAGACTGCGGAGAAGAGTGCCGGAGGGTGCCGGAGAGTGCCGACGAGTGGCTGAACCGGGACCTACGGGATTCGTGCTCGCATAGAGCTTGTCCATGAAACCCTGGTCCCAAGTGTTGACGCTGTTTTCGAGGATGTCGCGAATCGTCTGGAGCAGACCGTCCTCGCCCCGTCCCTCGCCGGCCGGGAGCTCGAGGGCTAGCCGTCGGACCAGCTCGTCAGGCTTCTGAGACGAGACGAGAACGCTGCGGGTGCCATGCTCAGTACCCTTGAGCGGCGCCGAGTCGTCGGCGGCCTGGACAAAGGGAATGATGAGGGCTTTGACGGCATCGAGAAGCTTTGGTGGTCAGCGTCTATTAGTAAAGCAAAGGGCCCACCTACATGGTCCAGCTCAGCGGCCCGGGTCAGGGGCTCAGGGGTCTTGGCACCGTTCATGTTGACGTTGAAGTCTTGAGGATGTTGTCAAGTCCGAGTGGCGACGGACAGAATTTATAGCAGGTCGTCTGAACCCACCCGCTTCAGCACATCATTTCCGCTCTCCTCCCGCTTGGCGGCGATGGACACGGAAACCAGCCCAGGACTTGCACGTGTAGCATGTGTACCGGAAAACGGAAATACCGCAGGGCCAGATCCTGCGAGTATTGACACGCTCCTTCGACCATGACCCCCACGCCGAGGTTGGTGCTATGTGTCATCGAGGGCAATATCGAGGACTGCCTCGAGATCACGGAGGTTGCCTTGAGGTTTCGTGGTGTCGACAATGCGGATGTCGTCGTTTTTGAACAATTCAATTCAAGTTGCAGCCCTTTATCTTGGCAATCTCCGACAAACGCCGGTAGGGGTCGTCAATTCAGCCGAGGTCAGTCACCACAAGGAGCCCACCGCGGTGGCTGCATATTCTCCGCCCCGTGGCTGTCGTGGACGCAGTGCCAGACGTAAGGCTGGTGTCGGCGCCGAGGCGGCACTCGACAGTCATGTGGGTGGGATTGAACAATTCCAGATCGACAGTAAGCCAGCAGGCCAGGAACCCGTTTGGAGGTCAACGCAAGAGATGTTGGGAAAAAGGGCGTCTGCCGCGCTGCGAGACAGATGCGGACCTGAGTGTGCACCCCAAAGAAGACAAGAAGCGATAAAGAATTACTTAGTCCCAGAGAAGTAACGGAAGAGGCCCGAGTTTCTGCGGCGGCCTGGGTGCAACCATGGAGATTCTCATCACCCGCTGTCACTTGTTCCCAACCCTCCGGTTCCTACTTTGGGCCGGCCTACTTTGGCCCATCTTGCTGGATTTGGGTGGCCATGAGAATCCAAATTTAAAGATTTGGATGCCGCCCGCGTCTGACCGCGTCTTAACTCCCGGAAGCAACTTTCCGTTTGATCTCGCCGTCTGACATCCGTCTGTTCCAGGGCTGCTAGTCTGACCCTTGCAAAAGGAAGCCCGTCACACTGGGCTCAGCACGGCCCGCGTCCCATGTGGAAAAAGCAAGCCCATTTTTCTTCCAATGCGACCCTCACCTCTCATCACTGCGCCGCAGATACAAGAAGGTGTGGCCACCACCACGGCCTCGCGACGGCGATTTCCTTCTTCCTGACAAGGTGGCACATCCCACCACAGCCGACAAAACACCACGAATCCCCTCCCACGCGACAGACGCGACCGAACCCGACCCCCGTCACCTACACCACCACCGCCGCCATGGTCTCCTCCCCCATCACCCCGTCGGCGCCCTCGCAGCCGCCCGTGCCCATCTCCATCACCATCTGCGGCGACGGCGGCGCCGGCAAGTCCTCCATCACCCTCCGCCTGGTGCGCAGCCAGTGGACGTCGGAATACGACCCGACCATCGAGGACTCGTACTCGATCACGCGCCGCATCGACGGCGTCGTCTACCACATCGCGCTGACCGACACGGCCGGCCAAGAAGAGTACCGCGGCATGTGGGCGGCCTCCAACCTCGGCGCCGACGCCTTCCTGCTCGTCTACGACATCACGCAGCGCGACTCGCTCGACGCGCTGACCTACTTTGACGACCTGATCGACCTCGAGGCCGAGACGCGCCTGGACAACGCCGCGCGCGCCCACAAGGCCGGGCTGCACCCCGCGGGCCGCGACGACGGCGGGGGCACCGTGCCGCCCGTCAAGATGGTCGCCGGGAACAAGAGCGATTTGCAGGAGAGCCGGCAGGTGGCGGCGTCGACGGGGCTGGAGTGGGCGCGGGCGCGGGGGTGCGGGTTCATGGAGACGAGCGCGCGGCTCGAGGTCAATATTGAGGAGACGTTTGCGCTGATTGTGCGGAGGGTGGTGCAGGCGCGGGAGCTGGCGGAGCGAGGGGGGGAGGCGGCCAAGCTGGCCGACGGGGGGATGAATAGTCGGGGGATGACGAAGCCGTTGACACCGCTGCCGCCGGGGAGCGAGGAGGAAAATGGGGCGCGGTGTGGGGGGTCGAGGGGCGGGTGGTGGAGGAAGCTGATGTTTTGGCGGAGGAGGAGGTGACGATCTAGGGGGTATCTTTTGGCGAGGGGGTGACGATGATTCTAGGGAGGGTTAACATTTGAGAGGGTTTATCGGGGGGGGGGGGGGGCAGCGATCCTGGGAGGGTCAACTTTGAGAGGGTTTGCCAAAGGGGGAGGTGACGTTGATTCAACAGGGGAGACTATCTTCTGAGAGGGGGTTTGACGGATCTATATTTTAATGGGATGATGGTATTGGTGGCGAAGGGGTCGGGCGCATGGTTAAAGGGCATCGTTACTATATCCCCCTTTATTTTATTTGTTGGATTTTGGACAAGGGCATTCTAGAAGCCCTTGGTGGAAGATGTGGCGGGAAAGGGAGGGGAAGGTTTTCACGAGCCTCTTCCCCGCTGGAATGTTGGAAACATTAGACGTCGACATCAGCTTTTCCTTTTGTTGGATGGCTTTGTCGCAGATACCACGGGCTCTCGAAGCGTTTCCCGGGCACTCGAGCTCTTGTTGTTTCTCTTTATGCAGCTAGAGGTCGCCGAGGGGACACGATAGTGTTGAGAGAAAATGGCATCAAGAAGTGATTTGAATCTATCAAGTTCCTCCGTCTTTCCTCCATCTTTGCGCCGACGATCTAAGAGCATACTCCGAGTCGTGCTCCTCTTGTAAACAAGCCTCTCGCGTTCGCCTATCCCTCCCAGTATAACCCTTCCGTATAACGCCCGTTACCTCCGTGTCCCAAATCCCGCCCTCTCCCAAGCTCCACGCCTCGAAATAAGCCTCCGCGTCCAAATCACTCCTTGCCTGCCCACTCCCGCCACCGCTTGTACTCGGCATATTCCAGCCCCTCCTTCTTGCCCTGGTACCGCGTCACCTTGAGGGCCACGTCCGTCCACCGCTCCTTGGGCCCCGTCCACCCCGCCTTGCGCATCAGGCTCACCAGCGTCTCCTCCTTGGTCCACCCCTGCTCGGCCGCCACGTCGGGCAGATACGTCGCGCCGTACCGCCGCCCGCCGTGCGTGAAGCTGATGCGCAGCCCGTGCGTGCCGAGCTCCCAGTCCATGGGGCCGTCGGCGTCCTCAAAGTCGGTGAGCAGCGTCACGGCCACCTGCAGCGTCGGCAGCTCGCGCGCCGAGACGGGCCGGAACCGCGTGTCGTGCAGCGCCGCCGTGAGCGCGTACGAGGCCAGGCCTGTGGTGAGGTCCTGGGCCTCAAAGGTGCCGATGCAGCCGCGGAGGATGTGGCCATGGCGCTGCGAGAGCGTGTTCCAAGTGACAAACAGGGGGGAGCTCGTGACGGTCGGGGGCGGGGTCGGCGAGGACAGCGAGGTTGCGGGGGTGTCGGCGCCGGTGGCTGGTTGGAGGGAGGTGGTGCTCGAGGTGGACGACGACGTGGTCGAGGTGCTGGTGCTCCCTGGGGACGCAGCGAGGCGACGGAGGGCGGGTAGGCGTTTGGTGAGCTTGGCACTGCCGGGAGGGGAGGTGGGTTCGCTGTCGTCGGCGTCGGCGTCGAGGACGGTGGTGACGTACGAGGCCCACGACTTTTGGATGTCGGCCAGGGAGAGCGGGTCGCGGTCCTCGAGGTGGGCCGCGAGCGCCTCGAAGCAGTAGAGGCAGTGCTCGAGGGTAGCCATGTCGGGGTTGTGGAGTTTCTCTTGACTTGCGTTCTCGTCTTGCGTTCTCTTGTCTCGGGTCTGTCGTTTGGCTGCGAGGTTGTCGTGGTCGTCAGAGGTGCTGCCAAGGTTGGAGGAAGCGGGCGGAGAAGAAGATAAGCTCAAGAGACGCGAGGGAGCCGCCGGCGCGCTGGAGACGACAAGGTGGAGAGCGGCGATCCGGACCCAATCGACCTCGGAGCGGCGCGGGCGGTGGCTTCGGGGTGAAGCGGGGAGAATCCGGAAGAGCTGATGGTGGGGTTGCTTGCGCGATGAGGCGCGGAAGCTTTACCCCGCCCTTTGTTGCCCTGTGCCTGTGCCTGGGGAAGACCGGTCCAGCCCTTTGCCTGGCTCGCCGCAAACAGATTGACTCAATCGCCAACACCAGGACTGCTCGTCAGGGCCAGTCGCTTTTAGGCCTAACGAGTATGTAGATCGGGACTTTGTCTCCAGGACAACACAACATGAGATCTCTTGTGATGTAGACTGGGAGCCATGACGGGACTCTTGTCTTTCGAGAGCCCGAGTTCTTCCAAGCGCTCTCATGGTTGGCGCTCTTTGATCTCAAGGGCATCATCTCAGGGCAACATTGAGTGAGACCATCACTATGGCACCAGGTGTCGTTGGACATCTTCCTTTTCTCCCGCAACAGCGCAATGACGCCCAACAAGCCCAGACCTCGCACCAGCTCTCCAACTCGGCCTGATCCTTGGGACTTGTCGACCCAGTCTTGCCAAACGCATGGCCACGGCGGCGAAATGATGGCGAGGTCGTAGCCAAGAGAAGCTGACAGAGTTTCATGAAACAGTGGGGGACTGTTTCAACTTCATTGGAGACTGAGCTGACGGTGTGCTGCCGCCCAGGCTCATCAGCCTCCAGGTGACGAACAAGCAGGACCCCACCGAGTTTCAGCTCGACATTTCGCTGGGATGTCAAGGAGAGAAGTCCAGGAGACTGTTTGTTTTCTATTCTCCTCGATCTCCGCCAGCTGAGAGCTTGGCGGCCCGCGGCGGCCCGGGCGCAGTCTGCGACACGACATGGGGAGCCAAGACACGGCACGCGAACATCCGACATCGACAACCGCCCTCGTTGCGGCGTGCGTCAAGGCACCGCTTCAGAAGGAGGGAATGCCGGTTTCACACCCTCGGGCCTGCAAAATTTGGCTTCCCTAGCACCGTTCTCTTACTCCAAGAACTAAGCTTACTCGATCCCGCAGAGCAGAGTCGCCTCGAGGCGGGCCTGCTTAGTGGCTGGTCTGGCCTGCAAAGGACAGCATCGAGGGTGCTGTTCATCCCTGGGATGGAATCTCGCCCAGGAAGACATCACATCGCTGCAAACCTTGTGCCTCCTTGAGAGCCAGTCCCAACCACCAACCCAGGCAATGGCATGGTTCAGAGAGCCCCAATTACATGGTCCTGAGAGCCCCACGGCCGTGGGACGCGCTCTCGTCTCAAGTGAGCGGCGTGGCGATGAACCCCAGCCAGATCCTAGCCTTCAGCTACGGGGCTGTTGGCGATGCCTCTGAAACGCATATCGGCCATCACTCAGGATCGCCGCCTTGGCCAGCAGGATACAAATAGGAAATACCTCCTTGACCACCCGTCCCTCGTGCTCTCTTTTCTACCCCCATTCGTCCCATCCGCTTCTCTTCTCTCCTTTTCGTTCATTCACTCTTTGCCCTTTGCCAAGTTCAGTCTGAGATTATCTGCTCGTCGCCGGCCGACATCACCACCAGTCCTTCACCTCTTGTCCATTTCGACTCTCACCTTCAAAATGAAGTTCACCATCGCCACCGTTGTTGCCTTTGCCGCCATGGCCCTGGCCTCGCCCGCCATGAGTAAGTCCTTGCCGTCCAGTGGGCTTCTTACACGTATACTGACTCGGCCCAGTCCCCGTCGTGAAGCGCCAGAACGCCCCCGCCGTGGATGCCTCGGTCCCGGCCATGACGGACCGCGCCGGCAACGTCATTCCCTTTGACTCGACCAAGGTGTACCAGAACCTCGCCGCCAACGGCCTCTAAGTCTCCCTCGAAGAGAATGAGCCATGTCGAGGGACGCGATGCTGCCCGCTACGGTCGACCGTGCCGTCTTCAACTCACCACGTCGGCGACAGCAGACAACCTCGACCTGATACAGGGTGTACGGGGATCAAGGGAGGGAAACAACATAAAACAACGGGCATGGTACATACATTTTAGAGGGGAGGTCGGCCAATTCAGTCGTGGTTGTCCACTTGCTGTTTGACCAACAAGGGCCTCGAGGGGTGGTGGAAGGGACAAATCCTGGGCAACATCTTCTGCCGCAGGTCATCTCTGAGCGGATACCTTTATTCTTATTTCTTACCGAGCTTGGCGAATCAACATTTTTAATGGCAAGCTTGCGCTGCCCAACTGAAAGTTGCAAAGTCTGTTTTCCGGCGACGGGCGAGCTTGCGGTGCTTGCCTCCGGCGGCCCTCCGGGGGCGCCTGCGGCGGGCTGCTCGCTGCGCTCGGAACGGGCCTTTCCCGCCGTGACCTTTCCTCACAGTTCAATAGGAGATTTCATCAAGCAATCTTTCCGCCAACCCGCCTCACCTTGGAAACATTGTCACTCCAGAGCCAAGAGCATCCTATTTTGGCCTAGCGCTGACTTCCCACCATTCAAACCGTACCCAGCTTCCTAAAGTTACGAAGCAAGTCCGGGGACGTGTATTTTTGTTCTTTTTTACGACACTACATTTTGAAGTGGAGATCTGTGTAAGGCCGGATTCCACCATGAGCTTTCATCAGAATGAGCCGAGACAAGCGGCCGCTTCCAAGGTCAGTTCTGGCGCAGCAACGCGCCGATGGCGGCTGTGCTCAACAACCGCCCTGGCGCGCTTGAGCAAGGGTTGGCGATCCTGACAAGACACCAACAGCCCTGCCAGAAATCCTTCATGTCCGGGCGGTGCTGACGGGGCCATGTCTATCTCCGGTCGCTGTCTCGACCTCGACAAAACTCGCCGACGACGAAATAATGAAAAAGGTTGAGGATCGGCCTTCAGCCCCAGCCGGAGCTCCTCGGGCTTGCAGAATAGGCAAAACAGTGCCAATCACCGCCCGCCATGGCACGTCGGGCAGCCGCCGTCTGGCGTGGGGCCGGTCGGTCGCGGCCCTCGGAAGAGGGCTGAAGAGCTCACCAACCAGGGTCGGCTCGTCAGCTGCGAGGCTGGCTGACCGCAGCAGCGGTGCTTCTTCATTTTACCCTGACTGATCCTCTTTTTGGGCTGAGAGGTATTTCTCTCATCACCTTCTTCTCGGTCGAGGACTTAAGCCGCCATTGTCCTCCCTGCGCGAGTCTGCCCCGCGGCCGAGGAATGCGCCGTGAGCGACACCATGAATGATGACCAGGGCGGGACAACGATAACATCGCGCGATTAACCCCACCGCCGTCAGTACATCTTGGATCGTGTACTCTTACGAAAAATACCTGAACATGGCGGCCATCAACGTCGACCATGTCTTCTTCCAGCGCGCCAAATGGAGACTCCAGCTCCTCATCCCGGCCTGGATCTTTCAAATCGTCGTCCTCCTCGGGTTAATGGGCATCTTTGCCTACCGCGTCGCGGAAACCGTCGACCACTACTCCGAGTCCAAGCAAAACGGCCAAATCCCCATGGTCGAGATTGTGTCCGTCCCCCCTCCTCCCCCCCCACCACCGCCCCCTCTAACCCCCCACTAGCTGGGAATCTACCAACGTCGCCTTCTCCACCCTCGCCCTCGTCTGCACCATGACCGAGATCGCCAAGGCCGCCGCCGAGACCCTCACCCCCTTCGCCATGGTCTGCACCCACATCCTCAAGCTAACTCTCGCCCTGGCCATGCTCGCCCTCGACATCGTCGTCCACATCCAGGGCCTCGACCACGAGTACTCGTCCGTCGGCCTCGCCCTCGACTGCGCCTTCCTGGCGGTGGCCATCCTCACCCTCGTCTACACCATCCTCACGTACCGCCGCCTCCTCGCCTACGAGGCCTACCAGCTCCCGTCCGCCGACGCCGACGCCAAGCGGCCTCCGCGCCCCCGCGACCTCGAGCTGGGCAACCACGTGTCCATCACGGCGCCCAACGCCGCCTCCCCCGGGGAGCAGCGGGCCGGCCCCGAGGGCGACGTCGTCCGGCGCATCGGCGTCGACTTTGGGTGGTCGGCGACGGCGACGGCGCGCGCCAGGACCGGCAGTCTCGTCGGCAGCGGGGTGGTGCCGCGCGGCAAAGCGTCGCCGACGCCGCCGCCGAGCGCGGGGGAGCTGAGGAGGGCGCAGAGCTTTGTGCCTGAGATTGGGCGGGCTGAGGAGGAGGAGGACGAGGAGGGGTATGACGTGGTAAGGAGGGGGAGTGGGGGGGTGGGCCGGCGGTGAGGGTGGAGGAGGAGGAGGCGGAAGAGGAGGATACGAGGAGGTTGTTGCCTGGGGGAGGGGAGAGATTATAGGGGGGGTTGCTGGTAATGGCTGACTTTTGGGATATGTGGGGTGGGAGGGTTATTCTGGGTATGGCGTTTGGTTGGAGGTATTGGTCATGTTGGTGTTTGGAGTTTAGGCAGGGTATCTTGGGCTGTTTGGGCACAGTTTAAAGGCCGAGAGTCTTGGGACGACCTGACCGGTGATAAAGATGAACCGCTGGGTGAATATTAACAACACCCGGAATGCGGAGCCACGGTTGACGATGGGAAGAACATGCCCCCCTTCACACCCCCTCCCTCCTCTTGCCCGTCCCCTTCCACCTCAGCTTCCCCACCCACCCCGCCCACGCCACCATCTCGGGTTCCGCCATCAGCAGCTCGACCGTGTAGTACCGCCGCGCCAGCTCCTCGTGCCCCGCAAACGCGTGCACCCGCGCGTGGCACGCCCCGCACAGCCACGCCACGTTCTGCAGCTCGTCCGGCCGGTGCCACCCGCGCTTGACCGCCTTGGCGTGCACGAAGCGCGGGATCAGGTGGTGGTAGCTCAGGTTGATCCAGTCGCGGCCGCAAATCTCGCACCCCGACGCTTGGGCTTGGGCCTTGGTGGAGGACGGGGGCGGGGGCGGGGCGGTGAGGGTGGTGAGGTAGGCGGTAAGGATCGGGGCGAGGAGGTCGGGGAGGGTGAGGACGAGGGCGGAGGAGGTGGAGGGGAGAGGGGCAGTTTCGGTCGAGGTGGTTATGCCGTAGGCGAAGACTGGGGGTGTTAGCTGTAGGGTCGCGAGAGGGAGGGCAGGGTCGGCGAGAGGGGGGGCGTACGCGAGTCGGAGATGGATGGGTCGAGGGTGGTGACGAGGGGGGAGACGTCTTGGGCGGTTAGGGGGAGGGAGTAGGCGGACTGGAGGGAGGGAGAGGTGGACCAGGTGTGCCAGTCGAGTGTTCGGAGGGGGGCGGGGAGGGTGGTGAAGACCTCGGAGCCGATGTAGTCGATAAAGTCGGAAAGGTCCTCGGCGTCTTCAGAGAGAGGTTCAGGGGCTTTGTTTTGCTGGTGCTTGGAACGGCGGGCTGGCTTGGCAGGGGTCTGGGTCAGGCGTTGGATGAGAACGGCCGAGAGAGAGTCCCGAAAGACTTCGTAGTTGGCTGATTCTGCTTCGGGGGTAAAGATTGACATGTTCCTACTTTGTATTGTTTTTGTGAGATGAAGTTGTTGTGCTTTCCAGTGGTAAGTGGAGATGATATCACCATCACGCCCTGTCCAGGCCCATGAAAACCCCGATTAATATAGTCGGTATAATGGAATCAATCCCCATCGGTCCATGACGAAACAAACCCCTGAATTGGACACGGGCACCCGGACGGCGTCACCGGCGGTTCCCCGCACAGTCACCTCCGACGCCGATTGGGCTTCCAGTGCGGGATTAGTTGTTGACCTCCAGGGCTCTGGGTGAGTCAACCGGCGACTCCCACAACAACACAACCATGGCGTCCAGAAAAACCATCATCGCCTTTGACCTGTACGGGACGCTGCTGTCGACCGAGTCGATCGCCGGGGAGCTCGCCAAGCTCTTTGGCCATGACGCCTCCAAGCCTCTAGCTGCGCTGTGGAGGCGATACCAGCTAGAATACACGTGGCGCATCAACAGCATGGGCAAGTAATTCCCGAGGTGCAGCCTCTTTCGAATCGGCGCTGATGGTGTTTAGGTGTCTACCGCACCTTTGGCGAAATCACCCGGGGAGCGCTCCATCACGCCGCGGGCGAGCTAGGCCTGACGGTTTCGGACGCCGATGCCGACAGGCTGATGGAGGCGTACAACGCGCTGCACGTCTTTCCCGAGATCCCAGCCGCCCTCAAGTTGGTGAAGCAGACGGCCGATGCTGACGCTGTCATCTTTTCCAACGGTACCCGCGACATGGTGGCGGCTTCGGTCGCGACGTCGCCTGACCTGAAGCCCTACGAGGGGCTCTTTCGCGGGCTAGTCACCGTTGACGGCCTCGGGGTGTTTAAGCCCGACAGGAGGACCTACGACCACCTCGCGCAGGAGGCTGGAAAGCTGGGTGCGCCGGGGAATGTCTGGGTCGTCAGCGCCAACCCGTTTGACGCCGTGGGTGCCGAAGCCGCCGGTCTGCGTGCCGCGTGGATTGACCGCGCCGGCAAGGGGTGGGTTGATCGGTTGGGGGATGTCATTGGTGATATACGGCCGACCATTGTCGTGGATGGCGTGGACAAGGCCGTCGAGGAGATTTTGAGGCGCTCATTGTAGGCGACATTGTGTGGTTATTGTGGTGGTAGAGTCAAGTTGGGTTTGCTAAAATCAGAGGGCCGATTGCAACCATCACCACCCTGAAAAAAACCCTAACCCAGCACCCACTGCTTGAAATTCATGGTTGACCTCCCTCACTTGAACCATCTCCTCGCAACCCCAACGTCAAGATCAGACTCAGTGCACCCTTGCAAGCCTCACATAGCTGTACTTTGGCTTCGCAGTGCCGCCTTCAACAAACATGTCACCGGCAACTGCGTCTGGAAACCTCTCCAAAATGAGCCTCCAGACACGAGACGGCCAACGTTCTCACCCAAATGTAGGCCATTCTCCAGCCAAAACAACTCCTCACTCTAAGGGCTAGATTGGGTCCTGCCGTGTTGCTGAACGAGCACCCGCCATCCACACAGGCTTGAAAAGGTGAATGTCCTCAGCATCCCACTTACCAACCTTGCCATCACCTGGGGCTGTCCCGTCTAGCGCAGGGCTGCACACCCCAGGGCCATGCAACGGCGTAAACATCATGATCCCCTTGGGAATGTGATGGCCGAGGACCGGTGTCGCGGACGGCCTCCTTGGTGGTCGTGAAAAGAGCGTTAGAGAACCGCATAGTCTCTTCCCTACCGCATCACAGTAGCACCAGCACTCTACTGGAGCACAGCAGCAAGTTACCGTCGTCGGAATACTCGGTGCTCGAGGCAGGGGGGGATCCCTGGTTTCTTCCCAGACCCCTGCAACTCAACTCAGCGAGATCGCATCCACGGCTGCATCCTTCCACTCCAGCCTGGCCTGCACCCCTGGAACTGCCGCCGCCTGCGCACCCGCCATTATCCTCGCCTGTCCCTCCAAGAGGCTCACCTGCATTCCCCCCATCTCCGCGTTGTGCTTCGTTTCAATCTCTTGCCGCCGCTCCAGCGCCCGGCAGCTGAACTGCTCGGCCTCGGCAGCCGCAAGGAGCTGCTGGTTCGCCTGCGCTTTGGCGTGCTCGAGGGCCTCTTGATGCTGGCTGGCTTGGTGAGCCGCCTGGAGCTGCATCGTCTTGGCCATGCGCGCGAGCTCGGACGTTTCTGTCAGCTGGGCTAGCTGCCTCTGCGATTCGAGCTTGAGGGCGGCGAGGGCGGCCTGGTGGTTTTGCTGCCTCTTCAGGGCCTTCGTCTCGCTCTCGTGCTGCAGCTGGAACCGCTCCCGGGTTTCATGGAGCCCTCGGGCGTGAGCGGCGTCCGAGTGGGCGTTGTTTCTGCGGTTGAGCTCGTCCTGGGGTTGTCAGCTGGTGGACTCGGCGGTGAGTAACATACTTACCGTCAGCCGATTGTGTTGAGCTGCCGCCTCTTCTTGCCTCCGAAACTCTTGCTGCTGCTTCCACTGGGCCAGCTTCTCTTCCTTGACGGCATCTGCTACCTCCTTGGGCAGCCCTATGGCGCCCGGGGGCTGGGGGCCGGACTCGGCATAGAAGCGGTCCACAAATTGCTGTGACTTCAAGAGGCGGATGAGAGACACCTTCTCTCTAGAAAGCTTGTCTGGACACAGCTGTTCGATGTACTTGGTGGGCGAGCGGAAGAGCCCGGTTGCGAGATCGGCATAGAGGTAGTCATCATCGCGGCTGGGGTTCCGCCATAGCTGAGAGACGCGGAGGATCGCGCCGACGAGGGCGTGAGCCGACGTCTTGTTGTCGATGGCGAGATGGAGGAACGACTTGTCATGCACGGGACGCCACTGGGGATCAGGAAGAGGGAGCAGCTCGCGGATGGCTGCTTCGGCCTGAAACTCCCAGCTCGGACCCGAGCCACTGGCCTTGAAGCATAGTTCTGCGAGCGGGCGTCGCCCGTCGAGGCCGGCGTGCGGGTAGTGAATGTCGTGCCCATGGCTCCTGAGCAGTTTGATGCTTGCAATGTCGAGGCTGCGGGCGGCAATGTGAAGGCTTCCATCGTCAACTTTGGCGCCGGCTGCCATGAGAGCCGCTATGGCCCCGGCATTCCCTGCTTCGGTTGCACGGCAAAGAGGAGTGCGCCCGACCGAGTCTGGAAGTTGAAGGTGGAATTCCCCCTGGAGACCCACCAACTTTCTGAGAACCGAGAGACGCCCCAAACCGGCCGCGAGATGCATGGCCGTGAGCCCGTCTGCTGGGTGGATAAAGTGAGGCGCAGCTGGAGACGTGTGAGAATTATCAATCACTGATGGTTTGAGGGCACGTACCCAGCGGGTGGTCTAGAAGGTCCAGCACGACTTCTTCAGACGCTCGTCCATCCTTGGCAAGCGCCCACATCAAAAGAGTGGTGTCGTCCCCGATCTCATTCTTGCACGAGCATTTCATCATGGGCTCACATCCATTGTCCAGTAGTTGGCGGAGAATGGTGGCGCCAGAGGGGAACCTCTCGAGGGCGAGCCGCAAGAGGGTGTGCTGTAGAAACCTGGCACCTGACCGCTGCAGGCAAAGGCTCACCCAGCGGACCAACCACTCCTCGTCATGGATGGAGCTGATCAAGGCGCGGACGGCCTCATCTAGACGGAACGATGGCGCGGTCATGAGTCGCTCGGCGCAGGCGATGTGGTGTTTCTTCGCGGCCGCGACGATGCATCGAGCATCCTCCGCCATGGGGTCTGCTCCGTGGCTGATCAGGAGGCTAATGAACTCGACGGGCAAAGCCGTTGCCGTCTCCGAACAGACGGTGAGCAGAGTCGGGGTCAGTATACGGTGCGGAACCCTGAGGTTCATGAGGAGAGCTGCTGTCTCGATGTACTGAGGGGACCCGAGATGGCCGGTGCGGGCGAGCGACTGAAATACCGAGACCAGTAGAGGCTCTGGGATCCCTTGCCTGACCATCGCCGCGACATCCTGGACGTATGCGTGCGTGACGGCGTAGGATAGAGCATCCTCGGCCAGCGGTGGCACGGGTCCGCCCACCGCAAGCAGCGACTCCAGCAGCGGGAGGTCGCGGCTTTGGACGGCAGATAGGAGATGCGCTGCTCTGTCGTCCAGGCTGACGCCAGCGGAGAGCAGAAGGGCCGTAAGCTCTGTTCTTGGCGAGCCCGGGGGAAGAGCCATGGCGGTTTTGAAGCCACGAGATATTGTCCGCGGCTTGATCCTGAGGTCGCCCAAGAGAGCCTTGAGCAGATGAACACTGCCCCGTTCGATGGCCTTGACGAGCGCCCGACCCTGGTCATGATCAACGGAGGCTCCCTTCCGGACCAGCAGGTCAATTAACGCCATGTCAGAGTCAGGCTCCTCCACAAGTGTCACGAGGGCTTTACTCTGGCCAATTTCGGACGCCGAGTCCCCCAAGACCAGCTCACACAGGGCCATCCGGTCCGCGCGCGACCGCCGAGACAGGGCCGCTTTGAGCGTGGCGGACCTCGCGGCCTTGTCCTTACGGATCCTAGAGAGAAACGAGCGGATCAACTCCAAGTCCAGAACGGACTCGGCGACAAGAGCGGCAAGCCTCTGCCTCTCCCTAATCTGGCCTGGGCTTGACGCTTGGAAGAGAAGTCTGCACAGCTCCCTCCGTGCAGCTCCTCCCTGGGCAGCGAGGCCCATCTTCAGGCCGTCGGACAGCATAGCGGTGCTGGGAGATTTCCGGAGCAGTAGCCGTACCAGCTCCAGATCTGCATCGGCCTCCCGAACGATGTCCGCCAAGGCCTCGCCCTCGCCAATGCTGGAAGTCGAGGCCGCAATGATGATCGCGCAAACCTTCCTCCGAACCGTCCGCGGCTGCATGACAAGGCCGGCCGTGAGCATTCTGGACAGATCGGCGGGGTCTCCAGTCGCCGCTTCTCGAACAAGAAGAGACGTGACGCTGAGCATTGGCTCCGTGGGTCCGGAACCAAAAGCCTCGTAGGCGGCCACCAAGGCTCGGCTTGCGATGGAGGCAGTTGGCGTCGCTGCGCAGAGCTTCTGGATCAAATCAACATCCCCACGTTCAACGGCAATGTGGAGGCTGTTTGCTCCGCCAACGTCCACGTAGCTTGAGCGTGCTCCGTGTCGTAAAATGGTGCTGATGACGGTTTGGTTCGAATTTCGAACGGCTCGTAGTAGGAGTTTCGACAGAGAGTCCTTGGGCTCCTGCACATGGGGAGCCAAAAGATCCAGCATTTCGGCCCGTGTTTGCTCTGACCATCCGTCAGAGATTCGTTCAGTCGCCGCCGAGGCCACGTCGCTTGGAATAACGGTGCCAGACGCTACCACGAGACGGAGAATGTCGACGTGGGACGTTTCTACCGCAGCCTCCAAGGGGCTAAAGGGAGGCTGGCCACCTCTCACGTGTGAAGGGACGCCGTGGGAGACCAGGAGCCGGATGTGTTCAACGTTCTCCGCCTTGACCTCTTTGAGAAGGAGGGCGCGCAGGTCCGGTAGATTCGGCTCCACGCCAGCCGCAAAGAGGAACGACAGGACGCGCTGTCTTGCGTCAGCGTGTTGGATCCTTGTGGCGGCCCGCACGCACGGCTCGGAGTGATGAATGTCTCCCAAGGCCGGCCAGCTGTGGTGGAGCGCGGCGGAAACGGTCGCCAGGGTCTCGAGGTTACCGAGCTCAATGGCCTGGAGCAGTAGGGCAGCGGACTCTGCCGCGGAGGGTGGGTAGCTGGTCAGCAGCATGGAAAGCACCGTGCGCGATTCTCGAGAGGACATTCGCATCATCGTGGCTATTGCCAGCGTGGAAAACTCAGGCGGCGGTGAAGCGGGAGCAGCAAGCCATAGGTTGACAAAGTCCATGTCCAGCGGCTGGGAGGTAGCTGCGGAGAAGAGATCGGGCCTAGGGGGGAATGGCGCGTCGAAGGCGACCAGTTCGCGCGCGACGGCGTAGTCTTTTCGGTCCAGGGCGGCTTCGAGAGCGGCCCCCAGATCTTTCTGGGACCCTCCCGCCTCCAACAGACAGGCCAACGCATCGCCGGCGCTCTGATCTGCTGCGAGAGATATCCATGGACATGGCCCGACGTCCGAGGGCTTTGGCTTGCGCAAGCGGAACGACTCTGGCGGCGGGCCTTGGGAGCGCTTCCAGATGTTGTCCACGTCGTTCCCGTCCGAGTCAGAGGCAGTCTCCAAGAGGGCAGCCAGGACGCCGCCGGGCGTCAAGGTCTCGTGGGAAAAGTAGTTGGCCACCCCCTTTGCAACCTCGTAGGAGGAAAAGGTCCACTGGCCAGTGTCGGCGAGGACCTTGTTCTTGCGCTCGCTGCGAAAATGGCGTCTCTTGGACTCGTCCGGGGCCTTGTACGAAGGATCACTTGTCCGGAGGTGGACAAGCAGTTCCCGCGCCCGGTTACGGTCCTGCGGAGTCGGCCGCAGCTTCGGTGACGGCTGCAGTCGTGGTGGCCTTGGCGCGGGTGTGAGGTTGGGGAACCCCAGAATCCCAGACAAGTCTCTTGGTGGCATATTGTCGAGAGAGATGCCGAAGCAAAGGAAGCGAGTTGCAGAGTGGTGGCCTCGGCGCAGGTGTGAGGTTGGGGAACCCCAGAATCCCAGACAAAGTCTCTTGGTGGCATATTGTCGAGAGAGATACCGAAGCAAGGTCGCGAGGTGCCGAGTAATGGCTCTTGGAGGCGGCCCAAATAGGGGCAGAAGTCACTTCGATCGGCAGTCTTGCGCAACATGCGACCCCAATTCCGCAGCGAGGGAACGCCTTGCTGTCAGGAGCACCAATAAGGAGTCAAGAGAAGCAAGTTCAACGCAGACAGCCTCGATATGTACGTTTCCGGGCGAAATGAGGCGTGTCAAGGCATAATTTCCAGTGTCTGCCTATGAGATGGCTCTCAGGACATGAGGCGGACTCCCGCAGGACGCCTGCAGAAAAGTTGAGAGAGCCGAGTAAAGTGGCCTGTCGTGGAAGACCTAGTGGTTTGCTTGTCTTGCTGTCGCACAAGAGCCTTGTCTCCAACCAGGATGGGATGCATCGGTTCCGAGGACGCAGCGGGGGAATAAAATCGTTGCGGCTTGAAAACTGCCCACCATCTCATTGTCCGCGCTGCAACAACTGTGAGGATAGAATGGAAGTGGCGTTGGCTGTAGGCGTCTTCGCCGCCGTCATGGCATCCATCTCGGCCTTCTCAGATGGGCAAGGCCTCGTTCGTCAATGGAGGGACAAGCGTCGGGCCAGAAAGCAAGCCATGCTCCTGTTCGCCGGTAAGCCATTTTGCGCTGCTGGTCGTTCGCAACCCGAAGCATCACACTTACTTGACATGCCATCGCGCTTCCAGATCAACGGCCCCTCTTCGGGCCGCACCGCCCTCTACACCTGGACTGGTACCACGACGATGACATGGACTATGACAGGCTCAGCGCCAACCTGACCACCTCCCCCCGACACATCCAAGCCGAGTACAGCCGGCTGTCCAACGTCGCTGGTCCTTTATTTGGCAGGGGCGACGCCATGGCCCTCGGGCAGATGCGGTCCGGCCTAGACCGCTTCCACCAGCGACTAATACAAAACATCTCGACGGCTATCATGGTGACGGCCATGGATGGCCTCTTGTTGCCGGTCGGCACGTTGTTCTCGGAGACAGACGCGTTCCGGAACAGCAACCTGTCGTCGATGGCGGGGCTGTTTCAGCGAGTCTATGTCGTGCGGCCCATTCCCCGCGGGTTGACGGCGGGGACTGGTCTCACCGGGAGTGGCATGGGGGGGAGTGGTATGGCCGGGAGTGGCATGGCGGGGACTGGCCTCGCCGGGGGTGGCATGGCCGGAGGTGGTATGGCCGGAGGTGGTCTCGCCGGGACGGCGCAATTGCCCAGAGGGTCGAGCGTGGCGTCGTCGTGTTGGTGTGAGAGGGTGGGAGGACTCTTCCTCTGTGCCTTTTGCGGCAAAAGGGGCGGTGCTTTTAGTTAAGAGCTGGGTCGAGATTTGGGGAGTGGGAGGGTTGAAAGTTGGGGAAATTCAAGATCGAAGACGCGGTATCAACGGGGTCGGGGTTGGGTTGGGGTTAAACACCCAATCTTTTGGCGACGCTTTCTTTCTCTCCTGATGTATTTCGCGTTTGACAGACGGTCCTCCGTAAATCGTTCAACAAAAAAATATCGACACCGGAATACCCGCCAGACCGCGCCGCCCGTTCGGCTCGCACGGCAGCCCTACGGCATTCCCCGTGGCCTCAGCCACTGCACTGAACCAACGCCATGGTCCGAAGGCTGCGATGCATGCGTGGCATGCTGACAACCGGGTTTTGGGGTGCTGTCGCCAATGACAGGGCGGCTGAGCCATGATCGCCATTCCAGGTTCCCGCCTCGACCCGTGGACACTCTTTATCAAAAGAGACGGTATCGTCCACTTCCATCGTCTCCTCCTTCATCCCAGGCTCACCAGGCATGATTCTGTTCATTTCCTACATTGCCTCTCTCGTCGCGCTCGTTGCTGGACTCGCCGCCATGTTTGGCCTGGGCCGGCTCTGGCGAAGGGCGCCAGCGGTGCCCAGCCCAAACGGGACGAGGTTCTTCGGCTCCCAGGTCGGCGACAGGTCCGTCATAAACTACAGCTACACCGACATGCCATGGCGGCTGATGGCCTTTGACATCTACTACTTCTTCTTTTTCATCTGGGCCCTCCCCCATATTATTGTGCCCATCACCCCGACTGACTCGGGCGACCTCGCCGAGCTCTCGCTGACCCGCGGAAACCTCTTTTGCATCGCCATCCACATTGTGCTCTGCCTCCTCCAGCTGGGATTCATCATTTCCATCCCGGGCCTGATCCTGCTGCCGATATGGACCGCCGTTCTCCTTGTCGCCGCCTTTTTTGCCGTCAATCACGGCCTCTGCTGGCTGCTCAACGGCCCCGAGGTGGAATACCACTCCAATTCCGAATACGCCCCGGCGCTGCCTGAACATGCCCATGAACAATGGATATTCATCAACGGCGTAGCTGCTGGGTAGGCTGAAGCCACTGCAATTTCCCTCTCTCCTGCGCTAACACCACCAGCAAACACTGGATGCAGGGCAACCTGGATCGGCTAGCCCTCACCTTTAAGCGCCCGATACTGGGCGTCCATAACAAAACGTGAGTCCAGCCAGCAGTTCGGTATCTGCCAAATCTAACAGGCCAGGGCCGGAATCATCTTTGACGTCGTCGAGTGCCTTGTCCAGCGGAACCTGGCCTTTGCTACCACCGACGTCCGTGTCTGCTACCGCATCATCAAGGAGAAACTGTACAACCCCCAGTACTCCAAGGTCGTCTTTGTCCTGCACTCGCAGGGCGCCATCGAAGGCAGCTTGATCCTCGACTGGCTCCTCCAAGAGACCCCCCAGGACCTCCTCTCCAAGCTCGAGGTCTACACGTTTGGAAACGCCGCCAACCACTTCAACAACCCCCACCGCCACATCCACTCCCAGAAAGCGGCCCTCAACAACCCCATCGCCGCCTCGACCGATGCCACGAACCTCGCCTCCCCCAGCGCGGTCCCCATCCTCCGCGCACCCTCCCCCAACAACCCGCCCCAGGACGGCACCGGCCCCGTGGAAACCACCGCCTCCGGCTACTCCCTCGTCCCGGCTCTCACGTCCGAGACATCCTCCCTTTCCCCCTCGAGCGTCTCCGGCCGCGCCATCGGCCACATCGAGCACTACGCCCACACGACCGACTTTGTTGCTCTCTGGGGCGTCCTGCACTTTGCCACCTCGGCCCTCAGCTCGCACAGCATGCCGCGCTTCATCGGCCGCGTCTTTGCGCGCACCAGCAGCCGCGGGGGGCATCAGATGGTGCAGCACTACCTCGACTGCATGTTCCCGCTCGAGAAGCACGCCGACCCCGCCAAGGGTTTCGTCGGGTGCCTCGAGGAGGGCAACGAGTTCATGGAGAGCGAGATTGTAATTGGTGCCGAGGGCGAGGAGATGGCGGCCGTGCGGGAGGCCATGGGCGCCAGCTGGCTGGCCAGAGGGGATAGGGATAGTGCAGCGGGTGTAGAGATTCATGGCGGGAGTCCGGTGGAGACGAGGGGGCGGTTCAGGAGTCGAGTGGGGGAGGTGGCAGAGAATGGCAGGCGCGAGACAAAGGTCAAGGTCAAGGAGTTGAGTCGGTTGTGGCTGTATAGGAACGGCAAGAGTCCGGCAGACACGCCGCCGTTCTTGATGAGGGATGGAGATGGCTTTGTAAGAACCGCGACGTTTTAGGATGGGAAGAGCTGGATGGTGGGGTTCTAGGATATAGAAACAAGCAAATTTGGATAAATTACTCTTTCGCAAGCCTCGGAGCCATTAGTTCTCAGTAAGGGGGAGGGCCGGTGGCGCTTCCATGCCTCCGGCGGCCCTCCGGGGGCGCCTGCGGCGGGCTAATCGCTGCGCTCGGAATAAAGCCGCTCGCAATGTCCCCGTTCCCTGAAATATAGGTAGCCTTCTACCAGACAAAGCCCATCTGATCCAAAAAATGTCAAGTTCTGCTCGTCGTCGTCGAGCTGATGCAATCCCGGGGTTAGGGTTGATGCAATCCTAGGCTGGGGTTGACGCTTGGCGACATGTGCACGATAAGATAACAACTTTTTTGCTTTCATCCCCAACTGCTTCTCAACGCCCCGCCACCCATCGCCAACTCGTCTCCCACCTCGAACCAACCCCAAAGAAGCCGCCATCATGGGCAAGAACAGAAAATCAAAACGCCAATTGGTCCGCGACGAGAAGCGCGCCAAAAAAAGGGGCCGCGAGCACGAGGACGAAGAAGAAAAGATCGAGACCAAGCGCCAGCGCACCACCGACTTTGACGCCGGAGCCGACTACATCCCCCTCGACGACAACGAACACGATGGTGCCGAGCGGCCGATCCGCGGACTGGGCGGCGGCCCCTTTGAGCGCGAGTTCTTTGGCATGCTGGAGGAGCAGGAGCAAGAGTTCTTTCGCCGCGCCGACGAGCTGCTCGAGCAGAACGACTTCCCCTCGACCTACGAGCGCGACGAGTTTCTGCAAAACGTCTACAAGGAATCCGTCGGCAAAGAGCTCAAGCTCGCCAGCAGCCAGTCGTGCTCGCGCTTGATGGAGCGGTTGATCCTGCTGTCAAGCGCGCGCCAGAAGAAGACCATTTTCAACGCGTTTGCTGGGCACTTTATCAGTCTCATTACACACCGCTTCTCGAGCCATTGCTGCGAACAGCTGTTCTTGCAGTCGGCGCCCACAATAACACGCGAGCTGACCGGGGAGGTGGAACCGGAACCCGAGGTCGAGGGCGACGAGCCTCTGGAGCCCCAGGCGTCAATGGAGGAGCTGTTTCTGTTGACGCTGGACGAGCTGGAGGAGCACCTGGGATACCTTGTTTCCGACCGATACGGTTCTCATGCCCTCCGGGCGTTGCTAATCGTCCTCTCCGGGCGCCCACTGGACCAGGCGGGGACAAAGTCTCTGCTTCGGAGCAAGAAAAAGGAGCATATTACGGCAGAAGGAGCGGTCGCCATGGGCAGCGAGTTCACGTCGCAGGCGCGGGCAGTTCCGTCATCGTTTGCGACGGCAATTCAAAAGATCATTACCGACTCGACCGCCACCCTTGACGCGACAGCCCTTCGCGTTCTCGCCAAGCATCCCACCGGCAACCCCACCCTCCAGCTGTTGCTAGAACTGGAGTTTGGGCTGACGGCCAAGGCCAAGAAGGCCGTCTCGAAGAAGAAGAAAAAGGGGGAGGACGCGGAAGACGAAAGGGCGGAAAAAGAAGAGGAAGAGCAACCACGAACCCTCCTCGAGCAGCTCATCCCCGACGCCCCGGTATCCTTCAGCGACGAAAAGTCGCAGGCCGCCGAGTTCGTCAACAGCATGCTCTACGACGCCATCGGGTCCCGCCTCCTCGAGACCCTCATCACCCACTGCCCTGGCAAGATCTTCAAGGGCCTCCACGCCCACTTCTTCGGCCCGCGCATCCAGAGCCTCCTCCGAAACGACACGGCCTCGTACGCCGCCATCCGCGTGCTCAACCGCCTCAGCAAGGAAGACCTCGCCGACGCCGTCGAAAAGTCCCTCCCGCACATCGCCGGCTTTGTCGAAAAGGGCCGCCTCAACGTCATCAAGACCTTGTTCGAGCGCTGCCACGTCCGCCAAGCCAACGACGCCCTCGCCAGCCTCCTCAAAGCCCTCACAACCGCCGTCGGCGGCGACTGGAAGCACCTCGTCCCCAAGCTCTGCCCGCTCCCCGACGACGAAGCCGCCCCCGCCAAGAAACCAGCCGACAAATCCTTCCAGCCCCCGTCCGAAACCAAAAACAAGCCCGCCCTCCTCCTCCACGCCTGCAACCTCCTCTCGACCCTCCTCTCCATCCCCGGCGCCCCCGCCAAGGCCCTCCAGGCCTCGCTCCTCGCCCTCCCCCCCGCGCACCTCCAGCATCTCGCCACCGCCAGCGCGCCAACCGCGGCCCTCCTCGCGCAGGCCCTCTCCACCCCCTCCGCCGGCAGCCCGCACTTCCACAAGGTCCTCGTCGCCGGCCTGGCGCCGGCCGCGCCCGCGCTCGCCGTGTCGCCGCACGGCGCGGGCGTGCTCAACGCCGTGATCGACGCGCCGTCGCGCGGCGAGGCCATCGCCGTGCCGTTCCACCTCAAGGAGAACATCATGGCGCAGCTCGAGGGGCACGAGCGCGAGCTCAAGGACACATGGCCGGGGCGGGGGGTGTGGCGCGCGTGGCGAGGGGATCTGTGGGGGTACCGGAGGCACGACTGGGTAAGGTGGGCCAAGGAGGCGGACGCCGAGGGGGCGAGGGTGGCGGGGGTGCCGAGGGCGAAGGAGGACAAGGAGGGGGGGAGGAGGAGGAAGATGGTGGTGGTGGGCGGTGGGGGGAAGAAGGAGGAGGGGGAGGCACCGGCGGCTGTTGCTGTTGCGTAGGAGGGGGGGTTGATGATACCCGCGAGGAAACGTGGGTTGGGCGTGATAATAGGTTTATTGAATGTGTCTTTACAAGGACGCTTGTATTGATCCGGACGGTTGTCGATCCGAGACTTTTTCCCTGACGTGATCCATTCTCCCACCAAACCAAAACAAAAGGGGGTGGCCCGAGCTTTTCTCCATTCTTGAGCATTATTGACACAATCCAAGTTGGACAAGTGTTTCGAGGCGGAATTCGTTTGTAGCCAGATCGGCTGGGATACATTGCTAAGAATAGCTATTACAATTAGCCCCCTTGGAGTTGCTACTTCCCCAACCCCTTCAAGGTGTGGTGAACAATGTAAACATTGCCCAAATGTCCCAGCCCGCACCCGATGACAGCCCATGGCCAAACAACCCCATTGGCATCTAAAAACACATTAATTTTTCCCAGTTGTCCCAACCAAGTCCAGCCAGTGATATCCTCCTTCCTGACGCCGTTCGCCCTCCCGTTCAAGCCAGGTACGTGAAAAGCCCGAGCCCCCTTTTTCCCTCCCTTTGCTCCGTTTTTTTGCATTTCTCCTTAAACCCGATATGAGAAAATAAGAAAAGCGAGAACCCGTCAAAAACAAGACATCGTCATGGCCTCGTTCAATCGTTCCTCCTCGGTATCATCGCACTGGCCGGACTATGGCCTCGTAAAGTCATCAATCGTTGCCGTCTGAAACAGATACTTCGCCCCCTAGTTCGCCAACACTCCCTCGTCGTTGGTGAATTCGGCGAGGAGATCAAAGTCGGCGATGCGTGGCGACGACATGTTGGCGGACTGGGCGGCCAACTGGTTGAGCTGCGTTGCCTGGTCAAAGGCGGCGGCCTGCTCGAGCAGTATCAACTCGGCGAGATCATTTTGCTGCTCCTGTGTCCCTTGAGCAAAGGCATCTCCCGGGAAAGAGCACTGGTCGCTGAAGGGGTACTGGGTCGATTGGATGTACGGGCCCTGGTCGTCCATCGTGTAGTCCGGCTGTTGCTGCTCCTTGGTAAATCCCGGAGCGCAAGAGACGCTTGGAAACAGCGGTTGACTGTGCAGGGAGTTCGCGCCCCCTTGGTCGAACGGGCTTTGGTCGCGTAAGACGCCTCCCATGCCAAAGATGGGTCCCATGGCCTGGTCTGTCAGGGCGTCCGCTCGGGCTGACAGAAACTCAAATGGCGAGCCTCGGGACTCGGGTGTTGCCGAAGAGTCGAGCAGCCAGTCCGGAGTGCGTTCGGAGGTGGTTGTGGTATCTACCGATTGGGAGCGAAACGGTTGGCGCGCCTGGGGCAAGGGGCTTCCAAAGGCCATGTACGGTGTATTCGATGGACTTGCGTGGGCCGACGACAATGCTGGCTGCGGCATCGCCTCTTCCGGTCCTCGAGCATTCCTCTCTGCATGCTGCGGCGGAGCAGCGGCAAGGACCTGTAGGGGAGAGGGGTACACCCTGCCACCTTGCGACGGTACCGCCATCCCAAAGGTGGGCGCGTATGGGGCCGGTGCTGATTGTCGACGGAACAGGGGAAAGGACTCGGCAAACTGGGCGTTGATCTCCTCCTCTCTGCGGCGAAACTCTTCATCGCTGGTGAGCGTGTGCCCCATGGCCGTGGGGATGCCCATGGTTAGCCCGGAACCGCGGGCCCTGTTGAGCTTCATCCTCTTGGACACGTCGTCCTCGTCCGACTCGTACTGCTCGCCATTTTCGACAATCTGCGGCGTGATCTTCAGCCTCCTCCCTGTTCGTCGGAAATGGACCTCGGAGGCCTTGTGGGCGGACTCGAGTCGGGCTTCGGCGCTTCGGTCGCTTCGGCGGGAGGCGGCGATGAAGGCTCGCTCGCGGTCTTCGGATGGAGTGCGTCCGCCCTGCAAGTGTGGGGTTAGCATTGACGTGGTTGTCGGCGGGGCAGTACTTGCACTTCGCTCTGCCTTGGACTTTCCGACACGTCCGGTGGAAACTCGTCCGCGGTCGGGACAGTGAGGTGACATGCCAACGGAAAGGTTATGTGGGCGTTGCGGATGGGCAGCTCGGGGAGCAGGTCCCAATGGGCGGTGGGCCGAGGGGAAGCTGCTCGCGGAGGGTGCCGTGGGAATTGTGCGATGATGTAGTGTTGAGCTGGTGCTAGCTACGGGAGGGATGGCGCGGAAAGGGAGTGGTAAAGGTTGTGGTGGAGGCATGACCATCCGTTGGGGCAGACGGCCGTAGGTGCTCTGCTTATATGCGAGGGGGCCATTTTTCAGATTGGGGAAGAATGGCAATCACAGCCCGATGGGAATGAGAGATCTCGATCCAGGTAACTTTCTCTGCAGACCATTCCGGGCATGGTATCGAGCACTAGGTACCTGCCGCCAAGTACCCCGTCCCTCGGGCAAGCACATGGCCGCCAACCGCCGCTTCGCACGGGCGAGGCCATTGGAGGGCGGCGCTCGGGCGGGGAGAAGGGACCTTGTCGGCGGTCGTCCCAAGTCGCAGCATTTCCAGCCGCCGCCAGGTCCCTGAGCTGCAGCATACGCCACGCGGAGGAAGTCGTCCTACGTTCGCGGGACGGGAGCTAGTTGTCAAAGGTCCAACCAGGCCACTCACTCGCCAGCGGCTTTTGTCCCGAACCGACCACGTCGAACGACCCGTATCGATCAGCCCACACCACATGTGTCAAGCTCAATCTTTCTGGCGACCATACAGACCCTTCCTCCGGATGCAGTGTAACGCGGGGAGCAAGGAGTACTTGACTTGATCAGGCATCCCTAGTGTCGGCCGAGCATCAGGCTGGGGTCGCCGCGTCGGGGCTACCAAGATGCCATGTCCATCAGCAAACGGATTCGCCAACAAAGGGATAAGGAGGCGGTTTCCATCGCGGCTCGGTAGGGAAGGCAGGGCTCGAAAGTTTCTGACGTCAAAAATACCGAATATAGCCAGGAGAAAATGACACCCTGCGTCGACGATGGCGCCAAAACGATGCTCAACACATTTCGGGGGGGGGGGGTTGGAAATTGACAGTCCTGGGCCAACACGCCCTCGATGGGAGAACCAAGGCACACTTGTGCGTTTGTGCAGGCATCGGGCCCGCTCCCCAGAACTACGCGACATCGGGAGGTGGGAGACGGACGACCCAGTGAAACTGGTCCAACGTGGTGGGTTTTGGCGCCCCGGAGCATTTCCTCCGGACCATTTGCTCCGGACAGAGGCTGCAAGTGGCGCTCCAGCCATGCACCTCAGTCCTGGTTGAACCTGCAACCGGCCTCCCCGTGCCTTGTTTTTTCTTTCTTTGCCATGCCCCGGGCCCCTCTCCCCCCCAAACATTCATAGAGATGGCACTTCCAATTGATTCTGTTTGCCAACATGGGATGTCTGCCTCTGCGTCCTCTCCAGCTGCCGAGGGGAGATGCGAGCCCCGTGAGGGGTAGAAGCCTCCTGTACGACAGGGTCCCTGTGGTGCCGTGTCGGCAGGGGTGCGCTGAAATGGGCCGCCAAGATGCGGCATGGGAAAGACAAAAGTCCATCTCGCATCAAATGGGAAAGCGGGGTGGGTCCTCCAGGTAGCTAAACTCCCGGACTCCCGGCGAAGAAGGATGCCGGGTGCCCCTCTTTTCCACATGCCGCGCATCCTCCATCGATCGCTCCACTCAGGTTTGCCTGGAGAGGCCACATCATCCCGAGCACGCCGAGAAGGCCGATTGCCCACTCTCCATCATGTGACTGGTACGGAGAAGTCCGTGGCGATAACGTGGTGTGTGTGTGTTTCCTGGGAGTTTGGCGGGAGTGTCACCGGACCGGTGTGTCCGCATCAAACAGGCTCGAAAAGGGAGCGAGGGAGCCTTTTTCCCAGGCGTGGCGACGTCAAAACACCAATGCTTGCATGTTTTGATATGCCTTTTGATACCCTGTCTTCAGCCTGCCACATGCCTACTTACAACGTACACTCAGCGACACCAGACGACGCCGGGCAACGCCTACTTGGGCGGGCTTGACGGCTGCATGGCACTGCAGCCGGCGCTGGATGCTTCGTCCCTGCATGCAGGCATCAGAAGAAGTATGGCTGTGGGAGGTGCGTCAGGCCATCTTGTCTATTTGGAGAGGGCATTTTGCATTCCTCAACACTCTTGAGACAGAAAGGGACCCGGCTGCAGGTCTCGTCGGAGCGATGCGATACATTGACGAATCACGGACAGGGGATGACACCCCCCCCCCCCCCCCGGGCTGCCCGAGCCGGGCCCAACCGGTGCTCAACTCTTCCGAAGACACTCACAACACCGCAACCCGTTGACCACATCGTGAAAAAGTACCCAGATTCCAGCTGCTTCGGCATTCAAGATCATGGCGGCATCGACAGACAACCAGCCCGACAATCCCGCGTCCCCGTGGTACTCGGCATACCCCGCAGTCAAGGGCGACGTCAAGGGACTGAGCCGCGATGCCGTGCTGGAGCTGCTCCACACCGAGGGAGCCGGAACGGCGTTTGTCCTCGTTGACGTGAGACGGGCGGATCACGAGGTCGGTTGTCCGGTATATTTGCGGGTGGAGACTGACACCGGCTCAGGGCGGGACTATCCGCGGCTCCATCAACCTCCCCGCCCAGAGCCTCTTCCCTACCATACCGACGCTGTATGCCTTGTTCAAGGCGGCTGGCGCGAAAAAGGTCATTTGGTACTGTGGTGAGTGGAGACTGCGCTCGGTGAGGTGGTTGTGGTTCTGACGGTCGCAGGCTCCTCGAAAGGCCGGGGGACGAGGGCGGCGGGCTGGTTTGGCGACCATCTCGATGAGCGGCGCGACGAGGAGATGGAGAGCCTGATTCTCGAGGGAGGGATCAAGGGATGGGCCAAGGCCGGCGATAGGTTTGTGGAGATGATGGATGAGTATGACGAGGCGGTTTGGGAGAAGTTTGAGTAAAACTGCTGCCGTCTGGGTCAATATCGTGGCCGAAATATCGAATTGTCGTACTTGACTAGCGCGTAGTCGAACTTGGTATCGTGTGTTGGCCCCAGTGCAATCTCTTTCAGTGTCCAGTCCTCGGTCGCCGGCCGCATCACCCCGTGCGTCCGTCCCTCAAGATATCTTGTCCATGATATCAAACAGCCGCGTATTCGACACGCGACAAGTCCCCGCCCCATCGCACCCCAGTGAATCGCGGACCTGGCCAGCATCCACTTCTCCTCGACTTCGCTGCAGTTCCGTGAGGATATCCACAGCCGCCTCGCACGACGTCTCCAGCACCGACCCGGGCGTCGCCTGCGCTGCCTCGTCATCCTCCTCCTCGGGGGGACAACACCCCTCACCCCCCGTCCTCTCACACTCCCCCCTCCTCTCATCCCTCGCGCAAGCCCCTCCCCTTGCCGCCGCCGCCTCTATAAGCCCCCTCAGCACATGCGCCGCCTCCAGCTCGGCTTTCCCCTCCTCGCCGATCCGCCACCCGCAGTTCCCGCACCGCAGCCCCGGGGGAGCCGACGACGCCGCGAGGAGAGCCCGCAGCCGCTCGTTCTCCTCCATGACGGCTCGCGCGGCCCGCTGCATCTCCAGCGTGGCGGCCACGCCGGCGCGCTCGTAGGCCGCGACCTGGTCGCGCAGCGACGCGACGAGGTCGGCCTTGCGGGCGCGGGAGCGCTGCTGGCTTTGGCGGTTGGCGAGGACGGATTGGGGGGTTTGGGTCTGGTTTGGGTGAGTGACTGATGATGGAAGGGGGAGGATGGGAAAGGAGCGTACCTTTCTTGGCATAGTCGGTGGGGGGTGTTCTGAGTTGGCCCGTTGATGAGAGGGAGATGAGACGAGGTTGAAAAGGAGAAATTCAGACAGCTACCGAATGGAGAATATGTGGGTCCGTATTCGTCCCCCCAAGTCTCGGTGATGGCCTCACTGTGCAGCTCCGAGCAGGGTACACCTTCTAATTGGATACTGAGTCCGAGCCATTGTGGCCATATCAAACTCCATGATACTTTTTCCAATTGCTCCAAAGCAAAACAAAACCCCTCGAAAGTCAAACTAACCCCTAATGAATGCAAACTTAACTCCACATCAATCAATCTCATCCCAATTACGACTTTTTCACGAAAAAAAAAATTCGCAGTTACAAAAAAAATCTTGGTTCTCATCCCCCGGACCTTCGATTAAATTTTACACGTCTGATCCTTTTCCATTCCCAGCAACAAAGCCCTCCTTCGCTCTGCCGACCATTCCTAAGTACAGGCATGCATACTCTCCACACCAAGACATCCAACCACCTCATTATGCAAATATCATTAATTCCATCCCCCCTCTTCAAACAGCGGGCAACCCCCCCGTCCCCGTCACCACCCTCCCCAACCCCTTCTCCTCCCCCCTCCCCGCCTCCGCCCGCCTCGCTTCCCTCGCAAAGTGCTTCTCCCGCCTCCCCTCCTCCTTCTCCTTCCTCTCCCTCATCTCACGAATCACCTTGCTCCTCCCGCGAATCCTGTCCCCCCAAAAGTAAAACACCACCGGAATCGGCACCAGCACCACCTCCAACACCCCCAGCAGCGTGCCCGCCCACCGCGCGCCCATGGCGCCGTACATGGCCGGCCCCGCCAGAGGGATCACGGCGCCAAAGATGCTCCGCATGACCGTGTTCCCCGCCAGCGCCGAGGCCGCGTACTCGCCGTACGCGGCGGCGAGGTAGTTGGACCCGTACAGGAAGCACAGGGTATTCCCCAGCCCAAACGGCACGCCGCACGCGATGGGCACCAGGTGCGAGATGGTCACGGGCAGGCAGGTCCAGCTGAAGGCGAGCTGGCCGAGCGGCGCGAGCACGGCGCCGAGGCACATGAGGCAGCCCGAGGCCTCGGGCGGCGGGCGGCCGGTGGCGGGGTCGGCAGCGTGCGCGTCGATGAGGCGGCGCCAGAGGGGTTCGAGGAAGATGGCGAGGAGCGTGCCGATTCCGATTCCGAGGAAGGAAAGGCCCGTCATGGAGGGGGACCAGTGGCGGGCTTGGACAAAGACGAAGGGGTAGGCGACGAAGCAGAGGTACAGGATGGCGTAGATAATGGAGATCCTGGAGGGTTAGTGGGGGAGTGAAAGGGGGGAGAGGAGGGCATACCAGACGTTGAAGAACCAGAGGATGGGCTCCGTCGCGGCGAGCACAAACGGGCGGCTGAGGTTGATCTTGAGCAGGGCCGTCGTCGAGATGCGCTCGTCGTAGCGGCACCACCAGCGCTCGTCGTCCGTCTCCTTGCGACGGCGGGCGGCCTTGCGCTTGAGGATGGTCGGGGCGTACGTCTCCTTGACCGAGATCATGAGCACGCAGGCCACGGCGGCGAGGATCATGGCAATCCAGTTGGCCCAGCGCCAGCCAAGGTACTGGTACACGAACCCGCCAATGAGCGGGCCCGTGACGGGTCCGTTGAGGGGCGCAATGGACCACAGTGACATGCAGAGGGCCAGGTACTTGTCAGTCGAGATGTCAACGACGGTGCCGGGCGAGTTGGAGACGAGGGCAGCCCCAAACAGGGCGCCAAAGAAGCGCACCACGATGATCTGGGCCAGCGACGTCGCGACGCCGCAGGGGGCGATGAGGACGGTGAAGATGACGATGCAGACAATGTAGACAATGCGGCGGCCGTACAGCTCGCTGAGGGGCGCCACGACAACGCTCCCCATGGCCAGGCCCAGCAGGTACGTCGTCAGCCCCAGCGTGGCCACGGGCGTGCTGGACACGTCGTACTCCTCCATGACGCCGGGGATGGTGGCCGTGTAGCTCGTGCTGTAGAGCACGACGACCCACGTCGAGTACGAGACGCAAAAGATGGTGTAGGCGCGGTACCAAAGCGGCCAGTTGACAGGGTTCTCTGGGTCGTCGAGCTCAAAGACGACCTCGTAGTCGGGTGGCCGTGACGCGGCGCTGCCGACGCTAGTGCGGGTCTGGATCGCCGCGAGCGGCATCCCGTTGCGCTCGGCATCGGTGCGGAGGTCCGGTGTGAGAGCATGCTCGAGGGGGGAGAGGGGGTCGTAGTCGGAGGAGCTGCGGGAAGATGTGTGGGAGGGAGCTAAGCTGTAGAGGCTGGGGGCGACATTGGCGTTCACCTCGGTCTTTTGGGTGACCGGGACGGCATCGGCGGCCACTTCGGTCTTGTGGGTGACCGGGGCGGCATCGGCCCGGGGAGTCGGAGAGGCGGGGCCGGTTTCGCCGGGTGGCGAACGGGGCTCCGGGCCAGGGATGGGACGCGCGCCTCCGTCTTTCTCGGGGTCGAGAGACATGATGTGGGTTGTCTCCGCCCTGGGTCGAGCCGTGGAGTAGGGGAGTCGGAGTTTGGCGCCCCCACGTGGTTGTCGAGGTCAGGGGAAGGCGTGGATATTAAGAAAACAGCCGCTTGGCTGAACAGAAAAAAATACAGCAAGGAAGGACAAGCGAGCGTAATCGCGGCAGCGATCTAGGGGGCATCGGAGACTCGACGTGAACGAGGGCCTTGACCAAGAGCAGCAAGCAAAAGGAGGAGAAAAAATACAGTGTCCATGGAAGCAAGAGAAGGAGCAGGAGGGGTGGACTGTCCACAAGTTTGATCCCGGCAGGCGGTCATTCCCAATCCACCACCACTAGGCCACGACGAGATGGCACCGATGATGGCACAGCTTGATGCCAACTCGGGTGGGGGGGAGGGGCCAAAGTTTCCTCACATGCGAGTCGGGTTGCGACATTGTCGGTGCCGGGGCGGGCTAGAAGAGATTTGGCTCCTTCCATCGACCGGTTCTCTTCGCGGCGGGGACTTGCTCAGTGGGACATGTCTGTTTTTTCTTGTCCCTTCGCGTCTTTCGGGATTAAGGTGGATATGGGGAGCGCGACCCGCCAAGCACCATGATATCTCGAGCCGAGGCCGGGATGGGTAACGGCATCCGGGCCGTGGCCGCATCGACAGCGTCGCAGGGCCAGTGGTAGCGTGTTCCAAGTCATGGAAGGTCGGCTATCCCGAAAGCGGGCATGATCACAGCGATGGTGGACGGCCTTGGGGTCATGACCATCGACAGCGATGTCGGGGGTTCAATGTTCTGGGGGCGGGGAAGGGCCGCATGTGCATGACGTGCAGCCACACTGGAAACGTGGAGGAACGAGGGGTGGGGGTGACGGAGGAGGTGAAGTTCTCAACGCCCGAGAGTTGGACTGTTGGCAGAAACTGAAAAGATCAGCGGGCTGCAGCCTCGACACGTCGTGAAATGCCGTGGAGCGGTAGTGGAGGCAATGAGGACCCGATGGATTGTCGACAAGGGCTAAGGTTCGAGAGCAGGACCCCTGAGATTGGTAGTGTCTTGGCGAATCCTGGACTTATACACCAGATGGGCTGAAGACTGCGTCTTCCACCTGACCATTACATTATACATACCTGACCAGAGATTTCGGCGACAGCGGCAGACCCAAGGTAACAAACCCCAAAGCATGGTTACTAACAAAACTCCTCGATATACTCCCTCGACCCGAATATTCGGGGGCGGACATACAGTCCGTCCTCCCGGCAGGCCATGACTCAACTCGGAAAGCTTTGGCTGGCTCCAGTTCGGACCTCGCTCCTGGCTGATATATTCCGTTCCCATTCCGAGCTGATGACCGTTTAAACCGCTGGAGGCAACTCCCGGCAACAGCTGGCAAGACTGCGTTTCACCAGCAATGTCTCAGTCCGAAGCATGTCTTGGACACGACGCACGACATGAGCCCCAGGGTCCCGTTCTGGGGAATGGGCGGCGTCGATCGCGTCTACAAGTTGTCAGCGTTTTCGTGTGATTACGTGTTGGAGCTGAGGTCGCGGCTCTTGAACAGTTGATCCCAAGATGGAGTGAGGACGGGATCACTGCAAGGAACGCAGCAGTTCTCGCCCTGCCCAAGGCTAACAGAATAAGGCAGCGGCCTGTGTGGTATGCAGTGGAGATGGCGTGTTTTTGGAGAGAGACCGCATATGGTTGCGGCAACGGTGCCACCACACGGGAGTGTCGTCGGCCATTTTCCATGGGTCTTGACAGGCCAAGCACGACACTGGCTGTCGAGCTCCCCTTTCCCAAGAAACGGTTTGAGTGACGAGTGTAGCCTGGCACGGCGCCGTGTGTTGACGGCGGAGTTGACGTGCTGCTGTGCGATGCGGGGAGATGCGGGTACCGCCGACGAGCTTGGGGATTCGCCCTTGTTGGTTCCGGCCAGCTGGAGGACGGGGTCCCGGGAGACGAGGAAACAAGCAATTGGAGCTGGGGACTCTGCAACACCAACCTTGATGCTGTCGTGGAGTTGAGCTGCATGTGCCGAGCCAATCAGCCGAAACGGCCATTCTTGACCCTGTTCTTGACACCTGGGCACTCGATCGACTAGCTCTTCATCTCCGTCCGTCAAGACATGGGGTCTGGGGCCAGAGACAAATGGGGTTCGTTCTGCGACCAGGGCATTCCGGGCCATGTCCGTTATTTTGGAGCCAGTGGCCAAGTGTCTCTGGGAGGAAGCGAAAAAAAAACTCTCCGCTCGGCTGCCGCGTCTGTCTGTCTGCAGGTCCATTCTCAACCGGGCGGCAAACGGGACAGGAATATCCCGTTGCATGTCGAGATTGGCTTGGAATTGCCTTGTGCAGAGACGGCCGTGCCTGGGCCAAGCAATCTTGGATGTAGTCGTGTCTTGACCGTTGTCGACATTGCTGTCCCCAGATAGATTGAGTCCCCGTTGTCTTGGGCTACTTCGCCATGGCCAAACGGGTGAAGCGGCGTGTTAGGCGGGGACCTCCAAGGGTCAGATCCGAGATGCCAGGGGACGGGCTCGACGCGGGGTTGCTATCCGACCTCGCCGGGGTTTATTTTGACCTCTCATGCTGGTGTCCCAGCAGGCATCACAAGCCTGGGGTATCATCGACTTTCTTTTGGGCGAGCACGGCATTTGATGGTGCCCCTTTTTCGCCTTTCCAAGTGGCAAGTTGCATTGAGACGCGCACCTTTGAGGAAACGGGTCATCACAAAGCATTCGGCCTCTTGCCAAGTTCCCTTGATGCGCAGGCTGTCCCCTGATGCAACCCAGCAGCAACAATCACCAGCGGGATACCCCTTTTGTGGGCACAAAGGCAAGCAGCAATTAAAAGAGACAGAAGAGGTCGACATCTTGACGCTCAAGTGGCATCATGTCGATGGCCGGACGGTGCCGCTCCCGGTCAATGTCAGACTGGTCGGAGCATCGTGGAACATGGAGAGAACTGGTCTCCAAGATGTGTCCCTAGCCATCAGACGAGCCCCTCTCGCCATCCATGCCGGACCCGAGAATTCAATCGCTTCCCACCAGATTCCATCCGAACATTTGTTTTGGCATCTTGTGACCATGCACACTGGAGCCGGGTCTCCAGAGGGCCGACAAAGGCGTGGTGGTCCCTGCAAGGCACAAGGGGTTGGCCCAAAACAAAACAAAAATGGCTCTCCGTTTACTCCATTTTCTGATATTTCTTCCGTCTTTATTCCCACCTTTTGCTTCTCTGCCAGAGAGGCCTTACCGCCTCCCCAACGGGCGCATCACGGCAGCGCGGGGTTTCTGTGACACTCCCCCCCCCTGACTTCTTGGTCGTGAGTGGCTGCAGGCCCGAGTCCATCGCGCCCTATCAAGGCCCCATCGTATCAGCTTGTTGCAGGCCCTCCATCCCGGCACCACGCACGGTCCACCTCCAGGAACCGATCCATCCCAAGACGGGCCCTGGGGCCCTGAATTCCATTCCATCCCTCCTCGCAAGACGTCGTTTCTCATCGCAACAACCACTCCACCCCGTCGAGCGACACCCCCGAGAGCGACTCGACATTGACGGCGCGACCCGGCCAGTCCTTTTACCGTCTTATCCTCGACGCCGCCCTCGCCGTGCCGAGTTGTCCTGCTGTGCGCAGTGCGACCCTCGTCGTCCGCAACGGGCCTTTTCTGCGGGCGCATTCCTTTTTCCAAACGCCGGGCCCCCTTTGTGGCGTCCCCTGGTCCTCGCCCGTCGCCCGTCGCCCGCTGCCCGCTGCCCGCTCGTCGTCCGTCGTCCACCCCGACCACCGCCTGCCCGTCTCTCCTCGCGACAACCCATCACTCCTCTGCCACGATCCTCATCCCCGCCCCATTCGAGCATCGCCCTCGCACCTCACTCTCCATCCGGGTGGGCCCCGGCCGCTCATTGCCCATCACGCCTGGAGGATTGATTGTCAATAGGCCTTCCGAGGTTCAGCGAGCCGACACGCCTCCCGAGTCCCGTTTCCGTCCCCGTCCGTCCCCGTCCCCGCGATCCACGAAACACCCCCTCAACACCGACACGCCACCCGGGGCCTATATCGCGCCCTTGGGTCTGAGGCGTGCCGTTCGAATTGACTGGGCATCGCACCCTCCACACGCCCGCCATGCTCCAAGCCCCATCGCGAGCCTCGACCGCGTCCTCGTCGTCGTTCCAGCCCCTCTCCCGCCAAAACACCATGTCGTCCTACGATGGCTCCCGCTCGGCGCGCCAGTCGAAGCGCTTCTCCATGTCGGCCCTCTACATGTCCATTTCCGCGACCGAGTCCGACCTCATCATTGACGATGACCTCGCCAAGGGTATGTAGGCCTGTCGATGGGCTCGATGCGGCGTCCCGCTGACCATTTGCAGCCCAAAAGCTCTTGCGCGAACTCAAAACAAAGATCTCGTCGCAGTCCAAAAAGAACTTTGTCCTCGAAAAGGACGTTCGCTACCTCGACTCGCGAATTGCCCTCTTGATCCAGAACCGCATGGCCCTGGAGGAGGTACGTTTTCCGGGATCCCCTCTGCTGCTCCGCTGACAGAAGCAGCAAAACGAAGTCGCGAGCCATCTCGAGGATGCCGCCGAGATGCAAGAGGGCGCCTTTCCCAATGACGACAAGACGCAGAGATACGGAAACCTGCTGTTCCTCCTGCAGTCGGAGCCCAGACACATTGCGCACCTCTGCCGCCTCGTGTCCATGTCCGAGATTGACTCGCTCCTGCAGACCGTCATGTTTACCATTTACGGAAACCAGTACGAGAGCCGAGAGGAGCATCTTCTCCTCACCATGTTCCAGGTATGCCGTCTCCCGACAACAGTCAATCCTGACTATAGACAGCTCCGCTAACTCGTACAGTCCGTCCTCACCTACCAGTTTGACAACACGCCCGACTACTCGTCGCTGCTTCGCGCCAACACGCCGGTCTCGCGGATGATGACCACCTACACTAGGAGAGGACCTGGTCAGAGCTTCCTCAAGGCGGTCCTCGCCGATAGGATCAACAGCCTCATCGAGCTCAAGGACCTGGACCTCGAGATCAACCCGCTCAAGGTCTACGAGCGCATGTGCCAGCAGATCGAGGAGGACACGGGCAGCCTCCCCGCGTCGCTGCCCAAGGGCATCACGGCCGAGCAGGCGGCCGAGAACCGCCAGGTGCAGGCCATCATCGAGCCGAGGCTGACAATGTTGACGGAGATTGCTAACGGCTTTCTTACGACAATCATTGACGGTCTCGAGGAGGCGCCCTACGGCATCCGGTGGATCTGCAAGCAGATTCGCAGCCTGACCAAGCGAAAGTACCCCGACGCCAACGACCAGTCCATCTGCACACTGATCGGCGGCTTCTTCTTCCTGCGCTTCATCAACCCCGCCATCGTCACGCCCAAGTCGTACATGCTCATCGACGGCACGCCGGCCGACAAGCCGAGGCGCACGCTGACGCTCATCGCCAAGATGCTCCAGAACCTGGCCAACAAGGCCTCGTACTCCAAGGAGCCCTACATGGCCAAGCTGGCGCCGTTCATCAACCAGAACAAGGACCGCGTCAACAAGTTTATGCTCGACCTGTGCGAGGTGCAGGACTTTTACGAGAGCCTCGAGATGGACAACTACGTGGCGCTCTCCAAGAAGGACCTCGAGCTGTCGATCACGCTCAACGAAATCTACGCCATGCACTCGCTCCTCGAGAAGCACCTGCGGGAGCTGTGCAAGGACGAGAGCTCGCATCTCTCCATTATCATGACGGAGCTAGGGAGCTCGCCGCCCCAGGTGCCGCGCAAGGAGAACAGGGTGGTCAACCTGCCGCTGTTTAGCCGGTGGGAGACGGCCATCGATGACCTGACAGCCGCTCTGGATATCACCCAGGAGGAGGTCTACTTCATGGAGGCCAAGTCCATCTTTGTGCAGATCCTGCGGACCATCCCCGCGACGTCGTCGGTGGCGAAGCGGCCCCTCCGGCTGGAGCGCATCGCCGACGCGGCCGCCACGTCCAAGAACGAGATGGTCATGGTCCGCAAGGGCATTCGCGCCATTGAGCTCCTCAACCAGCTGCAGGAGTTCAAGGTCGTCGATAAGAGCGACGGGTTTGGCCTGCTGCGCGACGAGGTCGAGCAGGAGCTCCAGCACCTGGGCTCGCTCAAGGAGGGCGTCCTCACCGAAACCCAAAAGCTCGAGGAGGTGTACAAGACGATTCGCGACCACAACTCGTACCTGGTCGGCCAGCTCGAGACGTACAAGAGCTACCTGCACAATGTGCGCAGCCAGAGCGAGGGCACGCGGCGCAAACAGCAGAAGCAGCAGGTCCTGGGGCCCTACAAGTTTACGCACCAGCAGCTGGAGAAGGAGGGCGTCATCCAAAAGAGCAACGTGCCAGACAACCGGCGAGCCAACATCTACTTCAACTTTACCAGCCCTCTCCCGGGGACCTTTGTCATTTCCCTCCACTACAAGGGTGAGTTGTCCGAGTTTTTTTTTGTGACGAGCGCGAGATAACACGAGTAGGGCGGAATCGCGGTCTCCTAGAGCTCGACCTTAAGCTGGACGACCTCCTCGAGATGCAAAAGGACGGGCAGGACGACCTCGACCTGGAATACGTCCAGTTCAACGTGCCCAAGGTGCTCGCGCTGCTCAACAAGCGCTTTGCCCGCAAGAAGGGGTGGTAGCCGCGATGCTCATGCCCACGACGACGCTTCTCACTTTATCCTCAGAGCCAACGCTCACCACATCCAAGCCGGCGTTTCGGAGTTTCCCCTTTTCGTTGGTTCGACTGATGCCGCCATGTACCTGGCTCGACCTTGATACCACCGTCGTTACTCTTTGATTTGCGAGTCCGGACACAAACGTCTTTTTTCTTTTTTTCCTTCACGCGTTCGCTGGTCATGTTTTTTCTGCGAATTGGGCGCTCGGGGGCCAAGAAGCGGCCCTCGTCCGCGATATATACCAGGGGTCCTGAACCCCCATCAGCCGAGGCTTCGTCCCCGGCCGAGTCTTGGAGATCAATCACATACGCAACGAATTTTGGGAGCGAAGCGAGCGAGTCCCCCATTTTCCACGATCCCGCCCCGCCCGAGGGGGGCCGAGCGCCCTGTACACGGGCGGGATCTTTTTAATTTAATGTTGAGATGTTGTCCAGAGGGGCAGCGTGCTGAGGAGGTGGAGGCGGCTACGAAAAGCCCACGAGAGGGGGGGGGGAGGGATCCAAACGATAAGGGACGAGCTGGTACGATAGGTAACGAGGGGGATCGGGACACAACGGATGGGGAGGAACATGGGGGGTTTCGGGTATTTCCTTTGTCGTACTGTCTGGATGGGTTTGTCGGCGAAGCTGGTCATGTCTCGTTGTTTGTTTATATTTGCTGTCGGTTTGAATGTATGACGCCGATAGTGGTGATTTCGTATGTGCTGCTATTTTTTGCTGGGCAAAGGGTTGCCGAGGGATTTTGCTCTGTCGAGACATGTTGCCATTTGTCGTATTTGGTATGAAGGGAGGATTTTGAGCGGGAGAGGGGTCTGTAAACTACAATATCAGGTACCGAGGGGGGGGAAGGATGGATGAACTGTCTTTTTTGTTATCTTTTTTTTGGTAGCTAGCTACCTAGCCAGTGACAGGACAATGAATGACGGACTTTGCGCCGAAAACACCAGACTACAGGATTCGATATTTTTATTTGATAGGTACCAACGCTTGTATTTCCAGTTCGCCGGCACGGGCCAGCGAAAGTGCCCACTGCATCAAAATCTGGCCATTACACCTCCCCCTTCCTCCTGCTCCAGTGTCACACCCCCCCATCCTCGCCCATCCTCGCCGCCCAAACCATGGCCCACCCCAAAATAACAAAAAAGGAGAGTGAATCCCAATATAGTGAGCAGTAGTAGTACGTGTGGTAATAAATCAACAGTGTAAAAACGCGCCGTAATGCCCCCATGACACCCCCAGACCAACCAGGGCTGACCCAACCCAGTAAGTAACCTCTGCCAGTCCCAGACGCCAAAAAACAACAATTAAACATGCCCCAAACCGTCACTCCGCAAGTACAACCCTCCATGTTTCAACCCGTCAATCCGGAACTACAAACACCCACCCACTCCCCTTCATCCATGTACTACATGCCCACCCCCACCGTCGCCGCCCCCTGCGCGGGCGCCGCCAGCCCGGGGTACGGCGCCGACGCGCTCGCCAGCTGCGCGGCCTTTTCGCGCTCGGCCTTCTCCCTGTCGCGCTGCTCCTTCTCGAGCTTGGTGATGCGCGGCTTGCGCGTAACGCTGCCGCCGCGCGACCCCGGTCCGCCGCCGCGCCCGCGCCCGGTGCCGTCGCCCCTCGCGGCTCCGCCCCGCCCCCCGCGGCTGCCGCGCCCACCGCCGCGCCCGCGTCCCCGCGTGGGCGCCGTGACGGGCGCCTTGGGCTGCTCGGGGATCAGCGGGCCGCTGTAGACAAAGAAGCCGTCGCGGCTGGCGGCGGCCTGCTCCTCCCAGAGCAGCTCCGAGTCGTCGACAAAGTCGTCGTCCTTGTCGTACTCGTCCTCCTTGAAGTTGCGCTTCTTGCGCGCGGGCTTGGCGGCCGGGGCGCCGTCGGGGCCGCTGGTGGCGCCGTGGCCGTTGGCGGCGGGGTGGCCGTTGGGCGCGCCGCCGCCGCCCATGCCGCCCATCTCGACGTTGCTGTTGTCGGCGTCGGACTGCAGGTCCTCGTCCATCTCGTCGCCCGTGTCGCCGCTGCCGTTCTTTTCCTTTTCGAGGGCGGCGCTGGCGGCGGCGATGCGCGCCTTGCGCTCGCGGTTGGCGGCGAGGCGCGGGTGCAGCGCGTCCCAGCCGTACGTCTCCTCGGCCATGCGCATAAAGTTGACGTACTTGTTGGGCTCGCCGTTGAGCGGGATGTGCAGCACGATGCTAGGCGCGTTCATCTCCTCGCCCGGCGTCGCCTTTCCAAAGTCGAGGATCGACCGGTCGCTGCCGGGGATGTGCGGCAGCGAGTCCTTGGTGCTGTTGATGCGCGGCGACGACGTGTTGCTGCTCGCCTTCTTGTGCGTCTCGCGGTCCTGCTGCACAATCGACGCCACCTTTTTGCTCTGCAGCACCCCGGAGCTGCCGTTGGCCAGGGCAGCCGCCGCCGAGGCGGGGATCGCCGACATGCTGGTGAACGATGTCGTCTTGACCTGCTCGGGCTTCAGCGCGGGGGGCGGCGGGGGCGGCCGCTTCGCCTCGGCGAGCGCGGGCTTGACCGTCTGGGGCGTGCTTCGCGTCTGGTGGGAGGGCGATACCGGCACCGAGGTGGGTTCCTGGAATCGAGACGGTACGGGGTTGTAGTAGGAAGTGTGCGAGGCGGACGGGGAGTGGTGGTTGTTGTTGTTGTTGTTATTGTTGGGAGGAGGATCCACCAAGCTGGCGATCGAGGGCGACGCGCTCGCGCGGTTCGTGGGCTGCGTCGGGGCGCGCGGCGAGCCGAGGGGTCCGGTGCCGTAGGGGTCGCGGGTGACCATGGACTCGCGAATGGGATCGTAGTTTCCCCTGATGGGGTCAAACATCCGCACGGGCACAGCGTGCTGCGGCTTCGGCGGCGGGTCGTCGTTGAGGATGTTCTGCATCGAGGCCGGCAGGCTTTCGCGCTTCAGGGAGGCGGGGACGTATGTGTCGGGGGGGGTCGGGCGTGGCGGTTCGGCCGAGGGCCGCATCGACGTCAGCTCTGTGATCTTTGTCTGGCGGGCCCCGGCCGGTCCGGAGAAGGCGCGGACATCGTCCTCGGTGGGCTGGCCGTCGGCGGCGTCGGTCGGTGGGTTCTTGCGCTTCCGCTGGATGGGCGGGGCGTTGGGGTCCCGCGGCTTTCTAGGGCGCTTCTGCTTCGGAGGCTCGACGGTGCCGTCGGGGGCGATCTTGGGCTTGACGGTGCTGCCCGGTTTCCTGCCGGGCTTCTTCCTGGGGAGGCCGGCGGCCGTCAGGGGCACGTTGGGGGGCGGAGGGGGTAGGTGCAGCGACTGCATGATGCCGAATCGAGGGGCGGAGCCGGGATCGACTACGATCTCGTCCATTTCGAGACCGGCCCTCCCCGCGTTGAGAAGGCGGGTGGGCGAGGCTGGTTCAGACAGGGCGGAGGGCGGCGAAGACAACGAGGGGGAGGAGCTAAAGTGCTGTTGCATGACGATCGGCGTCGAGGCGAAAAGAGGGCGTCGTAAAGCCCACAACAGTCCAGTCGCGGTCCCCGTTGACCAGCTGCGAATGGCCTCAGGGACGACGACGGAAAAGGCCGGCGGAGCGGGAGTGATTGGCCGGATCCAGAGGTAGGCCGCTGGAAGAGGGAGAGAAAAAAAAAGGTCCGAGCGTCGGCGTGACCTGCGTTGACAAAAAAACAAGTGGGGCTCGATCCGGAATGCCTTCACTCGGCGACGTGCTGCGACCGTGGCGAGGCCCGCGGAGAAAAAGAGGGAAAATCAAGGGGGCGAGTGCACCGACTCGCAATCAGGCCGATGGACGCAATCCAGTTGGTTCGGCGCTACAGGATGGTGAAATTTGAGGATGCGCGAGCGCGGGGGAGGAATGGTCGAGATGAAAACAATGAGGGCGCTGCCAAAGTCGGTGGTTGCTGGTGGTGAGAGAAAGAGGGAGAAGGGTGGAAAAGGGCGAGGTGGGCGATGCGGACGGCGTTGGAGATGGCTACGTTTTTTTGGGTTGGCCCAATTTCATTACTTGCAGCTGGCAAAGGGAAAACCGGGGCCCGGGCAGACTCTGAGTGTCAAGCAGCAGAAATCCAACATGGAGAAAAAGGCGAATTAAAACACCAGGGGGGGGGGCCAGCCAGGTCTCTGCCGAGGGAGGAACCACGGGGGACAAAGCGATGGATGGATGGATGGGATGGGATGGGATGGGATTGGGGATGGGATGGGATGGGATGGGGGATGGGATGGGGAATCACAAACACCAAAGGGGCTCGACGGAGCGCCCCCCCAAAGGGGAACTGAGCAACCTGGGGAAGAGATCAAATGTCCACCGCCCGCTGTCCAGCTGGCAGAGTGACCTACCTGGAGCTAGAGTCCAAAGCCCAAGCACGCGCACGGAAAAGCAATGGGGAAAAGACGTGGTTGCGCGCTTGCGGCTGTCAGCATTCGACAAGACGGCACGTCACCCTCGCCCTTCTCCCTCTCGCCCTCCCCCGAAAAGGGACAAGACGTTTCACCGTTCACGCCTGGGAAAAGAGGCTGGCCCGTGCCGTCACCGCTCTCAGGCCTCAGACGCGCCGACTGCACGGCAAACCATCGCAGGGACGCGGTTCCCAATCGGGCCCTTGTTCCTTCCCCGGCTGCGGCATGGCAACCTGCCCACAGTGTGCTGCCGCCTGCATACACACGGAGCAGGGGTTGTGCTTCGAGAGCCGGTAATGGAAAAAGCCATTCGGACCCCTGCTCAGGTACCGCAGTGAACTGCTTACCTAAGCGTGTCCGAAAATGACATCGTAATTCCCAATCCAACAACAACAAAGCCACCCCAAGTTTATCGAGAAACAAGAGGTAAAGCCGGGACTTGACATGGAACATATCTATTTATCATTTATCATAATGGGGGACGCCCTAGTCAAGGCACAACGGGGACGTCACTGTCTCCTTTTGCAACCCCCCCATTAGTCTCCCATAGGCCATCACTCCTGAGGCTTAATACAAACACCACAAACCATCAAGGCACAACACCCCCGTTCCCCAGAGTGGAAAGTAAAATATTCGGTCCCATCCCTAGTCCTCCCAGCTCCCTCTCAAGCGACTGATTCTCCACGTCACCACCTCCAATGCCGCCGGCTTGTATTTCTGCGCCTGAGCCCTCCATCCCTCGGCCTCCTTGTTGGTCGCGTTCTCCTCCTCGTCCACCTCCCCTCTGTACCATAATCCCTCGACATTCCCTATGAATCGGCGAACCACGGCGGCGATTTCCCGGGTCTTTCGGTCAAAAATCCCCTCGAGTCCGCCCACCTTGCCGTCGACGGCTTCCAGGCTCTGGCCAAAACCTCGAAGCTCGTCCAGCTCCTTCTTTCTCTCCACGTTGGCTGCTTTATCTCGAATGTTGGCTAAGCTCTCCTTCACCGCTGCTTCAGCCCTGAACATCGCCTCCAAGAGTTCGGGAAGCTTCTTGCACATCTCCAGGAGCTCGGAAGCGGCCAGATTCTTCTTTGCCCCCTTGTCGAAAGAGTCGAGAGCCTTGACCAAATCCTCCATTGCGTCAAGCTGCGCGGTCAACGCTCCTTATAGGACTTCGAGGTCGCCAACGGCGGCTTTGACGGGTTTCGCTCCTCCGACCGCCTCTTTGAGACCATCGAGGCATTGCTAACCGCAGTAACCAAAAAGGCGGCGTTCTCAAAGACCTGTTGACGCTTGGCCAGGTCTCGTCGGAGGTCTGGTCGGTGGACATGGTAGTCGAGTCGGAGGTGTGTGTGTGTGTGTCAACGAGATTGGCTTGGCTGTGGTGGTGGTGGTGCTGGCTGGCGTGAATGTCGAATCGGCTGTTGGTGGTTTTGTGTGAAATGGAAAATTTGAAGAATTTTCGGGTAGCCTTGGGATAGACTGAATGTTTGGAAGGAATGGCGTCGTTCTTGCCCAGGTATCGGAAACCACAATTCGTCTCAACATGTAGACGCCAGTTGTGACCTGGCAGAATTCTCGACCAACAGCATGATAATCAAGCTGCCCAGCATTATTAGTCTCTTCTTCCTCAACAGACTGAGCTATTCCTGGTTCATTCGTGAGCACAAGGGCCCAGGGACGTAGGGTTGAGGTTGGCTGCGAGGGAAAAGGCACTCGGTACTTACGTGAAAGTCGACTTCTCTTGCCCGTTACTGTTCCTTCCCTTCCTATTTCGCCGCAGACCACCAGGTACTGGTTGAAGCCCTACATCGCACAAAACTCTCGTCAACCAGCACCAATATCCCATTGCACTCCGGCCGACACATCACACCCACAAGAAATCAAGGCAGCTCCCCCAGCCAACCCAGCAAGACGTCTTCCCGCTCGTATCCGGTGCACATAGTCCCTCGGGATTCGCTAGGAAAAGAGTTTCAATCCAAGGCGTTAGAAGGTCCGTTATTCAATCATTGACAGACCGAAACAGCGAAAAAAAGACAAAACAAAGGCTTGCCAATCCTCCCGTCCCATATAATACCAAGCCACAAGTCCCAGGCCATGCACGTTCCCATCACTCCATCATCATCCATGCCGCTAATCCATCAAATACCCAGATCATGGCCCCCCCCCGAGCCTACCTCATCACCATCGTAGTCGTCATTCCCAGCCCCAACGCTGCCTGCTGCGACTGGGCCTGGGCCTGGGCCTGGGCCTCGCTCCGCCCCACCACATAGTCCTTGTTCTCAATCGTCACGCTCTTGGTCATGTGGTTGACCTTGTACACGCCGACCAGCCGGGCGGCGAGCTCAAACATGTTGTTGCGCAGCGAAATGACAATGAACTGGGCGTTCTTGGTGCGCTCCTTGATGTAGTTGGCGACAATGGAGACCTGGTTTGTCAGTATCATCCCGTGTGGGGGGCTGCCTTGTGGGAGAACTCACATTTCGGAAATCCAGCGCCGCGTCGATCTCGTCCATCACATAAAGCGGCGTCGGCTTAAAGTGGTGCAGCGCAAACACCAGCGCCAGCGAGCTCAGCGTCTTTTCGCCGCCGCTCAGGTTGCTAATGTTCTTCCACGACTTCTTGGGCGGCATGACGCTAAACAGGATGCCCTCGCTGAAGGGGTCTAGCGAGTCCACCAGCTCTAGCTCGGCGTTACCGCCCATGGTGATCATCTGGTACATCTCCTTGAGGCGCAGCGAGATGACGCTGAAACCCTCCATGAAGCCCTCGAGCCGCAGCCGCCGCAGGTCGTCGCAGCGCTTCTTGGCCGTGTCGCGCTGGGCGACGGCCGACGCGAGGTCGTGCGACCGCGCGGCGTGCTCCTGCACGCGCCGGCGGTACTCGGCCAGCACGCCGAGGTCGACGTTGACGTTTTGCGTCTTTTCCTCGAGCGCCGCAATCTCGCCCTTGAGCGACTCCTTGCTCATGTCGGCGAGCTCGTCCTTGGTGTAGCGGGGGAGCTCGAGGGGGGGAGGGGCGGAGCGGACAGTCTGGTCGGCGTCGTCGGCCTCCTCGGCGGCTTCGGTCTCGGCTTGGAGCTGCGTATCAGCGTCCATGTCGGTATCCTCGACAGGCTTGGGCTCGACAGGCTTAGGTGGGCCCTCGAGATCCTCCATGCTTTGCAGCACCAGCTTCCCCAGCTTGTCCTCCCAGTAGCGCAGCCGCTTCTGGTTCTCGGCCAGCACCTTTTGGTTCTCCTCGAGCTTGTTGCGCATCTCAATCTCGACGGCGCGCGTGGCGTTGAGCTCGGCCGTCTTTTCGTCGAGCTCCGACTTGAGCTCGTCGAGCTCCTGCTTCTTGGCGGCGAGCGCCTCCTTGGCTTCGCCGACGCGGGCCTTGAGGTCTTCCGCCTTGGTGCCCTGGTTCTCAATCTCCTCGTCGAGCGTCTCCGAGTCGCGGATGGCCGCCTCCAGCTCCTTGGACGCCTTGGCGTAGTCCTTTTCGAGCTTGATCTTGAGCTTCTCGGCCTTGGCCTTTTTGACCTCGGCGCTCGACACCTCGTCGTTCTGCGACTTGATCTCCTCCTTGAGGGAGTCGACCTTGGCGCGCTGGGCCCGCAGCTTCTCACCGCCCACCTCCATGATCTTGTCTTGGAGGACCTTGATCTCGGCCTCGACGCTGGCCGTCTCGCTGTGCAGCTTGTCGACTTCCTTGTGCAGCTTGGCCACCTCCTTCTCCAGGACGACGACGCGGCTGTCGTCCGACTTGGACGGCTGGTGCTCCTTGGCGAGCTCCTTGATGCGGCGCTGGGCGTCGGCGAGATTGCGCGACGAGCTCTCGACTTCGAGGTTGATCTTTTGCAGCCGGGTCTCGAGCTTGGGAATCTCGTCGTCGAGGTACCGCAGGCGGGACTCGAGCTCGCGGTGGCGCTCCTGGAACTGGACAAAGTTTTGCTCGAGCGCGTCGCGGTCCGTCTCGAGCTTGGAGACTTGCTCCTTGCTGACGTCGCCGCCCAGCTTGGACGACATGAGGCCCCGCTTGACGGTGCTGCCGCCGCCCGACATGGTGCCCGACTTGTCAATGAGCTCGCCCTTGAGCGTCACGACGCGCCACCGCTTAGCGCCGTAGGCGATGCGGTTCGCCTGCGCGAGGTCGGTCGCCACCAGCGTGTCCTGGAGGGCGTGATAAAAGGCGGGCCGGAACCTCTCGTCCTTGGCCCGAACCAAATCAAACAGGCGCGGCGCGTTCTCGGGCGTGTTGATCGGGCCGAGGTCGCGCGCCCGCAGCTTGTCGAGGCAGATAAAGTTGCCGCGGCCGAGGTTGGTCTTGCGGAGATACTCGATGCACTGCTGGCCGGCCTCGACCGTGTCCGTGACAAAGTTGTCGAGCGCGCCGCACGCCGTCGAGATGGCTACGTCGTACTTCTCATCAATAGCCCCAAGATTGCCCAGACGGCCGTGGAACCCGTCGATGCGGCCCGACTCCTTCATGCGCATCAACGCCGTCAGGACGTTGCCCTGCGTCTGCGTGGCCGACAGGCTCGAGCGGGCCTCGTCGGCCTTTTGCCGCGCGTTCGAGAGCTGCGCCCGGATCTTGGGCTCCTCCTGGGCCAGCTTCTGGAGCTCGGCGCCAACCTTTTTGGCTTCCTTCTCCAGACCCGCCTTTTCCGCCTGGCACTCCTTGATCTCGCCGGCCTTGGCCTCTCGACCCTCCTCGATGGCGGCGATCTTGGCCTCGAGCTCTTCGAGGGCCACGGCGCCGGCGTTGGCCTTTTCGCGGAGGATGGCCATCTCGCTCTCGGCGACGGCAATGGCCGACTGCTTCTGGTTGATCTTTTCGTTCCACGGCTCTAGGGACTTTTGCAGGGCGGCGATCTGGTCCGAAAACTTTTGCGTCTTGCCCTTGAGGCTGTCGCGGATTGTGGTCAGCTCGGCCTCCTCCCTCTTGACCAGCTTCTCGAGCTCCGACACCTCGCTGGCGCGCGTCTCAATGTCTTCGCCACACTGCTCAATCGTCTCTTCCGCCTCGGCCGCCGAGCTCTCGGCGTTGGCGATGGCCTTTTCCAGCTTCTTGCGCTTGTCGGCGAGAAACTTTTGCTTCTCGTCAAACTTGACGCGCTCCTGGTCGAACTTGGTCATCTCCTTGACCAGGGCGTGCGTCTCCTTGTCCTGGGCCTCGTACTCCTTGCTCCCTTTAGAGTACGCCTTGCCGAGCTGCTTGATGATGTGCTCGCCGCCATTGTGCTTCTCCACCTCTTCGTCGAGCTGCGACTGCATCTGGCCAATCGCCTCTTCCGTCACGGCAAGGTTGTCGCCGCACTCGCTAATGTAGAGCTGGTACAGCGCGGCCTGCTTGAGCGTGAGCTCGTTTTCGTCGCGCAGATAGGCGAGCGCCTTGTTCTTCTTGTCCTCGAGGCTGTTGCGCTCCTTTTCGACGTGCTGGACGCGGCCGCTCTTCTCGAGGCAAATGTCGTTGAGCGACTCGACCTGGGCAGCCGACTCCTCGATGGGCGCCTTGTACTTGGAGGTGCCGATGATGTCCTCGAGGTACTCGAGAAGGCCGTCTTCGTGCTCGTTGCCAGCCTTGGCCTTCATCTGGGCAATCGACTCGACCTCGCCCTGCAGGATCAGGAAGCGCTTGTGGTCGAGATCGACGCCCCTGTCGCGCAGCAGGGTTGTGACAGTCGTAAAGTTGGACGTCTTGCCGTTGATGTAGTATGCGCTCGAGTTGTTCTTGAACGCCTTTCGGGAGATGACGAGATCGGAATTGGGAATAACCTGGGATGCACCACCAGGCTGCGCATGTTAGCCCCCTTGACCTCTTGCCCACAACCCTCTTGTACTCACCACATCCATAACCTCCTGAAAGTGCACCGAGACCTCGCAGTGGTCCAGATTCGGGAATTCGGCCGAGTTGTGGATCAGGGCCGAGATCTTGCCCTGTCGCATCTTGCTCGCGCGGAAGCCAAACACAAACAGCAGCGAATCAATGACGTTGGACTTGCCCGAACCGTTGGGCCCGACGACCGACGAGAACGAGGCGTGAAAGGGCCCAACCTCCTGCCGCCCCGCATAGCTCTTGAAGTTGGTGAGGACGAGGTAGGTGATGACGATGCGCGGCTTCGGCCCCAGGTCCTCGACCACGGGAAGCGCCATGGTGCGCGACTTGAGCACAATGTCCATGGGCTTCTCGAGGATGGCGTCCATGGCCTTGACGGGCCTGCCGGCCGCCAGCAATGTGTCATCGCCGGGGCGGCGCTTCTCGTTGATCGACGTCGTCGTTATGTCGGAGAGTGTAGAGTCGTGGATTTCGGAGACGTCGTGCGATTTGGACGATTGCGGTGTGGGCAGCGGCGGGGGCAGCTCGGGCGTCGCGGCTTTGGAGGCGCGCGGCGCGACACTCTTGCGCTTTCGTGGGGATGGCTTCTTGGCCACCTCAGATTCCTGATCGGCAGGTCCAGCTGTCTGGTCGGGGTCAAAGACCTGGCTCGGTTCGAGGGCGGCGGGGTTGATGCTCTTCTTGGGGCGGCCGCGCTTTTTTGGGGTGGTCGGGGTTTCCGTCGAGGTTTTCCTCCGGCCGGCCGTCGAGCGGCGCGGGCTTGCTGCGGGGGCGGGGGCAAAGTCGTCCTCGTCGCTGTCCTCCACCTTGGTCGCGTCGGCCATTTCCTCGTCCGACGACTCGACGACGGTGCGCCGGGTGGCGCGGCGGGACGGTCGGGTCGACATGCTGGGGAACCCAAAGAATTACAAAAGAATGAATCAGAATCCACGCGGCAGCGCGGTTGGTGGTGAAGGCGGCAGCGTGGCCGAGGTGGCGTCGTCGAGGTGGTGTCGTCGAGGTGGGTCGTCGAAAATGTCGGGCTCGGGCGCGATCGGTCTGCCCCGCTGCTGTTGACATGGAGTTGTAAACAATCAGCCACAAGGCTTAGCCACACCACCCCACGGCCACCAAAACACGCCGTCCCGTGACTCTACCGGATAACTACATACTGCTAGCACCAAACTTCAACATGCATGTATGCCTCCATTGACCTTCCTGCAATCCAGCTTGAGAGCGCTACATGCATCTATCAAGACCTCTAAATAATTCAAGCTCTTGACCCTCAACCTTCCCTCCCTCACCGCCCGTGGACCACCCACCATGCTCGACTTCACCCACTTCCACGCCGTCTTCCCGGCTGACGACGGCCCCAAGCCGTACGACCAAAACGGCACCAAGGCCATCGAGACCTTCCGCAAGACCTTTGACGGCGTCCTCTTCGTCGACCGCGTCCTCCGCGCGCTCGGCATCAAGGACCCCAAGGCCTACCCCCCCAAGGGCGGCGACGCCGGCCTGCGCCACCTGCACCACCAGATCCTCGAGAGCCCCGGCCAGACGCACCACAAGCTCTCGGTGCTCTACTACCTCCTCCTCGACCACGACGACGTGCGCGGCGCGCGCTCCCAGCTCGCCGGCCTCTTCGCCGAGGACACGGCCCTCCCGCAAAAGTACCAGATCCTCATGCGCGGGCTCTGGCACATGGACCGCAAGGAGTTCAAGGTACCCACCCTCCCCACCTCCCCACAACATCCCGCCAAGCTAACAACCCCCAGTTCGCCCTCGAGCACCTCTCCCACCCCTCCCTCCCCACCGAGTTCGCCGACGAAATCACCACGACCCTCGTCCGCCACGCCCCCAACGGCACCGACTTCTCCCTCCCGCTCGCCTACTACCACACGGCGCAGCCCGTGTTCAAGACGTCCGAGGCGCTAGACCTGCTCTTCGGCGCGCTGGCGCGCACCTCGGTCGTCGAGGCGCTCTACTTTTCGCGCGCGCACCCCGCGTCGGCGCGCAGGCAGCTGTTTGAGCGGCTCGTGGCGTCGGTGCTGGAGTCTACCGAGGGCGGGGTCGGGCGGCGCGGCAAGGAGCTCGTCAGCGCGCCGCTGACGGGCGACGAGGAGCGGTGGCTGCACGAGTTCCTGGCGGTCGGGGAGGGGCGCAAGAGCAAGAACGCGCGGGTCGTGGCGCAGATGCGGACCGTGGTGACGGGGAGGGGGGTGGCGCCGGGGATGCTCACGGGGAAGGCGAGATAGAGGGTGATGGGTGTACTTTTGGAGCATAGCGTGGCGTTTTGGGTTTGTCTTTTTGTGGCATGCACACACTTGGGGAGAGCCGGGCTTGTCTGAGCGGAGACTAGCCAGATACCGACTATGGGTATGAGAAGAGGGAGATCAGATGTCGTCTCGACAAATACAGGAATAATCAGTGTTGGCCAATTCCCTTTTCCACAGCCCCCAAACTATGGGGACGCCCCGGTAAAAATTCCCTTCCCAAGCCTCTCCATTTCGCCTCCGGCCAGGAGAGGACCCGCGCCACTTGCCTCCGGCGGCCCTCCGGGGGCGCCTGCGGCGGGCTACTCGCTACGCTCGGAACGAGGGCCCTCCCCATTCTCGTTCCTCGCCAGAACAACGCCTCCACCAGTGAATTAATCACAGATAATTATTCGTCTCCTCGTCTTGCACATGACGAGGTATATGCGCAAAACATCCTAGGTACATAAACACTCACGCAACCCGCCATGGCTATAGTTACACATGCTAGAGCTAGTCCCGCAGCGTCATATACTTGCTCCCGACAACAACCCCCACCTTGCACCAGAAACGGGCTCCGAGCAAGTAGAGTCGATCCCCGTGCCCAAAAGGATGCCGCCGATCTCACTCATACACAGGGAACCCAAGCACCAAACACCCCTCCCCGCATGTCGTACGAATCCCTCGCCAGAATAACCTACACCTCGGTCCCCCCCTTTGCCACCTTCCCCCTCAGCATGTCCACCTCCCTCTGCAACGCCGTCAGATCCGCCAGGATATCCGTCGACGCCCCCGACTCCTCCGCCGCTCGACTTCCCTCGGGCTCCTCGGCAAACGTCCCCTCCAGGATCCGCACCGCGTCCACGCCCGGCTTCGGCCCGACAACCACCCCGTCCACGCTCCCCTTGCTGCCTCCTCGCTGTCGCGGGGGCGGCGGGGGCGGGAGGCCCGCGTGACTGCTCATTCGGCGTGTCGGCGCCTCGATCGAGTGGACACTCGGCGGCCTCCTGGACCGCGTCGATGCGTTGCGCGCCGGCGGGGGCGGTGGGGGGAAATGCTTGAGGTGGGGGGCACCGGTCGAAGAGACAGGGGTTTCGGCGGCACTAATCTCTGCTGCTATGCTCGGTGTCGGGAGGGGGGAGAACTCGGGGAGCTCCGAGGGGCTGCGCTCGCTCCCGCTGGGGGGTGGGCTGCTGAAATTGATGGACGATGGGGATATGAAAGAGTTGGAGGGACGGGAGTGATGGGCTGGCCGTCTGGGAGGGGGCGGAGCGGGCGCGTGAATGCTGACCCGGAGACTAGACGAGCGAGAGCGGGTCGAGTCCTGCGAGGAGCGTCTTGCACTGAGGTCGCGCTCTTCCGGGTTGTGCACTGAGGGCGGAGATGCCGCGGTCACCTGGATCGAGGCCCGGCTCTCTGATCGCCCGTGCGGTTGGCGTCTCGGAGGCGGTGGTGGTTTCTTTTGTTGTGGCGTCGTAGATGGAGGTGTTGGGATAGATGCCTTTGGCGGAGTCGGAGGCTGAGGGACCGGGATAATCTCATCCGTGGTCACCCCCGCTGGTATCTGAGCCGCTCCTCCGTCCTCTCCCGGCACGCCGTCGACTTTTCCATCCTCATTCGGTGGCACGGGCAAAGGTTTGTTGACTTTCAAGGGGGTTGATGATCCTTGCAAAGGCGAAGAAAGGGGTGTGGTCGTCTCTCGGGGAGTCTGCGTCGACAATGACGAGGATCCGTGTGAATTGGTTGGGGCATCCTCCAGGCCGCCCTTGGCCGCTGGCTCCGGTCTGATCAGCTTGCCGTGTCGCGAGCTTGGAGGGGGCGGCTTCTTGCGCAGCGTCGGCGTTTGGACGTTGGGTCGTGTGCTTCCAGTGAGATCGTGTCGGCCGTCATCGGCCTCACGATCCAAAATCTCGTGGGAGGTACGTGGCGTGTCTTGTATGGACGGATGCGTAGACGCCCCAGAGATGGACTGGCGTGACAGGGATGAGGTGTCCGTCAGATTCGCGCCATCTCCTGCCCGTTGTACGGTCCCCGTAGATTGTGCTGGAGCTGCTGGCCCGGCCTGGCCCGTCAGCAGAAGCCGTTTAAAGGCATCGACATCGAGGGCGCCGCGTGCGCCTGGGAGTGTCTCCGGGCTCTGCTGTGCCCCATCCGAGCCAATCTCGATATCTTGCAATGTTCTCTGAAACGGGTTCGGGGGTGCTCGGTGCGGTGTCGAGGGAGGTCGGTCCTCGGGTTGTTCGTCCTCGTTCCCTCGGGGTGGGATGGTGGAGAAGGGGTTCACATCATCCTCGTCGTCGTCGCTTGTGTCGCTGTCATCGTACTGACCTGCCCGGGGATACCTCTCGGGAGCGCCGGCTGACTCGGGGGAGGATGGTGGGGGCGACTGGACGCGCACTTTCTTGACGACTTTTGGCTTCTGGAAGCTCGTGGCCGAGGGCGGCTGAGCTGGTTGGGAAAGTGCTTGTAGGTGGCTTCGAAATTGTTCGCTCGACGAGGGGCTGGGAGCCGCGGCCGAGGGCGGTTCTAGAGCGTCCAGGTCAAAGGGCGGAGGGGCAGCGGCAGGGGCGGAAGCGCCGGCTCCATTGCGCCGAAAAGGGTTGTTGGAGCTGAGCGTCGGCTGGGCCATTGTGTGTGGATTGGATCGGGGTCGGGAAAAGGCGATGGAAGTCGAGGGAGCTAGTGTGCTATGCAGAGCCATGTGTTAGCAACCCATTGTCGAGGGGCGGCCTTTGTCGCAGCTTCGCTCGCATCCGACCCAGGGGAGCAGGGAGGATGACGAGATGCTGTCGGGCCGGGCAGCGACACGTCAGAGCCACCACAACGTGCAGGGGGGTGTCAGCCAGCCAGATTTTACTGGCAGATGGAGATGGGAATGGACGGGAGCTGGCGTGCTATGTTGGGCTGGAGAGAGTCCGGGGGTGGTGGTCGTTTCAGAGGTCGAGGTTAGGTTATGACGACCTGGCTGGGAGTGGTCTCGCGGGAGCTCGGATGAATTGACGGCTGTCAGTTGGGCGCGACCAGGCGTCAGGTTGGACAACTATCCTGCAGTGCCGGGATGGGACAGAGGGAGTGGGCGGATGGGATGGACGCAAGGTGCAGAGGTGAATCATGAATCAACCTCGCAGAGCCGTCGATAAGCTGCTGTCATTCGTTGGCGCAGGTGTTCATCGCGACCTAGGTGGGGGGTGCTGCCCGCTTCTCCCCTGCTTTCGCTGGACCCCGGCGATCGTGCACGGGCCAGTGAGGGGCTTGATTACCCAAGACGGACTGACCAATTGACTTATACGAAGCAACACACTGAGAAAAGGGCTCTCGGGCTCAACCAGCACGCCTGGCTCAAGCCTGGCCCCCAGCCTGGAAGGGAGGACAGGACAAGGAAATAAATCTTACCGTCCAGTCTCCCACAAACATTCAGAGCTACACCACTTGACTCTCGTGGGACTACAGTTCAAGCTGGGCGTCAGTTCTCAACCCATCGCCCATGATTGGGAAAGACATGAGTTTGCAGACAGGTCAGGCACAAAACACCACAGGCACCCATCCCATCCATCACGGGACAGCCTCATCTTGTACATACTACGAAACAGATTCGTCGTCAACTGTGACTCATTATTTGCAACCCAACTCAAATAATATTCAGGCAAATGATACCCAGCTGCCGAAATGGATAGAGAGGCGGCGGAGCTGAGAACACGGCGGCTCGCTGGTGGCGCAAGCCGCACCCGAAATCCCGCTCCGTCCTCTCAGGAAGGTAAACACCATGTCGCGTTTTTGTCGCGTCAATCACAAACACAGACACAAATTCGACACCTCAAATAATTCAGAACTTTCATCATCCCATTGGTATAATTACACCTCCCCTCTGCCCAACCCATTGTAACAAAACCAGCCGCCCATCTTTTCTCCTGCGCTGTCAAGGGACAATCCCCCACTCTCCGCCCGACGCGCCAAAGCCGTCGCCGCAGAGGTCGAAAATGTCGAGGATGAAAAATGCGATGCAAAAGACAAGAGACGCCCTTGTTCAGACGCGCGATCCACAGCCCATGACCATCCACCCTTTGCTCCGGTCCCACCCTAGCGCCCGCCATCGCAAAAAATCCAGACGCGGCGCACAAATGACTAGCCCCCAAAATCCAAATCCCGCGCGCTGCCGCTGCTGCTGATCGTGACGCGACGCGTAGTTGCCCAATGAACCCCACCGATATACCCGTGCTGCCTGAACGCCGTACCCCCCCCAAGAACGATAGGAAATAGACATGACGACATCAAAGTGGTGAGCGCGGCGCGCCCATCATGCGGCGGCCTCGGCCTTGTCGGCCGCCTTCTTTGGCGTCTTGTCCTTCTTGGCCGCGGCGGCCTTCTTTGGCGCCGCCTTCTTGGCCGGCGCGGGCTTCGCCGTCGTCTTGGCGACGCGGCCCGACTTGGTCTTGGTGAGCACGGTGGGCTTCTCCACGACGGCAGGGGCCTGGGAGATGTTAGACGATGTGGCCAGACCGTGATGGACGACGCGACTGACCTTCTCCTTCTTGGCGGCGGGCTTCTTCTCCTTCTTGGCCGCAGGGGCCTTCTCCTTGGGCTCCTTGACCTCCTTCTTGGCGGCGGCGGCCTTCTTGGGAGCGGGAGCCTTCTTCTCCTTGACCTCCTTCTTCTCCTTGGGCTCGGCGGCGGCCTTCTTGGGCGCGGCCTCCTTCTTGGCGGCGGCGGCGGCGGGCGTCTTCTTGGCCAGCTTGGTGCCGCCCGAGGGGCCCTTGGGCTGCTCAAACACGCCCTTGGCGACGCCCGTCTTCAGGGCCTTGTTGAAGAGAGAGTCAAACATGGTGTCCGAGGTGGTGCCGAGCGTGTTGTTGGCCTTGACATATTTCTTGAGTTGCGGGCGGCTGGAACCATTGCGGCTCTTGAGCTAATTGCCGAAAGCGACGTCAGTACATTGCAAGCAAAAGGGCGGTGTGGCGGGCCGTCGGCATCACGGTCGGCCTCATGGTGAGACCGAAACCGGTCGCGGCGACACCTCATGCGCCGGAGAAAATGGGAACGGGAATAAGTACCGCGACGATGGCATCAGTGATCATGGCCTGTTTTGCGTTAGATAATTGTTCCATGATGCAAGAACCCGATGTACTGACCTGGTAGGTGCCATGGCTGGGGGCGGCCTTGGTAGCCTTGGGGGCGGCGGCGGCACCAGCGGCGGAAGTCTTCTTGGGAGGCATGGTAATGGATGGTGGTGTGTGTGTGTGGTGAATAATTCGAGTCGGATAAAAATCGAGAGTCGGATGGCTAGATCGGCAAGATAAAAGCTATCGATCGGGAATCGTTTGTATTTCGGAGTCGAAGAGAACCGGGAACAAGGTGGGCGGGCAGTCGCGCTCGTGGGATGGGCGGTCCCGTGTTTATATATGGGAGCGGGGGTGCCGGTGTGCTGGAGTGATTGCGCGCATCGAGCCCCCCGGAGCTCTCGTCTCACAACAAATCTGCAGGCCACGCCGGCTCTGGCCTTGGAGCTTCCATGGCCCGTGCTCGTCATTATGGCCCGACTGAATCCCGGCTGGACTCTTGCCGTCACCTCTTTTTCCCCCGTCATTCGGCCGACCAGGCTCGTGGACTGGTGGGACCCCCGATCTGCACAAGAGTGAGGTGGCATACCGTCACGGAAGCTGGCCAAGTGTGGCAGAGTCGGGGCAGAGTCTCTCGGTCAGCCCAACGCCTTAGTGGCTTTCCTCGCTCCATGTTTCGAGTCGCTGCCCAATGTCCCGCTGCCCGCCTGTCCATTTCGACTGCTGTCCGTTCATCGACACCATTCTGGCAGCCTCCATCGACACGACCTGGTGGGTTCTACATCTTGGTGCTCGATGCCATCCGGAAGCGCGTAGGGCTTGCAGAGACATGCCCTAGAATACTCTGTATGCAGCGACATACCCGCGGGGTCCGGCCCACAGTCCATACTGGACTAGCCCTACAGTGGACACTGACAAAAACGAGGGCAGATGGAAGGAGGAGGAGGGGCGGCCGATGGGATGGGATGGGATGGACGGTGGGCATGGCGTGGGCGGGCTCGTGGCAGACCCCGACCCGGCAGCCCGCCGACTGGAAGGGTGCCGCGTTGCTTCAAAGTTCGTGCGTCAGAACCCAGGGCCCGCCTGCGATCACTTGCCGCCCCCCCCTCCCCCCGGCTTTCATCCCCCAGCGCTTCCACGCTTTCCCCCTTTGGGCCAGGATTTAAATCGGCCCCCCCAAAAACCTGCATGCGGCCAAATAATGTGATTGGCCAGTTTGACGTCGTCGATGCCCCAAGGTACCTCGTTGTCAATCATGCGGCACCCCGCCATCGCCGAGCGACCGAAAGCTCGTCGCCCTCTCTGATCTCGAGTCGTCGCCGTCCCCCATCGCCCGAGTCCTCGCCCTCTCCCCCTTCTTCGCTCGCCCTGCCACACTAGTGCCGGCACCGCACCGCGCCCGCGATGCCCTCTCGAATTTTGTGCGATTTTTTTCGGTGCTGGGCGGGCTGAGACGGCGTGTGGGAAGCGAGCGTGGTCTCGAGGTGCGATTCGGGTGTCGATGCGGATTTCAGTCGCGTTTTTGGCATCTCGTCGAGCCGTCACGACCGCGCCGACGCTCGCCGGCGCATCCGCGCTGCCACGCCCGCAACCCCTGCTTAGCCAGGTGTGAATGAGTGCATGTTGCTCGCTGCATTTTTAGCTTTCGTTTCGTCCGACTGGGCTCTCTGCTGCGGCTCTCGTGGGCGTGGGACTGAGGGGGACGTCCAAAGTCACTATTGTTAGTGGTCGCGCATCGCATCGCGAGGCGGCATCGTGAAGCTATCCGCATCCGTTCGGGTCTGCGACTTTCTTGGCCTCAACCACCCACCCCGCGTCGAATTTGGGGGTGTTTGGGTCTCGAGGATGATGGTACGGGTCACTTCTTGCCTTTTGACAGGTTTTTTGTTTATTTCTTGGTCTTGACGGGGCGGTTTGCGAGCTTCCACTGCGTGTGTCACTATAATCGGGGTTGCGTCGATTTCGTTGCGGAATCCAACCACCTCCACCACCCTCTCCCCGCGGGTACATTGTCTCTGGGGACAGGATATGGATGGGAAGAGATGGCATTTTATGCCACCGTTTGTTTTTATGAGATATGACCTGGGATGCACTTGTTCTCGTGAGTTTCGCTCCTAGCGATGGGGATTGGTGCGCGCCCCTTTTCGACCTCACTCACGAGGGAGAGCACGGTAATCGGCACTGACCGAGCATTTCCCAGTCTCCTCGTTTCTCTCATCGGCGGCTTTACTCATCTTTCATTTTCGTGTACGCGGGTGCAAACGCAATAAACTGCATCATATCATAATGCACCCAGGAGCTGGTCGGTGTCGGGCCACGCTGGTGTCACACAAGACCAAACACCTCGAGCAAACTTGACCCAGCCCCGTCAGCAAATCCTCGCAGTTAACCATCCATGCCGACAACTAGAGAGCAAAGGTCATGGGTATTTCTGCTTGGAAACGTGTCTCACTAGTGGTTCGGAGGGTAGGAACTTGTGTACACGTCTGCCAGCTCTCGGTCAATGTCATTGAGGACTGGAGTTGCCTGGCACAAGGCAGCATCGTCACCGCCACCCACCAACCCAGGCAGACGACTGTCGCCATGGGTCCGATGGCTGCCTTGCCATTCATGACATAATTCCAATTGCTACTTGTTGGTCGATGCGGCATCTGGTGACTGTAGGCAGGTTTTGTCGTTTCTGGTGACTGTTGCGTTGATGGAATATTGGCGGTGGGGAGAAAAGGGGTGATGCAATGGAAGATGACCGTCAATCTCTCCCAGCGGCCACCACGGGACCTGGTCTGTTATTCCTTGGCTATGGTAATTGTCTGAGGAATTCTTTGGTAGGTGAATCTATCCTCGAGCATGTAGAAAGAAAATGGCCCGTTGTTGGAAAAAGGGGGCATCCTACCCAGCCCACAACAAACCTGACGTCCACCATCAACGTTCAACTTACCAAGTACACAAATAAAACCTAGTAGTCCACTTAGAGAGCTGCCAAAAGTAATTTCATTTGCAAAGGTCTTCTTCCATACCCCTAAAACCACCCCATTGCAATAATTAAACCAAAACATTACCAAAACCAAAACTTCAACTTTATCCTACCGACTTCAACATCCAAAATATTCCCAACCATCCTCAAGGAACACCTCAAGAAACAACACAACCCATATACACCCCCTACTACTGTGAACCATGTTCTTACAACCAGTGAACGAAGTCTCGCCACAACCTGCATACATTTCGTCGCCAAAATACTTACAACCATGCATTTCCAACCCAAGCACAAATATCTCTCTACACACATCCTCCAACCCAACAACACCAACAGTACAGCAGCTTCCGCAACCCAACCGCCACGACATCATCCCCGTTCATTTACATCATCCTAAACACCCAAAGAACCATCCTACTCAAGTAGAACCTGCCGCCCGAGACCTAGACACACCTCCGCCTTGGTACTCAGGCTGGTACATACCCCACACCAGACCACCACGACAGCCACCACCATCACCATACCACAACGCATTATTCTTCGCACGGTTGATCATTCTTAAAGGACTTTTAGCCCCCGCCAAAGCCCATCTTGCTGTTTCCCTCTCCGTCAGCTCCTCTTTTACCAGACCCTTCCCTCATCAAAATATCAACGCTACCATGATCGACAAAAGACAACCACAATCACAAAGACACACACACACACCACCCAACGCACCGTCGCATACACATCAAGACGAACTCAATTATTCTATTCCGCGCCAAACTCCTTGCCCCGGTCCGTTACCCACGCCATGTACCACTTCCCAGGGACCCACGTATGTACTCAACCCCCGCGCAACCAACACTTCGCCTGCCCCCCCCCCCTCCCGTAATTAGAGCAGATAAACAGAAACGCCCCTGAATGCTCCATGCATGTACCGACATTCTTCCATCCGTATACCCTCCCCTCCCCTCTTATTCAGCGCCGCACTCCGCTCAACCACGCTCTCCCCCACAGCCACATAAGGCCCCAGCGGGCACAACTTCCTAGCCCCAACCCCTAATAGTTCTTATCTAGCATGCCCAGCGCCCGATGGTCCTGCAGCCGATCCCCCAGCGGCGGCAGCTTGTTGGACGCCGCCGCCATCCCCTCCATCGCGGCGGGCGAGCCCGCTGCGCTGGCGCTGCTCGGCTCCGAGTTGGCCGGGGTGGGGTGCAAGAGCACCGAGAGGCTGGCCTTGGTGCTCGCGCTGGGCGGCGGCGGCGCCTTGGCGTCCGAGTGGGCGCTCCGCGGGGACGGCGACAGGGCCGGGAGCGGGCCCCCCTGCTGGCTGCCGAGGGAGGCTCGAGGGTCGATCCGCGCCGCGGCCTCTCGGGCCTGGGCCTGCAGCTGCTGGGAGCGGGGCGAGTCGAGGGGGGGCATCCGCTGGGGTTGGTCCATGTGCGGGGAGCGCGGGAGGGGCGGCGGCGGGAGAGGGAGCGCTGGTTGGTGCTCCGGGGGGGTGTGGGGAGCGCGGATAGGCGCGAGCGTCCGGGCTCGTCCTGATGGCTCCGGCAGAGGCAGCATCCGGTTGTATTGCGGAGGCCGTCTCACTTCGTATGGTGGCTGCTGGTGAGTCGGGGGGGCTTGTGGCGGGTATTGGTGTTGGGGCGGGGGGAGAGAGGGTTGCGCGCCGTAGTAGGGGTGGCCATATGGTGGCGCACCTTCGAGCGAGGGCGACCAGCCCATTGCCGGATGCGACGGCTGATGGTGGGGAGAGTAGGGCTGATGCGTCGGATGAGGTGGGTGGCCTGGATGGGGAGGGTGGCCTGGATGAGGATGACCCTGGTGAGGATGACCTGGGTGAGGAGGATGGCCCGAGTGAGGATGGCTGGGATGATGGCCGGAATGATCGGGGTAGCCGGGATGATGCCCTGGATGATGGCCCGGATGGTGACCTGGGTGACCGGGATGTGGTTGACCGTGGTGGGACGGCTGACTGTGATGGGAATAACTCCCGTACAGCGGCGGGTGCTGCATGGGCTCCTTGGTGTTCAGAGGGATCTGCGTGTCTTGGAGGCTCGACTCGGGATACAGACCCTTCGCCGGGACAGCCACGGTTCGGAACTGGGAGTCGTTGGACGGGGTCGGGAGGTCATTACCGGCCGCCCCTCGCGCAAAATAAGATATCAGGTGGAGGTGCTGTCCTGCCGATGTTGTGATGCTGAACGACTGCTTCATAAGCCCGTCCGGCTTGTACCGGTACCCGTCAGGTTCGGTGTCGTCGACGTCATCCTCGCTGCCGCGCCCCGAGTCGGGCGTCTTGCCGGCGGTTCGCTTGGGGCCTTGGCCGTTGACGTTGCCGCGCTTGCCCTCCATCTCCCGGTACGTCAGGAAGCTGCCCGACACGCGGCTGGCGCTCCACGATTTGCCGTCGGTCCATCTCCGCATGCCGGCCTCCTTCTCGTCCCAGACAAACACGGATCCGGAGCGGATGCCCTGGCGCTCCTTCTCAGAGAGCCGGCGCTGGACGCGGGGAAGCATGCCTATCCTGCACGCCTCAAAGAGCTTGATGGCATCGGCGGGGGTCTGGACCCTGCCGTAGTAGGTCTCCATGGCGGTGCTTTGAAAAACTATCTATCCGCCGAGGGAAAAACAAACAAGGACGCTGGGTCAAGGCTGGCCGACCATCAGGGGGTGGAGAGAAAGAGCTCGTTGGCGACTGGGAGTGATCTCGGCGGGAAGAATCCTGGGTTTGGGATACGGCGGGAGTCATGGATCGGAAAACCATCCATCGAGGGACGGCAAAAGGTTAGTCGACAGTTGTTGTGGTTGACGAGGCGGTGCACCGTCAAGCAGCCTGAGACGTTGGGCGTGGGGACTGCGAGTATTATGGTCCAGTCTTGGCCGGGGAAACGTTAGGCTATTATTCTTTAAATTTTGTGCTGGGAGTGCGTGACAAAAGGAGGTACGGGCGGCAAGGGTGTGCCGACCATTGCAGATGATTGCAGTATAGGTTTGAGTTTGAGGGGGAATTGGCCGCCATGTTAAAGTCGAGCCGAGCTCCCTATTGCATCATAGCGACGGGACGAGTTTCGGCCTCAACGTGGACGCACATTGTCGCACAGCTAGAGGGAGGCGCATGGCCCGCCACAGCAGCCTGATGGCAGCAGCAGAAGAGGACCACCAGACGGAGCGAAGGCACACGCAGCCGTGGGTCCAAGTCGTGCATGTCCTCGATGCCTGGCAGTGGACAGGTGTTGAGACTGTGCAGGCTCTGGCTCTAGGCTCCTGGGATGTGTTGAGACGGAGCACTTGCTCTATATTGGATGCCTACGGCTGTTGGGACCGAAGGGAATAGGTAGACATGGGCGTTGGGAGAGGAGAACGGTGCCTTGAGATGGAAGATGGCAAATAAAGATTCTCACCATATGACGCACCGAGGTTGGAAAGCGGCAAGATTTTGTATCCCAGAGGTCCAGGTATCGTCCAGAAAGCTGTCGGAGGGCAAGATTGCGTGTTGGTGATCGAGATGGCGCGCAGTCACTCGGACGGGGCGGGTGATGTCAATGTCGAATCTGACCAGAGATGGGGAGTAGGTGTCGCCTGGCGTTGAGAGTTTAGAGTCGAGGGGGGTGGGCGGTGCGCGCTCGGTATCGGTACCTTTTTGTGAAAATGGGGGCGCTGGGGCAGCTTACGGCTTCGCGGCACGGCAGTGTGCACTGTGCGGTGCAGCGTAGATTGCTTCTTCTCGGGTTCGCTGTTTAAAGTTGTCGGGCTGATTTAAAGTGGAAATAAGGTGTTGGTCCAGTGTGGGAGGAGTGTGGCTCTGTGGGTGCAGGGGAGCAGGGCAGGGTGGGTTGTGGTGGGTTGGCGGCTGGGCGTGGCGGCATCGCTGCAGGTCGATGACGATGCAGGCCAATGGCGCCCGTGTCTCGGAATGGGGACCTCTTTTCTCCTTTCTCCCTGACTCCCTGAAAAAAAAAACACCTCGCATTCCTCCATCTGCCACCACGTCCCGTCTCAGCTGGCTCGCAGAAAGAGGCTTGAAAAGGGCTCCACAGCCACTGCATCCCAGACCTCTCCCCCTCTCCCCCTCTCCCCCTCTCCCCCTCTCCCCCTCTCCCACCATCACCTGATTGATTATCGACTTCCAGAACCAATCGGCTTGGCGGCCTGTGCCATGGCTGCCAAGCCTGGGACCAGTGAATCAGGCGGTGAAGGAATCGTCAGCTTATCAAATCCGATCCATGGCTGGGTAGGTTGGAAGCGGCGCGGAACGGCACCATCACTCGAGGAACCAACAGCCAGAGGGCTAGCAAGACCCGAAACCGAGTCCAGCACGACCTTGTGGGGGCGCTGGACCGAGGCGTCCGGCCGACAGTCGCCACTTTATGCTCTCCATGGCGCTCATTAGTCGTCGCGCTGGGCGCCTTGGTATGGGTTCTCGGCGCCCTTGTTGGTGGTTGAGCCCTTGACCCCCCGACCCTGCTGATCCGTCCGTCATGGCGCCCGCTGCCCGCTGCCCGTGCCAGGATGGGGATTCGCGTGTCATGTTGACACGTGGGATCCATTCCCGCCCGAACCTGCCAAGGAAACGCACAGAGCTGTTCCCCCTGGGCCGTCCGTATCTTCTCCCGCCAACCCCGCTGCCCGCCGTCGACAGCAATGCCAACGATCAACCGCGGGCGCCCGGACTGGCGGTGGTTGCATTTCCCTGGGCTTGGTACGCCTTGGTATACGTGGAACTCGGTCCGGCCAGCAGCCCCAACGACTGCGCCCTCGCTCCCATTGGTACTCAGTAGACGGCGCGGCGGGCTGGCTCGTTGGCTGTTGGAGTTGCGAGCGGCTTGGCGCTCTTGGCCCTGTGCCCGCCGTGGCACCCCAGCCCCTGCTCGCCTGCCACGGGGTTGACAAGGGAATAATAAAATTTCAAGCTTAAATTCACAACGCCATGTCACCCTGTCGGCACACCAAGCCTCGCTGCTCCTTGGGGGCGACTTGGCGGGCTTGGAATAGGCTTGGCATGGCGAGAGGGGACCCCGTGGCCTGAGACCGTACAGCCATTACCCAACCAGAACTGCCTCTGTCGCGCCTTGGATCCAGACATGGTATGGTCTTGTTAGCCCTCTCGGCTTTCGTAGCAGGATGGAGCGAGGCATATCGGCAGTGCTTAAATCCCCGTCGGAATTCGTCGTGGATCTGTTCGGCAGCTGTTTTCCGGGCTGACGAATCCATCCCTTTCGTCTTCACCTCTCAAGGTTTGAATGTAATTCTGATGGGCACCATCCTCTGGTAGATCCTCGCTTGCCCTGTCCTCGGAAGAGTGTCGGAAAGCGCATAAAAGGCACAGCTGGGGCTCCCACAGAGGCTCCAGTTGGACCAAGTCTCCGTCGGCAGTGTCGCATTGCTATTTCACCATACCAAGGCGCGACCACGACGGGCTCGAGTTTCCGCGTATGTTGGGCAAACGGGTAACCGGCACACGCAGGACTGACTGCTACCTCGTGTGTCTTGTCCTGTTCCAAAGGTGGATAGGCGTCTCCTCGCCGGGGGGGGGGGGGGGGCGCGCCCGAGCGTGGGAAAATGCGAGCCAGGCTGGAGAATGCGATAGCGTCGGCCGTTGCGGTGTGACGGCGTACGCGTGTCTTGTCTGATGCTGGCCCGTTTGGGATGAGGGGCAGTGGCCCAATCTCAAACAGTCAGAGTTTTTTTGTTTTTGCTGACGCTGCTGCCGTGCTCGTTGAGTTGGTGTCTGCGCAAGTGGTGTACAGAGTTCATGATGCTGCATATCCGATGGCAGCCAAGGATCGCTGATCTTCTGGAGATCTGGAACCAGTGTTTTGCCATCAGGAAAAGGCTGGATCTCGGTGCCAAAGTGTTCCAGCTAGTGTCTCCCAAACCCCAAACCCTTCAGCCCCGATTCTGTCATCCCGGTTGGGGACAAAACGTCCAGCCCGACTTCGTACCCCAAATCGGCACTTCGTTACGAGATGCCGCATTTCATAATCCTATGCAGATCGTCGACTTGAGATTTGTCTTGCCAAGCCGTGAGTGAGTTAAGCATGTTTTTAGCGTTTGGGATCTCCCACACCGCGTCGCCGCCTCCCCACATCCCATCGTCACCACCACCCGGCTCGAGATGCCCGACCAGAAGCCAGCCAGGCCGATCGACAGTCCCTCGGCTACCATGTCGTCGAGCCAGAGTCGAAGGACGCCGGTGGACAAGTCTGCAAGTGGAACGATGAGGCAACCCAGCCCGACCCTGGTGGCACCGCGCATCCTCTGATTTCTCCAGACTCGTCAAGAGGGAGAATGCATGTCTGAAACTGGCGGCGCAGTGCTCCGTGAGTGCTCAGAACCGACGAGACCGGCCTGCTGGGATCCAATGGGCGTCTCGTCGCCCGCCTCTGCTCACCTCGCACAGGAAATCCATTTGACGTTGAGAGGAATCAGGTGAGGTTTGCTTCAGGCTGGTCGTCCATTCGACGACAGACAGCCTGAGCTGTCTCACGCATTGACAAGCTGACTTGGTACGAGGATCAAAGTTTGTGCGCGACGCCACCCGGCTGTTGGTGCCACCAGGCCACCCAACGACCGACTGACCTGGGCTCTTGCTTCTCTGCCGCCAAGGACGGCGATGCTGCAGCGTCGCGGCGGAGGAGGACGACGGGGCATCCAGATACACAAGCACCTCCGCGGCGTCTGTGGCATTCTTCGGGCGCGCTCGACGGAGGAAAGAGATTCTGGACCGTCGTACCAGCCCCAAGAGTCGACCGAGGGCCAGTGGCACAACGTGCCCCGAGGAGCGTCGGATGGTGGGCGAGGGTGGGGGAGCGATGCCGTCCGTTTAAGGTTAACCTTTGAGAGCAAGGCACCGGCCAAAAATAAAAACAATTGCCGCAGCACCCCAACCGCCCGCTCGCCCTCCTCGGTGCCAGCTCGCAAAACACGGTGGCGACAAGATTGTCCCATGCGGCCAGCCCATCTCTTCCCTCCCATTCTCTCCCCGTCACAAGTGATTTCTCACATCCCCTCCCGTCACCATGCCCCAGCATGGCGCCGCCAGCCGACGGACGAGCCGTGGCGCACAATCTCGCCGGGGCGAGCAGAATGCCGCCACGGCGGCGTCACGGCCCTGCCATTGGCGAGGTGCCACGGCCCGTCGCACAGAGCCCGGGCGCTCCTCTATCCATCAGGTCGCACAGCAGCCGTTGAGATTTGCAAGAGACTGGCGGCGGGAGACGGAGCCCTCGGTCTTCATCCGCATCCCGTCAATCGGTCTCGAGGCGGTATCGCGAGACCGACGGGGAACCGCAGACTGGACCGGTCAGCCATCCTGTCGAGGCGTCCGCCTGCAAGGTTCTTTGCAAGCGTCGGGGACTGTGCCGTCCAACCTTTGGTGTAATATTGCAACTCGAGGAGAACAATATCTCCACGCCGCAGGCGGAGTTTAGCTCTCGTTGGATGAGATTCTCGCAGGGTGAGAAGAGAACAAGACCATCCCTCAAAATGACCGCAGAACAACTCCGCTTACCAGCCTGCTGCGTAAAGGTTCCTTCTCCATCCCCCTCCCCATTCTCACTATTCCCGGACCCTCCCCCCCAGGTATCAAAACACCATGGGAGCAACATCACAAGGTCACCTCGCCCCCCTCCCGTCCCCTCAAGGTAAACGCCCTCAATATGGCGCTGTGGCGGTGAACACCACCCCCCCCAGAAAAAAAGAGTGGACTGCTCGCTTCCCTCGCCCCCCCCACTCCATCCCTCGGACTGTTCCTTCTTCCCGCCCGTCTCCCTCGTCGGGCCTCCAGCCGCTCGCCGCTCGCCACCGTCCCAGAGGCCCGCTTAAGCTTAAATTTATCAAGTTAGTGCGCAATCAAACGAGGCGCCATGCATGTCTTGGAAGTCTTGGAAGTTCTTGGGGCGTTTCTCTTGCGGGCTAGGCGTGAAGGAAGGGGGGGGTTCGTAATCTTGGCGGTTGGTGGGGTTTTCACTGGGCGGATTCTTTTTGCCCTGTCTGCTCTTGTGACTGCGCCAGCGTGTGTGTTTCGTTTCGTTGTTGGGTCGGGAAGGGTATCGGGATTTTGGAAGCCTCCAGGTGGCTGTCAAAACGTTCTTCCGGGTTCGGCTGTTGGTCCCTGTTCTGAGACGGTCCCGCGGATGGATTGTGCAGATCATCATCATCATCAGCAGATCTGCCCGCCTGGGCACAGGAGGCATGATTCTGCAACAGGATGCTGACTCCGCTGCTAGGCTGTCTCACCAGTTCCTTTGAAGCCGACTGCCTCCTCCCCACGGAGTAAGTGTAAATGGCTTGAATGGGAGAAGAGTTGGTGAGCCCAAAGGCCACTGTCAGCCGTCGCCAGCAGGGCAGTCAACATCTCCAACGGCCCTCGTTTTCCACCTCTCGCCTCTCGCACAAGACTCGAGGCTGACGCGTCCCTGACCGCTCGTCTCGGCGATAGTGCAAAGCCCCCAAACAAGAATATTAGACAGGTCACAATCATCCTTGCCCGCCCGCGGGATCAATCTCTCCAACAGGCTGCTTGCTGACTGCTGCATGCGAGGGCCACCCGCCGCCGACACCCAAACAAGCACAAAAAGGCAGGCTTCGAATCATCAGCGCGACGCCAACAACCGACCAGGGGTCGCGGGGCGACAGGGGTCGGCAAAATCGGATCAACCTAATCGCCAACCTTGTGCGACCACGCTGATTATCCTTGCAGGGGTGGGTTTGGGCAGAGGTCAGATTGCTGACCGGGGACCACTGGGGGAGGCAATGATGACTGCTATCAGCGCTGATGGCTTGTCGTCTGTTGCCCGAACTAGCTGGCGGTCAGGGCAGCTATTCGCACGGCTCCTGGCAAAGCTCCGCACATCGGTTACGGCCTTCTTGCACAAGTCCCAAGTCCAAGGGCGCCGCATTGTCCAGAATCGCGTGATTTTCCGATCCAAAAAGACCACCCGCCAACCGTCTTGGTGAGCTGCATGACCTTATTTGCTGCAGCGTCGCGCTTGGCGGGAAACGGCCAAGCCTTGTCGTCTGCCGTCTGCCCTCTGCAGGAGATTCGAACATGACCATTCTCTCGTCAGAATTACCGGGAAAAGTCGATCGACGAGACGGTGAGCCGACGTGAAACTTTGGCGCCGAGGCCACCCTCTTGTTTGGTCTTGGCGGGAGGGTCGAGTACACCTCCTCCCCCGTCTCATCCTTCCCAATGCGTGTCCGCCTCCGCGGGTTCGCTCCGTGTCCCCAGGGAAAAGAGGCAGGTCTGGAGAACATGGTGCCTCACTTGGCGAGGTCCATGATACTCGCCAAGGATACCGAGAATGCTTGGCCGTGCTAGGCCGCCGACGTGTCCGGCGCTCTGCTCCTGATTGCTTGCCGAGCAGCTGATATGGGAGATAGAGCCCAAGATACTCGGTCTGCGAGACGCGCGGTCACCACGGCGGCTGTAACGAGAGCCACTGCACAGGTCCCGAGCTTCTCGGTTCCCGTCGCCCGCGACTGGGCCCGACTTGGCTCGGTGCGTGCGCAGGCTTCCGGCACGGAACCGATCTCGATAGCGACAGTCGCCGTCCCCACTGCGATAGTGTTGGTGCTTGGCGCTGTCGCCAACCCAGGTATGACATGAGCGACCAGGCGCGACGCAAACATGACGGCTGTTCCGTTGCCCTGCTGCGATACTGCGGTGTACGTTCGGGAATGTCATACCCCGCCAACAGAGCCCGCAAGATGGGACCGAGTAGCTCCGGCGGATGCGGACGGCCAGGCGAACGGGCAGCACGGCTTCTGCTAGGAGTGGATGGCCGAGCTTCGGATGAGTCCACGAGATCATCGTGCGAGGGCCAGCAGTCGCTTGACATGCCCAATTGCGCTTCTTGGGAACCGTGACTTGGCCAGGTCATACTCAACGCTCTATAGGGAACGCCACTGGTTCCTCGAGTCTGTACAAGGTTGTCGCCGGCATATAGGATATATTGTCAGTATGCGGCAAATATCCCCAACATTCCCGGGGAGATCGGCACCGTGTCAGATGCCCGTTCAGATGCCCGTAATTAAGAACCCGTGGCTAATTATTGGCAAAGGTCGCAATGAGGGACGGACGTGCATCGGGTCTAAACACTCATGGTCGCTGTGAGCGTCCGCGGTGGTGTTAGGGAGGTGGAGTGGTGTCAAGATACCAGAAAGAAAGAGGACTGTCTGAACATGTCATCTTGAGCACCGGGACGAGCTGCTTAGCCAACTGACCGCCTGCCGATGAGCCCACCACGAGCAGCTCTCACCATCGCGCGCCACCATAGTCTCCTGCGTCAAGCTCACCACGACAAGTTTTGTGTCGAGTCCACCATGGCAAGTTTAGGTCCGCAATGACGACAACACTGGTGAATCGATTCAAGAAAGTACCACACATCGCAGTCAAGATCGAGGGCCTCAAGTTGATCGCGTGGTTCTGTGCGATCGATGATGGGAACAAAAGGACATTGATGAGATCTGCCCGAGACCAGAATGTGATGTCAGCCACCCTTGGTTTCGAGTAACGCGCAAAATGTCCGACTGAACTTGTCTGAAGCTGGCAAGTGACGTGAGCAGGTCCATCGTCTTGGTCGCAGGGGACACGTCTGGTGACGCAAGGGCAGTATCCTGGAGGACCGGTGAGCTGCCAACTAGGCTCATCACGACCGGCCCAGCAAGAAACCTGCTGGCGTCGCCCTGATACCAGGTCATCAGCAATTGCGGTAGGGAGAAACACGCCGAGAGCCACCTCGTGGCTCGGGCACACCGTCTTGGACGCAATCTATTCCACATGGAAAATGTCTTGAGGAGCGAAACACGGTGAAGCCTCCGGTCTGCCAGAAGCGACGCTTGTGATGCGCAGGAGGCCAGGGAGTAACATACATCTGGAAATCCTACGGCATCGGGGTTCTGAACCGCCGGGAGAGCCCCTGGATGCCCTCGATGCAAGGAACCGACGACCATAGTGGACCAGCGGCCCTATACTCGCGACTGTGCCCGGGGCGTTTGTAAGGCCGTAACGCCGGCGGACGTTGCACAGTTATATTGGGAGCGTCGAGATCGTGGCAGAACTGTCAGGTGCAAACGTCTACTGTCGGTGGTGAAACTGCGCGTGGCCGCCCCATCCCAGCGTGTACGCGACCCCTTGGGATAGGGGTATCACACCTGACCTGCTCTGGCTCACCACCGCCATAGTACCTGCGCGGCATCAACCCCTCTGGCTCGCCACGGCCATGGTACCTGCGCGGCATCGACCTGCTTGCCGGGGGGTCCCGACGAAACCTCCCTGGGGACGATTCCAGGCGCCGGGTTCCTCGATCCTCAGCAGTCGCATCGGCCAAACCAACGTGGAAAGGCCACGATATCCCGGACGGTCTGGACCCCCGACAGGTAGCTGAGCAGCCGATCGAAGCCCAGCCCAAAGCCCCCGTGAGGGGGGGACCCCCATCGTCGGAGGTCGACGTACCAATCCAGGCTGCCCGCCGACGTGCCGTCCTGCTTCCCGGTCTCGGTATTCCCCTCAACCCCCGGAGCCGAGGCCAGGGTGCCGCTGCGTTGCATGGCAGACAGTAGGGGTTCGAGACGGTGCTCACGCATCGATCCGCCGGCGATTTCGCAGAACTCGGGGACCAATAAATCGAAGCAGTCAACCGTGGGGCCGGCGGCGACGGGCGACCCCTGGAGCATGTAGAAGGCCTTGATGTCGCGCGGGTAGTGGGTGACGAAGACGGGCTTCCTGCCCCCCCCGACGTACTCGGCCAGAAACTTTTCATGCTCCGTCTGCAGCCCCATGCCCCATGTCGCCTTCTGGGACAGCAGGTCCGACTTTTGCCGCAGCAGGTCGACCGCCTCCGTGTACGTGATGCGCGGCCACGAGTCCTGCATCAAGCCCTCCCAGCGCGCCGCGACGACGTCAGCGGGGGCGAGATCCGCTCCCACCTTGGCCGGACGCGAGAGGAGCTCCTGGATGGTGGGCGTCTGGAACAGGCCGGTCCCCAAGGCCCGCAGCATGTCCTCGGTCAGATCCATGACGCTGGAGAGGTCGTCGACGAAGCTCATCTCGGCTTCCAGCATGTAGAACTCGCTAAGGTGTCTCGACGTATCGCTCTGCTCGGCTCGAAACACGGGCGATAGGGTCCAGACGTTTCCGACAGCCTGGGCTAGCGCCTCGAGATGCAGCTGCGTCGAGACGGTCAGATACTTTTGGGAGCGAAAGAACTCGCCCTCCCCGGCGGCCTTGCCCGGAGAGACCTTGCCGGCAGGGTTCAGGGTAAAGACCTCGCCCGCCCCCTCGCAGTCCGACGACGTGATGATGGGCGGATGGGTCTGCGTGAATGCGCGGCTCGCAAAGAACTGAGTCAGGGATGCGATGGCGTCTGAACGCAATCTCAAGAGCAGGGCGTTGAGAGGCGTTCTCGGCCGCAAGTGCGGCATTGTCCGCAAGAACTCTGGTGTCTGGTACTTTTTTTGGATGGGAAAGGTCTAGCGGTGGTCAGAGGTGGTCAGGGCGAACCAGGGGGGGGGGGGGGCTCACCTTGGGATCCGACGGGCCCAGGACTTGGACTTGGGTGACATGCAGCTCGTGGCTCTGGGAATTCCCCGGAGAGGCTACCCATGAGCCCGTGAGGCGGACAGCCGCGCCGACGGATAGGCTGAGGAGGCCGGATCAGCAAGTGGCCACAGCCGAGACACGCATGTCGGGGGCAAGGGCGCGCACCCTTGGGCCTGATCGGTCTCGACAAGGGCCTGCAGAGGGGCCAGCGAGGAGCCGTCGCCAACAGAGACAAAGCGATGGGCCTTCATGGACCGCACAGATCGAACGAAGCCGTTGACGACGACATGGTCAACCTTGTCTGCCGGTTTCCACTGCAGAAGCCGGGCGATGGGGCCGGGGGGGGGGGCTGGGACGAGTAACGACGGCCGCCGCCGTGGCCGCGGGGGGGGGGGGAGGCCCGGCGACCCAGCGCCGTGATGACGGGCCAGCGAGGGTGGACGCCGCACGCCGCATGGCTCCGGAACAGCCTGGTTTCGACGAGACCTCGGCCGAGGTGAGGTTCAAGGTGGAAATTTGGGTGCGGGGCGTCCGAAGCCGAGGTCCAAGCAGGGTGTTGGGAAGGGAGCGGGGAGACGACCGGTGGATTCGGCCGGTCTTGACAGGGGGTGATGGCCGAGATACTCTGACAAGGTCAAGGGAGTGATGGCTCGAGATATTGACCGTATAGAGTCATCAAGTCGACGCGTTGCGCGCGTCCTTACTCTCCTGACTGCAAGAGCAAAACTGTTCTTGGCAGATTCCCCACTCAGCCCGGAGTTGTGCCCTGGAACTTTGGTTGATCCGGATCGATCTTTGCTGTGCTCCGCTACGGAGCTAGGATCGAGCCCGCCTGGTCCGCCGGGGGACGACCCCTGTATTACAGTGCTAGCCGGCCCGGGCTCAAGCGCGAACGGCGGACTGGAGTCCGCCTTGGCTGCTGGGCGTTTTTGACCAGAACGACAACCTCCTCGTAGCCAGCACTCGCCAGGCAGTGGCTGTTCTTTTGGCACACGGCACACTCTACGACCATGAAAATGCACACCTCTAGGTGGGTTGTCCCGTTTGGTCCCTGCTTGGCCCGCACCGGACAGTGGCGCGGGGCTGCACCTGCGCCCTGCACCCGCTCATTCGTGTCGCGCCAACAGCGGGGATGGCCCGATAGCTACCTACCTACCTACCTACCCAGCTAGGTCGTCCTGTGAAGCCAGCCATGCACGCCATGATTCCTTCTTTCTTTCGACAGACCTCCCCGGCCTCATCATGGATCTCCTGATCCCGAGGACAGTCCCCTACACTGTTGGTCATTAGTACGCCTGGCCATGGTTTGTACGACCCGAGTCTCCCAAGCTCCCAGCCAACTTGGCCAGGGACGGACAAGGGCAGAGAGTATGGTGCCCGAATACCCGCAGACTTGCCGCTTCCCTCGCGCCGTCTAGTCTCCCCTGCGGGTGCTAAGACATTACAGCAACCCTGCTAGCTACAGGTGGGAGACCAAACACCCCTCATACCCCGGGGGTGGAGAGGGCGCTTGGGAACACCAGATTGACTCGCGATGGCGTATGGCGCTGGGACACGGCAGAGATGCCACGGGCGCAATGTACCTTGGCATGGATCGGCAGCGGGCGTCGGGCTCGACGCCAGCCCCCTGCGGCCATGTAGAGACCCAAGAACCATGTGCTTGGGTCCGGAGTAAGACGATGGCAGCGATTGCCGGATCGCTGACAGATCCCGGGCGCCAGACCGCCAGTCATGAGAAACGAGATTCGCTCTTGGTCAATATCCGTCTATACAGCATTGAGACAGCAGGTGTTACACAGGCCCCGAGAGCTCCAGACTAGGTAGGCTCTAGCACTTCGGCCCTCACCTCACCCAGCCCTGCGCCGTGGCCGTTGCTTTTTCGTCGAGGGCCTCGCGATGTATATAAGGACTAAACCCGCTCGGTGCACACTGCTTCGTTTCGCCCATCCCCCATCTATCTGCCTCCCGCTCCGACTTGACCCGTCCTTTCGCCCGTCCTCTTGACCACTTCGCATTGACTCTACTCGATATCTCGTGCAAGATGCCTTCCGGGAGCTCGTCCAAGTCCAAGCCCAAGCCGGCCGATGTCGCCTCCGAGACCAAGAGGAAATTCATCCCGCTGATCCGGGAGGAGTACGCCGGGCGGTACAAGATCAACTCTTACCTGTACCACCAGCCCCTCGCCCAGCTCGACTTCCACAACCGGCTCACCGACTATGTGTCGCCAAACTTTTGTACGTGCACGGGTGCTCCCGCTCGCTGCGCCGGCTGCTGACAGCAGGAACAAGACGTCTACCCCGGCGACCCAGTCGACGGCGCCGTCAACTGGGCGAGGGATGCGGGCGCCGAGGTTCCCTTTATCTGCTCGGCCAACGACGGCCGACCGGGCGGGGACTGGGAGACGGGCGCGGCTGGCTACGAGGAGCGCCTCTGCCGACGGAGCACCCTTTCTGCCAACCTGGCGTCCCCGGCACCCGCCCCCCAGGCCGATCCCCACTACCCTATTCCCATGTACGGCGGCATCCTCTCGCCCCAAGTCGGTATGTCACCTCGTGTCGTCGTCTTGGCCCGCGGCCTCTGCTAACCGCCTCGCCAGTCGTGTTCCGCGGCCCGCACGACCGATACGAGAAGCTCCCGCCCGACCAGTGGAGCTCGCTGCCCGTAGTCTCGGTGCCGCCCGCGCGATGGCCCAAGCTGACGCAGAGCGGCACCAAGTACTCGTTTTCCAGCGAGCGGGAGATGGTCAAGGACAAGCTGCGGGGGGCGCTTAGGATCTGCGCCGCGTCGGGGTTCGAGAGCGTCGTCATTGGCGACTTTGGGCTCGGGAACGGCTACCGCAACCCGCCGCAGGAGCTCGCCGAGCTGTGGCGCGAGGTGCTCCTCTACGATCCCGACCTCCGCGGCCGCATCCGCCACGTCGCGTTTGTGTTCGAGGACCCCTCGCAGAGCACGGCGCAGCTGATCCTGGACGACCTGGCCAAGAAGTCCAAGGGCTCCAGCCACGGCTCGTCGAGCAAGTCCAAGTCGTCCAAGTCGTCCAAGTCGGCGACGTCGTCGTCGTGCGGGGGGGACTGTCCTACCGACTTTGCCATTTTCGCCCATGTCTTCAGCAACGACGAGGTGCAACGGGTGCTCTCGCAGCCCGACTACCGCTGCGGGCTAAACAACATATTGGCGTGAGGCGTCCTTGGATTTGGAGTTGGGGAGTCGGTCCGGGTCCCCTGGGTTCGACTGGCTGGACCCGAGGTGTTTGCGCATTGGGGAGGGGTCACATCACGATTCCCTTGGCGGTTTCGGCGTCTACTTGGCAGCGGGGTGGGATTGCTAGATCTCGGGTCGAGAACGGCAGCGGTTTATATATTTCTTCTTTTTTCTTTCGGCTGAAGGATCTGTAGGTTTATTCTATTCCCTGGAAAAACAGACATGTCCGTGTTTGTTCCCACTCCGTTACAAGTCCGAGGGGCAGAGCAACCTCCCGAGATTTTTCAAGGCGCGTTCCCGGCATCGTCAACCCCCTATTCACTGCGTTGCCGAGACGCTGCAGCAAGAGCGCGGCCCGAATCCAGCATCGGCTGCAGGGTATCCTTCCCAGGCGCGAGGGGCTCGGGATGGTTGGCTGCCCGTCGTCTTCTCCCTACAACCATCCTTGCGCGATCACGCCGCGGCGCATACCTATGCCGACGACATCACCTCTCTTACCAGCTGGCAGGACGAGGTATTTAGGACATTTATTCCTCCAGGCGGCACGTAGCCACCGCGGCTCTTCCTCAACGCCACACGCCATCTCCATCACACCGAGATCATGCAATGCCACGCCGTAATTTCATCTTCCATGGAGCTGTCCCGCCCGCGCTGATGACGCCGTGGCAGCTTGACCTCTGCATTCCGTGTCGGCGGGAAACAGTCCACCCAGGACCAGAACCGCGGGTCTCCCGGGCATACCACGTTCTGTTAGCTGTCCCGGGCTCGAACGGCACCCTGTCGCGGAATGCTGTGATCGAGTGGCGTCTTCCGAGACAGGTCCCCTGGAATATGGGCTGGACCTCCTCCTCCTCCTCCTCCCAACAACCTCCGATGGAGGAGGGGCGCGCAGCGTAAGTGAGCGAGTGAGCTCGCGGGGTCAGAGATTTGAGACACACCGTTTTAGGTACGCACGAGACCGCGAGCCTGACCACCCCCTTCCCCTCTCCTCTCCGCTGGCAAGACTAGGCCGGTCATGGATACCGTCACTACCGCGCTACGAAATAAGGCAGCGGATGCCGGCAACCAGATTCCTGCGTCGGTCGATATTAACTGCAAGCCATCGGAATCATCCATGTTGAGGCAAGAGTCAAAGCGGGTATGCCACAGATCATGGTACTCTGCAAGTACCTACATGATCACCGGCGCCGACGCCGGCTCCGGTCCCGGCCCCGCCCCAAGGGAGGCAGACACACAGGCTACCCACCCGCTCGGACCTCTGTGTCTGCGTCTGCGTACCGGCGTGCTGGGCTCCTCACCGCCCCGCCGTTTCCTGATCTCTGCGCTCTCCTATGCCGTAGCACAGTAGCACAAAACGAACGGCTGCGGGGATGGCGGCTTCCTGGCTGCCCTGTGACACCAGGCCCTGGAGTCGCGGGCGTCGTACGGTACTCACACGAGGTTGAGATCGAGTGCCACAGATCGGAGACATGACGTGAAAAAATTATTCCTAGGAGTCGCACCGCGCCCCCGTGGCATGGGCCCAACTGCCGGGACTTTTTTTCCTGACCTCGCCTCGGAACGGACTGGGATGGACATGGAGACGGGGGTCACACAAGGTCCCCTGGTCCCTTGGTCCCCCTCCCCATTAGACGACCGAGGGACCCCTCCAGGCCTGCTTTCGCGCCGGCGGCTGGCGCCCTCTCTCGGCCGGAGATAGCGGTGGCTTGCGATCCCGGTGTCTTGGTACGTGACCCCCCTAACCTCCACCGAGGTATCAAAGCGTATTACGATGGTACCGTCCAGCTGGGACGCCGCTAAGTCCGGAGGGCGCTCCGACCTCCTCTTGCTCATCAAACTTCAAACATCTCATCGGCAGCCTTGCCGGGACGGCATTCACCCCAGACCATCCCCCAAGACGTCAGGCTCGCTCCCATGGTGGCGGTGAACCCTGCCTCTCTCGTTCTTCATCCAACGAGATGCCGAGATATGACGGTCCGGGGTAGTGGGTACCAAACAAGACGGAACCTACCGTCATCAGCAACGGCGTCGACCGTCCAACCCACCGGAGAAGGCCCTGGAGCACACCCGGCCTAGCCCCAGGCTCTCGTGGAATTAGGCGATCCGGTCGCCTCGTCCCCGCTGCCAGACCGAGACGTGCCTCCCATTTCCCCTCCCCAGAACCATCCCACTTTTACACAGTAGACACCCCCCCCCAAGACGGGCATTATCTCATCTCAGCCATGCTCAGAGCCACTCACAAGCCGCGGTCAACTGGCCGCCGCCGTGGGGACCTCCTTTTTCTTTGGCTGGCTTGCTGGGTCAACGCCAGGAAACACAGACCGACGTACTTAGCATGGGATTAGGTAGAAGTGCCTGGGTAGGTGCGCACAATCCTCGGTAAGTGAATATGCACTGGTACGGACATCATGACCTTCTTTTTGACACCGAATTAAAATCTTCCACGTAAACAGTCACAGTCCACTCCCCTTCCCCTTCCCCCCCCCTCCCCCTTTCCCCTCCCCCCTTCCAGTGCCCCAGACCCAGCCTCAACGGCTTAAGTACCTCGTCGTCCCTGTCCAGTGCCCCAGACCCAGCCAGCCGGGCCTATCTCATCCCGTACCCCCGACGGCCCGACCGACTGGTCATCCATCCATCCCATTCCCTCACACACACACACACACACACACACACCCACGAATCTCAAGCCCGCGCCCCCGGGACCGCACACCGCATCGAAGCGCCCACCCACCATCTCCACGGCGGCAGTTAGACCGTTGTCCACACGCCGGGTTCCCTTGGTACCGTCGTGCCTCGAACGGGGTAACCCGATCGACCCGACCCGACCGAAACCAAAGGCACACACACTGCGAGCCTCGCAGAAAGGGTCTGGCAGCCCCTCCCCCCCCTCTCTCCCTGTTCCTTTGATGAGGCGGCGACGATGAGATTGCCCGATGGGAATGGGTTGCCGGGATCGGGATCGGAACGACCTCGGCACGTCTGGTCATTCATTTGCAAGCTTTTCCCAACAAGGCGACTGATCACCGGCACCGGGACGAGGCAAATGCGGACGTGGTGCTCATGCTCTCATACTCTCGTCTAGACTGTACCTCCCGCTCCTGTCCCCGCCCGCCTTAACATCGGCATGTCCCGGTCCACTGCCCGCCTTTACATCGGCATGCCCCTGTCCCTCCCCTACCAGTACGACGGCCTCAGCCCCGTAAACGATGACAGCGCCCCAAGCTCACTCCCGTCCTCGCGCTTCCGCTGCCCCGCCAGCTGTCACTCAGTTAGCAATAGACCCCTCAAACCCCTTCACTTGCAACCCACCTCCAGCTGCACCCCCTTGTGGATGTGCACCAGCCAGTCCACATAGGACTGCGCCTCATTATTCCTGTCCTCGACCAGCATCCGCGCAAACTCGTACTCGGCGCCGTCGACGCCCTGGCGCGCCAGCTGGATCGTCAGGGCCTTGGACCCGCGCATGGCCTTGAGGAACTCCATCATGTTGCGCACCTGCGCGTTGAGGTGCGTCTGCAGCACCGGCAGCGTCGACGTGTACGCGTCGAGGCTCTGCAGCGTCGTCTTGTCCTCGCCAAACAGGTCGGCGATCAGGTTGGGCGACGTCTGCGCGTGCATCCACAGGATGCACTGCTGGCCATTGTCGACGAGGTACACGCCGCCGGGCTCGACGCGGCTGAACGACGTGCGCACCGCCGGCGGCATGCGCAGGTGGCCCGTCTTGTCGTCGGGGAAGCCGTCCTCGGGCTGCAGGTTGTGCAGCGGGATCATGCGCGGGTACAGGTAGAGGCTGAGCTCGAGCGCGCCCATGGACCGGATCAGCCGCATCTCGTGCACGCGCCGGTCCGTCGTCTCGCTGCCGCCCTTGAAGGCGCGGCACTTGAGCATGGCGAGCATGTACATGGAGAACTCCTTGAGCAGCTCGGGCATGACGAGCTGCCCGGGCGGGTGCGCCTGCGACAAAAAGTTCTTGCGGTACCCGGCGAGCACGTCAATCGTCTTTTCCGTCAGGCCCAGGCGGATGTCCTTGAGCGTGGCTGACGTCGTCGCCAGCTTCGTGGACGCCTCCTTGGCGAGGATGGCGCAGACGGCGTCCTGGTCGATGAACTTGAGGCACTCCTTGGGGTTGTCGCTGACGCCGGCGATGACGTTTATGCACCGCACCCGCCGCTGGCCAGACGCCGTCGTGTAGAGCAGGGCGGCTTGGAAGTGCGCGTCGAGCTTGGGGTCGAGCTTGGCGTCGTACGAAAAGGTTACGCCTATCGCCTTGTCCGTGTCGAGCACGCCGATCTCGAGGTCGGCGCCAAACGTGTGCTGCACAAAGTTGCCGTGGTAGGCCGATATTTGCAGCCCGTTGGAGCACCGGACCTTCATAAGCGCCTGGTAGCCCGTCTCGCGCTGCACCGCGTGCCTGATCTCGAGAGACAGCTTGGTGCTGTCCCGTGGAGCGATGAAGTTGGGGTAGTAAAACGTCTCTCCGCCGGTCGTGGCAGCGACGTATCCTGCGCGAGTTAGAGATGCGACCCGAAGGGACGTCAATCAATGAGGACGTCACTTACCAATGGTGGCAATGTCGAGATAGCCACCGGTGGGCGCGGCCATGAAAAAGTCAATGCCGACCCCTATCGACACCATCTTCTCGGCAATCTTGCGCCAGGCCGGATGCTCAGTGCTAAAGAGCTTCTTATCCGGCTCCCCGGCGGGGTGCTTGCCGTCGTCGCGCATGAACAACCTCCCCGGCCCCCACGTGGGAAGGGCCGCGAGGGAGCAAAAGATCTTGCCGCCCGTCTTCTCCAGCGCCGCCACGGCCGAGTTGAGCGTCGACAGGAGGGCCGGTTCGGGGTTCTTGACGGTCGAAAACATTTGCGGCAGCCGGCTCAGGAGCGACGTGATGACCGCCTTGGACTCGTACGGGTCGACAAAGAGACCCTGGCCGAGAGGGACGAAGGGATCCTCAATGTCGGGCATGATCATCATCTGCGCCTGCTCGAGCGCCGGGCTGACATTGTAAAAGTGCACCTCTTGGTCGTACGTCACGAAGCCGACCTTGGCCCCCGGGGGGATCTTCCTAGCCGGCTCGCCGCTCTCGTCCAGCTCCTCCTCGCTGCCGGAGCCGTAGAGCGCCCCCAGGATGCCGTCGCAAAAGGCCTCGAGATAGCCCTTGTTGTACGACTCTTGTGTGGCGTCAATCAAGAACAGGTAGCGCATCCCGACGGGCTCCTTGGTCCAGTATTCCTTGGGAACGACAAACTCGACCGTGCCCCGCGTCAGCTCGGGCCGCTGGTCGCGGTCGACACGGACGCCCTGCGGGCTCGTGGCGCAAAAGTACTCCATCGGCGTGTCGTTGGCGTAGTTGCAAAGATTGCAGACAAACTTGTTGCCGCCGGATCGGAACATCATAAAGGGGTTGATGTACGCCCGGCATCGGTGACAGCGCGGGGGGCCGGCCTCGCCAAAGTCGAGCACCGGGATGGTGGCCTCGCCGGCCTGGAGGGGGGCCAGGGGCTGCAGGAGGAGACCGAGGGGGATCGAGGTGGTCTTGAGGCCCTCGCCGGTGGCGGGAATGTTGGTCATGCTCAGACGCGCAAACTTGGGCGACGAGTTGCCCTGGTCAAACGCGGCAAAGGCCACCGTCGCGGGCGGTGGTACGAGGCGCTCAAACGTTGGATACATGTTGGACAAGAAGTACGGCTGGACCGAGTCCCTCGAGAGCGGCACGCTCGGCATGTCGTCGGGAGAGACCTTGGTCTGGTTGGAAGCCGGGGCCACCATTGGCGCGGGGCCCGAGGCAAACTGAGAACCGGTCCTCGCTCCGTACTCGGCCGGGGAGGCAGGGATCGGGCTGAAGGCGGGGTTCACGGCGGCCGGGAACTGGCCCATCGGAGAGGGCATGCCGCCGGCGAACTGGCCGGGGCCAAGCTGGGGCGTCGAGTCGAGGTAGGCAGTGGGCTGGGTGCTCGGCGGAGGGACGCCGTTGTATGGCTGGGACGAGCCTGCGGGGGCATCGACGTGGTGGTAGGCGTGGCGGTCCTTCTTCTTCTTCTTGAGGGTGCCGTGGCCGGCATCGGCGCCCAGGCTCATGCCGCCCATCTGCGCGGCCAGACCCCCATCGTCGGCCGGTGACACGGGGCCCGGGGAGAAGGGCTGGCCCTGGTGCGGTGGTGCGTACCCGGGCGATGCGACGGGAGGAGCGTAGCCGGGCGAGGCCATGGGGGGAGCGTAACCGGGCGATGCGACGGGGCCGGGATACGGCGACTGTCCTGGCGGCGGTGCCTGGTAGCCGCCTCCCTGCTGGTACGGGTTCGGGGCTACTGGTGGCTGGAACTGGGGAGGGGCGGGCTGGGTGCGACGGTTGGGATCGTTGGGGTCGACATTTTCGCCCTGGCCCATGGCGTGGTACATGGCATAGTCGGCCATGTTGTGGGCTTTGTATACGTAGGGGGGAATATGAATTCGGGCAATTCGTGTCGTCGTCGTCGTCGTCGTCGTCGTCGTCGTGCTGCAGTTCGAGTGGTGGTGATCGGGGATCGAGTTCGTCACCGGCGACGTTGGAGTTGGATGATGGCGTGGCTCATAATTAGAAGAGAAACTGGACAGCAAGTAGAAGCTCGCGGCTCTGCTATGAGGGTGGCGCTGGCATGGCAGAGGGAGGCAAGGCACAGAAGAAGAGAAGCTGGAGGGGGAGACGAGGGATGCTCAAATCAACACTCCACAAATTACAATTGGCGACGACTTGCAGGTCGAGCTGTCCTTTCCGCTTTTCTGGCTCCCTGCCACTGGCTCCGCAGGGGACGATACCCCTCCACTCCACTGCCACCCTCACTGCAGTTGACACCATGTCTTCCGGACTTTTCCCGCCGCTGCCAGGAACAGCCGGTTCTGCCGGGTCTGACCGCCATAATTCGGCATGACTGCAAAGAGCACAGGCCATGAACCCCGTCGCGTCCGCCGCGTGCCACCAACAAAGCCAGCGGCTTTGCTCCTCGTTGCAGCAATCCCAGGGCGTAATCCATCCATCCCCATCCCCAGACCTCCCCAAACCTCACAATCCCATCTGCTTGCCAAACCATACCAGGCAAAGTGAGATCATCGCAGCATCGTGAAACCAAAAAACATCATCTCCACGCCCAATGGGGCCCGTTGATCTGTATCCCATCTGCGACGCCAGATAGAGTCAGCCATGTTCAGCTTCTGCCCCCTCCAGGGCGCCCTGTCCGACTCGGTGGCATCGCAGTCGCTGCTCGAGCTCGATGGCGGCGTCAAGGTCCTGATTGACGTGGGCTGGGACGAGACGTTTGACGTGGAAAAGCTCAGGGAGCTGGAAAAGTATGCCCCCCCCTACACTCGATGATGCCCTCCCCGTCCTTCTCTGACCAGCTCTGTCGCCAGACAAGTCCCGACGCTCTCCCTCATCCTCCTGACGCATGCGACCGTCGCCCACATCGCCGCCTACGCCCATTGCTGCAAGCACTTCCCCCTCTTTGCCCGAATCCCTGTCTATGCGACACGCCCCGTCATCGACCTCGGGCGCACTCTCACGCAGGACATCTACTCGTCGACGCCCCTCGCCTCCACTACAATCCCGGCCACCTCGCTCACCGAAGTCTCGTTTGCCTACTCCCAGGGCGCCGGCGCATCCTCCGACCACCCCCTCCTCCTCCAGCCGCCCACGTCGGAAGAGATCGGGCGATACTTTTCGCTCATCCAGCCGCTCAAGTACTCGCAACCCCACCAGCCGCTGCCGTCGCCCTTCTCGCCGCCCCTAAACGGGCTCACGATCACCGCCTACAACTCTGGTCACACGCTGGGGGGAACCATATGGCACATTCAGCACGGTCTCGAGTCGATCGTCTACGCCGTCGACTGGAACCAGGCGCGCGAAAATGTCTTTTCCGGCGCGGCCTGGCTGGGGGGGAGCCACAGCGGCGGCGGCGGAACCGAGGTGATTGAGCAGCTGCGGAAGCCCACGGCCCTGGTCTGCAGCAGCCGCACGCCCGAGTCGACGCTCGCGCGCTCGAGGCGAGACGAGCAGCTCCTGGAATCCATCAAGCTCTGCATCGCCCGGGGCGGCACCGTCCTCATCCCCGTCGACTCGAGCGCCCGGGTGCTCGAGATGGCCTACCTCTTGGAGCACGCGTGGCGGACCGAGGTCGGCAAGGACAATGATGTGTTCCGGTCGACCAAGCTGTACCTGGCCGGGCGCAGCATCGGCAGCACCATGCGCAACGCGCGGAGCATGCTGGAGTGGATGGACGACAGCATCGTCCGCGAGTTTGAGGCGGTGGCCGACATTTCGAGGCGGCCCAACAGCGGAGACGGCAAGGGCAAGGAGGCCGGGCCCTTTGATTTCAAGTACCTGAGGCTGCTGGAAAAGAAGGCGCAGATTGAGCGCATCCTGCAGCAGGCCACCGACGACGCCGTGCCTAGGGGGAGAGTCATCCTGGCCAGCGATGCGAGCTTGGACTGGGGCTTCTCCAAGGACGTGCTCAAGGCCATCGCCAGCGATGCCCGGAACCTCGTCATCCTCACGGAGCGACCCGGCGTCAGCGCGCCCGGCAAGCAGTCCGTGGCCCGCACGCTGTGGGACTGGTGGAAGGAGCGGAGGGACGGCGTGGCCACGGAGCAGACGACGGGCGGCGACACGTTTGAGCAGGTCTACGGCGGCGGCCGGGAGCTCCAGATCTCGGACGCGGGGCGGCAAGCCCTGGAGGGCGACGAGCTCAACCTGTACCAGCAATGGCTCGCGACGCAGCGCCAGCTCCACGCCACGCTCCAGACGGGCGGGGCGGCGGCCTTGGAAGCATCGGCCGACGCGGTCGACGACGCGTCTTCCGAGTCTTCCTCCGACTCCGAGGGCGACGAGACCGAGCAGCAGGGCAAGGCGCTCAACGTGTCGACCACGCTCGGCCAGGCCAGCCGCAAAAAGGTGGTCCTCAAGGACGAAGACCTCGGCGTCAACATCCTCATAAAAAAAAAGGGTGTCTACGACTTCGACGTCCGCGGTAAAAAGGGGCGCGAGCGTATGTTCCCCGTCGCCGTCCGCCGGAAGCGCGCCGACGAGTACGGCGAGCTGATCCGCCCCGAGGAGTACCTCCGCGCCGAGGAGCGCGAGGAAGCCGACGGGCCCTCGTCGGGCCAGTTCGGTCACCGCACCGAGGACCGGCTCGGCAAGAAGCGCCGGTTCGACGACGTCGCCACGGCCAACAAGCCCCTCACCAAGCGGCACCAGCCGCACCGCGCGCTCTCGGCCGAGGAGCCCGACCTCCCGACCAACATCAACGGCCCCGGCGGCGACGACCTCGACGACCTCGACGACCCCGAGGAGCCCCAGCTCGGCCCCGCCAAGCTCGTCCTCTCGGCCACCACGGTGCCCGTGCACCTGCGCATCGCCTTTGTCGACTTTTCCGGCCTGCACGACAAGCGCTCGCTGACGATGCTCATCCCGCTGATCCAGCCGCGCAAGCTCGTGCTCGTGGCCGGCTCGCGCGACGAGACGCTCGCCCTCGCCGCCGACTGCCGCGCCCTCCTCGCCGCCAAGCTGCACACGCCCGTCGACGTGCTCACGCCCGCCGTCGGCGCCACGGTCGACGCCTCGGTCGACACCAACGCCTGGGTCGTCCGCCTCGCCGACCCCCTCGTCAAGCGCCTCAAGTGGCAGACGGTGCGCGGCCTCGGCATCGTCACCGTCACGGGCATGCTGCTCCCCGGCGGCGGGTTCGCCGTCACGTCCGTGTCGCCCGAGCAGCAGCACGACGAGAAGCGCCAAAAGACGGAGGAGGCGTCGTCGTCGGCCGTCGTCTTGACGGGCACCGTGGCGTCCACGGTGCCCACGCTCGACGTGGTGCCCGTCAACCGCGCGTCGGCGGCCCGTAGTGCGGCCGCGCAGCCGCTGCACGTTGGGGATCTGCGGCTGGCGGACCTGCGGCGGGCGATGCTGGGGGGGGGGCACCGGGCCGAGTTTCGGGGGGAGGGCACGCTGCTGATTGACGAGACGGTGGCGGTGCGCAAGTCGGCGACGGGGAGGATCGAAATTGAGAGCGTGGGGCTACCCGAGGTGGGGGGCGGTGCGCTGGGGATGGGGGGGGGGACGTTTTATGCGGTGAGGAGAAAGATTTACGAGGGGTTGGCGGTTGTTGCGGGGGCATGAGCGGGGGCCGTGTAGTATTTGTCCCATTGTTGGGGGAAAGCATGTCATGATAATATTGCTGCTGTGGTGGTGGGAGGCATGGTGGGGGTGGGGTTGTCTGTTGTTTTCCCTGGGTTGTTCTATGCCTGCCATTTTCTTTATACAGCACTGCTCGTGTACGTTGTCTTTTGAGCGCTGATGTACTATAGGTAGCTGCGGGCTGGGGGAGACGGGCAGACCATGGTTGGAAAAGACGGAATAGACATGCGGACATGCAGTAGACTTGCAAAAGAATACTATCCGACTTTAAGCGTATCATTCTGGTTCATGACCTCTTGCAAGAAATCCCCATAAATACAAAACTCCATTTCCAAGTGCCGGGTATCATCCATTGCATAAATCATCATGAGCAGCCTTCTCGGTATCCCCCGCCAAAAAGGCTTACACCATCCCCTCCTCCACCCGCGCCATCTCCTTCCCCCCACTTGCCCCCACCCCCATCCCCTCCGTCACCCCCCTGCTCCTCCCCCTCCGTGTCCATGCTTTCACCCTCCGCCACGCCGCAACCCCCACCACCGACGGACTCCTCTTGACCCCCCCTCCCCCACCGCCTCCCGTCCCCGCTCCCTGACCAACCCCCCCACTCCCCCCCCTCCGCTTCAACCCCCTCAACGGGAACCGCCTCGTCCCCTTCCCCTGCTCCCCCCCACTCACCGGCGGCCCCTTCGCCCCCCCCAGCGTCACCGCCCCAACCGCCCACCGCCCCGCGCCCGCCACCGCGCGCCCCCACTTCTGCACGGCCTCCATGGCCGGCCGCGTCTGCAACACCAAAATGAGCACAAAGAAGGGGATGCACACGCCCAGCATCGTCGCCAGGAACCGCCAGTCCTCGACGCGAATGGTAAACGTCTGGATCCCAAACACCGACTGTCCGTCGCGTCAGCATCTCCCCCTCATCTCAGGTCAGGGTGTGTACTGGGGGGAGGAGGGGCAACGCACCGTCACAAACGTCAGCGGCAAAAACACCATGGCCACATTCGTCAGAATCTTGATATTCTGCCCCTGCTCGATCGCCCGCCGCGACTCCTTGACCGAGCTCCCCGCGAACAGCTGGTCGCGCAGCGACGCGATCTCGACGCGCGTGCGCTCGTTGCGCGTGTGCACGGCGGCGAGGTCGCGCAGCGCGGCCTCGAGGTCGGCGCGCGGCGCGGCGAGGTACTCTACGGAGGAGGGGGTGGGCGGGTGCGGCCAGAGGGTCGGGTGCGCGCCGGCCCAGAAGGCCGGGGTGAAGGTGGATTCGTAGGCGGCGCGCATGGCCGCGATGCCGTCGTTGACGACGCCGAGGGTGTTGTAGGCCCAGAAGTAGCGGCGCGAGTAGGTGAAGGCGGCGTCTTCGAAGAGGAGCTTGTCGCGGAGCTTGGGGTCGAACATGAATTGGTTCTGGGTGGGGGGGGGGTGAGCCGGGCACTGGCTTTTAGGTAGGAGGGGGGTAAGGCTTACGGGCGGCGTGATGAGCTTGGTGATCATTTGGTTGAGGTTGGTGTAGCGCTTGACGGCGTCGCGGTACTCGACGCTCAGGGCGTCGAGAAAGGCGTACGGGCCGTTGCAGAGGGATGACATGGAGTCTTCGGTGCGGATGGTGTGGAATTCGTCGGGGAAGCACTGGATGTTGAGGAGGTGCCTGGACTGTCAGCACCGCCGTACATTGGGGAGGAGTGCCGTGAGGGAACCTCCCCCAGAATACACAAAATCGGCAGACATACCAAGGAGCAAAGGTGTCGTATAGCTTGCCATGCTGAACCCCCTTCCTCCTCACCCGGTGGTAGACGTTCTTGACGGGGTCGCCGTCCAGCGACAGGGCCAGGATCGAGCTGCACTCGGTAATGTCAATGTGGTCCGGAGACCGGTTGTCAGCCGGACGGGGGTCGTGGGCCTGCCAGGGCGCCGGCGTCAGGCCATCGGCGAGAGCAGTGTGGTACTTGAAGACGAAAAAGAAGGTGCGCTGGTGCAGCGGCTTTGCCTCGAAGGCTCTGTTCATGAATGCCTGCGTCGATTAGCGACCACCTTAGGGCCGGTCCGGGGAATACATACCCTCGTCTTTCCCTTGTTGCCGTTCGTCGACACCAGGTGCTGGTACAGCTCGTCCATGTCAAAATGGTCCTTGAACGTCTTGTGGGCCGCGGCGAGAGTGAGCGGCGAGGGCTCTCCAAGGATCCTGCTGTGCATTAGAACCTGGGGCTCCCAACAAAAGGAGTGGACTCACGTCATCCTTCCCACCGACGTCCTGGACGGGTTCACATCCTTAAGCGTGTCCCAGACCGACGAGGCCTCCTCGATCCCGCCCTCGCCGTCTTCAATCATGTGGTGGTGTGTCGTGTGCTGCGGCACGGGGGTGCCGTCGGGCTCAACCTCGTACACCTCGTACGTGGAGCTCTTGTAGGGCACCTCGGTAATGTCAAACTCGTCCAGGATGTCGACGGCGCGCAACTCCTTCCTCTGGGCCCAGATTTCCCCCAGGGCCTTGACCGTCGTCTCGGGGGTTGTGGTGGTGTCCAGCTCGGCCAGGTGGCGCTCGAGCTCGTACTCGGAAAACGTCTCCCTCTTGATGGGCCGCGTGACAAGCGCCTCGGGCGGGACTGTCCTGTTAGTCCAGGTGCGGGTCGGCCCCCTCATGGGCGGCTCGAATTCCTCGGGGTCGTTTTCCGACTCGGTGGCGGTGCCTTCAAAAACGGACGAGGGTCGGATGCCAGGGGCGTCGGAGGACCGGCGGGCCCCTTGCTCGGAGAGAGAGGAGGGCCGGACGGGGTGCCCCTCGACGGATTGGGCTGTGAGAAAGAATCCGGCGGCGGAATCAATTGAGCCGTCGTTGGTCCTGCGCCGGGGCCGCTTGGAGGTGCCAGCGGGCGGCGGAGAGATCAAATGGTTCGTAAAGGTGACGGCTCGCAAGGCTGGCGAGGATGCCGGTGAGCTTCCCGAGCGTTCCATCTTGACGGCCGCAGCGTGGCTGGACGGACCGGCCGTCGTGGAGGGGATCGCGACATTCTTGGCGCTAGCCTCGTGGAGGGCGCGAAGGTGTTTGATGTACTGGTCATGGTGGAACTCGGCGGCTCTCAGGATCTCGTCGACGTTCTTGTAGGAGCTCATTCTTTTGGGCCTTGTTCTGTTTCGCAACGTTGACTAGCGACGAGAAACGAAGGAAAACAAGTCAAGCTGGGAAGGCCGACCATCCCGTCAGTTTATACCCCGGCTCCCAAGAAGGCTGGCCACATTGGTGGTCCGGGGGCACAGTGGAGGGTCGTGATGGGGGTGTGGGAGTGGACCTCGAGCTCAGCCTCTCCGCACTGCCGCCTCGAATTGGTACTATCGTCTAAGCACGACATCTACAGGGCTGGTGGAGGTGATGTAGGGCGAGGTGAAGCAAGTTGTACAGGCGTTCGATTGGGATTTTCAGAGGGTCAAGGAAAGATGCCATGCCCCTCAGCTATGAATGGGCATTTTGTCAGGCTATTTCCATGGTCCATAATACCTTACGATCAGCGTCTGCGGGGGTTCATTTGGAGTTGAGGCACCCTGGGAGAATGGGGGGTAGGCAATCAAGTCCGAGGACCGAGGGCGTCGCAAGGCTCGCTACGACCCCCGACTCCCACGGCTTCAGACGGGCAGACGGCTTAACAGCCTTGGCGTTGGTGCTAAGCATTCTGGTCGTCTTCTGGATAGTTGACAGGTCATACAATGCCGGGCACCTGGTCACAAGTCGCAGGCGGGGACGGAGAATGCTGGCAACATCTATTCTGGCATGCCGCTGGTCGCTGGTGATTTGCTGACCCCCTTTGTGGTGATCCCATCTGCAGTTTGCCGGTGTTGATTTGGGGTTGGACTGTCGCCCATGTTGCTCACCGAGCGAGGCTTTGCCGCGGAGACGAACCCCAACTGCGGCGTAAGCCGTGAGGGAAGACATGCCGAGATGCTATCAAGACGGGCACTTCCAAAGATGTCGTAGATTTCTTGCCTCTCCTTCCCCTGACTCATCTGGTCAGATGCCAGCACTCATGAGCAGACACTTCTGGCCAAGGCAGTTTACCATTTCGGTCAACACTGCTTCTCTCACTGATCCACGCCCGTCACTTTGCCATCCGACGTCCCCTCAAAGGATGGCCCTTCCGGCCCTCCCGATGCCGCCTTGTCCCTTGCCCACTCGTCTGGTGTCTGGCACCGCGCCGTCCACGCGTGGATCAAGGCAATCTCGTCCTTGAGCGCCGCGTTGACCAGTCGGTGTCGCTTGAGCGAGTTTTTGCCGGCAAACTCGGGGGACACAATGAGCGTGGTAAAGGCCTGGCCACAGCCGCCTGTTTGTGAAAGGGGGATGTTAGTTGAGCTGCCATGGGGATTTCACAACACCATCATTTCGCGACAGGCAAGTCGCCGGCATCGCAAGGCCCGGGCGCCCATGACGTCAGAACTTCCCCCCAAAAAAGAAACTCGGGCGTCCATACCAGACATGTCTTGCACCTCTACGTGGATGGCCTTGAGACGGTCGGCCAGGGCGGCCTTTATGGAGTCCTCGGTGATGGATTGATCCGCCATAGTTGCTGTGATGATGGGCGGTTTTTGGTGAGGGGGCTCACTGAGAGTGGAAGCATCGGGCCTGAGAGATTTCATCATGCCCCGCGTCGGGCTTGGCGCGTTGAGCGTGACGGGCCGGCAGAGTGCCAGGCCCGCTACTCTCTAGGGTTGCTGGGCAGCTTCCATCAAGGGGTCCTACACCATGACTACCCTTTGACTATCGTGCTGGATTCCTGCATTGAACTGGAGGGAGAGAAGAAGAAAAGTACGGGAAGCTCTTGTCGATCGCGTTTTCCTTCTCCCTCTGATCTTTCTATCCACCAATCGTCTCGGGCAGCTACGGGAGATACTCCCCTAACGAAAGCGGCACATCGTCACCCTCCCGCCTTCAAAACCCCAAATTTGAAAAAGAAAACACCATCGCGGCCGCCTTTGAAAGCTGTGACTCAATCCTACAAGAGGACTGAATTGGCACTTGATCCTGCCCATGAACGTGGCCGCTCTCTTCTCCAGAGTCGCCCTTGCAAAAGCCGCTCGATTCCCCCCCTCTCCCGGGAACCTCTGTCGATTCAAGCGCTTCATGGCCACCAACGACACTGAAGCCATGACGGCCCCTCCTTTTACCACGCAGGTGGTCACCGCAATGCGGTCTCTGTAAGGCATCTCGGTTGCCCTCGTGGAAATACAGTCACTGACTTCCCAGATACCCCGAGGAGCTCGCCGACAGAAGCTGGGACAACGTCGGCCTCCTCTTGGAAAACACTCAGCCGCCTCTCCACAACGGCTCTCCCCAGATCGTGCCATCTAGGGTGCTTCTTACCAATGACCTTACGATACGGGTCGCTCAAGAGGCAATCCGCAAGAGGGCCTCGGTGATTGTCACGTACCGTATGCTCTTTGACACTTTGGCCAGATGGCTTGATCCTAACAGTCACAGACCCCTTCATATTCCGGGGGCTCAAATCCATCACCCTCTCCGACCCCCACCAGCACATTGTCATACTCCTAATGCGCAACAACATCGCCGTTTGTAAGTCACACCCCCCCTGAACGAATGCTCCCAACCAACACCCCCCCAGACAGCCCACACACAGCCGTCGACGCGGCCCCCGGCGGTCTCAATGACTGGCTGGCCGACATGCTCGATGGCCACAAGGTGACCACCACCCGCTCCGTGGTCAAGCCCATCACCACCCCCCTGCCCCAGGGTTTCGCCGGTGCCGGCTACGGGCGCCTCGTGGAATTCGGCCACCCGGTCAACATGGGTCGAATCGTCGAAGAATACGCCCGCAGGCTCGGCGGCCTCCGCCACGTCATGGTGGCGTACCCCCGCGACGCGGCCAAGCGCACCAGCAAGCCAACGGGCCCGCCCATCGTCATCCGGTCGGTAGGCATCTGCGCCGGGTCCGGACACGACGTGCTGAGCGGGTGCGACGCCGACCTGCTGGTGACGGGCGAGATGTCGCACCACGCGGCCCTGCGGCTGACGATGCAGGGCAAGTGCGTGCTGACCGTGTTCCACAGCAACTCGGAGCGGCAGTTCCTCACGGACAAGATGAAGCCGGATCTGGAAAAGGTGCTGCGGCGGGATGCCGACGCGGCCACCGAGGTGCTGGTGAGCGAGGAGGACGAGGACCCGTTTGAGATCTGGGACGTCGAGCACATGCCCGAGTGGGCCTACATCTAGGGGCGTAGGCGGCGATGAGCAGCTAGACGGGAAGTGCACCTGTCAGACCAGGTCTGAATTATGTCTGGGGTGTTTGGGTGATCAAGGAGACAGTTTGCCTGGAACCAACCTCGATGTCGTCTTGAACATATCCATGCTTGCAGACCAAATCAATGCTTGCATTTGTCCAGTACAACCACCTACTCCTCACTGTCCGTCCCACTTCCACTCCCACTCCCACTCTCACTCCCTCCCCCCCAACAATCTCATCCCCCTCCTCAATTAACGCCCCCACCTCTTCCCCTCCGACCCCCTCTCCCTCCACCGCACCAACAACCTTCTCGGCACCTCCCACTCCCTCGCCGCCTCCTCCCCCCTCCCCTCCTCCACCAACCCCCTCAACCTTCCCACCACCCCCACCACCTCCCTCGCCAGCTCCCTCGTCCTCCTCCTCCCCTCAGGCTCCTCCCCGCCCAGCTCCGCCCTTAACCCCTCCCTCACCCCCACCGCCTCCTCATAAATCCGCCCCACCACCACATCCAGCGCCCCCGCCATCGGACTCAGCGGATCCATCGTCGTCCGCATCCGCCGGATCGTCTCCGTCGCGCTAATCAGCTTGCTATAGTTATCATACACCAACGCCTTCTTCTCGGCGTCGAGCGCGCGTATCTCGCCCAGCACGCGCGCGTACACGCGCAGCAGGTCCGCGAGCGACGAGGTGGCGAGGGTCGCGGCGATGAAGGCGGGGGCGTTGAAGGCGGGGGAGTCGAGCTCCGAGGTGGTCGAGGGGGTGGTGGGGGAGGACGGGGAGGAGATCTCGACCGTGGGGGTCCCTGGGGTGGAGGAGGGCGGGAGGTTGTAGTAGGAGCGGAGGGCGGCGCGGTTGGCGCGTTTGATGATGGGGACCGCGGGGACGGGCTGCGGGGAGGAGGAAGCGGAGTCGAGGCTGGGGCGGGAGGACGAGGTGGGGGTCGCGGGTTGGGTGGTGAGGCGGCGGGTGAAGGGGGGGGCCGAGGGGTCCCGCGGGGAGGCGATGGTGGACATTTTGGTTCGGGGGCGTGGATGGGGGGGGGTTGATGGCGTGGGGAGTGTCGAGAGTTGTCTGGGTTTAGGTTATTATCGTTGATGCTGGGTGGGATGGCGCTGTACGTTGAGGGATGTTGCAGGTCGAGTTGGAGATGGAGTGGAAAAGTTGAGAGCTCAGCTCCGGCGCGACGTTGCCCTGTCGTTCAGGTCATCAGGGGCCGGCTGCAGGGGACCTTTCCCCGGTTTTCGCTAAATCCCTCGGGCCAGCCCGTTGAGTTCAGACCCACATTAAATTCAAGGTCCAAAACAGTTTAACGTTCTCTTTTTATTAAGGTATTAATACTACGCGAGTGCGTCTAGGGCCGTCCGGGCAACTCTGTAGGTTTCTTCCAGAAGATAGGTGGAAGGAAGAGGAGTTATTAATTGGAACGAGGAATGTGAAAGAGCAATACAAGGCTTGAGAGGCGTTGTTCCCTCGCAATATCCTTCCCTTTCTCGTACTCCATTTAAGAGACTCCCAAGAGTGGCGATAACATTCACTTCCGATAACCCTACCCACAGGGCATCCCCAGCCCCAGTCAACACTGGCACTCACCCCCCAAATTCCCCCACCCCCACCACAACCCTCGACCCCCCTTCCCCGCCATCACCCTTACCAGTACCCTCACCAGCACCAACATGAACCCAATGCCTCACCGCCTTCAGTTCCCTCGCCTCGACCCCCCCTTCCGTCCCCGTGTTCCTCAACCACACCCTGCTACTCCCCCCCGCCACATACACCCTCATCCTCGTCCCCACCCGAAAAACATGCGCACACGCCCTCAAAACCATCACCACCTCGCGTGCCTCCCCCTGCTTCCACCCCCGCTTCGGATCCAACCGCGTAAACCCCTCCGTCACGTTCCTCGAGCGTCCCTTGGCGTCGACCTCGCTGATCCGGACAAACACGTCCGCGTGGGGACTATCCGTCTCATGGGATAGTATGACGCACGGGGTGCCAGAGATGGGCAGGGGTGAGGCGAACGGCGCGGCGGTGAAGGACAGCACGTCTGTTCGCGTGGCGAGGGCTGAGTCGTCGCGGATGCCGGCGCCAATGCCGAGGAAGGCGCCGCCGATGGTGGGGGTTGGGGAGGCGGGGGAGAAGGTGAATGCCGGGGTCGGAGCGGCAGCTTGGCTGGCTGGGGAGGCGGGGGTTGGGGAGAGGGTGTGGTCGGGGTGGAGGAAGAAGGGGGTTGGTTTTGTGTCGGCGGGCGGCCAGAGGGGGAGGAGACGCCATTCGTTGAGGCCGGTGATGAAGATGCGGGCGGCGGCGGTTTCCCACTGCTTTTGCTGGGGGGTGATGATGGGGCGTTTGGCCAGGTGGGTTTCGACCCAGGAGAAGGTGTCGATGATGGTGCCCTCGACTTGCATGTGGGACCAAGGGCCGACGACCAAGCGGACGTTGTCGTTGTGCGCGCGGAGCCGGCGGTATTGCTCGAGGGTCTGGGCCCCGAAGACGTCATGCCAGCCGGCTGTGAGGAGGATGGGGATCTTGGCCTCGTCGAGGGCGCGGGAGTGCCGCATCGGTTCGTAGTACGGATCGGAGGGGTCGTTGTGGGTGATCCAGTCCTCAACCCACGGAGCGCGTGGGCCAAAGTGCTTCTTGACAGCGTCGAGGAACGGCACACTGTCAAAAACCGGCTGGAGACGGCCATGTGCCCCAAGCAGACCCCACATTCTGTGCAGCGGTCCCAGCACGTCAAAGGCACTGGGTTGATGCTGGTTCTTGACACCTTCGCTCCAGACCACGAGGTCCTTCTGCATGGCTCCTGTTCCCCAGGCAAAGTCGGCGACGTCGTGAGGCGAGACCTCCATGACGGCCGCAACCATATCCTCCGGCGGATCGCTCAGCAACGCGAGTTGGGTGTAGGCGAGGAAGGAGCCTCCAATCGTCGCAAACGAGCCGGTGTACCACGTCTGCTTGCGCATCCACCGTACAATGACCTGCCCGTCGTGTGCCTCGGTGCGAAACGGCTGCCATATCCCCCCGGACCCAAAGGTCCCGCGGCAACTGACAAACAAGACGTGGTATCCGCGCGCGGCATAGACGTAAGCGTACTGGACCGCCATCTCGACACCTCGGCCGTATGGACTGTGGACGAGGATGGTGCCGCATGATTTTTCTGAGCGGTCGGCGAACACAGGTTGATACAGGTCGCCCACTAATTCGAATGTCTCGTCCCCGTCCGTAACAGGGATGCGCACCTCGGAGACTGTGCACTGGGATTTCTCGGGAGGAAGCCCGGCTTTCTTGCCAACAAACTGATGGAAGCGTGTAGCCAACAGACCTCGTTTGGTTGGAGGCGTGGACATGGTAGAGGTTGGAGGGCGAGGTTGGAGGGCGAGGTTGGAGGCCAAGGATGGCGTTAAGGCTGTCTGGATTGCAGAAGACTAGACTTAAACGGGGCCCTCGGCTTTATCATTCGAGAAGGGTGGTGCTGAAATCCCGGACTACGTTGCATCTATTGACTCGGAGACTTTTGTGAGCTTGGGCATGCTGACGCGGTTCCATCCTTACCGTGTCAGGGGTAGTGTACTGATTCTCAGGAAAAGAAAAGGTATAATTCAAACCCACACGAACCCTAACCCTAGGCCCGCCCCTACGACACTGCAGCCTGAGCTGTTTGTTAACGCGAGACATGGGAGATACGAGCCAAGCCATCGGACGGTTGATGAAGGCCCTGAAATGGGAACAGGAGGCCTATGGTTGTGCCAGCTAGGCCTTGCCAGGAGAAAATCGGTCCTCGCTTGCTTGGCGATTGGTCTCGCGCTAACAAATAAACCAGTATTGGATTGTATATAGTCCATGGCACAGTTGAAGCGAACAAAGTTACACATATGCAAGAAATGTCCCCTCTACTCTCCAGCCCTCGGGCAACCCGGCCCTCAGAGCACCAAACTGGCCAAAAGCATTTCCCTAATCTCGGCTGCACACCACGGATTCTCGTTCGGGACCAGCACAGGCCCAGCAACCGTCGCAGGGGAAACCATCTTGAGGGTGGAGGTGGAGATGGAGACCTGAAGATTGTGTTCTCCGGCCGTCGTCATCTGTACGTAGGGCAGGTCAGATGGAAATAATCTCGGTGGTGTACCACAGTAGGAGTAACTCACACCCTGCATATCAAGGCGAAAGTTGTCGTCGGAATGGATGGTCCCGCCCAATGTCGGAAGCGCCGCTAGGGTACTGTCCGGAATGTCCATGATGAATGCCTTGAGCGCCTTGGCTGCCTTGCCCATAGTGAAGGTGAAAAGGCCGAAAGGGAGCTAGATGAGCTGGGAACAGCAATGCAATGGGCGAGCCGTGGATAGCCGGATCCTGTCACGCTTGACAATCTCTCGCCATCGACCAGGACCATCCTTATATAACCTGCTCGCAAACTTGGTAGCACAAGGCTCTGTCTTACAGCGTCGCATACAGCCCTTGTACAACGGCAAAAGGTCAAGGCTGTCCGAGATTGTTGTCAAAGCCAGATTTTAGGATCAAAATATTATTTTAGGGTACTGCCACAAAGCTTTAATTTCTTACCCAGCTGGTAGCAGTCGGTATTGTCATTATCACCCATACCATTACCATCACCATCACTACCACCACTATTACTATCACCATCGCTATCGTTATCGCCATCGTCGTCGCCGTCGCCGTCGCCAGACAAGGGTAGCGGGTAGCCGTAACAACCGGACAAGAGCGACGGAAGCCTTCCCGTCGGCACGGGTAGTGGCTTTTATAGCTATCCGTCGTACCCGTCGCTCTCACCCGTTTGTTACGACTACCCGTTACCCTTGTCTGGCGACGATGATGGCGACGATGATGGCGACGATGATGGATGGTAACGACTATGGCGACGGCGATGGCGACGACGATGTCAACGATAGCGATGGTGATAGTGATGGTGATGGTGATGGTGATGGTGAAGCGTGCCGACTGTTGCCAGCTGGTAGATATCAAAGCCTAGCGCTGTACACCAAAATCTTTGCTTGAACAATCCAAAATCCAGCTTTGACAACAAAAAGAAACAGTTTTTGCTATTCGCCTTCGTACTACATGACCCCTTGGAATCCTTACAGCAACTCCCCAGCGTCCCCGCCGCCTCGATTTGGAGGGGCGTTTGCAAGGCCTCCATCTGGGGCGCCTTTTTTTGCACCGCCACGCAATCCACCACACACACCACATCATGGCTCCCGACTCGCGGCCCAACCAGGATGGCCTGGCATGGAAGGAGACGCTGTTCGACCTCGTGCCGCAGTGGACGCGGGACCCTCCAATTGCCGCCATTGAAAGCCTCTGTCGTCGACGCCTCGGCATCGCTGCCGCCGATCCCTGCGTTGTCACCTTTGCCGCATCCGGCCTGTTCAACAAACTCTACACGGTCGAATCTCGCGGGACCACTTACATGATGCGCGTGTCCCTGCCCGTCTACCCCCGCCACAAGACGCGCGCCGAGGTGGCCAAGCTGCGGTGGGTGCGCGACAACACCTCCATCCCGGTCCCCCAAGTCTACGACTTCGACGACAGCAATGACAATGAGATGGGCTTTGAGTGGATTCTGATGGAGTTTATGGGCGGTAGGCCGGCGCATGAGCGGTGGGGGGCCATGACCATGGAGCAAAAGGTCGTCTTTGCGCAGCGCATCGCGACGTTCCAGGCCGAACTCTCGGGGCGGGGAAAGGCTGAGTCCCCGTTCAAGCGCATAGGGACTTTGACTTTGGATCGGCCGGCCAATAAGCAACAGAAAGATGCTGCAGCTGGGCAACCGATCGCTGTCGGCCGGCTGGTCGCCCCCGAATTCTTCATGGGCGATAACCTCTTCTACAATGTCCCACGGGGGCCTTTCGACTCAAGCCACGACTGGCTCGCCGCGCAGCTGAACATCATTCTGATCCACCAGACGGCAATTCTCAACAAGACCGACGACGAGGATGAACAGGAAGATGCTGAGAACGCCCTGTCCGTCGCGCGAAAACTGCTGTCCCTTGTCCCCAAGGTGTTCCCCCCTTCCCCAGACGTGGCCGAGACAACAGGACTCTACCACCACGACCTCCACCTCAACAACATCTTGGTGAGTGACCAGGGGGAAATCACGGCGGTGCTTGACTGGGAATGCGTCTCGGCGCTGCCCCTCTGGATGGCGACTAGGCCTCCTAAGTTTCTCGACGAGCCGGTTCGCGAAGAAGAGCCGCTCGCAGAGGATTATGTGGACAACACGCCCCAAGAGTCCGCGGCTGATGCGCAGAAGGGAGGCGCGTCGGGCCAAGAAAAGGACGAATTGTACTACATCCACCGGATGGAGTGGGAAGCAACCCAGCTGCGCAAGGTGTACGAGGCCAGGTTGAAAGAGCTGTGGCCGGGGTGGCCTCTGGGAGAAAGCAATGCCGAAGTGGACTTTTTCCAGGCAGTCTCGCTGTGCGATGGACCGTGGGCGAAGCGGGTGGGGAGATGGGTCGACCGCTTAGAAAGGGGCGAGGCTATACGGATAGATGATACGGCGTAGCCGCCGGAGCGGGAGCCGGTGATGCCGGGGGGCGGCCCGGATGGCCTAGGCTTTCTATCACGTGCCATAGACACAGACCACCGTAGTGCATTTAGCCCGTGGCCGAGCTCGCAGATCCTCACAGAGAGGGGGCATGATTATCAACAATCCTACCAACCTCTGCACTCTTGCGGCCAGTCTTCCATGTCGGTGTGTGACACTTTCGCTAGCCCATGTTATGGCCCCGGTTTTCGCTAAATCCCAGTGCCTTGCAGCACGGACCGGCCCGTTGTGTGCAGACCTACATTAAATTCAACGTGAAGTTCCAACCTTTTTCTTTTCATCAGGACCAAACAACTCGTCACGGTATTTTGCAGGGTCTTGCCGTCTGTTCACTGTAGAGAAAGAAACCATGGGGGAAAAACAGAAATAGAGTAAGTCAGTCGAAATTTTTCAAATCCCCCTCCCCCATCGCTAACCAACCCCAGCTGCCCCAGCCTCCCAGCAAACATCATCGACCCCCCAACAGTCACCGCCCTCCCCAAATCAGCAACAAATCACCACCATCCCCACCACCCCCTTCAACCCCCCAACCATGCCCCCGCCCCCGCCCCCCCCTCTTCCTCCTCCTCCCTCGCCCTCACCCTCCAAACGGCCCTCCTCCCCACCTCCCTCCCCCTCCCCTCCCTCTCCTGGCTGCACCACAACGTCCTGCCAACCCGCCACCCCCCTCCCCCGCTCGCCTCCCTCCTCGCCACGGCCCGCACCCGCCTCCTCGCCCTCGACCTCACCACCCCAGACCTCCTCGATGCCGCCTACGCCGCCGCGCACCGGCTCCCCCCCGCACAGATCAACAACGCCGAGGTCGACGGCGTGTACCGGCTCGCGCGCGACGTTGTCGTGCAGGTGCTGGACGTGGAGAACCTGAGCCGCAGCCGGTGGGAGCAGGTGGAGGAGCTGGAGGCGCTGGAGCGCGGGGAGGGGACGCGCGGGCGGGAGGTGGTGCGGGTGGAGGCGACGCCGGGGGACGAGGATGTCGGTGTTGTGGTCACCGCCGGGGGGGGCAAGGCGACGCATCGGTTGGTGTTGCAGGATTGTGCGGGGCAGAGGGTATTTGCGGTGGAGCTGGGGAGGGTGGAGAGGGTGGGGGTGGGGAGGACGAGTATTGGGGAGAAGATGATGTTGAAGAAGGGGACCAAGATTGCGAGGGGGGTGGTGCTGTTGGAGCCGGAGTTGTGTCAGGTTATTGGGGGCAAGGTGAAGGAGTGGCACCGAGACTGGGTGAAGGAGAGGTTGGGCAAGTTGAAGGGGGCAGTGGAGGGGCGGAGTGAGTAAGGAGAAGGTGTCACGGTGGGAAGGGTTGGGCGTCAAGTTTTCTATTTTATCATGATACCCGAACAGATGGTGTTCTTAGCTCAAGGGTTTGGTCACCACGCCTGCTACATGCTGGTTTACAACCGTGCCCAAAATCATCGCCGTGTCAACACATTACCCTCGGATAGCTTCGCTCAGCGCCTCCCACCCGCACCGATCCCACGGCGCAATCATGATGGCCGTCTGGGCATCCACCGCTCGTCCGGACCCGGCATACGCCCGCGCCAGATCCTCGGCTCCCAAATCACCCCGCGGCGGCACCCCCTTCACGGCCACCCGCAACGCCATGTCCGCCGCGCCACCCCCGTCGGCCGCTCCCAGGGAAGCGAGTTCCGACCAGCCGTGAGGCAGGTGGGGATAAAACATGATATCTGTCTGGGCCTGGCTCGCACCCACCAGGACGTCGTCGCGGCCCTCCTCCTTGCCGTGGAGCGCCGCAATGGCCTTGAGCACCTCGCCTAGCTGGCTCTGCTCCGTGGGCGTCACCCCTTCGTCACTAGCCCGCAGACCTTGCAGCTCCTGGATTACAGCCTCCAGGCTCTCCTCGTCATTGTCCAGCAGCGCAATCACACCCAGCAGCACCACAGACTGGACGTGATGCGGCGCCTCCTCAATCACGCCAAACAAGAGGTCGCGCGCCCGCTCCCTGGCCTCATCGGTGCCCGTAGCCCACAGCACCTGCGCCAAGAGGCACGCCGCGTCCGGATTCCTGTTGGACTCGCCCAGCGCGGCGTCAAAGCACGTCACGGCCGCCGTCGGGTCCTTGCCGTAGTAGTGCGCCAGGCCCATGGTGACGTGCGAGCTCAGACGCACCTTGCGCCGCTCCTCGGCCGTGAGCTCGCTGTCATTCTCGTCTGCACTCAGCTGGATCGCCAGGTCTCCCGACTCGATGGCCTCGGCGTAGGCGCCGACGGCGAGCTGGGCGCGCGCGAGGTCCGTCTTGGCAATGGCAAAGCGCTTGAGCGACTCAGGGGATTCCGTCGCCTCATAGTCCTCTTCGACGGCAGCGCAGATCCGCTCCAGCGTGGCGACGGCACGGTCGTTTTCGTGGGTGCGTTCCTGGAAGAGGGCCGCGAGATGGCCGTACACGAGGTCCTGCGGCTGGAGAGCCTGCAGCTGGCTGAGGGCGAGAATGGGATGGACAAGGAGAATGATGGGCTGGAGCTCGGACGATGCCGCGAGGTGGTCAAACACCGAGACAGAGTAGTGCCTTTTCGTAGCCAGTGACGAGCTCTCGGCAATGTCCATGGCGTGCGTAAACAGCCCGCGGGCTTCCCTGACGTCTCCGGTCAGGAGCGCGACCAGTCCCTGGCCAAGCCAGGCGTGGGTGTGGTCGGGGTCGGCTGACTGCGCTCTGGTAAAGGCGTCGTTGGCGAGCTCAATGTCGCCTTGGACGAGTGCTAGCGTCGCTAGGTTCGTCCACGCGTGAGCACTCCGCTCGTTGAGGTACAGACTGCGGACAAACGAGTGCTGGGCGACGACGGGGCTGATCTCGCTCGTCACGACGCCGAGGGCGTTCCAAAACTCCGAGTTGCCTGCCTCTAGCTCGATGGCGCGCTTGAAGCACGCCACGGCGGCTTTGGAGTACCGAGTGGCCTTCTTTCTCTGCTGGGGGGGCAGGCAACCGTGGGCGCGGAACTCGGCCCAGCCCAGGTTGTAGTAGGCGACGGCGTGGGCGTGAATGTCCTTAGCCGACACGTGGATGGCGCGCTTGTGGGCGAGAATCGTAGCCTGCAAGACCTTGGTCAAGTCGATGCCGAGGGCTTCCTTTTCGGCGGGTGGGCTATCAGCACCCAGTATGGCCAGGCTCACCCCGTCAACGTCGCTCATGAGTTGATATTCCTCCGCCTTGTCGTCGCCGCCGAGCAGGTTGCGAACCAAGTCGGCGGGGAACTCCGAAAGTCGGCCTTGGATGCTGGAAAATATGGAGCAGGCGTCGGCCACGGCCCTCCAGAAGTTAAATGTGTTGGTAATGGCAGCCGGCGCCGACGTGCCAAACTGCAGCACCTCCTTGGCAAGCTCGACCGACTTTCCAAAGAACCCCTTGTGCAGGCTGTCGAGGGCACTATCCACGAGGGCCTGCATCAAGGCGATGGCCACTCCCTCCTCCTCGGGACGGACGTCAATCACTTGACGGTACAGCGAGATGGCCTCGTCAAAATCGCCCAGCTCCCGCTTGATGTCGGCGAGGATGAATTTGCTGAACCACACCTCTCCCGTGATCTTGCCGTCTTCCAACTTTTGCGCATTTACAATGGCCTTGGTCGCCGACACGTATCGCCCCGAGCCGTGGTAGCTCTCGCCCAGCCCCACCCAGGCGTTGTAGTCGTCGGGCGAGATCCTCAGGGCCGCCTGGAACGAGACTATGGCCTTGTGGTACTCTTGGTTGTTGAGCTCGGCCACACCGAGCGCCGAATAGGGCCAGCTGATGCCCTTGCGCTTCGACCCCGGTGGTGGCTTGACCTTGCCCGAGTCCACCACTCGCTGGGCCACGCGCTGAACGCGATCCCAGTCCCCGTCGTCGGCAAATGACCTCGCCAGCCTCTCGGCCGACTCCACCTCGGACGGCGAGAGCTCGACTGCCTTTTGAAAGCACTTGCGCGCTCTCTTCTTGTCCTTGGCGTAGTCCGCGTAGTACATACCCAGGCTCGTGTAGGCGGGGGCAAAGTTGAGGTTGTTCTTGAGCGCCTCGAGAAAGTACGAGTAGGCGCCCGTCCGGCTCTTCCGGGCCGCCTTGGAGGTGTCAATGTTCCAGAGACAGCAGCCCAGCCTGTATTGGGTCTGGGCGAGGAGGTCTTTGTTCGGTGGCTGGCCCTTTTTCGTGAGAAGGGCGATGCAGCTCTCCAGCTCCTTGGCGCCGTTGCCATAGTCTCCTTTGAGAGCCTTGACCCAGGCGGCCTCGCTACGGACGCGGATGTTGTCTGGGGCTCGCTTCAGGGCTCGACCGAAAAAGTCAATGGCCTCGTCGTATTCTTCCTCCTCTTCGTAGATCAACCCCACGCCGATGAGGGCGGGAGTGGAGAATTCGTCGTGCGCCAGCACCTGGTCGAACAGGCTCTTTGCCTCTTGGTGGTGGCGTGGTGACTGATAAAACACCAAGCCCGTGCCGAGATACAATGAGAGCGCGTCGTAGGTGTTTTGAAAGGTCAGCCCCGTCTTGACACGCTCCTCCTTGACATGGTCCAGAGCTTTGCGCATGAGCTCGACGTTGCTTTCGTGTTCCTCGAGGTATTGGTAGTATTCCCCCATCATTCGGTAGGCCAGCAGCGAGTTGGCCCCGGTAATACCGTCGGTCATCATGAGCAACCGGTCCTCCTCTGTGAGTGGAATGTATGCTGTGGGCACGCCGCCGTCATCATCGTCTTCGCTTTCGTCTTCGGGGCCGCTGTTGGCCGGGGCCTCGGGCTTCGGAGAGGCCTTTTGCACCTCTTCGGGGAATGGCGAGACGGCGCTCGAGGCGAAGCCCTGAATGACCCGGCAGAGGTCGCTGTCGGGAAAGAAGATGCAGTACTGCTGCAGGGTCGTATAATCCCACTCGGCAATCTCCTTGTGGTTCTGCCAGTCGAGGGCAATGTCCCAGGCGAACTTGAAGGGATGCTTGATGATGACCATGTCGTCGGCCAGCTTGCGCACCGTCGCCGCCTCCTTGGTCTTTTGCTCCCCGGGTGGCCAGGCCAGCAGCCTATCGTAGCAGTACCGGACGAGCTTCTCCTCGTACGTGCGGCGCACCTCATCGTCGGTGGACCAGTTGATGATGTTTTGGTAAATGCCGACGAGCTTGCTCTGCTGGTACACCTCCCTCTTGACGTCCAGGGTCACCTCGTTGAGGCGAGCGCCGATCCGCGTGCGTCGCTCCCCGATCAGAGTGTTGATCCGCTTCTTCTCCTCCGACTCGATGATCTGGGCCTGCGTCTCGTAGGTCTTGGCAGGGGGCGGCACGCGTCCCTCGAGGGCCGGGTAGAGGGGACTCCCGGGGAGGATGACGTCGAGAGCCTCAGCATACTGCTGGCGGTCGCCGTCGGCGCGAGCGTAGTCGATAAACTTGTCGACAATGTCTTGGCACTTGTACGCCTCTTTTGCGTTCCAGAAGAGCTCGGCCAGCTTGATGGCAGCTTGCTGGTACTGCTTGATCTTCTTGGCGCCCTGTCGTTGGTAGAGACTGACGAGTCCCTGCCATGCCTGCAGATCCCCCGGCTTGAGGGTGGTGGCGGCAAGATACATAATCTCGGCGTCATCCAGGTTCTTTTTCTTGTCAAAAGCGAACCCCAAGAAGATGTGGCTGCGTGTGTCAGCTTGGTCCGAATATTATCAGCGGGCTGCTTACGCCTGGTAGTGCTTGGGGTCTCGTTGGAGAATCTCGTGGCAGCTCTGGATGGCCGTGTCCCACTTTTGTTGTTTGATGGCGTCAGCCGTGGTTTTGATCAGGCCCTTGACGGTCGCCATGGTGCTTGTCTCGGGGGGTGGCGCGGCGGTATGCGATTTTACATAGCCGTGAGCTACTCATGAGAGGTCAAGAGGCTTGGTTTGATGAGGGAAAATAGTTGAAGATGGTGAGATGCCCGATGTCTGAAGGCGCCGACGTAGACGCCGTGTGATGTCTTTGCGTGGGGAGCTGAGGTGTTGCGGGGCATCAAAAGGGGAGCTGTCTGCTAAACGGACTGTGGACAGGCTGCCGAGAGCCCTGTGCCACCCCGCTGCCCAGGCACGCACTCCAGGGCAAGTCCTCCACTCTTATCGATAAGATGGACGTGGGAAAAAGTTGAGCTTCAGTTTTGTGACTTTGCGATCCAAGTCACCGGCCGACATCGTCCCCTACGCCCAGAAAAATGGATTTCGGCCCAGCAAAACGGAGGAAGCTCGACCACGCAATGGGGACCCCGCACAAGGTCCTTCAGTCGGCGGCGTCAATTGGAATGTCTCGATCGCGAACCTTCATTCTCGAGGCTGAGGAGCTCCTCGAAGAAGTTGGCCTCGACTATGCCACGGCCTTTGGCGGTGCCGAGGAGCTGCTCCACAGGATCAAGGGGTCCATCGAGGCCATGGAAACTCACGATGCAATTCAGGTATGTTCTAACCTGGGCCCATTGGTGCTGCCCTGCTGACAATGTTAGATTTCCGAGGCGGCGTCGCGACTCGAAAAGAAGCACCAGCTCAAAGTCCCCTTTCCCGAACCGCGACCACCAAAGACGTGCAACTACAAGGTGTCCCTGGTCAAGCCGACACAATTCAACGTAGTTGGCAGCTATGTCTACAAGACCATGGCCAGCTCGCAGCCCGCGCACGCAGTTGACATGGTTGTCGTGATGCCCGCCGAGACGCTGCAGGAAAAGGACTATCTCGATTTCCGGTACTTTTACAAGAGGGCCTACTTTCTGGCGGCCATCTCTGCCACTCTGCAAAAGGCCCTTGGGACCACGGCGCAGCTGTCCTACGAGCTTCTCAACGGCAACCCGACCTGCCCTGTCCTGGCTATCAAGCCTGTCGCCGAGACAAAAGAGAAGAGCGCCAACGAGGAGGAATCCGAGCCGGCAATCGACTACGCCATTAGGGTTATCCCGTGCGCACCCGAAGGGTTATTCCCCAAGACCAAGCTTCGCCTGGGCGCTGCCCTCTTCCGCCTTGGACGACCCGGAGAAGCAGAGACGTCGCCTCTCCCGACGCCGTTCTACAACTCGACCTTGACCGCCGAGACGTGCTTCATCGCCTACTTGAAAGTCATTCGACAAGCTGAAAAGAAGTGTGCTGCATTCAAAAAGACCTGCATCCTGGGCCGCATCTGGTTGCAGCAGCGCGGATTTGAGGGGGACATCTCCAAGGGAGGCTTCGGCCAGCTCGAATGGGGGTTGCTGCTTGCCCTTCTTCTTCAGGGGGGCGACAGCAAGGGGCATGCCGCCCTCTCTGGCGCTCTGAGCGCCACCCAGCTCTTCAAAGCGCTCATCCAGTTCCTCGCCGTCACCAACTTTGCCGAGAAGCCCTGTATTCTCGGCGCAGCCCAACAGGAGCTTGACGCCCCCTCCAACTGCCCTGTTCTGTTCGACGCTGCCCGCCAACACAACGTTGCGTTCAAGATGAGCCCCTGGTCAGCGGAACTCCTCAACCAGCAGGCGAAGCGAACGCGCAGCCTCCTCAACGATCCTGCCGTCGACCAATTCACTCCCACCTTTATTCTCAAGGCAGACCTCTCGCTGCATAATTTCGACCTCGTTACCCGCCTCAACCACATGGGAGCCTACGAAAAGACAAAAGTGCCGGACCCCAGGGGCACAGCCTGGTTTGTTGGCAGCGACGTGTACCGCATTCTCAAGAGAGCACTGGCAGACGAAGAGCTGGGGTCAAGGGCGCGTCTCATTCACATCCAGATGCCGCCATCTTCACCGTGGCCCATTACCGAGAAGCTAAAGTCTGCCAAAAATCCGACCATCGAAGTGGGAATTGTTTTTGATCCGGCCAACATGTCTCGCACAGTAGACAAGGGGCCCATGGCTGGGCCCACTGCCGAGGAGAGAGAAGAGTGCGAGGAATTTCGCCAGTTCTGGGGCGAAAAGGCAGAACTCCGACGGTTCGAAGGCGACTCGGTTCGCGAGACCGTCATCTGGAAGTCGACTACCCCCTACGAGCTGTGCGAGGAAATCATGCGGTACATCCTGAACAAGTATCTTCACATCGGCGCGTTGGAAGAAGACCTGACCATCTTTGGGGATGATCTGCCGCAGCTTCTCTCGCTCAAACCATCAGACGCCGCCACTTTCAATGCGGCGCGAAAGGCATTCAACACGTTTGAGCGGGATGTCCGAAACCTCGAGGACCTGCCGCTCCACGTCCGCCGCCTCATGTCCATATGCCCGGAGCTTCGACACTCGTCCGTCAAGCTTCCGCTGCTTGTCCCTTCCAAGTCGGGACCCCAACCTCTGGAGACGGTCATCTCCTTTGAGGCGTCTGGAAAATGGCCCGAGAGCATTGCCGCCATCCAGAGAACCAAGATAGCCTTTTTGCTCATGATTGGCAGTCTCCTAGAGAAGAGCAAGGAGGGCGAGGTCAAGACATGGATCGGCCTCGAGGATGCCGGCTCTGACAGCGAGAACCTCGCGTTTCTCGACGTCGTCTACGAGTCCGGGGCAGCCTTCCGGCTCCGCATCCACAGCGACCTGGAAGAGACTCTCCTCGAGCGGCAATCCAAGGACAAGACGCAGGAACAGCACGTCCGCACTCAGGCGTCCACCCTGCTGGCCATGTTCCGCCGCCTCTACACCCACCTCCCGCTCCACACCCAGATTATCTCCACCATGGTCACCCGCTTTCCCGCCCTCTCGCCCACAATCCGCCTCCTCAAGCACTGGTTCAACACGCACAAGCTCTCGTGCCACTTTTCCGACGAGTTCCTCGAGCTCGCCGCCCTCCACGTCTTCCTCTCGCCGTACCCCTGGGACGCCCCGTCAACGGCCAACACGGGCTTCTACCGCGCTCTGCACTTCCTCGCCCACTGGGACTGGCGCGCGGACCCGCTGATCCTCGACACGGGCGGCGACATGTCCAAGGCTGAGCGCGTCGCCATCACGACGCGCCTCGAGGCCTGGCGCAAGATCGACCCGGGCATGAACCACACGGTCCTCTTCGTCGCCACCCCCCACGATCCCACTGGGCTCGCCTGCACCGCGCTCAACGGGCACGCCCGGCCTGTCAAGGTCGCCGCCGCGCGCATGACGGCCCTCGCCAAGAGCGCCTGCCGTGTCGTCAAGGCCGACGGCGTCGCCCTTGACCCCCGCCGGCTGTTCGTCCCGTCCCTCGCCGACTACGACGTCGTGCTGCACCTGAACCCCAAGGCCGCCAAGGGCGCGCTCAAGACGTATCCCGCCGACGATCCCGCGGCTATGGAGACCGACAGCCCGGCGCGGACATCCCAGTTCAAGAACCTTGACCGCCGCACCGGTGAGTCGCCCCTGCCGCTGGCGCAGCACCCATCGGACGCGCTGCTGCGGCACCTGAATGCGTCGTATGCGGGGGCGCTGGCGTTCTTCCGCGGCGCGCCCGAGGACGGGTCGATTGGTGCCATTTGGAACCCGCAGGCGGAGCGGAAGAAGTTTCGGATCAATCTGGCGGCGTCGTACAAGCCCGTAGTTGGGGCTGGGGCGGCGAGCGGAGATGACTCCAGCGGGGAGGACGACGAGGAAGAGGAGGCGGCGGAGGTGGGGCTGAATCGGGAGGCGATTGTGGCCGAGATTGCGAGGATAGGAGGGGATTTGATCGAAAGGATTGATGCCAAGGGGTTGTAGAAGTGTTGAGAATGTAGTTAATAATGACAGTTGGTTAGCAAGCGCAGAGGCATCAATGCATGTCACTTTGAACGAGCATGTGTGTTGAATGCACAGATGGAATCACTATGAACGACCAAGAGAAACATCTAGGGTATGATAGCTATCCGGCCAAACGCGTTTCCTGCATGCAAAACAGTATCCATGGAAATCATTGCCGCCCCGACACCGACAGCAGGTGTCTCTGTATGTTTTGACTCCCCTCAGCTTTACTGGGCCATGACCACCTGCTTGGAGGGCCCGGCCGCCGCGTCGGGCTTGTCCATGTCAACGTCCATGTCGTCACCCTCGGCGACCTCCTCGTCGCCCTCCTCCTCATCCAGGTCGTCCTCGCTCTCGCCCTCAATGTCGACGCTGCCGTCGTCCGACATCTCATCCTCCTCGGCAGCGACCTCGGCCTCGGGCTCGGCGACGCCCTCCACCTCCATCGCATCTTTGTCGGCGGGAGCCTGGGCAGCGGGGTCAACGACACCCTCGCCCAGCTCGGCCTCCTCCTCGGCAAGCTCCTCGGCGCCGTACTCCTCCTCGTCGGCAACGAGGTCGGCCTCGGGCTGCTCGGGCGGGAACTCGGCGGGGGCAGAGGCCTCGGAGTCCCTGCGTGAGTGTTAGCGACACTTTGTTCAGGGGACGACACATTGTGCATCGAAGAGAAGAACATACCACTTGATGGCGAAGCGCGTCACGCGCGGCTTCTCGGCCAGCACGTTGCGGCGAATCTTCTCAATGACGGGTTGGGCCGGCGGGGCGTTGACCAGCTCCTCGCTGTCGTACTCGTTGTTGACATAGTAGCCGACGCGCACAAACTCGCGGCCGTCGTAGGCGCACGTGAGGAGCACCACGGTGACGCCGAGCAGCTCGTCGAGCGGGATGCGCTTAAGGTCGGGCGGGTCGGCCTCGAACACAAACTTGTTGACGCCGACGGGGATGGGGCCGACGAGCAGCGTGTCGAGCTCCTGGTCGTAGTTGTCCGACTGGGCCGAGCCGACGTAGGTGAGCTTCCACTCAAGGTCTGGGGGGGTTAGCAGGGGGGGTATTGCGCGCGCAATGGATAGGGGTCGCGATGGCGAAAAGAGGGGGGGGAGGGGAGGGGAGGGGAGGCGTTACCTTTCTCGAGCTGCTCGAGACACTCGAAAGTAATCTCAAAGGTGTACTTGTCTGTGAACCTGGCGGGGTTGTTCAAGACGTTGACCCCAAGGAGGGAGACGACCGACATGTTGGCGGTTGTGGGAGGTCAACTGTGGGAATTGGGAAATAGAGTCGCGACCAGAAAGAAGGGCGGGACGTTGCGCGATGAAATGTTGTGGAAGAGAGGCGATTCGGAAGAAAACCCAACAGTCCGAAAAGTCGTCCGCGGATGGTTGGGGGGGAGGGCGGGCAGTGCAGAGGGGTGTTGGGGGGAGAAGGAAAAAAGTGGTCGAGGTGGCGGCCTTGTTTGTTTTGGGCGCCGTGGTTTAATATTGGGCCAGTTGCCTTGAGTCGATGAGGTCCAGCGAGGGGTGTCTGAGATGGTCCCTGAGGGTGGGTCTTGGGGAGTCGCGGTGTCGGGGCCCCTCGTCGCGTAAATTGGGCTAGACGCGTCCACTTTTCTGTGGTCCTGTGCGGGCGGGCACCTGCATCCAAACCCAACCCCACTGGTGGTGGAGGGGCGGCCGTGCAAGCCACAGCCCAGCCACCGGTAATTCGACCCCAGCCACAGGCCACCGTTTGCCCGTGGCTTGGCCGCTTCCAGACTGCAACCACAGCAGCAGCTTCCATCGCTCTTCAATTTTCTTCGCCGGCAACACCACCGTGACAACCTCCTTCCTCCATCTTCCCCCGTCGCCCTTCCACCCTCCCTCCTCCCTTTCGTCCTTGAAGCGTCGTTTTTCATCGCCATATTCTTGGTGCCCTGGTGATTCTACAAATTCTTTGTCACTGCATTCATTCATCGGCATTTCTTTCATGATGCTCCAGAACCGACCTCTCTCCCGCTAATCCTGCGACGCGTGCCTCGCCTCGTCTTGCCCGTCACAGGCGACTCTTTATCCAGCAACGGCCACTCCCCCCCGACGCGGTAGCTGATAATCCTTGCCTCCGAATCATCCTTGCCCACCGCGAGTCTCGACAAGATCTCCTGATCCCGACAATCGCAATCGAATCGCAACTGTTCGATAACTCCCCGAATTTCGCCTTGCACCCTGACGCCTTGGTGTGTGGTTTCCAACCCTTTCCCCCGCGGCATCCGAGCGCTACCTGCGACGATGGCCGAGTACGATCCAGCTCATCAGGGAGGTGCTTGGAATGTGAATGAGGGCTATGGGGCGCATGGCGAACACGAACAACAAGAGCATATTCAGCAGCATAGCACCCATGAAGATGAAGCAGAATACACCATTGCCCCCAATGCACTAGGTGACGGGTCATCTCAGGATGGTTCCACCGACGATGTGGGTGACTACGACCCTGCGTCGGTCACGTCCGCCCCCGTTCTTGATTCCTCCTCTCTCCAGACTCCCGCCGAGGGCGACGCTCCTCGCAAGCCATCCCCACAGACATTCGCCAAGAAGTCGCGGGCTGTCGGGGGCTTCCTAGTGGGAGACTCTGACGATGAGGACTCTGACTCCGACGAAGAAGATGCGCCTGTTGCTGCCTCGGGCGGCCCTGCTCCTGGCCCTTCGTCGCTCCCCATTGTCTCTCACCCTGCTGCCAACAACAGCGCCCCCTCTAATGAATCCCCTGCTCCTCAGGTGAACAAGACGGTCGATGGGCCAACACAAGACACCGGCCATGCGTCGCCAAACCCCGGGGTTCCCGCTCCCACCGACAGGATCACTTTCCTCGAGGCCCGCGTCACCGATGATCCCCGCGGGGCCATGGACGAGTGGCTGGGGCTTTTCCAAGAGTATCGCAACACGGGAGACGTTGAAAACCTTCGAAAGGCGTACAACCGTTTCGTCGCCGTCTTTCCCCAAGCCGTAAGTCGCCGCAATTTGTGTGTGTTGAGAACTGAGCTAACTCGCGTAGGCCGAGATTTGGATTGCGCAAATCGACCTCGAGTCGAACCTTAATAGCTTCACCGATGTAGAGCGCCTCTTTGGATTGTGTCTCCTGGGGACCCCCAACGTCGAGCTGTGGACAAAGTACCTCGACTACGTCCGTCGCCGCAATGATCTCAGCGACAGCACCGGCAAAGCGCGCCAGACCGTCGCCCAGGCCTACGAGTTTGTTATCAGCAACATCGGCCTCGACAAGGACTCTGGCAAGATTTGGGCAGACTATATCCAGTTCCTCAAGTTCGGTCCCGGCGTAGTCGGCGGGAGCCAGTGGCAGGATCAGCAAAAGATGGACCAGCTGCGCAAGGCCTACCAGAGAGCCATCTGCGTCCCCATTTCCAACGTCAACACGCTGTGGAAGGAGTACGACCAGTTCGAGAATGGCCTCAACAAGCTCACGGGCCGCAAGTACCTCGCCGAAAAGTCCCCGTCCTACATGTCGGCCAAGAGCGCCAACACGGCTCTCGATCACATCACGCGCAATCTGTCGCGTCACAGCCTGCCCCGTCTTCCCCCTGCGCCTGGATTTGATGGCTATCAGGAGTACATTGAGCAGGTCGAGATTTGGAAAAAGTGGATTGCGTGGGAAAAGACGGACCCCCTGGACATCAGAGATGACAAGGAGCAGCCCGGCTTGTTCCAGAAGCGCATCCTCTACGTCTACAACCAGGCCCTGATGGCTTTGCGCTTCTGGCCCGAGACCTGGGTCGAGGCGGCCCAGTGGTGTCTCGATGAAAACGTCACTGTCACCGAGAACAAGGCAACCAAGGACGGAAAGACGCACGCGCTCGACTTCCTTCTCCGGGGCATCGAGGCCAACCCCGAGAGCGTCCTGCTAGCCCTCAAGCATGCCGACTTTATCGAGTCTACCTATCCCATCGAGGAGAATGACGAGGCCAAGGTCGCCCGGGGCGAGGCTGTCAAGGCGCCGTACCACAAGGTGCTCGACACACTCTACGACATCATCAGGCGTCTCAAGGAGCGCGAGACTGTCGACATTGCCCGCGCCAAGGAGGCCGTTGCGGCCCAAGATGCCAGCATCCGCAAGTCGCTCGAGGACGACGACGATGACGAGGGCATGCAGCCGAACAGGGAAAATCCTCTGACCAACGAGCGGGTCGAGCGCATCCAGCAGAGCTATTCGGCGCAGACGCAGGTGCTCTCCCGCACCGTCTCGTTTGTGTGGATCGCCCTGATCCGTGCCATGCGTCGCATCCAGGGCAAAGGCAAGCCCAACACGCCGCTCGGCGGGATGCGGCAGGCCTTTGCCGACGCTCGCCAGCGCGGCCGACTCACTAGTGACGTTTACGCGGCCGTTGCCCAGCTCGAGTGGAACATTTACAAGGACCCGGCGGGCGGCAAGATCTTTGACCGCGGCGCCCGGCTGTTCCCGGAGGACGAGAACTTTACCCTCGAGAATATCAAGTATCTCCACTCGAGGGATGATTTTACCAGTACGTTCCTACCCCAACCCTGTCGGTCTGTCACCTGCTAACAGTCTCAGATGCCCGTGTACTTTTCGAGACCGTGGTCAACCGCCTGACGCAGAAGCCCCAGTCGGTTCACAAGGCCAAGCCGCTGTACGCGTACTTTCACAAGTACGAGGCCCAGTTTGGCGAGCTTGCGCAGATTGCCAAGCTCGAGAGGCGCATGGCCGAGCTCTTCCCCGAGGATCCCAAGCTCGCTCAGTTTAGCGCCCGCTACTCGACCGACAAGTTCGACCCGATTGCCGCCAAGGTCATCGTCTCCCCAACAGTGCAGCTCCGGCCCAAGCTGCTCCCGATGCATCATCTCCCCGACCAGCCGCCGTCTCTGCGCAACTCCCCCCACCCGGTCACCTTGATGGCCCGCAACAGCCCCCGTCCGCAGTTCCTCCCCGTGCCCAACTCGCCCAAGCGAGCGGCCCCCGCCGAGGATTTCGAAGAGCCGCCCCGCAAGATCCAACGCAATGACTACCAGGATTTCCAGCGCGGGGCTTCCCCTCTGAAAGGAGCGGCCGGGCGACGTCTCGACCAGCAGCGTAGACTGCAGGGCCAGAACGCGGCGACGTATAGTGTGCCTGCCACCCCCATCGCCCGGGACATTACCTTTTTGATGGGCCTGATCCCGCGCGCGGACCTGTACGACTACCATCGCATCAACCCCCACAAGATGGTCGGTCTGCTCCAAGACACCATGGTCCCAGAGTACAGCGCCTGGAAAGCTTCCAGGGACGACTCGCGCGGTGGCCAGAGCCAGGCGCACCATCGCCACGTGTCGACGGACCAGTCGGGCCAATACGGCTTCCACAACCGCGAGGACCCCGTCTCGCAAGGCCGCCCGATCAGCCCCTACGTGGGAGATGGCTCTCGCGGTCGTCTGGTGACGGGGCCGACTCCGTACCGACAGTCGTCGCTGCGCCCCGGCTCCAGCGGGTCGTACGAGCCGCCCCCGGCTGCCTATGGCCAGCAAGCCGCCCCGCCCCAGGTGCCGCAGCACTATAACCCACCCCCGGTTCCGGTCATGTCGGGCCAGTACGATAGTCCCGGCTGGCAGCAGTACGGCGCTCCCCAGCCCCCCGCGAACTACGGGGCGCCCCCGCCGCCTCAGCAGCAGGGATTTGCCCGGTACCCGTATTAGAATGGTTCCGGTGCTAGGCAGGTTCCGCCGCTTTCTTCTGTCTTGGCGACCTTGTCTTCAACGTCTCCGTTGGCGGTTCCGACGGCCCTGATCGACGACACCGAATTTGCTGAGCAGAAGGAGCTAATTGAGCTCCTGTGCAGAAGGAACTAATTGAGCGCCTGGGTTCCCGGTTGAGAGAAGAGGGAAATGCGCCCTCGTAGTGTCTGCAGTTGGTTGGGTCGTTTGACCTCCGACAGCACAGAGTTCCGCGCCGTGTGTACATTAGGCCTTGGATGCAAGCGGTGCTCCTTTTTCATTTCTTTGGGTGCGCAAAATGAGGTGGACGCGGACCGGTTAACAATGCATCATGTCTGGCGTTGGCGTTGGGCGTTTGGGGTGACTGGCGTTGGCAGTTGATGGGCATTTGCTTTTGCATTGCGTTTGGGGGTGGACGGGCGGTGTGTCGAGGTACGGAAGGGGGATGGACACGTCGAGTTGATTCATTTGCAGTCAGGGTAGCTGGGTCTCTGGTGATGGGCGAGACGAAAGGTGATGGTGGAGGTCAGTCTTTGGACCTTGGCCTGCAGGGAGCACCACGGTTTGCTCCTGCTCTTGATTTTCCTCCTTGGAGGGTAGCAGGCCCTTGGCCGCAGCATGGGTAGACTATATCGCGGAATTGAGACCATGTTTCCGAAGCAGTGGTGTGATGGTGTGTGACAGTTCGTCGATTTAAGCTTTGCCGAGACTTGACTCGGCAGCACAATGCAGGGGACCCAGGGCATCACATCAAGGTTGGTTCATGTCTAGGGGGGGCCAGAGCGGGAGCATCCAGTTACAACCTAGAGGCCATGATATTCTCGCTTTCTCCTTTAATTCAATTCTCCCGTCTAGATCAATCTCCAAGAGCCAAACTCGCTCGCTTTTCCCTCTCCTCGGCTCTCCTCAGCCGATGATGTCCCTTTCCCAGCCCGACTCATCGCCTTGTTCTCGAACCTGGCAGTCAAGCTTCTCAACAACAGACGCACGATTTCTAATGCCCCCCTACTTACTTGCTCATGCACGCCATCCACCCCCGACCACGTCATCTCTTCGATCCCTCCGCCCATCGGTCCTTGGCTATCCCAGATTCTCAATGCCTGCGTTCATCCATCCGTTCCAGCTACCACAACGCTCTTGTCCAGTCCCATTCCATCAATCCCAGCCAATGCACGTCAACCGGTCCGCCCTTGCGTGAAACCATCCCCTGTCATCTCCCTCGCCTCTAGCGGACACCAGATGGACCACGCCATTGCTTGGAGGAGTGTCAACCTCTCTCAGCTGCTCCGTGCTTCGCCACAACTTCCAGAATCCACAACTGGTCTTGGTATGGCCATCTTGAATGGGAGAGGGGAGAGGGACTGCCTGCCAGACGCCAGAGAAAATGTCCCTCGTCCTTGTGTCCTGGCTCGCGCCTCCATGCCATGAATGTGTGTATCCGCCCCATACTCGTATGCTCTGGGTTGAGGTGTCTTTAGGCCCCGAGGCCCGAGGTTGCCTAATATTGCTAGAGTGTGTGGTGCTCGCGCAGAGACAGATCATGCCCTATCGGGGGAAGAGGCTGGTGGTCTTGGATGGCACTGGGTTGGCGATCAGAAGCCCACCAGACGGCAGTGCTCTTGGGGCACTGATGATGGTGTGACTTTGAGGATGGTCTTGTAATCTTGGTGGTGGTCGAGGTTCTGGTGTTGAGGCCGAGGGAAAATATGTCTCTGCTTCTAGGTTGAAGGTTAGCGCCAGTTGGTATCATGATGGGGGTGCTCAGAAGTACCTGGGGATAGTGGTTGCGATGGAAGTGGCAAGATGAGGCCAAGAGACGGGGAAGAGGAGTCAGGTCTGGAATAAGCCCCCAAGTGCCGTGCTTTGCCCAGTCAAGCCGTGGTGGCTGTCCTGTCTGTCGAATATGGTGGTGAGATGCTGCCGTTGGGTCATGCGGGGGTGCCCAGAGCTTGCAGCTCCGGCGTTCCTGTCTCCGTGATGGGCCCTGCGAATCTCGGGATTCCCGCGAGCCCTTGTTGCACTTTGGGGGGGCGCGCAGTCCGCGCTACCGCATCATAGGCCTCATTGAAGAGATATTTGGAATCTAGACTGCTTGTAGAATCTAGATATACTACACGCACCCCCCATCGGCCCGAAATTGCATTCGCTCTCGTGGTTCTATTCCCCCAGTCACCCGCCAGCGTCCCGAAGCCATCGCCACGGCCCCCGGAGCCCGCAACTGGCCCAAAGCCCCACTCTTTCGCCGGCTGCCAGCTGCCATCCGCCGGCGCCGAGCCGTCTCCGGGTGGGGCCAGGCGGCGCCGGCCCTCCGGCGGCCCCGGGGTCCCCACGGCGGCCCCCAGATCCCTTATATTCAGGCCTTCCGGTCCCAGAACCCTTCCTCCTTCTTCTTCTTACCACACACAACCACTTCTATCAGAGCAGTTCGTCTTTGACTCTCATCCAAGGCAACATCCTTCACTATTACCAGCAACCAACAACCATTACACCATCTCAACAACTATCACGGAATCGTCTTTGGACATCTCCATCAATCTCCACCACATCTCAGGTAAGCATCATGGTGTTTCAATTCTTACATCTTTTACATCTTTTCGCCCTTGGGCCTTGGATCGTGAGATGATCTTGAGCCACCACATGGGTTCATCATCACTCGCAGGTTGGCTATGCCTTCCGTCCACTTGGTCCCCATTCCCACCTCAGACAGTCACTTCAACAGGAGCCGAGACAGCGAGCCTTTGCTGCTATTCCTGACTCAATTCACTTTGGGCTGCCGGAATAGCGGCCAGTCCCGTTTGTCAAACTGCCCCCCCTGACTCCCCCTCCTTGTTCTGCGGGACGCGGCTTCCTCTTCAAACTCACAGCTTTTCGCTGTTTGTCAATCCAGGCAGCCAGGGCAGTCCTATTTGCAACGCGGGCTTCCTATATATGCCCTGCTGTCTCCCTGCTCCGTGCCGCTCTCTCTTCCTCCTCTCCATCCTCCACACACCAAAACTCCGCTCCCCCGACAGCCTGACCTCGGGCTCTTTCCTGCCTTTTTCGCAGTCTCCACCCCCGGCTCAGCTGGTATTCAAACCCTCTGCTCGCTTTCTCCCTCTCCTTCTCCTCCCCTTCTCTCTCTCTCCCCTCCCCTCTCTTCATCAACACTCTTCCGAACAGCCATCTACCGGAATATTGGAAACAATTCTAACCATCCGCAGCAAATCAGTTCGCGCAGCCCAGCCATCCAGACTGCCGAGAGGCTCCATTGGTAAGCATTTCTGACCCTGCCATTCTCTTCCCAACCGCTGTGTCCGCGCCCTCACCTCCCAGGCGTGCCCTGCCGACACCCCCAGCACCTGAAAGTCAATTTCTTTTCACAGAAAGCTAACTTGTGGCTTCAGATCTTGATTTCAGCTTCGGTCACCCAACTGAAGCTAAATCTCCCAACAAGACACGTAAGTTGCATGCCCTTCAACTCTCTTCTCCCGCTGCTTTGAGCCTCGCAACCTTTGTAAGCCTCTGATCATCAGTCTCGTCACTGTGGCATGGAACCAATTCTTCACCATCCAGGACAACCTAGCCGAGCAGAGCTAACCCATCTCGTAGTCAGTCTTCATCAACAACACTCAAGATGGCTGCCCCTTCCGGTCAGGCTCCCGGTGCCGCCGCCCCGGCTGCTCCTGCTGTCCAGTATGCCCAGCTGCCCAGCTTCAAGGCCGCCAAGCATGTCAACAAGCGCGTTGACCTACCCGCCGAGGCTTATGTTGACCTAACGGCCTACGTGAGTTATTCCCAATGCCACCATGGACACGGACCGCAACTAACCATGTTCTCAACAGTCGAGCGAAGCCGGTGAGAAGGCCCGCGTGGCCTTGACGACCAAGTTTGCCCGTCGCCCCAAATTCAACACGTCGGGTGAAAACATCAAGGTTGGCGTCAACCAGTTCCGCGTCAAGACCGTTCCCTACGACAAGGACATCTTCCAGTTCGACGTCTCGGCCACTCCCGTTGGCACCCGCAAGACCAAGCCGGGCGAGCCCATCAAGGACATCGTCTTCAAGAAGTGCTGGGAGTCCAAGGTCTTCCAAGCCCAGCTCAAGACGCTCGGCTATCCCGTCATCTACGATGGCGCCAAGTTGGCTTGGGCCATCAAGGACACGGAGATCAGGTGCCTCATCGATCTCGACGTTGACAAGGGCAAGCCGGCTCGTGAGGACAAGACCAACGAGTTCAGATTCCAGGTCAAGGCGACCAAGAAGATTCGTCTGGCCAGCCTTACGGCATACCTCGGCGGAAAGACGATGTGGGACACGAGCGTGACGGAGTGCATGAACTTCCTCGACCATTTGCTCCGCCAGGGCCCGTCGGAGAACTTCAAGCTCATCAAGCGCTCGTTCTTCAACACCAAGTCGCAGACGTCGACCCTGGGCACCTGCATTGAAGCGGTCAAGGGCATCTACTCGGCCATTCGCATGAACGAGTCGATCAGCATCCAGGGCCTGACGGGCCTTGGCGTCAACGTTGACGTCTCCAACCAGGCCTTCTGGGTTGGCCAGCCCCTCATCAAGCTGGTGCTCAACTACGTCGCCTTCATGGCCCCGGGCAAGGGTCCCGCCAACGAGAATGAGCTAGCCGCCGCTCTGAGGCCTATCAGGGGAGGAGCTGCGGCCGGTCCTGCCTTCGCTGAGCTGAAGCGCCTCGCCCGTCTCCGGTTCGTCACGACGCATCGCAAGGACGGCAAGAATGAGGAGTACACCATCGCCAAGTTCACCGGTGGTTCCGGATACGGTGCGACGGGTGCCAATGCCCATACGGTCAAGTTTGACCGCCGTGATCCCAAGTCCAACGACCCGCTCAAGACCACCAAGATCTCCGTCTACGAGTACTACCTCTCCGAGTTCAAGATCAAGCTGCAGTTTCCCGACCTCCCGCTTGTGGAGACGGGCAAGGGAGCCTATTTCCCCATGGAGCTGTGCCGCATCAACCGGCTCAACTCTTACCCGTTCAAGTTGGACGCAAACCAGACCACGGCGATGCTCAAGTTTGCCGTCAAGAGACCAGGCCCACGCAAGGACGAGATCCTGAAGAGCGTTGAGAACCTCGGCTGGAACAAGGACCCGTATCTCAAGTCCTTTGGCATCGGCATTGACCCCAACATGCCCATGATCGCGGCCAAGTTCCTCAAGAACCCAAAGCTCGTGTTCAACAAGAAGGATCTCAACCCCGGGACGAACGGTCGCTGGATTATTCAGGGCCATCAGTTTGCCGAGCCCAACAAGGTACCTCTCAAGTCCTGGGTGGTTGGCATCTTTGAGGGTTCCAGCGACAAGGCCGCCGTCGGAAGATGGATCCAGGCATTTGTTGCCGTCTACAAAGGCCATGGTGGCAAAGTCGAGAACCCCACCCCCCTCATCCTCGAATTCAACAACACCAGGAGCAGGGAGGAATACGGCGCCAGCATCCAGAGGATGTTCACGGAAACCGGACAAAAGTTCCAGGCGGCTCCGCAAATCATGCTCTTCGTCGTCCGGAACAAGGTTTCGCAGCCCTACGAGACTCTCAAGTGCTACGCCGACACGGTGCTCGGGGTCCCGTCGCAGGTGATGCTCGGCAAGCACATGGGGAGCCCCAACGGCCAGTACCAGTCCAACGTTGCGATGAAGATCAATGCCAAGCTAGGCGGCACTACGGCTCGCGCCGTTCCCGCCGCTCCCGGCAGCGCCAAGGCAACGCCTCTTGTTCCTCCCAAGACGGCTATGATTGGTGTTGACGTCTCGCACTCGGCTCCTGGAGCCATCGGCGCCTCGCTGGCCTCGATGTGTCTCTCGGTGGACAAGGATTGCGTCTTCTACACGGGCGCCGTCCAGACCAACGGCTACCGCGTGGAGATTCTGACGCCCGAGAACGTGCACGAGATGCTGGAGCCGCTGCTGAAGGAGTGGGTGTTTCGCAACAAGGTTACTGGCCCGGAGAACATCTTCTACTTCCGCGATGGCGTCTCAGAGGGTCAGTTCTCGCACGTCATTGACTTTGAGCTCGCCGAGATGAGAAAGGTGTTCCAGAAGGTGATGCAGAGGGTGCCCAAGATCACGGTCATCGTCGCCACCAAGCGCCACCACATTCGCTTCTTCCCGGAGAGGGGCGACAAGAACGGCAACCCCTTGCCGGGCACGCTGGTGGAGAAGGAAGTCACGCACCCCTTCCACTATGACTTTTACCTCTGCTCGCACGTGGCCATCCAGGGCACTGCCCGGCCGGTGCACTACAACGTCATCCACGACGAGGTCAAGATGTCGGTCGATGACCTCCAGCGCATGATCTACTATCAGTGTTACCAGTATGTGCGCTCGACGACGCCCGTCTCGCTGCACCCGGCTGTGTACTATGCCCATCTGGCTGGCAATCGCGGCCGCTGCCACGAGATGGCCGGCGCCGCTCCTCAGCCGCTCAAGAAGGCGGGCAGCCAAGCCACGACGGTGATGCCTCCGGCCCCGAAGCTGAGGCCCATGGGAAAAAGTGCTCATCCGAGCCAGGTGGGCCAAATCCAGCGGACCATGTGGTACATCTAGACGCTTGTCTTGGTGGCACCTCATGGCGACGAGGGAGAAGGTCTGATCTCTGGACCGTCCGTGGACTGTCGAAGTTCACTGGCCCCTGGCACTCGATGGCAGGTTGACCGGGCGGGTCTGAGCAGGCAGGTGGAAGGCAGGTGAAGGGCAAGGAAGCAGGGAAAGGAAGCAGGGAAGTCTTGATTTATGGGGATATCAGAGGCATGGTGGCACATGGTTTGTGCCAGAGCATGGTTGTTTTTCGTGCGGTCATCTATTGGCGAGAGGCCTTATGTTACGGTCTGCCCTCTGGTGGGCAATGCTATAGCTAAAGTAGTAACAATCTCGCCCATTTGATACCATTTGTGAGGATGCGATGGGTGTGAGTAATGAAGTCGTGACATGCCAACGGTCAACCAGTCAACGAGCTCGACGGTGTTTCCTTAGCAGCACAATAGGGAGACAACGGGGTTTGGTATTGTGCCAGATAGGATGGGATGCCAACGGCAGTTAAAGTTGTCAGGGGGTCTGACAATAGGTCATCAAGATGAGGTGAATGATGCGATGGAGGTGATTACCCCTTTTTCTGTTTCCGGCGCCATCGGCAGGGCAACGGAGGCTACGTCAGCAGAATGGATCAAGCCCGAACCCGGCTGGGCCGGCAGATCGGATGCGGATGGCCGGCACAAGGGATGAGGGCGCTGCAGGGGGCTAGCCGTGGTGGGTTAGCAGCCGAGGGCGCTGAAGGAGACGACGTAATGCGCCATGTCCCCTGTTTCTTTCCGTGTTCCGTGCCAAAGTTGGGGAAACCCCGCCAAACTCCCTGTTCTTGAGCAACACACCATCTCCAACATGGCCAGTTTTCTCCGAGGCAAGCAGTCGGGCGTGCAAAACGACCTGTCGGCCGCCGTGGTCCCGGGGCTCTTTTCGCCCGAGGAGCAATCACGGTTTGGCATCAACTCGCAGATCAGGTTCGTCTTGGGGTCAAGAGTCATTGGGACTTGGAAGTTGACTGTTGAATCAACTGAGAACGGGCTGACAATGACCATGACGGCAGCTGCTTTGCCTACGACCCCGTCCAGTCCCTCCTCGCCATCGGCACCAACGAGTCCCACTATGGCCCCGGCAAGATCTACGTCTTTGGCCAGCAGCGCGTGCACAAGTGGTTCGCCCCCCCGCGACCCTCATCGATCCAGCAGCTGAGCTTCGTCGCCAACCGCCTCGTCTCGCGCGACTCGCGCCACGAGCTCGCCGTCTGGGATCTCAACACGGGCGACCAGGTGGCCAAGTACACGTACACGCAGGCCGTCTTCACCCTGACGGACCCCATGCTCGACTGGGTCCTCGTCGGGCTGCTCAACGGCGACGTGTGCGCCTACGACCTCGACCGCGAGCGCCCCGCGCTGCTCCGCCTGCCCAACTTTTGGCGCGAACGCGACCCCCACGCCCGCGCCGTCACCTTCGTCGGCATGCAGCTGCACCCGCGCGACATTGGCCAGCTGCTCATCGCCTACAGCCACGGCGCCGTGCTCTACTCGTTCAAGCAGAACGCGCCCGTCAAGTTCTTTGAGTACACGCTCCCCGCCGGCGCGCCGGGCGGCAACGGCGAGGGTGTCGGGTCGGTGCGCAAGCCAAAGGTCACGCACGCGCTGTGGCATCCGACGGGCACGTTCGTCATGACGGCCCACGTCGACGGAAGCATGGTATTCTGGGACCCCAAGGACGGGCGCGTCGTGGCGGCGCGGTCCCTCTACAAGACGCGGGTCAACGAGCCGGGCGGTGCGGCGGCGGCGAGGGCAGATAGCGTGGTGCCGTTCACCAAGATCTCGTGGTGCTGCAAGGAGAACCCCGACGACACGGCACTCTTGGTGGCCGGCGGGCATAAGCCCGACGATCTGGACAATGGATTGACATTCATCGAGCTGGGGCCGACGCCCGTGTATGCCACGTCGTCGTGGGAGGTGCTGACGAACCACTTTGAAGGCAAGCGGCGGGTCACACTACAAACACCCCCCGGGGCCGAGGTGGCGGACTACTGCCTGATCCCGCGGGCGTCGCCCCACTTTGCCGGCGCACAGGACCCCATCGCCATCCTCACGATGCTGTCGTCGGGCGAGCTCATCACCATGAGCTTCCCGTCGGGGTACCCCATCAGCCCGACCAACATGCTCCACCCCAGCCTGACGTTCGTCTCGCCCTACGTGCAAAAGATGGCCGTGTCAACGCTCAACCGCGACCGGTGGCTCGGTATGGTGGAGAAGCGCGACCGCGGCGAGCCGATCCTCCGCGGCGGCGCCGAGGTCACCAAGCGGCGGCGCTGGTACGATTGGCGCAACGTGGTGCAGGTCGCGCACGCCGACGGCACGGTGCGCATCTGGGACGTCGGGTACGACGACGAGGTCGAGAACTCGGCGCTGCTGCAGGTGGACGTGGCGCGCGCGCTGAACCGCTACGACAGCGTCGAGATCACGGCGCTGGACATGGCTGACACGACGGGCGAGTTCGCGGCCGGCACGCGGTCCGGCGAGGTAGTCGTGTATCGCTGGGGCGGGAACAAGTTCTTTGGGCGCGATGAGGCGCAGCCAACCGCGAGCAACCCCGGAGGGCTGACGGACGTCGCCTCGAGGGCGGAGCCGTCGCTCAAGGAGGGGTTGCAGCCGCTTGTGCTGTACGAGATGATGCAGGGCCCGATCAAGGTGGTGTCGGTGTCGAACGTAGGGTTCGTCGGCGTCGGGTCCGAGGGCGGCTTCTTTAGCGTCATTGACCTGCGCGGGCCGGCTGTCATTTTCCAAGCGTCGGTGGCCGAGTTCAGCAGGCCCGAGAAGAAGTCGTTCCTCAAGAGCCACTCCCACTCGGGCTCGTCGGGGACCAAGGACTTTCCCGTGGCGATTGAGTTTGGCGTCATGACGCTCGAGGGCGACAGCTACTCGAGCATTGCGTGCTTTGTCGGGACGGAGCAGGGCAAGGTGGCGACGTTCAAGCTACTTCCGACGGGCGAGGGATACACGGTCAAGCTGGCGGGGGTCACGAGTCTGAGCGACCGGGTCATTGCGATTTGTCCGATCAACGCGGACAATGGCCACGCGGCGGCGGCGACGGGGTCGGTGGTGGCCAGTCTGCGGGATGGGAGGCAGGTGAATGGGGTTCTCGTTGTCGGTAAGTCATCCCAAATCGCCCACTTGCTGAGCGCCGCTAACTCTCCCCCCTAGTCACGCAAACCGAGATCCGCCTCTTCAAGCCCGCCTCGGCCAAGGGTGCCTCCAAATCCCTCGACGACGCCCTCTGCGACGTCGCCGCCGTCACCGAGATCCCCCAGCACGGCTTCGCCCTCGTGTGCCTGCTCACGGACCGCTCCGTGCGCGCCTACACGCTCCCCGGGCTCAAAGAGATTGGCCGCAAGCCGCTACCGCAGCTCGACGCGTCGCGCACGGGTGCCGCCGCCCTCACCAAGACGGGCGACGTCTTTGGCTGGACCGGCCCCGCCGAGATCGCGGTGCTCCCCGTCTGGGACGACGGCACCAGCGTCGGCCGCGGCGGGCTCCGCAACAGTCGCGACACGCTCGTCAACCCGGCGCTGGCGTGCCCGCCGCGCCCGACGATTAGCAACTTTCAGTGGATCTCGGGCACGCAGTATGTCAGTCCGACGGATCTGGATCTGCTGATTGGCGGGCCGGATCGGCCGGCGAGTAAGAGGATGGTGGCGGCGGCGGCGGCGGAGCGGAGCGGTGCTGGGGCGGCTTCCGGGGGGAGTGGTGCGGGGGGGAGTCAGGAGGGGTGGGGGGACTATCTGAGCAGACAGGCGCAGGAGCGCATGGAGAAGCTAACTATCATGGGGGATAGCGTGGATAAGCTACAGGAGTCGAGTAGCAGCTGGGCGGGCGATGTGAACAAGTATGTGAAGAAGCAGCAGAGGGGGTTGTTGCTGGGGGGGTTGAAGAAGTCGTTTATGTAGGGTGGGCTGGTTTAGGGTTTATGGGCATGGGTAGGATGACTTGGCTTAGGGTGTGGGTTATAGGGTCATGGTGTTGATGTTGTTATGATGGGATACAGGTATTTGGAGGGCGGAATAGGACGCTATAGACGGCTCAGGGGCTTGAATCAAAACAATTGCATTTTTAGGACAAGATATTGAGATACAAAAGGATGTCCCCAACTTTTTCTCTGGCCATCCCCATCGTGTCACCAAACACCACACCTTGAGAAACGCGAGGTAAAATTCACCGGAAATTATATATTTCGTTTCATCGCGTACCGAATCCAACTGCCCCATCCCAAACGATAGCACCCGTCCCGTCCCAACTCAAATCCCGACGCATCCTCCCATCTCTCCCCGATACGCGACCATCCACCTCCCACCCAGCCTCGACCCGATTGCCGGGAAAACCCATCCCCCTCAATCGGCCCGGACCTCGCTCCCCCTCGTCTTTTGGCCCGCCCGGGTAAGCTAGGGGGCCATGTCCGAGAACCAGCGGAGGGATCCCGCCGGAGCAGCCCCGGGGGAGACCCGTCACTATGGCTAAACTGCGATGGAAGTTTGGACGGTCCGATTTGGGGAGGGCGCGAGACGGGAGACGGTACCTGCATTGATCTTCCTTTTGATGCCCACGACGGCGGAAGGTTTCGGCGGCGTGCGCGGGTTGATATTGGGGACGGACTGACGTCGGTTGCGTGCTGCTGAAATCAACGGTCTAGAGGGGATATATCTCCTGGACATGCCTGTCACCTTGGAGGCGGACGCGCACCTTGTCTTGAAGAAACGACAACACATTGTGCCGCGCAGGTTCCACGGCGGCGACACTGACGAGAACCCCCGGGCCCGGATCTCAACCTGCATTGCATTGCCTTTTCTAGGTGCTGTCACCTGAGAATACGAGCGCAGCAGTCGTTATAAGACAGGCCGGAGAGACTCGGTCGCCCACCTTCACCCAGGAATTCACCCCAGAAAAAAAGAAAATGGCCGTCTTCCTCCGCCTCGCCGTCGTCGCAGCAGCGACTGCCGCCGCCGCCTCGGACCCGTACGCCGCCGGCTACCCCTCCCCGTGGGCCAGCGGCGGCCCCGGCTGGGACGAGGCCTACGCCAAGGCCAAGGAGTTCGTCTCGGGCTTGACGCTGCTGGAAAAGGTCAACCTGACGTCCGGCACGGGATGGCAGGCGGACGAGTGCGTCGGCAACACGGGGTCGGTGCCGCGGCTGGGGTTCAGGGGCTTCTGTATGCAGGACGGTCCGCTAGGGATTCGGTTTAGTGAGCATTTTTTCGTCCTGGTGAAGGGGTGGTGCTGATGTCTCGCAGCGGATCAAAACTCGGCATTTCCCGCCGGCATCAACGCCGGGGCGACGTTTAGCAGACGGCTGATGCGTCTCCGCGGCGAGGCCATGGGCGAGGAGTTTTACGGCAAGGGGATCGATGTCCAGCTGGGCCCTGCTTCCGGGCCGCTAGGACGAGTGCCCCAGGGAGGGAGGAACTGGGAGGGGTTTGGGTTTGTTGACCCCCTTTTTATCGAGGGTATAGCTGACGAGACAGCGCCGACCCGTACCTGGCCGGCGTCGGCATGGCCGAGACCATCCAGGGCATCCAGAGCCGTGGAGTGATTGCCTGCGCCAAGCACTGGCTCCTGAACGAGCAGGAGACCTACCGCGAAAAGGTCAGCGTCACGGTCGACGACCGCACCATGCACGAGCTGTACATGTGGCCGTTTGCCGACGCCGTGAGGGCCGGCGTGGGCTCTGTCATGTGCTCGTACAACAAGATCGAGTCCATCTACGCGTGCGAGAACAACTGGACGACCAACTACCTCCTCAAGAACGAGCTCAACTTTCAGGGGTTCGGTGAGCGCCCCCTCCTTTCCCTTATATCTGCAAGCTAACAACACAGTCATGTCCGACTGGGGCGCGCAGCACACCAAGCTAGGATCCGCCCTGAGCGGCCTCGACATGGCCATGCCCGGCGACTTCATGTCGGCGTCCAAGACGTACCCCCCGTACAACGCCATGTGGGGAGGCAACCTGACCGAGTCGGTGCTGCGCGGCGAGGTCCCGCAGTGGCGCCTCGACGACATGGTGGTCCGCATCATGGCCGCCTACTTCAAAGTCCACACCGGCAAGTACACCGCCCGCCCCGACACCAACTTCTACAGCTGGTCCCAGAACGCCGTCGACTTCCTCCACAAGTCCTCCAAGACGCACCGCCAAGTCGTCAACAAGTTCGTCAACGTCCAAGGCAACCACGCCGCCCTCATTCGCGAGATCGGCGCCAAGTCCACCGTCCTCCTCAAAAACACCTACTCCGCCCTCCCCCTCCGCCGTCCCACCAGCATCGCTGTCTTCGGCCGCGACGCCCACGACGACCCCGCCGGCCCCAACGCCTGCCCCGACCGCGCTTGCATTAATGGCACCGTCGCAATGGGCTGGGGTTCTGGCACTGCTAACTTCCCCTATCTCATTGCTCCCGTCACCGCCCTGCGCGCTCGCGCGCTCGCCGACGCCACCCTCTTCGCCAACATCTCGGACAACTACAACCTCTCCGCCGCCGCCTCCCTCGCCGCCTCCGCCTCCGCCGCCCTCGTCTTCGTCACCGCCAACTCCGGCGAAGCCTACCTCTCCGTCGACGCCAACGCCGGCGACCGCAACAACCTCACCCTCTGGGACAACGGGTCCGCCCTCGTCGCCGCCGTCGCCTCCACCAACCCCAACACCATCGTCATCCTGCACACCGCCGGCCCCGTCGCTCTCGCCGCTCTCAAGGCCAACCCCAACGTCACCGCCATCCTCTGGGCCGGCCTCCCCGGCCAAGAGTCCGGCAACGCCATCCTCGACGTCCTCTACGGCGCCGTCAACCCGCAGGCCAAGTCGCCGTTCACGTGGGCCGAGACGCCCGAGGCGTACGGCGCCACGCCCATGTTCAAGGCGGCGGACCCGCTGAACCCGGCGCAGACGTTCGACGAGGGCGTGTTTATCGACTACCGCCACTTCCAGCGGAGCAACACCCGGCCGACGTATGAATTCGGCTTCGGGCTGAGTTACACCGCCTTCGGGTACGCCAACCTGCGCGTGACGCCCGTCGTCGACGGGGTGGCGGTGCCCGCGGCGGTGGTGAACGCGGGGCGGACGGCGGCAGCGCCGACGTTTGGGACGGTGGATAGGCGGCTGGAGGCGAATCTCGCGCCCGAGGGGTTCGAGAAGGTGTGGCCGTATGTGTATCCGTGGTTGAGCGGGCGGAACGTTTCGGTGGCGCCGGCGCCGGGGGCGGCGGTGACGGCCATGACGAACGGGAGCGCGCAGGGGGTGTTGCCGGCGGGGGGGGCCCCCGGGGGAATGCAAGGTTGTTTGAGGTGTTGTATCGGGTGGAGGCGGATGTGAGCAATGAGGGGGAGGTGGCGGGGACGGAGGTGCCGCAGCTGGTGAGTTCTTCCCGTGACGAGATTTTTGGTGAGGTACTGACGGTTGGGGGTAGTATGTTCAGCTTGGAGGGACGGAGAATCCCTGGGGGGTGTTGAGGGGGTTTGAGGATGTGCATCTCGAGCCGGGGGAGACGAAGACGGTGGTGTTTGAGCTGACGAGGAGGGATATCAGCAATTGGAACACGACGAGTCAGAACTGGGAGATTTGGGGCAAGGAGAAGTTCGTGTTTGTTGGGTCGAGCTCGGAGAAGATAAGGCTGAATGCGACGCTGCCGGCGCCGAAGGGGTTGAGGTGGACGGCTTCGTAGGGGGGGTCGTCTCGACTGGTCTTCCTCACACATGTTTCCGATGCAAGACGTCAAGATCCAGTGTCTCAATGAGTTCATATAAACAGTCATTATTCACTAGGTACCCGTCCACTCATATCGACAGGCCCTCAAGAAGCCTCTGGTATCAACAACACCATCCAGACAAATCCCCCACACAATTAGTAGGTATAGCGGAATCCAGGTTGATAGTCCTCCTGCAACATTGTCAGTCATGACCGCGTCTTCCCCAAGGATGTCACTCACGTCATCGGTCTCCAGCTCCTTCTCGCCGCGATCCGCCTTCTTGTTCTGCACATAGGCGTGCACCGTCAAGATCACCACAATCACCAAGTTGGCCACGGCCGTGACTAGGCACGCAATCAAGCCTGGCTTGTACGTGGGGTAGTCCTGCTGCCTGTTTCCTCGTCAGTCACCCTCACCACCACCACCACGGGCACCCCCCAAAAAACCTACCGAAATACCAAGCTGCCGGCAATACCGCCAATGCCGCCCATGCTCACAAACGTCGCCGAGGCAAAGGCGCGCTTCCACTGCCCGCGGATGTTGTTGGCCTGGTAGCTCATGGCCGCCGGCACGTTGGAGTTGGCGCCGGCCGTCGTTAGGAAAATGCCAAAGTAGCGCACGGCCGCGTTCTTGTGGAAACCCATGATGGGCACGCCGATGATGACCAGCATCATGTTGAACATGACCACGGGCCCACGCAGGTGGTACTTGTCGCCAAGGTAGCTCGTGCCATACATGACTATACCGGCGAGGGCGTACGGCGGAGCGACGAGGCACTGGGCCTCGGCGACGGTGAAGCCGAGGCTGCCGTTGAGGATGAGCGGCAGGAAGTAGGCGAGGGCGTAGGTCGTCGTCGTCGTGTTGAAGAAGAGGAGGCCGTAGGCCCACACGCGCCAGTCGCCGCTGACGGAGAGGTAGTTCTTGAGGTTGAAGGGCGGCGCCTGCACGTCGCCGCGGTCAGCGTGCACGCGCGCGCACACAAAGTCGCGCTCGCGCTGGCCGAGGAAATTCCAGGTAGCGCGCTTCGAGTCGGGAAAGTCGACCAAGAACCAGTAGCCGCCGACGCCGAGGACGCAAGTCTGGGGGGGTTAGTTGGGGGGAGGGAGTGGGAGTGTCCCAGGATAGGTGGACGTACGATGAGACCCTGGATGATAAAGATCCACGACCAGCCGTTGAGTCCTCCGAGACCCTTCATTTGCATGATCTAGGGGTTGTCAGTCTCGTAAAATCCGAGTCCGGTGGGACGGTAGCACGTACACCATAGGCCAGGATACCGGCAAACGCAGCGGCGACGCATCCAAGCAGGTAGAACAGCGAGTTTCGTACGCCGACCTCAACTGTGAACCCAGTCAACCTTGTCCGTCATCCAGCAGAAAAGGGACGTACATCTCGTATACCACGTGCTGAGCAGGTAGACGCAGCTGGGAAAGAAGCCGGCCTCGAGCACGCCGAGGACGACGCGCAGCGCCGCGAGCTGATCCCACCTCTTGACGAAGCCCATACCGATGGTGCAGCAGCCCCAGAGAATCGTGATGGCGGCGAGATGTCTGCGGGGGCCAAGCTTGCGGACGATGACGGTCGAGGGCGGCTGGAAGATAATGTAGGTCACGAAGAAGACGAGCGAGACGACGGACTTCACCCGCCGCGGTCAGCAACCCTTCTTCCCTAGCACCATGACAACGTGACAGGAGAGCTCACATAGCGGCTCCCAATCTTGAGCCCCAGATCCACATCCATGCCGGCAATGTTGGCGGCGCCCAGGTTGGTGCGGTCCATCAGGCTGACGCAGTACATCAGGCCGACCGTCGTCACCAGGCGGCGGTCGACGCGTTTCATGATGCTCTTTTGCTCCTCCTCGGTGAAGCCAAAGTCGTCGGGCGAGGCGCCGTGCGCGGGGCGGTTCGACTTGGCGGCCTCGACTTCGACATGGTCCTTGTCGGAGCCGTGGGAGGCGGTCTTTTCGGGGATGGCTTCGGTGGCCATGGTGGGCGGTGGTAGGTGTTGTCGGCGAGGGCCGTCCGTCTGGTGAGAAGGGGGACCTAGACAAGACAAGAGGTTCCGCAGCACAAAGGTATAGGAGGGTATAATATGCTCGACACAGTGCGGTGCGCCACGAGGTATGCCGTGGTCGTCTCCCGAATCCCGGCTGACGTGTATCAGACGAATTGATAGGCAGGGTCTGGATAGCAGGAGACGACGTCGTACTCCCGCTATATATACATCTGCATGTCACCCCGGGCCCGTCGACCTTCCTAGTTGGAGACGAGATGATGGGCATGGGATATCTCGAACCGGGCGGCGGGGAGGAGGCGGGAGGGACGCTCGCTGGTCCCACCCCTCCCTCCTCGCCCGGTCAAGATCCGGGCTGGTCTCGCCAATGGGCGTCCGGTCGCGAAGCCGTCAGCGAGCCATCGAGCAGGATCGTCCCACGATGGGGGTGTGTCGTGAGTGTCGTGGCCCCGATTCCTTCCCGAGGTCGCGGCCGTCTCCTCCCTCTCCACCTTCCGGCACTTGCTCGCCAGCTTGGGGAATGATGAGAGGCGGGCCAAGATTGCGGGGAGACAGGAGATAGGGCAGGGGGGTGTTTGTCCCGATGCAACGACACACCTCCCTGTCGAGTCTCCGGTGAGCATCTCGTCGATTTACGCACTAGACTACTACTTTGACGTGGCGCGGCCCGGCAGAGGAAGCGACCCGAGGTCCTCGGCTTGTTTTCTCTGGGAAACCGTCTTGATGTGTTTGTAGTGTCTTGTTTTGTACTTACATGCACCATGCACACACACACACACACACACACACACATCTCGACCCCCTGATCGTTCAGAGATCAAGGATGGGATTCAGAGGCCTGGGAGTGGTGGAGAGTCCGAAGATCATGTCCACTTCCCCGCAATCTCGTCCGTCTTTGCCCCCTGTTTCGCCGGTGCCAAGCCACCGTTCGAGATCCACGGTCTGGTGATGCGCCGCCGAAGCGTCGCTGTCGTCGTCCAAGAGGCTAACACGCCTTGGGTGGCTTGGCCCGTCGCTGCTCCGTACGACGACCTCGTTGGGACCGGTCTGGCGAATGGAGAGGCTTGGAGACGGCCCATCTGCGTCAATGACGGATTTCCCATGGTGTCTATGTGGGTTTCGCATGGGCGCGCGACTTGCATCGCGGAGCTGAGTGCGGAGGAGGGTCCGGAGGAGAGTGCTGGTTTGGTCGAGGGCCGCCGACGAGGGGGCATCGGGCACCCAAAAACAACCAGCGAATCACGGCAGCCATGGTCTGTGCGACGGCAACGGGGATCGAGACCGCTTCAAACTGCCGAGGCTCTTTTGGCGTCGTCGCCCCATATCTGCCAAAGGGCCGCCGGGATCCCGAGAGGGCGCGCAATATCAGGCCTCGCGATCCTCGCAACACGCGCCGCGTGGCAGAGAAACAGCCGCCAAGAGGAGGTGGTGCTGGAATATGCTGCGGGGAGAGAGCAGAGGTGGCTCTGGTGGCCAGCTTTTGCTGCGATCCAGCCCCCGTTGAGGAATTCTTGCGAATGCCGTGAGGGGTACCTGGCCAATCGCGATGCAGGTGTAGGAACGGAGGGGGAGTTGGCGGTGGGGAGTTGGGGAAGAGGGTCGGGGAGGGCCAGCCAAGACTCGGAGCCCTTGGCCTCCATCAAAGCGCCGACGATAGCCTGCGAGCCAGTAACCCGTTCAGGAGGAACATGCGAAAAAGGATGGGACGGACAAAAGGATGGAGGGCAACAGTCAGAGTGGTTGGAGGAAACGACAAGAGGTAGAGTGAGTTGGAAGGTCCTTGGGGACAGTAAAACAGTCTCAAACCTCAGAAACAAAACCCATTCAGGTATAATAAACATTGAATTTTGAATCCAAACCTCGTGGTTGCATCAAAAAAGACCCTAGACACAACAAGGAAGCAACTCGTAACAGTGGCCACTCACTGTGGTACATTTGATGCTGCCCTGCCATATAGGGCAAAGAGAACCAAGGGATCACGTTGCATAGGGGATGGAAGTCTGGATGGATGGTTACCTGGAAATGATGCTTACATGGTCTATTCTTGGCCGCCTGCGGCCACTGGGAAAAGAGATTGGACCCGATGAACAGGTTGATGAGAGCGGGCGCTTGTCCTTGGAGGGATTCAAGAGTGCGATACCCGAGCCGAGGTTGTAGGGAGACAACCAAAGGGGACGCACTCTCGAGCACCCAGACCAAGACCGTTCGGAGCTGCAGGAGGTCCGGAAGGATGCTGAGGCTCACCGTCACCGGGGGGGGGCACGCCTTGGCGTGTGGGAGGGAGTTTAACGAACTGAGCGAACCTCGGCTGACGGGCAGGCGGACGAGACATCGCTTGCACAGTCCTCACCTGCCTGGGCGACGGCGAGCTCATAGGCGAGAGACCGTTGGCTCACGGAGGTGACGAACTCCGGGCTTGCAGGCCGTGACACCGACTCGTCAACTGGGGCTTCCTTTTGGGGGCCGTTCTCGGTCGTCTCGCCGGCAGTGCTTGGGCTGCCGGGTGTCTTGGCGCCTCCGGATTGCTCCGAAGGAGTCGGGACCGGGGCCGGGGTCAGGGCCCGGGTCGGAGTGGGGGCCCGGGTCGAGGTGGGAGTCCGGGTCGGGGTCGGGGTCGGGGTCCGGGCCGGGGCCGGTCGGAGCGAGGTGGAAAAGACGGAGCCGGTGTTGGCGGTCACGTCAAGGGAGTCGGAACCACCACCAACGCTGTCGTTGTCGCTGTCGCTGTCGCTGTCGCTGTCGTCACCAACAACAAAGACCTGGTCCCGGCGAAGCTTGGCGGCGTTTTCTTTTGCGATGGCGAGGAGATAGTTGTTGGTGTCGAGATCGCGATGGAGAAACTCGATCTCGTTCATTTGGCGGACGATGGAGTCGGACAGGGAATCGCGCTCCTCTCTAAGCTGGTCGGCGTCGTGGGCCGCCGTGCGGCACTTGTGGAGGAGCCAGATGAAGGCGACCAGCAGAAAGAAAAAGAAGGTCCAGCCAAAATAGCCCAGGACGGCTTTGGTTTTTTGGAGGGGCGTTGTCTCGCAGGCCGGTGCCGCCGTGTCGTCTCGGGTGGGAAGATACATGTTGGGAGAAGTCTGCGGCGGTAACAAAGAGTGTGAGGTGTTCCAAGAGTCTTGGGCTGGGGCTGGGGCTGGGGGTTAGTTGGGACGATATGTGAGCTCACGATCAGACGGGGGCGTATCGAGGATGGGAGGAAAGTTGATAGCACCTGATCTGATGGGGAAGAGCACGAAGAGACCATTGATTGCTGTGTCGAACATGTTGTATATATGGTGCGAAGAGGCCAAGAAACACAGCAACAGTGTCTGTAAACAAGGCCATCGCTTTGTGTCGCTGATCAAGGAAACAAAGAGAGTGAGATTGGAGCCTGCCATATCGACGGGAACAACGAACATAATGGAGGAGATGAAGAGAAAGAAAAGAGGGACAATGGCCTTGTCAAAGACATCCAACGCCGGCGGGTCTTGGCTGCCGAGGACGGCGCTGATTACTATTCGTGATTAGTGGTGTTGTGGCCGGAAAGGCGCTGGGTACTGCACCCCCCTCACGATCAGCGCTAGCCCATTTCGCAGCGCCATCATCTAGCTTTAACCAGACTTTGACCGTTGAGCAACGACCGTTTTGGTGATGGCTTCATTGGCGAATTCGGGGAAATGTATCTCCACCTTGGAGTAAGCGAAGGATTTTCTCGGGCTGCCTAACCGAGGGTTGCCGGAACGGGTCAATCAAACAGGCGAGGCCACCGACGAAGACATGTTTCCGTTTGGTGACTGACGTCAATGAAGCAAAAGCCAGCATCACCAGCCTCCATTCCACAATTACTCGCTTGCTTCAATAGTCTACATCAAAATACAAGATGCTCGATATCGACACATCCAGGCTGTCAAGCGAGGGATGGTCCCAACCTCAAAGGCCACGAAATGGCGTCTCACCAAAGAAGTAGTCAAGTACAGCGGCCAACACCTCTTCCATTGCTGGCATAATTTCGAGAACTGGGTTCCCTGTTATACAAGGCTGACAACAGTCCTGGCAACACACATTGTCGAAGCGAAATCCAACAGTCATGCATGTCCCCGATGCTCGAGATCCGGGCCATAAAGAGCACGCATCCCTAGCTCAATTTCCGCCAATCCTCCGTTGAGCAGGATGAGAAATCATGAAAAAAGCTTGGGCCCAAGCAACGCCACTAACGGCAACGATGCCGCCCGGAGAGCCTCCCTCGCCATCCGACGACGACTCCCGAAAGGAAGCGAGCTGCTGACCTCACCACTACCCTCTTCCCTTTCGCCTACCGCCTCATCCAGTCACCGACCACGTCCTGCTTCTTCTAGAAGTCACGCTGGCCCAACGCCTCGCTTCAGCATCGCCAATATCGGACCCGGGAAAGACACCACACGTGAGACGGCGGGAACCAGGATTCCCCCGTGAACAGGTCCAAAAACACTATCAAGCCGTCTAGACCTCACTTTAGCCTGGCCATGCCGGCACTGTTTCCCCGCGGGGTTGGCCCGTCCGTCTCCTCCATTCAGCCGCGACTCGTCTACCCCAGACTCTCCCCCAGGTCTCCCACCTGGCCTGGTAGGGATCACGACACTCCGCGGGTGCCCAAAGGCGGTTCTGCCCCCGCGTCCATGACGCCGAATTACGCTTGTCGTGGGAACTAGTGTTGGTGGAAAATCGGTTCTGGACGCGATGCCTCCTATCATTTCCTGGCGGATGCTCCCTCCGTCAGAATAAGCCTCACGTTGGCAGTGTGGCAGCGAGCTTCGGTCTTATTCTCGCCAAGAGGCCCTTGGCCAGCGGCAAGGTCTTTTCAGTAAACGACCTGTGCACCCACCTGCTCTCGGCACCTGGTCCGCAATCGTGGAAGCCTTCCCGGTTGGAGCGTCCTCCATGACGAACTATCACCGGCCCAACTTGGCGCTCGGCGCCTTCTGGCGTATATAGCCCGACCACCCCGACGCCGTGCCCTCGGTCCTGGCGCCGTCAGGATACCTCACCACCCATCTCACCCATCTCCAACCTCGCCGCCCTCGGTATCCCCACCCCCCCAGCCCACCATGAAGGTCCTCTCCCTCCTGACGGCCGCCTCGGCCGCCTCGGCGCACACCATCTTCGTCGCGCTCGAGGCCGGCGGCACCACCAACCCGGTCGGCCACGGCGTCCGCGCCGCCAAGCTCGACAGCCCCATCCAAAACGTCGCTAGCAACGACATGGCGTGCAACGGCGCCTCCAACAGCGTCATGTCGACCGACAAGATCATCAACGTCGAGGCCGGCAGCACGGTGCGCGCCGTGTGGCGGCACACGCTGCAGTCGGGCCCCAACGACGTCATGGACGCCTCGCACAAGGGGCCGACCATCGCCTACCTCAAAAAGGTTGACAACGCCCTGACCGACACGGGCCTCGGCGGCGGCTGGTTCAAGATCCAGGAGGACGGCCACAGCAACGGCCAGTGGGGGACCAGCACCGTCATCACCAACGGCGGCCTGCACTCCATCACCATCCCCAAGTGCCTCCCCAACGGCCAGTACCTCCTCCGCGCCGAGATGATCGCCCTGCACGGCGCCGGCTCCTCGGGAGGCGCCCAGCTCTACGTATGCCCCCCCTTTCCCCCTTTACAAACCCCCACTAACCCCCTGCAGATGGAATGCGCCCAAATCAACATCACCGGCGGCTCCGGCTCCGCCGTCCCTTCCAAGACGGTCAGCTTCCCCGGCGCCTACAAGGCCAACGACCCCGGCCTGCTCATCAGCATCTACACCATGACGGCCGCGAGCAAGTACATCGTCCCGGGTCCCGAGGTATTTACGTGCAGCGGCAGCAGCGCCGTCGCGCCGCCTGCTTCGGGGGGCGGGAGCGCCGTCGCGCCGCCTACTTCGGGCGGCGGCAGCAGCAGCGGGACCGGGAACGGGCAGGTGACGACCATGGTGACGACGTTGGCGCCGCCAAAGCCGGCGGCAACGCAGGAGGCGCCGAGTTGTGAGGTGAAGCAGTGGCAGCAGTGCGGGGGGCAGTCGTATTCGGGGTGCGGGAGCTGCGCGGGGGGGCTGAAGTGTGCGGTGATTAATGATTATTATCATCAGTGCACGTAGGTGGTGAGAAGGGGGAAGGGGGGGGGGGGGGGGGGGGCATTGCATTAGCGTTGTTTAGCATTACATCTGTGTACTAAGGTATCAGCATTCTGAGGAAACAAATGTATATATCTTCTTCGGAAATGGACTGACATGGTCGACTTGCTGCGGAATTATGACCGTTCCAACCAGATTACGAACAACTTTATATTTCCAGTTCTCCCTTGCACCTCCACTGCAATCAATACTAGGCACCAACCTAACTCCTCCCCAAATCCCTTCTCACCCTCCACACCCTCGACCCCACCGACCTCTTCTGCCCCCCCTTCAACACCTCCACCCACGGCACCTCGCCCCCCCCTCCCATCATCTTCCGATCTTCCCCCGTCTGCCCCCCCTCCCCATCCATCTTCTCCTCCTCCTCCCCGTCTTCCTCCTCGTCGTCATCGCCGTCGTCCTGCTCCGCCCTCGCCGCCCTCGCCGCTCCAAACGCCCGCACGTGCAAGTCCTCCGCATACGCCCAGCTCGGCGTGTCAAACTTGCCCGCCACCAGCACCACCTCCTCCCCTTTGAGTGCGGAGACCACGTCCGCCGACAGCGGCGTCAGGACCTGCAGCTCGCCCCGCGCGGCGTCGATGCCGCGGACGAGAACGAGGCCGACGAGGCGCGAGTGGCGGGGGTCGAGGGTGCGGCCCTGGGGGTTGGGGATGAGGGGGATTTCGTCGGGGGTTTCCATGGGGGTGGGTTCGGTGCCGTCCACGTCCATATCCAAAGACGGACTGTAGGAAGGGGGGACGAGATCCCGCAAGGCCGCGCGGTCTTCCACCTTGACCAGGGCGAGGATCATGCCGTTGATGGCCTCGGCGAGGAGCAGCGACCCCGGCTGGTGGTCGTAGCAGAGGACGCCGAGGATCCCCGGGTCTGGGCGGCGGTAGCGCACGCGCCAGGGGCGGAGGGCGGTCAGCGGGGTGGGGGTCCACGTGGGGTGCGCGGCGGCGAGGGAGGGCCAGTGCAGGTGGAAGTAGGAGAGGGTCTGCATGGTGCGGAGGTCCTGGGCGGAGCGGCCGGTGGGGGTGGCGGTGGGCTGCGAGGGGAGGGCGATGAAGGGGGTGGCGGGGCCGCAGACGGACTGCAGGGCGTCGACGGACTCTTCGGGGCCGTCGAGGGACATGTAGATGACCTCGGTGGGGCGGATGGACTTGACGAGCTCGCAGAGGATGTCGAGGCCGGTGCCTTGGATCCAGCCGGGGGTGTTGATGATGAGGGGGCACTGGGTGCCGAGGTGGGTGCGGTAGTGGGCGAAGAGGTCGAGGGTGGCCGCGATAAAATGTTCGGGGTCCTGGGCGGGGGTGATGGCGGCGATGGCGTGGGCGCGGAGTTGACCCTGGGTTGGCGCGAGCGCGGGGTGACAAAAGGAGGGAGAGAGGTTCGGGGAGGAGAGCTGGTTGAGGGAGATGACACCTGGTGGCCCAAACTCGGGCTGGCCCGGGTCGAGGTCGAGGACGGCGACGCTGGACCAGGGTTTCTTCTTGTTCTTGCCTTGGTCAGTCACGAGCCGGTTGGCCAGCAGCTTCCCAAATGTTGATTTTCCAGATGATTTTGGGCCGCAGAGGAATAGGATGGGAACGGCGCCCTTGAGCTTGGCCGATACCGCCCCAGCCAGCTTCTTGTTCCACTCTGCTGGAGAGACAAGCTCTTGCAGGGGCACCCTTCTCGGGACGTCTTCAGAAGAATAAATCTGTAGCTGTCAGCTTTCGTTGGTGCATGGGTCTGGGGGTTCTGCTCACGATCTGGAAAGTCGACTTGCTGGATGCTGCCGACTCATTCCACAGCTTTCCAAAGGAAGGATTGAGTTGGGCCAGCTGCCTCAGAGTTTGGGAAGCCGGGTGGGGATGCAGCTCCAGGAGGGCATCCTCGACCACGCGGAGAACCGGCAGCCCATGGCAGTGGGGAGTGTGAACCCATTGGGTATTCTCAGAGGGTCTCAAGACGGCACCACACAAGGTGACCTCGCCCTCGCGGATCTTGATGCCATAGCTGCCGAGAACGACAAGTCGCTGGCAGGCAGTCAGTCATTGCAGAGTATTCTGGCAGTCGGGGACATACCTCTGCCTCGCCAATACTCAACAGCACACGGCCATTTTGTCTTTGCTGGTAGTTTTTCTTGTTTGGCTTGAAAGTGGAGTGTATAACTGTCCTTGTCTCGGCGACGGGCGTCCTGGGACAGTCAGACACCAGATGCCATCAACTGACAGGACAGTGAGACTCACGCTGGCTCCGTTGTAGCCTCATCCTGACCTGGCACGGCGTCTGGGGATGGAGAGAGGCGGTCTTCTGGCGCAGGCTGCTGTATCGAAGCTTTGGGTTTCTTTAGAGGGGACTTTGCCTTGGCTTTTCTTATAGGAAAATTTTCAATGTCCTTTTTCTGCGGCAGAGATGCCTCTGGGATGCTTGGAGATGGTGATGGTGGTGCGGGTGAGGATGCCCCCCCCCAAAGCTTTTGCCTTGCTGCAAAAGCACTGAGTCCTAACCACAGTCAACCTCAGGCAAGACTTGAGCCACAGTGAAAGGCTACATACCGGGCTGTGCTCCGGCTCCGCCGTTATGTAACCCATCCAGCTTTCTTTTTTTGGGTTCTGCCATTGTTGTGGTGATGCTGATGCCAGGAGTGAAAGATGGGAGAAACTGTGCTAGGCTTGACTTTTTTCAGTGGTCGCGTCCTGAGGTTCAGGTCACCAAGGGTACACTCCAGCCCTGGTTTGTTTGTTAGCACGAGACATGAAAGATACGAGCCCAGGCCATCTAACGGTTGGTGGGGGCCTTGAAATGGGAACAGGAGGCCTATGGTTGTGCCAAATAGGCCTTACCAGGAGAGAATCGGTCCTCGCTTGCTTGGCAAGAAGTCTTGCGCTAACAAACAAACTAGTATTGGATTGTAGAGGGGCGTCACAATCCACCCCAGCGCTTGAAGATGGATACCAGCCTTGAATGTCAAGGGATAAAAGCCTTCAAATCCAAGACAAATTTTCCTGAATTTAAATCCCACTTTGATCTCAAGAACAGCGATTCTGTTGTCAAAAAGTCTGAAAAGTTGACTTGAAAAGAAGGAAAAGATCCCCAAAGACCCCAGCTCCCACGCCCCACTCTGGCAGAACTCAGCCAACCATAAACCTCAATCCCGGCTGCCGAGCTCTCGCCCCACCCCTCAGCTCCCTTATCACTGCACGCGACAGCCGATAAGAGACTTAATTTTTGGACCGCGATCGTGAATTTCGTAAACTCGAATTATTTCGGGCCTCCAACCCAACCTTCTCTCTCCACACCTCACCACTTGCGTCACAATCCTGACGCGATTCCACCTCCTCCCACACAAAACTCTAGACCCCTCTCTCACAGATCCAATCAAGCCTTTCCTCTGAATCCCCTCACTTTCCTCCCCATTTCCCCAACTCCATCGCGTCCCTATCCCATCAGTCGCGATGGCAGGGCCCCGAGCCCCCATTGGGAGCCTCTCCCAGCACTCCGACAAGGCTGCTCAGCTCGCGCGCAAGCCTGCCAGCGCGTCGGCAGCTCGCGCCACTGCCACCAAGACCCAAGCTCGCAACAAGACTGACGACTCCGACTCGCCGTCGTCTACCAGTGACAGCGACAACGACTCCGATTCGGGCGCCGAGACCAAGCCCTCCTCCGACTGGGCTGATAGGCTCAAGTCAAAGACCCCAACTAAAGCCACCATCAATGGTATCGCGTCATCCCAGCCGGCGAGTGCTCTGAAGAAGGCTGTCAAGAAGACATCGGACTCCGACACCAGTTCCTCGTCCGATTCCGATGCCGACTCGGACGACTCGGACGCAGAGAGCGACAATGTGCCCACCAAAGCCAATGCAAAGGCGACTACCAAGGCAAAGGCGAGTGCCAAAGTCGACGCAAAGTCGGACACCGAGTCCAGCTCCGAGAGCTCCGAGGACGAGAGCGACGGCAACAGCAGCTCCGACGAGATCAAGCCCAATCCAAAGACCGCGACTACGCCCACCAAGACCAAACCCGCTGCTGACAAGACTTCGAGCGACGAGAGCGGCAGTGGATCTAGCGACGACGAGTCTGATTCGGGGGCCAAGGTGGCTAGCAAGGAGGACGATTCTTCCAGCGGGGAGTCAGAGTCGGAGTCTGGCTCCGGCAGTGAGAGCGAGAGCGAGAGCGAGGCCGAGACCAAAAAAACTACAAAAACCGCAAAAACCGCCGTCCAGAAGCCGGCGGCCAAGGCCAAGGCGGCGGAGCTTGAGGAGGGCTCCGAGGAGGGCTCAGATGAGGAATCCGGGGATGGCTCCGAGTCTGATGAGGATGACGATCAGTCCAAGGCGGTTGCAAAGCGCAATGGAAAGTCCACAGTGTACGCACCACAATCCTCGCAAATAGACCATCACTGACCATGACACAGCAGCAACATCCCCGAGGTCGTCGTGCCTGGTTTCCAGCTGCGCAAAGCTGGGGCCGAGGTGGACGCGACTCAAGTCGCCAAGCTGTTCCGCGACGCCAAGGCCGAGGGCAAGCAAATATGGTACTTTACGGCGCCCGCGTCGCTTCCCATCGAGGTGATCCAGGAGCATGCCATTCCTTTCGAGGAGCTGCAGGCTGGAACGCCCATCATTTCCCACGACGGCCACGACTTTGGTGGCATGGCGGACGCTGACGTCGCCAACGCCATCACAGTCATGATCCCCAACAAGGCTGGGGAAAACTATGGGAGCTGTAAGTCTGCCTTCCCCCTCTGTTGGACTTGACTAACGACGCCGAGTAGCGAAAATTGCTGTTGATCGAGCTGTCCATTTTAAGCGCGTCATGCGATTCAACCAGGACGGCACCCAGGAGGAATCCCGCACCACCACAGCCACATCGACCAGCAAGGGCCTGCGTCCTCAACCCAAGGGCATGAAGATTAGATATCAGCCGCTCGGTGTCACCGACTTGCTTCCCGGGCAGATGGGTCCTAGCAACGGCGCGCAGAGCGACGAGGATGTCGAGATGAGCCAGGCTCCGCCCCTGCCCTCGGGAACGCCCAAGGCCGGCGGTAAGAAGCGCAAGCACGGCGTCGTTGAGGATGGCACCCCCGGCAAGGAGTCGGCAGCGCCTTCGTCCACCAAGAAATCCAAAAAGGTCCGCATCAACGAGACGCCCAGCGTCGCGTCCACCCAGAAGAAGCCCACGAAGCAAACCCCGATTGCGCCTCCCGCCATCCCTGCCCTGAATGGCGGCTCTTCCAGGCTGAACACCAAGGCTGCGTCGTCTCCCGTCGTTTCTCGGAAGAAAGCTGCATCGAACCAGGACGTGCCCAGCACCCAGCCGATAAAAGCCAATGGCACCAACGCCCCCAAGAAGGTCACGCCCATCCTGCCCCCGGCGGTCCCCGGCCGGGCCGGCTCGAGTAAACCCTAGGAGGGTGATTCGGCCAGTGCCATTTGGCAGAGCGGCGCCACCCCGAAGCCCAGGGCCGCTTTGACCCCCAGTCGGTTGTCTTCCATGGTGGCCTCCTCGGGTCCCAGCGGTCTGTCTTCCCAGGCTGGTGCGTCGAATACCGGCGATCTGTTTTCCGGCGTCTCCAAGGCCGTCCCCTCGAGCCCCGCTCGTATGTTTCCCATCGTCGGCAAGAGCCCCAAGCCGGAGGGTCAGTCCAAGAAGGTCAGCCACGAGACCCCAGCGAACGTTCCGTACGTCATGGGCATGTCCCGGGTCCCGCCCTTTGGCGCCAACGGCACGCCTCTCTCGGACAAAAGGGTTAGCACGCCTCTTTCGGGCAAGAGGGCTAATACGCCTGTCCCGTCAATGAGGGATAGCACGCCCGTTCCGTTCAAGAAAATCAAGGTGAGGATGGAGGCGCTGGAGGCGTCTGGTGATCCGGTCGCATTCGACCAGACGCCACCCGTGCTCCAGACGAATTCTACCTATCCTCCCAAGACGAATTCCACCTACCCTCCCGAGGTGAAGCCTGTTTTTGCTTCCGAGGTGAAGCCTGCTTTTCGTCCCGAGGCGAAGCCTGTTCCCCAGAACAAGTCCAAGGCCGTACCCTTTTCTCTCAACAAGCAGTCCAAGGCCACTACCGCCAACGTGGAGGCCAAGGCCCTCGGCAAGAAGAAGAAGAAGAAGAAGGACAACAACAAGCGGAAGAACGACAACAACAACAACTGGAAGAACGACAACAGCAAGGGGAAGAACAACAAGCGAAAGTCTGACGCCTAGGTGTGGGAGCTGAGCTAGTGTCGTGGGCCTTGCTTTGGAGTTTCGGCCATCCTTTTCTTTTCTTTGTTTGTTTGCTACGGAGTTTGGGGAACGCGAAATCCGGGAGACGGGGTAGTCTTGCTTATCACGGACCTTTGCGGTCCATTTTCGTATGGGAGGTGGCGGTGGTTTGCATCTTGCTTGTGGGTTTGCTTTGCTTTGTACAGCTGGGTTCATGGAACCAAGATACCACGATTTGCTCCAGAGCCTATTTGGAGAGGAGGTCGCCTCGCGAGGACATAAGGCGAAGGGTGCCATGGGAGGGGGGGCACGGTATATGTAGAGCTATGCGCGGTAGCGACCTGGCGTGGTTCGCTCGCCGGGGCTTGTTTGTGGAGTAGGTGATGGTAATTGTAGGAAACACTTGTACTAAAGAACCTGGCTGGACGTGTCGTGAGTGCTACTGCTTGTCTGGTCCGTCCTGTGACATCAACACCTGACCCCATCGAACTTGCAACTCTCCAGCCCCCAGCGAACGGGAGGGGAGCAAGTCGCAGCAAGGCGGGGAGGGATTTGTGTCTAGACATCGACTACAACTCTCCCTTTCCATCGCCGTCCACCTCCCCTTACCAACAAATTCATCTCTTGAAAGTGGGCACAAAGGAGGAAGACGACGGTCCCACAATGTTGACCCTCATCCGCCCCCCCCCCCCCGAGATACCACCCGCACATCACCGGCGCAAGACCAACAAGTGAGAATAGAGGGCGATTATTATTCATCGGTACGGATACCCTCTCTATCCAATACCTAGGTATCCATCATCAACCACAACCACAACCACCACGACTATCCTCCCATCGAGACCGCGGCTCGGCCCGGCCCATGTATGACCCAACCCCCCAACCCACATATGTATTATCATTAAAATCCAAGATGCTCATGTATCCATCCATCCCCCTGCCTGCCTCCCTCCGCGTCCAACCCGGTATCGTCGTCGTTGTCGTCGTCGTGTCCCTACCAAGCAACCAACCAATCGTCCGATCCCCGGCCCCCTTAACCACCATTGCAGGTGTATGTCGTGTGTATAATGTATGTATGCAGCCCCAGCCCACCCGCCATTAAAAACCAAATGCCGCTCACCCTTGCACCCTTGTACCCGTTTCTAGCCAGAAAAGCGAATGCTCCAGCCCAGGTCCGTTCCGCCGCGCGCGTCTCGATCTCGACCGTGGTCGCGGTCGAGAGAGGGGGGAATAAAAAAACGATTGTCTTTGCGCCGCCGCGATGCTGACACAATTAAATAAAGCAGAGAAGAAAAAAACAGCCCGAGTCGAGAGGTGTCCTCGATTCGTAGCAGCGACCGGAGCGAGGGGTAGTCGCAGAGAGAAGAGTATCCGTGTCGGCGAGAAGTGGAAAACTCCTCCAGGCGAGACGGACAAGGTCCCGTGGGATCCAATGCGCGGATAACCGGTTGATCGAATTCCTGGTCACAGGCTCAGATCGATCGGTGCCCGGCGCGGCGAATGTCGTCGTCGAGGTCGATGGTGGCACGTTGTCCACCAAGTCCGACGGTCATCACCTGACGACCACCACCTCGCTAAGCTCGCTCTCCAGGCGCACCCGCTCGGGGCTCCACATGTCGCCCTGAGGCGTCAAGTTCATGATGGTGTGGCGAAAGTCGTCATCGGGCGTGGTCGGGCTCAGGATGCCGGGGGTGCTGCTGGCGCTACCAGACGTGTCGCCACGGCTCAGCGACTCAAAGCTGGAACTGCTGCCCAGGGTCCACTCGTCGCTCGAGCCACGTCGCCCCATCAAGCCGAGGCCGTAGCTGTTCGAGTAGCCGTATCCGTACTCCTCGTCGAGGGTTCGCGGGCGGTCGCCGTACTCGACATACTCGTACTCCCAGCGAGTGGACTTGTCGACCTGGGGCCGCGGGAGCCACTTGACCCGCGCAATGTAGTACGTCACGGCCGAGATGAGCGCACCGCCAACGAGATCAATGGCGTAGTGGTGGTTGAGGTACATGGTGGCCCACCAGATCCAGGCGACGTAGATCATAAAGTAGGTACGGAACCGCGGGAAGCAGTACTGCATAAACAGCGCCTCGAGGACGGCGTTTCCAGAGTGCAGGCTGGGGAAGGCGCCAAAGGGAAGAGGGGCCGTCGAGAAGCTCGTCGTGTACATGTCGACGCCGAGCAGCGCGTCGACGCGCGCCAGGCCGGCCGGAGACCCCCCCATGCCGTAGTGCGCCGGCTCCAGGCCGTGCGCCTTCTCGTACCAGGGAGGTGTGCAGGGGAAGATGAGCTGGATGGTGACACCCAGCATGCACATGTAGCCAAAGGCCCGCGCAAAGACGGGCGTCGTGCCGGGGGCGGCAAAGAGGAAGATGAGGGCGCTGCAGACGGCAGGCAGCGCGAAGTGGCCAATTCCATAGGGGATCCACGCGAGGACGTCGAGGACGGCGTGCGTGTGCGCCGAGAGGATGTTGGAGAGGTTGGCGCCATAGAGGACGTTTTCGAGCGCGGGCAGGACCTTGACCCAGATATGAGGCCGGTATTCGGGAGCGATGAATCTGTAGCCACAGGGTCAGCATTTCAATTATGGCTGGTGGACATGGAATCACCAACGTACCGGCTAGAGAAGAAGTAGAGCAGGTAGGTCCAGATCGGCATCGACGGCACAAAGAACTGGCCCGTGATGGGCATGAGGAGGAGAATCGACGTGGCGACGAGGGCACCCGTCTTGATCAGCGGTGCTGGCGGCAGGATGGACAGCGAGAAGATGGTGTAGCCAAACAGGACGAGGTACTGGAGGTCGTAGACGCGCCATCTCCTGTTCCGCAGGGCCGTGAGGCTGTCGAGGACGTTGAACGACGTCTGCATGCGGGTGACGTCGTCGGCGGCCTGCGGCCCCGAGTTCGACTTGATCTTTTGCAGGCGCATCCGGGACTTGCGACTCGGGCGGTATTTCGGAGGGATAGGATTGAGGTGGCCGAGGTTGAGGACGGCGGGCCAGGCGAAGGGCAGGTTGAGCTTCGCCTTTGCTTGCGGAAGCGCCGCGGCGAATTCCTGCATGGCGGGCGACGGAGGGGGTCGATGGGGGAGAATAGCCGGCGATGGAGCCTGCGAGTAGGCACGAAGCGGGCGGGAGGTGTCGGCGGAAGCGAAGAGGGCTACGACGAGCGGACGACTCGGATCCGGGGGGCGGAACTATTGCCGTCGTTGCATACGCATATTCGTCGCGAGGGAGGGCTCGACGGATCAATCTTGATGAGCAGGGCAGAAGGGTACCACGAGGTTGCCAGCTAGGAACTGTCGGTTTAGTATTTGCTGTGGCCGGTGCCGGTATTATGGTTGTGGGAAAGGCGGCGACGGTGACGGGACAGGATGGGATGGCTGGGGGACTGGGCGTCGGCCTGGTAGGGAGGTGGACGGGTGGAAGCGGTCGAGGAGGAGGTTTGCTGTCGTAGGCGTGGTGTTGGTGGCGGCAGCCATGGGGCAGAGGGCGCGGAGGAGGGCACGAGGGCTTTCATATGCAGCGGTGCACTGGGAAATCCATCCAATCCATCCAATCCAAAATGGAAACGCTGGGCTAACGCCGCTCGCAGACTTTGGAGCCAACCGCCGGCCAGCGGTTCTCGGTTGTCTGCAAGTGCCAAGCAGGGTGCGTGGGTGCCAGCCTGTCTGAATAATCAGACGACGCGGGGCACAGCAATTCGGCGACTGGCCTCCCAGGCTCCAGCTCGGGATCGAGGGAATCCCGACTCCCACTTGAATCCGTGCAGTGCTTCCACTCAGCACAGGCAGCGAATCCGCATCCGCCGCTGTTTGCGGAGACATGGGTTTTGGGCCACAAGCGCAGAATGTGCCGCACGCCCGTCCGTCCGCTCCCGCTGTCGGCTGGTGCGCTATCGATAAATCGGGCCATGGACCAACCACCGTCGCCAAAGTCTCTGACGGACCGGTATCAGTACCTCACCACCACCGGGCATGGTGGGTTGATGGAATCTCCTTGACCTCGGTTTTGGCGGAGCTAAGTTTTAGTCTTTGACAGAGCCAGTCCGTTGCCCAGGAACCCGGCAAACGGCGACTTTTTTGGGGGGGTTTTTGAAATGTCAAGATCGAGATGGAACTTGGATGGACGGCTCATCCCCCCCCTGAGCAACTGTTTCATGGCTTCGAAGCTGCAGGAGACAGCCAACATCACTTGCATCTCGAGAGGTTGGGACGGATCGCGCAGCATCACCTGAAATGATCCGAGGCCGAGGCACTGCAACCCGCATTCCTCGCCTTGCCGTGTGAACACACTGAGGATGGAAAGCAAGCACTTTAACCAGCAGCGCGCACGAGCCTGGTCTCGTCGCAACCCGCGACCCCTGAGATCGCATCCGCATTCCTCGGGTCGCATCAAGAGATCCGTGCTATCCGGGACCGCGTCTCTCGATTCTTGACAGCAATTGCGATTGGCATCGCTGGACCAACCAGGCCAGCGCGGAACTGAGTCAGCCCTTGACAGCGAATCTGACAGTGGACAGGCAGCGCGCGAAGGAATAAGCAAAAAGGCAGATCCTCACACCAACGGCCTCGCTTCATTCCGGAATTCTGGATGGTCCACCTTGCCGCTGCTTGCGGAAGACGTCGGAATCGGCGCGGACCGACAGTTTGACCTCCAATTTGCCTCTGTCAAGTTGAGCTCCATCACCATCTCTTGGGCAATCTCACAGTGTCGGGTCCTCCTGGCTCACCGTTGCAGTTGTGAATCGAGCTGGGCTCGCGTCAAATTTTAAATGCCAGAGGTACCGGTACCTCAATACTAGCACCAAATCCCACCCGCCTGGATGCCGACCTCCACCTAGCACCCGTCGATGGCGCCCTAGTGCCCTCGCGCCGGCAGCGCAAAGACGTCCGGTGACGATGAGGCACACGACCACACCAAGCCATCGAAACCCAACCCCTCCTTTCTCTGATCGCCCCCCCCCCAGAAACAAACCAGATGCTCGACCACACGGCGGATGAATGTGTATCGACCCCGGAAATCGGCAATCGACGGCGCGCGAAACAGGCTCACAGGGTCATGGCGTCAACCTGGCGTCAAGAAAAGGCGGGAACACACCCACCGGGCTCGCGAACACTTGCAGGGCCATCCACCTGGTCACTGAGTGCACCTGGCAATGGTCTGATATCCACTACCACCCACGGCCGCAAATCCCCTTGCTTGTGCCGTTCGAGGGAAGGGCTCCCTCGAATCGTGGATGGGGCGGAACACCGACACCCACCAGACACGGCACAATGCGATGTGCGCCAGCTCACACGCTGCGAATCGACAACCGAACGGCACACAGCATCCCAATGGGAAGCGCACATGACGTCCTGCTGTGCTGGGACGAAGCCTCCCAGTCGCCAATGACCTCAAGCGACCTGCGAGACAAGCGCGGGATCCCCGGACGCACGTCGTCTTGGCGGCCAGCAGGCCCACGGCTGTCGCTCGGCGTCTGCATGAATAGGAGCCCAAGGAAAGTCGGTTTTTCGCTGTGGGCACTGAAGGTAATAAGCGAAAGAGCGGGAGAGCTCCGCAGGGCTCATTCTTTCGCCGAGGGAACTTTTCGGTGGATGCCGGACAGCCCTGCGGAGGACCACGGGCAATGCAATGAATGACTGACTGACCGGTGAGGGCACAAGAGCCAGCAGAGCAGAGCGAGAAACCAGAATCGCATGTCGAATTGTCCGTTCCGTGGCCGGTCCGGTTTTTTTGGACTTCATCTCCCAAAAGCTGATCGGCCGGCGACTTTTTTTTGTTTCGCGGGGTGATGAAGGCCGGGATGCCGTTGGGCGCCAAACAAAAAAGCGAATCCGAGCCGACCCTCCCCCTGTCATCATCGATCGGTACGCGTAAAGATCGGAGCTCGGGGTCCTCTGCAAACCCCGAGGCAGGGCGGCCTCCCGCCCAGCCCAGTGCCGTGCGCGGACCACGGAGCGTCTGCCTGGCTTGGCGCCCATCATCAACCTCGCGTGTTTCCTGACATCAGGCATTTCAAAGCGCTTGCGGATACACGTATACACAGTGTTTAGTTGTGCGAGGGAGTCGATGATGGGATTGTGTCACTGCCATCTCCTTGCCCAAGGCAATGGGATGCCGTGTTGCCCAGCCGCAGCGGCTCATGTATCCAGTGTGAGCCAGTGATCCACGTAGTAAGCAGGTTCCCCCGTCTGACTGTACCTACGACATGCTGGATCAGGACTCGGAACTCGTGCAACAAGGGGCGCTGCTATCTCTTATCCGGGAGTCGGGTCGAGATGGCCTCGATTCTAGCATGTGTTATCAGGAGGCCGGGCCTTGTTCATGCTGTCTCAGCTGGGGCCATCAGACATGCATATGGAGGTCTCACAACTCAGCTGTAAACGAAACCCATTTTGTGAACGGACTTGATTCATTGCGCCTTGTCAGAATGACACTCACCAGTTCCCACGATGGCTTCACACGGGAAGCTAACCGTTTGGTAAAATCATCTGAGTAGAGATAATGCCTTGCCGCTGAACTCCATTCGAGGGCTCAACTCGTGGAGCCCTTTACTACAACCCCCCAGTCACGCACCAAAGGCGTCCCAACAATCCAACACTCGGGAACCACACCCTTCAACTTCCTCCCCCCCAAGGCTCGGTCCAGTTTCAGTCAATGACACAGGCCGAGCCGGTCCACGGCTCATACCAAGCCGGCTCAGCCCTACGAGTCTAGAATCCGTACGCACCTCCTATGCCACCTCTTTCCTTCCCCGCTGCTTGGCCGGGTCTAGAACCATTTCACCGGGAGGGCCGGGCAGTAACCACGGGACGGTCCGGTTCCAAGGTCGTGACTAAGAACTGATACGGTCCCGGCAGTATATCTCAACTGTGTGGTCCAGACACCGTCGAGACATCAGACTCCATCTTAACCACCCTTCCTATGTGCGTCCAAACTGCAGAGTCTATCGGGACGTAGCATGTTGAATAACACCACCCATCACACCACTATCTAGGTCAAGACAAAGGATATGTGTGCGTCCGGATCGATCAGACCACCGCACACATTGCTCCCTTCTCCCCCCCGGGCAAAATGGCAAATCATCAGCTGGCCTCCCTGCCTAGCCCCCACAAACAAAGAGCCGCGATCGGGTAAGTACAGCCCCAAATCGAGACTCAGGTTGCCATTGTTCCTCTCCGAGTCGAACCCAGCCCTGGACTCGCGGACAAAGAACTTCGGGCCGGAGGGATCCGAACCAAGTCTCATCTTCAACTACATTCGGTGCCAAGGGACCCAAACCACAGAAAGACGAGCATCAATTGGACTACTCTCTGCCGGCATATCATCGCCTCGAGACATTATCCAACTCAACAAGAACAAAAGAACCGTGTTGAAGCTAGCAAGATATGGGGAATAATACGTCCGTAACCCTAAAGCAGCAGCAGCCCGCAAACAGCAGTGACCGTAACCTGACCCGTCTGTCTTTCCTTCTTCCAATGTACCTCTTCTTCCCCAGCAAAATAGACCTTTGGGTCCCTTCTTTCCGCTCCCGTCAAAGCCAGACATGTCATCCCATCGTCCATCCGTCATTGTTGTGCCCCTTTCGTCCCTTTTCGCACGACGCAATCGTAGTCAGTCCCTCGCTCCTATATACCCATCTCACTTTACCCCCCTCCTCCTCCCCCTCCCCCCCACCCCATCACCGCCTGGTAAACCCGTTCCACAGCCCCTTGCTCGTCTCGACGACCCTGTTCACCTCGCTCCCCGGCCTCAGACTCGCCGGCACCGACGGCGCGTCGCCCATGGCCGTGTCCCCTCCCGCGTCGACGCCCGACTGCGTGCCGTACCCGCTGTCCTTCCCGTGGAGGCCGCTGCTGCTCGCCGTGCTGTCCGCGACCGACACGCCGCTGTCCTCCTTGTTGAGCTGCTGCGGGTTGGGCCGCCCCGGCTCGTGGCTCTTGACGCCGTTCATGAGCGCGCCGCTCTCGTTACCACCGCGGAGCTTGTTGATGGCGCGCACGGTGTCGATGGCGGCGTGCAGGGTGCGGCGCGCGTTGAAGTTCTTCTTGACCGTCGGCAGCAGGTTGGCGCCCTTTGCGCCGTCGGCGCCGTCGACGCCCGCGCCGCGCGCCCAGCCGGCGACGAAGGGGTGCTGCAGCGCCTCGTGCGCCGTCATGCGCTTGGCCGGGTCGATGGTCAGGCAGCGGCGGATAAAGTCCTTGGCCGCGTCGGATACGCCGCGCCAGTACTCGAGCGGCGTGAAGCTGTAGTCGGCGTTGAGGATGGCCTGCATCTCCTCAAAGTCCGAGTCGCGGTCAAAGGGCGTGTAGCCGCACAGCAGGAAGTACGTGATGACGCCCAGCGCCCACAGGTCCACGGGCTTGCCGTGGCCCGTCTTCTTGAAGATCTCGGGCGCCATGTAGCCGGGCGTGCCGCATGTCGTGGTGAGCACGTGGAACTGCTCCTCGTCCATGATGCGGCTGAGGCCAAAGTCGGCGATGAGCAGGTCGGCGTTGTCCTCGGGCGTGCGGAAGAGGAGGTTCTCAGGCTTGAGGTCGCGGTGCACGATGCCGTGGTCGTGGAGGTAGGCGACGGCCGACAGCGTGGCGCGGATCAAGTCTGCCGCGTCGGACTCGTAGTAGGAGCCCTTGCGGCAGATGCGGTCAAAGAGCTCGCCGCCGAGCGCGAGGTCCGTCACGAGGTAGAGGTTGTTCATCGTCTCAAAGTAGTCGACCAGCGTGAGGATGTTTTGGTGGCCCATCGAAACCTTTTTGAGAACGGCGATCTCGTTGCGCACCTGTTGTCCCGTGTCAGCGCTCCCTCTCTCCCTCTCTCCCTCGGCGCACTCGAGGTCCTCCTACCATATGCTCCCTCCCCGCCATGAGTCTCTTGTTGATGACCTTGGCGGCATAGTAGCGCCCCGTGTCAATGTGGACGCACTCCTTGACGACCGAGTAGGACCCCGCGCCCAGTGTCTTTCCGACCTTGTATCGACATGGCTGTATCTGCGGTGCCGCTCGATCGCCGCCGTTGGGTGCGGCCATGATGTGTCGGGGGGGGGGGGGTTATCGCGGGAGAGAGTCGTGGGAGAGGAGGCTACCGATCGGTTGCTTGCCGTGGGCTGTGGTTGAGGATGGAGATGGCGGTGGGATGGCGGGATGTCCCTCTGGCAAGGCAACCTCTGGACGAGGCACAAGACGGAAGCTTGCGTTGGTCGTCGCACTGATCTGGACGGATGGGCGCCTGCACAACGAAACGCCTTGTCTGGACTGGTAAGTTTGGGCGGGCAGGCAACGCGGCAATTGGGAGGCCCTCGGTCTGCTGGTTTGACGGGTGCCCGGTCGGTGGTGGGGTACAGGGCGCGATCGTCGAGGGGCGGCGAGTGGAAATCGGGAGAGGAGGCTGCTGCAGCTCGAGTCCAAACCACGCATCAACACAGGAAGAAGTAGAGAGCTGACAAACGAGGGGTACTGGACGAAGGGGGTTGATAAGATTTTCGTGTCAGCCGCATGGATAGAACCTGGGACCTGATGGATCAATGGTTTCGGGGTTCAGCAGAGGACGGATGCCCCTCTCGAACCCAAACCAATCAATTGGGGAGCCCAACCCCACCTCCAAGGACTAGAACCAACCTGGGGTATCACTGATTTCGCCCTGGCCATCTACGCATTCTACACGGTCTGGCCCGGACCTGAGATCCGGCCCGGTCCTCATCGCTCCCCACCGACATTCTCCCTCCATTACCCTGGCGGCGCCGGCTGTGGCCGACGTCGTGACAATGCAAGCCTGCGTCCCTATTGCGTTCTCCTCTTGTTTCTCGAGGTTCTCTGTCTTGACCCCGATCATCACCTCTTCTTCTCCCGCTTCGTCTTCTTGGACTTCTTGTGCCCCCTGTCCCCGTGGCCATCGTCGCGGCTTTCTGTCGGCTCGGGGCTCGCCTTTCTCTTCACCTTTTGGCTCTTGACGCTGACGAGCGGGTTGGACTTGCCGCTCTTGGCCGCCTGGAGAGCGCGTTTCTCTGCCTCTTGCCACTCGGCTGCACCGCCCTCAATCTCGTACCTTGAAAGCGTTAGCTTCAAAATCGTGGGAGTGACTAGAATTATCTTACTGGTCGAGCGGCAGAGAGTCAATGAGCTCTCTCTGCTTTTGTCGCAGCTCGCGGATGGCTTCGTCTCCACCCTCCTCGAGCTCGTCATCCAGGTTCATCTCCAGCGGCACAAACTTGTTGTCGATAAGCTCATCGTCGTGCGCAGCCGATGCGTTCTCGGGGTTGACGCCAATGGCCCTTGCGTCGGGCATGGACGCCTCAATCTCCTCCGACACTAGCGACGTCATGTGCGACACAATCTTGCGCACAATCTTCATGAATGTGGCGAGCAGCTGCGAGGGTGGCACGTTGAGCTCAGCGGCCACCGGGTCCACGTCCTTGTGTTGCAGTCCAATGGCCAGGAGAATGGCTTGCTGGAGAGAGTTGAGCTTGACGTTGGACTTGAGGCGACCGTTGAAGTAGAGCTGCGAGATGATGGGGATGAGGTCCAGCACGACGTGGTAATCTAGCATGCCGTTGGCGTACGACTCGAGGCGCTTGTGGTCAAAGGGCGTCAGCAGCTTGTCGAGGTCGGCCTTTGAAATCTCGACGCTTTCGCTCGATGGGTCGAGCTGTGCCCCTGCGCTGGCAGAGTCTTCGATTGTCAGAGCGAGGATGGACGGGAACTCGCGGAACTTGTACGCGAGCAGGGACAGGAATCGGCGGTGGAAGTCGTTGGAAAACGCCCCAAGCCAGGTCTGGTCCGCTTCTTTCAGGGGCCGCAACATGACGCACGTGTGCTCGCCCGTGAGGTCGTTGGCAGTTTGCCTCTGTACCGACGTCAGTATCCAGCCCATCACGCCAGAGATCCGAAATACATACCAGATATACAGGGGAGAACGATGACTTCTTCCAAAACCTGTGGAGAGGCTGCGTAAGACCGTAGCTGACACCAAGATAGTCGAGGCGCTCGGGGCGGCGCTCCGCAAGCTTTGCAAACAGGGGAGGGAGCTCCTTCATGTCGCGGATCTTGATATCGTCAAAGAGACTGGCGTTGGCGAGGTCCGCGTCCGTTACCCGGGGAGCGGATGGCTGCTCGGGCATGCCAACGTCTTCCGACAAGTTGGCAAACTTGCCCTCGTAGTAGTCGACGAGCAGCTGCAAAGCCTTGGACCCGTAGCCCATCGAAGTGTAGTCGGGGTTCGTGGCGATGCGAACCACGCGGGCTCCAGACAGCGAGGCAAACTCGTCATCTTGGAACTGCTGGCTGACAAGCCAGGGGATGAGATCACCAGCCGGCTGTTGACCCCTGCTCAAGCTGTTGAGGATGCTCTGCCTGCTGATCTTGCCCTCGAACGAAACTTGAATCACGCATAGGGGCTCCGGGAGCCGGCCCTCGGTGATGGGAGCGGTAAGCACAAACAGCTCGTGAGCTGGCGCGTCGCTCATGAGCTGCAAGTCGTTGGGCGAGTTCTTGTAGTGACTGGCGACGTACAACGCCACCATTTGCTGCAGGAACTTTTCGGACACTGGGTGAAACGAGAAAAGGGTATCGCGGTTGACATGGAGTAGCTCACACTGGGAGGGATCCTAGGATGCGCGTTAACAGACGTTCCTGCACTCGGAAAGAGGCAAATGAACTCACAGGACACCCTTGGGTGCTGAGCTTGGATCTCGGAAGCGTTGCGTCAAGGCAGAGGAGGGTATTCAACCACTTCTCCACAGCGTCGCCCTGTGAGTAACGAATTGGCTCGGAAAGGGTGATTTCTTTCAACGAGCGTCCGCCTTGCACGCTCGTTTCCTTGGTGGCCCTCCCGCTCGAGCGGTCAACCTCGATGGCCCCACCCGCACTCGGAGCAGCTCCTGTCCGGGATTGTTCTCGGAGTTGCTTGATGAGCTTGAGAGACAGAGAGCGTCCGGTCCCTTCGTATCCACTGATTGTGGACGCCATGAAAACGAGATAGGGGCCCATCAGCTTGCGTACAAGGGCTATCAAGACAGTCAGCCAAGTTCAACTCAGGTCCGGTAGGATCAGGTAAACATACGGAGTGGAATGGCGGCAGCCTCGTCAATAACCACCAGCTCCGCCTGGCCAAGGGTGTGGCTGTCCTGGGGTCGGATGTACTGGATGGTCTGTCGGTGGTTCCTGTGAATGTTTACCCTTACAATGGCCTTGTTGAAGTCTGGGTTTGTCGACTGGATGATCGAGTAGTCGGCGTGGTCCTTGTAGTCGAGAGCATCGAACCCCTTGAATACAAACTCGAAGAGGGTCTTTAGGTTCTCGGGGGATGGTGATGTGATGAAGATGTTGCTGTACCCGTACGCGACAGCCGCTGCTATCGCCATGCCCACTGCCCAAAAGGTTAGCTTGGTCTCTCGCTTGAAATACTATAGGGGAGACGTACGCGCTGCTGATTTACCACGACCACGGGCCGCAGTCAGAGTGACGGTATTCCGCAATGTCTTTTCGGCAATCGCTTCTACGAACGTGAGCAGCGATTTTGCCTGATCCGTCGTGCGCGCGAGCTTGATCAGAGAACCGATCGGCTGTGTATCCTCCAGCGACTCCTTAATCTTTTGCAGCTCCTTTTGCGCCGTGGACTCGGGCTCGTCCCGGTCTGGCGGTGGGAGAGGCTTGACCCCCTTTCCTCCAGAGATGGGCAGAACGTTGAGTTCGTCGTCAATCACCAAGCAGGACTCGCAGCTCCCCAAGGAGAGAATGAACCGCTCGTTGAACCGCGCGACCACGTCGTCGTGGGCCTCGGTCCGGTATCTCGAGTGCACATCCATGGACATGGTGTACAGCTGCTTCAGACTGTTCATTCCCTTGAGCAGTAGGATCACCAGACCACCGCCTTCCACCGTCTCGATCGTGCGGGCCAGAATGTTGGGCGTCATGGCTTCAAAGTCTTGCAGGATCAGCATGCCGTACGTGTTGCCGAGAATCTTTTCCGTCTCCTTGTAGTAGACGTATCGGATGTCGTGGAGGGAGATGAAGAGCTCGAACGCGTCTTCCTGGTTGACTTCTCGGGTGCCTCGCCTGATCTCCTTCTTGATCTTGTTCTCTCGCTTCTTCCGGTGACTTGTAAAGCCGAGCAGCTTGTTCTTGTATGCCCACAGCACCGACTTGTTCTGCTTGACCTCCATGCTAGCCATGATGGCGTACACTGGGGCACGTGTTAGAGTGCCGCCTTCCACCGCGCCATCGGACACACCTACAGTGAACAATCGCCTCCTTGGAGTGGTCGCCGACCACGACGAAGAAGCTTCGCTTCTTCTCTTGGAAGCCATTGCGCATAAGCGCAGGAATGCGCGCGTCTCTACAATCGTGAGATGCGGTCAGCACATGGGAAGCGAAGGGCATGGGACCGCAAAGAGCCAACTTACACTGTTTTTTGCGACATTGTGGCGGTACGATGAGCACCCTTTCGTCGTCGATGTCGAGGGGCCAAAAATTTCCAGTGATAGACTCGGCTTAAAATATTCTGCCGGGCGGTGTGCCGATAGCTTTGCTGCAGCCAAGACAGCCGCAAGGCAGACCCTTGTCCTCATGCAGTCGTTCAGGAACCCAACCCACTTCGAACAACAACGAGCAACATCAACAGCTGGACGGTGATGTATGAGAAGAACTCGAATTTATTCCCAATGCTGCTTCATCCGCAAGGGACTCTACCAACGGACGCTAAAGGACAGAGCACGAGCCGGTTAACTCCACTCGCCGACCTCTGCCGAAATAACTTCAACAACTCGACGTCAAAGCTTGCCAGCGCGAAGCCCAACTTTGTCGCTCAGTTTGTATCCTCTGCGTCTACCCACCGGGCTCGGTTTTGACCATATCCAGGAGAGGCGGTATATTACACTTCAAGCATACAACTTAATTCATCCCCATCAGTGCGGCTAGAAGTGGTGATCTTGCGCCATCCTAGCACTACACCCAGGTTGGGAAGGTGTGTGGGGAGTTCTCCATGCGGCGAAATATGACAAGCTCAACGTTGCAAGGCCATGGTGGTAGCAGCTTAGTAGTACGAACCACCACCTTTTCTGCTTTGCTTCTTTGACGAGGCGTATTTCTTGTTGTTCAGGCGGTCCTCATTGGCAGCTGTCTGTCTGGCCAAAGGTGAGCAGGGTTAGATGACAACGTAGATGCCTGTTACTTACAATGCCGCATGCCTACGAATCTTTTCGGGGTCAGTTGCATTGGGGACGGCGCCTCGATACAGCTTCTCAATCTCATCAAACAGCTTCTGTCTGTTGTCGTCCGTATTAGCAGCCCGGCTTCGATGGGTTTGGGCCTGGATGCTGATGGCATCGTTGCGCTGCACATAATACTTTGACGAGCGCAAGCCGGCATGCAGATGCTTGGGGAGCATGCCGAGCAGCTGCGAGATGGGCCATGTGGTTGTTGCTTTGGTTTCCGTCCTTGTGATGTCAGCAAACAGCGGTGCAAAAGAAGGCGGGCACCTGAGCTTGAGCTTGAGGAACACAAACTTGTTCACATGCTGGCCACCTGGGCCGCTTGATCTGGAAAATGTAGTATTTCCCGCGGGGATACTGGCGAGGTGGAATGACTGATGCCATTTTCGAGCCTCAGCCAGCTGGTCCTGGTCGAGGTTGGCGTCAAAGGCTTGATGCCTCACGGAACGTTGGAAGGCCAGCCATGGCGATCTTGAGGGATGAAGCCGCAGTATATTGGCTGAAAATAGTCTTAAAGAAACAAGGGATCTCATGACGCTGACATGGGGATTTTAAGAAATAGATATTGTTGTGTCAGAAGCCCCTGTGAACTTGAAAGATGGGAGAAGCTTAGAGGATGGGGAGCCATTGCCTCCGCCACAGACGCCACAGGCAGTCCCACTTGTTGTCCGTGCTCCAGGCGATCGAGAATTTTCTGCAGGGCATCAGCCTTGCAGATTGGAGGGGGCTCCGCAACTGCCCGCACACACCCTCGGGTGTTCTTCCCAGACCAAGTTTATTCTCCCAGCCGCTCTTTGCCTTTCGATTTTTGCACCCACCGTCACCATCTCCATCTCCATCTCGTCCTCTTTTTTCGTCTACAGACCAGTCTCGACGGCTACCAGCGCATGCGCCTGCACCGGCTCTCTCTCACAATCAAGTGTTTCGGAAGCCATTTCCCACTCTTTGGAGTCTCCCATCCCACATCCCGCCTCCGACAATCGACAATCAACCTCAACCCCCCAACGGGCAGCAACCTGCTGGAACTTGGCAGCTCTCGTTTCGCGCATCGGTGGCTCGCAAAAAGGTGGCGCATCCAACCTCGCGGCCTCAAATTCTACTGCCCTCCCTCGTTCTCTGCTCTCCTCCCCTTGATCGGCAGATCGCGTGAAGGCCCGCAACGCCCTCCTCCATCCCCCTCCCCGCAAGGAAGGCGGCGACGTGTGACGGCCCTCAAGTTTCCATGCCCTCCCACTGACCAAGCACCTTTCCACATCCACATCGACAAGCAAGTAGGCTCCGACAAACACGACCTCTGCTTAGACTCACCCCCCCTCAACCCTCTCCCTCCACATTTTTCCATAGCCATAACCTCTCCTGGTTACCAACCCCCAGAACCTCACCACGCCTTCAATCAGCCACCACCGGACCCCGCCTTTTCAGTCCTGCGCTCCAATCCATCCTCCCACCACCATGCCTGCCGACGAGGACGTAAACAATGCCTCTGACACGATCGTTGTCGCAGGCGACTACTCGGAAGACTCCGCGGAGGGAAGCGACGCCAGCTTTGATGCCTATGGCGGCGAAGGCGAGAACGTCGAGGAGCAGATGCAGGACGCCCCGGATCTGGTCAACGACGACTATGCAAAGACGTTTGAGTCGCCGCCAGCCAGCGAGCACCAGGGCAAGACCGCTCAGCCCCAGTCAGAAGAAGCTGATGTACCAATGGCCTCAGAATCCATGAATAATTCATCTGCGCCTGACACTTTGAAGAGCGGTTCCCCATCTGCCTCCACCCCCGTTCCTTCATCTCCTCCATCCTCGGCCGTCCCACAGCCAACCAACGGTGCAACCCACGCCTCATCCGACTCTGGGGGCGATGGGCATCAGAGCACGCCCTCTGCCCAGTCCAGCGCATCCGCGTCGCCATCACCCACATCCCAGCCCCCGGGGCACCCTTCCTCTGCCAGCCCCGCCGTGGCCGCCCCCGAGGCCGCGGAAGGGATAGACATCTCGGCCAAAGCACCCGCCCCAGCTTCTCCCTCAGAGGATGTGGTGGGCGAAATCAACATCGAGAAGCTGGTAGACGACATCACAGCTGGAGCTGCCAACCCACCAAAAGGACCTCCCTCCGCAGTCGCCCCCGCCCCCGAGCCGACTGCAGCCCCGCCGACAGCCACTCCCTCACTGGCGTCGACCCAACCCTTGCCCACTCCAACTCCCAACGCAGTCTTGAGAACTCTGACCGTATCCCCATCTGCATCTCTGCCCCCCAAGCCCGCTGTCTCTCACCATCTGCCAAACCACTCCTTTCAAGCCAGAGGCTCCCACGCTCAGAGCCATGCCACTCAGCGTGGTCCGTACATGTCCACTGGCCCTCCTGGTGTCGCAGGCGATGGGTTCTCGTCCCTGCCACCGCCGCCTTCCTCTTACGGTGGCCCGCACGCTCCGTCGCATGGTCTCCCTGCCGCAGCCCACCTAGGGTCCCACGGGGCATGGGAGACTTTCTTAGCTGACGAGAAGAGGTACACGAGCGACGGAAACTGGGAACGATTCCCCGAAGGTTCCCGTATCTTCATTGGTAAGACCCTGCCGTGTGCTCCAACCTTGCAGCTGTGTCTAACTGGGTTCATAGGAAATCTCTCGAGCGAGCGCGTCTCCAAGCGCGAGGTCTATGATGTTTTCAGCAAGTTTGGCCGCCTCGCCCAGATTTCGCTCAAGAACGCATATGGCTTTGTGCAGTACCACACGATAGCCGAAGGCAATGCGGCCATGCAGAATGCACAGGACATGGAGATGGGAGGACGCAAGATTCGTAAGCACTCTTCGCAACGGCTGTGATTGGAATGTGCCCGGCTAACCGATCAAGACCTCGAGATCTCCCGCACGCAAAAGAAGGCAGACAAGGGCGACCGCGAGCGATCGCCCGAGAGGCGTGGTCCACGGGGTGAGCGCGGTCCGCGGTCCAACGACAGGTTCGAAGGCCGGGAACCCGGCGGGCGGCGAGACGATTACCGATCCGGCCGGTCCCCATCACCTCGTCGACACGATTATCGCGGGAGCAGAGATGGATTTGGCCCTCGAGATCGTGAGTTCGCCGCGGCGGCGGAACGCCGTAGATCCAGGTCTCCGCCACGGTTTGGACGATTTGGCCCAGAGTCCTACAGGACGAGGAGCCCGACCCCGCCTCGACACGCCCCCTCCGATGGACTCGACGATCTTCCCCGCCGACATGGGAGCGACGTTCCGGACGTTCAGTTTCTCGCCCATGACGTGTTTAGAGGTCTCGTCGACTGGTTGCAGAAACTGTTTCGCGACAAGGGTCTCAAGACGGACGTCATGTTTGTCAGGCCCAACTTCCCCCGCGAAGCCATCGTCCAGCGCCAGATACTCGAGGGTGTCCATGGCATAGTCGAGATTGACCACGCCACGCAAAGCACGGGCAGACTTTCGATTCAGGTTTTCAAGAGGCCAGGAGGATCCGCCCATGTCCAGTATGACCTGTACAAGGACCTCGAACCCTCCATCGCCGCCGAACTCGTGCTCAGGGAGAAGCAAAACTCGGCCCCGCCTGCACCGGCAGCACCAATCTATCCCCCCAACTATGCCAACCCCTATGCCCCCGATCCCCGACAGGCTGGATATGGATATCCCTATCCCCAGGCACCGGCGGCGCCCCCCGCCCAAGCCCCTCCCGCAGGCCAGATCCCGGGATTCCCAGGGGCCGCCATCGGCCAGCTGGACAACAATGCCCTGCAGGCCCTTCTCGCGTCTCTGCAACAGAACCCGGCAGCGGCAGGTCATCCGTCAGCGGCTCCCCTCAGCGTGCCTGTGGATGCCGGGCACCAGGCCCAGCAGGTAGACATCCACGCTCTTCTCGGCAACCTTCGGAGCGCTGCCGCGAACCAAGCTGCACCCATGCCCGCCTATGGCGCCGCGCCAAATTACGCATCTGCTCCTATGTACCCGCAGCACGGAGGCCACGCCATTTCGCCGACGAACGGGGCCGCTGGCTACGACACGGCGCAGCACGTGCAGTCCATCATGGAACAGCTCAAAAGGGCCAGTCACTAGGAGACGCTCGGAGTCGAGATGGCGAGAGTCATGTTGAAGGTCAGGGGGGCTAGAAAATATGGAGAACACTTGCCAGGCCTATAGTTCTTCGGCTGGCCTTAAGGGTGAGGCTCCGGGGCGGGATTTTGGAGGATGGAGGCGGTATTTCATGATCAACACCGCGCTTCATTTATATGCTGCTATGACGCTTGGACGACAGACACGGACACGGATTCAGCGATATGGAGTCGGGTTTCGGCTTTTGCTAGACGGGGACTGGAGTCTCCAATACAAGCAATGGTTTGAGGTTCGCAATGGCGGGAACCGGGGCGTGGTTTTTTTCTTCTACTCTGTGTAAGTCTATTTGCCTCCTAGCTAGCTGTTAGGATGCCGGAGTAATGAAATGATGAATAGCGCGAGTGAGTTCTGAACTTTTTTCATGATATGTGCCGAGCTTTGAATTCATATTGATGTTCACGACACACAAGAGTTGGCCATTCTGAGAGAATGTCTCCCTCATGAAACAGTACAGATTCTGCAATTGATTTTGCATCGCCAGATGAGATTTCCTTTTGTATCAACCCACATGATGTCCCTTATCTAATGGCCTTTTAATGCGCTGGAGAGTTTTGCAACTTCCTGTTTTACAGCCCACCATTACAGACGCCCTGCCCATGGGCTGCTTTGAACCCCACAACTCTCTACACCTCCCACGCCGCCTCGGGCAGCGCCCCCCTCCTCACTAACTCCCCTTCCCCCCTCAGCAACAGCTCAAAACACGCCCTCTCATCTGTGCTGCAGTCCACCCACGCCCTCAACCTCGCCCTCAACACGTCCTCCGCCACCCCGCCCACCAACAACCCCCTCTCCATCGCCGCGAGCCTCACCTCCTCCCCGACCAGCGCCTCCACCGCCCCCTGTGGCCTCAGCGCCTTATCATCCTCCATCACCTCCCTCACCTTCCTCATCGCCCGGCTCCGCACCACCCCCGGCACCACCCGCCCCACCGCCCTTGCCCACCCCGGCGTCCCCGCCACCACCATCAACTCCTCCACCCGGTCCGTCATTTCCCCCCCCACCCTCGACCCGGGGCGCTCCCACCCCTCAAGCCGCGCCACCTCCCCCCTCCGCCCCTCATCATGCCCCTTCTCAAGTTTCGCCACCTGCCGCGGAATCCGGCACGTATACGGCACCATGCGCGGGAAGAAGAGCACCACAAACGGCGTCAGCTCCCCGCACACGAGGAGGAGGACGCCAAACGGCGCGAGGAGGTTGCGGTCGTGCCGGTAGCGGTCGACGAGCAGGCGGCGCGCGCGGGAGCCCTCGGGCGGCGGGGGGGACGGGGGGTTGGGGCGGAGGAGGCGCGCGTTGGTCAGGATCTGGTGGAGGCCGGTTTTGTAGAAGGTGAGGTAGGCTTTGCCGAGGCGGAGGAGGTAGGCGGGTTTGGACTCGGAGGTGGAGGTTGGCGGGGGGATGGTGAGCGGGGGGGGCGGGTGGTGGCCGGGGGGTTGACGAGGTGGGGGGGTAGGAGGGGGGAGGAGCTTGGAGGGGAGGGGGCGGGGGGTTGGAGGGGGGCGGTAGCGGGGGGATGTTGCGGTTGCGGTTGCGGCGGCGGAGGAGGAGTAGCGGGCGCGATGGACGATGTGGAGGGGAGAACGGCGGGGGGAGAAGAGGCGGGACGAAGAAGCCTTGAGGTGGATGGGGAGTCGGGTTATCATGGTGAGGGTTTGGAGATGAGGATGGCGAAAAGAAGGTTGTGGTGGCCTTGGGGGTTGGGGGGATTGGGGGAGCTTCAATCTTTAAAAAAAGTGTTGGATCGCGCATCGGAATGTGGACACGCTGATGCAAATTCGCGATCGCCCAATCGCCCCCTTGCATACGGTGTTACGTCATCCATGAGCTTCACGCATCTGCAGTCCCTTTTGGTACAAATTCACGATTGGTTGGGATCGTTTCGGTAGTGAGACTTTCATGGAGACTTTCATGGATGAACATACACTCCAGCTCTGGTTTGTTTGTTAGCGCGAGACCTCTCGCCAAGTAAGCGAGGACTGATTCTCTCCTGTTAAGGCCCAGTTGGCACAACCATAGGCCTCCTCTTCCAATTTCAGGGTCTCCATCAAGCGTTAGATGGCCTTGGCTCGTATCTCCCATGTCTCGCGCTAACAAACAAACCAGTATTGGATTGTATCTGGGTGTTTAGCTTCCATGGTCCTTTTAAACTGAAATAAGACAGGCCAAACTGAAGCAAGAAAGGAAGTTTTGTCAAAGTATTAAAAAAAACTCCAGCTTGCGGATGTTGTTACTTCCCCTCCCGCCCTTGGTGGGGCAAAACGAGATAACCCTGGAAACTCGCTGGATGCTAAGAGGAGACCTCTGAAAAAGATCTGAATCAAGACTTGGGTAACACAACCTGAAAGTTATGTTCTCTTCATCGAACCTAAGATTCAAAGCCCCGACCCTGCCACCTGACATCCTCTACTTGTTTGTAAAGGCAATGCACTCAATTTCCACATCGGTTCCAAAGGGAAGCTGATAGACAGCAACACAAGTCCGGCACTGCCTCGCATCAGCAAGAAACGCCATACCAGACGGAGACCTTACCGGCTTCGTCTCCCACTCAAAAAACTCGTCATACGCTTCGTTCATCATGGCAAAGTTCTCCATGGTGGTCAGGTATACGTTCATCTTGACCACGTTCTGGAGACTGCTGCCAGCGGCTTCAAGAATGGCGGACAGGTTTCTCAAAGCTTGCCTCTGATTTGGGGTCAACATTCGGACAACCATTCGAGATGAACATGCGAAGCAGACTTGCCGTCCGATCCTTGACAGTCCCTCCTACCAGTTTGGCTGTGGAGGGGGCAATGCCAATGTTGCCCGAGCAGTACACCATCCCGTTGTGTTTGACTGCTTGGGAGAACTGGGGCAACGGCTCGGGCGCTCTGTTTGTAAAGACAACTTGAAGCTGCGCCATGGCTGTCGGTGTGGGTGAGGTCAGGACGGTAGAGCTGGTGGATGCTCAGAGGTGAGAGTCAAGCCGTCACTCAATGTGTTGAGATTATCAGCCAGGCTACATTGACTTATATCTCGACATAGCAGCCCGTCAGCTGAAAGGTGTCGTCAAAGGGCGGAAGGGCGCGATGGCGTCGGCATGATCACAAATACGCAGCTGCGTGGGCGAATCGCATTGCTCCCAAATTGCGTCTTACCAAGACCTATGCTCATAGATGGAACAGTTCCGAAGTAGAACATCGGCATAGGGACCATAAGATGTTAGACTTCAGTTCATGCCAGCTTTGACATCCCCAACGAGCACCAAGAGATGCCGTCCTTATCGATATCGGCAAGAGGTAGGGAAAAAGGCAGGGCTTCTGCCAAGAGCCAATCAAACCTGCCACGCGGTCATCTTCAGGTTCAGGGGTATTCCGGCCCGGGGGACCTAGACATCAGGGTTTTGCGTTAGGTCCCAGTGACTGGCCACACCTCAGCACTAACATGCTGCCCGTCGAGCGTGTACCTTCACCATTTCGTCCGGAATCACTCCAAAACGCAGCGCATCTTCAACGTCGCGTCTTTTCTGCTCTCACCAGAGGCTCCCAAGTTTCTCTGCTCTCCACAGAGGCTCACTAGTGGTCTTGCTCCAGTGGACTTAGTAAGGCACCTGGCAGTTTTTGAAGCCAGGCAGAGACATATTGACCCTCCCCTCGACCGGTCACCCCCCCCAACTCTTCCCAAACATTTCCAGTTGAAGCTGTCGGACATTCCGACACACTTTCTTCAAAATGGCCTGGCCATACCACTTTATGGACTTGAATCCCGCCGAGAAGCAGCTCAGACGGGAGGCTCTCGACAGATATGCCCTCTTCGCCCAGCTCTCGGCCGTCGTGCCTGTCGTGCTTGGGATGCTGTACAGGGTGGCCAAGTCGACGCTAAAGTCACGGTCCAAGAACGCCTACTCCTCTGTCCCCAACCCGTCGTTGAAGAACCGAGACTCGGGCGGATGGTCTTCTACCGTGAGAAAGGCGCGGTGGTGGCTGGGCGAGGAGATGGCCCCTGGGAAACCAATGGGCACGAGAGATCGTAAGTCTCACCCTCCCCCGACCAAACCCATAGCAAAACTAACTCTACAGAATGGGTCGTGGGACTTTCCTGGGTCGTATGGCTGCTGGTGCTGTCTGTTGTGGGAACTGGCCAGGGTAAGTAGCCCCAAGATCATCACCCACACTCTCCCTAACACCTCCAAGATTACCTACACTTCACCAAGAGACTTGGCATCGTCGCAGCTTCGCAGTATCCCGTCCAGTACCTCCTGGCCCTCAAGTCCCTGAACCCCTTCGCCTACGCCCTGGGCTCCACCCACGAGCGCGTCAACAAGTACCACCGCGTCCTCGGCCGCGTCATCGTCCTGCTCCTGACCCTCCACGCCATCCTCTACTTCAACTTCTTCATCCAATCCAACCTCCTCGCCAAGCGCATGACCTCCCCTATCGTCCGCGCCGGCTTCGTCTCCTTCGTCCTCACCCACATCCTCAACGGCAGCGCCCAGCGCCCCCTCCGCGCCCTCTCCTACCGCCTCTTCTTCGCCATCCACCTCTTCGTCGCCTTCGCCACCCCCGCCCTCCTCTGCATCCACGCGCCCCCCGCGCGCCCCTTCTTCCTCCAAGCCCTCCTCGTCTTCCTCGCCGACCTCCTCACCCGCAAGCTCGACACCACCCGCGCCACCGCCGTCCTCACCGCCCTCCCCACCACCAACCTCATCCAAATCGTCGCCTCCCTCCCCACTCCCACCAAACTCTCCCGCTTCCGCGCCCGCCCCGGCGCCCACATCTACCTCAGCCTCCCCGCCTCCTCCCCCGCCGCCCTCTTTGCCTTCCTCTTCAACCCCTTCACCGTCGCCGCCGTCGACCCCGCCGCCCGCACCGTCACCCTCGTCGCGCGCCACCGCGCCGGCCCCATGACGTCCGCGCTCGCCGCCGCGGCGCCGGCAGGCAAGCGCTTCCCACTGGCCATCGAGGGGCCGTACGGCGTCGCCGCGCGGTTCCCGCGCCTCGTGGGCGGCGGGTACGACCGCGTGCTTCTCGTGGCCGGGGGCATCGGCGCGACGTTTACGGTGCCGCTGTACCGCGCGCTGGCCGAGGAGGGCGGGGCCGTCAAGACGGAGATGGTGTGGGTGGTGCGGGGGCGGGGGGAGGTCGCGTGGGCGGAGGCGGAGGCGGACGGACTGATAGAAGATGAGAATGTCCGGGTGTTTGTCACGGGGGGCGGCGGCGCGTCGGAGGTGGCGTCGGGGGTGGAGATGGGGACGCTGGGGAGGAGGAGGAGCAATGGCGCGGCCCCGGGACGGGAGGCGGTGCAGCGGGGGAGGCCGGATCTCAAGAGGATTGTGGACGAGGTGTTTCGGGGCGGGGCGGACGAGAGGGTCGCGGTGCTGGTGTGCGGTCCCGAGGCGATGGCGCGGGAGATCAGGGGGCACGTGGGGGTGTGGGCGCGGAAGGGGAGGGACGTGTGGTGGCATAATGAGGGCTTTGGGTTTTAGGTGTCGGCCGCTCGTGAGCGAGGTAGGGGGAGTTTGTTTGTGCGACATGGTCGTTCTCTGATCGACACATGACGTATGCGGTACCACGTCTAGGTACGTGGTTTGTGAATCTGTAGATCGGGAGATCGATGAGTTGGGAATGGAGAATGTATTTGCAGGGAGTTTAGATAGAAAGTTGAACTGAGGGTATCGAAGCAATATATCATAACACACCCATTCTATACACGGATGTTTCCCTATACCGACCGATACAGCGATATGAGGCCGTCGTGTCCCCTTTTCCCCTCCCATGAGAAACGTAAACCTGTCCCTGGACCCAATATCTCCAGACACTGTGTAGTAGTCTCCCCAGTGTACTTGGTCCTAACCGCGGGACGCCAAAAATCAACAAGTGACATGTCGCAAAAGTAGCTGCTCCATCCAAATCTCATCCACTTTTCCATAGTCCTTACAAAGCCGTGAAAGATCATTCTTTCCTTGTCATTTTCATCAGTCGGCGTGCTTCTTGGGCGCGGAGCCAGCCGCCGGCGCCACCCCAATGTCCCCGAGGTCGTCGTCGTCCCAGGCATCCACAGCATTCTCGTCCCAGTTATCCACCTCCTCTTCCAGCGTCGCCGCGGCCCGGTCGACCGCCCCCGCCGCGGTTGGCGGAGGCGCCGTGTTGCTCACGCCCTCCTCGTGGTCGTCCGACGTGCGCGAGGCGCGGCCGACGCCCTCACCCAGCTCGAGGTCCTCCTCCTCGCCCTCGGCGCCCTCCTCGCCTGGAACAGCCGTGTACTTGCGGGTGCGCTTGCGCTCGAGCATGCGCTTGTGGTACCACGAGCAGACGCCGAGAGCGCCCAGCGAGCCGACGATGTTGGCAGCAATGTCAAAGAGGTCGAACTCGCGGCCGTTGGGCAGGATGGCCTGCAGGAACTCGGAGCCGACGCCGAGGGCGAGGGTGCACACGAAGAGCGTGAGGTTGAGGGTCCGCCGGCGGTTGGTGTCGAGAATCCAGTAGAACGCGAGCGTGAGGGCGAAGAATGTGGCAAAGTGGAGGACCTTGTCGTTGACGAGGGCGTCGATTTGGAGGGAGGAGAGGCCGGCGTATCCGGCGACGAGGAGGAGGAGGACAAAGACTCCTGTTGCAAGAGAACGGTTAGGTCGCTGCCACATGGGTGGGGGCGGGCAGTAGGGGGGTCTGTAGGGCTGAGGAGGGAAGGTGGTGGGAATGGGGTCGGTTGGAGCTGTTGGGGTCGGGATGGTGGAGGAGGGACAGGAGCTTCAAGCCAAGAAGCGTGGGATGGAGACGGGAGGTACTGACCGGCAAAGGGGAGGCGTATCCTCATCATGGTGCGCAGCTGCAAACTTGAGCTTTTGGGCGATATATTTCTATGTTAAAACCGTCGAGGCTATTCACGGGGTGCTCGTCGTCATTGCACCGGTAGCGTCGTCGCGAGTGCGTAGTTTGGAGGTGTGGTGTGGCTGGAGGGAGACGAAAGTTTTGTTGGAGAGGTTGTCGAGCAGCGGGCAGCACTGAGCACTGAGCAAGCTGCTGAAGGGCTGCAGCGTCTCGGTGGGGGCTGACCAGGCTGCCCACGGGGAAAAAGTGGGACGGCGATGGTCGCTCACTTTCTTGATCTTTGCGACGACGGTGATGACGAGACCGACCAATTTGCAAAGATATGCAGGGACTGGTAAACTAAAAGTAGGAGATGGTGCCAACGTATAAGAGAATAAGATCGCGTATCATTTTGAAAATTACATTGTTCTTTGACACTTTGCCTCCTCGAGCGCGTCCAAGCCCCTGACCATTGAGCATCACGTGATCCGCGTCGCGCTGAATCCACCTGGCTCTTGCAGGAGGGTACTTTGGCCTTGCAGACAGAACAGCATCTCGAGAGCTCCAAGGACCCTTATATCGTGCCAGACCTCAAGGCAATTATTCTGGTGGAAATACAATTGTATTCCATTTTTTCCCACGTTCAGGAGGCATCCGCTGCCAAAAGGCGAACAATGTCTCCGTACCCGGCCTTGTACCCAGGCTCGCCAAATCGAGGTGTCCAGAAACGGCACGTCCTGAGCCCGCTCAAACTTGACCTCACGTCCAACTTCCCCCCAAATAATCCATCACGCCAACAATCGCGACGGCCGCATCCCATCCGCGATTGCCCTCCAACCCCGCCGGCCATCTATGTCGACCACGCTCTTTCTACCCATGTAACCTTGACGCCTCGAACCGCTCCGGTGCTGGCTGACCACGAGCGCATTTTCCGCGCATGGCCCCGGGCCGACGACCTCGTTTCTAGCCAGCCGGGTCCGACAATGTCCGTCACCAACGGCCAGCATGCCTGCCCGCCCTCGCACGTCGCCCATCTTAACGGAAGCAGGATGTATCGCGTCGGGGACGATGGCCCGCCGCGCACTATGACGCCCCCCGACCCTCCAGCCATGTTGATGCCTGAGGCATCCGACCTCGACGATGACGCCCGTCGCGCCCACTTCACCGACCTCTACCGCAAGAGCGAGAGCCGCATCGCCCTCTTGTTCGCTGACGACGGCTCCTACAATGCCTCGGCGATCCACGCCCTCATGCGCGCCCCCACCCCGACCTCTCCCCTCCCTCCGCCCACCACCGACCACGCGCCGATCCAGGAGCCGCCGCGAAAACGAGCCAAGCGCGTCATTGACGAAGACGACTACGGCGACGACGACGACGACGACGACGACGAAGACGAAGACGACGACCATAATGACGCCTCTCAGAGCTCCGACCTACACATCTCCAAGCATGCCAATGCCGCCGCCGCCCGCACCTTTCCCACCCCCTCCAAGTCGGGCAGCTCGCCCGTCCTCTCGGTCTCGTCTCCCGGAAAGCACGCCGACCGATCCAGAGACGACGGCGGCCGCTTCCATCCCAAGTCGTCGGAGGATGCGCGCAAGGAGCTGGAGGAGGCGCGCAACGCGACCGAAGACGCGGTCCGCCGCAGCTTCCACACCCTCTTTTACACCCTTGAGCACGACAGGACGGCCATGCTGGAGCAGCAGCAGCTCGAGGAGTCGGAGAAGCAACTGCAGGCCGAGATGGACAAGACGGGACACAGCCAACCCCCCCAGGGCGCCGGCCAGAACCACGGTTCGCTCAGCAACGCCAACCTCGGCGCGTCGAGCCTCACCCTCAAGCACCTGATTGCGAGGATAGACTTGAAGCGTGAGAGGGTGCAGGCGTCGGATGCCGAGCTGCGGACGCTCATGAACGAGGTCCGCAAGAACAGGAGCAAGTGGGCCAGCGAAGAAAACGTCGGCCAGGAAGAGCTCTACGAGGCGCTGGAGAAGGTGCTCATGGAGCTCAAGGCGCACACGGAATACTCGACGCCCTTCCTCCAGCGGGTCAACAAGAGGGACGCACCCGACTACTACAACTGTAAGTCCCGTCTACTGTCCATGGCTAGGACTTGGTCTAACCGCGCATCGCCCGCAGTCATCAAACAACCAATGGACCTCGGCACCATGACCAAGAAGCTCAAGAGCCTAACCTACAAGTCCAAGGCCGACTTTGTCATGGACCTTAACTTGATCTGGGACAACTGCCTCCGGTACAACCAGGACATGGTCCATCCCCTTCGCCGCATGGCCAACGGCATGAGAAAGGAGGCCGAGAAGCTCATCCCGCTCATACCCGACCTCGTCATCCGGCCGCGGGCCGAGGTGGAAGCTGAGGAACGTCGCAAGCAAAACGGCGGCGACGACGACGGTGGCGAAGACAGCGATGATGAGCCGATTATGTCCTCTCGTGGTCGGAAAGCGACAAAGTCGGGAAAATCGAGAAAAGCCCCTTCAGACCAAAAAGAGGGCACCCCAAACCTCGAGCACAAGCCGTTGCTGCAGCTCAATGGACTTTTAGCCAAATCCCACCGAGAAGGCTCCGAGATTGATGGGAGCAACGGCTTCGCAACGCCTCCCATCGCCGGCTCCATCACGCCTAGTGGGATGAACGGCCATTCCGGTGTTAGCAACGCCGATGCCATGGATATCGATGGGCCGTCTTTGAACGGCATGGCCCTCGGCGAAGCGCTAGGCGAGGCGGCCGAGCAAGCCTACGAGGATGACGAATACAAGATCTGGAAGCAAGTCACCAAGAAAGACAGGGCTCTCATCGCCAAGGAGAGGTATCAACTCTTCGCCGGCAACAAGCTCAACGTCGACGCGCCAGCTCTCCTCAGGACCAAGGCCGGCATGCGCCGCTATCTCAAGAACCAGCGACAGGCCGAGGCGCTCGAGATGGGCGAATCGTCCATCAACGGCCAAAAGGAGGGCCTCGAGACATTGGCAGAAGGCATGGAAGAGGAGGCAGACCGCAACGTCCCCGACTACTACGAGCCCCAAAATGTCGTTCCCGACATCCCCCAAAACCTTCGCTGGGTCGAGGACGGGGAAGGTCAGGTCATCAACCAGCATGAGGACATGCTTCGTCTCGTCCCATCAGGACATTTTATTGCCCCGCCCAGCAAACTGACCAAGCGGTTCGACGCCAATCTTCGCCAAATGCAAGAGACGCGCAAACTGTGCTCCAAAATCAGCGTCATCAAGCAGATGCAGATTCAATCACAGGTGAGGCGAACCGAGCCCCCCTGAACCGTGATGGCGACTAATTAATTCTAGGTGTACACGAACCAATTTCCCAAGTACAACCCCGTCCCGTTTGTCGAGGCCGACGTCGAGCCGCAGTTCATCGCTGGCGAAGGCCCCGTCATGGCAGGCGAGGTGTGCCGGGCGGCATTGCAACGCTCAGTGGCCAAGATGTTTTACAACGCCGGCTTTGAGGAGCTGCAGCCGTCTGCGCTGGACGCCATCACTGAAATTGCCGGCGACTATTTTCAGAACATTGCCCGCACCTTCAACATCTACCGCGAGGCTGAGAAGAAGCCGGCGGCTGGTGTTTGGGCCGAGAGGGGAGCCCGATTTCAACCTCGCTTCACGCCCGAGGAGGTCATCCTGCATACCTTGAGCGAGAACGGCCATGATCCCGACGCGCTTGAGACGTACGCCCGGGACGATGTGGACCGACTCGGAAGCAAGCTGGGCGTCATTCACGACCGGATGAAGTCCCATCTCGCCGACCTGCTCCGCCCTGCCCTCACCGACGGTAGCACGGATGGCTCGGGCGCATTCAACGACGGCAGCGAGCAGTTTGTCGGCGGCAACTTTGCCGAAGAGCTCGGCGAGGACTTCTTCGGCTTCAAGGAGCTGGGTCTGGAGATGCTGCCAGTGCCCCTGCATCTCTTGCAGTCCAGGGTGCGCAGCCAGTACCAGATGCAAACGCAGACAATCGGGACGACCACGGCGGATCTCATCGAGCCGTTGCCGCCCTCTGAGCCCGTCACCAAACAAAACATCCAAGAACAGCTTGGCCTGGTCAAGAACTTCTTCCTCGCCAAGCTGCACGCTAACAGCGACCAGCCGCTGGTTGAGGATGAAGATCTACCTGTCAAGCAGCGTCGCCCCCGTCCTCGCCTCGGCCCCACCGGGAAGATAGTGTCGCCCCAAAAGAGGCCGCCCAAGGAGCAGATTGCGCTGGCCAAGAAGAAGAAGAAGCTCGAGTCCGGACTGGCCCAGGTCACGGAAGGCAGACTCACCAACGCCCAAGCATCCCCCGAGAAGGGCGCCAAGAAGCTCAAGACGGGTGTCGTAACGAACGGGGTCGGCGCAGGCAGTCTCACCCTCGCGCCGCCGATGGAGCGGGTCGAGAGCATGCAGAGTCAGGGGAACGCCAGCGTGACGGACAAGGACGACGGGCTCGGGATGATGAGCCCCAAGAGTCTGGAGCAGAGATAACCCCGGGCCTAGCCTGACGGGCAGCGCGAATATATCCTGGGCTCTTGACTGGTTTCCCGATGCCCATGGTTACATGTTGCGGACGCAGCCACGTCGACGGGGGGATGCACCTCACCGGCCATCAACCTCGAACGAAGCGGGCAAACAGGGGGGAGGCAGGCGAGCTGTCGTACGACAGCGATTGCAAAATGCAAACCGGGAGCTGCTTCACCCCCTCCCGCCGGGTTCCTGCAGGTGCGACGGTCGTATATTGGCCCCAGCTCCTCAGACGCTCGCGTATCTGCGAAAACTCGGCGGGCGAGCAAGGCCCATCCCGGCTGTCGCGTCGCTCCCCATCATCGCTGCCCGCCCCCGGTTGGACGCGAACCTCCCAGCCGGTGATACAGCGCCGCCCTCGACATCCGCGCCCTTTTTTATTTTCCCCTGTACAACAACAAACGTCCCCTCGCGGACGCGGCGCTGATTTCCTTTTTTCTTCCCCTCCCTCTCATCGCGCGTCCTGGTTCTTGAGGGACGATACCCACGGCGGCGGCGCTCTTTTTCCTTTTTCTCATCTGGCGCCCTCCAAACCCCTCTTATGCGTCACGCCATACCGTATACAACAACAACTACCAACAACAACAACCACACCTCAATATTACATAACAACGAACACAACCGGGGTGTATATTTTCTCCTTTTTTGCATTCCCCGCCACCCCACATGTGCGGGGGGGGGGGGGTTAGTGGCTCTGTCGCTTTCCCGTCTGCCTTGTTAGAGGCTAAACTTTATCCGCCATTTTATCTTAGTGTTTATTCGAGGGCGCATCGGCGTTTGACGAAATGTCATGTCATGTTGTGTGTTGCTTAGGACGGGACGGGGCCCGGCCCGCGTCAAAAAAGAACGGGGGCACACAGAACACACTATTACTTTGGTGGGGGAGGGGGGGCTGTCTCTTTTTGGGCGACAATGATGATGGGGGGGGAGAGGGGGGTTGACACGAAGACGATATAAACGGCGTGGGGACGGCAAGGGTTGGGAAACTTGGGGGGCAACAACTACACGGCGCCGTTGCCTTTTTTCTTCTTCTTCTTTCTCTATGTCTGTCTCGTTTTTTTCACATGCTCATACCGACCTACGCGGTCAGTGAGGGGCATGGGACCGATACCTCTAGCGAGATAGCAGGTTGTTTATACACTGCCATGGGCGATATCAAAATCACCACCGAGAACTTCCATCGCTGCTGAAGAGTGCCCCTGCAAGTAACCGGGACGAGTTCCTGTGTCACGGAGGACTGTAGTAAGGAACAAGATTCATTCCTTCGCCCGACAGACAACTGCGTTGAAGCAGCCACCCCCGGCAATGTGTATGTACATAGATAACAACCCAAACTCCCCGAATGGCCAAGTTGATGACCAAACCTTCTGCTTTGCAAACGCCTGATGAAATGCCTTGCAAATAGTGATTTTCCGTTGCCCTTGTTTTCCCCGCCGTTCCCTTGTGTAGACATTGCAATGCAAAGCTGAAAAAACGCTCTTGACCCATCTACATATTGTTGAACATACCCGCCTACCTCACTGCGCCAATGGCCGCTCTTTCCCGACTGGCCGCTCATTCCTGACTGGGCAGCTTAAAGCCCAGCATCCACCCTCCAGCCCTCAACGGGGAGGGGGAAGGTCTGGCACCACGCGGAAATCTCCTTACGGAGCTCGTTGATGCGGGGCACCTCGCCGCTGGCGACCTTGGCCTTGAAGTCCTTTTGCTTGTTGGCCTCCTTGGGAAGCGCGCCCTGCACGTCCTTGCAGATCTTGATGCTCTCCTTGATGTAGTCGGCCACCTTCTCAAAGTCGGCCTCTCCGAAGCCACGGCTAGTCATGGCGGGTGTGCCAATGCGGAGACCACCGGGAGTCAGAGCGCTCTTGTCGCCGGGGACGCTGTTCTTGTTGCAAGCAATGTTGATCTGCTCCAGAACGGCCTCCACGCGAGCGCCGTCCAGGCTCAGGGGCCGGAGGTCGATGAGCACCATGTGCGAGTCCGTGCCATCAGACACGAGCGTGAGGTCGAGCTCCTTGAACTTCTTCTCCAGAGCCTTGGCATTGGCAACGACCTGCTCCTGGTACGCCTTGAACTCGGGGGTGGAAGCCTGCTTGAGGGCCACAGCCAGAGCGGTAATGGTGTGGTTGTGGGGGCCGCCCTGGTGACCGGGGAAGACCGAGAAGTTGATCTTGTCCTCCAGGTCGTAGAGGGTCTCCTTGCCAGTCTTGGCATCGGTGGAGCGGACGCCCCTGCGGAAGAAGATCATGGCACCACGGGGGCCACGGAGCGACTTGTGGGTGGTGGTGGTCACCACGTCGGCGTAGAGGAACGGGGTGGGGATGACCTCGGCGGCAACAAGACCCGAGATGTGGGCAATGTCGACAACGAGGTAGGCGCCGACCGAGTCAGCGATCTTGCGCATGCGCTCGTAGTCGATCAGACGGCAGTAAGCCGAGGTACCGGCGACAAGGATCTTGGGGCGGAAGAGCTGGGCGTTCTTCTCGAGCTGATCGTAGTCGATGATGCCGGTGTCAAGGTTGACGCGGTAAGGCATGGTCTCAAAGTAGGTCGACACGGCAGAGATCCTAGGCGTCCATGTTTAGCGCGTGCCGAGCAATTACGGGCCAGGGAAGGATTCTTACTTGCGCGAGGGGGTCTGGTAGCCATGGCTAAGATGGCCACCGTGGGGGAGATCGAGACCCATCAGCCTTCCGTGAGGAGGCATGATGGCCTGGTAGACCTGGAGGTTGGCAGGGCTGCCGCTGAGGCACTGGACGTTGACTCCCCACTTCTTGGGGTCGAGGTGGAAAGCCGAGAGAGCACGGTTCTGGCAGAGAGTCTCAATCTGATCAATGTGCTGGTTTCCGCCATAGTAGCGGGCGCCGGGGTAGCCCTCCGAGTACTTGTTGGACATGGGGGAGCCGAGGGCGTCGAAAACGGCGCGGGATGTGACATTCTCGGAGGCAATGAGGATGATGGACTCGCGCTGGCGCTGGATCTCATGTTTCTGGAAAGGGGTAAGCATGGAGTTTTTCGGATGGGAAGCAAGAAACATACCATGATCTCCGCGACCTCGGGGTCGGAGTCAACTAGAGACTTCTCCAGGAGCTGCGAGCGGTCAGTATTTCTACATTGGGAAGCATTGTTGACGAGGGGAGCGTCACAAACCTCCTTGTGGGACTCGGAGAGCGCATAGGTCACGCCGGTGTTGCCGTCGGAAGCCATTGTGTTGTGGTGGGTGGGTGAATCGAATTGGGGGGGGGGAGGGATGACGAGTGAAGAGTTGAAGCGGGGGACAATAGTTGGGAGGAATCAAAGAACTTAAAGAGAGCAGCAACGCGGTGATGGCGGGGCGGAATATGACTGATAGGCCCGCCAAAAAAAAATCTCGACAAGGGGTCGCGCGGGGTGCGGGTGCCGGGATCGGGGACGGTCTTCACTTGGAGGTTATGTATATATGCGATGCGAGTTCAAGTTCGCTGAAATGCATACCTCGTTGACCACGAGAGCAGGGTGACATGGTTTTATTTCTATTGGAACTACTGCCGTTGCTCTGCTCTATCAAGGAGGGGTAGCCAGTTCTCAGCCCCTAGCCAGGCGGCTGCAGTTAGCAATAAACTCCAAGAATGGCGCGAGAGCTCAGGAAGAGAAGATTTCGCATTCGTGAGACAGCCCGGCATCGGCCTTGACGCCGGAGAAATCACAACTAGACACCCCAGCGAGACTGAGTTCCGGGGAGCTTGTCCTGTTGTCGAAGGCCCGAGGCCGAGTTTTTCGATGTTGGTCCCAGCTGGCGGGTGCTACTTGAAGTTGACAGCCTCCATTGACAGCCTCCAGACATTCACGATGTAGAAACTTGCTCATCTAGTCAATTCTGGTTTGGGGCGAGCGGTCATGCCAAGGTCGTCCTTAGGTAAACCTGAGAAATCGAGCGCTAATTCGAACCGACGCCTGTCTTCATCAGGAACTCTTACTAGTCCGTGTACTCTGAGCCTGGGGAGGCAGGCAGATATTCAGAGCCCTATTGAAGATCAAAAGATGCGTACAATCCAATACTGGTTTGTTTGTTAGCGTGAGACCTCTCGCCAAGCAGACGAGGACCAATTCGCTCCTGGTAAGGCCTAGTTGGCACAGCGATAGGCCTCATGTTCCAATTCCAGGGCTTCCGTCGACAGTTAGGCCTTGGCTCGTATTTCCCATGTCTCGCGTTAACAAACAAACCAGGACTGGAGTGTAGGCTTGATGGATCTCTGACATGTTGCTGTCCGAATCCAACTGCGGCCTGAGTGGGGTGTAGGGAACCTGGAATTGGAGAGCAACTTGCGTTGAGCGGAATCCAAGCGGCCAAAATGCCAGCCACCGCACACATGGGCAATGTAACCACCTGACCCGAGGCCACATCATCGAGTAGGCAACGGACTGTCGTGGACGTCGCATCGGGCCCAGCTGGGAAGGAGACAAATATTGGCGAGGGTCAGCAAAGATCTTTTTGCAGAACAAATACACCTGACACTATATAGTATACAAGTCGTTGTGCGAGAAACAGGGCGGGGAATCGGAATCGGAATCGGGGATGGGGAGCAATCCGTTGTGCAGAGGACGCCTAAACAGGAGGAGAGGGATTGGGACTGCCGAGCAGGCACCCACCAACAGCCCAAACCTGGACATGATTCCCAGGACCGACCCTGAGATGGAACAATGGGGTTTCACCTCACCCGCCCGTTGCTCGATTGCCAGCGCGCCAGCCCAGCTTGCTCCTACAATATAATGCGACGAACTATGTTGCTCCGAAGACTCCCCCCAATGTAGGTCGCAGCGAGTCCGCTCCTGTCCGCCTGGTGGCTATTGTTTTTCATCCCCCATTTTGCAAGTAGTGCCGAATGTAGGTACGTCCTCCAACATGATGGCCAACTTCACCCGGAGAAAGTTCTACGATGTAGGAATGAGGCGTGTGACGCTGGCGGAGGGCGTTGGAGGCAGTCTCGCGAGATTACTTTGTTGGCACCTATGAGCCTATGAGCGGACGAGGCTGGCCGGAAGAGGTTCGCCTGGGTCTTGGGGTGGCACAGTGGGCCGGTTGGAGTCTGGAGTCGTGAGAGTTGGAGAGCCGGGCTGGAGTCTCTTCCCCGCGCCACGTTACGGATGCAGCCTGGGGCTGCCCAAGCGCGATGCGTCATGGCGACCAGGGGAACCGGTCAGCCGACCAGTCAGGATCCAGTCGCCCGTCCGACGCCTCCGCCCGCCCTGCTTATCTTCCACCCATAACACCCAGCACCTGCTTGACCTTCCCCCAACCGTCCTCGGCTTCAGCTTCTCCTCCCAACCACCCGCCCGAAGCCATCAAAACAACAAACATCCTTTTGCGCCAGCACCGCCCTCCGCCTCCCTTCATTGATACTCAGCTTCATTCATTTTCCCGACTGCCATTTCGAATTGCCCAGCATGAAGGGTGCTCTGCTGACAGCAGCTGTGCTGCTTGGCTCCGCCCAGGCCGCCTCGCACAAGCTGAAGCTCAAGAAGGTGCCCCTCGCTGAGCAGCTTGTACGTGCGCCCTCTCGAGCCGTCACTGCGGACGCATGCTGACAATGGCGATCGCAGGAGTCCGTTCCCATCGATGTCCAGGTTAAGCAGCTCGGACAGAAGTACATGGGCGTCCGCCCGCAGAACCACTTCGACGCCGTCTTCAACGGCATGAAGGTGGAGGCCAGTGGCAACCACCCCGTGCCCATCTCCAACTTTATGAATGCCCAGTGTAAGAAATGTGGGATACTTGGTCGATGATAGAACTAACAACAATAGACTTCTCCGAAATCACGATCGGCACTCCTCCTCAGAACTTCAAGGTCATTCTGGATACCGGCAGCTCCAACCTCTGGGTGCCGTCGTCCGAGTGTGGCTCCATCGCCTGCTACCTCCACTCCAAGTACGACTCGTCGTCGTCATCCACGTACAAGAGCAACGGGACCGAGTTTGATATTCAGTACGGATCAGGCTCGCTCAGCGGCTTCGTTTCGCAGGATGTCGTCACGATCGGAGACATCAAGATCGAGAAGCAGGACTTCGCCGAGGCCACCAAGGAGCCCGGTCTCGCCTTCGCCTTTGGCAGGTTCGACGGCATCCTGGGGCTCGGCTACGACACGATTTCGGTGAACCACATCGTGCCGCCCTTCTACAAGATGCTGGAGCAAAAGCTCATTGACGAGCCCGTCTTTGCCTTCTACCTCGCCGATCAGGATGGCGAGTCGGAGGTGACTTTCGGTGGCGTCGACAAGAGCAAGTACACTGGAAAGATCACAACGATCCCGCTCCGCCGCAAGGCGTACTGGGAGGTGGACTTTGACGGCATCGGCTACGGCGAAGACACTGCTGAGCTCGAGAACACGGGCGTTATTCTCGACACCGGCACCTCGCTCATCGCTCTGCCCAGCCAGATCGCCGAGATGCTGAACGCTCAGATTGGAGCCAAGAAGAGCTACAATGGCCAGTACACTGTCGACTGCGCCAAGCGCAGCAGCCTCAAGGACGTCAGCTTTGTCCTTTCCGGCACCAACTTTACCCTCAGCGCGTTCGAGTACATCCTCGAGGTGTCGGGCAGTTGCATCTCGACGTTTATGGGTATGGACTTCCCGGCGCCGACTGGGCCGCTCGCCATTCTCGGGGATGCTTTCCTCCGGAAATACTACAGCGTCTACGACCTGGGCAACAATGCTGTTGGCCTTGCTGAGGCGAAGAAATAGTCGGGGTCATGGAGGAGTGGGCGTATGGGCCACCAAGAGCAGACATAGTGTTGGTGGCGTGTAATTCTTGCGCGGCTTCGGGTTGAGTTTGGAGGCTGTCCCAGGGTCACTGCTGGCTTGGTTGCACTTTTCCTTTGGGTCTGTCGTCCCGCGACAGTGTATGTACAGCGGAGGGCCACAGAGTGCGCGGCTAGTTTCAGGCTTTCCTTTTGTAAAGTTAAATCAAATTACTCCTATGTGGTATGCCTCTGGACTGCTTTCTGGACCATGTGTTGCGCGGATATGGTATGTGATGATCTATGTATGCACGTGGACGACTGTTTGCCCATGGACGAGCAGCAAACATGGGAATGATACCGAGACTGGCCTGGCACGAGTGACCGACGCCGACTCCCTGGACAGTATCGCTGGCACATCGGCACGGCACAACCTACTTAGGCCTGAATTGCTGTTAGCATGGTACATGAACCACAAGACCAGGATAAATTGAGTTAGCACAGCTTGGTCGACAGTGACATTCAAAAACCTGCATCTCTTTGGAGAGTTTACAGAGGCGTCCTCGCAAGAGGATTATACCTGCTACCAGGGAAATGCATCCAACATCTTGACATTCTGTCCATGCATGCCTTTGTTAGCAGTCGCTCAAGCGCGGTACCTCTGGCTATGGGGTCACGTGATGCCCCTGTGAGGAGGGCACCTGGGCCCACTGCCCTCCCAAAACGGTCTTAGCGCAGTTTAGCCTCGCGCTGGCTTTTCGTAACCAAGTCTGAGAAGGTTTGACCCTGGGCTCTCCCTCCAGCACTGAGCACACAACCCCCAGTGTCGAGGGAATGACCAGAAAACGCCGTTCGCTGTGCAAGACTGGGGCTTAATCGACATTTTTAATTGCTCGGTGGGTTTATGTGCTGGTTTTGGATGAGCTCCCCCCCTCCCGACCCGCCCGCGGCCGACGACAAATATTTTGGCGCTGGTACCAAGCCCCGACGCCCTGCAACGGAGAGCTGAGCAACATCCATCCCCCATCGCGAACGCGAACTGGCGCGACAAGGCCGCCGGCCCATCGAGAAACACCACGCCCCATCCCACCAACCCCTTCCGATCCCGATCCGCCGCTGCCCGTCGCTTCGGACGGCCCTCTGCAATCGCTGCCCGCCATGGCCTCGACCGGGCCTGTCGACCCCCAGCTCAACGGCGTCGCTTCAGCGTCGCGTCCCGAGTCGCCGGCCTCCGTCAATTCGTCGACCAAGCGGAAGCGCGATGCGAGCGACGACGGCTCCCCCGACCCGGACCACACCCCGCGGGGAGCCCTCAAGCCTCTCGTCAACGGCGTGCACAAACGTCGGGACGAAAAGCCATTGATTCGCGACTTGTTCGATGCCCTTCAAACGTATGCGCCCCACCTCTGCTTGCAACGGCAACAGGCCCTCGCAAATGGCCCTCCTTGCTTGTCCCATCAAGAGTCAAGCGCACCGCTAACCCCATCATCCAGCATCGAGCCCCCCAGCACTGCCCTTCTCAAGCGTCCCCTCCCCGACCCTTCCCACGAGGGCGAGCCATCGGCCAAGAAGCCCAAGTCGGGCGACGATGACACCAAGCCCGTCACCATCGCCGACAAAATATCCCACGATGCCTACGCCGACGTCGAGGAACTGTTTCGCGATCTGAACCACGTCACCAAGGCCCGCGTGCAGGAGCTCGAAGCCGTCGCACCCGGTGCCCACCCTTCCTCCAATGACGATGACATCGCCAAGGTGGCCGACTTCAAGAGCAAGGCCTACGAGCTCTGGAGACGCGAAATGGCGTACCCCAACGTCCCGCGCCTCTCGACCAAGCTGAGCCTGCGAGATACCCCTACGAGGGCACCCGGGGGCGTCGTCTTGACCATGACGGGTGCGGCTCCCACCTTGAGGCCGCTTTTCAGCCGTCTCCAGCATGCCACGACGCCCGACGGCACGCTCAAGGCGATCCCGGTCGACGCACTGCCGCACGGCATCACCGCGACTCGGATCCTTCCCGAAGCCACGGCGGGATCCGAGAAGAATGGTCGCTCCCTCACGCTCGGAGAGCTGTTTCCGTCACCCCGCAATCTTCCCCCCCTCCAGCCCCCCAAGGCCCCCAAGAATACCACCAAGGGAAATGTCTTGGGATTCTACAACCCGGAACTGACGGAAAAGTCAAAGTACCGCTCCGGGACGTACTTCTCCCAATCCCTATCGGCAGGGCACTGGCTCGACTACAGCCATGCGACGCCGACGACGCACGCAAAGACCAAGCAGCGCGAGCGAGCCCAGAGCCTGGCTGGACACAAGCCATCCTCTACGGAACTCGAGATGTCGGAGATGGAGGCCCTCTTCCGAGGAGCCTTTTCCAGCTTTGCGCCCTCCAAGGACGACTCGGCAGCCATGATCTCGTCTCGCCAGGTGGGCCGCGTTTGGTGGACGAGGGTCGGTCATCGGAACTTTGACAAGCTTGTCGAGGCTGAGATCGCCGAGGACAACGAGGAGAGCGACGTCCCCGACCCGGCAACCGGCGCCGAGTTTGACGAGGAGCGCGTCAAGGCCATCATTGACCACTGGGACGACGAAATGGTGGATCCGAGCTTGGAAGAGGCGCTGGGCAAGAAGGAGGACGAGGAGAGGGGCCTTGATGCCGTTCTGGACGATATTTCCGACATGATCGATACCCTGGCATCTTACCAGCGCAATCGCAATCTGGCGCTGCCCACCAGCCAGGACAGATACTCGGCCGACCCTGTCAATGGCGACATGCTCCGGAACGGAAGCCTCTCGCACCAGCCGAGCGAAGAGGAGATGGTGACCTACGAGGCGCTCAAGGCGCAGCTCACGTTGATTATCAAGACGCTGCCGCCCTATGCAGTGGCTCGACTCAATTCGGACCAGCTCGCCGAGCTTGCTGTCAGCACCAAGATCGAGGTCCGCACGGACGAATACAAGGGCGTCATGGAGGAGGACGAGCCGGCTCGTCTCGCACGACAGGCTGCGCAAGCGGCAGCCAGCAACACGCAACGGCAGCAGCAGAGGGCCTCGAATGCCGGGGTTGCCAATCAATATCCCGCCCAGCAATATCCCGGCCATTTCGTGCCCAATCCGCGGCCGATCGCCAACGCTCAGCATTTCCCCCAGACTCCTGTCCGTCCCCAGGTCCCTCCTCCCTACCAGCAACGGCCGCCGTCGACCGTTCCCATCCCCCAACCGCAGTACAGCCATCAGCGACCGCAGCCGGCGTCTCAGTATCGGCCACAGACCTTTGCACCCCAGCTGGCCAAGGCACAAACGCCCTATGGGCATTCCAATATGCAACCTTATACCGCCACTCCCACCCAGCCCCGCATGCAGCCGCATCCCGGGAATTACATGTCGCCCGCTGCTAGCCCGGCGAATAGGTACCCACCGGGTTACCAGGGAGGCTACCAGCAGCCTCACCAGCAGCCGCATCAGCCAATCCACCCCCAGCACATGCAGATTCCTCAACATCCAAACAACATGCAGCACAGCGGGCACTCGCCACGCCCTATCCAGGCCCAGCATGCTCAAATGGTGCCGCATCCTCAGCAGCACATGCAGCACCCTCCACAACAGCCATACTCGCCATATGCCAATGGCCAGCAGCTACCGCGGAACATGTCTCCGCAAATCGCGCCGGCGCATAGCTACAACCACACGCCCACGCCACCGCAGCAGCACCAGCAGCCCCGGCAGGGTTCGTACGGCAGTCCAGCGATGCAACCCGGCGCGATCCAGCGCCCATACGGAGGCGGCGCTCCCCAGCCTAGCCCGATGCAGCAGGGCGTCCGCCCCGGCGGCCTCACGGGGTACGCGACGGTCATGCCCGACGGCCAGCACCGCCAGATCATGGAGCAGGCCCGGGCCCGAGCCGACGCCGAGAACCGCGCCATGGGCCACATGGGCAAGGTAGCGCAGGGCGAGATCTCGGGCCTCGCGGGCATCGGACTGGGCGGGACTTATGATGTCAACAAGATCGCGGCGGCCAAGATGCAGATGGGCACCAACATGTCGCCCAGCCCGCGGATGCAGATGCAGCAGCAGCCCATGAACGGCATGGGCATGCAGGGGCCGAGCCTGAGCCCGATGCCGCAGCACGCGATGCCGAGTCCGGTGCAGAGGCAGATGCAGCAGCAGCAGCAGCAGCAGCAGCAGCACGGTGGGCAGATGCAGCAGCAGGGATTTAAGCCGCCTACGGCTCCTGCCCCGGCCTAGAGGTCGCCGGTTCCGGGGGGGCTGCGATCCGGCGGGCAGATGCAGCAGGGGCCGAGGTTGAGCCCGCTGCCGCAGCACACGATGCCGAGTCCGGTGCAGAGCCAGAGGCAGCAGCAGCAACATGGTGGGAAGATGCAGCGGCATGGGCTCTAAGCCGCCCAGGGCTCCTGCCCCGGCATAAGGGTCGGCGTCGCAGGGGTCGAGTGGCCGGAAGGCACGATAAATGACGAGGTGAAAAGGAGGATTCCAACGGCTGGAAGAAGGATACCCAGCGTTGCAAAACCATGGAAAGAGAGGAAGTGGAGGGGGAATACTAGGAGACCTAGAGGAGGTCGTGATGGTAATGAGGTTCGGGGCTGAGTGGGTAGTTACCCAAGCTCTTGGGTTGAATTGCACCCAATGCAGGGAGAATGAGAGGGGGTTTCTTTCGGATTCTTGGTTTCTGGCTTGGGTTAGGGCAGGTATTTCAGGCACCCACCAGGGTCGGTCGGGGGACAACATCACAGCGATGATGATACATTTCGTTGCGTTGCGTTGGGGGAGAGAGCGAGAGAGGCGGCTGCTGTTGTGAAGGGCAGGCAGGCAAAGGGGAGGACGCAAAACAATGGAAGGGAAAGGGGTGGGGTGAGAGGGGGTTTGTTTGTTTGCTTGTGTCTGGTCGAGATGGTCAGGGCAAGCATTCTTGTGTTAGTAGTGTATAGATGGTGAGAAGGCCTTCTTTTTCTCTCTATCTCTCTCTTGATCCCTTGCTTTCTGTGCTGGGTTGGTTACAAGGTGGGGAAGGTGGGTGGTCAGCAAAAAAGACTGGGTGTTGGCTGTGAGGGGGTGGGTTTGTACGCAGTATGGTCCTCTCTTTTCTTTGCGTGCGTTGACCGCGTTGACCGCGCGTGTGTGTGCATTGCCTGTGTCAAGATAAGTTGGAGAGGTGGTTCGGGTTAATAGATCGAGAAATAATCTGTTTCATGTGGTTAACCCGGGTACGTGGTCCGGCCTGCTTTTGTGAACACCCCTCCTACTGTGCCTACCGAGGCTCCCGAGGTTCTGTGGGGTCCTGGTTGCATTTTCAAGACCTGTTGCTCTCCAAGTCAAGAAGGACAGATGCTAAAAGGAAAAAGAGTTGGGTATCATTTCCGCCGTCTAATCCGAATTCTAATCTCCTTGCTCATGTCTAAAGTTGTGAGTTGCGTATCTCACGGCCAGAAAATATACGTCCTAATCCGACCTCACTTTGTCCCCTTTTCATCCCCCCGCTGCTGCGCAAGACTCGCCTTGATGGCCCTCAGCTCGGCCAGCACCTCCTCCTGAAACGTATCGTAGCTCTCCATGTACAGATGCCTCAGCCCAAACGCCACTTCAATAGCAATCAAGATGATGATGATCCACTCCAGCCTCGTGCTGTGCTTCTCGCTCGACATCTTCTCGCTGATGTCCAGCACCTCCTGGGCCACGCTGACCACCTCCTGGGCATACGTCATCTTGTCGTTCAGCGTCTTGATGCGCACCCCGACATCGAGCGCCTTGCCAATCTTGGCGTAGTACGTCTCGAGCCGCTCCTCGCCCGCATCCCAGAATATGTCGGGCAGTGCGTCCGTCAGGTCGTTGTAGTGGTTGAGCTGGCTGCGCAGGTTGAGCAGCTCACCCGTCTTTTGCAGGATCCAGCCGCGCGACAGCGGCGCCTGCAGCCCGCGCGACAGCTGGTCGGGTATGTGCCGCGTGCTCTCGAGGTAGCGCGTCAGCGAGCTCTCGAGCACCGCCAGCTTGGTGCTGCGCGCGAGCCCCGACGAGAAGGCGATCTTGGCGAGCGTCGTGTCGAGCCGGTCGCGCGCCTCCACCTCGCGCCGGATGCCGAGCACCACGACGTCGCCGCTCACGCGCGACTGGTCCTGCTCGGCGTCGAGGACGAAGTCGAGGTCCTCGGTCTCTTTGTCGGCGACAAAGGGCGACCCGGCCGCGCGGAGGAGGTGCTTGGTCGCGAGCGTGTTGACCACGTCGGGCGGCAGCGCCCAGGTCACGACGGTACCCGAGGGGAAGACGAAGATGTCGCCCTGGTTGAGCCCGCGCGCGTGCACGACCTCGGCGGTCTCGAAGCCGGTGCCGTCGGGGTCGAGCTGGAAGCCGTGGTTCGCGAGTATGTCGGCCACCATGTCCATGTCGAACGACTCGGCGGCGCAGACGGCGCTGATGGTCGAGCTGCCGTCTTCGGGGGTATCGGCCGCCGTGGGCGCTCCCGTGGCGGGGACGCCCTTTTGGGCCACGATGGCTACGCGGTGGAGCGAGTTCCTGAGGGGGAGCTTTCGCTTGCTGTGTGAGGTTGCAGCCGTGGTTGTCTTGCTGCTCGGGGTGGCTTTGGCGATGCCATCGTCGCCGTTACGAGTTGACCGATCGCCGTTCTGCTGGAGGAAGGCGTTGGACGTGAAAAAGGTCCGTCGGCGAGGAAGTTCGGCAGAGGCGGTCTTGTGAAAGTGCCGTCGGGCCAGTGGCCGACTGGCGAGCGAGGTGAAGCATCGGATGGTTGCGCCGCCGCATGGTGCGGCCCGGAGGGTTGGCAGGGCTGATAGGATCATCTCGGCGGTGCCATTGGTTCGAAGTCGCCGTATCCGAACGGGCGTGCAAGATTTGATCTTGAACAGACTCTCAAGGTTGACGGGGAGGGGGATACGTTTTTTTTTGGAGATGGCCGTCGACAACCGACCTGCCGAAGATCCCACCCCTGACAGTGGACAGGGCCAGTGACGTATCCCCGCCGAGGCGGCAAAGAGATGTCGCGCAGTGTCCCCTTTCAGCGCTGCCCCCCTAAGGCCCAATGGTGCTGTAGGCTTGGGCTTCCACGTTTCTACCTCAAAAGTGCGAATAGCGTCATCTGATCACAACACTACGCTGCCGCTATGGACCTCGACATTCGCGTCGAGGACTACCTCGACGACAAACTCCAGTCTACCGCCGACTTCGAACACCTCGACACCCTCCTCAGCAGCGTCGAATACCAGCGCAGCCAGCTCCAGTCGCAGCTCGACGATGCCACGCGCGAACTCGACGACGCCCGACGCTCGGCCGACGAGCGCCAGACCGACCTCGCCGCCCAGATTGACGAGTTCGAGAAGCTGCAGCACAGCATCGACGTCCGCCTCCAGATAGTCGCCGCCTCCGACGCCCCTGACGAGGCCATCCGCCGGCTTGAACAGCCCATGAAGAAGCTCCACCGGGTCGACCTCGCCCACCGCTACCTCGTTCTCCTCAAAGATGTCCAAGACCTCCGCTTGGCTGCCCGCGCACAGCTTCCCCAGGATCCAAAGGCAGCCCTCGAGCCATACACGACGCTGAAGCAGCTCTCGTTGCGCCTCAAGGAGCTGCAGCGCCCCGCCGACGGCGCCGCTGTACATCTCGTCAGCCATGTCGAGTCCGTGACGGCCACACTATGGGACGAGATGAAGAAGACCATGTACGACGAACTGGAGGCCGTCCTCAAGCAGCGCGGCTGGCCCAATGTCGACCCAGACTCGGACGTGGACGAGGAATGGCTGCAATGCTTTGAGAAGCTGGTCGACCTCCAAGTCCCCGAGGTGCTCTACTCGCCCGGAGTGGTTTCCCTCCTCCCCATGGACGTCATGGCCAAGATATTCGTCACCGAGTTCAAGTTCCATTTCATGAGCGACAAGCCAACGAGCAATCCGCAGGCCATCGGTGCCCACTGCTTCCCGTGGGTCATTGCTCTCGTCGAGAAGTGGGAGGGCTTCCTGAGGGACAACTTTGGCCCGACGCTCGCCTCGAAATTCAGCGACACGGCCATCGCGCGCAAGATGATCTACATGGACCCGGTGTGCGCCTTTATCACGTCGATGCTGCCGGTCGTGCGGGAAAAGATCGCCGTGACCATGGAAGAGGCCGTCAGCAACCCGGCTTTCCTCAGCAGTCTCATGAGCCAGCTCATGACATTTGACGAGAGCATCCGGTTGGAGTTTAGCTACGACGGGGGCGATGAGGAGAATGGTTGGGGTGGGCTGACGTCCGAGGTGCTTAACGCTCACTTCGACACATGGTTGCAGGCCGAAAAGTCGTTTGCCCTGGAGAGGTACCGTTCCATCATGGCCACACCAGACGCGAGGACGATCGACTACGACTTTGCCATGGCCGGCAAGACTAAGCCCACCTTTGCTGCCGTCCGCGTCATCGATCTGCTGCGAAAGGTCACGACGCAGTATGAACGCGTCAAGCGCTTTTCGCACCAGCTCAAGTTTCTCATCGACATCCAGCTTAATATCCTGGACGAGTACCACGACCATCTTAGGGGCACCCTCGAAGCCTATCTCAGCATCACCTCCACCGTCGGCAGGGCGTTTGGCGTGACAAAGGAGCAGATTGCCGCCCTCGAAGGCACAGGCGCTCTCGAAACCCTGTGCAAGGTCTACGGCAGTGCTGACCACGTCGTCAACACCCTCAAGGACTGGAGCAACGAAGAGGTACACCAGCCCTATCCTTCCCGCGGTCACTGTCCACACTAACAGCACTAGTTCTTCGTCTCCCTGTGGGAACGACTCCAAAACCGCGCCCGCTCAAGCGAGGACCAGAGCAATCTCGCCGGCGGCATGAGCTACGACCACGTCAAGGACCGTACCTCTTCCGCCGTTGGCTCCGAGGAAGACGGCGGTGTTTTGTTTGACGAGACCATTGCGGCCTACAGCGCTCGTAGAAAACGAGCCGAAGAGTTTCTCTCGGAAGCTCTGATCGAGTCCCAGCGCAAGGCGTTTCGCGCCTACCTTCAGCGAGCGCATTGGACTACAATTGTTGATGACCCGTCCGCCATCGACTCGGCCATGCTGGCTGTCACGGCTGAGCTGGATGAACCCCTGAGGGTATGGTTTTCTCCCCATCATGGCTCTGCTGCTTGCTGACCACCACAGATTCTCAAGCGCGATCTTGATTTCTTATCCAAGGCGCTCGGAACGGCCGTCTTACGTCGCGTCTGGCGCCAGGCTCTCGAGCGATTGAACAGCACGCTCTGGAGCGACGTCCTTATGAGCCACAAGTTTACCGTCGCTGGGGCGGCGCAGTTCAAGCAGGACGTCCGCGCCATCTCGACGCTCGTGGAGCGGTACATCCCGGACGGTTCCAGCTCGCTGGGAAGTCTCTGCGACGCCATCCGGCTCTTGAATCTTCCGATGGAGGCAGCCGAGGAGGGAGCGCTGTCGCTCAGGGCGGCGACGGACCGTGTGTTTACGGACAACACCGAGGCGAAGAACCTCCTGGATGAGCTGGGCATCGATTCGTTGACTCCGGCGCATGCGAGGCAGATTTTGCAGCGGAGGGTGGAGAATGCAGAGTAACCAGGGCCGATGTCCCTTTCCAAGCGACATGTCGTGGTAGGCCATTCCCAAATGACAGACAACATTGCAGCTGTGTATGCTCCGAAAGTGACCTCAGGGGAGTCAACAAGACCTCCACTCCGATATGCATCAAACCACCATGCTTCTTGTATATATGCATCAATTGAGACTCCGATCACGCAATTGCAGCCCTTTCAGGAACAATTGGCATCTGCACCACACCAGCTCCAGGGGCATTGCAACTCTCTCCATTGACTTTCAAACGGCAAACGGTGGACCACAACTCACTCACCATTTCTCTACACATTTGAAGGCCATATAAGAGTATTCACAAGGTGATATTGTGAACCTTTACCACTCAAAAAAATAAAACGATCTCGTCCCCATTTCCCAATACCCCCAGATCAAGTCACCTCGATTTTAACCGTCCACCTCCCCCACCTCCCCTGACGAGGGCCTTCAATCTTCATCCCTCACCTCAACCCTCACAATGGCCGACTCTGTCGCCGACGTCGACGCCCAAGAAGGCAACAGCTCCAGTCTCCAAACTGCCAAAGACCTCTTCTCCGGAGCCGCAGGTGGAATTGCCCAAGTTCTCATCGGTACCACCCCCCGTCCCATCCCCCCAATCAACCAACCAAACTAACCCCCACCCCCAGGCCAACCCTTTGACATTGTCAAAGTCCGCCTCCAAACCTCCACCGCCTACCCCACCGCCCTCTCCGCCGCCACCTCTATCTACCGCCACGAAGGCGCCCTCGCCTTCTACAAAGGCACCCTCACCCCCCTCCTCGGCATCGGCGCCTGCGTGTCCATCCAGTTCGGCGCCTTCCACGCCGCCCGCCGCTACCTCGAAGATCACCGCCACCCCTCCCTCGCCGGTACCCCCCTCAGCTACTCGCAGTACTACCTCGCCGGCGCCTTCGCCGGCGTCGCCAACAGCGTGCTCTCGGGCCCCATCGAGCACGTACGCATCCGCCTGCAGACGCAGCCGCACGGCGCCGGCCGCCTCTACGCCGGCCCGTGGGACTGCGTGCGCCAGCTGCGCGGCCACGGCGCGCTGTACCGCGGCCAGGCCGTCACGGTGCTGCGCGAGGCGCAGGCGTACGGGCTGTGGTTCCTGGCGTTTGAGTGGATGATGAACGCGGACGCGGCGCGCACGGGAACGGCGAGGAAGAAGATTGCCAGCTGGAAGGTCGCGCTGTATGGCGGGCTGGCGGGCGAGGCGCTGTGGCTCGGGAGTTATCCGCTGGATGTGGTCAAGAGCAAGATGCAGACGGATGGGTTCGGGAAGGGGCAGAGGTACAAGACGATGAGGGATTGCTTTGCGCAGACGTTTAGGGCGGAGGGGGTGAGGGGGTTTTGGAAGGGGATCGGGCCGACGCTGTTGAGGGCGATGCCGGTGAGCGCGGGGACGTTTGCAGTGGTGGAGGCGACGATGAGGGCTATTAACTAGGGGGGGTTGGCCGGTCGAGGAGGGGGATGGGTTTGGTGCTGGATATGCCCTGCGAGGGGAGCAGGTGGAGCAATAGTCAGTGGGATTTGTGTACATACAGCCAGCGAGTATATACCCTCATGGGGGAGAGCAGAGAATGATGACATGGCGAGTCCTGTTGATCAGACTAAAGAACGGGAGGGTCCATCACCACAGAGACCATTTCGAACAACAAAAGTGAGGAACAACTGGGGCTGGATCGATTCACGGTGTACATCCTAGTAAGCCGCCGAGTCTTGAATTGATGATACCCTTCTGAAAGTTGAATTCGAGGCTGTAGCAATGGCGCCTTCATCATCCCAAGCGCCTTCACCCCCTCACCCCTCCCTTCTTCCCCCCCTCCGCCTGCTGCGCCGCCTCAATCTGAATCGCCTCCTTCAGCTTCCCCACCACCTCGGGCTGGCTCGCAAATGCTCGCTCCAGCATCTCCTCCAGCTCCCTCTCCACCTTTGCCAGGCTCCTCCCCCCCGCCTTCCTCGCCCCGGCGGGCGCCTCATTCACCGCCGCGGCCCACCGCCTCGTAAACGCATAGATGCTCTGCCGCAGCTGCTCATCCAGCTGCTCGCTCGCATCCTGTACCTCGGCCCCACCACCACCACCGCTCGCCCCGGCAACGGGTGTGCCCGTCCTCGAAGCCGACGACCAGTACGACGACCCGGGGATATACGTCGTCAGCGAGCCGAGCAGGCCCATCAGGTTGTGCGGGCGCCGCAGCAGCGTGTCCCAGATCTGGCCAAAGTGCTGCATGTTGGTGAGGCTGCCGCTGCTGCGGACGTCGCCGATCTCGAGGGCGAGGAGCTCGTTCTTGAGGAGGAGGAGGTTCTTGATCAGGAAGAGGTCGGGGTCGGTGCTGTTGTTCTTGGTGGACTTGATGCGCGCCTCGGCGCGGAGGAGGGAGGCGATGGACTCCTTGACGATTTTGAAGACGACGGGGCTGTCGCGTTGCTGCGGGGGGTTGTTAGGGGTGGTTCTCTCAATGTGAAATTCGGAGGTGGGGGGCTTACGCATCGCTCCTTGGGCATGGCCTGGTCAAACATGATCAGGAGCTCTACGGCTCGTCGCACGGGGGGGAAGGCGTTGGATGAGGCTTCGCCGTTGGCGGGGGGTCCGATCTTGAGGGCCTCGGGCGGGACGACACCGCGCGAGATGGACTTTGCGATTTCTGCCTCGAAGAAGGCGTCGGTAAAGGTCCACAGGTGTTCGGTCAGGATGCGCGCCGTGAGTTCCCGGCAGTGATTGGCAAAGGGGGTCTCGTCTTCGTCATAGTCGACGAGGAGGTACTCGTTGGTGAGCCACCCCAGCACGTTGCAGATTGTCCGCAGGTCGCTGCCTTGAAGGACGGACTGCATGTTTGTCGCGATGGGCGCGATGTTGGTTCCCGTCACCAGACCGCCGCGATATTGGGCCTTGAGGGCCGCAAAGACAGACTTTGGGTCGCTGGAGAATTGGGACTCGACGGCGAAGATCCTCCTGAATAGCGAGCTCTCGTTGTGTGACCGTTCGAAACACTGCTTGACAAAGTTCCGCACCCCTGATTCTGTCGACGGACCCACGGCTTCCGCCTTGAAGGCTGCCTGCTCGTGCTGGGTGATGGGCTTCAGGTCGCGGTCCCGGGCTGCCCAGTAGGCATGGAAGAGATTGGTTGCCGTGTTGGCAAACGTGTCAAAGTTGGGATTGGATAAAGCGTGGCCGTTCTCGTCGTAGGTGCTCCGCACAACCCGTTGGAGGTTGGGGATCAGAGAATATCCGTCCATAAGCATCTCTTCGAAGCGGCCGTAGGCAAGAGCATGACGGGCCGACTCGGATTGAGTCGCGGCGATATGTTTGGAGATTTCGGCCGACACCTTGTCCAGACGGTTGGTAAAGCCGACTTCCAAGAGGTGTAGTGCCTTGGTCAGGAGGGCTTGGTAGCGCGCAAGATATGCTTCCGCATCGCGATATGAAGTCTGTGGGGCGTTAGTTTATGTAACGTTGCGCCTTGGACACTCGATAGGCCTACGTTTTTGGACATAAAGGCAATGCAGGCCTCGAGATTCTCCAGAACCTCGCCAAAAGCGTCATCGTCAACAAGGCGACCTGCCCCTGGTGCATTAAGTCGCCTGGTAACGTTGTCGAGGTACGAGTAGTAGTATAGATCGGTGCCAACCTCGTCGACGAGCACTTGCAGGCGTTTTTGTTCGGAGAGCAGGTCGTCACATTGTGCCTTGAAGGTCTTGGTCTGTTCCTCGACAGCCCGGAAGGACTGGCAGAGGGTTTCGAGCACCTGAAGAGTGCCATCCGCATCGTCTATCAGGGTGCCCAGATGGCGCTCCGTCATGGCCAGCTGGTCATGGTAGAGACTGGCCCTGTGTCAGCCACCGGTGATGTGTGAAGGTATCGCTTGCACATACGTGTATTCCTGCTGGCTCGCTTCCAACAGCTCGTCCTCGAGGATGTCGCCGTAGAGGTCCCCCTCGAAAAGGTCGGCTGGGGGATCGGGTATGGCCAAAGCTTCCCACGCGGCATTGCGCCCTTTCCTCCTGCGCTTCTTCTTGGAGCCGCCCCTTGAGGTTTGTGCTGCCACGATGTGGTACAGGTCCGAGTATGACTTTGCCCTCCGGACCAAGGTGGCTTCGGGGGGGGTGTTGGGGTCGTCACGGTCCTCGGCGAGGGTCGAGAGAGGGAGGGTAATGTCGGTCTCTGCGGCGCCCTGTCGAGAAGATTATGCGTCAGCAGCCGACGCCCTCCAAGTTTGGGGCACATCACCGACATTTGGCGGCTGCAGCAGCGACTGCTTGCGCCGGTGGCCAGAGGGCTGGGGGCCGGGAGCGGGTGCTGGGCGTTGCTCCTGGAAATCAGACACAACCCAGTGGTCGTACATTTTCGGACAATGGGCGACCCACGGCGGGGCTTCCGGTCGTCAGTGTCGAGTGGTGGGCAATTGGGACGGTCGGGCCATGGCACGAGAGTCGAGGCGTAGTGGGGTGTCTTTGGCCGGTGGAAGCCGTGGACGCGGCGACTGACGTCCGGCGACAATCGACAATCGGCCCCGTGTCCGGACAGTCCCAGCCGCCCCTCCTCGCACAGTCCCCAGGGCATCCACCCCCTAAAGCCGCCCACTGCCAAGCTTCTCCAACGCCCAAGCTCCCAAGCCGATGGCAAACGAGGGACGGGACAGAGGTTGAGCCTGCATCCGGCTCAAGCTCAAAGCAAAGAAACTCCAATGTGGTCGTCGTCGTCGTCGTGGTGAGGTCACCACCACCCAACACCAAGCCGCGTATACTATATCCACCAGACCCTGGATGCTGTGCATGAGTCTGGTTCGAGAACAGGTCGTGACCAACTGCAGTATCCGACCTCAGCAGCATGGCGCCTCCCATGCTCACCCGGCTGGCCCTGCGCCGGTCGTGCCCCCGCCAGCTCAATAACACCTCACGATGGGTTCGCCACGCCAGCAACGGCAACAGCAGCACGGCTACGCCAAATGCGCGCTTCCCACGTAAATACATCGTGGCCGTCGTCGGCGTGTCCGGGGCCGCCCTCGCCGCGGCGCCCTTTGTCATCGATCGCTTCGTCAACACCGAGGCCCCCGCCGAGCCGGAGAAGCCCGAGCTAGTCTTTGAGAAGCCGATCCGGAGGTCGGCCTCGCCCGAGGAAGCCCGCGAGGCTCTGAGCTCGCAACACCTGCAGGTCAAGAATGCGTGGGAGCATCCCGGCGTCTACGCATGGGGTTCCAACGGTGGGAGGGTGGTGGATCCCGAGTCCAGCGAGCCCGTCGTCAAGACGCCCAAGCGCCTCCGCTACTTTGATGGCCAGCTCCTCCGGGATCTCAAGCTCGATCAGAACTTTGGTGCCGCCATCACGGAGAAGGGCGATCTGGTTCAGTGGGGCGTCGCCTTTGACCCAGCCGCCACATCCCCGGTTGCCACGCTCCGAGGTAAAGACCTCGTCAAGATTTCCCTCTCTCGGGATCGCATCATCGCCCTCTCCAGGGACGGGTCCGTCTATTCCGTCCCCGTCTCCAGCCAAGCCCAGAAGGCGGGCGAGAAACCCTCGGAAGGCTCCTGGGTGCCGTTCTGGTCCGGACGGTCCAGCGTGAGCTACAGCCCGCTAGCACCGGCCGGCCTCGGTTGGGGCGAGAAGATTGTCGACGTCAAGTGTGGGCTCGACCATTGCTTGCTGCGCACATCCAAGGGCCGTGTCTTCTCGGCCGCCGCGAGTTCTCAGAGCTTCCCTTCGCATGGCCAGCTCGGTGTCCCAGGCCTCACGTGGCAGACGCGACCCAAGGGTCCGTTTTACCAGCCCCACGAGGTGGAAGGGCTGGGCGGACATGCTATCAAGAGCATCGCGGCCGGCGACTTCCACTCGCTCGCTCTCGACAAGAACGGCCAAATATACGCCTTTGGCGACAACTCGTATGGGCAGCTCGGCTCCGAGACGCTTCTCGGTCGCCCCTTTGTCGACAACCCGACGCCGGTGAGAGTGGATAAGCTCTACCGCGGGAGCGGCCTTGCGCCCAGGGTGACGTCGATCGCGGCTGGCGGTCTCAACAGCTTCTTCACGGTCGACGCGACCCCTATTGCCCAAGACAGGGCAACGGCCGTGCAAGGGCGCACCGTCGCCGAGACGTGGGCGTGTGGCGAGGGCATCAAGGGGACCCTCGGAAACGGAAAATGGACGCACATTTCGGGCGTGCCCACCAAGATCAAGGCGCTGTCGGACCTTAGCGAGTACAGCGAAAGGACCAACACCGTGGTGCCCATCCGGATCGCCCAGGTCGCCGCGGGCGGCTCGCACGCCTGCGCCATCCTCGACAATGCGACCAACGTGTCGGCCGAGCAGTCCAGGTCGAGCAGCGACACCAACTTCGGGCGGGACGTCATGTGGTGGGGCGGCAACGAGTTTCACCAGCTGGGCACCGGAAAGCGAAGCAACCTCAACACGCCGACCTACATCGCCCCTCTGGACGGTCAAGAGGCTGGAGAATCGGCTCGCTTCCAGCTCACACCGAGGCGGACGGCGCGCCTCGGCGAAGGAGGCTCGGGCAGGAAAGTGAGCATGGAGCAAAAGGTGGAGCTGGGGCGGCAGGTCACGGCCGTCTACTCTAGCACGTAGATTCGTTTGGCGCAGAACAGTCACCAGAAGCCAGCAAAACGGAATATTGTGCGTTGGGCGTGGACTGTGTATTGGAACTCGGGACAGCCGCTGTTTGATTAGGGATGGCTTCGGTGGGCGATGGAGGAAGTCTGGGAGGCCGTGTACGATTATACGTGTAAGATTGCCATCTTGATGACTCCATAGACTCCTCCAATCCCATCTACCACCTCGACTCCAACATGCTGATTCCCAGACCCGGCTGGACAATGTCGATGACCTGTGGGATGATACGCCCCAGACAGCCCCATGCCAAGTTGGGGTGAGACAGGGCGAGACAGGTGTATTTTGGGACGTGGACATGCCGCCGACCAACGGGACTCGTTTCGTCGCAACCACAAGCCGATAGGCTGGGCTTCTTGGCCCAAACAGAGATGCAGCAGAGAAGGAGGTGTTTCGCGGGGTGGAGAGAAGCCGCTGCGGGGCGTCAAAGTGCACCAGATTCTCTCAGGAACGGGGCGCTCTCAGGAACGGGGCGTAACCTGGACCCGTGGGAGGCTTCCTTGGCCCCCCCTCCCCCTTTGGCCCGACCGTCCCGACGGTCCCGGCCCGTGGGAATTGGGGTGACACAGGGATTCCTCTGGAGTTTCTTGTCTATTCCGCCCCCAGCAGAGTGCAGCAGTGCAGCTTAGTGCAGCCGACTTAGGCCCGTTTGGGAAAGACGTCGTTCCTCGTGGGAAAGGTTGATTTGGATTCAGTCTCTGGGCGTCATTTTCCCCTTCTCCCATGGCCCATCTGCCCATCTGCCATTCGTTCTCCTTATCCTCGCCCCCATCTTCTGCCTGCAGATTTCCATGTGCGCCTGCGAATCCATCCATCCTCTCGTGCCTCTCTCTCACTACCACTCCCTCCCTCTCCCCCACTCCCACGTCCCAACCAGACCAGGGCGCACGGGGGCCGAAAAACACGCAGCCTGGGTCCGTCCCCCTTGACTGTTTGCCCCTTTCGTCTTATACGACCCATCCCTGTCGTCTTTTCTCATCTCAACCTCGACTCCGCGTTGGCGATTCGAGACCCCTAACCCACGCAGCCTACCACGCCATATCGAGCCTTGGGTTTTTGGTTCTTGTTGTCTTCTGAGATTGCTTCCTTCCTCGTCCGACTGAGCATCAACCCGAGCGCCCAAAGTTCCGAGGCCTTCGACCACTTCTCAGACAGGAGGGGTTTCCGGCTCAATTCTGAATTACCCCTCCAACTTTCCCATCTTTCATCAAGCATCACCACGCTGCCTGCCTGCCTCCAGGTCGACGTCAGAACTGCGACACGCACCAAAGCAACCATTCGGAATAATCATCATCTGCCAGCCAACATCTTGGGCCGCTGCGCCCCGTTCGCCCGTCGCCGGCCCCCTTACAGCCCCAGCAGGCATCCCATCCGCGCACCACCTCTGCGCACAAAACCACCATGGACCGCCTCCCGCGCTTTCGGCGCAAGCAACCGACCATCATCACCCCGACCAGCATCGAGGGTAAAACCACGCCTCCCCCTGGCGACCTCCAGGTCCTCCCCCCATCCCGCCCATCCCACAAGCTCGGCCCCTTCCGATCCCTGATCCGATCCTCGGCCAAGCGCGCGCGCGACTCCCCGCCAGCATCGCTCCCCCATTCCCCCGCCCACGCCGCCTGCCTCGCTCCCGAGAACCTCATCGGCCGCCCCGTATCGCCCATGTCCCTCAAGATGGACTATTCCGACCAAAGCGGCCGAGCGCCGACAGCATCCTTCCCGATCCCCGCCTTCCTGGAGCTGACGGAGCACCGTAAGTCTTTTCCGGCCCCTCGTCACCCGAGGCTCACGCTGACCACCCCTACCATATACAGAGATCGAAGCCAAGTTCGCGCAACTAACCTCGCTAGAGCGCGATCGCACGGCTCAGGCTACGGAGAACCCCGAACCCGAGTTCCGCTGGGCGCGCCCGGTGGGACCGCACCTCCGGCTGCTGGACCGATACGCCAACATCCACCCGTGGCAGAACCACCGGGTCAAGCTCCGGGTCCCCGAGGGCAAGAACGACTACATCAACGCTTCGCCCATCGTGCTACACCCGTCACCGCGGCCCGGCAGCGGGCAGGCCGAGCCGGATCGCTACATCGCCATGCAAGGCCCCAAGACGGCCAGCATCGACCACGTCTGGCGCATGGTCTTCGAGCAGACCGAGAGCCCCGCCGTCATCGTCATGCTCACCGAGACGCACGAGGGCGGCACGGAAAAGTGCTCGCAGTACTTTCCCCGCTCCGAGGACCCTCCCTTTGAGATCAACCAGACCGACGAGTTCGGGGACGGATTCCGGGCGACCGTCCGCTGCGAGGGTCTCGAGGAGACCCCGGCCGGCGACGCGATAGAGTTGCGCAAGCTGGTGATCCGCGTCCACCCGCGCGCCAAGGCCGACGCGGCTTCCGACGAGGCGGGCGGTGAGACCCCAGCCCAGCCTGACGAGGCCGAGGAGCGCGTCGTCTGGCACTTTCTCTACAAAAAGTGGCCCGACTTTGGTGTGCCCGACGTGGCCGACCTCGAGAGCTTCTTCACCCTGATGCGCCTCTCGCGCGACAAGAACGCCGGCCCGCACAACCCCCGCATCGTCCACTGCAGCGCCGGCGTCGGCCGCACCGGCACCTTTATCTGCCTCGAGCACCTCATGCGCGAGCTGGACGCCGGCGTGCTGGAGCACTACGACGAGCAGCGCGCGGCGACGACGCCCGTGAGCGGCGGCGGCGCTACGCCCCCGGCCACGCCCGTCGTCGTCAAGGAGGGCCAGGACCTCGTGTTCGACGCGGTTAATGAGCTCCGCGAGCAGCGCAAGACGATGGTGCATGGGGAGATTCAGTACCAGTTCATCTACAAGGTCCTGAGGCGGCTGTGGCAGGACAAGTACGGCAGCGGGGAGACGTCGGAGCCTGCGGCTAAGCGGCAGGTGGTTGATCCTTTTGTCGAGCCGCTGGCCAACGGACGCTTTGGTGGTGAGGCAGACGACGAGGTCAAGGCGCGCGAGGCGTAGACTTGGTGTCGGTGCTATCTGCTGTTCGGCATCTTCTCTTTTTGTCCATCTTGTCACTTTCCCCCCCGAATCTTGCGCTCTTCGCGCCGGGTTGTTGTTGTTGTTGCTTGGCACACTAGGTTTCTCCTTTTTCTTTTTCTTTTTCTTTTCAATGGCTTTATTCTTCACCGCGTGGAGCGCTTGGAGAGGCTTCCCGATCATGCTCTTTGGTCTGTCTGCTCTCCGAGAGGGAGGAACGGTGGACAGTTTGATACCCGATGACCTCATTTTGCATCCGCCCTTTTTTGTCTTTTTCTCTCTCTTTCTGTCACTGCATATCAAGAGGCGTTTGAGAGGAAGGGGTTTCGGTTTCCATCGGAACAGGGCGGGAAGGATGGGAGCATGGGATGGCATGGATTCGTCAATCCCCGCGGGTTTGTTTGGCTTTGCGATACAGGGACTTGGGCTAGGGGTATACATATACACACGTTACATGGGTTCTGGAGGGGTTCTCTTTTTTCGTCGCCGGGTTGTTTCTTCTTCTGATGGCTTGTATGTAGTACCGTGTAACTTGATCCGCGCGGCCTTGTGTCGCTCCCGGGGGGGGGGTGCTTTGGACTGTGTCTGGGGCCCCCGCGCATGTATGTAGATTAGTTCTGGTCCGGTCGTCGGGACGATGAGCGGTCCCGGTGTAACAGATATTTCGTCCTGTCTTGTTTGTGTCTGGCAACCGAGAGAACTCCTCCGCAGCAGTGAAGTCGACCATGTCCTGCCGACCAACACGTCATCGTATCTTTAGTCCCAACCCGATCTCCAACATCCTACACCTCGACCCATCTTCGATCCCATCCATACGCACCGCCATCCGGCACATCAAACCCACCTCAACTCCGCTGGGATAGCCCGACATCTGGGTAACTACGTAACGTCCCCATCATAGCCTCCGCGATCGGGCGGGATACGGCACACGGACCGAATGCTCTGACTCGCAACCGTCCCACATATCCACTCGCAAGCACACAGACGAGGAATCAAGAAGAGTTTTCGTCTGCACATACCCACCATCAAATCATCTCGCACGGAACGAGGTCCGCTGGCTCAATGGCAGAGCGTCTGACTACGAATCAGGAGGTTCCAGGTTCGACCCCTGGGTGGATCGGAGTGTATGGAGTGAGGAGGCGATGGTGTCTTTTTGCATCCCATCACCTTTCGGTTCGGTTTTTTTTGTCGTGGGTGAAGGTATTAAGCGGTTGGTTGAATTGAATTGGCATACCATTGAACTGGGCATTGATGCCCGTGGAGTTTGTCGAGTTTGTGTAGAGAATTATGGAGTTTGTAGTCCGTTGTCTTCGACGACCCCCCCCCCAGCAGGGTGAGGTGGTTGGCGGATTTCGACTGTGGGGGAGTAAAATGAACTTCTGTACAGTTTGTGGCATTCCATAGTGTTTATCGGGCTGTTTCAGATGATTGCTGATACTGGACAACGTAAATGGACCTGGTCGAGGCCAGAAGGTTGTAGATATCAAATAAGGACAATATGCTGTCGAGGGCAAAGAAGCAGGCTAGTCATCCAAATAATGGGGACATCGATCTGCATGCAGGTCAACTTATTTTGAAGCTAACATCTTCGCATGTCTTGTATCCCAAGTTCTTGTTTTGCTCGCCGCTGTGAAAGCCCGTGTCGTGGTGAAAGATGTGGAAGCTGGACTCCAAGTCGAGACCTGGCCAGTACAGCTCCTGGGCGCCACCGGGTTCTCGACTGCGGCGATTAAGGTACATCTGCCTGCCATCTCTCCGATGTCCTCAGTTGGCTACATAGTTCGTCATCTACACAGAAGGGTACAGAAGCGTATAGCCGGAGGACCGGGTTTCCGATTATCACACCTCGAGAAAATTAAAGGACGGACCCCACGGGCTAGAGCCCCAGAGCCCTCAAACTCCGAGACACGTCTTCACCAGCCGCCTGGGGCGGGACATATTTTCTAGTTCTGGAATGGTCCCGTCCATCGCCACGAACCCTTACTCAGGAGGCGGGTGATGGTCTGATCCAACCCGCTCTCCGTCCAGTCGGGTCTGCGGCGAGGTGAGCAGCCAGGGTGCCGCGAGCACCGGGGGCGCCACGAGGAAAAGCGTAATACCGAGGCCGTGAGCGCGTCCGTCCCAACCGATCTGCCTCGGCAGGTTTGCCAACGGTTTTTCTTGTCTGCCTTGTCCAAGAGGAAAGCTGTCCGGAGGGGACACGGAAGTAGGAGCAGCAGTCAGCGGGCATGTTGGCGCCAGATGTTGGCCGGTTCATCGTCCACCCGTTCGTCCGGTATCTGGTTCAGGGCGTTGAACTGTGGAAAGACACGAGGCCGGTTGCCCAATGTAGTTTGGCGTAGCGATCGTCCGTCTGAACTTTTGGCCATCCCCAGCAGCCGGCTTGGCCCTTTGGCAAGAGGCTGACATCGACGATCGTCGAGGCGCAGAAGCGAGGGAAGAAATGAGATGGGCTTCTAGAAGGACAGAGCCGGGGGGCGGACGCAGCGCACTGACGGCTGCATCGTGGATGCTGCCACACGGACGATTTGGCCGGTCGGCACGCGGCGTTAGCGTCATGGAGGTGGTTGGATGGCGAGGACGGGTATTTATTTGGTCATTGGCAGCGCCCAGTGGTGGTACATGGTCTCTATTCATAGAATGGCTGGCTGCGGCGGGAGACGGATGGATGCGTAATAAATATTTCTCGACATCCTATTTGTGCGAGTAGGTGTGAAAAGGGGGAGAGCTCTGAGCTCTGGAGCCGTGGTCGTACCGGCAGACAGGAGACGTGCGGCAACAGGACATGGTGCCGGTACGTGGCGGGATGGCAGCATGGTATCTCGGACCGCGCTGGCTAAAGTGAAAGTGCAGTTCTTGGGGTCCGAATACTGCCTGTTTGTCTGAGATGTCTTAGTTCTTGATCAAGTGTGGGTACGACGTAACCCAAGGTCAGGAGGACAATGTCCTGGGAGTGTCGTCGACCAAGGTCGGGACACTTGTTGGATCTTGCTTTGTGGGTTGTCAGAAGCCGAGGTCGAGTCTGGCCGACGGGCAAAATGGCACAGGGCAAAAGGCAGAGGTGACCCGGGAAGAGCAGTGAGAGTGGTTGTGATGTTGGCTCGAGCTTCCTCCCCAGCGACCCACTCCCTCGTGGTTTGCCATGCGTGTGGCGGGCGGTAGGTCAGCAATTTGGCGGCCCGGCCCCACTGGGAACTTTGTGTAACGGTCTTCCATGTCCACCTGTCACCTCGCCCATCTCAGCACCTCAGGTCTGCCCTCCTTCTCGGAATGACTCGCTTCGGGACACCGACTTGTTCCTCTCTGATCCTGTAACACGACCGGGCAGAATTGTTTCCCCGAGTCGAAACAAATCTCCCTCAGGTGCCTTGGTGGTCAAGGCATAGTGCGTGATGTAGCCATTCGAACACCAAGAGACAAGCTTTTCCCGTCGTCGGATGTCGGGCGCCCCTGATCTTCCATCCATCATCCGAAATCCGGTCAGCGTCAGCAGCCGGGGCGACCGCTCCCAGCGCACCCAGCGCACCCAGGCCTGCTCATGCGGGTCAGAGCGATCGCCTCTCTCACCACTCCCCGGACTCGGTGTAGCCACCGTGCCAACAGCTAGCCCGTCGCCCAGCTCAGGGGGTGATGGTGGTGGTACTTTGCGATGCATCCGGCGCAAGCGGAATATACATGGCACGCGCCTCACGACAAGCGGCGTTCTGATGATATTGCGCCGCCCTGATTGCACGGTAGTGTAAAGAATAAGCATGAAACTTTGTCGTTCGAGGGCCGATGACGGGGGCCGTCTCCTCACAAGGACGTTACGGCAGAGCGCATGTCGCGGGACGCTGCGGGGTGCAGACTCCAGAGCTGCCCGAGAGAGCACGCTGACGGCGACATCGTGGCCTTTCTCGGTCGTGGTGGTGGTGTAGGTCGGCTGGTCCCGGCATCGAGCCCGTGTACCTGTGGAAGGGTAATTTCGTCGAGCACACGGGCACACGGGCACACTTGGTCAAGTTGGCAGTTCCATATCCGTTGGGGTGCGGTCGAGCAGGAAATGGCCCGATGTCATCTCGCCGGGGGGTGGCATCTCGGTAACTTATGGTCGTCTCAGTCTGCCAGTCTCAGCACCAACGATCAACGAGGACCGCCCGCCCACTGCCCCGGTGCCCAGGAGCCCAGGATGCCGTTCCAGGTTCAAGGGCGGGGGCGGCGGTCCTCCCAGATGTGGCATGGCGGCGTCCACTCTTCCACTCCCCCATGGCACCCCATCCCCGTCGCTTGTTCTCGAAGCATTCTTAAAGGGGACGGCCTCAGCCCTGCATATCCCACATCTTGTCCATGTCATTATTCGCTGCACCACCGCCAACAACACCACGAGGGGGAGACCTATCTCCAGAAATCGACAAGATGTCTGCAAATAGTACCGTGGCACGCGACCTCTTGCCTTGATCGAGTCAGCCCTGGTTGCTTCCACCCGAGTCGTCTTCTCCGCCTCCATCCATACCATCCCGACCCGAGGTCCTTCCTCTCGCGGGTCTCCTCTCGTCCTTCGTCCCTCGTTTCGTCTCGGCGTCCGGAGCAAAGTCAGCGGTAGCGATAATTTTGTTGGAAGAGCTACGGACAGACTGCTCCTGTGCCCGTACCTCGGTCAGGTTTTGACGCATACCTACCCACCGCCACGCCTCTCTGCGTTTGTGGTTTTATCGACCTTTGGAGCCAAACTCTCTCTCTCTCTCTCTCCCCATCTCGGAACATCAACCAACAGCCAACGTCTCTACTACCCATCGCAGCGCTCCAAATATTCCCAGCGAGCCGCGTACGGCTGCTGTTCATCCGCGAGCTTCTTCGCGGAGCGCTGATACCAAAAGATAAATCATGACGTCGATTGTAAGTTGGGCCCCCATTACCATGTATGATATCGGCATGCTGCGGTGGTTTCCCTCCAATGAATGCGACATGCGACGAGGAATGCCCTTCGAGGCCCAGCCTGCCCGCATTCGTCGCATTATCCCACGCCTCTAGCACGCGCCAAGTCGGGCCAGGCCATGGAAGCCTACTGAGGCGCCCCCCACGCGCAGCGCCCACCACCCGGCGGCGCCAGGCGCGTTCAAAGGGAACAAAGGGCCGCTGGGCTCCCACTCAGCGCGCCTGGCGTTTCATGGATATATTATCCACCATGGACGACCTCGACCGCGCGACGCCTCCTCGACCAGTGCCCTCGAGCCACGCGCAACATCAGCTTCCAACACATCCCTCGTCGACCTTCCAGCCGGGCCTAGGCCGCCTCGCATTTCACCATGGGCACCATTGCCGAGCTCTTCTATCCCTCGACCCCCCACCCTCTTGACCGCCGCCCAACCCGTCGCGAACCGATCCCATGTTTCCCCAAGCCCAGCATGGCTGACATGGCCGACGACACGCTGGAGAAATCCATGCTGACCCTTCCTCCTTTCCAGCTCTGCCTTGCGCACTACTGCGAGCTCCATGGCCCGACGCCCTTGATGGTCACCGAGGGCCTGCCCGTCCCCTGCGGCGCATGCTCCGACGACGACCTGCGCAGCTATCCCGCCCCTGCCGACCGACCGCAGACGAGCGCGCAGCATACGCGGGACCCCTCGCATACGGCTGCTATTACCGAAGCTCTTCGACGGGCCGATCTGGCTGGCGCGCGGAGAAGCGCCTCGGCATCCGTGTCCGAGCAAGAAGCCCAGACGTACCGTGCCTCCCTCCGCCGATCGGCACAGGCGGCCGGCCACGGCTCGGCCGTCGAAACCCCTCCTCTCAGCCCGAGGCCTTCCCAGTCCGCTCAGCAGCCACGTCACGAGTTTCGTAGAACGTATGACGAGTACGTCACGCGGCGAGCTGGGCCATGCGAGAATTGCGCCCTGACGCTACCAAAGCGCCAAGAGAGCGGGAAGGAGTCAGGCCCCAACTCCAGACCCGACCGCGGCCCCACCCTCCGGACGCGAGCACCCTGCGCCCGCGTATTCCCCGGCATGGACAACAACTCCCCGCCCTCGTCCCAAGCCTCGTCCTCGCGAACCTCCGAAGACGAGTCCGGCCCGGGGTCGCACCCCGTCCACCGGCGCACCGCCACGACCGCCTCGCTCACCTCCCGCGCCAGCACCCGCTCCGGCGCCGATAGCGCCAGCTCCGCGGGCTCCGGCGCCGGCGCCACCCACGCGCACACGCATTACCTCGACTACACCTCGACCCACGAACCCCTCACCCCCGCGTCCTTCTCCTTCGTCCGCGCCTCCTGCCTCCGGACCCTCTCTCTGGAGACGCTCCCGCGCGCCCCGGCCACCACTACCCCTCCCCTCGCCAGCAGCACCATCTCAACCCCCAGCGCTTCCCCCATCGTCCCGGGCTTCGTGACGACGCACAGCGCCGGCTCCGCCGCCTCGGGCGGCCCCATCTTCTTCGGCGACCCCGCCACGGGCTTCACGACGGCCTACATCTTCCGCATCCCCGACATCCACGCGCGCGGCCACAAGCGCGTCTACGCCTTTCTCGCCCTCAGCACCCACCGCGAGCGCCTCGCCATGAAGACGTTTGGCTTCATGGCCGCCGCCTTCCGCGACCTGGCCGCGTGGATCCAGGCCCTCGCCGAGGCTGAGGCTGAGCGCGAGCTCGCCGCGGCGGCGGCGAGTCCCATCGGCGGAGCGGGGGGGTATGGGAGTTTTCCGGCCCAGCAGCAGCAGCAGCAAGACGTGCCCCCCGCCTCGGCGGCGGCAGCGTCGAGCGGGGGGAGCAGTTTTCTCATGGCTGGATCGGGGGGACTACTGCGGCGCGTGGGCGGCGGCGGCGGGTTTGGGGGGGGCGGGGTCGCGCTGAAGCCGAGAGGGCTGGCGGAGCTGGTGGGCCGGCCGGATTTTTTTATTGAGTTGCACACGAGGTTTGTGAGGTTGCTGTTGGAGCTGGGTGTGGCGCTCGGGTCATAGCCGGGCGGCCTGCGCCCGTGTTCTTTTTTTTTCTTTCTGGTATTATGAAGGAACGAGCCGAGTGGTGATGGGAACGGCATACATAGATGGGACGATGGTAACGCGGAATGGGCATACAACAACAGCAGCAGCAGACACGGACGGACGGCCACTGGGGCCGAGTAGGATACGATAGAGACTGGCACGGACTACAGGAATGATGGGAACGGGAACAACCAAACGGGATGTTTTAGAGGTAATAGACATGGCTGGGACTTGGAGGAGGAGGAGGGGAGGGCGGGATCATCACCTCAGCACCTTACGGAAGGCAAGAGGGAAGCACGCAGCGGAGGATATACCCGGGCTTGTTGCATATGGCTTTTGGCGTTGGGCTTTTGGTGTTACGAGGAGGAGAAGCGTGCGTTTCCCGTGGCGGGACAAGGGCTTGGACAGGATCCATTCCATTTTCATTCGGGTTGGTGGCAAGGCATAGCGTACTAGGTAGGGGCTAGTTTGTGTCCTCTGGGACTCATGGTATATTTATTATCCAGACATAAGTGTAGCTCGCTCCAGCCTGCTATGCCAATCGGGATTATCGGCATTCCATCAATCTCGGACGCAATGCATCGCAGTATGCGAGATGCTCAGTAGTCTCCTGCATCTTCGGGGGCACCGAGGCGGTGAGGGAGACATATTTTGTTGAGGGGGCAGGGCCGATCTCCAGAACACAGAGTCACAGCAACATGGCAAGAATGTGTCGTGGTTAGGAATACATATTCCATGAGTTCAAAAAGAAATCATGGGCATCTTCTATAGAGAAATAGTGTACATCGATACCACCATCGCTGTATCTCTCCTCTTCTTCCACGCTTCTTAGGCCCCCCCCCATTCTGTGCCAAGTCCTCTCCATCCTTGATCCGGTCTTGGCCGCCGCTCGCACGCCTCGACTATTTGTAAAAGTCAAACTTGTTCTCGTCCGTCGACCCCTTGACCTGGCTGCTGTACGCGTCCTCGAGGTCGGCCTGGATGATGTTGTAGCGGTTCTTGCGGACCGCACGGAGGCCCGCCTCTTGCATGATGGCGGCGATGACGGCGCCGCTGAGGGGGTCGTTGCGCACGATCAAGCTGTCGAGGTCGACCTCGGGGGCGAGCGACATCTTGCTGGCAATCGTCGAGAAGATGAGGCGGCGCTCGCGACGGTCACGCAAGTTGGGGAACTCAATCTTGCGGTCGAGGCGACCAGGACGCAGGAGGGCGGGATCGAGCGTGTCGGCGCGGTTGGTGGCCATGATGACCTTGACGTTGGCCGTCTGGTCGAAACCGTCCATTTGGTTAAGGAGCTCGAGGAGAATGCGCTGCACCTCGCGGTCAGCACCGGTCTGCGCGTCGAAACGCTTGGTGGCGATGGCGTCAATCTCGTCGATAAAAATGATGGCCGGTGAGTTCTCGCGGGCCATCCGGAAAACGTCGCGCACCATGCGCGGACCCTCGCCGAGGTACTTTTGCACAAACTCGGAGCCGACGACGCGGATGAAGTTTGCGGTTGTCGAGTTGGCCACAGCTTTGACCAGCATGGTCTTGCCCGTTCCCGGGGGTCCGTAGAGCAGCACACCGCGCGGGGGGTCGATACCAATCTGCTTGTAGAGGTCGAAGTGCGTCAAGGGGAGCTCGACAGCCTCCCGGATCTCTTGCTTCTGCATGTCCAGGCCTCCAACATCGGCATATGTGACATCGGGCTTCTCGTCGGCGCCGAGCATGGCAATCGAGGAATCGGCCTCCGGCGGAAGAATATCGACCAGCGCATTAGAGTGGCGGTGCAGGGCGACAGAGGACGAGGGCTTGAGCTGCTCGCGGTCGAGGGTCGAGAGGATGCGGACGACGTAGTTGGAACCGGTGCTTGATTGCACGATGCCAGTACTGAGTTGGGTTAGAAGGCTGTTGTTGCCGTGATTCCCATGGAGGGCAAGCTTACTTTTGGTCAATGGCCTCCATAAACTGACCGATGACCAGCGGCACACTCTGGATGCGCTTGATCTCCTCCTGGGCGCGTACAAGCTCGCGCTTCAGGCTCCTGCCCCCAAAACGTCAGTGTCCGTCGAGCCCGGGGGGCTGGGCGCTGCCTACCTCTGCTCATCCTTGATGTACTCTTCTTGCAGCTGGATGTACTCGAGCTGGCGCGAGAGCTTCTTGAGGTCGGCATACTCGTCGGCACCGTCGGTCGATGCGCCCTCAAAGTGCTCGATGCTGGGAATGGTTGATGGGACGCTCTTCTTGAGCTGGGCGTGGCTGACTGGGCTCTCGACCAGGACGTCCCCCATCTTGACGGCCGGAAATTGGGAGCGCGGATGTTGGCGTATATTCCTGCGGGGTGGACGGGAGCTCTTTCGGCGTCTTGGGCAGACTGTTGAATGGCGCGTGGGGGTTGGGACGCGGATTGGGATGAGAGGGCGATGTTGTTTGCAGGTGCAAAGACGCTCGTCGATGTTGGACAGCAGCTTTCGCCTCGTGGCGCGTGCAGTCGTTCGGTCTTGGCGCTGAGCTTCTCGTCATCCACCTGCCGCCTGGAGCCAGCCTTGAAGAGCTGGGTGCTGATTGGTGCAGCTGGGCAAGTAGCTACCAAGGTCCCCCAGCGCTGCCGTATAAATTCCCCGCGATCCCCGATCCTAACACAAGGAGTTGCCCAAGCACTTTTTCTCTTCGAGCGAGCTATGCGCGGCAAAAAAATCGGACGGCTGCTCTTACCCACGCCCAACATGCTGTTCAGATCGACCTGGCCGCTTGCATGGCACCACCAAACTCGCTGCGGGCTGGGGGGAAGTGGGGCTCAACCGATCCATGGCTTGAGGGGGCACCACTCAGTCTCAGGTTAGGCGTCAGGTCCCTGGCAGCGGGGCAGCTACACTCGCTGCAACAGCGCTACTGTGTACTGGACTGCTGTGTCGAGTCGTGACAAGTGCCTGGACACTGGCATGTCCCGGCTGTAAAGGGCCAAGGGCCGCTCAATGCACTCCCACGTAGCCCTGTCAGTATCGGCTCGCCTCCCATTGGACTCGTCCTCTCCACCGTCCAGACTCGGGTGATGCGGGTGTGAGCGGCGAATGTGCTGTCGATGCAGTCACTGGTGGTCCGTGGCCAGCGGCCTGGGTGCCTGGATAGGTAGGCTCAGGAGGCAGCTCCTGGCTTATCAGCGGCCGGCCTTACCACCAGCACCAGCACCACTCGTGCCTCTTTGAGCAGCCCCGGCCGGTGCCTTCTCTCCCCTCAAGGCCCGACTCCATCCTTGAACAACCAACCTGTGACAACCTGGAATCTCCCTGTCTCCGTCGTCTTGCCCGCTCTCTTCTGCTTCCACTCTCACTTCCACCGACGCACATATTTCTGCCCTTGCGCCCTGTCTCTTTCCGCATTCATGATTCCAGCTTTACGCTCGACTCCGGGTATCCAGTCGGCAGTACCAACAGCATTCCATCTCGTCGTCCAAGGTCGTCCACCTCGACACCGCACATCTGCAACTTCAAGCCTTCCGTGACTCAATCATTCTACGCCGCCGCCAACTGCCCTTTGACACCCAGCATGTCTTCTTCGATCGCCATCCCCGCTCCCGCCGTGTCGACCTTTGACTTCGAGCATCGCCGCCGGTCGTCGTCCAAGACCGACATCGGCTCGTCGCCGTCCTCCTCGTGCTGCAGCTCGCCGGTTGCTTCCGAGCACGGCAGCAACGCCATGTCCTCGCGTGCTGCGCAGAAGAAGAAGATGGGCCACAACCGTCGGCCCAGCCTCCTGAGTATGTTGGTTTCCACATGTCATTGTGCTCATGCTCACCGTCTTTCCAGGCTCGGCCTTCTCCCAGCAAGAGTGCACCACAATCAACATCTCCCACGACCCGGATGGGCCTCCTCGGCTTGTACGTCCACCTCCTGTCCCTTACGAGCCCTACGCCCCGCGGACGCTAACACCCTGACGTCCAGATCTCGTACCTGTCCTCGAGCCAAGGCTTTGCCTGGAACCCCGAGCTCTTCCTGCCGTCCTACGTTGACGTCGAATACACCCCGCTCGAGCACTGCCGGGAACAAGTCATCGAAATCTTCCTCAGCGACGAGGACATCAAGAAGATCCTTCCACAGTAACTGACTGCGCCGATATGAGACACTGGCACGCTGTATTGCAAGGAAATATCGGCTGCCAAGGGGCGATACACAGGACAAGCCTGTCCACGAGCACCACGATTGGGTTCCACCCACACTGACGACGGCGTTGAGGGACCTTTTTCATCATGTTTTATTTCCTTTTATGGGGTTTCCTTATAAAGACCGATACCACTCGCAACAGTTGCGGGGAGAAGCTCTCGGGCAATTTCGAAACTTTAGGCGTCATCAACGAACCCACACGGGTGTCACGGTTGGGGTTAGGTATAGTGGAATTGGAGCAACCTGGGCAGGACAAGACGGGAGGACGAGACTGGAGTTTTTGATGCTTGTGACGGATGTTGATTATTGCTACGGGGAGGTGCTGGTTTCGGGAATTGATTATGTATTTCTTATTCCCTGGACGATATGCTCTTTATACCTGCACATGTTGTACATACATATCATCAGAACAGGCTCACGTTTGTAGTCTCGGTTGGCTTCTTGGCTTTCAGACACTTCTGGGAGGCAATCTCAATATACTCCTCTCTCTTCTACCCAGAGGAAACTCCGCCCAAAGGGTAGCCCTTCTGCCTGTGGATGGTGTGCTAGCCTGTCTCTTGATGCAAGGCAGAAGCTCAGAGGTTGGGGGGCACAATGCATAGACCTGCAGGCGACCTGCAAATGAGAAGACAGACCTCCACTCTCCCGATGCACACGCTTTGTAGATCGAAGGACGAACGCCGAGACCTTTACCACGACCTTTCCCCTTTGTCTGCTCGCAGCCGTCAGCCGTCCCTAGCCCGCTAAAAGCCGGGCTGCCGGGCACTTACAAGCTCAAAGGACGTGGGGAGTTCTCCCGCTTGACGCCATCGACTCGTACTCTGACCCCGCCCGAGACCATCAGGGCACCCCACCTACTTAGCCGAGGTGGAGTCATGCCGCACGCCGGAACTGGGCGCCAAGATCCATGGATAAGATAAGCCCGTGCCGGGGACAATCGATACCGCTCAAACGGGGCGTCTGTTTACTTTCCGCCCGTCGTCAAGTCGCCCTCCACACCACGCCCACCACAGACAATCCATACCGCGCGCGCCGCGGCGGCCGCACCGTTCACCAACAGCCAGCAGCAACAATGGACTCCACCCACCGCAAGATCGAGCTCCAATCCCCCTCCGACTTCCGCTACCTCATCGACAACGTCCGCCGCGCTGCCGCCGACAGCATCAACGCCGCCTTCCCGCCCGTCGAGGGCGCAGACGGTGCCGAGGATGATCTCCGTCTACACATTGAGGCCATGGTCAACGACGTATGCCCCCCCCCGTCCCCCCCCCCCTTACCCCAGCACGGCATCATTAACCTCCTCTCGCGACAACAGTACATAACCCAGACCTTTTCCCTCGCCTCCCCCAACCTCACCATCAACGGCCTCCCCGTCGACCCCTCGCACTTTTTCTCCTCGTCGTCCCAGCACGCCTCCTCCGAACCCGAGGACCAGCAAGTCCAGTACGAGCCCTTCGATCCGCGCAAGCGCTACCGCATCGAGGACCTCGCGCGCGAGGAGGAGGCGCTGCTGCGGTCCATCGCGTCGCTGAAGCGGCGGGTGCCGGCCTCGGCGGCGGGATCGTGGGCGGCGGCGACGGAGGCCGGGACGGCGGCGGACGAGGCGGCGGCGGCGTCGGCGCGGGCGCGGGTCGAGGCCGAGGGGGCCGAGGCCGGGCGCCGCGCGCTCGAGGGCATGGGCCCGCTGGACCGGCAGGCGGAGCTGGAGGAGGCGTTTGGCGGCGCGGTGGAGGCGCTGGGGCGGCTGAAGCGGGAGATGCCGGCGACGGTGGCCAAGATGGAGAGGGCGAGGGTTGCGGCGGGGTATGTCGCCACTGAGTTGTAAGGGGGAGGGGGGGGGGGGGATGGTTTACGGCGTTGCTATGGCTAGATGGATTTGGGGGGGGGGGGGGGGGGAGGGGGATATACCACAAGGCGTTTGGATTTGGTGCATGGGATGTCTTGGACGGCATCAAATTGTGCGCTGGATAAGGATAGGTCTAGGTGCTCTGTATAGGAGGTGGAAAACAATGGCTACTCTACGGAGAAGTGGACTATATCAACGAGTTGCTACCTACGGCCCGTGCATGCTACAACAACGCGACCGGGGTTCTCTTCCCAAACAACGCACGGAGCGGCATAGGTTCGCCAGTGGATCAATGTGTCTTGCTGTGGTCCTTTTTACGGTGATGATGCAGCCAGTTCCTCCTGGGGACGTTACCAACCACTGACGGCCCTGGATCGTTGTACCTAGAGGCATTCGTCTCCTCCCCGGGCTGCACACTCTAAGCGGCGGCGGGAGCAGGAGCACCAGCCTCGGCGGCAGGGGCAGCGGCAGGGACAGCCGCAACAGGCGCGGGGGCATCGGCAGGCCCGCTGGCGGGCGCGTTGGCGATGACATCGTCCTTCTTCTCCTCCTTCTTCTCCCACTTAGCGGGCCTCGCCCACTCGGCCTCGCGCCACGGGCCCATGTCGCTGAACTCGCAGCCGCCGGCGCACTCGCACTTTCCGCCAAAGGCCTTGGGCAGGTTCTCGGCCGGAACCTGCTCGAGCAGGTCCTTTTGGTACGAGCCACCCAGGACGTGGATCTTTTGCACCGTCACGGGGTCGAGCCAGCCCTTGACCACGTTCCACACGCCGCTGAAGCCCCAGGGTGCGTTGATCAGGTACAGGCGGCCGAGGCGCTCGGGGTAGTAGTTCTGGCTCAGCGAGCTGACCTGCTTGACGTAGCCGAACACCGAGGGCGCCTTCATAATGCCGACGCCCTTGAGGTCCATGACGCTGCAGCACGTCTCGAGGAGGTAGCCGCTCTTGCGGCTGCACGCCGGGAGGCGCGGGTCGGCGAGGCGCTCGTATTCGACGGCGAGGTTCGTCAGCATGCGGTCCTCGGACGTGATCTTGGTCATGGCGGGGAGGTCGATGGAGCCGAGCTGCTCGATATAGACGGGGCGGCCATCCTGCGGGTGCTGGGGTTAGCAACTTCGGCGACCCGGATCGGCCAGATAAGGGGCCACCTACCTTGTCCGTCTTGTGATAGTACTGCGGGTAGTACTTGAAGATCTGCTCCTTCTCGGGGTACTCCCACGTCGGCACAGTGTCGTCGAGCTTGATGGATTCCCGCCACTTCTCGCAGTCGACGAACCTAGACCGCTATCGTCAGCCAACGTCTACACCGCCCAATACGGTTATTCCTACATCTTCTTGCTGAGATTCACGTCGAACTTGCGGGCGCGGAGGAATCGCAGCTACACCGGGATCCAGTCAGCAGCCATCCGTCGTTGTCTCGGGGCCTCCGTGGCACCCCCTCAGCAGACGCCTCCGTCGCAAACGTACCAAGGTCAGGGTGTCGAGACGCTTGGTGTAGCCCTCGGCCTCGAGCATCAGCCGCAGCTGATCGACCTGCGCCTGCTGCATCTCGTTGAGGTAGCCGGGGTGCCCATTCTGCTCGACGGGCGCCCTGACGGGGAAGTCATAGTCGTCGTACTTGGGGTCGAGCTTGATGCCTGTTATCTCGGCCATCTTGACTGGCTCAGGGGTTCTGTTCGGTGTAGGGGATCGAGACGGCAGGGGTCGGGGGGGGAATAAACCTCGGGCCTGCGGGGTACCGAGATGTTGAGAGGGGTGCTGTTCGCGGAGGGGGGCGGCGTCGTTAGAAGTTGGACAGGTCTTTGGCTTCGAGGGGAGGAGTGGACAAAATACCTGTTTGTAGGTTGGCTGGGGAAAAGTAGTTTACGGGGGGGGGGTGGCTTGAAGGGGGTAATGAGGAAGGCGGGGCTCGAAAAAGGGACATCGGTCTGGGCGCCGATTCATGATTGGGGAGAGACTCAACAACTTCAGTTAGTGCGGGACCTTGGGCTTCTATCTTGATTCCATTTTTGCCTGCAGAAATTGAGGCCTCTAAGACCAGACAAACAAGACCGTCCTGCATTTATTCACTCGGGGTCATATAGAATTGAGTCTTATCTTGTTAAACGCACAATTTCAGTGGGGGAAGGTCCCCAACCGACAGAGGCAGCTAGTCCATTTGACCTTGTGTTTGTGTAAATGCTTCCCCTGTGTCAGGTCACCCTGTAACTTCAGTGTCATGGCCAGCCGGCCTCATTGCCACGTTGGGTTCCTGTCTTTGAGACGTGCCCTTCCCATATACCTATTATGCGAAAATAGTATCGGATCTATCGTATCTTTTCATCAGCTCATATGCTAAAGTAGTTCGTTGCATGGGCTGCCTGCTGGGTGTCATGTTGATGTTGCATATCCGAGCCCGAGACCGCCTCCTGTCTGCGCCAATGACGTCGGTCTGCCTCAGCACGAGTTCGGGTTGCGATGACAGATGGAGGCGGCAACTCTTGCCTCTCCGTGCCTGACTACCACGTGTGACATCCAAGTGCCACTCAAGCCTCAGGTTTCCATTCTCCCTCTAATGTACTAACAACCAAGTGGCTCAAGATAGCCTCCTCAACCTCCCGGTGCCCCATCTTTTCCTTTCCTTGTATCATTTTGTTTCTCCTCGTCGTCCTTTTCTTTTCTCTTTTGCACCACATCCCAGTTGTACACCCTCGCAACCGCCACCTCCATAGTCTGCACCGACAGCACATTAGCAACCAACGTAGCCACCACATAACTGTCACCTCCAGCTTACCGTAATCTGCCCCCTCAAGAAATCCAAGTCCTCCTCGCAGTTGGACAAACTCGTCTTGGCCGCCTTAAGCTTTGTGCTGAGCAGCTCCTTCGCCTCGTCGATGGGGTACGAGAGCATGACATTTGCCTGTCCCAGCGTCAGTCCTTCCTCCCATGACCCAAGCCACCCACCCCCTCCTAGAATCTCTTACCCCGAGCCACAAATACACCTCCTCCGTGGGTGGAATCTCCGCCTTGGCGTGCAGCGTCTCGTTGAGCTCAAACGTCGTCTCGATGGGCTCCGTCTCGTCCTGGTATCTCGCCCATCAGCCATCTCCCCATCTCACTCACAACCGCAGATGTACCATACCTTTCTCAGCTCCAGAAACCGCACCGTGTCCAGCGTCTTTTGAATATCTGGGAGCTTATCCTTAAGACCCGCCATCCGCCGCTGGAGGTTCTGTTCCATGAATTGGTATTTCCTGTCGTCGTAATCCAGCACGCAACCGGTCAGCGGGCCCGCACCCCTTTGAGGGAGAGGGGAGAGCTGCTCACGCAATCATCTCCTGGAACCGCCGCAGCGTCGGTTCCACGTCGTCGCGTGTCGTCACATAGTCCTCGACCTTGTCGACAAAGGGCGCTTGGGGTATCCCTCTGGGGTTGGTGGGCGTGGGCGTGGCGGTTTCCTTTCTGGTTGCAGAGCAAGGCTGTTAGCAAGTTGACATCGCAACGTGACCTCCACAGTGGCCGTAACTAAGAGTAGGGAGTGTGGTAGGGTAAGGAGGGTGGGAACATACCCAGCAGCAGCCGGCGCTGTCGCGGGCGCCTTGCCTGCGGTCGCCATGATGGATCGCAACCGGTCGCTCAATCTTCTCTGGGAGAGGCGGTGGCCCAAGTGGGCGGGATCGTGTCGGTTGGCGGCAGAAAGGGGAGCTTCTGGGTCGTTGAGTCGTCTGCTACTAGGTCGTTGATGCGCGGAGCTTCAAGTTGCACAGGAGGGTAGGTAGGTAGCTGGGCTTAAGGCGGCGGACAAAACTCAAGGTGGGGTACAGCCGTTACGTGGGGCAGACCTCCTCCAGCTGTGCCTGAGCTCAACGTCCATTGTGGGGCCGAACTCAAATTGTGCTCAAAGTGCACTGTTACACGCTTCCAGGTCGGGGCTGCTCTGTTGAGGAATGACAAGAACAGGGTAGACATGAGATGAAATCTTCAGGTAGAATGGTAAAGATGAGGAGCAGTCTATCTGCTAGAAATTTGCTAGAAATCGTGCTTGGAAGCAGACGCAATCATACCCATTTCCTCCCTCCCTCCATCCCAACGACCCAAGATTCGTCACTACCTGCGACTCTCTTCCATCATGCGCATAATCAAATTGTGGTATCGTGCGCCATCCCAGTCACCAGAATTCCACCATGACCCAAACAGTATCCTTACTCATACGCCAGGGTCTTTTCAAACTCCCATCCAAAAAGAATGCAGCCATGTAAACAGACAAACCAAAACCAAGCATATTAGGCAGCATCCTCCTCCATTGAACTGCTATACCCACTCTCTGCACCACCAGCCGTGGCCACGGAGCTTCCCTCGTGCAGAAGTTCAGACCGCTTGCCGATTCCCGCACTTGGTATGGTCGGGGGACGGAGCCGCACCGCATCGGACAAGTCATCGCCGCTGACGAGCTTGGCGACGCTTTGCCTCACCTCCTCGATGGACCCCTCATCTTCGTCGTCGGAGCTGCTGGAAAGATGGGGATTGACGCGCTGTGAGAGAGTTGGCGCGTGGATCGCATGATGTTGCGGAACAACGTCGTCATCGTAGTCGCTCTCATCCTCGGAAAATTCCGAATCGGTATCCGAGCTGAAAGGGTGGAACATGGCGGCGGGGGGAAGCGGCATTGGTCTCAGTCTCCAAATCTTGACACCCCTCTCCTCAATCTCAATGGCTTGGCCCTGACCAACCACCGCCGGTAGCCGGTTTGGTGACGCCGTCCTCGCTAAGCGCAACCGATCGAGAACAGTCCTGATCGAACCCTTGGGCCTCGGCCGAGGAGGCAATGTGGGAGGTCCCCTGTTTTGAGAGACGATGGGCCGCTTCGTAGCAACCACAATCGCAAAGTGGTCCTCCGGAAGGACGCCACCAAGACCACACGCCTCGAGCGTGGATTCGTTGGGGCGGAGGTCGAATTGCTGGGGGTCGTCACACCACGGAAATTCAACTTCTTCGGTTGCGGCGCTGTTATTGTCGTCGACAAGATCGGGGGTGTCGTCCGAGTCGGAATCCGAGTCCGAGGTATCAGATGCCACAGCTTTGGCTTCGCTTGAGGGTCGGATCGGCAGGCTTGAGCCAGAGAGGGTCCGATGCCCGGCCAGTCTGGGCCGACTGTCCGTCTCTTCGCTCTCCACCGATTGCTGCTGCTGGCCAGCATACATTCCAAGGCCGCCGGGCGACACATCACCGGGGTCTCCCGAGAGATCAATGCAAAAGGGGGCGCCGCTGTAGTAAACGATGGCACCGTCGACACGTCGCTTCTTCCTCTGCGAGGAACCCGAGCCGCTGTAGTCCCACTTCGAGTTGCCCATATTGCTGTCCTCCGCTAGAGGGTCAGACACTTGAGAACCGGTCCCTTCCAGAGATGTTTCGATGGATGAAGAGTGACGGACAAATAGGGGCTTGTAGTGGAAGCTGTCCGAAGAGCCCGTGTGTCGTCCCGATGGGTCGGAGCCCCACGTTGCCGAACCTTGTTGCATCTTCGCTCTCTTTCTCTGTCCGCTCGCGTCGGACCCATCACTGTCCTCCCCCGAGCCACTCCTCTGCGAGTTATCCCCGCTGCTGTCGCTGCTGAACTTGGTACCATCTGTACCACCGCGCCACCGAATCTTTCGGCCGTCGACTGATAGTTGAAACTTGGTGCTCCTCTCGGTAACGGCCGCGCGGATGAAGTTTGGCGTGACGTTGAAAATGTGAAGCTGGGCGAGGTTGCAGAGGAGGTTGAGGTAGACCCACCCATCGGCATCGGGCGACACGTTCTCATGACTCCTCTCGGGACGAACGGTGAAGCCCGGCTGGACGAGACCGAGATGACGGATGTAGTCCATGTTTTCGGACGGAACCTGAGCGCGATCAGGGTCGAGATCTTTGGGTCTGGTTGGGCGTTGCTCGGGTGGTTGAACAGTTGACGGCGAAGTGATGTTGCCCATGCGCACTGAAACGGTACCGCCGTCACCACCTTCTACCGGGTGTCCACCACTGTCGGTGTGGTCACCGTTCGAATTGGACATGGAGACATTGTCGCGAGAGCGCGGCTTTCTCCTGGACGGGTCGATTGGCTGGATTCGGGCTTCCCGAACCGCCTCGGTGTTTGGTGGAGGAGCCATGACCAAGGTCGGCAACGCAGGCTCAGAGGCATTCTTCGGGTCTTCAGGCTGCTCAGCCTGCAGCTGGGAGAGGGCTTTCCGTCCCATCTTGCCAGTGAAGAGCTGCTCCAAGCGACGAACCACCGTTTTCTTCTTGTCCTTGTCCGTCATGACCACATGGCGAGGAAACAGTCCGCCTGGAGTCTCCCGCAGGTACTCCTCGACCTTTTGTTCGGTCGACGTCCTCGTTCGGATGCCAACGGATGGCCGTCCGACCATGTGCGAGGAGTTGTGAGCATTGGAGCTGGGGCCGGTCGACATGGATGCGTAGGCCGAATCAACAGGGCGAGATCGGGAGGACGATGAGGAGGCGTGCTTGGAGTTTGATTGCCCGGCATAATCCAAAAGACCGCGTCGCGCTTGCTTTTTGTGTGGAGGGGGGGGGATTCGCTAGAACCCTCGAGGCTCGCGGCAAAGTTTCGTAGGGTAGCCTCGAGTTCTCTCTTCTTCCGTTTCGGCAACCCATGGACCTTGATCTCAAAGAGCTTCTCCTTTCGCATCATGTCGGGCCCAAATTGCTTGTACCGCTTTAGCTCATCTTTGAGGCGCTTGTTCTCAACGGTCAAGTCGTCGATAACGCTCCTGTAATCGCCGGCACTGCTGCTTTGTGTGACGCCGGGTCGAATAAACGGCACATGGGGGCCGGCCTCGAAGGGGTATGGTGGGGGCTCTCCAATGGAGGACTCGGTTTCCTTTTGGTAAAAGGGCGGGTCAACATCCATGGAGTTGTCAAAAGTGGTTTTGTCGTTGCGGTTCGACTGGTCGAACCACGTCTTGGTGTTGTTCCGGGTGGTGTCATGATTGTCTTCAGACGAATTTGGTCTGGCAATATCAAGGTCCGGCGCGCCGGCCTTCGCGACGTGGGAGCGCTCCGTGACGTCTCGGGCGCGTTGGTGGTGTTGGAGCGTCACCGACTGTTCCGGCGACGTCCGTCTTGGTCGAGGGTGGCCACGGGAATCGGTTGGTGGACTGCCGAGCGGCTTTCGCTGGTTGTTGTTGTCCATCTTATCGACATGTTCGGCGGTGGTGTGGCGTTCTCAAAGTCCTCTCCTGCGCATTGAGCCTAGAGCTGGTGATGTTGGCTAGCGAAGGCTGTTCTCTCGAGTTGTATGTTTACAAGTAAACGACGTGTAAATCCTGCAATCACAAAAGCGGTGTTAGAACGCTGCGCAACGGTGGTGGGCGCCTGCTTAAAAGCACCCATACCAGCAGTGGCAAACTGGGCCGACAGTGGACGATCGGCAAGGTCTCGACCACGAAGGAGTGTGGACATGTTCAATCAGTCGCCTTTTGATGGCCGTTCGGGTCGCGATCGCCCCAACCCCGTGCTTTTGATTAGAGCCAAAAGCGGAGTTTGGGGTCTGTTGCAGAGCAACTGGTGTTGGTGGTGGTTGTGTGAGCAGGAGGAGGAGGCTGGAGAGGGTTGGGATGAAAGGGAAAGATGCAGTCGTCGCAGCGTAATGACTTGCGACGAGTCGCTCAGAGGCAGAGCCCTGTATTTCTAGGGCTGAGGACCAAGGCTCCAGCTGTTGGGGGCAGACGCGGCACTTTCCGGTCGGGCGGGAGGCGGGGACTTGGGAATGAACCAGCGACGGCTGGCCGCTGGCCAAGGGGGACAAGGAAGGGGAGACACAAAAGGCGAGATGGCCCGCTCACGTTTGCAATGGCTCGCCCTGATTGGGATGGTGGTGGTCGACCCAGGGTCTTCGACAAAGTCGTTTGAAAATTGGTTGTTGTAATGGTGGTTGGGCGACAGTTTGGGACAGGACCAGATGAGTTGGTAAAGAACGTGCTCCTTGAATGGTGAAGGCGGTTCTCTTCAAGGCCGGCGTCCGCCGTGTGGTCCGTGACATCGAGATGGGGGCACCGGGCATCCATCGTGTTCAGTGGCCGGGCTCATTTAGCACTGTCGAGAGCCTTCGACGCAATTGAGATGCAGCAGGTGTTTGGCGATCGCGAGACGGAAAAAAGCAGGGGGAGCATCGGGAGCCCATCGGCGAGCTCCCAGGGTCTCGTCCTTGGATTGGCTGAGCCGAGAGGGGTCTTGAAAGTGGTGCTGAAACATTCAGTACGGTCACCACAATCTTTTTCTTTACAGTTGCCGCGTGGAAAGGTCCCTCTTCGACGCTATAACTACCAGCGCAGATTGAATGCAGCCTGTGGTCGGAACGATAGGGGTTTACATCATCGTCTCGCGCCTTTCTTTGGTGAGAGATAAAAATGTCAGACGGTATCCCAAGTCCCTTGCGTTACTGAGTGACGGGGTCCCGAGCCGCCCCACCCATCATGGTGAGCTTTCCATCGATGCCATTCGATCAAGACACCGCACCGGGCTCTCACATCCGGCCAAACCATCTCGACTCCGTCCTCCAAACACACAGCCCATCGCGATACCTACTATGCCGTACAGCACACACTCTTAAGCCACCGCATTGCGGTCAAGTCAATTTACGGGAAGCCCACCGAGTCGGCCATCCCCACCTCCATCGCCATGGCCATCGCCATGGCCATCGGTCTGAACATAGGTAGTGACCGCCAGATGGCCGTGCCGTCTGGAGGTCCAATCATCAATGTGGTGGAAGAAGACCACCGAGACCACTCAAGAGGTGGGGTGCAACACACCCAAACGTCATGCCCGCAGGTCTCACAGGGCCTCGCAGGGTCTAGACGGCGGCACATCCTCGCCCAGACGCTCCCGCCCGTCTTGGGATCTGACTTTTGCACTGTGATCGAGCAAAGGATGCCCACAACTCTGACGGCTGTTCCAGATAATTTTAGGGGCTCCAACCACTACAGAGCAGCTATTCATTGAGGTGACTCCAGGCAAGTGGCGGCATTCCTGGCGCCAGAGATGCACCCGACCCTTCTTTTCTGGTGGGTGGTCTTTTTTTCCACGCGTTTCCACCGTCTGTCAGTGCTCGCATCCTCGTCGGCGTCGGCTCGTTCCTCCGGACTGTCACTCCACCTCGATGCATTTTTCACGTGGTGCTCAAACCTTCCCAAGGTTCGTATCGACAGACCCCGCCAGCCAAGACAGCATCCCAACAACCAGCAGCTGCACGCTCTGTGGTGTGAACTGGAATTGCTCATCGGTTTCAACCTCGTGCGACTCGACGCTCCCAATTCACACCGAAGGGGACCGGATCATGACGACGAAGTGTCTCCGAGGAGACGTCGTTATGGATCATGGGTAGTTGTGGACAGACAATACATACCGAGACACCAACAGCACGTCCGGGGGAAGGCTGACTTAAGTCTTGCGACACTTCATCATCCTCCAACTCGACCATGATCGGGGAGGATGCTCCCGCTCGCCAACGTCGGGAGTTTGGGAACCGGGAGATCTCACCGTGCCCCCACTTGGGAGGACCCTGGCTGACGTAGTTTCTGCAGCAAGGGTCCTACCCCGCTGTGACGTCAGCCCTGCGCAGCAAACCCCAATGGCTGAGAAAGTCGGAATATCAACAAACATCCATGACCTCAGTCCGGAACGCTAATCCTACTGTAGATGTCATGGCACGTGTTGTGTCTTCCTCAGGTTGCATTATGTGGGGGCTCACACAATCATGCTTCGCTGGGTGGTCCAGCCACGGGTTGCCATCACAAAGGTTGTTGGCGTCGACGCCGGCCTCCTTTTCTCCGAGGGGGGGACCCATGAGTGTATGGGAGCGACCGCTCATGTGCCCTCCCTTTCCGGCCAGCTAGACCCGTGTGGCATTGGCCCTGATCAAAATTTCGAGATATGGGAGCTGCCGAGGACGATCGATCTGCAGGGTCCAAAGGGGAACGACGTCTCCTCTCAGGGGCCGATACCACACCCCCAGCCTTGCCAAATGCTTACTTACACCACTGTACGCAGGAAGTACGAGTACTATCTCGGCTACCATCCCTGAGAAACCCGACAGTGTGGGTGATGCGGTGATAAAGTCGTCTTCTTGACCACAATTGGGTATGGGCTCGAGGGGGGGCGGGTCCAGGGGGGTAGCACTCACATGGGTATCCCCCAAAACAGGGCGCAGGCTTGACGCCAAAAATATTCCTTCGGAATGTGCAATATTGAAGAGCTGTGATAGGTGGTATGTCGACTGAGCTGTGCTAGCTACCTCCCATAATCGTTCTGGGCGTTGCATGGGACTCGAGGTACATGATACATGGTGAGATGGCTTGGACCTACCCCCCCTCCCCCTCCCCCTCCCCCGGCGGAGGGAGTGGGGGGTCAACTGTTGTATACACTCAGCCTCCCATACCACCAAGTCCCACGCCGGCTTATGTTGCCCTTCCCACATATTGATAATGCCATCTCACGGCCAAGTGTTGAACAACCACATCACACATCAACATAACCATGGTGGTACGTGATCTCGCACTTGGAAAGGCCCCTTCAGAAAGGCACAATTATCATCAAGAATACCCCTTCGTCGGCATACACAACCCCTGCCGCGTACCTGTGACTGCACCACACCACCTTCTCTTCCCACCTCGTCACATCAATGCACAGCGTACCTCCTTCTCCGGTGTTCACAGCGTAGTATCGGCGTTCTGGGCCCCGAGTGTGTGTCAGGACAACTCAGCGTGGGAACTAAGCGTGGGAAAGACTCAGCATAGGTACTTGTGCTCTTGTCTTGCACACTAGCTAGGTATTTCTAGAAATCAACGAACGGCAGCGAGTCGGGTTAAGATGCCATTTCTACTCCCGTGGTGCTCGTTCCGCGGCCCCCCGAGCCTTTGTCTCGTTCCCCTTGCCCGGCCCGGTCCAATCTCCTTGTCCGGGCTCGACACCGAAACTCAAGGTGTCTACCATTGATGTGGCGCTTCTCCCGATTGCCATTCTCCAAACATCTACTAGAATACACATGCACGACCCATCCCCCGACCCATCCCACGCTCACTTCTTGAACGTTGCCGTCTTGCCGCTCTTGACCAGCCCCAGCCTCCTCTCCCCCTTGGGCGCATCCCCCGACTTGTTGCTGTACGGGTCAAACGTCTTCTTCCCCTTGCCATTCTTGCCGCCACGCTTCTCCTCGCCCGTTGGCTTGGACGCATTCAGCACCGACGCCGCCTTGGAATAATCAAACGCCTGCTCCTCCTCCTCGCCCTCCTCCTCGGCCCCGGTCGACTGCTGCTCCTTCGCGGCCTTGCGCTCCGCCTTCCTTGCCTTCTTGGCCGCCTTCGCCGCAGCCCTCGCCTCCTCGTCAACATCCGTCTTGGCCTCGCGCTTCGCCTTCTTCTTAATCTTGCGGAGCTTCTTCCTCTCGTTTCTAGCCAGCCTCGCCGCCTCCGACGACTCCGCGGTGGACGCCTCCGGCGCCTCGCCGTCGGCGACGTCCGAGGCGGCCTCATCTACGTCCATCTCGGAGCCGGACTCGGCGTCGGCGGGAGCGAATTCGGACTCGGTCTCCGACTCGTCGTCGTCGTCGTCGTCGTCGTCTCGGTCGTCGACCTTGCGCTTCCGGCCCGTCTTCTTGAGCGTGAATTCCTCGTCCGCAGGTGTCTGGGCTTCCGGGGCCGTCTCATGGCCCCCGCTGGACGACTCGTTCTGCAGCTGGTGCTCCGCTAGGTCGTCGTCGTTCTCTTCATCGACGATGCGGGGGTACGTGAGGACGATCTCGACCTTGTCATCCGACGCTGGCGCCCGGGTCGACCCATCCCAGGCCGAGCTGAGAGGCAGGGGGCCCCAGAACTGCGACTTGTCAACCTTGAGCTCCTGGATGTCCGGGATGTTGACCTCGGCCTTGACGGGGGGCTTGGACTGGTTGGCGGAGGACGGCGAGCCACGGAAGATGTCCATCATCGTGGGACCGTTGATGCCCTCCTTGCGCGCGGCTTGGATAACGGCGAACAGCTCGTCCATGTCGTTCTTGAGGCCCCTAGCGCTCTTGTCGAGCAAGCTCCACAGGGCTTTCTTGTCACTGGGGAGCATGGACGCAATGTCGGCGATGGCTTGCTGGTTCATGATGAACAGCGGACTCTCGTCTCTGGCGCGAGCCGTGTCGTCGCGCCACTTGTGCACCGCCTTGTAGACGGCAAACTGCTCGCCGTCGTAGAGAACAGGGGACTTCACCAGGTTGTTGTACCATCCGCGACCGCCGTGGCCATTGTCAGGGTCGTAGATGGATACCTCGTAGCGCTGCAGCGCCACCTCCTTGGAGTTGTTGAGGACGTGTCGCATGAGGTCCCGTTCAGGGTCGGTTGGGACGGAGCTGTCGATGAGCTCGTTGCGCACCTTGTCAAAGATGTAGAGGAGGAAGTGGGTGTCGGACCGGGCATAATAGAACATCTCCTCCGGAAGAGGCCTGATTCTCCAGTCTGCCAGTTGGTACTTCTTGTCCGCCTCAAAGTCCACAAACTTGCCGAGAAGGTAAGCAAGACTCTTTCCGGGGTAGTCGAGTGCGCGACACGCCCAATACGTGTCAAAGAGGCCAACGAGGTAGAGGCCCAAGTCTCTTTGAAGCCACACGACGTCCATGAATGCGCCATGGAGGACCTTGATGATGCTGGGGTCGGCAAAGACCTCGTTGAGAACCTCGAGCTTGTGTCTCCACGGCACGAGGGTGTCGACGATCCAATCCTTGTCCCGGGTGCTGATCTGCATCAATGATAAGAGGCCGACATAGCTCCTGAAGTCGTGATGTTCGAGATCGACGGCGATTTCCGGTGCCCTTTTGAGCTCCTCCAGCATCTCCAGCACGCCCTCGTATGTATCAACCCAGATTGCTTTTGTCGATTCGATAGGGGTGTGTATTTTCGGTTCGGCTTTCTCAAAGACACGTCGAGGGTATTCCATGTCGGTGATTTCCGTTTGGTAGGGATGTCTGTATCTTTTCTGGTGGTTAGCCTTGCGCCCTAGATGCCGTTTCCTCCCCGGTTTCGCCAGTTTGGTGAGCAGCTGGGTCCTCCATAGGTCCTTGGCTCCCTTGTCCACTGATTGGATTTCTCTACGCAGTGATTCGGGGGTTGATGAAGGGGGTTCATGAGCATACTGTGGCTTGTCCCCGTCGTTGGAGATTTGAAGGCTGTCCTCCAGCGAGACTTTGGCGTGTGGCTTCTGGGTGAGAAGTGGCTTCCACGGCCCAAGATCCGAGTTGTCCACCTTTTTCTCAAAAGCATCCTGGGGCTTGACGATGTTCGCCCTCTTCATGGACCAGTCGAGCTTGTCGGATGTAGATTTCGGCCGCTTCGCGTCTCGGCCCTAGAAGATATTAGCACTGTATTCAGTACGATCAGTGATACCGCATACCGGCTCTGCAGTGGGTGCTCCTTTTCTCTTGATTAGCCCGGTGTACTCGTCCAGGCAAGTGTCGGCCTTCTCCAACAGTCCATCGATCACATCGACGATGCTCCGCCACCGGATGTCCACGTCGTCTGCATCCTCCAGCTTGGACACATTTTGTCCGGTGAATTTTCCTGCCGACTGGAGCAAGTCCGTAGCCAGGCGTAAGAAGCGATCGGATTTGTCGTCGAGGTGCTGGCCGACGGCGCGGTGCGCAGTCCGCTGGAACTGGAGGTCTTCGTTCGCGAGTCCGTTGACCGTTCGGGTTGTCGTGACCAGTGCCTTCTGGATGGATTCCCTGAGGGCCGCAAAGTCCTGCGACGACTCCATCTTTTCCGGGGACGGCTGGCGCAAAGCTGGCTGTCGAGATGCGATTGTTGCTGACCCCAGAAAGTTGCAGGTGCTGAATTTCTTCCTGGGTTGCATCAACGTCCGGATTCAGTGATTGGGCAGCGGATGGCAGTGGCCCACACTTGGTCTTGGCCTCTAGGTACCAGGTGGGTACAAGCTTGGGAGCCGGGGGGTGCAGAGATGGTAGAAACAGCTATGAAAGAAGGTATTGGGCCTTTAAAACTAAACTAGTTTTCTGAAGAGAGATTTGCAGTTGGGAAATGAAATTTTCTTCTTCCAAAGTATGAGCTGGAAATAATTGTTGGCAGGTTGGTTTTCAAAGTGACTTGGGCGGAACTTGAATCGAATGCCGTACCTGGCACCCGATAAGATAAGCGACAGATGGCTGTCGGCTTCCAAGTTCCAACTCCTCGGCAAGGGGAGCGCTCCATGTGTTGTCATTCACCTTGAGGAGTGTTGTGGTTCCTCCCTTGGTTGTTGTTCAGAAGATTGTTCCAGCGAAAGACGACTGTTCCACGCAACTCGTTTTCTTTAAAAGTTGAGCGCTAGGCCAAAGATTGACAGATTCCGCCCTTCCGGCCGTCATTGAAGTCACGAGGCAACCTCCCCAGCTCAGACGACACAAAGGTGGCAAAGTTGCATTCTCAAGATACACAACGAGACAACGTCTCTCTCCTTCAAAGCCTCGAGCTAGTGTCAACGGTTGCGTTGAGCTCTCAAAATGTCACAATCACTCGCCAAGCAATGCAACGAGGTCAAGGAGTATGTGATCTCTACCAAGTCTTCGTCAACAATCATCATGTTCTAACTGTGGCCAGGCGGTACGATACATGCTTCCTCAAATGGTATAGTGAAAGTCGGTGCCTAGTCCACTCTCTGCCTCCTATTTTCGGTCCTGACATATATCCAGAATACCTTAGGGGTACCGGTTCCGCAGAGGACAACGAATGTTCCACCCTCTTCAAGGAATACAGCAAATGTCTCCAGGTCAGTCACGAGCGAGAACTGCTCTGATCGCTCCCGGACTTCGCACGCTTACACTTTACCAGGTGGCCCTCAAGGAGCGCGGGATAGATAAGCTCGTTGAAGATGCCCGAGAAGACAACAAGGATAATGACGCCGCGTTTCTAGGGAGGAAAAAATGTGAGTTGTTCCAAGTGGCATCCTGACTGACGCTGACATGCTGGGCTGGGCCAGAGAAGCACTGGACTCTGAACTTGACGGGGTGCTGCTACCCTGAATTTGGTTGAAACATCAAAACCCGGGGCCAACTTGAAGCAACTAGCTCCTCTCTGCTCACGGTTGGTCGGATCCTACGGCCGTTGTACAGCACCTGTACGGGATATGGTGTGGTGTGGTTCCCAGATAATGGGCGAACTCTGTCGAGGGAAAGGCACGGATATGTATCACTGCTCTGTAACAATAATAGACCTCGCATCATCCCAAACTACAAGAACCAGCCTCGCCATTTCGACGGCCCCATGGCATTTCATCATGGAAAAATATTAGAAATGCCCTGCTGTCAAGTTGCCGGTGGTTGGCCGTTGACTTTGGCATTTTGGCGGCTTGTGCCCAGAAGGGTAAAAGTGGGGCCAACACACCTTGCAATTACAAGGGGGGGAGGTCTGGATTCTGTCGCCATCGGATTCGGGAGCGACTCGAAAAGCCGCCGCATCAACAAATCCCAGCGGTGCTTCCAGGTTTCCACGGAGCCACATCACCTGCTCGCTGCACAAGACGCCCGCCCGCCGCCGAAGCTACAGCTCCCCCGAAAGTCAACGTCCGCCAAAACGCGCGTCCTCCCCCTGCCCTCGTCCCTCGTCCCTCGTCCAGACCCGTCCTCCGGCATGCTCGACTCGTGAGGAAGACGGCGCGCGCTTCTATGCACCCCTTCTCCGTTCTCACGCTCGGCATCTTCGTAGCTGGCTACATTACCGCTCGATGGGACCTTGTCACCCGCCTCTGTGAGCTTGCGATATTTGCGTGGGAATACGGCGTGGTCGTGAGTCGCCCTTCCGAGCCCTGCCCACCTCCACGGCCTCGGACCGAGAACAGCTCGCTGACGGTCGAAATACGCGCAGACTCGCGCCGCAAAAGCCTTCCTAGTGCTCACCCTTGTGTTCCTCCTCATATTCATCCCTGTGGAACGTCTTGCGACCCGGGAGGCGAATCTGGTACGACCGCGCACCACCTCCGCTGCTCGACTTGGTACTGATAAGCTTTGCCCAGCATCCGCGGTCGGTCGGGTCAGGCATATCTGCCAGGGAACAACTAAGGCGACGGGGCTCCTTCTGATCGCCCAGTCGGCTATTTGCCGTCTGCTGTCATGCAAGGACATGATGCCTTTATGCGCGTCTTCTGGCCGACAGACCTCCCACGATCCGATGTTCGGGGGGTGGTTGTGGGGTGGCGGAATTCAGCCCTCGACGTTTTTGTCCTAGCTATATTGGATGAGGTTGAGGTCTGTTGCGTCGATCCCTGGATACCTTGGGGCGCCTGCTGACACACATCGACAGCCTCGAAATGTCGAAACGGCCCTCCAAATAGGGACCCTCACTCGCAATGCCCCCCACCCCGTCAGCCGGATCTATGAGCTATGCGGCCAATCTTCGATGCGCGTGCTGGGACTGGCCAACACACCCGAGTCTGTCGAGGTGGACTCTTCATGGATCAGGGTCACGACAGGGCCGGGCCGTCGGGTCCCTGCCGTCACCTGTGCTCGAGCGTCCAACATCCAGATCATCCTGTTTGAGAGACCACTGCCAGGGCGGATGCAGTACATTTCCCTGAACCCCATCGCCCTTGCGCTGGGTGACAAGAAAGGGAGCTTTCGCCACGACTCTCCCGAGAGCGGCGACGACGATGACGAAAAGGAGGAGCGGATCAGAAAGGAAAAGAAGCGGCGTCTGGTTGAAAAACTCAAACTACACTCAGTCTTCAACCGAGTGCCGTCCGCCAAGGAGAAGGCGCTCCCAAAGATTGTGAATCAGATCAACTGGGCATGGGAGCTTGAGCAGCTGCTTCAGAAGAACGTCTCCCGGATCGGGACCCGGTCCAAGAGGAGCCAGAGCGTCTCGGAGAGAGTCGTCGAGTCTGCGACGATTGCTCGGGACATGATGGTGCTCTGGCTGTGGGATCTCTTCACCTTTTATGTGCTGCCCGTCATCCAGAGACTCTTCATTATGGCCTTGATGTCTCACCGGTTCGCCGCCGAGCTTCTCTTGACGGTCCTCGAATGGCGGCTTCGGCCGAGGTACGCAGCTCTCAAAGACATCTCGGCTACCGCCCAACAGGTGGAAATCCGCCTCCAGCAGTTCTGCTACTGGCCGATGCAATATGTCACGCTCCGCCTGAGAAAGAACGACTGGGGGAGTGTGACGACAAGTCATCCCGACTACATACGATTCTACAACAGCCTGTGGCTCGTGGCCAATGATGTTATCATCGGCATTGCCCTCGGCTCCTACATCATTGACAATTCCACCTGGGTTGCCGAGGAGATCAGCGACCTCCTCAGCACGTACACGGTCGAAGCCTTGCAGAGCAGCATCTCATGGCTCATGGGCTGGCCGGCTGGCCTCAAGCTCAACAGCGAGCTGGCTTTATTCCTCGGCGACTTGTTTCTTTGGGTAATCGACTACTGGTCAAGTGAGTTGCCCCTCTTCTTCATTTTCGCGTCTGCAGCTCGCTCACCAGCTACATTGCACAGGTTGCATCGAACTCCTCCGACCTGTCCTGCCGCACATCATATGGTTCATCGGCTTCTCCAGCTTCGCCGGTGCAAGCATGCCGATCGCCCTTTTCTCGGATCTGCTTTCGGTCCTGACGGTCCACATCTACTCGTTCTACCTCGCCTCGGCACGCATCTACCACTGGCAGCTGAACATCTTGATCTCGCTCTTCCACCTCTTTCGCGGCAAGAAGCACAACGTTCTCCGGAATCGCATAGACTCGTGCGACTACGACCTCGACCAACTGCTCGTCGGGACCATCCTCTTCACCCTCCTCTTCTTCCTGCTGCCGACTGTCGTGGTCTTCTACCTAAACTTTGCCATTGCTCGCATGGCCATCATATCGCTCAAGGCCGTTTTCGATACGTTGCTGTCTTGTCTTAATCACTTCCCGCTGTTTGCCATCATGCTTCGGGTCAAGGACCCGAGGAGGCTCCCAGGTATGTCTTGCTACTACGTACATTCCGGGACGCAGGATGGGTGCTGACTTCGCCCAGGCGGGATTCGCTTTGAACTTCGAGATACCCAAGACTTTAGACTTGCTACTAATAATTCCCCCCACCCAATCCCGTCCACGTCCGTCATTTACCTAAAGGTGAGAACCCCATCCCTCCCCCACCGACAGATGCTGACCATCGAGCAGTCCATCCCACTCAACTTCAAGGCCATGTTCCACCAGTATTTCCAGATGGGGAATAGGATCCGCAAGCACTACCTCTCACCGCACGTAGTACTGTGCCTGCTGACGGGCAAGTTTGTGCCGCCGCTGAACCGGAAGAACCTGTACAGTCTCCAGTACAGCATGCTTCCTGCTCGGCGGGCAGGTGTGCTAGAGATGTGGGATGCGGTAAACTCTCTGCCTTCACCCAAGAGGCGGGCGGTGCCAATTGTTGTGCCCGTCTTAGCAAACGGAAAGAGGTTGTCGAATAATGGCGGGAGGATACGAAGTTATGGCTAAATGAATCGCATATGCCTATGCACAGCGTCGTTGTATTTGAATGAGAAGCGCATGTTCAGCTTCCTGTTTGCCAGTGGTCCTTGCGAGTGTGCATTCTATATGATGTCAATCCCCAATACCCCCAACAACCTACCTACCAAGGTCTTCCCCAACACACGCGGGAGTGGAAGCATTTGTGCGGGGGAGCTCGTCCATTGCTTCACCCCACCCACATCGGCTCGCCCTCCTGCTTGTTGGGTCAGGAGGCACGATTGCAGCATCAGGTGTTTACGACTCTTTCAGCTAATGTACCTCCCGCGCCTGTCCACGTAGGCAGCGGCCAGCCCATTCGCCGTGAACTGCCTGGTTTTGCATGCACCTTCCGTCAGGACTGCATGGTCAGTAGGTGCTGAGGGAAGGGACCTACCATGTGATGTGACATACAAAGCACTTTAAACCCCGACCCAGGGAAATAGCTACCCCTGTCGTTGTTCGTGCAACCAAACCGAAGCGTCTCTGCCCTTCCCGTACCTTCAACACCACATATTTATCAGAGCTCTGAGCAAAGCATCACAGCCTTTTCACGGCGGTGCACTTCTGTAAAATATTTCAAGCAGTTTACTATTCATCCCCCGCCATCTGCCCCGCGGACCACTCACACTTTGTAAGACCTCCCCCAAACCCCACAGCACTTGCTTCCATCTCCTGCTGCCGCCTGGCATCAAACTCCACAACCCAACCAACCCCGAATATTCCTGCGTGAGCGGAAGCCACACAGCAATCCCCATTGGACTCGTTGCGGTGCAAGGACTGAAGGTGCTACCCCTGGCGTCCATTCGTCCCAGGATACACCACATGCCGGATCACGCCTCTTCTCTTGGGCACGTTTCGCTAACCGTTTATTTCCTGACCACAGACCAGCACAATGGAAGAGCTCAGGCAGCGGTTCTACCGCCATTTCGCCGTGGAAGCTACCCGTGAGTGCCCTCTCCCGACCAGCTAGCACTCTCAAGCTCACCGTTTGCCACAGGGCTCCAGGAGCTCATCGCCCAGCTCCAAGATATTGCGCCCGTCGCCGGCGAGCGTCAGGATGCTGTCGAGCACATTCTAGCTGGCGTCTCGCGCCTCCACCAAGAGGTCGCCGATGTCAAGGACTTGCTCCCCCCTTACGAGCTGCGGAATTATTCACTGGGCGCCAAAGCCGTCGGTGACCTGCTCGAGGCCGAGCGAGCCAAGTTTGAACCGAGACGCCGGTTCCAGTTTAGAGCTAGGAGCTCCATGGCGCCTGCGGATCCGAAGACGGACGCACGTCGCAACATCCCCGTGAGTGGCAGCTTTGGCAGCCTCAACGCCATAGCAACGCCTCAGCCAGAATCGAGCAAGACCGCCAGCACCCCGACAGAACCCGCTGCTAAGAACTACAACGAGGAGATATCGCGTGCTAGCGGGGTCCGTAAGCCGAGCTTTACAGAGGCGCGCGACATCGAGCTGTCCGGGCACACAAAGACGCATATCATCCTGCCGGCCTCGGCGTCCCGGGCGACATCGTTCGGAAGACTCACCAACCTCGACGGGTGTCTCATCGACATGTCCATTCCCACGGGAAAGACAGGTGCGGCGTTCGCGAGCTTGGCGATCAACGACGTCAAGGGGTCCTTGATCGTCGCCGGTAATGTGGATGGCTCAGTCCATATCACGGGCGTCCAGAACAGCAAGCTGGTGCTCGTCGCACGTCAGGTTCGGATCCACGACTGCGAGAACGTCGATTTGTATCTACACTGCTCTAGCCACCCCATCATTGAGAACTGCAAGGGCATGAGATTTGCGCCCGCGCCCCCTTGCTATGTAAGTCTGCTGCACCCAAGGGCGCCAACACGTGATGGCGCTAACGGGATTCCCAGCTTTCTGACAAGCAGGATGAGGCGTCCAACCAGTGGGACCAGGTCGATGACTTCAAGTGGCTCAAGACGGAGCACTCGCCAAACTGGAGCATTCTCCCCGAGGAGGAGCGAATCGAGGACGGTCGATGGAAGGATACCCTCCATGGAGCCCCTGGCGAGGGGGTTGAGGATATTCTCAAGAAGATGGGTGTCGAACCCAAGGCTTGATGATAGTGAGGCAAGCCGCGGCTTAACGATGAGGGAAGCCGCGAGATTGGCTGGGCAGCCCCCCAGTGCCGTCCTTGTGACTTGTCCCGTCAAGACGCTGTTTTCAGGCCAAGGGGACATTGTATTATCGGAGGCTCTTACATAGAAATGCAAATTTCATAGCCCTTTCTCTCCCCAGTTGGTGAATTGTGATGTCTGCCGAGACCGTCGAGGCAGATGCTGTCGTGGGATTGCGCCCGCCTTTGGAAACGGCCCTCAAAACTCGACGTAATCAATGTCGTTCAAAGCCCTGTCTGCATCTTTCCGCAGCAGAACGCCCTCTCACTCCACCATCCTCTCCCCGTCGTACTCCCCCCTGCTCTGCTCCCCAATCGAGAACTGCAGCCCTTCCCCCCTGATCCGCGCCAGCTCCCGCAGCTGCGTCCGCCGCCGCGCCTCGAGCTCCTCGATCTCAGCCTCCTGCTGCGCGATCGTCCGCGATATGTCAGGCAGCTGCCGCGTCGCCGCCCGCGCCCGCTGCAGCTTGTGCTTCAGGCTATCCGTCGCCGCAGGCAGCTCCTTGACCTGGAGGAGCGCCGTTGCGGTGCCGCCGCTGCCGCTGCCGGTGCCGCTCGGGGGGGGGTGGTGCCGGTTACGGAGCCCGGGCGGGCGGCCTGGGAGGCGGCCTGGGTGCTGCCGGCGGCGGCTTGGGTGGCGCGGAGCTTGGTAAGGAGCGTGGTCAGCTCGGTAAGGGTGTCGACGGAGTCGGGGGTGAGGCCGTCGAGGAGAGGGATGGGGGGCGCGGCGGGGGTGGTCATTGTTGTGTGACTGGGGGGGGGGGAGGGGGTTCGTGGGTGATGCGGGATGTTGTGCCGGTCGGTTATGGGTTGGTGGTGGTGGTTGGTGTGGAATTGCTGGGAGACGCGTTTGGAGACGACCGAGTTCACGTCGTTATCGATACGACAAAGGGGGTGGGTGTGGGGGCATTCGGGTCCCTGATTGGAGATCCGCGTCGGTACGTCAGGTGGGGGTGGGATGTGGGAGCATGGAGGGACCGGTTCGGCGTCACCCCGCCACCAAAAGCTCAACAAGACGAGACGGCAGCTCCGAAGAAGTCCAAGTTTTTATCCCGCACTCCTGAATCGGCCGCATTGCGCCCTTCTTAAATCCTAGAAGACCCCGAACAGATCTCTTTCTGTCCCGCTTCGAAACTCTGGTTCGTGACCTCACCCAAACGTCAATCGCATCTCGCACCCCTTGATATCTCAAGCTGAACCCCACCACCCGCCTCACAGACACCATGGCTCCCGACCACAAGGCCTGCCTGAGTACGTCCCGTCGCCCAGACTACCTGCTGGTAGCCTGCTACAGCATCGTGTACCTCGAGGCTGGATGGCTGATTCTGATGCTCATTCGCTCCTACAGTCGTGATTGACGGCTGGGGCATCCCCACCGAGGAGTCGCCCAAGGATGGCGACGCCATCGCCGCCGCCAAGACCCCCGTCATGGACGAGCTCTCGGCGAGCGCCACGGGCTTCACCGAGCTCGAGGCCTCGTCCCTCGCCGTCGGCCTGCCCGAGGGCCTGATGGGCAACTCCGAAGTCGGCCACCTCAACATTGGCGCCGGGCGCGTCGTCTGGCAGGACGTGGTCCGCATCGACCTGGCGGTCAAGACGGGCGAGTTCCGCAAGAACGACGTCATCAGCAAGACCGTCCAGGCGGCCAAGGACGGGACTGGCCGTCTGCACCTCTGCGGTCTAGTCTCCCACGGCGGTGTTGTCAGTACCCCATGGATGCCCACGGGGGATACCAAGGCTAATCCGGTCGTAGCACTCCAAGCAAACGCACCTCTACGCCCTGGTAGAGGCCGCCGCGGCTGCGGGCGTTCCCGAGGTTTACATCCACTTCTTCGGCGATGGGCGCGATACCGACCCCAAGTCCGGCGCCGGGTACATGGAGGAGCTTGTTGGCAAGTTGAAGGATATTGGTGTTGGCAAGATCGCCACGGTCGTTGGCCGCTACTATGCCATGGATCGCGATAAGAGGTGGGAGCGTGTTGAGTTGGCCCTGAAGGGTATGGTGCTCGGTGAGGGCGAGCAGAGCGATGACCCCGTCAAGACTGTCAAAGAGCGCTACGAGAAGGGGGAGAATGACGAGTTCCTCAAGCCCATTATCGTGGGTGGGCAGGAGCGTCGCATCAAGGGTTTGTTTTGCCCCTTTCCTTGCCGATGTGGAGCTGTTTCTACGGATGAATGCTGACAGACAACAGATGGCGACGTTGTCTTCTTTTTCAACTACCGCTCCGACCGCGTTCGCCAGATCACCCAGCTCATGGGCGACGTTGACCGGTCTCCCAGGCCCGACTTCCCCTATCCCAAGATCACCCTCGTTACCATGACGCAGTACAAGCTGGACTACCCCTTTGAGATCGCCTTCAAGCCCCAGCACATGGGCAATGTGCTTGCCGAGTGGCTCGGAAAGCAAAAAGTCGAGCAGGTGCACATCGCCGAGACCGAAAAGTACGCCCACGTCACCTTCTTCTTCAACGGCGGCGTTGAGAAGGCCTTCCACCTCGAGACGCGCGACGAGTCCCAGGATCTCGTCCCCTCCAACAAGAGCGTCGCCACGTACGACAAGGCGCCCGAGATGAGCGCCGACGGTGTCGCGAACCAGGTTGTCAAGCGCCTCGGGGAGCAAACGTTCCCCTTTGTCATGAACAACTTTGCCCCTCCCGACATGGTTGGCCACACGGGCGTGTACGAAGCCGCCATCATTGGCTGCGAGGCCACGGACAAGGGTATCGGCAAGATCTACGAGGCATGCAAAAAGGAGGGCTACATTCTCTTCATCACGTCGGACCACGGAAACGCCGAGGAGATGAAGTTTGCCGACGGCAAGCCCAAGACGTCGCACACGACCAACCCGGTGCCGTTCATCATGGCCAATGCCCCCGAGGGGTGGAGCCTGCAGAAGAAGGAGGGTGTCCTTGGGGATGTTGCTCCTACGGTCCTCACGGCCATGGGGTTGCCCGTCCCGGAGGAGATGACGGGCAAGAGCTTGCTGATCAAGTCGTAGGTTCCTGGGCGAGGGCGGGAGGGATGATGGAGCGTGCAGTGTAATTCAGAAGCAACATAGATGATAGAGCCGAGTCGAGGAAGAGTTTGATACCTGAATATGACATGTACTCTACCTATCCATGCTATTATGCCTCGTTGCAGCCTGTTGTCTACCAGTCTGGGACGTTCCTTTGCATTGATGAAATATACGACTTGGGAAGCGGAAGCTTCCAGGGGAGCTCCAAAGGTTCTTTGGAGTTGACAGGGAATTCAAACCGGCCTGGTGTGGTTGAAGAGAGAGGAGGACAGAGCGGGGTAACCACAAAACGCGGCATCTCTTTGCCGTGGGACTTGATCCCAGATGAGGGGAAGCTCGAGAGACGGGAGAAGTTGGGGTAGCTGCTGTCCCCTTTTGAGCTGGCACATCACCTCTCCCCTTCCCCTCATCGATATTGCCTTGCGTCCTCCTCGAGTAGTTAAATTCAACTTCACCTCTTCATCCCCTCCCGATGCACGTCGAAAAAAAAAAAAACACCACACCATGCCCCCGAAACCCCGCGTCTGTCGCCCGTCTCTGTCGGCTCACCAGCTCTCGATAGCGAACCGTCGAATGCACCATCCCACGTCGCTAAGGCCAGCTGGTGGAGAGTGCCCACTGTTCTTCCCCGGACGAAGGCAAGCCTCGATTCCGCAACTTGAGGGTTCCATGGTCAGCGCAAGGTTTGGTGGCTGGAATGGCGGTGCGGCTAGTGCTGCTTGCTGAAATATGCCTCGGTCCTTTCGTCTGTCCGTCATCTCCCGTCCAAGATGGTTTCATTTCAGACCCAACCGCGACAATTGACAAGTGTCAAGTTGCAAATTGCCAGCAAGTGTTCACGGCACGATCAACAAACATCCGGGTTCTTTTGAAAAATGAAATTATTTGTGGTTGGCTGCCCGGCGGGAAACGCGCGGACAGAATCGCTGAGGACTATGTTACACGATTTTTGTCGACCAAGCCGACAGACAAGAGGATACGCCCTTTTGAAAGTTATCCCCGATCTAAAGGTCTATGGTTCCTCCGTCTAATGCATTTTTGCGAATCTATGCCATTTCCATGCACACTTCCTCTCCCATGGAGACCCCGACGCAGGTTGTTCCGCGCGGAGCCCATGCACCACCCTCTCGTACAACCCATCATCACACTCCCAGAATTCCCTAAACACCTACCGACGACACCCGCTCCGAACGGAGCTCGCCGAATGTGAATTTCTCGCTCAAGTCTGTGCGGAGGTGGGGTTAGATGATGCGGTCCTGACGCGGAACTCTCTCGGGGCGTCGGGGTGCGACTTACGAACTTGGCCATGAGGGCAACCATGAGATCGAAGAGACCGATGGCCTCGACGAAGGCGAAGCCGAGAATGGCATACGAGAAGAGCTGGCCGCGGAGAGCGGGGTTGCGGGCGACACCGTTGAGGAGGGCAGCGAAGACGAGACCGATACCGATACCGGCGCCGGTCAGACCGATGGCGGCGGCACCCATGCCGAGGTTCTTGGAGGCCTCGACCATGGCCTGGGCGATCTCCGAGGAGTAGGCGCGGCGGGTCTGGAGGCCGAAAGCCTGGCGGGTGGTGGCATTGAGGATGGTCGAAGCCTGCTGGCGCTTGAGGGTCTGGAGGGGAGTGGCTGGAGCGGGGATTCTCGGTCAGACTCTGCTCGTCGGGTCGGTCGTACACACACGACTACGGCGGGTTCATGCTCTCGACATACCGGAGAAGGTGCGCTTGCCGGCGCTGGCGACCTGGACGCGGAGGGCAGGGCGAGCGACCTTGGTCGAGGCCGAGGCCATCTGCGAGGCCAGGCGGGAGGCGAGAACGCGGGTGGAGGCCATTGTATCTGAAGGGGGAGGGTGTGGTGCTGGAGGATCGGAGAAGGGCTAGGAAATAGCTGACGCAAAAAAGCACTGGAGGTGAGAGTTTGAGGCTGCTTGTGGGAGGGAGGAAGAGAGAGGAGGGAAGGGGAGGGAGCGAGAAAGATCAAGGCAGCTGGCTGTGGTGGAACGGAAGCTCGGGCTGGTCCGGGCAACGGCTGGCAGGAGGGCAGCGCACGATGTCACTGGCCAGTTGGTCTCCAAGGAGGCATTTTTATCGTGGTCGCTCCACCGGAGCAGGAGGTATTCGGTGGGTGGGCCATCCTCGGGGTACTGGACACACACAGGGGAAAAATTTGCAGTGGCATTGGGAATGGGCAGAGGGGAGAGGAAGATCTGGTTCACCGTCCCCGGGCTTCAGGGGAGAAAATACGCTGATCGGGCAATGTCGGAAGGGGGTTTCGGCGCCGGTGGCTCGTCATCAGCCCGTCGTTTTTATATCTCGAGCACAGGCATGTCTCGCACCTTTTTTTCTTCTCCCAGCTCGAACCGTCGGAATGGATGTGGTGCTTGATCCCACTCCTCTTTCCACCGCCGTCTGAAACTCCAGCTTGATGGATCATGGCCACCAGAGGTTCGTCTACAAGAGGGCCGCCGGAGCTCAGGCAGTTCGCCGTATGTCGTGAAAATTTTCATATGGCCCTGATATGTGAGGCAATGAGGCTCCATCCGCGAGCAGGGGGATACGTGATAGCGGCCCCCACGGGCCCCCCCACTTTGCCGCGGAAAGCCGTCACGATTCGCCCAGCCTGGCGCGCCGGATGGACCAGGCCAAGACACGACGCCAGCATGAGGAAAATGCCGCTGATGAAGAGAGGATGAGGGGCCTGTTTCTCCTCATGATCAGAGAGATCTGCCTGCTGTTGCTATCTCGAGTGAAGTGCTGAGTGAGTCCTCTTGTACTTCTTCAGCTCTCGCACGGCTCTCACACGATCAGATGAGATTCAAATCTCAGTCAGCCCCCCCCCCCCCCCCTTTTCCCGTTTGTTTGCCTTGCCTTGAAGATTTTTCTTTCTTCAATCGTTTTCCGTCTCGTTCTCGGGCAGCCACCCGACCGCCTGCTGCCCAATGGGATGAGATCCAGCGGTCCGAAACCCCTGGCATGCCGCACGCCTGCGCTTCCCGAGGCCGGCCCAGGGATCGCGATGGTGCTGCCGCTTGGGATCATCGGGGCTTGCTTGCTTGCTTGCAGGGGGCCGGGGCCGCTGGGCACGGGAACTGAAGCTCCTGCAGCTGTAGCTGATGATGCCAACCGGGCGTTTCCGTCACCACGCTGACCGCATCACTGAAAACCCCTTGACTTGTGCTGTTTTTAAACGTCCAATTCCAATCTCGGTAGCTGCTTCGCGAGTCCCGAGATATTCCGGTTTGGCGGTCTCGGGGGTGTTTGTGGCTTTTTTTTTTGAGAGAGAGAGAGAGGCTCGCCTGTTTGTCTCTGGAGCAAACGGAGGAACGGTGTGAGCCTCCCGATTTTTCGAGGTCCTGCTGTTCAACTTCCGTTGTTGAGCGGCGGCGCGGCTCAGTCATGCAGCCGCGGGTCTACTCTCCGAGCCCGGGCTGGCTGTCTGTCTGCAATGTTGTGTCAACATGCCCGCACGCGCGATGCAGGTGGGATGCAACCCTCCTTCGCAGCGCTATTCGCATAGGGTGGTTGGTGAGATCCAGGCTGGTTTGCCTACCGGACTCGGGATTCCTTCCGGTTCTTCTCGTCGGCTTGGTGTTGCTTTTGATTGTGTTCTGGAAAAAGCTCTCTTTTTGGAGATTGCGTCGGATGTCGGTTTACGCCACGAAATGTGGCCATAGCTCCCGGCATCACATAACGCTCACCGTTTGGAACTGAACTGATTTGACGGTGAGGATCAGAGATGAAATGGAGGATGATGGATTGAAGATTGTAAATAGTCGTACATGGGATCGTGGATATCTACCGTAATTGATGTACATGTTGTGAGACATTGGTTGGACCCTGCGGAGGCGTCGTTGCAACATGAGACCGTGGATATCACTGTCTTGGTATTCCTGACGCTGAGAAATCTCGATTCGAGATGTCCCCCCCATTGGAGAAAATCAATAATAACAAAACGCCCCCCAAGCCATGGTATCTATCACCCTGAACGCCAGCCTGCATATCCTCATAAATCCATGACACCGCCCTCGCTGTGATCATCAAACCGCCTCCTCCTCCACAGCTACCTCGGTGTTGATGGCATACCCCTCAACGAACCCATTGGGATCACAGGTCCTCTCCAGACTGATCCCGTTTCCCGTGACCCACGCGAGCACATCCCGCTGCGCGATCTTGACGCGCTCCACCTCCTCCACCTCGACCGGCGACGCGGTCCCGTTCTCCTCCGGCTCGACCTTGCGCTTCTTCGCGAGCGGTGGCCCCTTGACGGCCTCCTCCGCCACGCCCATCTCCCGGAGAACCAGCAGACAGTCCTCGGGCGCAATCCAGGTCGCCCGACTGCACTCCGCGACGTCAACGACAAGCTCATCCTCGGCGCCATCCTCGTGGGCCGGGAGCGAGATCAGCCAGCGGGCAATCTCGCCGGCCCAGAAACGCTTGTAGCTCTTCTTGCCCAGGTCCGAGATGGGCTTCTCGGGCCCGCCGAGGAGCTCCTCGCGCCGCGAGATCTCGTACGACACGCCCATGAGCAGGGCGCCGAGGCCCTTGCGCTGCCACGGCGGGAAGATGAGGATGCACGCGAGATTGTTGTTGTCCCACGACATCTTCTCCTTGGAGAAGAAGCCGACAATCTCGCCGCGCGGCGGCGGCAGCATCTCGGCCACCTCGCCGTTAGTCAGATCAGCGGGCGGGGGTGGGGCCGGTGGGGTGTAGACGAGCAGGAAGTAGTTAAAGCCGGTGACGTCGAAAAAGACCGACTTGTTGTCGAGGAAGAGCTTGGCAAACAGGGAGAGGTTTTGGCAGAAGAGCTGGATAAAGAGTCAGCGACCGTCGCATTGGGAGGGGAACCGGGGCAATACTCACAACGTCCTTTTCGCCGTCCACCTCCCAAATGCTCCACTCGCCCTCGTCCTGCACCACCACTTCTTGATGTCGGCCACTTGTGTACTTCCCTCTCCGTGGTTTCTGTTTGTCCAGCTGTTCGCTTGGGATGCGGATGGTTCTTCTGCCTTTGGGATGGGTGTAAATCTTGTTTCCCGGTACCAGCCCCCGTCGTTCGCAGAGTCGAACATGCTCCCACCAGGTCACCAGCACTTTCGAGTACTTGAAGCAGCACGGGCAGACGTAGAGTCTGTCGAGAATGGGGTGGTTGTCCCGCTCTCGTCGCCCATGCGCCTTGCCGCCTTCGACGTCGTCCTTGCTGCCACCTCCGGAGCTAGCGGAGCTGATGCTGCCGTTGGAAGCAAAATGCCCAACCTTGCCACCCTTGGTGTGGTTGTGGTGACCGCCTGGTCCCTCACCCAGGACTTCCTTGCCGTAGTAGGACGGATACCACGCGCGGAAGATTATATTTCCCAGAACCACCTTGTCAATGTTCCGGTCTGGCTGCTGCTGGCCACTGGTTTTGACTAGCCCATTTTGTTCCCCACTCCCCGAGATCGGTGACGGCGCGGGGGGCTGCTGTGGTTGGGCGCTCGACGTCGTCATGGTGATGGGCGTTTTGTGTCCGAGTTGAAATGTGTGCTGTTGAGGAGGCTGCACACGCGACGAGGGGCCGGAGCGGCCATGGTGTTGTCGCGGTTTCGCTGGCTCTCGCGTCGGTATCGGCTCCGAAAGGGTGGCGCCCGGAATGGGGGGCAGGAGAGGGCTCGATCGGTGGCTGTCGACGACGACTGTATTGTTGGGGCCGCTGTGTCTAGTCAGGCGCGTAGCCTTGATGGCGTTGTGATGGTGCTCCATGGGGATGTTCTCCTTGCCGCGGGGCAGGTCGGCGAAGCGCGTGGCTGGAGTCGCCATCGATGCGGGTGCGGGTCCGCGACGCCGGCGCCGCGGGAGCTCAAGTTCTTCCTGCGAGACGAGCGGGGCGATGGAACGCGTCGCTCGGCGGGAGACGGTTTCGGCCGCCGGTACGGGGAGCGGCGTGACGATGGAATCGGTGTCGGCTTCGTGCTGTCGTTTGCGCTTGACAGGCGCCATGATGCCACAGTCGCGATGTTCTGTGCAACCCATCGATGAGTGGGCTACGGACGGATGCTAGCAGGGATCATGAAGGAGTCGGAATGGGGTTTTGGTTGTGCCAAGCGAGTTTCCCAATGCCAGCATTTAAGTATGTGGCTTGTTGATTGGGCAAACCTCAATCAATCCAGACTTTAAAGGTCACGCGTTCCCCTTTTGGGGTATTTTTTGGGTTTGGGGGTTGCCTTTGGGGTGCGGGCAGCACTGTGCTTATCCGTTGTCGCGCTGTCCCCACCAAGCTTGAATTTCTCGAGCTTTTGGTGGGAACCTCAAAGTCTCAATTGGGCGAACACTTCAACGAACACCTCGACCCCCGAAGCTTCGCCAAATGCTATGCCGGCGGGATTGAGCAGTACGCTGCGGCCGCGCCAAGATGTTTGATACTCAAGTATGCCTCTTGCCAGAGATATCGGATGGCGAGCCCTTGACAAGATGGTAGTGTCGGCGTGGTTGGTAAGTCATGGCTTGTCGGCCAGCTTGGTGTCCAAACGAGCGCCCCCGCTGACGAGTCCACCAGCGGCATTCGAGATCTCTACCTCAGTCCGCAACCCTCACACGTTCGAATCCCTTCGGTCGCCCCTCCTACATTTCAACAATTCCTGACCCACGAGTGGTGACTGGCTCCTGTGCCCCACCAAACCCCGATGATGGTGAATCTATTGGAAGCGAAGAGGAACGGGTGCCTTCGCAGACAGGCCAGGATACGCATCAACCATTACGACTACGACAGGCTCTCAGTGTTGCCGCAGAAGGCACAGCCGCCATGACCGGGCTGGATAAGCTCTCAGCGGTCCTGGGCAAGACGAGCAATCCCCACCCCAGCTCTGGCGTTCCTCCCAACACGTTCGGAGATGAGCCTGCGCCTCAGCGAACCCCCTTTGCGAGGATGATAAAGACTCGGACCTCCAAAACTATGTTCTCCCTGGACGGGGCAACGAAATCACCCCGCGAGAGCGTTGGGACGGGGCCAGGGGTGCGTCAGTCTCGGTTCAAGAAGACAATTGGCACTGTGTCTCCGACAGGAGCCCTGCGCATATACCTGAACGCCATATCCAGAGGGAGTGCTGTGGACGAGACTGAATGGCATCATTTGGGGGCTCTTCTTCGAATGATGCCCGACCGCCTCCCCATCCTCACGGCACAGGCGCTGCTAAGGCAACGGGCGACTGAGGGAAAGCTGTTCAGTCGGGAAGAGAGACTCCCACAACTGGCCGGCGACGACGCGTGGTCAGGACGTTTCTTCCAAACGGCGGACGCCCAAGTTTCGGGAGAGACCCTCTCAGAGTGGGCTTGGATCATCTCTGCGGAATCGGCAGACCTTGCGCTCGAAAGGTTTCTTGCCGGCAACACCGAGAAACCTTTCTTCTTGCTCGCCGTCCTCCTCGACGAAAATCGGCCTCTAAAGAATCCCCGGCTATTTGACGAATTGCTCCAGTACATCCACCGTTACTACGTGGAGGGAATGCCGGAGCCTAGCCAAGTTGATGATAGCCACGACTTTGTCAAGCTGGCGCAGTTGGACCTTGTCCGCTTGCTCAGGAGACTTATTCATCATAGCCTGAGCTCGTTTCCCGCCCTGTTGCCTTCGGTGGCCAAGTTCGTCAGCCATATCATCGAGGCGCAAGCTACAAGAACTGGTGGGGGTCCCGGCAGATGGCATGCAGCTCGTTGCTCGTTTTTCAACAAGGCTCTTTGGTATTTCAGCTACCCGGCGTCCTTCAACACCTTGGAAAATATGGCATACAATTGGGAAGCCCAAAAAGAGCTCCTGAAGCTGTCATCGAGGATGCACCCACCACTGTTCATTGGCAAACATGGCTACCAGGCGATCAGAAAGGTTATGGTGGCTCTCAAGAAAACGTCGTCTGAGCGGGAGGTAGTCAAGCGAGCTGGCAAAACGTGGCCACCTTACCGTCGGGCCTGGGACGGGCGTGATGAGAGCTTGAGACCGGAGGATAGTCTGAGCAGAAGCGCCCGAGCTGGTTCTCTGATGGTGGAAGCTGGCTATCCGGATGACAACATGGATCGAGCGCTGGACGTGCTGGGTGGCTCCAAAGTTGGCCAAACACCAACTATTCAAACGCGAACTCTGGCCGCTCGCACATCGACGGGCAAAAACGCAGTCTTAAACGTCTTCACAGAATGGTGCTCCAGGATCGAGGCAACCAGAAACACCAGAGAGGCCTGGGAGGCTTTCAGCAAGCCGCCTCGCGCTGGTCTTCGGCCCAATGCATATGTCTACGCAGAGGTGTTTGAAAAGCTCTTCGCCAGAGAAGCATCCGGGGACCAGTCGGATCCGCTTCCTGGTGACGCTCGGCGAGTGTTTCCGGTGTACGATGGCAACCTGAGTGCTTTTGAGATTGCGAGAATCACGCCGCCGACGTCGGAAGACCTCTATGAGATGATGCTGGGCAGCGGAGTCCGGCCGGTGGGCCGATGTCTGGACGTTCTCGTTCGAAATTCACGCACGAAAACAGAAGCCATCAAGTATCTACTCGACAGCGCCTCGGAGGACTCGCAGCTCGCATCAGCGCTCCAAAGCGCTGATTTCATCCGCCAGGAAAATGCGGAGGGGATTGGAAAGATGCCTCGTCCTCTTCTCCGAGCCTGGGTTGCGATGCTGTGCTCGACACACCAGTGGTCCCGACGCGACCACATCGAAGAAGCCATCAAACTCGCCAAAGCCTTCGAGCTTCGAAGCCCCGGGAACAGGTTTGACAAGACCACGTGGCAGAGCATTCTCGACGCTCTTGCCGGCCAAAAGGTCACGTATGGGCAGCAGATGGCGGCACTGAATCCGCTCAAGACGCTCCAGACCTTCCTGGCCGTCTGGGAGAAGGTTCGGCTGACGGCAGGCTTCAACCCTATCCTTTTTGAGCAGCTGTGCCGGGCCATCTCCAAAACATTGCGACTGTCCGTCTTCAGCGACACCAAGGAGGAAGTGCGACGGCACCCTTCGTCGTTCACCCCGTTGCCCCTTCGGCGTCACCTTCATCGGGCCTATGCGTTGCTAGAGCAGTGCTTCGTCGTCGATCTCGAAACCTCGGTTTACAGCCCCCAAGACAAGAAGACGGCGCTAGTCCACAAGATTACAGCCCGGCAGGTGTTTCGGTACATGCAGGCTCTTTGCACCATGGGAGATGTGCGTGGGGCAGTGCGTCTCATGGACTGGCTGCTGGATGCGTGGGACCGGGACGACGTTCTGCAGGAGGCCAAGGATCCTCACGAGCTGGAACACCGCGAGATTATTGGGACAGTCTCGTGCTTTGATGGGATCGCAAGGCGCATGGTTGATGTCGAGACCCAGCAGCGGCTGGCGAACCGTCTGGAGAAGCTTAGGAGGGAGAGGGGATGTACATGGTACTGGTCGCCGGCGACGGAGGAGTATGAGCGGTATGTGAACCTCGACGCCGTTCTCGAGAAGCGGTACAAGTTCCCGGCGAATATGCGGGTAAAAAGGCACCAGTGGCGTCGACGAGGTAGCCATGAGACGCAGGTCGCTGAGGAACAAGAGGTCTCGGAAGGTCGGGCATAAGATAGATGCCCGTACACTATGTCGATACCACACAAGATAGGTACCCATTCACACTGCGACTTGGTGATTCCGTGGTGTTTTGCCTGTTTGTTTCAAGTCAAAGAACTGACCCCGCCCAACCTGCAAATGCATCTGAATTCTTGCCAGTCTGCTCAACTCTGGTCAACACCTTGTAACTTTTGGCCTCCAAAACCAGGAAGAGGCTTGACGGTGACCACCACCTGTTCTCGTACCCCCATGAACTCCCCCATCTCCGTCTCTCCAGCAAGGTCGGTTCCCATGATTGGCCAATTGGAATCCTTGGCACTCCCCGATGCGCTTCCATTTCTGGACAGGGGCCACGACCGCGTCGCAAAGCGAACAATGGCTGGGCACCTTCCAGTCTCTCAATAACGTTTCCCCTGTCTACCCATACAGTCCTCCTTGGAGACAATACCCTCCTTGTCTATAGCCCCAGGCGTCTGTCTCACTTGGTCAGCTTCTTGCCTCATGAGGAAGGCATCTCCACCCTCTCCCATTTTTGGCTTGAGTTTTTTTCTTTAGTTTTAATTCAGCACCTTTTTTTCGAGCTTCATCCTTGTTATAGACGTCGACCTACCTATGGACCTGTTGCCATGGTGCCCTGTCTCTCCAAAAATCCACCCCGCCATCTAGAGTTGAGAGTTTCAAGACTATCGGTGTCTGGTAAGTGCTGCATGGCTTCATCCCGTTTGCGGCCGGGACTGAACTAACTATTGGTTTAGATTAACTTTGAGATGGAGATACTCGAGCACGCTCCAGAGGACGGACCAGCTGTGCAGGGGGCCAACGCCGTTTACTACTCTGCCAACTCGTCTCCCGACCCCCTTAGTTTCACGGGGCCAAGTCAGTCTTTGGCATCGTCGTCGTCATCGCAAGAGGATGAAGAGTTCGCCCCTCCAGCCGTCTACTTCGACGAACCAAAAGGCGCAAAGATTTCGGTCCAGCTCCCATTATCAACCCTGGTGAATCCCAAGTCAGCCTACGATGGATACGAGCCGCCACTTCCCCCAACCCGGGAGCATGCTGCTGTGGAAGCATTGATGGCTACCTCGCGATCGAAACTATCCAGCCAGGAATTTGTCGAGTTTGAGCTCTCCGAGTTCACCTTCTACGCTGATTCGAGGAACTATCCCAAGGAGATGCGGTCGCTCCACCAGTTTTTAACAAAAAATGGCCACGACAAGTTCTACTTTGACGGCGTCCTCAGTGCCGGCGAGACCCGTCACTACGTTACCCAAATCGAGGTCTGCGAGCTGCCCATCGGCAACTACGGTACGGAGCACGCATCGGTGGACGACCAAATCTGGGTTCGGTCAATCCGACATAAAGAGAGGGACTCGGAAGTATATTACCGACTCACAAAACCGGCCCACGAGTACAGGCGTTTCTTCTATCCGTTTTTGTGGGTGGCAAACCTGGCCAAGCACGTTGTCGACTTCTCTGCCTCAATCGGCGAGAAATGCCAAGTCCATATGGGGCTCTTTCGGGAAGAGTTCTTCCAATGGCTTGTCGAGACTCACGGCGAATCAACCCTAAAGAAATGGCTCGTCCAGCACCCCTCCCAGGACTTCCGGACATCCGTCATGGCCAACCTGAGATTCATCTGGAAGGAATACAATGGCGTGCTGGGCGGCAAGGGAGCATCGCTCTCCCTTTTCCGAGAGGCCATATACTTTGACGAGTACCCGGTAGAACCGATGCCGGTAGTACCCGTTGGTGGGATGGTGCGAGGGGACAAGGGAGAGGAGGAGTATCCCACCATTGTCACGCCGTACATCATGGAGTGCTTTGGGCACATGGTCATCGGCAAGATGCTGCGGCTGGCTGGCGAGGATGCAAGCATATCGCTGCTATATTTCCCTGCTGCCGCGGAACTGGGGATGGCCGCGTCGACGGCTACCAGAATTCCCGACATCGCCAGCAGGGTTCAGGTTGGAGATGTCATTTCAACTCCCCGCGACGGCGAAGACTCGGGCACCAAGTGGAAGCCTATGGCCTCGCGAAACTTTGTCGACGATGGTCGCTGGTTCGGGCTGGTGCAAAAGGTGCACATGACGGCACGAGGGCGGCGGACCTTTGATATAGCATGGCTGTACCGGCCATCAGAGACGCCATGTTGCGTCATGAAATATCCGTGGCCAAATGAACTCTTTCTTTCGGACCATTGCACCTGCGAAGAAGGTGCGTCGACACGGATTCAAGAGCAGGAGGTCATCGACATCCACCTGATCAACTGGTTCGGAAATCCAACCGACTCTGGAACACGACTATTCATCCGACAGCTGTATATGGTCGAAGAAAGAAGATGGGTAACTCTGCAACCCAACCACTTGCAATGTGCCCACGAGCACAAGAACCTTGGGTACAGGGTCGGCGATACCTTGCTCGTGGCTTCCTCTGATGCTCCCGGCGTTGCGGACCCTGTTGAGGTTATTCGCATCTTCAAGCAAGCAACTAGCAACCCCATGTTTGTTCGTCTTCGAAAATTCAGGCGACGGTCCGCCGACAAGCCAGATGCGCCCAAGAACGAGCTGGTCTGGACAGAAGAATACGTCGTAAAGAAGACGACAGACCTTCACCCCACCGGAAAATGCCACATCCGGTTCTTTGCGAGTACGGAGCCTGTTCCCAGTCCGTATAATCGCGGCGGAACTGGAAACCTTTTCTTCATTACCCATCAAGAGGTGGATGGAAAATGTATTCCCTTCGATAGGGAATACCCCCCACTGAAACAAGGCTTTGATCCGAGCCAAGAGGTCACCAAGCTCAAAGGTCTAGATCTCTTCTGTGGCGCCGGGAACTTTGGGCGCGGTCTTGAAGACGGTGGTGTCGTCGATATGTGCTGGGTCAACGACATCTGGGGCCGGGCGATCCATACGTACATGGCGAATCAACCTGATAAGGACAATACCCACGCCTTCTTGGGGTCAGTCGATTACCTCCTCCAAGCCGCCGTTGAAGGCAAGTTTTCGGAACAAGTCCCTCGTCCCGGAGAGGTCGACTTGATCTCGGCGGGCAGCCCTTGCCCGGGATTCTCCCTCTTGACACTGGACAAGACGACGCTTCACCAGATAAAGAACCAGTCCTTGGTGGCCTCGTTCGCGTCGTTCGTCGACTTTTACCGACCCAAGTACGGCGTCCTGGAAAACGTGGCCAGCATCGTGCAGGCCAAGCACAATCGAAAAGAGGACGTTCTATCACAGCTGTTTTGCGCACTGGTGGGCATGGGATACCAAGCCCAGCTCATTCTGGGAGACGCCTGGGCACACGGCGCGCCGCAGAGCAGGACCCGTGTGTTTCTGTACTTTGCGGCCCCGGGACTCCGACTTCCCGAAGCGCCGCTCGCCTCGCACTCGCACTACCCGGGCGCCAAATCTCGCGGCCTCGGCGAAATGTGCAACGGCGAGCCGTTCGTGCGACGGACGTTTGAACCCACAGCCTTCAAATACGTCTCTGCTGGCGAAGCGGCCGGCGACCTGCCCGAAATTGGCGACGCGAAGCCAGACTGCTGCGTCGCCTTCCCGGACCATCGGATCTCGGCAGGCATGACGACTGCCTTGGTCCGAGGCAGCTCCACCTCCAAAGGGTTTGGGCTGCTATACCAGATTCCCACGATACCCATCCACCCCTACGGCCTCAGCTTTGCGAAAGCCTGGAAGGGCGGGCGCGGCGTCATGTCCCAGGGCGACCGCGCGCTGTTCCCAGAGACTAGCGCGCGCGTCAGCGACATTGCTCAGGGCTGGAGCCGCGTCCACCCCCGCCTCGTCTTTCAGACCGTCACGACGGCCGCCCAGCCGACGTGCGCCCGCACCGGGTCCAGCCTGCACTGGAACCAGCCGCGGCCGCTGTCGCTCATGGAGGTCCGGCGCGCGCAGGGGTTCCTCGACGACGAGGTGCTCGTCGGCTCGACGGCCGAGCAGTGGAAGCTCGTCGGCAACAGCGTCGCGCGGCCGATGGCGCTGGCGCTGGGCCTCAAGCTCCGCGAGGCGTGGCTCGGGTCGCTCTACGACGGCCAGGCGACGGCGTGCCGGCCGCAGCCGGTTGCCATGACGAATATCCAGGCAATTGTGGACCGCGCCAAGTCGGAGGCGGTCTCGGGGTCGACGACGCCGTCGGACTATGTGAGCGTGGAGGATATGGAGGACGGAGAGGTGAAGGATGACGAGTTCGCGTCGGCCACGGTGGTCTCGGACTTGGAGGTGCCGCGCAGGAAACGCACCATCTCGCTGGAGCCGTCGACGGCGGTTAGCGACAGGCCTGTCAAGCTGCGGCGGCAGCTGGACGAGGAGGACTCGAAGATGATGCTGCTCTCGCGGCATGATTTCAAGGCGAGGCGGGAGGACCAGTCGCGACGAGAGTCTCAGTCACGGTCGCGGTCAGCGTCGATGGCGCCTGGCCGGACGGAGGCCGAAGTGGTTACGACGACGACGATTACGACGACGATTACGACGACGACGATACTTGCCACGACCACAACATTCGCCACGACAGCAGCGGTCAACGCAGAGCCGATGGAGGCGGAACCACTCAAAATCAATGGCATGACGGTTGTTCGCATCGATGAAGTCTAGCATGGCGCTGGTTTTTTTTTGTACATGGCGTACCTACAACATACCTATTTTGCATTGGGGCGGCAGGGGATCATCATGGCATCAGGTTATACACGGGGGCATGGAGCTGTTGGCACAGGTTAGAGCTCGGTTTGGCATCAGGCGTTGAGCTGGTATATAGGTAGGCAGCATCCAAGATACCCCCAGCAACATCCATAGCATGAGGGTCAGCGGACATTGCATAGGTAGGATTGATAGCAGAGCACATTTTTTGAAAGAGAAACAGCATTTGACAACGAAAAACAGAACCCCGTGACACCTTGAAAGCGAGTCGTCAAATGTCAACGTCAAGTCCAGCCTCTTGGCAAAGTGCCATTTTTGGCCAGCTTGGTCTCGATGATTGGCTGCCAGGCTTCTGTACCTGCGACAAGCCAACGCCTCTCCGGGCGGCAGCGGCCCAATCGCGCGCGTGTCTCGACCGTCGTCGTCGCGGAGCCCATCGCTCGCTGCCAGGGCGCCTGTGGCCATTCGAGCCGAGTTTGAGGTTCCCTCGCTGGTGTCTTTATTATCCCCTCCCGTGCCCCCCCGCCGTGTCCCCGTCGCTTGTTTGTCCCCTGCCAATTTCGCGGCGACGTCGACGTTTGGGGGTTTGGTTGGGCATCAGCCGTCGACGCTTCATTTCGACACTTGTTGACGACGTTCCACCACTGTCCCCGTCGTCCCGGGCCTGGCTGGCTGGCGGCTGCTGCTGCTGGCCGATACCCTGTCATGACCTGGTCGTGGTCTGCCCGCAATCTATGTGAACATGAAGCGGATGGGTCTGGACGAGTCCCTCCCGTCCAAGTGAACGGGAGGAGAGCCGGGGTTGCTGTCGGGCCCGATCCACGGCGACCATCCAATCTTGCAACTTGCGTCTAGCATCATACCGCGAGGAGGCCGGACAGGGGGAAAAGGTTCATAATGCCGTGGTGATGTCGTCCTGATGGGACGGGAGACGATGCTTGGTGTGTCATCTCTCTCTGTCTGTCTGTCTTGTCTCTTTCTCCTCGTCCACGACGACGTCTTTCTTTTTCTCCTTGCCTCTCGTATCTCCTGTCTTTCTTTCTCTTTCTATTCCCGTCCTTTCCCTCTCGTTTCTCTTCGGTTCACGGACGGAGCTTGATACAGGTCTCTTTCGTTTGGGTTGCTGTCTGTTTGTTCTGGCATATCACTTCTTCCACACCATCACTCGAAACTGTTTGTTCTCATTTTTGTCATACCGCATCAAACCAGCAGCGAGTCTGTCTGGTCCAAAACATTAATATCAGTGTCAACTCGACCTGGTCCAGCACATCACACACTCCCAACACCGAAGTTCATCTACCGGAGAGATGTATCTTCACACTACACTCGTGTGTGCCCTGTTGGCAGCTACCGCAGAGGCCGGCCCTCTGGGAAGCGTCGTCCGGAGGGAGGGAGCTCCGAGGTATCACCTTGCGAGACGGAATGGCACCGAGCCCAGCAGCAGCAGCAGCAGCAGCAGCAGCAGCAAGCTCCTCGAGAAGACATCGACAACAACCGTCGTCACCTTCGTCCCGGGCGAACTCTTGAGCGTCACGACAAAGCCCTCCGTATCCACGGCTCCCCAGAGCGTCTCAGCATCTTCCTCTCTCTCCTCGAGCTCGACCCTCACATCCTCAACCGCCATCCGGACCTCCCCCACAGAGGTCCTCAGAGCCCCCGTCTCCAGCCCGGCATCATCCGCCGCCCTCTCCAGCCCTGTCACCCAAATCCCCACCATCGTCACCGACATCCCCTCCCCGACCTCGACCGTCACCCCCACCGAGTTCGCCGAGAACGTCGCCCAGGCCAAGGACCTCAACACCCTCTTCTCCACCCTCACCGGCCAGTCCGCCTGCGCCCAGGGCCAAGCCGCCTGCATCGACGGCTCCCTCGCCTTCTGCTCCAACGGCAAGACCTTTGACATCCTCCCCTGCCCCGCGGGCACGGGGTGCTACGCCCTCCCCATGACGACCACCGAGGGCGTCGGCCTCGGCTGCGTCAGCAAGACCGCTGCCGAGGAACTCCTCGGCGGCGGCGGCGCCCCTGGCAACCCCGCCGCCTCCTCTGCCCCCGCCTCCCCCGCCCCCACCTCCGCCGATGACGCCCAATTCACCCGCACCGCCACCGTCACCCAATCCTCCGGCGTCGTGACCATCACCATGACAGTCGACCCGAACCGGCCGCCCGCGGACACCACCACCACCCGCAGCCCCCGCCCCACCGACGTCCTCGAAGTCTTCCCCATCAACGACGACGAGCCCACCACAACCCTGACCACGACCGTCATCCAAACCAGCTCGACTACCGTCGTCCCGGCCGTCACCGCCGTCGTCCCGGAGGAGAGCAGCAGTGACGATGTCCCTGCCCCCACACCTACGCCGACGCGCACGAGGACGCGGGGCCGCGGTCGGCCGACGCCGACGGCTACGGCGACCGAGGAAGAGAGTGGTGGGGGTGGTGGGCAGCCGCAGCCTACGCAGGCTCCGCTGCCGCCGCCGGGGAACCCCGACCGGAGCGGGCCCGGGGATGATACGCGCGTGACGTTTACGCTGGTGGAGACGGTGACGGTGACAGAGAAGGAAAGGGAGGTGGTGACGGTGACGGTGTCGGCGGCGAGAGAGGCGGGGACGGTGGTGGTGATTAAGAGGAGGGGGTGGGGGTTGTTTTGAGGGGTTTGGGGTGTTGAGGGGGGGGGCAGGGGGTGTAAATAATTGGGGCGTTTTTTGGTGGGATACCTAAGGAAGGCATGGAGAGAACCTGGTGTTCAAGATGGGGAATGGGTTGGTTTGAGTTTTGTTTTTTGGGCTGGGACGGGAAATGGCGTACCCTGAAAATAAGTAAATAGGATACCTGCTAGGTAGGTACCCTAGATAGTAAATCAGTTAATCCTTATATCAGATGTTTGTGCTCGTAGCTTGCCCAGTGACACTGACTGAGGATACCCTCGGTCGGGTATATCACAGCCTGGCTTCTTGGGAGGAGCGTGTTTGCAAGTCGAGCGCACTGGAAAGTAGCGTTCTAGATGAGGCAAGCTACGGAATACTGTAGAATGATTTCCTCTCGGGGGTCTTCACTTCCTCAGCAAGCAATCAGCAACATAGGTGATGCTCTCTTTGTCACGTTGACGGTGAGGAGATAGATTTGCCTGGCCTTCCTCCTACGTAGTGGCGGGTCCTTTGGTGCAAGCCGCGGGCCGCGACATCCACCCCCTCGAGGTCTGGATCATGATGCAAACCTGCCTCATGTCCCCCCTGACCGTCATGGGTATCTTCGGCGTCCGTACCGACATTCTCACCCCCGCAAACATCGACGACCTGGTGGCGCACTTCAGGGCGCTTTCGTCTGCCGTCAACATCTAAGTTGAACTTTAAAGCACGGCAAGCTACCGGTCTAGACACGCAACTTGGGGTCACTCACGCAGGAACTGATGGTCCTGCAGAGGTGGGGATCAAGGGCGAAGTTGACAAGCAAATTAAGCTTCAAATGAGTGTCAATTCCGTATCTCTCATGGGGGTTTCCCCCTTGACCTATGAAGGTCTTTTCCTGGTACATTGGGGGTCCCTAAAATGCTTGTGTTTGCGTCCCTACTTCTTGGAAGCCACCACCCTCCTATGTCGCTTCTGCGTAATGTTGCCTCGTTGAGTTGTGCACCCTCCATGCACACTTGATAACGTCCATTTCAGTGACCACGAGGGGGGTTGATGTAGGGCCCAAGGAAATCGAGGCCCATTTGTTCGACGTTGTGATACTCTCGAAGGTGTCTCCTGACGTTGTCATGCCTCGTATACCTTCTGGGGCAGAGCAGACAACCGAAGCCGTGAACCGAAGAGCGGTTGTGAGAAGCCATACTGGCACCCCCAGCTCCCCAGCCATGGTCCCCACCGAAGCCATAGCCTGGCAACTGGGAGCCCGCGACACCGAGACCCCCAAGGCCATTCCCCGTGCCATAATTCTGGGTACTGACTGGGTAAAGGCCCTCAGCAGGCCAATTGATCCCAGCAGGACTGGTGTGGGTCCCATCGACAGAGGGGAATTGGCCAGGTGCACTCGTCCCCGATATGTGCGGCCTCCAGAGATTTGTCAACAAAAAAAAAAGCCTACCACACAAGCTGGCCCAATCCCAACTGCGTCAGGGGATTGCGAGCAAACTCGTTGAGAGCAGGCCCGCCGAGAGCAGGCCCGTCGAGAGCAGGCCCGTCGAGAGCAAGGTCGTTGAATGCCGGATTCTGCGCCATGGTTTCTGAGGAGGTAATGCTGCTGAAGTTCGAATCAAGGCACGAGGGGGATTGTGCTACTCTCTGGTAACTTTCGCAACAGCAAAGAGAACTCGAGAACTTGGTCTTACCCAAGAAACATCCTGAACGCATGGTGTTCGGATCGGAGAGAAAAGTAACGATGGGATTAACGTAAGTGTCTAAAATCGGTGGTATAGGATGGGGCGCTATGCTCAAGTTCTGGGCTAGGCCGGATTTTACCTAGCCGCTTTGACAAGTGGAGGTGTCCACTTGTATGTAAGTTTGTATGTGATAGTACTTCTACAGTACTCTGTGGACACCCAACAAGATCCACCTCTTCCTCCGCCACCACCTCCTCCGCCACCTCCTCCGCCGCCTCCTCCTCCTGTAGATGCCATTGGGGCCAGGGAGCGAGATGCTCAAAAATGACAAGGAAGCAGCGAAACAAAGCAACAGATGGAGACCTGCCAGGGCCATCTCCGCGGTGATAGGTAAACTCAGAGCTTAGTTGTGGGAGGACCGGAGGCTGCCCGAGAGGACTCACCGAATAGCCTGCCTCGTTGATTGAGCTTCCTCTCACTCGGCATCTCCTAAAACTTTGCCAACCTTGGGGGCATGGGCCTAACAGCGGCCTGAACTTGGACGAATTGGCCAGCTGCAGACTTCCTTCCGTTTGTTACACAGCTCCTCACCCTTGCTCCTCGCCGCCCTTATCCTCGCCCTCCTCGTCCTCGTCCTCCACCACCACCCTACTACCACCTAGCCTCCTGAGTAGCCGTCACTCTAATATTTAATAAACGTCCAGCCATCTCCAACGTTAAACATAGCGCCTCCGTACCGGTCATACTTGACATTTTGTCTATTTTTGCCAAACATCCCATAACGATTTATCGCCCAGGCAAGGATCGACTGGCTTTTCCAATTTCTTGTTGATTTCGTCGTCAACGAGCGCTGGCTCGTCATGCTCTGCCCGACATGCGGACGCGACTTCAAAGGCAAGAGACAACTTAGGTACTGAGCTTTGCCCCTAGTCTTTCATTATGGAACTCACAATCCAGCAGCCAACACGTCCGTTGCCACAACCGAAAATATCGTTGCACGCACGAAAAATGTCGCGAAAAGCAAGGTTTCGCTCACCGGAAAGACTTGCTCCGACATCAGCAGACGCATCCTGAGATGAAGCAGATAAGGCTATGCCATTACTGCAATCGCGATATAGGCCGGGAGGACAATCTCGGAAGACATATGAGTCGAGCTCATAAGAACAAATTGTCGGTTGCTGCCGCAAGTGGGGACGAGGCTGCCGTTGGGCTGTTGCTTGAGAGCGGAGGGGACGCGAAGTCGAAGGATATTGACATTAATGTTGCGCTAGCATTGGCCTCAGCAAAGGGGCATGTGAACACTGTCAATATCCTACTCGACAGTGGTGCTGATATTGAGTCGCTTGGAAATCCAGCTTGGACGCCATTGGCGCTGACTTCTCAACGTTGGACCAGGGATGAGGTGATGGGAGGTGGATTGTGGTCGCCACTTGCTATTGCTTCCCGAAACGGACATGAGGCTGTTGTCAGACTGCTACTCGAAAGGAAAGCAAGCCTTGGGAATGGTTCGACTCAATATTACCCCCCGCTACAGGCTGCGGCGGCAAATGGGCACACGCCCATTGTCAGGCTACTCCTCGATAAAGGGGCCGATGTCGAAGCGGCGGAATGGTATTGTCGTCGGACACCGTTATCCCACGCGGCGGAAAATGGGCATGAGGCGGTTGTCACCCTATTGCTTAATGCGGGAGCCCGGCCTTACGGAGGGCAGAGCCGAGCTAAATCAGCACTCTCGTTAGCGGCCAGGAATGGACATGCCGCCGTGGTTAAGATCCTACAGACCGCGATGAACGCATCGGGTTGAGCGGTTGTGGGAGGACGGCTCCATCATGGGCGACGCTGAAATCGCACAGGCTGTCGCGAGATTGTTACGCGGATTCGCTGCCGATCGGGTTGGAGGGAATGCCGGGTGAGACGCCGAGTGATGGTTTGGCTTCGAGAAGGCTATATAGTAACAGCAAATCAAGTATCAAATCCTTAAAACTATCGAGGTTCGTATTGTCTCAATGTTCAACGTCAGTTTGTAGACACAACATCATGTTGCGGCTATGAGGCGCGATTTCCTCGAGCCGTCAAGACAGGCGGGATTCGAGAACCAGAGTGGATTAATCCCGGGCTGACAATCTGAGGACATGGTAGTTCGGATAATGGCAGGTTGAGGCAGTGGGCAGAGGTGAATGTTTGGCCAGTTGGTGGACGGTGAAAGGCCACAGAAACCTGGGTCCGGTGGGAGTTCAGGAACCTCTTGTTGTCGAGTGCTAAGCCGGGCCTTTGTGACGCCATCACCATTAACATGGGAGCACAAGAGCATCTGAACCAGCGAGATGCAGTTTGTCATGTATTGTCCATCAAAGCTATCGTAACAAGGAAATATGCACCGTCTATCTCATGCTCAAAACCGCTGTAGAATACCATCAGATGCCCCAAAAGCCATAGACCCATCATAATCTCATCATCGTTTCCTCCTAAACCTGCTGTTGTGCGCCGGACCGCCCTTTGCTCCGCCCTGCCTCAGCTTCAACCGCTTGAAGTTTGCGTGGGCCGTCGCCTTGACCTTCCGCACAGCCTTCTTGACAGTACCCTCCTCCTTCTCCTTGCCCTTGCCCTTCTCCTTCTTGTCCTTGTCCTTCTTTTCCTTGGCCTTCTTATCCTTCTTGGCCTTGGCCTTCTTCTTCTCAGCTTCGTCCTCATCAGACTCAGCCTCGTCAAAGTCCGATCCCGACATGAGCCCATCGACCGGTTCCTCCTCACCGCCAGGGGCCTTGACCTGGGTCTCGAGAACCACCTCCTCTTCGTCTTCCTCATCGCCAGCGGCATTAGCTGGACGCTTCGACCTCGTCGGCTTGAGGTTCGACCGACGCGTCGTCCGCTTCTGCCCCTTCTTCTTGTACACGCGCAGCGGCTGGCCGCGATCGAGCTGCTCACCCGCGGAGCTGTCATACGCATTCTCATCGTCAAACCCGCCCAGCAGAACCGGTCGGTCCGGACGCAGCTCCAGCTCCTTGATCTGGCTGTCCTCCACCTCGGCATCGTCATCCACCGCCAACTTCTCAGACTCGACCAGAGTAGGCGCGGCCTTCTTGGGCGGCGGCGCGATCCCCGCCTCTTCCATCTCCATCTCCCTCAGAACATCAAGCTCCTCGTCCAGGGCCTCATCCTCAATCTTTCGCAGCCCGGCGACGATGCTGCTCAGGCTGCGCGCGATGGGCTTCTTGGGGAGGCGAAGGGGGCCGACCTTCCACTCGCCGTTCTCGTCTACCGGCGGGAGAGGGGCTGTCGTTCGTCGGAGGAACGCAGGGGTGCCAAACTGCAGTTTTGATACGCTTCGGGACGAAGAGGGTGTTCTCTTGCCGACGGCGTTCCTGTGCCTCTCGTGAAGCGGTGTTGTCAGTCCTTGGACGTGGACGAACCGGCCGGGCGTCACTGGAGTCCGGCCGAGGCGTCCAGGGGTGGAGGCGGTATCATGATCGTGCTTTTTGCTGCGGGGCGTGGCTGAGATGGCTGGGTTTGTATCCTTTGTACGGGACGGGGTGCCGGCGAGGAGATCGAAGAGACCGAGGACGTGGCCGTCTTTTTGCGGTGTTGGGCCAATGGACGTCGGGACGACTGGGCTGAAGAGGGTGCGACTGATGGAGGGCGTGGCGAGACCGGCGGAGGGGGCGGGAGACCGGACGGGTAGCGTCTGGGAATGGGACTTGCTCGGGGTGTGGAAGACTTTGCTACGCTTTGAGGGCGTCGACGGAGGCAAGGTGGAGGATTCGGGCTGCTTGCGCTTTCGTTCTTCGCGGGGAGGGCGGTCGAGGTCGTCGGGAGAGATCTTGCCAGCGAGGACGTCGCGGATCTTGCTGTATTGCTTGTATTTTTGTGCTGCGCGGTTCAGAATATCAGTACGAGGCTTGTGGAAGGAGTAGAGACCAGAAGGCATACCAATATCGGGATTCTGCTTGATGTCATCGCGACCGGGCTTCTTGCCGCGGTTCGCCTTGGCCCAGTCGTTCTCCCATGTTTTCAGGTCCGCACGCAAGTCCTGCGATTGACTTTCATATTTCGCTCTTGTCTGGGTATCCATGATCTATAGACAATGGATACAAAAAGAATTGCAAAAAAAGGCGTGACGGCTAATATGTTGGTATCATGCCTGCCTGGTGAGATGGTGGTGTCTTGTCTTGGTTGTATTGCAAAGACGCGCTCCAAGACGCGACTTGGGGATGGATTTTTGGGCCGGACCCCCGCACCCCGCATGGACGCCAACCCCGGCAACGTATCCCATGCGCTGTGCCGTGCCCCCGCCACATCCCGAACCGGTGCCTTGCAGAGATGCAAACTTCTTGACCGACTCTTTGCTCTCGTCACAGATCCTTTCTCGCAGAAGCCCATGGCCGCATCACCCGACAAGCCCGACGATGTCCTGACCCAAGTTCTCCAGACCACTCTCGCCGAGATCTCCTCCCAACGCCATGGCACCACCAAAGCCGACGACGGCGACGAGACCAACCCCCCCGACTGCTGCGTCATCTGCCTCGAGAGCATCTCGGAGCCCTGCTGCGCCCTTCCCTGCGCCCACGCCAACTTTGACTTTCTCTGTCTCCTGAGCTGGCTCGAACAGCGCACCTCCTGCCCGCTATGCAAAGCCCCTGTCCAACAAGTCCGCTACCGCGACGCCAACGCCGCTGAGCGCCTATACCCCGTCTCCAATACCACAGACACACCGCCAACCCAGACCCGGGAACCCATCCCCAGACGCCGTCGGCGCCGAAGTCCCTCCCCCTCCCCCTCCGGCCTCTCCCGCCCCGCCGACGCCATCGCCTTCCGCCGCGACATCTACCGTCACAACCTTTACTCCCTCCGTACGCCCCTCCCCCCCTTCCCCCTTCCCCCTTCCCCCTTCCCCCACCACCCAAACTAACCCCCTCCCCCACAGACATCGGCACGAACCGCCACTCCCGCTACCGCCTCCCCCCGACCCCCTCCGACTTCACCCGCACCCCGCACCTCGTCTCTCGCGCGCGCCTCTGGATCCGCCGCGAGCTACAAGTCTTCTCCTTCCTCTCTGACGCCGCCCCCGGCCGCGGCGACAACGCCGAGTTCCTCCTCGAGTACATCATCGCGATCCTCAAGACGGTCGACGTCCAAGGCAGCGCGGGTGAGGCGGCGGGGATGCTGGGGGACTTTTTGGGGCGCGAGCACGCGGCGCTGTTTTGGCACGAGCTGCGGAGCTGGCTGCGGAGTCCGGCGGGGACGCTGGCGGCGTGGGATCGCGAGGTGAGGTATCCTGAGCAAGGGGCCGGGGGGAGGAAGAGGGGGGCTGGCGAGGATGGTGACCGGCCGGAGGGGGCCGAGGGGGAGGAGTGGTCGGATGAGAGGGGAGGGCAGCATTGGCGGCCGGGGGGGTCGTCGTCTGAGGGGCGGCGGGGGAAGAGGAGGAAGAGGGAGGAGGAGGGGAGTGGGGGTGATGGGCGGGCGGACTTAGGGAGGGAGGGGTGAGCGAACGTTGGGATGGGCTTGGTTACTTTGACAGGATGCCAAGGGTTACTGCGAGCAGCAGCTAGATAAGACGTGCTCGGCCCGTCGCTGGATAAGAACTAGTGGATGTTGAGTCGAAGAGAAGAGCCGGATGACGACAGTAATGCATATACATCACGATAGATACCCAATTCAAACACCACTACACATTCACTCTGCCCTAGACCTCCCCAACATACAAGAACCACAACTACAAACGCACGACCAAGCGATTCAGATGCAAGACGCAATATGATGATCCCAACAATATCTAGTACACAAGGGCCTCTCTCCTCCGGGTAGAGGCGTGTCGCCAAGAGAAGCAGGGAAGAGCCCCTACCCCCTACCCATCAACGGAACCACCGCTGTGGCAAAGCCAAACCTCTCCCTCATCTCAGCCCCTCACCTCTTATCATCCCCTCAACCACCGCACCCCTCGCAAGCAAGCATTCTTTGTCCCCCCTTTCTCCCTACGCCAAGGCCCTCTAACTCCCCCTGCCACTCCCATTCTCCGTCCAGTTGCCCCCTAGGTTCCCAGAGCAAGCAAGCAAGCAAGCAGTTTGCGCCGTTGTCCGCCCCCCCCTGCTGATGTCCCTCGCCTTCCTCTGATACACGGACACCCCCTTCTCCCCCTCCCCTCTCCGCTCCCTCTTGCTCCTCTCTCGCTTGATGGGAAGGCGCGGAAGAAAAGCCGCAGCAGCAGCACCGCACGCCAAGTGATTAGCCCCGTCTGTCTCTGTTCGTGTTCTTCTATCGCCGTCCTCTCTCCATCTGTGCTGCTGCTGCTTGCTGCTTACTTGCCGCTGACCGACCCACCAGACGCTGAAAGGGCCCGAGGAAAACAACAGGACAAAGGAAATTGAAAGTGAAGAAAAAAAAACCATCGGTCCGCTGGATGCCTTTCCCTCCCCCGGTTCCCCTCAAGACGGAGAAAAGAAACCCGCCCGCCAGATCCGCCACCCGCTGTGATTTCAGAGAGAGACAGGCCAGAATGTCCCAAGAGAGAGAGAGAGAGAGAGATGGAGAAAAACCCAGGCCGCTTGTTGTTGTAGTGATGTCTTGATGCCAAAGTTTACAGGGAACGGATTAATTTGTCCGGAAACAAGAGAAGGGAAAGGGGTTTGGGGGGGATGAAGGGTGTGTGCGGTTGTGGTTGTGTGTAGATAAATTACATGCCCTCAAACTCGCCGCCGAGGTCGTCTTCGTCCAGGTCGCCCTCCTGGATCTCCTTGGCCATCTCCCGCTCCCGCTCGCGCGCCTCCTGAGCGCTCTTCAGCTCCAGCCGGTGCTGGTTCATGGGGAAGCGCATCGCCTGGTGACAACAGGTTAGCATGAGTTGCAAATATCAATGCAAGGGGAAAACATACCTTGACGCTCTCGTCGTGCAGGTCGAGGCAGGCCCGGATTCGGTCGTGGAATGCCTCGCCCGGCTCGCCCGTCGCGTACACGTCGCCAATCTCCTTGCTCTTCATGAATCCCCTCTCGCGATCGAGCGTGGCCTCAATAACTCCGTCCCTAATGGCCTTGGCGACAATGTACTCGGCACTCTCCTCGGAACCCAGGTGGAGGCGGATGCAGATGTCGCGGAGCGAGATGCGGCTGTAGCTCAAGCTCATCATGCGGACGCCCGTCCTGATGACGTTTTGTCGCAGACGGAGAATGAGTGTGTAAGTACCGTCACGGCGGAACGTGTCAGCGTGGTCGGCGATGGTCATCTCAAAGTCCTCGAGGTTGCCGACCCGCACAGCCTGGACGAGCAGGAAGTAGGGGTGGAGGGCAGCCTCCATCGCGGGTTGCCTGAACGTCGCACGATCGGGGATGTCGCCCATCAGCAGCTCCACCACAAGCAGGAGCTTCGTGGCAGTGGTGCTAAAACCAAGGGCGCAGGCGCTCGTGGGTGCCTTTCTTGTCGCCGCCACAAGATGCTCATGGGCCTCCGTGTAGCTTAGTTGAATAGCCCGGACACGGCCCAGGTAGTACAAGAAGCGGGCGACCTGGTTGTTCGCGGCATTCTCGGGGAACTGAGTGTGCGAGACCAAGAGGTCGGCTTGGGCGATGTGCGAGGTCTGGAGGTAGCTTCGGAGAAGAATGACAATGACGGAGGCCTGGGTGTCGATATCCTTTCGCAGGACGGCAGTCCGGAGCGCGGAGAGGAGGGTAGGCCGAATCGCCAGGGCGGGGGACTGCCACGTAGGAGGGGTCGGCGGGAGCTGCTCGGCGAACAAAGAGTAGTAGAAGTAGACCTTGGCCGAGAGGCTGTCGAGCGTACGGCGGTTAAGAGACTGGACGTGATCGGCCAGCAGGGCCGACAGCTCAAAGCCTCGCTGGAACTGCTTGGTGTCGAAGAGGTGGACCAGAGCCAGGATGCCGAGGAAGATGTCGACCTCGGGAATGATGTCCTTGGCATCCTTCTTGGCGGTCTTCGCTCCCTTCGGCTCGCTGTCAATTTCCATCTCGGGGCCAGGCTGGCGGCCCAGGGATACATCACCTTGCCCAATCGCAGACAGCAATAACAGGGCAATGTGACTGCTGGACGAGTTGGCCGGGTAGGTTTCGGAGATGGCTTGGGCGAGGATGTCGGGTGTCAGGCGTTTCCGGATGGACGAGATGGAGCGCAAGGCGCGGAGAGAGAACCGGGCATCAAAGAGCGCGACGGCACGATCGAGAAGCGCGAAGTTGCCCTTGATATCTGCGAAGCCAGTCGAGCGTCAGCTTGGGAGGGGATAGGACGTGTAGATGAGGAGAGAAAACGTACCGTTGATCGCCTGCACGACGGGATCGACCTTGACGGCGCCGTCCTCGGCCTTATCCGAGTCATCCATGGCGACATCGCCATCGCCGTCATTCGGAGGCGGCGCCGACGACTGCTTGGATGATTTTGATGGCGGGACGACCACAGTCATCTCGTCGTCGTTGTCCTTGATGGACTTCTTGGTCTTGGGCTTCTTGTCCTTGATGTCGTTGCCACCTCGGTAGCCGCCGTTCTCGACGGGCTCCTTGTCGGGCGTCTTTCCAGGCATCTCTGAGTTGTCGAAAGCGAGCGACTGTTGCAGCCCGTTTGCAACAGCTGATGGAGTGGATGGTGGTGGGCGGGGAGCGTGGCGATCGTGATGATGCCTCGCGGTTGACGGAGATTCTTGGGGGAGTCTCGCGAAGCGCGCTCCAAGGTTGCGATCCTCTGACGTGGTCTGGCTTGGGTCGAAATCGAGGGCACGCGGCTGCAGAAAAAAAAGCAGAGACGAGCCTGGGGCGACGGCGGAAAACGAAAATCAGAGTCGCAAGAGTCGGGGCTCTCTGCGAGGGAGAAGCTTTGACGTGGGAGATGGGGAAGTGGGAAATGGTAGGTGATGGTGATGCAAGAGAGATCGTAAAAGCTCAACCCAGGAGGGAGTCGCCAAACGGACACGGGCCACGGGTGCTCAGGGCTCAGTGCGGTGGAAGGCAACCGAAGTAGCGACGTGCCTTGAGGCTTGCTACTGCTGCGCCCGGAGCCCTGGACAACAGTGCCGGGCTTTCGCGACAGGCCACCCTAACCTATTGCGGCAGCGCGGTACCTCGAGACTTGTCGAAATTGATTCCCCAAGCTCAGATCTGCTCGTTATCTCGGCCTGCAGCTGTTAGCAAGCTAACTTTGGTTCCCGGCTCGTTCTGCCAAGCCTGGCTAGGTTGCCGCTCGCCAGACTGCCCTCAAGGTGGCTCCACTCGTCAGGCGCGCTTTTGTGTTGAGTGACGTTGTCGACGTGCTGCCTGGCTGCTGGCGTGCCTTTCTTTTGGTCATCAATGTCAGAAGCAATTTCTGAGTAAAGCCCAGGCATGTTCCGGATCTCGACAGCGCAAACAACCCCATTGATTATCGGCAACCTCCAAGTTGCAGCACTCCCAACCAACACTAAAACCCCGCCCCAAAGCCCATCTGCTTCCCCCGCCGACCACCGATCTGTGCGTCGATTATTAAGACCTTTCCACCGCGCTGATGTCTCTCTCCCGACCAAGCCGGGCCTGAGAAGAAGGGCAGGTCTTGCCTCTCACGTGTGATCGAGTCTGGGGCAACCCCATGACACATCGAGCACCTCCCACATCTTCTTTCGGCGATTAACATGCAACATGTCTCATAGGTAGTTGGCACGTTGGGATCATTGTTCGGTCAGTTACAGGGATACATACTCCAGTCTGTGGTCTGAAGCTATCCGTAAAATGACTTCGACAATTCCGCGTTGTTCGCTCGAGCATAGTCGGATTGGTACTATGCGTTGCTACCTATGCCAGATTACAAATAATTCAATATGAATGTCTACGTAATTTGCTATTCCCATGGCTGAAAAGTCTTGAATCTCCCTAATAATACTGTTGCGTGTTGCGCAATCAGGCCTAAGTCAAAATTCGAACGGGCCTGGCTTGTCTCAAGACTGCTGTTCTCTCACAAAAGCCAGGAACTACCTTGTTTTCTCTGCAGCAGACTACCTAAGTACAACTGCCTCGCTCATAGAGAAGAGCCAAACAGCCAAACCTCAACCAAACGCCATCCACCCTGTAGTCCACCTAAAACTGAAAATTCATGCTTGCCGTTTCTGGCCGCAGTTCCCTCCCAAACATCAAAAAGGATCAAACGCCCGGTCCGTCCCCCAATAGTCGCCCCTACCTCCCAGGAGTGCCATCCAGTGTACAGTAGCTAGTCCGCCCACCGCTTGATTGCCTTCACTGCCGAGCAGAATTACAAATCTCCCTTGCCCGGCATGACCTTGGCCGCCTGGACAGCACTCATCTTGGTGATCCACTGCGGGTTGGGCTGGGCCTTGCGGACCGTGCGTAGCTCCTCGCTCGAGTAACCGGGGATGCGGATGTTGTACTGGCGCTCGAGGACCAGCTGGATGTCGCGAATCTCCAGGACCTTGGAGCCACGCGCCTTGGCCATGCGACAGGCCGTCTGTAGGACGTGGTCGACAAAGTTGTCGGCGAGGCTGAGAACCGACTGCGATGTGTTTGTTAGCATTGTAGCCTCGTCTTGGGGAAGACCCAGCTGGAAAAGGGTACACAACAAAAGAAGTCTTACCTCCTCCACCTCGGGCGTCAGCATGTTGCCCTCCTGGCCCTCAGCCATGCCGCCACACACCTGACGGACCAGCTCGTCGAGCTTCTTCTTGTTCAGGACGCGCTCGCCCTCGCCCTCGGGGACGTAGGGCGGGACCTTGACAAGTGCTGGCTGGTTCATGACGCCGCCGGCAATGCTACTGCCACTGCTGTAGGTTGGACGACCAGGGCCCGCACCGCCCACGACAGGGACGGGAGTAGGGACCTGGGTGGCTTTTTCGGGAAGGATCTTGGGAATTGTGAATTTCTGCGAGTGCGTGATCTGGCCGGATGGTTGCGAGGCTGCTGGGTGAGCGTGGGGATGGCCAGGTTGCTGCGAGCCCGCGGAGCCAGGCATGGGACCCGAAGTTGGGCGTGGCTGCCCAGCGAGGTTCTGATTCTGACCGGCCAAATTGATCGCCGCCGTGTGGGTGAGCGGACGAATATTGGCGTTCGGAGCGGTGGCGGTTTGGGGAGTCTGTATGCGGGCAGAGTTTTGGGTCGGCGTGCCTCCCGATGAAAGGTTTGTGGGCAAGCCAGAAGCGATGGCAGTGTTGAGGGGTGGGGGTATGTTGGGTTGCGTACCCGGCTCGACTTTGACATGCGCAAGAGGCTGTTGGACCGGCGTGGCTTGTGTTTGGGATGCATGTGCAACGGGCAGAGGTTGTGCCTGCACCGCCATAGTTGGAGCCTGGATTTGAGGGCCTCCCAAACCTCCGCCTTGGGGGTGACGACCGGCAGCCAGCTGCTGGTTCTTCGCCGCCTCGATGGCGGCATTGACGGCCGCAGTGGAGCTCTGCATCGGCGCACTCAGAGCTGGCGCCCCACCCGGGCCGGGTTGACCGGGAGCTGGCCGCACTGGGCCTTGTGGCCGTGCCTGATTCCCCCCCTGGGGACCAGCACCCGGCGGAGCGGCGCCGTTTGTAGAGTTCTTGAGCGCGTTTCTGACCGAGCTGACGAACTGCATGGCATCATGGTGAGACTTTTGGAGGATGATCTTCTTGTCATTGAAGGCCTTCTCGTCGTCGGGCGTGATCGGCCCCTTTTCTCTCCGCGCCTTGATCCCCGCCTCCAGCTTGGCAAGATTGGCGCGCGATGACTCCATATGTATCAAGGCCCGGCCATACTTGGCCTTGATCTCGTTCACCCACTTCTCCGGGTCGGGGATGTTGGGGGGGGCGGTGAACACCATCTCGTTGATATGATTCTGGATGCTCGGCGGGAACTTGTTGAACGGCTGGGCGAGAGCATTGGGGGCGGCTGGTTGGTTCGACATCGCCATCGAGGCCGTCGTCGGGGTCGGGGGAAGACTGGTGCTGGTGTCGCCGGGTTGTCCGGGACCGTGTGGGCGAATCTGCTGTTGCGGTGGCGGGCCCGGCGGCCCTTGTTGCAGCTGTTGGGGCGTCTGATTCATTTGTACAGTTTGCTGAGCTTGCTGCAGCTGCAGCAGCTTCTGTTGCTGTTGCTGCTGCCCGGGCTGGCCTTGCGCTGCCTGGGCGCCCCCCTGAGCCGCCTGCTGCTGCTGCTGCTGCTGCTGCTGCTGGTGCTGCTGCATTTGTTGCTGATAGTTTGCTCGGCGCCCCTGAATCTTGTTCGACAGCATGCGGCCAAACTCAGCAATCCTCCTCTTCGCCTCTTCGTTCTGAGGGGAGCCGGGGAGGGTAGCATCGTGCGTTGCCCAGAGGGTGGTGAGCCCCTTTTCGTAGGTATTACGCTCGTCCTCGGTGAGAATGCGAAGTGTCCGCATCATCTCGGGGCGGTACATGAGAATGTTGGGACCGTTGGCCTGGCCATTAGGGGCATTAGGGCCTGCCGGGCCTTGACCGGCCGCGGGATTCATGTCTACGGCGAAGTCGTGTTCGGTTCGGTATACGGAAAGGTCGTGCGTGTTCGGTGTGAGGGTGGCTGTACTCCGTCAAGGAGGTGGTCGAGCTCGCCCTTGTCGAGGGATCGATCGAAGGACGGTTCGTTCTAGGGGGGAGGGGGGGCCAAAGGAGCCGCGGTGGTCGTCGTGTGTTCAGGTGGAACGTCAAGAGAAATGCACAAGGTTCTAGGTATATGAGGGCATGGTATATCGCCGACGTGGGATGGGTAAGCGGTTCTCGGCCACTTGACGTTTGCGCCGTTGTTGAAGATTTGGGTTTAGGTCGCCAGTCTTGATCAGGCTGTCCAGTGTGTCAAGGCGCGTGGCTGGGCTACGCGAATCCAGAACTCCCGGCCCATGCCATGCGACCAGGGGTTAAATGCATACGTTGGAATCGTTGTTGGCTAGGCTCAACCACGCCTAGCTAACCAGGGGAACCGGACAGAGATGTGTTAGAAGCCGGAGCCAAAATTTGCCAGATTATGACATGCGAGTAAGTAAATGAAATAGAAGGGAAGCTTCGGACGCTCCTGTCGCAGAGCTTGCATACACTTTAGGACTGCCCCTTTACAGGGTGCATATCCTTATTGTGAAGCCACAATATCAACTGCCCCGCATAAGACAATACGTCAATCCCTCCCTTTATACGGAGTACCATTCATCAAATTGTCAGAGTCGGGAATACGTTCAAATCCCCAAATATACAGCAGTCTAGATCTGGTGAGACTTCAATAGATATTCTCGAACAACCTAGTCGTCCAACTGAAAGCCCCCAGGGCCTCGACAGTTGCAATTCGAAGTCATCCCACCAACGCAGCCACAGGCACGCAAACTGAATCGGGCCATGTGTTGAGAGCTCATGAGAGACACCGTCTATTTGCAAGAGAAAAAAAAGCATCTATGGCGCTTTGCAAAAGAGAACAAGCATCCTACCAACATCGTATCTCCACGAATAAACCCGAGCTCTTCGAACACGCTCTTCCTTCACCCATTTCCCCCCTCCTTGACAGAACATCCTTCCTCCCTGATAAAAATGCAGATTCCCAAGTAAGTCTATCGGGTATCATGATATCACCACACCCACCCCTCATGCTGCCGCAACTACGTCTGAACCCAACCACGGAACAACAGAGCCCGTCCGTCACACCGTGACACCAAAGAGAAATGCTCCGTACGACTCAGGGAACGCGAGCGTGCCGCCCTCTTGCTCCCGGCCTCGGTCGGTATCCGCGAAGGAGGGCAAACGCCCCGACGGGCAGGTCTCGTGACGGGGGAGACCGCTTGGTGTGATCGGTCGCACCTCGCTACCTCAGCGCCCACCCAGCCCCGCCCACACCAGTCGGCCAGACTGATCGTCTTGGCCTCCAAACCCCCCTCTCAGCCTCTTGCTCTCGTCATCGTCATCTTGGTAGTCGTAAATCATCAGGGTCGTCAGCATTGCCGTTATTAGAAACTAAAACAACATGTGAAAAAAGAGAGATTGGTCCGCCATCGCAATCTCCCAGTCGCAGTCGTCGGTGTGTCATGGAGAGTCGACCTCCATGCTGACGTATTCGTAGTACGGTAGCTCCCGCGCGAGGGCCTCGCTGATGAGGATCTCGTCCTCGCTGGACTCGGGCTCGTCCAGCTCCTGGATGCCCGGGGGCGGATCCTGGAACTGCAGGCTGTGGCGGTTCCCGATGCGGCGGCGGAGGCGGCGGGCGCTCGAGCCGGGCTCGTCGGGCGGGAGGAAGGGCAAGAGGTCCTCCCGGTCCGTGTCGCTGCCGATGCTCTCGCTGATGGTGCGCTTGCCGATGCTGCCCGACGTCATGCGCTTGCGGCGCTTGGCCTCGCGCTGCCGCCGCAGAAAATCCTGGTGCTCGGCCTCGTCAAAGTCGCTCATGTCGGAGCTGTCGGAGCTGCAATTGAGGTTGACGATGCCGGGGATGATGCGCTGGTAGATCTCGGGGCGGTGGCGAGACCGCGACCGGCTGCGCTCCGACTCGGCGTCCTCAATTGCGTGTGGACGGACGACGCCGAGCCGCTCGTCATCACTGTCGGTGAAATCGCTCAGCTCCTCGATTTCAAGGGCGGGGTTCACCACGGTGCGGCCGGTCCGGGCCCGGGGCGGCGGCGGGGCGGGCTGCGGCTCGGGCGAGAGGGAGCGCGAGGGGCTGGGCGGGGCGTCGTCGTCCGACTCGGACGACGATAGCATCGAGGCGCTCGAGGACCTTGGCGAGAGCTGGTCGGGGCGCCCCGGTCGGATGTGGCTAAAATTCGGCCCTTTACCGACGGTCCGGGCGGTGAAGCCGGGCGCCATCGGGTGGAGGTGAGGATTGGTCGGCGGCATGCCCCACGTCTTGGAACCGCTTCGGGGGCCCAAGACTGGCGATGTCGTTGTTGGTGTCTGTGGCGGGGACGACGGTCCCACGCTTCGAGGAATTTTCAAGTTTGGTGTCGTAGGCCGCATATTTTCTTCTGCGGATGGGCGAAATTCGTGTGTCCGTCGCATTGACGGCGCCTGGGGGGGGGTGTCTGCCGGGTGTGGGGTAGAGACACGGTAAATGGCGGGGGGGTCCAGCTCGCAAGAGGCGGGGGGGCACTCGGAGCAGAGCGGCGGGTTGTCGTCGAGAAAAAAAAATCAGGGGGTCAGCACCCAATGTATAAACCTCCAGCCAGGAGAAGGTAACGGGCGTCGGTTAGTTGTCATGATAGTCTCTGACGAGGAGCAGACCGAAGTCGTGGGCTGGCTGCGTCTGGCTGTCGAGCACCGGCGTCGGCGGTAATCAACCCAACAAGAGAGCCAAGGATCGGGCGATTGGGGTGCAGGAGGGCGGGCGAAGGACCGGGACAGAGATGGCTGACAGATGCCAGGTCTGCGGTTGTCGCTTGCGTCTTGTGTCTCTGGCCGGGGGGCTGTGAGAGGACGGGCGGCCTGCAAGGGAATGGCCTGCTCGGAGGTCTGCAGCGGCGGAGGCGAGCAGTGGAAGGGTGCCGGCAGCAAGATTGTTGTTGGGGGGGCGGCTCTAGGCGTGCGGGTAGGCCGTAGCTCGTCCCTCGCGAGAAGCGTCACCGTGACGGGATCGTGTCCAGCGGGGGGCGCAGGAAGTCAAGAGCCTGACGCTGCGGAGAGTCGGCGCGGTGCGAGGATGGTGTCTTGAAGACAGCGATGCCGTAGTCGGTGAATCCCGGCTGCTTGAATGGCTATGGTTCCTATTATGCGTACCTCTTGAGGTCACAGGATAGGTCTTTCAGTCAACTTGTTGAGTTGGGCGCTGGCACCAGGCCCGTCTTATAGATTTTTGCCCGCATGTTGGTGCGTCTCGAGCCACAGCCCGTCTGCTTCCCGGGTGCAGAAGGGTGGAGGGGCTCGCCGCTCATCAGGGGGGCGGCGGTCAACAAGGGGGCGGCAGGTGGGAGCAGGAAGCTGCCGCCGAGTGCAAATATGCTCATTTGCGTAGACCGTCTTCCCTAGGTCTTCCTTCTTCCCGCCGTGGAGCCCACGCTCGCCGCGGTGTAAGTCGCTCTGTTTGTGTTGCTAGACCCGGCGGAAAGACGGAGAGTGGAGCGGCGGCAGCAGGCTTGGGCAGCAATGCTCCCCATCCCCCTGGTATTTTTTTTTCTCTCTCTCGACAGGATCACAGCGCAAGCTCCGCCAGCAACACCTCGACCCGTAATTGACGGTCTCCCCAGGACGGGGAGCGGTCAGCTCCAGCGCCAGGCCATGACTCCTCGGGACGTCACTGAGCTGTCAGGTAGTCGTGGCAGTCAGCGAGAACGCGCAAACCCACGGGGGATTTCGCCCTCCCGCGAAGCTGGGCCTTTTCCGCCGTTGCGCAACGTATCAGGGTGGCCAGAAAAGGCGAACGGGGGCCCTGCTGCAGGCGATTGGGGGAGCAACATTGAAAATAGGCCAGTCGATGCCCAATGAGCAGGACAATACCCACGCTGCCGACAGGCGCACGCAGGATGGTGCTTGGGAAATGTGGGGAGTTGCAAAAAAAATTGCTTGGCTAGCAACGCTCGAGATTGTGGGTTGCATTGCGCAAACGCGGACATGAATCTCTCTGCGTGTGAAATATTCCCACCGACGGGGCCGCTCGCCAGAGAAGGGCTGGGCGGAGCTTTCGGAGAGACTCGCCGGTCGAGGTTAATCTATGCCTGTGGCCATGTCGGGAATTCGCTCATAGAACACGAGCCTGGCTCGTGTTAAATGCTGAGGGCTTGAGATGAGGTACACATGTTTGACGTTGCAGGAGGTGAGGTCCGTACTATCCCATCCTCCGCCGGGAAGCCCTGGGGACGGGAGCTTCTTTGGTGTGGTGTGTGGGCCGCTGCGATGACCGGACCGCAATGTGGGCGGGGCCGGAAATTCTGCGACTGAACATGCAGCAGCGTAGAGGATGTCAAGTTTCTTGATACAAACTCGGCTCGACAGTCTATGTTGAGGCGTTGGTTTTGAGGAGCCGCTTCGCTAGTAGCTCCTCTGATTTGTGTGTCTAGTGTTATCTTTCTGCACTTGCTTCAGAGGCCGAGTTTGGCCCCTCTCACGTCTTCCATCTTCCGTGACCTCGGACGCCAGCGTGGCGGCCGTCCTCCGTAACCGATCCGATACGGCGGGTATCTGCAGTCGGTGTAGAATCGGCGTGTTCTAGAAGCCAAGTCGGCTAGCCAATGCAAGCTGTGAGCTACCTACAGAAGTCGTGAGGCAAAAAAAGGGGGAGCAACCATGGAACCGAAGTGGTTGGATAGAGTGGTTTCCTGTGTAGCAGTGTAGTTCCAACTTCAGTGACGTCGATCCATTTCTGTTGTATCTGCTGGAGCGAAGGTGAGGATGGTGGGGTTGGGGGGAGGTGGGGTCTATCTGTTATCGGCGGGACGGAGGTGGGGGAACGTCTGTTTGGTGGGGTACATCAATCTGACGCCAAGCCGTTCCTGGTTCGACAATTGACCAAAACAACAAACGAAGCTATCGCGAGCAAAGACCGGGGCAATTCCCAAATCGCCTCTGGATCCAGCCATCACCATCCCGATATCTCTCTCTCAACACTTAGATAAAGCCATGTCCATGTCCCTCCTATCGGCTCACCTCGAGCAAATCTCCATATCCTGTCAAGGCATCGACAGCCTCCCGTACGCTTCTCAGCTGCACAACCCCCCCGCAATCCCATGCGACTGACCCGTCTCCTCAACCAGATTCCCCCCTCCCAAAATATTCACCAACGCCCTCCTTTCCAACCATGACATCACGTCACTCATCCGCGACACCGAAGCGCACGAGCGCGCCCTCTTCTCCGTCCCCCCACCCCCTCCCCCCGCCACAAGCCAGAATCCCGACCCGCCCAAGCCTTCCTCGCGACGGCAAACCGTCTTCAACGTCGCCGGCGGCGAGGTGACCACCGGACCACCTCCCAACTCGATGCGCAGCGGGCCGGCCCGCCGCAACACGGCCGTAGCGGCGGTGCTGGGGGGCGACCTACACGCGCAGATTGTGCGGCGGAGCGAGCGGGGCGAGGGCGACGTCGACATTGAAGTGCTGCTGCACGGGGCGGAGAAGCTGTGCAACGTATATCCGCTGCCGGGGGCGCTGGAGCGCATCCCGGCGCAGCGGCAAAAGTACGCGCACCAGAGCAACACGCTGGCGTACTACGAGGCCAAGGTGGCCGAACAGCAGGAGGCGCTAGAAAGGATGAATGCCGACCGGTGGGCCGAGGACGAAGACGGCGAGGACGATGATGCGGAGCGGAAGGGGGACGTAAATGCGCCGACGGAGGAGGATCTGAGGCGGGAGGAGGCCGAGGTCAGGGAGCTCGACCGGAAGAAGCGCGAGTTGCAAGCTCGACTGCGGGAGCTGGACCGTGACCTCAACGGGCTGCTACTGGGGCGGTAGTGGGCGGTTGGGCAAGACACAGTTCTGCGAAACAAGCCATGGCCGAAGGTGGAAGGGCAGCCCTGGATTCTGCCAAGCTTGGCCGCTGGTCGGTATGAAGCCAAGGTCTATCTTTACCGTGTCTTTGCTAGCAGCTCAGGGGGATCCCTCGGTCAAAGCTCGGCAGGAGAGGCAACAACACCCCCGTGCCTAGCGCCTGTGAGTGTATGCTTGTCATGGAACACGAAATGGACCACGCTACATCCCTCTCCTGGAGGCCACGTCGGCACGGGTCTCGGGAAGCAAAGGGCAGGACATGGCCAGGGGGTGGTGGCCTGCACCTTCAAATGCTTTCAGAGTCTACAGAGTCTGTCACGTCGTCCCCTTGCCTTTGTCAAAACAAACTCCTGGACTATGCCTCGTTGATGCCGACCTGGACGCCCACAGCGATCAACTGCTCCAGCTATGCGCTGGATGCCACCGCCATCCTCGGACCCCCTTTACACCATCGACGAGGGTAGACTACACATGTCGCTTCCATGGGCTAGCTATTTTAGGATTGTGTCATGGCGCCGGAGTCGGGCTCTAGCTTCGCCCATATCGATATATCGATATAGTAATCGATATAGGCACCCAGGTAGCCAGTCTATACATGGCCCATTGAGATGCGCCAAGGGTTTTCTTCCAGGCTTTGCCTCTGTGGGGGGGGAGGTTAAAATGCCATCCCCAAGACATCTGCTGTAGATGGTAGCCGCGACAAGGGCACCCCGAATCATTAGGTTCCCAGCGATGGTGTCTCTTCAATGTTATGAGCGGCAATCTTGTGAAGAGCTACCTCGTTTTGTGATCTGATAGGTATTGGAAGCGCCTCTGCCGACGACGAGGTGTGTCATTTGAAAATCGGAAAACAAAACTACCTATCAGGGTAGGTAGAGATTTTTGATGAAGCAACACTCAAAGACATCAGAAGAAGGTTTGTTGTTGATGAGGACGAGAGTGTCACTTCAACTACCAAGGGCCCGGTCCCGCGATTGGTTCCTTGGGGGTTGCGATTGTTTTGTAGCTGGGATACGGTGTGTCGAGGCGAGGCAACTGTGGGCGCTTTTCCCATGTCGCATCCAGAAAATGCATCAACACATTATCAGGTCCATTATTTGTTTGGGCTGAAAGACGCTGACGCAATGTCGCCGGGTCGAGCAAGCAAGGCAACAGGATGCAGGAACCAGTGGCGCGCCCCACCTTTTCCACGTCAGGGCGAGCTGAGAGCTGCTCACCCCTGGCTGTTACCGCCAAGCCCCGTTCACCCGGACAACGGAGTAAATAAAACTGGTGTTGGGCCAACGGCTCCTCCTGTCGCATACCCGCCCAGCCAGCACCGCATGCACCAATCCCCAGTCCCTCCCAGCCCATCGCACCTCACAAGCATCTCTCACAGCATCACTCTGCCCACAAAGCCAACAGATTGACCATCCTCGATTGCTGCACCATCCACCCCATATCTATCGTACGTACCTACACTTCCCTTCTTCCTCGACGCCTTGCAACGCATTCCAGCGGCCCGATACTTCCCTGCTCGCCGCCGCCATTCCACCGCCTGCCCTTCCGTCCGCCCGTCGCATTCCGTCTCTAACACAGGACAGCAGAACCAAGTCCCATTGCCGCTTCGAACAGCTCGTCGTGTGTGGTGTCGATACTCACCCTGCAGTGTAGCTGCTACCTTCTGACGTCCTAGGTTCCAATCTCCACGGGGAAGCAACGCCTCGATCCAACGACCGAGACACTTGCCAACTTGCGCAGTTGGGCACCCGCGATCCAAGCATCTTCCCGAGCCCGCCGTCCGCCTCATTCCAGCGAGGACCCCGGACAGTCAAGACACTGCGCCGCGCATTCCCGCCGCCGCCCCGACCTACCGTTCCTCCGGCTCTGCGCGGAGGCGTAGGCGTGGGCTTCCCGAGCGGCAGCGGATAGAAGCCGAGCCGGCGCTGGAAAGCAGACAACACACACAAGATGGCAGACAGCAGATGGCAGTTGGGGTTCTACAGTACGTCGATGCCGCGCCCGACGCATGGCACTGGAATGCGATGGCTAACGTGGCGCCAGGATTCGTACCATTTCTCGGGTATCATCATGTATTGATGATTCTGATCATGGTGGCTATCATCCTCCTCTGTGAGTTGGCCCCCTTTTCACCGCAGCAAATTGGAGAGGGAACTAACTTGTCTTGCAGCACTACTCCTGGCGGGCTGCTCGTCGTCCTCGCCCCTCATCCCCGACATCTTCCTGCTCTCCCTCTACTACCAAAAATACACGGCCGTGCCCGACACCGCGCAAGTCGACTACAATGTCAACACGGCTATCAGCAACATTGTCGGCAACGCGAGGTTGCAAGCACGGGTGGGGTACTTTGGCATCTGCGTCAACGCCGATGGCGGCTCGTGGCTTTGTAGTAACAATGCCACGACGCTAGCCAACGAGATTTCGGTAGACCAAGACCCCCTGAACCTGATCTGGCTCGCGAGTCAGTTCAAGGACATGATTGTGTTTCCGTACCTCTTGTAAGCCCTCCCCTCCCCCTCCCCCTGCCTTGGTGTCGTCTGGCCTGGCGCTAACCTGTGCAGGATTATCGCCATCATCTTCGCCTTCATCTGCCTGTTGCTCCTGGCGACGTTCCCGGGCTGGCACGAGGAGGAGGACAGCGAGGGCTCGGAGCGGGAGGTTAAGCCCTTCCCGAGCCGACCCGTCAGCCAGATCGCCCTGGCCATCATCTTCATCGCCTCCATCTTCGTGCTGGTGTCGGTGCTGTGGCAGCACACGGCCTCGGTGGCCGCCAGCATCATCGCCCAGGACTTTGGGAACGGGAGCGTATTATCCGGCGTCGGCACCTCGGCCATGGTCATGGGCTGGTTCAGTTTCACGCTGCTCATCATCGTTACTATCGGGTTGCTCGTGATGATTCTGAGCATAAGAGTCCTGGCCTCTATCATGGACTGAGGGCGCCGCGACGTTGGTGGCTGATGGTTTGTGACCGAGCAGGGTCGCCGAGGAAAGATTGTTTCGATACGGCGGCGGCGCGCGGCCAAGTGAAGTCGGCCAGCGGCGGCGAACAGCACCAGCATATGTGTACGACTGAAACGAAACCTCTGGATATCTTTTTTTTTTGCGAGATCCATGACGACCGAGCGACGCGGCGAGCCAGGACGAGGGCGAGGGCGAGCCGGCGGGAGAGCGAGAGCGAGAGGGAAGGATCTGTATAGAGCACCGGTAGCGACGGCACATTGGCCAGGTTTTGGGTTTCGCCAGCTGCTGCGCTCGTCGGGCGCGGGACACAGTCATGTTTGTTGGATTTGGTCTTGGGTTTTACAGGGTCGGCGGTTACATGTCATGGCCAATGTTGTTTGATGTTGGTCCCGAGCACTGGGGCTTTGTGGGAAAAGAGGCGGGAGGGAAGGAGAAGAGACACGCCCCAGCGGTCGGTTAATTACATGTGCATAGGCTGGATTGAGGCAAGGCAGCGAGCAGCAGCAGCGAGCGAATGGGGGGGTCCGGGTTGGGTAGTCCTTTTTTGCGCAATCATGGGAGCATTTTGGTTTTGGCTTCTGGCTTGATATTACTGTGCTGCTTTTTGGAGTGATGAAGATGGGATCAAAGGGTTTGAATTTGGGGGAGGATGGGGGGTTGTACATAGACTTGATGCCTACCTTAGGTAGCTACCGACATTGGAAATAGGGAGAAGGCAGCTTCCAGGTTGTCTTCAACTTGTGTCTCGAAGTTTGAGCTTGTGTAATTCTTCGTGATAGGCCTTGTGTTTTCTACGTGTTCTTGAATGTAGGCAATCTCCAGCCCAAGATGCCAAAGATGACTAGTGCTTCCTGAATACAGAGACCACTTCATATTTTCGATTACGCCGTACCAGTGTCCCATTTCCATGCCCAAGTTTCAATCATGATTTCAGAAAATGGCTGTAACAAACTAATGTCCAACCCATTCACCGCAGCAAATTCCCTCCTAGTTTACACCCATGATCATTACATCCCACATACCCAGCTACCACAGCTCGCCATCCCCCTCCTCCTCTCCCCTCTCCCTCTTGACCTTGCCGTCCCCGCGCTCCCCCTTCATCATGGCATTGACGAACCCCCTGAAATACTCGATATACGGCTTCAGGCTCGTCTTCTCCCAGTCATGCACCGGCTTCTCGGGCTTCACCTCGGGCTCCTTCCACTCGTCAATCTCGCGAATCAGCCCCTGGATCGTCGGCACCTCGAGCGGACTGAAGTCGTCGAGCCGCCGCGTGTCGATGGGCACGCACACCCGCCCCGTGCCGGGGTGGATGACGAACGGGCTCTTGAGCAAGTGGTTCAGCTTCTTGCTGACGTTGATGTCCAGCCGCGGGTACGTGTACTCGAGCACAATGTCCTGCTTGGCGTCGAGGAGCGCGCGCGGGTCAAAGGACTTGGAGGTGGTGGTTTTGGCGACCGCGTCGATGTCGGCCCACTTGGAGAGGGAGGAGCGTCCGGGCGAGGCGTCCCACTTCTTGCGGAGGGCGTCGCGGAGGTCCTTGTCGGGGAGGAGCTGCAGGAGCTTCTCGGCGCGGGCGGGGGTTTGCCAGGGGTCTTGGGCTTCGAGGACGTCGTCTTGGAAGTGCGATTTGAGGAGGTCGAGGCTTCGGCTGTGGGAGGTGGTTAGAATCTTGCGTGAATGGGGGAGGGGGAGGGGGAGGGGGATGTACGAGAGGTGGGGGTGGAGTGGTCGGCGGAGGTTAACTCGCTTTCCGCTCTGCGCACCGCCGATGATGACTTCGAGGTAGCCGGCGATGACTTTTCTCTTGGAGTCGTCCATGGTCCGCGCGCTCTTGTCCGACACCCAGGCGTGGATACCTCGCCGGCCCGAGTAGACCCACATGATGTGCTTGAAGCCAAAGTCGTCGCGCAGCACGGCCTCGACGACCTTGACGGCCATGACCATGAAGCGCCAGCACTTGTTGCAGATGTTGGCCTTGTCGCAGCACGTGCGGATGTCGTCGTAGTCTGTCAGATCGATATCGAAGCACAGCTCCTTGGAGAGTGGCCGGAACCCGGCCGTGTTCTGCAGCATCTTGCGCTCGCGCGGGTTGGTGGTGTAGGAGGGCCCGATTTCGATACGCGTCGGCATGAGGCGCAGCACGTCCTTGCGCAGCAGGTCGGAAGTTCGGTAGGACATGTAACGGAGCATGGCGTCGTTGGGCAGGGTGAAGGCGAACTCGCGGTTCTCGAAGTCGGGGGTGGGCGTGGGGCTGTGGTTGAGCCATTGGAAGAGGTAGCGCCAGGGGAACAGGCGCTGGTAAAAGCTGCGGAGAAGTTCGGGGTCGGAGGCGTTCATGTGTGCAATATTCTGGTCACTGAGCAAGTCAGTACGCCATCTCTCTTTGGGATCGAGGTATCGGCATGGCTTACGAGGTTGGTGTCAGAACGACTTCGTCAGACGGGCTGGATGAGTTGGAGTCCTGGGTTGCTATTTGTGGTGGCGGTTTCGAGCTGGGGAATTCTTCGTCGTCCGAGTCCATGTCGGCAAACAAGTCGTCCAGATTCACGTCGGGCTTCTCCTGGGCTGGAGGCGCCGCAGCATCTGCCATGTCCACATCGTCCTCTTTTGGTGACTGGCCCCGTTCCACGACCGCAGCGACAGGTTCTTCGGCCATGGCTAGTTGAAGGGAGCGGTGTCCTATTTTCCTTTCCGGGAAGAGTCAATTTACGGTGACAGTGGGTTGATATATTTTGGTGAGTCCCGTCGTGGTCGATGTGGTTTGGGTGTGTTTGGTGTTTGGTGTCGATGAGGGGGGCCGTGATCCATGAGTCGCGTCAAACAATGTCCGGGGTTCTCTTGACGCGACTCGCGTTAAGTGCATCGGCGGAGTCCGTGACCTCGTGTAACTGACCCTAACCCGCTTCTGCACCTAGGCGGCCCGGCTGGGTTCCTGGCGCTCGGGATGCCGCAGTGGCTGTGGTCTTCGCAGGTGAGCCAAGATCCCTTCCATCCAGTGAGACGTCATTACGGGGGGCAAAGGATCACTAACACCCGAGCAACCATTACCAAGTCATTTCCTGGCAACTTGCGCCCGTCTGGCCGCAACCTTTTAAGATTCATCATCCGACCATCGCTCCTCGGGCATTCTCCAATTCACACGCGCTCGACCTCGAAAGCTCACCCAACGAACGGGCTGGCAGTTTTATCAAAATGACGGGATTCCGGCTCACCATCCAAGACGGCGAGTTTCGAGACGGCCATGGGCGCGAGGTCACGCTCCGGGGCATCAACGTCGCCGGCGATGCCAAGTTCCCCAGCCAGCCCGACCAGCCCTCCCACGTCGCCGACGGCTTCTTTGACGGCGACAGCGTCAAGTTCACAGGCCGCCCGTTTCCGAAAGAAGAGGCACACCTCCACTTCTCCCGATTAAAACGATTCGGCTACAACACCATCCGCTATGTCTTCACCTGGGAGGCCATCGAGGCACGGGGGCCCGGCATCTACGACGAGGAATGGATCCAGCACACGATCGATATCCTTCGCGTAGCCAAAGAATATGGGTTCTACGTCTTCATGGACCCTCACCAGGACGTGGTATGTCTTTCTCCGCAGGGCCGCGACCGACGCTTCCGATGGCTGACACCCTTCCCTGCAGTGGTCTCGATTCTCCGGAGGTTCAGGAGCGCCCATGTGGACGTTGTACGCTGCTGGTCTCAACCCACAGAGCTTTGCCGCCACCGAGGCGGCCATCGTTCACAACACGTACCCCGAACCCGAAAAGTTCCCCAAGATGATCTGGTCGACCAACTACTTTCGGCTGGCAGCGGCCACCATGTTTACCCTCTTCTTCGCCGGCAAGGTGTATGCGCCCAAGTGCATAATCAACGGCATCAACATCCAGGACTATCTCCAGGGACACTTTATCCGCGCGTGCGCCCACCTAGCGAAGCGGATACACGAGGCCGGCGGCATCGAGAACGACGTCGTCTTTGGGTGGGAGAATTTGAACGAGCCAAACAAGGGCATGGTCGCCTACGAAGATATCAGTGTCATCCCCAAGGAGCAGGCACTCAAAAAGGGCACGTGTCCAACCATCTGGCAAACCATTCTCACCGGGTCTGGGCGAGCGGTCGAGGTTGACACGTGGGATATGGGCGGCATGGGCCCGTACAAGGTCGGGCGGGCGCTGATTGACCCTCACGGCGAGATCGCATGGCTGCCGGCCGACTATGATGACTCGCGCTACGGCTACACCCGAGACCCTGGGTGGAAGATGGGCGAGTGCATCTGGGCGCAGCACGGCGTATGGGATCCATCCACCGACACGCTGCTCAAGAAGGACTACTTCTCCAAGCACCCAGGGAACGGGGACCACGTCGACTACGCCTATTTTGCGCGCAACTTTTTCATGGACTTCTTCAGGACCTATCGCGACTCGGTTCGGGAGCATCACAAGAATGCCATCATCCTCCTCCAAGGACCAGCGATGGAGCTCCCCCCCAACATCAAGGGAACGGTAGATGGCGAGGATCCGTTGATAGTGTACGCGCCTCATTGGTACGATGGCATTACCCTCATGACCAAGAAGTGGAACCGTACTTGGAACGTTGATGTCGTCGGGGTCCTGCGAGGGCGGTACTGGCATCCGGCGCTGGCCATCAAGATCGGGGAGACGGCTATTCGGAACTGTTTCAAGGACCAGATGGCGGCCATGCGGCAGGAGGGTCTCGATTTCATTGGGAATCATCCGTGCATCATGACCGAGTTTGGCATTCCTTACGACATGGACGATCAGCAGGCATACAAGTCGGGCGATTACGCAAGCCAGTCGGCGGCCATGGACGCCAACCACTACGGTATCGAGAACTCTGGGCTGGAAGGGTACACGCTTTGGCTCTACACGGCAAAGGTACGTCCCTACGAGCCCAAATTGCTGACACAGCCCGACTGACTTGAACAGAACAACCACGAAACGGGCGATCAGTGGAACGGAGAGGATCTCTCGATCTACTCGCTCGACGACAAGCCGCTCCCCACGTCACCGCTGCCCAAGACACCTGACATGAGCCAGTCAACCTCATCCCTCCTGAAACAGGCCACGGCCGGGCAGCAGCAGCAAAAGGCCGAGGTCGACGACGATAACAGTGTCACGCCGGCCAACATCAAGCGCACGTTGACCAACGCGTCCATCTCGTCCCAGGCCACGTCGCGGCAGCCGGAGCTCTCGGCAACACCCGGCTACCGGGCGGCGGAGGCGTACATCCGGCCGGCGCCCATCACGACGGCGGGGTCCATCAAGAACTACACGTTTGACCTCGCCAACTGCCAGTTCCATCTGACGTTGCAGGCCAAGGAGGTGCCGACTTCGGAGGCGCCCACGGTGGTGTTCCTGCCCGAGTACCACTTCCCCAAGGACGCGTGCGTTGTCGAGACGAGCTCGGGCAAGTGGGAGATCAGCAGCGACGACGACGAGACGGCCGAGATCCAGAGGCTGCGGTGGTGGCATGGGGAGGGGGAGCAGACGCTCAAGGTCACGGGTGTGGTGAAGAAGGTGAATGCGGGCGATGGGGCGCCGGTGGCGGAGGAAGCCGGCTACTACGACCAGTGCAATCAGGGGGGGTGGGGAAATTGTGCGGTGATGTGAGCATTGGTATAGCTGCATTTTGTTTCAAGGGTTTCTTTGGTTTGGAGGAGGGTTCCGAGTTGTATATCGGGTTATCAAAGGCACACCAGCAGCGGAGTTTGAGGGGCGATTGTTTGCAGCGCATCGGTTGCAAAAGCAAGAAGCATTCCTTACCAACACATTGGTAAACACGCACGAGGGAATATGGCGACAGACTAGTGAAGACGGGATCTGATGGTGGTAATGGCTCCCGTGTGTATTAATACCTACCTACCCGATTGAAACAAACGCATGGGCATCCATCCGTGCGGCAAGGTGTTTCGATCGTCCCCCGGGATGGCTGGAGGAGGACGACGCGCATTGCATATTCTGCTGCAGATACCGTTGCGCTCGACTGTCTTGGGATGGGATGACGATTGGCGTTCGATGAGACTCGTGCGGGAACCGTCTCGACTTGACTCGGAAGTGCTTGTCGATTGCCGATGGGAGCTTAACGGGTACCTACCTACCTCCATACTCGGCGTGCTCTGCAGCTACCCATTTTCCCTTTTGTTTAATCCGACGGGGCTCTCCAAGTCCAATTTCAAGGGGTCTATACGATCTCATCAGTGATGGTGCCGCTGCGACCTCGTACTTGGGAGATACGGGGACGATGGGACAGTGGGACAGTGGGGTGGTGTTTCTTTTGTCTATGTTCCCTTGGACTGACCCACCATTAGGCGCCGTCCTGCACGGCTCCCCAACCCCCCCCCCCCCCGGTGAACTCTGCGACAGGCGCATCCCCGCCGGCCATTGGCTCGCGGCAGAGGAGCTTGGACCCCGCGCTGCTTGTGGGAGTGTGCTCAGGTGCTTCCAGAGAGGCAGCTGCACTCGCTGCACCACGTCCAGCGAATCCAGACTTTGCAACAGTCGGACGGGAAGCGCCTCGCCCGCCTGCCATGGCCATACAAAGGGCCGCGTCGCACACCCTCCCGCGAGCACACTGAGAACAGCCAGCCAGGGTCACTCCAGAGGCTCCCTCCAGCGGTTCCCGGTGCCACATGCCCACCCACCCCTCCCCGTCCACGCTCCGCCTTCCGCCCTCCGTACCCACGATGCTCCCGGTCGCCAGCATGCCCCGATCGACACGGTAAACCGTGGCTGGTAACTCGGGCGGGTATCTGGATTCCTGCGTCCCCCCTACCTCTCCTCGCGCCTCTTTTCTCTCCCCGACACCAACGAACCCGACGGACCGCTTCTCCCCGCGCGGCAGCCAAGCGACGGGCCTCCACGGCTGCCTCTCTCTGTCTTTCCCATCGTCCCCTCAGTCTGTCAGCCGGCCGGGCCACCCCCCTGCCTGGCCTTTGTGGGCTTTGACCGACGCCGACAGTCACCGACCCGACACTACCCACCAGCGTCTCCGTCTCTTCACCCACCTGTCCCCCCCCCCCATCGCGAACTCTAGACGACCGGCGCCTTTCCATCGTCGCCGCGGCGCATCTCAATCGCAGGCCGGGTCCTCACGCTCGCCTGGGTTGACACCTCCAGACGACGAACCACGGCCGCACCGCTGCGCCCTCCTCGACCGGCGCATACCACCCCTTTGAGCGCAACCGCGGCCTCGTCCGCGAATACCACCAGAAATCGCCCACCATGTTTCAAAATGGCCAGCGGGACGCCCAGCGCCCCTTTCAGGTGCCCCCGCCGCCCCCGCCGATGCCGCCCATGTCGCCCCCGCCGGCGATGGCCATGAGCAACCTCATGAGCCTCCCTCCTCCTCCCCCTCGCTATCCCAACACCCCCGGCGCAAACGGCAACGTCCTCCTACCTCCGCCTCCGGGACCGCCACCCAACTCCGGCTTCCCCTCGAGCGCTCTACCTCCCCCGAGCGCCCTCGGTTCGGCACCTTGGCACGGGGCTTGGGGACGCACCTTTGACGGCCGCGGCAATGTGCTCAACATCCCGCCGCCGCCGCCTGGCGGTGGTGCTGGCGGACTGCAGGCTTACAACCCACAGCTGCACGCCAAAGCAATCGCCGCCGCTGCAGCTGCAGGGGCAAGCTTTGCCATCCCCCCCCCTCCGCCTCCCAGCGAGCAGATGAGCGCGACGTACATACCCCAGGGAGACACATACGGCGAGGGGGTCGGCATCCCCGGACTGGGCATGGAAAATGATATGATCCCGCCTCACGAAGACGGCCAGGGACGGGAAAGGCTCTACCTTCAGACCACCAATCGAGGCGCGTCGACCGCCAGCAACAGCTCCGTCATCGCTCCCGAACTGGCAGCCCAGTGGCCCATGGACAAGGTTCTCCTCTGGCTGCAAGCAAACATGTTCTCCCCGGACTGGCAAGCGACCTTCCAGGCTCTCAACCTCCATGGTGCCCAGTTCCTCGAGCTTGGTCACGGCCACGGCGGCCGTGGAAACTTTGGCATGATGCACCAGCGGGTGTATCCAGTCCTTGCTGCCCAGTGCACCCATAGCGGCACGGGCTGGGACCAGCCCAAGGAGCGCGAGGAAGGCAAGCGCATGCGCCGGATGATCCGGAGCATAGTCACGGGTCGGCCTGTGGACTATTCCAAGGTCTCGGCCGGGCACTCGCGCAAAGAATCGGCTTCCGCAGGTATTCCTCAGAGTGCGGGCCCTGACTCGGCGGATTCCCCCAATATCGGACGAGACCTGCGGTGGGAGTTCACGCTGGAGACCGACGAGGCCGGTTCCACATCGCAAACCCCCATCAAGGCGCCGGATTCGAGCTTCAGCGGCCGCCAGTTCTCTCAGTCGCGCGCCACTACGATGCCCACAATACCCACCCTGAGCAGCATGGCTGCCAACTCGGACCACCGAAGCGTCATGAAGAATATCGACATCGACGCCGGGCGCCGGCACAGTCCGGCGGCCAGCGAGTCGGGTGACGCCGTCATGTACCGCGGGGCGAGTCGCGACAGTCCCAACGGTAGCCCTAACCCCTCCTCAGCCATGCTCTCGGCTTCTCCCCACGCCAGCAAGTTTGGACACCGCTCCCGCGGGAGCACGGATTCAGTGTCTTCGAATGCGGCCATCTACGGCTCGGGTGTTCCCCCCGAGGCGGCTGCCATGATGAGAAACGGCATGAGCATCGGGGACGTGATGCACGCCGATCGCAACGGCGATGCGAGTCGTCGGTTTGGGACGGACGGGGCTCGCCCGTCTCCGCAAGAGGGCAGTGACAGGAGCGCAGGAACCGACCCGCCGGGCAGCGCCAAGGCCTTCTTTTCGTCGATCTTGTCGCGAAAGAAGAAGGACAAGGACGGGCTCTCGCCTGTCGACGGTGAATCGCCCACTAGCCCGGTCGTCGGCTTCAAGCAAAACGCATTGGGGAGTCGGGCGGGCTTGGCCAGCGAGACGTCGCTCGAACGGCCCAATTCGAGCGGCTACTTTTCCTCTCTTCGTCCCCAGCGTGCAGGGGGTGTCCGGACGTACATCCTGGCGACCTCGGACTACTTCAACTACCGCATGCTGGATGTCACAGAAGTCGAGTCCGCAGCGGATCTGCGGCAGCTGGTTTGCACTAACATGGGACTCGGAGACAGCAGTGACGCTCAGATCTTTGTCACGGAGCTGGGCAAGGTTGACCACGAGGAGCCGCTGGACGACATGAAGCTCCTCGCACACAAGAGGACCAAAGCGGATGCGACGGGCGCCTTGAAGCTCTACATTCGCCCCGCCATGGCTCCGCGAAACGGAGCGCAGGGCGGGAGCGCTGCGTACCTACCAACAGGGGCACCGAGGGACGAGAAGACGTACGCGAAGCTCAATGGGCAGCGGCGACGGTCTAGCTCGGCCGGCTCGCTGTCGCCAACAACCCAGCAAAGCAACCACCAAGCCAAGGACGAAAAGATGCTGGCTGCGGAGGCCGGCGAGTACAAGGCTGAGCAGCTCCGCAAACAGCAAGAGTACCTCGCCAAGCGCAAGGGTGCGCTGGCAGCGGTCAAGGAAACCAGCAGGAGCCCGCCCAAGGGCGAAGGCTACCCCATCGTGGGCAGAGTGGTGGACTTTGACCAACCACGGACCTCGCCGTTCGAGGACAAGAAGACGGACAACTTGTTCCCGCAGCGCAAAGCCCCTCCCCCACCAGGCGACCCATCAGCCACTCTGATCAAGGCGAACTCGCTGAGCAGGAGGACGGGCCAGAGCATGCGCATGGCCCCGGGGGCGCCTGAGATGATGCATCAGAAACGCGTCTCGAGCGACTTGCGCGGAGAGATGTTTGAGAAGGCGAGGAGGCGGGCGCCGTCGGGGCCCGATCCTGCCGGAGGCATCCACGGCCTCTTGGTCGGGATGGGCGGGCGGCTAGGGGGCGTCGGTCACCCGGTTGCCGGGGGATCTAGGGGGCTGTCGCCCAGCAGGGTGCAGACGGCGCCGGTGCAGGGCATGGATGCCAACGAGCGAGGTAAGGGAGCCATGTCCACTGTTGACTTTGGGCAACGAGCGAGGTCTGGCTCTAGCGGGGGTAGTCCGCGGAACGGCCCCGCGCCCGGCTCACCAGGTGCTACCACCTGGAGTCTGAAGAACGTGCCGTTCGTCGTGCCAGACTACTCTCCGGGCGGGACCCCGCTGCTTGCCCCGAGCCTCCAGGGCGACGAGTCGGGCGGAGCAAACCAGTTCTCCAACCTGTCGCGCTCTCATCATGGACCAGAGGCTAAATTGCGTCAAGCAGGACGCGCCCCATCCCCAGGGGACATCAGCCCAAGCTCCCGGAGGCGGCCGAGCGGGTCGTACCGGCCGCAGCCGAGCCTCAAGGGCCGGCCCAGCGGCTCCAGCGGCGACTTTGGGGACAGCGGGGTCCGCTTCTCTCAGGCCTCGACGGCGGTCAACAAGCTGAGCACGGTGGCGAATGACTCGGACGACGACTCGGACGACGGGCTCTTCGCGGTGCCCATCTCGGCACGGGCCAACAATAACAAGGGCAAAGCGGCGGATGCCGGCAAGTCCGCTTCTGAGAGTGCTGATCCGGGTAGCATCGACGGCAAGCGCCCGAGCCTCAAGGTCAACACCAACAACCGCGCCAAGAAGGCCCTCTCCGTCGCCTTCACCTCGCCGCAGTCTACGGAAACGCCGGCGGGCGACGACGACGACGACGACGACGCGAGCGCCCGCAGCTCGCGGTCTTCGAGGCGCACCCCCGGCACGCCGGGCGTCGACGCCTGGGACTCGGAGGAGCGCCAGAACAAGCTCAACCGGCGCAAGTCGTTCATCGAGAAGGACGTGTGGGCGAACCGTCCTCCGACGGATGCGCTCATCAACAACCTCGAGGACTTTTTCCCCAACCTCGACGTCGACCAGCCCGTCCTGGAGGACGTGCCACCATCGCCCATCGCCGAGGGCGACGAGAGCCACGCCGAGATGGCGCCTAGCCTCCCCCCGTTGCCGTCGATGCCGAGTCTCTCGTCCAACAGGATATCCTTCCTCCACAACGAGAACGACACGCTCGGGTCGGACGAGTCAACGCTCAAGGCGCTCGAATCAAGGCCGACGTCGATGCAGTCGCTCGCGCATCGGAGCGTCCGGCGGTCCGGCGGGCTCGGCCGCATGAAGTCGATCCGTGAAGTGGCGCGCGGCGCGCACGAGGCCAACAAGCGCTACACGCAGACGGCCATCCCCGTCCCGCCGCTCTTGATAGGCCGGGGGAGCGCCAGCGGCGGCAGCAGCAACCAGACGAACCTGATGCGGCGCAAGAGCACCAAGATGTTTGGGCACACGATTGTGCAGGTCAAGCCGCCGCGGGACTCGTTCAGCATGGCGGGGCTGGGCCTCACGACGGTGCCGCAGGACAGCCTGCCGGTGCAGGACCGGCTGGACGGGGTGCCCAAGCGGCAGACGACGTTCCGGTGGTTCAAGGGCCAGCTGATCGGCAAGGGCACCTTTGGGCGGGTGTACCTGGGCATGAACGCCACGACGGGCGAGTTCCTGGCGGTCAAGGAGGTCGAGGTGCCGGCCAAGGCGGCGCAGGGCGACAAGAAGAAGATGCAGGAGCTGGTGGCGGCGCTGGACCAGGAGATTGACACGATGCAGCACCTGGACCACGTCAACATTGTGCAGTACCTGGGGTGCGAGCGCAAGGAGACGAGCATCTCCATCTTCCTCGAGTACATCTCGGGCGGGTCCATCGGGTCGTGCCTGCGCAAGCACGGCAAGTTTGAGGAGCCCATCGTGGCGTCGCTGACGCGGCAGACGCTGTCGGGGCTGGCGTACCTGCACCGCGAGGGCATCCTGCACCGCGACCTCAAGGCGGACAACATCCTGCTGGACCTGGACGGCACGTGCAAGATCAGCGACTTTGGCATCAGCAAGAAGACGGACGACATCTACGGCAACGACAAGACCAACTCGATGCAGGGGTCCGTGTTCTGGATGGCGCCCGAGGTGGTGCGGTCCGAGGGCGAGGGCTACAGCGCCAAGGTGGACATTTGGTCCATCGGGTGCGTGGTGCTCGAGATGTTTGCCGGGCGGCGGCCGTGGGCCACGGACGAGGCGGTGGGCGCCATCTACAAGATTGCCAACGGCGAGGCGCCGCCCATCCCGGACGAGGTGCGCGAGGAGATTTCGCCCATTGCCATTGCGTTTATGCTGGATTGCTTCACAGTGTAAGTCCCCCCTGCGAAATTGGAGAAAGCCAAAACTGACTGAAACCAACAGGAGCCCGACAGAGAGGCCGACGGCCGACGTGCTGCTCTCGCAGCATCCGTTTTGCGAGCTGGATCCCAACTATAGCTTTTTGGATACGGACTTGTATGCCAAGATTCGGGGGACGTATTGAGTAGGTTCCCGGGAAGGGCATGGCGTACGTGGATGGAGGGTTGGATGGAGGGTTGGTCAAAAGGGAGCAGCTGGGGTTTTCACGATATATGTAGCTTTGTATGATAGCGACGGAATATGTAGGCTCTTGGGGCTGTGTATACGAACACACCAAATACGGAGTGTTCCGTGCAAAGACTTTGTTGTGGATGCAAGGATGAACCCGACCGTACCGAGCAAGATCGACATGCACAAGGCACAGGCCAGCATTTCTCCGACGATATAGCATCCCGGCCGTCGACTGATAAATAAGGCGGGGAGGCGGGGTGCAACAGCATGTCGATAGTGCTGGCCGGGTCGTCGGCATGTCTTTTGGTGGTTGAGGTGATGCTCCGAGTGTAACTCCCCCTTTTCCTCCCCTCTCCCCTCTCCCCTCTCCGTACCATGAATGCCCGAGATCTATCCAGTCCCGCCATTACAGGCCGTCTCTCGTCTCTTTCTATCCTTGGGTGACACGAAAAAAATACCCGGATAGCCGGTCAGGCCAAGGGGACCCCTCCTCCATCGTCCATGTGAAGGGCGACGGCGGCGGGAAGAGCACCGTGTCCCCTTTTTCCGTGCCCCCTCTCCACCGTCCACCGTCCACTGTCCACTGAGCCACGAGTCCACCAGATCTCTCGAGTCTCGGCTCTCGATGCCCCCCCTGTCGCACATCAGCACCCAGCAGTCCAATCCGGGGTCGGTGCCACAACCACGGCTTGGCATATTGCCTGCCCGCTTCTCAATGCCCCCTTTCCCCCTGCTGCTGGTGCGTGTGGGTGTGCGGCTGGCTGGCTGGCTGGCTGGAGTCCAGGCTGGTGGGAGTATGTCTTGGCTTCTTTTTTCGCGATGATTTTCCCGTCCCACAAGCAGGTCGAGGTGTGTGTTGGACCCAGTATCTCCCCTTCGTCGGCTCGTTTGGTTCCCCTCCCCTCCCCTCCCCCTCGCCTTCGCCTTCGTCCTCCTCGAGACGATAGACGACAGACGATATATCTTTTCGAGGAATTCGCTCCCTACCTGCTACGAGAGAGCTTTGTTCGTTCTTTGGCTTTATTGCCCATCGCGACGACGGCGGGAAGGGTGGTGGTTTGCTTCGCGCGGGTTGTGCTTCATCTTGCGACCTGGCCCTTGACGACGGGAGGACCAACGCGACATTGCTAAATATTGCTCCCGACGGTTGAGCTTTTGTCTGGGAGAGCCATGCCCACCGCGCCTGGGCTGGACGCTTGGTGGTCATAAATCGGTAAGCACCAGCAACAGGACGAGCGAAAGAGGTGTCCTCGCGATGCAGACACATCAGACATACGAGACCAGGTACTGATGGGCATCGCGCGACAACAGTCTTTGAAGCAGGCATTAGGACATAGATAGACGCCCTCGTCTCCTAGCGAACCTTTGGTCCCTCGCCCGCCTGCGAATCCCTCCATCGTTCACCGACCGGCCCCCGAATCAGAACTGCACACACATCGCCACCATGCCGCGCTTCAGGCGGATACGCGTGTATCTCGTCTTCGCCATCTTTGCCCTCGCTCTCTTATATCACGTCTCCAGAAACTCAACATGGAACGGCGCCGACTCCACCGGCTTCGGCCGCGTCGTCTCTCATAACCCCCTCGCCGCAAAGCCCAAGCCCGACGACAAGAAGGCGAGCACCAACATCCGACCGCCCAATGAGCCGGCCGAGAAGCCTGCCACGGAAACGGCACCTCTTCCGGGGCCGCCCACAGCCGCCGCCCCCGACGTCGTGAACCCGGTCCCCGAGGTCAACATCCCCAAGCTCAAGACGAGCCACCACGTCCAAGGCGCCTACGGTCTCCCCACCAAGCGGCCCGGGCCCCCGACCCCCGCCATAGCAAACACCCTCCCGACTCCCGCCACAGAAGACACCCTCCCGACCCCCGCCACAGACGACACCCCCTCGACCCCCACCCCCGACAGCGACGCCGACACCAACGGCCTCGACGGCACCGTCCGCTACGCCGACCTCGCCACCGCCCCCGCGACCCCCACCAGCCCGGTCCACTGGACCAAGCCGCACGAGTTCTACCCGGTCCCCTCGGCCTCGCTCCTCCGCCTCCCCACCGGCACGCCCAAGACTCTGCGCGCCGTGCAGTACGCCTTCCCCGACCCGGAGGCGCCGGCCGCGCGCGAGAAGCGCCTCCGCCGCCAGGCCAAGGTCAAGGCCGAGGCCGGGCGGGCGTGGGAGGCCTACCGGCACTACGCGTGGACGCACGACGAGGTCAAGCCCGTGTCGCTGGCGCCCAACGATCCCTTTTGCGGGTGGGCGGCCACGCTGGTCGACGCGCTCGACACGCTGTGGCTAATGAACATGACGGCCGAGTTCGACGCGGGGGTCGAGGTCGTCAAGGCGATTGACTTTACCACGACGCCGTACCGGGTGGATATCCCCGTGTTCGAGACGATCATCCGCTACCTCGGGGGCTTGCTGGGCGCGTACGATGTGACGGGCGGTCATGACGGGCGGTATCGGGTGCTGCTGGACAAGGCGGTGGAGCTGGCCGAGATTCTGATGAGCGTCTTTGACACGCCGAATCGCATGCCCGTGCTGTACTATCAGTGGAAGCCCGAGTACAATATCAGCCCCAAGAAGGCGAGCACCAGCTCGGGGGTCGCCGAGCTGGGGTCCATGGGCATGGAGTTTACGCGTCTGGCGCAGCTGACGGGGGAGGACAAGTACTATGATGCCATTGCGAGGATTACCGACGCACTGGAGGAGCTGCAGAATCGCCCCGGCGGGACCGCGCTGCCGGGGATATTCCCGCAGAATCTGGATGCGTCGGGATGCAACCGCACCGCAGCTGCAGAGCGCAGGGAGGAGGCCCTGCGGAAGCAGACGGAGGAGGACCAGCGAAAGAACGCCGAGGACGAAGCCCGCCAGGCCGCCGCCGCTGCCGCTCCCGATCGCTGGGCTGACGATGCCGACGAGCACGTGCTCCGCGACAACCACACCCGCACCGATGTGCCCGGCCTCAAGACCAAGCGCGGGAGCCGGAGCCCGAGCTACCCCTACTACGGCGGCTCCTCGCTGGACGACGAGGACGAGTGCATCCCGCAGCCCCTGGTCGGCAGCGGCTTCGGCCAGGACTCGTACTCGATGGGCGGCAGCCAGGACTCGGCGTACGAGTACTTCCCCAAGCTGTACGCGCTGCTCGGCGGCCTGGTGCCCAAGTACCAGGCCATGCATGTGAAGACGGTCGACGCCGTGCGCAAGTACCTGCTCTTCCGGCCCATGGCAGCCGGCGACCCGGACGTGCTCTTCTCGGCCAAAGCCTTGAGCTCCAACGGCAACGACGCGCACCTCTCTTACGAGTACGAGGTCACCCACCTCACGTGCTTCCTCGGCGGCATGTTCGCGCTGGGCGGCAAGCTCTTTGACCGCCCGGCCGACGTCAACATTGGCGGCCGTCTCGCCGAGGGCTGCGTCTGGGCGTACGACGTCTTCCCCACCGGCATCATGCCCGAGTACGCGCAGGTCCTGCCGTGCCCCGACGCCGCCGACTGCCACTTTGACGAGGCCGCGTGGCACGAGAAGCTCGACCCCAACCGCGAGTACCGCGAGCGCCGCATGCAGGAGTACCACCTCGAGCTGGCCGACTGGGAGAAGGAGGTGGAGGAGATCAAGGCCAAGGACGCCGAGGAGAAGCGCCGGGCGCGCGCCCAGGCCGAGAAGGCCGAGGCCGCCCGGCTGCGCAAGGACGAAGAGGCCCGCGGGCTCCGCCCCGTGAACAACACGCGCACGGGGGACCTCGAGGGGCGACCTATCGGCCACGACCACGAAGAAGAGACCCACGTTCACCGTCGCGACGACTCGGGCTCGGACCCGCTCGACTTCAACTCCGCCCCCGCCCCCGCCCCCGTCCCCGCCACCACGACGACCAACACCGAGACCGAGACCGAGACCCAACAACGCGATGCCGGCGGCGACCAGAAACCCATCCTCTACATCCCCCCGAAACCCACCAAGCCCCTCACCCACGCCGAATACATCGCCGAGCAACTCAACATCACCCACGTCCCCCGGGCTTCGTCACTCTCAACGACAGACGCTATATCCTCCGGTAACCTCCCCCCCCCCCCCCCCGCCCCCTGCCCCCTGCCCCCTGCCCCCTGCCCCCTGCCCCCTCCCCCCCTCCCATCCCAACCCAAACTAATCTCCCCCAACAGACCCGAAGCCATCGAATCCGTCTGGTACATGTACCGCATCACCGGCGACCCCGTCTGGCAGGAGCGCGGGTGGCGCATGTTCGAGGCCGTGATCCGCGCGACGCGCGCCGAGGGCGGCCACTCGGCCATCTACGACGTGACGACGACGGACCGGCACCCTGGCGGGGCGGACAGCATGGAGAGCTTCTGGCTGGCCGAGACGCTCAAGTACTTTTGGCTGCTGTTTGCGGAGCCGGACGTGGTGTCGCTGGATAAGTGGGTGTTGAATACGGAGGCGCATCCGTTTAGGAGGCCGGGGTGAGGGTGTCTTTTGCTTTTCTTTTCTTTTGTCGTGGTTGGGATGTAGATTCTAGGATGGCATATACCTACCGTGAAGGGGTTCTTCTTGTACATAGTTTTGGAGAGCAGGCGAGTAAAAGGGTGGGTTGGGATCTGGGATGATCTTGGGTACTTATACGTAGGTATATATGGAGTGTCGCGGAGTGAGCATGATAGAATACCATTTTGAAAGCATGACGATATGGTGGGTGTTGGTTAGCCATCACCTCTTTTTTTTTTCTTCGTAGACTTTATTGCCTGGTGAGGAAGTTACTTGGAGAGGAAGAGATGTATACTCTACGTATTATCTCGAAACCTACTCTACTGCATCTGCTCTCGCATCTCCCGTGAGGGTCAATGCCGACAGGGGTATCTTTTTTATTGGCTTTGCCCAGACCTCTTACTCCGAGTCCGAGTCCGAATCATCCGAATCACCCTTCCCGTCCTCTTTTTGACCGTCCTTGGTCTCCTCGGGATCCGCCTGAGACCCATCCTGAGTCTTGAGCGTGCCACCCTTGCGCTTGGGAATGACAGCCAAAAAGGCCTCGCCCCAGTCACCGCACTCCATCCACTTGACCATGATCTCAATGACCTGGTTCGTCGTCAGCACATAGCGGCTCTGCATGGCCATGTACTCCCCAATCGGCAGCTTGGCTGTGCGGACTTTGCGGTCGCGCGCCCGCTTGTAGCACAGCCCCTTCTCGCGGTTCCTGTCCACCAGCCCTCCAATGACATAGCTGGTGCCGGGCTCCAGCCTCTCCAGCGTATACGGCGACTCCGACGACAGATAGACGACCGACTGGTCGACATCCTCTGCCTCCAAATCCTCCGGCGCCACCTCCTCAGCGCCCTCGAGCACGATCCCCGGCTTCCCCTCGCTCGACAGCAGCACGTCAATGGGGCTCCCCGCCTTGGGCTCCCCAAGCAGCATCTTGGCGTCGGCCGCGGCCTCGATAAAGTCCCCTTCCATCAGCCGCACGCCCTTCCAGCTCCTGTGCGTGCTCTTGAGCACAGTCTCGAACCGCGACCCTAGCTTGCCCTTGAACGAGCTGACAAACAGGTGCGCCTGGTACCGCGCCTTCTTGTTCTCCGAGTACGACCGCACCACCTGGCTCGACAGCGACACGATCTCGGGGTCGCGCATGTAGCTCTCAAAATCGCAGTCGATGATGATGGCGACGGGCACGGGGCGCGGCGGCCGCGGCTCCTTCTTGGGCTGGAGGACGGTGGTGGGGTCGAGCCCCGCGGCCTCGGCGGCGGCGACGGCCGCGTGGCGCTCGCTCCGCTTGCGCTGCTGTTTGGCGTGGCGCTTCTCTTTGCGCTTGACCTTGCGCTCCTCCTTGAAGTCTTCGTAGGCTTGCTGTCGTCGGATGCGCTTTAAGTGGTTCTTGGAGAGGGGGACCGAGGCGTCGTCGGTGGTGGTGGGGGCGGCGTCCATCGGGGTGTCGTCGTCGACCCGGGAGAGCTGGTGGGAGGCTTTGCGCTTGCCATTGGAGTTGGTCGAGGAGTGATCGCTGTCGAGCTCGAGAGCCGGCGTTGGAATGGCGGTGTCAGCCATGGTGCGCGGGCTGGTGGTGTCGAGGGCGGCTCGAGTTGGAGGCAGGTTGGAGCATTGGAGATGGTATTTTAGGTGGGGCAGGAAAATGTTTCGGGGGAAAGGCATGCGGCACAAATGAGTTTTAGTGGGGCCTGGGATGCACCGTGTGGACAAAAAAGGCACTCGCCCGCTCCAGCAAGTCGCCAGGACGGCGTGAAAGCCTCTCTTCGTCGCTTGGAATTGCACTGCCAGGCGGAGAGAAGGCCAATATCGAACACTCTGTTGGGTCACGGCCATCCCCTGGGCCTATTTCTTGCCCAGAAGGGCGTCTTCTTGGCCGGGTTGGGGAGGTAAGGTCGTGTGGGAAGTGTAAGGGTTTGCTTTTTCGTCCAGGGGGGCTAGGCGGTGAAGCCCCCTGACACGCTGCGACGCGTCTTCATCCCAGTAACTTTATTGGAGGCGCGTCTCCCAGCGGATGGCTTTGATCCCGTCCTGTGCAGCGTTCCATCCATCTGATCCCACTCCATCCTCCCACTCCAGCCCACTCTAGGCGATGCGACTGCGTGTTCTACATCGACTCTCTCGTGTTTTGATATTCAGCAATACGCCAACATGTCTTCCAGGCCCGAATTAAAGGTATATCATCCCGGGTCCTCTCGTTTCTTCCAGTGCGTGCGCTAATCGGTCGTGGTTCCCAGGTCGACGACGAGCATGGCTTCATCCGCTTTTTCAAGTCCCTCCCCGACCTCGGCCCCGATGCTATTCGAATCTTTGACAGAGGGGACTGGTACACTGCGCACGGCGAAGATGCCAACTTTATTGCACGCACAGTCTACAAAACCACCTCGGTGGTCCGTCAGCTCGGCAAGAGTGACCACACCGGCCTCCCATCCGTCACCATGACCATGACCGTCTTTCGACAATTCCTCCGCGAGGCCCTGTTCAAGCTGGGCAAGCGCGTCGAGATCTGGGCGAGCAACAGCGGCCGCATGAACTGGAAGCTCGTCAAACAAGCGTCGCCCGGCAATCTGCAGGACGTCGAGGACGACATTGGAGGTCAATTCGAGGGCGCTCCCGTCATCTTGGCCGTCAAGATCTTGGCCAAGGCCACCGAAGCCAGGACGGTGGGGGTGTGCTTCGCAGATGCCAGCGTCCGCGAGCTGGGCGTCAGCGAATTCATGGACAACGACCTGTACTCCCACTTCGAGGCCCTCCTGATTCAGCTGGGCGTCAAGGAGTGTCTCATACAGATTGACAAGGGGGAGAAGGATCCCGAACTCGCAAAGCTCAGGCAAATCATCGACAACTGCGGTATCGCCATCTCGGAACGGTCAGCGGGCGAGTTCGGCATCAAGGACATTGACCAAGATCTGGCGAGACTTCTCAAGGACGAACGCTCCGCCAGCACACTCCCACAGACAGAGCTGAAGCTCGCCATGGGCTCCGCCGCCGCCTTGATCAAGTATCTCGGTGTCCTGCACGACCCATCCAACTTTGGCCAATACCAGTTGTACCAGCACGACTTGGCCCAGTTTATGAAGCTAGACGCAGCGGCGCTCAAAGCTCTCAACCTGATGCCTGGCGCCAGGGATGGCGCCAAGAACATGAGCTTGTATGGGTTGCTGAACCACTGCAAAACCCCAGTGGGGAGCAGGCTCCTCGCCCAATGGCTGAAGCAGCCGCTCATGAACAAGGACGAGATCGAGAAGAGGCAGCAGCTTGTGGAGACCTTTGTCAACGATACCGAGCTCCGCCAGACGATGCAGGAGGAGCATCTCCGGTCCATCCCTGATCTGTACCGTCTGTCCAAGCGCTTCCAGCGCAAAAAGGCAACACTTGAAGACGTCGTCAGAGCATACCAGGTCATCATCCGCTTGCCTGGGTTTCTTGGAACCCTCGAAGGCGTCATGGATGAAACCTACCGTGACCCGCTGGACGAGGCGTACACTAACAAGCTCCGCGAGCTGTCCGACGCCTTGGTCAAGCTGCAGGAGATGGTAGAGACCACCATTGACCTCGACGCGCTCGACAACCACGAGTTCATCATCAAGCCGGAATTCGACGACAGCCTGCGCATTATCCGGAAGAAGCTTGACCGGCTACGCGCCGACATGAACAGCGAATTTGCCGACGCCGCCAACGACCTCGGCCAGGAGCGCGAGAAGAAGATCTTTCTCGAGAACCACAAGGTGCACGGGTGGTGCATGCGTCTCACCCGCACAGAAGCCGGGTGCATCCGCAACTCGTCCAAATACCAAGAGTGCTCGACGCAGAAGAACGGCGTCTACTTCACCACCAGGACGCTCCTGGCCCATCGCCGCGAGTTCGACCAGCTGTCGCAAAACTACAACCGGACGCAAAGCAGCCTGGCGAGCGAGGTTATCGGCGTCGCCGCCTCGTACTGCCCCGTCATCGAGCGGCTGGCCGGCGTCCTCGCCCACCTCGACGTCATCGTCTCCTTCGCCCACTGCTCCGTGCATGCGCCGACATCCTACGTCCGGCCCAAGATGCACCCCCGCGGCAAGGGCCAGACCGTCCTCACCGAGGCACGCCACCCCTGCATGGAGATGCAGGACGACGTGCAGTTTATCACCAACGACGTCACCCTCAAACCCGGCAGCTCCTCGTTCCTCATCATCACCGGCCCCAACATGGGCGGCAAGTCGACCTACATCCGGCAGATCGGCGTCGTCGCCCTCATGGCGCAGATCGGCTGCTTCGTGCCGTGCGCGGCCGCCGAGCTGACCATCTTCGACTGTATCCTCGCGCGCGTCGGCGCCAGCGACAGCCAGCTCAAGGGCGTGTCGACCTTCATGGCCGAGATGCTCGAGACGGCCAACATCCTCAAGTCGGCCACGGCCGAGAGCCTCATCATCATCGACGAGCTCGGCCGCGGCACCTCGACCTACGACGGCTTCGGCCTCGCCTGGGCCATCTCGGAGCACATCATCAAGGAGATTGGCTGCTCGGCCCTCTTCGCCACGCACTTCCACGAGCTGACGGCCCTCGCCGAGCAGTACCCGCAGGTGCGCAACCTGCACGTCACGGCGCACATCAGCGGGACCGGCGCCAAGGCCAAGGACGACGACAAGCGCGAGGTCACGCTGCTGTACAAGGTCGAGGACGGCATCTGCGACCAGAGCTTTGGCATCCACGTCGCCGAGCTGGTGCGCTTCCCCGACAAGGTGGTGCGCATGGCCAAGCGCAAGGCCGACGAGCTCGAGGACTTTACCGTCAAGCACGAGGCCGGCGGGCTGGGCGTCAAGTACAGCAAGGAGGACGTCGAGGAGGGGAGCGCGCTGCTGAAGGAGGTGCTGGTCAAGTGGAAGGACGAGGTCAAGAGCGGGGAGATGAGCAAGGACGAGATGGTGGCCAAGATCCGGGAGCTGGTCAAGGGGAACGATAAATTGTTGGCGAATCCCTTCTTTCAGAGCGTCAAGGCGCTGTAGGGGGATACTGGGAGCGGAAGTCGGTTGTTTACTTGCGTTGCTTGGCGTCAGGGGCTAGGAAACACGGGATCTCTGGGAGTTTTGCGATTGGGAGCGACAGGCACGCGGAATGCCACATGAGATTGATAGATCTGTGTCGCAAGAATATTTATATGGTTACCTATCCGTCTCCCTGCTCGATTGTTTAGGTTGGCCAGCAAAAAGGGGGGCAGGTGGTGCAATGTCCTGTCAATCTCCACCCACCAGCCAAAAAATCCTGCCAGGGGCAGTTGTCACTTGCAACAATGTGAGAATAGCCAAACAGCTTTTCATGACCGAACACGGGCTCGACCCCGTGGGCCTTCAGTGTGTTGGACTGACGTGATAACCAACTACACCATTCGACCGTCATTAGTTGCCAGGTTGAGGGGTGATGGTGATAATGCCCTGGTGCCTCTCCGCGGGCACACCCAGCCCAATCTCCCGTACTTTGCCAAGAGGCAAGGAGAGGCAGCTGCAATGTTGTTTATAGACGCCTGGGTATCTAAGCTAGTAGGGCTAGACTCGCCAGTGGCTAGGTTAGGAAAATGATCCCTGGTGTTTTATTTTTTTCTCCTTCTCCCTTTCCCCATTTCACCTTTTCCACATTCTCTGTCGCTAGTTTTTCAGCTAAAGGTTTATCACTTGAACTAAAGACTATTATTATTTTAGGTGAATATTTTTTAGCTTTGGAGGTTCTCCTTAATTTCGTCCTTTTTCTCTCAATGCTCTTGCTGACAGCAATCATCCTAGGTTTCTACGATGACGCCGCCGTCATGAGGGGCGACATGACTGCGAGCCGGAAACTTCATTTGTTGGGGAAGGAAAGGGGGGACTGTCATGACATGAAGAAAGGAAGACACAGCAACACAAAGACCGGATAGAATCTGTGCCCAAGCCAAATGACACCACTCCAAGCTCGCACGGAGCAAACACATCCAGAAGGGTATTCACGGACGAAAAACATCGCCCTCGCTTGTGTTTTGCTAGTCAACATCTGTCTACCTTGCCCCTAGGGCTCCAGAGCCACCAAAGCTCCTAACGCAAACAAATGCTCACAAGATAGAGCAAAAGCCAACAAAAAGAAAACAGGAAAGAATACAGTCGCTGTTCCATCGATGCGCAAAGATGCAACCCAGACCCGCCCACCCAACGCTTCGCAGAAACGGCCAGTGACAGTCACCCGGACTGGAGCCGACCCAAACAATTGACCCTGCGCTGCCATGTCCCAGCAAGTGTTTTCTGCTCTCGGGGTTCTCGATGGCACCCAGAGCGCCTTGGATGTGGTTGAAAGCCAGTGTTGACTTGTCGACAGGTTCCACCATTTCGCCATCAAAGGCACGTTGCCAAACCATACGCTCCAGCACAGATCTTCCGTGCTCGTTGGAATGTCCTCCGTAGAAACATGTCTTCGTGGCGTGCTCCGATGGTGTCGATGATATCCATAAAGACACGGTCGAGTTCAGGAGTGTTGGGTTCCATTAGTTTCTATAGAAATCGTTAGCCGCTTGATGATCGAGGTCAAGGGTGTTTGTTGGTGGACAAACTTGGCTGTTTGTGGGCGATCACGGTCTGTAGCCAATCCTCTATCGTGACATGCCAGGCTTCTTCGCGAATAGTTTTCGCCATGTGCAATTTACTCCGTGGCGGCGTTTTCAGCGGATATCTCCTCCTCTCCTTAAAACATGTCGGGAGTTTGACGTTGGGCAAGCTTTCGGAGCTGGTGCAAAGCCTCAAGGGGGATGGGGGCAGTCGACACCTAGGACGTCTAAACTTAGACTTCCTTCGAAATGGGCGGAGTTTTTTGTTGAGAAGACGCCGTAGAAGACGCTGTCGAAGACGCTGGCTCCGCGAACCCGGAAGCAGGTCCTAATTCTCTATGATGAAGTCGTGATTGGGCCCACGGTTCGCATGCTCTCGGCGAGGAATGCTGACGAGTTGATCAACCTCGGAGGCTCGAACGTACGCGAGATAATATGGCTCGCCCCTATTGTTGAGCTCTGAGAACACCTCTTCAGAGGGATGCTCCGAGACCCTCGTGTCGTTGTACTTGTACCACTTGGCGCGCTCAAAGTCGTAGATCCACACCCAGTAGTGGCCAGCTGCGGCCGAGCCGCCCAGATGGCAGATTACCGCGTGAAGAAGGTAAGCTTCGGTTTTCGCATCGGAAAACAGCTCAGCTCTCCGTAGCTCCAGACTCTTCTTCTCGTCGGCTTCCTTTGCTTTGAACGCCGACCAGAATTCATGGCTCCGCGTCTCCTGGGAAAGAGTGGTGCGGTCCTCAGCAGTTGCACCGGCTTTTGCGACTCCATTGATTCGGGTAGGACCCTCGACGGTAATGTTTGGGTAAGCGTCCATGAGATCTCGCAATGTCGAGTCATTGACCACGGACCATTCCGCCACGTCATCGGCAGGGAGATCAGGCTGGACATCGCCGAGGAGAACGAATCCATCTAGCTCCTCGTCCGTGATGGGCAGCACAGTCTCTGTCTTGGCAACCGCCTCCTTGTTTGGCAGATTGGTCCCGTCTTCGGCTGTGGCGCTGCTGTTGCCAGACTCAATCTCGGCAAGCCGAGCCTGAATGTTCCACGAGATTCGCCTGTCCCTCGCCACCACGGAGTCATCGGGAACGTCCATGTATCGATCGAGGTACAATGTCGCTGGAATCTCTATGACATTCATGTTTTTGCTCACGCCATCAGCGCGCTGAATGCAAATGTGAAAGTTGGGAGCAGCACGCTTGATCGTCGTGTAGGAGAGAAGGCCTGGGGAAACCTGTTCCAGGTCAAATGAGGCCGAGAGCGCTTCGTAGAGAGAGCGCTTGCCAGACTTTGCCGGATAGGCAGTCACCCAGCGGTCTCCGCGGCTGCTCGAGGTCCACTCTTCGTCGCTAACATTCTTGCGCTTGTCCAAAAAGGTCGAGAAGAACCCCTCCTCTATGGGGTCTTGAGGGGTGGATTCGGTAGAGGTGATTTGGAAAGCGGCGCGGAGATGATCGATGGCGTTGCCCATGACCTCGTCGACATCCATCTGGTCGGATCCAGAAACATCTGACTTGTTTAGCTCGACCGCAAGCTCCTCCACAGTCAGCTTGGAGCTCATGGGCTCGGGTTTCTGAGCGGAAGCATCGACGTTGGCATCGCCAGTATCCACGTCCATGGCAACGACGCCATTTTGATCCGAGGCATCGTGCGCCACGACGACATAGGAGGGATCCTCGTCGGGCTTCTCGACCAGCGTCTGGGAGCTGAGGATGCTCGCCGTGTCCGAACTATCTGCCACAGCATCAACCGTGACCGTGGGCTCCGCCACCTCGACCCCACGCGGTGGCAGAGGCGGCGCGGCTTTGTTGATAGGCTCGGCGGAAGGAGCCACCGCTTCATCCGCCTTGGGGCGGATCTTGTCGGGCCGCAGCAGAGCAGCGTTGGCAAGACGCTGTTTCGGCATCACAAAACCGTCGCTGGATGTGTGGAGAGCCTGGTATAGCTCGAATAGCTCAATGGCGACTATAACTAGCGTTAGCATATAGGCTCAGAGTGCCGAACGCGAAAATGGGGGGTCACGTACATTCCGAGCCGACAAAGGCCCTGCCTGGCTCCAACTTGGAGCCTTTGCGGCCCAGCAGGTCTCTCATGAACTGATCAGTTGGTTCGAGGCGGGGGTGGGTAGACCCAAGAACGAGATATCTGACAGCGTGGACCGTGTAAAAGTACTGCAGAATGCTGTTGAGATAGCAAGTGTTGCGTAAGTTCCCAAGTCCCACGGGCATGTCGGGATCCGAAGAGACGTGTACAGTCTGGCCGACATACCCCACCCCCGTCATCTCCTTGTGGACTCGGATGCTTTTAATCTCACCCATCGCACTTCGGTAGTCTTCTGCCCCTTCGTCATGCTCTCTCCCATCCAAGATCATCTCCATCGCCAAGACCATGAGTTCCTCGTCCAGATGCTGGCTTTTCGTTAGTAATTATGATCCCCTTGATGAGAAATGAGCATGCTGTGCTGCGAGACAAAGACACCTACGTCGATTGAGCTCCGAGCGGCTGCGGCGATGCTTTCCAACGGCCACTCCGGCTTGACCGCGAGATACGCACACGCCTCGGGTTTCTCCATTTCCGGCTGTGTATAAGCCACTTGCCTGATCTCCTCGCTCCCAAGATCTTTAGCAATGAGAAGGAGGTTTGCTCGATAACGTGCTAGCTGGTCGGGAACCGTGGTGGCGTCCCTGCGAGCGCGGTATACGCCAAGGACATGCGTCGTGAACTGGGGGGTTCTGGCATTGTTTCTGTCGAGCTGGAAATGCAGGTACGCCCTTTCGACCAAATCTTGGCTTGTCACGGGCTCCGTGGGTTGAGGTTCCGCCGCTTCTCTCTCTAGGACGACGTAGAGCTGAAGTGATTCGCCTCTGCTGGCAGCGAGGCGGCCGAGGTGATTGTTGTATATCGATCTGTTGTCTGGATCAACGTCGATCTGTCGCTGGTAGGCCCATTTTAGCGTCTCGTCGTCGTCCGAGTCCCACGATGCGCCCAGTGCTCTGAAGGCTTTGATCTCGTCTTGGTCTTGGGGCTTGGGCTTGCGGTTGCCGGGGGAAGCGAGGCCGAGGGCCATCTCCAAAGCTTCGCGGCCCGGCGCCGACGTGAGGGCTACCGTCAACTTCAGCCCACCAGGTGGCTTCTCCAAGAAGGTGGAAAGCTCGGTTCGGACGTCTTCATAGAAGGCACGCTCTGAACGGAGCGGCGTCTTTGCTTCCTTGGGGCCCAGCTGTGGAGGTAGCCAAAAGACGTCCTCTTCATCTTCCGCCTGCAGAGTAGTGAAGCCGAGATAGCGAAAGACGTGCTCGCATGCCTGGCCAAACTGTATCTTGAATGTCTTGTTTCTGGATGCGATCCGCCTCTTCTTCTCTGGGTTCTCGAGCACGTCTTTGAGGTAGGTATTCAGTGTCTCCAGGGGCGTCGACGCATAGTGGTTGGTCTTTTCCTCGTCAATGGCTTTGAACCTATCCGGGTCCTCGTTCTTGGCGGCAGCGATGGCGCTCTTGATGCGATGCGGGTCGGCGATGAAGTCGACCCATTCGCGCGGCATGCGGGGCGCCGATATCTCCAGGTCCAGGACCAGCTTGCAGGCCGAGCAGTGATATGAGATGTGCCAAAGAAGGGGATAGAGCCTGTCCTTGAGATTGTGTTCGATATCAGGTTTGCGGAGGTCGCCACCCCCGTGGCGGACAAAATGATGCTGGTTCTTGTGCTGTTCGGCTTCGTCTGGTTGGGGCGAACCGACTCGGAGAACCAAGTGGTGGCGACAGAGCCGGCACATGAACGAATGCACCTTGTGTGCCGGGGTCTCAGAATCGGATGGCTGATCGTAGCATTGGGAGGGCAGGGTTATGAAGTCGTGGTGGTCCTTTAGGGGTCGCTGTTCGGGGCTCAAGCCTTGCAGTTTCGAGCACGACCAATCGGGGATGATGTCTCCGAACGACTCCAGGATGTCATCGTAGAGGTCTCCCGAGAATAGGTCCGTGATGAAGCGGCGGGCCAGTCGGCCCGCTCTGTTTGGGGGCTTGCTGAGCGTTGTCTCCATCTGCTTCTTGGGCTCGGAACGCACTGCCGGGCAAGTTAGCGTCGGATTCGAATAGGTTGTAACCAGAGGTGCGAGTGTTGAACGGTGGAGGCCCGGCCGGGGGAGATGCTCGATGTATCGAGGGTCTGCCACAGGGTGGTGCCTAGCGCTGAGGATACAAGATGCAACATGCAAAGACCGGGGGAAGGGGGGGGAGGGGTGGTATTACTCTTTGCGGTACACTCTGGAGAAGCGCTTAGGTAGTCTGGTTCGCTGCTTCCTCTCGCACTCTCGATGCCAGGTCCGGAGACTTGTCTCGCAGTAGCTTCGAGGTTGAGAAGATAATTCTGGTAGAGTACGGGGGAGTGTCGTGGTTTCCGCCACCTGGGTGGTGTGGATGGCGTCTGAGATGGTTGGAGTGGATGGTTTGGGAGTGGAAGTGGCTCTGTTGAACAAATGGAGGTTCTCACTGCCTGGGGAAATCGACGAAGGAGGGATGGCGGCTTTCTCCGTGGCGGGTCACTCTTGATGAGGCAAACACAGCACAAGAGGCTGACGCGGAGCCGGGCAGCGGGGCGAAAGAGGTCCGGGGTGTTTATGCTGATGACGACGCTGAAGATGTTCGACTGGCGGCACAAAGGGTGGCGGTATTCCAAAGACGTGTGTTGCTGTGAATAGCGAGAATAGGTATAAACTCGCCTAGAGTACGCGGCTGACTTCCCGTTCGGTTACTTGGTGACTACTGCGTAGATGCGTTGGGGCGGCGATGAGGGTAGGCGGATGACGCAGCCTTTGTTTGTTGGTGATTGGGCGTTGAAGCTCGAGGTGACCACAGGTGACAGGACAGTGGCAGTGAGCTTCCCCTCCAAGACTCTCCAGCAGAGTTTGGTGGGGTCCTCGCGAGCTGTTCGGCGAGCTTTTAGGCGAGCGTGTCTGTTTGACTTTGCCGCTGGGTGCCTGTAGTAGAAGGCACCGAGATGATGAAAAAAAAAGACGGGATTGTGAACCTCATGGAGGATGTCTGGCGATGGTCATGGAACCTGTCCAAGTGCTACTGTCTGCCCGCGCATATGGAATTGGGTTCCAGCTTGGGAGCTACCTCTAGGACGGGCTGTCGGTTGGGGATAGTGGGGTAGGGCACCCAAACGGGCCTCATTCAGGTTCAAGCTCTGTCGTGGGTCTTTGGCCGATTCCCATCACGTGCTTTGAGGCATGACCTGCACCCCACATTTACACCACCTTTATCCAATTAAAACTCGTCAATTGTAGCCGAGCAACACCATCACTATCCTCCACTGACTTGAGCTGCCGTCACAATTTAACTCCACCTCCCAATCTCATCCTTTAAAGCTCTCCCCCCCCCCCAGCCCGCCCGTTCGTTCCCTTCCTTCTCGCTCTTCTTCCCAGCAGCCACCCAAGATGGCGCCTCACGGCGACGATGATAGCTATCATCCCAAGGATGCCATTGCGGCCGCCCTGTCGGGAATGGCCGTTACCGGTGGAGCAGGTCTCTTGGTGGCCGCTTTCCAGAACGCGACATCGGTGAACAATATCGGCGCCTGGGGCGTCTTCACCCGCAGCGGCCACATAATAACCACCCTTGGTAAGCCCGAGACTGTCTCCTCCGCCCATCCTTCGTTCGCCCGCTGACCTGGCGTCCCCGACAGCTGCCTCGGGTGGTGTGTACTGCTTTGCCAGAGACGCTGCCGCCAACCTGCGACAGGCGGACGACCACTACAACTCGGCCATCGGTGGTGGCCTGGCTGGCGCCGTGGTCGGCATGGCCCGTAAGTGCCTCGTGGAATCCTACACGGGCCCCGGACGCTGACCATCCTTGCAGACAAGAGCATGCCTCGCGTCTTTGGCTTCGGTGCCGGCATGGCTGTGGTGCTGTCGGCCGCCAACTACACAGGAGGGCTCAGGGGCAATAAGGATAGAGAGGCGGACGAGTTTTCGAGGAAGGAAGCCATGCGTATGAACCGGAGGCGACCAATTGAGGAGACGCTTGCCGAGGTTGGCGAGGGACGATGTGAGCGATATACCCCCCATCCACCACCACAGAAGCCTACGCCCCCCGTGACGGGAACATCCACCCTGCTGTCGATACTAACTATTTCTAGCCATCCGCCCTCCCGGCTATGAGGAGAGGAGACGAGAGCGTCTCAAGGAGCGGTACGGCGTCGACATCAAGACGTACTCGGCCGACCCCAATGCTCCGCAAGACGCGTGATGAGGGGTCGCCCCGGGCCAGGCTTTGTATACATAGCCACCGAGCCACACGATGCCGTAGATAATGGGAAGCCTATATCATACACGGTCTCGTCGTTAGGACACCCGTTGTCGGAAGCTGCTCTCAGGTATGTCGCACCTTTCACTCGTTCTCCCCCTCCCGTGGCTCCTATGATGAATTCTCGCAAGAGAGGCTGTTTATGATTCTTTATGATTATAACCAATCACCTACATTGTTCTATTTCTGAGGCACAACGTCACAACCACTCAATATTCGTCGTCGTCGTCGTTTGAGCATAAGGCTGACAAACTATATCTCCAGGTGCTCCTCCCCGACTCGCAGACATGTTTGACATTCTCCCGAAATGCAGACCACGGACATTTTTGTAACTGTCCGCTCTTGACCAATGGGGGGTTCTTTGTAGCAATCGACAGCCCTCGTGTCTCCCAGCCCTCCAAGATGAGATTCCCGAGGTGGTCGCTCAGAGTCTCCGCCAGCGATTCCAGCCCGCGTGTGTGATTCCTGCTGGCGAATGGCTTTAGCTTTTGAGATATTTGCCCATAGATGTACAGCAGAATGGGATGATGAATGGTGTTGAGCTCATACGAAAAAAATCATATCGTGTATTGAGCAGGTGTCTATTCCAACTGGTCTAGGCCCCACGATATCTTCGATGTTGCCAAAGTGATGGTCCCTCGAGACCATGCCTCTGAGAAACGCCACCAATATATTTATAGAAATGGAAAATAAAATGCTCGGTGAAGATGCCGCCCGACATGATGCCAAACCTAGAGACTGATGCAACAAAAAGACGAGCGCCGCCGACCTATCCGTACAGAACCGATGAGAAGCAGGATATAACTACAGTGTGTTTTCCTCATCACCCTCCCCCAACTCTTCGCTGTGGCACAGCCTAGAGCTTCATGCCCAGCATCTTGGCCACCCTCATGCTCTGGCGTATGCTCAGGTCCAGCATAATCTCCTCGCTGCCGCCGGGGATCGCATACGCCCGGACATCGCGGTACAGCCGCTCGACCTTGCCGCCCTGGCCGCCGCGCGAGTACGACAGGCCGCCAAAGATCTGCGAGGCCTCGCGGGCGCAAAACTCGAACGTGACGGTGGCCTGAGCCTTGAGCGACGCGATGGGCCCGCCCAGGCGCAGCATGGCCTCGGTGTCGCCCATCTTCTCGCACTGGTAGATGAGGTTCTCGAGCCAGTTGTAGCTGGCCTCGATCTGGCGGGCCATGTGGGCGAGCTTGAGGCGGATGACGGGATGCTCGATGAGCGTCTTGCCAAAGGTGCGGCGCTTGTTGGCGTACCGGACCGACTCCTCGTAGCACACGCGCGAGAAGCGCAGGCACTGGATGATGATGCCGATGCGCTCGTGGTTGAAGTTGGTCATGATGACGCGGAACCCGCCGTTCTCCTTGCCGAGCAGGTTCTCCACGGGCACCTTGACGTCCTCGAACGTGATGTACGTCGTGCCCGAAGACCACACGCCCTGGCAGTCCATGCGGCGCGTCGAGACGCCGCCAAAGGAGCGCTCGATGAGGAGGAGGGACACGCCGTTCATGCCCTCGCCGCCGGTGCGGACCGCCGTGGTGAAGTAGTCGCACCAGATGCCGTTGGTGATCCACTTCTTCTCGCCGTTGACGATGTAGTGCTTGCCGTCGGGGGTGAGCTTGGCCTCGCACGTGAGGTTGGCCACGTCGGAGCCGGCGTCGGGCTCCGTGATGGCCAGGCAGATGCGCTTGTCGCCGTTGAGGATGCCGGGGAGGATGCGGTCGAGCAGCGGCTTCTTGCCGAACTTGACGAGCGGCGGGCAGCCGATGCCGAAGCCGCCAATGACGTTCCACACGAAGCCGCCCGAGCCGGTGCGGCTGAGCTCGTCGGTGAGGAGCATCTCGTGGAAGAGATCCCACTTCTCCGGGGGCACGCACTGGATCGGGTTCTCGACGTAGTCCTTGAGGTAGTGGGTCCCGAGCAGGCCGGCGAGGTAGCCGCGTCGGCCCATCTCCTTGTAGATCTCGGCGGGCACCACCTTCTTCTCGTCCCACTCGGTGACGTGTGGCTCGATGGCTGTCTCGACCCACTCGCGGACCTCGGCGCGAAGCGCGGCGTGGGTCTCGTTGAAGTAGGGGGAGTGGTACTGCGGGAAAGGAGTCAGCTTTGGGGAGAGATAAAAGGAGGTGGCGCGGGTGCTTACGCTCTGGTACCAGCTGGGATCGCCAAAGGGGATCTGCTGGCCAAACGGCTCGAGGGCCTCGGACTGCTCGGCCGGGGCGGCGATGGCGGACGACGCGGCCTTGGGTTTGGGGGCCTCCTTTTTAGGGACGGCAACGGGCATGGGCTCGGCGGCGGGCTTGGGCTTGGTATCTAGCGACCCGACCTGGAGCTGCTTCTGGTACTTTTTGAGGATGCCCTCGTTGTGGTACTTCCAGAACTGCTTGGACGCATCCTTGCCGGCGACGCGCTGGAGGATTTTCTTGCCGCCTGGGGGAGGAGATGTGTCAGTGACGCGGAGGGCGGAGGGGTAGGTAGATCTGTGGCTACACACCTGGGTGGTCATCCTGGAACTTTGTGAGGTCGTAGACATCGCCGTCGACGACGATCCACAGGGAATCGGACTTGTTGTGCGACGCAACGTCGCTCTGGCTATAGATTTTGGACATGGCTGCGGATGGGTAATAGGGATATGCGGAGCTATGTTGGAACAACTGCGCTGCTATGTCTGATGATGGTAGAAGTGCAGCGCGCAGCAAAATTAGGTGGAAAAGATGGGAGGAGACGGAAAGAGGGGGGGGTATCAACGGGGCGACATCTGTAGGAGAGATGGGCAGAGCCGTCCTAGGTTAAAAACGGCCCCAGATGCAATTCAAGGTCCGTCCTTGAAGGATCACATGTGAATTGCGGCCGGGTAACGCAAGCGTCAGCGGCCATGTGCCTCGATCTCCGGACCTTTGCCCTTTGCCGTGTCCTCCCACCGCTATGGGGTCCTCGAATGCCGCAATGGCCTCGATGCAATTGGCTCGTTCCGATCTGCCATGTTACAGGCGCACTCCGCACCTCGGGGGGATCTCTTCCTGCGCGTCTCGGCCTCTGTCTCCTCGATCGTCCATGTCGACGCGATGCCACGGGTGCGCAATGGTGGATAGCATCAATGGAGCCGGTCATGTGCCCCGACTCGGGGGGCATCGCGCACATGTGACGGCAGTCCATGTTGGACGGAAACGCCCCTGCGCGGCCGACGCATTCCTGGTTGACGTGCTGATGTCATGGCACGCGGTTGGAACTCGGGCTGGCCAATGACCGAATTCGGCTTTCCAGTGCGCCTGAGCCGAGGCAACTGGTATTTTGTGTGGTCGGTATCTGCTGCTATGGGCTGCCGAGCGTCTGCACCCCGATTGAGCCGGTCACGATGAGTCTCCTTTGGGACTTGCCGAAATATAGTCAAAGATTCCGGCGAGGAGGACATACCGAGAGCGAACCCCCCGCCGACGCCCCGGTGGCCCGATAATGATCCACAATGTTCAACTGTTCCCCGGACCATCCATGAACCCTAACAAATGCCGTGGCCGGACCGATCATGGCGCACTACTCGTCAGGTCTGGATCATGCGCAGGGAAGCAGAGGCATCTGGTGAAAGGACTTGGGGGTTGCTGGGCCAACCTCCCAGATCTGGTGCGCTCAGGGGCACGTCGCCGGCCTCAACCTCAATACTGAACAGGACAACACCAGGGGCCTCGGTTTGGGCGGAATCAACACGCTGGGGCAACAGCTCCGGGGGCATGGGAAACCGATGCATTCCTTAGACATACCATGGCCATCATCATACGGTGATAGCCATGACCTTCAAAGCGTCCCCAAGATCCCCAACAATCCTCCCAAAGCCGCCTCACCCATCTCATTCCCTATGTCGGCATCGGCCAAATGGGACCATACTCAAAGTTTCCTCCCGGTCCCGGACGGAATGAACGATTGCGCCAGTTCGCCGGAGGCACACCCTCGACCCAAGAAGGGTTCTCCTCCCCAGCCGGCCAACTGGGCGCCCAGTTGCTCAGCTGGATATGTTCCTTCCAGGCCTTATTCGTGATATCATTGCCGGAAAATGACTGGCCGTACTCGCACTTCTCCTTGCTAAAGTGCCAAGCGCAGCAGCCACAGATGCCGTCCTCGCCTTCGGCTCCAGGCATGGAGACGTAGGTTACAAACGGGAAGTTTGTATGGAAAGGCTTGCCGTCGACCATCTAGAAACTTGCTCGAAGCCTTTGCAGGTAACCACTGCACGGGTTCGCGTTCCTAGCACGAGAAAGACGATTAGTCCCTGGAGCTGTCCAGACAAAGACTGGGACCTACTTGACGCCAAAGCTTTGGATCCGCAACCCCAGCTTATACGCAGCTCTATTCCCGCACACAAGGTGCATCCACTTGCCCAGAGGGCCACCTTGGGGCTTCTCGACAAGGACAGGGCAGTAGCGCGAGAAGAGCTCCTCCTTCTTCCTGCCGCAGAAGCTAGAGCTGTTGGGGGCAAGAAATTACCAAAGGCGAGGAAGGTCGGGGGCGTGTCAAAGGGCGAGGTTTCGGGAGAAGTCGCCTTGAATCGTGTGATGCCGGATTATGGTGTCCGCAAGTACCGAGCAATGAAGAAGCGAGATGTCTTTCGATCTCGGATCAGGCCTTGCGGCCGTGCTGAAACGAGGCCAGAGAGAGGCGGGAATCCAGACGTAGGGATCCGCCGCCCGGCGTTTCAACGGATGGTCCAACACTAGATTGACTGGATGGGATTTTCTCGGGTGAAGAGGAGAACCCTCCTGGGGGGGGCTAGGGCTCTCCATAAGTGATTAGATGTGCGCTCGAGCCCAGATGATGGACTGGTTGCGAGGCTTGAGATGGAGAAAAAGGTTCAGACGGAGTGGTTGATGAACAGAGAAAGACAAATTGAAGGAGGGGAAACCCTTTGTACCCATGTCATCCACATGCGGCCGACCGACCAGACCGGCAGGACTGTTACCAAGGTACCGAAAGGACAGCTAAGTAACGGCCCTTTCTACAATACTTGCCAGCAAGCAGTCAGAACCTACTGCTACATTTTCCTCACATCGTGGCAGACTTGAATCCACCAAGATCACTCCCTCCCTCTCTACACATCTTCAACCTCTCCCTCCCCCCCTCCCCCCCTCCCATCCCTCCACTTCCTCCTCAACACTAACACAGTGACCGCACCCCCAACCCCATCCACGACCCTCAATAGCGTAAACACCCGCTCATACATACCCTATCCTCCCCACCAACGGCTGCTCTAGCACCAGACCGCAACCGCCCCCGTTGCATCTACATCACTCGCCTCGTCTTCTCCGGAAACACATCCACCACCAACGCGCTATAACCTGATGCAGCACCGTACACTTGCACCCCACAACCCCCTACCTCAAACGGGCTAGCATTCGAGATGCTAGAGCGTTCATCTTCTGATGTTTGTGAAGCCGACTGTGTGGTCTTTGGACTGTCGGGCCCGGAGCTGGCCGCCTTTTCCATCTCAGCCATGACGACCTGTGCAGGCATGTGCGACGAGATGGACTGATCTTGGCCGCTTGCCGGTGTCACGGCCAAGGACCAACGAGCGTCATTGCAGGGTGTTTGCGTTTGTCACAGGTCTCGGGCGCTGATCGGTCTCTTGCGACTATGGCATATGATAATGACCAGCCCGACTGGTTTGTTTATTGGCGCGAGACTCTGGGGACATCGCCCTACTCACCGACGGTATCGGCCTCGAGTTCTGACTTTAAGGCCCTAAAATCCAAACAATAGGCGCGTATCTTTCCCGGTCAGACCCTTTTAAGACAGAGCGAGGCCTTCCCCTAAGAATGCGAGTCCTATCTGACTAGACTACAGGCCTTAAGTTCTGGCTTCAGGGCCTTAATCAGTACAATCTAGCCCTGGTTTATTTGTTCGCGAGACATGGGAGGTACGAGCCAAGGCCATCTGACGGTTGATGGAGGCCCTGAAATTGGAACAGGAGGCCCATGGCTGTGCTAGCGAGGCCCTTCAAGGAGAGAATCAGTCCTCGTTTGCTTGGCGAGAGGTCTCGCGCTAACAAACAAACCAGTATTGGATTGTATGCCGGGGGCTGGAGCCGGGGTCCGGAGCAAAGACGGCCGGTTCCTCAGGACGAAATTGTTTACCCACTGTGAATATCCCCGCGGCGTACTGCCCTGGTCTGCGCCCCCTTGATATAGGTTGAATTTTACACAGTTGATTTGGAGAGTTCTCTCAACGCGAGGTCCTCTCCTCTCCCAGCCCCGGCCTCGCCCCTGACCCTCCGCCTAACGTCCGTCTAGGGCCTGTACCACCCACCGGCTCCGACACGCGGGCCCTTAACGAAAGTCCACGTCGCTCCGGCTGCAAGCTCTCTTGTCTCAACTCGACCCGCCCCCCCGGCTCTTCCGTCCCCTCCAGTCCCCTCTTTACAACAGCTAGCTCCTTGCCCTTGGCAAACAGAATCTCGCCACCGCGGCCGACACCCATTACCAGCGTGCGTCCAGCACTGACCCAGTCGGCAGGGATGAAAAAATGCCGGATGAGCGACTCGGGCGTAGGTTGGGCGATGTCAAAGGAGGCGATCCAGCTATCCGTGGTGTAAAACACAAGGCGAGAGGCGAACGTGCCAATGACCACCTCGATAATTGCAGTGTCGGGGATGGCTGAGGTAGTAGGGTGGCCAGAGGCGGTAGAGAGGGATTGCAGGTTCCAGAGCTGCCACTGGGCTTTGGCAGGGTCGGAACTAAGTGACGATGTGATGAAGTGGAGGGAATAATTCAATGGCGTGAGGCGGCAGAATGTTCCCTCGACATATACCGCGATGGATCGGATGTGCTCGAGCTTCTGCCAGCTGTAGATTCCAAAGCCCGAGTCTTCCATTCGGACAAGAAGATCCTTGTCTGTAGGATGAACAGCCCAGCGCGGCGTCTGCAGTCCGGGCAGCTGGGCTTCCCATGCGCCTCCACCCTTGTTGGAAATGGCAAATAGGATGTCCAGCGTCTCGGCGCACAGAAAGAGCCGCGAGTGTTTCCCGGACACGAAAATCTGCTTTAGGGGTGCCCCAAGCGGTCGTAGTTTTTGTAGCTTCTGCAACGGATTCTCTATCAGCGGTTCCTGCACCTCCCAAGTCGTCCGCCGCTGCTTCGGGACTTGGCGGCGGATGACCTTGCGAGCCGAGACGCGGCCGCCCATATCGCCGCACGCCAGTAGGTGTACGTCCGCCAGTAGGTGTACGTCCGCCAGTATGCGTGCGTCCGCCAGTGGGTGTGCGTCCTCGTCGACCGCAAGTATGTGAATGGGCACGCCTTGCGTCTGCACAAACAGCAATTGTGTCTCAGTTTCGCCCGTCAGGTCACATACATGAACAGACCCGTCCTCCATGGCATAGAAGACGGCGTTGGAGGACTGCAAACAGACGATGGCAGAAATATTGACGACTTGCGCATCGCTTTTCTTGACGTGGACTTCCTGTAGGCTGGTGCTGGCAGAGATGGTGTCACTCTTCTCCTCCTCCTGCAGATCCGTTCGCAGGAGGACGGCAGGTTGCCAAACTCGACATTGCGCACCGCGTATCTCGATGAAGCGTCGACTGTCCGCCGTGAACACTAGGCCCTTGAGCGGGATGGGCGTGTCAAACCGTACACCGTACAGCGCCCTCAGAGTTTCAAAGTCGAAGAGGGTGAGATTCCCGTACGAGTCCACCGCGGCAAGAGTCCCGCCGTTGGGGGACGATGAGAACAAGGCCGTGTTGGCACCCTCCACGCTGGCGATGGGGCTGGGATCGTCAGTATCGTACACATACATGTCGCCATCGTTGTAAGCGGCGGCCAAGAGATGAGTGCCTAAAGCCTGGCTGAACACGGTCGCACGAACGGTCGTGCCCCCCTTCCCGAGCTTGTGCGATCCGAAGTTTGTGACCGAGCCCGTCTCCTTCTCGTACACATCGAAGACCCTTTCGTCAATATAGTCCCAAAGAAAGATGTCCTGGCCTTTATAGTTGACCGATAGGAGCCCCAAACAAGTTCCGAAAGTCGCAGAGGTCGGGTCTCGGCCTTGCGAGTGTTCTCCCAAATCTGTCGTCCATGTCATAGGTTCGTCACGGTAGAACCGCTCGGTTCGGATATCCCACACCACCACCTGATTTCTCCTCGTCGCCACGAGGAGCACCCGATCTTCCTCTGCAAAGGCCAGCGCAAGGCACAAGGACGAAATATTGAAATGGGAGACTTCTTTCCCTTCGCCTGTGCTCCAGATGCGAACCGATTTAGCCCCGGCCGATGCCAGAAGTCCGCCACAGCTAGAGAAGGCCAGTCGCCATACCGGCTCGCCATGGTGAAGAAGGCAAGCCTCTTGAAAGATGGAATCGTCGTAGACGGCAATGTTTCCCGCTGCATGCATCATCCCAATAGCAAAGTAACCGGGTCCCGCCACCACCGTATTGGGCTTCGAGCCCTTTGGAAATGTAATCGTCGTCAAACAGTCGTCCCAGCCCCGCTGCGAAAGTCCGTGAACGCTGATACCGCGCAGGGGGTTTGCGAATGTTGCCCGGATGGCCGAGTCAGCAGGCGCAAAAGCTGGAATCAGGTGGTGTATGACCTTGGGAAAATGGCGAAGGCGTGTGCCAAACTTGGTGACGAGATAGATGAGGTCATCTCCCCATTTCTCCAGCATGAGAAGACGTTGGTTGCCGCGAGCAAGGCCAAGTGGTGGTGAATGCGCTGCGCGGCGATGCAGCAGCGAGTTGATCGTTATGCCAGCCTGATAGACTGTTTGGAGGTTGCCGTTCCTGGCATGAAACTCGATCCAGCAGAGTAGACTTGGGCTCTCAAGAAATTTAGCGAGCTTCTCAAAGATGTCGCTGTCCGTTGGAGAAACATGATTCAGATGCTGAAAAAGATAAGAAGATGCGTAGCCGAGGACAAAGGGGGTAGCGGGCCAAGTGGCCTGCGTAGAGCTGCCGGACTTCCTCCGGGCTTCTGGTTCAGAGTTCAGTCGTCTAGACCCCCGAGAAGCATAGCTGTGGGATCCGGGTCCGACCGGAGGCGCCGTGTTCTCGGCGCCGCCATTTCCGACGTCGTGAGAGCTTGCAGACATGCCGCGGCAAGCCTGCGATGGCCTTCGGTCTTCGTCACGGTGAATGTTGTCTGATTTCCTTTTTGAATCAAGAACTCCCTTGCAGTTAAGTGTATAAATTGTACTTTGGCGTACTTGTCGACGAACAGAAAACTTCCACAGCACTTTGCAATGACATCTTCGGTGTTGCTGCTGATCTTTCCGCCCGTTTCAATCTCGATGGGCTCTTGGATCTCGACCGTTGTCAAAGGGCGGAAAGCGTACGTCGTCCACACGATGAAGGCCTTGGCGACGTCTTTGCCCCATTTGGCATTGCTCATGGCTTCAAGAATTCGGGAATAGAGCGCATCCATATCGGATGGTACGCTGCCGAGGACTTGGTCGATCTCTCGCTCGCTCGCCACCTCCCGCAGCTCGGAGCATACGAGAGACGCCCAGAGGAAGCACCCCCCCGAGTTGTTGACGATGTGCGACGCAATCGTCGAGGAATCCGGCCACTGTTCGGACTTGGGACATGGGAGGCGCTGCATGTTGGACCGGACGAACAAAGAAATGTCTTGCTTCGTGTCGTCGTCCAATATGGCCTCGGTGTGGATGTTTGCGTTGGTGGCCGTCGTCAAATGTATTTCCACGGGATCTCTGCAGGTGACAATGATCGACAAGGGCCAGTGCTCCTGAGCGCGAAGGAGGAACTGCACCATATCTGCGCTACCCCTGCATTCGTCCATACCATCGATGACCCAGAATTGCGGTCTGTCCAGCCGCAGCTTGAGGATTCCGGACAAAAATATCCTTCGCCAAACGGGCTGATGGTCCATCTTGTCGATGGGACCGTCCTCAAATTCCTTCAGGAGCTCGAGAAGCCGGCTCGCTATCTCGTGATGCAGTCTGGCCATCTGCCAGGCCAGGGATCGGAGGCAGGCATTTGCCGTGGCCTTTGTGTTGTCAAGGGCCTGGAAAAAGAAGAACGAGCAATCGGCGCTCGCGTTCCGGAGCTCGTTGATGACCCGACCTGCCAGCACGCTTTTTCCAGCGCCCGGCCGCCCCTGGAGCCAGAGGAAGTTCTTGCTCGAGTCGGACGTGCCTCTCCAAGCCTTGTACGACGACTTCTCAGCGAGCCACTCACCCGAACCGGTCAGGCGGACCGAATCGAGTGTCATGATGTCGTCTTCCGGCGCATCGGAGACCCCCAGGAAGCGGTTGAGAATGGCCAACTCCTCCTGGGCAAGAGAGCGCTTCCGCGCATTCGTCGCGCTTCGCTGAGCTGACACCACCGTCGCAAGGGCATTCCGGACCGCCAGGTACGCAGATTCGTTTGGGGACGCATACTTGGCCGCGGTTCGGTGATCGGCATCCAGCAGCGTTCGCCTCTCGTTGGCCAGGTTCATGACAGCATTGGTCTTCTCGACAACAAGCAGCTTGCGAAGCCCAAGGCTAATCGGCCGTGTTTCGTAGAAGGAAAACAGCTGCAACTCGCCACATACCAGGGGAAAGTCTTCGTTGATGGATTGAAGAACCGGCGAAAGGGGGAGGAGATCGTTCACGAACGGTCGTGCCCCGCTGCCCGGAACGATGGCCAGCAAGTTACTCAGAGTCTGAGCTATTGCGGCGCCCTGGTGAGGTGTAGCCAGGAAGAAAATAGAGCAGACACGGTCGACCACAGATTTGAACGCTGGATTCTGGCGACCGAGGATGTAGGCTAACTTTGTCACCAGCCCCCCCATACTGTGGGTTACAAAGATCAGGGGCGCCTGCACGCGCTCAGTATCTATTCGGCGTAAAGGGAGCTCGGAGAGATCCGAACCTACATTGTTTGACCGCTCGTTCATCGAGGGCGAGTCCCTGACGGCCGCCAGCAACGAAGAGGAGAAATCCCGCACATTGAGGACCGATTCCTGGGCAAGACCCGACGGGTAGCCGAAGGAATGTATCCGGACATCGTGGAAAGCGTCGTCGATGGGAAGCCATTCTTTGGGCCAGAAATGCGAAGCGCGGTTGTCCTTGCTCCAGGTGCTCTGTGACCCGCCGTTCAGGCCGTGGACGAAGACAATATCGGCCGTGACGGGGACGGCGGGATCCGGCTCGGACAGCGTTGTCAGCCCCAAGGGGCCTTTTGGGGCATCATGCTGTGCCTGATCTTCGCCATTGGCGGGTCTCCGGGTCAGGGTACGGGAGAGAAATGAGCGCGTGGTCTTTGACTTTACTGACGTCGAAATACGAGTGAGTTGATCGGGAGTCGCCATCAGGAGCCCTGTTGGCGTTCCGCCCTACCTCATCATGGTACCATGGTGACGCCTTGCAATTGACGATCGCACGAGTGCGTGGTGGTACGGGGCGCAGTTGCAGGTGTGGCTGGTTGGCAGTACACTCCAATCCTGGTTGGTTTGTTAATTAGCGCGAGACATGGGAGAGGGAAGCCAAGGCCATCTAACGGTTGATGGAGGCCCTGAAATCAGAACAGGAGGCCCATGGTTGTGCCAACTAGGCCTTACCAGGTGAGAATCGGGCCTCGCTTGCTTGGCGAGAGGTCTCGCGCTAAGAAACAAACCAGCAATGGTACTGAGCGGCCAGAAGTAGTGGGATACCCTCTTTCCATGACGCTCGCCGAAATCCCAGACCAGCATCGATGTCGTCCTTCAGCCGAGACGCAATTGGAGTCTAGTCTCCTGCGCTCAGGAGTCGGAAACTTGGCACAACGAGCCTCCTCCGGTGTTTGCACTGCATAAAAATTAGACAAACAAACGTATGTTGCCCGTTCCGGACCAATTGGGCTGTCCCTAATAAATCATACCGACAGCAGAGCTGCACCCCGTAACTGTGGCGGACATCCCATTGCTGCCCTCATTGTGACCCCCAACGCCTGTTCCCCTGACCTTCCATGAACCCCCATATGCCGTGGACAGGCAAGGTATCGTCATATCCACCGCGCAGATTGCAGACAGACTAGCAAAATAAATCATGAATCCACCCCAAAATCCCACTGACGGGTCGATGGGCCGTTCCCCGGACCCCCCCCCCCCAAAAATGGTCTGCGTGGTCGGGGCTCAGGCGTCCCTGCCCCCGTACTCAAGCAGCGCCCCGGGGCTTCGCCTTGGCCTTGGCCTTCTCCTTCTTCTCCTCCTTGAGCTTCTTCTTCTTGGCCTCGTTTTGCTCCTCGAGCTTGCGCTTGTGCGCCTTCTTTTGCTCCTCTGTCTTGGGGACGACCTGGAAGAACCCGTCCAAACGCCCTTGCTTAGCGACCTGCGTACTCTTCTCCAGGCGCTGACCCGCCGAGCGAACACGATCCTCATTGAAGCCCTTCTCCTCCACCAGGAACTTGATCAGCCCGTCCATGTCGGGCTTCTCCCACTTGAAGTCGCAGAGCGGGTCGTCGGCTTGGCGGACGTCGGGATTGAAGAAGAGATCGCGTGCGTCCTCAAACGGCCAGTCATCTGGAACCGTGTATCTCTCCTTGGCCTTAGGGTCTGTCTTCATCCAGTTGACCACCTTTTCGAGCGTGCCGTGGTCACGGATCAGCTTCAGGGCGGTGCTGGGTCCCACCTTGGGGATGGGATCGAGGTAATCACATCCAAGGAGAATACAGAGGTCAATAAACTGAAGAGGGTGACACAAAAGTTAGCAGCCAACACCCATAGTCTCGGCTTGGAGCGAACGAACCTGCTCCCGCTCCATACCGAGCCCCTCGAGCACCTTGTCCACATGCACCTCCAGAATGGGCATCTTCCTCTGCTCGCTGAACGTAAGATGCCTCAGCAAGATGGGCGTATTGAAACACAGGGTATCCATATCCTCGCTCGCCGCCGCGTACACCTTGCCGGCACGCGCCAGAACCGCACACTGCGCCTCGGCCTCGGTGGGCGCCACAATGTACGGGATTCCCATGAGCTTCAGTAGACGCTGGCAATCGGCATTGTGCTCGCGCGTGACGCGGACCGTCCGCCGCGAAAACTTCTCAACATCCTCGGCCGTGCCCGTCTCCTTGGCCTCTTCGAGCCCCTCTTGGGCCTCCTGTTTGCGCTGGAACCGCTTCGCCAGTTCGCCCGACTTGAGCTTGGGCGGCGCGCCGTCGAATACGTAGAGCGGCTTGATGCCATGGTCGACCATGCGGAGCGTGCGGTAGAACATGCCCATGATGTGTGAGGTTGTAGTACCGTCTTCGTTGGTAAGCTGCTGCCCGTCGGAGCGGACGGCGATGAGGAAACTGTAGATGCTCATGGACCTGGGGGGTCGGGTTAGATGTGGGAGGCAAGGGGTCGGTGTCGAGGCTTACGCATCCTATGTGATGTTAGAGGGTGTCTGGTTGGGTTGGGGGAGGGGGGCAGGTGAGCACGTACAATGGCAACCTTGCGGCCAAACTGGTTCTTGATGTCGCCCTCCTTGATGGCGTCGGGGGCTTCATCCTTGATGACGGAAAAGAGAGCTTTGATGCCCATCTTGGGTTTTTTGTGCTGCAGAGACGGTGGGATTCAGTGGTCGTAGTCTGGAGGGGTCGTTTGGGCGATGTAGGAGAGGAAGAAATTGCTGAGGTTGTGGGCGGAATGGACGGCAAGAGCGTGCAGAGCAAGTCGTGATGTCAGGGGCTTTTGCTGGACGCGCTGGGACGCGCCTTCCCGACTTACAAGTGGGGCTCTTAAGCAGTTGCAGGGGGTCCGTCCGCTCAGCACTGGCCGTGCTTGAGAACACTGGTGCACCGGTAAGAACCCTAACCCTACTTTCCTCCAACTAAGAAAAGGCATTCTTCATGACCACAAGACATTGCACTCGTTGAAATGCAGAGAGAGTCATGCTGCATCTTCAGCTCTTCGAGATGCAGGTATTCTAGCGAGGAAATCCAAGCGTTGAGATGCATCGTCAGCCCCGCCCCCTTTTCTCTGTGAAAGGACAACGACAACACCCTTGATACCGAACACTCGGCATCATGCTGGAGATAGCCGTAGGTAGGCAGGACTTGAGAAAATAGCTTTAAAAATTCTAGGTATAATCGCTAGATACTATATACGGTATGCAAATAAAACAAGGCAGGTGATATGTACCAAGAGGTCCGCTCTGCGGCTTCGGCTGAGCGCTGCCCCCTTCCCATTCCAGGTGTGATGAAGCTTGCTCGCTGATCTCTAATTAGGGTACGCCCCATCAACCAAGCATAGGCTGTATGCAAAAAGGGCCCGGGGCGAAGTAGTCCAGTCCAAAAGACGACGGGGAGAAACATCCATCATTCGGGGATTGGTTGGGTTTCTTTCTGACTCCCGGAATAACACACCGCGTCGTCTGTGGTGGACGTTTCGTGGCGGTCCAGACCCCTGAGATGTTGGGTCAGGGGCGTTCGGGTCAGGAACCATGGCCACGCCCCTTTTTATACGAAGGGGTTGACATCGTCGGCATCCGGCACGCCTGTTGGAAAGGGGGACGGGTGATATGTACGGGGCATCCGCGAGGGGTGGTCATGTCGGGATGGCGTGGCTCGGGAAGAGCACGGTGGATGTTGAAGAGTGCGCTCGCTCAGAAGTTCTCCTTGCCCCAAACAAAGTTGAATCTAAGAACGGTGTTAGTTTTGTTGAAAAGCTAGGGGGTAGAAGCACATAAACCTACCCAGGTTCGCTGTATTTGTTGCAAAAGATGTGAAGAGTGCTGCCCAGGCCCTTGGGCCCGCAGAAGAAGACACCTGCCTCGGACGGGGAGTGGAGCTTCCTGATGCCCCGGAAGATCATGTCCCAGTTGGGTCGTCCAAAGTTGGTGGGTGACCGGAGGCCGGTGATCGTGTCCTTGTCGGCGTTGGCGTCGTTGATCATGATGTTCGTCGCGTCGTCGACCTTGATCTTGGCCGTGAGGTACGTGTGGATCTCGATGCGGTTGTCGACATCCTGCGCCTCGATGGCGAGTAGGAGAGAGCGGAACCACTCAAAGGAGCCAAAGTCTCTGCAGATCCAGAAGAAGTAGACCTTGCTGAGGCGCGTCTTCTTTTGGGGGTAGTTCATCCGGTACCAGATGGACTTGAGGATCGAGGCAAACGGCGTCACGCCGATGCCGGCACCGCAGAGCACCGCGATCTCGTACTTGAAAACGTCCTCCGAGGCCGAGCCGAAGGGTCCGTCAATGTACACGCGGGGGAGTACCCTCCGAAGGACGGGGTCCACGTCGCTGTTCTCTGGGTTGACGCCCACCACCTTGGACGTGTCGCCCTTTTTCCTGTCAAACTCGCAGCCCAGTGTCTGGGCGACGGCCTTGGTGAAGTCTCCGGAGGCGCGCATGTGGATCGAGATGTAGTCCTCCTCGGGGGCGCTCGTCAGGGTGAAAGGGTGGTACTGCCACAGCGAAACGGCGGGGCAGCAGAAGAAGATGTACTGTCCAGCCCGCGTCTTGGTGTTCTCCTTCTTGATCTGAATCTCGCACACATTGCTTGGGTGCTGGATGACCTTGGAGATGTACGTCTTGTGGCGGCCGCGGACCTCGCGGGCCACGCGCTCGGCCAGGTAGATGAAGCCTCCGTACATCCACCACTGCCAGAAGACGCCAATGGCCTGGGTGCCGATCGAAGCGCAAAAAGGCGCAAAGTCGGGCTGGATCATGCAAAAGGCGCCGTGGATGGCCCAGAAGAAGAAGAAGACGATGAACATGTGGTGCGTGTACCAGAACCGCTCGTAGTTGGCGCGCCGCGTCTTTTCGACCGAGGTGATGACCATGCCGGTCAGGGCGATGAGCATGATGTAGCCAGTCCAGCCAGGGCCCGACGCAAAGTTGGCCAGAAGCCATCCGTACACGCCCAGGTTGTTCTTGACGGCCACCTGGCCAAAGTTGATCCAGTGGGCGATGGTGTGCACCCACGAAAAGAAGAAGATGGACCAGGCCGTCGTGATGTGGAACGTGATGTTCTTGTCGAACTGGATGATGCCGTTGAGCGGTGTCTGGCGAGCCAGCGAAATGAAGGTGCGGCACACCGGGAAGAGGACCAGTGCGATGTCGACGTGGAGCACCAGCGCCGCGGAGCGGGCAATCATGTATGTCGGCCCAAAGGTGTCGCGGGCGACTTGGAGGTTGTCCTTGACGGCAAAGTTGACGAAGCCAAAGGCGAAGACGATGGCGTGGAGAAGCACAAAGACGAAGACGAAACTGACATCAGTTAGCTCCCATCCGCGATGAAACCCACAAATACTCATGGGGGTGCGAGGGGCAGTCTTACATTCGGCGATAGCCCTCATTGACCATCCATTTGTCGAAATTTTCCCGAAAGGTGAGCTCCTTTTGCCTCTCCTGTGTCATCTCCCCCGACAGCAGCATCCTCGTGAGCGGCGTCCATCGTGCTCTCTCGGACTGCTTCATCGACCCTGAACTGCTCCTGTTGGACGAGAATCCTCCTTTCCCGCCAGCGTAGTACCCATTGTCGTAGCCCGCCATGATGGGCTGTGTGGTGTGGTGTGTGTGTGTGTGTGGTGTCGGTCTCGAGGAAAATAGGTGTTCCTGCACCGTCGTTCCGAATCGGTCCCAGTTCCCAATTCGCGAACCCCTTTCTCTTGCCCTCCGCCAGGAGGCTGAGTATCCTTTCCTGTTTCCCCCTTTCTATCGTCCCAAGTCTAGTGCTCGTGGTGTACGGATCGGAAGTCTTCGTTATTCAGAGCCTGCTGAACCGACAACGAGACCCATGTAAGCGACAGTCGAGAATCGGAATGGCGACACCAGGCGCAACGCAATAAAAGGAATGTAAGTTGTTGTAAAGAACTGGCAGATGCGACGGGGACGAGGTGTCGAAATGGTCAGCAACCGCACAGTCGAAAGGAATGCACTGCACCGAATGGCAAAGGGGGGGGAAGGGGGGAGTGGGAGGAACAGAGAGGTCCGGGTGTGGGCGAGGATTTGGTTAAGAGAGGTGCCAAGCATCTGGGCCAGCCAGAAACATGAGCCGATTCTGGGCAGATCATACCAGCCCACTAATGCCTGCATTGGGACGCTGTCTGTCAGGGAGCGGACAGGGGAGGGGGGGGGGGCCGGCCCCTCGACGACCACGCCGCCCTCCCGGCGGCGGGAACATCAAGAAACGCGGGCGAACAGAGACACTTCAGAGACCATGGGAAGACAAGAAACAGACCATCACAGAAGCCAAGATGCTGTGATTCTTCCGCAGAGCGCGTATCCATAGGCGGCCATAACTGATGAAGCGGCCTGATATCACGCCTGGCTGTCGTCGGTTGGACTCAAAGAGTTGCTCGTTGACGCTCGTCGAGTCCAGGTCCAGCCATGTCGACGAAACGAAGCGCCGCGGCGGTTTGAGATGCAACACTCGCTGGGGTAAAATGGGGTGATTTGGGGGGGCTCTGCGGCTCCTGGTCCCTGTCGTGGCCACCTCTGCAGGGGAGTTCCGCCACTTGCGAATCGCCGTCACTCCTGTGGATATTCAAGAGACAAACCGTATCTTGAACTCAGTCTTCCCTCCCGAGTCCCTTCTTTTGCGGTGTGCTCCTGCGTAACCCGCCGGGCCAGGTAAGACTTGGTGTTCGCCCCTCAGTCCTGCGTCGACCCGAGCCAGCCGCCAGCAAGCAGAACCGCCCTCCCACCTGCACGCCGCCTTCTGCCTGTCAGGCCCGTCACTCGACGCCATCCCAGGAGACAGCCGTCCGAACTTTTGGACAAGCTAGTGCGGCCTCGTGAGATGGCCGTGTCTAGTCCTGGCTGCTAAATGGGTTCAGAGTCTGTGATCGGACTGATCGCCGAACGGGACAGGGGGGTGGAAGTGGGGAATGGCACGACTTTTGCGATTCTGCCTCCGCGAGGGCCATCTCCCAAACGCTGGTGTTGAATCGACAAAGACGGTCGAGATGGCGAAGGCTGGTCCACGGCGACGTTGCTCAGTGTGGGGAGGCGCTCAGGGGTCCGCCAAGACCGCAAAGCCAAGAGAGTCCATAATGCCCGGGGCTCCGCCGCTGCCCATTGGATCGCAAAAGCCGGGGGCCCTCGGTTGGTTGCGCGTGCGTTGCGATTGCTGTTTCGTCCGGGATCCTGAAACTGCTGGGATGTTGCTGAAAAGGGCTGCCAAGACCCTCACCACGCTTCAACGACAGACCTTCCACGCCTCCTTCCACACCTTCATGCTCTTGACACTGACACTTCGCCTCGCTGACGCTCGACTCCCGCCCAGGAATCGCCCCGTCTCGAAGCCCCGAGATCCCCTTCCAGTCTTGCCATCCCTCCACTCGGGGATTTATCGCGGGTGATTTACGAGCTTAGGTTAGGTCGAGATCCAGACTCTCGTGCATCCGTCCTCTTCCCCAGATGCCGTCGCCATCTGCCGCCGACCCAGGTGTCACCACAGATGCGTTGATCTTCATGATTTGCGCCTCATCTCAAAGAGGCACCATGCGACGAACCACTGCCTTGCTGATAAGGCTGCCCAGGTATCCTTATCGTACTCATCTTTGAGATGCACATAGACCCCTCTCGCCTCAACTCTTCTCCTCTAACGGATATCTTAAGCTCCCGTTCACGTGTAGATTGTCTCTGCCTCGCCGCTCAGGGGTAGATGCAAGACAGATCTTGGCCCCTCCGTCAACCCGTTTCCCTCGCCCAGCTGTACATGTCAGAGCGTCGTTCCTCCGGAGCAAAGCCTGCGCGCATTTGCAGTGTCTGTTCTTTTTAGGTCTGCGTTCCCCTGGTCGGGAATTCGACCACGCAAGGCAAGACGTCATCTCTCATTGGCAGAACGGGAACGACCCAGTGAAGCTTCAAGGCGGTTCGGCTCCGTGTCAGCGCAGCTACACCTCACATGAGTCGGGGCCGACGGCGGGCGAATCCCTAGTTCAACCCTTTCTTGATATCACAGTGTCCCTTGCTCAATTCCAGTGTGTATCCCCTATACATCCCCACCGACCTCACGCTGCCCCAGATACACCCGCCTCAGACGCGAAACCTGATACAGGCATTTATATAACCTCGAAACGAGGTTTACCGCACCACAGTCTAAGCTGTGGATTTGTGGCGTGATATCGAAGCTTAGGATCCTCCGAGGCATGCCAACCTTGACCTGTGTGTGCAAACAACCAACCTAAGCACTTAGGTAGACGGGAGGGGGGCACAGACGTTCTCGCTCTATCTTGGGTGCAGTGGTTTCGAACAACAGCCCGAATGCTTCCCACGAAACGGCCAAGGTCCTTGGATGCCGTTCTCACTTGCCTTGCTGCCTCGAAAATCCCGAGGATGTGTGGAATGAGGCTCAATCTTGACAGACGGGGCAGTTCTTGCCGGCGCGGTTTTTGGGGTCGGAGATGGGAATGACTTCACAAATGGACGCCTGTGGGTTCCTGAAGGTACCTTCAGGGAGCACAACAACGTCCGAGACGTGCATCTGCTGGCCAAGAAACCCCATTTGCCTCAGGCATATCATCTCCATGGGAATATTCATCCATACCTAGGTAGCTAGGCATATTCCTGTTAGGGTTTCCCTCATGTCATGAACAGACGACTTGGGATGCATCGACATGAAATGTTTAGTTGGAAAAGTGTGTTTGAACCTTATAGCCCGACCCCCCAGAGGTCTTGTCCACCCTCGCATTTCACCGGGACATGTCCAGGACTTGAACTCAACCTTGACAGGGCAGATACCCAAGCAGCACCTAACCGGAGGATGGCAGCGGATGCCTTATGCGTCAAGTCCAGATGATTTTTAAATACTGCTCGTAGCGCTAGGCAACTGATGATTGTTGGGACGATCTGCGACTGCGTATTTATCGAGCATCTATCTATATACTCAAAGCTGCATTTCGATAAGCTCGAGCTCGGGAAGCCGGGTCGATGGCCATCGACCAGACAATCGCATCTAGTATTGGTTGCCTTTTCTTGATGTGTTGATCTCCTTGGGTCCTGATCGGGGAGCACATTATCTTAGCAGCGTCACGAGTTGGCCGTGATCATCGCCAAATCAACACAACCAGACTCAAATGGGAGCCGCTTGTTGGGCGCTGTGATTATAAAATGGCAATGCATCCCCGTCTCTACAGAGTCCCTAACTGCAATGTGGTATTGTGTGGTGTGTTCTGATTCATAAACCGCCCGTTCCCCTCACGTCAGTCGCTCAAGAAATCTGCTCGTCCCCTGCCGCTGCGGCCCATTCCCTCGCCGTGCAACACCCGTGACTCGAGCGTCACTCTCCAGATTCAAGGACTGATGCCCTGAGAGTTCGACGCAACGCATGCGGGCGAGCACAAACGAGGGAGGCGCAGTGGAAAATCCGATCTGGTTCGTGCCCCTCCAACAACCGCAACAGCCATCCCCAGCGTCCGCTAGGTGGCATACTTCCTAGTCCACTCGCGGGCCGTCGCCTCGTACCTGGCGCGGTCAGTCTTGTATACATGGGCGATCTCGGGAACGAGCGGGTCGTCAGGGTTCGGGTCCGTCAGCATCGAGCAGATCGACAGTAGCACTTTGTGACGTCAGCATGGCTCGGGCCGGGTCTACCGCCAGAGGGCAGAGCGAAAATCGAACATACCTTTGGACACTGTCAACGCAGGGCTCCATTGGTCTCGGAGAATGTCGAGGCAGATGCTGCCGTTGGAGTTGATGTTGGGGTGGTAGATTCTCGTGGTGAAGTTGACCTTGGGAGGCTTGAAGGGATAGTCGGTAGGGAAGTGGATAGTCAGGAAGAAGACGCCCCCAGCATATGGCGATTCCGCCTGCACCAGATATGTCAGCTCCGGTTCGTGGCTTGAAGTTTGGGAATGTCATGTCGCGGCGTTGGGTTCTTGACCCAACACGATTGTGGTGTTGTTGGTGAAAAAGTCGGTGAACGACTGAAAACGTACCGGTCCCATGATCGTGGCTTGCCAGTGGAACTAATTCGAAGAGCGTATCAGTAAATGTTGAGACCATCCCGTCCATCGTGGGCTCAGCCTTGTCGCTGACTGCGATGCCAAAATCGGGCTTTGTTTGGAAGCGGGGTCGGTGTTGCATACCAGATCGTCACCATGCTCAGTGGACTTGGGTCCGGCAGAGCAGGAAGAGGGCGGGTCGCTGGTAAAAAGCGCATATTAGCATCATGCCTTCGGAAGAGAAGTTTGCGGTCGGTCTTGATCGAGGCGGTCGGGCACTCCTCGGAGGACTCGGCGATGCCAGGACGAAAGAGGGTGCTGCGCCTCGAAGTAAGACCAGCGAGATCAGGGTGCGACATACCGACCGAGGTCAGCGAGCTCCTTGTTGATGCGCTTGAGAGCCATGGTGTCGGACTGTGTATGTGTGTTTGTCGCGAGGGAAGTTTGCGGAAGGCGGTCGGGAATCTGGCGATTTAAGGCTGGTCAGTTCAGCTGCGGGAGGACGGAGAATCAAAGTGAAGCGAGAGGAAGCGACGGTTACAGGATGCGGCGACAAGGGTAGAGGGTGAGAGGGAGGCGACAGCTTTGCGAGGAGACTCACGAGTGAAGGACGGGACTCTAGACACGCTGCTTGGGTACCTGTTGATGATCGCCAAAGATGAGATTCGGAAATGGAAGTCGTCAGTTGTCGAGGGGTATTGGGTTGCAAGCAAGAGGGAGGGAGGGGAAGTTGAGGGTGGGCCCTGTCTGCCTTAGTGCCCAGCCAAAAGCCTGAGGAAGCAACGAACCAGCAGGATTTTCAGACGGTTTTAGCGCCCAGCAGGCAACTCCACAGGCAGGGCGTCTCGCTTCTCGGGTTCCAAACACGCCACGACTTAGCTAAGCGGGTCTCTAACATCTTTGCCCCTCCATCGGGGGGCGTTATGGTAATGACTCACGACGAGTCTGTTAGGGCGGACATCTCCGGGGGCGCAGCCACCTATCTGGTGTGAGCCACTGGGCAACCACGCCTACCCGGCAACCTCTTTGTCCCCCCCCGTTTCCGACGACGGAAGAATTACGAATGAAGCGGGTTTGATTGTGAGATCAGAAATAGAAGATGGCAGGCCTCTCAAATGCGGGCTTGTCAATCATCACACAATTGATTACCAACTGGACACTCGGCACGTCAACCCCAACCGGTCATTGGTGTCATCGAATTCCATTCCCGCCGCCCCCAGCCAACGGCACGCCTAGTTCGGGTTGAGGCCCCAGACGTCCAAACTTCTCGTCGATACTGTTTTTAGCGGCCTCATCATTTTCCCCAGCTTCTGTTTTGAGCATCCGATATACAACAAGTATAATTTGGCCAACATCACGTGGTCCATCTCGACAAAGATCGCCCCGACAATAGGAGTGCAGTTGGGCCTGGGACAAGAATGTCATGGGCTTCTCATACCGTTGGGACAGCCAAAATGGGGCCAGTTGGCCAACTGTATCCAAATTTTGCTCTACCTCAGACAAAGGCCTGGATGCCGGTGATGGCCCGTCCCAAGATCAAGCCTACTCCGCTGTCAGCGCTGCCCTCGCCCCCCAAAGAGGTCTGGGATAACTCACTGTGGATGTCACTCTGTCCCTCATATGTCTGCGTGACGTACAGGTTAGCAACATGGCGGCCGATGCCATATTCGTCGCTGACGGCATTGCCGCCAAAGATCTCCTGCAGCGTCCGCGCGCCCTGGAGGGCTCTGTCGCAGTTCTGGCGTTTGATCATGCTAATCATCTCGGGCGTCGCTTTCCCCTCGTCCTTGAGCCTGCCGACCTGGATAGCCGCAAGGGTGCCGTACGCGGCGTCGGTCGTGGCATCAGCCAGCTTCTTCTGTACCAGCTGGTACTTGGCGAGGGGGTTGCCCTTGAACTGCTTGCGCTCGAGCGCGTACGTCCTCGCGCGAGCGATGCAGTCCTCGAGCGCGCCCATGGTACCCAAGGCAATGCCGTATCGGGCATTGTTGAGGCAGCTAAAGGGGCCACGGAGACCTTCTACCTCGAGGAACATGTTCTCCTGCGGAACCGGGCAGTCCTGGAGGTGGATCATGCCGGTGATGGACGCGCGGAGACCGTTCTTGTTCTTGATGGCGGGCGTCTCGAGCGTGCCGGCGGGGCTGTCCCGCCTGTCGACGACGAAGCCGCGGATCTTGCCCGTCTCCTTCAGCTTAGCCCAGACCAGGAGGACGTCCGAGATGGGCGAGTTGGTGATCCAGGTCTTGGATCCGCTGAGAAGGTAGTAGCCCTTCTTTTGGGGGTGCTCTCTTGCCGTCATCTCCATCGAGCCGGGGTCGCTGCCGTGATTGGGCTCCGTCAGGCCGAAGGCGCCGAGGAGCTTACCCTTGGCCATGTCGGGAAGATAGCGGTCCTTCAGCTCTTCGGAGCCGAACTCGTGGATGCCACCCATGACAAGCGATGACTGCACCGACATGCCGCTCCGGTAGCCGCTGTCGACACGCTCGACGGCCCGGGTGATGAGACCGCCGGCCACAGTGGAGACGCCGGCGCAGCCCCAGCCTTTTATGGTGGCGCCGAGCAGGCCTAGCTCGCCCATCTCGCGGAGAATCTGAGGGTCGTAATTCTCATCGCGGTATGCCTCTGTTGACGTGTTAGTCCACACACCGGAATGTGCGGGTTTGAGGGAGGCATACGCAGCACACGGGGAGCCAGTTCCTCCTGGCAATAACTCTCAGCCATTGCCGAAATGGCCAGCTCGTCCTCGGTCAAAAGCGTCTTAGACGCCAGTGGATCCTCCCAGTCGAACTGCGGCGCCGATGACGCATAGCGGCGTGCATTGCGGATGGCAGTGGCGAGAATGGGTTGAGAGAGAAGCCGGCGCGGCGCGCGCATGCACAAAATCCGCGACATGGTTGGCGTACTTGTCGGTGTTCGGACGGGACAAGACTGGACCGTGCCGAGGTCGGGGGACGGAGAGGACGGGAGTTGTCTCCTCCATGACGTCTCCACGGGAATAGGGATGGGCGTCGTTGCCCCGCTGCCCCCCGTAGCCGATGCCGACCTCTGCCGGTTGCCGGGGTGATCGGAACAGGGTCAGGGCTCAGTTGCCCCTGGCCGCCCCTGAATCGCCGGATGGGCTTCAAGCACAAGAGACTGGATGGCCATCAATATATCCCGATGATGAGCACGCTTTCATGGACTGAGGAGTGGTTTCGCCTCCAAACAGGCGGCTGTATCAGTCGTATGGGAATCATGTCATTGAGCAATGTGCTCCGAGGTCCCGAGCAAAATATGAACCTGGTGCCGGTCGATGTGGCTGGGATTCCCGCACTGACAAGGAAACCTCCAGCCAGCCCAAATGTGGTTGGGAATGTTTTTGAGAGGGAGTGAGATACTTGACAGGCTGACAATTCAAGAACAGTGCCTCAAGTTGGCATATATGCCTACCTAGGCAAAAAAATGCTAATAGCAAAAGATGGAGGGAGAGAACCGACCGAAAGCAGATTTCTCACGGTCCACCGTCTCGGCATCCCGCCCGCGTCTTGGCACAGATTCGCCACGGCAACCCGATCGGGACCGCCGGCCGACGCGGGCAAGGCAAAATCGAAGGGAGAGTCGTGCAAAGTGGGAGACTGAAACCTGGTTCCATGCCGTGCCTTCCATGCGACCACGGCACCGGGAGCCTAGAACAGTGAGTGCCTCCGACCGACCCTTCCACAGAGCGCAACTGCAGGAAGAGTATTTCCACACCAAAACGGCATGCGACCCCGGACCTAGATCCGAAGTGGAGACTGGGCCGAGGTCTGTCGCCATCACCGTTGCCGCGGCCACTTTGATGGCATCGCGGGGTGCCCCTCCTCGAGCTCCCACTCTACTTATGCGTACATGTACCACTTCTTTCCCGTCTGAAGTTTCCATCCATACCTAGTCAAACCCAGCGCTGCCCGACTTCGTGCAATCCCCAAAGACCACAACCACCTACACTCCGAGCTTCACCCACCCCCCCTCCCAAGCGCCAACAACAACACCACCAAGGAAACCCCTAACCACCCAAAATGGCCGCCTCCCAATCCCTCCAAATCACTCTCGCTCACCGCCCCACGTCGGGCATCATCCCCAACCACACCTTCGCCCCGGTCACCGTCCCCGTCCCGTCCGCCTCCTCGCTCGCCCCGGGACAGCTCCTCGTCGAAACGCTCTACCTCTCCCTCGACCCCGCCATGCGCGGCTGGATCGAGGACAAGCGCTCGTACCTCCCGCCGGTTAAGATCGGCGCCGTCATGCGCGCCTACGGCCTCGCGCGCGTGCTCGCCTCCACATCCAGCCGCGCCCAGCCGGGGGACCTGGTCGCCGGCGCGTTCGGCATGGCCGAGGTGGTGGTCGTGCCGGAGGCGCTGGTGGAGGAGGTGAACCCCGGTGCCCCGGGCGGGAAGATGACGGACGCGCTGGGGGTGCTGGGGATGACGGGGCTGACGGGGTATTTTGGGATGACCAAGATCGGGATGCCGAAGGAGGGGGAGACGGTGGTGGTGACGGCGGCGGCGGGGGCGACGGGGAGCGTGGCGGCGCAGATTGCAAAGATTGCCGGGGCGAGGGTGGTCGGCATCGCGGGGAGCAAGGAGAAGGTGGAGTGGTTGACGGAGGAGGTCGGGGTGGATGTGGGGTTGAACTACAATGATCCGGAGTTTAAGAAGAAGTTTGAAGAGGCGACGCCGAAGTTTGTGGATGTGTTTTGGGACAATGGTGAGTTTTGCTTTCTGGGGAGGATGGGGGGGGGGGGGGGGGGCGGTTGAGCTGACATTATGGACAGTGGGCGGGGAGCAGCTCGAAATGGGGCTGGCGAGGGCCAACAAGTTTGCGAGATTTGTGATGTGTGGTGGCATCAGCCAGTACAATGAGAAGGAAAAGAAGGGGCCAAGGGTGAGTTGGAATCCAGCGGCCTGGGGGGTAGGAGGCTGACAAAGTCACAGAACTACCTCGCCATCGTTTCGATGCGCATCAAGATGCAGGGCTTCATCGTCCTTGACCACATCGACGAGTACGCCGAGGCTCGCAAGCAGCTTGCGCAGTGGCTCAACGAAGGCAAGCTCAAGCGAAAGGAGACCATGATCAAGGGCGGTCTCAAGAACGTCGAGGCTGCGTTTGAGTGTTTATTTCAGGGCAAGAATATTGGTAAGTGTGCTTCGGAGGGAAAATGGCTGGGAAATAGCTTAACTAACATGCCACTGTAGGAAAACTGCTGCTCGAGGTCAAGGCTCCAGAGGAGGCATCCAAGCTCTAGGGGAGCTTCGACGTTCCCCGTCGTTGCAATATGAGTTTATGAATGTATTTAGTTCCATGACGGAAAGAAATCTACACCCCATGAACCTAGCCTCTTTAGGAGATGGTGGGCATGTCAATGAGCTTTGGAAACAGGGGCAGATGTGGTTACACATTGTGTTTCTAGTCCTTTATATTTGGCTGCGATGTGTAATGGTAAGTTGACTGACTGCAACCGGCTCTGAACCGGGACCCGATGTGTCGGATCTCGGCCGCCTCCGGACAGGGACCGGGCCCGGTTTTCGGGAATACCGGACACGGGAGCAACAAGTCCGGCGCAGCGGGCCCGGTACCAACAGGGTGGCAAATCAATCTTGATGAAAGTGGCATTGCATATATCCTTGGACCTTCTCGATGCATTCTGTGGGCCCGGACCGAGGCCAAGGCTCCATCTGTACGGAGCACCCGTGGTGCTGCTCCCGGGTACTTGCGGCAGACGGGGGAAATTCGAAGAGCGGAATGGAAAAGTCTGACAAACGGAGGCGAGGAAAACAGAAAGCCGATTCAACGCCTGCGGAGCACCGTGGTTGCTTCAGCTCGCGTGGGTGTTGGTCTGGTGGACATGAGGTCCATCTTAGCCTCGAATATGGGGTCTTGAGGGGCCAAAGGTTGTGACCAGAGGAGCAGCATGGACGGCGCATCACAGTCACATCACGATGTCGAACGTCTTGGGCCTCGTGGTCGGCGAGGGTCCATGTACCGCCGACTGACTTGGAGTTTTGTGCTGTCATGGCGGCCATCGGAGTTGGCCGTCCCATGCGCTAGGGGTCCTGCTCTTTGTTGATCAAGCATCTGGCCATCGGCCTGTTCCGATTCCGTGGCTTCGAGGCACGGGTCCAGATCCGCAGCCGGCATCACCAGGACGTCGTCGTGAGGGGAAGAGGCAGACGGCAAGCAATGGGACTTGCTCGGACACACACCGCTTCGGACGCAGCGTCCGCTGCTCGAGGTCCGCCCGTGTGGTCTGGCGACGTTGGGATTACGAAAAGATTGAGTGGTGCGTCGACGTTGGGAGAAAAAAGAGAGTCTCCGAGCTGGGCCGGGCGAATCATGGCGATGCGTTCGTCCGAGGGCTTACTCGATGGTTACTCGATAGAAACTCGATTGGGAAACCCACGATGGCCTCGCTGTTGCAGCCGAGAACGGAGTCGCTGCCCATGTCAGCCCGGCCGGCTCGGAGAGCCACGGCGAGATCTGGAACTCTGCAGCCACCAGGTAGATGGGCGGGTGTGATTGGTCGATCGGCAACGGTCCTGGCGTTGTTGGGGAATGTCAGATCCACTTCCAGAACGGGGCGTGTTTGCAGCACAAAACGGCTGCATCCTACCGCTGAAGCGCGCATCCAATGAGCGTCGGCTGATAAGGGACGGCGGTGAATTCCAGGGCCTTCTCCCCCTGCTCCCTCGTGTGTTCTTGGCCCTTTTCTCAGCCTTGGCGTGGACGACGCTGGTATCTCGGATCGGTATCTTTGGGTGCTGTTATCTCGGTGTCGTCCCGACTCTTGCCTCCCTTCCGGTGTGCCAGCATCGCGGATCGCTTGATAACGGCGGTGGTCACCTCCCTCCCCTCCACCAACCACGATGCGATGGAGGGAGTGGGAATACGGTCAGATGGACCCGAGACGGCACATCGGAAGCATGCCGTGGTGTGGCCCAGGGCGAGAACGGCGTCAGGCCATCTCTCCTTCACCCTCTGGTCAAATACATTGACCGTCGCCGTTCCTCTTCTCAGCCCCCCCCCCCCGTTATCGTCTACCTCACTTCTTCCTCGCTCCACGTTGCTGCTCGCCCTGTCTCAACGGCCTCAGATCTCTGCCAATCCAACCCGGCATTGGCCTTTCAGCTCTCAGCCGCTGCCCCTGATAGCCTCTTTGTTCACCACACCTCCCCAAACGCTCCCCGGGTCCTTATCAGTCGCCCGTCCCGCCGTTTCTGGCCAGAGAGATAAGCATCTCTCACCGTCCAGCAACACACCCAGACAGACCACCTTCCCCTCTGGAGCTACCGGAGCCTCGCCGGCAACATGAACATGCATGAGCTGTCCAGCGATGGGCCCCTCGTGGTCATGGCCTCGAGCCGGGCCGTCCTCACCCTCCCGGACGACTCCCTGCTGCTGACTCCGGCCACCATCTCCATCTCCCCCGTCACGGGCAAGATCGTGTCCATAGCCCCCACCCTCCTTCCCCGGTCCGCCTTCCCCTCCTCCGTGACATACACCGATTACAGCCCGCGGGTCCTGCTCCCCGGCCTCGTCGATGCCCATGTCCACCTCAACGAGCCTGGCCGGACCGAGTGGGAGGGCTTCCACACCGGCACCAAGGCGGCCGCCTCCGGAGGTGTCACCACCGTCGTTGACATGCCCCTGAATGCCATTCCTCCCACAACCACGCTCGAGGGCTTCAGGGTGAAGCTCGCTGCCAGCGTCGGCCAATGCTGGGTCGATGTCGGCTTTTACGGGGGTGTCATCCCGGGAAACGCAGACCAGCTGCTTCCGCTCGTCGAGGCGGGTGTTCGCGGCTTCAAGGGGTTCCTCATCGAATCCGGTGTATGTCCCCTCAGAGCCCCGGCCTTCGACCAGCCACTGACGTGACCTAGGTTGACGAGTTCCCGGCCGTATCCTCGACGGATATCGCCCTCGCCATGACGACCCTCAAGGACTCACCCACCACCCTCATGTTCCACGCCGAGATGATCCCCCCCATCACTGACTCGGTTGGCGATGCGGTCCAGGTCTCGGACCCACCACTTGCTCCCCGTGGCAACCTCGACACCTACAGCACCTTTCTCGATTCGCGACCGCCAGCATTCGAGACGTATGCCGTTGAGGAGATCATATCGCTCGCCGACCTCGCCCCCGACCTCCACCTGCACATCGTCCACCTCTCGGCGCTCGAGTGCATCCCCATCCTGCGCTCGGCCCGCGCCCGCGGCATCAACATCACGGCCGAGACGTGCTTCCACTACCTCGCCCTCGCATCGGACCACATCGAGGACGGTGACACGCGCCACAAGTGCTGCCCGCCCATCCGATCCCTCAGCAACCAGGACCGCCTGTGGGAGGAGCTCGTCGCCGAAGACAGCTGCATCCGCACCGTCGTCTCGGACCACTCGCCCTGCACGCCCGAGCTCAAGCTCCTCCCGCTGCACCTGCAGACCAACTCGGACCACGACTCGGGCTACACCACGCCCACCGAGGAGGAGCGCCCGTCCTTGATCCGCCACTCTGACTCGGGCGTCGACGTGACCCTGTCCAAGGGCCAGGCGCTCGTGGCCAAGCGGACCCCCTCCCACGGACAGCAGATCAACGGCGCAGGCGACTTCTTCGCCGCCTGGGGCGGCATCTCGTCGGTCGGCCTCGGCCTGCCGATCCTGCACACGGCCGCGGCCGAGCGCCGGGAGCACGGCGACGAGCGGGTGCCCTCGCTCGTGGACATTGTGCGGTTGTGCGCGCAGGAGACGGCGCGGCAGGTCGGGCTTTCGCACCGCAAGGGCGGGTTGCGCGTAGGCATGGACGGCGACGTGTGCGTGTTTGACGACGCGGACGCGTGGACACTGCGGTCGGGCGGGATGCGGTGGAAGAACAAGGTGTCGCCGTGGGAGGGGCGAGCGTTCCGCGGCCGGGTGCACGAGACGTGGGTGAGGGGCAGCAAGGTGTTTGAGCTGGGTGGGCCGAATGGTGGGTTCGTGGCCGGGAAGCCGGTCGGGGAGGCGATTGTGGAGAGGAGGACGGTTTGAGAGGGGGGAAGAGGGGAGTGATGAGATATGACTGTCATGGCTGCATTTTTTCTTCTTCTTTTGAGTTGATTCGATGCTGTACAGTATTGTTTTTGGTTTTGGTGGGTGGAGAGGGGGAAGGGGACACTAATATCTAGCCTTGTATCACGCAAGGAGAGCGTGGCTGAACTGGACTTGCATTAAGACTGAAGGCAAGACGATGTTCTTGCATGGAAGAGAGGCGCTCAAAGGACAGAGAAGAAACATGTACATATATGTCTGCGCGTGGCGCTGATGAGGGGGCCCATTGACTTGTAGTTGGAGGGAGTGAATCAGATGGGATGATGACGCCGATCTGTTGTTGATCGACAGATCAGTTGACTTTGTTTTGCCGTGTACCGCGGAGTCGGAATACCTTGCCGAGAGAACGAATGAGCAAGTAGGATCAAGGAAGATCGAAATTATTATGGGCTTCTCGCATTTTGCGACAACTTTTTACACTCGCAACTGACTCGAGGGCACCATCACGCAAGAGGATGATGCGATCCCCGCCTCCTCTTGTGTCTTGTTATTTTTGTGTCACAGACGAAGACGGTCTCATTGGTACACTGTTCGAAGACCTTGGTGAACTCGTGACGAGAAATGAACGGCCCAAGGGGCACCTTGATGATTGGACTGGCTCGCTCTGCCGATCTCGAAAAGGGACAGTCAGCTCTCCGGCCCCGGGCAACCGACCCCGGCCCTCGGGCTTGTTTAGCACGCAGGCACTGCCCCGAGGGTTTGGGATGCCGATGCCCGCAGCGTTCCATTGCCCAAGCCGCGGCGGAGATCCGGGAGACCAAAATATATACGCCCCTGAAAAAAGAACTCGGCCGTCTGTTTCTCTCGGTGGGGGGGGGGCACACGAGTCTCGCCTTGCACAACAAATTCTTTGATTTGACCTACCCTCCCCAGACTCTGCTGACGGTACATGGCAGCCTCCCGGGCACCTACCTGTCCGGTCCCGTATATATGGAGAATTCCGATACGGGCGGCCTCCAAACAGCAACTCCTCTTTTGGTGACAGCGCCAAGGTTTCTGTTGAATGGGGAAGGTTGGGTTGTCGTGGTTGCGCTGGAAATGAGAGGTGGGGAGGATGGAGAAGCCCCTCCTCCCCCTTGCAAACGTGGAGCAGAAGGGCAGTGGAAAGCCGCAGCCCTGGGGGCCTGCACTGTATTCACCCACTGCACCCAGCGTGTAGCGCGTGGCGGTTTGGAAGGGGGATGGAATTTCTCCTGTCAGGGTGGTGGCAGGCACTGGGGGTAGATTCTTTGCCCTGCTGCCGATGGCACGGTGATCTATACATGTTTCTGCCTTTTGTAGGGAGTCGCACAGCGTCTGGGAGCCGGGACTTCCAGGCGTACCGTGAGACCGTCGTCGGGTCTCTGGTTTCGACCAGATTGGCCCGGCTGCGAGATGCATGTTTTGTCGCGTCGAATTCGAATGCAGGGCGCACGCATTGAGAGAGCGTTGGGAAGAGGGGCTCGTGTTTGCTGGGATTCGTTGCCAGAAGCGGCGGGGACAGCGACAAGTGGACAAGAATTGCTCCGTCCAGGGCATCTTCCCCCTTTTGCCTCTGCCTCCGCCTGGCCGCCCGGCACCGCGTTCCCGTGTGCTGGTTGCTCCGCCGGTGTGTCGCTCCACGCGAGATTAGAGATGGCGGCCTGGTGGCCTGGCCCTGTTCCTTGGCTTTCCCTGTGAGTCGCTTTCGCTCCTCTCCATGCTGGGAACGCGCGCTTTGGGTCAGCAGCACTGGGTCTCTGCCGCTCCGATTCCAATTTCTCCAGGCCTCTCTCTCCCCTACGAAGAAACACCACACTTCCACTCCGTCCCACCCCCTCCCCTCAGCCCGCACAACACGCATCGTCGAGCAGCGTCGTCCCACCGCTCCTCGTCTCCCGTGGCCCTTTTTGTCTATTTTTCTTTTCGAGTCCAGTGTGAAAAAGGTCTTGTCCGGTTTGCCGTCAACGAGAGATTGCTGAACCACGATTGCCACCCTCCGCCCTGCGCCTTGCCGAATGAACGGAACGAACTCGACGACCGGATGATGCCATTGGGACAGAGTCCTGCCAAGCACCGCCTCCTGCAAGCTCAGGATCCTGTTTCTCCCTAAACATCCAGGACATCCCCTATCCCGTCAAAAAACCACGCTCAACTTCCATCGATCCCGCGAGTCCATACATTTTGTACGCTCCAGCATTGCGACATCCTTTTCCATCTCCGCCTCAGTCCGTCGCAGCCAAACGGATCGCGTCCCGTCGTCGGGTCGATCCCCATCGCAGCAGCGACACGCCGCGACCTCGCCGATTCCATCCCAGCCTCCTTTCCCCGTCGAGCATGCGAGCCGCCACCGAATAACCGTGACCTCTCCCCTCCCGATCACGACGCAGACCGACTCGTGCCGCACCCCGACTCCCCGACATGCCCTCCTTCGTGCCCGACGAGGAATCCGCCATCTTCTCGCAGGCTTTGGGCATTGTGCACATCGACCCGGCGGGCCAGTACGGCCTGTTCCCCGAAAAGGACGGAGAGGCCAATGGACACATTGTTCGCCAGCCACACCCGCACACATCAAATGAGAGCCTGGACGAGCGCTCAACACAGTCGACCCACACCTCCGAGGACTCTGACGTACGATCACGCCCGCCGCCGCCGAATGGGGCCCCTCCGCCTCCGCCGATAATGAATCCCCCGGTGAACGGAGGTGCGGTCGAGGGCATCAGCAGCGAGGCCGAACGCAATGGGTCAGTTTCTCGGAAGCCGCTGCCCAATGGGATATCCACAGCGCTGATGGGGGATCGGACGCCGGGCTCCCCCCACGCGACGAGGGAAGGCGAGTCGCCGGCGCTGAGTGCCAAGGAGACGTTCCCGAGGAGCTCGTTCGGGTCTATCCAGAACTCGCCCGTGGAAATGTACCTGCATCCCGTCAACAAGAACGAGATCCGCACAGTTGACCACGCGGCGACATCCCCCCACCTTCGCCCCCCGCCAGGAACCGCGGCCAGCAGCCTCTCGGTTGGCGCCCCGACACCGAACGGCGACTCGAGTCAGAGGAATGTCGGGTCGCCCCACCGATACTCTTCTCCCCCTCTCTATACCGGCGGTGCGTTGACGCCGAGCTCGTCCGGGGCGTTGCAGCCACCTGGTGCTGGTCTTAAACACCGCCACACGTTGGAGGTCCCAAAACCGACTCCGTCGCGGGGTTCGCGGGACGGCGTGGATGGGACCTTTGCCAGCGGCCGATTCTCGCCAACCACTGCGGCGACCAGTGTACGGAGAGCCTCGCTCAGTTTGGCTAGGAGAAACACGCGGTCCCTCCACTCGGAAATTCCGCGGGATGAGATCGTGCCGGACGACGATGCTCAGCGTTGGACAGAGGCTTATAGGCAAAAGCGAGCCAGTAGGAGAAAGAGGCGGGAGATTGAGGACGATGACAGGGTGCTGGTGGGGATCAAGGTCGACGAGTCTCACGCCAACTGGGTGACGGCCTACAACATGCTCACGGGCATCCGCGTGGCCGTATCGAGAACGAATGCCAAGATCGACAGGAACCTGACCGACGCCGACTTTTACGTCAAACAGAAATCGACTTTTGATATGTGAGTGCGCCGTCGCAAGGGCGGTAGGACGATGGCTAACCCGATTGCAGTGCCGGAAACGAGCTGGTACCATCGGCAAAGTACGACTTCAAGTTTAAGGACTACGCGCCGTGGGTATTCCGCCATCTGCGGACGCTCTTTCGCCTCGATCCGGCCGACTACCTCATGTCCCTGACGGGCAAGTACATACTCTCGGAATTGGGGTCGCCCGGAAAGAGCGGTAGCTTCTTCTACTTCTCCCGCGACTACAAGTACATCATCAAGACGATCCACCACGCCGAGCACAAGTTCCTGCGCAAGATCCTCAAGGACTACTACCAGCATGTCATTGATAACCCAAACACGCTGCTCTCGCAGTTTTACGGGCTGCACCGGGTCAAGATGCCGTACGGAAAGAAGATTCACTTTGTCGTCATGAACAACCTGTTTCCGCCGCACCGGGACATTCACCAGACGTTTGACCTGAAGGGGTCGACTATCGGGCGCGACTACAGGGAGGACGATCTTGGGAAGAATCCGAGGGCCACCCTCAAGGACCTGAACTGGATGCGCCGGAAGCGGCATCTCGAGCTCGGCATACAGAAGAAGCAAATGTTCCTCACGCAGCTGCAGAAAGACGTCCGGCTACTGCAGAGGCTACACATCATGGACTACTCGTTGCTGGTTGGCATCCACGATCTCAAGAGAGGGAACGAGGAGAATCTGCGGGACAAGACGCTCCGGGTTTTCAACCCCGGAGGCAACATCCCCGAGGAACAAGATGTGCCTGCTTCGGTTCTCATGAGGACGCCGTCCAAGCTGGAGGGCCAACGGAGGGCGCGGGAGCTGCGACACATGATACAGGCCGAGAAACCTGTTCTGATGGGCGAGACTAGCAACCGGATGCCCGACGAGCTGGAGGAGGGTCAGAGCCGACCGGGGTTCGTCTTCAACCAGGACGACGGGGGTTTTAGAGCGACCCACGAGGACAACACGCCTGGGGATGAGATCTATTACCTCGGGGTCATTGATTGTTTGACTCACGTAGGTTTTTTTTCTTTTTTTCTTTTTCGCACCCATGTTTGGAGTTTGGCTGACAACATGACAGTACGGTATCATCAAGAAACTGGAGAACTTTTGGAAGGGCCTGTCCAGCGACCGGTCGCAAATATCGGCTCTGGCACCCCAGCAATATGGCGAGCGGTTCTACAACTTCATCACAGGCGTCACCATGTCACAGGAACAGGCAACCAGGGAAGCCCAAGAAAAGGACGCAGCGACGGCGGCGGCTGTTGCTGCCGAGGAAGAAGAGCGACATCGAGCCTCGAGCACCGTCCCGCCAATTCCGAACTATCTCCCGCCACCACCGCCGTCTTCGTCCTCGGCAGAACGATCCCCACCCGAAGCGGAAGCGGTCGTGCAAAGAGCCGAACAAGAGGCCCGCAAGTCCTCGGACAACGGCCCGGAGAGCGAGGTCCCCGAGAGGATCCTTCGAACGACCGTTACCTCCCCCAAGCACGGCCCCGTAACGACCCCAGGTGCCGGGAGCACCGTGCTCCCGATCGTGGAGGAGGCGGCCGAGAACTCGACCATGGGCGAGCGTGGGCGCGACAGCCGCATCAGCAGCACCATGACGGGCGAAAGCGAATACCGACCGCTAACGCCAGCCAAGGACGGGCGCGAAGCGGAGGCGGGGTTCGGCAACCCCATCCTCGGGGGCCACGGCGGCTATCGAACACGCGCACCCCCGCCAACGCCACCCAAAACGGGCCACGGCTACGGCGGCGGGAAGCCGGAGAGCGCTGATAGCGGGTACGGCGTCGTTAGCGGCAACGGGGGGCTCCGCAGCGCCACGGGATCGCAGCGGTCGCTGGGGACGCAACCACAGATCAGCCGGGACAGCCTCGACAAGGCGTTGCCGCCGCTTCCGAGAGCGGGTGAGCATCCGGCGCAAGGCGTGTCGTAGGACGACAAGACGGCGGCGGTGGCGATGTGGCGCCAACCGTCCGGGGAGCCGAGGGAGTGGGAGGAGGTGAGGGCCCTGTTTTTGGAGACGCTGCCCAGTGGGTTGTCGGCGTCGTTGGGGAGGAGCGCCAGGCTGTGAGGGGTGCGGTACATTACATGCAGCAAGGACGTAGGTTTTTTTCCCCCCCTTGGGGAGCTAGAAGAGGGTTGAGGGACCGAAGAACAAGAGAGGAGGAGGGAGAGAGCATGCGGTCTATCATCGCGGGAAAGCAGGGCGGAGTGTTTGTTACTCTTCACATTCTATTATTTCCTTTTCCTGTTGTCCCTTGTTTTTTACTACACCCACACACCACGACATGGACATGGACATGGAAGAAGAGGCCCCTGTTTCCTTTGGTTGTTGTCCCCCTCGGTGCTGTCATGCGCCAGTGCAGCTTTCTTTTTTTTGTTTGGCCTCTGCTGTTTCATACACTACGCTGCCTGCCCCTTTTCTCTCTTGAAAAAAGACTTGATACCACCATTGCATTGGCAGCATAAACTAAGATTTTTATGGTTTTCATCTGGGTTTCTCGTTGCGATTTCCTTTTTTTGGTCATGATGATGGCCGGTCCCGTCGGTCGTTTTTGTACATACTTTTCTTCGGCCAAGGCATGGAGTGACATCCAAGCTGTTCTGTCGCCGCTGCGTAGCTGAGCGGCCCTGCTGGAGGAGACTGGTGCAGATTACTTTGACATTAACGAGATAGACTATCTAGGGAGGTTGGGTTCTGTTTGGATCAGGTCCGAAAATCAATGAAGCTCAGAATATGCATTTCTCCATTTTAGCAAGCCCGAGTGGTCATGATGGAAGGGTGTGTGTGTATGCACGAGGGGCAACCTCGTAGACAGGAGATGCACCATCCCAGGGTCGCCGGTTGATCTCCGCCCCCTCTGTCTGCTATAGTACACGAAAGTTACAGCGTCTCTGGCCGCCAACAGCCTCAACTCCGTCCCGCTCTCCCCACCATCGCCATCGCCATCGCCATCGCCATCCAACCCTCAAGTCCCCTCCTCCCGTCACCTCCTCTCGGTAAACTGTGCATTCACATCCATCTTCACCGCCCCCTGCGCCTCCAGCTCCTTGAGCCGCACCTTTTTCTGCAGCTCCTGCACCCGCCACTTTTTGAAATATGTCACCTGCCCACACCGTCAGCCTCCCCATCACCAATCCCCGACGATGCCGGCAAGAGATAACCCACCCACTGCGTCGCGCAGTTCTGCTCAAACTGCGCGCTCTGCGCCCCGCACGCCTTCCCCGCCGCCTTGTTGTCCTTGAGCGCGTCGACGATGTTGTGGGCGTCCAGGCACGAAAAGTAAGCGTCCCGCGCCTCCCAACAGCGCTGCCGCTCCGAGCGTGTGGGTGCGACGGTGCCGGACCGGATGGACTGCGCGCGGTCGTCGGAGGGGGAGGGGGTGCCGCCGAGCCAGGTTGGGAGGAGGCCCATTGTTGCGTGTGTGTGTCTCGTGGGAGGGGGGAGGGGGTCGTCGTCGTCGTTGTCGAAAATCTTTGACCTCGAGGTCGCGGGATATCCCATGGAGGATTGGATGCACGATGATGGACGTCACAGTGGTGGACGGCAGGGGTGGCTCGTTGGCACGTGATTGGGCGTTGGTCTCCAACTTGGGGGTGGGGAACGCCAAGTTGGGGGCAGGCAAACGGCCCGGGGCCTGCCGGCCGCGCAGGGGCCGTCGTGTCTTTGGTGTCAGCGTCGTCTCCTGATGATGCGGCCACGGCGCCACAACTTCGGTGTCGTCGCAACGGTCAACGACAACACCAAATCTGCCTGTTGAACGTCATCCAAGTGCGCGCCTCTTCCCCTCTGAGACCTCAAATAAGTCCTACGACCACCGAACCCCCCAAGACCACCGAAACCACCAACAAACACACACGCGCGCGACCACGCCCCGACCGACGACCACCACCCGCCCCAACCACCCTGCGATGCCCCCATAACCCCCTCCCCCCAAAACCACCTGTCCACACAACACACACACACACACACCTACGAAAACATGGCCCGCCGCCGCCGCCCCCCCGCCCCGGCGCCCTCACCGACTACCCCCCCTGCGCATCCTCTCGCAGCTCCTGGCCCTCCAAGCGCTCTTCTACGCCGCCCTCCTCGCCCTCACCCTCTTCGCGTGCCTCGTCGCCGGCTCCGCGCCCTTTACGCTCGACCTCGTGCTCGGGTGGCGCGCCGTGCGCGGCGACACGACGCAGGGGTGGCTGATGGGTTTTCTGCTGGTGCTGGCGGGGGGGTTTTTCCAGTTCGTCTCGTCCTCCTACCCCTTCCCACACCCGAATCTTGTGCTGACGTTCTTGTAGTGCCGCCGCGCTGGTGATGCTCGTGGGCCGGTCGAAGCTGGTGCTGGATTTTGCGCTGTCGTTGCACGCGCTGCATGCGGTGGTGGCGACGGTGTACACGGGGGAGGTGCCGGGGAATATGGCGTGGTGGGTGAGCGTGGTGGGGTCGAGTGTGGTGGCGGTGGGGTTGGGGACGTGGGGGTGTCGGTATAGGGAGTTGAGGCCGATTGCGTTTGGGGGGGTCGGTGGGGGGACGGCGGGCGGCGGTTCCGGGGTTGGGGGGACGGCGGAGGAGGAGGGGGATGAGGAGTCGGGGTTTGCGAGGGGGAGGGGGAGGGGCAGGGGGAGGGATGGGGAGGGGGGTATGAGATGGTGGGGATGGGGGAGGGGAGTGGTGGGAGGTGATGCATAGCGATGTTTTGATAGGGATGGGAGTGTACGAGGGCTGCGACTAGACTTTCTTTTTTTGTTTGGGCTGCATGGCGTGGTTTGGCGTCTGGACATGAGACTACGTGCTCGCTAGTGTATGAGTACGAGCAGACAGGACGGATGAGGTTGGGACGGCGACGCCCTCTTCTGGAAAGTATGGCTACCTAATACTAGAGCAGGGACGAATGGTTCACTCACGATGCATGCTTTGACCCATAACATCGGGCTGATCAAAGATGAATCTCTTGTAGATGATTGCCGGTAAATAGAAGAAAAAGAGGAACATGTCTAGGTCCATCAACCAAGGATGTCTAACCACAGGGATGTATAGGATCAACAACTCCCCCCACCCCTTACCTCATCGTCACCTTGCTGCCCAAGCTCTCCAACTCGCCGATACTCGGCAATGTGTTCGCCCTCTCCTGCTTGTTCCCCACACTGCCCCCTTCATCCATCCCCACGACCGCTGCCCGCCCCTCAGCCTCCGCCAGACACTCCGCACAACCCAAATTACCACCCCTCGGCTCCCTGCCGTTAGCCGCTACTTGTGTGTCAGGCTTGCCCACCGCCGCATGTGTGTCTTCCACCCCTTCAGCTCCCGCCATCAACGAAGTTGCCGTAGCCGAACTCGCGCCCTCGCCCACGCCATGCCCCCCCAACCCAACCTCGCTTGCCTTCGCCGGGGCAGGGAGCAAAGGAAGAAAGACGTGCGCCGGTTCGGTACGAGGCGTAGGCGATGGTGTGCGAACAAACGCAGGAAACGAAGCAAAGTCCACGCTGGTGCTGGCAGGAGACGAATGGGTCGGTGGTATCTCGCCCTTCTCAACGATTGCAGCGCCCGGGGCCTCGTGTGCGGAACGTTCAGGCAGGGCGGGTGTTGCTGGCGGAGGAAATGGAAGGCCGCTGGGGGTGTTGGAGGGTGTGATGGGTGGCTTGGCGGCAAAGAGGCCCTGGGGGGAGGCGTCGGCCATGAGGGAGAGGCGGTCGAGTTCGGCGACGGCGACCATCATGCCCGCAATGGCGAGTAGGTTTGGGCTCGGGCGTTGGCGGGATAGGGGGGTGTTGAAGAGGGGGGTGTTGAAGAGGGGGGTGAGGGCGTCGGAGGCCGTGAAGATCTCGGTGGAGAGTTGGCCTCGGGGTTTTGGCTTTCGTAGGATGGGTGGCTCGGAGTCGGGGAGGGCGGTGCCTGTCAAGGCGGATTGGGAACGGCTTAGCTTCCTTGTTGAACGGGAGATCTTGCGGCCCTTTTTCTTGGAGACCAGGCGGTTGTTGTCGAGTCTGGGTTGGTTGTTGGAGAGGATGGATTCCTAGAGCTGTCAGTGCTGTGGTCTCGAATTCGTCAACTGATACGAACCTCGCTGTCCAACCCCCTTGAACCAAACTCGGGGCACGACACCAGGTCAAGAGACATCTTGGGGTCTCGGTCAACGGCATGGCGTTTCAACTCAAAGACCCTGGCTTGTACGTTCTCTGCTTTCTGGACAATCTCTGGACTTGTGTCGTCAGCTCCAGGGCGAGTGATGTCGGTCGAAGCAGCAAGTCCACTCTGTGAAGTAGGGGTAGATGGGTTCGGCGAGGGGATATGGCCCAGTGGGGAGGGCGAACCACGCCTGGGAGACCTGTCCGGGGGGGTGCTGAGCGGCCCGTCGAAGCTGGTCTCTGGGGAAGGTTGTTCATCCAAGTCTTCCTATCCCTGGGGCCCAACTGGCTCTCTTGTTGTTGGTGGTTCCGGACGGCGCATGGTCTTGCGTGCCGATTTCCGGTGACGGTCCAGTGCCATGTTGGCGAGCCGGCAGACGTCGCTGAGCTGAAGATCCGAAAAGCTGATCTCAATCAGGTTGGCAAGCTGCTGCTCAGCATCCATGATATAGTTCTCTGCAAGAGAGATATCGTCGGACAGGCCGCGTAAACGGTATGACAGCCTTTGATGCAGGAGAGGCAAGATCGTCTCATCCATCTCGTCCAGGGACGTGGCAATGACTTTCTCGACCCCCGTCACTATCTTGTCCACGCTACCGATGTTGATGTTTACCATTTTTCTCAGGGGGCGTGGTGCATCGGGGGATGCTAGGTCGATGGGCAGGTAGGTATCTTAGGTGCTTGAGGATTGTTGTCGTTGAAGGTGCTTGAAGAATAGGTATGTTGAGAATTTGGTGTCAACAGGAATTTCGAAGCTCTCGGTGTCGGAATGGTTGGCCTCTTCCGGTTTCCATCATGGAGGGGAACAGGTAGGTAGGCACGTTGAAGTTGACCCGAGATCTCAAAAAAAAAGCAGGTGGACTGGATGTCGCCTTCCACGGATGATACATCATGTCCTAGATGCCTCCCTTCATGTTCATAAAATATGTGTTCCTAACTGACTACTGGGAGAATTGAACCTCTATTTTCATCAAGTGTCTTCATACTACATAAGAATGCCCCCCTGACAACGATACCGTCGCAACTATTGCACATTTTCTCCTTCCATCTGTCTAAGAATGTCCTTGAAAGTTCAGGAACCGCAAAACCTGACCGAGAGCCCATTCACTTCCTAAAAATACCTGTACAAGTTACCCGGCCCAAAAAGACGGCCAAAAGATGAAACTGCCCTCCAAGAAATATCCCCAGCCTCTGTTCCCAGAGAGCTTGACTGCCCAATTAACGGTGTGGATCATAAACCATGACATAAGGTTCGTATTCGAGGACTAGGTTGATACCCAGAGAGGACATTATCTCCTTGTATGATCCCTTGTCGATGACCCCAAGGTCAGGCAAGAAATCCTGGTCATGCTTCAAATCGGACCCAAACGGGAGGTCGGCCTTGTTAATCTGATAGATATCAGACTTCAACTTGACCGTCCGGAGCTTGGGAAACTGAGACTCGCGAGCGGAGCGAACAAGCTGAGCCACGTCGCGCTCGGGAAATTTCGTGTTGATGCCCTGAATGTCCAGCGTCTCGAGGCTCGGGCAGTCCTTGATGAGGTTGACCAAGACGTCATCGTTGTTCTTCCTGTCAATGACCACCTCGGAGATTCTCAGCGTCTTGAGGGTCGGGAATCCGGCGACTGTCTTGATCAATCCGCCCTCGACAAGAATCGCCTTCATCTTTGGGATCGTGTTCCCAAAGTTGGCCAAAAACTTGATTTCAACCGACTCCAGCGTGGCTGCAAATGTTCTCAGATAGTCCAGAATGGAGGTGGGGGACCTCCACTTCTCGAACCGGTACATTGCCGATTCTGTGTCAAACCACCGGGTGTGATGGGGGTTGCATTCCGAGTTGTCGACTTGGACATAGGAGAAGTTGACCAGGTTAGTGCAGCACTTGATCATGTAATTGATGCCTCGTATGCAGAGCTGGCATTCGTCGAGAGTGAGAGTGGTGAGGTTCGAGAGCTTGACGACGGGAATGCTGGGGTTCCAGCCGGACGCCCCCATAAGTGTCAGAGTCTTGAGGTTGGGCGAAGCAGCCAAAAGACCGCCAAGGGTCGACAGCTCAATCTTCTTGGCCCGAAGGTGCAGAGTGGTCAGGTTATTGAAGACGACGCGTGGCTGGAGCGTGCGGCTGCCGGGCTGCTGCACAGCCAGGAAGTTGGAATCCCAAATGTCTTGGGCGATCATCTTGACAGAAGTGATGTTCGGGGTCATGCAGAGCAGCAAACAGGGAGAGAAGGCGTCGGCGGCGAACCACGCCGACGGCGGGGCCTTCCTCATCCAGCCGACCCTGTTCTTGAGAATCTCGCTGGCTGCCTCGGGGCCGATGAAGCGACGGGCAAGAGTCGTCATGAGGCTGGTCTGGGCGTCGGTGATGCCATCATTGGGGTGGTCCTTGATGCTCGGCCAGGGAAGGAGGCTGGCGAGATCAAGGGTTCGAACAAGGGGACCAAGAGAGGCATTCTCGAGCAGGCTGCGAGTGAGGTCGTACATCATCTCTCCTTGGAGAAAGCCGTGATACACTGTGATGTTTTGATACAGCATGGGGAGTGTGATTTCGCGCATGACTCGGCAGGTGGTGCCGAGGTTAGCCAAAGTGGCCCTGTCCTTGGCTTCACGGGAGTGTCTGGGCTCGAGTTCAATGCGATAGCCGTTGGGGGGAGTGTAGCAGTCGCGGGCAGGAGTGATTTCATTGTGATTGAAAACGATGCTACAGATCCTGTGGATCATCTCGACAGGAAGGGTGAGAAGGAATGCCTTGTCGCTCTGAGGGACGGGGGCGGAGGGCTCTGTGAAGGCCTGTAGGGAGTCGAGCACTTGGTGAGTGTGGTTCGGCGAGACGGATGTGACTTGGGCGTTCAGAGCGCTGGTCGCCAGGCCGGCCTTGGCCTTTGAGCGGGTAACAGGGCCCGTCATCGTGGATTCAAGCTTTGAGCTTGTTCTGCGAACCAAAGGATGTCAGTCACGAATAATGGGGTTTGCAGAGGGGCAATGGATCTACCGTGGAGGGAATGGGAGCCCTACGCCGATGGGACAGCCCAGCGTCGAGCGTCGCTGCGGATCCGGTGAGGTCTTGAGGAAGGGGTGCTTTCAAGAGTTCGGATGGGCGGGTGGGCGACCGGCGACGATGTGGTGGGAAGAGACGGCGACCGGCGAGGTGAGAAGAAGGAGAAAGAGGATCAGGCCTCGGTGGAGAGAAATAAATACAAGAGAGACGGAACCAGATCAAAAGTGTACGTGCCCATTTCGTGTTTTGGAGGACGCGTTCCTACCCCCGAATCTCTCCTTGAGGAAGGGATGTAGAGGGCTCGTGAAGCTTTGACTCCACCATGTCGGACGCGACTCTCGCGTTCCTTTCATCTAGGAGGACGAACTTTGCTCTACTAGACCAGACCCGTGGGTAGGAGGAACCGAACAGGCCCTCGCCATCCCAACGGGATCGCTCGAGAAGAACCATCTTGGGTAGCCCGGCCTTCCTGGCGCGATGAAATTGGAAAGCTTCGACACCAGGCCTGTGGTTGTAAAGAAAGTAGCTGATTTCCATCACGGCCAATGAACATGATAATTTTCACCCATGATCATAAATTGTTGGCATATAGAATGACCTTGGACAGTGAGAAATCGCTTTACCTAATGCCATCCCAGATTCCCGTCCCGTTTGCTCCCTCTCCTTCCTATATAATCCCCAATGCCAAAAAAAATCTCTCACCAGCACCCCTCACTTCGAAGACTACCACAGCTGTATGGCTTAGTGGTAATAAAAATGGGGTGCGCGGACCCCTAAAAGCCCTTCCCCTTCGAGGCCGCGAGTTAGAACCGAACATCCCCCCAAGTAAAAGCCCTTTTCCAACTAGGTCTTTTTGTATCCCCCCGGCTTATGAGTCAGGGGGAGAGCTTTTGGATAAGTTTTTTCCTCCCTCGCTCTAGGCGACGAGGTCATCACCAAAGACTCTTTCGCCTGCTCAGTTCTCACTGCATGTTTTATAGTACCGCGCCTGTCTATGTTTCCCATAACCCAGATTTAGTCACTTCTATAGTCTGAAAATAGCCTTCGTTTAGACTGGCTCTTGGAAATGCTGTAGTGGTTCACCTGTTCGTGTACTTGACCTGGAAGCTTCCCAAAATTGTGATAAATGCTCGTCTTTTTCCTACACAACCCAAAAACAAAGACCCCAGCAACCAACAAAAACACCCCATCCTCTCCCCCAACCCAACCCCCTTATCACCCCAAATCAACACCCACCCACCTCTCCCCCCTTCACACCCTCCACACCCAACCCCCCATCCCCCACTCTACACGCCTCCCCCAGCTGCCTCACCCTTCCCTGCCCCCCCAGCACACCCTCCCCATCCTCCTCCCCGGATCCGCCACCCACTCCCACGCCTCCATCCTCAAACACCACCACATCCCCCCCCTCAACTCACACTGCCTCCCCTGACACCCCACCCTCAGCCCCATCGCCTCACACCTCCCATCAGCCAGAGTCGCGCAGCTCTCCGTCCCAAGACATTCTACCCCCCCGCCCACATTCAACTCCCGCTCCTCCTCAGACGACGCAAGCCGCGGCGGCGAGACGAGCCACGTCTCCATCGCCGTCCACGCCGTCGTCGACCTGGTCGTCTTTGTCTCGCTCAACGGGGGGAGGTATCGCGTCGTTTCATCGACGGTCATGTGCGTGACGGCGAGCTGGGTGACTGTGGCGGGGTAGGGGGGCGGGAGGGAGGTGATTTGCGGTTCGTAGCGGGTGATGGCGAGGATGGTGGTGTGGGTGTAGGCGTGGGGGGAGATCCATTCTGTTTGTGGGGTTTGTTAGCTAGTGTGGGGCACGCGATTGTTTATGGGGAAAAGGGGGTGGTGGTTGCTGGGGTGACGGACGGAGGAAGCCGGTTGTGGAGGAGGTGGCGGAGGAGAGGCGGGTGATGGTGGTGATGGCTTGGGCTGTGGCGAGAGGGGTGAGGAGGAGGGAGGGGGGTTTCATGGTTGAAGGTAGTTGCTGGGTTGGGGTCGGGGGAGGAGGTGGTGAGGGTGTTGAGGATGAGTTTTGAAGATGGGGGGTTCGGGGGTGGCACGGTTTGGATTGCCGACTGCCGGTATAAGAGGCCGGGAGAGGAGGCTCGAGTTAATGCACAGTCGCTCATTGGGGAAGAAGGGGGATAACATCCCGAGGTGTAACCTCCAACATCGATATGGTGGTGGTGGATTTACCCGGAGGCAAACACTCACCCCGCAAGTCTGTGAGCCGGGCCAGTTCTATCAATCGACAATATTGCTCCGCCGCTCAAGTAAGGTCACACCTCGTGAGTTAGATAGTCCGGATCTTGGGGCGTCGGTCAAGGTGACCGGCGAGTCCAGGAGCATCACATGGATGTCAAATGCACCCTCTGCCGCCCCACCCCCCCTGCCAAGCCATCCTGACAACCCTTACCCAGGGGTGCAAGATGTTTGGCACTTCAGCGCCATGCAAAGAAGCAGCCCGACCCAAATCGTCCCTCATCGTTGCGCCGTCTATGCCTCTCATGCTACAAGTATATGCAATATAATATGACCCCCCACCCGAATTGGAAACGTCAAGAGATGATTGGAGCTGCGATGACGGCGTCCTGACATCGTCCCTCATACATATAATGTACACCAGCCACCTGGCTACTCCTTTCCCCCGTCTATGTCGCTTATTGGTATTTGCCATGCTCATGTAATGGTAGTACAACCGCAACTGTATCGTCACGTTGGCGAATCCCCGTCGACAGAACAAAGATTATTTGTTCCTCTTCAGTGTCTTGACGGCCATCTCTATTAGCCCGTCCTTGGCCTCGCTGTCGGGGAAGCCGCTGATGGCATCGATCGCCTGGCTGGCATAGTTCTCGGCCAGTGCCCGTGTCTGTTCTATCCCGTCGCTCTGATTTACCAGATCCCGTGCCTGGCCTTGTTAGCACTCATGTCGTCTTTGGAGCATGGTCGAACATACCCTCGCAACATCGCCCTCCTGCTCAAACTTCCTCCCTACCAACGCGCCGAGCTCTGGCATCGTCTTCCACGCAAAGAGCAACGGTGCCGTTGCCAGACCGAGCTCCAGGTCCGCCCCTGCCGGTTTCCCCAGCTCTTGTTCGTTCCGTGTGTAGTCGAGCATGTCATCCACCAGCTGGAACGCCAGCCCCAGGTTCTTGCCGTAGAGGTACGCCGCCTCGACGGTCTGGGCATCGGAGCCGCCGAGAAGCGCTGCTGCGCGACAGCTCTTGCTGATGAGCGATGCCGTCTTGAGGTACGTCTTTTGGAGGTAGTAGGTGAGCGTCTCTTCGGACCACCGTGGGTTCTTCTCGTCCCGCGCCGTGTTTTTCAGCTGCATGAACTCGCCCTCGACCAGGTTGGCGATGACGGTGGCGAGCAGCTCCACCACCTCGCCGTGGCGCAGGCGCGCGAGCGCGACAGAGGCCCTGCCGAGCAAAAAGTCGCCTGCCAGAACCGCCATCTTGTTTCCGAACTCGAGGTTGGCCGACGGGGACCCCCGGCGCGACACGGAATGGTCAATGACGTCGTCGTGGAGGAGAGAGGCCGTGTGGATCAGCTCGGTGATCTCGGCCAGGCGCCGTTGCGAGGGCAGAATGTCCACGCCGGTCGGCACAAACGCCTCGGTTTCGGGGGCGGGAGCCGTCGGGTTAAAGTCGGAGAGGATGTTGAGCGGGGAGATGGACGTGTCGATGGCGGCCGAGGCCTGCAGCGTTGCGTTGTGCCGCTGGGGGGCCTTGGGGCACAGCGAGGTGGCTCGCGACATGAGGAGCACGATCAGTGGCCTGACATGCTTCCCCTCGGCTTGCGTGTAGTATTTGGCGGCGCGGTCGAGAGAGGGGTGGCCGGACCCGAGGAGTTTGCGAATGTTGCCCGTCAGGAACTTCATCTCCTTGGCGACGACGCGGAGGGGGTCTATGACGGGCATGTCGCCTTTGGCGCGCGAGATGGCGTTGGTCACCATGTTGCCGGCGACCGAGACGGCGGCAGCCCATGCCGAGTCGCGTTTCCCAGTCGTGTGGTAGAGGGCGGCTCGTGGGGGCAGCGCGCTGGCTCGTATCCTCACATCCAGAGGGGCGGTTCTGAGGCACTGCGAGCAGATGGTCGACGGCCGGGCGACCCGGGCTGTGGCGGTCCTGACCCCGCGAGCCGCCGAGGCTCTTATCTGGAGCTGCATGTCGACGCCGATCCTCCTCCTGGGAAGCCAATTGACTCCCTCTCGTTATGTTGCGGGTATCTGCAGCATCGGCGGGGGGTGGTGGTGTGGCGGGGGTGGTATGGGGCGTTGTTGGCGGCGTTGAGGCTTCTCAAAAAATTGGCCCGATCCCGAAAAGTTACCGTGGGCGCGGCCTGAGTTTTCGATCTCCAAGATCTTGGCATCGGTGATGTGGCTGGTGCGTGGGGTTGGAGAAGGGGTGTGGCTCGGCAATGTAGGGATCCTGGCGCGGCGTGCGCGGCGTGCGCGGCAGGCATCATCTTGATGTTTGTTTGACAGAATCACCATCAACCTTTGTCCATCACCACCATACCCAAGCGCATGCAAGCAAGCCACCGCGATGGTTTTCCTGACGATAACCCCCTCCATCATAGAGGGACTGCAGGCCTGGAGAGACACACCTTGTTCGAACCCAAATGACCTCCAGCTGAATGAGAGCGACCCTCTGCTCGACAACGCCAGCGTGGGCAGCCCCATATCTCACGGTCAAATCATCGACCTGTGGCGAGCGCTCCAAGATGGAGGACGCAAAGAGTATAGCCTCGAAGGGCTTTTGAAGGGCTCTTGTGTTTATATTCCACCACCACCACCGAAACCAGAACCCGTGAGTGACATGGGCAGGGAGGTGCTTGGAGTGGGTTGCTGACCCCAGAGCAGTCGGATGACTTCAAGGCGCTGATGGCCCGTCTGCGGCGGGACGAGGAGGAGCGCGCCTACGAACGGATGACCAACCCACTGTCGGCAATGGAAACCTTTGCGCAGCGATTTCCCGGGAGAGGTGGCATGGCGCAGACGTTTGCCGAGGTCAATAGGCCCCTTCAAAAGGCCGACTTGGGCGACGACGACGTGACATATGACGACGTGCACAGACAGTTGATGCTCATCATGAACTTTCTCGCCAGCATTCTAGGTGTTGCAGCGACCCTCTGGATCCTCGCACGATGGTGGCCGACCCCTGCCCGGCTGTTCCTGACTCTGGCTGGGAGCACTCTGGTGGGGATCGCGGAGGTCGCTGTCTATTCGGGGTACATTTGGCATCTTGGGGAGGCGAACAAGAAGGAGAAGACTCTTAAGGAGGTCAAGCAGGTGGTCAAGACGTGGGTTGTGGGTGAAGACGGGGTTGAAGAGCGAGAGTCGATTCCGGTGGACGAAAAGGCACAAGAGGAAACTAGTCCTAGGCAGCGAATTATTCCCCAAAAGGAGTCTCGGTAGGTCGCACGGCCTCGAGACAATGTATTTGATATCTCGATTCTCGATGAATGCTCTGGGGTGTTGCTGGTCTACTGACCCCACGCGTCATTGGCATCTTTACAGGTCTTGGCATCGTTCGCGTGTGACGCGTCTCGGCAGACGCGACTTTTTTCAATTCCGATCCCGGTCGCCTGGTGGGGCCATCTCGAACCAAACAAAACAACCACCCTCAACACCACCTCGAGACCACACCCTCGGTTGTCTACCGAGATCCATCCTGTCCGGAGTCGTCGCCTTCTCCCTCTTCCTTTGTGGCGACTGTCCTGGACCAAAAATTCCCGATCATCACTCCCCGCCCCTTCTCCCTTGGAGATGTTCTTCCAGTACCGCCCAACATTCCTCTTCAACACCACCAGCTCTTGGAGCTTGTCGCAGAGCAGTTTGGCGAGACTCGCTCGTCAAGATGTCACCGAGTCGCATGGAAGAGCCGCGCCTCACCAAGCCGCCGACCGCCGTCGACTCTGCGCTTCACGATGACGACCTGTCCGACACCCCTGTACCACCTCCGCCGCGAGAACGAAAGCGACCACTCCGAACCTACGGCAAGCGGTCCGCTCAAAGCAGAGAGGCGGACACACAACCGCAAAAAAAGCAAAAGTTGAAGGAAGAAATAAGCCCTAAAGTCGCCCAGCCTCAACCCCAGCCAACACCACCACCGCCCAAGGTCTCTCAAAAGGAGCCGCCGAAACGGGGATCCATCATGTCATATTTCAAGCCAGCTACTCCGAGCTCAAGAGCATCAAGTCCACCTCCGCCTCTACCTCCTGCCGAGCGGGTGTTAACGCCGCCGCCATCGTCACCAATAGCATTTGGTAAAGCGAGGAAGAGGAGGTTGACCACGAGACCAAGAATCGACGGGGACAATACTTTGACAAGGCCAGGAGGCTCTGAGGAACAAGATGGACAAGAGGATGGGGACAACTCACGGGACGGCGATCAATTCGAGGGAGATCAGAGCTCGGTGTCGCCCAGCAAGTCAGAATCTGGACCCGAGCAAAAGCCCTTCTTGGCCGAAGGTACATCGGGTACATCGAACAGACCATCGAGACTGGCTGGGGAAGGAGCTGGGAAAAGGGGGAAACTGCGGAAGCGCCAAACCAAGGATAGAGTGCAGATGACGTTGAGTCTCGCCATCAACCCGGGCCCAGGGTTCACCGTCTGCAAGGACTGCGGAATTCTCTACAACCCCCTCAACGAAAAAGACAGAAAAGAGCACAAGAAGCAGCACGCGGCCCATGTGCGAGCCAAGCTCAGAGAGCAGGCTAAGGGACAGGTCGGCTAGGTTGGATACGGTTGGTTGGCGACAACCCGGCTGTAGGATACCCGTCGAAGTAAATGCGATACCCCAAGTCAAGATTCAATGACCACCAAATGAGCACAGCGTTTTGCCGCCCTTCATGTACATTCCTGTCTTTGGAGTTGCTCACTGTCGTCATCTCCGTGTCAACCCCCTGGAATGACGTGCCGCGCCCATCATGGTCTCCAAGCGGTGCTTCAACAACAAACAACCCGAGGTTAAGATGTCGCGAGTGTCTTAAAATGCGCAAGACCCCATCCCTTTTCCTATCCCCTCCCTGTATTCTACCCTCCAAACCAACTATCTCAAAGCGGCCAACATGGTCCACCAACACGGCGACCACCACGACGTCCCCGACCACTGCCGTGTCCACCGGTCTGTCATCACCACCCCCATCCACCACCCTCCTGCTAACCACCCTCCCCAGACACGGCAGCTGGCTCCCCACCGACCACCGCATCCACCACGCCTGGCTCCGCTCCAAGGTCGCCCACGTCGACGCCCACCCCTCGGAGCCGCTCGCGCCCGCCCTCCAGGAGTTCGCGGACCTCATCGAGACCAACCCCCGCATCTACATGCACTTCGCCGCCATGTGGGACGAGGTCCCGCGGCGCCCGTGCTACCGGCGCGACCCCACGGGCGAGCGCCAGATCCGCGACTACAAGCACATGCTGCAGGTGCTGAACCACGTCTTCACGCGCGCGCCCGAGTGGACCGACGCCGCCGCGCACGTCGGCATGGTGGGCGTCCCGCTCAACGCCGTGTTTGACTACGTCATGGGCACGCCGAGCGGCCACGCGGCGTTTCTGGACCCCGAGGTGAACCGGGTGCTGAAGAAGGTGCTGAACTCGTGGGGGGGGTTTCTCAAGGTCTGTATACCTAGAATCCCGTCCCGGGGGTTGTTTATTTTGATCCGGCGCTGATATCCGCGACTAGACGCCCCAATCCGTCGACGTCCTCGGCGACCACAAAACCGGCTGGTTCGGCCCCGTCGCCATCTCCGACCTGATGGAAGTCGCCAACGCGCCGCTCAAGACCTCGTACAAATTCGAAGAAATGTACCTGTGCGACCCCAGCGCAAAGCACTACGGCTTCAAATCCTGGGACGGTACGCCCCCCCCCCCTCTCCACCCTTACCCGCACCCACCCTTACCCTCCTCCCCCTTAGACTTCTTCACCCGCCGCCTGCACCCCTCCTCCCGCCCCGTCGCCTCCCCCTCCTCCCCCCTCATCATCACCTCCGCCTGTGAGTCCCGCCCCTACCACATCACCCACCACGCCCTCCCGCGCGACCGCTTCTGGATCAAATCCCAGCCCTACTCCGTCCTCGACATGCTCGCGCACCACCCGCTCGCGGGGCACTTCGCCCCGCGCGCGACCGTCTACCAGGCGTTCCTCTCCGCGCTGTCCTACCACCGGTGGCACGCGCCGGTCTCCGGCGTCGTGCGCGCGGCGTTCGTGCAGGACGGGACGTACTTCTCGGAGCCGCTGTGCGAGCATGCCGAGGCGTCGGGGGTGGAGACGACGATCGACCGCGGGGGGATGGCGACGGCGCAGGGGTATCTGACGGCGCTGGCGACGCGGGCGGTGATTTTCATTGAGGCCGAGGCGAAGGAGATTGGGTTGATGGCGTTTGTGGGGGTGGGGATGGATGAGGTGAGTACGTGCGAGATTACGGTGAAGGAGGGGCAGAGGGTGGAGAAGGGGGACGAGATGGGCATGTTTCACTTTGGGGGGTCGAGTCATTGTTTGCTGTTTAGGGAGGAGGTCAAGGTCAGGGGGTTTCCCGAGGTAGGGGGTAAGACGAATGTGCCGGTGAGGGGGAGGGTGTGTGTTGTTGAGGCTTGAGGGTAGGTGGGGAGTTAAGGCCGCGTGGTTGAAGCATCAGGTCCTCTACAAATACAGCCCCGCTTTATTTTTGTTTCGTCCCCCCTTTTCTAGTGTCCGTTTGCTACCGATGTGTAAGTAGTATATATGCCATGTCTGTTGTGCTGCCATGATCACGGGACCAACCGCGTGCTGTCCGGAACTGATCCAAAATCCTTTTTATCCAAGTTTGATGACGAAATGACCAAAGCAAAAGGAGAAAACAACTATCTGTAATTGTGCTGCTGCCATGGCAGTGCGGCGGTGAGCAGTCTCATCAACGCCATGTTTCCTCGCCCCTTGCCCAACCATCCATCCCCAAGCCCCCCAATGCTCCAAACCAACCCATCATCCAAAATGTCAACGCCCTCAGAAGTGCAACAAAACCATTAATCAAACCCCGTTCCTTTCGCTCCTTTCGCGCCTCGCTCCGGAACCCCCCCCCCCGTCCATGAAACAAATGCAGATCAGTGAGAAGCCATGGAAGCAAACGCGCGCTAAAATCAGACCAGATGGGAAAGGGCCCATCAGCCAGCCATCTGGCTGATGGACCAAACGATAGGTATACAACGGCCGCGAACGTCAACTTTTCCGAGTTCAATCCTCATCCAACTCTCGATGCACAAATCATAAAGATGGGCAGCAGCTTGCTTGCAGGAAGCATAGAGCGTCAAGGAAGACATGAGAAAAAGGAAATCGCAAACCGCAAAGAAGGTACCGCCCCTTGCGCATGTACCGAGGGGTGGCAGGGAGATGGACACAATCAAGCAGGAATGAAGTCCAGGCCCAGGCGTCGCGCCACACCGGGCCAGTCCCAGACCTCGGCCCACCGGCCGGCTGCCATGAGTTGCCAGACCTCCTCCAGAACCTCTATGACGAGGTCTGCATTGCGCATGCCGGTGTAGCCCTTGGTGGTCTTGATGGCAATGCGAATTCGGTCCTGGTGACTCGGGGTGAAGCAGGCCGTCCCAATCACAAAGCATGGGAGCAGGAGCAGCGTCTGGCTGGGGTCGCTGGGCTTGAAGGTATCGAGTATCGCCAGTGACTCCTCGACGGCAAGGGTGATTCGGGGATCGTGTAGGTCAGGCGGTCGTCGAATCGGCGGCGGGGACTCAGCCCGACTACCATCGGAGAAGGTGGCACTGCAGTCGGAAGCGCTGCTCTTGCGGGACGGATGGTGGGGTCGGGGGAGCTGCCGCATGCCGTTGGAGCTGTGGTCGACCAGGCTATAACCATGGCCAGAGAGCCTCGGGGACGATGCGCAACTGGTCGAAGCGGAGTGCGGGGGCGTGTTGACCGCCGAGGAGGTGGATCGGTCGACGGCTGGCGAGCTGTGCATGCGAGAAAGCGATGCGGCCGATGAAGCCATGGATGACGGTGGCGACGATGGCGGCGACGATGGCGGGTAGATTGTGCGGACCAGATAGACCCAGACCATCTGCTTGTAAAGAAGGCCGACTCGCTCGCGGCTGTCTCCGGCCGGCCAGTGAGGAGCCCACTCTCGGATGGCAGCATCGATCTCCGCGGCACGATACAAACTCTGGTAATTGACCACTGGGTCGACCTGACGTGCCATGTTGCTCCGGATGGAATTTCGAAGGGCAGTAATCTGAGATACGTAGCCAAGCAAGCCATCGGCGACTCCTAGCAACCGTGGTGTTTCCATCACCGCACCAGGCGGCAACTCCTTCTGGAACTCTGGCGCGTCAGCACGCCCGGCTGAATGGATCAACTCGTCGGCAAAGATGTGGTACTGGAAGAACTCGGCGATGAACGAGAGGAAGAAATCATCGTCGGGGGGCGAGCTGGTGATCATAGCCTTGTAACCCAGCAGATGGACACGGTGTTCGCCACGGGGGTTCCCCTCGGCCAAGGCCTCGAGAAGGAAGCACAGCATCTGGCCATAGCGAGCTGAGACGAGCATCCCGTCATCGGGGGACGGCGGCTGCGGTTGCGGCTGGGGCTGCGCGCGAGTGAACCGGACATCGTCGTAGAACTTGAGCCTAGCCTGGTCGTGGTGGTAGAGGGAGCGTTCGAGCAGGGCGGCGGCTGTCGTGGAGGGGTGGTGTTTGAGAAGGTTCAGGCCGTACGGGGTGTCCAAGTCGAGGTGCTTGCTCGACAGGGACAGGATCGAGTGCATGAGACCCTGGTGCTTGACAGCAATCACGATCATCATGTCCTTGAAGGCGTTCTTGTGCTCTCCTTCTACCGTCAGGACCGTGCTGAGCTGCTCGTGGTAGTGCTTCCAGAAGATTCTGTCTTCGACCGTCTCGAGTCCGCAGAAGATGGGCTGCATGGCCGTCAGGGGCAGGCTGTGAGATCCCATGCGCTCTGCTCGTCTGTCAGGACGCGCACGCAAGATGGAGTTCAGACTGCTAGGTTACCTTGTTCAGCCCTCTCCTTGCCGCTCTTCCAGATCTGCTTCTCGGGGTACCCCTCGCAAACGACGGCATTCTTCTCGCAGTTCATGCCTGTTCGGTGTCAGGGCGCTGCCGCTAGGAAGAAAGGTCTTGGGGGGGGGGGGGCTCACATCGCGGCTTGGCCTCATCGCACTTCTTCTTCCGCTTCCGGCACGTGAGGCAACCGGTCTTGGAGCGCCCCTTGGTGATCTTGTTGGCGGCAGCATTGGGCACGAGCGGGTGCTTCCTCGGTCGGCCCCGCGGTCTCTTGATATGTTGCTTGTCCGCTGCCGAGAGGTGGCTCGAGGCGTTGGGCGTCAAGGGTGCCTCCTTGACATTCTCCATGCAGAAGTCATCGTCTTCCAGGGGTTCCGGTTTGGCTGCGATCAGGATTCCCTCGGGGCCCTGTTCCCAGGAGACAGGGTCGTGGATGTTGTTTCTGCTGGCGATGTCGCCCAGATAGCCTGCGTTCGCGTAGCTCATATCCCACGCGTCGATGGGCAGCGCGGGCGCGGGCAGGCCGACCATGGTCTCGTCGGAGGGCGAAGACGACGAGGACGATGTCCCGACGGAGCTGTTGGTCGCTCCAGATGGCGGGTCCATGCCATCGCTGATGGGCGAGAGCTGTCCGGTATGGGCGAAACTCATGACCGACGACGTCGACACTGAGTTCGAGGAGGCCGAAAGCGTCGCCAGCCACGGCGGCCCGGGCAGGCCGTCGTATTCATCGGAGTCCATGCTGCCCCTGTCCGACCACGACAGGCCCCCATCGTGTCGGACGATAGGAAGAGGACGTTCCATAGCTCGTCAATAACGAGACCATACCAACGGGGTATTGGAAGCGGTGTGTGGAGGAGGAAGGCGCTCTTAAAGCAAACGAGGGGGGGCGACGGGCTGCCAGAGGACCAACAAGGGGGGGGGGGGGGGCGCGCGCGACAGGAGTGAGGAGGAGTGGAGATGAGGGCGTAGTGTCGATCAAAAATGGAGGTAATCGGTCATAGGCCGGGCACCATGCAGCTAGATGGGGTGGGAGTCTGGAGTGAGGAAGACCAAGGGCAGCAGAGAGGGGGGGGGGCTGTGGCCGGGCACCGGAGACAAGACGATGGGGGGTTATTTGTCTGGGGTGGCCCAAAGGCGAAAAAAAGAAGCACTGGGGTTTGAAAAACCAAAAGGGGAAAGCGGGCGTTCTGGGGCAGATTGGCGATCGCGTCTTGCAGGGCGAGGGATAACTCGGTTTTCTGTTTCTGTAGGGTAAGAAGACGAAGGCTGATTGTCAAGCCAAGGCCGGGTCCAGTGGGAGACAGAGGAGAGCGACAGGAGGGCAGCGACGAATGGTGGGAGGGCGTCCTAGGTATTTGCTCGGCTGGTGCTCATTGCTGGGCAGACAGATGGTACCAGGTAATCCGTAATAACGGGCTCCCGTCGAGACGGACGGAACCACCCACTTCAGATCTTCTTCAACGCCACAACAAGGTGCGACGAACGGCAAGGAGCCCGGGGAGACACCAATAGATTCGGGTCCATCATCATCTCCCTCTGTCTCTGGGGGGGGACGAGGGGAAGAGGGGGAGACGTACCTACCTAGCGACCTGAGCAGTTGGGAGGGACTTCCCAGCTCCTCCACCTATTGCGCATAGGTCGCAGTAGGGGAGGCGGGGAAGCATGGACGCGAGCACAACGTGAGCACACGGGGGACAGAACCCCCCCCTCCCCAAAAAAGTCAAGAGGTCACACCGGCTGTCCATGCTGTGAGAGAAAAGCCTTCCTTACTTGCTACGCGCTAGCCTCGTGTTGACATAGCGTCGAGTCGAGACGAAAGGGACCCGTGGGCGTTGGAGGTTTGGGGACGGCACGAGTGGGGAGAAATCCTCGGAAAGAGCGGGGGTCAGACTTCTTCTCTCCTGACTCTGTCGATGAAGGAGCGTCCTCCTGATTGTTGAGATATCCAAAAGATACAGGAAAGCACAGCCTCTGCGACACCCGCCCAGGTAGGTACCGGAAAGTACAAACAGCCCGCGGGGTCAGCGACAGCTCTCAGATCAGCCTCTTACCAGAGCCACCGGGTCATTGAAGTTGGGGGTTGGCAGTTGCGGTGGTCATCAGGTCCGCATTGGCCCACCGAACCCCCAAAGTCTCGGCAAGTCACTTGTGGGCCGATTCCCTTGCGGATGTCGCCATCTTGATCGGCCCCTGCAAGAGACATGCCATGTACTGTACTATGCTGTACATGGTACTTGGGATGCCTGCAGGGAGCACGCCCCGTGCAATGGCAGGAGCGTACCGCAGCATTCTGAAGTCTGTTTTTACTGGAACGATCCATTGGACCGTTTTGTGGATTTCAAGCTCTCCAATCGTCAAATTCTGTGTCGTCTCCATGCAGCGCAAGCAAGCAAGCAGCAAGCAAGCAAGTGCCAAGCAATTGTCCGGCAGAGAGATGGATGTGGGGATGGGATGTGGCAGGATGGGCCTGTCCCGCTGCAGGCATGGAGAGCTTTGACCATAATTAATGCACGGGGAAATCTACACTAGGGACATGCTAGCTCGAGAGAACCCTAGACAGGTGCCGACTTACAATTGGCAACCTCTTCTCCGGCACAGTAAACACGGGCAGATCCGAACCTTGCTGAGAAACGAGCTAGACCCCCGACCCCCCCTTTCCAGAGTCCATTCCCTGTCGGTCAGTGACCGCTGGAGAAGGCCATCAAGCAGGCATATGAATATGCTTTGTCGACCAGAGGCCCGGACGAGGGCCCGGGGGTTACTATTGACCGATGCGCTGATCCCTCCAACTGGCCCGCGACGCGGGTGGAATACAGAAGCCACCCAGCAGACCAAATCGTCTTCCAAGTCCCCGCTTTGGAGACTCTGTGGAATTGTCCAGTGGTGGCCGTCGTTCCGAGAATGGAAGCGTGTAAGCTGGCCATCCTCAAGTTGTTGTGGGCGCAGCACCAAGGGTAGATACCTAAGTATCTTGCTGGAATGGTGCCAGGTCTGGGCAGTGGACATGGCTACAGACCTGTCGCCCGGCTACTGTGGTTACAACCTAAACAAGTACAGAACTGCAGATGGACTTCTGGGGGGGGCCAACTTCCGCCTCTTCTGCGCAAAAAAGCAGATGGTGATGTGGTGATGTCGCCCCGACTCATCTCCCACCAGCCGGCGGCCCGTGGAGGTATTTCAGGGGCCAGCCCGGCAGTCCACCCACATCCAGTTGAAGGCCACCGGGTTGCGGCAAATGTACGGGAGGGACAGAGTAGGTGGCTTCATGACGGCATGCCTGCAACCCTTATCGCCATGACACTCCATGAGGACCGGCGCGCCCTGTGGTGCCCTCCTTCAGGTCCCGCGATCCCTTCCCTTCGGGCTGTTGGGCAGATGTACATGAAGGAACTGTCGTTTGTCCCCATCTAACGGGTCGCCTCGTCTCAGCGATGGGCCTCTAACTTGCTCGGGAGTCGCGGGGGCGGGGGCGGGGTCGAGGCCAGATGCGATGGGAGCCAACGCTACCCGCATGTCCTCTTCATTGCCATCTCAAAGCTTCAACAGAGAGTCCAGATTCCAAAAGTCCAGATGCAGAAATGAGCAGAGCGGGAGACTTGCCGACGACCAGACCGACCCTGCCATCCCGTTGTCGGCGGGGCTCCCGCGGGGGATGAGGGGGCAAACAACAAGACAGAGAGCAACATGGTCACCAAGTGGCCCGTTGTGCCCAAGTTGGCTGGTAAAACGCGGGGTGCCGGCCTGAGTCCAGCACGGAGTCGCGCGCTGATGGTGCTGCCCCGCATCAGCACTTGCAGCTGGGCCAACTTCCCCTCGACAGGCAAACTTTGAACCTTTTCCCTTTTGTCTGTACATTTCCTTCTCGTCCATCCACGGGGTTTTCAGTCTGCTCTTGTCGAACCGGACAAATCCAAAGTTGGTAAACAGTAAACCCCTCGCTCCATTCCGCGACCTCGTCCTCAACACAAGAGAACGCGAGGGCAAAACGGGAAACCCTGAGCTCCACAGCCTCCTCATCTCTGCCCAAGCCCAATGCGGGAAAATAGGAATAAAATCGACGGACGAGATCTGCAGACGCCACCCACATGTTTCCGTGTTTCCGCATGGCCTTGGGGCGCCTGCCACTCTGTCGGTACTTTCGGCCATGTTCCCATTTCTCGCCGCTGTCCCGTCCTCTCTTCAGTCCCTGGTTGACTGACCCCTCTGGTCGTCGCCAGGATCACGGATACCGCCCTGTTCTAGTTCAACGAAAGGTCGAGACTCAAGGCATTTCTCTCCTCCGCGCTGCATGCTACCCAAGACCTGCGGCGTGGAGGCTGCCGCATTCATTCCATCTCTTCTTCGACCGCGGCCCGACATCTGGGGCTGCTCGCATTGCGCCTGCGGCTTGGTCTCCGAATTGTGGCCTCCGAAGGGACCAGGTCTTTGCCGCTCTACGTCCTCTCGATCCGGAGCAAGCTGCAGATGCACCTCGACTTTCGAGGAATCACAACAGCTGAAGCAGAGATTTCCATCAGGCCACCGTTGACATTGGCCCTCGCCATGGAAGGCTTTGCTGCAGCAATGGCCTGCCAAAGGACTTGACAGAGGAAGCAGGACTGGCGGCCAACACCAATCAAGCCATTCACCTTTTACCTGATCGGGTAAGATCTCGATGCGGGCAGCTCCCCTTTACTTTTGAACACGCCACGGAGGTGACGGATTACCACCTTGGTTGACAGTTTCTACGAAACGTAGGGCACATAGCATCGGACTTGGGCTTCTCCTCTCCAAAAGTGGTCGCTCTACCAGGCAGATGAGCAGTTCCCTCCGCCAAACCCGTGAAGCTACCTACATTGTCGATCCAACGGGCAGCATTGAAGATGGAGGGGTAGTCGGGTTCCCAGATGGAGAAATCCCATTATTCTCCAATCCACGGTGCTGCAACTCGCACATCCTCGTCCAATACCAAACAGCCTCCTTTTTCCCCAATCATCAACCGGATCCACGTCTTGCAGCACACCCTCTTTTCGTCTGCCAGCACTCATGTCCTGGTTCATAGAGAAGTTGCTACACCAATAGCGGTTGAGCCCGTCTTCCACTCAGCCCATGGCCCATCGATTGAACGGCTGTTTCCTTCTAGAAACCGCCGTGGAACTCGACATTGGTCCAATCCGCCCGTCCTCCCTTGACACACGATCACCTCGGCCACTTGTTGCTGATGAATCTTGCCTCTACTGGCCCTTGGATTTCTCCTACGTAAGGCTTTGAGATGCGGTTCTGGGGAAGCCGGAAAGCAAGGCATAGGAGAAGGGACTTCCGATCACATCATCGACACTGAACCTCAATCCCGACCCCCCAGAATAGAATTGGGTAGGTACTTGTCCTACCTGTCAGTGTACCTCGAAAGCACCCCCCAACCCTTGGTCTTTCTCTAGAAATATTGTATGGCGTTCCGATCTGAGAGAACACCGCCAATCCCGTGCCTATACAGCACTCTCATTGATCAGCCACCTTTGAAACAAAAGACGGGCACGGGACCTGGCTGACGCATCCGCACCCTCTTCCGCTGTGTTGCGTTGCCTGATCACATTATCGTCCTAAAAGTTCCGAGGACCTACGAGGGGAACCTGCGGACAGCTCTACCGAGCGTCATCCAAGCAGCCAGCCGTTCTTGTACACCATCTTGCTGCGTGAAGCACCACGAACTCGGGCAAGGATGATCAACCACTCTACCTTTTCCAGTCTTTTTGGGCGGCCATCTCCCGGAGCAGTACCGGCCCCACCCGGCTCCGAGAGATCGGATCCATGGGGCCGGGCGCTTATGCGGTCTACCGAGCGCTTGACCACCTTTCGGCTCGAGTAAGGCCATCGGCCCTGGTCTCCAAGCGCCACCCTTCGAGACAAGTTGGAGCGGGTGCTCAGCTCTCTCGGTGTACACCCACCCCCAGGTCGCCGGTGGTTTCTGCAGGGATAAGACGAATGAGCATCCCGAAGACGATAGACCCGGAATCGGCATTATCACCCCCGGAAGGATGTCGGGATTGTCTCTCTCCCCATTGCCCATCAAGCGCTCTCTAATTGTGCGGAAGAGTGCCCCCCGGGATCCGATGCCTTGGCTTGCAGTGTTCATCCTGTTTTTGTCCCTGCTGGGTCGGCCGGTGTAGAAGTGCCAACTCTGTTCTATCCTCAGCCTCCAAGAGGCTTGACCTAGCACCGGGCCATCACATTGACATCAAGGAACAGCATGGCACCCGCATGGCTAAGCCTAGCCTCGCTCGACGTTGGCAGGGAGCTCCCTCCACCATTGCCTGTTGGCTGCGTCAAGGTGGAGTGCGTAGCGCCGACCACCGCGCTTGTCTCAGCCCAGAGGGCCTTCACGTGGGCCCTTTAGTGGTCCGATCGCCCAGTTAGGCCTATCTTTTCTCTTCTTTCTTTTCGGAACGACGACATGTACTTGGGAATCCGTATTCGCTCAGCTGAGACGCGCTGCAGCTGTCAATGTGCGCCATCTAATTTTTCGGAAGAATTCGAAGACGACTGACAGGCGCCATGGCAAAAGGCAGATGAGCCCCACCGAGCAAAAAGGTGACATGCCTCGAGCGATGGCTAGCCACCGATCCAGCAGTCATCCGCGCGGCGCCGCATATGTGGACTCCGTCACGCCGGACTTCCTCACCGGTGATCCCTTTCGGCAACCTATCACGGGGGCTCCCCGGAGGCACACGAAACCTCCATGCTCGCTATCCACATAGGCACTTCCATCCACAAGATCTACCCCCTTTCTTTCGATTCTCTGTTTTCGGCGCCCCCAACCATACGATCACAGCCCTCGCTTACTTTTTGGCTTCCTCGTCACCTCCCGCGCATGGATCGGGGTCCTGGGAGCACTGCCCGCCTGAATCGGGCGCCTGCTGGCGATAACTCATTGTCAGAACGTCCCTGCTTTGCTCAGGCTGGCTTGCCCACGCTACAAGGCTAGAGGATATTGTCGAATCTGCGCCGGAGTGGTATCCGTGTCTCTCCTTCACGGGGGTGGCGCCCGCCTGTCTTTGAACAATGAATTAAGAAACGCCTCCCAGAGGTTTCGACGATCAAGACGATCGCCCATGATGGGATTGTCAACGTCACTAAAGAAAAGCCATGCGTATGCTGTATCTCCTTACCCTCGCCCTCTCCTCTCTTTCCTCCCGATGGACCTAGACCCGTCCATCGAATATCGGGGTGAGCAAGTGCCGCATCTCCCCATTCCCACCCCCCCTTCTCTTCCTCGCGCTGCGTCGTACAAAGGAGAGAAATGGGCTCCGTTTTGGTTTGTGCTACGCGGGGAAGGGGGAAAGGGTGAGACGGGGGTTGGATGCAGGCTGACTGCTGTCAACAGAGGCAAGTCATCGGGCTACCGTGCCCCCATCCCATGCATCACCAACCCCACCTGTCACCACCCCCACCTACCGAGGCCACGGAGCACAAATGTGGTGGTTACCTTGCTCGGCCTGTCTACCCGGGGCGGAGCTCTGCCGCGCGACTCCAGGTTCCGTTGCTGACTTCTCACTTGGGTACCTCAGGTGTGGGCAACACAAGAACGGGGAAAGAGGGGAAGGACAGCTGTTGGGACTCTGTCCTCTCCTCGATCCCACCTGGGACTACTCCCCCTCGGCAGCTGAGACACAACCCCTCTGCTGCTTTCAGCGGCAAGGAAGAAGGAAAGAAATATCGGGCTGAACTCCATGGCGACTTTCTTTTTGGCTGGTATCTTGGATCGTCTCGGGTTGATGTACTGTCGATGACGCGACTCTCGGAACTTGTTCAGCTGGACATGGACGTGAACTCTGTATCCGTTCAGGTGGACATGGCACCCAAGTCTGTCAGTGGCAAGGCTAGGGAACTGAAACGAAAACCAGACTGGACTACAAGAAACGGGACCAACGCCCACCGTTGATGGGATGGTTGGACCATGGCGGTGCTAGACCACTGCCATTCTTTGGCTTGAGGCATGAGCAAAGAGGGCGGTTAAAGAAGGTTGGTGGCACAGACAGCAATCCCCAGGCATGTACATCCCAGGCGGGCAAGCGGCGTCATCGTCGAGCTGACGTCGGAGTGGCGTGAGGTGCATTGGAAAGCAACTTTGTGATACACGGGGAAATGTGCATCTCTTCGACGGTGACCATGGCAATACCTCGGTGAGCAAGACAGAACCCCCCCCCCAAAGACAACCTGGAAAGGTCCCTTCATCGCCCTTCCTAGTCGAAAAGAGAGAAAGGATGGAAACTCTGAACAAGGGAACAACGCGATAGGTCAGTTACCCGAGACCACAAGAAACCTGCCCATCTGTGATGAGGGGATTGGCAGGAGGAATCGAGTTGGAGGGATCAAAGTGCACTTTTCCCCTCGACACTGCCCCGCGTGCTCTCGATCGCGCGCGAGGATGTGACTTGACTCAAATGCCGTTTTGTAGTGGTTGTCTTCACCGCTAGAATGACAGGCCGAAAGAAAAAAAAGAGCAGAAGCTCGGATTTTGCCAAAGTTGCTTGCTGGTGGAGGCCCGGCGATGTGGCCCTCCCAGTGGCCTCGGTCAAGGAGACGGACGTGGTGGGTGGCTTTGCAAAAGACAAAACAGCATATCGCTGTGCCGGTGAGGCGAGCTCACTTCAAAGTGGAGAAGAGCTCTGTGTCGATAAAACTCCCCGGGTTAAGATCTGGAAGCAACGTTGACTGACGGACTGACTAACCGGCGGCAATCAAGGTATCTTGGGAATCGATCTCTGCCGTTCTCCTCCCCACGCTCTCTCTCTCTCTTGCATATGCCCGCCTGCATAGCTCGCATCGAGGGAAATAAAACCCCCAGCAATGAGAGACACAGCTGAGATACACCTACCTACCATAGGTACCCAAGCATCTCAAATAGCAACTGCTGCCCAACGAACGCGCGGGGGACGGGACCTCACCAACCCCATTGCAAAGACAGACGGCAACCCGAAGCCCGACCTCTATCCGACCGGGCGTCCACCATTCTAGAAGAACCATCTTCACCACTGAATAAACCAACTGCACAAAGGGCAACACCAGCCTCCCCTCCCCCCCCCTCTCCCCAGACCCACAGCCCGCGACTCTGCAAGCCGTGATGACTGTGACTAGGCCGCTGTGACGACCCGATCCAGTCCGTCACACACCCGGTACCAAACCAAACGGATTGCTGCCCGACCGACTGCGCGCGCCCGTGACGGTGACGGTGACGGTGATGGTTGACAGACATTGACTTGACAGGGCTGAAGTCTGATGGTGGTGGTGGTCATCTCATCGCCTCACGCATGTAGATGCGACCTTCTGCATACCTCCCTACCTAGGTACCTGGGTATATCAGCACTGGAAGAGGCGACCGGATAGCACGGTGGAGGTCAAGAGGTGGCCACGGCTGTGGTGATTGACCGCTATTTTGGCCTTGCTGTCCCGTGGGCCTGAGGGTGAAGCTCCGGAGCAGCGGGTATCACCTGAGATGATGTGGTGATGGCATGGGAAACTTGAACTGGGCGGCTGATGAAGGGAGAAGTTGATGGGTTGTTGCCGCGACTCCCGTAGGCGCGTCTCGCGTCGAGTTCTCCCAGCCTGGTGCTTGCTTGTGTCCCTCGTCTGGAGCAGGAGAGGGCATTGGTTGATGCCAAAGGTCTCAACTCAGTGGCCCTTGTGTGCCCCCGTCGCTGTAGCAGCAGCGGAGCAAGGGGGGCGTTTTCCTTAGGAGAGAAGGAGTGGAAGCAACAGGGGCAACGGCCATGCCCAGATACAGCACCCCATCCCAATTGCCCAACCCCTTCACTCCAAACAAGCCCACCAGCCACCCCTTTCTCCAAGTCAACAAACCCTCCGTCACCAGAAGGGTGTCCACCAAAGTAGACTCGACTGACAGGGAGTTTCCCTCCATCATTCATCCACAACCCATCCGCTCCACCACTCCACCACAATGAGAAATCCTTCGTCCTTGAGTCTCTTTGCCCCATGTGTCGTCCATCCAGAACCACCGAAACAGAAGCGTCAGTGGTTTAGTGGTAGAGTCCATCGTTGCCATTTGGTGCGCAAGCATCAGGTGTCCAATATTCGGTGGGCCCCGCGTTCGATTCGCGGCTGACGCAATAATGTCCTCTGAAGATGTTCCCTTCTTTTTGCTGGTCAGCCTGCCTTTGCCTCTGTGTGAGGGTGGTGCGTTTTGTTCGGGTTGCTGGTGAGGGCTGGTTTTGCTTGATGCCGGACGTCGGTTCGGTGTTGAACGACGGGGTTGGAGAGGTGTGTGCGAGCCGAATGTGGAAATATGTATGGTATTCCTCGTGGAGGATGTCCTTGTGTGATCTGGCATTGCCGCAGAGATGAGAGAGACATTGACGGAAACTTTATTCCCGGCTGGTATTAACTTGGTCTCTTGGAATAATATCGCGCATATCATACATCATCGAGCCTCCAAATGCCCCAAACAAAAGAAAATATTGCGTTTCGTAACACCCGCTCGGTCAACGTGCCCCCTTGGCACACCCGGCCTCGCTATTTCCCCTCCTCGTCCTCCTCCTTCTGCTTCAGCACCACCTCAAACGCACCACCCTTGGCCTTTGTAATCTCATACTTGCCACCCCACACCAGATCTTTGGCCACCAGCTCCCTCGTGCGGCCGAGACTCTCAATGGCGTCGATGCGCTTAATCGTAGCCTCGAGGTGCTCGCGGAAGCCGGGCTCAGCCACGATCTCCTTGAACGCAAGCTGCATGGGCACCGAGCTGGCGCGGACCTGGGCCGTCGACGTGATGCTAAACAGGTTCTGGCGGTCGAGCGCGCGGATGAAGTCGGCGCGCGTCATGATCTGCTGCGCAATGTGCAGCGGGAAGGTGGGTAGGACGTGGCCCGTCTCGGGATCGTAGGTGCTGTCCATGTCGGCCTCCTTGTCGACGAGGGCCGTGGCGAGGACCATGGCGGCGGCCTAGGAGGGCGAGAGGGGTCAGCATGGGGAGAGCGGATGATCGGAGAAAAGGAGGGGGCTTACCGCCCACTTTTGCTGGTCCATGACGTCGTCGTCCATTTCGCCGCCGAGGATCCAGCACTGGTTGAGGAACCACGTCTTTTCCATGCGGAGGATCTCATCGCAGGTTGCGAACATGTCTTTGCTCTTAGCGACGCGGTTCAGAAAGTTGAGCCGCCCGCCGACACGGTCGTAGACCTCCTCGAGCTTGGCCTCGTCGAGGTGGTCGCCAAAGTACTTTGTGCGGTAGTTTCGCAGGGCCTTCATGGCGTAGCTCTTGGGGAGGTCGGTCACGGAGAGCACCTCCATGCGGGTGGCGAGCTGCTTGAGACGCTCGTAGATCCAGTAGTCGTCGCTGTTGAAGACGATGGTGACCAGGTTGGCGGCGGCCCACTGCTCGGCCCGTTGCTGCAGCAGCTCGATCAAGTCCTTGCCGTCCTCGTCGTCGCGGATGAGGTGCATCTGGTTGATGATGAGGACAAGCGGCTTGCCGCATTTAGTGCGCCGCAGCAGGGCAACCTTTTCGAGCTTGTTCAAGGCGCGTTCAATATCGAGGAGAGCCGTGGTGTCGCGCGGCCCTCGCTCGCTGAAGTAGCCACCGATGTAGTCCTCGTGGAATTCGTAGTCCAGCGCCTTGCCCAGCCGGATGCGGAAGATCTCAAGGTCGGCATGGGCCTCGAGCATGGCGATGCCGTCGCCGTCAACCCGCTTGATGGCCTCGAGGAGCATGCTGCTCTTTCCGGTGCCCTTGTCGCCCAGGAACAGATGGTAGTGACCGCCCTGATCGCCGGCCACGATCTCGTCAACCGTCTGCTGCTCGGGACGTTGGACCCAGTAGTCGGCGGAGGCCGAGTTGGAGTGAGGGACGTTTCGGCCGATGGCGGCCAACTCCAAGACGGGATCACCGGGCTCAAAGGCGTTCATCATCTTCTTGAGGGCCATGTGTTTGTACCCCTTGTGGTAGACGTATGCAGTGAGGGCGAAGCCAGCGCCCAGGACGGCGATGGAGGCAAAGGAGGTGGCGGCCGACTCGGTCATCTTTCCCCAGAGGGAGGGCGCTTCATATTCGCCATCTCCGGGGGCTTCGCTCCTTGTTCGCCTGAAAGTTGGCCGGCCACCTTTTCATGTGTAAGCTTGGATACATTGAGGGACGCGAGTCTTGATGGCTCGAGAGGTGACGGTATTGAGGGCGAGGGCCACATGGAGGGAGGTGCATGCCGCGGTCGACGCAGGCGGGTCGGTCACCATGCGACGTGAGCTTGATCCACGTCCAAGGAGCCGGCGGACCTGGCCGCCTGGGACGGACCCGCGAACCGGCACGGTCTAGGACAAGGCCGCTCCAGGGATTGGGTAGCCATTGGCGGATGATTCGATGCTAGAGACCCCCCCCTAGTGCAAGTCGTACTTGGAGAGTTGATGAGGGACAGGAAACATCGATATCGGGCATTTGGTCGCAAGCAATGGGGTTGGCATGAGGAGAGCAGGTCAACATACCCGCTGGTGGTGAGGGCTTTTCCTCGTCTCGGAGGGCTCCCTGGCTGGAAAACGGCCGCAAGCCTAAAGGCTTCGGCAATTGGGGGCTCTGCGATGCCCTCATCCGGGAGTGACGTCGTACCAAAGAGCCCCTGACAACATAGGGGGCTGTCGCGGTCGCTACGCGACGGGCAGCCCCTTGCAGGCCCAGGTGGGAGAGGGTCATGGTATCTCGATCATTGAAAGGAGCACGACGACAGGGAGAATGAAGAATAACAGGAACTATGAGTGAGGACTCAATTGAACAGCAGGGAGAAAGGGAAAGCCAAAAGAATGGGCGCTGACTGGGGGCTTAAAGAGCGGAAGTCTGGACTTGCCAAGACGTGACGATGGGCATGGCGGTGTCGATGTTGGAACCTTTTTCTCCCGCTGCCCTTCCTTTTCAGCTTGCTCTGTCGTCGCGACTTGGGAAATGGAAAATGGGAGGCCATTGATTTTTTGGCCTTTGGCACTTGGTTGAATTGGTGACCCGTCTTGGCTTGGTGCTGTGGCCCGTGCAGGCTGGTGTGGAGAAGAGAATGGGGCCCGTGCCCCTAGCCCACCCCCATGCAGAGCCCCTGAGGTCAATGTTGACATTCACTTCCACTCTCGACACTGACGACGATGGAGATGGCGGATATCTCAACCACTTCACGTCGGAAGAAGAGAAAAGCAAGACCAGATACATTATCACGTATTTGCGTGCTACGGGCGCTATTTTTAAAAGTGCAGAGCTCCCTGCTGTGTCGGCCCCGTCCCTCAACGTGACCATCGCATGCCCCACGTCCAAGTCTCGAAAACCCCAGAAATCATCGCTAGCTCTGCCATCATGTCCCCGTTCTTGACACTCATGGCCAATCACCAATTGAGGAGGGGTGCTCAGACCTCGCCGGCAACCTCGCCCACCATCCCAAACCTTTACCTTGCCAGCGCCGGCCCTCCTTTTCTCCTCCTCTCTTCCTTTTTTTCTTCAGCAACAACGGACACCACCACCACAGCCCCCGTGATGCCGACCGCCATTGTCTGCTGCTTTGTAAGTATCATCCCCTTCATCGTCAGCTTCAAGATATCCTCCCCTGCCCAAGGCTTGATGCCCTCGTGATTGCGACTGCGAGTGCGACCGTGATGGCTTCTCGATAGCGACCGAGACCGCGATAGCCTCTCGTGAATCTTTCCGCCCACACCGCCCGAGCCTCCGACCGGAACCGCTACTCCGCACTTCATCCGTCCGATACTCCGCGGTTCTTCCCTTCGGCCCTCCTCTCTAACCTTCATCCACAGTCAATATACCGCTCGAGCTCCGTAAGTCCCCTCTGCCCTACGAGTACCCTCGGATGCTATTCTAGATAGCCTCTTTGTAGAATCTGGACGCCGTCCATTGACCTTCAACACCAACTGACTGTTCCTCTTCAGACCGAAAAAAAAAAAATCACCGCATCTCGTCGCTCTGCCGCCGCCGCCGCCTCCCTCCACCGCCGCCTCCCTCCACCGCCGCCACCTCCCTCCGCCGTGGTCGGCTCGTGGCCGTTGGCCGTACCGTCTCGTGAGTTTCCAGCGTCTCTGTCCTCTTCCCTCTAGGGCCCCAGCTGACATTTCGTCACCATCCAAAGTATCGGAAAGCTGCGTCTGGCGTTGTAAATTCTTGAGATAATCTGTCCACCAACAACCGGCTAACTAAATGTTCCACCAGCTCACAAGATCATTCTCCTCGGGTCGGCATCCGTAAGTTCTTATTCACCTCATCATGATTCTTCAAACCTAGCTGACAAGTGTGTGTCCAGATCATAACCACCACACCGCGCCCGCTGCTCGCCGCGCGTCGTCTGCTGTCCCGCGCCCGCCCTCACCGCGCTCGTCTTGTCTCGTGAGTCTTTCCGTCTTTCAACCTAGACAATCCCACGTGTTGCCGGAATCGTTCGTGTTGCCGGAGTCTTTCGTGTTGCCGGAGTCGATCAGTCAGTCGTCCTCTTGAGCTGCCTTTCTCTGTTCCCATCGGCCCAGTTTGCCATCCACCGGCACAGCCGCTTAGCTATCGCTCCCCTCACAACCCACCAACTCCTCTATCCCTTGCGCTGACCTTTGACTCTTCACGACCACGAGCTAACTCCCGCCCAGCAGAACCAAGATACCAAGTTTTCGTCGCGCTTCTCGTAAGTTCTCCGCTTTTCTATTTTCGTTTGCGTTCAGAACGTCGGCGCAAGGCGTCGGGGTACACCCTTGATCCTCACAAGGCGTTCCGTCGCATTTCACGGAGTTCTGTTGGGTGTCGGAGTTGACCGTCTCGTTGGATGTCAAAGTTGACTTTTCCCGTTGGCTGTCAAAGCTGACTTCGTCCGGTTTTGTTGTCGGGTCTGGCTTTGTCCCGTTGGCAACGGAGCTTAGAGAACTTGATGGCACATGCCGGTGAAGGGCAAATCCCATGCCCCAGCCACTAATCCTGATCGTCTGTCTTGTTTTTGTGACGTTTGCGATGGCAGCGTCTCATCCAGCTCAGGCACCCCATTGAGCCTGCGTCACTAAAGCTTCGTCCCCGGAGCCATGGTGGCATTGTCGGACGTCGTCGTCGTCATCGTCCGGGCTGTGGTCTCGACACTCCTGACTGGAAGATGCTGACCAAGATGAATAGAAGGTGGATGACTGCCCGAAGAGGACTACGTCGAAGATGACGGAGGAGGGGGAGGCAGAAGGTATGTCGCATTCCCTTGCGGTGGTGGGGAGAGGGCCTGGAACATGGCATCAGCTCGACACATCCTTACAACTTCTTATCTGCCCTTCTTCCAACCATTTTCTCGAGACGCATCCAATCCGCGCCAGATCGCCATTGCATTTTCCCCCTTGTACATGGCAAATGACTGACACACATCCCCGCTAGAAATACGCAACAAGAGAGCTGGCCGCATCTTCGGTGAAGTCCCCTTCGGCTTCATTCCGAGGAGCGGCTCGCCGACGCCGCCGATGCCGATGCCGCCGCCGCAGCCCCCGGGAGAGTCCTCTGGTGGCGCGGTGTCAGAGGCCTGCACGGTCTGGCCGCGGGCCCTGTCCTCTGCTTCGGCAGCGATCGGGGTCGCTGTATCGACGGACCGGCCTGTAACCCCGGTGCCCGTGGGCCCCTCTGGGGCGGGGGGCGGCGACGCCTCCCCTCCGGTGCAGTCGCACTGGAGCCCAGACACGCCGCCGCAAGCGACGTCGTTCCGGGGTCGGGTGGACAGGCTGAGGACCAAGGTGAGCAGCTAGAAGTTGCAATCCCGGTCCGCCAGCGGCAAGTCCACCGGAGACAAGAGAGCGGCGAAGCGCGCCGCATCGGGGGGATCCGGATCGGCCACAGCCACCCGGGGGAGCTCGAGCTCCTCCGCGCCGTTGGTCCCCGGATCCAGCGGGAACCAGTCGTCGATGCAGCCGATGGCGCTGCCCCGGCAGCGTCCGTCGCGTGGGGAGGACCCCTTTGGGCCTCTCCAGCCAGCCGCGCAGGGCCCTCTGCCACTGTCGTCGTCCAGCTGGACGCTCCCGCCCCCACCATCCGCCTCCTCACCCGTCGCCGTGCCCTCGCCCTCGCCGGCCGCAACGGGACCGTCGCCACCCACTACGCCTGTCGATCCGTGCCCACCACCGGGACAGGCGTATTTTGCGCGTCCTCGGCGCAAGATCAGCCTGTTCCCGCACGTGGACGACGAGCCGGTGGGTCCGGCGGTCCCGATGCGTCCGCGCTGGGACCTGTTGCCGGCCACTCCTCTGCCGCCACCCCCGACCCGTCCGCCGCCGCAGCCCCGCTCGCTGCGAGGGTTCCTCCCAGGCCCGTACGACATGGCGCCGGGGATGCTGCTGGGGAGCTTCGGCGCGTCGGGTTCCGCGGGCTCCGTCAGCTTGGCGTCGGGGCGCGCGCCGCCGCCGCAGCCTCGTCGGGTGTGGATGGGCAGGGAGGCTCCTCCTCCTCCGTGCCCGAGCGGGGACGCGCAGGGCCGGTCGTCGTCAGGCTGGGGCAGCTGGGGGAGCCGGTCGTCGGGCGGCGGGGTGACCAACTCGTTGTCGGCCTCTGCGGAGAAGAAGGACGAGGGGAAGAAGGAGGGGAAGAAGGAGGGGATGAAGAAGGAGGAGAAGGGGGGTGAGGAGGGTCGGTGAGAACCAGACACATAGGGGGGGAGGTTGGGAGGTGTTTTGTTTTGAGGGAGGGGACGTTTTCCGGGAACGAGAGGCATCAAGCACGGAGATGGGGGTGTTTTGCTTCAAGGGAGAGGTCTGTTTCGGGGATGAGAGGCGTCAAGGACGGAGATGGGGGAGTTTTCTGATTATCATTTTGATCATTGGGAGGCTCTTTTCTCTTTAGCATGGGGGTAAAAGTTTGGCTCTTTTCTGGTTTTGGAGGGTTCGGCACCATCACTGCCATACAATACAATTTGCATGGGTCGAACAGAGGCATGTCGGAGTACGATAATCACCTGTTTTGGGGGCTTTGGGGCCTGAAAAAGAAACGTTGGAGCACTGTCCCTTTTCTGCTACATACCCTGGTGCGATCCCGTTGGTCTGGTGCGTACCCTGTCCAGGCCGCAATTTATTCCCTCCACTGCAGCAGCTCCCAGCCCCCCACCCTCTCCAGGGTGCGCAAGCTGGATCGCGTCTTGTCCAAACTCCAAACTTCTGCAACAGCGTCATCCGCCTCGACTCTGCCATTTCTTCGCCGACAACTCTCCCGCAAAAATGGGAAAAAAGCGGAAATCCATTGCGGGGAATGGTCCCAGCGACGACCAACATTTGCCCCCGTCACAACCAAAATTCCCCGATCGAGACCGCCTCCCCACCTTCTCGTCCACCATGCCCCCACGACTGAACGCGCCCAAGTTGCCGGACCTCTCACGAACAATGGCCGCTACCCAGCCCGAGCAAGCCGAGAAGAAGTCGTTCAAAAAGAAGAAGAACAAGAAGCGCCGACCGGTCAGTGCCGACGAAGCCGCCCAGCCGCAAACGGGCGCCGACGAAGACGACGAGGCCGAGAAACAGGCTCCTCCGGCCATGAGGGAGAAGGACGCGATTCCGGACGTCTCGCCCGAACGGAAGCGCAAAAACAAGAAGAAGCGGCAATCCCAGGTGCAATCCGAGGTGCAATCCGAGGTACGATCTACGAACGGTGTTACGTACCCGGGAGTCGTTTCTAATCACGTCCAGATGGAGACGCTCGTCGAAACTGTACCGCAACCGAAGAAAAAGAAGAAGCACCGGCATTCGGAAGTGCAAGAGGAGGAACCGGTGGTTGAGCTCGCACCCGAGCCGATGCAGAAGAAGAAGCGACACTCGGAGCTGCCACCCGTTGAGGATGCCCCCATTCCAAAGGAACCTATGGGTCATGAAGACGAGCCGGCCGCTGACAACGCCGACCGGAAGCGCAAGAAAAAGAGACGTCACTCCGAGATACCGCCAGTTGAGGAGCTCCCCATCCACGAGGAAGCTGTTGTCGACTCTACCCCCGACCAGAGGCCCAAGAAGAAGCAGAAGAAGAAGAAGCGGCATTCTGAGGCTCAACTTGGTGACGAAACTCTCATCCATGATATGCTCGTCTTTCAAGCCGTCTTTCAGGCCGCTCAAGATGGGGAAGCACCTGTTGAGGCGTCACCCGAGCGGAAACGGAAAAAGAAGAAGCCGCATTCCGGAGCGGAGGGGGTACAGCTGGTCGAGGAGACGACGGCGCCCGAGCCAGCCATCATCGAAGTCTCGCCTGAACAGAAGACGAAAAAGAAGAAGAAGAGCAGGCGCCATTCAGCAGCAGCGGAGGCCCAACTACCCGAGGAACCTGTCGCTGAGGCCTCTAAAGAAGAGGAAGCAATTCTTGAAGCTCCATCCGAGCCCAAGGGCAAAAAGAAGCGGCATTCCGAAGTGCTGTACGTGGATCAATCTAATATTGAGCCGTCTTCAAAGTCGGAGCGAAAGAAGAGGAAGAAGAAGAAGAAGAAGAAGCAATTGGCAGATGAAGACAGTGCTGCTCTAGAGGACAGCCCTGAATCGCCACCTGCATTGAAGTCGACCAAGAAGAAGAGGGGCAGGACTGAGGACCCCGACCAAGAGCCTGCCACCTCGACCAAGAAGAGTCGGAAGCAAGCACCGCCTTCTGAGGCCGATGAGCTGGAGTTGCAGGACGCGAACCGGCCTTCTTTGCTCGCCAGTCATCTGAATGGCGACACCAGCGCCGTTGCCAGCCTCTGGGAGCAGCGGCTTGACAGACAGCAGACGGTCCCTGCGACCCAGCCGACGTCGACGGTGGACGGCGGCTACCTGTGGCCGCCGGCCGAAAGGGACAGCCCGGTGCTGCATGGTGACAGCAGCCCGTCGCGTCAGCGGGAGGAGTCGATCGATATGGCATCTGAAGCTGAGGACCGTGGCCTGCCCACAGGACGCCCCCAAATCGGCGAAGACCGCATGCATGTCGACAGCGTTCCTCGCATGTCGCCATTCGCGAACGATGACATTGAGTCTGTGGCTAGCGATGAGGAGGGCAGACCGCTCGGCAATCGGGCGCCCTCGATCGAATCGGACTCGGACCGCGTGCCGGATAGTCTATCGCCCGAGTCTGCCAATGCTGGATCCTCCGATGGTTCGCAGGATGCCGCGGACATTGAGATGCACGACGTCGAATCTGACCTTGACAACACAAGACAACCCGACGAGGAAGAAGTTTCCGCCACGCCGTACCCTGAGCCCCACATTTCGAGCACGGCCACGTCCACACATTCCCGTCCCACGTTCCGTCAAGAAACCGAGACGCCACCGCAGGAGCTGGAAGACGGGCATCAACGGGTCTCCTCTCCCACCACCGAAGATTCGCAGCCGGAACTCGATAACGACAATGGCCAACTTGGTGGGGAAGTGGCGCAACCCCCATCCCTGGAGCCCGTGCTCACGGAGAGGGCCAAAGGGAAACGACCCGTTCGAAAATTCAACCAAGAACCTGAAATGCTGCAGGATCCGGACGACGAGGCTCAAAAGGCGTCCTCCGCACCACGTCACGCCGCTCGTTCGGAACGGACGACGGACGTTCTCGACGTTGATGGTGGCAAGGATGATACCCCAGCCGCCACCTCCACGCCTGCGCCTAAGTCCCTCAAGACACCAAAGTCCCGCATGTCCATGGCGAGGAAGCCAAAGACCCCTTTCTTTGAAGAGGTGGAGGTCGAAAAGGAAAAGGAGACGGAAGCTGCGAACGCACAGGCTTTCGCAGAGCTTCCCGGATCCGAAGTCGCTGGGCCGAGCAGGAGTCGCCCCAACAAAAAACCCCCAATGAAGGACGATGCCAAACCGCGGCCAAAGCTCGGAGCCCTTGCCAATGGCCAATTGATAAAGGGCCCTATGACTGCTGACGAGGAGGTGGCGCTCAAAAGAGCGGTCGAAAACTTCCGCCAGGAAGAAGGCCTCACACCAGATCAACTCAAGGACCTGGTTCATGGCACCCCAAAAGATTGGAAGAAGGGGGACCGGTTCTCTCATCTGTGGACCCGGCTGTGGCCTTACCTCATGGATGCTTGTCCAGGCCGAACCCGCAAGTTTCTGATAACCAAGACGCGACTGAGGTTTCACAGGTTTGTCGCGCGCGGCACATGGACCAAAGAGCAAGAGGATGAGCTACTGGAATTGATCAAGAAATATCCCACAGCAAAAGGGGGGGAATGGACCAAGATTGGAGGCATCATCAATCGTTGGCCCGAAGATTGTCGAGAATACTGGCGGAACAAAGGGAACTGCAGGGACACCCGAAGAACCGACTACTGGACCGAAGACGAGGAGCAGATGCTGTATGAAGCTGTCCAGCAGGCTGTCATAAAGATCAAGGGGACCAGGGACTTTTCCGAAATCAGCGACAAGGGGGTTTCGGAGCTCGTGGACTGGATTCAAATCAATCTTGTGGGCATGAAAGGTGGCCGCGATCGTCTCCAGTGCTACAAGAAGTGGATTCAGTTCCGCCAACGAGGCCTGGTCCACGACGACATCACCTCGGTGATGCTGGCTGGGGAATCTTGGCGTCTTCTCCAGAAAGATCTGAAGACGATTACGGCAGACGACAAATACAAGATGGTAAAAGCGATCGCGGACTCCAACGTCTTGCTAGATGCCCGGGTCCCCTGGAAGAAGATCGAGGTGGACATCCTCGAGAACCGCTTCGAGCGCAAGGCGATCACCATGGCCTGGAGTTGCCTGAGGAATGGGGTCCCGGGTGAAAAGGACATGGGGACAAGGGTGTGCGCAAAGTACATCCTCGAAAAGTACGAGAAGGAGGGCGTCTTTGCCGAGGTGGGCATGAGTGAAGACGACATCCTCGACCCAACGGAACTCCCCTCGGAATCAGCTTCTCCTGCCGAGGGCGAGAGCGCCCCGCCAGGAGCCGAAATCCCCGGCATTCCGATGACGAGGCAAAAGTTTTACCGCACGCCGCGCGTCAAGAAGGAGGCAGGCGAGTCCAACAACCTAGCCTCCATCCCACAGAAGCCAAAGCCCGCCACGAAGCCCTCCCCCAAAGCCGCCAAACCCTCCGCCCCGACCAAGGCCAGCACCCGCACTTCCACCGCCCGCAAGTCCGCCCGCTCTGCGGAATTCGCGCGCGATAGCGACACAGACGAGGTCCCCGAGAGCGACCAAGAGGACGTCTCCGCCGCGCCCCGCGAGCCGAGCATCGATCTGGGCCTGGACGCATCCCGCACGCCTGTGCCTAGGACGTACGGCGGCAGGATCAAGACGGTGGCCAGGCGCACGGTCGTCGTCGACTCGGACGAGGAGGACGCTCCCTCTGGCGAGTCTAGCCCCGCCAAGAGGACAAGGTCGGCGAAGCGCAAGGCCGCGGTCCTCGTCGACGAGGACGACGAGGATGTGAAGCCGCCTCGCGAAGAGTCGCCCGCGCCGCCGGTCAAGAGGAAGAAGACGTACAAGCGGAAGCGCAATGTCGTCGAGGAGGAGGACGACGAGGAGCCGGAGGTGCGTCCTTCGCCCTCTGCTACCCGCGAGGTCACGCCGTCTCAGAAGAAGCGCAAGACTCGGGCCGTGACGGTTGGGGATTGGGAGGCGCCGGTGGGCGTGCCGCTGAGGGCGCTGAGTATGATGAGTAGCGACATGGATGACATGGAGGACATTCAGGCGACGTTGCCGTCTTAGTAGGGGGTGCAGAAGGGGTTGGGCGAGGGGTAAAGTGGATGGAGTAGTCTGTTTGTACGACGGCTACTGACAGATGAGGAAAATGGTGTCGGGAAGGGGAAGGGATTATTTTTGGTTTGTTTTGGGACCCAGCGCGACGGCGTCATATGGTCGCTTTCCATCGTGTTTAATGTGGTTTTGAGTGTAGCTGAGCATCAGCAGTAGCATTGTGAGCATATTGATACCCTGAATCAGATTGTGTGCCTGTATCATTCCCCAACTCCTCGTCTTGATGATCGCCCTTCCCATGATAATATCCTCCTGACACAATCCCCTCCCCACCCATATCCCTCACCCCCCCCTCAACCTCTCCACCAACCCCCACGCCTTCTCCGCCCTCACGCTATCCCACCCCGCATACCTCCTCTGCACCCCCAACGCCGCAACCGCCACCTCCCTCGCCACCCCCGGTTCCCCCCTTCGGCCCCCTTCTCCGCCAAAATCCGCCAGAAATCCCCCAGCTGCGCCATCAGCCCCTCGGCGCGCGCCAGCGCCTCGAGCTCCGCCATCGCGTCGCGCATGTCCCCCTCCCCCGCATCACCGCCGAGGATCTTGTCGACGCGCCGCCGTCGGACGTCCGACTCGGCGCGCACGCGCACGGGAGAGGTGCACAGGGCGCAGGTGCAGGTGAAACCCCAGTTCTTCATGCGTTGGGAGCGGACGAGGGAGGGGAGGTTGAGGGGGAGGTCTGTGGGGGGGTTAGTGAGGGGGATTTGTGGGGGAGATGGGGGAGGGGGGGGGCGGGTGGCGTACAGCTGTGGGTGAGTTCTTCGCCGGGGGCGATGTCGCGGTAGGCGACGACTTCGAGGGCGAGAGTACGCTGGGAGAAGCGGGTGATGCAGCTGGGAGGGGGGGGAGGGGTCAGTGTTGGGTTCGTTGTGAGGGAAGGAAGGGGAGGTGGGGGTACTTTGGTTTGCAGTTGTGGTTTAACCTCTGATGTATTGTTAGCGATGTCCTTAGCAGGTTGGAGGGGGGGGGGGGTATGTACCGCTGCCTCGGGAAAGAGACCCGTGTGGTCCACGCCCGCGATCGACACGAAGAAGCCATTCGTGATAAAGATGTCGTCGACGATGAACTTGTCCCCGCCCTGCCTCGCCATCTGCAGCAGCCGGGCCTGGTCCTCCGCCGGCAAGCGCTTCGCGGCCTGGATCATGACGGGAACGGCGGCGTCCCGGTTCCACGGGCTGGGGTCTCCAATCTTGATCATGACGGGGAGCTCGACGAGGACGCTCTCGCCCGCGGCGATGGCCCGCGTGGCCACCATGCCCAGCGACTTGCCCGGTATCTCCTTCACCTCGTAGGGCAGCCGGGGGTCGCCGGCAAGCCGAGATTGGCGCTGCTTCTCAAGCCAGGCGATGTCGGGATCCTGGAAGGTGCTGGAGAGTTGGGCGGCGACCACGGGCGTGGTGATGATGCTCATGCCGGGGCCGCCGCGGAGGCTCGACACGGTGAAGGTGCACAGCTTGCTGGTCACGACTGGGTCCAGCGAGCTGACGCAGATGGGGGAGAAGCTCCATTGCTTTCGTTTCGAGGAGGCCGTCTTGTCGTCTACGGTGGGCGGGCATGTGATCTGGTGAGGAAGCGGATTCAGGGGACCAGCCGGGTTGTTCGTGCAAGACGAGTTGGCGAGGATGACATGGGCTTTGGGGTACCCGTTAAATGTCCCTCCGCGGACCGCCGCAAAGAAGAAGAATATGAGCAATGGGCTCGACATGGCGGCTCTCTACTGAAGTCTGGATGGGGAAGAAAGGGGAGAATCATGACGACGAGTATGGCTCCCTCTCCCTCTCCCAAAGTCGGCCGGCGGCCAAGGCTGGTCGGGCCACATCGACTGTATCCCTCGAGACCATGATGGACAATGGGGTCAGGAAATATTCCACACGAGTCCACCCACCCAAAACATTTGCCCGTATTTTCAGCAGGGAGCGGCTGAGTGGCACTGGCTGAGAGCAGGACCACGGCTGGCATATTGGTGGTGAGGCGGCTGCTATAGTGAACCGGCTAATGTTACACAGCAGCCCGAGAGCCTCAGCGGTTTCAAGCTGGCATGGCGGGCCATGATTCGACGAACCGCCGGGACGGGTGGTGATGGTTGTTGGGGAAGACGGGAGCCGTGGATGGTGGTTGTCTTGGCCGATGTCGTCGACGGAGAATTTATGGGGGCCCAGGGGGGTCCATGGCCCAGCGGGCACCGGAACAGTTCGTGCCCTGTCATTAGGTAATGGCACGCTGCGAGGCAACTGATGGGCGCTCTCCGCTGGTGCCCGACCTCTCGCCTGTTCCCGCGTCCTGCAGCCGAAGGAGAGGAGCCAGAGGAGAACTGGAGAACCACTCTCCCTCCCTGCCGTCGAGCATGTCTTGTCGCCCCGGCGCATGCCGATCGCACGGCTGTTTCCTTCCGGACGGCTGAATTCAGTTTTGGGCAGACACGCTCCCAAGAAGCATCCTTTCCCGGTCGCGCCCCGCAACGCCACGACGACGAACCATGGGCATCATCAAGAAGACGTTTTACACGGGCGTGCTGACCGGCGCCAGCGTGCTCGGCTACTTGGGCGCGACGACGACGCTCATCACGCCGCTGCCCAACGACGACCCTGTCTGGCGGTCCAAGAGCTATGCGCGCGTCAATGTGCACCGCAACGCGGCCATGCACGACGTGGCCGTCAAGCGCATCCCGCTCGACAAGATCAAGCCGTCGCTGCTGCAGAAGGACGGCGACCTGACGCTCGAGTTTTGTCGCTCGGTCTGGGGAGGGCTCGGTACGTGGCGGCGTCGAGGAAGAGGACCGATTGCCGGCGACTGACGCGCGACTTTGGACACACAGGATACCGATTCCAGCGGAACTACCTGGCGCGGAAATACCAAGGGGCGGCGACGGCCAAGCAGCTGTGGACCGCACAGCAGCTCCGCGAGTCGACGTACGAGCGTGGGACGCAGCTGACGGACCACTTTGAGGTCATCGAGAAGACAAAGGCGGAGATTGTGGTGCGGTGCGGCGACAGCCCCCGAAACGCAGGCCCGCGTCCGTCCGACGGACTGTTCATCATTGGGACCCATGTGGACAAAGCACGCGGCGAGGTGGTGCTGGAGCTCAAGAGCGTCTTCTTCGACAGCAGCCGCAAGACTGAGGGCATCCACTCATCGGTGCCATCGTGGATTGAGTATCCGCATCGGTGGTACTCGAGGCTGCTGTTGGAGACTGCCTCCTGGAACTTGACGCGGTGATACCCGGGCACCCTCTTGCGACCCTCTTTACCCCCCAACTCAACAAAATAGGTGAAATTGATCTTTGAGCGACGCCTTTTCTGTCCCATGATGTGTTGACTGAACGTTCTTGGGGAGGATTTTCGACAATTTTCGAGATTTCCGTAATGCCGTGGCAAGCCGGGTGATCAGTGCGGGGACTGCGTCGGGTCACTCGATTATCATTGTCTCCGCAAAGTCAAGGCGTGTCGAGGGGGCTTCACTGTCCCACATCGTTCGACGTCGTGCTGCCTTTACATCGGGGAGAACGGTGAACTTGATCAAGCCGACAACTCTATCGATTGGATGGTTCGCCCGACTCTCAACGTGCCACCCTATCGAGCTGCCCAACCTCAATTCCTTCTCTGCCTCACCTTCTCAAGTGGGGGAGTCCAACCTCCCTTCCAATGCTAGGACGGACATCTGTCCCTTTACCCATCATTGCCTGAAGCGCCTCCCTCCAAGAACCAGCACCTACACTGGACAAGATGAATCAAGATGCGGCCAGCAAGAGCAAGGGCGACGGCTCCGTCAAAGACGACAAGCATCACCATCCCCTCGGCCCTCTTACCGGCGCCGAGATCATCCAAGCCTCGGATCTGGTCAAGAAATGCTGGGGCAACACGGCCTTGCAGTTCAAGGTCATCACCTTGCAGGAACCCGTCAAGACAGAGCTCATCCCGTACCTTGCTGCCGAGAGAGCTGGAGAGCCAACCCCTCATATCGACCGTCGAGCCTTTGTCGTGTATTACTTTCGAGGCACTGTCCGTCCCGTTCTCCCCTGACGTACAACTCTGGTCCTGACGCCGGTACCGATGTAGCATATTCTCCACGAAGCCATTGTGAACCTCAGCCAAAGCATTTTCGAGCGCAACGTCAGGCACGGCCCCTTTACCCACGCCAATGGAGACGCTGAGGAGCTCGCGGCCATCGAGGAAGCCCTCCTCGCCCATCCAGACGTCCAGGCCGAGATTTCCAAGCTCCAGCTTCCACAGGGCAGCGTGGTGGTTTCTGACCCATGGATATACGGTGCCTCTTCTCCGACCTGTCCCGGGTGATAGGTACTAACATGTCTTCAGGCTCGGATGGTGTAAAAGACGGCCACTTTTACGACGACAAGCGTCTCATGCAATGCTTCCTTTACATGCGAGACCCCAACAACAGCTCCGAGCCCGACAGCTGCCACTATGCCTTCCCGCTCCCCATCTCTCCCGTCATAGACCCGACCACGCTGAAGCTGGTCCGCATTGACATTCTTCCCACCGGCCATGATGCCAAGGTTGAACCAGTGAAGCCATGGCAACATGTCCCCCCGAACGAGTACATTCCCGAAGCTCAGCCTGCACTTCGTGCTGACCTGAAGCCTTTGCAAGTCGTCCAGCCACAGGGAGCCTCGTTCACCGTTGAGACCTTTTCCGAACTTGGCCGGCTCATCCGCTGGCAAAAATGGGACCTCAAGGTCGGTTTCAACCAACGCGAAGGCATGGTACTCTACGACGTGCACTACGACGGCCAACCCCTCTTCTACCGTCTGTCTCTCTCGGAAATGTCTATACCCTACGCCGACCCACGGCACCCTTTCCACCGTAAAGCCGCCTTTGACTTGGGAGATGTGGGTGCCGGCATTATGGCCAACAACCTCTCGTTAGGATGTGACTGTCTTGGGTCCATCTACTACATCTCGGGTACCCTCACCGACAGCCACGGTCAGCCAGTCGCGATGCCAAACGTCATCTGTGTTCACGAGCAGGATGCTGGCATCCTCTGGAAACACACCAACTACCGTACCAACCGCGGCGTCGTCGTCCGCAACCGCGAGCTGGTGCTGCAAACTATCCTGACAGTTAGCAATTACGAGTACATCCTCTCGTTCATCTTCAACACGGCAGGCGATGTATCGTATGAAGCACGAGCCACGGGCATTCTCTCGACCCAGCCCGTCGACCTCAACCTCGCCAAGATACCTCACCCCTACGGCACCGTCGTGCACCCCGGTGTCCTCGGTACATTTCACCAACACTTCTTCTCGCTCCGAATCGACCCTATGGTAGGCGGACACGGAAACGCTGTCGTCTACGACGAGGCCGTCCCCCTGCCCCGCGACCCTCAACTCAACCCCCACGGGGTCGGCTACACGGTCCAAAAGACGCCCATCCCCACGTCAGGCGGTTTCCACCTGGATCCGATGCGCAATCGCGTCTTCAAGATCATCAACCCCGCCAGACACAACCCCATCAACGGCGCCGCCGTCGGCTACAAGATCATGGTGCCTCCCATGCAGCCCATGCTCGCCGACGCCGACAGCTTCCACCACAAGCGCGCCGAGTTCGCCGACAAGAGCGTGTACGTGACGCGCTACGCCGAAGGGGAACTCTACGCAGGCGGATTGTACACGAACCAGAGCCGCGGCGGGGCGGGCGTGCGCGGCTGGGCTGATCGCGGGGATGCGCTGGACAAGGGGGATCCGGTTGTGTGGTTGCAGTTTGGCATCAACCACGTCCCGAGGACCGAGGACTTTCCGGTCATGCCGGCCGAGACGATAAGGGTCATGCTGAGGCCCGTCAACTTTTTTGAGAGGAACCCGGCGATCGACGTGCCCCCGGCGACGCAGGCGTTTAGCGGCAGCGTTGGGTTGAATGAGGAGAAGGGGGTGGAGGGTCAGTTGGGGGGGTTGACGCTGGGCGGGGAGGGGGGCAGGCGGTGTGGAAACTGTGCTTCGCGTTGAGGTGGCTCGGTTTTGGGTCATCCGTGACGGTTTTGCTTTGCGATATTGGATGGAAATGAACTGGGGCAACAATTTCAGAAGGCCAGTCCAAGTACTCAGTGTTGAGACTCTCTTGAGCAAACTCGAGGGTCGGGCATGCTGAAGCACGAGGTGATCTTGTCGTGTCCTCGGGACTGTTTCTTTTTGTTTACCGCACCAAATGGTCTCTAGACTGAACCGAAAAGTTGTGCAACCAAATATCTGAAGCGGCGATGTTTGAGCAGATATGGGAATGTTTGAGCGGATATGGGAATGGAGCTTAGGCTTTGCGAATCATGGATGTTTGAAAAGGCGAGGTCTTGAAAAGCCCATGTTCCGGCCCCCACGATATGTGCTGGTTCGGGGTCCCCGCGGGGTACCACAGCGTGCATTCCGGGCCTGTTCATTGGCCCGAGTGCTGCTTTAGGCTGCCCGACGTCATCTGGTCCCGCTATCAAGGCAACCGTCGCTGGCTCGCTTCGGGCGTTGGTCGCTCGCTGGAAGACGCCAAGTCGTCCCACGTTGTCTTTCATCGCGTCTGTCCCTGCATCCAAAAAAAAACCCCCAAGATAACCTCCCACCACGACCTGCCAACTGCAAGACGCAGGCCGCTTGATTTCCGATCATCGCTTTGCCACCCACGGCTAGCCCAAGCGACCGCCTTGACAACCGAGCGCAGTAGGCCTCAGCGCAGATTGACAGAGCCCCCAGGCATACCAGCCCAGGGACCGACCTTACACGGACGACCTTCGCTCGGCCCACCACTCGAGTCCTCCTCATACGATCCGACAACCCCCATCCGAGCAGTAAAGATGTCGCAGTCTTCGTATCCCACCCTCATCAACATGCCGCAACCGCCCTCGCGACCAGACACCCCGTCAGAGGCACCGTGAGTCGTCGCCACCTCCCCTCTCCCTCCCTAGATCCATTTGGCACCCCGCTGACCACTCGCGCTCACCTCCAGGGGCACCCCAACCAGCACAACCACCTCCCTCTCCGCCCTCTCCACCACCGCCATCAAAGACGGCCACCGCGGCCAAGCCCACGGCCACCCTGCCACCACCTACCGCGCCGGTCACCAACACACCCTTTCCTCCACCAGCCTCGAAGCCGAGCGCGCCGACCGCATCAGCCGCCTGACCGGCCTCTCCAACGTCTCGGCCCTCCGCAATACCCCCGTCTACCCCTACAGCAACGCCGGCTTCGTCCCACCGCCGTACAACAATCCCTACCACACCCAACAACAACAGCAACAATACCAATACCACCCCCACCACCCTCAACAATATCCCACGGCTGGTGGCGTCCCGCACATGCTCAACGGCGTCAACCTCCTGAACCCGCCTCAGGCCCCCCTCACCCCCGCCTACTTTGACACGGCCGGCCAGCCCGTCGCGGCCACCAAGCTCTCCACCGTCGGCTCCGCCAGCGCCACCGAGTCGGTCGCCGGCCGCACCAACGACAACTCGTCCCCGTCGCCCTCGTCGCCCTTTTACGACGGCAGCAGCAGCACGCGGCGCGACGCCGACGAGGACGACGACGTCGCCATGCGCGAGGACGGCGGATACGAGGAGGACGAGATGCTCTCGGACCGCGACCGCGACGGGGAGGAGGACGACGACGACGGGAGCGCTAGCCTCGTGGGGTTCGGCGAGGGCGCGGGGAGCACAGTGAGCGGGCCTATATACCAGCGGCGGCTGCAGCGGGTGGGGGAGGGGTCGGCAGCGAGCGCGATGGCGAGCTGGGGGAGGGGCGAGAGGGGCGGGAGTGGGCTGGGGCAGTCGTCGTCGTTGCGGATGGGGATCGGGGCCGGGGAGAATAGCAGCGTGGCGGGGAGTGAGGGCCGAGGGGGGGATACGCCGGTGACGCAGGCGGCGCTGCAGGAGAGGAGGGAGGCGCTGATGATGAATGGGGTCGCGCTGGATGGAGGGGGTACCGGCATGGGAGATGGTGAATTTGTGGATACGTCGACGAGAGGACCGGTGCCGATGGCCCCAGTTGTGCATCAGGCGAATGTCAGTGCGATTAGGGAGACGCAGCAGCCAGGGTCGTATCAGCAGCAGCAGCAGCAGCAGCAGTGGCGTTCGGCGGCCGAGCGTATTGTCGGCGAGAGGTTGGATGAAGGGGAGGGGAGACCCGGGGTTCCGGCGCTCGGGAGACCCGCTGCGGCGGGAGAGGGAGGGCAGAGGCTGGGACAGTTTTATTTTGAGGAGGGGAGGAGGTAGTCGTCTTGAGCTACGATCGTGTGTGTTGTTTGTCGTGTTTGCGTATGAGCGCTGATGTTGTCTACAGGATGGGGGACTGGAGTACGCGAATGGGGGGGAGGGCCCAGGGGGCTTTGGCATTGGTAGACGAACAGAACATGCCGCTTGCTGGAGCTGATTAAGACACTTAAAGTCGTCGACATAGCGCTGAACTGGTTTCTGCTATTCGTTTGGCGCGTGACCTCTCTTTCTCGGGATTTCGGAGCACGGACGGAAATAGGCGGAATGCGGACAAGCCGACAGATGGGACGAATGGTCGTGTATTTATGACACTATTATCATGATGGCGAAAGTGCTATGCCGAAAGTGAGGTCGGCGACAGTGACGAGAATTCGGCGATCCCGCAGAATGTCAAGTCTCTCAGCGCCTTCAAGACATCGCCCGAGAAGAAAATCAAGGCTAGGTTTAGGGTATCACGATAACCTCGCCTCGAACAACAACCTGGATATCTACCACCATCTCGTTCTACCTTGCCTTGCGTCCAGATGCCTATCAACACCTTCCGTTCAATATCCAAAAGTCAAAACACATCACCCGAGACATCACCGCCCCCGAAAAGGCAGATCTGGCTCAATTTCAATTTCCTCAACGCTAAAAACCACGGAAAGACTCGCGACGAGAAGAAAAAGCAACCCTGACTCCATGCGCCGTACTGAACCCTCAACGCAACGTCCTCCCTCTCCACGGAAGACCCGCCGACCCAAGTCCCTTGGGCCTTGCTAGTCGAAAGGCACAAGTCTCTCACTCAGTCTCCATCTCCCTCGCCGCACGATTCAACTGCTTCAGCACGGGATGGACCTTCGCGACCTTCAACTGGTCAATGATCTCGTTGATAACGGTACCATCGCCAATGTCGAACGTCTTGGTGGTCGTCAGCCAGTACTCGAGCGGGCCGCGGTTGTGGTCGAGCGCGACAGCCAGCTCGGCGCACCGCTCGGCGCGCGTGTGCTCATGGTGCATGTTGACGTGGTGGCCGACGAGCTTGGACGTGTCGCGCAGCGGCCACTTGCAGGGCATGGCCGGGTGGCGGCCGGCGCCGGCCGCCATGTACTTGGGCGACAGGCAGAGACGGCACATCCAGTAGCCGAGGCGGGTGACGATCTCGTAGCGCTTGAACTCCGAGGGGGCGGGGTTGGAGGATGCGGTGAGGGCCAGGCGGGGGGTGGCGAGGCGGGGGCGCTTGTGGGCCGGGACGGTGTGGTCGTCGGGTTCGTCCTTGAGGGGGTCGTTGTCGCCGTCGGACGGGTCGCCATCGTCGCCGTCGACGTAGTGGAGGGAGGCCCGCTTGGTGCCGGCGGTCTTGGGCTTGGAGGGGCTGCCGGGGACGGGGGTGCTGGTGTCGTGGGCGGTGGCGGCAAGGTGGCCGTTGTTGAGGGCGGCCGCACTCGACTGGCCACCGTTGGTCGCGGATCTGTAGGCGGACGCGGCCAGCGAGGCGGCGGCGGCGGTGACCTTAGCAGCGCGGCCACGGACGGGACCGGTCTTGACGGTGAGCAGCTCAGTACGGTGACGGGCGGCTCGAAGCTGGTGCATGAGATCGAACTGGCGGATCCTTATCGTGCGCGTCTCTTGAGGAGTGAGATTGTCCTCATCAAGCAGGGCGGCGCAAAAGTTCTGGTCCATCTCGTAGGCCTCAATATCCTCCTGCAGCTGACGCATGGTGATTTCCTCGAGGCTGAGGTGCTGCGAGATGCTAGCCTTGGCAATGTTGCCAGGGGCGTTCTTGGGATGCACAGGGATGGCCCTGGGCTCGATCAAGACCAGAGACCTGTCGGTGCCATTGGTCTGATTGTTAGTATTGACTTCGGCGGCGACAGCATCGGCAATCACAGGGACGGAAGCTGGGGCAGCGCTGAAAGCCACAGCGTTCTTTGCCATGACGCTGGTGTCAATGGGTTGGTCAATCGTCGAGTGGCAGCTGCCAACATCCATATCGGCGTCACTCTCCTCGCTATCGGGAACATGAGCAACATTACTCCGTCGAGCAGCGGGACGGCGAGGCCCGCCAACAACAATGCTGTTGTTATTGGGCGACGACATGGTGTGGTCCTGAGAGATTGGTTGTTAGCAACCGTCTTATTGTGCTAAGTGACGTCGATGCCCGGAAGTTAAGAGAACTAGGAATTTCGGGGAAAACCGCGGCGGTGCGAAAATTGACACTGTCAATCCCTCTGACTATTACAAACTCTTGCTTGTGGAGGTGATGAACTAGGTGCAGAGGAAGGGGAGAGAATGGAGGCTGGAAACGAGTCCACCGTGACGTCAACATACGAAAAAGAAGGTCAAGGTTCAAAGATGTGACCGTTCGCTAAAGGAAATAAATCGGAATCGATCTAGAAAGGAAGAATAGAGCCCCCGGGAGGGCTCGCGTAGCGCGGTGAGGGTGGGCGAGGACGGTGAGCGGTGAACGAGGTACGGAGAGCAAATAGCGCTTCTCACTCTTGGTGTTGTGTTTGGGAAAAGAAAGAATCTCGGAAAGGAATTCAAGGGAGCCAAATTTATATTCGAGGACACGACCAAGAGGGCGCCAATCGTTCGCCCGTTGGTGAATATGGTCACGCGGTAGTGAACGACAGTGGAATCGGTGTCGAAACAATCGCTAGAAAATAAAGGTGCCAAAGTCGGTAGTGAATAAGAGTGGAGTCGGTGTCGAAGCCGTCGCTAGAAAACGAAGGTGCGAAAATCGGCGGAGCGAAGACGCCGGCCCGGCGGGGCAAATAGGACTTGTGAGTTCAGACGAAAAGAAAACTCAGGGGGGTTGGGATGAAAACCCAGGGGCCTGTTTGGTAAGGGGCAGGACTGGAAATGAACCTGGGGGCAGAACCGGCATCGACAGCACGATAAAAGAACTCAACATTCAGGATGTGTTTACAACTTGAGATGTTGGAATACGATGCGTGTGTGAAAATCATCCAACTTCGTAGAGTGCTGGTAGTCGGCCGGCTGTGAGAGTGATGACAGGACTACTGTACTAAACTGTGGGCTTCCACAGGGTGAAAACAGGACACAAGACTGCCAGTATAACACCGACTCCTACGGGTGTTGCTCTCGAGCCGTCGAGCAAAGTACTCGGGTAGAAAGGGGCAACAGGGAGTACAGGGAAGGGGAGAAACAGATGGGAATTTAACAACAGAAGCAATACAGATACTGAACTTCCCAAGCACCTGGAAAACCAAATAATAAAAACAAGACGAGAAGAGCCAGATATGCAATTCAGGGGTAGTTTGTCAACAACTGTTGAAATCAAAGAACCTCTTAGAGGTGGTGAAGGCCGGGTCGAAGAGACTTGGGGGAGGAGAGGATGGACATCTTGTCCCTTGCGGCGCAATGTACGGATCGTACCGTGCTTGTAGTGGTGTCGAAATGAAACTGTCGGAAAATAAAAACAGCCTGCTCCCCCAAAATTGAAACTCACCGAGGCCCGACAACTTGTCTCGAGGCCCCTACCCCTATTCAGCGAGCCTCCGGGAAAGGAGCAAGTCGCTCGTGAGAGGATTCTGATAGCGGGCAGCATTAGAAAGCACAATCAAACTTACATTGTTCTCTTCGGTCGCTTGTCGGCTGTTTTGGGGTTTCTGAGGCGGAATGATTAATTGCGGTTCTCTGTTGATCGGACTCTGTCGATTGAAAGAGACGAGGAAAGGGGTGCAAGAAACGCAGGAACTAGTGAATTTGGAGGCCTGAGGAACAAACTTACCGGACTTGTTGGGACACGGATGATTATTGATTTTCGCTTGCTCGACTGGGGCATGGCTGAGAAAGATGGAGGCTGCAGGAAGCGTTGTTTGAGTCGCCTGTGAATAAAAGGTGGGTGAAAAGGGGTCGTCGCGGTGCAGAGATGGCGATGCGGTGGGTGATGAGGATTTGGCGATGATGGTGGCGGGTGCGACAAAATGGAGTGGAAAAAAGAGGATGCAAGGGGGAGAAAAAGTTTGGGAGCACCAGAGGCTGGAGAAAAAAAAGGAGCTTTGTCGCTCTCCTTTCTTGTGTTTTTCCGCAGCGGCCATCCCCACATTTTTGATGGAATGTCAGGGTGAGATTGGTCGCCGGGGGTTTGGCGAGGGATGTGGTGGACTAACAGGGAAGGCCGTGGCCCACGGGGTATTTTTTTCTTAGGCCCTCGACTCCCTAGTGCCCAGGTTTCAACCGGTTGTCCGCATCGAACAAAACCGGTCAGCCTAGTCACACCTGCTGCTGCTATGGTTCCACTCTGATGCGATCTACTCGTCTTTCCCGACAAACAGGCATCCCAATCCCCCTCCGCTTCCTTTTTGGTCTTTTCGTCGCCCGAATTTCTAACCTTTTCGCATTCCCTCCTACTAGTATTCCGTATTTGATACTTTTGATTCTAAGACCTACCTAGAACTCAACTTTCAAGATTCTATCACGGTACATGGATAGAATTATACTCATTGACCCCGACCATTGTATTCGCTCCAGCTATTGTTTGATGATCGGGCAATGTGGGAATGGAATCATCGAGATTAATCCTTCTGCACGCCGTGCGGAGAGGAAGATGACCGCTCCCTCGCATTTGCATAGTTGCGGCCTGTACACGGCAAGATCACGGACAGAAAGGCATTTGTTCCTGTCACTAACTTTGATTTTGGATCGTGCCATCATCCATCCGACTAGTCACCCCTGGCAGACATGCCGAGATAGTCTTGATGATCCGGCGTCCATTCCCAAACTTGAAGCCAACAGAGTCTCACAAGGTTGTTTGTTGCATCCCTCACAGTGACACAGCCGCAGTCCCGGGTCTGGCAATCAAAGAATGGACCCAAACATCACTGGCAAGTGGAACTCGTTGCCAAATAAAGGCAAAAGGTCGTCTCGTTAACCCCAGTCACCCAAGACTCAACTTGCAAGCCAATAGATCATCAGACCGCTGCCCGGGCTTCCTCCAAGCGGTATCGACACTCAAGCCTTGCGTTGCATCGAGGTCTGTAATAACAACTGCGATCCCTTCCACCCCAGAAACGTCCACAGTAGTAGGTGGGACGCAGTGCTGCTGGCAAAATCAGATTAAAATCACTGCTTCTTTGCACAAACAGATGGCTACGTCGACGCTATCTAAGTCGGTATCAACCAGTCCGACGTAGCTGAGAAGGTCTGACAGCAACTCAAACGGTCATAGCCCCCTCAGTTTTCGACATGGGGACTCCGAGTCCGGTTCCAGTAGAAATAAAACCACGATCTCACCGTAGGGTTTTGTATCCCCTGACCTTACCATTGAAAAGTCCACCCATTTCATGATGTGCTGGTAACAGGGGGGGTTTGGCGGTGAGACATTTCTTTTTGTTTTTCCTTCTTGAGGGCGGTCTGGATCTGTTTTACGCTGCTGTCACACTCGTGCTCCCTCTCCATCAAATCTGCCACTCCTGTCGACTCTAAGGCCTAAACACTTGCTAGTCTTCAAGTACGGGTATTGCACTACATACCGAGTCTCAACGCTTGCGACACAGATATCTCCCTGCCAGTCCGGATAAACTCGTCTTTTACCCGACCCCGGCGCTGCATGACATTTCCAAACGCAACGCAAAGCTATAGCATTGAGCCCGAGTCCACAGCGTCCTCGGATAATTCCAGCCTCAACCCCAAAGGAATATGTGTCAAGTCCACCTGCCCATCACACTTACACCCGGCCAACCCTCACCACAACCACATCACACCCACCACCCATGGCCTTCCCCCTCAACCACCACCAACCATGGCCACCCTCCTCCTCCTCCTCGCCCTCACCATGACCCCCTCTTCCACCGCCTTCACCACCTCCCCCTCCACGTGCACCTGGACCCCCCACGGCTCACCCTACCCCCTCCACGCACTCTCCTCGGGCGTCTGCCCCCTCGAGTCCCCTCCCTCCCACACCACCCCCTGGTCCCACCCCCCGCTCTGCCCGCCCCCCGCCAACCCCTCCGTCGGCGGCGAGCTCGCCGACCCCTGCCTCTACACCTACGCCACCTTCCGCGGCAACTCGGGCCTGAGCCTCATCACCTCCCCCGACATCGCCGCGTCGATCGCCCCAGCCCTCGACGACACCGCCGTACCCACCCCCTTCAGGTCGCACGTTACCTCACCACAGCACCCCCTCGCTGGCTCCGACGACGATGACTCTAGGGGCTTCACCGTGGTCCCGCTCCCGCGGCGCGGCCTCGGCGTGCTTGCCACGCGCCCGCTCCCCAAGGGCGAGCTGGTCATGGTGGCGGCGCCGGTGCTGCTGGTGCGGGCGGATTTCCTGACGACGACGACGACGGGGGGCGCGTCGGAGACGGGGGGAAGGTATTCGGTGAGGCAGCAGGAGGCGGTGCTGGAGAGGGCGATGCGGCAGCTGCCGGGGGAGACGCAGAGGCGGGTGGTGGGGCTGGCGCGGAGAGGGGAGGGGCATGGGAGCTTTGGGGAGCTGGTGAGGGATGTGTTGGGGACGAATGCGTTCCATTTGGATGTTGAGGGGGTGGATCATTTGGCGTTGTATTTGGAGCCGAGTCGGATGAATCATGGGTGTCGGCCGAAGTGAGTGGCGGTTCTTTCTTTCCTTGTTGTGGTAGGAGGAATGTGGGCCTTTCCTCCGCCCGGGGGGGTCGGGATAGGGATTGTTTGAGAGAAGGGTTGCTGATGATGACGACAGTGTCTTTTGGCGTTTCTCGTGGAAGCACATGACGATGGAGGTTGTTGCCTTGCGAGACATTCAGCCGGGAGAAGAGATTGTGTACTCCTGTGAGACACTCCTTGCCCGTCTTTTCCCTCTCACACTCCCATCCCATCACCTATTTTCCTCCCTACAGATCTTCAATTTCGTCCCCTCCCCCTTCGCCGCCATACCTAGATTGCACACTGACACACCATCCAGACACTTTCCTAGGCTACACCCGCCAAGAGCGTCTCGCCATGCTCTCCCACTGGGGCTTCACCTGCTCCTGCGCCATGTGCACGGCCGGGCCCTCGGAGATCGCCCTCTCCGATCGCCGGCGCGATCGCCTCTTTGAGCTGCACGCCACCCTGAGCGCGGCAGCCGAGGCCCCCGAGTCGCTGCCCCGCGAGCGCATCGACGCGCTCGTGGCCGAGACCCGCAAGCTCATCGAGGAGGAGCAGCTCGACCCGCAGCTGGTCGAGTACTACCAGGTGTTTGCGCGCGTGTACCTGGCGCTCGGGGACGGGAGGCGGGTGAGGGAGTACATTCGAGCGGCGGAGGAGAAGTGGGTGCTGTATGAGGGGGAGGAGCACTCGAATATAGAGGGGATACGGGGGCTGTGGGAGGAGGTGGAGGGGCTGGGGGAGGATGAGGAGGATGAGGAGGAGTGGTGAGCTCAAGTTTGGAGGAAGGCTGCGTGGTGATGGTCTGTTGTAGCTATGGGATACCCAGGGAGAAGGGAAGTACAGAAGTGCATAGAGAGGGTGAGATAAGAAAAGTCGATTACCCCAACGTGGAAGCTGAAGTGTTCTGATGCCCCTACTCCAGCCCATACTCCTTGATGATCTTGTCCGCGCATGTCCAGCCCGTCACATCTGCAACACGTTAGCATTCCGCGTCAACACAGCACAACAATCACGCCACAATCAGAACCGAGGAAAAAGAAAAGGATCACTCACAAGCAACAGCCTGCGTATGCCCGCTCGCCAACACCGGGACAACACTCATATCCGCCACCCTCACCCCCTCCACCCCCCTCAACCTAAAATCGACATCCACCGCCGCCTCTCCGTCGCCCTCCGCCCCCATCTTGACCGTCCCCGTCATATGCCAGCTCGACGAGATGGTCTGCGCCCAATACCCCAGCAACTCCTCGTCCGTCGCATCCGCCGGCGGCGCCGCAATGACACCCACCGTATCTTTAGCCCACGCCGGAACCTGCGTAAACCTCAAAACATCCCTAAGCGCCTCGACCGCCATGCGCCTGTCAAATTCCGTCGACAAAAACGCCGGGTCATACCTCAGCGGCACCTCGGGATCCCCCGACTGCAGCGTCACTGACCCGCGCGCCTGGGCATTATACAGAAACACCAGAAACGCCGCGTAGTCGAGATCCTCGTCCTTGAAGCCCGGCAGGAACCAGTGAATCGGAAAGTGCGTGATGATCTCGTAGTGCGGCACCGTCGGCCGGTTGAGATAGGCTTGCTCGGCGGCGGGGAGCGCACGGAACTCGGGCGACGCGACGAGGCCCGGCAGCTTGAAGTAGCCCATGGCGAGCTCGCACGCGTACTTGGCCCAGGGCCCGGTGCCGTCGCGCTTCCACTGCTCGAGGGCGGCGTCCATGACGGGTTGGTTTTTGGTGCCGTAGAACTGCGCACGGCCGGAGCCGCTGGCGGGTGTGCGCTTGTACACGAGGGGGGTGAAGGCGTGGTCGCGGAGGTTTTGGCCGATGGCTGGGGCGGGGAGGACAATGGGGATGGAGTGCTTGGTGAGTTGGTCCGCGGGGCCGATGCCCGAGTGCATGAGGATGCGCGGGTTGTCGAGGGAGCCGGCGGAGAGGATGACTTCTTTGCAGGCGAGGTGGCGGGCGCCGGTGCTGGTCTCGACGCCGATGACCTTCGTGCCGTCGAGGATGAGGCGGCGCACGGTGGAGTTGGTTTTGACGACGACGTTGTCAGGGAGCTGGAGGAGGAGGTCGCGGGCGGTAGAGCGGACGCCGTTGTGCGCGGAGCTGACCAAGACGGACATACCGATGGGGTTGCCCGAGTTGTGGTCCAGGTTGAGCGGATATCCGGCCTGCTCAAAGACGTCGATAACCGGGAGCAAGTTGCTCTCCCACTCGTTGGCGTAGCCGACGTGGAGGGGACCCGATGAGCCGTGATCCTCGGCGCGAGGGGCCGCGTACTTGGACGCGTTGATGCCGGCGGGGAGCTCGCGGTGGAAGGTTTCGAGCTTCTTCATGCGCGACTGCATCTGCTTCCACGAGAAAGCTTCGTCTCCCACCACCCGGGCCCATTCTTCGTAGTCGCCCTCGGCTCCAATGGTGAAGACGCCAAAGTTGATGGCGCTCGAACCGCCGAGACCCTTTCCCCGCGAGTAGTCGAGCGGGCGGTCGGCCGCATCTTTTTGCGGGACGGTTTGGTAACCCCAGTTGAGGTCCTTGTTCATGAATGTGAGCCAGCGTTGTCCGTCGACGCGGAGGTTTCGGTCGTCGTTGGGGCCGCCCGCCTCGAGGAGGAGGACCTTGGGCTTCTTGGGGGACTGGCCCAAACGATATGCGATGGCACTCCCAGCAGGCCCGCCTGTTGACCGTCAGTGTCGTGTATTTGGAGCTGATCGGGTGACTTACTCCCAACAATGATAAAGTCGTACTCGGATGCCATGGCGAGGGTGGCGGTGAACAAGCTAGCCAGTGTCTTTGCCAGCATGGTCTAGGTCAGTGATGAATGAAGACCGCAATACTTCTGAACTCAGGAGATGATACTAACATGCTCTGTTCCGTCGGCGGCAAGTCCTCGAGTCTTATATCACGAACCCCGTGCCCTCTAATTTCCAGATCGAAAGCTTCAAGTTGTTGAAATTCCAAATCATACAGTCGAAACAACGCCAAGAGATGAACGCTATGCTCTTAGGCAACCAAGCGTCAGGTAGTGCTTATATCTTTTACGACAAAGGTGGTTGGTTTTGCTAGATTCCTGGCGTCGGATTATGCCAAGCAGACGCAAGTTTGGAATGTCCAGAGGCGGATGTGGTCGTCGTGACATCGTACAACTTGAGCATTGATATAGGCTCGAATTGGGCAGTCGTAAATCCTGTCGTACAGACGTTTCTCTTGAGTGACATTCCGGTTGCTGACTGCACTCCTGGCAGTCGCTGTTAAGGGTACGACCAAACCAATGGAGATCACACGGCTGACCAGGCCAAGAGCTTCTGCTTTCTTGGTCAGAAATGCTGACATGCCGGTCGTCTTGGTAAGAAAGGACTGGGTGGTTTCCAAATTGGGAGGGTTCGAGACCGCGTGCCAATATCCGTATTGAATTCTCTTGCCAACCAGAAAAAAAATACATGTCAAAGGCTGTACCAGTTGCTGCGGCTGTTGGGGTGTCTGAAACTCAACGATGCCGCCGTCCTTTGACGAAGATCATCATCATGGTCTATAACCGCCATCCTCAGCCAAGTCGACGACAGCAAACCGGGCGCAGTCATTTTGGCCCCCTCGCTGCGCAAGCGGCATGACCACAGGCTGATGATTGCTCGCCGCGACCATGGTGCAGACGCGATAGAAGCCCGTCGGAAGTCCACCAGTGACTTCTGCCCGAAGCAGCCCTCCGACTCCCGCATCGTTGATGCCGCGGAAAAACACAAACTTCAAGGGGTCGGGCGCAATCAGCGTTCGAAGACTGTCGAGCTCTTCAATCACCACATGGCAGTGTCCGAGCACGTACCCATCCTCGTCGACGTCCTGCGGTGCGTTGTAGTAGCTGACGGCGGGATTCGTCTGGATCCCAGCGTGTAGGTTGCGCGTCTGGACGAGAATCTCAAAGGTTACGTTCGCGACCAGTCTGTCGCCGGGCAGCGGTTTCGTGATGAGAGCGCTAATCATGTTCTTGGCCGCAGGAATCTTTCCCATCGGGATGCCGTTGCACGATCCGTCGGGGAGCTGCCTGCCGTTGGTGAGAGTTTGCTCTGAGCAAAAGTTGATAAAGTTGGCGGCGTCACTGCTGTGTATCAGCTCAGTGTCCTCTCGACCCGTCGGTGATGCCGTGCTAGGAGACTTGCGTCAAGGATTTGGCTTGACCCGGTTGGATACCAGCAGCGTCGGCTTCCTGGCCGGTGAAGAGACTGGCGGTTTGGATGGCGTCTTGCGCAAGACAGGTTGAGTTTGAGCCATCGGCGAGGACGGTCAAGGCGGAGGCGGAGGCGGAGGCGGCAAGGGCCAGGCCCACCACCGACCGGAGATGGGGCAACATTGATGGAGTTCGTCGCTGGCAATTCACAAAACCTGTGTAGAGCAAGGCCGCAAGATGGCACCGCGATGTTGCTGTTTGATACCAAGAGGCCCATCCCGTTGACACCACGACGGAGACGGCTCTTCATTTCCGGATAAATCTGCAAATAATGTCCCTCTCTCATGGTATTGACTCTACCGAGCCCCGTCTCCACGGAGGGCTCTATGGTGTCGGTCTCGAAATTAGGCTACGGCCTTGACGGTCGGCGAGCTGGGACTAGCCATGGTCGTCGAGTCTATGTCGCGACCGTTGCGGACTGCACTGCTGAAACTGCTGTGCCGCCGAGAGACGGAGCTGAGCCGCCCGGCCGGAGCCACCGATCGGCTTGTAATTTCTTGGGGCAGCCCTCACGAAGGGCTGATGCGGCACGAGCCGAAAGGTTGTCTCGGTTCCGCCGATCATGATTGACGACTCCAGACCCCAACGCTGATGAAAGGCAGAAATCGCGCTGATGATGCTCGGATTTGGCATTCACGGTTCTCCTCACGTGACGCGAGCAAACACTCCCTTTGCCGGTGAGGCTAGTGCCCTGTTCCCTGCTTGCTTGGCGAGATTGGATTTATTGGTGGCTCACTCGAGGCTCCGTCAATTGGCCGATTGGCGATGCCCTCGTCTTCGTCTCCCCACCACGCCATCAACGCTTGCTTTTTCCCACTCTCTCCCACCGAAAACGAGGGGAAGGTCGGGAGATGGCCAGCGGTGCTTCCACTTCCGAATGGGCTGCCTCTGTCGAGGTAGGAACGGGAAGGGAAACCAAGCCCCCCAAACACTCTTTTTCCATGACAACCTCCTCTCTTTCTCGAAGCGCGACCGAGTGATCCATCCATCTCGCGCCATCAATTCTGCGGGGCTGCAAGCCACTGGGTCTCAGTCAGCGCAGACACCCCGCCTCGAGTCGGCCATCAGCCCCTGTCTACATCCCTGCCGGAGGTCGCGTCGCAGCCCCGGATCGTGGGGTCTTTTCCGCCGCGCTGTCCGTCAGCTTCTCCATCGCTTCTTCTCCCCATTTTTTTTCTTCAAGTTCCTCGCTCAATCGTGTCTGCCTGGTCGCTTCCGCCTACCGCCGCATCCCCCCCCGCAACAGGCGAGTCCTCTTTCGTCCACCACTGGGGATCCCGTCTTGTATATGCCGTGACCCGTTCGGCCGGTCACTTCCGTTAAGGACGGAGGCTCCGGGTGGGCACTGGCAACCGACCGCTAAGTCGGCCAACGACGGACCCCACTAAAAGTCTTACCCTCGTCACTCTCCTCATCCAGTGTCCCAGTATTCAGGATCGGCCCTCATCCCGACGGGGACAGCCAGACGTCGTCGTCGTCATCCTGTGACTGTCCGCGAGTTCGTCCCCCCGCGGGACGGGCGCGCCGCGCACCATGGGCGCCTCCCTCTGGCAAGCGGCCGGCGCCGTCGCGCTCTTCCCCTCCATGGCCGAGGCAGGCGTACCACTCCCATTTCAGCCGAGGCCTCGGGCGAGTTTACTTGGGCCCAGGGCTTCAACCAATCCCGAGACCGTCGTGCTGGCCGACTGCCTAGACAGTGCCAACATCATCTCGTCGCAGATGGCCTACTTTCCAGGCCCCCCTGGCCCGCACCCCCAGGATGTCGCCATTGTTGCCACGACCCCCAAAGAGGCCGCGTTATGGGTGAACTCGGAGACAGCGGCGCGCTTCACCGCCACCAATACAGTGTGCGTTGCTGTCGTTTGTCCAAGTCTGGCTGCCTGTTGACTGACGTATCGCTAGTTTCGTGGCCACTATCGGGCCCAAGGTCGAACAGGGAAAGTATGCCGGGAGCGGTGACAACGGATATCGTATGTTTGACTCCTGATGCTGACGCCTTGGAGATGCTGACTTGCTCTAGCAACCAAATTCTCTTGTTGGGAAGAGTACGCCCCCAAGCTGTACAAATATGGCGACACAGTTTGCTCCCAGGTCTACCTTTGCGACAAACGGGCCCCTCCAAGTAAGAGTCTCTTGGCCAAATATCGAACGAAGATGCTGACCTTGTCCAAAGCTGTCATAGCCGTCGTCACACCGACGTCGAGCGTGGCAGCAGGCCCGTCAAACAGCCTAATCGCTGGCGATGGGCAGGCCGAAGTCCCTGACGCCAAGCCAACTGGCGGCTTGTCGGAGACGGCCCTGATCGCAATCATTGTCAGCATCGTGGGCGTCGCGGCGATAATAGCGGCAGCGGGGGCCGTTCTGTGGTTCAGACGGCGGCTACGCCGCAAGGAATTGGGTGAAACAGAGGACAGCTCGAGTACGAATCGCAGCTGCTGTGGCCTCTTCGCTTGGAGACGGGGACGGGGTCCACTCCAGGACAGCAGCGCAGAGCTGCCAACGGATCACGACCGAAACGAGATGCCGTGTGATGGGGCAAGACCACTGGCAGTCGAGTTGGCCGACACGTCGGATAAATTTGAGCTGGACGCCGGCCGTGACGGTATCGTGTGGTCCGATGCGAAGAAGGAGAGCATTTTTGCGGCGACAGACACAAAATGGGCAGAGGAAAAGGGAAAGGAGCAGGCCGAGCCGACGGAGCTACCATTAGTGTCGCCGTTATCCCCGGACGAAGAGACGTCCAAGTATCGTCGGGATGATGCGTTGAGCTGAGACGACGAGGAGATTATCTGGGCAGTTGGCATGAGAACAAATACCTAATACCGCAAAATGACACATTCAAATGCAAAGCATTGGCGGATGGATGCTTGCAAGTTGGTGATTAGATACGGGCAGGGGCAGTTCGTTTATGTAAGTTGCTCACGAGAGAAAATACCAGTCTCAGAGCTGAGGTTTCTCCAATCCTCCTCCCCATTTAAGGTATCAAACCTTGAAACCGACGTCTTTTTGAAAGGTCAAAAGCACTTGGTCGCGACTCTTGGAGGTGTTTCTCTCTTGCAGCCAGCCTATTTCGAAAAACGGAAAGCCCTCTGGCAATTGACACCTTTTTAAAATTGTTCAGATTGGACTCGACGGTCGAGTGGTTTCTCGATCCATCGACGTCCATTGTGGTCACCAGTTACAACTGAGAAGGCTCAAACCTGAGCCGGAAGAAAGGCCAAGAACCCGGACCCGGCCACCAAGACACGATAAACCAAATCGATGCCGACTAATTGCCTTGCACCCCGATCCAGCTCATCGGAACAACCATCCCAATCTTCATCCCGGGTATCTGGAAAGACTCGACGACTCCGAATCCGAACCCCTTGGGCGGCTCGGACCCAAATGTGACGACCGACTGCCGACTTCCCCTCATCGCGACAAGGTTTGTTCCGGCCCGAGTTGGCCAGCGGTGTAACCATTGCTATCTTCCGGAACTCTGCCATGCTGACGCTACTCGCGCCTAAAGCCAAACCCTCGCTGAATTTCGAAGCAACGCTCCACGGAGAGGACTAGCCGTTGGACACGTCGGACTCATCAATCGGACTGCGACTTTGATTCTCGCAAAGCGCACTCCAGAGTGGCAGCGGCAAGGGATTCTTCTGGAAGATTGGAACAGACCGTTGGAAGAAATGCTCCGCCGGACCCATGGCGGCAGTTTTGATGGCGTGAGGAGGCCCAATATCGATCCCGCTGTCCTTGGCAACCGGCTGCAGGTACCGTTCCCCTCTGATATTAATTTCTAGTGCTGTAAAGGCGAGGTTCCGCAGCTCGCGGATACTGACTCGAATGTTATCAGTGACAACGTCCCACCCGCAGACCCCCGCTTGACAGTTTACCCCAGCTGCACATTTACTACCGCAATATGTCGGCTGCAGGGCCCTGCGCAGAGCGGTCGGGTGGAACGGCGAGCAGAGTATAGTTGAACTGTGTCGCGGCCGTGAGGGAGGACATATAAGTACACATGGTCCATCATCCTCACCCGGCTAGGGGCCCCCTCTCGCTGGGATTTTCTGCAGGGAGAATCCACCAACAGTGAACATCATGCGCTCCGCCATCCTCTCCGCCTTGACTGTCTCGGCGACGGCCGTTTCGGCCGTCACCTACGACTACATCGTCGTCGGCAGCGGCCCCGGCGGCGGGCCCCTGGCGGCCGACCTCTCCCGCGCCGGCTACTCGACCCTGCTGATCGAAGCCGGCGGAGACGAAGGTCTCAACCCCACCTACGATGACATTGCCAACTTCAACGAAGCTGCCAACGACGAGGCGACGCGCTGGGACTTTTGGGTCAAGCACTCGGACGACCCGGTGCGGGACCTGAAGTTCAAGCACAACACGTGGGACACGGGCGCGGGCACCTTCTACGTCGGTCTGGACCCGCCGCCGGGGGCGAAGCTCCTGGGAATCCAGTACCCTCGCGCGGGCGTGCTCGGCGGTTGCGCAATGCACAATGGCGCCGTGACCACGCTACCGCAGGACGACGATTGGAACGTGATTGTGAATACGACGGGGGATGTGAGCTGGGAGGCGGGCAAGATGAGAAGGTATCTGAAGGAGATTGAGAGAAACGATTATCTCGCGGCGGGCAACCCGGCGCATGGTTATGATGGTGAGCAATCCTGCCATTTGTTTGGGGACGCTGGCCTTTGGAATACCGTATACTGACACGGTTGTTGACAGGGTGGCTCTCCATCACCGCGGCCCCTGATGTCTCCTGGGCCAAGAACGACAACCTGACGGGAACCAAAATCCTCAAAGAGGTTGCCCGGCTGACGGGACAGGATGTTTCCAAGGTGGCCGACCTGGTGAGCAAGGACATCCTCGAGGATGTGCCCAACCGCGATCAGGTCACATCCTTCTACAACATGGCGCAGCACTCCGACAGCAAGGGCAAGCGCTCCAGCCCCAACAACTACGTCCGCGCCACCCTCGCCGAGAAGAAATATCCCCTGACCCTCAAGCTCCACACGCTCGTCACCAAGGTCCTCTTCAGCAATTCCACCGACGGCATGGCCAAGGCGCCGCCCCGCGCCATCGGCGTTGAAGTCATGGAGGGCGCGTCTCTGTACCGAGCCGACCCGAGGAGCGTTCCAGGCGGCAAGGGCCCTGTCTCCCAGATCTTTGCAAGCAAGGAGGTCATCGTCTCGGGCGGCGCCTTCAACACTCCCCAGATCCTGAAGCTGAGCGGCATCGGTCCCCGCGCCGAGCTCGAAAAGTTCGGCATCCCCGTCATCAAGGATCTCCCGGGCGTCGGCGAGCGCCTGGCCGACAACTACGAGAACTCCCTCCTCGCTCTCGCCAACCAAACCGTCGACCTCCCCGGCTTGATCACCATGCAGTTCCGCACGCCCTCGGCGGTCGGCAAGAACCGTAACTTCTTCACCTGGTGCGGGTAAGAATCAACCCCCCCCCTCCCCCAACCACCACTAGCTAACACCCCGTTCCCCCCAGAAACTTCATCTTCCAAGGCTTCTGGCCCGGCTTCCCCGGATTCGCCGGCCCCACCCAATTCACCTGCGCCATGCTTCACATCGGCCCCAAGTCCCAATCCGGCTCTGTCCGGCTCCGCTCCGCCGATCCGCGAGACGTGCCCGACATCAACTTCCGCTTCTTCGAGCACGGCGGCGCCGCCGACCTGCACGAGTTCGTCGAGGCCGCCAACTTGCTGCGCGAGTCGTGGCTCGCCGCGGGCGCCCCCGCCGCCCCCTTCGAGGAGCTGCACCCCTGCCCCGGCCGGCTGGCCAAGGGCCGCGCCGAGTGCTCCGACGCCGCGCAGGCCGAGTACTTCAAGACGCAGGTGTACTCGCACCACGCGTCGTCGACGGCGGCGATTGGCGGGGATAATGATCCGCTGGCCGTGCTAGACTCCAAGTTCCGTGTGCGCGGGGTAAATGGGCTGCGGGTGGTGGATGCGAGCGCGTTTCCGGTGGTGCCGGGGGCGTTCCCGGTGCTGCCGACGATGATGATTAGTAGGAAGGCGGCGGAGGATATTATTGCTGATGCGAAGAAGGCGGCTGCGTAAGGTGGTGATGTGGCTGGGCTTTGGTTGGGGGCAGGAGAGGAGGTGGAACCCTACCATCTGCCATAATATGGGCGGAGGATTAGGGTAAATTGAATCGATTCAGGATATAAAAGCGTGTCTTTGAGGTCTTGATACATCTAGGACAGTTTACCAAAGGCTTCGCCGATGCCAATCATGATGAAAAGTACATTCAGTGAGGATACCGTCAACTTGAACGATCAGGTACCTACTCTGCTCGACACCCATACTCTTCCTCCCGTGGGCGAACGGCTGACTAGGTGTCTTGGTCTTCTTCTTTCGGGGCACTCAGCGCGTCCCTGGACTGACAACGGCTTCCATGTATCTTTCTCAAAGTCTTTGGTGGCTTCGACTTGAAATGTGTGTTGTCAGACCTCCGGGGTGAGTCCATCCATCCGCCCCTGCGATCGAGGGAAAACAGTGGGAGAATGACTTGTTCTCCTGTGGGGTCAGAAACAAGGTAGAAGATGCGGCAGTGAGTGTGCGACGCTTTGCTTACATCGAAAAAGGGCCAGTGCCAAGGCTCAGGTGCACATGCAGCGAATACACATGATATCATGTACGTTAAGATTATACATTAAGAGTAGAGTCTACCGGTAGCTCTTCCCCTACCTCGACCCTTCTACCCAGCGCAAGTTTTCCGCTCCCAAGGCCCTCTTCTAACAAACCTGAACCCAACAACCACCACCCCAAGCATCCCTAGTCCTTTCCACTTCCTCCATTCCCCCAGTACTAGCTAATCCCTTCCGGGCCTCCCCCCTCCTCAACCAACGGCCGCAGCTGCGCACTCCTCCGCCGTAACACCCACCGCTTGAACCACCACGGCACCACTTCTGTGACTTAGTACTTGATAAACGTCCCCGTTGGCACAGCAAACACATGGTCCAGCCCTTCCAGGGTCTTTTGCTTCGTCTCGCGCGCAAAGAGGAAGATCTTGACAAACGGCACGCCGTTGGTCGCCGCGTAGCGGGCAAACGCGCCGAGCGTCCCCGCCTTGACCAGCAGGAACGGAAACGTCATGCCCAGGACGGCGGCCAAGCCGAAACTGGTGGCGACAACGAATCCTATGCCCATCTCCCGGTGCGAGAGGGGGAACACCTCGGCGCTGTAGGCAGGGGGGACGGGGCCCTCGCCAGGGGAGTGGAAAGCGCCAAAGAGGTAGACAAAGAGGGCGACGAGGACGGCGCGCGTGGTGCCTAGCGGCAAGAGGGTGCAGAGGCCGGCGGCGAGCGGGGTCCACATCATCTGGGGAAAGGTGAAGGGGAGGAGGGAGCGGCGGCCGAATGTGTCGATAGTCTAGAATGCAGGAAATGCGAATAGGAAGTTGATGACGCCGAACCCGAAGGAGCCGAGGAGGGCGTGGAAGAGGGAGAAGCCGGCCTCGCGGAAGGCGGTGGTGCTGTAAAATGCAATGATGTTGATGCCGCACACTAGTAGGGTCAGAAAATTGCGCTTCACCTTTGTTACCGCTTATATCTCGTGTTGCTTACCGCTGGCCTCCAAGTCTCGCGCCTACACCTTTTGCATGGAACACTTCTACTACTATTCAGTTCTATTTTTCGTTTCTCGCCCTGGCTGGCGTTGCCCTTAGCGGCGGTAAGATGACCTCAAGTTTTCCCTTGCGACTAAACTTGATAAGGAACAGCTCTAACTGCCTTGGCTGAGCAACAAAGCGCGTGCTTCGTAATCGGCAACCAAGTTCTCCCTACTGAAACAGCCGGGCATTGTCACGTAGATCCAGAGCACGATACGGTGCAATACCGGACACACAACATTGTCTAGGGTGCCAGATGTACCCTCGGGTGGCATCTCATTCTCGTCGGTCAACTTCGTGGATGCGGTCGAAGGAGCAGTGGCTAGCTGTTACCACCACATCCTTGCGGATGAGCCATCCTGTTGCCATGGCGACCTCGGTCTCATCGTACCCCTGAAAATGAAGGAACAGCTTCACGATTGCTGGAAAGCGAGCCAGAATCATTTGTCTCAGATAGGCTAGAACGACAAACTCGATGCTTTCCGCCCCGCATCATGCCCTCATCGTCCACTTGGACCCTGTCATCCTTGCCGCAGATGTGACTCTCTGGTGGTGACGATGGAAATAACGCATGATGATCATGAACTTGGTGCAAAGGGCCCCCAAGAGGGAGGTGCCCGAAACTGTTTAGATGATTTTCAGCCCTCCTGCGCTCCCGTGTCGTCCATCGACCGCAGAACCGGGAATAAGCGTTGGGTCAACCACGGTGTCTTGGTTTCGTCGCATACCCTGAGGATTGGGATAGGTCCCACATTGCTTACCCACGCCCCAATAGACACATTGACGGAGCTGAGTCCGGCGCCTTCTCGGTATTTAAGCGTAATCATGGACTTTCGATGGCTTAGAGGAACCCTTGCGTGCCTGGCCGAGGCCAAGTCGCAAGAATATACCTGGAAGTCCAGGGGAGACATGGGTGTGTGGCGGCCTCGTAAAACACCCACCTCGCAGACCAACGTTTCAAGCTCGCAGATTGGTATGCTGAGGAAGAACATTGAGACGTCCGTCTCAACCCACCACTCGGAAGAAGAGCCCATATACTCGAACAAAGCGAGAGGCGCGAGCTCAGTGGTGTTGGCTCCGTGCTGGGTGGGGTACAAGCTTTTTGGCGTCAAAACGCTTCCTTTGTCGCCGAGAGTCCAGTTTTGTCCCACAGAGGGAAGGAGAGCGTAGCAACTAGTAATGGTTGACGAGATTCTGATCTCGGGCCAAGGTTTAGCCTCCCATGGACGCCATTGCAAGGGTTGCTTGACACGGGTGGAAATCCTGGCGTATTTCATGACTGTTGCAAGCTGAAAGTGCTCCAGGCCGTCAAGGGCGACCAATGATGGGTAGTGTAAGCGAGACACAAGCCCATCCCCTCCTCCCGTAGCGTCACGAGAGAGCAAGATGCCGAGTCTTTGGCCATCGAGCTGACATCTCAAAGGCGCGATGATGACCGGCTCGTAGATGTACCAGTTCCAGCTCACAGCCCCGGGGCTAGGTGGAGGTTCCGGGGTTGAACTGCCGCTCCCCTCAGTGATCCCGGTTACCTCCATATTGTAGGTTTGCAAGTAATTCTGCGGGGGAGGGCGTTCAAAGTCAGCCCGACTGTTGTGATCCAGCCTCTTGCCCGGGTACATGGGGACGGAGTGGCCGTAGTCCAATGCCGTGTCGGCGTCCTCAGTCTCTATGGTGATGGTTGGTATTGGTGGCGCCCGGTGGTCCATATCGCCACAGATAGCGGGTTGATCATTGGGGGCCTCGACAGCGAGGGTAGGTTGGAGCTCGTCTCGTAGCATCGACGCCTTAGGTGACACGGATAGGGCCTCAAATGACGCCCTTTCTGTAGTGACTGAAGCCGATCTGATCTGGCGTGCCTCAAGAACCATGGATACCGGAGGTTCGACTCTGACAGGCCGAAGCCGTAAACCCTCAACACCGTCGGCACATTGTAGCTTCATTCGGACAGCTTGAGGGACGAGCTCAAACGCTGTCTCATATTCTTCTCCGGGCTCGAACGGAAGCAGTTGGATGCGCGACGCGTGCCTGAATTGCTCGGGTGATGGGGCGAGCAAGCCTGACATGTTGATGTGAGAATGCTCTGGTTCCGGGAAGGTCCACGTAAACAATGACTGGTCGTCAGATTGCTGGAGTATTTCCTGTTGGAGCCTGCTGAACGCCCTTCGACCCTCGCCGTAGAGCATAGGCATGTTGACATTGAAGAGGCCCAGTAAGCAGTAGGCTTCATCCTCGAGCCTGGTGGTCTGCCTACCAACGGCCCAGGACATTTTCTGGGCGATGCTGTACTCGGGCCAACTCTGCTTGTCCAACGCCTCGACATCGATTTGCGTGATTGCTGAAACAATAACCTGTAGGGACTTCTTAGTACCTATCTCGGCCCAGTCTGATCCAACAAAGACGAGCTCCTTAGGCGCCAGCAGTTCCTGCAAAGTCCAACCGCGAGTGAACCACCTGCTGCGCGAAAACGAGGAGTTTTGCAGTGTTGGATCTTCGGAGCTAAGGACGTCGCCGAGATATGCGTAACAAATGGCAGCATCGCGATACCACCGAAACATGGAGTTGATGGCCTCGGAGAGTTCGGCGCTTGACGATTTGTCGATGCAACAGGTATCGATCCACAGGAACTCGAATCCCTCTTCGTTGGCGAGCTTGCTAGCATCCCGGACCTTTGCCCAGCCTTGCCGTGATGGACCGATCCCATCGGCGTGATCCCTATAGGAGACCTCGTCGGGGCCCCATGTGTGAGAGAGGATGGCGTAATAGGGGATGCCATTGCCGGCTTCGCCAAAGAACTCCTCAAAACCGAGGGTGTTCGTGTTCAGGAGACGCATCAGGACGAGGAGTATCTGAGAGGGTTGACTGTTGCGCAGAGCAAAATCCTTATCTTTGTGACGGTAAGAGGTAATTTTGAGCATTTTTCTGGGTGGATTCAATCGTTGGAGGTGGACGAGCTACATCCTTTGATCCTCTGGACGCTCAAGGAAGGATGAAACCCCGCCCCGCTGCTGGTCCCGGTTACGGTTAAGTTCCCAGCACATTCGGCGAATCACGTGGCTGCGTTGCCGAGGTCATACCATCGGGATCACGTGACGTTTCATGAAGATGGAGGAAGAGACTCATAAACATTACACTGTCTGCACTTGACTTATTGAAGGGCGGCCATTACAAGTACCATAGTTTGGTTGGCAAGACGGGATTGGGTTAGGGGTGAGAATTGCTTCGCCATGCAAAGCGCAAAAATGGAGCACGGGTCACCCTTTCCGTTCACCTTGTGTAAAGCGTGGAGAGGAAAGAAAATTGATGAAATCACTTGTGGGCCTCATCTCAAACATACCTAGAGGAAAATGATCTCGGCTTCGAAGTGAACACAACCGCGACCAATCACAGCAGAACATTGTGGGTCTTGAGGCAGACAGCAAGAGTGACCACTGACCAATGCCATGTCCAATTGGGCTTAACTGCTCAATCCACGTGGGATAAGACTTAGCACAGTCGAAAGGGCCTTGGCCTAGAGTCGAGATATTCCCTCTTATTAATATACTGGCATACTAATTACCGTCCCAGTTTGGGTACCGGACACTAGAATACGTACTCCATCCCGAAATATATACCAGAACCACATGCCAGAAACGTGCTGTGTAGACATCACGGGAACGTTGAAACGAAGCTTTAGATGAGAGGACGAACGACAAAGGAAATTCCGTGAGCCCAGATTCGTCTCAGACAACTGGGCTGTTGTTGCCACGTTTGGCAAAATGCAGATCCAATGCCAGGTCAGATGCAGAAATGGGCCGAGAGAAAGATGACCCCTTTTCTTGTCAGTGCCGTCTTCTGCGGATTGGTGAGGGAGGTGGGGGGAGGGGGCATACCTCTCCGGCCCACCCAGTCGTTGAGGGTATCCGATAGCCAGCACCCGAGAAACCTGGGAAACGTCAGAGGCGAACGCCAGCGGTCACATAACCAGACACTCACGCGCTCCCAGTATATGGCCCGGCATTTACCAGGCCCACCAAAGGCTATCTTTGGTGCTGGTCGAGCCAATACCGTACTCCTGTGAAACGATCAGCTCGCCGCACCTCGATGCGACCCAGATCGCAATGACATTCTTTTTGGCTCTCTCTGCAGTCGCTCAACAACTGCGAGATGGCCGCCCTCGGAAGCTGCTTGTAGAGCAGTTCGGCCGTTGTGTCTCGCAGGGTCGGCGTTGACGTTGGCTCCAGCTGTAAGTAGCCGCTCAACAACTGCGAGATGGCCACCCCCGGAAGCCGCTTGTAGAGCAGTTCGGCCGTTGCCTCTCGCAGGGTTGGCGTTGATGTAGGCTCCAGCTATAAGTAGCCGCTCAACAACTGCGAGATGGCCGCCCTCGGAAGCCGCTTGTAGAGCAGTTCGGCCGTTGTCTCTCGCAGGGTCGGCGTTGACGTCGGCTCCAGCTGTAAGTAGCCGCTCAACAACTGCGAGATGGCCGCCCCCGGAAGCCGCTTGTAGAGCAGTTCGGCCGTCGAACTCCGCAGGTTCGGCGTTGACGTCGGCTCCAGCTGTAAGTAGCCGCTCAACAACTGCGAGATGGCCGCCCTCGGAAGCGGCTTGTAGAGCAGTTCGGCCGTTCTCTCTCGCAGGGTCGGCGTTGACGTTGGCTCCAGCTGTAAGTAGCCGCTCAACAACTGCGAGATGGCCGCCCCCGGAAGCCGCTTGTAGAGCAGTTCGGCCGTCGAACTCCGCAGGTTCGGCGTTGACGTCGGCTCCAGCTGTAAGTAGCCGCTCAACAACTGCGAGATGGCCGCCCTCGGAAGCCGCTTGTAGAGCAGTTCGGCCGTTGTCTCTCGCAGGGTCGGCGTTGACGTTGGCTCCAGCTGTAAGTAGCCGCTCAACAACTGCGAGATGGCCGCCCTCGGAAGCCGCTTGTAGAGCAGTTCGGCCCTTGTACCACGTAGGGCTAGCATTGACGTTAGCTCCAGATGTAAGTAGCCGCTCAACAACTGCGAGATGGCCACCCTCGGAAGCTGCTTGTAGAGCAGTTCGGCCGTTGTCTCTCGCAGGGTCGGCGTTGACGTTGGCTCCAGCTATAAGTAGCCGCTCAACAACTGCGAGATGGCCGCCCCCGGAAGCCGCTTGTAGAGCAGTTCGGCCGTCGAACTCCGCAGGTTCGGCGTTGACGTCGGCTCCAGCTGTAAGTAGCCGCTCAACAACTGCGAGATGGCCGCCCTCGGAAGCCGCTTGTAGAGCAGTTCGGCCCTTGTACCACGTAGGGCTAGCATTGACGTTAGCTCCAGATGTAAGTAGCCGCTCAACAACTGCGAGATGGCCACCCTCGGAAGCTGCTTGTAGAGCAGTTCGGCCGTTGTCTCTCGCAGGGTCGGCGTTGACGTTGGCTCCAGCTGTAAGTAGCCGCTCAACAACTGCGAGATGGCCGCCCTCGGAAGCCGCTTGTAGAGCAGTTCGGCCCTTGTACCACGTAGGGCTAGCATTGACGTTAGCTCCAGATGTAAGTAGCCGCTCAACAACTGCGAGATGGCCACCCTCGGAAGCTGCTTGTAGAGCAGTTCGGCCGTTGTCTCTCGCAGGGTCGGCGTTGACGTTGGCTCCAGCTGTAAGTAGCCGCTCAACAACTGCGAGATGGCCGCCCCCGGAAGCTGCTTGCAGAGCAGTTCGGCTGTTCTCTCTCGCAGGGTCGGCGTTGATGTAGGCTCCAGCTGTAAGTAGTCGCTCAACAACTGCGAGATGGCCGCCCTCTGAAGCGGCTTGTAGAGCAGTTCGGCCGTTCTCTCTCGCAGGGTCGGCGTTGATGTAGGCTCCAGCTGTAAGTAGTCGCTCAACAACTGCGAGATGGCCGCCCTCTGAAGCGGCTTGTAGAGCAGTTCGGCCGTTGTCTCTCGCAGGGTCGGCGTTGACGTCGGCTCCAGCTGTAAGTAGCCGCTCAACAACTGCGAGATGGCCGCCCCCGGAAGCTGCTTGCAGAGCAGTTCGGCCGTTCTCTCTCGCAGGGTCGGCGTTGATGTCGGCTCCAGCTATAAGTAGCCGCTCAACAACTGCGAGATGGCCGCCCCCGGAAGCCGCTTGTAGAGCAGTTCGGCCGTCGAACTCCGCAGGTTCGGCGTTGATGTCGGCTCCAGCTATAAGTAGCCGCTCAACAACTGCGAGATGGCCGCCCCCGGAAGCCGCTTGTAGAGCAGTTCGGCCCTTGTACCCCGCAGGGCTAGCATTGACGTTAGCTCCAGATGTGAGTAGCCGCTCAACAACTGCGAGATGGCCACCCCCGGAAGCCGCTTGTAGAGCAGTTCGGCCGTCGCTATAAGCAAGGTCGGCGTTGACGTCGGCTCCAGTTGTAAGTAGCCGCTCAACAACTGCGAGATGGCCGCCCTCGGAAGCTGCTTGTAGAGCAGTTCGGCCGTTGCCTCTCGCAGGGTCGGCGTTGACGTCGGCTCCAGCTGTAAGTAGCCGCTCAACAACTGCGAGATGGCCGCCCCCGGAAGCTGCTTGCAGAGCAGTTCGACATTCTTTGTTTCCCGCAGGGGCATTGACGTCGGCTCCAGCTGTAAGTAGCCGCTCAACAACTGCGAGATGGCCACCCTTAGAAGCTCCCTGGAGGGTTGTGTTTGGGATCTGAAGCGGGGGTTCACCTTCGAGAAGAACATCAAGCAATTCGATATCGCCTTCAGCTGCTAAACTCCACGCATTCCGAAGTTTTTCCGGTTCTGGTATCGGCACACGACCCCGCATAAGGCGTATTAAGGCGTAGTGGCGTGAATTCAAGCTCCAAACCAGCAGGTCTGAGTCTAGAATGTTGAACTTTTGCTGCTCCGGCCAGGGTCTACTCGCTAGGCCATGCCCACAAGTGACAATCTGATGCCACGAGTCCCACGTCTTGGATATATCCTTCTGAAATCTGCTGGTATGTGATACCCAGTGCGTCGACGCGTACTCGAGGAAAGGATGACTCTGTTGTAGCCTTTGTAGGGCCTCTTCGTTTCCCCTGTCGTAGCGGGCAAGAACTCTAACCACATCCAGCTCTATCTTGCTTTCGTGGTGTCTCGAGCTGAAACCCGTTGCTAAGAGGGAACTTGGCATCTTTAAGTGGTGTGACAACGCCAGTTTTGTCATTGCGACTGGATGAACCGTAACCGGAACTGGTTGTTGTCGTCGAGCTATGGTTGTCTTGAAGTCGTTGAAATTGAGATACGTGACGCATATTTCGCCGGCATGATGGTCTGCGTCTGCTAGGTTGATGCAGAAGTCCGTGAATTGCGAGTTTCTCGGTCCCTCGACGATGAACTTTTGAATGGCTTGGTGAGCGAACTGCACCGTCTTCAGCTCTTCATCAACCTGGACGAGATTTTCGCACCACGTCGCGAGTTGGTCGATGCCGTTCACCAGGCGCCCGGGTTTTGAGTACGGTTGGCCAATCTCCACAGATATCGCTTCACGGAGCTCATCTAGAGTCAGATGCCGTTTCGCGATCGCGACCCAAGAGAACGTTTTCGCGGCGACCGAAGCCTTCTGTTGAGAGACGATCCGCGAAAGAGCTCGGCTGAACGTCTCTGTTACGGTTTTTGGAAGGCATCCGAGAGCGTCCCGAATGTCGTCGTCACAATGCTGGGCACAGAGCTCGTCTATCAGGAAAGTGACCCAAAGAAACCTTGGCCGTCAGTAAAAGATTTGGAGAGGGGGTGTTGTCAACGTACATCCCGTCCGCATGCTTTCCCAAAGCTTGCTTTATGTCCAAGATGAGGGACTGGTCTCCGACCACCAGGTCTCGGGCCTTTATCCTTTCTTGAAGTGCCTCTTCGATGTAGAGAAAGATATCGGGATTTGCTTGCGCGGACGCCATCGATACATGCTCTATGCCTGTGAGTTTGCCTTTGAGTTCCCCGACTAGGCTCTCACGACCCGCGAGGAATACTCTAAGGCCTGATCCGCCCGAGCCAAGGGATACTAATAAGTCAAGAAGAGCACGTCGTTCTCTAGCTTCGAACTCATCCAAGGCGTCGATGAAGATGTAGAACTTTTTCGACTGCGCGACTTTTTTCCGGAGAAGAACCGTCAACTCGACAAGCCCGGTGGACGGTTTCTGATCCATTTCCACCAAGTCGGCTTCCATTTCCTCAGAGAGCGTCACTGGGTCGAGTGACTGCCTGATGATAGATCGTATGACGGTTTCCGCACATAGCGACTTCGGGTCATCGAACTGAGGGAAGAAGAAGGCGACGATTTCATCAATCCCGCTCTTGTGGGCCAAGACGTGGTTGACCGCACTTGCGCTATAAGTTGGTATATTAGCAAGTGTGTATGGCGAGGTAGCGAGCCCCTAAACAAATAAGACACTAACATGAGAATCGTCTTGCCAGATCCAACTACGCCGTGTTAGCAGGATCATAGGTAATTAACACCTTTCGGAAGAACATACTTTTCCCCGAGCACCAGATCCAAGGAGAGCCGGTAGCTTCCTTCCATCGACAAAACTCGGCAGTCTGGAATATCCACTCGGCTGTTTTGGCATATCGCGCTTTGCAAGCGCGCTTGAACGGGGCAAGATATTCATGAGATGACAACGAATCGAGCAGCCGGCGTCTTCGCTCTCCTGCGGGATGTTAGGCGTACCTCTTACGAAGAAAATAGAGAAACTTACCTGACCGGCGTTGGTCTTGCTGCAGCTGCCCTTCTTTGATGGTGCTAAGCTCGCTTCCCGTACGAGACAGCATGTCCCGGACCTTGCGCCAGTGTCCAGTTGCCGCCTCGCTTTCCTTTCTCCGGAGCTCTTGGTCTTGGTGATCGGCTTGTGCTTTGGCAAGCTCAATTTCTTTTCTTACCTCCTTGCCGCACCACTGAACGCTGCTGATATCGGACTTGAATTCCTGCTCAAAAGACTGCCGAAGAGCGTTAAGGAGATGTGTTGTCCCTTGAATCGGTTAGCGACAGCACATCTGGCATAGACTAGCCCCAGGGCGACAAACAAGGTCGTTGGGTTGCCTCTATTGCATGCTTGCAGCAACGGATGATAGAGGCGTGAAATTCGCACAGGGCTGTTTGAAGCCGGTCCGAGGTCGGATACAAAGCCTGGTACTCGGCAAACCGTGGGCAGTGCGTCGCGAAACCCATAAAGAGGTTGGACAGGGCTTCATAGTAAGATGTGAAGTTGATTGCAATCTCATCCGGGTTAGCGGCTCGCATTTGGGAGTGGATTCACTGCATAGCATACCTGTATCGTAAGCTTGACGCTTCCCCATACCAGAGCAGCTATTTCTGGGTTCGATGAGACGAACGTGTCGATGACTGCAGAGAATTCTCGGACAGACTGAAGAACCGAATACAGCCGGGTAGCGATGCTGCGGCCTTTTCTGTCTTGACGGGAGCAGTCAAGTTCCGCGGTGAACACGAGCACGGCATCTGCGTCCGGAATCGATTTTATCTCTTTGAGCTTCGTCCGTTGGTCCTCTGTCAGAATTTTCTGGAAATCTTCAACCGCGTCATTGAGCTGCTTTTCAGGCGATAGTGCCGTGGAGGATCGACGCGATAGAACCAAAGCCATGGCAGCGTTGAGGTCGCATGCTGCAAAACACTGGCGAGAACAATTCTGTTGATGCGGGGTGATTCAGGCATCGACGAGGTTTTATCTGGAGGCCGCCTATCGTCAGAACACCCAATCATACACCCTCAAACGCGGCGCCTGACAGCCTCAACTCGTCTATTTCGCTTCGCCGTTTGCGTTGATACAATAGGAGCGTCCGAAGCACGAGTTCCTCGTTCGCAGACGCGACCTATTCTCGATCTTTCTTCGATTTTGGTTTGGCTCTGTAAACGGCGGTCCACTCGCGCCGCGGCTGCTTGCGGAAGGCAGGGTCAGACCTTGGGAAAAAATCTACGAGCCGTTACAGAAGACGCCAAGCAGTATTCAGGTTACCACCTTGCGGGCTCCATCTACCACACAACACGCAGGCAAGTTAGTTTGGATGCAGATTGTAAGCATTCCTGAAACTTACAATTCCAGCAAATTCCGCCCGTTCGAATAGTAACGAAACACAGGCCGCGATGTCTTCCGTCACCGCTCCGGAGCCATATGCTTCTCCCGACCACTCTGTCGCGGATGCGAGCCCAACACCGGTCAATGTTGCTACGAGAGTCGCTAATAATCGAACTCCGGCTCCATTTGTGCCTGTGAACACTCGAGCCGAGCTTGCGGCAACCGAACCTACGGAATAAAAGCCCGTACTTTCCGGGAATAACGACGGCCTGAGCAAGAAGTACAAGTACTCGCCGTTGCCACCCCGGAACATTCGCTTGCTTCATCTGATCCATCATCGAAAAGTGCGGGTTTTTTTCACGTAGCTAAGGACGGAGAGGTTCATCCCGTTCTGCCCTCAGTGAGGGCCTCGTTCCCAGTGATATTAAGCACATGCCCGAGGCTCTGAGCCACGAGGGCGCCTTTCCGGAGAATGGCGATGTGGTGGAAGAACTCCTTCTCGAGTGCCAAGGTCTCGACGCGTGCAAGGAGTTGAGCGTGGGGGATGCCCGCGGGTGGGTTGCGAATCCTAGGTGCGGTGAGCGTCAGCGTCCACGGGTGACACCACTGCCTCGGGCTTCACGTACCTCGCCTCGATGTTGGCGTTTCTTTCGATGCCGGAAGCATCGGTGGATTCGGGCTTGCTGGTGTATGAAGGCATGGTGGGCTTGGGTCTCGTTCCTGAAGTGCTGGAGTGCATTAATCAAACAGCACCAAGGGGGAGGGAGTCAGTGAGACTTATACCTGGGGCGGCCGGCCATGTGATGGTGTCCCTCCGTGCACAATGCATGTGTGTGACGACCAGTGTCATCCTGTTTCCATATTGCGATTCCACCGGACCTTAGAATCTGCATGCACCCCCGCCGGGTGTTGTCAAGTCGTGCGAAGGGCAGACGTGGACAATGCCGATATGTGGCCAGACGCAGGAGGAGTCTACGAAAGCGTCTACGCGACTTCGGATTCAGCGACATGAAGCTTATACAGTCGGGGTTCAAGGGCGGTCGACTATCAGGGCATATCTTGATCAACGTGCCAACTACGTTGTCCGTGACTGGGACCGCAATTCAGCTGTCACAACGTTTCATCAACCGCCAGTTATTCTTCGCGTCCCAGACCGCCAAGTTGAAGGCGCCTCCGAGGAGGATGCTAAATGCAGTCCACATTTCTAGTCACTGTCAGCTAGGTGATTGGAGAAGCGAGTGACTTGTAGTTAGGAGACGTGCCTCCACAACTCAAAGTGCGCCACATTAGCTGGCATGAGATTAGATGAGCCGGGGACGGATGATGGTGCTTTGGATGCGTGACTATGGCTCTTAAGCGCCAAAAATGGCACAAGGGATGAGAACCGGTTCTCAAAGAGAGCCGGCTAGCACGGGGCGCGTAGGGAGACTCCAGAGTTGACCGAAGCCAACTTACCGCAACAAGTGGACATAATAGTCCAACAGGGTGAACAAGTCTGAGTTGGCTCCTGGCTGGTAAGGCATCTAGCGAGCTCTTTCGATGCATCCTACTTGCGGCAATCTTACCAAGGCGAGGCCTATGGGATTCTACCCGAAAAGAGCGCACGCACCGGATTCTACTGGATCCGACGAGGCAGACCAGAATTGACGGCGCTGACCAGCGCCAAGCTCCGATTCGTCCAACCGGGCGGCCGTGCCAAGCTGATGCCAAGCTCAAACCCCCGATGTGTCAGGGGCAGTACTTTTTGGGCCTTCCGCGCCGCCCGCCGCCCCCTGCAGGTCCAGAGGCCCAGACTCCGTTGGACCTGAGCCCGTGTTTCTCAAACTCGGAACGAACGAGTGGCTGAGGGAATCCGTCCCATGTGCTGCGTAAGGCCACAGACAGCTGGCAAGCGTTGGCGATCCCGAAACAAAGCTGGCTGGCCATATTGACAACCAACCGACTTGCTCCGAGCCTATTTGCAAGCATCGCTGACTGCCCCTCCCCTCGTTCCTCCACATGCAGCCAGTAGCCGAAGTCTCACATAACTCCTCCGTGGCCGTCAACCGCTGCTGTGAAACCAACGCTGGGGCAAGATGCCAGGACGGACAGATTCGAGGCCGTTGGCACGAGTCTCCATTTCGCCATATAAGCCTTGGCGATGATCCCGCTCCCGTCTTGGCTTTCTTGGCTTCTTGGCTTCTTGGCTTCTTGGCTTCTTGGCTTCTTGGCTTCTTGGCTTCTTGGATTCTTGGCTTCTTGGCTGCTTGGAAGTCCTCTCGTTTATGTCATGGCGCACCACGAAAAAGCCCACGATGGGTATGTGCAGGCTACGGAGCCGGTCTCCGAGAGCGCCAAGATCCTTCATCGCCGCCAAGACGAAAATCTCCCAATCTTCGGCGACCTGGTAGAGCATGCCGACGCAACGCACCTCCGGTACCACGAACGCGAAGATGCACGCAACATCGAGCTGTTCTTCGACCTCTTCTTCGTCGCCATCTTCAGCACCTTCACCAAGAACCACGAGATCAACAGCAACGAGGCCCTGTCGTCCTATGCCGTCTACTTTGGCGTCATCTGGGCCTCTTGGCTGCAGGTCTGCCTCTACGATGTCCGCTTCGGCTTCGACAGCATATTTGAGCGCTCCACAAAGGCCATCCAGATGTGCGCCTTCATCGGTTTCGCATCGACGACGGCTTCCTTGGAGATGGGCCCGACCCCGGAGGTCGGCAAGGAGGCTGCACTGAGCGGCTTCCAGTCGCTCAATTTCCTCATGATCATCTCGCGGGCCCTCTTCGCCGTGCAGTATGCCGTTGCTTATGTGCTCGTCGGGCGCAAGCACCCGCCAGCCAAGATTCCCCTCTTGGTCACGGCCATCATGTACGCCTTGGCCAGTACCATCTACGGACTATTGTACAAATTTGTGCTTGTCGATTCGGGAAACGCGTCGGGCTTTTACGGATACTACGCCATCATCGCATTCGAGCTCTCCGTCACGTCGCTCGTTGTCGCCCGCTACGAGTGCGTCAGCTTCAAGGAAACACACCTGCACAAACGCCTCATGGTCTTGACGCTCATGATTCTCGGCGAGGGCATCATTGTGTGCGCCTTTAGCTTCGCAAAGATCAGCTCCAAGACCGGCTGGACAGCCAACTCCTTTGGGCAGGCGCTTTGCGTCATTTTGAGCATTGTAAGTTTGAAGTCTCCCTCCTCCCGACCGTCAACGCTCTGGAAGCAATACGCTAACATTCCTAGTACTTCATCTACTGCCTTTACTTTGGGAATTCAGGCATCGAAGCCCCTCTCTACTTCCGGCCCGTCAAGCAGCAGCTCTACGCGATGCTCCATTTGCCGTTCCACCTCTCTCTAGCCCTGACACTGGAAGGCCTGAGGACTTGGACCGTCATCGCCAACGTGCAATACAACTTCAAAAAGGTCTATGGATACATCGAAGAGGTCATTGGCGATACGCCCGACGTCTTCCGCCTGGACGAGTTCAACGCTACCACGGGCGCCGAAATCGTCGCCAGCCTCAACTCAACGGCTAAGACGTTCAAGTTCGACAAGTCCGCTTCGTGGGACTACATGCAGTCAGCCCTCACCAAGATGAACCTCGCCTGGCAGGATGACGCTGCCACGATTGGCGCGCAGACCAAGGGCGACGTTTTGAAGTACTACTTTACCGAGTTTGTCTCGCTCTTCCAGAACGAGCAGTTCGTCTCCAACAGCATGGTTGTGCCCAGCGTCCAGATCGAGGCGGCCAAAGGCTCCGGCGTTGCCAAGATGGATGCATACTTTGCCGTCTTCAAGATGATCTTCATCTACTTCTTCGTCTGCACCGCCCTTGTCATGATAGTCCTGGGCGTCTTTAGGAGAATGACTTTGGAGGTACGGGACAAATACGACAACCTCATGATCACAGTCAGGATGGCCATGGGCCTCTTCTTGGGCCTTCTGGGGCTCTTGGCGTTGATGGACGACCACATCACCAGGTATATCAACAGTGGTGTGCTGTTGCCTACGCTCCTGTTCGTCCTGCTCTTTGGTAAGCCAGCCCCCAGCATCTTCTTCCTTGGAAAATCTCATCTAACCTTGCCTACCTAGTTGTGATGTTCGAGAAGGGGTTGACCATTTTCGCCATCAAGCAAGGAAAGAAGTTCTCCAACACCGTCCGTAAGGATGATCCCGAGTATGGAGACAAGCTAGACATGGATGCGAAGTCGGTGGGCGAGGAAGCTGCGTACTGATATTGTCGCACTATATCGCATTCGCGATAGCCTCCTTGCATCCATCTTTCGCCCCAAGGGCTCATCCTCCGTCGCCGTGCGCGCGCCGGAGAGCGGCGCCGTTCAACTAGGCAATCCACAACACCAAATGAAGCCGAGGCATGGGGATGCCAGAGGAGGAGACACCCCTGGTGGGTTCCTACACTCATTAATAGAGGCTTTCTTTCCATTCTAGATACCAGAGTTCCCCAGATAATACAGCAGTTTCTAGCCACCCATTAACTCATTTGCACCATTTATGTTGAATTTATGAAGTCGTGGCAGCGCTTTGGCGTAACGATGCTATGAAACTTATTATCACGGTAATTAGGAGTTCTGTAAAGCAAAGCCGTAATGACAATGCAAATGCTACTTAAAGAAGCGTAATCCTATATAAAGGAAATGTATAAGAGACCCCCTTGGCTGAATCCATTACACTATCCCTAAAGAGTTTCGTGTGCGTGGACTATATGATGTGGACTTCCTGAATAGCTGCTTTGCAGGCGATAGTGCCGTGGAAGATCGACGCGATAGAACCAAACGTCCCGTACCGAGGTGTCGAGAAATGCCAGCTCTGCATACGCTTGCAGTGCCGGTGTCTTGAAGCCGGCTTCGCGGAAGGCGGTGGTGCTGTAAAATGCAATGATGTTGATGCCGCACACTAGTACGGCCAGAATATGCGGCGTCACGCAGGTGGGGGAACGTACTTGTCCCAAGCCTCCCCTAATTCATCCCTGAGCTAGGGTGATCCCCTACACGGCTACCTCCTATCGCCGAATGACAGCGACACTTTGTCCCTTTCACAGATTCTCCCCCGCCTCCCCCTCCGTGATGCTTCGCATTGCACTTCCCCCGCCCCGACTTCTACACTGGCGCTGCCGGGACAACTCGCCTAGACGCCGCGGGTGTTGATCCCACGATGCGGTTCCTGCAACACGACGCCAATGGCGAAATCATCCTGACGGAACCATTCCTTCCGGGCAGGGCTCCGCCGTACGCGATACTGTCCCACACGTGGGGCTCTCCTGGCGACGAAGTTACCTTGCAGGACCTGCGCAACGGTACCGGGCGGGACAAGGAGGGCTACACGAAAATCCGATTCTGCGTTGAGAGGCGAGAGCAGCGGGATGGAATTATTCGTGGGTCGACACTTGCTGTATCGACAAGACCAACAGCGTCGAACTCCAGACTGCAATCACCTCCATGTTTGCGTGGTACCGGGAGTCCCAGCGCTGCCTCGTCTACCTGTGAGCTTCTTTTCGGCCTTTTCTTTTTTTTTGTCCCCGCAAACGTTAGTCTAATGGTCGAAGCGGATTGCTGATTCTTCCTGATTTGCAGCTCCGACGTCTCTACAGTTGACGATGACGCAGCCTTCCGCAACAGCAGATGGTATACGCGGGGTTGGACACTTCAAGAGCTTATCGCTCCGCGGTCCGTGGAGTTCTTCACAAGCCGAGGCGCGCGAATTGGAAGCAAGAGAGATCTAGAGGAAGTGATTCAGTCAGTCACGAATATCCCACTGACGGCACTCCGGGGCGAATCTCTCTCCAACTTCGGGATTCGTGAGCGGCTTGACTGGATGCATGGGCGCGAAACAACACTGGCGGAGGACTATGCGTACTGCCTCTTCGGAATTCTCGATGTTTCACTGCCTATTATTTACGGCGAGTCAAGGAGAGCAGCTATGGACCGCCTCCTAGAGAGGGCTGGCATTCTGCTGAGTCAGCACATGCGGGACAAGAGCTTGGTATGGGATATCGGAGCCCAGCGTCTGCTGCCGGAGAGCGGTTTCAGTGAGGCCGCCCCTGCCCTTGTTGAGTGTCGGGGAAGCCTGGTGGCGGTCTGGCGTGGTAGGACGGAGGCCTTTTGGGTTACGCCTTTCGTGAACATCAACAGTCTGTACTGGACGACCCTGAGAAAGTCAAATGACGGGATTCATTTGATAGCGGAGCCCCCCAAGCCGATCCAGGGGAACGTGGAGAGTCCAGAAAGGCCGGGTCTGGCCACTCTAGCCAACAAACTCGTGGCCGTGTGGAAAGGGGTGAATCACGATACCCTCTATTTCTCCACCCTTAACCACGGCTCTCGGCGATGGGAAAATCCTGGCGCGGTTCACCCTCAGGCCGTCAGCAGTGCTGGGCCGGCACTCGCGTGCTGGGAATGGAACGGCTCAGCAAGGGTGTGCGCGGTCTGGAAGGGAGCAGGCTCTGACCTGAATATCTACCTTTCTTGGTACGATGGCAAACGCTGGAGCTGGCCGAAGCCTCTACAGTTTGCTCAGACCGATGCTACGCCAGAAATAACGTACCGCAACGGGGAGTTGTTCCTTGCCTGGAAGGCCTCGGGGACGGACAAATTGTTCTGGATGCGCCTCGACAGTGATGGCAATGCGCTCTTGGTGGAGCCCATGAGGTGTGTTGGGATGGTAGGAGCTTCAGTGGCCCTGCTCTTGCAGAGCTCGACGGCATCATCTACGCCGCATGGAAGGCAGTGGGAAATCCCGCAGACTTACGGCTGGCAGCCTGGTCGGTAGACGCCGAGAGATTCGCGCCCGCACAGCATGTCCACAACAGCATCACGACTAGGGCGCCTACTCTTGCGGCGTTTGGTACGTCGCTTGTGATAGCTTGGAGAGGGGAAGAGGGCGAGAAAACCATGTGGTATAGTTTGGGGAGAAAATAAAAGCCACAGGCTCCCCCTGAACATCCCCGCAGCTGTTACTCGCAACCTTATCCATGCCAGCTTTGCATACGCTTGCAGTGCTGGTGTCTTTCCTGCAGTGGAGACGCGTCCTCCTAGGATGTTTTCTTGTGGAATGACAATCATCAAACCATTCGGCCTGGAGGGCAGATGGTGACGAAAGATCTCAAGCCCCGGACACTGACGTTCCATTCGTTCATCATCGAGCTCGCCATGGGATTCGAAGAACTGGTGCTTCCACGTGAAAATCAAAACCGAAAGACACATCGGGGACCTATTGAGTCTCTGCATGCAAGCAAGAACGGGTAGGTAAAGATGACCGGGTCCCGCATTGTCGTGCCATGTCGTAATGGTCATGTCAGTTTCCAGGTGGTTGTGGTTGTGGTGGTATGAGGTTGAGTTTGCCTGGCAAACGGGCAACGCCCCTTCCATTACAGTCCAACACCAACAAAGGATACAATATGGAGGTAATTTCCGTTCATTCCATACGAAAGATCAATACCTCCCCCCCTCGTCGTCCTCAAACCTCGCAAACATGCGACCGACGTCCTCCTCCTTGACCAATTTCAGATATCCCTGCTCCACCAGCACTTCGAGCGACTTCCTCGCCCACTTGGCGGCATTCTTGCGGTCCCTCATCACGTAGTAGATGCGCGCCATGTTCTCGTACTGGTCGGCCATCTCCTGGAACATGTTCTCCTCCGGCAGCAGTGGTAGGATCTGTCGGGTCAGTTTCAGCGACATGTACACCTTGCCCGCCTGGAAAGCCTCGATGGCCTGCTGTTTCAGCGCCGCAATCTTCTCCCGCCGCTCGTCCGATGCCGCAATCTCGTCGCTTGACGCTGTGCAGAGGTCGCATGTGCAACTGAATCCCCACTTCTTCAAGTTCTCTTTTCGTTCAGAAGAGACCTGTCCGAAGGTGATATCTGCCGAGATGGTTAGATGAATCCCATAAAAGGGAACAGACAAACCCACAGCTGTGCGTAATCTCTTCGCCCGGCCGAATGTCTTGCGACGCCGCAACCTCGACCGTATGCCCCTGGCGAGGGTAAAAGCGAAGAAACGCACTGGCACCCCCGGTCAGCAAAGCACGCACCACCCCACGACAACCGCCACACAACTTACTTTGGCCTACACGCATGGTTGATTCTCTAACCATCGTCAGCACAAGCGCTCTCCTCCGCCCTTCACAAGGAACTCACCGAAACAACCGGATACACCGCCATATGCAACTCCCCGCCCACCACCGCGCGAAACGCGTTCGTCCTCAAAATATTCTCCACCGGATCCCTCGCCAACCCATTCGACATGCCCAGCCCCTTAATGCTCCCCGGATTCCCCAGCCCCTCCACCGCCCTCGCCAGCAGCTCATACCCCCTCCGCGCCGGCACGTCCACCGCAAACTCCACGTCCACCATCATGACCGCGTAGTCCACCATGAACGTCTCCCACTTCCGGATCGGCCGCGTCGCCACCACCCCCTTTCCCCGCCCGGGTACGTCGACGATAGCGTACGCCTCGCCCAGTAGCCCAGTGGCATTTGTAGTGGTGCCAGACGACAGCGGCAGCACAAAGTCGAGCGCCCCACCGCCGAGGCTCGCCGCCGTCTCGGGTTTGGTGACGAGCGTCATGCCCTGTGCGCCGTGGCGCGAGTTGGCGTAGACGCAGTACTTTGTGCGTCGTCGCGGGGAGCCGGTGGTGGCGGTCTCGCAGACGGGGGGCTGCGTCCAGGGGGAGTAGCGCGCGGGGACGTGCGGGGGGACGGTGTCGTCGATGGGGAGGGCACAGGACGGGGTGACGAGGGGCCAGCGGAGGACGCCGTACTCGGAGGTGAGGCATTGGGGGGTAGAGGTGGCGGTGGTGAGGGAGAGGAGGAGGGAGAGGAGGAGGGCGGCGCGGCGGCGGTCTGGTGCGGGGAGGGGGGGAAGGTGGTTGTCATGTTGAAGTTCAAGTTGGTTTCGGGGGAGCAGCAGGATACAGAAGGGGAGGAAGGAAGAGAGCCAAACCCATCAAGACAGGAATGGACAAGAGAGACGGAGCAGGGAATCTCAAGGTGAAATACCATCCGGCATCCACCACCTCCAGTCTACTACATCTCCTTTGGACCCTGGCCACCGTCCAAGCTCAGGACACATACACGCAGCCAACTCTTTTCCTTCCCCCCGTGCCCACCACCTACAACTCACAATGACAGCAGCCTCCATCCTTCTCCCCAAGCTCTTGGTACCAGTGGACCCCCTCTCACAAATGAAACCGGGCTTATGCCCCGGTACTCACGGCGGGAACAAGTTATGCCAGCAACTCCAGACCGAATCAGGAAATTGAGAGTCATCATCAACGCACCAAGAGGCTTGGCTAGCAACAAGATCATGTGTGATCAAGTCGAGCCGATCGCCCCCGTTTTCGCCCCTGTTTTCGCCCCTCTGGTTCAAGTTGTCAAGCCTCAATTCGTCAAGGGGGAGGGGGGAGCGGACCGGTTAAAATGGTTACACAAAGCCTCCAGCTTCCGCCTTCACACGAACCACTTGCATTCGACGCAGTTCCCAGCCGTCCCCGTTTCTTGGGAAATCCCCCGTCTCGTCTGGGGGAGGCTCCTATCCCGTGTCTTGGGGTCTTGGGGATCCAGCTTGTGCCGTGCCGTTGTCCGGCTTGGCTGTTCCTGAGCCGCCTGCGCAACCGTCCCGCGAGACTGCAGTGCCCGAATGTGGTTCCGGGACGAAGACGCCGTTTTATTTCTGCACCCGATTGGGGTTCGTCGGTTCGGGGGGATGAGGTGACGAGGAAAGCTCGGCGACACCACGAATTCAAACTGCGATGACCTCTCTCCGCGGGTGCTTGATTCCAAAGTCTACTATTCAATTCATACACAAAGTACTTGCTACAGTCCCAGAAACCCAAAACACCGCCTGGTAACTCCGACCCCTTTAGTGTCCCAAACCAGTTCTATATATGCCACATGTATCCCTTATTGAGAGAGAGAGTCATCACCGCGTAGGATGCCTTCGGCCTGGCGGTCAAAATGGCATCAAAAGAGACGTCTACCATGCTATCTATCATGATAATAGCCTAGAGCTGAATGTCTAGAATGATGACGCCGGTTCCTCAAAAGTGGCCCGCCCCATTGACACCGTTGGTGCCGTTGGCCCCGGCCTGGGCCACAATCTCCTTGATGGTCGACTGCAGAATGTCGGCGCTGGCAGCGACGAAGCCGACGAAAGGCGGCGACGGCTGCATCACCTTGCTGGTGAACTCGGGATGGGCTTGCACGCTAGGATGAAAAGTCAGCGATTTCTCATCTTGGGGTTCTGCAAAGTTACTCACCCGACGTAGAACGGATGGCCCTTGAGCTCGAAAGCCTCCATGCGCTCGCCCGAGTCGTCCTTGCTAACAAAGTGCATGCCGGCCGCCTCGAGGTCGGCGATGGAATCGGGATTCACCTCGTAGCGGTGACGGTGACGCTCCTCGACGACCAAAGCGCCGCTGTACAGCGAGCGCAGCGTGCTCCACTCGCTGCCCGACTGGAAGTGGGCGTTGCGGGTGCCCAGGCGCATGGTGCCGCCCATCTTATTCTTGTCGCCCTCGGGCATGAAGATGACCACCTTGTTCTTGGCCTCCTCGTCAAACTCGCCCGAGGTGGCGTCTGCGAGGCCGCACAGACTGCGGGCGGCCTCAATCACGGCAACCTGGAGACCAAGGCAGATGCCAAGGTAGGGCTTCTTGTGCTCACGGGCGTACCGCGCCGCAAGGATCATGCCCTCGATTCCTCTCGAACCGAACCCGCCTGGAACCAAGATCTGCGTAAAAGTCAGTCCCTACCAAAGCAGAAAGATTGGCAAAAGATACATACGCCTTGTGCCTTCTCGACCTTGGCCCAAGCATCCCGATGCTTGACTGCGTCCTTCTCCTTCATCTTATCCTCCAGATGCTCCGAGTCAACAGCCACCAAGCTCAGCTTGCGGCTGCAACGCATAGCTGAATGCTCCAGGGCCTTGATCACCGAGAGGTAGGAATCCATGTGGGACGTGTACTTTCCGACCAAGGCGATCTCAACGGGGTCGTGGTCCTTGGGGACAATGACGGTCTTCTTCCACAACTCCCAGAGGGTGCTGCCCTTGGTGACGAGATCTTGGTTGAGGGTAATTTTATCGAGAGCCAAGCCCTTCTCGAGAAGCTCAAGAAGTCCCTGCTCTTGGAGAAGGAGGGGCACTTGGTAGATAGTCTCCATGTCGTGCACGCCGATGACTTGCTCATAATCGAGCTGGCAGCTCGCGGCGATCTTGCCGATGGTGGCGGCGTACAGCTCCGTGTCGCAGCGGCACGCGACCAGATCGGGGACCAGACCCGAGCTCCGCAGCTGCTTGATGGCATGCTGAGTAGGCTTCGTCTTTTCCTCTCCGTGGATCAGGGGGACGTAGGATACGTGGATGTTGAAAAACGATGACTCCGGGTCCTTGATGAGCTTGTGTCGGAGCTGAACCAAGGCTTCGACGAAGGGTGCAGACTCGATATCACTGATTTGAATTAGCAGAGACACCCGGGATATTGCGAGGAAATCGACCTACCCAACCGTACCGCCCTGCAGACTAGCCGTTGGCATGTCAATTATTCAACGAAAGGGGGTTGGGGACATACCAGCTCGACTATCACAATATCGTTAGCAAGCTTCCCACACAAAGACAGCGCACAACCAAAACTCACTAATGCAGACGTCCGGTTCCTCGCCTGAAGCATCAACGGGAATCGCAGCCACCCGCATGATCCAGTCCTGGATCTCGTTGGTGATGTGTGGCACAACCTGGACGGTTCTGCCGAGGTAATCGCCCTTGCGTTCTTTGCTCTGAATACGGCTGTCAGCACCCTTCCCACCGCTCACCCGGCTCATCCCAGGAGTACGCACGAGGACTCTTTGATAAATCTTGCCGGTTGTGATATTGTTGTCCTTGGTCAGCTGAATGCCAAGGTACCTAGCAGCCGATAGATCAGCCTCCTTCATGCCGTCGTGAGAGTCAGGGGGCAATACCGTTCGTAGTTGCCGAGATCAAGATCGGACTCGCCGCCATCGGCAAGGACGAAGCACTCCCCATGCCTGACCAAAGCGCGTCAGTCAATGCATCCACCATCGTGGTCTGAGGAGACATACTCGAGGGGCCCCAACGTGCCCGCGTCGACGTTGAGGTACGGGTCAATCTTGATAGCCTGCAGAGAACAGCAATGTGTGAGCAACAGAGAGCACTACACCCCGTTGGACAGTGAGTGAGCAGGAGCCCGGCTTACCGTGACCTTGAGACCCGCCGTCTTCAGCAGAAGTCCGGCCGAAGAAGCTTTACGTCACCGTGTTAATGCATGGTACTGCAATGGCCAATTGGCTGGGCATGCGGAGGCTATGGCATACCAATGATTCCTATTGAGAAGAACAAAAATACATGTCAGCCATCGGTTCTGTTCAGCATGCGACGGAGCGACCATGCTCTGCCAAGCCTCGGGCCATCGCGTCGCGTCCACGGCCGACCGCGGAGCCAAATAAAAATATATTCATAGAGGGGCACTCTGGCTTTGTGTTCCAGGAGGGTGCACTGCACCGCAGATGACCACAACCACAAAACGACCAACAGGAAGAGAGGGAAAACTCACCCTTGCCCACCCCCGAAATGACACCGCCGCTGACGAGGACCACACGCATCTTGACGATCTCGAGAGGGTTTTGCTGCCGGCGGATTTCTTGGTTTGGCGAACGTGCAGCGTAAGTGGTGGGAGTGGGGGAGAAATTTTTGTCTGTGACGAGCCAAATGGAGGGTCCACGGCCGGTGCACGTGATTTCGAGATTGGGGTTCCAGATCGAGGGTTGGTAGTGGGGCGTCCACTTATAGGGCGTTCGGCAGCTGAAGGCGCGCCAAGATCAGCCCTGAAAGCATGAAACGGTTGGACCCTGGGTGTGTACGCTCTCTCCAATTCCATGTGTCTGTCAGCACCTACTTTCTCTCACGACCGCACATTACGCCAAAAATCCGAATGCAGCAGTGGAAGCGAAGTACCCTTCTCAACCCGAATGACAACTTGACGCGAGACTTAAGCGACAGGCATGCTCCCATCGCCTCACTGGTTTCAGCTCCCCTTAGCTCCACCCGGCACTTCCCCTTGGCTCCGATCCGGGCAGAACACCCCCACCTCCCGACGGCCCTAAAGTCATGGAAGACTCGTCTGGCCACTGGAAGCTCAACATCAGAGTCGAGCTAGACTTCGCGAGAAACAAGATTGAAGCAAAGCACATGTCTTCTCCGAGTCCGGGCTTCTCCGCCCCTCTGCTGTTTAGGTTATTGTTGATTCCATCCGAGGAGGTTCACAACTTCACATGGACGATGTTTACCAACCTCACAAGCGGACTGCAATACATATTGTGGCATCAATTAGAAAAAATACATACCTAAATAACGCTACCCAGTGGAGACCGGGTCAAAACACATCTATCCAGCCTTAATCGTCTATTCATCTCCCAGCCGGCCTCCCTCCAAGGAGAAAAGAAAAACAAGGTTAACCCTCAAAACCACACCTCTTCCGTCCAGGAAACGAAAAGGACGATTCCTGTCTCCCCCAACACCTCCCGAGTAGACCTCTCTCGAGCACCTCCATATCGAGCTGTTCGTCCATACAACGGTATCCACCACCTCCCAACGCCGTGTAGTCCCACCGCCAACATTGCAAAGCGCCCGCTCTCTTGGTATTACCTCCGCAAGCGACGCTTCATTTCCCCAGACTCCTCGCACGGCGTCTCATAACCCGCGCAGCCTGAGCTCCGGCACCAGCCCCTCTAACTCCAGAACAGGAGTCATAGCGGCGCCATATCGGGCCATGCCTCCCGCTCTAAGCCTTTCATATACTCATCATAACAAGGCGTCATGCTTCTCCCCTCCGAATGTCACTTTGTGACAATGCGACGTCCATTCCAGACATGCCGCCGAAACGTATGGTGTTCTCCTGGCATCCGCCAGATGCCCAGGGCCGCTCACTCGCTGGACCCTGCGGGCCTCGCCTTTGAGCCGATTACCTCCCGCGCATAAAACTCAACAAGCATGGTCGCGTAGGCCTCCAAGTCCTCCACAGGGACGGCGAGGCGGAAGTCGTTGAGGAGGAGAAATTGGAGTTCGAGGTGGTTCAACTCTGCAAGAGGAAGCCCTCCGACCTGTTCACATCAAAGTCAGTCATCAACATAAGACATGCCCGGAGGAAGGGGCGCATACCTTGGCATAACGAGAGTTCGTATAGAACACGTCGGAGAAGAACTTGCTCGCACACGTCACACCCGCAATGATGAGTCGATGGATGTTGAAACTGTCCACCACAAAATACGTCGCCAAGGCCGAAGACGGCGCCACGTTGGAGTTTGCGCGCTTCCGCGGCCCCTCGCCCCTGTCGTCGTCGTCGGCCAGATCAGAGTCCGTCTCGTCGCTGTCGTCGTCGCGCATAGCAACGTCGACATCGGACTTTCCCGCGGGCGCCTCGCCGCCCTCCGTCTGGAGCTTTGGCTGGCGGGCCTCCTCCTCCAGCCGCCTTGCCTCTTCGCTCTTGACCACAATGTCATTCACCCGCTCTGTCATCCGATCAAAGTACACCAGCAGGCTCAAAAACACCTCGTACGTAGTGGGGCAGTATTTGTGGATCCGGCTAAGGTAGCTCAGGATGGTGATGGCGGGCACGTTCTTGCCGTGGAAGGCAAGGACGCTACTGCTGAGGGGGCTCATATTGCTCTCGATGTTGCCGTCCTCGTTCCTGGTTTGCGCCTGCGCTTGCTTGACATGCGTGACATTTCGGTTCAGCGCGTCGTGCTGAAGATCGTTGGTCGTCGTTATCTTTGTGAGCAGCGCGGCCACCATCTCGATGATATCGCCGATGGGCATCCCACTGATCTCGTACTTCATCTGCTGCAAGGGGGGGTCGTTGAGGATGCCTGGCCCGGTGGCTGTGAGCAGCTCGGCGTTCGCAAGGCTTTGAATGTGCGCGAGGTCGCGGACGTGTATCGTTTTTTGGGGAGGGGATGGCGAACCCTCTCGATCGGGATCGGGCAACGTAAATCGGGATCGCGACTCGCTCGGGCCCGTCCACGGTTTCCCCGGGTCGGAATCGGGAGAGGGCATCGTTCGGACGTTGAAGGCGGTGAAGGCGGTGATGGTCGCGTCGGTGCTGGTCGACGAGGCACTCGAGTAGGATGCGGCTGGCGCAGTTGCGGAGGGGCGATCTGTCGGTATCACATGTTGGGGTTGCGCGCCGCCTGATGACGTTGCGGAGGGAGATGATGATGGTGGCGGGGAGGGGAAGCGCGAAGCCCCGCTGTAGGTCGCGACTTCATTTGTTTGGATGCCCTTTGCGTCTGTGTCTCCCGGTGCAATCTCGCCCGAGCCGTGAGGTGTTTGCGATGTGTATCGGGCAGCCGCCGACGTGACCGAGCTCTGCCTCCGGGGGCTCGCCGTCGCTCGGGCCTGCTGCGAGGACGCAGCGCGATCGCGCGATCGGCTGACGGAGGGGCCCTGGTAGTGAGTGTCGTGGGAATGCGGGTGCGGCAACCCGGTGCCTGCAATCATGGTATGAAAAACGGAACGGTCGGCGAAGCTTTCACCGATTACAGAAGTTGCCATGATAGCATTGCTGTCGAGGTCGTGAGGTCGAGGCGCGCCAAGGGCGGAAGGGGATGATGCTATCGAGCGAAGACAACCCTTGAGGAGATAGCAATCGGGACCGTTGATTGTGGCTGTGTGCCTGTTGGCAGATAACGTTAGCGGGATCGCTGCCACGGGCTGTCGGGTTTCACGCTTGTCAAAAAAACTTGGAGCGCCCAGAAGGCGATAAAAAGCCGGGACAAGAATGCCTTTACATGGGTGCCCCACGCCACGGCATCTGTCTTGACGGAAAAGAGCACTTTGTTCGTGTCGACCGATGGCGACCCAGGGATCCCCGAGTCTGTGTATTTGTTGAACTGTCTGGACTCTGCAACCCCGCGAGCTCTCACGCTAGCGACGAGTTGGAGTGGGGATCGAGGGAGTCAGAAATCAGGCCTAGGACCGCCTGGCCCCTGAGCGATACTTCGACAAGTGGGGGAGGGGGCTTGGAAACGGGACGACACCCAACGATGCGCGGGAAGCGCTTCTTGACACCCAAGACAGGTGGGTGGTCTTGTGAAGCAATATTCATGACCAGCCCAACGACGCCGCTCCTCAGAGGTGGCTGCATGGAGGGGACGGTGCCGACTTTCCGAGGCCAGACGAGGGGCAAACGTCCTCACAAACACACGCATGCGTGTCATAAGAAACACGAGGAAATTCAGAGGCTTACCCGCAAGACAGAAATGATGGTCTAATAACACATGCAATGACCCGGCGCCAAAGCCTCTGAAATGGGCTGATGCTGGTACTGTGGTGGGATAGACTGCAGTATCTGTGAGAGAAGCGATACGCGAGGGCAGTCCCTTTCGACGTCGAGTGCTCGAGAAGACTGGGTATGAAGAAACCTCCCTTGGTAGAGACGGAAATGGTTTGCTAAAGTCGAGGAATGGCCGAGTAACCTGTGTAGACAAACAAGGAGAGGAATGGGTCGACCTGGATATGACGGTATGGAGACGGGAGTGGCAAGCCGGCAAGAGAGGCAAAGATGGATAAGATTTGTGGTCAAAGCAGGACTCCAGGGCAGTGGAGAGTCGAGCGAGAGAGCTTATCGCATAGAGTAACGGTGTCGGTGGATGAAGCGACGCCAAGAAACAGCCGACGCTCGAATGTGGTGGACGGCCCAGGCGGGTAAAGCCAAATTCGTGGACGATGGCTAGATGCCTGGTCGAGATGATCCGGCTTCGGTGGCTTCGGTGGCTTCGGTGGTGTTCTTAGCAGATATAGGTTGTCCTAACTCCGGTGTTGACGGCAAGGACGGGGACGGGAGGTGTGAGAGGAAAGGGAGATGGGACCGCGTCGGAGAATTGGTGCGCTGCGTATTTCAGGGGATCCAAGGATGCCCGGAGACGACAAGCTGCAGGTCTGCGGTTGCGCGATCAGCAAGGGATGACGACTTTCGCGGTCAAGGTCGTCCGCCCACGTGTGGAGATGATGGAATTTGTCTGGGACGTTGCGAGGAGCCGCGGGGTGGCCACTCAGCCGACAAGGGTGCCGCCGCGGGAATGGCGATGGCAGCAGATGAGGCAATCGAGGCTATCGCAGGACCTGAAGCGGACGAGAATACCCAAATTTAAATAGGAGACGACCAAGAACAAGAAGAGACGGATATTCAAGAATGAAAAGGGGACCATGATAAAAGCAACCTGGAACCTGCGCCCGCTTGTCGAGGGGTGCACTGATAAGAGATTGTGAGGTGTGCTGATCTCGAGATAGGAACAAGCACATTGCGACTTCAACTTTTACTCCCTGCTACCGGTCGTCCTACCCGTCACCGGTTCTTGATGCTCTCCGTCAATCCAAAGTCAAATACCTGACATTCGAGGACCACTGTCTCCCAAGAAGGCGAAAATGGGAACCCTCCTTATCCGTACATCCTTCACCTCCAACGCTCGGGAGGACAAAGATGCCCTCGGCCCAAAAAAGGGGTTCTATTCTCTGCAAGCTGTTGTTGGTTTCTTTGCCTAGCTCAGGGCGCAACCAAAAAAAAGCACCCGGTGTGTTGGTGATGGGTGCATCAAAGCGCCGGCCCCGTTCAAGGTTCCCCTCCTCCCCTTCCCCTCACCTTGCTTCCTGCCTGGGTACCTGGGTCTCGATGTCGAATCACCATCTCACGATTCATCCGTAGGCTTGTTCTAAAAGTCGAGAAGAGAGAACTTGGACAGGGCTCTGTGTTCTTACACCACCGGGCCGCCCGGGAATACCCGGGGCCGACAACGGGGGCGGTCGGCTGCTGGTACCTCTGCCTCGGGCATGGTGATACTGGCCCAACGCCAGGCCGCCATCCCGCGTATAAACCGGACGAGCCAATAACTGCTCCATCTTCTCACGCTTAGGGTCGTTTGTTTAGGTATCAACTCACTGCTACCTACAGCAAGGGAGACTATATCAACGTTGGGTTTCGCACCCTGATTCGCTGCAGAAGTAGATTCCGAGGCACGCTTGGCTTGGGACGGGATGTCATTCCCGGGACCGAGCTTCGGGATGCTCACCGCTCCTCTCAGGCGAATCGTCGTCGCTGCAGCTAGCACGCAATGGAAGGGGCATGCAGCGGCACCACCGGCGTCAAATAGCCGCTTCACGCGCCACAGCATAAGATCCATGCTGTTAGGTAACCCTCTCGACGTTCATACTCAAGACGGATCCATCGAGGCTGTAGTAGTGTACATATCCTCCACTCCATCGCCCAACCCTTCCGCCGCCGCCCTCATCTTCGTACCTGGCCGGTGTCTTCACATATGCCGGACCTTGTAATCCGTGTCCGGGAGATACAAGTGCCTGTCGGCGCCCTTGGCCGTCAACACCACCATGCGAATCACGCCTCCGGAGCTACCATCCCACTTGATGGCCTCCCTGAGAGCCCCCTTGACAAAGGCGACCGCCTCTTCCTCGTTCATGCCCTCCTTCCAGTTCGCGTCGCAGAAGCCGTAGATGTATGTCGAGCCTGAGCCGCCGATCGAGTATGGTTGTTTGTGCAAGGAGCCGCCGAGAGGGATCGCGTAGACCTGGCCGCCGTGGCGCTCGTCCCAGCCCGCGATGATGAGTCCAGCGCTAAACACCCTGTCAGCCGTATTCCAAATTTTCCCCGCACACCCTTCTCACCTCAACCGGTCCTTGTTGGAGTAGCAGAGCTCCTGGAAAATGGACGCTGCGACCTGTGTAGTCGGGGGCTGGCCGTTGGTCATGGCGTAGAGGCCGAGGTGGTATTGCACGATGTCAGCCACGGCTTGTGTGTCGGCAGCGCTACCGGACCTGCAGCACCAGATTGTGTCGTGTACCCGGGTGAGCTTGTCTGTCACGCGGTTCGCAATGTATGCGCCAGTCGTTGTGCGAGAGTCGGCCGCTGTAGAGAGATGATGTGGTCAGCCACGGAGCTTTCAAGATGGGAAACAAACAGCAGGTGAGCTGACTGACCCAGAATGACGCCGTCCTTGAAGGTAACCGCCATGCTAGAATATGTGTAAGGGACTGTCTCGCGCGCGCAATCGGATCGAGGGGTCGAGCCTACATGGAGGTGCCCAAGCTAGAGAGGAAGGCATTAGCAACTGGTCCAAATATGGGTACCATGTATGGCATCACTCACTTCACCTCACCCTTCTTCAGGCGGTCCATGTCCACATGAATGCCATCTGGTTGTCCCGTTAGCAGTCACTCTGTCGTGGAAGGCTGGGCATCGACCGCAGCGTCGCTTACCGTGGCCCAAATCGCCTGAAGTGCCAAACTCCATGTTTGAGTTTGCTGGTTATGGTTGGTACGAGTTCTCGGTTGCTCCGGTATCGCAAAGTTCGAGGGTCGGCGCAGGTCGCGGAATCAATGGCGGAAAGTCGAAGTGGCGGCGGGATGGTCGATGGGGACAATGCGAGCTTGAAGCTCCAAGCTCAAGGCAGCTCCAACACGCGCGTGCGGCTGGGCTTGGCGAACACCACCCACGTGACCTTATCAGCAACGGTCTACAGGCTTATCAGCGAAATGTGTAATTACAAACCCTTCTAAGTAGAGCAAAAGTGTACATGTACGAAACTGTGGGTATCTATGCATGCAATAACCACGGTCACAATGCGAGGCCATCCAGGTTCCCAAGCCCATAACCAAGCCCACGATGCCCCCATGGCACCATTAAAGGATAGATAATCCACGCATCCGGGATCCGTAGAATTACGGCACGAGTTGCCTCCTCGCAGGGCATCAGTCAGAACATCCCACCCCAAATCCAACCGCCACCACCCCATTCAACCTCCACGAACCAACCCCTCCTCCTTCTCAACCTTGAGGTTCCCCCTCCCCTTGAGATCGTCCTCCGAACTCGTCTTTGCGCCCGCCCCATCGGCCTTCTTGTGCCCGCCCTTGCCATCCTCGTCGCCACACCCGCAGTCGTAAAAGTCGCCAATCTTGCTGCAGTCAAACAGCGGCTTGTGCAGCCGCTTGTTGACAATGTTGTGCATCTCGCACGCCCACCCGGCCGCCGCGCTGCGGGTGCTCGTCTGCGGCGGGTACTTTTTGATCATCTTCTGGAAGTGCGACGCGCACTCGCCGCAGGGGTAGAGGCGCGCAAGCAGCTGGATGAACGTCTTGAGCGCCAGCCGCTCCTCGTCCGTCGGCTTGTCGGGGAAGCGCGCCATGGTCGTGTGTATCAGCTTCCATGATGCGCGGCCGAGCTCGGCTCTGCGGGTCGGAGCGTTAGCAAGAGTCTCGATTTGACGGGCGAAGTTGGGGCGTTCGGGGGGCAGCTTACTTTGCTGTGGCATTCCCGAGCTTGGGAGCGATGGAGCCCCCGTTGAGGAGGCTGTCTGAGAGGCCAAGGTCTAGCTTGCCATCGCTCGAGTCGGAGTCGCTGGAATGGCCGCCAGACAGGAGGTAGGTCATAGTCATGAAGACAAAGATTGCGGCCACCGCTATCAGCGTAATGTGCTGGCGTCGAGCCATGGTGTCGGTAAGGAACCCCTCGTATCCCCGGTTGGAGGCGCAGCTTTGGACTCGTAGGTTTTGCGTTGGTCGTAACGGCACTGGGAGCGACTTCGAGCAGCGAGTCGCCAAAAGGAAACGTGGTTGGAAGAGAGACAAAGAATGACGTGAAAAGATGCAGTGTCTGGCAGCTGAACATGGATGGTTACGACGCGATTCCCGCTAAAGACAAGGGATTCAGGGGTGTCGCGGGAAAGTGGGGGTGGCATGTTAAGGGGCCGCGCCAAGCAATAGGGTCGAGGTCAGGGGAAACGAGCGACTGCGGCTGGCTCGAGGACCAGAACCAAAAATATTCCATCTTCGCGCAGATAATTTCTCAGATCTGTCGAATGTCTTCATGTTCAATTTATGTGCATATATTTCGGATCATCAGGCTCGGTATCCCCTCTTTCCTGATGACAACAGCCCTTCAAACTCCAAACCCCACCCCCGTCTCCGAACCGGGCTTTTTGATGTTTCCATCAATATATCCCCGGATACAAGGTGAGGTCCCACCGTCCATTGGAACTGAGCACGACGGGTTTGTAGGCCTCCAGGATAAATGCCTGCGTCATTGGATTGAGCAAGCCAAGTTCGTAGGCCCGGGTGACCATGTTGGCTCCGTCCCCAACTGTCTTTGCCAACGCCACCCCGCCGTCTGCCTTGTATGCAAGTGCCGAGCTCGGTGCGCCCCTCAGGATATCCGTCGTGAAGCCCGTCAAGATGCCGCTCCCGTCTGTGGGCATAAGCAAAGCAGCGCCGTCGTAGCCTTCGAGGAGGGAGACATCTCCCCAGGATCGCCTGGTCGGGGGGCCCTCCCAAGATAACTCGACCCAGGTGCCCAGGTTGGTCTGGAGGGTTTGGTTCAGGTTGTAGGTTGGGTCTCCGCGGACGATGCGGCCTTCAAAAGTCGGGCAAACAGAGATGAAGACCTCGCCACCGGGTTGTAGCTAGTTTGAAGGTGTCAGGCCGTAGGCTTCTCTTGAGGGTTGATGGTTGTGAGCGTACCAATGTGTACTTCCACGGATGTTCGTCTTGCCCATTTTCGTAGAAAAAGTAGAAATGGGGCTTGTACGTGTTTGTGTAATCGAGGTCCCTCATCAACACCCCGGGGCCGTCGATGTTTGGGTCATCACCAGCTTCCCGCGTCAGCAACAGGGGCATTCCAGGAGAAAAGCACTCTTACAAGTAAAGATGGTAGGCTGGAATGTGTCTCCGCAAAAGGACGTCTTGGATTTGACCAAGGGCTCGTCGTGATCAGGGGCAGGGCTGCTCGAGCTGTCCTGCAAGCCTCGAGTGTAGCTTTGGGCTGCGTTTGGCGAATGGATTGCAAAGCTATAGCTAGTTCGGATGAGGTAGAACTGCAGGCTGAACTGGATAAACCAGCTGTATATGGCGCCGCCTATCTTCATGCTGGGAGATGTTGACACGTTGACAGAGTCGGTTACAAGATGGAAACAAGAACAAAGGGAGCGAAGTTGCGATGAGTGATCCCGTATCCTCAAAAGAGAGATGTTGAGATAGCGAAACGGAGCTCCAGGCCAAATATCAACAACTTGAGAAGCAGTCAGAAGTTCAGTGGGAATTGCGAGCCGCGAAAGAGTTGGGTGGAGGACGGGGCTACGATGTTTAAACGTTCATGATGATCTCCCCCATTTTGAGAGGTTACGACATTCCATTTTTGACGCGGCGAGTGTAACCAACGATTTATCTCTGAGATTAATGCCTTCCGTGATTCCGTGTTTGGGCCTCCCCTCGGTGAGCAGGCCGGGGAGAAGGAAGCACTCTTGACCATGATTGTTCGAGGGTGAGGACGAGAAGCCGAGAAGCAAATCCTCAATGGAAGCCGGGCACGAAGAAAGCCGTGACCTCCATAGTGGTAGCTTCGAATGGTGCGAGTCTCTTTGTTGATAGGCTAATGTGGTCCTGACGTCGAGAGCCAGAACTTGGCCGGGACCATGACGTAACCCACCCACCGCGACCCTGACTGACACAACCACCCACCCGCCAAAGATATGGCAGTCAAAACTTGAAATGGAAAAGACCCAGAGAGATAAAAGGAAAGAACGATAAGGATTTCAATCTTTACTGACCATCGCCCCCCTTGATTCAACATCTGGTGCCAAGACTTGAACATTTTCAACATCACCCAACTCCTATCACCATACATACCTCAATACACTTCAGCTTCAAAAATACCCAAGGTTAGTCCAGTTATCTATACGCACTGCGCATAGATTCCCTCGGTTTCCCTCGATTTTGAATTTCATATCCCACGCAGCATTCTAGCGAGCTATCCTCCTGAACGTATCGGCACTAACACCAACCAGCCTCCACAGAATCAAACGAAACCATGGAGTGGAGCAAGAAGACATACAACGACCAGTACGAGAAATGGGTCCCCTGGGTTGAGGACCTCTACCTCCGGTACTTCACCAAGGACAACAAGACCAGCTACGCTACGCGAGGTACGTTGCAACCAGCAACCACCCCTTTTCCTTGACCCAACCGAACTGACATGAGAATGCACAGACACGCTCGACAAAACCAAGGTCACCGGGGTCAAGCAGGTGGACACCCTCCAGGACGGCGTCCACAACCTGGTTACTGGCCAGGTCGGCCAAGGGGGGCTTGGGCAGCCCATCGGTGACATGGTATCTCGAGAGGGCGTCAACCGCACCGAGCGTGGCGGCAAGGACAACAAGGGCGGTTACCTTCCCACGGCGGGTGGTCCGGTGTCGAAGGGTGGTGATGCCGTAATCGGGGGCGTCTCCCAGGGCGCCAAGCAGACTGCCGGCGCCGTGCAGGGTGGTCTTGGAAGCGTCGGAGGTGCTCTGGGGTTTGGCGGTCAGAAGAAGTGAAGAAACAGGTGGAGGCCCTTTGTTTGCTACTAAATTGGAGATGCGGAACTGTTCTCCTTTCAGACACCTATATATATACCCATCGTCTTGTTTTTTTCATGTTCAGTGCCGAGACCTCCCCTGGGAGGGAGTCTACTTCCCCCAGGGTGTTTGGTTTTCCGAGTCGGAGTCGCTGCCCTCAACTACTTTGTTTACCTTCGCTCTCTTCTTAAATAACTGCTCGGCAGTCTCATTGATCTTGGCCTTACGGGCTACCTTCTCTTTGGCCTTGAGCGGGCAGTCGCGACGGGTATGCCCGAGGTGGTTGCAAAAAAAGCAGCAGCCTTCTTTGGTGTAGGTGGCGACCTTATTTTGCGTAAGCTCCTTCTTCTCACGTTAACCAGAGCTTGGAAGGTGCTGAGGTCGAGGTTGCCGTCATGTTTGATGGTCGAGGAAGCCAGCTAGGGTTTGAATTGGAAGAGGGTAGACGGCACCATCCATTCGAGATCGACGGACTCGACGCGGTCCATCAGGTCTTCCCCCACCTCCCCAATCGAGAGGCCGAACATCATGGCGTGGAGGTGAGGTTGCACCATGGTCATGAGGCTGTCGTGGGTCGAGTCGTTCCCGGCCATGGGGAGGCATGGCGCGCCGCCGCCGCCGTCGTCGACGGTGGTGCCCTCGGGGGCCTCGCTCTGGCGACGATTCTTGACTGACTTGCGCCTCTTATCTTCTTGGCGCTGGGGCATGTAGCACGAGGGCAGGGCTCAGTGAGGCACGTAAGGCTGTAGCACGTAACAGAGGGAATAAAAGGTGAATGCAAGGTCTAGAGAGGTCGTTCACAGCCTCATACGTTCAACCCAACTCCCTCGGAACTGTTGTCGAGTTCAGCATCAAACGTCATTCACTACCTAATCTTTCAATATAACCGCCAGTCCGTCGCCTGAGTCTGACTCCCTCAGCTCAACCAGAGATGTAAAAGTCAAATCATCACCCTGCGGCTCATCATACTCGTCCATGATGAGTTTAAGCTCGCTATCTAACATTTTGTGGATTCTATGATCATTACGCGGCGCCGCTATACTGTTTGGCGTATGTCCATTGATAACTTGGAGCCTTGCCCGCACGGAGGGAAGATTAGGGTTCAGCTCCAAACATCTCTCGAAAGCCTCGATGGCACCGACCTCTTAATTGTGATCGTCGTATTGACGTGACAGAAATCTATGTGAGCAGAAAAAGTTCTTGAATGCTTATGTCGAGGACACTAAGTACCAAAACTCCCAGGTAATGCCAATCTATCCACAGGAAAGGGTTGGGGCGTATAGATCGTACAAGTCCGATATAGCTATCCAAATACTAATTCGTAGCGTAGAAAAGCTTTCCAACCGTCGTCCAAAGTTTAGCAACTCTCCGCGCGCGCGTGATATATCGCTTGCTGAAGAAAACTATGGCTTTGTAAGAAGTTGCCTCCGGCTATACTTGTCCTCGCTAATAAGTACCAAGGTTCGAAAGCGAAGGGACCTAGAACAAGCATTGTGTTAGCAACATAGCGTTATGTCTCGATTTTAATAATAAATGTGTATTGAAGTTACCTGATTCGACTACCACTTTAAAGTAATGCTCTACTTCGCTGAGGCCTCTACCCAAACGGTTAGACTCCTTTATCCATGAAATAAAACAATGTATGCTAACGAAGCCGTTTGCACTTACATCGGTGCCGTCTCACTGACAGCTTAAATAAAGTTTCGTCCATGTCCCGAACCGGTTCATCTGGCTCAAAGATGTAAATTCGCCGAAATTGCTGCAATTCGTTATCAAGCGGTTTTTGTAGGGGTGATAAACCCAGAGGGTCTCGCACAGTATCGTTAATTGAGATGGAGTCGAGCTTGCGGGGCCATTGCTCCCAGCCCATCATTATAAGGCTGGTAAAACTTCTGTCAATTTTCTTTGACGATGCCTGACGGCCACAGGTGGCGCTTAACAGGGATTAGTAACTTTAAATAAGGATAACGTTATCCTAAAGATAAAAGCGACTTACCACTCCCTAGAATCATGACCACGTTGAATTACACCGCTACACCCAGGGAATGGACACCCATTTGCGCTAGAAGCAGTGTTTCCTCGAAATACTACCATGGCCTGTTGGAGATGAACACCCTTTTTGATGAAGGCTTCCCAGTTCCATTCGTGCATCATCCCGCCGCTCGTTGCGAGGGTGATGACAAACGTGTTGACTCGGGAAAGCCCAGGTCTGCCTGCAGAGACCACATTTTGAAGAATGTGGGAGAAGGACTTGCTTTGATCAACAAAGACTCGGACCACAGACCCTTGGAACTTGAAAACTCACATCCCATGATGTACAGGCTTGAAGCGGCAAGCCCCAAGAGTCGCCCAGAGCATCGTCTAGACGGACAATATCAACGTCAAGTTGACGCGGAATGGCCTCCATGGCTTGTATAACCTGCTTCATTTGGTTGGCAACTTGCAGCAATAGTACCGTGTTTCGCCCAATCGCCTCGAGCATATCCTTGGAGCATGTCGCGAGACTGTGCTGGGTGTCAGCAAAGCCCACAAACTCAGATTCGGGGAGGAACTCAGCTTACAATATAAGCAGCTTTCGAATGTCTTTCATCAGTGCGGCCAGTTTCTTCACTGTGCTACCGATAGAATTTGCATGACGTTGGGCCATGGTCCATGATCTGGTCGTCACCCTAGACAACATCTCCATGTGATTGGTTATTGCGTCCAACCCTGTACGGATTGCCTGGGCTTCATGAGACTGCTTCGTTGCTTGTGTAGCTGTGAATGAGTGGAGATCCGCAATGGCTTTTGGTGTTGCCGTAACAATGGTGAAAATGGAAGACGTCTGTCGCATAAGAGCGCTTGAGTGCCTCTCGATAAGAGCGGACTGGACGCTCTGACCATTGTCGACCTCCGACGAGAGCCGCTTGATTTGGGCGCTGTGGTCCTTAGCCCGAACATCCCTTTTCCACCGCCTGAGGGTCTTGGTGGCAAATAACTCACAGTTGCAGCGTGCTGAGCAGCATGTTGATCGCCATCATCTCGGATAAAATAGTCATACGAAGCCCATCAATGTCTTTTCGGGATATCAAAGACCAGTGAAGTCGAGTTCCAATGTTGGCAAGGCTCCGTGTGGTTCGAAAGTGACCGAGACTGCCCTCCTTCGCCCTCATCTTGTCTGCTAGGTCCTGAAGGGGGATGAGGCAGGCCCTGGCGATCGCGCCAACCTTTTCGAGAGTCTTGCGCTCATCTTCATTGGAGGGCCGAAGTTGAGAGGCATGTCGCAGGGTGCTGATAAGGAGGTCGAGTTCGATGCTCAGCTGTTGAAAATGCGGCGGGGCGTCCCTGTAGTTGCGGAGCTCGAGGACAACGCGTTCAAAGAGGTTGAGGATGGCGATGACATCCCCCACAGAAGACATGGCCGCTGCTCCCAGCACCGAAGGAGCGGGCTCGTTCCTCTGGCGGGGAGATGTGGTGTCCAAGATCCGGTCAGGCTCTGGAGGGAACCACGTCGTTGATGGAGGCTGTGTCAACCATTTTCGCCAAGAGCTGCCTGACAAAAACGGGCACGATCGTCTGAGCAAAATAATTGGAGGGGTGTTCTGCGGTACCAAGTACCTGGCAATGAACAAGCCCCCATACTGTAACTTGTCAAGATATCCGCCCCTACCCGGCCAAATTTGGCGACCAGAAAGCACTGTACTTGACCTGTGTGACTTGTATTCTCTATACACTGTAAAAATTGGCTTGGAAACTGCTTCGGGAATCATGGCATTGGACATCTTGACTTGTGTACCTTTCGATTTATCGGAATTCCCCTTCCCTCATCCATCATCGCCTCGCGGCTCGGTACCTATCTCTATCTTGACCAACGCATTCACCTCGTCGTATCACAGCCAAGGCGCAATCTCCCTCTCCGTCCATTCCCACAATCTCTCCCCCAGCCCTACATCCACCGCCGCCCCCCCCAAATCCTGCAACTCTTTCCCGACTGGTTCATACACCCCCCCATTCTTCAACTCTCCCCTCTCCACCACCGCCGCCCACACCTGATTCCTCGCCCCAACCTCCGGACTCACCATCCCCCCCTCCAACCACCCCATCACCCTCGTCCCCATCCGATCACAAAACCTCATCCCCTTGACCATCTCCGTCTCCACAAACCCCGGGCACACACTCACGCTCACCACTCCGGGAAACCGCCTCGCTAGCTCCCGCGCATACACCAAATTCGCTAGCTTGCTCTCCGCATACCTTAGCCACCGCCACACCATCATCCAATCCACCAGCCAACCCCCCCATCCAGCATCATCAGACAGCGGAACCCCCCACCTCGCAAACCGAAACGCAAAGCTTGTCACGCTCACCACCCTCCCGTCCCCGCCCGGCGCCGCCTCCAAAAGCGGCAGCAACAGCCGAATCAGCAGCGCGTGGCCGACGTGGTTCGTCCCGAGGTGCGCCTCATGCCCCGCTGGGGTGCGGGTCCCGGGAGCCACGGCGGCGATGCCGGCGTTAGCAAGGAGCACGTCGAGGTGCGGTTCGCGCGAGAGGAGGTGCAGGGCGGCGGAGCGGACGGACGGCAGGGAGGTGAGGTCGAGGGGGAGGAAGATGAGCTCGGCAGTGGGCTGCTTTTCTGTGGTGGTGAGTTGGGCGATGAGGGAGGCGGCGGCGGAGGCGTTGCGGCCGGCGAGGTAGATCCGGGAGGAGGGGTGGAGGCGCGCGAGGGCGAGTGCGGAGGCGGCGCCGAGGCCGGAGGCGCCGCCTGTTATGAGGATTGTTTTGCGGGCGGGGGAGGGGGAGGGGTTTTTTTCGGTCATGGCTGGTGGTGCAGTTGGGGTTGTTGAGAGGGAGTTGGTTTCTTTTTGGTGGATGTCGAAGGTTGGTTAAAACTTGACGATGGGATGGATTGACTCGCCGAGGTGGCAATTGGTAAAATGTCGAGAAGGACGCTGAAAAAGAAGTGAGTTGGACAACGGATGAGAACGCCATTTTGTGTAAACTGTTTGATCCTTTGGCGGCAACTGGAGCCTCGTGGCGACTCCGTGTCGTCGTACCGTCGGACCAACCTCAGCTTGTTGGGGCTCTGGAGGCGGCGCAATACATGGTCGTCCTCACCGAGCCAAGTGCCCCGAAGGGGGCTCATTCGGGGTTGATTGGCCCGGGGACGTAATTGGACCAATGGGATTACACGGTCTCGATTGGATTTCTCCTACCTCGGCATGTCCTTCAGCGGCTCAGCAGACACACACACTCGAACCTATGCAGCAGAACAGACCAAAGCAGCTGATGGAGGCAGGCAGGCAGTGCAACACAGCTTCCATTCTGGAAGAGAATTTTGATCCTAAGTGTAACTTGGAATTTTGACGTTCTTTTGCTTCTGTTCTTTCTGCCCGTGCTTTTCTTTCTCCCTCCCTCTTCCATCTACAACGCCAAAACAAGCGAAAGTCGAAAGCAATTAGCTGTGGACACAAATTCATACGAAAATTACAGATCCCGTCATGATACTTAAGAGAGCTTACTCCCTTTCTGTCTACCTAGGTACTGTACCACAATTTTGGCGCGGTGCAGTCTTCCACCTTTCCAGACGCCTCCTAGAGTCCCGGTTGATTCGACAATTCTTCCATCTTTCTATTCTGCCAGCTTAATCAAAACACAGAGACGTATGGCCCCACGTTGTATTCCCTCACCATGCTGTACTCACAGCACTTTTGGATCCGCCATCCAGGCCCGCCGACTCCCAGCAACAATCCTCCTCAATGCACCGACTTGTTTCCTTCCAGCTCTCTCTCACAACCAAGACAAGACGACCTGAAGTACACGTCCCGCCCCAAGCCAACAAACCCAAGTTCAAGGCCCAAGCTCAGCAGGCCCCTGCCTCCCTGCCACCTTATTCCCAAACTCTGAGGGTTCCGACGTCAAGGGCGACATGGAGTGCTGAGTGACGGGCGACATGTGAGCTGTCGACGACCTGTATGTCTTTGCCTCCGTTGGAGACGTCTCCCGACCGTTCAGCTGACTTCGATCATGCACAGAAATAGTCATTGGGGGTTCAACCTGTCGATCGTCTCCGAGTCGTCTCCTCCGCATGTACCACCAAAATATCAAGGAGCAGGGCCAGCCCAAGAACCCCAACCACGACGCCAAGAGCGATGGACAGGGAGCTTGTTTTCCCCTCTGATCCTTTCGTATCGATGGCTCCCGGCGCCGTGGAATTCAATGTCCCGGAGCTAATGGACGGCGTTGCACCATTCCCTGCCGCTGTCTTGTTGGTGGGTTCCGTGTAATTCGCCGCGGCGATGTTGAACATCGCCGGAGTGAACTTTGGCCCGGTAACGTTGGTCGGTGCGGCCCGCTCATTTGGATCATAGTCGCTGCCGTTGGTGACCAGCAGGTAACAATAGTTGTGGGCCTTCAGGGTCGGGAGGTGGCCGAAAGTATGTCTGAGCCGTCCAGTTGTACTCCAGGGGTCCAGGACGGTGATCCACGTTTTGCCGGAGGATGGCGCCGCACCCTTGAGAGCTTCCGAGGTCTTCCCACAGCGAGACGGTGTATGTTGGGAAGAATGACATTACGTGGATAACAATCTGCTCTCCGAGCCGCTAGGTCTTCATGGGGTCGTCGCGGGATGGTTGATAGAACTGACCGTACCGATTATTAAGTACATGTTCATAGTCGCGAGCGGAGAGGGTGGTCTTGAGGGTCTGAGATGTGCTGCGGCCCCATGGCCAGTTGATGAGGTGGCCTAGTCCCTAAATACAAGCATAAGCTGCACCATACCCATAAACACCTGCGCGGCAAATGCCAGCCACATACTAAACTGCACAGATATAAAAAGATACGCCCCAAGACTCGCAATTGTAAACGAAAAAGCGAATAACGCAATAACCCAGATCCAAGCCCTAATCTCGGCATCGCCATGAAATCTCCCATGGGCTAATAGCTGCCAGATTCGGGGCCCAATGAGCTGGGTGGCGAGGTTAAGCAATTGTAAAATCGCCGAGCTCAACATGGTCCAAAAGTCTGCATCAGACACAAAGCCTGGCAGCTCTGGACGATTATAGAGACCGCGAAGCGCAGGGTATCCCGCTAGGATACTGAAAATGAGCGTGAGGCATGCTAACGTAACGGGCGACAGATTACTACGGCCGTACCTGCGAGCAGCAGGGGGTCTGTAGATGGGAACACTGCAAAGTGGGGGTTAGCCGTGCCCTAGCTGGGAGTGGTCATTACTTTGTCAAAGACTTACAACCAGTCCTCAAAAGTGTGATCCACCAACTCCGTGTTTGTTCTCTCACCCAAGAGGTCCCGGGCCTGCTCATAGTACTCTTTCAACGCAGCAATCCTCAGCCTCAGACCATTAAGAAGATTGTCGTTCAAATGTCCCCGTCTGAATGCATCGGTGGCCAGATCCCGCAGCCACCTCGCCTCGCTCAGTACACGGGATAGCCTTTCTCGCTGTACGAAGCGTCTGTGTGTAAGATGGCGTAGATAGTCGTTTACATTGGCGGCCCTCTCCGCAATCAACAAGCCGAGATTTACCTCAAATGCGTGCTTCAGGTCTCTCTCGGCGAGTCCGATAATGGTGTTTTGGTCTTCCAGGTTTCGGATGCGGCCTTTAAGCATCCGTACGTAGAACAGACTGGCTTCGGATCTCTCGACCAGATCGTCCAACTGCTCCAGGGGGAGGTTGTCCACGTAGGCATCGAACCCTAGGAGATGTACTATAGCTGGGTTCTGGTATAGCTCCTCGCACTCGGTCCACTCCATGATGAGGCCTGTTGGCGCCCTGGCGCCCCAGAGATACTGGAAGTGAGGATCCACATTGCGTGCCTTCTCTTCTGCTGTAAACCCTTCGGTGATTGTATGGACCGCCATGAGGTCTATTCTCATGCACGACTTTGCGATCTTGCGTTTGCTCGCTTCATCGGCAGGCATTGGAGGTCGTGTTGCTGCAAGGTTCCCCGTTAACATCCATTTGTACAGGACACGGACTGGTACACAAGCGCTTACATGGATTCTCGGGGTCACAGGGTCCATCTACTCCCTAGGTATCCCTCCTAGCACGTAGTTCGACATTCTCTTCGCCGGCCCACAAGCCGAGGGCTGTTGTTTCGGCCCTAGATCCTCCTCTACTGGGGCTGTGGCGTAGTGTCGACATTGCAACAAGGGTATATTCCGACTTGATGCATTCACAGCCACCGCCAAAAAAAATCTTCAAGGACCCAGTAGGCACTATCCAAGCCCTCAGAGCCTTCCACGCCTGATGCAGCAATTCGGGAGAATGCCGGGTAAAACGAGGGCAGCCACAAAAGCCGTCATATTTCCGGTAAGGCTCTGCCCTGCATCGGTCTCTGTGTACTGTTCGTTCGCTGGTCCTACGAAGACCGATGAGATCGGTAAAATGGGTTGATGACGGCCAGAATGCCCAAACGCTATATGCAACACACTTTTATCTATCCACGATAAGCCAGATGCCTCGTATGCCCATGTTTGTAGTGCCAAGAATTCTGCTGTGAGGCTGATTCCATTGCTCACTCCGGAAGGACAGACGGGCACCGTGAGCCCAGCTGGGTAAAAGACACCTAAACACCAAAAAGACCCCCCACCCCATCTCCCGTACAGAATACATATCAAGGCGGCCCCAACACAGCCGGTCCTCTCCCCCGAACCCCGGACGCCACCCACTTCCCACTGCCCGCAACACCACCCGCGCTCCCACTCGGCCACGCCTCTCCCCATATCTCCCCCAGCCTCATCTCCAGCGTCCCGTCCGCCTCGAACACCACCGGCTTCAGATCAAGCTGCAAGCAACTCGACCCCCGGCCATCATACGACTGGCCGAATAGTCCCCGTGAAAAAGAGTAGTCCCCTGCGCTGACCCTTGCACCGGACCGGAAATATCATGCGGCTTCCAGAGCAGTGCGCCGATCACGACGGCAACCACCAGGCCCCCGGCGACGGAGCCGCCGATGGCGCCGGCTTTGCTGGATGACGGCGCCTTGGTGATAGTGAGCGGCGGGGAGGGGGGATCAAAGTCGGCGCTAGGGGGATACCCGCTGTGAGGGTGGTAGTTTCAGTTCGGAGAATGCTCGTGGTAGTCGGAGCAGCGGTGGTGAGGTCGAGTCTGGACGTGCCCGTCGGCTTTGATGACGAGGTGGTGGAGTTATCAACCGCCTCGCCAATCGTAAAGAGCGCCGATTCAAACCCCGACGCCTAGTCCCTGCTCTAGTTGTCCGGGTTGCTGCCGTGCGTCGTCTGCAGGCGGTAGAGGAGCTCCGCCATCGGGCTGCTACCGACCACGGCGGCCGAGACGTTTGGCTCGGACCGCGTAACGATCCAGTCGAAGCTCGTCGTCTTGACCTACTCCGTCGCGCTGCCGGCCCTAGCCGAGTGCACCGTGAGGATGCGGATGAGGGTGGCGTTTTGCCAGAGGCCGACGGTGTAGGTCGACAGGCGGGTCTACATGCGGATGGTGCGGGGTTTTCGCCTACCTACTTTCCACTGCTCGGGGGGGCTGGAGTCACTGGGGTAGAGGAAGTGGTCCCAGTCGGTGGAGACGACCTGGCGTTTGGGGGGGAGTGTGGGAGGGAGGGGTGTCCGGGGGAGATAATGGGGAATGGCCGGTGACCGGGGAGCCATCGCTTGGGGTGAAGCATTTTGGGGGTCTGCACTAGGACGATGAGACGTTCTCGCTCGAGGAGGGAGGAGATGTTTACATGGGGGTGCGTCTACTACCTTGGGGGAGAGAAGGTGAAGCTCGACGCCAGCCAGGGTCGGCATCGTCCCAGTATTTGCTGCAGGACATGCCATGGATCTCTTCCCATATTACTTTGTTGTCATTCAAGAACATTTTGACTTGACCAGCGGTACAAATAGACACGAGGAACGGCCTTGTGATTCGTCTTATCCTCAATCTTAAACAGGGATCAAGAGGTTGTGTTGATGTATGACTGGGGGTTCTGTACAGGCGGAACTCGAGGTACAAGATATTGCCTTTTCGTCCCAGAACCAATACAGTGAAGACCTCGACTAGTTCGCCAAAGGGCAGGGTCTGATGATTGCCTCGGACCAGATTCCTCGAAGCCCGTGTTTGCATCTTTGTCTCGTGTTCCTGGACGGGACATTGAAGTCGACGACAAACATGGCTTGGCCAACACCTGCTGACGAAAAATTCCGCCATCAAGGGTTGCCCCTGAGATACCATCGCACGTTCGCAGACTTGCTAAAAAAAGACGACGAGCAACATCAAGCAGAATCCTCAGTTGCTCTATTCATCTATCCCGTGCAACAACCCCCATCTACACACTCTTCTCCTCCTTCAACAACGCCGCCACCTCCTCAAACGCCTTCTTCACGTCCGCCCCCTTCTCACTCCTCCAAAGCCCCAGCTGCTCCTCCCCGACCTCGCCCTGCAGCATCGCCGCGAACGCCTCCGGCCCCAGCCCCCCCTTGAACTGCAGCTGCGGCCGCGTCTCGGCGACCTTGAGCCCCATCATGCCCAGCACGTGCGCGCCCTGCTCGCTCGCAAACGCGCCGCCCTTAATGCCGTACGTCACGATGGCCACCGGCTTGCCCTTCCACTGGTTCAACAGGTAGTCGATGGCGTTCTTGGCGCCACCGGGCAGCCCGTAGTTATACTCGTTGAGCACGAGCACGTAGGCGTCGTGAGCCTTGATGGTGGTGCTCCAGGCGATGCTGTGGGCGTGCGCGAAGACGGGGGCGTCGGGCTTGCCGGTGTCGACCATGCCCGGGATGACGGCTTCGTCGTACTGGTGGGGGTGGGGGTTAGTTCGGGGGACTGGTGGGGGGTGGGGGAAGGGGGAAGGGCATACGACGGGGAGCTTGAAGTCGGCGAGGTCGACGGGGACGAGGGTGATGTCGTTGGCCTTGGCCTCGGGGTCCAGGATGGACTTGACGAGGGCGGCGACGTGAGGGCCGGCGCGGGGGGCGCGCGTGCTCATGGTGATGAGGGCGACGGATTTGGTCATTGTGGGCGGTGGTGAAGGTTTGGCGGGGTGTAGAGTGAAGGGTATGGTGAAGGTTGGGGTGCAATGTTCAAGACTTGAAGGTTTTGTTTACTTGGAAATGCAAGCCTCAGAGGTGACTGTATGCTGATGAAGGTGTCCATCACGACTGTCAAAGGGGGGAAATGGACAAGTATATATGGCTTCGAGGTTGCCCGTCTTCACCGGCGTTCCATTTCTAAGCGGGCCGCTGGTGGATGTCTTCCAGTGCCCACACGCGCCGAGGACAGGAGGCAGGGGAGAGAGATGCGATGTCTAATTCGGGATATCCCGCGGGCTTCCTTCGCCGGGACGACAACGCCATTCCCTTGACGGGGGAAGTGGTAAGAACCGGGATCATGAGCCGAGAATGGACGTGGAAGTTTTACGAAACCCTAACAATAGGGATAGATGCCTTTGCATAATCATCATGATTAGTATGGGAAGGGTTTACCCACGCTCAGCGTCTCGCCGTCTCAGCCTCGATTTTTGGGATTTGTCGATGTTGGCCACGGGCCGGAAACTTTAGCGGGACGCCGTCGGAAACTTGGCCGAAGCGGGGGGGATCCCGCGCGGGTGTCTGCCCGCGGCGAAGCGGTCGGTGGGGTCGTGATTCCTGTGGGCGAGCCGAGGCGGGGGGGGCGCGCGGGAAGAAAACGGGCGATGAGTTGGGACTCGCGAGGAGGTCGGTGCGGGCGGGTCGCCGTTAGTAATCAGCAGCTTCTCCCTTGGGTCTTCAGGCTATCGCTGATGGCCAACAACATGCCCGCAAGCACACAACCTCCAGTCCGCCCTCTCATCCGCCCGGCCACCACCACGGCACCAGCCAGCTCCAGCTAGGCGGCTGAGCCTCACGATTTCTAAGCCATATTGCTGATGGGGAAACGGGATGCTTGGAAGGGAATGTCCAAATCTCACAACTAGCCCATGAAACCTCCAGCACCACAACTCATGTGGGTAACCTCATAAACGGACACTCAACATGGTGGGGATGCACTGGGATTCATTTCAAGGCGAACCATGCGGTTCGTCAGCTCTAATGTACTGTCCCAAGACTTTGATGACCTATCCCTATCCGGCCCAATCTAATGCCTCTCCCGTCTCCTGGGCGCCGCTCTTATTATGTCGTCCACACGCAACAACAACTGTAGGAACTTGTTAGCCACAGACATCGACAGAATCAGTGATGCGGACATACCTCGGCGGCCTCGCTGGCCGAGTTGACAACAGCCTTCTTGAGCTTGTAGCTCTCAATTACGCCCATCTCCCGCATGTCCGTGATCCCTCCACCTGGGGTCATCAAGTCCAGCCCATAGGTCGTCATGCCGTCGTAGATGGCCTTGCGGAGACGCGCCACAAGATCGCCCGAATCCAAACCGGCGTTGTCAGCCAGAATGGTAGGGAGCTGTCGAAGAGCAACGGCAAAAGAAGCAACGGCCATCTGACGCTTGCCCTCGACGCGCGTGGCAGCAAGCTCGACGGCCTTGGCCATCACCATCTCAGCGCAACCACCTCCCAGTGTGGTGCGCGGCTCCTTGACCGTCTGTGAGAGAACGGCCAGCGCGTCGTGGAGACTGCGCTCGGCTTCGTCGAGCAGCTGCTCACTGGCGCCGCGGAGAACAATCGTGCAGGCCTTGCCGGCAGCCACACCCGAGAACCTGATGAGAGTATCCTCGCCGATGATGACTTCCTCAATGACATCGCATTGTCCAAGCTTGACTTGGTCGGGGTGGTCAAATGTGGAGGCGATCTCACCGCCCGTCACCAGGGCCAATCTCTCAATGCCGTCAAAGTCCGCATGCTCTATCGACATGATGCCGGCATCTGTGAAGAGCTGCTCGGGCCAGTTGTAAATCAGTTGTCGGTTGATGAAGCAGTTGATGCCGTGCGCCTTGATCTTCTCGACCTTTGCCTTCATCTTGTCCTTCTCGGCCTTCTCGAGCTCGGCCAGCTTAGCCGTCGAGCTGACCTTGACGCGCGCACCAAAAATCTTGACCTTGTCCGTGTCCATCGACGTGTTGGCAATGAGGATCTTGGCCTTCTCGAGGCGCTTGGGCTGGTTCACGCCGACGCGCTTGTCGAGGATGAAGCCCTCGTCCAGGTACGATTCGCTGAGCTTGCCGCCGGCCTTCTTGATGATCTGAATATGGCTGAGGTCGACCGATCCTTTGAGGCGGAGGATGGCGTCGACCGCGAGCTTGGCGAAGTGGGTTCGGTCTTGTGCGAGTACCTTGGAGCTGAGCGTCGTCCGCGCAATCGCTAGAAGGTCCTCCTTGAACGCGTCAGGGTTCTTGCTGTGGTCCACCGCAGTCGCCTCCAGCGCCTTGAGCGCAGCCTGGCTAGCTATCCGGTACCCCTCGATGATGGTCTGCGGGTGGATCTTCTTGTCGACAAGCTTCTCGGCCTCGCGCAGCAGCTCGGCGGCAAGCACAGCCACCGAGGTGGTCCCGTCGCCGACCTCGTCATCCTGAACCTTGGAGATGTTGACCAGCACCTTGGCAGCGGCGTTGTCGAGAGCGATGGACTTGAGGATGGTTGCGCCGTCGTTCGTGACCATGATCTCGCCGGTCGACCTGGATGGCATGGGTCAGCGTGGGGCTGGCGGCGGCGAGCGGCAGCGGAACGGAGGGGGTCATACGCAGATTGCAGGATCTTGTCCATGCCCTTTGGGCCCAGTGTGCTCTTTACCAAGTCTCCCACAGCGATGGCGCCGACAAAGGCGCTGAGGCGGGCATTCTCACCCTTCTCCTCGGTGGTGCCCTCTTCAAAGATCTGTGTTGGACTGAAAGACGACTGCAACGCCGTCAGCGGGGCATGCGGGGTGGAACGAGCATGGCGAACATACCATGGTGTTGGCTCAGCGAAAAAAAAAAAAAGAGTCCGTGGGGCGCTCGGAAGGGTATCGTCGTTGATCGAGCGTCGAGACTCAAAAAGGAGGGGAGGTATGGGATGGGTGGGGTGGATAGGCAGCTTTGCAAACGATCCGAGTCAATCAGGCACCGCAGTCAACAAAAGCTCTCTCTCCCACTTTCCACGGACTTTTTGCGATGACAGCGGCGAAAAGACGGGAGCTCTGCTTCACCGCCCACGACAGCTGGCAGAATGGGCACTGGCAGCTGTTGCCCCTCCTTGTGTTGGAGATACGACGAACTCGGTCACAGACAAAGGCAAGGGCTTTGACCCCAATGTTTGAATAGCTAGGAGAAGCTTCGCATTGTGCGTGTGCTGCAACAGTATTGCCTTGCATTCACCTGGAGAGAACGTTGAAATCTGAATCTGAAAAGATTGTTGTTTGCGGTCACCAGAGTCGATGTCCCCCTCTCACATTCGATTGGGCAGAAATCACAAGATCTGGGGTGGCTGCTACAGAAATAGTGGGTCCTTTTTTTTCTGTTCTTTGCAGCGAAACAGGTCGCTTCCAACCCCACCACTGTCTGCGCAACGCACAAAATCTCAAATCCGGTCAACGACGGCCCCCCCACGACAGCAACGTCAACTGCAGCGCAAGAACACCAAAGTCAGAGCGCAACGCGATTCTCCATCGCCGTCACCACTCACAAGCTAGCCCAGCATGGCGCCGTCTTTCGACCACCTCCGCGATGAGGACCTCGACGAGGATGACATCGACATGGACGAGGTCGACATCTCCGATCTCCGCGAAAAATACGAAGTGCAGCTTGAGCAGGGATACGATGCCTTTGTCGTCATCGATGGCCTTCCCGAGGTTACGGAGGAGCAGAAGCCGAAGCTTGTCAAGTTTCTGTTGAAGAAGCTAAATACGGTCGGGAAGACTAGGGAGGACCTGATCTTCATGCCCATGGGCGAGAATGGAAAATCGATGCAGTAGGCCACCATCCCAGAAAATCCCAGAGACGGGCGCCACGATGGGAAGCGGAAACTGACGCGATGCTCGCAGATTTGCCTTTGTCGAGTACTCGAGCCCTGCCGAAGCCGCGGCGGCCGTAAGAGCGCTCCATCTCGTCGCTCTCGACAAGAAGCACACGCTCCGCGTCAACAAGCTCACAGATATCGAGCGCTACGGCCGCGAGGGCCGCATCGACGACGAGTACACCCCCCCAAGATCGAGCCCTTCCAAGAACAGGAGCATCTCCGCTCCTTCCTCGCAGATCCGAGCGGCCGCGGCCGCGACCAGTTCGTCATGTACAAGGGCGAGTCGGTGGGCGTGTACTGGAACAGCGAGAGGGACCCTGCCGAGCCTGTCGTGGAGCGCCAGCACTGGACCGAGGCGTTCGTCCAGTGGTCGCCATTGGGAACATATCTGACCTCTGTCCACCAACAGGGTGTCCAGCTCTGGGGTGGCCCCTCGTGGACGAGGCAGAGACGCTTCCCGCATCCCTTCGTCAACCTCGTTGCCTTTTCACCCAATGAGAACTACCTCGTCACCTGGTCCAACAGGCCCATCGCCATTCCAGAAGAGGGCCACCCCGCACTGACGCTGGACGACGATGGGAAGAACTACGTGATCTGGGACATCGAGACCGGCAAGCCTCTGCGATCCTTTCCTCAGCTCGATACACCGGCCGCCCTTGACGAGAATGGCGTCAAGAAGCCCCAAAAGTTCCCCTGGCCCGCGTTCAAGTGGTCCGCCGACTCCAAGTACGTGGCCCGCCTCAACCAAGGCAGCTCCATCTTCGTCTACGAGCTCCCCAAGATGAACACGCTCGTCAAGTTTGGCATCAAGATCGACGGAGTCATGGACTTTGACTGGGCGCCTGCTTCGCCGCAAAGAGATGGCATCAAGACCTACGAGCAGCTCTTCTGCTTCTGGACCCCTGAGATTGGCAGCAATCCTGCCAAGGTCGGCCTCATGAGCATTCCCTCCAAGGAGATCATCCGCTCTTTGAACCTCTTCAGCGTCAGCGACGCCAAGCTGCACTGGCAGTCAGATGCGGCCTACTTTTGCGTCAAGGTTGACCGCCACTCCAAGTCCAAGAAGTCGCAAGCCACCACATTGGAGATATTCCGTGTCAAGGAGAAGGGTGTGCCCGTCGAAGTCGTCGACACCATCAAGGACACCGTTATCAACTTCGCCTGGGAGCCCAAGGGTGACAGGTTTGTCATCATCACGACCACCGAGCCGGTCGCCGCGACCGCTGTGCCCCCCAAGACCTCGGTGGCCTTCTTCTGCCCTGAAAAGACGAAGGGCAACACCATTGGCAACTTCAAGCACCTCCGCACCCTGGAGAAGAAGAACAGCAATGCCATCTTCTGGTCGCCCAAGGGCCGCTTTGTTGTCATCGGCACCATCCACAACCAGCAGAGCTCTGACCTTGACTTTTTCGACATGGACTTTGAGGGCGAGAAGCAGGAAGCGGACAAGAACCTCACGGCCAACCTGCAGCTTATGAACATTGCGGACCATTACGGCGTCACCGACGTGGAGTGGGATCCCTCTGGTCGCTTCGTCGCATCCTGGGCGTCGTCTTGGAAGCAACAAGTACGTTTCCACCCTTTTGATTGACATGGTGCTTGTTGCTGATATCCCCGACAGATGGAGAACGGATACCACATCTACGACTTCAAGGGTGAGCAACTCCGTGAGGAGCCGGTGGAGAAGCTCAAGCAGCTGCTCTGGCGGCCACGTCCCCCTACTCTTCTTAGCAAGGAGGAGCAGAAGACGATTCGCAAGAACCTCCGCGAGTACTCGCGCGTGTTTGAGCAAGAGGACGCGGACCGTATTAACAGTGCCGACGTGGCCGTCGTGGAGCACAGACGCCGCCTGCTGGAGGAGTGGGACTCGTGGCGCGCCATGACCGAGGAGGAGTTGGTCGAGGAGTGCGAGATCATGGGCGTGCCGCTGGATCCCGTCGCGGAGCTGCTCAAGGCCAAGTCGGCCCAGGTGGCGCCCGACGAGGAGGAGAGGGTCATCGAAGAGATTATGGAGGAGGTGCTCGAGGAGACCGAGGAGATTGTGAACTAGGATGCGGCGTCGACATGACGTCTCAGCGGGTCGTTTCCCCCATGCTCCTCCGGACTCTCACCTCCGGAGGAAACCTGTTTCCGAGATTCTTACCTGGTAGCGTCCGGTTCCACGGAAGGGGCTGTCTTGGGGTTCATAGACACTGGTAAAGTGTGCAGGGTCTGGGCCGCATCGGCGAAAAAGAATCATTGGGATCTGGTACAGGGGAGCGTCGTTTGGTTTTCTTGCGTTTTCTTGTGTCATTCTTGGGGGTTCTGGTCTTTGGTAGGTCCAATATCGGCCATGTGGAGAGAGAGCGGTCGGCAGGTTGGAACCCAAGCATAGCAAGGCGAATAGAAGGCCTTGGTCTAATTTGCTTTCCATGTTGTCAAAGGGCCAACCGCCCGCCCAATGATCCTGGAGTCTCGAACTACTCCTATGCACCTGATATGTTTTTACATGGATGCTTGCGATAGACAAGAGTTGCACTGCGGTAGTACATATACTGGATTAGAAGCAGGAAAATGCAGTGGCCATTACCATGCTCGATGTATTTTATCTGGGAGAAGAGGTCGTCGTCGTGACCAAATTGGGGTGGTGTTGATGTTCAGTACCAAAACTTCCTCCCTGCCAACTCTCTGATCAGAGGACACCCCAAGAGTCATTAAAACAAGGACTATTGGATTGATCAAAATCCCCCCTGATTAGAATCTCCCTATAAGACGAGCCTCCACTTCAGACTCCAAAACCTCTTCCAGCCTTGTGAAAGGCCAAGCCTTCCTATGTGCCACGATTGTTCTACACGGTGGACGGACTCAAGATGCTACTGGGTGTGAACAAATGACGAAACTTCGTCTCATGTCAACGGGTGCAAGGATAGGCCCGTCCCATGACTGACGGCTGTCCTGCAGACGAAGTCATATACTGCTCTTCTCGTCTGGAGCTGGACGGCCCTCGCGGTTCTTGTGCATCCATCCCGTGAATATGTCAAGAGCACGGCAGGACATGGCAGCATAGCAAAGAATCCGCGAGGGTATGTATTTAGATGCGCATGTACTGCGTAGGAAGCGGGAAAAGCAGGAACAGAGGATGGTGTTGGCGTGCGCATTATTACCGCCATCCTGCGCAACACCAAGAAAGTCGAGATTGAGTCCAAAATCAGATGCATCCGCCCGGATGAATTCACGCAGCGCAGCCGAAGGGTGGGATGCTTGGCGGTCGTTGGCATATCCTTGGTGGTGGGTGGGGCACGGACGACGGGGGAAGGCAAGCTCAGCGAACGGCAGCTGTCAACAAACAAAAAATATCACATGGCCCGAGGGACAGTCGGTCTCGCCTGACTCGAGAGGCATCTGGAAAGATGCCCCTGCGGATGGCAAATATTCAAAAGGAGCATGGGATTTAGGAGGCAAAGTGCTTCGCGACTTTTTTTTACCCAGGATTGGAACGTCGTCCCGCACGTGGGGTAAATCGCAGGGTCTGCAGGGGCTCAACAAATTGTTGGCTAGCTTGCCCCAACAGAAAAACAAAAAGCTACAACCGCCGCTGCCCTCCATCTTTGCAATGGATGGGCCCTAATGTGCGACGGTCTTGATGGAGCCCCCTACCTGCCGAGATTGGATTTCAGATGCCACTTGGGCTCCCAAAGGGCCATTCTGAATTTATCATGCCGACGATTTTACCTGACAGGCGCGTCTCAGCATCTTGGGGATTCAACATCAAAGATACTTCACAGACCAGACCCCGTTGCCCATCGGGCACTGATGCCCCGCCCCCGCAGTGACATCCCGGCCACGGTCAATTGGTCGATCCTTGTTGTTTCGGGGTTCACTTCCGGGATCTGATATCGACAAGAACAACACCCATTCAAGTCGAATTGTGTGCTCTTGCGTGTGTAAAACTGTAGGACCGTCGAACAGCGACATGGTGGGTGCTTGTACAGTGTACATGTCTCAGGGCCCTCCCAACTGCACCTTGTCGGATGATTGATCCCTTCGTCACTGGCCGTCTCCAACCAGCCGCAGACGCCCTCTGCAATGGTGGTGGGATGATGTACGCAGAACTGACGCAGAACAATGTACAGTGGACAGTGTGTATGGTGGCCAGCTAGCCACAGCGAGCCTCGAGAGTCAGGACGGCCAATGGCTGCTGGCTCGGCAAGACACTGGCCTCTGAGCTACATGATTGTCTCATATATCTCGGGCACTGTCTGTCAGTGCTGTCACGGCAGGTGGGACAACCGGTCGCCCGTCCAGACACCAGCCCCCCGCCTCCGTGCAAGGAACTCTCTTACAGCCGACTGGCATGTGAGAGTCGGGAGGCCGCTCTCGGCCCAGAGGCGGTGAACCCGGCTTGGTATTTCCTGGTCCTATCAGAGAAACGGTGTTGTTACTTGCCGCAGCTGGGCGGGTCGAGCCCCTTGATGCTTGCTGCCCCTCTCCCAAGCCTGCCCGACGGTCGATGATGGCAATTCATGCAGGTCACTGCGGCCGGATAACAAAAAGTCGAGGATGGAAAATCGTTACGGGAGAGTGTATGTCGACATTGAAAAGTCATGGAACCCAGTACGAAGATGCTCCATTCAGGTACTCTAAATCTGAATCAGCCAGGTGCTCTGCACGATTCGAGGGCATCAGGACAGGTGCATTGGAGGAGTCTGGCCTCGGCTTGCGTCTGGGACGTGCCCCGGTTGTAACAGAGCAGCCGCCCCAACAAATCAGCCCAAATCGACCCACGGGTGCCACGAAAAGAGAGCTGCGGGCAAAATTTCCCGGCACCCTGGAAGGGCACTGTGGTCTTTTTCATACTCGACCAGCCCCAGCTCCAACTCTTCTCTTCCCCCTCCTCTCGTTGTGCAAGGTGATCATTGACAGAGTGAATCGTCGTGTCCTGCATTTTCTTCTGCAACCCCTGGTGCCGTGTCACAACGCCCAGCACCACCTCGGACGGTCAAGCGCTGAACGCCATCGTCTACGCCCCTCGCCTCGTTCCCTGGGCTCGGAGCAACCCCCCCCTCGCATCGCATCACTTCTCTTCAACTCTCTCTCTCCTCGATTGACTCGGCCAACATGTCTTCCGCCACCTCCTCCAGTCGACAGGCTGCCAGGCGTGCCGCCATCAAGCGGACAGTCTCTGCGGCCGACTCGGCGCCTTCCACAACCGATGCCTCGCCCGCCGACTCCCCGCGCGGATCCGCCTCGTCCACCTCTCTCTCCTCGATGGCTTCCGAGGCCGAGTTGAAGCCCGTGCAAAAGTCGTATGGCAAGCTCGTTGACACGTACGGCAACGAGTTCGAGGTGCCCGACTACACCATCAAGGACATCCGCGACGCCATCCCCAAGCACTGCTTCGAGCGGTCCTACGTCCGCAGCATGGGCTATGTCTTCCGCGACATGATCCTCCTCGCCACCACCTTTTACCTCTGGCACAACTATGTGACTCCCGAATTCATCCCCTCCAAGCCCGCCCGCGTCGTCCTCTGGGGTGCGTACACCTTCCTCCAGGGCCTCTTCGCGACTGGTCTGTGGGTTCTTGCCCACGAGTGCGGCCATGGCGCCTTCTCGCCCTCGCAGCGCTTCAACAACATTGTCGGCTGGGTCCTGCACTCGGCTCTCCTCGTCCCCTACTTCAGCTGGCAGCTCAGCCACTCCAAGCACCACAAGGCGACGGGCAACATCGAGCGCGACATGGTCTTCGTCCCGCGCACCCGCGAGCAGCAGGCCACTAGGATGGGCCGTCTCGTCCACGAGCTCAACGAGCTGACCGAGGAGACGCCCATTGCCACCCTCCTCCACCTCGTCGGCCAGCAGGTCATCGGCTGGCCCAACTACCTTCTCACCAACGTGACGGGCCACAACTTCCACGAGCGCCAGCGCGAGGGCCGTGGCAAGGGCAAGAAGAACGGCTTCGGCGGCAGCGTGAACCACTTCGACCCCCGCAGCCCTCTGTATGAGAACCGCGACGCCGGGTTGATCGTGATGAGCGACATCGGCATTGCCATCACCGCCACGGCCCTCTTCTTCCTCGGACAGCGATTCGGCTGGTCGAACATGGCGGTGTGGTACTTCCTCCCCTATCTGTGGGTGAACCACTGGCTCGGTAAGTTGCTGTTCCCCAGCATCCTGCACTGGCAGGAGCACACGCTGACGAGCACCCCTCTCCAGTGGCCATCACCTTCCTTCAGCACACCGACCCCTCGCTCCCGCACTACACGGCCGAGGAGTGGAACTTTGTGCGCGGCTCGGCCGCCACCATTGACCGCGAGTTCGGCTTCATCGGTCGCCACCTCCTCCACGGCATCATCGAGACGCACGTCCTGCATCACTACATCAGCACCATCCCCTTTTACAACGCCGACGAGGCCACCGAGGCCATCAAGCCCGTCATGGGCAAGCACTACCGCGCCGACGTCTCCGAGGGCCCCATCGGCTTCATCAAGGCCATGTGGAAGAGCGCCCGGTGGTGCCAGTGGATCGAGCCCAGCGAGGGCGCCGAGGGTCCGGGCAAGGGCGTCTTGTTCTTCCGCAATCGCAACGGTCTCGGTGTCAAGCCCTTGCAGGTCGCTGCCCCGCAATAGAGGGTTCCGCCTAGCGAGGAGCGGGCGAGGACGGAGTGTGTCGGTGGTGACGAGTCTGGGATGGGAAATAATTCGGTGTGTCAGCCGCTGGCTCCATGTCAGCAAGCCCGTATCCAAGAGGAAGGACCACCCCTCAGGCCGACCACCCATCCCGGCTCTCTCCCTGGTTGATGCCTAGTATGGAGCAGAGTGGAAGGCGGTCAAACCAGTATCTTTTGAGAAGCGGCGTTTCGCCATGAATTTGATGTCTCTGGGTTGGGAAGCGAAATAAAAGCAGAGTATGGATGTTTGGGACCCGACGTTGCCCTGCTGACCGCAGCAGACAGCAGATATTGGAGGACCGATTAGAGGGCGGTTCGAGGTTCGAGGAAGGACTTGGGGGTGTCGATATGGGTTTCCATACCCGGGGAAAGGGGTGGGGAAGTCGAAAGAAGAGGATATGATTGAATGAATATCATTTTTACCATTTTACCAACGGGGCAAAAGCAAGTGATGTTCATCGCGGACGCGGTGCTGCTGCTTCTTTGAACTTGGACCATAAAGTCCGGGGCTTCCGGGAGGTATGCACTGTCAAGTGCGGGGAAGCTTTGCCCGCTCACGATCATCGCTTTGCGGCGGCCGAACCAACGACGGGTCGGATGACCGCTGGGTGCCATGGTCCGGATTTGGGGGGTGATCGGTGCGTCTCGAATCCCGTTTTGACGTCTTTGTGAACATTTGCTATTGGGGGTGAAAGGGGTGAGTCAATGGGTGATGCGCGTTGAACGCGCTGACGACGGCTTCGAGTGGCAAGGTTGGTTCACGGTCACCAGATGTATGCACTGCAGTGCTTCTGGGTGATGCACTTGGAGAAAATGAAAGGGGGGGGGTCTCTTGAGCCGGTTTACAGGTTCATGTTTTTTGAGTTTTCCTTTCCTTTGCTTGCGGTGTCCTGGTTGCCGTGCCACTGTGTCGCTGTGTTTTCTTTGGTTAAGATATCAGGGGTAGTGGTGGAGGAGACGTCTGGAGGGAGTTTTTGTTCCTTACGCATAAATGAACCCTTTTCTTGCCCCTAAAAACAAGATTATCAATAATCGGTAGGGAAAGATAAGGGTAAGGTCCTGGGTCTTGCACGCACAAAGATATAGAGGGGTGCACATGGCGATTCAGGTCTGGTGTGAGAAATCGAGAACGCCGTTTTTCCTTTTCTTTTCCCTCTCCATTTTTGTCCCCGGGGTATCAGTGATGATGTCTAGGCTGAACTCTAGCATGTCTGCGTTAACGCTGCAAAGTACGAAAACGCTGCAAAGCACGAAATCTCCAGAACCCTCCTCCAAGTCTTCCCCCTCGCACGCTGTGTCCCCTGCTGGAGGCATCAATATCCCCCAGACACATCCATCGTCGCCTTTTCATGTGTGTCTTAGCCCCACAGGACACAGGCCATGTTGCCGTTCTTGTTGAGGATGCCCTCATCTGCGAAACCAGATCATGTCAGTGTTCGTCCCAGGGAGAGAGCCGTAGAAGAAAGACGTCAGCCACTCACCCAGATCCAGAAGCGAAAGGTTATCCGGCCCGTTGCCCTCGCAATAGCAACCGAGAATGCGGCCCTCCTCGACGACATGGCAGTCGTTGCACGCCAAGCTGAAATTGCCACTGCAAAATTGTTAGCATCCACACCAGATATACCGCATCACGGCGCGGGTGGCTTACTTGGGCGACCAAGCAAGGGCCTTGCTCCAATGGTCATAGGCAACGCAGAGATTCAGGTTCAGCGAGGCGTTGGGGTTTCCCTCATTGTCGTGGGATCCGCCGGCGCACCAACCATGCAGGATCTGGTGGTCGTCGATGGTGATGTCGGAACACGTGTCGGTGCAGTTGCCGGTGCGCTTCGAGGCGTCGTCGAAGATCGCCCCGGCGGCCGGGTTGCTTAGGCGCGAAATCGCTGTGGCGGCGACAGCGGGAAGGGCGAGGAAACAGTACAGGGCTATGTAAACAATCATGATGGGCAGGGTGAGAGGGTTGGAGAGGGATTCTTTAGGACTGGATGGCGGGAGGTGATGGGCTGGGTTTGATAGTTTGGGTTGTGAAATCTCTGTCGCTTTATTTATGGGGACGGACGGTGGCTTGAACGAGTGCGATTTTTTGGGCTGTAGCTTGACTGGGGCCAACAAGCCCGAGTATCTACCTATTCACTAAAGGAAGGTACGAAAATTAAGTTCAGATGGTGAGAAGAAGAATCTACCAGCAATGGGACATGGAGAACAAGACCTGCTGGCCATGCTTGCTGCGTACGTACATGTTTACACTCTGACACAGGGATTTGGTAGGCATTGGGTAGAAAGGTCATTGGCATAGAGGGGCACTGGTGGTATGTGGTGAAGCTATTCGCAACCTCAACTGCTCTGCCCCTTTCTCGCCAAGGCTCGACAATAACAACACCTTCAGGGGCAGCGTCGGCGGCAAAATTCGGACCAGACAATATCGAGAAGCCAAGACAATTTAGCTGAGGGTTGCAATGAACCACCCGGGCGGCTAAAACAGGACGGTCGACGCAGGAACAGATGAAAGAATATATTACTGTGACGCAACAGCCTTGCCTGGTGGTCATGTGGGATTCCGGTCTGGACCACCAACCGCCTCAGCGTGGGTGTGACGAAGCTTGCGGATTATCGACTGCCTTGCTGGTCGTCGGTATCCCTTTCGACGAATATACCCGGATGGTGCAAGTGACTTGGAAGCTTGTTACAACTCGTGAGGAACAACTTGCGTCGTGTCAGTCGGGAGTCAATGCCAACAATGCTTGAGGTCGGCCTCCTTGACATCTCTCAGTCTAGGCTACCCATTTGTATATCGATTACCACGTTGGCATGAAAAACATTGAAGGGTGTCGAAAGGTACCGGTTCAAGTCCTGTCTTGATGAAGTTCCCGTCCACTGGAGTTTAATGGGCAACGACCCGGGCTCATTCTGTCCATGATGATGTCACATGCAGAAGAGGGACTTCGCCGGGATCGGTTTGAGGGCTCCCGTGACATGGACGACGGCGTGACCGGGGGAGAAATTAAAGTCGACCGTTGTAAGCCGGGATGGTGCTGGTTGGCTTCGATGTTTCGCATGGAAATCTGAAATTCGAAACGGTGATTTCCTCCGTGATCAAAGCTTATCAAGATTGGATGGCGACCCCTCCACTTCGACCCCCCGCGCCCGTGCTCATTTCCCTGGCAATCCAGGAACGAGTTATGGTTGGCTGGATCTTTGCAACCGGCCTTTTATCACCGCCAGCCAATGATGGCCGGGAGCCCAAATTCTGGTGGCTGACGCCGGCAAGACCGTTTCTCCTGTTGCAACGCCAACCCTCGGATGTCTTCCCGCCTTCTTGTCGGTCGAGAATCAAGATGGCTCCAGGCCGTGCCGTCGTGGGAGGGAATCGAGACCCGAGGCGGACGCACGATGAATGCACAGGAACGCGGGATGCCACCGCGAAGAGCGGCCCAAACATGGAGTTTGGTGCCGTGATGGATGTCTGCCCGCCCGCCATCTTTGTTTTTCGACCCTCACTCAGACCCGAGACAGGCCTCCGCCCAAGTCGCCGTCGGGCCCGACCACTGGACTGTCACTGCATGGCGACTTGACAACTGGCTCTGCATCATCCGGCCCAAGACAAGTTCAGCTGAATATCAGTGGACCCGACCACTCCCGGGCGACCTGTCAGTGTCGAAGGCGCCGAACCATGCTTTTGGTGCGGCCCTGCGATTGACCGCCCGTGTTGGTATCGCGAGCGTACGCGTATGTGTGTATTGTGTAGCTGCGACGGCCGGCATCCTTTGACCGAACATGCAAGGTCGAGATGCGCTGTCGATCGCTGCAGTCTCCAGCCTCGAGCCGGTTTCTGCGATAGCATCGGAGGTCCTGCGCTGTTGCCCGTCGACCAGATTCTTGGAATGGGGACAGAGGCCGGTCCGAATCCGGGCTGGGTGGTCTCTTCCAAGGTCTGGTCCCCATGTTGACGGTCGACGGATGTGCTGTCCCCCAGCTGCCTGTTCCTCACTCTTGATATCAACCCGAACCCCCGCATATCTGGTTCTGAGCAAAACTGTGTTTTTGGTTTGATGGTTTGTGAAATGAGATCACGACTTCACAACCCAGCCGTCTCGCCCATCGATATCCCACGATCCCATCCCACCTTGTCATCTCGCGCACAGGGGCTGCTTCCAGGCTCCTCTCCACTGCGAACTGCGCCCATCTCGAGCTTGTCAGGGTGTCGTTGGCCCTGTTTTTAGCTCCGCAAGTCCGTCCACTCCGCTTGCTGTCGCTTGCTGGGTCTCGTTGCTCGCGTAATTTACCGCGGCCTCGTTAGCTTCTTCCGTCATTTGCTCCTCTTGCCCTCTGCCCTCCTCCCCGTCTCCCTTTTGCCGGTTGCTGTCGAGTTTTCTTCGTCGCCAGCAGTCAGGTTTTTCTCTCGCTTTCACCTCTTGGTCATCGCTCGCTCGTTTTCTTCCTCCACCGCATCAATCCACCATCATCGGTCGATAGTCACTCGTTCGCAACCATCGCAACCCTTCGCACTTCCCCTGCCGGATCCCCGTTTTTTTTCTTCTTGGGGGCCATCCTACATTCGCTTCCTGCACGATAAGCACCAGCCCGCTGTCCGACGCGCGAGACACCTACCCGCCCGGCCACCGACATCACTGAGCACTCAGCACCGCACCTCGTTCGTCCGACATTCGACGCCCACGACCACGCCCTGTTCTGCCGGTCGATCCTAATTGTTCCGTCGCACGACGACTCGCAATTACTCCCCGCGACCTTTTAATCCTATTGTCTGGTTGTTTCGTGTTTCGACCGACGCATCGGGCGCTATTTCCATTCCATCCGCCCACACTCGCTCGGTCCCTGGGGAAGCAAGCGCCGCATCTTGAGACGCTCGACAGCAGATCAGGGGTCCCGTCCGCGTCAACCCCAACCTGTCGCCCGTCGCCCGTCAACCATCGCCCCAACAATCGTTTCCGCGCCAGCACATTGCCTGCAACGTTTCCCGCTGCATCAAACAAAACCCCAGACGCACACCACCCTGCGTCCTGTCGACTCCGCACCCGTCGCGGTCCAGACAACTGGAGGCTGGGAGAGCGTCTCTGCCGCGCACCGCCAACACCACCACCACACGGCGATCCGCGTTCCAACAAGGGAGGGAGAGGCAGGCCCCTCTAGTTCAACCACCTTTCCAACTTGTCAATTTCCAGAGCATGCGAGTTGGACAACAATGATGCTCTACGAGCGGCCAGTCCATGAGCTTTCCGAGCCCAGCCCGGGCTCTCCGCCCGGCATGTCTTCGTCCAAGTCGTCCAAGTCGTCGTCTCTTAGCTCCATCGGCTCCGACGAAGGCAGCGTTCTCGCCGACATCAGCCACTTTGAAGACATTGGACTCGAAGACGAGGCAAAGCTCGATCCCCGCCGCATTCACGACCAGCACTTGAAGACAGCGCCCAACCCTTATAGTGCGAATTTCTCTTCTGACCTCCGAAATGCCACACGAAGGCACACGCCCGCCTCCACGCCCCGCCTGCAATACTCCCGGGAATCCTCGAGAAACCGCCAGCTCCCTATCGCCATCGGCGGCCACAAATCCCGCCCTGCCTTTCCGAGCCTCCAGAGCCAGGTTCGAAGCGTCAATGGCCGAATTGCGAGCCTAGGGGTGCTACCCGAGCCTTACCTGAGCCCTCTGCCGCTCCGCAGCCTTGGTGTCCGACCTTCACACCCCTTTTCCGCCAGGCCACGAAGCCCGAGCCCCGGCATTTCGCTCTCCCCGAAGGATCCGAACTTGATGATGAAGCCGAGGAGGAGCAGCTGGCAGTCTAACCGAGAGCGAAGAAAGAGCGCCATGGAGCTGGAGCTGGAGTGCGACGAAGACGATGGGGACGATATTCCGGACGGCCTCTTCTTAGATAATGTGCCCATTTCCCCGAGACCGCCCATGGAGCGGGCCAAGAGCCAGCCGTGCTCCAAGAACCCGTCGCCGGAGCGGGCACCCAAGGAGAGAGTGCGGAGCGTAGGAAACGGCACGCCCGCGGTTGCCGTCGCCCACGGTTCACTCCGGTCCCCGACTTGGAAGTCCGAGACTGCCCTTTCTTCCATGGGCTCCGCTGCGTCCAGCCACGCTACAAGCCCCACGATGGCAAGGGCGAAGAGCTGGAGCATGGCATTGGCCGAATTGAACGCGGACGCCAAGGCGCTGACAGAGAAGCTGGAGGAGCATGCCGATGAAGTGGACCAAAAGTCGCAGCGTTCCAGCACTGGGTCCATGCCCACAGCGAGGAGGTCATCAGACCCCGAGGGCAAGCCGCGGGTCAAGTCCGCCTTGGCCGAACTGCCGCCCCTCCGCCGCTCCAACATCATGATCGACCCGCTTCCCATTTCCAAGGAGAAGGAGGCGGTCCTCTCCCGAACCCGGCCCTCGTGGCTGCCACCCAAGGATCCCGCCGAGGAACGCCGTCACCTGAAGGAATACCAGAAGATGATGGCTCAGAGCATCGAAGCCGAGCGTCGACGAGAGACTGCGAAGCGTGCTCGCTCGGAGTGCCGGGATACTGCTGCCGACAGCCTGATGCAGATCTGGGAGCACGAGATCCTCCCGCGGTTCAACGAGGCCCGACGGGAACGCCGAACCCGCGACCTCTGGTGGCGCGGTGTTGCTCCTCGCAGCCGCGGAGCCGTATGGACAAGAGCTATCGGCAACGAACTTGGCCTCAGCAAGATGTCGTTCCTCGCCGCGCTAGGCCGCGCCCACGATGCCGAAGCGAAGGTGCGAGCGGGACGGGGAAGTGTTGAAGACACGCGGTCGTCCGGCTGGTTTGAGGCGATCAAGAAGGATGCCCAGGAGAACACATGGCCCGAGTTGCGCATCTTCCAGTCTGGCGGACCCCTCCACCAGAGCTTGGTCGATGTTCTGGCTGCTTATGCCATGTACCGGAGTGATATCGGCTACATTTCAGGCTCCAACGTAAGTCTACATCCCAACTCACGTGTGATGAGCCAACGCTGACCCCTCATCAGACCATTGCGGCGCTCCTTCTGCTCAACCTTCCCAACGCAGTCGATGCGTTCATCGCGCTCGCCAACATTCTCAACCGCTCGTTGCCGCTGAGCTTCTGCGTCGCCGACGCTGGCGCAAAGTCCTCGGCCTATAACCTTATCCTCCAAACGCTGGCCACAAAGTCGGCCGCCCTTCACGACCACCTGACCAAGATGGAGGACCACGACCCCGACGCGTATCTTGGCAACGTCTTCACCGGCCTCTTCACCGGCCACCTTCCCCTCGACGAGGCGGCCCGCCTCTGGGATGTGTACGTCTTTGAAGGCGACTCAGTTCTTATCCGTGCCACCGTCGCACTGCTCCTTCAAAAGGAGATGGTGCTTCTCGGCACCAAGACCTTGGAGGAGGTCAATACCGTCTTGTCCTCCAGTGGTCCCAAGGTGGTTGGCGGCAGCGGCAACGAAGATCGCTGGATGCAGGCCGTCAAGGAGGCCGGTAAAGCTTAATTCGCCGACACTCAGCACAAGCACACTGCATCCAAGGAGCGGTCCCCACTACCCACCACCACCGGGCGAGACGACCCTCCCACGCCGTCATGAACACCAAAAGACATATGCACAGGGCATATACATATATACAGGCGGGATCAATGTGTCTCTCCTGGAGACTACACATCCCAGCAGCCGGCGTTTTGCTTCATCCTCTTGATCTTTTTTGATCCTGCAGCATTTTCTGGGGAATGGGTTATGACGAAACTTTTCTTGCTGTCACCACGTTGGCCGTGGCTTTTATTCGCTTCTCTTCGCATCTTACGGCGAGGGGTTTGGGAGGACATGACTGCCTCTCTCTTTTTTCTTCTTCTCTGGCGTCACCGCCAAGCACAATGACCTTTATTCGGGGCCTCGTTGTCATAATTGTGTATACTCTAATCTTATCTGGCAATGCCGCCACCTGGCCGTGCTGGCGGGACCCTTGATAAGGGGGGAAAGGTGGTCGGTGAGATGGATTCGGGACTGGGTGTGCTTGGGGTAATTTGGGGGTTGTTGTTGTTATTGTTGTTGGATACTGTGGGGAGTTGGCTGTTGCTGAAGATGACTGGTATATAAAAGTTCAAGTTGTATGTATGTATGGGAGTGAGGGGTTGGAACAAGCAAGGCTTTGCCTCGCGGCTTGTGGAGCTGGCGAAGAAGGACGAGACAAACAATTCAAAACTCGGGATTTTCTCCTGCTTGACGATCATCAACTCGCGCATTGGACGACAGACGCTAATCCAAGTCATGGGAAACGGATATTTGCATAACATCACTGATCTCATCGGGAGCGAACATCGAAAACCCCGACGGCGTGCCGTCTGTCCCAATCTCCATCAGCATTTCGCCCCCACGTCCCGCCACATCTTACAGTTCTTGAGCAACGGCTCAATGATGTCGCCGCAAATAGCGTTCCACACCTCTACGTCGTCCCACCGCCCAAGTCGCACCTCACCACTCACCATTCCCTTGATGCAGTGAGAAGCGGCTCTATCGTACAGCTCAGGAGGTGGGTTGGTCATCTCATCCAGCCATCTAAGGGCAAGCGCGAGACGTTCGTAAAACTCGGAAGGTCGCTTCTCCAGGGAGAAGTGCGCCTCCAATGTCTCTTCGTGCCAGATTTCGAGAAGGAGAATACCCAACCCGAGGAGAGCTACCTTGGGCTCTGCCAGTTGTTGACATTGCAAGTGGGTGGCGTCTTTGGCAAAAGATGTGGATACAAATGGTCGGTCGAGATCTATCTTGGGCTTTCCTTCCCGAAGTTTCCGTGCTGCCTCGGTTACAACGGGGAAAAAGATATGCTCGTAAGACCAGCAAGGGTTGGGGAGCCAGTTTGTCCGGAACAGCTGTAGAAGGTTGGACGCGAGATTAAGAGCGAGAAGCATTCGGGAACGCAGGGAGACCGGAGCTCGTTGTGCGCCTGGAGTGCGGTTGTGCAAGAGATCTTTCAGGGGGGTCCGTGCTGGTGCGCCGGAGGTGGCCAGTGTGGGGTTGTCTAGAGCTATGAGCCCGATCTTGCAGTGCCGGGTGAGAACGAAGCCCTTGCGGCATATCAGACTGATAGCGGTGCAAATATTCTCCACCGGGTCGATTTGAAGTCTCGCAAGCTGAGGCCCGGCGTTGGTGACGATAACTGTGACGCGTTGAGATGGCTTGTGTGGTTGGCAGGTTGTGATTGGCTGTTTCGGGCCTGGGTCGTCGTCGTCGTGTTCATCGTCGTGCAGCACGCGAACGACGGCTTCATGCCAGACTGTCTTCTGCTCGGAGATCATGGCTTCGAAGGCAAGAGGGAATGACAAGGAGGCATTGGCGAGTTTCCGGCCCGGCGTACCGTCTGAGATACGGTCCTCCAGGAACAGCCTGGCCTCGTGTCCCTTGTGGCAGTCGCCCTTCCAGGCATGAGATATGGCGACGTAAAGATTTGACGCCGACTCATGAGCTCGGCGGAGGGACTTGGCAATGCTTCGGGCTCCCCGAGAGATTCGAAGCCCAGGAGCTTGTCGGTTTGACAACACCAGGCTAGTCAGACGAAAGAGAGAATTGGTGGTGTCGTCCAAATCGGTTGTGATCTCTTTGAAGCCCTCGGCACCAAGCATGAGCTTGACCCGGGGCAGGAAATCCAACTGCTTACTCTTTGCGTCTCTGTTTTCCCTGATGATGCGCATCAGATCATCGCTGGGGCCCTGGATGGAATCGGATCAGCCTCTGGTTGCGCCACAGCAGGCTTCTGGGGCTCACCTGAATGCTTGGCACAAGCCCCGCGATCTTGATGGCGAGAAGCTTGATGGTCTCGTGGCAATGGTCCAACTGCCCCTGAAGCGCAGCATATGTTTCTTCTCCCAGGTAGTCCAACACCTGTTCTTGGATCGCCTCATCCATCAAATATTCGACTGGGTCATCCTCTAGCCGGGACAAATCTTGACATCCGCTTCCGGCAAGGATGGACCTGATAATTTCGGCAAGGTGTTGCCGTTGCGAGAGAAGAGCAAGAGCCAGCTTCTCAACAGATCGTCGCTTTCTGAAGAAAATGGCGCCCCTGCCAATTCCCCTTTTCGACCAGTCAACCGCGGAAAAAAGAATCGGGAGTGCCCCAAGGACAACACCTGCAACCTCAAATCCAGTCATGGTAGCGAAAGGGCGGGTATGCCGAGTCGCTGTTTATTGTCGTTATGGGGAGCTGGAATGGACGATGAAACCCAAGGAAGAGCTGAAGAACGGTTGACGATTTCCGGGGATTCAGATTTCTCCCAGCTTCGAAGCGGGGTAATATGTCATGAGATTTTTGTGCAGCTCGGATTGGTGCCGTCCTGTTCAAAGTGCTCAGCGCGACCTTCCCCTTCCTCGCAAGTCCAGGTCAACCATGTGTCGATAACCTCATCAGCTATGGACGCACTTGGGGCTGCTGGTTTTCGCGTCGCAGTCCTGCTCGAGAAGGTCAAAGCTCTTGACTCGAGCAAATTCCCTGAAAATTTCCATGCGTTGGCACCGAAGCTGGCTTGCGAGGCGGATCGCTTCCAGCTTTGGGCAGTCAATCTCGGCCTCTTCGTCTCAGGACATGCGTCGTTGGACTACCGTGTCAGAGATACCGGGACTATTCGATCTGCTGCCCAAAGGCTGATTTCTAGCCTGGAGGACGCTCTTACTGAAGGTTGTCTCCTCTGTCAGATCGCCCCTGCTGCAATACTGACTTGGCGTTAGTCCTCGATTATTTTGGCAACTCTTCTGATCCCTCCCAGGAAGTTGACCCGGAGGAAGAACTTCCAGCGGACGAGGCTGGTGGCGACGAAGATTTTGACACGCAGGGCGGCTCAGACGCCGACTTGCTTCTGGAAGGTGTCAAGGATCCCATCGATCGACTGTTCAAGCTCGCTGTCTGGATCCGCAACCCGTCATCCAGAGCCGTGTCACGAAAGGTGCTCCACTATCGTCTGATTGACCAAGAAAGCGGCGTGGACCTTCTGGAAGCCTTTAAGAAACTCGACTATGACTACGCTAGCTCTCTGTTCCTGGAATTCCGGAAATCCAGAGCCCGGGCAGAGAACGCAGAAGCAGAGCCTTTGCCTTTGGATAAGGGTGTTGGTGTGGACCTGGTGTGGGAGCCCATCCGAACGGTACTATCGCAGCACAAACAGGAATGCTCCAAGGGCACCGAGTCGTTTCTGGTCCACCGGATAGCGGGCGCGAACGTCCGTCGGAGGCAGCAATTTGCATATTGGAAGAACCACCGCAGCAAGCTGGTCCACCACTCCACAACAGCAATCGATCAGTTCAAGACCCAAAGGACCCAGAACGTACATGCCACCATCGCTACGGCAGCGACAGGGACGCAGCTACCACTCAACGACGCACAATCAGTCACAACCGCGAGTCGGCTGGATGCCGTCCGAATCGCGACATGGAATGACCAAGCGACAATTGCCTCAGTTTCCGAGTATGCCGCATCAGCATGGCAGCCAGGCAAAGAGGAGCTCGGGTTCCCCCCGCCGCCTACTCATCTGTCGGACGGAAAGTTCTTTGAGTGTCCATATTGCTTCACAATATGCTCAAGCAAGTTACTCTCCGACAGGGCATGGAGGTAAGAAAATGCCCTACGAGACATGTCCCAACTGCTTAAAAGGCACTGCTCACGCCGTTATGACATGGACTAGAGCCCATCTGATTCATGATCTGCGGCCTTATCTGTGCACTTACGAGACCTGCCGAACATCGGATCAGTTGTATGACAGCATCGAAAGCTGGATCAAGCATGAAGAGTCAACGCACCGCTTATCCATGCGCTGCCCTGAGCACCCCACCCACATCTTCCCATGCAAGGACGGCTTCCAGTCACATCTGGAGGCCGAACATGGCAGCCAGAGCAATGATTTCAGAACAGCCCTCCTGGCCTGTGCCAGTGAATCGGTCTCAGCTGCGGTCACCAGATGCTGCCCGATCTGCCTTGCTACCTACGCCACTACCCAAGAGCTCAATACGCACATCTCAAGACACTTGGAGCGAATCTCCCTCTTCTCTTTGCCCCGGTCTGCCGGTGCCGATGATTCCGACGGTGCAGATAAAGTCGGCTCAAGCAAGCCGAACCAGTCCAGTGGAGGTTCGAGACACAAATCGACGGCAGGGACACTCATATTTACGGACAATGGTGCTAGCTTAGGTGGCAATATCTCACATCATGGTATAGTTGCTCCCTCTACGCCACTTGATACCTCCAAAGCTAACGGCTGATACACAGAATCTATTTGTGGGTTTACGCCTTGTCATACAGGGGGATCCTATCCCGACGGCACGCTTCCTTGGTTTTGCCCAACCCGTATGCCTTCCTGCTCTGGGTTCTGCCCCCCGAGATACGCTGCTGACAACCAATAGACCGCTGCAACGCTGCTGGCTGCAAGAATCAATTCCGCTTCTGCAACGATCATTCACCAGAGGAATGTCAATTTCCCGGATGCGACGAAGTTATTTGCAGCCCACTACAACAGCGGTGCAAAGAGCACTTGGAATGCGATGCCCCTGAATGTGAGGAGCACGCCGACGATAGTGAAGGTGTTCTCTGTATGCATCATGGCCATTGCGCCTTTCCCGGTTGCCCTAACTACATCGATTATCGATTCAGCCAAGCTGGAATTTGTAACGACCATCCCTCTACGCTGACCAGCATGGCCAACCTAGCGTCGACGTACTCAGATCAGGGCCGATGGAAGGAAGCAGAGGAGCTCGAGGTACAAGTGATGGAGGCTCGTAAGACCATGTTCGGGGCCGATCACCTATTTACGCTGTTAAGTATGGTCAGCCTGGCGTCGATATATAAGAGCCAGGGCCGGTGGGAGGAAGCCGGAAAGCTGGAGGTACAGGTGATGGAGACTCGTGAGACTAAGCTCGGAATCGACCACCCAGACACGCTGACGAGCATATCCAACCTGGCGTCGACGTTTTGGAACCAGGGCCGGTTGGAGGAGGCCGAGCAGACCACGATCAAACTGTTGGAGCTACAGCGGCGGGTCCTTGGGGAGACGCATCCGGATACGATTCAGAGTATGGCGGACCTCGCGGCGACGTACCGCGAGCAGGGTCGGTATGGTGAGGCCGAAAAGATCGAGATCAAACTGCCGGAGCTACGGCGGCTGGTCCTCGGGGAGACGTATCCGGGTACGATTTGGAGTAGGGCGAACCTCTTGGCGACGTACCATAAGCATGGTCGGTATGGTGAGGCCGAGCAGATCGAGATCAAACTGTTGGAGCTACGGCGGCAGGTCCTCGGGGATACGCATCCGGATACGATTCGGAGTATAGCGGACCTCGCGGCGACATGCTATAAGCAGGGTCGGTATGTTGAGGCCTCGACGCTTAAGGCCGAGGTGTTAAAGCTACGGCAGCAGGTCCTCGGGGAGACGCATCCGGATACGATTCAGAGTATGGCGGACCTCACAGCGATATACGACGAGCTGGATCGGCATAGTGAGCTGAACTGATTACGATTCCCAGGGAGATTTGTCCCGACTCTCTTTAAGCGATTGAGTTAGGGCGAGGGTGCGGCAGCACTCTGTGTGGCGTCTTGGCCAGCCAAGCCACCGGCGCGGTGGTGTATCATTCGTTTCTCGCGCCTCGATAGCTTTAATTTAGACATCTAATACAACTCCTCTCTTGCGTGCCACTGCAGCTCACATAACGTCGTTGCGTGCAATCGTGATTGTCGGGCCCTTTGAGCATAGGGGTCGGTTGCTTCTCTTTTTTACAAAAGTTTACAAACGCTGGATGCCACTTGTCTGTGGCTGCTGGTATGATTGTGGCCTTCTTACATGTGTTATTTCACGTGGGACCAGGTGAAAAAGATTAGCGAAAATAAACATTATTCCATACCCGCATACCGCGTACATCATGTAATTGCATGGGCTGCTGCTCCCTTTGCGCCCTTCCTGCTTCCCTTCATCGTCATCCAGTTCCTGCATGCCATCCCTTCTGGCCCTCTGCCACGAGGGACCTGCTTGAGTAGTACGCCGTAAATAATACATGTAATTGATACAAACCCTAGCCATGCCATCAACCATGCGACCACAAGTAACGATGACGCTGAGTGCCCCTCCCCCTCATGGAAAAATGATGGCTTCCAATGTTCCAGCCCGACCACCACATACGAGACCGCCTGTCTTGTTTCGGGAGTCGGGGTTGGCCGTTGTGCCAGCCCAGCCAGCCACAATGTCTTTCTTTCCCTCTCTTGCATTCCGAAGCGGCCGTGTTCCGGATTCCGAAATCCCGTGTCACGTCACCCGACGCGTGCGTCGTCGATTCTTTTCCGCGCCCCCCTGCGCTGATACCGACGTCCTGTATGTCCGTCCGTCCGTCCGCGTCGTGTCCTTCTCGTGATCGCCCCTCACAACTCCCAAAACAGCTCCACCACCTCATCCGCCTCGTACGGCTTCGACTTGTCCTCCCACGTCTCCTCTGGCCGATACACGTACACCTGGCGCAGCACCCTCCCGCCATCGACGGTATCCTCGATCGCCTCGCGGAGCAGGTAGCTCCGCTTCCGGCTCGGCGGCACCTTCTCCCTCAGCATCCCGTACGTCGGGTCGTACTCGCGGCCCGGAAACTGCCACGTGCCCTCGACGCGGTCCAGGTCGATGCCCTCGAGCGAGTCGTAGACGGCGACGCTCCAGCCGTTGGTAAACACGGCGTTGTCGGCGGCGAACCGCCAGCGCTGCAGCATGCACTCGCCACACACGAGCGTCGCCACGCGCGCCATGGCCGCCACGGGCGCGCGGAACCACGACTTCCAGTGGTGCAGGCTGAGCGGGAGCGGGGATAGGCCACCCTCGAAGAAGCCCGACGGGTCGCCGCGCATGTCCTGCTGGTGCAGCCCGGGGATGAGGGTAAGTTGGGTGCGCGTGTGGGCGTAGATGCAGTCGCGGAGGAGGCCGTCGCCGGTGGCGGTGGGCTGGTTGCGCAGGCAGGCGTCGGAGTGGGCGGCGACGGTGGCGGCGAGCGGGGGGGAGACGAAGATGCCGGCGCCGCCGAAGGCCATGATGCCCCAGGTGCGGACGGAGCCGAAGTCGTCGGAGAGGGCGCCGAGCCAGGTGGAGCGGGTGTGGTCGTGGCGGGCGAGGGCGGCGTCGAGGGGGAGGAGGGCCGGGAAGAAGGTGTCGTCGTCGAGGATGCCGAGCCAGCGGGTGACGCCGGGGACGAGGCGGGCGTGGAGCTCGCGCACGAGGAGGAAGTGGTGGTGCTCGATGGGGGGCGGGCCTTCGCCGTTGATGCGCTTCTTGAGGGTCGGGGGGATGAAGGTGGCGGCGATACGGTGGCGGGCGTAGAGCTCCTCGAGGGCGGTGAGGTTGAACTGGTGGTTGCGGTCGTCGGCGTCGGCGACGATGCCGACGAGCTGGGCGCCCGTGTCGGCGAGCCAGTGGGCGAACTCGGGGAGGCCGTCGGCGATGCGGTCGTAGTTGGAGGCGATGCCGAAGAGGAGGTGCGGGTACTGCTTGGCGGCGAAGGGGAGGGGGACCGTCAGGGCGAGGGGTTCGCAAGGCGGGAGCTCGACGGCGGAGCAGTCGGTGAGGTTGACGGTGGTCTTGGAGGTGAGGAGGGGCTGGGAGATGTTGGCGACCACGTCGCGGTCGACCGAGTTGGTGCGCTCCGGCTTGACGCAGCGGCGCGTGTAGACGATGGTGCTGGTGAGCCCGAGCTTGGAACCCCGCAGAAACTCTATCTCTGGGATGTTGCACATGCCGGGCTTCCAGCTCGGTCGGTCGGTGCCGGGGAGGGGGTCCGGTGGGGGGGGCGGGGGATCCGGCTTGTGGCCCAGGCGCATGATGGACGCCGGTATTATCGGCGCGCCGGTGTGCAGCCGGGCGGCGGTCCACAGGAGCACGCCGAGGAAGAGGCCGATCAGGATGGGCATGCGGCGGCAGAAGCGGCGCGCAAAGTTGGCCTTTTGCAGGGCTTTGCGGCAGCGCGCCATCACGCCATTGGGTTTTGGGTCGTCGCCGGCGAGGGGCGACGTCTCGAGGTCCGCCGAGTCCCAGTGGAATCCGCGGGCGCGGGCGCGGCCGAGACACGCCTCCATGGTGGGCGTTGGCGACGGCGGCGGCGGCGGCGGCGCGAGGCGGAGATTCGCAGCGATGCGTCGAAGTTGGGGAGGAGGTTCCGTCGAGAAGGTCGTCAGGAAGGAAGGAAAAGAATGCAACGGCCCGTCGCGAACGGAATTACAAGGGCCCAGGCACCGAGAGGCAGAAACATCCCGCGCTGCTGCGACGCTGCGCTACAGTGCTGCCCCTATTCCAAACGGGAACGGGGGATGGCACACGCGCGAAGTGGACAGCCAAGAGGGTGCTCTGACGACGGTTGGTTGTGGCTATTTTACTGGGATGGAGTACCGTACACCCTACAGTACCGCCTTGACAAACTGTTTGGCCTTGATAAACGAGGGGACGGCCTTGGCGGGCTCGTGGCGCGGTGCTTCGTGACCAACGCAAATTTAAATTTGAAGAAGCGGTCGAGTTGGACGGGAGGATTGTGAGATCGGGGGATCGTGGGCTGGAGCACGTCTGCCGGTACCATTCTGTGAGGTGCGAGGGCTCGAGCGTCACCTCTGGGGAAGTGGGAATATGAATGTTGAAGATTCGGCGACATGGAAGAGAGAATCAAGAAACGTGGGCGTCCCTCTTGACGAAACGGCGCCCTAGCATGGGTTGGATGTCCGCTCAAATCAGGATAAACAGACTCGACGCCACCCCTCGTCCCACCGATCGCTGTTTGCTTCCCGGACCGTTGGCACTGGAGAGGACGATATCATTAAACGGCCCTTAACGAGCGACACAGGCACAACAGTCCACACAGTCCTCTCCACGGAGATGAAACAACCCTCGTCGGTCATGGCCAGTCCCAATGGATGCCTCCGCCTTGAGCAGATGCTCGACGCTCGACGCTCGACACAGCCTCGGGTCGAGAGGGTGTCGTGCGTACTATGTAATGCACGTGGAATTCGTATTCCAGGGGATTGTTGAATCCTACCTTGAGGTTGTTGAAGCATGCGCGTCTGTCACATTCTTATCGCATCCCATTTTCGCTACCAAGTCCCCCAGTTTCGCTCGGCACCACCACCTTCTCGAATCTACCCACCTTTCGAGTCAATGTCCTGGGCCATGGAAAATGCTCCATGAAATAGCACCGCCCATGAACTCGTCCACCAAGAGGGCCACCACCTGGACGAGGGGAAGTCGTCGTCGTCAAAAGCTGAAACCGTGAGACCAAAGACCTGGCCAGGGCACCGCTGCCCCCAACCCTCCATCTCCAGGCTTCAAGCCTTCATGGAAGGTTCTCACCCGCCGCCTCGCTGTCGTCAAAATCCAGCCCGCACAGCTGCGGGCGCTCGCTGCAGCTTCTGTGCCAAGAGAGCCACAACGCCGCCAGCCCGGCGTCAAATCTCGCCAAACACCACCAACGCCGCAGTGGCACGGTGTTGCAGCAATCTGCTGCTGCAAGTCACTGCTTCCCTCGCTGCAGTGATTGTTCCCCTAAAAACTCGCTGCATGCGCCCGCGTGTCCGTGTCACTTCTCGCCTGTGGAGCGTGTACTGTATCCTCCCGTCCCGAGTTCAGCACCTCATCTCAATTCATTTGCATTTTGCATTTTGCATTCTGTCGGGTAGCCGTTTGCCATTCCGGTTTTTGAGTGTCATGCAAGCTGAGCGTCAAATGTTTTGTCCAAGATCGCGTGGGGGAGGGATGCTGTCTGTTTCCGGTCTCCTTGAAAAGGTTGTCGTCGCCCTCAATTGGCGCTACAGGCCTTTCTGGCAGAATCGCTGCTCATCTGCATCCCGATTCCAAGATTCGGTTTTATCCGGGTGAGCCGTCTTGGGGCTTCAGGTCGATTGTCGATCGCCCACGCCTAGCTTTGCCCTCTTCTGGGCCGGGTCACCTTGGGCTCCCATCATGTTGATGGCGCCATAAAAGAGGTATGTCAAGCGGCGCGGCCGTCCATGTGTTCTCCGCCGATGGCCGCAAGGGGTTCGTGGAGCCACCTGTCGATCGCGCCGCATTCTTGTGGGCATTTTCGCTCGGTCAAAAGTAATTCGCCAAATCAATGTGTCCGTCTGTTTCGAGGAGCGGGAAGAGGTTCAGCGAGCTCAGGGCCGGGTCCATGTCGAGCCCGAATCCGAATGACCTACCGAGCTCCGGGGATGCCGGGAGGAAGTCGGGAAGCCCAGGGAAGCTTGCGTCAAAGTCGAAGCTGAAGTGCGCTGATCGTCGGTCTGCGTGTCCCGGCCCCGCTGTGTCCGATTTCGCCACGCCGCCGACACCGGGGACAACGGCCGGGGAGTCGAAATGGTGCTGGGGACGGAACGCAGTTCCGTCCTGAGCCGGCCGAGGAACCAGACCAAAGATCTGGGACGAGTTCTCGGTTCTCTTGATCCTCTCCCGCATCTCCCTCTTCTCGAGATATTCCAGAGCCGTGGCAAGGAGGGACTTTGCGACGAGGGAGTACTGCATTGCGTGTGCATCGGCCTCGCCAAAATACTCGAGTGCTGATATCGATGCGCGGCAGTACTTCTCGAGAATCCGGCCGAATCCGCCCAGCAGCCCGGCCCCGAGCACGAGAGAAGAGGCAAATAACCACGATCTAGGGAGCCCGTGAGTTACAAGCCAATGGACGAGGGCAGAGAGGCGAGGGGACACTTACACGACCACCGGAGCTTGTCGTATCATCAACCCGCGCTCGATGAGGCTTTGGACGGGCTCGACCATCATGATGGCAGCCTCGATACATGCGTCTGCCAGCTTAGACTTGCCAGATGCCAGGTCATAATCGCCACTCGTCGAAATCTGGGACCCTTCTGACAGCCTGTGGTGCAGCTCGACCATGAGAAACGGCCTGGACACGAGAATGACTGCGTAGTAGTATGACGCTAGCACCTGACAGGCACCGTGGGATGTTCCAGGTGTCTCGGATGCTGTACTCCCATCCACGGCGTCTTTGAGTTGCTGCAACCAGCGCGTGGACCATTCCCGAAGCTCCCGGGAAATGCCCTCGGTCAGGCGGGGAGAAATCTTTCGTCGCGAGTACACCTCGATGACGATGGCCTCGATGATGAGCAGGACTTGCACTGACGCATTGAGCAGATCGAAATCGTCCTGCCCATCGGCCCCCACCTCTCTGTACGGCACGGTGCAGTCGGTGCCGGACGTGGCCGGAGGACGGCCCATGGACGTTGACAGAAACAAGTCGACAACCCGGAGGCTCTTCCAAAGACGATCCCGCTGACGGTGACTCTCGGGGCCGAACCTTGCGTTTACCGCCGTCCTGTGCACCCCGATGGAATAGGCGGCCCGAACCCCAATTCCGAAGAAGAGGAAGGCGCCGCTGAGCTGGCAGGCGCCGAGCATGTATAGCGTGATCAAGATGAACGCCTGGATGCTGGCAACGCCCAGGTTGCCGCCGAGAGTCGCAAATGCCACGTTCTGGGCGTGCTCAAAGTACCGCTGGGCCGCAGCGTCGTTGGTCCTCTGGCATCCGATCGCCAGCACCAGATAGTTGACGGCCGATTCCATGTCACCGACGCTCTCTCGATCCATCCGTCCGCTTGCCCAGGCGGACATGTCGCCTCGGAGCCTGGTGTTGTCGAACAAATCCACTAGTCCGGACGTCATCTCGAGATAGGCCGAAACCGCAGCGTCAACGTCGATCTCCACCGGGGGCGGCTCGGAGCCTTGTCCTCCTGGGAAGGCATGGCGGGAGTTTGCATTCTCCAAGACGGAGTAGCCGCTTGTCTCGGGCGCGAAGGCGTGGACATCGACCCGGGATGTGACCAACCTGCGAACGGTCTGGAAGAAGGAGAGGGGCGCGCAGTCGCCGATGAAGATGAGTTTCCCTTGGGTATCCCGGAGCAGACGGGCTTCTTTTGGGACCTCGGCACCCTCGTGCTCCTCCGAAGCGTTGGCCGGGTCACTTCTCAGATGGTGATCGTGACTGCTGAGGCCGTGGGATGCTGGATGGGAGGCGGGACCATGCTGAGACGATGGGACGGGCGGCGTGGGGTGGCTGTTGGGGCCGGCTGGTGTATGATGAGACGGGGCCGAGAGGACGGAAGGGGGAGAGGAGTGGGAGGGCGAGGCGGTGTCATCAGTGTTGGTGAGCCGTCTGCGCCGTCGCTGAATCGTGTAGTGGCAGTCGTCGGGCTGGGCCCGTCTGACACAGTAACTGCAGGGCTCTGTCCCACTGCACTTGATCTTTCGCAGCTTGCAGATGTCGCAGGCGTTGGCGACGCGAGGACGCAGGCGGCGCGATTGGATTTCCTGCATGTTGGTGGGAGGGGAAAAAAGAGCGGCCAGATTAGTTGCACACGGTCAAACAGGCAGCTCGCAAATGCCAGACACCCGGCGCTATCAAGGCCGGCTTTCTCAATCGTCGTTTGTCTGATGCTCGGGGAAGACCACCACTGCGTCGCCCATTGTGGCGGGGATAGCAGCGGCAATTGTCGGCTTCACTAAGGTTGGCGGTGTTGGCGTGCAGGTGACTGCCAAACCTCTTTAACACCGATATTTCAGCCGCAGAACTTGACCTTGTCATGACAGCTTCCAAACAATCCCAATGCATCTCGGAAGGAATAATTCAATCGCTTTAAAATAAATGATTGCCCAAAGAGTTGGTAGTTGCTGTCAGCAGCCTCTCGGCTACCATGGCACGGGGGTTCCATCCAGAGAGAGTCTGACGGATGTCGCCGTCGCTGGGAGAGATCATTGAGCTGGGCGACTTAGTATGTAAAGACCAAACAACTCAAGAGATGAGATTCTATATCCTCACCAACATCCAACAAGAATGATTGAATGTTTTGACCCCTAAGTGCATCTCGGAGTCTCTGGTACTGCCTTTCCATTAGGGTTAGGGGGTTGGATGGTTGTCGTCCGGGGCCGAGAGGGCTTGGCACCAGCCAACGACTTCAAGGCCGTATGACGCAAGACAAGTCTGGGCGCTTGCATTCAATGGCTTGGCTTGGAACAACTCAGCTGGATAGAATAGAACTCAACATAGTATCTCAGCTGAAAGACCAAACGATGCAATGACCCTGAATGACCGCAGGGGATCCTGTACTTGACAGAGGTCCTGCGTCAGGTACTGGAGTGCAATATCGTCCCAAGTCCAGAGAACCGACGCTCCCGGCATGTCCATGGCCTCTGTCTTGGCATCACGGCCGGTCGGAAGCGATGGAGCTGAAAAGAGAGAATGAAAGAAAAGGGCCCGTTCTGGGCCAGCACTGCCACGGAGCCTCCAGCCGCATTGTTGGCTGCGTTCGTTCGTGTTCGGGGCGGGTTTGGTGTCAAATGCAACGCCGAGCTTAGCGACGACTGGCGGACGCCCAATGACGCTGGGCCAGGGCCACCCCCAAGACGTCCCGCCCAGGCCGCATCTGGAAGCAGGCAGGTTTTGGGCCCGACGCACCTGGCACCACCAACGACTTGCGTCTCGTCCCATCTCAATCGCCCCCTCCAACCCTCAACTCTCCCACCTAGCCCAGGCTGAACGACGGCCGACTCTCGTTAACACCATCCATACATCGACAGCGACCGCCTGTCGCTTCCCAGACGGACATGGGCACAATCAAGGCATTCGCAGCGTCGGCGCTGCTGCTCCTCGGCGCGACCGGCGTCGCCGCTCAGGACGACAAGCTCAGGGTCAATCTGGACGACTCGTGTACGTTGTCAATGCCATGACGTGCAAGCTGCGGCTAACCCGTGCTTGTTGCTCGCAGCTTCGATCAAATCCGCCGCCAAAGTCGTCGCACGCAACCTCATGGAATACTACCCGGGCGACGAGCCCGGCAAGACAGTCGGCATCCTGCCAGGGCCGCCGCCGATTGGTCCCTACTACTGGTGGCAGGCCGGCGCCATGTTCGGCACAATCATCGATTACTGGCACTACACAGGGGACGACGAGTACCACGAGGTAACGAGGCGGGCCTTGGTCCACCAAGCCGGCGCTCCCACCAACAGCTACATGCCGCCAAACTGGACAGCGTCGCTGGGCAACGATGACCAGGCCTTCTGGGGAATGGCCGCCATGCTCGCTGCCGAGACCAACTTTCCGAATCCCCCCAAGGACCAACCCCAGTGGCTCGCCCTCGCCCAGGCTGTCTTTAATACTCAGGTCGCTCGCTGGGAGACGGAAGACTGCAACGGCGGTCTACGCTGGCAGATCCCCCACTCGAACGGCGGCTACACCTACAAGAACACCATCGCAAACGTCTGCTTCCTCAACATCGCCGCGCGTCTCGCACGCTACACCAACAACGAGACATACGCTATCTGGGCTGAGAGAACATGGGACTGGGAGTCGGGTGTCGGGTACGTCGACAAGGACTTCAACGTCTATGACGGAGGCCACACCGACTTCAACTGCACCGACATCAACAAGGTCCAGTTCTCGGCGAACCCCGCCGTCCTGATCCACGGCGTCGCCATCATGTACAACTATGTAGGCCCCCCCCCCTCCCCTCCCCTCCCCTGCGAATCCTTGGCTAACCTATCTAGACCAACGGAGAAGAGAAATGGCGCGCCCGCGTTGCCGGTCTCCTCAACCGTACCCTCGACCACTTCTTCCCCGAGGGCATCATGGTCGAGCGGGCCTGCGAGCTCGAGGACTCGATGCAGTGCAACGTCGACCAGCACTCGTTCAAGGGCTACATGCACCGCGCCCTGGCGACAGTCGCCATGGTCGCTCCCTTTACGCGCCCCGACATCATGAAGGTGCTGCGCAGCTCGACCCAGGGCGCCGTCTCCAGCTGCCTGTCGGATGGCACCTGCGGCTTCCGCTGGAACAAGGGCTACTACGACCGCGACACGCTCAACGGCCCCGCCGGCCAGCAGATGAGCGCCCTCGCCGCGCTGTCGTCGCTCCTCGTGCTCGAGAGGAACCAGGGGCCTTATACCAACTTGACCGGTGGTACGAGCGCGGGTGACCCGAATGCGGGCGCGAATCCGAATATCTTTGCCCCGCCGCCGCCGGTGACGACTGGGGACCGCGCGGGCGCCGGGATAGTGACTGCTCTTGTTTTGGCGTCAACCATTGCCTGTCTGGCGTGGGTGAGCGGGCCGTGGTGGGAGGGTGATGTTTGAGCTTGTGTTGTGTGATATACCTAGTGGTGGAGTGGCGTAAAATGCGATAGTATGGATGTTAGCGTGGAGCGACCTCGGGGGTTTTTTTAGCTTGCTTTCCTTTGCATATATGGGTATTCCTTTGGGAATGGTGGGACAGAGAAGGAATGTCTTTAATGACGGCGTTTCAGGGCTGGAATAGTGTCACATACCTTGGATACCTTGGATCAGAGCATGAATTGACAAAGTTTGGAAAGTGTCCCCCCAACAAGCAGTCGTCATCGTTTTTGCAGTTCTATTATAGCTACCCGGTATACAAAGGACATCCCCTCTACTCTCGATGTGGGCTCGGAGACGTTCGCCTTGGCGACTAGCACGATCTCCCCATCGGCGAGTTTGCAGCGGGGATGATCTAGGCATATATGTCAAAGACAATCTCATACTGGGCAAGAAGGTCGGCCAGCTCCCTCCCCGAGGGTTTCTCACAGCTTCATATCCGTATCGACGGCAAGCCCCCCCACCATCCGACGACGCTCTACCAAGGCCGGACGCTCGCTGGGCACTCTGCGCATGCAAGCGTCGACGATGGCCTGCAGGGGAGGCGGGACGGGTCAATCAACCTGATTTGTGATGGGGGCGTTGGCGTAGACGATGCCCTGATGCAATTCCTGATATCGTACATGTCAGAATGAAACATCCAACCTGCGTCCAGGCCGCCGGCGAAGGCTATCTCCAGAGCGGCCCGCTGGCCCCAGTGACTTCCCAAATCGCAGACGACTAAGCGACGACCCTCATCTGCGAAGAGGAAGTTGTCGATGCGAGGGTCCCGGTGGACAATGCTGAGGGAGTGGAGGCAGACCAAGGCATCGATGAGATGGAGACGCCACGTCTTGTAGACGTCGAGGGTGGAACAGCCTGCCAGGATAGGCCAGGGCCTTGCAATCTTCTCAAAGACCAGCAGCCCGTCGGGAGATCGGCCAAGCAGACGGGCCAGATGCCGGGAGACCATGGTACTGGAACACGAGCCGCCCTGGCACGCCAGGTTTGCAACCTCGCTTCGATACTTGCCTTTTTTGACAAAATGCTTCGACGGGTCAACCTCTACAGTAGGCAGCTGGGCGACAATGTCTTGGGTCCTCGAAATCGTCGTCGACGATGAGGGGAGGGAGCTGGGGACACTGGTTAAGGGGGCGGATGATGTCGCCTTCCATCTCGCAGTGTCGCGGGATGGTGGGAGGGAGCCCGCGCTCCAGGCGGAGGATGTCGCCCGAGAGAGTGCCTGGCAAGTCGAACAGCCGAACGTACCGGTCGGGCTCGGTGTCGGTATTTCCAAACCAGTACCGAACCGATGGCGGATGTCCAAGTACGATTTCTACATCGAGGATCGGTCGGCCAGCGGGGGAAGAGGTTGGATGTTTGTCGTTTCCGGTAGTGCTCGCCTCGAAGCCGCAGCACTTCGTCGCTGAACATGGGGGATGAGGAGGTGATGTCGTGGGCTTGCTGCCGCGCACTAAAAAATAGGCACTCTTGTTGATGGGAGGGGGTTTCTTGTCACCTAGATAAACTCCAGCTAGAACCTAGCTTGGGTGAACGCTGGATCACGGCAGAAACCAGGTGGAGTGTGTAACATGAAAGAGGTAGTGAAGCTATTGGACTGGAGCTTTTAAGGGGGTAAGTCAGATAACCGAGGTCTTGTCCATTAGTCATTGTCCTGGCAATTGACACTTTCTACATCACGCACTCAGCTCTCGGTAGAACAAATTAATACATTCTGCATCCACAGCTAGGTACCTAGGTAGCAACTATGAGCTCCTGACTACTCGGGTAGTCGGTCTCTAAAAACCCCGGGTCTCGTCCGAAGACGGTTAGCCTGGGATCAGGCTCGCTTCACGCCATTACAGCCTTGGGACGCGAGCCCGTCGTAGTGGCGACTCACGCGACCTAGAGAATCCCCTCTGCCTGCTGGGAGCAGTCGTAGCTGCAGCTGCAGATCACAACAATTCGCGAAAGGCATGTGGAAATGAAGATGTCTTAGTTTCTCGGCAGCCAAGGCTACCAAAAGGACCAAGGCCAATCCCACTACCGCCACACCCGAACGCCACCAAACAAAGGGGGAAGTGGATGTGAGCGCAGCGCGGATTGCGCAACAATATAAGAAGGAAATGCGCCCGAGATCGCGGGGCGGAGACGGATCATCTGTCGTTCGTTTCAAGAGCCTCGTTGTAGGCACGTCGTTCGTTTTGTATCGATTGAACGACATGCGACCGGCTCAGATCCTGGGCGCCGTCGGCCTCGGGCTGCCGTTGGCAGCAGCCCTCCGCCCCAACTTCCTCGACGCGTGCTCCGTCCATAGCGTGCTCAAGTACTTCACCTGTTCTCGGAACATATCGCCCGTCTGTGCTGCAGAGTTGGGGGAGCAAGCCGTGGAGTTCTGTCGCGATTTCCTTGCCGTCAAGCCCGTCACCACAACTCTCACCACCGTAACCCCCGTCTACTCATCCACCGTCGTCGAGGCGTCCACGACGTCCACGACAACAACGACCGAGACTACCACCACCGAGTTCACAACCACTCGGACCACCGAAACCTCAACCTCGCTGACAACGTCTACAACCTTCGTGAACCCTCCATCGGCGCTGAAGAAGAAGCGCTCCGCCACGGCGAGCTGCCCCTCCCTGGTCAGCGAAAACCTGCTGCACCATCCAGCTTCACGCCTCTCCCAGGCCTGCAGCTGTCTCGGCGTGACTCCGACAACGTCGACCGTGACCATCCCGACCGCGACAGCACCCATGACCACGGTGCTGGTAACGGCCACAACCATCGAAACCCTGATCTTCTCTTCGACGGAGGTGTCGACTGCCACCTCGGTCGAGACTCTTGTGTCGTCCACAACAACCACCTCGGTACGCTCGCTTTTCTCTTCCTAATGCTCGAACCCCGAAGTGAACAAGGGCGGTACTAACCATAAATCTAGACCGCAGTCGCCACTTACACGTTGCCGCCGCAATGCGTTGACCCGCCCCTATCTGGCATCTTTTCAGCTGGTAATGGAAACCAGTTTCAGTCGATGGTGATAGTATCCTCGGTTCAAGAGTGCTGCGCCCTGTGCTACGACACGCTCAACTGCGTCGGCGCCGGCTATGCAGTTACTGAAGGAGGCTGCTTCCTAGTACTCAAGGTGCAGCCGCAGGCTGGTACGGGATCTTCGGACCAGTGTCCGTTGGGCTTCGACAGCACCAGCTCCCTGTCCACTCCGGTGCCTGGGGCCATAGAAGGGGGTTTTCCGGGGCCGTGCAAGCCCGTGTAACTGTTGTAACGCGAGGTTACCGGCTGAGGGAGCGGCAAGGGGTAACGGGGAGAGTAAATATAAACAAAGCGACTCAGTCTTCGTTGGCATTAAAAAAGACAATACTGCTACGTGCGAGTCTTGCCTGGAGATACTCATTGGCAGCCGAATCCACCAAGCGCGTTGCGACGACAGCGTAGGATGATCACAATAGTAGCCAGGACTACGACCCCGTACAGGCCTTATTCCCACGCACGTTTGAGAAACTGCAAAACCCGAACCCAAACGTCGTGGTGCGAAATGATCGAGCTGTGATCTTTGGACACAGCATGAGCCCGCGACGGTACTGGGCGGATAAAGGCGACCCCAAGGAATTTTAGGGACCAGCGAAGACACTAACATCTCTCCAAGTGCCTCGGACGCCGGCATCGACATCGACACATTCCGGTGCTTCTGTTGATTCACACTATGGCATTTCCCCCAATGCTTACTCGGCCGATGATCTTGGTAATCCACATTTTGGAGTCTTAACAGCCGATCCCGGACCAAAGACGCTCAAAAGACATCTAGATTTGGCGGAGCATCCCAAAGTACTGTGCCGGCCTACTTATGGTTACGGCAAGTATAGCCGGGACTTACCTCGGTTCAGGCGGCCCTTATTGCGGCTCACCTCTTGCTTAGGATTTGCGACTAACACGGACTTGGCCAAAATAAAGTGTCGGGTGTGACTATAGAGGTAGGTCCATCCCGATGTACCAGGGCTATCTCAATCTCCCTTTGCCTTCGTGTAAGGCCATGGCATAAATGGCGAGATGACCCCCGTCTTGAGCAACGTCCCAGCAACAGGTTTGCTGCCTCAAACCTAATATAGAGCAGGAGGAGATAACCCCGCCCACTGGCCAAAACCCCCGCTAATTCTGCATATATGCGATGCTGACGCCGGAGTCCCTGATGTGAAACCCAGACGATCCGGATTACTGTAACCGGAGTCAGAGTCAACATTATACCCCATGAGCCTCCCGCGACATTGGGTCAAGATCATCATCTTGACTCTTTCCACTTCCCCTGGGATCCTGCATCCCGTTGACACTCCCGTCCATCGATTCCCGGCCTTGTTTACGCTCGAGACATCGTTCCAGCCTGTGATGAAGCGGCTGTTACCGATCCACACTAGTTAAGACGAGTCTTCGAGTTTTATGGGCGAAAAAAGGCTTCCTCCGGGCTGGTGCTGAGTAGTACGGGACGGCGTTGCCAGAGGCCCGACGGCCTTGGCCTTGCCAAGCTCAGCCTCGAGCTTCTCAATCTTTTCGGCCATCGTGCGGATGATTAGCTCCTCGCGGGTCTTGTGGGAGGGGTTTTGGGCAGGTGTGGAGGGTGCGACCTGCTGGCGGTGCTGTGACAGTCGGGGTGGTGATGAGAACCGGGGGTGGCGCTGGTTCTTGAGCTGTTGCTCTATGGCTTCGAGGCGGCGCGGGATGTTTTCATCTACCATCACGCGGCTGACGGCGCCTTGGATGAGATTGTCAAGAGGAATTCGGGAGACGGCGTCTTGCACATGACCCCCGATATCGATTCGGGAGACAGCCGCTTGGACGCAGTCTCCGAGATCGATTTGGGAGACGGCGGCGTGGACGAGGTCATTGAGTTGAGCGTCAATCTGATTGCGGAGGTCAGTTTGTAGAGCCTCGACTGCTATCATTTTGAGCTGCTGCCTGTCGATTTCCACCACCCGCTCCTCCAGACCTAGTGTGTTGACCTTCTCCTTGAACGCCGAAATCTTAGCTCTATTCGATGAAACCTTCTTTTGGAGCTTCTCCATGCCAGTGCTCATGTTGGAGAATTGGTTTGTGGTGGCGGCGATGTCCCCGAGTTGGCTGCTTTGGCTCTGTAGCCGGGAGTCGAGGCTAGTGATGTCAACGCCATGCTGAAGCTGCAAACTGAGAGCGTGAGAGAGCCGTCTGTCGAGTCCGGCAAGTCTCCCGTCGCTTCGGGGTGACAAGTACTCCGGGCTGGGTGCATTTTCATTGGCTTGCGACGTTGTCTGACACTTCTTGGGCTCCGGAGAAACATACCGGCTGCGCTTGTCTCTTCGGTCAGCATCGGGCCCGCGTGCCTAATGGGAGTCAAGATCTGGGCTTCCTCGTTTCCGCTTCTTGGCCTCTTCATTGGGAGAATTGACCCCCAAAGGGTTCTTGTTTGGCGAGCGGACCCCTTGCCCCGGGCCTCGCACGGTGCGTCATGGTGTAAAGAGCTCGTTCCGAATGCACAGGATGAGGAACCGCCGCCCCGATATCCTGGCCCTCTGAGAAGAGATCACTCATGTCGGTGCGGTCTGCGAGTTGTCCGCTCTCCAATAGCATCCTCCATTCAGCGCAATGCTCTGTCAGCCTGTTGGCGTCGAGGGTTGGCTTCTGCCGGCTGTCGGCCTCCCTGGATGTTCTGATCATAGATGACCAATGACGAACGAGCCTATGAATGTATTGGGAAAGGTGAGAGTCCGGAATGGCAATGTAAGGGTGAGTGTTGCCAAATGCGGCTTTCGAATCGATCAAGAACCACAGAAATCTGAGGGGGCCGTCGGGATTCGCAAAGAGGAACCTGGCTTCTTGCTGGATAAGACCCCAGAACCCTTCGCGCTGAGGAAAACCCCGGAAACAGTGGAATTCCTCAAAGAAGTGTAAAGCGCGAAAGAACAAGCAGAGGCTCTTCTTGAATCGAACCCTATACTCGGTGAAAGAGCTGTCGTCCAGGTGGAAAGAGCGCGAAGCGAAGTCATTGTATCTCAACAGCCCACGAACGAGTTGCATTTGGCCCTGCCCAGGGCTGCAGGAGAATCCATCTAGGCAAGTTGAGAGAAGTTGCCTGACTCCAGGATCTGAGAATGAGGGCTGGACATTTTCTCTCGACATGACGAGAGAGTCGCAGCGGTGGCGGTCGCAGGCTGGTCAGACCTTGGGAATTTCTGGGGATCTGGCCAATACCTTGAAGTCAGCGACGAAGATACGGGAACCGAATCTCCTAGGTGCCACTGACCTCTGAATTAGGGGCTGGATGGGTGAGATTCGGTCAGGGCTTCCTGGTAGGGCGAACTGGGTCGGTCTGAAATTGCGTGGACGAGAGCTCAGACTTGTTCAAGGTCAAGGTCGAAGGTAAGAAAGGAGGAGATAGATGGTGCTTGGGGAGAAGGAATTCGAATTCATGGCGAACTTGGAGGTGTCGACGGGAAGGAAGTTAGACTTGTGGTGCGAAACTCTTGACCAGACCTTTTGGGAAGAAAGGGATTTGAAGTTTTCGGAGGGCCAGACAGAGTTGGAAGGAACAGAGTAGCTGTCCGTTAGTGCCAAAGAGAATACATGAGAATAGTCTAAGGAACGAAATCCCGTTTGGATGCAAACCACTGGGAGTCGGTTGAAAATCGACGGAATACCAGCATCCACGATAGGCCTCGGGGAAAGGAAACAGCTGGAAACGAAATACCACGAATGCCCCTTCCCCGCCATGGAGGCCGGAACTTGTGAAAGCTCGAAATGATCCGAAATTCAAGTTCGTCCCGGCTTTGGTGCTGCGGCCTTGCTCGTCCAAGTCAAGTTGAAAGTGCATTGTTATCTTCACCAACTGACCTTTTTCTGAGCCATTGAGGACGACTCCAAAGCGCACCAGGGCAGTGTGCACCATTGTGTCGAATATTTTCGGCCAACCCAGCTTGTCGGCCTCTATGGAATCCCACCACTGACGAAGCTGAGATTCTGAGCTGACCCCCCTTTGGGAGATCAACCCTCATGACGGGATCTCAAAGGGCAGGGACGGGCCAGAGCCTGAAATCCGCCAACTTCTGAATGAGCCCTCGTTGATTTTTGGTCCGAATGACAGGAGATGGACCGTCGAGCAACGAGATGGAACCCACTGGCAGCACATCGCTGGACTCAGCCCGACACGGGAACTGTGTTGGTACCTTAAGCCCGAGTCCCAGCACCCCCTTAACCGCACAGCTTCATATTCCGCCACACTTTCACTCTCGTTTCTTCTCCGTGCTGGGAACTTCGGGATGATCGACATGATCTGTTTCTTCTCGCTCTCCAGAGGGAGCTGAACAACATCCGACCCCCCCATGCTGTCGTGCAATGCTTCTTCATTGGGCTCGCGGTGAGAGCCTTGTCTCCCGCTATAACGCTTCGCGCTCGTCAGGAGAGCCGCCTCAGGTATTCGGAGGCGATAAGGGCTGAGATTTCATTGGGAGCCAGGTGTGATTGCTCCGGTATCAGCTGGAGAGCCCGCGCGCGCGCGCGCGCAGACCTGAGGTACCTATACCCGAACCCGGCGTACATAGTTTATCACGATATGAGCTCTGACTGCCGCTGCGAGTTCTGACAGCTGGAGATCGGATATTGACTGTTTCAAGATGGCTCACCCCTAGAGCTGTCCGCACGTGTCAAAAGGCTTGCTTGTGAGAGGCACCAGATAAGAGATCAGATGTTGAAGATGGAAGAAGGAAATGGACGAGACTTAGCCAGCTGAACAGCCAAGATCTGCCCAATTCGGTAATTCGGTACCATAAAGACCAAACGGCAGCAAGTCATCACAGCAGACTTGGCCAAGCAGTCTGATCGCCAAGATGAAAAGAAACGTGGCGGCAAAGGGGCAGCAGCGCGTTGCACACCAATCCAGGGAGATATGCAGCCGGTGGATGGAAGGGGGGCTTGAAATGTACTGTGTAAAGAAAGAATGGCGTCGAGTGGCTAAGAGGCGGGCGCTGCTTGCCGCTTCCGCGATGCATCACACACATGGCATCATTGTCGGTAGTGTCGGAGGGACCACCGGCGCGGCGGGGGTCGATGGGCGTCCAACATGGAGGGAAGGGGAATTGGAATTAAAGGTCGGTTGCCCCCTCGGAAAGATTTGCGCTTTGTCACTCTTCAATCACCAGGACATGACCACCCATGGTCTAAAAAGGAAAGGAAAAAGGGAATTGGATAGAAGAGAAGAAGGAGATCAACTTCTCAGGCGACGGCTTCTTTTAAACGACACTTACAGAAGCCTATAGTGGACTAACAACTGAGAATCGATTCTTCAAACCTATATGTTGAGAGGTGAGGGATCATCCCGATGGAGACTGGTGTGATCTGGAGCCCGGGAGTTGGTGACCTAGCACTGAGCCGCAGCGCTAAGCAGAACCAAGAAAACGCTATCGAGCCTCCCGTCTCGATGCTAATCCCTGTACACAACGTGACGGATCGAATTGGTGCGATGACGGTGCACCCTGGACACGCCGGGGCACTGAGAAATCCTAGGCCCAGAAGACTGGTTCAGATACGGAGAACGAGGGGTCAAGATGAAAGAAGGGGGCGACAATCGAGACACAAAAAGGGCATGCTATTTTTATCGCTTCCGTCCATTTTATTCCCGGTTGTGAGACGTCAAGTCCGGGCATACGCAGTACTGTGTACATTGGAGGCGGTGGAGTCGGGAGGAAATGAATCGGGCAGACGGGGCTGGCTCCGCTCTCCCCCCCCCCAAACCCTTGTCGGTTTCGAAAACCAAGGCTGGTGGCGCCGCGGCGTTTTGGGGTCGTTATCCAAGATCCATCCCCGTTTGTCAATCCAACTCGACTCGCTTCCGCCCGGCAACGACGGGACTCCCGTGTGCGACCGTCCAGTACCACCGATTGCTTTTCGACGCGGCATTATCATCGTCGATAAGAGACGGTGCTGGGCGATTGGGCGTCCCACCCGGCACGACACACGACAATCCCAACGACGGATCGCCATCGCAGCCAATGCTCGCCTTCCCATTTGCGGACAGCACTGGGCCATGGAGTCTTGGCCGAGAAAAGAACTACTGCAGGCCTGGTGGAAGAATGGGTGGGTGATTCTCGGCTGTGGTGTCGTGTCGTGTGGTGCCTGTCATTTTCTAACCACTCACAGTTTTCAAACTTCTCTCCTGTGCCACCGCAAAGCTTCTTCGCTCTAGTCGGACCGTCACGTCTTAGAATACCGGGCGGGTCCTCTCGTGTTCGCCGCCCTTCTCCACCGTACACGGTAGGCTTGCTGTGGGTTGCGGTTTCGCCTCGATACGGGAGTTGCGGTACTCGTCCATCGCCCGTTGTCCATGAGTAATCCGCCTCCACCCATGACAGGCGAGACAGGGAAACAAGGTGCAAACGGACCACTTCTCCTGACACCAGGAGACCACCTCAAACCAGAAGGCGGACAAACTTGCCTTTAGCTTCCTCCTTACGGCTGCTTGCCACTTCCCGCCATGGCCGTGATGGAGTGCTGATTGAGGCGTTTCCCCTGCAGACACCCGTCTCCCCTATCCCGCCCGATTCGTCAGCCTCAGGGACGGAGCGCAACATGACGGCTCATGAAGCCATATGTGGCTTCGGTTGACTATTCACCGCGAATTCGTCAACTTCTCCCATCATTGCCGCCCGCATGGGCCTTCCTTGGCTTGTCACTCACTCAAAGGCTACTGTGTAAAGCTGCCAGAGCGCGCGCTCCAAGCCACCACCCCAAGCCTCACCCTCCCCGGACCGGGCTCTCTCACCTGAGCCTTCTTAAGATATATGCAGCCAGCTTGACCCGGGGAAGGGAGCCTGCCGTCTTATCCAGCGGACCTGACGCCATGATGGAGACTTTTCTGGTTGAGTGGAGATTGTTGATCCATGGCCCGGGTCCTCGCCGGCGGGGCAGAGGAGCCCCCCCCGTCCCCACCGATGTGAGTTTGGTGTTGAGCTGCCGCTCCCGAGATGCCCAAGGTCATCGTCTCTGATCTCCTCGTCACCGGCGGCCGTGCGAGCTGGCGGCGTGCGAGCTGATACTAACCTGTCACCCCGAATCCCTGAAAGGCTGAAGTGCTCAGCCGCTGGATGCCCTCGATGTGTCGATATGCAGCCGGCCCACATCTAGCCCTCTTCGCCCCCTCGCCGGCGACCCCCGTGCCTAGCCACCAAACCTGCACGGCGGCAACATCACGGCCTTTTGGGTGGGCGGACGAGGACCATCTCCACCCCCCCTTGCTCGTATTGTGCTGCCCTGCTGCCTGTCAACCGAGTCCTTGGGTTTCTCCATCCCCCTCTCATGACTTCTCCCACGTCCCCAGCGTGAGGTCCCTCTCCCCAGTTCCCCCCAACATCACGGTTTCTCTTAATTCTCTGGTATGAGGTCTGCTCTGCAAAGTCATTCGTTCTAGCTCCCCCATCTTTTCTATCTGTCCCTCGCTTCCCGCAGTACATACCCCTCCCCTCTGTGGATCTGGGCTTCAATCTGGGGCTTCCGCTGCCTCCTGGCAGGCTTCTGTTCCCGCAGAAATCATGTCCACTCTGAGGTCGACGCTTCTCCTCGCCCTTGGTCTCGGAGCAAGAGTCGCCCAGTCGCTTCGGTACGACCCCGAGTATCGGGAGCACAACTTGAACCAGAATGAGTCCGCCACACATCCGCTGGACTACGGCGGACGGTGGGAGGACCACGAGTTCAAGCCATCACCCACGAACTGGAGGTTCCCCTTCTACACCCTCTTCATAGATCGCTTTGTCAACGGCGATCCTTCCAACGACAACGCAAACGGCACCGTGTTCGAGCATGACATCACGAGCACGCAAATCCGCCATGGAGGCGACGTCCAGGGCCTCATCGACAGCTTGGACTACATCCGTGGCATGGGCGTTAAGGTGGGATACGGCTTACAGTTGGACTACTTCCTTGTGTGGACGCTGACATGGTGGCAGGGCATCTACATCGCCGGCTCGCCCTTCCTCAACCAGCCCTGGCAGGCCGATTCATACTCCGTGAGGCACCCTGGACAGGCCAAACAAGGCGGACCAACTGACAACGTTCCTAGCCTCTCGATCTCACCCTTCTCGATGCGCATTATGGCAGCATCAAGGAGTGGCGACGGGCCGTCGACGAAATCCACAAGAGGGACATGTATGTCCTCTTCGACAACACAGTCGCGACGTAAGTGTCTCTGATCTGGAGCATGGTTCGTGTTTGGACGCCGTTGACCCTCGATAGCATGGGAGATCTTCTCGGGTTTGAAGGATACTTGAACGAAACGGCCCCGTTTGCCCCCGAGGAGCACAAGGTTGTCTGGAAGTCGTCGAGGCGCTACCTCGACTTCGACATCGGTACCGAATACAACGAGACATGTAACCTCCCGCGATTTTGGAACGAGACTGGCGAACGAGTCGAGCAAGTCTGGCTGGACGAGTTTGGGGGCTGCTACAACTCCGAGTTCGATCAGGTACTTGCCATTTCGTTTCCCCTGCCCACGGACGATCCCGCTGACAGGTTTGCCCCAGTTTGGCGATACCGAGGCTTTTGGAGTTTTCCCCGATTATCGCCGCCAAATCACAAAGTTCGCTTCCGTGCAGGACCGCCTTCGAGAATGGGTGCCTTCCGTCCTCGACAAGCTGGCCCATTTCTCTTGCATGACCATCCAGATGCTCGACATTGACGGCTTCCGGTTCGACAAGGCCATTCAAGTAACTGCCGATGCGTCCGGAAACTTCTCGACAGCTCTGAGGAAGTGCGCCCGCGATGTTGGCAAGACCAACTTCTTCATCCCCGGAGAAATCACTGGCGGCAACAACATCGGATCCATCTACATTGGACGCGGACGTGAGCCGGGCCACTGGCTCGACAACCTCACCGAGGCTGTCCAGATGACAAGCGATTCCGATCAGAAGCACTTTCTTCGCGAGCCAGGCCACAACGCCCTCGATGCTGGCGCCTTTTCGTACTCGGTCTACCGTTTCATGACGCGATTCCTAGGCATGGACGGCAATCTGGAGGCTGGCTTCGATCTGCCGATGAACTGGGTCGACTCGTGGAACCAGATGCTGCTCACCAACGACTTCGTTAACCCCGAGACTGGCGCCGTGGATCCCCGACACATGTTTGGCGTGACGAACCAGGATGTCTTCAGATGGCCTGGCATCTGGCAGGGTGTGCACCGAATGTTGCTCGGCCAGTTCATTACCACGATCCTGCTTCCCGGCGTTCCACTGCTTCTGTGGGGTGAGGAGCAGTCCTTCTACGTCTTGGATAACACCGCCGACAACTACATCTTCGGCCGCCAGGCCATGTCGCCATCGCCGGCTTGGTACCTCCACGGCTGCTATGCCGGCGCCAGCACGCAGTACTATGAAATGCCTCTAAACTCGACGCTCAGGGGCTGCGAGGATGTCAAGAACTCATGGGACCACCGAGATCCCTCCCACCCTGTCAGGGGCATCATGAAGTCCATGTTCCATCTCCGCGAGCAATACCCGGTGCTTACAGACGGCCTCTACCTGAGACAGCTGTCGAACCAGACCCACTACGTCTACCTCCCTGGAAGCAACGGAACAGGCACCGAAACAGGCGTCTGGAGCGTCTTGAGGGACAAGTATCCTGGCGTCCAAGACCTTGGAGACACCCCCGCCATCTGGCTCGTCTACCACAACCAAAATGAAACCACCAAATACACTTTCGACTGCAACTCCAAGGACAAGCACTTCCTGGCGCCGTTTGATAGCGGGAGCACAGTCAAGAACCTCATCTTTCCGCATCAAGAGCTGAAACTTGGACGATCCGGCGAGAAACTGTTTGTTAACGGCTCTCAAGCCTTCAGCGGATGCGTGGATACCATTGAGCTGGACCCCTACGAGTTCCGCGCATATGTGCCGCTCGATCGATGGGTGCCCCCGCCTTCCATGATCACGAAATTCGTCCCCGGCCACGATGTGCCGGTTCCCTCTGCTGGCGACTTGACCGAGGTGGACGTGTCCTTCCACTTTTCGGCTGCCATGAGCTGCAACTCTGTGACGGACTCCCTTCGCATCAAATCTACTACCGCGGATGGACAGAGCGGAAAGGTTGTCTCCGGCTCGATCAAGTGCGAGGACGTGTCTCCTGGGGTTGTGGAGCGCGCACAACTTGTCGGCGCTCTGCCAAGCGCATGGATGTGGTCCGCAAGGGTGAGCCTCACGGACGGCGTCCATCTTCTGACCATCGCCAACGCCACGACCAAGGATCTTGGTAGTTTTACAGATGCCGTGGACTCGTTCCTTGTTCGCGTCGGCAAGCCGACCAACCCTCTCGTCTTCCCCACCACGGCCAACTATTCCAGCACTCTACTGTCGAAGAAAGGCGACGACCTGATCGTGTCCCATCAAGCCCCCGGCGCTGATAAATGGAGATATTCCACGAACTGGGGCTCTTCTTGGAGCGACTGGGAAGAGTACAAGGGAGGCAACTCCACAATCCAGCCTCTGCCCTGGTCCGGCGCCAAATCCCAGAAGTGGGAGGGAGAGCACGTTATGGTGCAGTACTTCAGCAGTCTCCTCGGAAGCTCCTCCTTCGTGCAGCATGGCGACCACGGATTCGACGGGGTCCGGCGGTTCCCTCATCTCTGGGCCAATGGGCCCTTCAATCAGCATGGGTTCGACGCAGGCATCAAGAACAATCTCAAGCACAAGGGGGACGGGCGATGGGAGTGGCACTACATGGACGAGTGGCCGGGTACTGTCCAGATCAATGTCTGGGGCATCAACCCTGATGACCAGCCGGACCAGAGTTTTATCTTTGGCGACATCGACAATGACAAGGTCCTGGATCGCATGCCGCCGTCGTCTCTATCGCCGACTGTCATCAACGTCACCGGCGGTCCAGACTATCCCCATCTTTCCTACAAGTTTGTTCTGGACGACAGCAGCCTTCGTTACGAGTTGGCCCCGCAGGGAGACCAGAGAGTTCAGATTGCCTTTTATGTGCTCATGTGGATTGTGCCACTGGCCAGCGGCTTCATCACCGTATTCATCTTCATCGGCTCGTTCTACAAGGTCAAGTTTGTCGAGAAGGGGATCAAGGGCTCGTCCGTCAAACTCTCGGACATGCTTCACCAGACTAAGATCGAACTCCGCGACAGAGTCCATGCTATGAAGTCCAGGAGTCGTCGCAACTCGATTTCCAGCGCTTCTGACTTTGGTGAGGGCCCTGTTCAGATCACCGACGTCGCCACCACCAGAAGGACAGTCCTCATTGCCACGGTCGAGTACAACATTGACGACTGGAACATCAAGGTCAAGATCGGAGGTCTGGGTGTCATGGCCCAACTCATGGGCAAGGCTCTTACCCACCAAGATCTCATTTGGGTTGTGCCCTGTGTGGGGGACATTGAATACCCAGAGGTCCCCGAGGAGTGGGCCGAGCCGATGACGGTGACGATTCTCGGCTCCGAGTACCAGGTCAATGTTAGCTACCACAAGGTGGCCAATATTACCTACGTCCTCCTCGATGCCCCCGTCTTCCGCCAGCAGACCAAGGCGGAGCCTTACCCACCGAGGATGGATAACATCGACTCGGCCATCTACTACTCTACCTGGAACCAGTGCATCGCCCAGGCAATCACCAGGTTCCCGATCGACATTTACCACATCAACGATTATCACGGTGGAATCGCGCCCCTGTATCTCTTGCCGGAGATCACCATCCCCTGCTGCCTGTCGCTGCACAATGCCGAATTCCAAGGCCTCTGGCCGCTTCGGACCCCAGAGGAGCGAAAGGAGGTGTACGCCATCTTCAACATCCCCGCCGACATCGCCCAGAACTACGTACAGTTCGGTTCCGTGTTCAACCTCCTCCACGGCGCGGTCAGCTACCTCCGGGTACATCAGAACGGATTCGGCGCCGTGGGCGTGTCCAAGAAGTACGGCGACAGATCCTTTGCCCGCTACCCCATCTTTTGGGGTCTGTCCCAGATCGGCCAACTCCCCAACCCCGACCCCAGCGACATGGAGGTGTGGGATGCCCATACAAAGGACGAAAAGGACATTGCCATCGACGCCGACTTTGAGCTGTCCAGGGGAGAGCTCCGCAAGCAGGCGCAGGAGTGGGCTGGGCTGACGGTGGACCCCAACGCCGAGCTCTTTGTGTTTGTTGGTCGCTGGAGCCAGCAGAAGGGTGTTGATTTGATTGCCGACTTGTTCCCTGTGATCCTGGAAGAGTATCCGAATACCCAGCTCATTGCCATCGGGCCAACGATCGACTTGTACGGCAAATTTGCGGCCTTGAAGCTGTCGAAGCTTATGGAGCGGTATCCCGGCCGTGTCTTCAGCAAGCCCGAATTTACGTCTCTCCCACCATGCATCTTTAGCGGAGCCGAATTCGCCCTGATTCCATCCCGAGACGAGCCGTTTGGCCTTGTGGCGGTAGAGTTTGGAAGAAAGGGCGCGCTCGGTGTCGGTGCCAAAGTGGGAGGTTTGGGCCAGATGCCGGGATGGTGGTACACGATCGAATCTACCAGCACCACGCACCTGCTGAGCCAGTTCAAGCAGGCCGTCGTAGCAGCTCTCGAGTCCAAAACGGACACTCGCGCCAAGATGAGAGCCTGGTCGGCCAAGCAGCGGTTCCCCGTCGCCCAGTGGCTCGAGGGTCTGGAGAAGCTCCAGGGCCGGTCGATCAAGCAGCACAACAAGGTCATGACCAAGGCGAAGAAGAGACTCACTGTGGGCTCGGCGTACCGGGACCGGAACGGCCCCCCGTCTGGAACCCAGACGCCCACCACACCCAACCTCACGGCCTCTACCATGTTCCTCCCCCCCCGACCTGACTCGGAGGTGTGGCAGCGCGGAAGCTTGGCAACGAGCAACAGAGCCTCTGCCGTATCTGGGACCAACACACCCGACATGCCGTCGCCCGGAATCGGGGGGTATGGGAACCTGCGCGGCTACGTAGACAGCGACGCCGAGTCCGTCTTCTCGGATGCGGACTCCCTCGCTCCACCCCGCTTCCTCGGCGACGGCGAGCTGGGCCCCAGCGGCAGCCGCAGTCAGTTAGGCATCCACAACCTAGGCTCGGCTGTAAGTGTGGTGTCGGTAGACTCGGTTGTCGGCGGGCGCAAGGATTTCAAGCTGCAGAAGGTCGACGCCTTCTTCACCGATTCCGACGGCAAGTTCCTGGCAGCGTTTGACAAGAAGCTCGACAAGCTCAACGCTAAGAACACCATCTCGCAGCTGTGCATTGAGGAGTACCTGATTGACAGTGAGCGCGAGTTCTTTGATGGCATGCGCGACGCCAAGCTGGGAACGGGACACGCGCGCTACTCGAGCATGACGACGCCGATTATGCGCTCGAGACGGTCAAGCCCCGATCGGGAGTCCAAGATGGTGCGGAGCGCTGCGCAGAAGGAGATGAGGGAGGAGTATGGGTTGGCGGACGATTATGTGCCGCCGACGGGGCTGAAGAAGTAAGTTGTTTTCGTCGTGTACGTTGCGTGATGGTTGCTAATGTGTTTGCTTCTCAGATTCCTTTCGAGACGTGTCGGCGAGTGGCCCATCTACTCGCTCTTCCTCGCCCTCGGCCAGATCATCGCATCCAACTCGTACCAAATCTCCCTCATCACCGGCGAGATCGGTCAGTCAGCCAACAAGCTCTACATCGTTGCCTCCATCTACCTCGTCACCACCATCATGTGGGGCGTCCTGTGCCGGACAACCAAGGCCCTCTACTGCCTCTCCCTCCCCTGGGCATTTTACGGCCTCGCCTTCCTCCTCATCGGCGCCGCCCCCTTCTGCTCGGATGAAAGCGCCCGCGGCTGGGTCCAAAACGTCGCCACCGGCCTCTACGCCACAGCATCCTCCAGCGGCGCCATCTTCTTCGCCCTCAACTTTGGCGACGAAGGCGGCTCGCCCGTCGAGACGTGGATCTGGCGCGCCTGCGTCATCCAGGGCATCCAGCAAGCCTACACGGTCATGCTCTGGTTCTGGGGCAGCCAAATCTCGTCGGCTTCGGCGGCCGGCACCAGCGTCGGCACCGTCTCGGCCCTCCCCGTGCTCTTCCCCGTGATGCTCGTCGTCGCGCTCCTCCTCTGGACGTGCGGCTTTATCATCTACGTCGGCCTCCCCGACTACTACCGCCAGTCGCCGGACGAGGTGCCCTCGCTCTACACGTCCATCCTCCACCGCAAGACGACGCTCTGGTTCTTCGTGGCCGTCATCCTCCAGAACTACTTCCTGTCGGCCCCCTACGGCCGCAACTGGTTCTACCTCTTCTCGTCGCAGCACCTCCCCGTGTGGGGCACCATCCTCCTCACGGCGCTCTTCTACATTGTCATCTGGGCGGGCTTCCTCGCCTTCTTCGCCGTCGTCTCCAAGCGCCACCCCTGGTGGCTGCCGCTCTTCGCGCTCGGCCTCGGCGCCCCGCGCTGGGCGCAGATGCTCTGGGGCACGTCCGGGTTCGGCCTCTACCTCCCGTGGGCGGGGTCCCCGCTGGGGTCCGCCATCGCCGGCCGGTCCCTGTGGCTGTGGCTGGGGCTACTGGACACGATCCAGAACGCGGGCATCGGCATGATCCTGATGCTGACGCTCACGCGCATCCACGTGTGCGTGGCCATGCTGATCGCGCAGGTGATTGGCAGCGTCGCGACGATCGTGGCGAGGGCGACGGCGCCGAACCGCGTCGGGCCCGGCGATGTGTTTCCCGACCTGTCGGAGGGGGTCGGGGCCGCGCTGGGCAAGGCGTGGTTCTGGGTCGGGTTGGCGTTGCAGCTGCTTATTTGCGTGGGTTTCTTCAAGTTTTTCAGGAAGGAGCAGATTAGCAAGCCGTAAGAGGTTTGGTCTGCAGGTTGTGTTTGTTGTTTCTTCGCTTTGAAATATTAGCGTTTATAGATGGGGTAGAGAGTGGAGAGGAGGAGTGGTGGGTGCAATAGACAACATGTTCACGGCGGATCTAATAAAGGGGGCGAAGAGGTCGCCCCGGGCAGATTGGGTACATAGAGGACTGGATACAGGATACATATAGCGGACCCTTTTTTTGTTGAGATTGCACTGTAGTAAGCAATTTTCAGAGTTTAGTGGTTGCCCTTTTAGAAATGATGGAAATTCGTCTTTGCATCTTGGTTCAAGTCGCAGTGGTGGTGAGAGGCTATTGTTGACTTTGAGCTACGTTGCTCCGGTGATGGAAAGGGGTACCTAAGATGAGAAAACTCTTTAGAAAATAAATTCTGCAATCCCTTTCCTCCCCCGGCTCGGGAAAAATACTTCCCAAAGCTTCAACCAGCTGCAACCTTTTTTTCTTTGGTTTATTGACACAGTCTTGAAGACGAAGGGGATGCTACCACCCCTATCCTGTCCCACCAGAATCTTATCGTTATCGCTCCGACCAGCGGCGCGCAGCCCGTGCACCAAATCTTTGAGCCGGCGCATCCCGCGATCGATCCAAGACAGCTCCCTCTCCCCCACCATTGAGTGACCAGAGACCATCTCCTGGCGCCGATTACGACGGTCACCCCCGACGACGACGACGACACCGACACCGAAGACCAAACCATCGCTACCCCCTTCCACCCCCTTCCCTATTCCGAATCACGACAGTCACAGGCAGAACGAGACACGATGACAGCCCCAACAAGCGGGAACAACCCCCCCAACTCCCCCAACTCCACCACCACCACAACCACAGGCCCAGACGAGCCAGAACCGTGGACGGATGCGACGCGGAGCAAGTTCAATTCGTACGCCCCCCCCCTCCCCTCTCTGGTCGACCATCCCGACCGGATCGCTGAGCGTGTCCCGCCTTCTACCAAACCAGAAAATCCCGAAGCGAGTTCCTCGACCCCTGTCAGGAGGCCGCGCACAAGAGCATTCGGTGTTTGCACAGGAACGGGGGGGATAGGACGATGTGTCAGGATTATTTTCAGTGAGTTTTCTAGCTGGGGAGGGGGGGGGCGGGGGCGGAGGGACGGGAGGGGGTTGGGCTTGGGTTTGGGGAGGGGGCTGACGGGCACAGGGCGTATCGGGATTGTAAGAAGCTTTGGGTAGGTCTTCGTGGGTTGGTTTTGGGAGGGGGTTCTGGCTGACCTTTGGGGGTGGCAGATTGATAAGCGCAAGGTGGACAAGAGGAAGGAAGGGTCGTTGTTTGGGTGGGGGAAGGGGGGAGAGGAGGAGGAGTGAAGGGGGGGATGGGTTACGGGGTTTGGAGTTGTTGGGTGTTTTTGAGAGATGGGGTGATGGGAGGGCGTGGGCTTGGTACGTGGGGTTTTGCTGGGCTTGGCCATGGTTGCGACGAGCCCATGTATAAGATACTGTACGAATATTGAGGATCTGTCGTCGAGGTTGGCGGTGGCCGGGGTTATCGGCGCCAGCCAAGTTGGTTGTTGGCGTCCAGGGGCCCTGTAATTCAGGGGGTGCACGTTGATGACCAATGAGTTGGACGGGTGGGATTCCTATGGGTACAGCATCCGGCACCCCCTTCCTTTTCACAGGGCAACATGATGTCAAAATAAATTCCCCCAATTTTTTAGAGGAAATCCAAACACCATGTCACTACTCGGTCATGTCAAATTATCGAGGGGACTGGCCCGCTCTCAAATCGGTAACGCACAGACCACCCACCTCTCTCCACCGGCCCAAACTCAACCTCGCTTTTGGATGGGTGTGTGAATGGGGCTCCATAAAAAAGCAGTCACCCAACATCGACCCGACGACACTCGCTACAATGGGGGTCAGCGTGGCTTTTTAACGGCTTGGTTCTGTAGAGACGCTTCGAGACAGTCTCACACCTCGTCTCACGCCCGCCACTCGGCGCCGGACACACCATCTTGGACATTGCCATCGCCGAACCCAGCTTGAGCTTCACACATCACTTCACCCCGCTCCTCCAGCCTCACCTCACCTCACCCACTGCTACCCTCCGGCGGGGGATCTTCTGTGGACCGCATTCTCTAGCAATCCCAACCAACACCCAACCCCGACCTGCACCTGCCACCGCCATGTCGTTCAACGACTATGGGCGTATGCCCCTTCGGAGCAACGTCGACATGCAGTTGCAGACGGCCTTTAGCGATGGCAACTGGAACGCAGTCATTCGCCTCGCCGATAAACGGGCCAAGTCGCTCAAGGACCCTTACTATGAGGTGCGTGAACCATCCCCTCCGCCCTGGCACCGCATCCTCGTTAATCCCTGAATCCAGGCCATCAAAATCTGCGCCGAGTCCCAGCTGGACGGCGCCGTAGGAAAGAGCTCGGTGCTCACAGCCATCGACGAGCTGGTCCGGAAGAAGACGGTGCCCGACATCGACACGCTCGAGCTCTATGAGTGGGCCGCCTGGGACTTTATCGGCGGCGAGATCGAGTATGCCGACACCCTGGGGCCGCTGAGGGTGCGGTGGGCCAAGGCCAACCCAAAGAGCCCCATGGCCATCCAGTGTCTCCGCTCGTGTCTGGAGTACTGGGATCTCGTGAGCGCGCAGCAGGTCAGTCTTTGTAGTGCTGAGGAGGTAAACACGCCAGGGGGCTGATGGTGCTGGTGATGGCAGATTTCGACGGCTCTGGACAGGGCTTATGTCAACTCGGGTGACCGTCGGCACATGTTTTGGAGTATTACCCTCACCTTTCTTCTTTCAGTGAGTTCTTCTCCCTTTTCGGGTAGAGGTTGGGGTATTAACATGCCCAGATCAGCCCGCAGTGCAGTGAATCCAGCCGCAAGGTCTACAGTCTTTTGGTGCTCAAGCAGTTGGAAAGGGCTGCCGAGGTGACGGAAAATGTAAGATGCCCATTCTCTGCGCCGGGATTGTCATGATCTAACCGACAAAGGCCACCAAGGTCGACGTCAACGACCGCGGCCTGCAAACCGAGGAGGAGGTCTGCCTCTACTACCGTGTGCTGCTCGCAAATGGCAGCAAGGCAGACTTTATCAAAAGGGTCCAGTGCCCGAAGCTGGGAGCGCTAGCACTACTCGAAAAGGGGCACAAGCTCTTGTTCTGGGAGTCTCTCAAGGCCCTAGAGACGTGGGGAGAGTGGGATTTGATCTATGATCTCTGTCGGCGGGCCCTGAGAATGGGCGTCGACGGCGTCACGACACCCTTTTTCGTCTGCGACTGGCTGGTGTGGAAGCGCTTTGCTACCGCTGCCAGTAAATCTGCCACGCCCGAGAGGTTTGTGGCTACGGTTCCCGACAGAAGTGAGCAGAAACTGACAGCAAGAATGCAGTGCATTGGAAGAAGTCCAGGCCATACTCCGACAGTATTTCGCCATGGACATAAAAACGGCCGCCATGTACAAGAAGAATCTGAGCCTCGCTCTGTTGGAGACGACCTTCCAGCTCCCTGGGAGATCGCAAGCCCTCGATGATGGCCACAAGGGCATGACACCCCGGGTTATTCAACTTGGCTTGTTCTTGCAGCAATACTTTGATAAGCTGTCGGCATTTGAAGACGTCAAGGCCTACGTTGCCGACTTGAGTTTCGAGGAGGCCAAGACATTGATGGAAGAGATCCTGCCCAAACTTTTGGACGGGGTGAGTTTTGCTGCATCTTTGGGGTCCGACACAATACTGACAGTGCTAGAAATCCGACAAACCACAGCAGTTCATCCTCAAGTCTTTTGCCTCCAAACTGCGATATCTCCTGACGACATGCCCCCAAACTCTGTCTCGCCACCCATCTGTAGTGGATGGCAAGGATCAGTCGGAGCCGTATCAATGTCGGCTTTGCTCCCAACTGACCTCGTTCCCTTGTCGGCACTGTTTGAAGGATATTGTCATGGAAGCTGCCTGCACATACCAGCAGATCAGTAAGGACAAGGATCTCATTTCCTCGATCCCTCGTCTCGACAAAGATCCCCGACTCGATCTGGCCATGGTCATCGGAACATCGATTCTGAAGCTCGCGCGTCTCCGCACCAAGGACCACAGCCTCACGCGTCCGCCCATGCGGGGCGTAGACGCCGGCTTGCTTCTCCAAGCTACTCTCATTCTGGACACGCAGCTGAAGGAAACACCAAAAGATAACGGCTTGCGCCTGCTTCTGGTCCAACTCCACCTACTCCTTGGTAGCGCCTCGATTGCCTACCAACTCTGGATTCCCATGGACGTCAAGAGAACAATCCAAGATGCCCTGAGCCCACTGTTCTTTGACAGGATATCTACCCTCTCCCCTGGACTGTTCCATGGTTCCCGCCCTTTGATGGAGCCTCTCCGCACCCATTACAGAAACACCCTGCGGGATGCGTGTCCCCTCAAGATCTGGGAAGCATTCCTCTCCGGCAGCTACACCAGCATACTGGGGATGAATGAGTACGACAGCACGCTGCGGAGGAGTTGCACCATGATGATGTCCATGGTCGAAGAATCCCGTGCGACGAGGGTTTTCGGAGGTAAAGGCGACGGCGAGATTGCTGATCAACAGCTTCTTTGTGAGTTCTACCAACATGTCCAGCCCGCTCCATGACTAACCACTTTCAAGGGAAAATCACCGACGACACAACGCTTGTCCACCAAACAGACTACGGATCCTTCCCCAACCTCGAGAGCCACCATGGTCCTCCTTTTCAAGACTTTGTCCGCCTCGGACCCGGCCTCTCGGTAATACCCCCTGCACCTCCCAGACGTCTCGATATCTAACCGCCTACAGAATGAACGCTCCCACCTCTCCTTCCTCGCTGAGCAATTCGCCGACCTCCTCGGCTACAAGCCCCCCAAGGAATACAAGCCGGCCAAGACGCACGAAGCGGCCCTCCGCGACCGCACCTACACCCTCGAACGCCTCTCCCAACTCGCCAACTCCCTCACCACGTTCCTCCACGCCCCCAACACCCCCACCCTCCTCACCGGCCCCGAAACGACCTACTTCTCCGTCGCCTCCCTCCTCGCCTCCGCCCTCGTCACCTGCCTCTCCACCTCCCGCGGCGACCCCTCCCCGAAACCCCTCGCGTCCGCGACGCAGTCCATCCGCGCCGCGCTCGCCGCGCTCCGCTCCGAATTCACCCACGCCGTCGCGACGCAGGCGTCGCCGTGCCTCGCCATGGCGGACATGCACACGCTGTCCTACCTGCGCGACACGGCGCTCGCCGTGCGGCACGCCGCCGCGTTCGTGCTGGCGCTGCACGACAAGGAGCTGGCGCGGGACAGGAGCGGCAAGTCGGCGCTGCATCGGGACGTGGTGGCCGAGATGAAGGCGCTCGAGGCGGTGGCGGGCAAGGCGGTGGCGGAGGCGCGGGCGCACGTGCAGAGGACCAAGGAGACGCTCGGGGAGGCGGGGTGGTTGGATCGGCTGTTGGAGCTGACGTTTGCGGGTGGCGGGGGTGAGGACATGGAGAAGGCGGTGCTGGGGGTGGTGGGGGGGGACATGGCGGAGGCGGAGGACTGGGCGGGGCGGTTGCTGGAGAGTTGGCGGGAGGGGGTGAAGGGGTGGGTGGCGGTCAAGTGGGAGTGATGAGGAGGGGAGGGGTTGATATACACGACGCATAGAGAGAGGCATGTTAAGAGTAGACAAAATCTTGCAAGTGATGCTGTTTTTTCGCCTTGGTCAGATGCCTAGGCGCACATTTCCGCGCTCTGCACGACAGAAGCTTGAAGTCGACGGGTAACTATCCCACCATCATGACGGATAAAAACTGCTCCATGACACAAAAACGCCCATAATATCTCTACACCCACCCTCCCTCCGCATCTGACCTATCCGCCGCTATGCAACCGCGCCAATGTCGACACCGACCAAAGCCACCATATCCAATATCGAACTAAAATAAAAATGGACGCTCCGTCCACACCTACTGCACCCCATACCCGCTCCTCCTCCGCGCCTTGCGCGCCGCGCGCACCCCGCGCTCCTCGCTCAGCGTCACCCACACCCAGAACCAGCTAAACGTCTCGACGAACGCAAAGGTAAAGAAGACGCGGTTCTTGAGCCCCTCGCCGCCCCACGCCGACGCCGCGTAGCCCGCCGGCGGGTGCGCGTGCGCTGACGGGTGCTGCAGCCGCCCCGACGTCAGGCCGGCGCCCGACGTCCACACGGGCGTGTACAGCGGCGACGAGGGCGAGAAGAGGAAGGTGTAGAGGGCGAGAAGGAAGAAGATTGTTAGGCGGAGGGGAGCTGGATATACGGGGGGTGGTTAGTCAAGTTTGGGAGAAATGGGCGGGAGGGAAGAGTGGGGGGACGCACCTTGCATCGCCCAGTAGTGGTCGGAAAAGTCGTCGGGGAGGCTGTGCGTGAGGAGGTCGCAGAGGCCGATGGAGGCGAGCATGATGCCGAGGAAGGCGACGGCGGGTGACTGGGCCTCGAAGGAGCGCGCGTAGGGCAGACCCATGGCTTCGCCGAGGAGGTAGACGATGCCTTGGTCGGCGATGGTGATGGGGTTGGTGAGGAAGAAGAAGCCGAGCGTGATGTGGAAGAGACAGATGGAGGTGATGATGGTTTTGGCGGATATGAGCGCCATGGCGGCGGTGGTGGGGGGTGTAAGCTGTCGTGGGAGGTGTTGTCGTCGTCGTCGTTGGATCGCGAGCGCTGGTCGGGCTCCAAGGTGCGCAGGGACAGAGGCGTGCAGCGCGTGTTGTCGTCAACAGACGGCTTCTGGAGTCGGAAATGAGATGGGTCTATTTCGGGGCCAATGGGCCGGCGCGAGGGAGATGTGTGACCGACAAGTGTTGGGCTGGCTGGCGTGGTCTCCCTGGCGTCGTGGTCAGGTCCTGGTGCCTCGTGAGACATGGTCGGCAGCCTTTTTTGGCCCCCTGCCGCGTTTCGTCACAGCGGTTCGTCGCGGCTGGATCTTATCGGCCACGTCGTCGTCGCGATAAGCGAGCCTTGGTACACCCTCAGCCACACCTCTGCACAAATGTGGCTGAAGCTTTGCTCAACCTCACTCACACCTCAACTGTTGATGAGGGATGAGACCATTCGCCAACATCATGAGGAGGACTGAACGTAGAGCAAAGACCAACAATAACCCATAAAAAAACACACCATGGCAGACCCTGAACCCCCCACCCTCGATATCGACCGGCACCTCAAGTATTGGAAGATGTGCCTACGCTCCCCTCTCCCCGGCGCCTACCTCTCCAACGAGGGCAACCGGATGGCCCTAGCCTACTTTATCCTCAACTCCATCACAATTCTGACTCCTTCTGGCTCCGAAAGAACACCACTCATCCCCCCGGAGGAAAAAAGACAGATCCGCGAATGGATCCTCTTCCACCAGCACCCCGGCGGTGGCTTCAGCGGGACCTCGTCCCTCGTCTTTCCCCTGTACGTCTACGACGAGTGGGATTCCGAGGCGGGAAAACGGTCATTGGAACATTCGGGGCTGGCCAACATCGCCGCAACCTTGTTCGCCTTGCAGTTGCTGGCGTTATTATCAGACGAGGACAACGCCGAGGACGCGTTCAAGGGGGTGGACCGACCGAAGCTGCTGAGGTGGCTGAAGCGGCTGCAGCGGGAGGACGGTAGTTTCGGGGAGGTTCTTCGACTGCTGCCGGGGAAAGGGTGGTTTATCGCTGGCGGGAATGACATGCGGTACTGCTACGTCGCGACGGCGATACGCTGGATGTTGAGGGGGGACGTCAAGGAAGGGGAACCGGGGTGGGTGGAGGACTTTGATACCGAAAGTTTAGCAGGGTATATCTTGAAAACGCAGGTATGTCTCTTTCCCTCCCCCCCCTCATGCTGGGAGGAAACACTAACACACGCCAGACCTACGACGGCGGCTTCGCAGGGAGTTCATCCGAGGAACCACACGGTATGCCCCCTACCCCCAGCCATTCCCACCCCCTGATCTGACACCCTCCAGCCGGCTACGCCTACTGCGCCATCAGTGCCCTCACCCTCCTCGACCGCCCCTCCGAAAACGCCCCCGCCCACCACCCCAGCGCCACCCTCCGCTCCCACATCCGCTCTATGCCCGGCCTCCTGCACTGGCTCGCCTCGCGGCAGTTCGTCTACCTCGAACCCCCCCCGCCCCCACCCGGCCAGGACCCCGACGAAGAGGATTACCAAGTCAACTTCCTCCTCCCCGCCTCCGTCGCCTCGCTCGCCCTCTCCGAAGACGACAGCCAGACCTACGTCGGCCTCAACGGGCGCTGCAACAAGTGCGCCGACACGTGCTACTACTGGTGGGTCGGCGGCGCGCTGGCCAGCCTCGGGCGCGAGGAGCTCATCGCGCGGGAGCCGGCGCGGCGGTTCCTGCTGGGCAAGATGCAGCATCGGATCGGAGGGTTTGCCAAGAATCCGGGGAACCCGCCGGATGTGTACCATGCGTGCTTTGGGCTGGCGATTCTGGGGGTCATGGGCGAGGAGGGGCTGAACCGCGTGGATAGCTCGCTTGCTGTGCCGGTGGAGACGGTGAGGAAGATTGAGAGGGCGAGGAGGCGGCTGGTGGAGGGCGATAAGGGGGAGGGGAAAGCGGCCCGGTTGGCGAGCGATGCGGTGAGCATGGGGTTGGGGTCGGTGGGGGGAAGACCGAGTTGGCTGGTTGGTGTTGAGGGGGGGGCATGATATCCAGTGCTGGTCTGGGCGACCAAGATTATCTAAATTGATGACTTGGGGGTATATAATATGCTCAATGATCCAATTCGACGACAACAAATCAGTCCCGCCGCTTTGAAAGCGCATGCATGATAATCTTCTTGTACCCCTCCACAGCCTCCTCCAGGTCGCCTACCCGCAACGCCTCGTCGTCGCCGTGAGCCACGAGAATGGTACCCGGGCCGTACAGATACTTGACGTGATCCCCCCTAAGATTCGGCACGTCCGTTCCATACTTTGCAATAATCGTCTCGAAACCTGTCCCGTGTTAGCAAGTCACCTCCCAACACAAATCACCACCCCAATGACTTACCCTCAACATCACACTCACACTCCACGGGCCCATACCCATACGCAAACTCACTCGTCAACGCCTCCCCATCCACCCCCTCCAAAATCTCCTCCACCCTCTTCACCACGAAATCCCTCCCTGTCTTCTGCTCCCCAGCCGCCACCCTCACCGACACCTCCGCCGCCGCCTCCTTCGCCACCACATTCATCGCCACCCCGCCCTCCAACCGCCCAATATTAAACGTCGTTTCCCCAAACCGCTCACTCCTTCCCAAATCCGCGTCCGCCACCGCCACCAGCGCCCGCACCAGCACCTCCGTCGCGCTCTTGCCCTCCTCAGGGTACCCGCTATGCGCCGCCTTGCCCTTGGCGCGGATCCACCCCGTCGTGATCCCCTTGTGCCCGCACGCAAGCTTGTTCTCGGTCGGCTCGCCAAAGATGACGGCGTCGAACCCGACGTGCCGCGGCGACGAGGAAAACGCCTTCATCCCGTCGCCGTCGGTCTCCTCGCCGACGACGTACAGGAGCATGAGGTCGTCGGGGCGGACGGCGCCACCGGCGAGAAGCGCGGTGAGCGCGGTGATTTGCGCGACGACCGAGGCTTTGGCGTCGACGGAGCCGCGCCCGCTGATGAGGGTGGAGGGGGAGACGGGGGCGTCGTTGGAAATGGCGTAGGGGATGTACGGCGGGACGACGTCGAGGTGGGAGGAGAGGAGGACGCGCGGGCGGCGGGAGGCGGCGGAGGTGGTGTTGCCCGGCCAGGCGAGGACGTTGTAGCGTAGGAGGGAGGGGTCGACGTCGGCGCGCGGGGGGAGGAGTTGGAGCTCGGTGGTGAAGCCGAGGGCGGTGAGGTGTGAGGCGAGGAGGGAGGCGACGGGCGCTTCGCTGCCGGAGCCGGTGGTGGAGGGGATTTCGACGAGGGACTTGTGGAGGGCGAGGAGGGCGTCGCGGTAGGAGGGTGGCGGGTAGTCGTGGGTGTGTTGGCGCGAGGAGGTGAGCGGTCGTTGCTGTTGTTGGGGATCGATGAGATGGGCGGTGGAGGAGAGGGTGCTGCACAGCAGCAGTAGGGCGATGGGGGGCTTCATGGCGACGTCGATGTCCAGCGACGGGATTGAGGGACGGGGGAATCTCCAAAAAGTCAATTGGGGTTGCTTGGGTTTAAGGATGGGACTGCTCCCCGCACCGTCGCTTGGGGTCGGGTCAACGAATTCGGGATCCGGATGAGGTCATTCCAAACCTGTCCGGATTCTCCGCACTGCATATTACCCCTGACAAGGGGGTGGGGGTCATCGACAGCGGTTCTCAGCGCTATCAAGTCTTTCTTCCTAGTTCAAACACATCGCCGACTGAACCCCAACTTTCACCTCCTGACTTACACAAACCCTTTGCGGTTGCTTCCTTACGCCCCTAGAATTTCATGTTCAGCTCAAATCCCACGCTGTCTCACCGCTCTCGACAACGGCAGCCCATCGCTCCGGCATCACCTGGCTAAAGTTAAACTTTCCATCCGCCCCCTTCACGACGGCGCCCTTCTCCGTCACAATCGCATCAATAAGCGCATGCGGTGTGACATCAAAGGCCGGATTCCAGACCCCGATCCTCTGGTCCGCAATCGCAACCCTCGCCGTCTTGGTCGTGTCAACACTCCCGTCAGCGTTCACCACGGCACCCGAGATCTGGGTCAGCTCCTCCCGCTTCCGCTCCTCGATCTTGATGCCTGCGCCCGTCTCCGTCTCGAGGTCGATGCTCGTCGTGGGCGCCGCAACGACAAACTTGATGCCGTGGTGCCGCGCCAGGACGGCGAGTTGGTAGGTGCCAATCTTGTTGGCCGTGTCTCCGTTGCGGACGACACGGTCGGCGCCCACGATAACCGCGCCGATGTTCATGTTCTCGCGGTGCAGCCCAAACAACGCGCAGGCCATGCTGTCAGTGATCAGCGTCGACGGGATCCCCTCGTAGACGAGCTCAAACGATGTCAGCCTGCTGCCCTGATTGTAGGGCCGCGTCTCGGTGCAGTAGGCGTGCTTGAGCAGGCCGTCGGTGTGCAGGGTGCGGATGATGCCGAGGGCGGTGCCGTGGCCCGAGGTGGCGAGCGACCCGGTGTTGCAGTGCGTTAAGACCGAGATCTTATGATCCAGGCTGGCGTTGTACTGTTGCTTCAGCCAGGCGGCACCGTGAGCGCCAATCGACGTATTGGTCCTGAGGTCCTTGGCGAGAATCTCTTCGGCCGCTTTGATGTAGGCAGTGAGGATAGCGTCCTTGGCTTCGGGGTGTGCCAAGCCCTTGATCTCCGCAGCTCGAACGGCCGTCTTGAGCAGGGTGATGGCGTTGAAGAGGTCGACAGCCGTTGGCCGACTTTCCCTGAGGTAATCCAGGCGGGAATCGATGTGAGCGAGGGCCTCCTCGGGGGTGGTGGCAGCTTGGCTGTGTTAGGAGATGGTCGTGTCTCATTCCCTTGATTCTAGGTGCCTCTTCACTTACTGCAGCTTCCGTTTTGAAGCTCGACGGCATGGGCGAGTGCAGCCACAATGGCAATGGCCGGGGCGCCTCCATCAAGTTAGACCGGCATTTTCGGGACTTTTATTATGTTCCAACGTACCTCGCACTCTCATGGACCGAATACAGTCAAAGGCCTCCTCGCTGGTCGACACCTCATCGTAGTGGTGCTCATGGGGGAGTCTCAGCTGGTCCAGCACCAACAGCTTCCCCCGCGAATACTTGATGGCCTCGAGAGTTGCCATGGCGCTCGAAAAAAAGGGATCTGACAGTGAAAAGCGATTGAATCCTCTAGTCAAATCCTGGAGATAAAGACGATCCCAAATCGGCGAGCAAGAGTTGCAACCGCGGAAAATGTCTCCAGTCCTGTCCCACCACAGGCAGTCTCGAGGGCCTTTCAATGCCCCGCCAAAATCTTTCCATCTGGAGGGGCAAAAAGGCGTGCGTGACGGATTGGCTGCTGTTGGAGACAATATGGGGCTAGTCCGAATTAGGCCACGGTGAGCTCGCCCAACCAGGAAGGCGGTCAGACTCACCGCGGTGAGCGCGGGCTGCGGCAGCGGCTCATTTCGGCCAGTCGAGAAGCACTCCCGGTCTTCTGCCACAGACAAACAAGGGTCATGACATAGACCCGACTGAGCTGTTCACCATGGAACAGCCCTCCTCGTCGTCCAAAGTAACCGGTTAGCCCCTCTGCCGTCCTCCGTCCCCGTCCCCGTCCCCGTCCCCGTCCCCATCCCCGTCCCCATCCTTGGACTGCCAGTGTCTGACACAGGCACCAACCAGTCGAGTACTTTGATCCGCACGATGTCTACAAGCTGCTCGCCCCCGGCCTGATCCCCCGACTCCCACTCCGCAACGTCAATTGGGTGTCGCATAATGGTCCCATACGCTCCATCCCAACCCTCCATATCGAGCTCGTTCCAGCCGACAACACAAAGCCCCCCGATGTGACATCGCCCTCCCCGAAGCCGAAGCCCGCCGAGGTGGCCCCGAGTCGAGACGATGGGTTCCACACGGCTCCCACCGCCGGCCGATCAGGCTCTGTCGACCAGACGCCCTCGGCAGGACCGGTCGGACCAATACCCGGTGTGGTTGGCAAGGAGCGTCGCCACCAGATCCCTGGCCTGCGACGGACGCCCTACCTCAAGGTGCTGCTCGTCAGATGCGACGACAACGAGACATACAAGTCGACGACCAAGGCTGAGATACGGGAATGGATAAAAAAAAACACAGCGGTGCCGCAGAGCAAGACGGCCGGCCATTCGGAGAAGCACGATGCGTTTGAGTGGCTGATTATCCACGTCGTTATCCCGAATACCGTTGCCGCCACCCAGCCCCGCACCTCTGGTCCCAAGGTGTCCGAAGGGAGCTCCGGGTCGCGGTGGCGCGGGGGCTCCACGCCGCTCTTGGAGAAGCTACGGGCCGACTTTAACGGCAGCTCCAAAGACCCCGTCGAGCGCGTGTGCCAGATCCGCATTGGCATCAACGATGTGCCCTACGAAATGTTCCCCCGCGTCGTCCCCGCCGTGCCCTCGGGATACCATGAGACGGCCCAGGACAGCGAGGACGCGTGGGCGAATTTGGTTGGGAGACTTAAGGAGCTAATCCTGCTGGGCTTCGACACACGCGTGAGCCAGTACGAGGACGACATCCGGGAACGGGACGGCCAGAGGGCGCTTCCTGGGTGGAACTTTTGCACCTTTTTCATCTTGAAGGAAGGGCTGGCCAGAGGGTTCGAGAGCGTCGGGCTTGTGGAAGATGCTCTCGTCGGGTACGATGAGCTCAGCGTGGGCCTGGACGCCATCATCCAAGAACAGGCAGCCGGGGGGGCCGCCGAGGCGCACGGAGGTGCCCTCCTCCCATTTACAGATGGACTCAAGAACCTCGCGCAAAAGGCGCTCGATGAAGCCACAAGCGGGCACATGGACTTTGAGGAAGAGTCGGTAGACCTCCAGCCCGAAGACAAGGGGCTTGTCGACAGTTTCCACACGATTCCCATCACCTCCTCGAAAAAGGCGTATAGGGAGCTCATCTTGGCCAACAATGTCTCCCTGTTTGACTTTCGGTGTTACATCTTTGCGCGACAAATATCTCTTCTGCTTCGGCTCGGCAACGCCGTCTCGACCAGAGAGGAGCTCCTTGCTAAGCTCAAGGAGCAACAAGAACTAGTGCCCCGGGGCGTCGCTCCGAGGACACCGATGCCAAAGCGGACAGACGAGTCGGAAAACCTCTTGCATCTGGCCGAGATATGCAGGAGGGCCCTGGAGTTTGTCCCGTCCATCTCGATGGTCGCGAGGAAGGACATCATCACAGCCCTCACCTCCTCCAAGCTGGGCGGCGACAGCAAGGCTGAGAATGAGCCAGCCATCGACCCAGTTGTTCCCGAAATCGCCGACAATGTGGTGGCCTCGTTTGCCTTTTCTGTGGCGCAACAAATTCTCGCCCAAACGTCGACAAAAGCCCTGCCATTCACCCTCGGGGTCTCGGACGGGCACGAACCCAAGTCATCGATCCCTGAACCAAAAACAATGATGCATCCGGCCAGGAACTCGTCCCTTCTCACCCACCCGGCTGCCCAGGCTGCTCAGCGACCCCCGCTGAGCCCTGGGATATTCCCACCGTCCCGACCACCAGAGGAGACCGCACCCAATTCATCGTTCCTCAAGGCCGGCTTGGAGGAGCTGGCTGCCCGCAGGGCTGAGCTATACTCGTTGTCTCGAAATATTCTCGAAGAATGTGGCAAGAAGAGGGGTTGGACAGGTGGCTGGTCCTCTGTCCCTGTGGTGGGAGAGCCGGACATGGCTGCCATGGAGGAAATCAGCCTGGACGATGACGAGTCACCAGCAAAAGAACCAGTCCCAGAGGGGGTCCCCGAGCCGGGGCCCAGCGTCAAGGCATTGATGGCGGGGCTGAGCAACAAGCTTCTTCACACGGCGCTAAGCACTAGAGAGGATTTCTATCGACTCTTCGAAATCCTTACCGACAAAGCCTTGGTACACTACAGGGTCGCTGAGCATGAGCATTCGACCATGGCCAACATGGCCGACTTGGCCGTCCTAAAGTTTCATCTAGGAGAATTCTCGGAAGCATCCTCTTATTTTGACCGAACCATCCCTTTCTTTGGAGTCACTGGATGGAGTCTCTTGGAGCTATCCATGCTCTTGATGTACGCCAAATGCCTCAAGGAGCTCCGGCAGCTTGACGACTATGTCAACAAGGCTTTGCGACTGCTCTTGACAAAAGGGGCCGTCGCCGAGAGGGAGCGAGTTCGGGAAAAGTCCGTGCTTCGTCTGGGGCAAAGGTCGACGACCGAGTTTCCTGAGAAGTCGGCGTTGGTTGGGTACTTTGCAGATCTTCTGACGGTCGCCTCAACTCTCGAGAAGCCTGTCAGGATTCCGCTGGTAAACTTCTTCGCCGATGTCGATCCGCAAGGCCCTCCAGTCTACGGTGATGGCCAGGATAGCTTTTCGCTGCATCTGAGGCTTCACTCCCTCTTGGTGGACTCGTTTGAAGTCAGCGACTTTAGCGTTCGAATCGCGCAGCCGATTCCGGGAGGCACCAAGGAGATCTGGCTGCAGGCCAAATGCCCGTTGACGATCAAGCCGGGGCGGAACGTCGTACGACTTCAAAGCACCACCTTGATCGTGGGCAACTATGAAGTTGACCAAATCCGCATTGCCAGTGGCAACGTTTTTTTGAATTACGAGCGGCAACATTCGCAACCGTATTCCGAAGCTCTGGGCATCTTGAAGAACCCCCGCGTCACGCTGTACCAGCGAGCGAGCTGCCTCGATGCCCGTCTCCTGACGACCAAGGAGATTCGGCTGGACATGAACAACTCCCTCGACCTTGAGATTACGTCGGGTTGGAATGCCATCAAGAAATGCGAAGTCAGGATTCGGTCTGCCACGGGCGGGTTGAGGCTGCTGATGGCCGAGGCCACGGTTCCCGGGTCGATACAACCCACGAAGCGAACGGAAGGCGGCGTGTTTACCTTTGGTGCAATCCCCGCCAAGACGTCGGTTCGCATCCGATTCCCGTTCAGTCTCGACAACGAGCTCGCCGAAGTCACGGTCAAGTCGGAGGTCTCGTACTCCACCGAGCATGGCGACCATCTCTTCTCCAACACGTCGTCGGTGCCAATCACGCTGGCACTTGGCGTCAATGTCCAGGACGTCTTCAAGCACAAAGCCTTGTTTTCTCGATTTAGTGTGTCGACAGCAAGTGCGAGCCCGCTGCGACTCTTTAGGAGCGAGTTGCTGGGATCAGACATGTTTGAGTCCCATTTCGGGAGACCGCCCAGCCACCCCATCATGGTATTCCCGAAGCAGCCAGCCAGCCTGCTCTACAAGATCAACAGAAAGCCCGGGTCCAAGGTCAGCCCCAAGAAGAAGAACACCCTTCGCCTCAAGATCCACTACAGTGTCCTACAGGACGAGATCGAGGCCCTCGTCTCGCAGTCCCTCCAGACTGGCCTTGACGAAGCCGGTCTGCACGAGTACTCCAAGCTCGTCATCTCCCGCGTCGTCTCGCATCTCCCGGCCGGCCTGTCGCCCTACAATCTCGAGAAAGCCGCGCTCCTCGGCGAATTCAACACGGCCTTCCTCTCCACCACCCCCTGGGAGAAACAATTCCCCGGCCTCGGCCCGCTGACCGCCTCGGAGCCGGCTGGCAGCCCCGCAGCGCGCCTCGCAGACTTCCTCACCTCTTGGATCCAGCAGCACCCCAAGCACCCCCTCCCGGCGCCCGATCCCGCCACCATCCAGCCGACCACCATCGTCATCCCCGTCGACGTCCCCCCCATCACCATCGTCCACACGGCGGATATCCAGTTCCAGCGCCCGCTATATCCGGCCGGAGATGGTATGAGCGGGGGCTACGCCTTTACCAATGAGCTCCTGCCCGCCACGCTGCACCTCAAGTGGACGCGCATCTGGGACACTTTGGCCGGTGGCGACGGCGACGACGACGACGACAGCCTCGAGTTTGGCTACGAGATCACGGCGCCGTCCGACACGTGGCTGCTCGGCGGGCGGAGAAAGGGACACTTTGTCATTCCCGGGCGCGGCAGCGGCGCGGGACTGACGTCGACGCCCGGGACCGAGGCGGATATCCCGCTACTACTGGTGCCGCTGAGGGAGGGGTGGCTGCCGTTTCCAAACGTGGAGATTCGCGAGGTTCGGGGAAGTGGGGAGAACGGCGACGGGGGTGGGCAGCATCATCACTGCGAGACGGATTATCGGAATCTGGGCGAGGCGGTGCACGTCGTGCCGGATCGGGCCAAGGTGACGCTGAGCTTGGACGCGAGCGGGCCGGGGGGCGGGCCGCTGGTGCTGGAGAGTGAGAGGGGGGTTGTTGGCGCGGTCGGGGGAGGGGAGGGTGGGAGGGTGATTGTGTGATTGAGGGGGGGTTGAGAGTTTACAATAGTTTGAGCATGGGTAAATATCGCTTTCGTAATATGGATTTTGAAGCTGCATGGCGACTTGGTGTCGCTGTTGGTCTGATTGTGTCATGATGGACAATGGTCAAGGCATGCATCTACGTGGGGGATCACCACGCTTGGGGGTGGATTGCCAAGGGGAAGATTCCATGAGAAGGAGACTTATTCTACCAAAAAAGAGAGGGTTTGGACGTTTTGGACGGGAAAGTGCTGCATTTTCTTGTACCGTCACTACTGCATCCCAGATCACAGCTAGGGCCACGCCTCGATCTTCTTCCGCCGTTGAGTGGCAAGAAGAGGAGGTTTCAAGATGAAAAGCAGAGGTTCCATGCATCTCAATACCTTCTAAAGTTCTGACGGCAGCCCTAAAATTACAATGACAACAGTGTGCCTGCTTTGGGCCCGCCTTGGGGGTTGACAGCGATGACAGGTGCAGTGGAAGAGGGGCCTAGCAGAGCTAGAATTCTTCCAAGTGCTGACCAACGCCCACTTTTTCACCACTTTTCCCTCCTTGATTCGTCCCTCACCTCAAACCCCATCGCCAGATTCCAGGAACAGCCGGTTGCAGAATGCAGACCCTTGGAAGCTCGTTTCCGCCGAGGCATCAATGGAGCATCCATCCTTCAACTCCTGCAGTTCAATTCGGTACCGTCTCGAGATGCGTCGTGCCTTGAACTTCGTAGAGGCCAGGCAGTGCGGAATTGTCTCCGTTGACCTCGGCGCCGACGAGGCGACTCGCCGTTCACCCAGAGGCTTAAAACGACGAGGGACCGCCAGTCCTCTTATCCGTACACCGCCGGTTCGGTCGGGGGCCATCGGAGACAGCGTCATCGCCCAGTTGATGCTGTCAGGACGTGCCAGACAGAAGCCCTAAACGGAGACAAGCAATCCCATACATTTCCATCCGTCTCTCGGCATATGCATGACGCCGCCTATTCTTCCGACTTCTACCTAGATCTCGACTTATTTTGGATGTACTGAGCAGTAAGGTAGTCGAATCCAGAGCGCTGCCTCTTCCCGAAAGCCGGGCTTACTCCACGACCCCCCCCCCCCCGAATCTCGACCACACTTCCCATGCTTGGCCGAGACTTCAGTGATGACTGTCAGCAGACTATACCACCGTTTCTTTGTTTCCGCACAAGAGCCGTCCCCGGCGCCACAGGCACTCCAGCATTCTAATTTTGTGCTCGGCAGCACCTTTTTCGCATACATGCCTCCAGGCAGCCCAACGCCACCCCTTGGCTTGCATAAGCCCATGCACCCTGAGGTTTCCCAGATGCCCTGTCTCAACACCCGGCGTCTCCTATCCCGCGATGCCATCCTCGGCCCAGGACTACACGGAGATATCCGGAATATCGGCCTTGGATGAGTTTTGCTGATTTCGTCCCGCCGGCCGACAAAGTCTCATGAGTGTCGTGGATCTCGTCCAGCCCCTGAGTCAGCACCAGCCATGGGCCTGGAGGTCCCTCTAACATGGACAATTCTCTCCGGCCAAGCTTTCGGCAGACGGAGCGCCAGTGATGTGCCGGTAAGGTGAAGAATACGGAGAACAAGTGCCCAACCCCACGTCCTTGCTACCTATCGGCCGACATGCCCATCGAGTACCCTTCCAGATGCAAGATGGGCCCTAAATCGGACTTGATACTGTGGGCCCGGGGTTCCCATCGTGGTCTCATGTTGCTGCCCTAAGCATTCCGCTACTTTGGTCACATCAAGGAGGAGATATTTGGTACTTGGGGGCTGGGGCACACCACTCGCCATCTCAGAACTGAACTGATCGCTTCTGACTGAGCCGAGTATCCATCCGGGAATGCGTCTCGTCTGTTCTGTCGTCATATTCGGACTCGGTCGTTGTTCATGACATATGTCCACCAGTGGCTTCAGGATTATTATCCCTATTTCGTCGCAAACCTTCACATCGTGCCGCCATTCTTCCACTTCTCCTCCTGGCCATATACGAACGACACTTGCTTACGCCGCCACTCCTCCCCAACAACCCCGTCTCTCCAGTACGCGGTGATGGCACCCTCTCCGTCGTCGGGACTCCCCCCTCTTCAGCCTGGACGGAAAAGACGTGCTCACAAGCGAAGCCGTAATGGCTGCTCGACATGCAAGCAGCGCCATATCAGATGCGATGAAGTTAAACCCATCTGGTGAGTGTATCCTCCCAAGAGCCTCCGCAACCGCCGCCCAGTGTATCTGCCTCTCCTGCGGGTCTTCAAAAACACGAGAGGAGAATTCGCTTCAACCTGGCCCTGGGCGTGTCTGGCCGCCCTGTTGGGCATCTGGGCAATTGTCAGCCCCGCGGTCCCTGCCCTCTGTGTTTCTTGCGGATGGCCTGGCGACCGTGTCTCCCCGTATAAATATACGGCAGTGGGTCCGGGATCAGACCACAGAGTGTTTCCACCAACTCCTGGGCTGCAAGCTCACCGGCACGGCCCGGAGTCCTGGACACTTTGCACACATCAAAACACCCATTTCTTTGGCCATCGCCAACCCAAGCCCTCCATCCCCGTTGAATCATGGCAAGGGATAACAAGCTAACAAGCATGTGCTCTTTAGCACCGCCTGCCTCACTCGTGGCGGTGACTGCGGTTACCCAGAACAGTCTGGGGCTGCTGGGCCCAGTGCTTCGACGGCTGATGCCAGCACCGGCTCCGCGCTCAGGTGCACCGTTCTGAGTGCTGAATCGACAAACCCTCGATCTTCGTCACCTGCAAATTCAGGGTCTTCGTCGCCTGCGAATCCATTCAACAGTGTCCCGATGATGATGCCTCACCGAGCTCTGGAACGGTTCAACCGCTGTTTGTATCCCTGCTCCTGTTGTACCCCATTTTCGAGAAGTGGAAACTGACTGTTATTCTCCTCTGCCGCAGTTACCACCCAAAACATCTTTAGCCCGACCTCCGTGCCCAAAAGCTCCGACTCGGAATGGTGTGTAAAACAGGCGGTACCATCAAGGCGCTGATGCTAACCAACTGGTTCGGTAGCGCTTCTTTGGTCTTGTCCAACCCAGGCACATTCCGAGCTTCTCTGCTATCGACGGCCCTTAGCTATTCCTGGTTGTCAGGGGGGCTAAACAACAGCGACATGGAGGAGGCGCTTCTCTCCCGCAAGCTCGAGGCCATGCGTGTTGTCAACGCCCAGATTGCGGACCCCGTGTTGAGAACGAGTGATGGGTGTCTGAGCCTGATTGCAGCGTTGGCGCTGGTTGAGGTGAGTAACGTCAGCTCTCGTCTCGAAGAGGGGAGAGCTAATGATTCGGCTGAACACAGAGCGGGATGGGCAACTATGCTGCCGCCGAGGCGCACCTCAAGGGGTTGTTTACGTTGATCGACATCAAGACGCCAGAGAACTGGCAGCATCGGTTGTATGGGCTGCTGCAGAGGGCTATCGCCGTGTAGGTTTCTATTCCCTGCCTTGGTTAACGGGAAGCTGACTGCCTATTCAGGACCGGAAGCTTTATCGCAGCAGCCAAGCGCTTGGATGGCGTCGAAGTATTGCACCAAGTTTCCGAGTACGAACTGAACAATTACGAACAGCAAATTTACAGCATGCGGATCCCCAGCTCGTCGGCCGCCTCGCCCGTCCCTGCGACGAATCTTTCGCCCTTTTACTTCGGAATTGGCTCTCCGATCATCACAGCGTGCAAACTAGACATAGAAGGGCTCATCCTCATCAACGCCCTCCGCCAACTGTCTTCCATGCCCGCCATCGATCACACGGGAAGTCACAGGAGCCGAGGCAGCAGCCTAAATCCTGGGAGCCACCGGTCTCGGTCTGGCACCCCCCTAAGCACGGCCGAGAACCCCATCGGAAGCTACGAGCTCACAACCGACGGAACGGCTGTTCTGCTCGCGGATACCGATGCGTACACCGTCAGCCTCTTGTTCAAACCGCATCCTATGCACTCTGGAGCTCGCAATTCACAGCAAACATCCCGGTCCATGTCACCTGCCACTTCCCACAGTCCCTTTCGGTCGGCAACAACCTGCGAACCATCCGGAACGCCACCACCCTCCGCCTCCTACCCGCCTTTCTCCTCCAGTCCAAGGCAGCAAGCCAACATACCCTCCGCCGATCCCCCCGTACCCGTCCCCTCCGCCAGCCGCGCCTGGGCCGCCGCCGCCTACCTCTACCTGCACATCGTCCTCGCCTCGGTCTGGGAAGAAACGGAACCCACCTCCCCTCGCACATCCACCCCCACCCCCAACACCCCCTCTACCCTCCAGAACTACCACCAGCAACTCGCCCTCCAGCAACACCAACAACACCTCCGCCAAAGCAGCCCGAACCAAGACCCCTCCACCTCCTCGGCACCGCGTCACACCGCGGCGGGGCCGCGCATCATCGGCGGCGTCCCCGTCGACCCCCACCTCCTCCGCGCCCTGCTCGACACCCTGCGCGCCGACCTCCAGCACACGGAAGAAGGCATGCGCAGCGGCTCGTACAACCGCGACTTTTGGCTTTGGAAGACGGCGGTGGGCGCGTACTGCGTCGAGGTGCTAGGCAGGGGCGGGCTCGGGACGACGACGAAAGCGAGCCCCCCGGAAAGGGTAGGGGGGGGAGAAGGCGCGGAGAGGCGGACTTGGTGGGGGTGGGTTCTTGAGGAGGATGACGAGGAGGAGGGCGGGTCCGACGAGGTGGAGGACGCGGAGGGGGGGATGGTGGTTGATGATGATGATGAGGTGGAGTTGGTGGGTGAGGGTGAAGAGGCGTACATGGCGAGGCTGGGGGCGTGGTTTGGCGAGAGGTTGCGCGCGTGGGGGCGGGCAGCGCAGGTGTCGAATTGGGACGCGGCGAGGCGCGCGCTGGATCGGATCGTGTGGCCGGCGGGGCAGTTTGCGGGGGAGGTGGTGGCCGAGGGGGTTTGGTGGAGGGCGGTCGGGGATGGGGGGACGGGTGGGGGCATGGGGCGGCCGGTTATGGTCGGGGAGGTTGTGATTGATCCGCTGTTGAGGTAGATAGGGTTGGGCTATCGATGGGAGTAAGAGTATTGGCGTCTTATGGAGAATACATGGGTAGGTGAGGTGAATTGATTTACTGTTTGTTTTCGATGATTACTCCTGAAACAAGAGAATGTGAAGGGGGGGGAATGCCAAAAAGCTCTCCCCCCGGCTTGTAAGCCGGGGAGATACGAAATGCCCTAGTTGGGAAAGGGCTTTTACTGGGTGGGAGATGCTCGGTTCAAACTCGTGGCCGCGGAGGGGGAGGGCTTGCTGGGGCCGCATACCCCATTTCTATTACCACTAAGCCATGCGGCTATCGAAGCGGTAGTCATCGAATTGAGGGGTACTGGTGAGAGGATGGGTTGGTATTGGGGGTATATGGGAAGGAGCTGGAGCAAACGATGGGACGTTGTTAAGGGGGGGAAAGTAAACACTAGGGTTTAGCCTATGCAGGTGGACGAGGTGTTTCGTCACCGGGTCTACCCCTGCTACGGCACATTCTGGTACCTTCCTCCGTATATTTAATTTTACCCCGAGGCTTTAAGTCTTCGCTCTTTAACTCCCATCTCCTCTGCCAGGGTAGTATATAGCTCCGTCGATGCCCCCTGCGTCCATGACCCGCCTCATCATCATCACATCCGAGGGAGCATGCCCAGTACATCGACTCCCACGCTCCGAGTGTAATCTTGGCATCCGACGTAAGAGAAGGCGTCCAGATATACGCAACAGCATCTCGTCGCAACGGACTGGAGCGGGGGACCAGTGTTGATGGATTCAGGGGATCTTCTCAGGGTTAGGGCAACGTCTAGTGGCATGCGGGCAGGGTCCTCGCTCGGAACTCGGCACAGAATGTTGATCAACATGTACTTCGGGGACGATTTGTCACTCTCTCTCGGGTAGATATGCTAAATACGACAGATGTGCTCCATTTGCTACTATCTCACTGGCTACACGAGCCTGTTCACTGGGTCTCCCCGCTCTCTGGGGATGGTGATTCCGCCTGTCCCCTCGACCGTGGAGTCTTCCATCCAGTCTCCCAGTTTACTGTGTATGTCGACCGTGGAGTTGTCGAGAGGTGATGACGCGAGGGGGGTGGATTGTGCTGAGTGGTCCTTCGCTTTGGAATCTCCGATCTGGCGAGACATGCGACGGGATTCCAGGTCCTCGGGAGTCAAGGAGTCAAGATAGGTGATGACGGATATTGCCGAGCATGTCCGATGGGATGCATAGTACTCCGCGGACTGTTAGGGACCTCGAGGGGACTTGACATGCATCCGGTCGGTGTATCATCGTCGGTCGGTTCCGAAGTGGCTTGCAGAGGTTCACGTACTTCTCTCATCAGTGTGGTGTGGACCTGTTCGAGAGCGTCGGCCAGGGCCAGCAGGCCATCCTGACTTTGGAATGAAAATGACGTCACAGATCTGCCGAAAGTGGACGAAAAGAAAAGGCTTGGCGCACGGGAGCGCCGACGGACGCGGGACCCTAGGGGCCTGGCACCCTGAGGACCAGCCCTGCTTGGGACCCTGGAACATGTTTGATGGGGGATGACTACTTCTTGATCGCAGCGCGTTGTCGGCTTGCTGTTTTTGCTTTCCCTGCGTTTTTTGCTGCAAATGCAATTGCCTCCCCAACCACCAATCCACGTCCATCAACCGTGCGAATTGCTCTCCCTTCCATGTCTCTGCTGTGAACCCAGCGCCCCGATCGACAAGGCAGCCCCGCGACTGGACGGGCACGACGACCTCCCGACGACGCTGCATGAAAACCCCCACCCGCGATCCAGAGCCAGGATCGACGACGCAACTGGCGTTAACTGGCATCGCGGGAACGGCATTCGATAGCGCTACCCGAGCCTAGCGTGTTCCTCCCGAGTCTGAGTCCCGCCCCGGACCGGATCCCCCGCCCCGGCCCCCCATGGCCGCCGCAGCCCAGTCGGGGCCTAATGAGGCGGCCCATCCCGAGCCCCGGCGTCCCAGCGACATGCGCGACCTCTTTGACATCGAGAGGCAGAAGCTGGCCAACAAGAAGGAAAAGATCAAGAGCAAGACCAACCCTCCCGGGGGCTTCGACCCCACCCCACTCCCCGATGCCCCTCCCGGCTACACGGTCAAGTTCACCATCCACAAGGCCTGGAACCTCCCCGTCGCCGACGTCAAGTCCCAGTCGGCCGATCCCTTTGTGCACTCCACGCTCGTCGCCGACGTGCCCAGGCGCCACAAGGAGGACCCCCTGCTCACCCACCGCACCCGGACCATCCGCAGGACCACGGAACCCTGCTGGGAGGAGGAATGGATAGTCGCCAACATCCCCTCCTCCGGCTTCACCCTCAAGTGTCGCCTGTACGACGAGGACTGGCCCGACTCCAACGACCGGCTGGGCAATGTCACCGTCACGGTACCCCACGTCGACGAGGACTGGGAGGGCTTCGGCGACAACGGCCGCATTTTCGACGTCAGAAAGCGGGCGGGAAGCAAGAGGGCATACCTGGTCAAGGGTGTGACGAGCACGTTTTGCCGACACGCCTCCATGACCCCCAGGCTGCACCTTAGCGCAAAGGTCTTGGGCAAGTCGGACCCGCCGTACGCGCAGATGTGTACCATCGGCCCGACGACGTGGATCAAGCACTACAGCCCCATGATCGGCCGGCTGTTTACCCACACCAAGGTCAACAGGGAGGAGGAGCACGACGCCGACGTGTCGAAGCGAAACTCGGAGGACCGTCGTACCAAGAAATACGAGTGTGTGACCCCGTCCCCTGACCCCCGACCCCGAACGACCTCACGCTGACCCCTCGCAGCTTCCAAGCCAACGAGATCCAGCTCTCGGGCCCGGCCCCGCCCAAGCTCTACCACCGCTTCGTCGAGTTCCGCCCTATCATCGGACCCATGTTCGCCTCGACCGGCATCCGCGGCCGCATCCTCAACAAGGTCCTCCACCATCAGCACGCGCGCGTCTACAACTTCGACACGAGCACCGAGTACGGCGTGTTTGAGCCGCGCAGCGAGGAGGCGTCGCTCCAGTTCCTCAAGATGGCGCACTTTGACGAGGGCGGGCGGCTCTTCACGTACGTCATCACGCTCGACGCGCTCCTCCGCTTCACCGAGACGGGCAAGGAGTTTGGCATCGACCTGCTGAGCAAGCACACGATGCATTCCAACGTGGCGACCTACATTGCCTGCTCCGGCGAGTTCTTTATCCGGCGCCTGCACCACCCCCACCACCACCCGCGCAGCTCGAGCCCCAGCCCGCAGGACGAGGCCGCCCACCCCCCGCTCGACCTACCCGGCGGCCCGCCCGACTCGCCGCCGCCGCTGGACCCGAGCCACTACGAGCTCATCATCGACAACGACAGCGGCACGTACCGCCCGGACAAGTCGGTGCTGCCGGACCTCAAGGGGTTCCTCGAGGAGCAGTTCCCCGGGCTGCGCATCCGCGTCATGGACTGCGGCGAGGAGGAGCTCAAGACGCTCAAGAAGGCGCAGTTCGAGGCCAAGAAGAAACAGGGCCCGCGCGTGCGCATGGTGCTGAACCGCAGCCCGAGCGCGAGCAGCTTCAGCTCGGACGACGAGAGCCGGCTGGGCGAGCTGACGGACAATGCGCCGGTGCGGAGCAAGAAGGAGAAGGTGTTTGACGTCATTTCGGATCCGTATCAGATCAAGGCTTATATGAGGCGAGGGGGGGAGAAAGGCAAGGCCGTGGTGGGTGGGGCGGATGAAGCGAAGCCAGAGGTTAATGGAGCGGAGCCGGCACCAAACGGGGCAGGGCCGAGGAGGGGGGGTGACGAGGCGGGGGGGTTGGGGGCGTGATGAGGCTTGGAAGGTCGGGCGAGATTTAGGAGAAGAGATAGCTGATTTCTAGTGTGGTTTGCTTTTGGACATGCTTGGGCTATGTATGGTTGGTGGGATCTAGCTTGAAGAGCATGGCCGTTTTGTATTCTGGGAGGCGATGGGTTGGCTTCAGACATGGTCTTTGAGATCGGCTGGCAGATCACAAGGGGAGTAATGGACATTCTGAGTTGGACAGATGCCTTTTATGTTCCTTGGTTGTCAACTTTTTGTTTCCCGGGACCTCCTTGCCCGTGCCGGTGGAGTCCAAACGTTCTGTGGATTCAGTCAAGGCCAGGGACCACGGGTCGAGTGAAGCTCGACCGAAAGCCAATTCCAATCATCATGGCTCCGATCCGGGGTTAGGGTTAACTCCTTTTGGATCACCACTGTCTGTTGCCAAGATTCCGCAGAGGACGGGACCTCGGCTCCGGATGGTGATTCGTCGATTCGGAGACTAAGTTTCGAGACCCGTGAAGAGAAGTGGAGGGAAACCAGCCGGTCGAGGACCCAATGAGACGGACGAGGAGAGGGCAATGCTGCATGCTGCTGGGCTGCAGGAACTGGAACCCCCTCTTTTTGGGGGGGTTCCTACAATGAATGGTCGTGCTGGAGATCAGGAACCTGAATTCTGTGTTGTTTCTCGTCGCCTGCAGGGTTGTCCCAGACCACCTTCTTGGCTCCGATCAAACGGAAAGCTTGGCTTGGTGTTGTTTCACGGTTTCTCGGTCGTGTGCACTGCGATTCTGCTGGGGCGGAGGAGACGGATCTGGGGATCGTGTTCTGGAACGTGACAGGCGGTCGAAGCCCAATGTCTTGACTGATCTGTTCCAATATTTATTTCATCCACACTCTTTTTCTTCTCCTGCTCGGTGGGAATTCAATCGCCAGTTCGAAAAGCGAAAGCCAATCCAGCGAAACAAAAGGTTGGTACAGGCCCGGGCAGATCCTCCAGAATTCACCGACCCCCCACAGTGGGTCCTTGATATGAACGGAGGCGAGAATCTCCACCCGTCCCGCTGCTAACAATTTAGATTTCCCCTGCCTAGGCCTTGCAGCCAAACCCACCCGGGTTGCGCCACAGCAGCGTCTCTGCTTCCAACTTCAACCTCATCGTCCCGTCTCTGCTGGTCTCATCTCGGCCTGTCCTCGATGCCAGCTTCGGACGACACGACAGTTTACGTCCGACACCCCCTCGAAACTATCTAGAAGGCCGACCCCCGAGCTCCCGATCCCTGACGCCTTCTAAAGTCAACCCAAACACTACAAGAAGTGAAGCACCGGCTGGCATTCGATTCCGACTCCCCTCGACGTACCGCGCACCCTTCGAATCTCGAATTCCACAGATTTCGAGCACCCCGCTTGGTGCCACCGCGATACCGCCCATCTCCGTCCTCCCATTCCGCTCGCGCACACCTGTCGACGCGTGTCGACACCCGAGCTGTAGCCACAACCACCCCGGGGCTGCTCGCTGGCGGATGCGGACCGGGACCCGTCCCGGCGGCGCGGAGGGATGCAGTCGGCAAAGGTGAAGGCCGCTGAGGCGCAAGGGCGAAAGGCAAAGGTGAGTTTGGCACCCCCCGAACCCCTTTTCCTTCCGCGTTGGAGCATCAGATTTGCTAACCCGCTTCCTTGCTTGCAGCTGGCCCAATCCTACAAGGAGCTTCTTGAGTACGCACCCCCTCCCCCCTCCCGACCCACCGCGCTCTGTGCTGACCACCCCCCCCCCCCCCTCGCAGTGAATTCTCGAATAAAGATCTCAAGTCCGTCGGCAACTACACGCTAGGTCGCTTGATTGGAAAGGGGTCATTCGGCAAGGTCTACCTCGCGACACATAAGCTTACGAATGGGTCCAAGGCAAGTTGCGCCCGTCCGTCCTGCGTCCGGGTGATGCGAAGAAGATGACAGCAGCTAACACTGTTGCGCAGGTCGTCCTCAAGTCGGCCAACAAGGATGACTCGAACCTCGCCCGCGAGATCCACCACCATCGACAATTCGTACATCCCCACATCGCCCGCTTGTACGAGGTCATCGTGACTGAAACCCTTGTGTGGTTGGTACTGGAGTATTGCCCAGGTATGACGAACCCTGGCCAAGATACAATGACCCGACTCTAAATCCCCCCCCTAGGTGACGAGCTGTACAACTACCTCCTCGAACATGGAAAGCTACCGGTGGAGAAGGTGCAAAAGACGTTTACCCAGCTCGTTGGCGCCGTCTGCTACGTCCATCAGCAGCAATGCGTCCACCGGGACCTGAAGCTCGAGAACATCCTCCTCGACAAGCACGAGAACGTCAAGCTCTGCGATTTTGGCTTCACGCGCGAATACGAGGGCAAGGCAAACTATCTGCAGACCTTTTGTGGCACGATATGCTACTCGGCCCCCGAAATGCTCAAGGGCGAAAAGTACGCGGGTGAAAAGGTGGACGTCTGGAGCTTGGGGGTCATCCTCTATGCCTTGCTCTGTGGAGAGCTGCCGTTCGACGATGACGACGATGGCGCCACGAGAAGGAAGATCCTCTCGGAGGAACCCAAGTACCCAGACTACATCCCCGCCGATGCTCTCGCCCTGCTCAAGTCGCTACTCTCTAAACGACCACTTGTACGCCCATCATTACCCGAAATCTTGGCCCACCCCTTTCTCGCCGAACACGCCCATCAGCAGCAGGAGATTCTCAAGGTTACCCATCCCGCCCCGTTCTCGACCCCCCTGGAAAAGGAAACGCTCGAACGCATGCGGAGTGCGGGCGTTGATATCGACTCCGTCATCCAGAGCGTCCTCTCCCAGCGATGCGACACATTGGCGGGGTGGTGGACGCTCCTGATCGAAAAAGAAGAGCGCAAGGCCATACGGAAGGAACGGAAACGCAAGGAGAGAGAGTTGGAACACAGGGCCTCGCGCCGCTTCTCTCAAGCCTCGGGCCGACTTAGTGCGTTGGCCACCGTGGAGGAAGCGCAGTTTGGGAGGTCGGATTCGGCAAAAAGGACGAGAGGGAGAAGTGAGAGGAGAAGTGCTCACTATCCGAGCCTCGCCATCCCCGATATGCCTCTCCTCCCAGACTTTATGAAGTCGGCCAACGGAAACCTCAGCCCCGACGGCGAGAACCCACCTCCCCCGATCGATAAGGACTCGATCCGGTCGGTGAGCACCTCGCGACAGCGCCGGCCGATCCCACCGCCCAAGGAAGGGGTGCTTCGCAGCGCGCGCTCCCGAGGCTCGACCCTCCATCTGGTCACCACTAGTGAGGCGCTGACTCTGAATGGAGGGTCGCAGAGCAACGACTCGAAGAAGGTCAAGAAGCGGCCATCTCAAGCCATCTTGGCGCACTGGAAGAATTGGACCCACTGGCTCTTTGAGAGCACGCGGCGTCACAAGAATTCCAACAAGCGCGGCAGCCATTCCACGCCCAACCTCGCTGGCGACAAGGCATCGACGGTGGGAAAGGAAGGCAAGTCAAAAGACAGCAGCCCTCGGCCGCAGACTAGCAAGTACCCCATGAGCGGGTCCGGGGGCGCCTTGAACACGGCAAGCCTTCCCAAGGGGGTCATTGCCAATGGCTACGCGTCAAAGGCAGCACAGCCGTCGGGAGGATCATCGCTGTCAGCCTCCAACCTCTCGGGTCTCCACAATCAGACCTACGTTCCAAGATTGCCCGCCGCGGCGCCGTACAAACGCCTTTCGCTCTCCCCCTCCCCACTAACACCACGCTCCACCGCCGTGCGGCGAACCTCTGGTCCTGCAGGGCTGCGCGGAAGGAAGTCTACCTCCTCGTCCGTCTCCTCCATCCGGTCGATGCACAAAACCCACCACCACAGCCACAGCAAAGCCAGCTCCATCTCCTCCAACGGCTCCATCTCGACCACCATCTCCAAGACACCCCTCCAGCCCCGAAGCCCGCACCACTCGGTCAAGGTCCTCCCCGCCACGCCGACGACGGGCAGCTTCCCCAGCAACATCCGCCTCGTGCGCGACCGCTCGGGCCCGCCCATGAGCATCTTCAACGAGGGCCTCCCCAGCTTCCAGGACCGCCCCTTCACCCAGCAGCCGCCCGGCAGCCCGAACCCCTTCTCGTCCATGGGCAACTCGCCCACGGGCGGCGCGCCCGCCGTGCTCTTCGCCAAGCGCAAGAAGAACCTCTTCAAGGGCCCCATGCTCAGCCTCGCCGGCGCCAGCCGCGACAACCGGAGCACCGGGTCCGCGTCGGCCGGGCACTCGCGCAGCGCCAGCGCCAGCGGGCTGGGGCGGCGCAGCGGCGAGGCGACGATCCAGGAGGCGGACGAGGACGACGACGACGAGGGTGGTGGTGGCGGTGGGGACGACGAGGTCGAGGAGGTGGACGCCTTCAGCCCCATCATCAAGGGGCCGGGGGAAATTGTCGAGGAGAAGATTTACGAGGAGGGCGAGGAGGAGGAGGAGGACGAGGTGATGCCGCTGGCGACGGACGCCAGTCTGAGGGCGGCGGCGGCAAGGGTGGTGGCGGGGGGGCCGCTGCGCTGAGTATGCACTACCTGCCGTCGATGGGTCGGTCGGCTGTAGCGATAATGGGAGAGGATGACGGGCGGTGCTTTCTTTCCGGGCGGGTCATGAGTGGAGGGGAGGGGACATGTACGACAGGAATGGACAGGACAAGCAGAGGGTTGCCATCTGTTGCGGTGACGGTGACTTGACTTGGTCTCGTGTTGTCGGTGCTGTTGTGCGCGGTTCTCCCGCTCCGGGCGCCAAAGTCAGCCGGCCCACCCGGCATAGGGAGGAGGGGTGTGATGGGCGGTGGCCAGCGCCGGCATTGCCAGGGGGGGGGGGGGGCTCATAGCGGTCAACACTTATTCTTGCGGTGGTGGTGTGCAGTGCTACGTGTTCACGATGCAAGGGAGACGAGCATCGCACCTGGTGGGCTTTTCTTTCTGGATATTCTCGGTATTACTACAACTAACTATGATTGGGACGCATGGACGGTGATGGATGGGTGGGTTGGAGGGCGGACGCCGTACAGCAGATGAGTGATGGGTCGGTCCCTGGAATGGATGACGGCTGGGAGATATTCCAGGAAAGGCCCAGGAATGGAAGGGGGATATTATGTACTTGGAGCCGCAGGTAGTTTTAAAGCCAGCACCAGCTCGAGGGATCATTACCGCTGTGTTTTTGAGGTTGGTCTGTCCAAGTAGGTAGGTATGGTTCCAGCCGAGGTCATGTTGAAATCTCCCAGCAGTATTGGCAGGTGCAGTGCTTGTGTTGCAGCGCCGCATGGTACTAAGATGAAGAGAGGAGGTCGAGAGCTGCTGTCAGTTTCCGAGGCCCGGATCTTGGTCTCTCCTCGTCCGTGATTCTGCGCGGCACCTGGTGAGAATACCTCTTGGGTCCTGGGACGTCCGTGTGCCGAATACCGAGGCGTCGAGCGCCTGATGCGCGTCACCTGGAAGGGGTGGTGGTGAATCGGGCACCTGTATATCATTCAAAGGAGCCGATGGACTCGATCTGGACTACATACAGTCATCGTACGCCGACGTCCGCCACCGGAGGGAGGAGGGAGTAACTTGGACCAGGTGACTGGTAACTACCTGCCAGTGAGGTCCGATGCTGCCTGGGTATGGCAACGGTGTGTGTGTGTGTGTGTGTGCACGGCCATCTTGGCCCCTTCAGCCCCTTTTTTGATGCAAACATTGAAAGGCAAAAGCCGGAGAGCTGCCAAGGAGCGGCAGAGGGAAGCTAGCATGCCCACGGACAGTCGACGTTGGGTGTGGGGGGGCAGGCCAGGAGTACTTGTATCTTGGCGAAGAGGAAGGGATGATGATGATGCTATTGTCGTCTTCGAGGCGTCTCCCCGGACCTCGCTTAGCCCATCTGCCGCTCTGAGGGAAACCCGGGGTTCCTGAAATACGTGCTTGGTTCCCGTTGTGATGCAGTGGGTTGCGATGAAAGCAGAGGTGTGGCAACCAGTTCTAGTCACTCACTCCCTGTCAGGCTCGTTTATTTCTTCTTGTCTGGGTAGTTCCAAGACGTTGACTGTCAACTCGGAGGAATTCAGAGGCTTGGCTTGAAGACAGTGGAAGAGTTTATTGGTGGGCTTATTTCATGTCTGTTGGTTGTCGAAACCAATATTTGTGGTGGTGGTTGGTGCGGTGCGGTGCTGACGGGGGGGAGGCCGTGGCGTTTGTGAGTTCAGTTAACAGTTCAGCCGCATAGGTAGTCTTGTGGGATTTGGAAGCATCATGTCTCTTTAGGATCGAGATTGGCACATATGCGCCCGATGGTTGGGACTCGACGCTCGGGATGTGGTGGCGAATACCTGACAAGGCGTGATAACGAAGGGGTATCGAGGCGTTCGTCGCCCACCACGTTCACTAGCTCGAACGTGCCGCTGCTACCCTCGGGTTGCCCAAATCGATGCCATGTAGTCAAATGGGAATTGTTCATTGGTGGAGGGGCTGCCCTCCTGATTCCTACATCACCGTCCCGTGTCTTTGAATGAGCCAAGGAGCGCTTACCCAGCAGGGTGAAACCTGGCTGTACTTGTACCCGTCTACACCACGAGGAGGCGTGGAATTGTCAGGTGGGACGGAGGAAGCTGTTGAAGTCTCGGTCGGGGTGAGGATCATCCACGGATGATCCTGGCGGTTGCCGGGAAACGGAGAAACTTCTGGTTTGGGGGTGTGACAACGGTGGGCAAGAGGCGGTGATGGTACCCACCTCGACACGAGGGGAGGCGTCCTTTGAACGGATCGGGACGGCTTAGGCGAGAAATGTCAGTATCGTCCTGGTTACAACTGACGAGGTGGTGTGGCTGGAGGGGGGGGCGCCGTCGTAGGGATCACACCCAGGTCCTGCCTGAGCTGGCTGCGTTCGGAGATCTGGGCGACTATTCTTGGTGGCACGCGACGAGGGAGAATAAAACACTGGTTCCCTTGCACAGCATGGAACCTTCTTCCGAGTTGGGTTGCGATGGGAAAGTAAGGTCGATGGTCGGCATTGCGCGAGAAGCTGCAGCCAGTCAATATTGTGCCGTCCCGTTCCACACTCCTCACAGGCTCACGCCAGAGGCAAGACCACCTGCCTGTGACCTGCGCACCTGCACAACCCACCCTGCAGCGAGGAAGGAGCCGCTATTCTGCTGGGCAATGGCCACTGACGACTGTTTCGTGCCTGAGAAGCCGCACCTGGCTCTGGAATCCAGGTCCTGCCTCCGTCTTGGAACGCGGGGTTTGCAGCAGCCATGGCCGATTTCCTGCAGGAACCTCTCCCATCTCTTCCCATCTCCTACTCCCACCTCTCCCATCTGCCTTAAGCGAGGTCATCGGCACACTCGCGAGACAACGACACGGTAGAAGGAGACGTCCCATCCCCCTTCTGCTGCAGATGTTGCAAATTGTTCCCGCTGCTTATACCGGTAGGGCAGCAGAAAGGCTGAGCCGCAACCCCTCGTTTGTCTGCCCCCCATTTCCTGGCCCTTCATCACGACACATCATCACACCTACCCAGCATGACAACGTTGCCTTCTTTTCCAGACAAAACCCCCAGCGACGGTTCGGTTGGTTGGATGTCACGGTACCCCCGTCGCAGCCCGGACTTGACCCTCCCCTCTCGCCTCCCCTTTCGTTCTCTGGCTGACTCCGCCCCCATCACGATTGCTGGGAGCAGCAACCGTGTCTAGGACCCACACAAAACGACGCACGTCGCCGTCTGGATTGATTGGAACTCCTGGGACCCGGCAGATGGCCGGACCGTCGAAGCGGCCGACTTCTCCGATGCTTTCCGTCCCCTCGACCGGGCACTGAACTCACTCACCGCAACGGCTGCCGCCCCTTTTACGGCACTCTCTACTGAGGTAGCTTCAGCTTACTGTTGCCGCGCCGATCCTTATAAGCACGAGAAGACGGGAGAAATACGCCCCACCCCTTTCTCTGTCCTACTCCTGCAGCGGGCGGTGGCTCGGAGGCTCGGCACTCCTAATAGTGTCCATCGTCCTCCCACCACACCTTCAGCACCCCCTTGGGAAAATTGCATTGCCCCCATTTCCGCACGCGGGACGGCATCGTGTCCTGGTGGGAGGGAGACAACCTGGTTTCCAACTTCGGACATTGAGTTCACTAGGGACCTCGCTTGCACTCATGTCGTGCTCCCAATGCTTGGTATCTTCAGCCTTCAGGGGCTGGATTCACGGGTTGAGGAGCAGGCCAGCTTGTCCACCATGAGGCTTCAGCTGGATTCCGTGGTCCTGGGGATCGAGGGTCGAGACTCGGTCTCGTGCCCTCTTGTCACCAGAACAGAACTGCATCCCATCTACCTGGCAAGCGCCGGCGTTCCATTGCGTCTCCATGCCGTCCACACCACCTTGCAGAGAGGCTCCAGAGTTACCGGGATGGATGCTGCGCACAGAGGCATCCCGTTGTGACTGTCGAGTACCGATCCCGGACCATGAGAGGCGACCAGCTCTCAGGCCGAGCGGCTACCAGCCTGCCATGTCTGTGTGACGGACAACCTGTTCGAGATGTCACACACGTGTCTGCGAGGGCCCGTATATGGAAGGCCCATCCTCGCGACATCTATATCAAGGTCGACGAGGTTCGCCGTTTCTCCTTCGTTCTGGTCATCTTTATCAGCTCGTCTCGAGCGAAGCCTCTCTCGCTTTTTTCTCGTCTCTCCCTTGTAGCCCTTTTTACCTGAGCTATCTCAGTACTTTCACCCAACCTTCGTTCAACAACAGTGGCCGCGATGGTGACCACTCTCGACAACATGCTGTCATGCTGCCTCCTTGTGTGGGGTTTGCTGTTGAGCACCGCTGCTGCTCTTGTGACCCCCCAGGCCCAGCCAGAGGCGAACGGGCTGGTACGCCGGCAAACTTGCAACACCGCTAGCAACAGACAGTGCTGGACGAGCTCTCCAGCTTTCAATATCAACACCGACTACGAGACCTCGAGGCCCAGCACGGGCGTCACCAGGACTGTAGGGTTAACCCTGAACATGTTGTCTCTGACGGGGCTGATGGGCATTCTAGTACACCTTCACTCTCACGCAGACCGCTACTTGGATTGGTGGCGACGGTCGGATCAAGAACAATGCCATGCTAATCAACGGTGAGGCTCTCGCCCGAGATATCATGTCTGGGTCGAAGAAGCTGACTTCATCTAGGCCAATTCCCCGGTCCAACCATCAGTGCCAGTGAGTTCCCCCTCTGAGATCTGGTTCGAGCTTTTCCTTGATGGAGAAATACTAACTGGCTGCCTGCAGACTGGGGAGACAGAATCAACGTTACCATTATCAACAACTTGTCCACCAATGGGTGAGTCCTCTTGGTCATCCCACCCGAGTCAAGCTAACAAGAGCACAGCACAAGTATCCACTACCACGGCTTGCGCCAGAAGAACACCAACAACATGGACGGCGTGTCTGGTGTCACCGAATGCCCCATTCCCCCCGGCCAAAGCAAGACACACTCCTTCTTCGCTGACCAGTACGGCACCTCTTGGTATCACTCTCACTTCTCTGGACAGTACGGAAACGGGCTTCTTGGTCCCATTGTCATCAACGGTCCTGCTTCGGCCAACTATGACATTGATCTGGGACCCCTGGTTGTCTCGGATTGGTACCTTGGTTCTGCCTTCACTCTCGGTGCCCGGGTTTCGAACCCCTTCACCCCTTTCATCCCAGGCTTCCCTGGCTCGCCACCCAACAGCGACAACGTCTTGTTCAACGGAAAGAACATCAACCCAGCGGGATCGTCGGGAAGCTACCAAAAGCTCACCCTCACATCCGGCAAGAAGCATCTCCTCCGCATCATCAACTCGTCTGTGCAGAACTCTTTCACTCTCTCCATGGTCGGCCATTCGTTCCAGATCATCGCCACCGACATGGTCCCCATCACACCCGTCACCGTGTCCAGTCTCTTCGTCGGCATTGGCCAGCGGTACGATGTCATCATCACCGCCAATCAAGCCGTTAGCAACTACTGGTTCAACGCGACATTTTCTACCGCGCCTTGCGGTATCTCCAACAACCCCCGCCCGGCCATGATCTTCCAATACTCGGGTGCTCCTAACGCCAACCCCACGGCTCCGGGCTCTGCTCCCCCCGATAGCAAATGCCAGGATCTGCTGACGTATGCCCCCATTGTCACGCGTACCGCGCCGACTGCCTCGTTCCCGGCCGGCAACACGCTCAACACCAAGATGACTGTCGACAATGGCATCGCCAAGGTCTTTTGGCCTGTCAACAACTCGCCCATGAAGGTCAACTGGAACAACCCCACGCTTGAGTACGTAGCGAGCGGCACCGTCAGCAGCATGCCGGCCTCCGCCAACGTTCTCCAAGTCCCAACAGGCAACGCCTGGTCGTTCTGGCTGATTCAAAACAACTCGTCGATTCCTCACCCCATCCATCTCCACGGCCACGATATTCTGCTCCTCGGTGCCTCGCCGGCCCTCGCCAACCCGGTGCCGCCCCTTCCCACCAACACGCTTCGCCCGTACAACCCATCCGTCGACGGTCCGAACCTGAAGCTCAACAACCCGACGAGACGCGACACGACAGTGCTGCCGGCCTGGGGATGGCTTGCCGTGGCCTACAAGACCAACAACCCCGGCGCTTGGCTCTTCCACTGCCACATTGCGTGGCACGCCAGCCAGGGCCTGAGCGTGCAGTTCCTCGAGCAGCAGAGCGCCATTTCTTCGACCATGAACCTCGGCGCGCTGAACCCCAACTGCAATAACTGGGATTTGTATTTCCCCAGCCTTGCCCCGTTCCCGCAAGATGACTCGGGTATCTGATGCCGGGTTCGGTTTCTTGACTCCTTCTCACACTCGCTTGGGGCGGTTTTTGTCTTTTCACTGGGGAGGATGTTTGAGATTATGCTTGGTGATTACAACGTGCTGAGGCTTTGGATACGTACAAGGGGGTGGGCGGAGGTTTCGGTCATCAAAGTCAGCGGGGTTGCGGATGTCTGTCTGTGGGTGAGGTCAACTGTGAGATGGCTCGTTGGCGGAGACACACTTTCAGCATGGCTATATAGTGTATGTGGCGCATGTCAGCGGTGGTGGTTGGAGGAGAGGCGTAGTGGTGTCGGCGGGAGTGCTGAATAGGTGCTTGCAAAAATATCGCATCAGAATCGAGAGCAGAGTGTCAGCGGAAGGTTCTGCCCATTGTATGATGGTTCGAGTGCGCTGGATGGGGCCGATCGCACTGTGTTTACTCAGTCTATTCCCACTGCAACACAGAATTTGGATGGCCCGTTGTGGGAAATTTCGTCCTGCTCATTGGGGTTTCAAAGCAGAATGCTTTGCCTTTTCTTGGTGTTTTCTCCTTGTGGCAATAATGAGTTGAACTTTCCAAGATCCTCAAAGGGGGGCGTTGTCAAGGGATGGGCTCTGATCAACGAATGCGGGGCCCTGGCTCTGCAGGAACAGGGCGAGACAGGGCAGGGCTGATTTAAGCTTAACCCGACCGGAAGCAACCGTGACCCCCAACTCCAACTCCAACGGTGGCAACGGCGCAATGTCGCCCCGAGCTGACTCTCAGAAGCCGTCGAAAACTGGTTGAAAACTGGGAAATTGAACCTGGCGGCCCAAAGGGCAGGTTGCAATTCGCGTCGAATCCACAGCACGATTTCGTCCCCTCGGTCCTTTGACGGAATTGAGATAAGAGGCTTGCGGCTGCACCATGTGCATTCCCTGCCAGAGAACATGCAGTCGACGCCATCTGGAAGGCTGGCGCGAAGGACAGGAGTCGAAGAACGCAGCTAGCTGAGCTGAATATCTGAAACATGTCTCTCTCTGGGACGCTAAGCCGCCCAAATCCTCAGTAGTTCGTGTTTGCTGTTCGCGAGGCTCCGACGCGGCCTTTTCACCAGAAGAGAACTCATGAAACATCCTGGGCGGTGCTGGCTGCAGTGACCTCGGCCCATCCTCCCAGGATCGGACGCGACCGCTGTCCCTTGCAGGCCAGGCCAAGCGGAGAAACGAGCGCATCGGGGATAGGCCCATGCGAGATCACGCCGTTTCATGCCGCGCTGTTGGGGAGGGGGGAGCTGGCCAATCAAGCTATCCGGAGAGCGAATGATTGGGCTGCATGAAGACCAGAGAGCGCGGGTGGTGGGCGTGTTGGCCTTGTCGTCTGAAGTCTGGGCCAGGCCAGGCTCTGGATAGGGTGGTGGTGGGGGACGGGATGAATTAAAATAGAATGGCTGCCCCGGCTGGGGGGGGAAATGAGGAGGTGGCGGGAGGGAAGACCCGTGGGAAAAGCCAGCCTTTCTAGACGAGACATCCTTTTCTGTCTGTTCAGCGGTCTTGACCCTCCCACGACGACGTCGCAAAGACACTAGGACACGCACCTGCGCCAGCAGCAGCGATGTACTCCGCGACGCCGCAACGGCGGAACAACTACGACCACCCGCACAGCGACCTCGAAGTCGTCCCCCACGCCGCCGACTCCGACAAGTACGCCATCCCGAGCTCGCCGTACTCGGACCACGACAAGATCCTCGTACCGCAACAACCGTATTACCAGAAAGAGGTGGTGGAGCAAAACGCGTACGGCGTCGGCGGCTACTACAACAACAACTACAACACCAACACCAACAACAACAACAACAACAACAGCCCAGCGGCGGCGGCGGCGGCGGGCTACGGAAATGGGGATGAGGGACAGGGAGCAGCAGCGCCAATACCACCCACCGGCCGTCGAGAAAAGATCCTCGGCCTCCGCCGCAAGACCTTCTTCATCCTCGTGTGGGTCATCTCCATCGCGCTCGCCATCGCCATCGGCGTCGGCGCCGGAGTCGGCGCGTCGGCCTCCCGAAATAACAACACAGCCGCAGCAGCAGCAGCAAACGGAACGGCGACGGGCGTAAGGGAGGAAATCACCGCCGGCGCGGGACCCGCAGCCCCTTCGCAGAACAGCGGCGGCGGCGGCGCCAATACCGCAGGAGGGCCGTCGACATCCCCCCTCCTCCCCACCACCCTCCCCACCACCATCTCCCCGTCGTCGCAGAGCAGCAGCACCACGGCCCCGCCGCCGCTCAAGACGGGCGGCGTCGGCGGCCGCTGCAGCAACCAGTGGGGCGCCGACTGCGTGTGCCTCGACAGCGGCATCTGCCGCGACGTGTGGCGCGGGACGCCGTACACGGGGTACGAGGGCAACTGGCCGTGCCCGGCGGACCCGAACAACGTGATGGCGTGCGTGGTGAAGCCGTGCCTGGGCAAGGCCAAGGGGTCGCAGTGCCTGTGGAGGGAGGCGTGTCGGGAGTTGAATCCTGGTGAGTTTCAGTCAATCGTGTGCTGGGAGGCAGTGGCTAACGGGAGGCAGCACCGGCGGGGTCGGCGCCGATATGTCCTGGCGATGGGGAGTTTCTTTGCTGTGCGCATGAGTGGGTGTAGGGTCGGTTTGGGTTATTTGGGAGGGGGGGTTGTATGATGGGTAGCTAGGCGGAGAAGGCAGCAATGGGGGTTGTGGTTGGCGGTTACCCCTGGTTGAGTTTTGGGCATGGTTCCATATTATATTGTAAAATAGGGGGGATGGGTTTTGGGCAAGATGGAAACATACAATTCATGGCGGAGGGAGCGTTTGCATGAGTAAATGGTGTTCCTGGCGCTATGGGCAGGGAAAAAGATGGTTAGGTAGGTAATGGTTCGGGATGCCATTTCTGACTGATGAATTCTGAGTTAATTTATTTGCTATTCGATTTTGACCTTTGAGCTTGATTTTGTCATTTGATAGGATCGAAGAAGGCTCCAAAGGGCAAAGGGGTAGAAATTTGAAAGTGCCCCATTTCTTTTGGTTGTTGAAGAAAACAACCACTTGATGTTTCTAGGGGTTTGGGATGTGGGCTGGTTTGTGTGGGGGGGGGGGGCCTCTTGTGACTTGTTGCCCAAGAAATGACTCCTAACTTCAGTTTCTTTACACATGGACGCTGAGGTCTATTGTCGGAAATGACAGATCAAAATATCTACCTGAAAGAGAAAAAAAAAGAAGGGCATGGCGGTCGCCTCTTTGTCGCTGCAAAGTGGTGCTCACAATCTCAGGGTCTGGAAGTTGAAGCGCCGTGTTTCGGGACGCCTTTCCGGCAAAGCAGAAGCGTTTGGTAGTGCACCAATACCTCTGGCATGAAAGATGCATTCTCCCGCTAAATGAGAGCTGAAGAACTGATCAAGAAAAAGGAGCAAACATCTTGAACAACAGACACATTGGCCGCAGAAGCCTCAAAGTGGCATATGTAGGTGATACGATACAGGTGTGTTGTCTGTTGACCGGGCCGAGTTCCCAATGGCGGCAAAAGTCAAAAGTACAGATGACCAAGTGGGGATGCCACAGGAATCACGTGGCGCCCCATTCCGGCCCTGCAGCACAGGCCCTGACGAGGCCCAAACTGCCGTTGTGTCGTTGCAATTCGGAGAATTGATTGGGCAAGGATTTCTCTCAAGCTCCCAGCCACAGCTTGCCCGCCTGAAGCCTCATGGTCTCATGGTTCGTTGCCGACCACTGATCACGCTCCACGGTCAGGTCCCGACCACCACTGGCCCAGCATCACGTTACCGCAAACACGTCAAAGAAAAGAGGCTGCGATTTATGCGCCTTTGTTTCTTTGCACCTAACCCCCACCTACCCAGGTACACCGCCCAAGCTCCAAGGAACAGCCGGTCAAGGGAGCTGCTGCGCTTTCTTTTCCACGTTTCCGTCGCTTCGCCTTCGCCCCGACCCGCACCTCCGGATTCTAGATTCCATTGTGCGATCGCGAGCGCCGATCACCTCTCCCTGCCGCCTCACCAGCCTCCGGCCAGCCCAACACATACATCTGCGACTCCTAGGTCCGCGTCGGTCTGGAGATCCAATATTCATCCCTCTCTGCCCGCGCCGCTGGGCATTCTCGTCTTTCCAACACCACGGCCGCCGACTCCCCGATTCCTCGGTTCCATCCTTGATCGCGGAGCCGCTTGCGCGGGGGCTCGACCACGTTGCACCTCGAACCTGGCAAACTCCCGCCACCGGCTGCTGATGCGCCGTACCACGGCCACGCCATGTCTTCTCCACGTACGATGCCATCGCATTGTCGAATGCGTTCCGTGATTGTCACGCTAATCCCTCTCAGTGAGCGCCGAGGAGAAGTCGGACTACACACGCATCATCGACGGCATCCTTGCCACGGCCGACCTCCAGACCGTCTCCCGGAAGACTATTCGCGCCGGCCTGGAAGATGCCGTTGGTCGCGACCTCAGCAGCCAAAAGGTTGGAGCTCCCCCACCTCCCTCATCCTGCTTGATCCCTTCCAGCTAACGGCGCCCCGCCCGCAGACTGCGATCAAAGCCCTCATCGAGGCCCGCTTCGATGCCATCAACTCGGAATCCCCGCCCCCCTCCGCCGAGGTAAAAGCCGAAGCATCCCCCATGCCTTACACCAACGGACGATCAACTTCCGGCGACGGCGACGGCGACGCGGACAGTGAGATCAAGGTCTCGCTGCCGACCCCTAAGAAGAGGCAGAAGCGCGAGAGCTCCAGCGAGGATGCCGACGCCCGCCTAGCCGCTGAGCTCCAAGCTCAAGAGAACAGGCGAGCTGGGCGCCCCCAAACACGTGGGGCAGGCACAGCGGCGAGGCCCAAGGCCAAGCCGAAAAAGGCCAAAACCGCAAAGAAGAAGAGCGAAAAGAGGGTGCGGTCTGACGACGACAGCGACGTTGACGCCAACGGAGAGCCAAACGAGAAGAAGAGAAAGGCCGGCGGAGGGTTCCAGAAGCCCTTCAACCTCAGCAATTCCCTTCAGATGCTCTTGGGAGAGCCACAGGCAAGTCCACGATCCCGCCTGCACCAGCATCGCATGCTGACTCTGATATAGCTGTCCCGCCCACAAGTGGTCAAGAAGCTCTGGGAACATATCAAGGCCAACGAGCTTCAAGACCCCAGCGACAAGCGACAAATTGTCTGCGACGACAAGATGCAAGCCGTGTTTGAGCGTAGCCGCGTCGACATGTTTCAGATGAATAAGCTGCTCGGCAGCCATCTCTACCCCATCGAGGAGTAACGACGAGGGAGAAGACGCATCTCGGGCATGGCTTTGCGTCAGGCGTGCATAGCGTCATTGGCTTTCGATCGGCTGCTCGCCCAGGTCACCGCCTGGCTTCATCTCGTAGTCTATTTCTTATTCATATTGCCATTTCCCCAAGGAAATGGCGTCTTCCAGCGAGAGTGTCATTCGTCCTCCGCGGACAACACCACTGGCGGGAGATATTTCTATTGCTATCGATACCACGACGGGCATGATTTGCATTTGGGATGTCTTGGAGAGCATCCAGGGGCTCTTTGGCGCTTACGCTATAAAACTGCTTCATTTGGCTCGGTTTGGTCGGGGGTTTTTTTGGTCTATTAATCTGGCAATGGGGAAGATCGGTCTGGCAGAGGAGGGCATTTAGGGGGGCTGGAAGGAGGGCTTGGTGGGCAAGTTGACGCGGATGGCAGAGCGGATGGCAGAGGGGTTGGTTATTCTTGGGAGGGTCACTGGATGGGGGCTACGGGACAATGGCATGGTTTTGCCTGGTTGTTTGCAAAGTTGCTCTGGATCATGATGGGCGCGCAGCAAAGATACAGAGGAGAAGGGCGAGAAGAGCGAGGTTAACATATATCAATAACCCGAGCAAGAAGAGAAGACTATTTTGATCAATGGTGGTTCAAGACTCCATGCATTTGACAAAGTACGTTTTGGCATCCTCGATGTCGGCCTTTCGTTTTCCCTACTTTTTCTGGCCCCCGGGGGGGGGGTCCAGAGCAAGGGTTCCAGGAACATCTTTGAGGAAATGTACCCAGCACCTCAGCCCCATGACTCTTCTTTATTTTCTGGCCCGATACGGCGCTGCACGTCACTCAATTGGTAGGGCAGACAGAATGAACTTTCTGCCATCAAACTAATTATGATTCACCGGGGAAGGCTGAAAAGGGGAGGGTTGATGACGCATCGCGGCGAGCTGTTGTGGCTAGGTTTAACCCCACACTGCAATTGGAGAGCGCCCCCTGAAAATCCATCTCGCAAATTCCACGCTGCTGACCAAATAAAACCGCTGCGCCTGAACCCCACCATCAACCTCCAGCCTGGCCCCAAGCTCTCCTCTGAAACCCCAACTCACATATCTTATGCTTGGCCTGGCAACGAATTCCTGCCTCTGAATACGACTACCTACCCACGAAACTCCACACTACAACAACACCCACAACGTCGACAGGAGCTCATCTTGGCTCAATGGAGGGGGCCACAGGCGCCAGCAGCAACGCCACACACCCGAGGGGCGACAGCAACCGGGGACGAGGCCGAGGCCGCGGAGGACAACGGAGCCGTGGTCAGGGAGACGGCAGCCGGGGAGGAGGCCGTGGAAGGGGGAGGGGAGGCGGAGGGAATAGACAGGCACCCACCACCGCCCCAGCAAGCGACGCCGACAAGTCCGCCCAGCCGGTAACTCTCCCTGCCTTCAAGGCGAAGGAGGGGGAGCAGGAAGAGGAGGATGACGACGCCGAAGTCTGCTTCATCTGCGCCAACCCTATCGAGCACCTCTCGGTCGCCCCCTGCAACCACTCCACCTGCCACATCTGCTCCCTGCGGTTAAGAGGGCTCTACAAGAGCAAGGAGTGTCCGCACTGTCGGGTGAGTACCGCATCCCATCTCTACCGGAGGGCCGTGGGTAGGCTGACATGTTCTAGACCAGTGCCCCTTACGTCATCTTCACCGACGATGCCTCCAAGAAGTACGAAGACTACCAGGCCCACGATGTGACCACAACGGACGAGAACATCGGCATCCGGTATACCAGCGAAGATATTGTCGGCGACACGGTGCTGCTGCTTAGGTACAACTGCCCCGAATCCACCTGCGACTTTGCCGGTCTCGGCTGGCCCGACCTCCACCGCCATGTCCGCTCCGTCCACCACAAGAAGATGTGCGACCTGTGTACGAGGAACAAGAAGGTCTTTACCCACGAGCACGAGATGTACACGGATAAAGAGCTGGGCGACCATATGAAGCTGGGAGACACCAAGCAAGGCAACGCTACAGGGTTCAAGGGCCATCCCCTGTGCGGCTTCTGCGGCGAACGGTTCTACGACAGCGACAAGTTGTTCGAGCACTGCCGGGACAAGCACGAGCGGTGCTTCATCTGCGATCGCAGGGACTCGAGGGTACCGCACTACTACCGCAACTACGACGAGCTGGAGCTGCACTTTAAGAATGACCACTTCATCTGCAATGACAAACAGTGCCTGGAGAAGAAATTTGTCGTCTTTGAGTCGGACGTGGATCTCAAGGCTCATCAGCTCACCGAGCACAGTAGCTCCCTTCCGAAGGAGGCCAGGAGGGATGCCCGAACGGTTGACATGTCAAATTTTGACTTTCGCCAGCCCTATCAACAGGAGAGGCGTGGTGGGGGCGGCGGCAGCGGCAGCAGGAGGGACGACCAGCGGAGGCGTCGTCCTGATCCCAACTCAGAGCCTCTCCCACCGAGCTCGGCGCAGCCTCTGCGGCGGGACGAACTCGCCTTCCAACGACAGATGGCTCTGAACTTGGCGCAGTCTTCCTCATCAGCCCCTCCCAGTCGCCCGACATCCACACCAGGCTCAAGGGTGACTGCAGGTCCCTACGCGCCACCATCGAGGGCACCCCCAACCCAGTCCAGGGCGGACGATGTCAATATCAGAGTCCCGGAGATATCTCCTCTCACTCCAGCACAGCGTGACAGTCTCCCGCGCCATGCCGCGGTGATTGAGCGCGCTCGGAACCTCCTCAGCGGATATCCCAACAAGGTAGCCACGTTCCGCAGCCTCATCTCCAACTACAATGACGGCTCCATGACCTCCGACCAGCTGGTCGAGGGCTTCTTCACCCTATTCTCCGAATCCTCCCACCACGCCCTCGGCACCCTTGTCCGCGAGCTCGCCGAGCTCTTCGAGAACAAGGAAAAAGCCGAGCAGCTGCGCAAGTCCTGGCAGAACCGCCGGGCCGTCACCGAAGACTACCCCTCCCTCCCCACCCTCGGCGGCATGCGCGGCGCGACGACAGCATCGAGCGGCTGGGCCGCCGCCGCCACCGCCACCCCAGCCGGCGTCCGCGGCGTCACGCCCAACCCGGCCCCCCAGGACCGCCACACGACTCGTGTGCTGAAGCTCAAGAACAGCACCCGCCTCGGCGTCAGCCCCGGCGGCCCCCTGCCAAGTCCCCGCCGCGTCGTCGTCGGCTCCGACGACTACACCCCGAGCTGGGCCTCCTCGTCCTCCAACGCGTTCCCCTCCCTGCCCGGACCCGGAAAAGGCAAGGAGCCGACCTCCTCCTCCCAGCTGAGCTGGACCGCCAGCGGCTCCGCGGCTCCGACACCTTCCCAATCCACTGGCCCCCCGCCTCCGGGCGCATACAGCGGCGCCAGCAAGCGGGCGGGCGGCGCAGCCGGCTCCGGCGGCAAGGCGCCTGCGCTCTCGAGCGCGGACGCGTTTCCCGAGCTGCCTGCGGCGCCGAAGCCGCAGACGACCATCTTTGGCTACGGGCGGGGCATGGTCCGGAGGGACGTCGGCGGGCGGGACACGGGGTTCAGCTGGAACGGGGGGCGCGCCGAGGCTGGGCCGTCGGGTTCCGGCGGTGGGAGTGAGATGCACGAGGCGGAGGAAGGAGCAGGTGGCGGAGGGAAGGGGAAGAAAGGAAAGAAGCCCAAGGCTGTGCGGATAATGTGATGGTGAAGCTTTACGGGGGGGTTGTGATGTGTGTACGCGTGGCATGGGACTCGCCTTGATGGTAAATGAAGCAGCGTTGTGTAGTATCTAGTGAGCCGTGTCGCTGCGAGTGGAAATGGGGATGGACGTCCACATCCCCTTGGCGTCAAGATAATAAGAAACAATCGAGATCTGCCCATGGCGTTTGACATTGTTGTTCTGGTGGTCTTGGGAGCTTTGACGCCATGTGCGGATTAAGCAATGGCATGTATGGCAAGAGATGGCATGGGTCAGGGGCACAAAGTCATTTCGATCTGGAGCACATGAAATAGTGTCTGGATAGGTATATATTTCTCCTCGAAAAGGGAGGAGAGCAAATGGAGAGAATAGCACCACATATAAAAAAACATCACATCAAAGCTAGTACACCCTATACCCAAGGAAAATCACCCGTCCGTCCATTCATACACCAGCCGGCTCATAATACTCCTTGAACCGGGGAAGGCCATCCCACTCGACATCCCAAACCACGTTCCAGCACGCCAGCAACAGGTTCGGAAACCTCGTGGACCAGAAGCTCAGGTAGCCGTCGGGCAGGGACCCGACGGCCCTGCGCAGCGACTCGGGCATGTCCTCGTAGTGGTTCCGCTTGTTGCGCAGCGCGCGGAGGAGGTCGAGCATGCGCGTGCCCGTGTACTTGCGCTGCTTGCCGAGGCTGTCGACAAACTCCCTGGGGAGCTGCTTGAGGAAGTCGGTTTCGATGACGCGGGGCGCCGCGTCCTCGAGGGTGGCAAGGGCGGGCGAGGGCGGGTCGCGCTGCTCCTTTTCAAAGTGGTCCGACACGTCGCAGAGGAAGGCGAGGCGCTTCTTGGCGTTCCAGAAGAAGGGGTGCGCCATGACGTCCTTGGTCGTGGGCCGCGCTCGGGGGTTGGCGTTGAGCATGGCGCTGATGAGATCCTTGGCTTCGTGGGCGAAGTCGCCGAGCGAGTCGAGGTTGTCGAGGTTGTACTTGCCCTTGCGGATGTTGACTTCGCGCATATAGCGGTCTCCGCAGTCGAAGGGGTGGTTTCCCTTGGTGAGGACGTAAAAGAAGACGAGGCCGAGAGAGAATATGTCGATAGCCCGTGTGACGCGACGCTGGTTGGGACCCATGGTCTCAGCGCCCAGAAGGCCTGAGCCTGAGGTGCTATGGAGGCTGGAGTGGGGATCCAGCGTCATCGTCGTGTTGACAGGGCCGTCGTCGTCGAGGAGGAGCTCGGGAGCCCGCCAGCCGGAGGTACCAGCGGCGTGTGCAGTTGTTGCACCGAAAGACGACTCTCCGCCCTCGAGCTTCTTGCAAAGCCCAAAATCGGACACGAGAAGACGCGGCCTTTTATCCTTGCCAAGGTTCACCAAAATGTTCTGGGGCTTGAGGTCGCGGTGGACAATCCGCAGGCTGTGAAGATGGTCCAGGCCATTCGTAATCTGGTACAAGACATTTTGCATGTCCCGCTCGCCGGCCTGCGCCAGCTCGCGAAACTGGGAGGGCCTTTGGACGATGTCGGCGAGGGATGCTTGGCAGAGCTCCAGGGCAATGTACAGGAATGCCGCACGTTGCTGCTGCGCGTAATAGCGAATGACTAAAATGCATGTTAGCCGATGTCATGGAACTCTGCCTGTCGCTTCCACCTACCATTGGGGTGATCATCGCTCTCCCTCAACAAGCGCGTCTCGTGGCTCGCGATCTCGTTGAACTCGACCAGCATGCGCTTGACGGCGACATCACGGCCGTCCCACTTTCCAGCAAAGACAACGGTTCCGTTACTTCCGGTGCCCAGCTGCTGGTCTGTGTTGACCTCGAGAAGTCCCATCTTCAAAGTGGGGCCCGACACCTCTTCGATACCGTTGGATACGGTCAAAATGTCGGGCTCCAATGGCGGCACAGCACCAAGCTCCTTCGCCTTCTTGACAACTTCGTCCACAGTAGCCTCTGGGGGGTCATCATCGCGGGACTGGGAGCCCTCGCGGGTGCCGCCATTCTTCTTGGACTTGTGCTTGGTACCGCCACGCCGACCCCTGTGTCCCTTCTTCTTCTTGGGGGCCTCTTGTCCGTTGCTGCCATCAGCTGGGGTAGTTGCTGGGTCAATGTTGGTCGCTGTCGTAGAAGTAGGAGATGGGGCATCCTGAATAGCGGCATCTGTTCCAGCACCGTCGACATCGACAGGGGGCGGGGCCGGGGTCAGAGAATCCTTGACAATGTCTTCGCGTACTGGGGCGTCTTGAGGGACGACCTCGCCTTGGACTGTCGGCCCACCAACCTCCAATGGGGCGACCGGTACGTCGCCGTCAGCCGCGGGAGGTTTGAGGTTGTGTTCTGCTGTACTGATGGTGGGCTTCACCTCGATCTGATCGGAAAATGTCTTGCCCAGCGGCTTCCAGCCGAACGACTTCGTCTTGACGAAGCGCCAGATTCGGTCCCAGTAGACAGCGGCGAAAGTCAAGATGAGGAAGATGGCAACCGGGTTGCTGAACAGGTCAACGATCTTGTCGGCGGTTCGCTCAGGGAGGGTCATCAGTGTCTTGACTGGGTTGGGCACCTTGGATGGAGCGGCCAAGGGATGGTCGACATCCTCCACGGCGGGCTCAACCATATTTGGGGGGCTGGGGGCATCGATCAAGGGTAGCTGCGTATGCTGCGACTCGCGGATTTTACCACGACCAGCAGGTAGTTTGTGAATTCCCACCATCGCCTTGGACATGAAATCCTCATCAATAACGATGCCAGATCCCTGGATCCTCCACCACTCGGTGCCATGAATAGGGGCCTGCGAGGCTTGGACGATGAGAGGGTAGCGGGATCCCGAGAGAGCGTACCAGCTCCCTGCTTCAGTCTGGTTGACGAAGACTTGCTCGCTGCGGTGCTTTGCCGTCTCTTCGTAATCAGGGATGGGTGGCTGCGGAAGAACAACGATATCCGGGTCGGTACCCGGCACGTGTCTCCGATGCAAGACGTCAAAGACGCGAGCGACTGGCGAAGAGAGAGACTTCATGAAGATGGGCCGCTCGTCTCTAGATGAGCGACCCAGGTCGAAGCCATAGACGGTGCCGTCATGCCTGCCGGTGATGTAGCGACCGTCCTTGGATTCGCGGTTTTGCTGAATTAGATCGTTGTCCTGGGTGTTGGGACCCCATTCCGAAAATTTGAGCGAGGCAATCGGGCTGCCCTCGATGCGCTGGATACCAACTGTGTACTCTGTACGGGCCAGGGTAATGGTGCCGGCGTCGGTGCATTCACCGTCGGCGATGGCATTCGGCTTGAGGCAGCTCTGTGATTCCACCTTGTTGATAAAGGTTCCGCCGGATCCAAACTTTTTCATGATGACACCGGTGGCGGCGTCGACGGTGACCAGCGTCGTCTTCTTATCTCCGGTATATACGAGGCCGTTGACCTTGTCGTGTGTGCCCACCATCTCCTCGACAATCTTCTTCATGGTGAGGGCCATCTTGGTCAGGCCGAGGCCGTCTGCGTCGGGGCGCCAGAGGTAGAGCTCGCCGTCTCGGGTGGGTTCGACGACCCATAGGTAGTGGTCGACGGGATCGTAGTCGTCTTCGAGTTCGGATCGGTTGATACGAAAGTGTCTTGTCTCGACCATGGGGTGGTCGGCCTTGAGATGCCAGCGGACGTGACCGGTCTGGCGGTCGGCGGCGTGGATATCTCCGTCGACGGTCGCTAGAAGAACATAGTCTTCAACCTCCCAGTCCTTCAAACTCCGCGCATTCTGCTGCTGCGAGAGACCGACCCCGTTGGGGGAGTCGGTCTTGAGTGTCGAAGGAAGAGCGGCTCGAACGGAAGAATCCGGAGCCAAGAGGTTAGCGCTCGCGTCGTGTGGAATGTAGATATCGGAGCGGGAGTGGTGGTTGGATGGGGGGAGGGCGTCATGGCCTCCATCGTCCGAGGAGGTACTCTTGCGGCGAGCTTGGACGATGGGGGTCTCGACGACGGGGTGCCCCGTCAAGGGGGTCGCCGAGGTCGCGGGGAGGCTGGCGGGGACATGGCGGTGGTCCTCGGGGGGAGACTGGGGCGTGTTGAGCGACTGCTGCTGCTGAGCGTCGACAAGTTGGAGCCAGGGGAGGAGGATCACAGCCAGTGCCAATAGGTATTTGCCATTGCCCGTCGGTGCGACCTGGCCTAGAGGCCGTCGCAACATTATGAGGGCAACAACGCGGAGGTTGGGGTTGTCGAGTCAAGGGGGATCACATCGAACGAGGGTCGCCCGGGATGGTGCTTCTTTGGCGAAGCGGGCACCCAAGGGCACCGATGGCGGACTCGACTCTTTGAGCAACGAGGTCGAGAGGGCGTCGTGATGGACTCAATCGACGACGATGCAGGTTGGTGTCGGGCACTAGATGGGTTGTCGGTGCGGGTTGTGGAGCGAGGAGGGAGAGATGTGCGTGGTGAGAGGGCAGTCGAGTGGAAATGTGGGAGAGGAATAACGGAAGGCGTTGGAAGTTAGCAGCCCTTGGTTCGGTGGTTGGCTGATGCTCGGGGGGGCTCGACACTGCAATGGCTGGCTGGCTCAGGGCAGAGCACAGGCCAACTTCTCGCCAGCACTGGGTGACTGAGCACGCTGGATCAGTCGGGGAAGTGGGGTAACGCTATAAACAGCAAGGGGTGCGCGGCCGACAACCTGCCGTCCATATGCCAGGGATGGCGACGGTATTTGTGAGACTTGCTCAAAATTCAACCTCCAAATTCAAAACCTCCATATCCCGGGTTGCCTCTCAGCTTCGTCTGCTGTCTTCCCTTGCAGACATCCAAATGGTGATTTGCAAAGATGAACGTCCCTCGAATAATCGCGTGCCAATTCGCAAAAGAAAAAGCAAAGACAAAACCCCCTTGACAAACTACACAGTAAAGGGGCGGTACGATTGATTCTGCTCCTGGATGGTGCCTCGAGGGTGCATCATCTCGATGCGCTGATTGGGTCGTATGTTTCCGGCACGGCTGCATTCACGCCCCCTTGAGTTGTTCGACAAGTCGCGCGCACCGTCGAAAATCTCTGCTGCGGCTAAAGTCTGGCAAGCCCGGATGGAGCGCCTTTTCCGACCTGGGCGTGAGCAGAGCTTCTCGACCAAAAGATGAAACATTACGAATCCATCAGGACCAGTTTTCCCTTTGCCTTTTGCTGACGGCAGAGCGCAGCTCGCGAGCGCACGGCTCAGGTCAGCCCACGAGCCCACGCCCACGCCATGCCATTCGCCTCGACCTGCTCTGTTTCTTTTGCAGCCCATCCCACGCACACGTGTTTGTCATGGAGAGGTTGTGTGTGTAGGATCAAGGTCGAGCGAGGTGGAGTCCAACATATGCCCTGAACCAACCTGGCACTCCAGGGGGGCCTGGAAGTGGAAGCTCTGCTGTGGCAAAGACGGGACTCCCATCATGCAGGAATAGACGAGGCAGAAACCCCACGGCATAGCTGCGCTGTGGAGCGACGGATTTCGTGTTGGTTCTGTTGGACCTGTCTCTCTGGTTTCACTTCTCCAACTGCTGTGGCACGCCATGTGAGCGAGGTCGCGGCTTTGCCGGAGGAGCTGATCCGCCCGAGTGCGACGCAATCAACCATTGACGATCCCGCCCATCAGCTGGACTTGGTGATTTATTGCACGTATAGGATGGCCAGCCACCTGGTTGCAACTTGCAACTCTGGCACAGTGAGCCAAGGTGGAAGCCGTCCATCGCCCGCTGCAACATGACATGCCGCGTCGAGGGACACTCGCCACAGCAGCATCGCAGAGGTCCCGCTGCCGATGCTGCACCTGTCATTCCTGTCACGCTCGGTAAGCTGCACAGCATTCCTTTCGTTTCGGAGCCCGCTCGCTTGCCTCTGAGGCTCGAGGAAGTTGGGGAGACGACGGACGGGCAGACGGGAGCCATGGTGAAACACCGTCTTGGCAAACCACCCGCCGTCGCACAACTGTCTTGAGTCGGGCCCGCGAGGACGGAACGCTCAGCTCAGCACGAGATAGAGTGCGGAACAAGGCGGCATCATCCAGCGGCGGCCCTCATAAATGCGAGTCCGATCCGTCGTGACCGCAGCCGCCGGCCTAGCCTTTGGATACCAGCCGGAGCTATGGGCGATGACCAACGTCGGACCCTGGGGATCTGCCCCGAGTCTCGGCCCCCCGCCGGTTTGCCGGAGACTGCCGTGTCAAGGGCATATCGAGACTCGAGACTCGACGGGACCGACCCCACCGATCTTCATCCGTTATATCCAGGCCATCTCACACGAGGCGAGGATACCTTCAGCAATGCTGCTTCGACGGTTGTGTTTGAGGGAGACTCGAGCGCTCGAGCTTCTCTTTTGGGTGCTATCTTCTACCACCCCCATCTTTCAGGGGTTCTGGCTGGAGTGCTGGAGCTTCTAGACGACTGCCCCTTTTTGATGTTCCCATGCGGATGCTATCCACCTCTACGATGCCGACCGCGGTGTTGATCGTTTCAGGGGCTCTTGGATGATATGTCTCCATCTCTTCCAGCGTCGCGTCTACTTCCTCTGCTTCAACATCACTTCTTCGACTTGATCACAAGGAAATGGCATTGTCACTTTCGAGCAGCATCTTCTTGAACCCGTCTCACATGTCCAACCTGTGACAATCCGACTATTTACCAAGCCCCTCTTGTAGTAGGTTGGTGGTTCATCGTGTCCACCGATTTACAGTCAACTGTAACGTCAACCAGGGTCCCTACATCGCAGCGACGGACGTAAGTGTGAAGGCTGTTGTGCTGAGGATGGAAACATACAGCATCTCCCGAATACCTACCTGCCTCAACCGTGTATAAGTCCTCCGTGCAACCGCCTCAAGAATTTTCGGCCCTATCCGCCTTCTCATGTCACCGATATATGCATTCCTTGGGACCTACCCAGCTCTTAAGCAGACCGTTTTTCCTGTATTTCCACCCTGCTCAGCATCTTGACAAGCCCGGGCTGGGGTTGGCGACAGCTAGAGGCAACGAGTATATGGTCCGATAGACTGCTAGAGCTCCCAGCGTGAACCGAGCATGACATTGAAAGTGCCTTGAGAGTCCAGGAAGCGGTCAAGTGAGTAGAAAGAATTACATTCCTCTTCAGAAAAATCCGAGAAAGTGGGAGGGGGTGCTGAACGAGGACTCGTGCTAGTTTTACTTCCTCCCCCGCCATGGTTACCAAGTGTCTTGCAGATATTTCCAGATTGTGGTGAATTATCTCTCACAAAACTTCAACATTGGAATCTCTTGGGACGGCTGGCTATCGGGTTGGACCAGAGGCTTTGCCTTGTACGCCATACGAGACCACATAGCCTGGAAAGTTACTCGCAACATATGTTCCGATATCCCACGTCCCCCTAGGTCTATCTTGCAAGCCGAGGGGGGAGTAGGTAACTATGTTCCATCTGCTGTTTTCTTGGCCATCATATCTCATCAAAAGAAATGGAGCTTGATGTTCCCGCCTCCCTGGTTGAATAGGCTTTGCCCCGAGCGAGATAGCTCGGGAGGGACTAACTTGTGCAGCAATGTGCGTGAATAGTTGGGTTGAAAGTCGACCCCATATCATATGAAACAAGTTTGGACTTCCGGCTGGCCCGGCATGGTCCAATCACGGCACCACATATGGTTGCAGCGCCGGGGCCGACGGGTTTTAAGGCAAGTCAGTGTTGGGGCTGTGTATGAGCGTATTTGGAAAGCAGCTGCCTATGTCATGGGTGGTGGTGGTGGTGGTGGTGATGTGCAGGAGGGTGATGTCAGTTCGTCGTGACGGGCACGGGTTTGAAGTGACAAGTGGAATGGGGGGGCTCTGGACCCTGGACAGGGACGATAAGTGGCATCATCATGGTAACTCAGGTCATTGGGAAACTGCAATCCATGTTGCCAAAAATATGTCTCAAGTTCAAGTTCAATAGGGTAACTATCTTGGCATTCCAACTCTTGATAGCCGTTCAATGTCGCAGGCCAGTTCACTCGGCATCTCCACCGCTTCCCCAGTCTTCCCCGGATCGACAGGGCCGAGTACGGATACGCGACTGCAGCGATGTCCCCGGGACATCTTCCAGAGCCCGTGCGCGGACCTCGGAACAGCGGGAAACAATCGTGCGGACTCTGTGGAGATTGGAGGGCTTCGAGGCTCTGTCAGCCAAGGAGCACGAATCACAGGGCACTGCGACGCTGACGGGCATGGAGAAGGCATAGAGGCCGAGCTGGTGGGGGTCGTCAGGCGCGTCGTCGGCCCCAGCTCGGCCTGTTTGCAGCACTGAGGAGAGGGAGGCGTAGAAACGGTTCCACGGGATGCACTATGGCGGAGGAGGAGCTGCGCGAGAACAGCGATAGGTGGGGTGGGGAGGAGGAACAGGGACGTCGGCGGGCGGGAATTGGTGGGTGTATCACTGCGGTGCGCCCGTTAGCCGTTGGGCAATGCGACGCTACCTTAAATTTCGGTGGGCAAACTGCTGATGCTCGGGGGACGGTCCCAAGGGTTGGCATGATTTTAGGTCGTTGGGCGTTTGTTTCCTCGACTCGGAGCCGAGACGGAATGCAGTGTAGAAGGAGACTCGAGGAGGGGGGACAGGTCATCGACTGATATTCAGCCCGAGATGACGGCTTCTCGATGGAGAAGCCGGGGCCGAGCTGGAGATGGCGGGGGAGTTCGCAGTGATTGCAACGCCCGGGCATGGCCGCGGTGAGGTGCTGTAGGTACTGAAGGTTGGTGGGGGGGGGTCGCCCCGGGAGCCTCCCACAAAAGCCTTCTTCCAGTCCCTGCGCCTTCATCCCGCTTGCGTTCCACCCGGTGACCCAACCATCTTTCCACACTGTCTTGTCCCCTCACCCGCCTGTCCCGCACCCCGACGTCGTGCCTGCGACGACCGACCTGACGACGCAATCGCCATCGCCATCGCCATCTCCAGAACCGCCAATCTGTTCGAGCCACCACCTTCCCGCCCGCCAGGCCTGCGCCAAAACACCACAGCACGACCACGCAGGAGATACCGGCGGAGGCACGGCGCGCGCGGGCCCAGGCAGGAGCAGCTCCAACCCGCCGCCGCTAGAGAAAATGCTCGCGCTGCTCCGATTGTCGCCAACCCCGACATCCTCCTTCGACTGCTCCTGTTCGTCGTCCGTTGGCCCCTTCGATCTCGCTCTCGCTGCCGTCACCGACGAGGCAGCTCTGCGCTCCGCGCTCACGCCCACACTCCCTCTTCCCCACGTCCATGTCCGCCGGGCCACCGCTGCCAGTTGCCCACCACTCGTCGCCGCCCCAAGAGGGCACGATGTCCTTCGTCATGGCGAGTGCTACCCATCGCGACGCCAACCATGACTCTGCCGACGACTCCGACCAGTTTATTAAGGAGGACGACGATTCCAGTCCCTCCCCGGAGAGCGACAAGCCCCGGATCCTACATCATCGACCGCCCTCCATGTTCCAGTCCGCCGCCGCACGCAAGAGAGCAGCCGCCAAGTCAAACATGTTGGCCTCGTCCAGAGCGTCTTCCTCAACAGGCCCCGGGTCGCCTTCTTCTACCCTCATCATACCGCGCCGGGCTGAGGACTGGGAGCCCTGGAAATCCGTCATTCGCGACCTCTATATTACACAGAACGTAATACTGAAAGATGTTATGGCCATCATGGAGGAGAAACACAACCTTAGGGCAACGTGAGTGAAACCCTTTCTTTCCCGGTCCTGTCGCTGGCTTGTTGGTTTTGACTCCTGCAAGGCCCAAAATGTACAAAAACCAGCTGGCGCGCTGGCGTTTCTTCAAGTACGCCATCAAGCCACGGCCACGAGGCAAGGCCGAGCGGGAAGCCGCCGCGGCTGAGGCTGCAGCAGCCGGGGACGACATGTCGCTCGTCACCAGCAGCTCTCGAAGCCCCTCCCAGTCCACCGACGGGCTCATATCCCCCCTCTTCCACGAGAGCAGGCAGACTCGGTCTGTCCAGATCGGGCTCACGGCCGTCCGCGACTTTCTAAATCGCCTCATCCGAGTCGACCCGACCGCCAAGCAAGACATGGTGGTCGTCGGCTACCAAGATCCGTGTTTCCGCTTCTTCACGGCGTCCATGGAACTCTTCGGCCAAGGGGAGAACAACGAGGGCGGCCTCTTTTTGCGGCGCGCCTTCATCCAGATCGAGAGCCTCGTGTCCAACATGACGGTCAAAGGCTTCTCGGACGTGTGCTTCACCATCCCGCACCTCCTCATCGAGTGCGACCGGCTCGACATACTCGCCGTCTACCTCCGCTACCTGTCGGAGCTCGCCCTCCGCGCCAACAACCAGCCCGTGCGCGAGGTCGCCGCCTCCCTCACCGACCTCCTCGACGACGCCGACGCCATGATACGCTTCGTCATGACGCTCACCAAGGCCAACTCGGACACCATCGCCGCCCACACCGACGCCAAGTCCCTCGAGCGCACCCGCAAGTGGGCTTACAACCAGTACGTCGCCTGCCAGCGCACCAGCATGCGCGGCACCACGGCCGGCGAGGGCCGCCACAACCACCGCATGCTCCGCGTCGAGTCCCAGTCGGTCTACTGGGCGCAACACGTCGTCATGGCGTCCCCCGAGTCTGACGCGCTCGCCGAGCTGTGGATGCGCCGCGCCTTCCCCGACGACTTTGCCCCGCGCACCGAGGCCCTGCTCGCCATGGTGCGGGACCTCGGCGCCAAGGGGCTCCTTCCGCCCCCCTACGACCGCATGATGGAGTGTCTGTACATTGGCTGGCTGAGCGACTACTACGAGACGGTGGAGGACTGGCCCAAGGTCTTTGAGTGGGTTCGACGCGGGCTTGACGTCTCGGCCGGCGAGCAGTACCAGGTCTGGTCAATCCATATCGAGGGGCTGATGCGCAAGCACGGGTCATCCGCCGAGGCCGACGAGCTGAGGAGTCGACGGCTGAGTCATGAGTTTCTGGAGGAGGTGAGACAGCAGGTGGAGAATATGACGCTGTCGTTGGATGGGAAGTAAGGGTGAGCATCTGGGAAGCGTGTGTACGAAAGCGAGGTGTACATCATCATCATCATCATCATCATCATCCCCTCTGCCTTTTTTGCCTATCTTTTTTTTTTGTTGGTTGGCTTTGAGAGGGAGGGGAGGCAGCATATGTGGGACATTGCTCGCGGTACGATATATCCTCGGGCTTGACAGACAACCAGCCCAAGGCACGGCGACGGAGTTGGGGAGACATAGGTATGGGATAGGATACTGCCCTGTAGGGCAAATGGGTTTTGCTTTCAGGCAAGAAGAAGAATGGACGAAAGGGATCAGGGAAGGAGGCTGGGTACATGGGATAGTCACGGCGCGCGCGCCGTGACATAGCGATGATTTGTAAATTTACATGACAACAGCGGTGGGGTTGTTGGACGTTACTCTCTTTCTATTGTCTCTCGAAAGATGCAGTGACGCTCTTCAATGCTCTGACAGGCAAGGCGCTGGACAAAGGTCCCAAATACCACCGAGCCCTCGCGGTTGAAGGTTGCGAGTTAAAAAGTAGAATTGGGTCTTTTTCTATCTCGCAACCCCCAAGGCAGCGAGGTAATACCCCTCGCCATACCACCCCTCGATGCGCAACGCCCCGTCGACGATACACGCGAACCACCATCCGTCGCGCTGCCCCAACCGCTCACTGGCATGTGACATGGTTCGCCCGACAATACCTGTCCCCTGGATGCGTTTGTATAGTAGTGTATGTAAAATACAGGTGTTATAAATCCATTTTTATCCCAACCGTCAAACGCCCAGTCCCAAAACATGCTGCACCTCCTTCTAAAGCGGCTACCTCTTCCTGGTGTCCTTGCCCCTCCTCCGACTCCTCTTCTTGTCCCTCGGCAGCTCCAACGGCGTGTTCTCTAGCGCCTTTACCATGAACCCCAGCATAAACTCATCAATGTTGCGGATCCGCCCGCCCCACGCGTTGCACTCGACCTCGTCGACCTCCTCCGCCGCCGTAGCCGCCACGGGATCCGCAAGGTCATCTACCGACTCGGAAAAGATGCCCAGCCCCGACGACTTGCCCACGGCGGCGGCGGCGGCGGCGCTGGGCGGCGGCTCCGTGCCCTCCCTCGGCGTCCCCTGCCGCACGCTGGACACGCCCGACCCAGACGCCGACGGCTGCTGCTCGAGGAAGTCGGCGTCGTCCTGCTGGATCTCCTTCTCGGCGAGGCGGGCGGCGGCGACGTCTTCCTTGTCCTCGGCCTGCTCGAGGACGCGGCCGGCGTTGCGGGTGCCCGAGCTCTCGACGCCGCCGAGGACCCTATCCATGGCGGCGTTGGCGACCACATCGTTCTCGTTGGCCGAGACCTCGCCGCTGTTGTTGATGACGTCGCGCACCGAGATCTTGGCAAAGTAGTCGGTCGTGAACTCGCCCTCCTGGATCACCACGTCGTCGAGCATCTGCTTCTGGCTGGCCTTGCGCAGGATGTTGGCCTCGATCGTGTGCTCGCTGACGAGGCGGTAGATGTGCACGTCGCGCGTCTGGCCGATGCGGTGGCACCGGTCCTGGCACTGCTTGTCCATGGCGGGGTTCCAGTCCTGGTCGTAGAAGATGACCGTGTCGGCGCCCGTGAGGTTGATGCCGAGGCCGCCCGAGCGCGTCGAGAGGATGAAGCAGAGGATGCGCGTGTCGACGTTGAAGCGGTCCGTGAGGATCTGCCGCTGCTCAACCTTGGTGGAGCCGTCGAGGCGGAGGTATTTGTGCCCGTGGATGTTGAGGAAGAGCTCGAGGATGTCGAGAACCTTGGTCATCTGGGTGAAGATCAAGGCTCGATGGCCCCCAGCCTGGAGCTTGCGAAGCAGTTTGTCGAGAGCCTGGAGTTTTCCGCAGTCGTATTGGAGCAGCCGCTTGTCGGGGAACTGGATCGACAGGCGCATGCGCGCCTCGTGCCAGGGGTCTTGTGGCGGCTCCTTGGGCATATATGGCGCGTGGCGAACTGGCGCCGACAGTCTCAAGTCGGTTTCTTGGAAGGCCTCCACACCCCGCTCGCCGAGAACAAATCTATGTATGTCACCGGTAACGACGGCGGGAGTGACACAAGCAAACTTGGTGATGGTCGTCTCCATCGACGCGGCCCGCTGGGGAAGGGTTTGGATAGCGCTGTGCAGGAGGAAGGAATCTTCCTCAAACCAGCTCATGATTTTAGCTGGAACCTTGGGCCGCTGCTTGAACGGTCGACGATGCGTGTCGAGCGTTAAGAGATTGACAAGACGCTTCCCGTAGAGGGGCCGCTGTTGCCTTCGCAAGGCATTGAGGTACACGCAGTGTTGCAGCTCTTCGAAGCGACCCCATCGTCCAGCACTTTCCAGATAGACGATGTTCGACTTGACCGTCGCGGGGTCGAGCGTGGCGTACGCGTTGTTTGCTCTGACTTTCTGAGCTTCTCTGAGGTCAAGGAGGGTCCTGGGCGAGCTGAGTTGAACGATGCGGTCCGTGTGTATAGTCGACAACCCCTCGTAAGAGGCTGGCACCATGTTGAGAAAGCGCAGGCTGACGGTGCTCATGGGTTTCACCGCCAGCAATTTCCTTCTAACCATGGCCTCGTCGAGTGCGAAGTCGGCCGGGACAGAGCGATGCATGCGAAACGAAGTCATGATGGGCCGGTCGACGAAGAGGTCGGGGTGGTTGCAGACCTTTCGCAGCTGCATCAGGCAGTTGATGATGGACATGTAGTTGCCCGAGGACAGGGTCTGTCGGGTATCTGCCCGAGAGAGAAAGCCATCGTACAATTCGCGCTGGCGTTTGGAAAGCCTGCAGAACTCGACGTGTTCGTACTTGGCAGGCATCTGCTTCTCGACGTCTGCCTTCAGTCGTCGCAGGAGGTAGGGTCGGAGAACCTTGTGGAGTTTGGAGATGATGGCTCGTGCCTCATCATCCAGCTGCTCCCGTCCACTTTCGAGAATTTGCGATTCTGGCCTGGCAAACCAGTTGTGGAATTCGGTGAGATCGACGAATCCGCCTTCGCCATTTTCGGGAGGAGCGAGGAAGTAGAGAAGCGACCACAGCTCAGTGAGATTGTTCTGTAGCGGTGTTCCCGTCAAAAGAAGACGGGAATGTGTGTTGAACCCAAGCAGGGTTTGCCACCTCTGTGACTTGAAGTTCTTGATGTTGTGGGCTTCGTCGAGGATCATGTAATGCCAGCGCCTCCGCCGAAACACTTGCTGGTCCTGAAGAACCATTTGATAGGAAGTGATGCAGACGTTCCACACATCATCGTTTGTCCAGCCCTGGCGCTTTCTCTTGCGCTCTTCCTGGTTGCCGTAGTAAGTGAGAATCTTGAAGCCAGGACACCACTTTTTGAACTCCATTTCCCAGTTGAGCATGACACTGGTTGGCACGATGACGAGATGCGGCCCCCAGACTTCATGGTGGCACGCGAGGTGGGCAAGAAGGGCGATGGTCTGAATCGTTTTACCCAAGCCCATCTCGTCTGCCAGAATTCCATTGGTGTTGTTTGCATAGAGGGCAGCAAGCCAATCCAGGCCGAGGTGCTGATACTCGCGGAGGGTGCCTCGCAGAAGGAAGGGAATTTCCGTCTTCGGGACTGCCGGCAGCGGCGAAGTCGACCTGCTGTCCGTTTTTGACACATTGAGAAGTGACTGGGAGGCTGGTGTTTCTGCCTCGTCGACTTTTGCGTCGTCCAAGCTTGCGGAAGAGTGGTGGTCGGAGAGGGTAGGGCCATCAACAATCCGGTCGGCTTCTTGGGCTTCTTCTTCTCCGTGGGGAACGATGGAAGGGGGTGCCGAAATCTCGACCACAGGAGCAGCTTCGAGGCCGGGCTGCTCTGTCATGGTGGAATCCACCATGTCGACATCCTCTGCTACCCCATTCGCTCGGTCGGTGGGCGCAAGCGGCGTGGCCAGCTCAGGACTTGAAATGGGAGCAGGCTTCGCATCTGCAGAGGCGGAGGGTTGCGTGGACGCGAGTGGACCACTGGGTGGACTTATAGGCGATTTCTCTGCATCGTGATTCCCGTTGGTCAGGCAAACTCCATTGACGTCGGCGAGTTCAAGAACCTCCGTTAACGACGGAGGCGTCAACCCAGTTTGCCCATCCCAGACTTTGCCATGGCTCAGTTGTTCCGGCTCGCTGGGCCCGGCGGGAGTGTCGGGCTCAACCATTTCGACATCCTCCTGCTCCGTCGCGTCAACTTCGACCACTTCGGAGTTTAGCTTCTGGAGCTCCGACTTTTTGAAGAAAAGCCCGAGAAGCCCGCCAGGCTCACCGTCGGACTCTTCAGCGTCGCCATCTGACCCGCTGTCCGCTTCGTCGTGGGTAGATTCATCTTCGGTAGACCCGAGATCATCATCCATGTCGACCGATTCGTCGCTCGTCTCGTCGTCACTCTCAGCTCCCACGGCAGCCCCAGAGTCGCTAGTGGCCTTTTCCGCTCCGTCATTGGGCTTTTCTAGAGAGGGTAGGTTGGCATATTTCTCCATCAACTGCTCTTGGGTGAGGCCTTCGTCCGAGACGACGGATCCCTTGTCTTCGTCGTCTTCGTCGGAGGACATGTTGCTCTCATCCTCCGCAGAGGCATTGTCGACGACGTGCTCGAGGTCATCTTCCGACCCCTCATCACCGTCCAAGTCGGAGTCCATGTCGTCCTCATCCTCTTCCATCGAGTCTGTCAAATCGTCCTCGGTGTCCTGTCGCGTTTGCCTAGCCTGTAGCTTCTGCTCCGACAGGTTCACCGCCTGGTTCAAGGCGGCCTTGACCCGACGTTGTTCCTCCGCTTCCCACTCTGCTAAGCGCCGCCTGTTGATTTCCGCCTTGATGTTCTCCCAAGTCCCCGCTATCGCCTTGTTGACCTGGCGCCACCTCGCCCTGCTCTTCTCCAGCTCCTCGAGCTCCAGTTCTTCGGCTGTTTTCGGCTGAGGGTTCCGTCGTCTCCATTCGGCTTGGCAAGCGATGACAAGTCTCTTAGCATGTGCGCGGTGTCGCTGCTGTTCCAACAACATGCGCCTTCGGAGGTCGGCCATGGCGGAGTTGAGGTGGTCTTGGTGGGCCCACTGCCGTAGGGGCTCCTCCTCGGCTTCGGGTTCGAAGATGGAGCATCGGTCCATGGCCAAAAGGCCGCCGGGTTGGACTTCCTGCTCCACGCGCAGGATCACCTGGGCATCGTGCCTCGCCATCTCGTCCGTGTACCGCGGGCCATCTTCAGCGAGCAAGAGACCGCCTTGTTCGACTGGAATGTCCCCGGCTCGCTCAAAGTACTCCTCGAATGTAGGCCCGAGCTTGGGACGGATGTTTGCTTGGTCGCGATGGACGAGGGGTAGGACGGTAAGGGGGGGTCTCGTTCGGAGCTTGATGCGAGGCGTCGTTCGTGTGCCATTGGGCGAGGTGGCTTCCTCTTCTGTGTGGTTGTCCCGAACCTGACGCGAGGAGCGACGCGTGCCGACGGCAGGCTTTGCGGGGGTGGAGGGGCGCTTTGGCGAAGCACTTCGTCGACGACCTTTTGTGCTAGGTTTCGCATCAGGGCCAGATTTCCGGGGATGGGCTTTTGGTGCGGGAGACTTTGCAGGCGCCTGTTTTCCTGGTGGTGCAGCTTTCTTGGAGCCGGAGACCGAGGTGCCAGGCGCGAGAGCTTGGACGCCGTTGGCAGTCGCATGTTTTCTGTTCGTTGGTGGGCTGGTCTGCTGCCCGGAACGAGGTTTGCGGGCCGTCCTCTTGTCACCACTGTGCAGCTCTAGGGGTGCGAGATTGATGCGACCAGATTTTCTGCGCCCATCCTCGGCGACAAATGTCGAGGGTCCCTCGGCCTCGATCTTTTTCCACGGCGGGGACTCGGCCTTTGATCGACGCATCGAGTCAACGGGCGTGACATCGCGAACTCGACGCCTCTTTGCAGGCGGTCCGTCGTCCACCGTATCGGAGTCGTGGGCATGGCCGTTGGTTCCGTTGGTGCCATTCGGATCATGAGCGCTCGGGGAGCCCCGGGGACCGGCGGGTTCAGGCGTGAGCTCGAAGTCGCTGAGGCTGATGGGAGAGAGGGAGCCATCGCTGTCGGAGGCATCGAAGAGACGGGGCGGGCGAGGTTCGATGGGTTCGACGTGGTGGGCGGCGGGGAAGGCACCGTTGCTGGTCGTGGCAGTCGTATCGTCGGCGTGTGTTGGGTCGGGCTGGAGAGGCGACGCGATCTCCGTCATAGCTTCGGGGGACAGGGAGAGGCGCAAGGGACCGAGATCTCGACGAAGCGGGCATTTGACAGAATGAAAATAGGGTCACGAGAACTGCAGAAGTCTAAAGAATAGGCCTGCAAAGTCTCAACATGCTCAGCCTTCTGGGGGGTGGACTACGGCGTGATTTGTTGCGAAATCGCCCGTCATCAGCAAAACTTGACAACCGACAAAAAAAATCCGACCGCGCCAGCCTGGAGGCGAATGCCGCAGGCCAAGCACCGCGCATCCGTGGCTGCCTGAGGCCCATACATTGGACGAGAAAGCAGCCGGGCATTCTCCGGCAACTGGTCTCTGCCAATCAGCAGCTGCCCACAGCTTCAGGGGTCGCAGCTCCCGGCTCCACCACAACCTCGACCGGCGAACCTCAATCCACGCTCGTCATCAGCGACCTCATTGCCCACACCCCCCTGCCCTACAATTCGACTGCATTGCGGCGCCCACTTCCGCAGAGTACGTGCCAATTGAATACACCATCTCTGGAAGTCCCTGCTCACCACGGTGCTTCAGATGCTGTCCCGTCGGATTGTGAGGGCGACGCCCTTTGGCCTCCGCGCTGCGCGAGCCCTCCCCCTCACCCAACGCCGAACCTTCCTCCCCGAGGAGATGGCCGGCAAGAAAGTCACTGAGCAGCATTATCCCTCTTCGGATTACCCGTCCCTTACCGCGGCCGAGGACCCCGAGATGGTATGTGGAAGGAGATAGGCGGCGGCTAGATGAAAGGACTGCGCGCTGACTATCTCGTGCAGAACGGCGGTTATGTCAACCCTCCCCGGATCAAGCGGCAATTCCGCGACCCCCATGCCGACTGGTGGGACAAGCAAGAGCGCAGGAACTTTGGCGAGCCGGTGCACGAGGACCACGACATTCTCGGCATGTTCAGTCCATACGAATACACCTGGACTACGCCTGGAAAGGGGTTGATGCAGATTGGAGCCTTCATCGTGGCCTTTCTCGGCGTGCTCTCTGTGGTTAAGATGACATACCCGGACAAGGTGTCGTACCCTCGCGAGTTCGAGGGCGGTCTCCTGAATGAGCTGGGAGGGGTTGGTGCTCTGAGGGTAAGTCCGCCGGCGGCTGGTGGTGGGCAGGTTGGAGATGGAAATGCTAACGACCTGCGTAGGCCCGCCAATCTGGCGACCCCGATCCGTAAGCTTGGGTTTTGGAGAGGCTTGTACATATTTCTTATGTTGACTGAGCAGGATGAAATGCATGATTCAGCAAGACTGGCAAGATAGGGGCATATCTATGTGGTCTCAGTGACATTTGTTGATCAGTCCGTATTTAAGAGCCCGAAAGCCCATGTCGTCCCAACATCTTCTGCATTTTTTTCCCAGAATGGACGTAGGATTGGTTGGTGGAAGAAGCCGTCCGACTAACGCGATTGCCTCCGCCATCAGTTAACGCTCTGGATGGACATCTAGCTGTCAACTGGACGGGTAATCCTATCGGCCGATTTCAGGGGCACCTTCCCATCTTGCCTTGTGCAAACGGCCAGATTAAGCTGACTCCCCACCACTTCTAGCTTCTCGTCTTTGGTTATCAGTCGGCGGTTCAAACAAGTGGGGAGCTGGTACTTGTGACCTAGCAGTATCGACGACATATTGGATGCTGATAGGCTACCATGCCAAGTGTTCAGGAAAGAAGCCCCAGCTGAGAATCATACTTGTAAAGAGCAACGTCAAAGGTGGTCAGGGACCGAGGGAAGAACTGGCCCCTCCTCGACAAGTCCGCTCGTCCATTGTTGACCACGCGTCAGGTTCCACGCCAATGCCTCCCCGTTCTCGATTCCCCAACCCCGCCCCATCAGCTGGCTGATCGCGTCTTACTTTTGGTTTACTCTCATGGTCTTGGTCTTTGGTGATCTACTTCTCCTCCTCGTCCCCTTTTTCTAGCATCGCCTCCTTCGAGACTCACGCCGCACGAAGAGGTGCTCCTTGCCCCCGCCCTCTCCCGCCCCCCACCCCAGAAGCCATCTTCGCCATGCGGTACGAGGACTGGGATGTCATCCTCTTCCCTGTCGGGAGGGACTGCAAGACACCCTTCAAGGAGTTCAAGGTCGCCTGCCATGTCGTGCCTGACATCGAGTTCTCGTACATCCACGGGGTCACGTCCATGCCCAACATGACATGCTTCGTGCCCAGCTTCCCCGCTGGAACCTTCTTCCAGATATCAGTTCACAATTGGTCTATTCCCAACATCAGCCAGATCGCCCAGAGCTACAGCGAGCACACAGATGATCTCAAGTTCGAAGTCCGGGTTCTTATCGATGGTTGCCTGGCCGTGTATGTCGCTTTAGACATCGAAGTCTACCTCCTCGCTGACCCTCGCTGACATGTGGTAGGACGACCACATTCGACAGAGGGTTTTACGGGCCACATCTGATCAACACAACCTTGGGTAAGTTTACCGATGGTCCTCGCTCTCTTGATGCCCTGCTGATACTCCCCTGTAGCGTTTACGAAGAATGGCGAACTCGGCCGGCTCAGGTTCCCCCACTTCCACAACGAGCTTCTCTTCCAGGACCATTGGAACCCTGGCGACGACATTGGCCGGATCAAGGTCGTCATCAGCGAGGGGTTTCCACGAGACTCCCAGTCAGTTCCTTTCGAGAGAGTCAAGAATGTGGTAGCATTCTCGTTTCAGCATGCCCCTCTGGGTAGAGCTCCCTGCATGGAACGGTTGAGATGAAGAGCTAACGAAACCCCCAGCGATTCTAGAGAGCAACGGAATCGCGTGGCCCAACCAAACCATGTGGCGACGACCCGCGCTGGCCCCAGTCCTACCCGCACCGACCTATCGTCCAAATGAAGGCGCCTCGTCGCATACACATTCACCGCGAAGGAAACCGAACACAAAGGGCATCAAGGGACATGCAACGCCGATCTCCTATACGGCAGGAAGCGCCTACCAGACGAAGATAGTTCCAAGCATCCATGGGCAGCCATTCCCCATGCCGTACATGACCCGCGCAATTCCTGCGGCGAGCTCGTCACTCCCGTTGCAAGACCCCTCGGTAGACCCAGCCACCTACTTGCAGTGGATCAGCCAATTCCCGGCTGGGCAACCGAGCGAAGAAGAGCGTGAGTGCGGCAAGGCATGCTGCAAGAAAGACCCGCCAAACTACTTTGCGAACTTTGGAGAACTCGAACAGACGTTCTGGACGAACCCCACAACCAACCGGAGGATGAAGCTGTCAAGCGATGAAGTCATGACAGACTACATCCCCCCTAGCCCCAACGCCATGCATGTCTCCGGGCCGAGTCTCGAGGACAATCCCATGAGCCTTAGAGTACCGACGAACTTACCATCAGATGGCTCGGATGAGGCCCTCCAGGCAGTCCCTTTTTCGTTTTCTTCTTCTTTTCCCATCTGTTCTCAGATGGCTACGCCCCTGGCACACTCACTCCTCAACCAGCCTGTGTCTCTTCCCTTTCAGGCACACAACATTCCTTTGCCCTCGTCAGAGGTCAAGTCTCGGAAGGAAAACCGGCAGTTCAGCCTGCAAGGGCCATCCCATGTGACTTCGACGCAGTCAACGCCGAACCTGTCAAACGATACGCGAAAGTTTTCACAGCCTCTGCTGGGTGCGATGAGCCACCTGGGAAACACCAAGCTGTCGTCTGTCTCAACCTTGCCTTCTAGCCTGGGTTCCCATGCCCATTCTGGGAGCCCCCAACAATTCTTCCCTGGCAATTCGGACACCCCGACGACTGGAGACTTTGGCTCAGGCTTCACCAATCGAGCTACTGCGGTGCACGAACCGTCTTGCTCGCCCAGCAAGGTCATTGATGGCATTATGGGGCTAGACGGAGACGGCAGCCCTGCCACAACTGGGAGCAACCAGCATGGTCATTCTGCGATCTCGGCGATGAAGAGAAAATTCATGACGCCGGTCTTGACGGGGACTATCAACGAGGAAGATGAACCGAGGAAAGTGAGCTCGACGCAGCCGCGGCCATCGATTCTCGGGGGTGAATTCAGGATTGCGACTTGAAGTTGAGATGGAGGGCAGAACACACACAGTAAGACAGACGGCAAAAGGGGTCATGTTATTATCCGGAGCAAGATTACGAATGGGTTTATGCACTATGATGAGTTCTCCTCTGGGGCTCCTGCTGTGCTTGTCCAAGGTGTTTGGTCGAGGAAGAGAGTAAACAGCTGCAATTGCATAACGCCTGGGAGGAGACAGTCCCTCTTTATGTGGCTCGGAGCTTCATTTCTTATGCATAGGGGCATAGGCATACCCAGGACCCTGTTATTCTTAGTGTTTCAATAAATTATCGTCTTTCCTTCTTTAGGTTTGCTTCCTGTTCGCGAAGGGGGATGCTGTGGGTCCTCGCGCCCGCGGACTCCGCGGCGCGGAGCCGATTTTGACAAGGGCCCCCGGACGAGTCCGGACGGATTCCGCGGCCCCGGTAGAAGACGATTCGCGCTGGAGGGGTGGGGACTCGGGAGGGCTGCCGAACGCGCGGAGAAACTGGGTCCTCCCCTCCTCCCCTCCTGACAGGATGACGAGATGCTTGCTTGGACGCTGTGGAAATCTTAAGAGGCACCAAATACAGGTGCCGTTGAATGGGACCCGTCGGCCCAGACCGAGTACGTATTTACTTCGCACAGATTGGAAGCGGTGTGACTAGCAATTGAACCAGGAAAGAGTTGGGCACCAGTCGCATTTTCTTGCACTGCTGCCTGAGTTGGTGGGCTCAGTGCGAAGTGAGCCTTTAAAAAAATGTCTCCGGGACTCCCCGACCGAGTTGTCATCGGGCTCGGAAGAAGAGACCGTACCGGCCGGCAAGGCCAGATTAAAGTACGTATGTACGGATTGCTGGTTTGGGGGAGTGAGGGCGACGCGTCAGCTTTGGCGTCTTTTTGTTCAGGTGGTTTTGGTGTTGTGGTTCCATTTGCATGATGAATGTAGGGGTGGTGTAAAAGTCGACGTTCAGTGGGATATCAAACACACGCCAGGGAGTCAGCAGCGGGAGGCAATGGCTGTAAACTGCGATGCATAATGGAATAGGTGGGTGGTACCGTACAACCTGCCTGTGAGCTGGCCTGGCTCTGAATCATGATGAGACCATATTTTAGGGGTTCCGAGTTGGCATCATGATGCTCAACCATTGCTGGGAAGGGGGAAAGATCCTGGACGCCAAACGGGAATGGAGACTGGGCGTTTGTCAACCGGCGAATATGTTACGGAAGGGCGTTGAGGTTGGAAAGTTCAAAGTTCCACTGCCATCGCAACCTGCCTGGAAAATGAGTCACGTACTTACGGGGGTAAGCATTTGGGTTGGGGTTTCTCGGACTCTCTGGCTCATGAGGGGAGAAGCGCCATCGAAGTGGCCGCCACTGACGAACGCCCGCACAATGAAGCATTGCCGAATCACCTTCCCCAGATGTCGCCATCCCGTCTTCCGCCGCACAGATTCCAAGACACACTCACACCCTCGGATCGTAATTCGTCCGAGCCCGCTTCTGCACGCGATTGAGGCGATGCACCGCGGGTTTGTTCGATAGCGATGCCTTTGCGCAACCCGGATCGATCGTCGTCGTCACTTGACTTTTTGATCTTTTCCATTCCCTTCTGGCTCCGTTTCTGCCCGTTTGCCTAGACTGGGGAGAGCAATCTGGCCAGTCCCGCCAAGATGGCCGATGTCACGATGCGACAGGAGGCTCCCGTCGCGTGTCCAGGGCGAACTCCAGCTGCCGGGATCCGGGTCGCTGGCATGTCGCACAAGGGCGTGGCTGCCTTCGGCTTGAGGAACCCCCTCGAGATCAAAATACGCTACCGCGAGGGTATGACGAGAACTTTATATGCTTGAGAAAGCCCGATATGACTTGCGAGTTCACGTCTCGTCAAGGTCAGCCCCATCAAGGGTCAACCCACTAGAAATCATGTCGAGAATCGCCAAGTCAGACGCCGCGAAGTGAGCTAGATTTGAGCACGGTTGCGAAGTCATGTCATTGGACCTTGGCCCAAATCACACAAAGCCACACTGCGGGCCCCGGGCCGTAGGATTCGGAGACTTACGGGGACGGCGCACTGACAGGAGCAAACAGCGGCGACGAGCTGGACACCCTCCTGGCTCCAGGGCTTTCACAGTGCCGATGGGCGACTGGACCGCCTGGACAAATGCGGTCAAAGGCCGCGCTTCCCTGCAGCAAAGTCCCCGGACAGCATTCGGGACGCGGAATGACAGAATGGACAGGGGGCCGCCACCACGATGTTGACCAAAGACGCGGCGAGTATTAAAGCCCCGGCCGCCGCGCCTGAATCCAAGCCGACGCTGGTCTTGTTTGGTTCAGAACAACAAAGGACGATATTGACTTCCGATCTCAAGGTCCTCCATACTGAAGCGGAGGTCTAGTCAGATCGTCGACACGCCGCCATAACCACCCCGGCCATCGAACGACGCCTCAAAACATGGACAACAAGCTCGCCGTGCCGGCCGCGTCGGCGCTCCCCGAGTCGGAAGCGGCAACGATCGCCGCCACAAGCATTGCCGGAGACGAAAAAGCATCTACTGCCGGCGAGCCCCCTTCCGATGCCGATGTCACAGCTTCGGTCCGCGTCCCCACCCCGACGGACACGGAGAAGCGCGCCGAGCTCGAACGACAAACGACGGCCGTGTCCAAGACAGGCCAGTCAATTGACCGGACGCGGACACGCGAAGATGGAACCGAATACCCCACCGGCATGAAGCTAGGCTTGATCATTCTCGCCTTGTGTCTGAGCATCTTCTTGATGGCCCTGGGTATGTCCCTTGTGTTCTGGTGGCTCTCTTCGGCTTGCTGACCCCATCTGCCCAGACAATTCCATCATTGCGACCGCCATCCCCAAGATCACCGAGGACTTTCAGAGTCTCCAAGACGTTGGCTGGTATGGAAGTGGTATGCGACGCCCATATCCGCCATTGGCTCTGGTCTCGACTGACGCCGCTTAGCATATCTTCTCACAACCGCCGCGCTTCAGCTGCTCTTTGGCAGAGTTTATACCTTCTTTTCGGTCAAGTGGGTGTACCTCGGCGCCATCGCCATCTTCGAGCTGGGCAGCTTGATCTGCGCCGTCGCCCAGAACAGCGTCACGCTGATCGTTGGTCGCGCCGTCGCCGGAGTCGGCTCGGCTGCCCTCTTCTCGGGCGCCTTGATCATCCTGGCCTACTCGGTGCCGCTGGAGAAGCGTCCCCTCTACAGCGGCGCCGTCGGCTCCATGTACGGCATTGCCTCTGTCTCCGGCCCTCTTTTAGGTGGCGTCTTCACCGATAAGGTGACGTGGCGCTGGTGCTTCTGGATCAACCTCCCCGTCGGCGCCATCACCATCATTGGCATCGCCATCTTCTTCCCCGACCCCAAGCGCGAGATCACCAACGACGACACCTGGCGGCAGCGCATCAACCGCTTCGACCCCTTTGGCACCGCCGTCTTCATGCCCGCCATCATCTGCCTCCTCCTCGCGCTGCAGTGGGGCGGCACCACGTACGCCTGGTCCAGCTGGCGCATCATCTTCCTCCTCGTCCTCTTTGGCGTGCTCATCGCCATCTTCCTCTTCATCCAGAGCAGACAGCAGGAATTTGCCACCGTCCCGCCTCGCATCTTCTTCAAGCGGTCGGTCTGGGCGTCCTCGTTCTTCAGCTTCTGCTTGGGCGCCGCGTTCCTCGGCTCCGTCTACTACCTCCCCATCTGGTTCCAGTCCGTCAAGGGCGCCTCGGCCGTCGAGTCGGGCATCATGAACCTGCCCATGCTCATCTCGGTCGTCGTCATGTCCGTGTTCGCGGGAGCGGCGGTGACGATCTGGGGATATTATACTCCCTTTATGCTCGTGTCCGTCGTCTTCACCACCATCGGCTACGGCCTCCTCACCACCTTCACCCCGTCTACGGCATCCCCCAAGTGGATCGGCTACCAGATCCTTGCCGGCGTCGGCATCGGCCTCGGCATGCAGCAGCCGCTCATGGCCGTGCAGACGGTTCTCGACATCAACGACGTGCCGACCGGCACGGCCATCGTCGTCTTTGCGCAAACGCTCGGCGGCGCGCTGTTCGTCTCGATCGCGCAAAACGTGTTTACCAACAAGCTCGTCGAGTACGTCGCGGAGTACGCGCCGGGGTTCGGGGACCCGCTGGCCATCCTGATGATCGGCGCAACGAGCGTGCAGAAGCTACCGCCGGGGGAGGTGCTGGAGGGGGTGACGCGCGCGTACAATGACAGCTTGACCAAGACGTTTGTGGTGTTTACGGCGTTGTCGGGGGTGGCGATTATCGGGGCGGCGTTTACCGAGTGGAAGAGTGTTAAGGGGAAGAAGGTAGAGATGATCGCTTAGGAGACGATGGCATAGGAAGGGGAGAAGGAGGAGGAGTGGAGCGTTGCATGGTACTACCCGGGCTGGCGTCATGGTTTGCTTTATGGGGTTTGGGGTAGTGAGAATTTGTAATCGTTGTATGTGGTTTTGTAGTAATCGTTGGGTTTGGGATCGGGATTATTGGGATAGAGGTGTACCGGAGACGAGAAAAAGGGGCTGGCTGTACGCTGAGCTGAGACGAGCGGAGGGGGAGCAGGGAGGGGATGGAGTTGTTGCAAGACAAATCTCACCTCATGTGCCAATGGCACAGTAGCAGCAAAACAGATGTCTGCCATGGAGGATCAAGCATGATGTCAAGGTAAAGGAAGTGACGTTAAGATTGAGTTGACTGTTGTGCGGGGTTCGTCCCTCGGGCATACGAGTACGAGATGCAGTGCCGAGATGCTTGGTTCGAAAAGACTTGGAAGGTTGGGGTCTGGCGGGGAGTGGAGGCCAAAGTGGCGATCTTGTATTTTGGGTCTTGGTGTGGCATCCCGGGCTTGGCTTGGAGCTTGAATGGACTCTGCGAGATACACTCCAGGTCATGGTTTGTTTGTTAGCGGGAGGCATTTGAGAAGGAGAGGGCAAAAACACGCCAAGGCAAGCATTATCAGAGCCAAGTTTAGGGGTCAAGGGATGCGTCCAAAACAAAACATTCTATCTTTACTGCTTGTTGGAATTGTGACGTTTGCTTGCCAACGCCGCACAGTAACTCTCAGTATTAAGGCCAGGCGAAGCAGAGGAGAGCCTCTGGAGAAGTAGACCCCTGTCCATCACACACACCCCCAACTCCCTGGCTCCTCCTCCCTCCCCACCCCATCCCAACTCGCCTCCCTCGGCCACGCACACACCACCCTCTGCCTCGCCACCCCGCTACTCGCATTCCACCTCTCTTTCCACGCCGTCGCCACCACGCCCTCCACCTTCCTCCCCGCCTCCACCCACTCCACCATCGCAAGAAGCACATCATGCTCCGCGTCCCTATACCCCGGCACGCTCCACTCCCCCACGCCCATCGCCGCCGCCTGCGTCGCGCCCCCCATGTTCCACGGCGCCGCCGTCCCCTCGGCGCACCCGCGACAGTGCTCCATCCCGGGGACCATCAGCATCGCGAACCACTCCGCGACAGCCTCCGCGTCGCCGCCGAACGCCTCGTCGACGACGCGCGCGCGCAGTAGCTCGGAGCCGCCGGGCGGGACGACGGCGTCGGCGAGGCCGTGGTAGAGGAGGAGCTTGCCGCCGCGCGCGGCGTACTCGGCGAGGGCGGAGACGTTGGCGGCGTTGGCGGCGCCGGGGTCGGCGGCGTCGGCGAGGGGGACGAGGGTGTCGTTGTAGTCCTGCCAGGGCCAGGAGGGGTCGGAGAGGAGGAAGCCGCGCTGGTAGGCGGTGCCGAGGGGGGAGGGGTCTGAGGGCCCGCCGAGGAGGGTGGACCACCCGACCTCGGAGGAGGGGAGGAAGCCGGGGTAGTAGAAGGTGGAGGGGTCGGTGGAGGGGGTGTAGGGGGCGTAGATGGCGGCGGCGGTGGTGATTTGCGAAGCGGTGAGGCAGGCGGTGGTGGGGATGGCGGGGCAGAGGAGGGGGGTGAGGTCGGGGGTGCAGAGGGAGGGGGACGAGATGATGTCGTCGGAGACGCCGTCGAGGGCGTCGCATTGGCTGAGGACGTGGGAGGCGATGAGGGGGAAGAGGGTGGGGGAGATGTAGGATGAGGAGGAGGCGGGCAGGTTGAGCATGCCGGTGCGGGTGATGAAGTTGTGGATGCGGGTTGTCCACCAGGCCGGGGCGCCGACGACGACGCCGTCGAAGGAGGCGGGGGAGTGCATAATCTCGCGGAGGCCTTGGCGGCCGCCGGTTGAGCAACCGCGGTAGTAGGAGAAGCAGATGGCGCGCGAGTAGTAGGCTTCGGTCAGGGCTTTCCCGAGTGTGACGGTGCCGTGCATGGCACGCCAGCCCCAGTCGGCTTGCCGTTCCGGGTTGTCGAAGGCCCAGCTGGTGTCTCCCACGGTGCTGTTGTGGCCGGTGTCGGTAGAGACGGAAGCCATACCAAAGTGCGGACCGGGAGCCCTGGGTACCGATGTTAGTACTCGACGCGGAGGAACGGTAGGTATGGTGAGGTATGTGTAGGGCGGCTTACATGTCAACCCAGTTGATGCCTCCAGCAAACCCGCCGTTGCCGACAGCCAGAAACCTCTCCTTCCATTGTTCGGCCGACGGCAGAAAAAGCCCGAACCGGAATACGCTGCTCGGAGATGTTGTTACGCGGACCGTCACGGCACACAGCGCTGGGAGTCCTGTCGGAATCCACGGGTATGCGTCGTTGATCGTCACGCCTTCGCCGTAGCTCCCGCCATCGGGAACACTGACGACATTTTCGATGGCGGCTTCGGGGGGTAGAAAGGGGGCGAAGGACGCGGCATCGCAGGGAAGCGGCGTCGCTTCGCGGGCTGCAAATCCTGCTCTTGGTATCCCCTGAGTCTGCGACGTGAAGAGGACAGCCGTGAGGCCGGCTGAGACTAAGATGAGCCGTGTCATCACGGCTCTCCTGCCCTACAGCAAAGAGGGAGGAGACTAAAATGAGACCATCCGGGGGTGGATGGTGAGAAAACAAGTTTGGGGCTGGTCATAGTCCGGCCGAAGCTGACAGCTCGGACGGGCGTAGATGGACGAGGTTCAAATTTGGTAAAAAGGGAGGGCACTTACTGACTGCAAAGGTTTTACTAGAAGATGGGGCAGTCTAAGAGTCATTGATGGCAAAGATGTAGGTTGCGGCTCGGAGCTAGCTTGATGGGTGGTAGAGATGGGCTCCGGTGAGGCCCATGACACCGCGGATGCCGGGCCCGGTGTCAAATGAGGCCGCGGTGTGAAGGACTAGTCTACGTCAATATGCTAGAAAGTCTTGACTGGCAAGGCGCAGACAGCTTCATGTGTGAGTGATAAAGAGTTGCATCGACCGACTCTGTAGACACCCCTGGAATCACCCCAGCCCGAGTTTACTCCCGGAACAATGTAGGGGGGAGCGGTAGGCCGGCCGCCTGTCCCATGCTAGGAGCACGTCTCAGGAATAAAAGCAGGGAATGGCTGCTCTGCATGGAACGCTGGCGTAGCTGGGATATCGGGGCGTTGCCGATCGCAGAAGGGCACCGACAAAGTGGATGTGGCATGCGGCTCTTCCTGCGGGACGGTGGGAGTGAGGCTACCGGCTAGGAACTCCGGATCGGAGGGGCCGGGCGGAGATGGACGGGGGGGGAACGCGTCCAGACCTCGGAGGCTCGATCCAAGACTGGACAGCATCTCCCATCGATCCTACGATACTCTCGCGCCTACGGTGTGAAGAGGACAAAATTTAAATCGGATATATTTGAGCGGCCAAAACCACGCTCTTGATCGCTGGGACGGTGTGGTGGTTGTGTCAGTCCCCGCTGGCTATGGACTGTTGGTGGGTGAATGAAAAGGAGAAGAGGGCAACGGATGCCTGCAACATTTTGCGTGTGGTCTGATCTTGCACATGAACGACCCAGCTGCCGTCTGTCCTGCACATGTCGGTGACGGTCCCTACAAGTTGATATGATGGCCTGACCCTTCTTGCATGCTGCAACTCCAGAGCCTCCAAGTCAAGATAGGACGCAACACCGTTTCACAGCTTGAACAGCCGCACCCCCTCCCCCTCGGCTCTCACTAGCTTCCGATTACTCCTGATGTACCACAGCCTCAACGCAACCGTCCCCGCCGCCGCAAACAACAGCATCCCCGCATTGACCCAATGCCCCGTCGGGTATCCCCTCTCCCTCTCCTCTGCCTTGTAGATCCACACCCCCGGGATCATGCCCAGGCCCCCGCCGATGGAAACGTTCAGCGCAATGGCCAAGCCCACTGACGCTGTCGAGTACACATTTGACGTCAGCAACCCCAGCAATGGCGGGATGCATGAGAAGGCCCCCGCCGCAGCCACAATCAGACACCCGTATCGCGCCTCGTTCGCGTCGGCCGGAAGCAGAGCTGAGGCCATGAACCCAGCTGCACCGACAAGTGCCAGCACCGCCGTGTGCAGCGCGCGCTCATTGGTGCGGTCGGCGGACCAGGACACGACAATCTGCACGACGTAGCCGACGGCGTAGGGCGGGACCGACATGAGCTGCGCGTTCAGGTCACGGTATCCGAGCCCGGCTGTGATTGTGGGCGTAAAAAGGGAGAGGGAGCTAAACGGGACGCAGACGGCAAAATAAAGCGCGTAGTGGCACCAGAGCCTCGGATCGCACAGCGTGGCGACGGCGTCGGCGCGGGTCATGCTGCGATGGTGGGACTTGGACCCTTCGACTCGCAGTCGAACGAGGGCGATGTCACGGTCCCGGCCGGTGAGCGAGGTCTCGGGGTAGTTGGGAAGCAGGAACCACACGGCAAAGGCGGCAAGGCACGAAGGGATCCCTTCGAGGATGAACAGCCAGCGCCAGGCGGAAAGGCCGCCCACGCGGTTCATGTGGCCGATGCCAAAGGCGATGACGCCCCCAAAGGCACCGCCGAGGGTTGCCGAGGCGAGGATGAAGGCCATGCGGACGCTGCGCTCCGAGGAGCGGTACCAAAAGGTGAGGTAGTAGACGAGGCCCGGGAACAGGCCGGCTTCGGCGGCGCCGAGGAGGAAGCGCACGCCGGTCGTGGCGGCGAACGAGCTTACACCTCCGAGCCCGATGGTGATGGCGCCCCATGTGAACATGAGAATGGCGATCCAGCGCGACGGGCGGAGTTTCTTGAGGAGGATGTTGGAGGGGACTTCAAAAAGGCCGTAGGCGATCAAGAAGATCATGAGGGCAATGTTGAACTGGTGTGCGGTCGCGTGGATCTCGGTCTGCATGTCATTGTTGGTGGAGCTGTTGAGGATGCGCGCATTGCCGATGTTGGCTCTGTCGAGATAGCAGAGGAAATAGATGCCGGCCGAAAGGGGGAGGATCCGGAAGTCTTGCTTGCGGACGAGGGCGCGCTCTTCCTCCTCCGTGTACGCGATGCCCAGGGGGATCTTGGTGGTCCATTCATGTTAGCAGCGCTGATGTACCGAGAAAGGAGAACGGCAACCGACTTCATTGTTGGCGTCTGAGCTGTCGCCGAGCCGCGCGAGCTTCTCAACGTCTGTTTCTGGTGATGAAAGTGTCGCCATCGGAGCTCTGGTTCCCTTGGCCAGTGGCTACAGAGCTCAGCGGTGTCTTGGCCTCCAAACGTCTTTCTTTGGGTAACTTGTCTATGTGATGATGCTGGTGATGAGTTCTGTGTGATGGTGGCGATTTCGGGTCGCCTCAGCTCCCCAGGTCTCCACTTTCCAAGACCTAAGCTTTTGAGGTTTCTCTCGCTAGCTGGGCTGGCCAGTGGCTAGAGAGAAGCACTAGGGAGCAGTTGCACAGAGGGACAGGGGGAAGGCTTGTGGCTCTCGACGATAACCGGCGAGGAGCCGCCTCGGAGACGGGGACGGGGCGATTGTATCGACGCGGGGATCGGGACGGTGATACCTGTCGCCTGCCTCCTACCCTAACCTCCAAATCCGCCCAGATATTTCTGTGGGACAGGAGATAGGGACTAAGTACACACGGGTGAACGCGATATGCCAGTGCGATCGGGGCAGTGTGCAGGCCCGGGTACATTGGGAAATGGGAACTGGGAATTGGGCTTGGTATTTGAAGTCGGAGGAACGTTGAAGGAGACCCGCAACCGGGAGCAGGAAGCAAGAAACGGGAAGGCCAGTGGTCTAAGACATGGACCCGATGGCGTCGAATCATTGTGGTCGGAAGCCAGGTCCCGTCAGACCAGCTGTCTCATTCACAAGAGACAGTGGCCGGTGTGATGATGGGCCTCGGTACCCGCACAAGTGCCGCCGGGCAGTCGTGGTTGGGCAATTGATCGGCAATGGGCGGCATATTGGTCACGTCGACGGCCCTGTCATCGAGGGTGGGAAGGGGGAATGGCAAAAGAAGCCAGATGCATTGTCTCCGGGATATGTACCTATTTGTACCGCTGGAAGAGGACCGCTTATGCGTCGCAAATTTACTGTGGTGCACGGCGTATGGGTAACGCACCCGTAGGTCTCCTGAATGGATGTGCTTCGGTGTTGAGGACGTAGTCGTCGAGGCTGATGAGGTCTGGCGGTGAGAAGGCCAGATAGAAATACTTGAGAGTCTCTGCCAGCCAGAAACTCTGGGGGGGATGTCAGCGGCACTCGCAAAATGGGTTCAGAGCGCGTACCTCCATGTAGTCCTCTTGTGGCAGGGGGTATTGGCCCCTCGTCACATCCAGGACGGCCGCGTTCGCAAACTCGGTTGCTGTACCCTTGTCGATGGCGGTGAACATGTCCCAGGCCGCCTCCTGGAACTCTTGCCGGCCTGTGACGCGGTAGAGCACAAACACGCTCTCGATGGCTTCGGGCCGCAGGATGTAGCGGGGGTCCTTGGCCGTGGTGAAGCCCAGGGGCAGATGGGAGCGCCACTCGGGACGCTTGGCTTTCTCCGCGTCGAACAGCTTCTCGTCCCACTTGCACCTCGTGCGGGAGTCGCACACGGCCATGTTGTACCGTTCCGGCATCATGCCGGTCGGCATGGACCGGTAGGCGTAGATGCAGCCATGCGTCAATTTGACCCCCAAATCATCGACCCAGTCCTGCCGGCCAAACAGGCGCCCTCCAAGGCCGTACACGCCCCCAACAAAACACCCCAGATGCTCGCTCTCCGGGTCCAATACGGGGTTGCCAAAGCCATCCACCGTGGACGTTCCGATCATGAGCAGATCCTCCTCGCCCGGCAGCAGGGGACGGAAAAAGAAGGTGTCGTTGGCAGCCTTCATGAACGCCCTCGACATGGCCTCGTACCGCGGCTCCAGTCCGCCGGTCAGGGCATACATCTTGGGCAGATATTCGTACAGGGAATCGGCGTTTCCGGCGATGGTGAAGGTGTTTCCGCTCCACGTGTCGCGCTCCGACATGGACACGTACATGGGCCATAGACCGGGGATCATGGATCTGCTCTGGCCTGTTTCGAACACGTCCATGACCCGCGAGATGGCGTCATAGTACTTGGGGTCGCCCGTGACCTGCGAGAGGCGCGTCATCTCCATCGACAGCGTGCCGGGGGATGCCGACACCACGGTGCCCTCGACCCAGAGACCCTCGCCGGTTTTGGCCTGCTCGAAGCTGATGAAGTCGACGGGCATCCGACTCATCGTGTTGTAGCCAGCGTACAGCAGATCGCCCAGCTCGATGGCCTTTTTGAGCAGGATGTCGCGGCCGCTCAGGTCGTATGCGGCCAGCAGCCCACCGAGATAGCGGATGTTGACCTCAAACATGTTGACCGTGGGGCTGGAGGAGTGGCCAAAGTCGATGTTGGCGACGGCCTCGACGGCCTCATCGAACTCGGTGCGCAGGCCCATGATCCAGAGGGTGTCCAGTGCATCGACCAGGGTGGCGGCCCAGCCGCTGAACTGGTCCTTGTAGTCGGCCGACAAGGGTTGGAGGGCGTCCTTCATCCAAGCATGCTTGCGGTAGCTGGCCCAGTTCTTGCGAAAAAGATCCCGCACCTTGCTCCGCCGCGCCTCCCGTCGCTTCGCGGCGGCCGGGGATTCTGGAGGGAAGTTGTGCTGAACACGGGGGAGAGACAAGGGGCGACCTGTCGGAAGGGGTTTGAGCGGCCCGGGCGTGTGGATGGGGTCGACCTGGCTCCAGTCGAAGCTGCAGTTGGATTGTAGTGAGGACGTGTCTGCGCCGGCGTTCATGTGCTCTTTGAGCAGAAGCGATTCAAGCTGGCCAGCGGGACGGCCGCCGTCGAGGGGCAAGGATGGCGATCTGAGATACCAAACAAAAATACAAAGGGCAGAGAATGCGAGGAACAAGTTCCGGCGACCACGCCTGTGGGACCGCATGACAGCAATCCGGGAGAGCAGCTGCTGCATCATCGTCGTCGTGTCTCGGCTGGCGATGGTGATGTTTGGGCAGTGGTGAAGAGTCGGTAGGGGCCTAATGATGTGTCACATGGCTGACCTGTGAGTTGCGAACCGAGAGAATGGCGGTCGGCGTGGATGTGGACAAGGAGCGTGGTCCGTCAAGCCCCAGGCGAGGCGAGGTTGATGGAGTCGTCGGGTGAGATGTAGAGATGAGATGTCGAGGTGAGGATGAGAAGCAGAAATGACGAGACGACGGACGAAACGCCAACACAACACAGTTGACAGCGGTTGGTACAGCCAGGTGGCCCGAGTTCCCCTCTGCCTTTGCATCTCGCCCTGCCAGTGCCTGCATCTTGGCGCTAATCAGCTTTCCATGCCAAGCCCATTCCAGCTCGCGGCGGCTGGAGCCCATGCGCCAAGCAAACACGATCGGCAGAGGAATCAGGGTGCTTCTGCAGGGACATCAGGGGCCGGCACTTGTTTCCACTTCAACAACTTCAACCTCTCCAACCTTTTTTCCATTCTCCAACAATTTCCAGGTCCATCATATATTTTCATCCGTCTTGGCATCAAAGCTTGTATTCCAGGCATCTATGTACTTAGGTACTTAGACATGCTTGAACTAACAATACCTGGAGTGGTGGGTTATTCTGTCGTCAAAAATGAGCGCGTCAAAAGGGTCTTGTCGTGAGCAGACTTGTCCTTCTTTTCCCAACAAAGAAAGTTTTTCTCACATTCAGAATTCATTTTTGACACCAGGAAACAAAGAAGATAGCACAATCTCAAGGTTTCACCAACACCTTGATGGTACCGCTGGGCCAAAGAGCCGGATGGCCTTCCATTCTGCCTCATCACTGACGATGGTTTATAAACCAGAGCCGTCAGCGACATCGGGGGTGTTGGATGTTGGACGCTTCAAATTTCCTCTCTTGCCATCTTGTCAACAACAGTATCATCGTCACACTCGAAATCTGCCACTCCCCCCTTGACTCACACCATAGGCCCACGCTCGACCGACATTCGACACCGAAACCACAATGGCAACCGTTGACCAGGACATCCTCAGCACTCCCGCCGGCAGAACCGGCTGTCAAAAGCTGCAGACACTCAACCTCAACACCGTTTGGGGGGAGGACGGCATAGGTTACTGCAGCTTGCTGGAACTCGTTGACGATTCCTCCGAGAACAAGTGCCTGGAGAGGCTGGTTCCATCCGACTACTCCTTCGCCAAGATCCAGAGCTGGATGGGACGCCGATTTCCATACAGCCATTCCAGTCACACAATTTCCATGTGCCAGTTTGGCATCGAGGTCACGTACGAGCTAGAGTCGCAGGACGACTGGGTCCAGATGCTCACTGATGTAGCCGTCGGCTACTGCGCTGTGGTCTCCTACTCATTCCTTTATCTCGTCATTCGTCCTCGCGGCATCCCCGTCCCGGCGCTCATCCGATTCGAAAAATCTGATATCGACGCAGTTGCAACCGCGGGGGCAACCCCCGAGGGCAGCGTCGAAGTCATTCGTCAAACCCAGACGCCCGGCCCCATCGAGGAAAACAGCGACGGCACCCACAACGCCCTGACAACACCGATCGACGATGAAACATCTACAACACATTCGAATTCGGTCATTACGCCAGGGACCACGCCGGTTTCTGGTTCCGACCCTGGGTCGCCAATTCGGAGGCCCTCTTCCGCTGCCTCTTCTCTGAACAAGAGTCAAGAATACGATCTAGCCGAACTTGCCCAGGATGCGTACCACGTCGAGGATGCGTACCACGTCGAGGAGGCGTGCGATGATGACTATGGGGCTGTGGATGACGGGACTGTCGACACGTATGTCGGCAGCTTCAACACTGGAAACACGGCAGAGGAGTGGGAGGAATGCCTCAAGTTCTTTGCCATCACCCGCCCAGCCAACAGAAAAACCACCCGTGTTCCAATCAGAAAGCTTCCTGGCATGTCGGTTGGTCTTTTCGACTACCAGCTCATGGGCATCTTCAACCTATTGAAGCTCACTCTGCAGGGCGTGAGGGGAGGCTTCCTCGCAGATGAACAGGGACTTGGCAAGACGCAGGAAATGTTTGGGTTGATTGCACTCACCTTTGGTCTTCGCAGGAGCAGAGCTGACGTCTTGCTTGCTCGAGCTTCTCACAAGCCCACCAAACACCACCGACGAGGGAGCAACGCCAGAGCATGCTTCGCTGACTCTCGCTACGGATTCCGATGCTATTGCTACCATGAGCCCACCCAGCAACTCGCCGATCTCCTTCCCGATGGTCCCAGTGTCATCATTGTGCCCGCTCGAAACATGACTCAGACTTTGAGAGAGGCCAAGACCAAGGTCGACACCTCTGCTCTCAAGATCAGATTGCAGCGAGGGGCGGTCAAGGACAGGCTGACGGCCAGTGAGGTAAACTCACTGTCGGCCTCCATCACTGCAAAGGAGGTGTTTGGCGATTCTTCTACTCTCCCAACTGTGGAGTATTGTTACAAGTCCAGGGGCGACTCGAATGACTTTGTCATCATCACCACCCCAGAGTCCTTGGATCACCTAATCAACGTCAGATTTGGCAGAGATATCAAAGTCTCCAACACAAACCGGCGAGTCAAGAAAAGCGGCCTGTTGCCTGGGGTTGTTCTCATGGACGAGTTTCACGAGTACATGCAGCCTGGCAGCGTCGATGTCGCCAACATGGTGGCATGGCTCCAAGACCTCGGGACAGCTTGTCGAGGATCTCAGCAACCGGGGCCTTTGGTGTACCTGGTCTCCGGTACTCCGTTTGGGGAGTCGCCGTCAGATATTCGCCCTGCTCTGTCACTCATGTCCCGGCGCTCGTGGGAGAGGGATTCTCATCCCATGGCCGATGTTACACCGGCCAGCCTGGACGTGGTCACGGCCGCTTACAATGCACTGGCTGCCTCTCAAGCCCAGGGAACGGTCCTCGACCCAAGAGATATCGCCGGCTACCGCCGTCGACTCGGGGTCATTCTCAAACACACCATGGTTCGACGGCTCGGCACCGACTCCTTCCGCGGAAAGCCCCTGACAGACCTCGGCCCCCTGACCGTCAACATAGTTGACCACAGCATCCCAGACCACCTGATCAACAACATCCAATCCCTCGCCGACGCCACTCGCGCCCTTACGGAGCAAGAAGCCGCTACAGACGGCATTGACGTCCGCCATCTCCTCCGCAGCACCGCCGGTCAAGACATCCTCCTCAAGCTCCGCCTCGCTTCCACCTTTCCCGGCATTGCCTCCCCCCTCCCCAGCGGCGAGCACTTCAACTTCGACCTCCCGGAGATCCTCTCCGGGATCTCCGCCGCCGCCGGCAACGTCACCAAGACGCGGTACTTCTCCCACCTCCCTCGCTGGGCCGCCCACAGCCCCAAGCTCGCCACCCTCGACGCCACGGTCGCCGCCATGGTGGCCGACAAGACGCGCATCCCCGGCGAGTCCTGCCACGCCAAGAAGCTCGTAGTATTTGCGCCGCTCGAGGCCGAAGCCCTGCTGCTGTACGCGTACCTGCTTTACCGCAAGGCCAAGAGCGGCGACGCGCTCGTCAAGCCGGTGTGGCTGCACAGCGGGATGACGCAGGGCGAGCGGCAGGGGGTGATTGACATGTTTCTTGAGCTCAACAACGCCGCGCCGAATACTCTGGTGGCCCCGATTGGGCTGGCGGGGACGGGACTCAACTTCCAGCGGGCCAAGTACAGCATTGTGACGGGTCCGGCGTGGACGAAGAGGGAGAACCAGCAGGCGTATTATCGGACGCATCGAATTGGGCAGAAGCAGCAGACAAAGTTGTTGCTTCTGACGGGGCGGTGGAATCCGGCCGAGAGGATCGTGCTCACGAGACATGCTGGACGGGAGGTGGAGGAGGGGGATTTGTGGGAGGTGGGTAATGGGGTTGGGGATGGGGGTGAGGAGGAGGGGGGGCTGGTGGAGAGGCACCAGGGCGTCCAGGGCGAGTCGGAATAGGCACGGCCAGTGTATGGCTTTGGTCGTGGCGGCTGTTTGTTTGTTAACCCTGTCCCCTCGTTTGTCTTGAGGCTTGTTTCCTCATTCCGCTCTGTTCATGATTTGTCGGGTTTGATCAATGATGGGATTGAAAAACTCAACCAGATACTGTCTGTGGTGGATCTGGGCCAAATTGATTCAAACACATAATAAATTCCAACTCAAAATGCCTTCTCGAATAACGGTTCGCGTGTTTGCCTGTCCTATAATAACCTCCCTAACCCTGACGAGAAGAGACGTCGTCAATGCTCTCTGATAATCTACCTCGTAAGCAAGAGCCCCGGAGACCATGTTCCCAGGGCACTGTCAAACGGGACCCTCTTCGCCGTCGAAGAACCCAAGCACCTACCCTCTTGCTCGAAACCGCCGCCCGCCACTATATAGGCTCAGACTATTCCCCCTCCTCCAACGCAAAGATCCTCGGTGTAGCCCAACGGTCACACCGGGCGGCCCCACGATGAAAAGTCCTCACCGAGAGGCCCTGAGTTCGAGCCCCCGTCATGAATAAGCCCTCAGGCCCCCTCCCCCCCACGAAGTAACCGGACCATCCCCATCAAGGCCGGTTCGTAGCACCCAACCCCCCCCCCCCCCCAGCACCGAGCCGGGGGGGCTTGGGGGTGGGCTTTTGATTTTTTTATCTCTTCATGTGCATCTTTGACAGGTTTAATTGCGTCGTCAATACTTCTAAGTTGCTTGGAGAGGAAGACTTTAAGCTCTTCCCCAACACCATCAGGCGCTTTCTGGCGAATGGTGCGTTTTTGGCAATGAAACAACGGCCCGACGTAAAGCCCGACTCCGACATGCTAGGTAGAGATTGGGCAGGAGGCAGCTAGTCCAACCCCGCTCCATCAGGCTCCCAATCTCCCGCATCAACTCTGCCCCCTCTCCCACACGAATCTTCCCCTTCTCACCCTCAGCCCGCTTCCTCAACTCGGGGGAGGAGGTAGGCGAACCTGCCGCGGGACTTTTAAGTCCATACTCAACAACTCCTTCTGCTCTCATCTGCCAACCACCAACACCATGAGACTCATCAACACGGGCACCGGCCTCTTTGAGGAATTCATCGGCAGAAACATCCCCAAATACGCCATCCTCTCTCACACCTGGGAAGAGGAAAAAGTCTCCTTCAGCGACATGCAAAAGGACGGCCACCAAGCGAAAAAAGGCTTCGAAAAGATTCGCATGACGTGCAAGCTGGCTGCCGACGCCGGCATCCAGTACGCCTGGGTCGACACGTGTTGCATCGATAAGTCAAGCAGCGCCGAGCTCACCGAAGCCATCAACTCCATGTACCGCTGGTACCAGCGGTCCGCCATTTGTTACGCCTACCTCTCCGATCTCTCGCCTTCTGGTTCAATGTATGCCGCTTTGCCCTCCTGCCGCTGGTTTACTCGCGGTTGGACACTCCAGGAACTCATCGCGCCGTCCGAGATACGATTCTTCAACCGCTCGTGGATCGACAGAGGCTCCAAGGAGAGTCTCTGCACCAAGCTTTCAGAAATCACTGGCATCGACGCCAAGGTTCTGCGACACGAGGTGCCCCTTGCCTCGATCGCCGTCGCCCAGCGAATGTCGTGGGCCGCCAAAAGGGAAACCACGAGAATCGAAGACCGGTCATACAGCCTTCTCGGTCTCTTTGGGGTCCACATGCCCATGATCTACGGCGAAGAGGGGAGGGCTTTTAGGAGGCTCCAAGAAGAAATCATCAAGTCCACGGTGGATATGAGCATTTTCGCATGGAAGATGCCTGAACACACCAAGCCGCTCGACTACCCCGGTACCCAATACGTCTGTGGGCTTCTGGCCTCCTCGCCCGACGACTTTTGGGACTGCGGGATCATCACGCGTGCTCCAAACACCAACATCAATGAGTTTTCACTTTCAAACAAAGGGGTCAAGTCACACGCCAGGCGCGAGAAGATAGGCGCGCTTGGGGGTAGCAGCAGTCTTCCACTCGAGTGTGCCTCAAATGCTCGGGGACTACCATTCCATTTGCCTTTCACCATGTGGGCTAAAATAACAAGATGCGGCTTTGATCTGTTCGTCAGGCGAGACCCTTGGTCCCTGGGTATTGGAGTTGCCGCATCTAGTGGGACTGAAATACAGCCACAAACGGAATATTTTCTTTCCGAACTTCCGGACATGAGCGTAGGAGACTCTGGCCCACAATATTGCCTAAAAGCTCCATTCCTGGCTGCTCGGCGATACTCCGTGCTTCAGCTTCAGTTTCCAGCTCAACAAATTGATGCTTTCATCGATTATCTCTATGCATGGCCTAAAGGTCAATGGAATGAGGAGGACTTTCTCTTCTTTGTTCCATCACGCTACGACTGGGGATCCTGCGGCGTCCTGTTTGGTGTCAGATGGAAGAATAGGGTCGACCTCCACTACACGCTCTTTACTCCAGGCATGATAAATCTCGAATTCAGGACTGCCGATTGCTTTCAGTTCACCATCGCCGACGCCAGTGTCTTCAATCTGCCAGACCCTCGGTTGCTAGGGCAGACCGATTTGGAGATTAAGATAAAAGAATTGGGACTCCCAAGGACAACGCAGGTCGTTACCGAGATACCCAACACGGGGCTAGTTGCTGTGTTATCGGCCGAGCACAGTATTGCCAGGGACAAGAACGTGTGTCAAGAACTATTCATGAGAATTCAGTTTCATTTTGAGGTTGTGGAAATAGGGAAAGCCCCTACGCCGGTGGACTTGGGGTGGAATGGCAGGATGGCAAGATGATAAGTAAGACAGGGGACTGTAGGACTGAAAGGGTTGCTGTTATCACTACTGCTACGGAAAAGAGTGGGAGATGGAGCGAGGCGGCTCGAGCCAAGGCCTAGATTATGGGGGTGGCTGCCGGTAGATCGCCGATAGGTGTAGACCTACACCTTTAGAGGCGGCCTGCCTGGGGCACTCAACACAGGATTTCTAGGTCCCGACTAGGTAGTGCCAGTAGTTGCAGGAATCAAATTCAGCCGGATGAAGAACCATTTTTGTTCTCGACCTGCTGGTCAACGGGACTTGCGGCATCCCTGGACAGAAAAAGAAAACAACCAACGCAACATCAGCATCCCCTCAAACCTCTAAGACGCCCGCTTTCGGGACTACTGACTTGGAAACCTCTCTTCCTCCGGTAACCTAGTTTCTATTATCCCCAACCCCCTACTTCGAACCCACCCCTCCGCTCCGCCCCGGGCCATCCCTCACAAACTAAACTCCAACCGATTCCCCGCAAAATCCCTCGCAAAAAACCTCGTCGGATACTCTCCCCCTTTATCCCCGGAACTCTCCCCCCCCGGTTCATCGCACTCACTCGGCGCCCCCTCCCCACCCCGCCGATAATGCTCCCATATCCGCTTCTCTATTCCCCCACCACCACCGCCGTCAGCACTACACCACGCCACACACATACACTCGGGGAAAGATGACATACGCAATCCAGCCAACTCCTCCACCCCCCCGACGCGAAAACACGGATGGCGCCTTGCCTTGCGCGCCGTAGGCGTGAAATCCTCCGGGTCCCGGCCGAACGCCACGTGCAGCTGCTGGCCGGAGGAGGCGATGTTGAACCAGGCGAGGGAGTGGGTCTGGGCGGCGGGGACGGGGGTCGAGGTGAGGGCGAGGGTGGTGCCGTAGAAGAGGGTGGCGTGGGGGAGGGTGCCGGGGGGGACGAGGATGTTGACCTGCAAGGCGCATGGTGTTAGGTTGAGTGATTGGAAGGTGGGGGGTGTTGGGGGGGTGGAGGTGGGAGAGGGCTTGCGTGGTGGAGGCCGGTGATCATTTTTTGTTGTTGGCTTGGATTTGGGGGTTTGGTTGGAGGGGATGATGGGAGTTTTGTTAAGAGAGGGAGAATGGGGGATGAGGTGAGGTCGGAGATGGGGCTGTCGCGATGGAGCTCAGTCGGTTGGGCAACTGCGATTGCGGGGTTCATGACACACCGGAGCCGCTGACGCCATCGGGTACCATTTGTGTGATGAAGACGCCGTGTCAACGTGAATGAGTGGTATCTATCCTTTGTCACAGGCAATGCTACCTATTGGTACTTTGAGGTGATTGACAACTTCTTAAACGCCCTGTTCAAAAGCATACTGGTCTGGTAATGCAGTCCAAAAAACATCCCCCCATCAGCGGCTGTTTATCCTGGGGATAACGCAACCAACCCCCTTAGAGCTCAAGAATGAAAGTGACACCTCAACTACTCCAAAAGCGGCCCTTTCCCCTGCACCGACAGTTCCTCCCCCTTCCCGCCATACACCCCCGGCAGCTTCTCCCCCAGCCCCTTCACCTCACTATCTCCGAACTCCACCGCCAAACCACCGCCATTCGACATGGGGTGGAACTTCTTGATCGTCTTGGCCGCGACAAACAGCTTCATAAAGTTGTACACGAAGCCCATGATGGCCGGGACGTTGACAAAGAACTTCTCCTTCAGCAGCTCTGGGTAGTTTTGCGCAAACACCTTGATGGTCTCGGCGCTGGCTGACTTGACGGCGGCCGACTGGCGCAGGAAGGAGATGGACCGGTAGTCATGCACTTGGTACATCTTGTACGGGTCCGAGGTGGCAGTGATGGGAACGGTGGCGGAGGCGAGGTCTAGTTGTTGCAAAGCGAGTTCCATGAGGGCGACGCGCCAGGAGATGAACCTAGGCACGGGAGGATTAGTTTTACGCGGATATTGGTCGAGAGAGGGCGTGATAAAGTGGGATGCGGGCGTTTCGGTGCGTGGTGGACGCAAAGTGAGTACAGCGGAAGAGCCGGGGAAAGCGACATGACGCGCGAAAAGGATTTCAAAACGTCCGCCAAGGGCAGCGACAGGCCCGTTCAAGCTCGTTAAAGACGTAAAAGGATGTGAAAAACTCACTCATCAAGATCACCAAACGTCTCGTCAATTGACTGAACGTTTCCGTAAATGTTCCACGTAAACACCTCGCGGGCATCCCCGGAGGTGTACGTCGTGACAAAGCCAAGCCCCTCAAACTTGCTCTTCGGGTACACCTTGGAAACCAGCTCGAGCGGCTTCATCTTGGCACGCCACTCGAGGGTCTTGGCCAGCTGATCTTTGGCCTTGGTGAGATCACCGTCGTTGGCGTTCAGATACTTCTGAAAGACAATCTGGCTCGGGACATGTGTCGCAGGGTCGGACAGAGGCACACCCCAAATATCCGGATGCCCATTTTCCTTTGCAAGCTGCGTCCTGTTAGTTCGGACAGGCGTTTCAAGGGGTTGAAAGGCCCGTACCTGCCAAAGGAGGGCGAGAGGGGTGGGCTCCGAGGTGGTGGGAGCATCAGGAGACGCGTCGGGGGCGGAGAGGACGCGTCGGGGGGCGGCTTGGGACGCAGAATCAACGTCCTTAACGGTGATGGCTGGGATCGAGTCGGGCGTGGGATTGGCGGCGGGAGGCGTAACAGCAGCGGCGGCGGCAGCGGCGGGAGTCTCGTCAACGGCGGCGGTGACGGGCGCGGCGGTAGCTGATGCGGGAGCGGCGACGGACGTGCCGGGAGCTCCAACGGGCGAGAGCACCTCATCGTTGGGCGTCGGGGTGGTCACGGTCGGCTCAGAGACGACGGGAACCGTGACCGTCTCCAGACCTGTCGTGGCCTTGGGTTCGGCACTGAGGTCAGCCATTTTGGGCATCTATCCAGTTCTAAGATGTGCAATGCGCAATGCTGAAGGATAATCTGAATTGATGGGGGGGGGGGGGGGTCGGGACGTCCGCACTACAACGCTTTGTGGTGAGAGGGGCAGAAGGTGAGAAAGATCTGGCGGGGCGACGATGGTTGAGCACGTCGGTGCACACAGTGGATGCCGACGTTCAAAAAGGGGTCAAGCCAAGGTCGCACTGTGTTGGCACGGCCCCCTCAAAGGGAGAGCAGAGAACGAGACCTTTCTCACAGTAAGAGACCTGTTTTGAGAAAAATGAGAGAATATTATACAAGACGATATCGTACAAACTAAAGAAATATCCGAAACAGGACAAAATGCATCATGTTTGCAAAAAGGACAGGCGCAAGACGCTCCATTGTGAAGAAGTCTACTGCTTGGCACCCCTTTCTCCCAACACACATGCATTATTCCATTGTTACCCCCTGAATGAGTGGATGATCTTGACACACCTCCTCGTCGTCGCCCAAGTCTGATATAATGGTACCTTAGAAAAGCGAAACATCAACGTCACAAATCTTGCCCTTCTCCGGCAACGTGCCGTCGAGAAAGTACTTTGCAACGACCTGGCCCGAGCACTTGGACGCCTGAGCGAGCGAGGTATGCTGAGAACAAGGCAATGTTAGCAACTGTCCCAGGGGAGAGGCAAATGCATGGAGAAAGACATACCCCAAAGCCCTTTTGCTCCAACACCGCGCTTCCCTCAAACAGATCCCCCATGGCATGCGCCGCAATCATCGACGTGGCAACATCGTACGTATTGCCAATAAACAGGACCCCCTTTGGCGTCTTGCCGCCAAACTCGCCCCCGTAGACCTCCTTGGCCTTCCACGGCCACGTCGCGCAGGAGAGCGTCAGACCTTGAAAGTCGTTGCCAAAGAACTTGCTGCTGCGCCCGGCGTACTCAATCTCAGGGCGGACCTCTAGCATCAACCAGTCAGCAAACCCCCACCACCTCACCCACCGCCAAGAGCAGGGACTCACCCTCCAGCGTCTTCGCCCTCGGAATCGTGTCGCTGCACTTGATCCCCGACAGCGCATCGTCCGACCCGGCCACACCGCTCGAGAGACCGGCGTAGTAGGCCGCCACCGCCGTCAGGTTGGTCTTGTCCAGCAGGCTCCGGATGTGCACCGACGCCACCGAGACCACCTTCGGGTCCGGGTACTTGGCAACGATAAAGTACAGCTCCTTGACGCGGTGTCCGTTGAGCACCGTCGTCCCCACCGCAACCGGCGACTCCTTGTAGTCCTCTGCCAGATCCTCCAGGACGGTCGCCAGCTCCTCCCCTGTGGCGACGACGTCGGCGAGGGCGCACTTTTCGGTCCCGGCGTCGATGCACTCCTGGAGAAGGGCGGTCCAGCCCCCGTCGGCGGATAGGAGCTGGTCTGCGTCACTGGGAGGGGTCAATGGCTGCACGGGGGGAGGAGAGAGAGGGGGAAAACGTACATGCCAAATCTCTCGTAGTAGTTGTGGACGTTTACCACGCCGTCGAGCACCAGCCGGTCTATCCGGTCGGGAAACATGGCCGCCGCCGTCATGCCGAGCACCGTGCCGTACGATAGGCCCCAGAAGCGCAGCTTGCCGTCCTCGCCGAGGGCGTCAACAATATTCATCATGTCACGGACAACGAACGCGGTGCCGATCAGCGTGCCGTTTGGCGAGTTTTTGTTCTTGGTGGCGCAGACGTTGTTCAAGGCCTCGGCGTTGGCCCAGTTGTCGACCAGCGCGTTGGGGTATGCGTTGACAGGGAGACTGGGGTACTGCAGGTACGCAATGGCGCGCTCCGCCGACGTGTTGAAGCAGGAGAAGGGCATGGTTTGGCCGGTACCGCTGTCGGATAGAGATTAGTGTTGTCTTCTACAGTTCTCCTTCCCTATGAGACGACGGAGAGACGATGGGAAACGCCTACCGAGGATCAAACGCGACGAGGTCATATTGGCCACCCGTTCTGTTGTGAAGCTCGACCGCGCTGGCGCTCAGCGTTTTGAGGGCAGGGTAACCCGGGCCGCCAAAGTTGAACAGGATGCTGCCCTTAGAGCCACCCTTTGCGACGGCCCGGCTTCGGAGGAGAGAGAGGGTGAGAGTTGCCGTAGACTCGGGGTCACTGTGGTCAAGAGGGACGGTGAGCGTGCCGCATTCGTGGGGTAGGAGAGTGCTGCTGTTAAAGGGACATGGTCCCCATTTGATGGACGACTCTGCGCGTGATTGGTGCTTCAGCGCGTCGTTGATAGGGCTTGCCGAGGCAAGGGACGCCAGAGCGAGGAGGCCGAGAAGGGTCATGGTGAATGGGCGCTGATGCGTCATCTGATTTGAAAGAAGATGATGCTGATGATTGTGAAAAGTTCTGTCGAGGGAAAAGGGCTTCCACTATATAAGTATGTCATTCTCCCAATTCTTGCCCTCTTGATGGGTTGTTTGAAGAAGAAAACCGTCGACTTTGGCCTGAGCCACTTGCCCATGTCTATCCCAAAAGGGTAAAAAGATGTACCAAGTACCTTCGACACCCAAAAGGGCTCCGCCACTGCGGTCGTCGATCCCAAGCCATGCCAGTGAACCAATCATGGCGCTGGTGGAGTTCCCGGAGTCATCCTTGGCGTAGCGGCGTGGGAGCGTACAATCAAGAAAAGGGGACGAGGACAAGTCGTGTGCTATTAAGGCTGAGCCAATACCGACGTGGGCCAAGGTGGCCAGCAGCCAGTAGCGCCCCAGCCGCAGGCTGTAGATCCTTCCAACGGCGCCGGGGAAAACACATGTAAACAAACGCCGGAACTCCTTTGACAAGAGGGATTATCCCAGCCCCTTGCCAGTCTACCTAAGTAAAACACGAGGAATCCAGCTGAAGATGACCAGGAGTCCACTCGATAATCCAATCCTTGGGCCGAAAAAGAGCCGGGCGGGAAGCCAAGAGGCGCGGATAGCCATACGACCACCAAGTGACCTCACCGCGCTTCAACCACCGTGATGCCCAGAAATTCTCCGCTGCCCCTGATCCTCGGCCTTGCGCTTGCTGCCTGCAAGAGCTGGCGGAAAGTCGCTCCCGCGTTCAAGTAAGAGGGGGTGATCTAGAGGTCGAATCGGACCGTCCTGTCCTTGCCAGTGTACCGTCTCCTGCTGTATCTTGAAAGGATTGCGCAGATCAATGTTGATGACGCTGTCGCATCGACCACCGAACAGAACCTTCAGCCTGGCCTGGAGAGGCTTCTCCTTTAGCTTGGCGACAAACTCTCGCGCTGTCGCTAACCTAGCTTCCCAGCCGGCCTTCCGTTGCTCAAAGGTCTGTGCGGTCTTGGTGACGACAAGGATATATTGCTCGCGACCATCACGCGAAACTGGCTCTGCGACGAACTTGCAGTGCTCGCAGCTGTTGATCTGAGAGGCCATGTGGTCGTAGACTGTCTCTGTGTGATATAGAAAACTTGTTGCTTGATGCTGGGATTGGAGAAACGAGTTTAGCTTGTCGCAGAGTTCGCAGTGGTTTGTGCAGCTGGCAGGGTCTCGCCAATAGTCTTGCGCAGAGGCTAGAGGCATCCTCCCGATGAGCAGGTGCAGGTACTGTCTGACGATGAGCTGTACGAGTGATTGAGCCGAGGTTTGTTGCCATGGGGTGCCTGATTGTAGAGATGACTCCGTTTCGCAGTCTGGGAGCAGATGAATCAGAGGGAGAAAGAAGCCCGGGACCCAGAATTCTTGCATGTCGGAGACATCCGCTTCATACAATTGGCTAGCTGCCATTCCGATCAGCGACTCCGAAAGATCCTCCCATTGGTACTTGAGGCAGTTGCTGAGAAGAGCGGCCATGTGTCGAGCGTCAGGCAGGGCCATGGTCTTGTCAGTCCCTGTGAAGAGGAGGGGCGGATGCATGGCCTTGACTGTTGACTCGGCCAGCCTCCGGTAGATGGCGCGGCCCTCTTGCCTGTCATAGGCCCCCTCGTCAACATATCAGTCTATCTGGGCGAGAGCCCCTAGCATAAACGACTCCCTGCAGCTAAGGGGTGTGAGGATGCTGATGATGCTGCTGCAAAATTAAGAAGGGTGTCAGGGAGATCTGTGGCTACCGAAGAGGGGGCTGGCGGGCCCTACCGTTTGAAAGAGACCACTGGGTAGTAGTGGACCACCAAGTCCACAATGGCTTGCCCCTCGGGGCTTTTCGTGGGCGTGGTGGGATCACCGTCCCGAGAGATTCTAAGAAGCATAGGACCGACCGTTTCGAGTATCCAGCTGAGCACATCATGGTGTACTGGCACGCCGTCTCCTGTTGGCGCAAGCACCCACAAGAGTGCGACAATCCCCTCTACCAGGCCTTCGCCGTCCTCGAACGAAGAGGGCCAGGAGGCTAAATTCAGTGAGCCAAATGAGACCTCAAAGCAAAGGGGGTGCTGAGGTTTCGCACCTGGGGCTGATCTCTGCAAACCTGAAGTCCGGGTTTCCGCAATGGCCTTATGCACGGCTTCAAATACACCTTTACTGCCATCTAGGTCTTGGTCAAGCACAAACTCGTCCACGACGTTGTCGAAAAGCTGATAGCCAAGATTGTCCAGAGCAGCTTTCACTATCCGGGTGCGGATACTAGGATCCCCACCATGCGAAGTTGTAAATGGCGAGCTGGCTTTCTCGACGAGATGACGAAGAGTCCTGCATGCACGAGACCTTGTCTCGGGGATCATGCATTGCTCTAGGTACTGCGGAATCGCATCACGAGCACTGTCGGGGGGGATTCGGCCAAGAAGGAAGCAGTCGATTTCGTCTCGAGGAACCAAGAGCACGGCCTATCGGCCGGGTAAGCCATACTACACGGCGGAAAGCAGGATTGAGGCATCGAGACTTACGCAGCTCTCATAGCATTGGGTGGCGGTGGCCCGTTTTGAGTCGCTCGGGGAACTGCCTGTTTTGTGCGACGAATCCGGGCACACAAAATTTCCTTTTTCGTACCTCGCCCACATGACGTTGCTCACCCCGGCTCAGGGCCGGCTCAGGGCCGGCTCAGGATTAGCTCAGGATTTGCTCAGGATTTGCTCACCTTTGCTCAGGCCAAGTACCGTTTTTGGCACGCTGCGCCGCAGCATGCTGAATTGCTTCAACTCCAGCCGAGTGGGCCCAGAAATGGTCCCATATGTAAAGATGGACAAAATCGGTCCCCATTTTGACTCGCCTTTACCTTGTCGGAAAGAAAGAAGTTCTGGCCAAAGACCAGAATACCATCGGTCGAATTGTGTGGAATACGTGTTACAACCTGTACCCAAGGTGGGTCAGACTGCAAGGCAGTACGCCGCGGGTGTATTGACGGTAGGGAACGAAGGTCGCGCAAGGTCCAGACGGTGCCGTGTACCGTCTATAACAGGGTGTTCTACAAAGAGCTTGAAGAAGGTGCTTGCAAGATTGTAGACGGGAACATGATATTGCTTGCGTAAGGAACAAGAATAGTTCCTCACCAAGGGGCGCGGTCTACCTATCTATATAGTTGATCTATCTAAGTGCTGTAGAAGCAGTGTGTCTGGACCCGGTGGCCGGCCATCCGGGACCCGGCGTGGTCCCGGAAGTGGGGCCAGGGGTCCTTCCTGATTGGCCCGTATGGCCTCTGTCGATTGGCCGCCCGTGGCGGCCCCAGGCCGCCACGGCCCAATGTCCATGGCCAGGGTCATGACACGTACTTTATTCTGCCGGTAGAAAATTATATAGCGTCTAACTTTCGTTCCTCTGTATTTTGTACCGTTTCTCTCGGCAAAATATAAGACCTAGTTCTCGGCCACGAGCCTACATTTTGTCCCCGCTCCCGTAGCTACGTACCTTTTCTGCCGGCAGAATTTACTGCCCAGTCTCAGCGACCAAGTTCTCCACCGTTACCGTACGATACCGGCAGAAATTTACCGCCCAGCGTTAGCGACCCAGTTCTCGGCCATAAGCCTATATTTAGTCCCCTCGCCGTACGCTACGTACCTTTTCTACCGGCAGAAACTTACCGCCTAGCGTAAGCGCCAGTTCTCGCCCCAAGCCAAGATCTTATTCCTACTACTTTAGGCTTCGTTCCTTTTCTACTAGGACAGGACGTTCAAGGGCTTACAATATCATCGCAACTTCTCCAATCCGCACTTAAACGACAATCTAGCATCAAAATTCATTACAGCGCCAAAGCTAATCTCACTTTTATTCCCATGCACCAGGCTGACGGCGTCAAAGTCAGCCATGTGTAGCTGTCAAATGCGCCACGAAGGAGTCGGTGGCAGGGCCGTGCCACAGGCCCATCTGCCACTGTTCAAGGCTCACCGAGGTCTCCTGCCGTTTCTGGCACTATATATGACAATGCAAACTCTATTCTCACATCTTCCCCTGTTCCTAACTCCGGCTGTTAAAACTAATTATCTAGATCCGATGGCCGTTTTGTCGCAAGAACTCGATCCCGGCCTAACACATGGGAATTGACCCCTTCACAAGGATGCTGCAACGAGAGGCGCAGTGTTGGAACCCGACAATTCCATCGGCCACCAACTCACCGCCCCTAGTTATGGACATTCGACGACCAATGATGCCATCGCCACCGACATTCAACGTAAGATATTCCTTAAGCACTATCTCAGGCCCGCTCCTCCGAGATAAACTAAACTACTGGAACAAGCCGCATTCTGCGACAGGCTTGGTCAGATCCCTAGTAAGGCTGGCGGAAGAAACTCTGTTAGCCGAGCCTTGCAATGGAGTTTGGTTCCAGCATAACGGACTATATTAACACAAGTACGTCGTCTTATAGCTCCAGGCCGTCTGTCAAGGAGAACTGGGCGTAAGTCGCTAATGGGCTTGTTGGGGTGTAGGGGTTGTGGAAGACGAGGTTCCCGAGATGGCCATGGTCTTGGGAGAAGAAGTTTACACAGGCTCCCACGCGAGGAGTAGGTGATGGGGTGTCCTCGTGGCCGCACATCTCTAGGAGGTAGCTTACTTTGTTGTATAGGGGTTGGCCAAGACCAGCTAGCGATAAAGACGGCTGAAGTTGGGGGCTGGGTACGGATTAGGAGGTTTGGGAGGCAAAGACACGATTCTGGACCTAACAAGGACCTGGGATGGGCATCCATCTTGTACAGCCACTCCCTTTACGAGCTTTATATCTGTTTTTTTTTCTTAGCCATTGACTCTGACTCGGTAGCATCTAGCTCCTTGGGTCTTTCATACCTTCTTTTATACCACAAACTTACACCGCACTCACCCGCGCTCATGGGGTAATCCATGGGAAGACTGCCGTCGTCTACCCCTGAAGCCAATCAGACAACAGAGATTGGGCTCAAACTGCCTCTTCGGGCCCCGCGTGGCCTTGGCCATGCTAAGGGGGTTATGGCCCAGCCCAGGGGCGGCACGTGGGCGGTCAATTGAGCACGTTGAGGCGCACAGGCGGTAAATTGCCCCCACTGGCGCGTCTCACCGGAACATTTCGACTTCTTCTGCAGACCGACTGCTCAATCCACCGCATCGCAAACATGTGGACGAGGCGTAATGCCCGCTCCGATGACTCTTTCGGTCGCGTCATGGCTAGGTCATGGCGTCGTCGCCGAAACTCTATACGGCCGAAATTCAAAACGTGTCAACTGCTCTCGAGAGATAAAAGGCGTTGTCGTTCCCCTCGCCGAGTTCTTCCAACATGCCCTTCTCGTGCACCACACATAATCTGTCGCCATGTCCGCCGCCCTGGCCGCCCTGAAAAGGATGCCTGCTGCCCTGACATCGGCGAGGTCAGGCCGCGACGAAAGGAAGAAACCCGCCCTGACATCAGCAAGGCCAAAGCCAGGTCCCGTCACAATGTCACCTGGACCTGGGCCAGAGTCAGGTCCCGTCACAGTGTCCCACGAACATGGACCAGAGCCAGGTCCCCTCCCTCGCGCTGCTGAGACTTGGGGTTGTCGACTACCCAAGCTCGATATGGCCGCCGAAGCCTACAAAAAACACCAGAAGGACAGCGGCCGGCATGAAGTTGAGACATTTCTCTCGATGAAGCTTGCGGGAGATCTGGCAAGGCCGTTTGGCCAATCAACCGGGCGAGGGTTCTCGTTTACACGGTTTAGAATCGACCACGGCTACCGTACAATCGTTATGCGGCAACAAGATGCGTTCGCGCCCTATATCGGCGCTGACTACACAGTCTCGCTACGAACGCTTTACGAAATTGGCCGTCTCGTCACGCATGCCGACCCCATCTGCGGACACCTCCGGTGGGAGGAGGAATATCCCTTCCTCGTCCCGAACCTGTTAAACTTGGGTCTCGACATGGACCAGCGCTTCGGCGAGGAGGAGACTCGCCGAATCCCCGCCTTCTCACTCCCTATGACTCCCGATATTGAGTGTGCCCCTTTGATGGAGGAGGAGACAGTTAACATCCACCCGCGACTTCGGTGTACGCTGCTCCACAAAACCGGCTGTATCTGTCGCGACAGCGTCGCATTCGGCTCCCTGTACGTTCTTCCTGCCCGTCTCCCGGCCAGCGACATGCTAACGGACCCAGGAGATCCTGTCCACGTTGCTATACCGATTACGTCGTCGACATGGTGCCTGATTCCGCTCCAGGTCGGCCCGAGGGACGGCTCTTGGTATTCACCACGTGGAAATGCTTGGGTGAGGGGTCTGCGAGCCGCATGTACTGGAGGCCACATCAGACGTCGGCACCGCCCGAGCGTAGCTACCAGCAGGGCCACATCCTCCATTGTTTTGAGGGCACTTCCAGCTACAAAATGGATGTCGCCGAAATTCAACAGTGCATTGCTTCGGTCCGTGAGAGTCAAAGAGAGGCACCTCCCAAGTATACCGCTGTCGTGGAGCCGGGTTCTTGGGTTGTTAAGATGGACAAGGTAGAATAGTGGGATTGTTAATCAGCACAAATGCCAAATCAATGTCTGATGTATGCACCACTGATCTGTGCAAGCTGATCCATTATGACCATGCCAAACACGTGAGACTGCAGGGGCTGAACGACTTCGGTTCTCCCGCCCAACGTCGTCACATCATTGTTGGTGTCGTCAATCTGCCCGATGCCGAAACCCCCTGAACTGCTCTGAGCCGCGCTTAAGAGCCGCGTTCTCGATCTTCCATCCGGTCACCCCATGTTATCCGAGATCCTCGAGGTAGCATCGAGAACCGCCGCAACACAGATGAAGAGCGTCCCAGCATGTCTTCAAGCAAACATACTCTGGGCTTATGAAACGGAGGAGTTTTCTGCTACAGTGGTAAGTCCATCGGGCGATGAGCAGCACGTTGGAAACGGCATCCACGTCCAGCTGTTAGCAGCAACTTACAGATGGCTCGTAGGACAGATACGGCCCCTACACTGTCAGTCGGTGGACGACTCGAAGGCGCTGGTGGGACTTAGCCTCCGTGAAGGGGGAATCAGGTGAAAATTGACAAACGCACATAATGGGAAGCAACAGTATTAAGCCTGGCAGGAGAGTTTTCTCCATGTGGAAGGCGTTAACTCGGCAGATGCCAGGGTTAAGTTCAAGGTAGGCACTATTCTCTCTTCTGAACTGGCCGGAGCTGCCTCTCTTCTTGTCTGGTCGGAGCTGGAGGTAAGGAGCGAGGAGAGACGTTTAGTAGATATCTTGCTCGTGTCCTCTCTCTGCATCTTTTCTTTTACTTCTTCGTCGAGCGAGTTCAGATGCCCGTTTTTTTTTTGTTGAAATCACAATTGAAAGAACCATGTCGTCCGCCCCCCTCCCTACCGATGCCTGCCGGTGGGACGCGCCGCTCTCCGAGGCCCAGGTGGCCTACCTCACCCTCGTCTTCACCATCCTCCTGGTCTGCTGGACCATGTTGAAGGATCTAATTGTATATACTTTTCCTCCCAGAAGCTCGCCGGGTCCAAGGGGCGACAAGGGCGACGACGGCGACAAGGGCGACGACGGCGACAACGGCGACAACGGCGACAACGGCGACAACGGCAGAGATGCCGACATCTCTGGAATTTTGTCCAGGATGTCTAAACTGGAAATTTTGGCCGCCGGCATGGGGGACGGTATGTTTTTTTCTACATATACAGCACTTACCCTCGCTCCCCTGTGATAACGCAACGATACCTTTTACATTCTCAGGGTTCGCTTGAAAACCGCATCTTTCTCTTGCAGTCTTACAAGAGATATAACTAACAACTGCTTGCGATTAGACACCAAGAGAGCTGTCGCCGCCGCCGACACCGCCAACGCCGCCGCCGACACCGCCAACGCCGCCACCAGCGCCGCCAACGCCGCCGCCAACGCCGCTACCGCCGCCACCGCCGCCGGCCCCCTCACCACGGCTCCCTTCGTCCCCGGCGCTCCCGGCACCCCCAGCACCCCCGGCGCCCCCTCCGCCCCCGCGCCCCCCCGGGACCCCCTCGCATCCGCCCCCACTGCCCCCGCGCCCCCCTCCGCCCCCGCGCCCCCCCTGGACCCCGTCGCCTCGGCCCCCACTGCCCCCGACACCCCCCGGACGCCCTCGCCACCGCCCCCACCCCCGCAAAAGCTCCTGCCCCCCCCTCGACCACACTCTTCGCGCCGCCCGCTCCCTTCCGAGCTACGCTCGGACGACCAAGGCCTCCGTCGCCCGCCGCCGCCCCTATCGTTCCGAGTAGGAGAGGCGATGCCCTTAAGTGGACCTCACCACGTTAAAAAAGGAATCCTTCCTGGATCTGAAGTGCCCGGTGGACCTGGGAACAGGTGGGCAGGATGATCGCCACAGTCGCAGCGTGTCAAAGCTACTTTGGTTGTGTCCACTCACAATCCATCGCAGTATGGCACGTGCGCTGTTGGTTAGTTGGCAATGATCCGGTCTCCGGACTGGGGAGCTAACGGATAGAAAATCCGACCCGTTCTGACATCTGCGGTATCCCGAGCTAGGGCTCTGCCAAAGGGGAGGACGGGCGGTCAGGAGGAGGACAGCAAAAGTCGTACTCTATGCCGCCGCGTGGAGCTGTCCGGTAATTCATCGACTCAGACGAGACGATGAAGCTAAGTAGAGACGCAAATTTGGGCACGGGACAATCATCCATGGGCAAAAACGGACGGGCGGGCGGGCGGTGGTCGAGAACATTCGTCTACACCAGCATGATGTCAAACGGGCAGTGGTGGACCAAAAATATGCCAGCGCCGACTTTTGGGCCTCGAGTTCCGACTTTGGGGCATTGAGTTCTGACTTCAACGCCTCGAGTTCCGACGTTGGGCCTCGAACAAACCAGGGTCTAATGGCTTGGCGGACAGTTAAGCACGTTTGGGCGGTAAAATGCCCCACAGGCGCGTCTCACCGGCCAAAGTACCGCTGGCATCCCAAACACGCGACGGCCGAACTTCCTGACTCCCCCGCCCAAGACTTCTTGCGACCACAGCCGACGACGAGACTGGATCCTCTTCCTTTAGCATCCATCTCGCCACTCGAAACCTTCTCATTTGGCCGCTCGGCATAATTTGTCCCCGGACGACACGACACAATCGCAGCCATGGTCAACTTTGGCAACGTGCTGCGGCGCAGCCTTCCAAAAATGGTTCTGAGGGTGAGCAAGACTGAGCGAGACTGAGCCAATCCCGAGCCGGCCCTGAGCCAGCCCTGATTCGGCCCTGAGCCGGGGTGAGCAACGTCACGTGGGCGATGTACGAAAAAGGAAATTTCGTGTGCCCAGATTCGTCGCACATAACAGAGTAATTTCTGTTCCAAAAAAAAAAGAGCTCTACCCTGCACTTGGCTCTGTAAAAAATTGTTAACTTATATCCACCGCTGCCCTACAGGCAACCTGTACTGCAGGGAGCCTACAGTGGGCAACTGCTGTAAGCAGTTGCCTCACAACCAAAGTACACCAAGAATTTTATCAATGAGCACTTGGAGTGGTGGCCTTTTTCGGGTGCCATCTGTGCTACCAAATTCCGTCCTCCACCTATGTGCAGCTTCGATCCCAGTTTCTGGCCCAGCGCAAAGGCCTAGAAATCAACCCCATCAGCTTTCATTCCATTCCGCCTCTTTGCGATGCAGCTCAGATAGGGACCCATCCAACATTAGGATAATCTCAGTCTCTGCGAAGATGCACATACCGGAGCAGCCCCCGGCCGAAGGCTGCAACTAGAGAATTCTATCTCAGTCCGTATGCAATTAGTTGGGATATTGTAGAGGCTACAGTCGAACCGACTCTTACTATTCTGCCTAACTTTCCGCGACTCAGCTAGTATCGTCGCTGTGGATGTGAGCTATAAGACTCGTCGGTCGGCCGTTACATTACGAAATAATTGTTGAGTTTTTGCCGTCTCCCTTGCCATCGTTCTAGCACCTCTTACCCGAAAAGTAGAAGAAGAGGAGAGGGTAGGGGTTCAGCGCTCCATTCTTTCTAAACCCTTGCCGCAGACGAAAATTAAGACAGTAGGGGATGGGGTAAGCAGGTAAGGCATCCCATATACTAGTATATTCTAAGGCATCCCATTATATACTGGTATACTCTGGGACATCATATTAGTGCTGGTATATTATGTACCATCCTAAATTCTGAGCTGGCATATTTTGTACTATCCCAGGGTGTATACTGGTATATTCCCACGCGGTCCCAAATTTAGGCCTTGCCTGTAACGGGCTGTGCCCGTAAGGGCCTCGGTGACCCTTCGGCCGTATGTGGAACCCCTGGGTTAAGGCTATTCCCAGATTGACGCCTTAGCAAAGCACGCACTACCAAAACACATCTAGAACCTTCTCTTTCCTTCTGGTCACAGCACCACAGTCGTGTATATTAGGAAACACACCCCTCAGACTTTTATTCACTTCTCCTTTCCCCCTCACTTAAGGATCTTCGTAGCAGAGGTAGCACCAATTACAACACATTGCTACAACCCGTCACATAAATTTCTTAACTTTAACAATAAGGCTTCCAGCCCGAGTCACCTACGTACACCTAATACGCATATACATCGTAATTAAAATTATTGCCTAGGAGCTATCCTTATAGATACGCGCCGTCTACTTTCCATCGGTAGGAAAGTTTAGCCGGGGGGACTAAAAAGGGGCCTCTAAGGCTGTGCGGTGGCGGTATACGGGATCACCCCAGCTCAGGGAAAAATCAGGGAAAGCTCAGGACAAATCAGCCTCGGCTCACCCCAGCTCACCCCAGCTCAGGATTTCGAACGAAAAAGGAAATTTCGTATGCCCAGATTCGTCGCAGACAACTAGCTGGTTCCATGTCGAAGTGTGTCGTGTGACCGTCTCTTGAGCGCCCATCCGAGGCGAGGTCGCTTTCCCACCTCGCAGCGCATGTATCGTAGAAAATATCACTACCTTTCTGGATTAGGTGTCTGGCCAAGTTGGCCTTGTCCGTGATCGGCAGGTACTTGTGTCGGAGGTCCAGCTCTCCACCATCGAGATCGACCAGTTTCTTGACAACAACACGTGACGAGAGGAGGCGATGGCGTGTGTGCCATTCCTTGCTGGCGCCGGTTGGGACGTTGTGGAGTACCTCGCAGGGGTCTTAGAGGTTCTTTTCCAGCTCAACAAAGTCCGTCAACGTCCAAACAACGAGAAGAACTTTGAGCCCCAGGTCGGCGGACATGTCCTTCAGAAAGCACAACGTGGCTTGGTCTTGTTCTTTGAGTTTGGGTGAAGAGAATTCCTCCTTGTTGCAGCCAAATTGGAGCCGGTGGACGAGAAACTCGGGGTTCAGAGTGGGCGCCATCCGCCCTGTGCTTGAGCCAGATGCGGAGAGTCCGGCGGGCTGCCTCGTGGCCTTCTGCGCGCTCGTGTGCCACTGAGCTTCCCAAATTTTCCAAGGCGTCGCAGAGGTCGTATCTGACGTCAATCAAGTACCGGTCCTGGTCATGCTCATGGTCTTGGGCTTTTTGGAGATGGGTGCGGGCAGCAGGGCAGCTGGGGAGACCGGGATGGGAGCCCTGGTCGCCATCTGCTGGTGCTTGAGTGTCGCAGCCATGGTGCCAGAAGAAAACAAGAAATGCTCAGCTGGCGAGAGCCGGGGCGGACGGCTTGTGCGCAATGAATGATGAATTGGGCTCCCGGAACTGATGGCGGGTGGGCGATGGGAGATTCAAGAGGTTGGCAGTGGGGTGGCTCGGTGGAAACACGTCGCGTCCGTCGCGTCAGAGAACTCCGCACAAAAAAGAAAAGAAAAGAAACAGGTTCCCTACTCCTGAAAATGGCCGGGCAACAACGGACGACCTGGAGGCTTGTCGACATTGGTCACCATGGAACATCATAATTCCACTGCATCTGGGCTCGATTCTGGCCCTCTGGACCCAGCGAGTAAGAAACAACGATGGACACTGCAAGACGCTTGATATATATCTATACTCCGTCCCCCAAATGCATTTGAGGAACTCGTGGTCATGGCAACCAAGTTGCCACTTGCCTGGGAAAATGGAGCCCAGCTTCTGCTTGTTCTCACTTCTAGGAGGGAGCCTGGGACGAGAATAGCTGTGTTTGGCGTTTTAGCTTTTCGCCCTCGCCACTCGATTTTTTTTGAACCCCCCCCCCAAAAAGAGTAGCAGTTTGGATCGAACCAACACGCCATTGGATATTCTACTTGGGAGTGACGGGCAATTGGTCTAACCCCTAGAAAGTAGGTACCTGCGTTATTTTGGCATCTTGATACCACTGAGCCAAGTTCCCTGAGGGTTCCTGAGGGTCCCTGAGTGATATGCTCGTTCCAAATTGGTGGCAGGAGCTCCTTCCTCTCCGCCTATATAGCCAAGCCTGAAGATGCCCCTGGTTGAAATTTCTTGCCATGCCAGAATACCCGGTCCTCCCCAAATGCCAGCTCTTCTCCCAAACCATCATCCCCAACCCCATACCATCACGCCATGCCAACCCCCCTTCTCTCCGCGCTGTCATCCCGGCAGAAACCCTCGGGTTCTTTTGCTTCCCATGGGGCACCTGCACGGTTCTCGAGGACAAATATTAAATTGCTGTTGCAGTCCCAGCCGCGTCTTGTTTCGTTCCGCGGCAGTCATGGTGACACAGCATGACGGAGAGCTGTGGCACAATGCCTTCATTGCGCGCCTCTTTGACTCCAACACTACCTGGGGCGGGTTTTTGAGCGGCACGCTGGAGACTGGGAGTCGACAATATTGACGACCTACTGCCAGACGTGTCTTGGCAACCACTGGAAGCCAGCGTGAGGTGTTTTTCGTGCACGACTGCCGACCGTGCCGCCCCGGCCATTGAGCTGTGCCACATACAAGTCTCACCAGTTCATCTGCGATTGGTCATCCAACTACCGGTGCAAAGCGGAACGAGTGACTCCATGCCTTCTCCCTGCAGCATGGTTACACGACCGAGATACACATCATCGCAACGGTAGCACAAGAGCAGGTGGCGTCAACTATTAGAACCACGACGGCGACAGTCTTGGAAGAAGGACGCTATGCTACGATCCTCATAACCCGGATCGCAGCAAAACATCTCCCTAGGTATCTACCATGGCCTCCGAGAAGAACACGGGGAGGTTGAATTTGCCCGGGGGTGAGGATGGAGCAGTTGCTGCGCAGGATGCTTCTGCTTCCAACAAAGAAAAGGACTCTGAAGGCTCGGTGGAAGATGGGAGCGACAGCCTCAACACCAAGCTACTCACTCAAGCCCTGCTCCGAAAACTAGACACCAGGTCAGTCTCCAGGCCCTCCCGCTCTTCCGGAATCGTTGCTGACATCAAAGTCTTGGGCCCAGAATCCTCCCCATCTTTGTCCTACTCGTTCTCTGCTCTTTCCTCGACCGCACCAATGTTGGCAACGCAAAGATCTACGGCATGGACAAGGAACTCGGCTTGACGCCGCTGCAGTATCAGCAGGGCCTGGTTGTCTTCTACCCTCTCTATATCGCCGCCGAGATCCCCAGCAACCTGGTGCTCAAGAAGATTACGCCCCGGATCTGGATCGCGTTCATGACGTTTCTTTGGGGTCTCTTCTGTCTTGTCCTGGGGCTCGTACGCAACTTTGACCAGTTCATCAGTCTGCGTGCTCTTCTGGGTCTGGCAGAAGGCGGGCTCTTCCCTGGTATGGTTCTCTATCTGTCGACAATCTACACGCGATCCGAACTTGGCCTGCGAATCGGGGTGCTTTACACATCGACGTCGCTTTCCAGCGGGTTTGGAGGTCTCCTTGCCCGGGCTATGGGTGCAATTGGAGACCGCGGGGGCCTCACAGCCTGGCGATGGATTTTTGTCATCGAGGGGTTGTTCGTCAGTACCCTTGCACTCGCTGCCAATTGCAAGCTAACGAATAACAGACAATCCTCTGTGCCGTGCTCACGTACTTTGTGCTGCCGAACAGCCTGGATACAGCAGACTTTCTTACTGGCGAAGAACGCGCCCTCGCCATCGCCAGACAATTCGGTGTCGAGCATGGCACTGGCAACAAGGAGGGCCAAGAAAAGTTCGCATGGGCCGAAGTCTGGCGTGCATTCCGGTATCCCCTCACCTGGCTTACAGCCTGTGCCTACTTTGGACTCTTGTCTGCCATATACTCGGTCGGTATCTTCCTCCCGACCATCATCGTTCGCCTCGGCTACACAGCCCACGAAGCGCAGCTCATGACGGTGCCGCCCTATGCTATTGCCGCTTGCACAACGCTTGCCGTTGCCTACGGCTCAGACCGGCTCAAAGTTCGTGGCATTATGATGCTCTGCGTCATGCCCATTGCCATCATTGGCTACGCCGTCATTGCCAATTTGGAGGGCGACCACCCCAAGGTCAAGTACGGCATGACAATCATGATGACAGTGGGGATCTACAGCAGCGTCCCCCCCAATCTTGCCTGGCTCTCGAACAACTCGGCGGGTCACTACAAGCGAGCCACGGCAGCAGCTCTGCAGCTTGCGATTGCCAACTGCGGAGGCATTCTAGCCGCGTTTCTGTACCCCGATGTCGACGGCCCCGTTTTTCATCGTGGACACTCGATTGTCTTGGGACTTCTTGTGGGGGGTTGGTTTCTGTGAGTGTTGTCTGTCTTTTTTTTTCTCCCTCGGGATGCTAACGCCACGCAGGATCCTGGCCAACGTTCTGGTGTGTCACAAGATCAACAAGGACAAGGCACAGGGAAAGTACGACAAGTACATTAGCTGTGGAGATGACAGGGACCCGGCCTTTAAGCTGGTGCTGTGATAGTCCAAGTGTACTAACTCGGACCCCGGGTGGATTTCTTGCACAGAACGGCTGAGGACGTCCTCTTGACAGAAAACAGATGGACGGATAGGCTCTCGAGGGGTTTGAACCGCAGGAGTACATTTATGGTGCTGTTCTGGTCTATGTCAACTGCGCTCCACAGGAAGAAGACTGTTTTTATTAAAACGGACCAGTGCAAAAGCTTCGCAGCCTATTCACAATCCTCTTGGCGCGGACTTTTAAAATTTATACCAGGAGATAAGCCGATATAAGTCGCTCCTTTTCGCCATTGACAGAACTATCGAACAACAACGGCGAAACTGTAGCATAGCTGCCACCACCGGAGAAATAAACCAGAATCAGGCGAATAACTCTTCCTTGACATCAGGGTTCTTTCAGCGAATTTTGCGCTTTGGATAATACTCGGCAGCCATCATGGCATACGATCCAGATCAATCTCAAAACTCTTGCTCCTCTTGTCCTGCCTAATCTTCTCGCGGTTGGTCGTCAAGTGCCATGCCAGCACGGTAAGCCCAGTCAACCCAACCGAGACGACTACAAGTATCCAGATATAGTTGGAGATTACCGACTCCCCCTCACTCGGCCGCCAGTTAAATATAGTTGTGGAGAAGACAGACTGGCACGGAGTTAGCACTCTGGACAGCATGTAGAGGGCATTGGACCTACACCGACGCACGACAACGGCAAGTATACCATGCCCAGCACTGCGATGGACCGCATCTGGGCATTTTCGATCTGGGACTCCAGGGCAATTGTTGTGTTCGCCTTTGCAATCCGGGTATTGACGATGGAGTCCTCGCGGGAGATTTGGCTCCATCCCTAAGAGAATACATGGTGAGCAATCCACTCGTCATGATGATGTTAGATTTTGGATACTGATGAGTACTCACAGTCTGCATCGCCAACGACAGGTTCTCAGCCATCATGTTGCACTCGTCTATCTTGTCCTCGTACTCGTCCAGCGCGTCGGTAATCCTCTGTTTGATCAGCACTCCAGTCTCGAGCACCGTGGCTCCTAGCCGCTCCTCTCGAGCAAGCTCGTCCACACTTTCAAGAACCTTGTTGAGCTGCCGCCTAAAGGACCTGATCTGGTCCATCAATGTGCGGCTTCTCATGCAGATGGCGAGCGACTCGCGCATTTTCGGCGTGTTTAAGTCCCAGTGCTTGTTCTCCAACATGTCAGAGTTAACGGTGAAGCTGTCGACTAGATCCTCCGCCAAGCCAACAAGCCGCTTGCGCTCGAGGTCTGTGAATATTGCTACGCATAAGAGAGGGTGGTTAAACCCCCTGGGTGCTGATCGGAGACTTGTTTCAATGTCGCGCATTTGCTCAGAGGTGCATCCGTAAAAGACGGCGCAGTTTGTGCCATCCTCGGGCATGTATGTACTGGATAGAGCTAGATCGTGCGGTAGAGCGGCTGACATGCGTGCGCTATAGGCTATACTAAAGTCAACTCACGCCGAGGAGGGTGGCACGATTTACACAACGCTGACCTATTTGTAACCTTGAGCGGCTATCCAGAGTCTGGCGGCGAATAGAGGAGAAATAGGCAACCCGTCTTGCCATAGTTCGTGTTATCCCTCGGTGGACCTGTAGCAGGCTCACCAGCCTTCGCCAGGTGCCCGCTGTAAACGGAAGATATGACACAGGGGCGGACTGCCCTTGGAAAACGTCAGGGGCTCGACTGCAGAGGCTAGATAGTTATTGCCGACGTCAGCATAGGGTGTGGGCCGGAATTTTGCCAAACCCACATGATGTAGCTGGTAGCTCCCTCTTTCCTATCCATCTCGTCTTGCACCTAAATCCCGGAATGAGTTGGATTCCATTGCCCTGCCAGGGAGGGGTAGCATACCTGCCTCAACCAGGAGTCCCACGCATCTTTTCCGTTCAATCTGTCCACGACCATATCCTTCACTTCATTAATAAATGCTACAACGGCTGAATAAGAACCCACAAACCTTGTCCGTGTATTTGCGTATTGCCACTGCCAAGCGTTCTGCATACTTGAAGGTACCGAAATCGTGCGCGGACATATCCTGATTGTGTCCTGACAAATCCATTGTTCCGAGTAAATAATCCGGAGGTTGATGGGCGTATCTGGTGAGTTTCCGGTGTTCCCAACTCAAAGGAAGGGTTGGGTGGCTGTGCAACGCGAGCAAAAGCAGACAGGACAGACCCCCCCAGCCACCTGCATTTAGGGGAAGGACGCTACCTATTTATAAGAAAAGAAAGGTTGGAGGGGGGAACGCCCTCAAACAGCCCGTGCTCAAGATCCCCCATTGGGTGCAAAGGCTTATTGGCTGCAAAAGGGGGCTGTGTCAGATGGTTGCACGTGGGTGAAATTCTTGCTGCCCGGTTGCTGTCGTGGCACGCCTGATTACCGCATTTGTCTGACGCCGCGATCTTCGAGTTTTCGATCTTTTCGCCGCCCCCTTTCCCCGCTCTCAGTTGCCCTTTTTTTTTTTTTTTGCTCCAACAGGAGAGGCAACTCGTTTCGGACATCGGTCGAGAACAAGCAGAAGTGATGGCTTGGCATAAGGAGGTCATGAAGCAAAAGTACAGCGACCCGGACAAGTTGAAATACTACTTGGATACCGTCTACGGGCCGGGGAATTGGAGGGTTGAGGTAGGTGACGCGACGGCTGTTGATTTTCGGTATCGCACTGACAAGAATTTGCACATCCAGATCAAGTCCAACAACCGCTGGATGATATCACTCACTCGGCCATGGCAGGAGGTGAGCAACTTGAACGCCGTGATCCTATTCACCCCGAGGGGTGCTGCGTTAAGGGGCTAACAAGGACTCTTTGAAGTTCGAGATGGAAGAGATCGAGAGTCACATCCAAGTTCATTACGACCCGAATTACGTCAAGTATTACAAACCTCAGTGAGAAACGCGGGTCTGAACTAGCCGGTCCGTCTCCTCGTCGCAGGATGGATTTGCATGGAGAAATAAGAGAGTTTTATTCGGTATCATGATTTGAAACGACAAATAACCTACAACCCCAGTAATGATATAGATACACCCGTTGTAGTATTTGCTTTTGGGAGTTGAAAGGGATCCCCTTCTGCCTTGAGTTTCCGCAGACTTCGTTATCCTTCAATCCCGAGGGTTGGGGCGCAAGCGTTTTTTGGGCCGTGGCGGACTTGGACCCTGAAGAGATACAATCAGAGATCTCTTACTTTCCAAGTTGGCTTCTGGGGTACTGGAAAGTTAGCCTCCAAGTAGCACGATGGAGATATGTGCTAGGCTTACCCGACTGCCACGGCAACGTATAATACTCCGTGTCCTCCTCGCAGGATTTGCGAAAATTGCTCAGTCTTCTGGTCAGTTGTGTCGACTCCATTCGCTTGGTGGGGTCGGGTATAAGCATAAAGTCCCGCACTAGTTCCAACATCTGGCAGAGATACCAGGTACATTTTGTATGGTGGATGAGTTTGTCGATGTGTGTGAGAACCTGATTTTTGAGAACCGCATCCTGAATAACTGCTGATCGGGAAGGGACGCGGAAATAGGTATCAGAAATGAACCCAGGCCTCTGGGCCTCAGGCTCCTTTCTGCTTTCGGAGAATGCGTCGACTCCCGCGTACCCCTGAAAGTACCAGGTGATGTACTCGAGGATGACGCAGCCGAAGCTAAAGATGTCCGTAGCTCGCGAGATTTTCCCGTTTTTCACGTCAAACTCAGGCCCTTTGTAAGTCTCGGTCCGCTGGATGGACGCTGAATTCCCAATGGTTCGAGACATACGGCTGTGCAGCTGGGCGAGCCCAAAGTCGGCCAGTTTCAGAACCAATCCTCTGTCTTTGGTGATTGAGTATAGAATGTTGGACGGTCCTAGGTCGCCATGCCTGCCGTAAACAGTGTTGTTGTTCTGTATCCGGTCGGGGTGCTTGTTATCGAGGCGGTTGTTGTGGACACATTGCAGAGCAGCAGCAAGCCCAAAGAACTGCTGTGCCATGCACTTGGGGTGGTCTTTGTCTTCTCTCAGCCCCTCCTCATTCTGCCAAAGCTGCGCCAGATTTCCATCTTGCCAGTCGAAGAGGAAGAAATAGTCCGTTTTGTTGCTTGTCTTGTTGCGCACCTCAAACGAAGCCCGGACGTGAGCCATGTGCTCTTGGCCCTCCTCAAGCAAGATTTCGTCGGGAAACTTGTGGTGAAGGCAGAACAGAAGTGATTTGAGCTCCGTCTCAAACACGTCGAATTTCTTGTCGTTGAGCTGCTTTAGTGCGAAACAGTTTTGCGGGGCACTTGACTGGTACCTGCGTTAGTAGGAATCCATCCACGTAAGGTGGTTTTCCTGGGCTTGGAACTTACAGCCGTGTTGCCATCGCCAAAGTTCCAGTGACTTGGGTCGATCTCGACCTTGAAGACCGTCCCAAACCCGCCGTGGGCTTGGAAAATTTCGGCGGGTTTTTCAGACACAATAACCTCTCCGGTCGCTGTTTCCACGACCTGCCCCTTGACTTTCATCGGGAGATGATCTTCAGCTTCTAGCACGTAGTGAAAGTGCTGATGGGGCAACTGCTTGATGTAGGGAACGGCGAGGGCGCGCGTCCACGTTGCAAGCCGATCCCGGTCGTCCGCGACTGCGAATTCCTTGTTGAAGCTATGATGCTCATGCCCTGTATTCTGGCAACGAAGAAACATCTCTCGATTTCGTGGGTTGAGCGGGAGGCAGTCGTCATTCATGCCGTCGTCTATGGCGCATTTGATGAAGTCCCACTCTTTCATTCCAATGAGAGCAGCCAGCAGTTTTCGACATGGTGGGCTTGAATCGCAGCCGAAACATATCTTGCGTGCCAGCAAATCCCGCTCTGTCGAGTCCAGATGCTCGAAGCAGTCGAGTTCTGTCAGGATCTTGAGCACCTGGGGGAAGCTCAGAATCTCTTCCAAATCTCGTCGTGGAATATAGGCATGGAACTTCTCGAATGAGTCCTTTTTGGCGTTATGCAACTCATTGCGCAACGCTTTTAGGGAAACCGGGGGGCGTGGTGTACTAGCGGCCCGGTCGAGTGATTGTGTGCTCGCATCGCAGCGATAATGTTTCTCTCCCCTGTCGGAGACGACTGTCACAAAAGGCCCATCGAGGCCGTACTCGGTGGCTCCACTCGATTCTTGTGAGTGCAGCATATCGACCCAGGCAGGCATTTTGGCCACCGAAAGGATTGGCACTTCTCTGCCGCTGGATTGGGTCGGCGGTCGGTGGTGGGAGGGTGGGAGGGGCGACAGGGCGGTGGGGCGGCGGAATTTCGCGATGGAATGGGTCTCTTTGTTCAACTGAAGGAGGTAGGGCGACAAGTCTTATTTGATAGACAGGAAGTTACTAGGCAAATGCCACAAAATATACTCAATCATTTGGGGGAATCGCAAGTTATTGGCGACGAGCGGATGAAGCATGAACTGGCCAGGCTGGATGCCGACCCCACGACAAGGCACAAAGGAAGGCACAAAAGTGAGGCTTGGGGCAGTGCATCGCCCGGCGGATGCGCGAGTGCCCTGAAGAGTAATAGGAAATTGGGGAAGATGTCCGCCCTAGAGTTACTTTGTTTGAGAGCCTGCCTTCAGGCGCCTAGGTGGCCCCCCATCCCCGAAGGCGCGAATATGAAACACACATTTATGTGTACACTGGCCAATTGAGCCCCGAGTTTTCCAGCACCTCCCGACTGTATCGACCTGCATGGACAATACGCAGGAGGGTGGAGGGTCATTGAGGAAAAGGTAGGTAGTAAAAGAGAAAAAAGCAAAGACCGTTTAGTTTTGGGGGAAGGTGCGGACCATATAGCGCCAACTCTTTGCCTCTTCGTGGCTCGTATGCGGAGCGCACAGATGAGATATTGGCTGAGTGCGCCCGCAGTTGGGGCGAAGCCCTCGTGCCTCCACACGTCGACTTAGGGGGAGGGGGGCCAATCGTTGGCCAGGCAAGACCCTTTCAAACTCCGACTCGCGAAACTGAGAAGGCTCCCGCTACTCGCTGCTGCGCCTAACAACCACCTAATGTTGGACAAGGTCTTAAATTGCCGTGGTTTGGAGGTGATGAAATTGCCATATCTTCTGCAGAAAAAACCAAATCGTGCACCGCCAGGAGACTGCGTGTCTTCGGGGGGTTAGGATGCCAGCATTTTTGGTGAAGTCTGGCACTTCTCTCACATAGGCAAACATCCTCTGCCGCCTGAGAACGTTCTGATAAAGCCCATTTGTCGCCGCCACTCTTGAAAAGAAAGTGTGGAATCATGTCCTTTAAGGGAGGCCTCCAAAAGGCAAAGCCTATACAAACTAGACTATGTTCAGTTCTCGCCCCGCCGTCCAGGCCTTCTCTCATCAGCTTTAGCTGAGAATTACGCCTTGCCACAGACTGGGGTTTGCCGAGCGCCGAGTTGGTGGAACGTGACATTCCCGGGCAAGCTGAAATGGCTTCCTACCTAGGTACCTACTACCAATATACCTAGGAACCTACCAAGCTTGGAGGAGCCGCTGGTGTTCAAGCAACACGGGCAGAGGGGTATATATCATCTGTCCTCGCCATCAACTCCGCGTTTTGTGCCCATCTTTCAAGTGTGCAGAGCGCAGCCGGACTGAAGATTCGCCACCTCAAGCTCTTTCGACGGCACCGACCGCTTCAGTTCCATAAATTGACTATGGAGGCAACCATTGGGACTGATGCTACGACTGCCACCGGGGACCCGTTGGCAGTCCGCCCGCCCTACGACGTGCGCGGTGTGCATTGGGTACCCGGGAAAGACGGAAGCTGGACAGCCTTCACGACTCCATCTTTTGTCAGCTCGTCCTCTTTGAAGAGAATGCTTGATTCTCGTTATGCTGGTCGCTACTCGGTCGAGGTACGTAACGAACTAAATGGGACTATACAAATGTGTCAAAACTAACTCCGGCCGGTAGCTAAAGCGAGATACTTTCAAAATCTCAATCCAGAACTAGACGAGTCGCAGGTGCTCCTTGCTCTGGCTACCGCAGCATCCATCGACTTTACCACCACGAAGGTATACCACTAGATTCGATGGCGAGTGAAGGAGAGGGAGGAATGCATCCAAGCCTAGGAAGCAAGGTCGAAGTTGTGGACTTATCTTGCTTCCTGGGCTTAGATGAGAATGAGCGGGAGAGACGGCCCGAGCAGCAAGACACTTTATCCCCCCCTCCCTGGTTGGAGTAGCCCCCAAGGTTGTCTCGGAGGATGAAGCGGCTGAACTGTCGGGCGGTGAAGGGTTTGTCTATATATCTATAGGGCATTATCCCGGTCAGCTGATCCGTGATGTTCAAGTCGTACAAGAAACCGGGAATCCTGTCGGGCATCGTGCTCGGCCTCGCTGGAATACCGAGCAAATTTCCCCGTACGGAATTTCCTAGTACTATATTCTTACCCCTATTCTAGTTTCTTACGCGCTAGTTTTACTATTATTAAGGCCTGGATAGCTTCGATCGCGTAGAGGTATCCTACGTTCGTCAATTTATAGTAAAGCGTCTCTAAGAAAAGAGTCTGTAAATTAACAATCTGCACCTCCATAATAGACATTGCTTCCATTAATACGGACACTAGCCCTCTACCGATGATCCCCGTCTTTCCACTGCCGCCATGCAATCCACGTCTGGAAGATGCTGAGACATAGCCCAAACAACCCGAGCAGAACTGCAGTCAGGACGCCAATCGCGGTGACCATCATGACGTGCCGGGATTTGCTTCTCCTTTCCAACCAAGCCTCCACTCGTCCTCTTGGCTTCGGATTCTCAATTTCGTCGTAGAGATGCATCAGTCGAGTGCCCCAGGTAGGAAACCGCATGGCTCGTTCCTTCTCACCACGACCGGGGAGTTCGAATGAAGCTGTGCCGAACCGCAAGCAGTCGGGGTCGAAGCCACCTTTGCTGACGAGGTTGCGGAGGAAGGATTGAGATGTGGCATTTTCAGGGGGGAAGAGGAGTTGAATTGTGCAGATAGTTTCGAGCGCGAGGTGTCGGGAGAGGCCTGGAATGTCGCGAGTTGAGAGCGTCGCAAGGAGATGCTCTTTGAGGAAAGTGGTTTGGTGGAAGATTTGCACTGTGCCTGTGGAAGGGTTGAGTTTGAGGTGGTCGTGAAGGTTGTTCGTGCTCTCGATCTTGAGCCCTGCAATCTTCTTCAAGTTGACGGCTGTCAATGTTTCTCGTATGAGTTTTGATTGCGGGTCAGAATTCTGAAGGCTGGGGTGGATACAGGCCATGAACAAGTGGTCCAGCGACTCGGGGAGGGTGTATTGTTCGCGCCATTGAGGCAAGAGATCGCCCTGTTTGCTCTCGATATCCCAGTTCGTCTCGGCACTGAACATGTCTTGACCCTTTTCGCATGAGACATGGGTCATTGTCATGATCCTGGCTGCAAGTTCGAATGCGCGATCTTGGTCGCTTTGAGGGACCAAAGACTCCTTCCCTCCGGAGCGGCGGCCGAAGTACTCGGCCATACAACCCCCTCGCGTCCTGTCGGTGCCATGACTCTTGATCAACTCAAGGATATCGAGCAGATCTCGGTGACTCCTAATAGCTTGGTCGTGATCGCCGAAGAAATCAGGAACGTATGGTCTGGTAGTTTGTCGGTAAAACTCGAAAAAGGGCTCCAATCGCTCGGCTCTCCGTCCCCAGGCGCAGTTGCACAGAGCTACCCCGCACCTTGAGAGGCCCTTGGATGTTGCATTGAGACAGTTGTCGCACAGCTCCCAGCTCCACAGGACGTGGCAGAGAGCCCCCAGGTCTCCCGTAGTGACGACCTGAAGTGGGAATGCAGTTGGTAATGACATGTTGATCTGGAACTTCGAGTTGTTTTTGCAGGTGCGGAGATTGAAGTCAAGGGTTTCAAGTTCATCTTGCGATTCTGCTCTGGCGAAGCTCGACGTTGCTTTTCAGGTCCAGGCGACGTCATACGGCTTCCCATTCGCTGAACTGCACTCACTCTGGCGTCCCGTCGCAGGTGACCATCGCCGTGGCGCAGCATCTGCACCTCGCTCACTCAGCATTGGAGAATCGTCCAGCTGGGTTTTGGTCAGAAGACGTATCCTCCGACGCTTTCAGGGGCCAACCCATTTTATGCTTATCATCACCTCATCCTCGACGACTTCCCATCAGCAATTGCCTTTATGTTTTCAACCTCAGTCTCTCTTGAGGCATCGCATGCCGAACCTCAGGCTTTCACGGAAATTCTCCACTCAACGACACTGCAAAGCTAAAATGGATATCCCCGTCAGATCCAAACCACAGGTCATCTCCTGGTCCCAGCCGAGCTCGCCTATCGCGATGACACTCCCCCGCCAGATCCCCCGACACGTCGACTCAGGCTACGCAACCCAAACCAACACCGCGTTCACCTCCCCGGTTGGCACCAAAGAAAAGTCCTCGACATCTGCACAGAGCACAAACAATGCGCCCCAAGACGAATTCGCCCACAGCAGCCCTCGAAGTGTGCCGATGCCAGGAAGAAAAGACCTGCAGATCGTGAGGAGAGACATCGACTACGCCTTCAATGCACGATTCAGAGAAATTGCACCAAGGATGCAGCAGCTTCTGCAGAAGAGCTTGCAGAAATGGAGTTCGTCTGTCTTTGCGCTAGCGAAGTCGAGACCGAAAAGACAACAACAAGCGACCATGTCGTTGAGATTGATGGCTGTTGGGAAGACTGCAGAATCAGCAAAGCCGACGATTGTTATCTTTCTGGCCGGGGAGCACATAAAGAGCTTGGAGGCTGCGTTGGGACAGACAGAATTGAGGCAACTTTATCGGTCGGATGATGGGGTGACGCCGTCTTTCGAGGTCATTGTTGTCGGCCAAGAGCCGATGAAGAGGTCATATCAGGATGTGTCAGTCCTCTGGGAGGCGAGTCGAACGATGGAGAGGAATATTTCAACGCTTTGTGGTGTTCAGATTCGACTTGATGCTGGCGACGCAAGGGTGGCAGGGGCGACGATGGGAGGGATTGTGAAGTTGACGTATGGACCTGGGGACTTCAAGTTGGCGGGGATGACGGCGGGTCATCCGCTTGAGAGTCTGTTGGATACGGAGTTTGGCATCGACTCGAAGGCTACTCTTTTCACACACCCTCGAACCTTTGGGACGATCCTCCACCCGACAAGGGATACCGACGACGAAGTCACGCTACCAAAACACGACTGGGCCCTTATCGAAATCGACCCCCTCGTCCGCATACGCCCCAACCTCATGCCCATTGCAGGGAACTCTGGCAGCCTCAGTCTTAGCATCCCTAAGTACCCCGGCACCCTAGGGCGACTCCGCCGTCAGAACGGTCACGGCACCTCCATGACCACCGCTCCACCAGCCAGCTTTCCCGACGTCAACCCCATCGAAGTCGCTCTTCTATCAGGCTCAAGCCACTTCAGCGGTGCCATGCTCGGCCTGCTCTCTCACATGCCCGGTTCCATTATGCTGTCCCCCGACGATGGCTTTATCGACGCTTATCTCCTCACTCTCGATGAAGGTCAAGAATTTCAAGACGGGGATTCCGGCTCTTGGGTTGTCAATCCTACCTCGTTGGAAGTCTATGGGCATGTAGTGGCCACAGATATTACGGGTGATGCGTATATTGTGCCGTTGTATGCGAGCTTGGAGGAGATGAAAGAGGCTTTGGGTGTTGAGTCGGTTAGTCTGCCGGACACGGCGGATCTGTTGGACGCGGCGTTGTTGCAAGATTTGAGGAAGGCGAGGGTGTTGGACGATACTGACTCGGGGTATATGTCCGTGGCTTCGGCTGTCCCGGATAGTGGGCATGGCGCTAAGGAGGCGAGGATTTCGGGGTGGGTCGATGATGAAGAGGATGGGTTCAGTTGTTGGTGAGGCAGAGCTGCTAAGTAATATACTTGTGATACCTAGTGAAAGCATTAAAGTGGCTCCAAGCATTTAGTTAGGATAAGGTAGTGACTTTAGGTATTTTATGCGAAAACAGGGGTTTTACTTGAATACTACCAGCACGGAGAGGAATTTGTCGGATTGTCACAGTGGAAACTCATATCACCAATATATCAAATGTTTTCGTCTTGGCCAAAGTTATTCTATTTCATCAACTCACATTCTATGCCATCTCACCCATTCCTCGAGGCACGCACTCAAAGCCACAGACCCTGGTACAGCCAGCCCATCACCACTCACCTCATCACCAACTCATCTCCCCAGGCCCAGCCCCATCCCCACCATCCCATCCCCCTCACTCCTTCGCCCCAAAACAGTACTTCACCGCCGACCCAAACCACCCCTCCCCCGTCTGCTTCTTCCTCCCCCCGCCCTCCGCCCCCGCCCCCGGCGTCCCCACCTCCCTCCACCCTTGCACCACAACCACTACCCTCCCCAGCGCCCGCACCGTCGCCGCCTCCACCGCCTCCTCCACCTCCCGCTGCATCCGCCACACGACGTTCTGAAACGCCGGCAGCTCGACGACGCACGCCGGCAGCGGTTGGGTAACATTGATGCCGTGCGCCGACGCCGCCGCGCGCGCGACGAGGCGCGGGAGGAGGACGGTGGTGTTGAAGGCGCAGAGGCGCGGGTGCAGGAGGTAGGAGGAGGCGGCGACGGTGTCGAGAGCCGCGTTGAGGGCGGGCGGGGGGAGGTAGGGGATGCGGGGGATGTGGTTGTCGGGGGGGCTCGGGGGAGCGTTGGGGAAGGGGAAGGTGGGGGAGGGGAGGCGGGGTGGTTGGGAGGGGGTGGTGGGGGGGATGGGCATAGTGGTGGGGGGTGGGGGGTTGGTGTGGGAGGGCATGTTGGTACTTACCTGCTTGCTTGGGGGGGGATTGGGTTGGTCTTGTGCGCAGTAGATAGGTGGTGGGTTGATTTGGAAGGAGGGTGGTTGCGTGTGGGAGATTAAGATGGAACTTGGGATATGCCACGCGGTTTTATATCTGGGCTGGACGGGAGGGAACAAGGCGGGGGCCTTGCGAGCAGCTGAAAGTGGTATTGCTACCGAATGACAATGGGGTTGTGAGTCTCCATCCTCGCTAATGTCCTCCTTCTTTTGTACCGCTTTGCAGACTCGACACTTTCCGCCTCACCCCGGCCTGAAGCAATCCTCACAATCTGCCTCCATATTCTCAAGTCCCATCATTCGTCTTTCTCCACCACTCGAACCTTGGACCAGTGTCCTCCAGCGATGCAGTATCCAAAGAACCCTGCGCCAAAAACCACCACGGGGAGCATGAGGACGAGAGGGAGCATGCGCATGGAAAGCACGCCGTTGATGTGCGGGACGTACGTGGTCGTGGGGTCGGGCGCTCGAGGCGCTTGGGTGGCTGGTGTTGACATCTTCTGAGGAGGATCTTTTGCGGGTTGGGGGCTGATCGGGGAGGGCCGGCGGTGTTGTTGAGAGGAGGATGGATTGGGACAAGTCGGCGAGGTCGTGTGTAAGAGTTGAGAAGGCTGGGGACCAGGACAGCGAGAAGACGCAGCTCTCGGAAATAATATTCCAGTCCTTTTGAGAAGCAGGTGTAGAAATAACAAGGCCAAGTTCTTTGTTCTCTCGAACATTGTCCTTTGTCTGGGGCTTGGCGTGTTCAGACCATCCCGAGGCATCCGTGCTATCAAGAACGCACATGTCTCTGGGGTCATTGCGACCTGGGTGCCTCACAAGAAGGGGGAAGTCTTGTTCTCACAGAGAAGAAAGGAAACCTGCAATGAATTCCAAACTCGTGTACTCGTAATACCTCAAGTTGTATGTCCGTATCATCACAAATCTCGTCGCTCTCACCTCCCTCGCGAAATGGAAACCTGCCATCAAAGCCCCATGTCCTTGTCCGCGCTCCATGTCGTCTGTCATAAAGTTAGTTCCACCGTGCCAGCCAAACTCCGATGCCGTTGGAACCAAGCTTTAGTACTCATTCGAAGACATTTGTCAGCCTCACACCATGGCCACGGCAGTCATCACCACCGCCATCACCACAGCTCCCCTCCCCTGCGCCCGCATGGGCACGGCTGCATTCTTTGGGCCTGGGCGCCCCCTAGACGCACGAATGGCAAACAGGGTGTCCAACTGCTCCGGAACTGCAGCCTGCCGTTTTTCGGGCGCTGCTACGTGGACATAATTGCGGGCGGGGAGCGCGAAAGCTAGACGACAAGGCTGAAAAAGAGAGGTGAGAATGACGAGGGTCGTAAACAGCTGCATCATGAAACTGGGGAGTGCTAGTAAGGTTGTTGTAGTAGGTAGGTGTGGACGGGAGGACAGGCGAGCGAGTATGGATGCTGCATGGTACAAAGACCTCGGCGTTGGGGGGCTGAACTTGAGTTTATATACACATACCTGACATTAGGGATGTCAAGTATGGACTTGGTGAGTCGTTTCAGTGTCTCGCGCTCTTGCGGTGGCAAATAAACCCGGGCTCGCCTTTTCTTATTGGGCGGTGGCGGTTTCTGCCATGCAGGAGAAAGACAGCACACGGCCAGTCCCAGCCAGTTTCCCAGTGTGCTCTCCGGGCAGAGCCGGCCAACACACACTTCAATGACGTCACCTCACCACGTACGACCAAAGATCGTCGGTTCTGAGTCCTAGGACCAAGAGACCGGCACTGCCTCCCATGAGCAAATGTTTTTTGTAAGCGTATGAGCGAGGTGACAGACAGCAAGAGCATGTATTTCACAGGAAAATACGAAACTAACTACGTCAGGGGTTCGCGTGTGGGAATCGCTTCATCCATATCACGTCGTAAACACCGGCATCCATTACTGACTCAGACGTCGTGACAATGGAACCAACCCAGCTACTCGGGGAAAGAAAGCACCTCATCCATCACATCCAACCAAAACAGCAAACTCAAAACCCCTCACCTCACCGCCACTGCACCCCCCCTAGACGGCATCCCAAGTAACCTTCATCGTCACAGGGAACGGCGCCTTGGCGCCCCAATCCTCTCGGAGGTACTCCACCCTCCCCCCCGCGCCGACAATCTTCTTCAGCTCGCCCTGCGGCCCCCGCGCGCGCGCCAGGCCCTTGCGCTTCATTACGGCGCGGAACATCTCCGTCAGCGCCGCCTGGCTGAGCTGCGTGCCGAGCACGGCGTGCGGTCCCGCGCTGTACTGCACGTAGCTGGCGAGCGGGCGGCTCGGGTTGACGGCCTCGGGGTCGGGGAAGCAGTGGGCGTCTTTGGCGGTCTTGGTCTGGTGGGTGTCAGTTGTGATGCTGCCGAGCTGGGTAAGCGTTGGGGGGTTTCTTACAAAATTGACGTAGATCTTTTCGGGCTCCACGGCGGGGCCATCGGCCGTCTTTTCGGTGGTGGAGGGGATGGACTCCTGGTAGAGGCCGGTACCGCCAGAAAGTCGGGCACCTTCCAGGGCGTAGCCCAGGAGCAGAGCGTCGGTCTCGGTGCTGGGGGGCTGGCAGGCGGCGGCGTGGATCTGGGCGTAGTGCCCGTGGCCCTTGTTAGGGGTCAGGTAGTAGTCGACGGCTTGGGCGAACTGTGGTTATGTCGTGTTAGCAAACATGCCTCGGTAGGGAAAGGGAAACAACTTACCACTGTCGCTTGCGTGGGCACCAATGCCGCAGCCGTGGGCAGGATCTGTGTCCAAGCAGCATCCTTCCCACCCTGGGCCAGTCCCTTGACCAGCTCTGCACCAAATACGCTGACGGGGTCACTCTTCTTTGCAAAGTACCCGCCCGAACCCTTGAGACCACCCTCGACGACGGTCGCCAGTTGCGTCGCCACAGTATGCGCAGCCTGTTGGATGGGAAAGGCCTTGACAGGCTCTGGCGCCTGATAGAGGGCGATGTGGAGAAGCGAAAGCACAGAGTACAGCTCATGCGGCTTGTAGATGCCCTTCTTGTTGTCCTTGCTGTCGAGGGGAAGGTTGAGCACGCGCGCCGCAAAGTCAACAGGCACAATATTGCCCACGTCGCGGACTACGTCGACAAACCGGCGGCCGCCAAGGGGGTAGCTGGCCTCGTCGAGGATCCGCTCCGTCGTCTGGCGGTAGAACTCCTTGACTTGGGCGTGGACTTCGGCCGTGTAGAGCTTCTCATGGAGCTGTTGGCGAATGTTTTCGTGGTCATCACTCGAGAGCCTCTGCTTGCTGCCGCCGATGGAGAGCAGAGACTGGAGAGAGCTGTGCCATGTGGATCGGGACTGATCCGGCTTGCCTAGGAAGTCCTTGACCTCGGCGGTGGTGGCGACCTCTCTTGTCTGACGCTGGCGCGTGGGCCGGGACCAGTCAAAGAGGTGGTCCCGCTTGAGGTCTTTCTGGATCTTGAGCGTCTCCGAGGGGATGACCATGGGATAGTGGGCATAGACCGAGTTGCCTTTGAAGTGGTGCGGGAAGGCGCCCAGGAACAGCTTGTACAGGACACATCCGTGGTTGACCTTGAGGTCATACTGCGCCCCGTTGAAGCCCCAGTTGGTGAGGGTCCGGGCCGAGTACGATGTAGTATGATGGCGATCTCCGCGCACAAGAACGACCGCGTCTGAGAGAACGACGCGAGAGATGGTGTAGGTGGGTGCAATACCTACGCCCGGGACCTTGGGCTGTTTCGGTTCTTCCGCGACAAGGCCCGGGTAGAGCTCAACAAAGTCGGGATGGCCATAGAGGCGACGAAGGGACTCGGAAATGCCGGGATCCGAGTTGATGTCCTCAAAACTTTCGTACTGGAGAAGCTGTGTGTAAGTTTCCTTTTCCTTTTTAGTGTTGAGGATTCAGAGAGGTGCGACTTACAGGTTTGAGTTGAAAGTGACGTCTGAACTCGTTCAACGAACAAACGTTCCACTTTCTGGACTGAATGATGCCCAAGATCTCGATTGCGCGCATGCTCTGGGGGACTATAGGCAGTTTATGTCAGTATTTATTAGAGTTTTAAGAATTAACAGGTGGGGGCTCTGAGAGCTCCCGGTCGGCAGGAGGTAGCAGCCTGGGGAAGCAAGGATCCAGTACATACTAGAAAGATACGTTAGCAGAGGGTTCCGTATTCAGGGGATGGTGTTGTTTCGCCTGGGGAGCTGGGAGCTCCTGGAGCTCTAGCCGTATTCTCTGGAGAAAGAAAAGGGGAGTTATTTGGTCTACGTACCCATGTCGCCCTCCAAAGGAACCAGCTACGTCCTCAACGACGCTTGAGATGCAGTCGACCAGGTCGTCGTCGTTGAATTTGCCGTCGTGCCCACGCTTGAAGTTGTTGAACGGTCGATGGGCGGGATCGTCGGGGATCCTGTGCTCAAACTTGCCAAAGCCCCTGACGAGCTCCTCGACGCTGACCTCGTTGGCAGGCTTCCCAAAGAGCTCGTGGTAGAAGTCTTCGATCCACTTCTCGTCTGTCTGTGAGATGCACGCGTGCCATCGATAGCACAGGTTGAACTCGACCGACACGACGTTGCCCGTGCCACGCTCCGCGCCCTTGTTCGTGCCGACGTCGACACCAGTGTTCTGTCGGGGGTCCAATGTCCATTCCGTATCAACGCGGTTGAGCTGCGGCGGTTAGAATCCATGATCAAAAGAAAGTCGTAAAAAGGGGGGAAAAGGAAAACATCCCAAAAGTCCAAAACCATCAAGATGAAACCAAACAAGAGGAATACTCACATTGACGATATTTCTCACGTAATCCACCAGTGTAATGTTGATATAGAGGCCTGTAGTGACCAGCCTGGCCGTCTGGAAGAGGTCGTTGTCGTACTTCTTCTTCGCGGCAGCCAGATTCTCGCCCGCCAGCCTTTCAGAGGCCACAGGGGCAGTGAACCGGCCATCCTCGTTGATGGCGATGAGATTGTCGCACACGTCGTTGTGGAAGCGGTTGAACATGATCAAAATCACACCCACACCGGGGGGCATGCCCAGCAGCCTCTTGTCTGCGAAGCTGTCGGCCTTGATCTTGCCGTGCTCGAACGTGCGGATCGAGTCTTGCATCTTCTGGTTGCTGCCGTAAAGGGGCGACAGGTCCAGATAGCTCGACGTCTTGGACTTGGTCATGTCGGGGTAGTCAGTCCAGAAGAGATCTGAGACGAGTTAGCAGCCTTCTCGGACTACGTGCCGCCGACTCTGGTTCTTACCGTGGATGATGATGCTCGCCCAGTGCCACAAAAAGCTCGACACGTTGTTGGGGTGGGGCTTGAACTCGGTGCGCTTCATGACCGAGTCGTAGATGAGTTCCGGGTCGGGAAGCGCTCCGGGGCGGATTACACTGCTGGGGACCGACCGCGCATAAGTTGTCCCGGCCGCACCTAGCTGAGGAAACATTGGGTTCTATAAAACGTCAGCGGCAGGCTCAGAATGCGTTCTAGGGGGCTACGAACATTGTTTGACCCATCAGCCTGTCGGTACTCGAACTTGTCGCCGACGTAGAGCAGTGGTGGATGGTCGATGGAGTCCCACAGCTCGCCGAGGAATGTGTTGGTGAGCTCGGCTCTCAGCTTGGAGTCGCTGTTGAGGTTGGAGACCAGCTGAATGACTTGCTCCATGATCATGGTCTTGTCGTCCTTGACCTGCTCGCCCTTGATCTTGCCCACCACCACCGTCTTCAACGTTTTGAGGTCTGTGAAAGGGTCAGTAGTACTCTCTGGCAACTCTCCTCCGTGACGTACCGGCAACTCGCAGCCTCTTGATGTCGTCGCTCAACTTCCCCCACTTCTTGGCCTTGGTGCCCCCGATGGATTGGTTTGGCAGCGGTTGAACCTTGGCTTGGATGATCTGTCCATATTGCTCAAAGGCGTTCTTGACGCCCTTTCGATCGGCCGTGAGAGACAGGCCCTTGAGCGGTCCCGGTTGAGGCTTTGCCAGTGTTGAGACTCTTTCACCGCCGGGATCGATCGGGGACACGGTGGTCGTGGGGCCTTTGGAGCCATTGCCCTCATCCCCGTTCTGATATGAGGCCATCGTCGACGACGGTCCCGGGACCTAGGACTGAGCTGTTCTGTCTTGGACAATACCTACCTTGGTGTGTGATGAAGTCAAGAAATATTGACGCAATGTTTCCCAATTGACGTCTTGAGCAAGGGACGGCAGGCAGTGGAACGAGAAATACAAAGAAACCCAATCTTGGACTTCGACCCTCGGGGTCCCGAGAAATAAAGGGTGGGAGTGACGCATGTTTTCCGCCCGGAGCTGAGAGGTCTTGCATGCCAAGCACTCCCGGGGCTTGACCACCCTGCCACGAATGCACTCGCGCGGTCTTTGTCTCAGTGGCCGCCGCCCTAACATGGTGTCAGGCGCCCGTAGGGGGATGCCAGTGCGTGCCCCATCCAGCGGCTTCCCCGCCACCAAATTCACGATCGTCAAGTGGCTGAACCTCTGCTGCAGCCGGCAATCGTCTGTCAGCTGGGCTCGCCAATGCTTTGAAAGTGCGGGAATGGATGGGGACCGCTGGCACCGACTGCCACCTAGGCGGTCTCTTCTCCGCCCGCAGCATCTCCGTGCTCGGTGCGCCGATTGTGGTCCAATGGTGGTGGAGGGTTGTCAATAGACGGTCACTGTCTGCGAGAGGGAAGACGGGAGGTCGGTCCCCTAGCGGCGCGCAGGGCGTGGTCGACCATCGGGCCTGGCCTTTTGTCCACCGGTGGCGTGTTCCACGACCTCGTCCCAAGACGATGTGAGAGGTGGTGAGCGGGCTTGAGCGTGCGGGGCGCTGCAGCTCTCTCATTTCTGAAGGCTCGATCGGTGGTGGGAGGGGAGGAAGAACGCAGTCCGCAAGCGCGTCAATGACCAGCCATATCGCGAGAATGCGGTGTAGCCATCTCGAACCTTGTCATCAGTGGTTGGCGTGGCTGGCGGGGACCGGGATGACAGACGGGAATGAAAAAGGGATCTTCCGATCTCCGCCGCGGCTCCCGCCTGGCCATCCCCTGTCCCGGCTCTCCTCAGGGCCGTCCCCCGGGGAACAACCCACAACCCACAACCCACAACCCAGCGGCCAGGGCGCGGGCCGGTCTAGTGCCGATCTAGCGCAGCAGACAAGGCCAATCATCTTCAGCCGCACGGCGCCGCCAGCGATGCACCCATCCTCACTAGCTTCATCCGTCCCCAGTGACAAGCCACCAAGCCCAAAGTAGTGTTTGCTTGACGGCTGGAGGCCAGCTGAGGACGGGGACGGCCATCCACCTCACAACCCTTGGACCACTGAGGATGAAGGGTATATGCAGACTGCACATATGCGGCACTTCGGACTCGTCGACGACGAACTTCACGGAGAGCTGGCCAATCCAATCCCGGGCGGCACTAAGAAGGCTTGTGGGATCCAAGGCACCCAAGAAATGACCCGAGACCCCCAACCTCGATTGCGGAGCTATTTACATCATTTGTCTCACCGAATGCGGAGGCCGGTGCAGCAAGAAGATGGTGATCTGGTTCGTCGTGTCGGTGAGGTCGTCGCGATCAGCCCCCAGAGTGGCTCCGAGGTGTGGATACACGGCTCTGGCGCGCGGGAGAAAAAGATATCCAGCTGCAGGCCGTGGCCGCTCGTCGGAAGCGGGGCTGGGGATCGTCGTCGGCCTGTCCTGCCTGGCGCGGGCGGTACGATCGGGTCAAGGTGGTTGAACCGGGAATGACGGAAGCTTGCAGAGGCACCTCGGCCGTCCAGCATTGGTCAGCCGGCAAGCCACGGACTCGAGAACGATGGTTGATATCCGGCATGGTGTCAGTGGACATATACCTGTGCAAGCTCGAATTGTTGCTCAGCATCCTCGTTGCATTGTCGCCGTGTTACGTTGTGATCCTGCACCTTTTTGAAGGTGTGAACCCCGAGGAGAATGGATACTTCCCATCTCGCACCCGGCGTCGGTCATGACATACGAGGTCAAGAGCCGCGTCCTGGATTTGGCATCAGGATAGAATCGCAAGACGAGCCCTTCCCCACCCCCCACATCTCTCGACAACCAAGCGTCATGGGAAAGAAAGGGCCTGGTCGACATCATCGGCCCCGAAAGATTGTCCTTTGCTTTGACGGGACGGGGAACAAGTTCCACGGAGACGACAGCGACAGCAACATCCTCAAGATATTCAGGATGCTAGACCGGAACAACAAAGATCAGTGTAAGTGCCGCCTAGGCTTCGTGTCCGCACCAAGTTGCTAACGGCGGCTGCAGATCATTACTATCAGCGTAAGCTCTGCCCAGAATAACAAGGTCGGGCATTGATACTAACAGGGAGAAGCCGGCATTGGCACATATGTCGTCTCCAGCAGCCTGAACCGGACCAGCACGGTCGCCAGGATGAAGTCGTCCATCAAAAAATCCCTGGACTCCGCTATTGGGTCATCTTTTGGCCACCACGTCCTCGGCGGATACCGCTTCCTGATGCGCTTCTACAGCCCCGGGGATGAGATTTACATCTTTGGCTTCTCACGTGGGGCCTACATCGCCCGGTTCCTGGCCGAGATGCTTGACTACGTCGGTCTTTTGTCCCACGGAAACGAGGAGATGGTCGGATTCGCGTGGAAGGCCTTTTCTTCCTGGCAGTCGCGGAGTCCAGACGACTTGGAAAACAAGAAAAAAATGTACCAATTCATGAAGGACTTCCGCGAAACCTTCAGCCGGCCCGTGCTCAGGCCGCGTTTCGTAGGCCTCTTCGACACCGTGAACAGCGTCCCTCACTTCGAGGCGGCTTGGATGCAGCGCAGCAAGTTCCCCTACACGGCCCGCACCTCGGCCAAGGTGATTCGCCACGCCGTCAGCATCGACGAGCGGCGAGCCAAATTCCGCCAGGACCTCATCTACCAGAGCGACAGGTCCAGGGGGAAGTCGGCCACTCCCGTCAAGGACAAGTTGCACGACATGGCGGACAAGTACCGCAAAAAGACGGACCCCGGTGCTCAAGACGGCGGGCGCGGCAGACGGCCGACACTTGCGGTGCCCGAGGTTCCCGCCCCATACCGACCTCGATCGCGCTCTGGCCGTTCCCCCGGAAGCCGAGCCACCGGCCAGTCGCCCGAACCTGGAGAGATCCCGCACGACCGACAGTCCGAGTACTCGTTTGTGGCTCCGCACCCGCATGGCGATGGCGACGAGAGCGACTCCATGGCTTCGGAAGACTCGGACGAGCATTACCAGGACATTGACGAAGTGTGGTTCGCCGGCGGCCACGGGGACATTGGCGGCGGATGGGACCTCGTTCCCGGCTCCAAGGCGGCGAGCCACATTCCCCTCGTGTGGATGGTCCGGGAGGCCATGAAGGCTGGCCTGACCTTTGACCTCGTCAAGGTGCGAGAGATGGGCTGCGCGGAAGCCTTGAACGAGGTGAGCCCGGCCCAGCAGCCTGCGCATGAGGCGACCGAAGACGGCGGCGGGACCTGGCACAATGCAGAGGCGCAGCAGGTGCCCGAGATCACGTTCCAGAACTCCTTCTCCGTGAAGGGGGAGCCTTCCAAGGAGAAAGAGACGTCACAGCCAGCTGCGTCCGAGGTCTCCAGCCCTGGGGGAGCCGCCCAGCCGCTGTCGTTCCACGAAATGCTCCACCAATGCCACCACGCCGGCATCCACGACTCGCTTCGATTTGACTGCGGCTTGCATTGGGGCACGGTGCTGTCATGGAAGATCATGGAGTACATTCCCTTTAGGCGCATGGATTTGGCGAATGATGGATCATGGAAGCCGATCCGTTGGCCTCTGCCGTGTGGCGAGGTGCGCGACATCCCGGCCAACGCACGCGTCCATGGCAGCGTTATCCGCCGCATGGAAGTGAATGAAAAGTATCGTCCTGGGAACCTGATTATTGGCGGTGGGGGTCGGGGTGTTCGCGTCGCGCCAACCGAGGCCTGGAAACCCGACGAGTGGGAGTGTGTCGCCGAGAAGGGTGATCCTGTTGGTGAGATTTGGGTGAGAAAGTGCGCATCGGGAAAAGGTGACGGGCCGGGGCCAGCGGAGTAGGTATGAGATGGAAGTTTTTGCCTTTCGGAAGGACGATTTGCAACTTGAGTTGCTCAGTTGGTAGTAGTGTCATGCCCGATTCTCTGTATGTAGGTCAACGGAAATATTCATGACTTTGGAAGCGTGGATCGAAGATTGAAAATTCTGCCAAACAGGCGCGGACCGACAGACGTGGACAACCTCGGGCGGTCAACCATGATTCAATATCAGCATTTGCTTTCGCTGTGCCGTTCGCTGATGCGCTGGGTCTTCAAGAATGTCGGGTGGGGGAAGGCGCCTCCTTGTTTATCGGCGGCGTGAGACGTCGCGCCAAGGAAGCGATGACCAAGTAGGTAATTATCTCCTTCTTGTAAGACCTCGTTAGCACAGATAATTTGCGGAGGGACGAAGAGGAAGAGGCTGGTCTGGGATCAAAATGTCAATGGCAATGGGAGATGCCGTGAGCATCGGCAGAACAAGTCATAAATCGTTGAATATCGGGGGTATCTATCTATTCTGCCATATCTACAGGCTCCGCGAGATCTCTCATTAGTCATCAGCCGTGCCTGCGTGCTATCTTCATGGTCTGTCGTGTCCGTAAGATGGTCATCCAGTGTGCCCTTGAGAACAGCCTGACCAGCCCATGGAGCACACGCGCCAACAAGGAGCAGGGCGTGTCCCGATTTCCATTTTCGCCCGGGTTGCGACGTTGCCGTGTCTGCAATCCGCGAACCGGGGAGAGATCTGATCTGGCCTGAGGACAGGTGTAGACCCGAGGCTTGGGCGCTGGCGGCGCGTATTCGTCATCGTCGGGCGAGCACATGGTCGGCATGCAAAGGGCAAATAAGCCTAGGGACGCCTGCTTAGTTTGCAAATATCCGTACGTTCAAATCCACGCTGCCTGTGGCGATGACGCATCGGATTTGCGCCTCCCCTCCCGCCGCAGCATTCTTTTTCGGTGTTCCGTTTGCCTCGCCATTCTGTCCATCGGTGCCGTTGACGGGCAGTTCCTTGATGACGGACGGCGCCCACCGAATGCATTGCACGAAATGCCCGTGCGCATCCGAGATGGTCTTGACGCAGCGACCTTCTTGTGTCAGATCCCAGCACCGAAGCGTGTAGTCGTCCGCCACCGACAAGAGGTATTTTCCACCAGGATGGAACACCAGTCCCCGCACCCAGTTGTCGTGCCCGACCAACGTTTTTATGCAAGTGCCTCGCGCATCCCACAGCCGGATTGTCTTGTCTCTGGACCCCGTCGCCATAAACTCGACCGGGCTCGTGGCAGGCGGCTTTTTGATGCCCGCGATTGTGGCCAGGTGGGGATACGTGCTCGGCGGCGCAATCGTGCAGCATATCACAAAGTGCTCGTGGCCAACAAGCGTGATCTTGGGTTCCGGGTTCGCAATCGACACATCCCAAAGTCGCCCCGTGTAGTCGTCGCTGGTCGAGAGGATGTACTTGCCGTCAATCGACGGGCAGACGTCGCGCACCCACTCGGCGTGGCCCCTCAGCGTCTTCAAGCAGTACCCGGTACTGACGTCCCATATTCTCAGCGTCTTGTCGCGACTCGCACTGACCAGCAGGTTGCTCGACCCGCCCGCCACGCCGGAGGGAATGAAGCGAACGGCGCTCACACTATGATCGTGGCCAGGGAGGGTTCGGATATTTTTGTAGTCGTCGGAGGGGTCCCAGAGCTTGATGGTGAGATCGGAGCTGCACGATGCGAGGAGCGTGTTGCCGCGGGGGCCGCCGTAGTCGACGTCGAGCACGGCCTTGGTGTGCCCCTTGATGGTTCGCTCCAGTTCGCCCAGCTCCCAGTCCCAAATCTTGATGGTCTGGTCCTCGGAGCCGGAAGCGAGCGAGGAGAAGATGGGATGGAATGCGACGCAGGTGATGGGACTTCGGTGCGACTGGAGCGTGTGTCGCGCCGGCGACTTGGGGAGCCAGGCGACGGGATCCTTGTTCTGGCGGGAGGTGGGTGTGCTGCTTGCGAGCTCCGACTGCAAGACGCTGTTCCGTGACTCGAGGTCCATGATCTGCGCCGCCACCGAGTCAGCAAGGCGAGCGCAAGAGGCTCTGCCCAGGGAAGCCACTGACCTTCTTTTGGAGGCGAACCACGCTAGTCCACTTCTTCTCTATCAACCCCTCGTACTTTTTGGTCGTTGCGGGATCAAAAACATCCTCGCCTAGATTCAGCTCGGCGCGCATAGCAGCGGCGCTACTTGGGAGTTTGCTCGCTGTGAGGTATGCAATCATGGCCTTGTGCCTGCGTCGCGGTCAGCGGTGTGCGGTCTGCGGAGGGATGGCAGCTCGAGGGCGGGCTCTATCCAAGACGTACAGCTCGTCAGCTTGCCGGGAAGTTAAAAGCTGCGACATGGCGGCGGATATCGCATGCGCGACGCAGAGACACAGGGTATCGCGTGGAGGGACGGTCGACGGGGTGGAAGCGGTCGCGGAGTCGAGGTCCGGGGGGACGGTCTATGAGCAGCGCGGTGATGCCGTGCTCTCGTCGTTGCGGAATCGCTATGGAGACAGAGCTGGGAGGAGCAAGGGCCCGATCTCCATGGCCAGGAACTCGTTGGGTGGTCGGGTGGGGGGATAGATGAGGTGGACGTCGTCTTTGTTGGAGCGGTAGTTTCAGTGTTTCAGCTCCTCATCAGCGATCAATCGAGAGAGTTGGGGGTCCCCGCAGGAAAAGTGGACCGTCATGCGCGCCGCCGTTTGGGACTCTTGGAGTGCCTTGGACTGAAGCTCGGAGAAAATGGAGTCTTTTTGTCTCTTTGGGGGATGATGTTTAATGCGGAGTGTTTTCTTGTCGCCACTGGCCAGCAACATGGAAGAAGCCTCAGTGTGGGAGAATGGCGGGGCAAAAGATTCACGAAACCGAAGATTTTCCTCCAAAGCCCAACTGGACTTGACCGTTGAGCTGAGCCACAAGCCACAGCCGCGTCTGGCAGCTGGTCGGAGAGGGAGGCGGCTGGCGAAGGCAGGGATCAGTGACATCAACGTTGTGGCTTGGTCGGCTTGTTTCTCCAGCAATGGGTTAGGCCGCCACATCAACACGCCCAATGGAAGGGATCATGCCATGCAAGCAGATCACATGAGGTGCAGATGCGGGAAAAGGGGCAGGGCGAAGAAAGATGAGAGGATAAAAAAAAGATTTGATTCTGTGTGATCGGAGCTTGGCTGGATTTTCGGTGCTATTTGATCAACTTTCTTCATGTTCCAGGGCAGGAAACAAATTGGTCATCTTCCTGGTCTTATTGTTTGTTGCTGCGTGGAATTTGCCAGTTGCCCATCTAGAGATCCAGAGAGCGAGCTGTGGCGGTGTCCCTCTGCCGTCGCCCGTCGCCGTGCGCTGGCACCCTGGCCACCCCTGCGGTGGCCCGTGTCCCGCCAACCAGTGTCGGGTCCATCGCGGTTGACAGCAACGACGCAATCAACAATCGAAGCGCCTCGAGCTTTTTTGTCCTCTACAAAAACAAACGCCGAAAATCACGACCACACCACGGCACCACCCCCCACCACGCGATATCTCGACTCTGTTTCGAGCCGCAAGAATATTGCATCGACGCGACAGTCAGTCCCCCGACTCTTGACAACCGTCTGAACAAAATTGTGCGTCTTCCACTCTCCCTCCCCCCACAGCGATGCAACCCGTGACCATCTCGACCCTCGCGGTTCACATGTCTCCTGGTTGTGACTTGAGTCCCATAGAAAGACTAACAGACGCGCTGTCATTCAGGCATCCGCCTAGTGTCGCCATTACACGTCACCTCCCAATCCACTCGACTTTCGATCCTCCGCCGACCCGACCAACATGGCCGAAGAGGAGGACTTTAGCGCTCTGCCGCTACCCGACAGATTCGTCCACAAGGTCTGGAAAGTGCGCAAGCAAGCATACGAGGAAGCCGCCAAACAGTTCGAGACGACCGGTGACGAGTACGACCCAGTCTTTCGCCCCTTCATTCAGGATTCCAGTCTTTGGAAAGGTGCTGCAGCAGACTCCAACGTCGCCGCACAACAAGAAGGTCTCAATGCTCTCTGCGCCTTTCTCAAATTCGGCGGACGGGAGGGTGCCGTGCGCGCAAGGCAGCATGTCGTCACAGCCATCGTCGAGAAAGGGCTTTCGTCGACCCGAGCAGCCACCAAGGCTTCGGCCATGGAGGCCTTGCTCTTGCTCATCGAGTGCGATGTCGCCGCCCCCGTAATTGAGGACATCCTCCCCGCCCTCTCCAACAAGCAGCCCAAGGTGGTCGCCGCCTCGCTGGCCGCCCTCACGCAAATCTTCCATGCCTACGGTTGCAAGACGGCGGACCCAAAACCCGTCCTCAAGGTGCTCCCCAAGGTTTTCGGCCACGCCGACAAGAACGTCCGAGCCGAGGCCACCAGCCTGGCCGTCGAATTCTACCGATGGCTCCGTGAAGCGATGAAGCCCATGTTCTGGGGCGACCTTAAGCCTTCACAACAAACCGATCTCGAGGGCCAGTTCGAGAAGGTCAAGGAAGAGGGGCCTGCCAGGCAGGAGCGCCTGCTGCGGTCTCAGCAAGCGGCCAAGGCACGAGCACCCGCAGCCGCGGCTGGGGCGGAATATGAGGAGGAAGAGGTAGAGGAGGAGGTCGCAGAGATTGACGCATTCGACTTAGCGGAGCCCCAGGACGTGGCCAGCAAGATCCCCAAAGACTTTTACGACAATCTGGCCTCGACCAAGTGGAAAGAGAGAAAGGAAGCTCTGGAAGCGCTGTACGCTATCGTCAACGTTCCCAGGATCAAGGACGGCGACTTTGCCGAGGTCAACAGGTGCTTGGCCAAGTGCATGAAGGATGCCAACATCGCAGTTGTCACGCAGGCCGCCCAGTGCATTGAGCTGTTGGCCAAGGGGCTGCGCAGGGGCTATCACAGGTACCGGTCCACTGTCATGCAGTCCATCATGGAGAGGCTCAAGGAGAAGAAGCAGGTGGTAGCCGATGCCCTTGGTGCTGCGCTCGACGCCGTGTTCTCGACGACCGACCTCACCGAGTGTCTTGAAGACATCACGACGTTCCTCGCCAACAAGAATCCGCAGGTCAAGGAGGGCACCATGAAATTCCTGCTTCGATGCCTGCGGACGACGAGAAACGTCCCCAGCAAGCAGGAAATCGCCACCATCGTCGAGTCGGCCAAGAAGCTCCTCTCGGAGGGAAGCGAGGTTCTTCGATCAGGCGGCGCGGAAATTCTGGGCACTGTCATGAAGATCATTGGTGAGCGGGGCATGAACCCTCATCTCGAGGGCCTCGACGAAATCCGCAAGACCAAGATCAAGGAATTCTTCGAGGTAGCCGAAGTCAAGGCCAAGGAGAAGCCGAAGCCGCCACCCGCCCCGGTCGCCCGAGGACCCCCCGCCGGCGGCCCAAAGAAGATGGTGGGAGGGAAGAAAGCACCTGCAGGTGCCAAGAAGCCCGCTCCAGCCCCCCCTCCTGCCGAGCCACTCGCACCACAACCGACACCGCGCGCCGCCCCGGCCGGGAAGCTTGGCATGCCGAAGCCCAGCGGCCTCGGAGGGCTCAAGGCCCCACAGAAGCGTACCCTTGCCGGTCCCGGCGGAATGGCCTCGCCTCGCCGGGCGGCCGCCCCATCGCCCACCTACGAGGATGAGCTTCCCGACTCTCCTCCACTCAAGCCTGCAGCGCGCGCTGGTCTCGGGAGGGGTGGGCTGGCGGGCCGGTCCTTGGCCAAGCCATCCGCTCCGGCTGCTGCCTACGCCCCGCCGTCGCCACCCCCCGCCGGGCTCTCGCCAATCGACCGCGCCGAGCTGGAAGAGCTCCGTGATGCCAATGAACGTCTGCTTAGACAGCTGGAGGAGGCCCGCCACGATCGGTCCAAGCTCTCCTCAGAGATCCAGGAGCTCAAGAACCAGAACGCCGGTCTCATCGAAGACCACACCCGGGATGTTCTCTCTATCAAGGCCAAGGAGACACAGCTGGTTAGAGCACGCAGTGATGCCGAGGCAGCAGAGGCCACCAATGAGCGGCTTCGTCGTGAGCTTGACCGGCTCAAGCGTGCCTTGGGTAAGGCCGAGGCCGTTGGGACCGGCGGCGGCCCTGGCAGTCCCAGCTCCTCCCATCACGGCATGATGAGCCCGACCCACGACGACGCCGGCATCTACCGCGACGGCGGCTATCCGACTGGTGCGAACCGAAACCGCATGAGCTTCACCAGCACAATGAGCGAGGAAAAAGAGAACGGTGACGGCGGCATCCCCTACCCCCGCAATAAGCTGAGTCCCGAGATGCGATATACTGGTAGTGCAGCGAGCAGCGGGCGAGGCAGTCCGGCCAGGGGTTTCCGGCGCGAAGTCACCATGGACGACATGGACTCGAGGGTTGTCGATGGTCAGACCGCCAGCTACTCGAACAACACCGACAGGTCGGGGAGCAGGGCCGGCAGCCGAACTGGCAGCAGGATGAACGACACCCACGCAACCCAGGCCGCCCCCTCTGCTGGGAACGGGCCTGCCGGGACCGGAAACGGGGTCGAGAGCTGGAGGAGGGCCGCCGAGGTGACCAGCCAGCTGAAAGCACGTATTGAACAGATGAAGGTTTGTAGCGTCACCACCCGCTGAACCACCACATGCTGATCTTTCTCTCCAGGCACGACAGGGCCTCAGACCGTAGGGGGGTGTCGGTCTCGCGTCTTCTAAGGAATCGTTTTAGCAGCAGCCCCTTTAGGCGTCTGGATTCGGCAACGGGAACGTTTGCTCCCAACAGGTGGGGTAACTTGTGTTTGTGACAAGGACGATTGTCTGGACACGGACGCATGGTTCGGGCGTGATCTCTTTTGGGTGCATTTTCAGGGCGTCAAAACAGGACCATACCCCTCTTCTTTGGCATCTTTGCTGTATGGCGCCCCAGCGCTCAGTATTTTATGGGTCTTGTCGTTTTTATTATTGCTTTACGCCGGCGATGGGATTATGTTTGGCATCAGCGAGTATTGGCGGTTATGATCAGGGCTGGTGGGTTGAGGAATGGCCGGCGGGAGATGGGAGGATACGGGCAGTCATCCAGTGCTGGGTGACTTGCAGTGTGGATAATGTCTATATTGAATACACCTCTACCATGCATCATTTGCGTAAACTTGATGGTCTGGTTGTTGGTAAGCGAAGATAATGGAAAGGTGTGACGCGGACAATGCCTGAGTATTCGTGCCCGGCCCTGTGTGGTACAACAAAGACTTTCCGTCTAAGAAAGAACATATTCACTTTGTCCCGCAGCATGCGGACAATTGCATTCACCTACTTCAAAGTACCGAGTTGCTATAAAGCAGAATCGCATCACCCGAGAGCGCCCGCTCTTCTCCTTCTCGCCTTCTTTCCCCTCAAAGCTAGCTAGCTAGCTATCCTTCTTCCACGGGCATCTTTCGCAACACTCCTACCCAGCAGATAGACAAACGAACCTTACCAACTCACAACCATGCCATCCAACGAATCCACCACCGCCCACCTCCCGACCCAGCCCGGCCCTGGGTCCAACACCACGCCCAACCAAGGCACCGCCCAACCCGGACCCCGTACACAGCCCGACCCGTCCTCCCCTCCTCCCGCAGAGCAACCGCGCCACATCTCCAACCCAACTCCCCCCATCCCGAGACCACCTCGCCGTCTCGAGCCCCCGCGCATCGCCGCCAGGCCAAGCTGGGCGTGGACGCCCCTCCCGCTCCCAGCGAACTCGGTGCGCCGCCGCCGTCAACCCTTGCGACAGACCCCGCCTGCGACTCCAGCCTCGCGCGCCTCCTCTAGTTCGTCGACGGCGACCATTGGTGGTGGTGGTAGTACCAGGGGGTGGACACCCCGTCCGTTGCCGCCGAACTCGGTGCATAGGCCGAGGGTGTTGAAGGGGCAGGGAGTGCGTCTGCTGCCGGCGGGGGGGCTGGAGTCGGGGACGGGGATGGGATATCGGGTGGTGGGGTTTAGGCCGAAGTATGAGGGGGTGGAGAGTTTGCCGCTGCCGACAGAGGGGTTGAGGAGGTAAAGGGGAGAGGGGGGAGAGGGAGGGAGGGGCGGTGGTACCAGGCGTATCATAGAATCAAATACAAGTATTGGGTTTATTGCAAGCAGGTACATTTTCGGTGTCTTGTGAGGATTGTGACGTTAGAGCTGGTGGGGGGATATCCGGGTGGTTGTTGCTCATCATGCCAAGAGAGAGTGATACTGCGTCCGCGGCTTCCTCGTGGTTACCTTTTGGCAAGGTGGTAATGTATGGAGCTGAAGAAGCTGACCTTCGCTTCATCCAAAAACGCCCAACCTTGAGGCTCGGCATGTCTCCATGTCTGTGATCAGATCGCGGAAAGATGCCGAAGCTCTGCATACCCGTCTCGAGTGGATCCCGCTTGGAGCTAGACCATGACCCGTCTTACCGGCCTCTGCTTCCATCAAATCGTCTAGCGTGATTCGTCTAGTGGTTAGGATACTTGCTTCCCATCTCATGTGGATTAGCAAGGGACCCGAGTTCGAATCTCGGATTTCGCAATTGCCTAGAACTTTCTTTTTGCTTTTGGTTGCAATTTTGCTGAGTTGTTTTGGGTTCTTTAATGCTTTCCCCTCTTCGATTGTACTTTTCAACACTCTGGGATACATGGTAGCACAGGACATCTGCGTTGCCAGGTACCAATAGCCAAGATCAAAAACCCCTATTCCCGGTATTTACAAAACATGGGCCTGTCCACCATCATCTATGTCTAACAACACACTCCACCCTGCCTAGCCCGTGAACCTAAGCAGGCCGACAACCACCCCGATCTGCCTCTTACAGCTAGGAACAAGTCGGACACCTCGTCTTGTCATTCGGCGTCTCTGGGTACCGATCCTGTCCATACGTATCATTGAGCGTCACCGCCCCCACCACCGCCCCAGACTCCAGCCTCACATACGTTTCCACCACCACCTCCCCCTCGGCATCCCTCGACACCACCACCTGCCTCGCCCCCCTTATCCAGTTCCCATAGCCCCCATACCCCGAGTGCTGCCCAAAGCACAGATTCACCCCCTTCCCCTCCACCTCCATCCCCGGCAACCGCCCCTCCCACCGATAGCACCACGTATTCCCATGATCGTGCCCCGAAAACAGCGCCACCATCCCCTCGGTCCCCGCGACCGCCGCCATAAACGGCCCGTCCTGCCCGCCGTACGCGCACGTCCCGTTATCCACCCCGTCAGCGCACCACCCCTGCCCCTGCTGCGCAACAGGCGCGTCGTCATCGATCCCCGGCTCCCGGCGGGGGTTAACCCCCCGCTCCTGCGCAGCAAGAGACGCGTTGGTGGGGATATGCACAAACGCGAGTGCGGGGATGGGCGTCCCACCGGCGGCGTCGACGAGCGCGGCGTTGGTGGCCTGGAACCACGAGACGACCGACTCGTCGACCCAGTCGGGCTGGCCGACGAGGGCGCCGGTGGTGGGGTCGTGCTGCTGGTGGAGGTGGCCGCCGCGGGAGTCGAAGAACCAAAGGAGGAGCGCGGGCGGGCAGGAGGCGGTGCAGGAGGCGGTGCAGGAGGCGGGGTAGACGGGGAGGTAGTAGTTGGAGACGCCGGCGGTGGAGGCGGAGACCATTTGCGTGGTGCGCGCGTTGGGCCAGCGCTGCTCACGCGCGAGGAGGGAGTCGCGGGAGAGGTTGTAGCTGCTGTCGTGATTGCCGTACGTGGACGCCCAGGTGAGGTTGCGGGAGAGGAGGGGGGCGACGATTTGGTCGAGGTAGTGGGTGCCGTTTTCGAAGAAGACGTTTTCGCCTGTGATGAGGTCGCCGTTGAGGACGACGAGGTTGGTGGTTGGTTCGGCGTCGAGGATTTGGTTCATGACTTTGACGGTGTTGAGGTCTTGTTGGGAGCCCCAGGTGGTCCAGGAATCTGGTGGTGTGAGCGTCCTTTGGGGAAGGGGGGGGGAGAGGGGTGGGGTGTTAGGGGCGGGAACATACTCTCTCCAAAGTGTAAATCTTCGAAAATGGAGAGCTGAAAGGTTCCGTCGGATTGGAACTGGAGCGGTCCAAAGATCTGGTCGGCGGCCGAGGACTCTGACTGCCGCTTCCAGCAAACGAGCTTGGACAAGGCAAGGAATCCGGCGAAGAGCATGACGAAGGCAAGGACATGCCGCCGAAGGGCTCGCCGGTGGCGAATAGCACCATTACGCCCGTCTCCCTGATGGGGGAGTGTTATGTAGCCCTTCATCTTTTCCTTGTTCATTCTCATGCAAAATCAGAAATGACACGCTTGAGTCCCGAGGGCCGAGGTCTCCGTTGATGGTTTTGCTGCTGTCGCGGCATCGCGAGAGGAGTAGCAAAGACACCTCAGCCACACATTACGTATGCAGCAATGGGAAGGGAAATTTCATGGGAAGATGTATGCTTAAGATCGAGATTTTGAGCGCCTCCAGTTGCAAAATGGCATGTATTGGATGTTACGAGGAGTGACGTCCGTGGTGTTTTGAGGAAGCGAAAATCTGCGGGGTAAATCTGTGGAAGTGGGCTTGCGACGCGACGCGCTGTTGTCCCCTGATGCTGACATGATTTCAGCATTTCAGGGGCTTTGGCCGCCAACTTCATTTAGTCACACTATTCCACCGCGTTGATGGCGGCCCGGACTGATGTTGGTCTGTAGGTCGTTGAAGAAAAGAACATCATCGCTTTCTCGCGGTGCCAAGACATCTTCAATTTTATGCCTGGGTCCCCATTCAGGCGCCCGGGAATGGTACTTCCCCAACCGTTCGTCAGCTTCTGTCCTCCTTCCCGTAACCCAGCCCCCCAGAAAAGCTTGATAATGGAGGCTCAGCTCTAGCTGACTTCTTCCTCTGTATTTTTAGCATGGCCAGCTTACTTCCTCCGCCGCAGCCTTCTACTCCATCCCTCCTCCAGATCCTTTCTCCGGGGTGAGAACTGACGATCTCCCACACCTCAACGCCAAGATCATCCCGCTGGAACCCTTCCTGCATCCGCCCGTCAACCCGCCGTCCATCGGCGCCCAGACCAACAGCCGCGCACCACCGTTACACCAACTCGACGTCCCAAGCGAACAATCACCACTTCCTCGCCTATTTCGTGCTGCTCCGCCAAAAGCACCCCAAGCCGGGCAGCCTGAATCCCCGCCGCCTGTCAGCATCGAAGCGGCGGCTGCTGTCTTCAGTCCCGAGGGCCTGGATGACCACCGATGACCGGGATGGGGTCATTTCCCTTTTCCGGGTTAATTGTAGATTGCCTCGCCCCCTCTATCAGCCCGTCAGCGACGACAGATCACGGCGCGCGCGCGCAGCAATCCATTCCCACCGCTCTTTTGCCTCCAAGCATCACCATGGAAAAAAAACCCCGCAAAACGGCAAGGGAGGAGGTCATGTTTCGTTCCATTCTCGCGACGGGAAGAACAAGATCGCCCATCGCCAGCCACCATCACTACCACCACGTGCCCCCCCCACAGGCCGCCCAAACGCCATAGCTATGGACGCCCGATCGATCCCAACCACGCCCAACCGCATTGCGGTTGGCGCCTCCCCTCCTCCCGTCCGTGTTGTCGCATGTCGACGGGGCGAATCAATCACACAGTGGCGGGGCACCATTCCTCGCCCGTCTTCGGTTCACACACCATCTGAAACGGCGAAGCGGTGACGATCAATCGGAGAATTTGGTTCCATCCCTTGCGCTGCAGACCACCACACACACCGCACCGAGAAACAGGGCACGCACGCACGCGGCAGTTGCATCGATGATGCTTGATGTGTGCATTCATGGCAAATACCACCTTCTCGGTAGGGCAGTCGAATCGCAGCATGATGCATATTGGGAATGATTTGACTTTTTCCGTGTGTTTTTTTTTTGGCTTGTTTCCGCACGAATTCTATGCAGATTTACACAGTCCCCCCATGGCTCGCCGTGATGCTAATAATACTCACGGCCAAAATATGGAAAGACGAAACAAAAGCTGTCTTGCGCAGGGATCCATCCATCCCGGCGACGATCAATCAGATGTAGACGTAGCAGAACGGCGAGCCGCCCACCGTGTCCATCAGCTCCTTGATGGGGCGCGTCGTCGGCGTCGGCGGCTTGATGTCGATGAGGTCGTTGACCGTCGTGTTGAACAGAAGGCTACTTGCAGACTACAAGGACTGGACCGAGCCAGCCGCAGCCTACACGCAACTGGTCCCGGAACACATCGGTCTTGGGGATGATTTTCACTCTGGTGCGCTGAAACGGCCGGAGACAGCGATGGAGGCGAGGCAGAAGCCCCGAGTCGTACTGGGCACGCCTCCACGATGTTTAGAATCACGGCAATGGACACGCAGTGGTCAAAAGAATGGTGCAAATCAACGTGTCGTAACTGTCTACCTGCCCAACATGTGCTAAAGGAGAGAAGCCCCGGTGGCCTGAGATGATGAAAAATGAACGCAACGCTGCCCACATGGCCTCCACTGCCATTGTCCTCCTCAATGCGCACTCTGCACCCCAACTCATTACACAGAGATGTCGAGTGACTGCAACGGCAGAGGATAAGAAAAGGGGACGGGTGCTACTAGGTCGGACCCTAGTACAATTCATGGCTTAATTTCAAGCCGACCCAACAATTTAGCCATGGAGTTCGTGAAGGCTTGGTGTGGTCTTTTCTGGTAGTAGGGTACTTGGGGGTTCGACTCCTTCCCTCGAGGGAACCGCAGTCGGCGTGTTCAAGTTTGTGTCGATCGAAGGAGCCCAGGGATTAAGTGGTGCTCGCGATCCTTGGTTTTTGTTGACCATGGCCATCTACCGAGGTGTGGTGGCTGCCACGTGCGTTGGGATGCACAAGCAATGGAGGGACTAAGAGGCGACGACTCGGACTCCGGGGTCACGTTGCGGCGGGCAAGCAAACCCAGTAGACTTAATCTCCCGCGCATCGGCCGTCCGGCGTGGAGAAGGCTCAAGCCCATGAATTGTGTGCGCAGCGTTTTCGGGCTCAACTCTCGAATTCTGTAGTCGATATTCTGCGTGACAGCGGCGAGGTCGAGAAACGTCTCCATATGAACTCCTCAAGGCAGGAAATAGAGGTCAAAGTTGGCAGCTGGCGCCTGGGAGATGCGGGAGGGTCACGTAGTCTGATAAATGTTTGCATTGCCAATGCTTATGAACTTATTTCGGATATCGGTCCAGGCCAGATCGGGACCGCAGCAATTCATCTGGGAGCCTTTTGAGTCTGGGGGACAGACCAAGGAGGAACGAAGCCCAGGAGAGCATTTCAAGATGTCCGCCAAGAGGAGGTAAGCACTAAGCAGTGCTCTCGGACTGTCCAGTGGTTGCATCGTGGTGACGGCATTCGGACATATGTAAGCGAGTGGCGTCAACCTGGTTGTCTGACGCGGTTGCGCGGGTAGCCACGCGTTGTGGAAGGTGAGACATCTCCGCCTTGGAAGCCACATGGACGACGCCGACACGGCCAAGATGTGAAGGAGATGAGAGGCGCTTTGGCGCTGGCGTTGGTTCCGTTGCCGGCTCGACTTTGGTTCGCGGCCATTGCCAGTCAGGAAACGTTGAGCGGACGGGAAGCGAAGTGGTTGGTGGCTCTGTGGTCTCGCGTTGTCCAGGGCGGGCTGCGGTAAATTCATTCTGCTGCGAACAGTTGCAGTGTATCACCGCAATGACCGACCCGAGCATTACAGCGGCACGAAGAGCCCCATGGGATGTTCTTGCCCTCCTCATGGACTGTCAAGGATTACCTCAGGCCCGCCAGAAAGATCAAGCTTCGCTCCCACCAAATTAAGCTCCCGATACTTGGCGTGCACGCCCCAGGGCCCCCACACCGGGCTCCTCGGGCTCCTCTCCTCCCAACTTTAACTTCAGCTCGTGCTTTCTCCATTTCGCGTTTTTGCTTTTTCTCTTCGGCAGTTGTTTCTTCGCCGTGGCCATCTTCTCTCGGGGTGTTTTCCGTATCTGTTGATATGTTCAGGCGGACGGACTTCAACGTCAAGCTACGAGAATGTTGGCAACAGGGGGCCTGCAGCGGCGAAATTTGGATCGCGCTCCAAATCTGGGGGCTGCAATTTTCTTGAAGGTCTCGACGCAACAATATCACCAAAGCTTGCACGGAAGGCCCTCCGCTTAGTCCGCTCGCGGCATGCCACTCTATCGTACGATGCGCGTCACCAAGCGCCCTTCATGGGATGTCACGCGACTGTCATAACACAACTCTCCAGGGCCTTCATGGCGCGCGTGGCCCCATTGTCTCAGGCGGGCAGGCCGGAGCCGTGAGCGGTGGTGGTGGGTTGCCCTCCGTCGACAACCGCTGACCGGCGATGAGGACACTGTCGACAATCGACGGTGCACGTCAACCGCCACACCAAGAACCTCCAAGCATCACCCCTGAATCCGTTGCACGTCGCCAAATCCCACGAGGTTAGTGCGTGTCTTGGCCTCCTCTCACTGGGCCCTGAAGCTTTCCACCAGTCGTGGCAGATCCGTCACCCACAGCAAGTCCATATCGGCCAACACTTCACCCATTCCACTCTCCCCCGCGTTTCGAGGCGCGATGCCGGGGAACTTTGTCCCCGGCTGGCAGGCGGACATTTTAGGGAGTTTACCATTCACCCACCAAGCTTTGACGTTCTACCAGAGAGAAAACTTGGCGCCTCTTCCATCGCTTCAGTGGTGGGGGCTACGAGCAAATCTGGTCCTGCTGCGCCGCGTCTGTTCGCGACCCAACTTTGGTCGGCGAGCGGCACGAAGAAGCATCCGCCCTCAAGCTCGCTCATCCCTTTTGCGTCACCGCTGCGGGATGCTGTCCCCCACTCGATTTTCGATGTTTTTTTCTCCAAAATTCCCGGGCCGGCTACTGATTTTGACACCGAAGCTAAGCTGCCTCGATGCCCCCGTCCATCACCAATATTGCAAGCTCGGTAAGGAAACATCAAGGGTCCCCAGAGGAGGGGCATGTTTTTTTGTGCGTTCGCTAGTCGAGCGGCGCAGACAGGCGCAGGGATGGGGGGGGCTATTGCGAGCCCTATTTTTGACCTCACCCCCCGGGGCCGCCTCGACGACGAATTGCATGATGAGGGTTGCAGCATTGTTCCTTTGCGGTCTCCGGATCCTACCTTGGGCCCACCTGGCACTCCCCCCCGTCTCCGGTCCCAGGATCCGCAACCCAGAAGACTCGTGGCGGCTGGCCTGTCCGGGTCACTCGAAACGTTGTGGGTGACGGCCCACCACCAAGCCATACATATAAAGACAATGCCGATCCCTCTGCCCCGAGACCCGAACCGAGACTCTGTAGGCTTCAGCAAACGAACAGCCCTATCCGCTCTTTTCGTTTACCCGGGTTGAAACAATGCTTCTCAAAACATATCTCGGCCTGGCGGCCGTGACGCTGACACCGGTCTCGGCCTTTGACTTTCCCAGCTTCGCCCAGACGGCCATCGACAGCGGTCTGGCCCTGGCGGGCCTCAACTCCATCGCCCTGCTCAACTCCTTTACGCACATGAAGGGCACTTGCAACCCCGCCAACGTCAAGTTCCGCCAAGAGTGGTATGCTGTCTGCCTCACCCTCCCGCTGTAACCTACCACTAACCGCTCTCCAGGCGCACCCTCACTCCGGCCGAGCGCAAGAGATACATTTCGGCGGTAAAGTGTGTTCAGGCCAAGCCGACCATCCTGCCCCCGGGTCAGGCGCCCGGTTCCAAGTCGCTATTTGACGACTTCGTCGCTATACATCTACGAGACACCCTCTCCATACATCAGACAGCATGTGAACCCAGTCATCCAGAGCCGTGTCTCCAGGCTAACCGGTGTTGCGCCGCAGGGCAACTTTCTCACCTGGCACCGATATTATATCCATGTATACGAGCAGAAGCTGCAGCAATGTGGATACAATGGTAAGCGCGCCCTTCTTTACTGTCTCGCAAGGGTAAGTTTAATTTCCCAGTCAAGTGGCGCCAGGGGGGGGGGGTGCAATGTCTTGCAAGGGTTTGAGCAGGGGAATGGCGCCGTCGTGCGGGGGGCAAGGACCTTGATCGGAACCCCCCCCGGAAGATACACGTGTACCTGCCCGGCTAGGGGGGTAAAACTTTCGCTCGCAACCACAGTAAAGCCGGGTAAATTAGGTGGCTAACTTGTCTGTAGGCGTCTTGCCGTATTGGGAGTGGGGCTACGATGTCAACTCGCTCAAGGATTCACCCGTCTTTGACGGCTCCGACACCTCGCTTGGCAGCGACGGCAAGGCCATCCCCCATCAGGGCATCCAGCTCACGTTCCCCGGCGTCACGACGGTCCTCCCTCTCCCTCCTGGAACAGGAGGTGGTTGCGTGCACACGGGTCCGTTCAAGGATATGGTGGTCCACCTGGGGCCCGTCGGCTTGCCGCAGTACGGGTCGACCAACTCGACGTCGGCCGCCGACCCCAACCAGGACAACCCGCGATGCCTCAAGCGCGATCTCAACCCCGGCGTCGCCAAGCGGTACACGACGTTCCGCAACACGACGGAGCTGATCTTGCAAAAGACCAACATCAAGGACTTCCAGGGCGAGTTCACGGGCGACCCGCGCACGGGCACGAGCAACCTGCTGGGTGTTCACGGCGGCGGTCATTTCTCCATGGGCGGCGACCCGGGCTCTGACCCCTTCATCTCGCCCGGCGACCCGGCCTTTTACCTGCACCACGCCCAGGTCGACCGCGTCTACTGGATCTGGCAGAACCTCGACTTCGCGGCGCGCCAAAATGTTTGGGGGGTACGTAAAATACAGGACCATGGTCCCTTTTCTTTGTCCAGACAACATGGCTAGAGCTCCGGGAGCTCCCCCGGCTCCCGCGGCGGAACAAAGCCAGCTTCTCAATAATGAACCCCTCCGCTAACGTATCTTTCTAGTACGTACTAGATCCCTTGCTGCCTCAGGCGGCCAGGCCTCCATTTCCGGAGGAGCTCCCAGAGCTCCCGCTCCTCCCGTTTATTCCCTAAACTTTGCCAATACTGACCTAAATTACCTCTAGCACCACCTTTTTCATGGACCTATTACCGTCGCCTAACACGACGGTCAACGACCTCGTCGACCTCAAGCCGCTGACGCCGACGACACGCCCCATCAAGGAGCTGATGGACACGGTGGGCGGCTCGCCGTTCTGCTACGTGTATATCTGATTGATCGTCGCCGGGAGGGATCCCTGCGCAAGAGAGCTTCTGAGGGTAGGTAAGCCAGGCTTATATCCTTTGTTCATGTCGTCGTACCCGTCGAAGTTGGGCCAAATGTCGGGGGGGCGGGCTCGCCAGGCCATTGCCGAGGATCGGTGTCGAGCAGCTGCATCGAATGGATATATACGGCCATTTTGGAAAGGCTGGATTCGGGGCACATGCATTGACCGCATCGCCCGAGTTGGAGATCAATGCGCAGCATGCTCGTGCGTCCCCCTCGTCTGATCTGTTCACCGGATTGTTAGGCATTTCTCATAAAAATAGGTAATCAACCAGCGATCTTGTCGTGTGTACTTACTGCGAGCCACTCTGGTGACTTTGCTCGTTTCCCTGTGCTTCGGAGACACGGTGACACACGGCGGGTGTGGGAGGTGGTGGTATAGAGCTGGACTCTTCGTTTCCAGAGCTGAGGCGAGATGGCTTCAGAAAAAAAGAAATAGAGGGAAGAGAGTCAGGCGTGCCTTGAGGCGTGCTGGGTGGGTCCACTGCCATAGAATGACACCGGTCAGCCAATCAGAAAACTCTGTGCCCTTTGCCGCCGGAGTAAGGCGAAGCCAAGTTGCTGGCTGGATGGAAAGCAAGGGCACGACGAGGAAGAGGAGTGTGACGCCGCTAAGGAGGCCAACCCGGACGAGGAGACTGTTACAAGCAAAAGAGAGGATGAACAAGCCCCACGAGGCGGCCGGACGAGAGTGTCACGATTGGCAGTAAGGTGAATGTATTGACTTGAGAGTAATGCTGCTATCTGCCCCCAACGACGCCGCCGACGCCGATCCCTCCGAACTAAATAAGAAGAGTGCTGGCGCCTCGGCCTCGCAAAATGGAGAAAATGGTCCACCAGGGGCGCCAGAGGCGGCGGTGGCTAAAACACCTGCCGGTCGGCCGACATGGCAGGATCTGCTCGGCGGCAAGCAGACCGTCAAGGAAGAGGATGTTGACTCGCCGAGCGAGAGGATTGTGTGGCTTAACGACGCCATAGAGCCCTCGAGCGCGGCCATGTCTCCAATGCTTAGCCGTCGCGGCCGGAAACGGCGTGCAAGGAGCTCGTCACCAGTGTCTTCTCCTACCGCAAAGGCGCCCGTCTCTAACCTCGCGAGAGGGGCCCCGGGTCAGCTCACACCAAATGCCGACCCTGCATCCGAACTTTGGGACAGGTTCTCCGTACCCGGCGTCGCTGCAAGCCCGGGGGCCCGAATGAACCCTCTCCTCGCGCGCATGTTGGTCTCGTCGTCACCTCGTCCTCCCAAAGGAAACGACGCGACGGGAACAGAGCGGTCATTTCGAAAGGCTAATAGCTGCGGATCGAACTGGCCCAAAGACGCATGGGCACCTATTTATGAGCAACAGGTGGCCATTCTGACAGGCGAGGCATGAGCTATGGCAACGTGCCCTGGAAATGAGGTTATTCCCAGAGAGGGAATGCTGGAATTCGGGCGTATTCAGGGTTTGATAAGATGTGGGCATCGTCTGGGGCGGCACCTATGGCGGCAGTTGACAGAGGCCACTAATGCCAACAACAATGGTCCCTGGTAGTTAGATACTTGGTGACTGCACATAGATCACTTGATTATCTGGAGCAGGAGGAGTATGGCGCTGAAGAGGAGGCCAACCCTCAGGAGGCCAACCCCGAGGAGGCTACGAGATCGGTGGTAGACGGAAGCTTCAGTTTGAGGCGGACTCCAAATTTAATAAGTTGGGGCGCAGAGCGCGCGAGAGTTGGACAGTGGCAGTAGAGGTTATATGTATTGCGTTCATTTCCATGTCTTGGGCTACCTATTGGAACTTCTCTCTTTTGGTATCTCTCGGGCAGGCAGGCAGCTACGACACGTGAACCTGCACTATTCGTTTAAATACGTGCCTATTGCCTTAGTTCGTGGCATCTTTTTCAATCTATCCGACCTCGAACAAAATCCTCCTCGACTAGGTACCTATGCAATACGATCTCCATGACTCCCATCAGCTCTTCGCGGCCAGCATCACTCCAGATGGTCAAGTGATCCATGTGCAGTCACCAAGTGACTACCAGGGACCATTGTTGTTGGCATCAGTTGTTGTTCTGTAGCCCATCGAGGGCATCTCGAAAGCCGGCCTGGGCATCTCCTTGCTGCCGAACTACTGCCTTGAGCTCCACAGATACAGTAAATTCGTCGTAGCAAGCCTTGCCCTTGACCTCGGCAACAGAGCGCTTTGTGGGGTCTTGTTGATAGAGGGCCTTGTCGAGGACTGGCGGCAGTTGAAAGAAGTCGCCGATCAGCATGACACTCCGGCCACCAAAGAACTCATCAGCATGCTCAGGATAGGCCTCACGGAGGCGCGAGTCTATCTGGTTCAGCACTCGGAGGCTGATCATGGACTTTTCGTCGACGACGAAGTACTGGTAGTTGCGAAGCCGAGCCTGCAACGCCGAGAGGGCACCGGCTGTCAGGGAGGCCATCTCGCCCTTGGTGATCGGTAGTTTGAGGAGAGAGTGTACGGTACTGCCGTTGATGCCGTTGGCTGCCACGCCAGTAGGAGCGGCGCGCGCGACGATGGGCGTGGGGCGCCCGGCGGCGCGAGCCATAGACTCAAGCCGAGCCGACAACGTTCGGATAACGTGGCTCTTTCCGGTGCCGCCGCGGCCATCCACTTGCAAAAGAAGTTGACGGGTTTCGAGGCCGTCGAGGGTGTTCTGGCAGTGATCAACGAATTGGTCAAATAGGAGCCGCTGCTCTGGGTTTAGACCGTCTGCCGCAGTGGGAGAGCTCTCATCGGAATTGGGCAGGCCATGATCAGCGGTCGACGTGCGAGCTGGTTTCTCGGTCCAAGTTAGCAGGTTTGAGAACTTTCACACCTCGCTCATTGCATTGGGATCCACATCACCGTCACATTTTGTTGCGGTAGGTAGGTACCTGATATCTAGGTAAGCATTCATCTTCGTCCAAAAGCCCATTATCCTCCAGTGCGAGCAAGGCCCTATTTATTTTGAGCGTTTTGCCTGTCTAACTTCTCTTGCTACGCACGCCTTGCACCGACGCTCTTCCCTCCTCCCGTTCCACCCCCGCCATGATGCTCCCTTCCCCGTCTCGAGCATCTTCTCCTGGGTCGGCTCCGGCTCCTTGCATACTGCACACCCAGTCCAACCAGCCTCCTGCACAAACTCTTCCCACTTTTCGTCCGACAATCTCTCCCCGTCCTTCCTCATCTTCATAATCAACGAGTCGAGGACATCGTCACGGGACCTGTCGATCATCTGACCACCATTTTTTTTACTGGCACTCAACCGGTGCTCGTAACACTTCCGACACCTTCGCGCCTCGCCGGTGAAAAAAAATTTCATGTCGCTGGTCTCGGGCTGGTTGCATGCGGGGTTCTTGCAGCCGTCCTCGGTCTTCTTCGGTAGAGGCTGTCGTTTATGGCCCAGCGATTTGAACCGTTGCTTGTCGCCAGTATTCACTGGCCGACTGGTCCAATGGTAGCACTGCGTGCAGCGGCGCATGTATCCCCGATGAATAGCTGGGCGAGGTCGGCCATCTTTACCCAGATCGTTGGGGCAGGAGGGGTTCATGCATGGGCCGTCGTTGGTCAAGATGACCGGGTTGTTGCCCCTGTGTGGAGTCAGCTTGATGAAAAAAAAAGACCAGCAAACGCGACCTGCAACACACCACTGCTCTTGCGGCCTCTCCACGCCATGCAGCCATTTGTGAAAATGGCAAAACTCGCACCGTCGGGCACTACCCCTGCCAGAAAAGATCGATGCGACCTGGGACCTTCCGCCGCCCGAGGTAAGATACCACTCCAGCGTCCACCATTCCTCCAAGCCACAGTTCTGGCAGCCACAGTGGGCTTCCGCATCTTCTTCCACAGTGGGAACGGGCTTTCCGGCCTTGAATAGGAGCCGGCAACGTTCGGTGCAGCCTCCACATTGGGACGTTGCTCCCTCACCCGTGAAAGCCGATATAGATATCTCACGGGGCTTGTGGCAGCGTTGGCAGGGGCCGCGCGAAATCCAAGTCTCCGTCAGATGCCACCGCGTGAGCCTGTAGTGATTCGCGCAGATTCGAGGTCCAAAGACATCCCCAGGTTTTGAAGAACATACTGATATTTTGCCGCAAACCCAGCACGGCTGATCGAGTATGGCGCGGGGAATCCCCAGACTCTCCTGCAACATGCTCCATGTCATGTTGAGGCCGGATGGCAGCATGTCTGGTAAGTCAAGCCCCAGCCGGACTTTCTGGATGAAGCGGAATCCTTCGTGGCTGCCGAAAGGGTTATTCCCGTGGTTGGGAGTTGTTCGTTCCTTGACGATGTTGAGGAAAGCCATCATCATGCCTTCAGCAAGCCTCGTCAAGACTGGTGCCCTGGGGTCCTCCCTTGGGTACGTCGCGAGAACCAAAAACCGGAAATGGATGCCTTCCCTGGCCATGAACCGGTAGTGAAAACTTTTTTTGTCGACAGCATGAATGGGGCCGTAGGTGCTGACGCGGTAGTGTTTCACAAACCGTGCATTCATGCCTCTCTCTTTGGCGACGCTGGACCCAACGTACGCACCATGCTCATCATCGGTGGCAGTTTTCCCCATCTGCATATAACATCCCCAGTCTTTTGTCGTCTGGTCGGGTTGGGGGAGAAGCCAGAGGTCATCTGGGGTGAGGTTTTTCCGTCCGAGAAGTGCTTGAACATCGAGAGGTATGCCGCTGAGCAGATCCCGCACAAGGGTCGCAGGGTCATATCTGGAGATGAGTCGAAAGCTTGCCCATGTCATTGGGATTTCGCCGTCCTTCACCTTCTTAGTGAGCTTCTCGTAGCCCCCTGCAGCGCGAGTTCTCTCCTGACATTCTTCGCGCATGGCAGAGGCCAACTCCAGCAACATGACTTGAAAGCGCTCGATGTCTTGCTTGGCATCAGCGGAATCAAAATCGATAGGAGGGCGCGGGTCCGTATCCTCGACGGCACCCGTGGGTGGCCTGCTGGTCCTGGAACCCCTGGTCTTCTTGGACTTCTTGGTCTTCTTCTTGGACTTCTTGGACCTCTTGGACCCGCGGACGGGAGAAGGGGCGGATGGGATTTCATCGTCGGTCGAGATCGCCGCTGCATCGGACTCGGGATCGGAGAGTTCATCGTCCAAGTACTGGTCTTCCGGTTCCGATTCAATTTCGGCCACATCCAAATTGACCAAGTCATCCTCTGGAACCTCTGCCAAGAAGTGCTGCATTTCCGGGTCGTTGTCATTGACCGCACCGTCGACGTCGTCGCCGTCGTCGTTGTCTGGCTCGAGGCCATCGTCGCCAACGTAGGTGTCTGGCTCGGAGGTATCGTCGTCCTTGTTCTCGTCAACGTCATCGTCGAGCTTGGGCTTCTTGGCTGACCGAGGCTCGGCGCGAGCTCGAGACGGTCTCTTGGTAGCGGTCTTGGGAGCAGCGAGCTCAGGGGCAGCGGGCGTGGGGGCAGCCGACTTGCGTGCGGCAGGCTTGGGAGCAGCGGGCTCGGGGGCAGCGGGTGTGAGAGCAGCGGGCGGAGAAGCAACCGGGGGCGAGCTGAGCGTGCTGAGTGTGTTTGGTGCCGGCTGACGGCGGCCAGAACGGCGAGGGGCGCTCGTGACAGGAGCTGTGGGGGTGGCAGGGAGGGCGGTTGCCTTTGCCGGGGTCGAGGTTGGAGCGGGAGGACGGGCGTTGGGGTCGCGGCTGCGAAGCGCGCGGGAAGTCTCTTGGAGCGTATTAGATCAGGTCGAACCACGACACGACGGGTTCTCTTACGGTTGCTCGACATGATGTGTGGGGGGGGGAGTGTGTAAGTGTGTGTGTGTGTGTGTGTGTGTGTGTGTGTGTCCGCGTATGTGTCGACGGAGATCGATTTTGAGGTCTTTCAGGGGCTGATGATGGGCAACTGGATGACTCCAGTGAGAAAGGGGGTTGCTGAGCTCTCAAGAGAGGTCAAGACGATGTCGGGTCGGGAACAACGGTTTCAACGAAGCACACCACCATTTACACCCACTCCCTATACAGGTGCTCGGCAAGCCGATAAACTAACCGCCCCTAAGGACGGTAGTGCACTTATACAAGTTGTGGATGTGGTCCAACTAGATACAACGATGCCAACGGGGGAACACCCCCTTCCACATTTACTCCTTACAACAAGATTCTAGCCGCCCTTACGGACGGTAGGGTTATGAGGTAAGAAGTAAATGCTTCGTGAGATGCCCTTACCGATGAACACCCACTGTGTCTGGGAGGAATGGCGGCGGCCGAAAACGGGAGACGGAAGGGCACCGCGAGACAGGCGACGTACGACGGACGTCGGGGGGGGAGGCGACGAGACGTGAAAATGATATAATGAAGCGGGAAAAATATAGCATCCGTCGACGGGGTGGCGGCAGGGCGGGAGGACACAAAGTAATACTGATACGGCTGAGGAGAAGGAGAAGAGAGAGAGACAGAGAACGGAGGGGGATTTGAGAAGTTTTTCACATATCAGTCCCAGTTGGAAGGTAGTCTTAGTTGGAAGGTACACTGGGTAGAACCAACCAGGGCTTGTATTTCCTGCTCCTTCCTCTCCCCTGGTGCATGTTGAGCTCTCCAGGCGGGTGCGTACCTTCCATATTCAGGTTGTGCAGGCAACAAACGGGTTCTTAAGGGTTTCTTTCGAAAAGACAAACACCTCGGCTTAAGTATTAGGGGTATCATGAGAACCCTCTCTCGAAGCCGGTATGCTCGGGACTCAGATCCTGCCAGCATGGTCTTAAGGGATACACGGCCAAGATGCCTTCTGCACGCACCTGTCTTTGTAATGGCACCCAGACCATGTCCTGTCCTGATGGCCGGAATGCAGTACTTCCGGATTGGTCTCAAGACTGCTTGTGTATTTGTTTCAATCGACGTCCAGTGGGGGTGGGCTGAAGCCTCCCCCTTTTCCAAAAGCCTTTGTGCCCGTGTGGACGCGACTGGGCCAAGCTATATACAAGTACATCTGTATCCACGACCACCATGACTACCTTGTTCAATCGTCCGCCTCCTCGATGGCTCCATCGCTCGGCTGCGAGATGCCATCCTACTAACCATCAGGTCAATTTAATACGAGTCCTGCAGCTCCGGACGACTCACCTGTGTGGGAGGGTCGATTGCCGGGGTGGTGGTGGTGGTGTTGAAAGGAGAGAGTTCCAGGGTTGCAATTGAAACGGGAACGGCCGTTTCATCTCCCCGGACGAGGTCCAGTCCTCCACCTTCCAATCTTCCACTCCACGATCCAAGACACTTCTTCTATTGTCTCACGGTTCAACAAGGCCGTCTATATCTACAGAAGGGGGTCGTTAGAAGTCAGACAGATAGCACAGGATATCATCTGACCAATCAAATGCGCCTCGTCTCGGTCCTCAACCGTCTTGAACTGGGCCACCTTATTCGCGAGGCCACACTTATCGATCTTGATGATCTTTGCCTTGTCCTCCTTTGCGAGAGGTCGCGAACGCCCTCCTCGGTGGGCGCGTTCATGAAGAACAGGCCAATGATGTTCTCAACGGGGGTCTTTGGGGCAGGGGACGAAGTAGACTTAGCCTCACCGTGCCATTTCAAGTCTACTTGCCATGACTTCTGAACTCTGACAACACGGCTTGAACAAACCAAACAAGCCAACTGTTGATATAGTGGTTCCACTACAGAAGTCAATTCCAGCCACGACCCGAGGTACTGGGTTTTCCGAAGAGCTGTCTCTCCGGCTCGGGGTGGTCCGGCTCGAAGAACTGTCTCTCCAGCTCGAGCCTAGCTGGAGCATATAGGCACGCCAGCGCCTCGAGTCTTGGGCCAAGGACTCGGAGCTCTCAGCTTCCACGACGTCGATGAGTTTTTCGAGCGGTTCGGTGGATACCCAGCCCTGCCATGGCTGGGGTCAGGTGGTCCGAACAAAAGACCGACCTGCGCGAGTGTTCTCAGCCGTGGAGTACCCAGCACACCGACCCACGAAGAAGCCCTACTGCAGGCACGTGAGAGCGCAGTCGCTTTGCCAGCCCGAGAACACCATCACCATCACGCAAGCAGGCAGTCCGACAAGCTAGTCCAGCACACGCAAGAACTTCGAAATCGAGCCTGTGGGGGGGTATCCAACCAGTTCCAGCGACCACGCGCCCCCGCAGCTTCAGTCGCCCCATCGCCATCACGCATTTCATCGCACAAAATCTAGTTCGTCGCCAGCATTGAAGCCAGTCTGCCGCCGCGGCCCACAAGCCCTGTCAACTGCCGCCACAGGTGCCACCCCACACGATGCCCACATCTCATCGGCCCCCCGTGGAGCCGCCGTCGCAGCGCATAAGAAGTGTCGCCAGCCGCCAATCGAGCAGTTCCTGGAGCCATGGATGCCCTCTCGCTCTGCCCATCGTCCGAGCCACTTAGCTAGCGAATCTTCCTGCTGTGGAAGCCCTGTTGCCTGTGGAACTTTAACCTCGCATATGCTGCCTTTGGCTGGCTGGTGCTTGGGATTTAGAACGCAGAATCGGCACAGAGATGAGGGCTCAGAGATTCAGCTTCTCGCACCGCGGCGCCAAGTAACAGCTTGGAGCCGTCCAACCTTCTGCCGTCCCGAATGCTCCGGGTACAGCGGCGGGCTGGTACTCGGGATTCAGCACGGTAGAATCGGCACAGAGATGAGGGCTCAGGGATTTGTCAAGGTTCGCAGGTCGGAATCGCTTCGGCCAGCAGCCCTCGGCTGGACAGTCCAGACAACCACCTCTTGGCAACCCCCACACCACTACTTCTGCCACGCAAATACACCACTCCCCTCACAACGGCCACTTACAGCCGTGTTCCACCCACTTAACTGCAGCCACATGAGGCCATTGGGCCTCCAATTACGGCCTCATAGCCGTTGTCCACATGGAACGCTTGGATAAAGTCTCCAACGCCGTGCGGCAATAGTTGGATTGGTGGAAGCCGTGAATAAACAGGGTGGGACAACAGGATGGACTGGATCTATGGGTGTATCTTTGGATATAAATACTGGCCACTGGAAGCCTACAGAGGCTTCCAACTAGGTTCCTTCTGGACATCAGACAATTCACTCATTGTGGCCACCGTTGATTCTCCCTCTTGCAGTTCCGTGAGCCAGCACCACTACCATCAACTCAACACGCGCAAGGTTGACAGGATTCAACTTCTCGCTCCCACGCAATAGCCTGGCGTCGCCCAGCCTTCTGCCGTCCCGAAGGTTCCGAGCACAGCGGCCGGCTCTCTCCCGGCTGCCGTTTCCCCCTCGACCACAACGGCCCCCTCGGCGGCCTCTTCTCAGACTACCTGCCAGCCTCCTCAGGTCGCCAGCCTCCTCAGGTGACGAAGCCGGCGGTGTCCACACCAAAAGCACAAGTCAGCTAGCGAGCCGAATCTTGGACCTCGGAGTCGTCCACGCTGTCTGGGCTCGCAGTTCGGAATCGCTTCGGCCAACCGCCCTCGGCTGCCTAGACAGTCCAAGCAACTGCTCCTTCACGGACCTCCACACCACCACCTCTGCCGTTCGAACACGCTATTCCTTTCACAACCTCATGCTAAGGGCGTGGATTGTGTAGCAGACGCACAAGATGGGTTCGAGTTTGGCCTTGGCCTTGTTGGCCAGCAGAACCTGGGCCATCTTCTCGCCGGTGCAGCTCTTGCTTGTATTAGGTGGGCCTTGAATCAAGGAGAGTCTCCTTGGCAGGGTATTGAGTAGAGCCACCGAGTTCGTCGGGTCGGGTCGAGCGATGCCCTGAATTGAATCGTGTGTAGGTCGAAAGCTGCCGAGTGCGTCGGGTCGAGCGATGTCCTTGATTGAATCGTGTGTGGGTCGAGTGGCGTCTCGGGTGTCATCGCCAGTGGGCATTCGATCCTCGGATCCCATTGATTAAAGCCATCGACTGCGCCGGATCGAGCGGTGTCCATGATAGTACACTCCCGCCCTGGTTTGTTTGTCAGCGCGAGACCTTTGAGATACATGCTAAGGCTACAGACGGTATAATCAAGGCCCCAAAGTCCAAACTCGAGGCATGCGGTCCTGTCCGATAGCACTTACTTGCTTGTAGAAAGGTCTCGATGGACCTTGAGAAGGCTTGATGTTCTTCGCGCTCGGGGTCTGGCTCAATTGCAGTCAAAACTGTCGTATGAGATAGTCAGCGATCCAAGTCGAGCAGGGGCGACAGTGGAATTGATTGAAGACTCACAGGTAGAGGACGTCGCCGGGTGGAGAGCGGAATCGGCCTTCCTGTCCAGTCATGATGGCCGGAATGCAGTACTTTTGGATCGGTGTCGGGACCGTGTACTTGGACAGGGCGGTGTTCTCATCGCCGGGTGGAGACCGGCGTCGTCAAACTTCCGAATGGGCATAACCCAAACAGGACTCGGAGGCCATTTGCAGACTACAAGATCGGATGATGAGTGAGACAGGGGACTGCAGGGCTGAAAGTATTGCTGCTATCACCACTGATGCGGAAGAAGAGGGAGATGGAGAGGGGCACGCGGCTCGAGCCAATGCCTGGATCTCTAGGGGTGGCGGCTCGCCGATAAGTGTGGACCCATACCGATAGGGATACACACAACTGGTCCCGGGACCAATGGAATTGTCCGATGGAGGGATTTTTGCCTTGGGGTTACGGAATGAACTGACGGCGGCGATGGCGGTCAAGCCGCTTCGCTCGTCGCACTGGGCACAGCGTCAAGAAGATGTCAGGGATCACGGCAATGGGCACGCAGTAGCCAACAGAGTGCAAATAAACTTGTCGTAGCTACCTGCCTGCCCAAGAGGTGCCAAAGGAGAGAAGCCCCAGTGGCCTAAGATGATGGAAATGAACGCAATACTGCCCACATGACCTCCACCGCCAATTTCCACCTCCTGCCGGAGCCGGCTTTAAACTGGAGCTTGCAACCGTCGCCGCCCTTGTCACCTTGTAGCCTCCTCCTCCTTCTCCTCCTCCTCCTCCTCCTCCTCGAAGTCTGAGTCAGCCTCAAACTGGAGCTTGTAACCGTCTGTCTTGCCAGACCCTGATGTAGGCGGCTGTCTTGCCGGACCCTGATGGAGTTAGCCAAGTGGGAAGTGGGAGTAGAGCATATGTGCACGTACCTGGCCATGGCTGGGTGGAGATTGACCGGCGTCGTCAAACTTCTGAATGGGCATGACCCGAACAGGTGTCAGGCTCGCCACGCTCCGTGAAGAACGATGTAGCAAGACCACGGTGGCCAATAGTGCGACCTGTGAAAGTGAGAACTGGGTCGGGCAGGTAAGCTTGCATCACCGACCTTGTACTGCTCGAGAAAATCGGAAAATCGGGAATTTCCTGGTTGTCTCCTGCAGCATTCTCGTCAAGACGGAAGCCATGGGCTCGTCACGCTCTGTAAAGAACGAGGTTGCAACGCCACGGTGGTCGATGCGACCAGTACGACCTATGAGAGTCAGAACTGGGTCGGGCAGGTAAGTTTGTGAAAAAAATACCAGTGCGATGTGTATACTCCTCGATTCCACCATGCTCCATGGTCGTCCAGATAGGTGTCAAGCTCGCCACGCTCCGTAAAGAGCGACGTAGCAAGACCATGCAATAGTGGGGAGGTCGTAATTGACAGCCTACACAGGACGCGAACTACACGTCGTAGGAGATGGTCCACGTCAGCCATCGAAGTCGAGGCGGCGACAGTGGAATTGAAGACTTACACACAAGATCGACGCCACGCAAGGGGGGATTTGTGGTGAGTTGATTGCGTAGTGGAAGAGTGGAAGGGTGGAAGAGTGGAAGAGTGGAAAGTGTAAAAGTGATGTGTGTGTGAATGAGAGAGGAAGAAGAAGAAATTTTCGGGGACGCGTGTTTTTTGTAAAACGGCAACGCGAGCTGTGTGCGCTGCGGAGACGCTGCTGCTGCGAAAAAAATTTGAGGGTTGCTCGACTGCGCTGAAATGTACTGTCGAAGTGCCTCGACAGCTCTCTTGCAGGCTTGTTCTTGTGATTGTTGGCTTGGTTGGATCTTGCGCGCTGACGGAGCGATTGAGCTGCGTGGACGGCGCTCTGGGAGTAGAATCTTGATGGGAGATCGACTGCGTGGAACTGACGTGCTGAACGACCTGTCGAACTGCCTCGACGGCTCTCTGGCGGGCTCGATTTCGAATGTCTTGCGAGTGCTGAACTGACAGGCTGGCGGAGCGACCGAGCTGCGGAGACGCTGCTGTCGAACTGCCTCGACGGTCTATCGTGGGCTGGATTTCGAAGGTCTTGCAAGTGCTGAACTGACCTTTCGAACTGTCGCGACGGCCTGCAGGTGGTGATGATGGTGCTTTGGCTTGTTGGCGGAGCGGCTGAGCTGTGGAGACGCCTCTCTGGGGGTGGGATATCGAGGATTGCTCGAATGCGCTGAACTAACGTGCTGGACTGGCCTGTCAAACTGGCTTCACAGTTCTCTCTTCGGTTTAATCTCGTAGGTCTTACAAGTGCTGAATTTCACTAATAAGCAAGGTAGACGGAGGAAAAGGAGACCTGCGCGCGCGCCGACAACGATGGTCATAGCTTCGAACAGGCAGTCAGCAAAGCCCCCAACGGTCCAACCTTCCACGGAGGGTATAGCGTCCGACGTGTCTGAGGCGGATCTGCCAACTAGTCATGGGATGCCTGCACTGTGAATGCCCTCTGCGAGCAAGAAGTATTTGGATATAAAATGCCGCCTTCCCAAGGGTGCACGTCTGTTGCCGTCTCGCTCCCACGAAACGCCGGCCGACTGGTGACCATACACTGCGTCATCTTGCCGAGTCCACCTTCATGTCTGGACTCTCCCTCTTGCACACCGGGAGCATCGCTTTATGGTTACCGGCTCCTCCCCATCGAGGACGATCATTTTCGCCAACATCAGGCGCTAGGCACTGTCGACGAGATGGGCGAGTTTCATCGTTCAACAAGGGAGTTCCGTGCATTTCGCTCCATGGAAAGTCATCAAGGTAGATACCTACCCTGATGGAGAGAGAAGCATTAATGAGTGCTGCGTCCGTGTGGTCACCAGTCATGCGCGGCCATGTTGCCGGTATCATCGCACCGTCGCTGTCAATCAATTTCAAACTCCCAGGGGTTCCAATGGTGGACTAGTAGCTAATCTGCCGCGGGCTTTGCCCGCCCAATCACACGACCAGCTTTCTGCAGAGCCTCGTGAACATCCATCAACTGTCCAGCCTTCACCCTAGTCACCTCACCGCCCATACCATGAGAAACGAAGACCCTTTTCTTCCTGTCGTCCCCCCCCGCCTTGTTCCCCTTCTTCCCCACACCGGGACCGTAGGGCCCGGTGACGTTGAAGTCACCGACAATGACCAGACCGCAACGATGCCGCGAAAACATGACCTGAGGATGGATATTAGCACAGTACACGGGGACTGCATCAATAGCCAGATACATACGTTGAGCCTTTGCGCATCACTGGTAAACCCCGGGCCCGGGAACGGATGCGCAGTTCCCATGACAACAAAGGCGATGTCGCCCTCCTGTCCCTGGAAGCTGTCGACGGTCGAGGCCGGCGCCATGCTTGCCAGGCAAGCATACTTGGGCTCCTTTCGCCGAAGGTGGTTTGCCACCTCGACGTTGCCAGCGTACGGCGCCAGGAGAATGAACTTTGAAGGGTCCATGCCCTTGGTCGTGGCGAAGTCGACCATGAAATCAAGGGCCGCGGTGACCTGGCCTCGGCTTTTTTTGGCCCCTGTGAGCTTGTCGACAAAGACCTTGGACCCCGGGCAGTCCAAGAAGACAGGGGAGAGCTTGCCCTTGGGCGGTGGCTTGGCTTCCCCAGGGTACTTCTCCTGGATGTATGCCTCCAAGAGGCGGCCAGTCTCGAATGCGGGGAGGTTGATGTCGCACGAAGGGGCGTACTTCATATCCAGCCCCTTGTAGATGATGCTGCACATGAGGTCGAACATGCCATCAGCCATCCGGAGCTGCATGTTCAAGCGGTACGCGGGCAAGCCCGTCGCCTGCAAAAAGGCCATGGCCGACATCTTGCCGTCGCCGACGAAAGCGTGGCGGAAGTTGCCCTCGGGGTCTTTCTCCGTGGCGGTCATGACGGTCGGGGCAAGCTGGTAAACATCCCCGCCCAAGAAGCACGGCAAGAGACAGTTGCCCCAGACATCCATCATGTCGGGACGGTGCATGCTTGCCGCCTCGTCAAAACTGACACACCTCGCATCCCGACGCTTCCAGCTGGCGTACGGCTTAACATTTGTCGACAAGGCAGGCGTGACGGCGAAGATGTCAGCCGCCTTCAAGATGTAGGCGAACAGGGTCTCGAGATTGTCATATTCTTTCTCCGTACCCTCGAACTCCTCCCAGGTGATCTCGCCCCTCGCAACCTTGCGAAATGGTGCCATAACTTGGGTGGCCTCCAGCTGACGACGGATTCCGAGCAGGGCGGGGCTGTCGTCTTCGTGCAGCTGCTGGGGGACCGCGGGCGAGCCAAGTAACATCAACGCCCAGTACGCGAAAGATAAGTGGAGCTGCCACTTGGATTTGTGCGGAGCCGCGTCGTTTCCGGCATTAGGGTTCTTCAGGAGCTCGCACAAAGCGTGGAGCTCGTGCTTGGGGTTGTATCCGCGGACGACAAGGCAGTGCCGCACGCGTGTGGCGTCGTCGGCCGCCTTGGACTCATTGCACGTAGCCGCCACGCTACGGGTGATGCGGTCAAGACGGGCGGCGAAGTTGTTGACCGCCACATGCGTTGGGCCGGAGCAGAGAACCTTGCCAAGCCTTGCGTGCATGGCCAGTGTTGCGGCGGCCAGAGCTGTGGTCTTTCCGTAGCCAGCACCCTGAAAACAATACGCGTTAGCGAGAGAAAGAAGTTGTATTGGAAGAAGACTTACCGCAGTGATCATGCCAATCCCAAGGGTTCTGTGGCTCAAATAGGCCCTGAACCTCTCCTGGTCGCCCGGCAGGGCTTGCTGGACGATGGCATTGGCGAGGTCCTTGTCAATGTCAAGAAAATTAGTCACCGGGAGCGGTCGCAGCTGAGACGACGACCCAACTTCCAACTTTGACATCTCCAACGATAGCTCGTCCGAGCCATCCACCGGGGGCTTTTCCATCCAGCCGTGAAACGCTTTGCCCCGCCACAAAGTTCGATGTAGGTCCATCCGGTCTTGAAGGGCCACCCGCTGGCGCTCCGCTTCCTCCTTCACGGCCTCGCTGGCGTTGGGGGGCGGCTCGACAAAACCGCAGGCGGTTGGGTTGGTTGCCTCGGCCGATGGATGGAATAAGTGGGCGGCCTCCACCTTTCGTTTCGCCTCGTCGAGTCCAGCGTCAAACAGGAGGGAGACCCAGTTCTAATGAGCCTTCCCCACCGCATCGGCCCTCGTGCGACTGTCGAATGCGATGATGGGGACCGGAAAAGCTTGGCCACGCTGGAGCGACACGCGAAGCACCATGTCGTGTTCCTCAATCGGGTGGTCCTTCAGGATCTCGAAGAAGGAGGGGTTGTCAATGATGGTTGCGGACCTGTATGGTATTAGCTGAAGTCTTGATTGAGTGTTGCGATGATGGCTCACCATGTCGCGCCGGGCTTCTCCGCGCCCTCTGTTTCCAACAGGACGAGTTTGACCGACTTGTCCCTGACGAGTCGCCGCCACGCGTCTCGGTGCTTGTCGCGGAATTCCGCGGTCAGAGGTATGACGACAAAGAGCTTATCGCAGGCATCCAGCGGCACTGGCTCCGTCACGAAATATGCCCGGTGTCGCTGCTCTGCAATGTCTTTGACGGCGTCATCCACCCAGAGGACATCTTGACAGACGACGTGGGTCAGCACGGTGAGAAGCGCGTTGTCGTCCTCAAACCTAGGTGTAGACTGTCAGTACTAGATTTCGCAAACAGGGGTCTGTCGGGACAACTTACATTTCAGTGGCCATGAATTGTCGCTTAGACTTGTTGGCGGCGATGACCTCCCGAAGTTTGGTATCATCCCACTCGTGACTGGTGCCATACGGGTAGGCAAATGGAGGCGGTGCCCAGCCGTAAATCCAGGTAGCGCGCAAGATGTCCTCCGACATTGCTACCACCAGCATGAACTCTCGTTGGCGGAGGAATGAGTGCAACGAAACGCCGTTGATCGCCAGGCGTCCATTGGCCCATTCGTTCAGCATGTCGTCATCGCTGCTGAATGGTACGCCAAGGCCAACGACATCAACCTTTACGCCATCGTCGAGCACAACGCGAGCAACCGTCCAGTTTTTGCCTTTTTCAATGTCGGGGAACAAGGCGGTCTCGGCGGGACCAGGCTGTCGGGTCATCAACTTGTACCCATCACGTGGCAGCCGAACAAAGATCTTCCAGTCGCCCATGACCAAGCGCTGCAGTCCACGGTCGTCTGTTGGAATGGTCAGCCCTGGCGCAATACCAACGAAGGTGACATGGAGGGACTCACAGCCGTATCTGACACCAAACCCTGTCGTGTCGTTGTGTCCTTGGCTCTCCATCTCGATGGACAGGCTGAATCCGATCCATGGATCGGTGTCTTGCAGCTTCATCGAGTGTATATGCGCTGCCACACCGCAAGGGCCGAATTCCGGAGCACACGCAATGACATCGCCCGAGCTGGAGATCAAGGCACATTTCGTGTGTATCGCCGGTCTGTTCTGTTTGCCGCAATGTTAGGCATTTCTTGTGAAAAAAACCAGGCGTCAAGGTGATCTCGGGTACGTACTGCATACAACTCTGGCGACTTTGCCTTCGTTGCCTTTGTTTCCGTCGACATGGTGGCGGCTCGAGTCTCAACAAAGGGGGGGAGGTACCGGTTCGAATCACTTGCCGCACAACGTCTCCGAATTCACCAGTCTCAACGGTTCTCAAAAGAGATTAAAACCGCCGAAACGGTAACCAGAGCCTGATTTCACAAAGACGCCGCTTGTCAAGGCCTCCAGAGACGCGGATAGAGGAAGAGAAAATGGCGGAAACTGGGAGGGGGGATGGGCTGTTGGGGGGAGCGTTGGTGTTGTAGAAAGGTGGACGGTGAGAGAGAAAGAGTGAGAGTGAGAGAGGAAAACAAGATGGAAGGCTTCAGAGAAAAAGAGGTCTGGGATAGATTCAAGGCTGCCCTGATTTTGGGTGGGTCCACTGCCTTTGATTGGCAATTATCAGCCAATCAGAAAACTCCATTCATTCACATTTTCCCACCAATTGGCTGCCTGGTCAGCCTCGAACTGGCCCACGGCAGGGCTGTCCACCTCCAACCACCCGAATGGAAAACTCGTCGATGTAGCGGAAACTGAGGCCCTGTGTATGAGTTCGACAGCGACACCAGCAACACAGGCGACCAAGGCCCGGAGCACCCGGAGCTCGAGAGACAGCTCTTGCGCGGTGAGCCGAACACCGTACATCACCTCGGGTCATGGCATTGACTTCTCTACGTATGTTTGGACTGGACCGTCCCCACAAAAGAACCACCAACTGACATTACCGCCGGGACCACGAAGATCAATGCGTTCCAGGAGGGACCTGTTCGGGTTATGCCCATTCAGAAGTTTAACGACGCGGTCTCCACCCGGCCATGGCCGAGAACATCGCTTTGGCCAAGCACACGGTCCCAACGCCGACTCAAGGTATTGCATTCCGGCCATCAGGGCTGGACATGATCTGATTGCCATTGCGCAGACAGGTGCGTGTACATATTTCTGCTCCCACTTCCTACTTGGCTGATTCCATCAGGCTCCGGCAAGACATGTGCGCAATCAACCTACTACCACCTCTGTTCTGCGTAGCGTCCATCTTATACGTGTGAGCCTTCAATTCCATTGTCGCCGCCGCTCGACTTTAATGGCTGATCATCTCCTACGACGAGTAGGTCGCGTCCTGTAGAGGTTGCCAATTCGACTTTCCAACCATGGCGTGCTCTGCTACCTCGCTCTTCACGGAGCGTGGCGAGCCTAACACCTATCCGGGAATTGAGGAGTACACCCACAGAGTCGGCAAGTTCTCCCAAAAGCTTACCTACCTAACCCAGGTCTAACTCTCACAGGTCGCACTACCAGCCACCGTGGTCTTGCCACGTCGTTCTTTACGGAGCGTGATGAGCCCATGGCTTCCGTCCTGACCAGACTGGGAACGCCACAGGAGACCAATCAGGATATCCCTGATTTTCTCGAGCAGTACAAGGTCGGTGATGGCCGCAAGCTTCTGTTCGTCGACCCCGACTTCGAGGGGTAGGAAAAGGCCAACACCGAGGAGGTAACAACGAGGAGGCCACCACTGAGGCCAACCCGGAGGAGGAGGCCACCCCACCGTTGACCACTAGAGGCTCCTGTCAACTCGCATACAGGCCGCCTTGCCGCTTGATGAGGTGCAGTCCTTCGATAACGCCCTCCGAATCTTTCCAACCAACGGCGCGGTCAAGGAATACAACGTCACGCATCTTGAACAACTCCAAGATCCCTGCTTTATGTGCGAAGCTGTCAACGTGGGCCCCAAAGCAGTGGAAACAGAGCCGTCAAACGCCGGCAACCTCCACAACAAGCTCCCACTCGTCATCGGCGCGCGGGTGATGCTTCTTGACAACGTGTGGACGGAGGTGGGCCTCGTCAACGGCGCAGTTGGTACTATTGTCGATCTAGGCTGGGCCCCAGACGCTCAACCACGGAAGGATAAGGCAGACGTGCCGTTCGTTGTCATGATCCGATTCGACCACTACAGCGGCCCTAACGTACTTAGCGGTATGGTCGACGCTCCAGACGGCGTGGATCTCAGGAGGGTTGTGCCCATCTTCCGCGCCAACAGGGACTTCATGAGGGGCGTGGCGGAGTGTAGCCGCACGCAGTTTCCGTTGACCATCGCGTACGCCATCACGGTTCACAAGAGCCAGGGCGCCACACTTGAGAAGGCTGTCGTGGATATCTCCGGCCGCGAGTTCCAGACTGGCCTCTCCTACGTGGCAGTCTCGCGAGTCAAAACGCTGCAAGGCCTCATGTTCGAGGCGCCTTTCGACCTTGACTGTATCCGCGCGAAGCCAGGCAACAAGACGGTGATTGATCGCGCTCAAGATGCTCTGCTGCGCAGGAATCAGTATCTGCTGCCAACGCCAGTTGCGGTGCCGGCCGCTGAGCCTCACAGTTCGGCGTGAGGAGTGGCCTTTCTCAAGCACCTCTAGTTGCTGCAAGCGTGCCCTGGCCTGTTGCCAGTGGTCGATCTTCAGCGTGAGTAGCTGGTAGAATTGATGGGGCAGATACACCCGTTGTGGCAGATATACTAGTTGTGTAGGAATTGATTGTAATTATTGCAAGACCTCTCTGAAAATGCTGTTTTGAGTGCTCAAAATCGTCTCCGCCTGCTCCGCCAGATAGGGGGCCTATTATCGAGCGAAGCGAGGAGCTCGCCGCAGGCGCCCCCGGAGGGCCGCCGGAGGCAAAAAGAAAGAAAGAAAGGAAAAGGAAGATCGTTGATCCGGCTGTGGCAACCCTCCGCTTTGACCTCTATGTCGAAGGGACGTGACTTGGGTACCTAAGTAACTCCTGACATCCCAGACGCCGAGACCAGAGAAATCCATCTACCCCACAATCTATGTCCAAACACTGTCCCGCGGTTCCGTCCCACCCCCATCGAGCACCCTCCTACTGCCCAGCAGGACCTGAAGAACCTATATATGTGCGGCCACCTTGGAAGGGCCGGATTCCGGGGCACTTGCAATGGCCGCACCCGTGTTGGAGATCAACGCACATTTCGTGCGTATCGCCAGTTTGCTCTGTTTCCCACAATGTTAGGCATTTCTCGTAAAATCCACCAGGCGTCAAGATAATTTGGGGTACGTACTGTATACATCCCGAGCGACTTTGCCGCCGTTGAGGTCGTTGGCTCCGTTGGCTTGGACATGGTAGCGGAGGGTGTGGCCGTCGCGTCGCGAGGAAACCTGGGGGAAGAAAAGATGGAAGGCTTCGGAAGAGATGTGGGGGTTCGAGCCCCCCCATGGAAAAGATTCAGGGCTGCCCTGCCTTTAGGCTGGGGGGGGCTACATCCATTGAAGGACTATTGTCAGCTAATCAGAAAGCTGCCAATGTTCATTCCATTTCTATGGTGGGGTGCCCTACCTCGGCCTGTGGCCCAGGCTCCAGACTAGCCAGTGCCAGTATTTAGTACCATAGCCGTTGTGGGCAGAGACTGCTCTCCCACAACACCACATCACCTTTTTCCTCCATAACCGTCGTTGCCACCTGTGATAATTTCCTACCAATGTTGACCTTGTGGCCGCGGAGCAAGGCAAGGTTACCTACTTCAAACTTGCTACCAGGGAAAGAGCACAACGACGACAATTAGTTGAAATTGAACGATGGAGCCCGATTTTATATTCATGTTATTTTTCACCCTATAATCGCGTATGCCTCCATAGGAGAAGCTGCCATGTATCCTGGCGATGGTGGGTACAGCGCACTTATCGAAGACATGCCTTTTCGAAAAGAAAAGATACCGAGGAATATCATGAGGGCACCCAGAAGGGAGTATGTGATGAAGCTACGTTTTCCAATCTATTCCATACGGCCCAGACACTGGACGGCGTTCTCCCGTCTATCACAGTTGATTTCCTACTTGCAGATGGTGGGGGACTTTTGATGCATGGCGGACACAGTGGTCTCGAGTGTGCCTTGGATGTGTCTCCCCCCGTATCTAAACTGACTCAGCGGGCAGTGGCGGTGTCTACCAGCACAAACTTCAGAAGAAACCTTCCGCTCCTCTCATAAACAAATGTTCTCCACAAGCGTACAAGCAATCTGGGGAAGTCTCACAGTACAACATAAATGAAAGGGGCAGCATATCTACATTTCACGGGAAAACGAAACTTTTGTAAAATTAAAAAAAGGTCTATTCTCATCATGGCACTATAATTTACCATCAAGTCGCCCCTCAAAACGCCAAATCCGATGTCAGTCTAGGTAGGCAGGAAACTGCAACATCCGTCTAATGTGATCCTAGGCATCGAGCCCGGAGAAATTCATCTCACCCTCTACTATCTCTAAACACCGTGCCGCGATTTACTGCCCGGCAGGCTCCGAAGAACCATCACCCCCACCACCCTGGCCCCCATGGGGCCACGGGTTCCCGCCAAACATCTCTTCCATCTGCGCTCGCACCGCCGCGGCCTCGGGCGTCGCCCTTGCCGCCGCCGCCGCCTGCGCCTGCGCCATCGGGCCGTTGGGGTCCAGCCGCGTGATCATCGTCCCGTCGGCCGCGTACTCCACCGTGAGCTCGAGCAAGCCCGCACGGTCGTAGTACCTGTCGAGCCAGCTGCCGTCGGCGCCCCTGACGCGGACGGGGTGGATCGGGACGACACCGGGCGTGATCACCTCGGGTAGGAGGACAAGGCCGGAGCCGGCGCGGGCTGGGATAGGCGAGGGACGCAAGGCGGGAAGCCGGTTGGTGGGGCTCGGGGAGGCCGTGGAGTTGAGGACACCCTGCCACGTGCTGAAGTCGACGGAGCCGGCTGGGTGCGAGGCTGCTTGGGAGGAAAAACCTGGGTTTGTGTTGTGGTCGGGGTAGCGCAGGGAGAGCATTTCGTCCACTTGATCTCGCTCGTCGTCCAGTCTCGCGAACATTTCGTCCATTTGGGTCCTAAACTCTCAGGCCTGGTCGCTGTTTGAGGTCCCTGTGTTGTTGGCGGCCGCACCGACTGGCGCAGCAGCAGGGGGATCGCGCACAGGGATGGCCCAGGGCCTGGCCGCGCCGGACGGGCTGCCAACCTCCGTGTAGTCGTCGAACATGTCGCCGTCGTTGTGATTGAATCAGGGCGAGGGTTCTTCGTAGGGCAAGTGGAGGGTCCGAAACGGAAACTCGGGGGTCGCCGTGGGCTCTCGAAGCCTGCGGCGGCTTTGGTCAGGTGTGCGTGGATCGCCGTGGGAGGACTCCGGAGACGAGCTGCCAGAGGTGTGGTTGAGTTGCTCGCGGACGATGAGGAAGCCGAGGGTGAGCCAGGCTTGATATCCTTGGGTCATGCCCTCCTGCCTCTGGCCATTGTCGTCGAAGTTAGGCCAAATATTGGGGTTGGTGTCCGCGAACGTGCGGTGGTGCATGATTGAGCACATGAACCTCAGGTAGTGTTGCCTGGGGGTCCAGTTGATCCTATTCACAGGCCGGCCTGAGGGCTCCGCTGACCTGTAGACGAGCCTATCAAACTCGGAGATAGTCGAGAAGAAGATTTGGATATACTCCCATTCGACCCTGGGGTCGAAAAGATGCCCCGGGGAGCGGAACAGAAAATGGTCCCTGAACTCGTCCCAGTACGGGGCCACGGCCGGGCTGTCCAACCAGTCACAGAACTCGTCGGCATGGCGGAACCCGAGAGCTCCGACGCCAACGCATTCGGTGATATGTGGAAGCGCGTGCAGTGTCACCAGTCGACCGGGGTTCTGAGGGAGCGAGACGGTGACGGACGTATACCCCTCGAACCAGTATTGGCGAGATGGCATTTTGTAGACGGATGTCGAGAAGATGAGAGACCTCGTACGGAATGTGTAAGGGAAGACGAGAAGAAGAGCCGGACGTACGGGGAAGGGTGGAGTTGGCGATGGAAGGAAAATACTCGCAGAAGCACCGGCCGTGTCGTGATAATATACAGATCGAACTAGCGGAGGAGTCGGCGAAAGTTGGTAAAGAAACAATCGAGTTGTTAGCACACAGCGGGTCTGCCGCGACTTAGACCCGCATATCCTTATGGTACAATATCAGAGCTGCCATCTCGCCAAAAATCGACAGTAGAGCAGGATGAAAGGTCCTGAAATATTTCAATTTCTATGTAGCGGCGAACTGGAACTACCGAAGGTGAATTTACAATGCCCACTCCCACCAGGAGATCAAGGAAATTTGGACACAGCACATATAAAGCACCATTCAAGATCATCAATGCGATTATCTCAACCAGGACGTTGCGAGTACGGGCCAACCCCCTTTGTTGTGTTTATTCTTTGCCCTAGCCCTTACAGCCACTTCATCACCCCGTCACATAGGCGCTGTCTCCAAGGGACCACTTGGCAAGGGCCAAGGTCAAGGAACACCCATTACTCACAGGTTTCCATCTCACGCCGACACTGCCATGCCAAGGGCGGGCTGTAATCAACATAGACTGAACTAGGAGTTATTTTTATGTTTCAAGTCTGTTCAAGTCATACCAGCACCGCCCTTTATCAATCCTGTCTCAATTCACTTCATGTATGAAGTCTTCGCCGAGAACCAAAACATGACGCCCGCCGGGCTCCGCCGTGAACCCAGCCCCCTTAGGTATTGTTTCAGGTCCAAGGGGACAGCAACAAGCTGATTGACACTGGCAACTGGTCCTAACTCCGCCAAGACCCCTACCGTAGTAGCTGGTGGCAATATGTCAGTAAATGTGCTAGTGAGAGGTACTCTGGCAGAGGAGAAGATCAAGGGGTAAATATCTTCCCGGGATAAACTAGGTGACGCTGGGCTGAGGATGCAGCGGGTGTTGGGCACGGCAAGAAAAAACGCATGACGATGTGGAAGAAGCGTGAGCGTCAATGACGATGATCCCCAAGGAGCTTGGCCGCCCAGCACGAACGTGCTAGACTGGCACAGGCTCTAGATGAAAAACAACACATTAACGCTCTTTGTAGCGAGGCTGCTCTCGAGGATGACACCCGCGAAGACGACATGAAAGTGGATCTGAGCCGCTTTCGCGGAGATTACAACTGTTATTCAGAAGCAAGCAAACGAAGCAACCCCATCAAGTCGCCCAACAACCACATTTACTATGTACATTTGTACTCGAGTCTTTGGGAGGGTATATACGCACACAAATAAAACTGTCGAGTCTCGACATTCCATTACCTCCTCTCTTTTCCGGGACCGTTTTACCCAGGGGAGTTCTCTCGCCGAACCGAAGCCCACAAGGGTTGAAAGCCAAAGCCTCCTCCCATCCAAAACCCCAGCACCCCCCCGATCCGCCGACACGGCTTCGGATATGTACAATGCCGCGACTAGAAATAGATACAAGCGAAGTATGTACATGAACAAAAAGAAGGTGGGGTAGTAGAACCCCCCAGGCACGCTCAGCCTCACGCATACAGGCCGTCGACCCAGAATCTGCACCGCGCATTGCGGGCCGGGTCGTCACCGAGGACGTTCCCGCCGGTCCGGACCTTGAGTGTCTTGCCGGCGCTGGTGTACTTGGGCAGGAGGGTGGCAGTGCTTCCCGCCTGGCTGCCGGAAACCGCAAAGTCGGTAATCCATCCCTGCCAGAAAGCGGCGACGGTCGGGTCGAGGGGCATCCCGCTGAAGGAGTCGACGGCGCCAGTGTTATAGAAAGAATAACCGACGTCGGCCGCGTGAATGGCGGGGAACAGGTCATACAGGTAGGCGCGCGTCTGGTTGCCGTAGCCGAGGTGGGTGGCAAAGGCGTTACAGTTAACGAGGCCCTCGCCGAGGGCGAGGGTGAGGCGCTGCGACTGCGTGGTGTAGGGCTGGGCGCCCGAGAAGTCCTCGGGGTAGACGGTCGTGGCGAGCTGGTTGATCTTGGCGGCGGAGGTCGAGGGCATGAGGTCCTGGAACAAGGCCTTGAAGGCCGTATTGTCTTGAACACGCGGGTCGGTGAACAACAAACCTTCCCAGCCGTTATAGCCGACAATGACCTCGACCGTCTTGTCGACCTTGCCCCGAGCCAGAGAGCGGGCGAGGTCGTCGGGGAAGAAGAAGCCGTCGACGTTGGGTCCAAAATTAAAGTGAGCAAAGCTGGCGCTGCCGGCAACTTGCGCGTTGAGCGCCTGGAGCTGGGTAGTCGAAAGGAGACGGGCATGCGCCATTGAGAGCACGTTTGCAGCGGTCTTGAATTTCTGCCACACTTCGGCGTACACGGCGGCATCCGTGGCGGGACGAATAGCCGGGGACTGGAGGATGGCGCGCTCAAAAGGCGCAACACCGTTGTTGCCACCATAGGCGGCCAGCTGGGCAGCAATGCTGCTGGCACCGGCGGATTCACCAAAGACCGTAACTTTGTCGGGGTCACCGCCAAACTTGTCAATGTTGTCCTTGATCCAGTTTAGGGCGAAACGCTGGTCGAGCAGGCCAGCGTTGGTAGCAACGTCAAAGTCGAAGGGCCCTCTGGGGGGGAAACCAAAGAGACCGCTGTGTGCAATGGTTAGCAAATTGCCCCTGGAGCGTCAAGAGAGCATGGAAAGTGTATCCTTACAGACGATAATTGATGCCAATGTAAACGAAGCCCGGCTTGCCGTTCTCGAAGCCCTTGCTAATAAGCCCGGCAGGGTTGATGTCACTCTTGCTTCCGCCAGCAAAGCCGCCGCCGTGGATCCACACCAGCACGGGCAGTTTCTTGAGCTTGGGAGACGCATCAAAGACGCCCTTGGGGGTCTTGATGTCGAGATACAAGCAGTCCTCGGACACGCGCGGGTCGGGAGGCGGCGGGCCGGGCGGCGGGCCGGTCGGGGGAGGCAGCGGCTGGCCGGTGATGGTCTCGATCATGAAGGGCACCGAGATGCCGAACCAAGCGGGGTTGGCTTGGGGGCAGATCTTGGTCACCGAGCCATCATTGACAGTGCGGTTGATGGTGAGCTTGGGCAAGGGCTGCCTGAAGCGGAAGAGGCCGACCGGCGGCTCGGCATACGGGATGTTGTCGAAGCTGTAGTAGGTACTATTGGCCTTGGACGAGTCAGCTTCTCGTTGATCGCGGGTATGCTCCATCAGACAAGCTACTTACATCCAGGGCTCCCCGATGCACGGTGGAGAAAAGGTCAACAATCGGTGCCCCAGAAGACGAGCCGCCGCCGCCGCCAAACGACTGGGGGAGACCGGCAGCGAGGGCCGCAAAGGCCAATACTCCAGCGGAGAAACGAGACATGCTGAGATGATAAACGAGTGACTGCAGCGGAAACGTCTGCGATGGATTGAATGAGCGGTACCGAGAGGAAGAGGGCAACTTGAAGAAACAAAGAACTAGGGCGGTTCATATACGCAGTGGATTCGCAGCAACAGAGTCTCGTGGGAGTGTCGCACCTAGGCGGACCCAAAGAAATCAATATTTGGCACCCCGTCGTGAGCTCTGGCCAGGGTCGAGTCGGAGGACCACCACCACGTTGGTGCAAGGTCGGCAGTCGACGACATGGGGGCCCCCCTGTCCCACGAGGACAATGGGGCATGCCGGGAACACCTTCCTCAGCAGCCACTTGATGCAACGCTGCCGTGCGGGCATTGGGGAGATGGTGTGGCCGTAGGCGCCCGGGGGGGGGGGGGGGTCAAGAAGAGAGAACATTGAATTTCCAGGCTTGGCGTGGGATCTGGAAATAGGTGCAACCATCGTGCTTAGCAAGACGCATCCACGAGACTATCGAGCCCGTATCTCCGCATGTAGCGAGGTGGTAGGGGTTAACATCGTGTCAGTGGATCGAACGCCGCGTTAGATCCATGTCACGAGGGCTGGCGAAGAAGGAAACATGGTGAGGTTGCAGTCCGGGGACGCTGGCTCGCTGGGAATGGGTGAGCAAGCGACCGGCAAAGAAATTCGGCAAGCAGCGAAACATGGGGCAGCGTTGGCGGTTTGAGCCTGGGAGAAGGGAGAAGTGGTCTCGGCGTTTGAGACGGGACGGCACGGCGGGCGCCGCAGTTGGTCAAAAGGCCCCGAGCCACGTCTCCCCCAACGTCAACGAGACCCTGAATCGCCGGTCAGTGTCCGAGTGTCCACACCGAGCTGTTCGAGCTTCGGAAACACTGCGGGTTGCGATGCTTGGTCGAATTATGCCAAGGCTCGAGGGAGGTCCGCGCCGCATCGCCATGCTCCATGCTCCGTGATCCATGATCCATGATCCATGATGCACCCAGACCCAACGGGGAACAAGAGACGAGCGCGCGCGCATGAGGTAAGAGGCCGCACTGGGCCAAATTGCTTATTGCATTGTGGCAGCAGCAGTGCAGCGTGCACATGTCGCTCCGGGCGACTCGCTTGTCGGGGAGTCGTTGCGGGTTCGTGTCTTGTTTCCGAGGAGCCAGGCGAGCCAGGGTATGGGAGCAATGCCGCCATGTCCCGGGCATGATGATCTGGTTGTGGCAGTGGCAGTGGCCCGACTGGAGAGTTGAGTCTTGGGGCACGATCTTGGACCTCGGTGGCTGAGATCAATTGATCCTGACCGGGGTGCTGCAAGGCGACGGGCTGCACCGATCACAAGGTGGCGGTTACCCCATGGTTTGCCACGAACAGTTGCGGGATGGTGTGTTGATAAGGGAGCTCCAAGGGCAGGTGGTTGTGTCGTGCCATGTCGTGCGACAGAGGACTAGAAGCTCGATGGATTGGAAAGGAAACACAGAATTCAAAATTTTGGTTTGTCGCAGGTGGCTCCGGCCCCACCCCCTGGCCACGCAAACGCGCGCTGGAGTCATTGGAGCGTTCCGTCGGTTTCGCGTCGCGGCTGCGCGGCAACGCGGTACTCAGGCGAGTCAGGCTCTCGGGCTCTCAGGATTGCTCACCGGCCCCACGAATAGAATTATGCAGTAGGTCCTTTGGAGGGACAGTGGAGGCGGGCATGTTACATCAGAATCTGAGCGGTATCCGATCCCATTGGCCGAGGAGGTTTTAGTAGCGTCGACCACGGGATCAAATCTCTTGGTTTTGGTGAGTCCCCACGGGCCTTGGAAAGTTATCGCGACGGCAGACTCAGGGCACGGACGTGGAAGAATATCCCACAAGATTATGTCCATCAGATGTGGATTGGCGCCATCATCATCGCCAGAGGTCGAAGCACGCAACTGCCCTTCATCACCTGGGCCGCCCGCCGGCATAGCCGCCCCATGTCGGCCACGTGCAAGGAACGGCAATATCGACCCCATGGACGCTGAATTTCATGTCGGTTATGTTTCTTTGCATCTTGAGATTTCAATCTTGTGCAGCAGGGTCTCGGTGGCGGCTACAACCTCATATTCTTTCCCCTTTTGGTGCCAACGCGGTGATCTGGCTAATTGGATCAGGGACGCTTGACCCTCGCCCTCCCCTTCTTCAACTAATGGGTTTCGTAGCCAGATTGGTGCCCCCTCCTGCTGCAGCCCTTCTGATATCGAGCGGCCCGGAGCATCTACCGGGCGGCTCGGATCAAGTCCGTTCCTCAGTGGTCCTTCCCCGGAGCGATTTCACCAATACTATGCAAGGTCTCCTGCCTTCTGCAGCTGTTCAAATATGGTGTCCCACCTCTTTTAGTGGCCTCGTATCTGTGCCCTCCATGCCCCGAGGGAACTTGGACGAACTGTCCCCCCTCGCCGTCACCACAGAAATATCCTCCCAGACACCGTCCCGGCCCCTGCAAAGACAACCTCAATATTGGAAGCACGTACCTCGACAAGACATGTAGAGGTGGCATGCAGCCGGTCCAGTGATCTGTGAAGCAAGCTCCTGCACGGCCTCGCAATACGTCAACCTCCGCTGGCCCCTCGTCCCCGTCGCCCTCGTTCTCCAGCTCCTCCCCCACCAAAACCCCCTAGCCCAATTCCTCTCCGCCTACCTCGCCGTCATACCCACCGCGAACCTCGTCGGCTTCGCCGGCCAGGAGTTTGCGCGCAAGATGCCCAAGGTGATGGGGATCCTGATCGAGGTGGCGTTTGGGGGCGTCGTCGAGGTTGTCCTGTTCTTGGTGTTGATTCTCAAGAGTGAGGAGGGCGAGGGGGATTTAATTCCCATCATCCAGGCTGCGATACTCGGGAGCATCTTAACGAATCTGCTGCTCTGTTTGGGGCTGTGTTTCTTTGTCGGGGGGTTAAGGCAGGCACGGCAAAAGTTCCACGCGATTGTGCCCGAGGGGGGACGGGGCTGCTGCTGGTCGCGGCGTTTAGGTTGACGATTCCGAGTGCGTTTTATTCGGCGCTAAAGGGCGAGGTGAGCACTGGTAGGGTGGGGGTGTTGCTGGGGGGCCATAGTGAGGGCGGGTTTGCGAGGGAGAAGCTACAGGAGGATGTACTGCAGGTAAGTCGGGCGGCGTCGGTGGCGCTAATTAGGGCGTTTGTACTGTACATCTAGTTTCAGGCGTGGAGCCAGTACGGTATTTTTGACGAGGTTATTGAGATGGATGAGCATCGCGATACGGATCAGGAGAGCGACAGGGAGAAGCTAAAGTTCACCATGACGGAGACGGTGGTGGCGCTATACGTGTCGCTGAAGTTGGTAACGCTGCTGTTGGTGTTTCTGGCGGAAGATATCGAGTACGTGGTCGAGGCGGAGGTGCCGGATCAGTTCCTAGAGTTAATTCTGCTCCCGCTAGTGGAGAAGGCGGCCGAGCATTTGACGACTGATGGCGAGGCCTGGGGTGAGTCGCTTTTGTTTTTGGTGTGGCGTTGAAGTGTACTGACTGCTCCAGACGGTGTCATCAACGTCGCGCTCTATCACTGTCTCGCCCCGTCGATCCAGACGGCACTGCTTAACGGGCCCCTGGTGGTGCTTGTCGGATGGGTGTTGGGTAAGCCTATGGACCTCCACTTTGAGATCTTCATGATTGGTCTTTTGGTTTTGTCGATCTTGGTGGTTGGGAACTTTCTTCGAGATGGGGAGTCCAACTGGCTGGAGGGAGCACTGCTTGTGGTGAGTTTCGATTGATGCGCTGGTTGCAAAGCTCTCTAACCACTGCCAAAGGTCGTGTATGTGATCATCGCAATTTCTTGCTGGTACTACCCAAACCCTGATGTGGCTACGTCCAACCCAGTTGATGGACTTATCAACGTCCCAATGACTCCGGAGACACTTCAAGAGCTGCAGAGGATTTTGAGCCTGCAAAATATTGGGTCAGGAATGTGATGAGACACTGGCCTTGCTCGTTTTGCGAATCTATGAGGCCTTGGGCCATATAGGTACCTTATATAATCTCATGGCAGTACTAAAGATGAATCGCAGTGGCGAGGAAGCTGCACGAAGAGAGGAATCTACGGAAAAACTACTGGCAAAAGAGGTTGGACCCCACAGGACCCCCACTTGCTGTATGGCCTCATAAGTACCCAGAGATATTGACCTTGGTAGTTTAATCCATCCGTCTGAGATCAGCCGTCTCCAGTGTTCAAGTGCCTAAAGACCTCCATTGGCGACAAGCGGTGTACAACTTGACCTAGACTTCTGCTGTCCTACGCCCCTTTTGAACCATTTGTACAAGCAATCCACGATCAAAACCATCAACACGGCGAAGCCCATTGTCCTCCTCCTCTCGATCTTCTCTTTCGGATTTCTTTCCCTCGCACAAGGCACCAATACCACATCCTCCAAACTCACCTGGACTTCCGTGGCTTCGCCGACGACAACTGTCCAGAAGAAATCATCAACGAGACGGGCGACAACCAGGTGTACTGCAACGACACGCCGGTTCAACTGCAGTCCTATCGATTCTCGGCGACCACGGACGCCGAAACACGGGAGACGTTTGGGTTGAGACTGTACGTCGAGGAGGAGTGCTCGATCCCAGCCATAATTTATGATGCGGTTGAAGATGGCGCGGGGGATTGTCGAACGACGGTTCCGTACATGAGTTGGAATACATTTCCCTGGTAGAACTGCAGTGGTGGAACGTGGCGATGCATTAGCGAACTCGGTAACTCCTTTGGTAAAGCAACGAAGCGTCGAACAACAACAGACCCCCTAAAGTTGCCCTCAACAAACTCCATGTTCGTGCATGACCCTGAATCGCTTCTGAGCCAGGGTGAGCAATGGGTGAGCCTAGTCTGCTTCTGTGACAACTCTATGCTACTGATAGCTCGGAAGGGCTCGTGGAATAGAACCGCCTGCGCATCAGGCGCATCATGACCGGCTCGCAAATTGGGCCAGCCACCTTTCTAGATCACCCATTATGCGCTCCCCTAGTGTTGCATCGATGACGCAGTCCGCCCAGGAGGCACCAACACACATCCCTCGGCCAGCGCCGCTAACTGGAGAGAACCCGATGGCTGCAGCGGGCACCTCGCGCTGCCTGATTCGGCAAACAGTGTTGTTTGACAAAATCCACAACTCCACCAAGCTCGTCCGTCGATACCATGTAGTCAGGAAACGGGAGCTTCAATCAATATGCCCATCCTCGGCGTAGGCTTTAGACTCGGGGTTTAGGCTCGGGTTTATTCATCTCCATCAAATCGGGCCCTACTTTGACGTCATGATCCCGAGTTTCGCAAAAAGATGCCAGTGTCAAAACTGATTGTAAGCCTCACAGATATCCAACATCCAAGGCGCGCTGTACTATAAGGGCAGAAAAACCCCCGGCGAGTTAGCAGGTCTCTGGAAACTTTCAAATTTACAGCGTTCCTCTCAATTTACAAACACAAAGCCCTCTTCCATGACCAAACAACACCCCTGTCCGTAACCAAAACAAATACGGCAAAGCATAAGGCAGATCTAGAGCCAGAATACCTCGGACGGGGACAGAAACGTCGCTGAGCCTGCGCGGATTATCGGCGGGCTCGCAAGTTCATGTTTGAGTCTCTTCCCAAACTCAAGAAACAAAACGCAGTCAGGAATCAAGCACATCACACACGTCGTGTCGATTGGTATCTACAGTCTAGTACTAAGTTTTATGTATTTGGACGTGACGTGCGTTGTCCGTACAACGGCGGATAAATGCAGCCTGAGCGTTCTTCGTCCATGTATCTAGCGTCCTGCTTTGCACAAGTCCCTTACCCCATTTCCAGCGCTCAATTGAGCGCCTCCAGCGGATACAAGTCGAAATTGTCAAACTGGAAGTGCGCTGCCCTGTTGGTGCTGGACGAGCCGCGGAGTTCAAGGGCATTGCTGCTTAGCGTAGCACCACACGTGTGGGTATACGTGGCGAAACTCCAAGCAACCGCCGCACCGCTTCCGCTAGTGATGGTGGTACCCCCCAGCACCACACTCCATGCATTCCCATTGCTGTAGGAGCTGACGACGGCGAAGTTGAACGTAAGCCTGTATTTTTTGCCAGCAACGCTACATGGCGGACATTTTAGTTAACTTCGCCCTTGCTTAACATGTCTCGACAAACTGAGGGGTCAATGCAACATACCAAGAGAGGGTCTGGCCGAATATGACGGAATTGGCTGTGGAAGCGGTAAAGTAAGTTGTATAGATATCCAGCGCATATTTACCACCGACGCCACCGGTGACTACCGTCTCAACGTCACCAGAACCGACACGGGTCTTAAGACTCCATCCGTCCAACGTATTGGTCTCAAAGTTGCCGTTGGACACGCCGTTCGCATAAACAGTCTCGGCCGGCTTGGCTGGCTGCAGGCTGGTCGAGGTTTCTGTCGTTGTGGATGTCACCGTGGTCGGCTCTGTGATGGTGGTTGGCTCCGTGATTGTCGTCGACTGGGTGATAGTTGTGGGCTCCGTGATGGTGGTTGGTTCGGTGACGGTGGTCGAGTCCGTGATGGTGGTGGAATCGGTGATGGTGGTTGGTTCCGTGATGGTGGTCGAATCAGTGATGGTGGTGGAATCGGTGATCGTGGTGGGCTCGGTGATTGTGGTTGGTTCCGTGATGGTGGTCGAGTCTGTGATGGTTGTGGAATCGGTGATGGTGGTCGAATCAGTAATGGTGGTGGGCTCCGTGATGGTGGTGGAATCGGTGATGGTGGTGGGCTCGGTGATTGTCGTCGACGAGGTGATGGTGGTTGGTTCCGTGATGGTGGTTGGTTCCGTGATGGTAGTCGAGTCAGTGATGGTGGTGGAATCGGTGATGGTGATGGTTGCAGGGTCGCTTGGTGATCCCGGAACAGTCTGCGTGATGGTTGAGACGATGACGCTGACCGACACGGCTTCTGTGTGTGTGACGGTCGAAACAACAACGCTGACGGCACAGGACTGAACATGTCTCTTGGTGCGGCAAGTGCCACGCTTCTTGCTGTTGAGCGCTCCTAGTTGCGAGGCGGCGGCGGCGATGAACTCGGTCGACGTCCTACAACAAAAGCGCAAGACAATGAGAATCAAGGAACTACCAGACAGACAGAAGCAAAATAGCGGAACCCGGTCGACTTACACGGTTGGCGTCACCGTCACGGCATTTGTTGCGTCGGAGACTGTTAGAGATGGCCCAGTAAGGGTGGCAGCGCCCCGGCTGAGCAGAACGCCGGCAAAAACTGCTAATAGACGCATTGTGAAACGAAATGCGCGGTTGAAAAGAGGGACTGTGGTGAGCGATATGAAAAAAAAACTAGAAGGAATCGCGGGTGACGCGGAAAGTCAATCCCAAGAAGAAGATAAAGAAAGACGGAGCTTGAAGGCCAAATCCCCCCCGCCTCTCAAAACCCCTCCCCCCTCTTGCGGGGACCTCACGGTTCATCGCAGGGAGCTAGTCGGCGTCTGGTTGGACGCGTGTACGCCGCCGACCTTTCCTACAAGCTGTGTCCCTGAACGAACTACCCACCCTCTACACGCTATCGACCGCCTCAAACCGCTCAGCTGGGTCTAAAAATGGGGCGTGATATTTTTTGCTAGCAGTCAGCTGCCGCCAAATGGTCTAGACCACGGAAAAAACACACAGAAAAGGCTAGCGCATTCGGATGCTGACCTTGCCTTCCGACTATCGCTTGTTTTGAGCCAACAGTGGACACTTAATGTTAAAGAAGCGATGCGCCACATCGTTGCGACCCACAGCGGGAATGACTTCGAAGGACGCCAAGCAGAAAATGGAACACGAAATCAAAAGAATTAAACTGCGGCGATATGATGGAATAGTACATAAGAGCAAGAGCGGTGCCGTGTTTCGCTGAGCAAGTCGAAAGAACTGCGCTGCCGAGGGAACGGCATTGAAGGAAGTTGACGCCTCGGCTGTCTGCCGAGCCAGAGCCTCTTTCCGAACTCGGAATGAATGCTCCCTGTCGGTGTCTTGGTCATGCCATGCGTGCCAGGGAATTTTCCCACCAATTTGCCCTGTGTGCTTGGCATGGGTTGGGGTGGTTTGTTCGATGACTGGGGGCAATCCATAGCCTTACTAGATACATAAGCGAGTAGCTTAGCAAGGCCTTTTGAATGGCCCCGTGCGGGATAATTCCAGGGCCACAACCTCTTTTCGCTTGCACACCATGATGCCAATCAATGCTTGCGATTCCGTACAGCGCCAAAACTGGGCAAATGCTGCCTCCTGGTTCCATGGGCAACAGCGGAATGGAAATTGATAGCATATTGTCCCAGGACACCATTTTGTGTCAAGGCTACTGACCATGTCGAGTTTCGATGACAACCAAAAAACCCCGGCACAGTACAGGCGGAGTGCGGGGACTGTCAAGGACACAACACACCAGAGGTTGTACAGTACATACAGCAACACTACTGGGCCAATCATATGCAAATTCATACCTCATCTAGGCACCTAACACGTATTTGTCCGGTCTCTTTCCCATAGAAGACGTCCCGATTTTGTGATCAAGTGGTTCAAGAAACAGTATCCAATGTGTATATTAGTAAAAAAAAAAAAAAACCTATACTGGAATCTGGTGAGGGCGAAGCAGTGCTGGATTATCGTCGGCGAGCTCGGACAGGCCGTATCGCCCCAGCGTGGCAATCCGTTCTGTGTCGACGCGACACTGACCGATAGGTACCTTGGTAGGTCCCTTTGGTAAGGTAGGTACCTACACAAGAACGAGGCGCGCCACCAGAGCAACAGAAATCATGGCGGCAAACAGCGGTGCGGCCATTCCGACGGAAGCGCCACTGCCAGCCGGGGTCGTTGTCGCGGGCAAAGAAGGAGCGCCTGGGCCGCTTGATGTCTTGCTCGGTACAGCGGTGCCGTTCCCTGACGGACCAGGAATCACCCCGGCAGCCCCCGTCCTAGAGCTGAGCGGCACGGTGCCGGTGGGAACTATCGATGACTGTCTCGAGGTTACAGTGCCCACCACGGTTCCGGTTTGGGCGGGGGCGGTGGACCGTATAGTCTGGATCGGATGTCAGCTCTCAGGAATGCGGACATACTTGTAGCTAGGTATGCGGTACTTACAGCGGTAGAGGCGGTACCGGGATTCGAGGTGGCAGCGGCAGTGCACTGTGCTACCCCGCCGGGCCAAACCGTCGCTCCATAACACCCCGAGAGGCAGTCCTGCACAGCCGCTGATGGGCCCGCCTGGCATATGCAGCTGCTGAACGCTGAGAGGTTTACCGCCGCCGCCGCCGCCCCTGCACTGCTGGAGCAGCTCAGTACTGCGGCGTTGGCTGAGTCGCATGCTGCGCGGAATTGACAAGCCTCGGGTGCTGAGCCCGGGGCTGGAGCACCGGTAGGCCATGGTCCGCCCGGTCCGCCCGGTCCGCCCGGTCCGTGGCCAGGACCGTGGCCAGGACCGTGACCGGGCCCCCAGCCGGGTCCCCAGCCGCCACCATCGGCCTGAGCTAGGGGAAGAACGGCGCCGAGAAAGACGAGGATTGAGGTGCCGACCATGTTGATGGGTGTATTGGGGCCAGTTAGAGACTGTTTTTCCGCTGCTTGGCGCTATGGCGTAGAGATGGACGGGCTGGAGGCTGGAGGGACGACGGTCTCAGGCGTCCCTTTATTCATTTTGACTGGCGGCGTTGAGACAAGGACAGGGTAGAGAGTGTCGCTACCCGACGCCTGGGTGGGTAAAGTTGCATGATAAAGTAGGTACCTTATGGGTGTGAAGCTTCTTGTCGATAGGGATATTTGACTTTCTTCAGGCTATATCATCCACTGTGCCACATGGATGAAAGATGCCGTTGATGACGGGAAGGCTCGATGTAGGGGTTTTGCCGCTCCTGTATGCGTCGTTCCTACACCTTGTGGACTTAACTTTCGTGGACATGGGTGGCTGCTCTTGAGGCTGTATGGCCACTGGGCCACTGAGGGGAAAAGGCTTGGCCCTACGCATAGTAATAACGCGGGCGAGTGGTAAACCATTTTCCACTTGATCCATTTAGCCGGGTTTAGAACTTTTGGATAATGGCTCCGATCTGTGTAATAGCGAGGACAAAATAAGATAGTGACCTCGGCATAGAACAAAGCTGATTTTAAAGACTCGCAGGAACCTCTAATTCTCTAAGTCTGCAAAACATATATGAGTGGAGAGAGATATGCCTTCATTCCCTGTGGTGTGAGATAAAGCACTTCCGGGGCGCTGCCGCCATGGCTGTAAAGAAGTAAAGAATGGTTCTTTTGATATTGAGGCTTGTACCCTAGTATTTGAATACCGCGTCCATCTTGGTCTTATTCGTTCGGCCTGGCTGTGTGTAGTTGAGGGCATACTAAGGTGCGTGGTTGGTGGTGTAATCGTTGATGAGGCTAACATTCGCAGGAGCCTTGCTCGCCGCTGTAAATCGTGAAACTTGCCTCTGCCAACAGCCAGTACATGGCTACAGAACACTTTGATCAGCACCCAAGGGCAACCATTTGACCATAGTACTTTGACAAATTCCTGCACCGCAGAGTTGACGTCGCCATGCTCTGTGGGATAAGCCCATATACCCCAGGGTTGAATTTGAGGAGTGGCTAACCCTCTGGTCCCTAATAGCTATAATCCTAGATTAATGAAAAGGTGGCCTCAGGAAGATCGTTGAAGAGATCGGGTCCAACGCAGCCCCCATAAGCCTCACTCAGGTCCCCTGCCCTGGTAGTGAAGATACCGACTCATTTGAAATCCCCAGAACTTGTTTTGGTAACAACAAGCCCAAGGATCTCACCGCTTCTCACACTCTCATTCGACTCTCCGATGCGGAGTGCAGGGAAGCAATATAAGCCGCCTAAATGGTACGATACCCTTCAGCTACTCGTTTTCGGAGTCGCAATGGAGCGACGACTACTTGGAAAACCGCCAAGATCTCTAAAGATTCCCTGCTAGGCATATGGACAGCAGCTTGGCACAGGCGCATGGAAACACTCGGCATCGCCGGCCAGAAGTCACCACTCCCGCTCCCCACACTGCCCCTCATCCTAACATACGATCACGAGTAGTCGCTCTACTTTGCAGTCGATCACCTCGAAAGGATCGGAATCTACGGGCCGATGCCCATCGGCATGACTGACAACATTCCCAACATCTACCAGCTACTTGCGGTACTTCGATTGCTCGTGACCTGGATCAACACTGAGTTTCACTCCTGGATCATCAACACCTTCCTTCCGCCGCCCTGATAGCCCTGCCGAAAATACGGTGGCAACCTCAGGCTCGAAAGTCTGACGGAGCTGGAACACGTACAACGCCAACGCAGCCGCTCGCGTCTCATGTTTGACCGGCTCAAAGATCCTACCACATTCATGGCAGCGTAGACCTAGTTGACCAGTGTGTTGAATTGGTGGCTGCTTGAAGTTATCATGAGGTATGAGAGTATATCGCGTGATGTTGGTGCTGGAATGGACTCGGGACTAGGATTTGGAGTTGGTCAAAGGGCTTTTATGTCTGGGATGCTTCAAGCTGGAAACGAGACGACTGTTTCGGAACAGTAATAGCAACGTAGTAGCGTTGTCCAGGCATAATTTGGATATCTCTTGCCTCTGATGTGGAAAAAGGGCCTTGAGTTGCGCCAGGAGCAAAAGTTCGGCTTAAGCACTTGTAGAGAAATTTATTTAGCAAAGATAGTTCACCGTGATGGGGGCTTATCCCCGGTTCCAAGATCCAAAGAGCTCTCTCCGCAACTGTACCACTCACAATGTGTCCCTATGGTCAGAGACTGTTGTGTTTCTCGTCTCCTCTTGACTTATCCACATCCCAGAGGTAAAAACAAAAGCAGCGAACATAAAAGCAGCGAACATATACCTTGGGTGTGTCCATCTGCCCTCGTATATCAGCAGATTTCCAAACCCAGACCAAATCTCCCCCACCCCCCCCCAAACCTTCTCATGACAGCGTGCATGGCACTAAGCTCATTCCACCCACCAGACACCAGACTCGCATCCTCAAGTACCAACACCAGCCGCAACATCCCCTTCCCACCTTCCCCTCGCTCCCTCTCCATCCAGATAACCCTCCTCCCACAACCTCAGCGCGACGTGCCGCCTCAGACTCCTCCCCCGGAGCTCCTCCACATTCATCTCCTCCACCCAGTAGTCCAGCGCGTGCGAGCTGTCCTCACGGTAGATCTGCAGGCACCGGGTCCCTCCCAAGCAGTGCATGTACCACGTCATGTGGATCGGGAACCCAAATTCGTCGACGACGACGGAGTTGAACTCGTCAAATGGCATCGCGCGCTGGCGGTTCCAGTCTAGGCGCCCGCCGCACAGGCAACACGGCGCAGCATCGGTGACGAAGCGCAAGCTCTCGGTTGACTTCGGGATAATATGGTAGCCGAGGAGAGCGAAGCGGCTGGCGAGGGCGCGGCGGTGGGCGGCGTCGATCTCGGAGGCGGTGAGGCGGAGGGGGGGAGGGATGCGGGCGTCGCAGGCGAGGGAGACGACGGAGCGCGGGTTGCGCCCGGCGGTGAGGAGGGCGCGGCAGAAGAGGGGGAAGCAGGTGGGCGTCATGGCTTTGTCGATGGCGGTGGAGCCGTACTGGTTCCCGCGGGTGGGGTCGGCGCCCGCGTGGAGGAGGGTCGTGAGGAGGGCTACGAAGTCGTCGACAAACGAGGCGGGGGAGCTGTCACATGCGCTAAGACGGCGGAGGAGCATGTGCAGGCCGTCTTCGCCAAAGTTGTTTCGAGCGTTGGAGTTCGCGCCGTGTCGGAGCAGGAGGCGGGCGACGGGGAAGAGTTGGGGTGCGGGGAGGTAGTAGAGAGCAAAAAGGAGAGGGGTGTTCCCGTGGAGGTCGGTGGCCTCCAGATCGAACTTGTTCTCGATCATGTTGAAGAGGAGGGCGGGGAGATCGATGTGGCGGGCGTTATGACGGGAGAGGAGGCAGTGGAACACACCGGTGGGTGCAAGATGAGGGGCGCCCTTCTTGAGGTAGCGTGAGTGCGAAGTTATTTCGTCGTGACCTACTCCAAGAAGCAGACGAATCAAGATCTTGTCTGATTCGGAGAGTCCCTTGGAGGCATCTGTGACTAGCTGTGGAAGACTGGCGAGGAGGATGGCCAAAGCGTGGTCTCCGTAGCTTGATTCAGAAGTCAGATCAATGTCATGACACGGGCCACTTTCCATAGCTTACAGATTGCAGTTGGACGGGTCCGCACCATGTTGGAGCAGCAGGCGGCACATGTCAGCGCTGTATGTGGACGAAATGACGTACTGTCCGATGAGGTCAGCACGCAGTGTGCAAGACTGTGGTATGCTACTTACGTGTAGCAGCGAGTTGCCATCGGCATCTCTGTCTTCGGGATGTATCACCCGTTGCTGTAGCATTTCGTGGATCTTTACCGTATCCCGGTTCCTGAGATGAGAGAAGACAGGTGCGTCTGGGGGAAGGACGCGGAACGTACTCATTCTCCTGTAGATTTGTAGGTGCTCGGTGGCCGCGGAGGTTGTAAAGGTTGTGAGTATTCCCGTTGGGTATCGCCTGGGACCCCGTATAGTAAGGAGGGGGAGAAAGGAGACATGGCCACGTCTCGTAGCATTCCCTAGCCGACTCGACTTTTTGAAGTTCGGTTTAGGGCCCATCTCCTTGGCAACAATGATGATATCGCCCGATGGGGCCACCGCCTTACATAACGCGGTGCTGAGAATTGTTTCCGGCTTGCTCGCGAGTGCCACAGAGTTGGCGACGAGCAAGTCGGCTCTTTCTGGTTCATTCTCAGGATTCGACGTATCTCCGGTCAATACAAGTGGCTTCCACTGCAGAGAGGGGGATTTGCTGGACTGGAGGAACGCCTCGCTCGATAGTGTGTTGATTTGGGACAAAAGCCAATGCGCGCTGTCCACAGAGGCTGGTGAGATTTGTACCAGCTTCGCCAAAGGCTCGGACATGTACTTGTAATAGTTGCTGATGAAGGCCATGCCTTCGGAGGCGGACAGTCCAACAAATTGAGCGGCCGGATCGCATTGTGCGACAAACTTTGGATGTTGCGTAGCTACTATAGCCCTGGTCCTGCATGTCAGACCAACATCCCTCTGTAGAATAGACGGTTGATAAACAAACAAGGTAGTTGCCGAGATACACAGGGAGAGATCTCTTTGATGCTTTTCCAATCGATTTTGTATACCCGCGATGGGTTTTCGTCGAGCTAGGAGCTTCTTCGTTAGGATCAAGCGGTTCACTGTGCCTGTTATCTTGCCGCCATCCTTTGGGAGTTGGTCGAAGATGGTCTTGAGCTGTGCTGTGTCGTTGATGACGTGCTGGAGTGTCGTCTCAATTCGTGATAAGACTGTAGCCTGGCGTGTGGGGTCATGCTGCGGTCTGCATATCTGCTCGACGACAGCAATGAGGTCGTTCAACTCATGTATGTCTTGGGCCAGCTTGCTGTACGACGCCTGTACGGTTCGAAATTCGTCGATGCACTTGCCAAGCGATCTTCCAAGAGAAAGCGCAATCTGCGCCAGTGTAATGACCGATGCGGCCGATGACAACGGGTCAGCCATTGTCGCTGAGCTACCTAGGTTGATCGTGTCAGGGTAGGTCGTGAGCTTGAGGAAATGGGGGGCACAATGGTGCATTGCCCGGCGAGAGCCCTCTTTGCTCTGCGCCTGACGGTTGGCCGATGACGGCGCGCAAAGACATCAGGTCAAGAGGGGCTGGGGCTCGGGGCTTGCGGCAGAGATGCCGTCAGGCTCTGCAAGATCTGGTTGGCGCTGGGAATTTTCTGGCGGCCTCTTTGGGCTGGGATGCCATTGCCGGCGGCAATCCTAGCGACAGCGTTCCGCTGCCCGGTCGCGCACCATATCCCGGATGTATTCAGGTCACAAAGATGTTGTACTTGGTGGTCTGTTACGAAGTAGGTGGTCTTTTGGAAAATTTCGCACAGACCACCAAGTAATCGTTTCTGGCGGGAGGGAGGTAATCCCTGATACGCCATGTCATTGTTAGGCTGAAATGTCGACAGTTCCTTGCCGACTGCAAACTGAGGCTCAAGGCTCGAGGCTCGGCTGTAAGTCTTTCCAGCGCGAATACCATTTTGGTGATCGCGAAATTGACAAATTAAAACAAGGTTTGCAGTCGGTCCGTCAAGACCTCTCCGCCCGCTCTTTTCCCAATACTCATTTTCTTCCTCTTCATGCCTTAGGGTTCCGGGGTTATGGGAAACATGATGCTCGTGCTGGTTGGTGAATATTTGCAACTTTGTTCATTTTTCATGTTCATTGGCGAACAAGCAGAAAATCCCATCGACTCATGATCACCCCCTGGGCATTGTCAACATCAGATATCGCCTTTACTCTGATGTGGAAAGACTGCTGACGCACCTGCCGAGAGCACTTTTTCGCTCTTCCGAGCCTCGAGGGTTCCGTCGTCCTTGAAGGCTGGTATGATGTTCTGGTATCGTGGGATGTCCGATGTCCGGAACTCCGGGTCGGAAACTTTGGGGGGCGTAATGGTCGGTTGGTAAAGCGGTATAGCTTTGCCAGCGTAAGTCCGATGTTCCTCCAAACCCTAATCGCGATCCGTCGGGGTGATTTATCGGGATCGGACTTAGTGAGAATGGGGTGAAATTGGGAATATATTCCCCGCGTATACGCTGCCGCCTTGTCGAATATAATACGCCATAATGCCGACTGCGCAGTGTGAACTGAGAAGTACCCCCCGCCGCCCCGCGTTAACCCCCTGCAGGTCTTACCACAGACGCGGCACCCGAGCTGGGACCGGAATCTCCGAATATTTCCAAAACGCCCGACTTTTCCATTCCCAATCCCAAATCCTACCCAAACCATCCCCATTTCTCACCACTACCACTATGGGTGACATTATTCCCCCTCCCCCGCCGCCCTTCCGCGTTGCCATCATCGGCGGCGGCATCACCGGCATCAACCTCGCCATCGGCCTGCGCGCGCGGGGCGTGCCCTTCACCCTGTACGAGCGCGCCCCTGGCTTCCGCGAGATCGGCGCGGGCATTGGCTTCTCGCCCAACGCCGAAGTCGCCATGCGCCTACTATCCCCCCAGATCCTGTCGGCCTACAAGCGTGTCGCAAACCCCAACGGCGAGGATTACTTCCAGTGGGCCGATGGACATGCCGCGACGACCCCCGAAGAGGCCATGTTCCGGTTGTATGTGGGGAATGGGGGGTTTCAAGGGTGTCGGAGGAGCGATATACTGGAGGAGTGGGCGAAGCAGTTGCCTGAAGAGGAGGGGTCGGTGCAGTTTGGGAAGGAGGTTGATACGGTTGTGGACGCGGGGGAAGGGGTGGACTTGAAGTTTGTAGATGGGTCGGTAGAGAGGGCAACGGTTGCGATTGCCTGCGATGGGATCAGGTCTAGGGTGAGACAGTTATTGTTTCCCGAGGCCCCGGCGGCGTATACGGGTAAATACTGCTTTCGCGCGCTGGTGCCGATGGAAAAGGCGGTCGAGACGATCGGGGCTAAGAGGGGCAGGACCAGGTGGATGTACCTTGGGCCGGGCGGACATGTCGTTACATATCCCGTGGCGGCGAGTAGCTTTCTGAATGTGGTATGTCGTCGTGCCGGCCGGACGCCCCAGCTATCGGGTAGTATACTGACAGGTTACAGCTTATTGTTCTGTCCGATAACAAACCTTGGCCTGACAGTACCAAACACACCGCGCCGGGATCAAGGTCTGAGGTTGATGTCGCTTTTCGGGACTGGGGCAAGACGGTCCGCGGCATCGGCGGCCTCATGCCGGAGAAGATGGACAAATGGGCGATCTTTGACATGAAGGACTTTCCGGCGCCGCAGTACAATAAGGGTGCCATCTGTCTGGCTGGCGATGCCGCCCACGCTACTGGCCCGCATTTGGGCGCAGGTGGCGGGCTCGGCGTCGAAGATGCTTTGGTGCTTGCTGAGCTCCTAGATGAGCTTCACAAGGGCTGGGACAGAGGTGCTGGATACGGGAGGGTCAATAGAGCGCTGCAGGCGTACAGTGACGTGAGATATGATCGCACCCGGAAAGTGGTTCGGGACACGCGGCAGGCTTGTTTGCTGTTTCACTGGCAAGTGGAGGAGGTGGGTGGGGATGGCGAGAAGTTTGGTGAGGCGATTACGCCAAAGTTCTGCCACATATGGCAGGGAGATGTGCCTGGGATGGTGGGCGACGCTCTGGGCCGGTTGGGGAGGGAAGACAAGGAATAAATTGGTTGGGAGACCTCAGGCTCTATCGGACGCCTTGCTACTTATATTCCTAGACTTACTACGCGCCACTTTGGTTCATGGGCTGTGAGAGGCAAGTCACCGACGTACAGTACTAAGTCAGCCGACTCTTTAGTCCAGTTGTAACTGGTTTTACTTTCTGTTATATGTTGACCTCGCTATTAGTGCCTGCATGGGAACATGAGGTGAGCAAGGGGCCGTGTGAGGGGCTGACCACGTGTCGCAGGCTGGTAGCTGGTTTAAGTTTAAGTAATAATAATCTCGACACTTGGAGCATGTTTTGCCCCTTATAAAATCTCAACCTCCTCTTCCTCTCCAAGCTCCTCACCCACCCCATGGACATACCCCTCCCCAGCCAGCCGTATCTTACCCCCTCCAACATCCCTCACAATATACTCCGACACCACCCCCCAAAACCCCACCACTACATCCCCCCTCTCCGCCCCCTCGGGCACCCACCCGATCCTCCCCCGCTCCGTGACGCACGCCCTCCTCCCCACCGAAACCTCCGCCAGTCTCACATTCACCTCCATCGCAGCCACTTGCATCACAAGCCGTCGCCTCGCCTCGCCATCCTCTCCCAGTCCCCGTGCCGCTTCTTTGCCGCCAGCCAGTCCTAGCACACGAAGCACCTCCCCGACTTCGTCATCCCCAAGTTGAAGGCTGATTTCTCCTTCTTCTTCCTCCTCCTTCCCGTCCGATGTACGTCCCAGTGTGCTGATCCACGCGCGGAACACCAATGCGTACCCCGGGACAGGGACTTCGCGGCGTGTGGTCCAGTTTGCCACGAGCGTGCGCCAGACGGCCTCGTCCGTCCCTGTGTGGTGCGCGCGCCAGAGGTCGAGCACGGCCTTGATTGCTTTTGTTCGTTCTGCCAGACCGGCGTCGAGGGCGTGGCGACGTCTCCAGTGCGGGATGGTTGTGGTGTTGTTGAAGTCGATTGGGGCTGCGAGATGCGCGATTGTGTCCTTTCTGGTTATTCTGGCGGTGAGTCTGTGCGTGACAGAGTGATATGCGAAGGGGGGAGCAGGCGTGGCTGGAGGTGCAAGGGGGGCGGTGGCGAGGATGTTTTGTCTGTCGTAGGTTCGTAAAGGGAGGCGGGACTGCGTGCTCTCGTTGGCCCAGTCAGGGGCCCAGGATGGGAGACTGGGTGCGCGGCCTGGGACGGAGATGCCGGCATGGGGGAGAATAAAGTCGGCTTCGCCCTGGGCGATGAGGATGCCGGCTGCGCGGGTGTAGATGACAGAAGAGGGGGTGGAGTAATCCGGATTGAGGCTGTCTGTCGTCTCGGGAGGACACATTCCGAGCATGCCGTAGATCTTGTCAAGGGGGTTGTGGCATTTGCAGCGCGAGGAGAGAGACAGGAGCGCCCCCATTTTGAACTTGGGCGTGGGTGGGGAGTGTTGCTCCCGCAGAGACATGAGCGGTAGACTCTCCATCATTATGCTCGGGATAGTGCTGTCGGCGGTATAGATTGCCCGGGCACTTTGCCATGTCGTGTTGACCGACGTCATGACTTGTTGTATTTTGGAGTACGAGATGTATGTGCCGGCGATGTAAAAGTGGATGGCCCGGCCGAGGACGCACTCCTGACAGATCCAGACGCGAGAGAAGTAGGGGTTGCGGCAGACGACGTCGAAGAAGGATAGCCAGTACTGCGCCTTCCAGCTGATGTAGTTGATCTGGGAAGTCGAGAACTTGAGGTGTTGCGATGTAGCCGAGAAGTAGTCGTTGTTGTTCTGAAGGAACTCGGCGGCCAGTGCGGCAGCGGGGTGATCACCGAGCCACGAAATGACTCGGTGAGCTGTTTCGTAGACAGATGCCATCATACGCAGCTGCGTGGTTTTTTCGGATATGTCGGCCTGGTTTATGCACATGGAATCGATCCAGAGGAACCTATCTCGGAACATGGACCCGCGTGCGAGGAGCAGCGCGTGCACATTTGGTGTCACAGCGTGGCTGCTGCCGTTGAGTAGGATGGCCTTGGAGGGGGGCTCACTGCCCCATGTATATGATATAGCCTCGAAATTGTACGTGGCCGCTTGCAACAGAACCACCGGCACCAGCTCCAGGTTGATGAGGCCCGAGAAGATGGAGCGCTTTCGAAGATGAAGCAAGCGGATTTCTCCGGCATCTAGCGGAGCGTACTTGAATGGGTCGATGTTCTGGTATCCTATCCTTCGCGAATGCACCGCCTCAGAGCTCGACAGAGCAAGATGCCTAACCCAGCGTGCCACCCAGGCTTGCAGTAGTGTCAACTTGTCGTCGTAGAATCCGGCGACCGCACGCAGAAAGTAGATAAAGTCCAGGGGGCCGGTGAAAAGAAGGTCATCTCGGTTGCGAACCGCGGAGAAAACCCCTAAACATGTAAGAACGACAAGGATGAAGGCCGGGCACCAGAGATCTGGGATCTCGAGTGCATTGCGGAACAAGTGATGGCGAATTGGCTGACCGCCAATGGCGAGAACGGTCGTCAACAATGCGGTTGGTGCTGCGGTGCCGAGACGGGCGAGCTCTGTGCCACATTCTGCGCCTTCCTCTTCGCCGGGGTCTTCGGGTCCATCGTAGTGTATTCTGGCTCCAGCGACGGAGCAGACGAGTCGAGAGAATGAGAGACAACACAAGTTGACAGAGAACAGATGGTTGGGGCCCGCCCAGGTACACCCCGCAACATAAGTCATGATGAAAATGACGAGCTCCAGTATCCGGGCTATGTTTGGCCTTCCCGGCCATCCAAGACGCAGTAGCGAGGCAACGTTGTCGATGAAACCATAGTGGGCCAGCAATCGAAGAGGATGTTTAACGATGGGGGGGAGGAAGGCGTCGCCGGCAACGGCCGCAAGTGACACCACTGTCGTTGAGACGACTCTACCCCAGAACTCGGGCGTATCTGGGCGAAGGACGTGCCATATGGAGTTGACGAGCATTTTGTTGGAACAAGAAAACCATTTGGAACAGTTTGCCAGTAACAATTGCAGCAAATCGTGAGTTGCGGACGAGGGATTGGATGTATATCAGCATTCCGCCATTAGTTGCAAATAGACACGCTGAGCTATCTACGAGGTGGAAAATGCGGGGTTGGAAACACCACAGCTGCCTCAGGCACCAGTGGGGGTGAAGGTTGATGATTGGGGATGCGGGATGGTTGTGAAATGCTCTCGGTGAAGATGTTGGCTAGCTGAGGGAAACCATCTGCCTGCCTGAAATAGCCCCCAATGCCTGGCTCTGACAAGTCATCACGACTGACCCGAACATTGGGTTCAACATCCAATGCTTTAGATCAAGTGGCTTGACGTCTGCACTCTTGGCTTTTCCTTCCAGTCCAGGATCATTTCGCTCATGACAAGGCCGACTGCAGGATCGTTTTGGAGGCGGCCTACTTGGCGTTCCAATCTCGTTGAAGGCCTTCGAACTCCCAGGGAAGAGCCAATCCAAGGCACTCGGCCGGTCGTCGGAATCCGGTTCGACACGACCGCCGCCGGTTTCCCGGCTTGGCTTCAATGCGGATTTCGGCTGCGTCGACGGCGCGATATCCCCAGATATTCTCCCCGCTGTACTCTTGGGCTAAGTCTTGGTAGAGTTTGAAGCTGAGGTAATAAAATCGTCTACACGTTACTACTACTGATGTACATAGTGTTCCCTCCTGGATTTCTCCTTCGCTAGCTCCCTTTCGCCGACGCAAGCGGGTAACCATGACTCTCTCACCCTGCGGAAGAGAGGATCTTCATTGTAAGAGGAACTCCCTCCCCCCCACGGATAACCAGGTACAAATCTCACGTCAAAAGCTCCGTCTATCTCAAGCTCTCGGAATATCTCGGCCGCATCATCGAGTCTTGCCTCGGCCGCATCGTGGCCAAAAAAGGAATCTCGCGAAACAGTGAGAATTGTAGGCAGAACGACGGTAAAGAATTCCCACAACATTGATATACCTTAACGTACATGATAAGCGAGTGAGCATGATAAGCGAGTGAGCACTTTTCCACCACTCTACCACATCAATCTCCAATTACATAACCACAATCCTAGGAAATAACAATAACTGAATCGGAAACAGATGAATCAGACAATTCTGCAGCCTCCTTGCACGTGCGTGCATTATGGCCAGGCTTGCCGCACACGCTACAGCACCGAATCTTCGTGCGAGAGCCCCCTGCACCACCACCATTTTGTCGTGTTTCCTGGACTACCTGCTCACTCACAGCATTCTGGTCCAGTAAATCCTGTGCCTCCTGTACAGTAAGTGACCCTCCAAGCCGTATACGTGTTTTTTTGGCTCTCCGTCTCTTACTAAGCTCCTCATTGGCCTTACGTAGCGAAGAGACCTCCGCACGCAAAAGAGCCACCTCGTGCATTACAGCCGTCGTACCTTTAGCCAATCGATCTACGGCGGTTAGCATTGGGGTTGGAGAGCTGGCCTGATGGTTGGAAATTTGAATTTTGATGAACGCTGACTGTGAGGTTGTCTCTCGAGGGTTGTGTAGTGTTTGGGAGACCCAAGGTAGTGCCGTAGTTGGGCTTAAGGCCGGGGGTGTTGGAGTCCGAATACGCACATCCAGCTTGGATATTACCCTCTCTGGGTCGTACGGCACAAGGCCGGCTCCGGTAAACCCCCCCTGGATATTCCTTTCCGTAACCGAAGCAAAAAACGCCTCTCTGAACCTACAAAGAAACTCCAGTTTGCTGATATGTGTGATGTTCATCCGTATTAGCTGCTTAATCTGACAGCCGTACGCCTTCTTCAACGGCCCAAAACAACTAACATCTAATGGTTGAAGTAGGTGTAAAGAGTGCGGAGGTATACAGAGTGTGATGATATTGTGCTCCCGGCAATAGGTCTCGAATTCTTCGGAATGGTGGCTATCGTGGCCGTCGAGAATTAAAAGTCGGTGTGTACCTTTCGTACGAGATGCTGTATGGAAATCGAAGTACCGAATCCAATCTATGCTTTTTTTATTAGTAGTCCAGCTATTTTTGGTTATTGTAATACGCCAGGTAGGCGGAAGATTACACTCTTGATACCAGTTGGTAAGGTGATATTGCCCAGCCAAGATAATAAATGGTGGGATGGCCCAGCCTTAGGCATTTACTCTTTGGATGACTGTAGCCCACTCTCGATTACCAGGCTGGGCCTGTTTAGCCCTGCTACGGCCATTAGAGGTAGTAACTACTATGCTGGGGATAATAACGCCTATTATAAAGCCGGTCTCGTCGAAATTGTACGAATCTTCGTCGAGGATGCCGTATTTGGCCTTGATGTTATGTACAAGGGTAAACCAGTCTCCAATAATCTTTGGATCTTCGCATTTAGCCCTCTGGTAGTCGTATTTACGCGTAAAACGCGTCCGAAGTTCTAGCTGGCGCTTAACGAAGTTGTAAGCCCATCGTACGCCAACAGGAGGTGCGTTGCGTTCGCGGAGTAGTCGGTTGGCCATATCTTCCACGTGACAAAGCCGGGGATAAAATGCGCGTGTACATAGCTCAACTATGTATCGAACAATCGTTTGCTCTTCCAAATCCGTAAGTTTGCGCGAGTTGGCTGAGGTATCGCAGCGCGCAGGTTTGCCGTCGCGTCGTCGCGTCAAAGTCATACGATCAACGTTGTAGATCTTTGCAGCAGTGCTGACCTTGAGTTTCGGATTGCTTTCAAGAGCTTTGATGGCCAAAAGGACCATATCTTCTTTTGAAGTAGAGGGCATGTTTGGTGGTGGAGAAAACTGGTGTCGAGTGTAGGGGTGGTATTGTTGGGGGAAAAGTGCTCACTCGCTTATCATGTACGTTACACAATTTTGTAGCCTTCTCTTAGCTCCGTCGGGATTTGAAAGGCGCCGTAGAAAGCCACCCTCCCCTCCTGCAGCCTCTTGTACAGCTTGTCCCCCTCTAGCTCATACCTCTGGACGTCCGACACGGGCTGGGCAAAGGAGGCAAAACCGGCAATCTTGATGATCCCCGAGAGGGTTCCGTCCTCCCGAACAACACAGACGGGGGTGCCGCTCTGCCAAGCGTCTCCCGACTTCGTCGTAGACCCCCTGGGTGCCCCAGCGCCGTCTTGACGGACTCGAAACAGAATAGACCTTGCCACCAGGCTGGTCCAGCCGTCGAGCTCGTCGCGCGAGGCGCCGTTGTTTGGTATTCCGGAACTGCCAAAGAGGCGTCGGCGCCGGGATTGCTGTTGCAGGCGAAATATGCCCTGGCCTACCATCTGGCATCGACTCTCGACAATTCCGATGCTCTTGGCTTCTTCCACGTCGTGGCCACTTTGCAAGAGCGCGAGATTGCGAGAGTTGTATTTGATGTCGGCCCACTCGCGCCGATCCATCCATGTCAGAGAAGGCGTTGTTGTTGTTGGTGTTGTCGTCAAGGGCATGTGCACCTGGGTCACCTTGACGAGGCTAATGTCGTGGGCGAAGCCAAGCGGAAACGTTTGCGGACTCGGGTCGTAAACCCTGGCAATCTCCCCGAGCTGAATAAGTATCCCAGTATTAGTGCAACGCCTTTGGAAATCGAGGAGAGAGAAACTGCTGACCTGATACTTCCCTGTTGGTACGAGGGTAGGTCGGATTGCTCGTGTCCAGTCCCCTGAGTTCAGGGAGATGGTTTTGGAAGCGGCCACGGCGTCGGTGAAGTTGTGGGTGGGCGCTGTGGCATATAACTGAGTGGGATCAAAGTGCGGAGACACGAACACGCCAATCCTACCGTCAAAACGGCGGTCTTTATCCCTGCTGCTGTCGACGATAGCGCGCACGGTGCCACCATGCAGTGACCGGAAGGCATTGGTCACGCTATCGTACCTCGTAGCCAGTGGCTGCTGCGAGACGGCTATCCCCGCCTCTTTCTGCTCCCCTGAGGTGACGGAAGTCGCAGTGACAGTGCTATTCGCAGTCGGGTAGAGCGATTGTGCGATGAAGCTGACCTTGAGGCCTCCAAACGAGCGCGGGAGCGCGGGTAGCTTGGTCTCGTAGTCGAAGTGGTCGGGCACCATGAGCTGGAGGAGGCCGTTGATGAGGAGATAGAAGCCTGTGGCGTCGGGAAACGTGGCAAAGATGGCCTCAGCCGTCTCATCCGACAGCTCGGCGACGGGTGAAACGATGCGCGGGTGCGGGTCCGGAGAGGGTATCGACAGTGCCATGAGCGATACGTGGAGCGGACGGGGATCACGACAGGGTGCCCCTGGATCTTCAGCGCGATGTGATAGTGTTGCTCATCTTCCGGTGGAGTGCACGTCCAACAGCGCGAGTCATCGGGCCCGTGGCCCTCAACGAGTTGGAGGTCTAGTTGGAGCTCCTCGGGCAGCTGGCTTAGGTCCGCCACCGATAGTGTCTGTGTCATGACCCAGGTCTGACATTGGGCCGTGGCGGCCTGGGGCCGCCGTGGCCGGCCAATAGGAGGAAAGCAAGCCGGAGGTCCGGAGCGGCCAATCAGGGGGTGCGCCGTGTGCGCCGTGTGCACCCTGGGGGCGCACCCGGCGCAGGGGGCGTAACTTAGTCTTGGCACTCCGTGGGCCTTGGCACACGGCCCCTACGGCACTTAGATAGTTAGCTATATAGATAGACAGACTACGCCCTTGCTGAGGAACTGTTCTTGTTCCTCACGCAAGCAATATCATGTTCCCGTCTACAATCTTGCAAGCACCTTCTTCAAGCTCTTTGTAGAACACCATGTTAGGGACGGTACACGGCACCGTCTGGACCTTACGCAACCTTCGTTCCCTACCGTCAACAACCCCGCGGCGTACTGCCTTGCAGTCTGACCCACCTTGGGTACAGGTTGTAACAAGTCGCCACTGTTGTCACTATTGCCACATATTCAGTCACTCGATACGGCGATTGCTGACAAATCATACAGGAAAAGCTATATATTGACATTGTCTCCCAGACCCTTCCATAGAAGAAAAATCCGAATAGAAAATAATAGGATTCATTCTCTTGCCAGTTCTGTCGAATCATAGTGCGGCATCGTGAGGCGAGTAGAGACGGCCGGCGCACCACTGGCATGGGCATAGCATTACAGTAATAGTACGATGGCCTCGTGGCCATTCTCGGCAGCCCACCATAGCGGCGTTCGACCATAATCATCTTTCGTATCGACGGTAGCGCCGGCACTGAGCAGGGTTCGTACAACGGCCTCGTGGCCATTCCTGGCAGCCCACGATAGCGGCGTTCGACTACCATAATCATCTTTCGTATCGACGGTAGCGCCGGCACCGAGCAGGGTTCGTACAACGGCCTCGTGGCCATTCCCGGCAGCCCACGATAGCGGCGTTCGACCATCACCATCTTTCGTATCGACGGTAGCGCCGGCACTGAGCAGGGTTCGTACAACGGCCTCGTGGCCATTCCCGGCAGCCCACGATAGCGGCGTTCGACCATCATCACCTTCCGTACCAACGGTAGCGCCGGTACCGAGCAGGGTTCGTACAACGGCCTCGTGGCCATTCTCGGCAGCCCACGATAGCGGCGTTCGACTATCATAACCATCTTTCGTATCGACGGTAGCGCCGGCACCGAGCAGGGTTCGTACAACGGCCTCGTGGCCATTCCCGGCAGCCCACAATAGCGGCGTTCGACTACCATAATCATCTTTCGTATCGACGGTAGCGCCGGCACTGAGCAGGGTTCGTACAACGGCCTCGTGGCCATTCCTGGCAGCCCACGATAGCGGCGTTCGACCATCATCATCTTTCGTATCGACGGTAGCGCCGGTACCGAGCAGGGTTCGTACAACGGCCTCGTGGCCATTCTCGGCAGCCCACAATAGCGGCGTTCGACCACCATAATCATCTTCCGTATCGACGGTAGCGCCGGCACTGAGCAGGGTTCGTACAACGGCCTCGTGGCCATTCCTGGCAGCCCACAATAGCGGCGTTCGACCATAACCATCTATAATGTCAATAACCGTAGTAGTTTGGTCTGTACTTTGGAGAGTGGTCGTTACCAGCCCGAAGACCCCATATCTTGATATAACGTGTAACAGGCTAGTCCCGTTGACCGGACATTCATTTGAATATCGATCTATTGCCTGGTAAATGCGTACCCATAACTCCACGAGATGGTGCGATGGCCAAGCAAACAACGCTAGAAGATCCTCTTGAGGGACGCTTCTTGCATCGCACTGCTGTGTATGCGCCACCCATGATGTCGTGGCGTAACGCAGGAAGGTAAAGTCGTCGTACGTTGTTGACCGACTGATCTCCTCCATCGCCAAGTAGCGTATGCAAATCTTGGACAATCGGAAGTGTGCTCTGATCCCCGCCTCGGCTGCCGCCTCGGTCGACGTTCCGTTGCCGTCCAAAGCTGAGAGGCCTTTCTCGACGAAGAAGTCTTTGACGGACTGGTGGATGAACTGCACAACTTGCGCATCGCTGACTTGGGCAAGACCGCGGCTGAGCGTCTGAATTTGCCTCTTCATCCGGAAACTGTCGGGTATGTAATCTTCTGAGCTCTGGCATGCTTCTAATGATCGGTATGGGCAATCGGCCTCGATGACCATAGCCCATCGCAACTCGTCTATTGATAAGGGCCGCGTAGCAAAGCAAATCCATTGGATCAGTTTTTGAGAGGTAGGTTCCATATTTCGAATGAGTTGTCGGTAGAGCTCATCAAGGCCTGGAGGAATAGAATAGATTGCCGCTTCGATCTTCTTGACTCCGGCTCCCTCGCGCTCTAGGTCGAGAACTTGCTCCACAACCAGACGCGCCCACATAAAAACGCCAGAGGCACGTTCCGTAATTAAGGCCGGAGTTGTAGATGATGTTCGCGCCCGGAACCCAGCAAGCTGCCTATTCACGAACTTTGAAATGTCCTGTTGATTTTCATCCTCGGTGCATATTTCGAACATGCTTTCGTCCAGATCTAGGATGGGGTAGTGGCGACAAGAAAAGCAGATGCGACAGCCCAGGGACTGGGATGGGAGATGCTTTAGCAAGGACTTGAAAATCTCGACAAGCCTGACTGCATTTTCCTTGCCGCATTCGTCTAAAGCGTCGATAAACAACCGGACCGGGCGGCTTTTTAGGACCTTCGAAAGAGACGACGTAAGGGAGTGCCACAATTCCTCCTCGTGCCAGTGCCAGTCCTCACCCGGCTTGCCGTTCTGTTTGCGCTTTGTTTCAAACTCGTCGACGAGATCGTGCAGTGAGCCGGGGGCTTGCCGAAGGACCTGATGAAGGAGAGACCGTATGAGGCCAAGAGGCGTCCTTTGGAGCTCATCGCCACGACCGTGGAAGAAGAACGAGAGAACAAGGGCGCCGTCCCTGGTTTCGTGTTTATCGAGAGCATATTTCAGCAGTGTCGACTTTCCAGAGCCGGGATTTCCCTTGATCCAGAGCAGACCTCGGTCGCAAACGGCCCAGCTATTGTATGTCTTGTGTTGAAGCAGCCACTCGCATGTCCCCTCGACAGCACTGTCGATATCATGGGAACGGTTCTGCATTTGCGGAAAGGCTAGCGACTTGAGGCAATCTTGCGCGGTCTCGGATAGTACTTGGTCTCCAGAGCAGATTTAGCTTAGTGTATTCTCAGAAGTATAGACTAGTTCTCCTTACCGACTTGCGACACCCATCGGACTAGCTCTCCAAGCAACCTTTTAAACCCGTTCTCCTCTGCTGAGGGAAACTTGACCATGTCCCTGTGGTTGGCGTGGATGCTAATGAGATTGTAGCCCTCAAGAGTAGCAGATTCCTTGGATACGACTTTCCCGACCCCAACTAAAGGTAGTTCCTCGAAGAAACAGGTGACGTCGGGAGGTTGGTTGGCCTTTTGCCGTTCCCGTATCATGGACCAGAAGCTGACTTGGATAAGCTCAAGGGCCTGGCTATCTGTCTGCAATATCTCCAGCAGCGACTTGTTAACAGATTTCACTAGACTAAGAGCCGAAGCCGGAATCTTAGCCCAGCCAGCCATCCAGGCTCCTCTGTGTGGAGTGCCCATGAATATGATGCCTATGGTGCAATGGAATATGCCCCGAAGATGGGTCTCTGGGTGGTTCCGTGAGAGTAGAATGGCCTGTTTGCAGACAAGGCCGCCCAGGCTGTGAGCGACAAATATAATGGGGCGAGACGGCGCTTTGCAGCAGACTCTGTCCGTCGTTAAGTCGTTCAGAAGGTTCGTAGCATGATCGACTAGCCGATTTGACGCCGCAACTCCTCCCCGCACTATGTATGCGTCGTAACCGTAGGTAAGTATGCGAGCTTTTCCGAGCTTCGGCGGGAGAAGGGTCTTTGGCCAGGGTGCGGACTGCCCGTCGGCGGTCCATGTACTCTCCCGGTCCCCTGTCAGACCATGGACAAAGCAGATGTCGACGGTAGCGTCGGGGCAGTCGTGGAGAACCTTTACTCCGTCCGGGAAAGAGGGAATCGGCCGGTTCTCGGATGGACCGGTGTCTGTGTTGGTACGTGCTTGAGGATCGGGCGGGGTTGAGGGGCGACTCGCTTCTTGCATGGGATTGCGCCGAGTCTTGCGCAGCCGTGCTCGGATTCTATCCATCATCTCTACGCGCTGTCGAATCAGTTAGTAAGGCGACGGATGGACGATGGGTGATTATATTGGTACCTGACAGGTTCGCTCCTTAACTTGGTTATGTCTGAAGGAAGACGACGATCGCGCGGCAGATTGCGAAGCCGTGAGAGAAAAGGCGGGGAAGAGGCGAGCTGAATGTCGCCGGCCATTCGTTCGGGCTGAAGCGCCGCTGCCCGACAACACATCAATAGCCAATCGTTTAGACGCCGCATGCGCGCTTTTTCATCGCACATGTCGGCCAGCCGTTCAATCGTTGACAAGATGGCAGCTTTCGGCTTTCCCTTACGGAAGGGAGTCGCCGCATTCCGCCGAAGAGCCGCTGAGTCCGTCAGATTGATCCCGGATCGTGTGGGGTCCGCCAAGTTGGAGCGCGCACGACGGCCCTCCAGGACCTTCGGATGCCACCCCACATCAGGGGAACGGTGATCCGGACCCGCATCGTCCGCAATGCGGCCGACAGCAGCCGGTAGCGGGCCGGCTGTCAAGCAGCAGCAACCTGAGCAATCACCATCCAAGGCACTTGGTCGAGTTATCAGCCGTGCCCTCTCTTATGTTTTAACTGTTGGGAGAATCTGGCAAAGGAGCCGGATTCGGCTTATTATTTGACGGCGGTCATCCTGATGACAGCCACTTTTGGCTGACAGTCCAGGTCAGCTGACAGTCAAGGTTGACTGACGGTCATTCTACTGTAATACTGCGTTGGTGCATTATCGTATATATCCTGCCTGGTACACAAGCGCGTGCGAGAGCACACGGTGTGGATGGTTAAATGCATAAATGGTATGTGCGCCAGAAAGATGTGTAAGAGAAAAGCGGAAGCCGATTTCGCTAGCGACTGTAGTCGTTGCCAACCATCTTCGCCATGCACGGCGGTGAATTGAAGATGACGTCAAAACGGAGTTGTCACAGGTTTCGCCTGCTCCTTGCTTCATGTAGTGCCCACAGAGCCCATAGCCACGTGACCGGAAATTGGCCCACCGCCCTCGAGAGCTTACCGGCTTCGCCTCCAGACTTCCGGTTCCCCGTCGAACAACGATTATCCTCCCAGACCCCCAAGGTTGCCACCTTGCGCTGTGATAATAGTATCGTGATTGGTAATCAGGTGTTTTTCCGGGCTAGGCAATTATCCTAAATTGGTCTACCCCCCACTGTCATGACCCCGGGTCACGACATCAGGCCGTTCCGGCCTGAGGCAGCCTCCAACCAGCTAATCAGGGGCCGCGGGGTTCGGGGAACTCTGTGACCAATTAGGATGGTCCCATGGCCCCGAAGGGCCGGGACATCGGGACTGTTCCGGGGTCCCGAGGCTCCGGGACTCCGGGACCAGACACACTGCTTCTACAGCACTTAGATAGTTTACTATATAGATAGGAGGAGCTGTTCTGGCTCCTCACGCAAGCAATATCATGTTCCCGTCTACAATCTGCAAGCACCTTCTTCAAGCTCTTTGTAGAACACCCTGTTGCAGATGGTACACAGTTCCGTTCTGGACCTTGCGCAACCTTCGTTCCCTACCGTCAACACACCCCGCGGCGTACTGCCTTGCAGTCTGACCCACCTTGGGTACAGGTTGTAACACTGAATCGGAATTTCTCACCTCTTGGCGTCATCTCTTGACGCCTGCGACAGCCAACAGTTTACCCGTAGAGGTGTGTGTCTAAGTATTTCACATCTTGGTCAGCCCAGTTCAAACCCATCAGCTGTTCCCGCAAAACCTCCCCACGGCCATTAGAAATAATTATTGTATATAAGGATAACACTAGCAACATGCAAAGATCTCGTCGTTTAGATTAGGTCCCGCTGGCAACACCGGGTCCTGTTAAGACGGCAGATTGCAAGACCTAATGGCCTACTATATTACACAGGTTCAAATAGCATCTATCCCGTCAATCCTGTCAGCCCAACATCTATATAAGAGCTTGGCATCAGGCCAGAAGGTCGACTCTAGTCAGCAGGATAAATGAAGCCGACAAAAACATTGCCTGCACAGCATATGCGCGTCAGACGACCGAACAGTCGCGGACAGCCGGCGGCTTTTACCCTGTGTGCAGCGCCTATAAGCGCAGCCGCCTGTCAGATTTTTAGATTAAGCGATGCGCAGTCCACTTACATAGCCCTGGTGTTTGCCCATTCCGGGCATCCGAGCCTCGCCAAACAGCGACACGCCACGTGGAAAAGATTGCCCAGGGGACCGGAATAGCCCACGCCTTCTAGAACTTTTGAAAATGCTTAAATCCGTTCTCATGTATATAAGGACTTTGTTTCTCTCAAGTTGAAACCCCTTTTTTTTCTCATCATCAGCATCAACAGCCTCTTCATCACATCTTCAATCAACACTCCCAAAAACTCCAACTTCAATCCACTTTTCCCACAACCAAACCAACCAACCAACCAACCAATCAAAAATGCAGCTCTCCAACATCCTCCTCGCCCTCGCAGCCGCCACCACCGCCCTCGCGGCCCCGGCCCCGGCCCCAGCTCCCGCCGACAACTTCATCTCCACCTCCCTCCCCTCCGCGGACCTCGAAGCCCGCCAATCCTCTTCCAACAAAGAAATCCGCGTCGTCCTCTCCAACCAGTCCATCGAGCTCGGCTCACAAACCGTCTTCACCGACAACGGCAAGCGGCAGGACAAGAAGTTCAGCTCGCCGTTCGGCCCCATCAAGACGGTCGAACTGCGCCTCGGCAAGAGCGTCAAGGCGACGCTGCGGTGCCAGATCTTGGACCCCAAGGGGAACGCGCTGACGGTGAAGAGGGGGTCGAATGTCTCGACTACTTTTGCGGATGGGGGCAAGGGCGAGTGGACTTTGGCGAAGGAGAGTAAGATTGGGAAGATTGTATGTGATCCTTCTTTTCAGAAGTAGAGGTCTAGGCTCTAGGGACTAGACTTTAGGGGAGGGGTTAGTTAAGGTTCTCTTCTGTTCTCATCTGGTTTTCATTTGTCGGTTGCATTGGGGGTGCATTACTGGAGAGGTGAGAGACAAGGGCATTGGTGGTCGTTATTTTACTCTTAGATCTTGTTTTTCTATTGTTTGGTTAGACTTGAGACAGCATTAAACTGGATTGCATTGTTTCCAAATTTGTACCCTCTTACTTGGTTCGACTACAAGTATATTAAACCTGGGAGCTTTGGAAACCAAAAGAGTGTCTCATAACCTGCCCAGCTCCTCAACCTGTCAAGATATTAAACGGTGGAACCGATCTCGCCAGCTTTTGTCCGACTATTTATATTGTTTTGCATCGCGGCAACTTCGCCCCCGTTTGGCTGCCCACCCGCTCCAGGCATGGCCTTAAAGCTGAGCATTACATAATGCGGGCCTGGGTTTCCATTATCTGGCCTGAATGCGAGATTCAAGGCTAAGTAGGTCGTGGCGGCATCCTCTTTATCGTAAACAAAAATTTCGTCACAAGTGACAGTCCTTGGGTTTAGGACCGCCATGCGGAAGGGATCGCCCACCGACATATAACTATCGATGTTATTAAAGGGATCAACAAAACCCGGGGGTTTGGTGCTCGTGTTAAAGCCGAAGTCGGTGTAGAGGCTGGTGCGGAGGAATGAAGTTCTGGTATACCGAACCGGCGTCAAGCCAAGGTCCTTAGGGTATATCGTCGACTCTTTGCCTGACTTGCACGCCTCGAGCGTAGACGGGGGAAAGACTTGGGGGAGGTTCTGGGGCTCCACCTCTGGAAAGTCTTCAACCCCCCCGCCTCTGGAAAGGTGTTCCTGACGGTCTTTTCTGAAAATTTGTACTCCACCGCCGCTGGGAGGTCGCCATCGTTGGGAATGGGTCTTATACTAGTGGTATTAATGCTACGGATAGGAAGCTAACAACGGGTTGATTTATGACTAGGAAGATGGTTTGCCAGATGAGGAGGATGAGGATGGGAGTGGATCGGACAGTGGGAATGGGAGTGTAGAGAAAAGTGTGAAGGAGAATGGCCACACGAAGGGACTGACACTCCCTGAGGGGCCTAAAACCGTGCCGGTCAGGAGCGGGCAGGAAGCATTGGTGGGATCTGGAATGATGAGGCATCAGAGAAGTCCAGTCGGGCAAATCATGCTACAGTTGAGGAGGAGGCGTCATCGACGGGAAACGGCCAGGAGGGGTAGGAAGGGTGGATGGGGTCGGACCGTGTCTGATTATTGAGAACAGGAGCTGGACTCGAACTGACTAAGAGTTTTGTCACAGCATTGTTATCGTCTTATCACGGAATTGGTTTGGTTGGTGTCGTCGTAGCATTGTTTTCTTTTAACGTATTATCGCGTAAATCACTGTTTTTAGGTTGTAGTGGCCGAACACTGAGGAGGAGCTGCTCGAAAATAACAAACTGTAACAGCTCTTGTTAACCACCGTTATAGCTCCTTCTAGGCGGGCGAAACCCCCCGGCCCGGCGAAGAAGAGTGGTATTAGAGGAAGAAAGAATGTCTGTCCGAGGATATCCGTCTTTCTCTGCACTCCCAGTGTTCTTGCTGATGCTTGTCCTCTGCTTTTAGCGAGGCGGCGTCTCTGTACTATTATATAGACGCGGGGGAGAAGACGAGGGCAAACTTCTGGGATCAATCCTATCGTACGTTGACTGTCGGGTGGGTGCAAAGCGCTGATCGGCACGAACAACGTATGTGATAAGTGGTATAGTCTCCCTGTACCCCCCCCGCGGTATAAACACTTGAGAAACAATTGGTACCAATTCTGACGGCATCCAAGCAAAAGCAAATCCACTAGACCACTAAACCATGGGTAAAGTGGCCCGTTGCACGTGGTTTCCACAAGGTGGTCACACCGTCAACGAACCTGCCATCTAAGGCGTTGGGGAAACGAAAGGTGTGGCGGGCAATATATAGCGCCCAGGGATCGAAGCATACCACCCCGTCATAGCGTCGTAGCAGCCACGGCACAGTCCAAGATTTGACGCCTGAAGACATCTTACGCAACAACCGGACCATTTTTACACCGATCGTCCCACGTCGCCCCTCTTAAATTTTGGTCAAGACGTCGACCGAGCCCCTGCTCTCCACCCATTTATCATTTCCTAAAACACACACCTGGGCAAACGTATCCAGCCATCTCCCAAATCCACATCAACAGACCATCAGAAACCGGCACAGCACTTAAGTACCAGCGTGTGAGATGCTCCCCCGCGCCCTCCTCCTCTTCACGACCTGTACAGCCGCCCTCGCTCTCCCGAGGACCGCGGCGCCAGATCGGGCCAATCAGACCCCGGCATTCGACGCGGCCCCAGACGGCTCCAAGAGTCTCCATTGCTCGTACGACTGCTCCGGCCTGACCGGCACGGTGGCGAAGTTGAGGAGGGAGGACGACGATGACCAAGGGAGTGAGTGGGGCAGGAGGCGCCGGAGGAGGGGGTTCATCACCGTTGACAGCGGAGTCGCGACCGCTGACGGCGATCCGGACAAGGAGATCGATTGGACGAGGAGGAAGCGGCGCGGGTTTATTACCGTTGATGGGAAGGGGGTAACGGACGAAGACACGGACGGGAAGGGTGCGACGAGGGTTTGAGGAAGTCGAGGCTGTGGGTTCGTGGGAAGAGGTAATCCCCTCCCCACCCCCAGCAATTTTAGCGACCCCTCGAGAAGGTATATGTAGGGCTTGATGTTATGGTATTTTGCGCTGCTGCGTACCCGGCTCGAAGTGCTTGTGCGTGTCCCGCTGTAATGCTATGGATTAAACCGCCTGTACGACTGAAGGACGCGGCAGAGAATCCAGAATCAAGAAATGTCATATTTGGATTGGGATTGATGTTCTGCAAAAGGTGATTATGGCATATCCTCGTCGTTTATCATCCGGCTTGTCATCCAACTAGTAAAGTTTTAATTAACTCGTAATAATAGCGGTGATTTCTCGGATGGTAAGGTGAAAACGGTAGTTACGTAGCGAGGGAAAGCTACGTACAGGGGCGCCAGTGTCCCAAAATTGGGCATAGGTTCCTTGCAATACACCGGCCCATTTATGGTCACGGTAAGTATAGCCGGGGTAAATTTCGGCTCAGGCGGCCCTTAGTGCGGCTCACCCCCAGCTCAGGATTTGCAACTAATACGGACTCAGACAGAAAAAGTCGTCGGGTGAGACTATAAAGGTAGGTAGGTAGGCAGACTGGCTGCGGGGAAAGAATAGCCTGGTTGGGAATTGGGCTTTCCTGACTAAGTTTGCTCAGGAAGACGTCAAGGACGAAAAGTCCTCTAGGTGACTGGGGTTGGAACCCTCCCAGAGTGCCCATTTGTCACGATGAACCGTAAGAAAACAAATACAAGAAAACAAAAATCTCGAAAATCTTCATTGAGCGTAACCACTACAGCATCCTAAACTCCAAGCAAAACATGCTGAACCATCCTGTCCGTCCCAACTCCTCACCACACTCTACCAAGCCTCCCACTTCTGCCCACCCATCGCCACCAACCGATTGAACAACTCATCCCTCAGCGCCACCGCCGTAATGCGAAATTTCCCCCCATCCCCCGTCACAATCTCCAACCCATCCTTGACCTCCCTCTCCATCGACCATCCCACCACCAGCTTCGCCTTCCACCCGTACCCCCCAATCTTCTTGACCTCGACAATGTCCGCCACCGCCACGCTCCACAGCGGCTTCAGATCCTCCCTCTCCCGCCCCGCAATCGTCACCGTCCCCGGCTCGCTCGCGCTAAACGCCACCGTCGGCGCCGTCGCGGCGGTACTCAAGTACACATGCCCCTTCTTCCCATCGTACCGCCCCGCAAACTCCACCGGCCCGTTTCTCGGCGTCTCGTCCCCCCGCGGCGGCACCGCCCCCAGCCGATCCCGCGCGTGCCGGCTCCCCAGCGCCTTGGCGCGCACCGTGTCCGTGCCAATCGCCGTCTGCACCGCGCCCTTTGTCGTGCCGCGGAAGAAGTTGAGGATGCGCGACCCCTTCTTCCCGTGGTGCGCGGCGCGCGCGGCGTCGATGTCGCGGCCGCCCGTCCTGTGCTTCTCGCGCGGGTCGTTTGTGATAGCGGCGTCGAGCTCGGCGGGCGTGGCGCTGAGCGGGGGCTCGGCGCCGGTGGCGCGGAGGTCCGAGTCGGTGAGGGAGGCGGGGCGGGAGGGGGGCGGGGAGCCGATGCGCGGCGGGGGCGGCAGCGGCGCGTGGTTGACCTCGCCGAGGCGGAGGAGAGTCAGGGCCAGCTGCGCGTTGGTGGGGACGCCTTTGAGGAGCGTGTTGCGCAGCTCAAGGAGTTTCTGCCAGTCGGGGATGGTGCGGTTGATCCAGGCGATGCTGCGCGAGATGACGGGGTCGCCGAAGAAGGCGAAGCCGAGGGAGAAGGTCATAGCTTTGGTGAACATGTATGAGGTGACGAACAAGGAGACGCCGAAGATGGGAATGATGACGCCGGCGAGACGCATGCGGTGCGTCTCGCGGGGGAAGGGGGGTGTCGGGGAGAGGGCGCTGTTGGGTATTAGTCGACGCTATGAGGGGAGGGAAGAGGGAGACAAACTTGGCAAATCGCTCCCAAGTGTCAGTTAAGTCTCCAAGAGCGTGCATGATGGGCCGCATCTGGGTCCACATCATGGTCTCCATGGGCACCTTGGTCTTGTCATGCTTTGCGCCGGGCTTCGACCCGCTGGCCTTTTCCTTTGCGTCCGCCGCGCCGAGAGCGACGGCAGTCGGGTCTGGGGCGGCGGCAGTGGCATCCTCGCCGTCAGAGTCAGGGTCTCCCTGCGGGTGCTTCCCTGCCGCACTGCTGAGGGCGATGGAGGCAATGCCGCTGACAAAGTTACTGGCCTCTTGCTCGACGGCCTCCCCCTTGTGGTTCTCTGGGGCGCCGGTGGCGCTATCGTGACTTCCGAGGACACCGGCTTTGGGCTTTTGGACGCCGCCTGTGCTGCTGTCCACCAGAGAGATGGGGGCGGGAGGGAAGAGGTAATCCCGGGACGGTGGGTAGACGATAAGGGAAATCAAAGCAGCAAGGAGCATGGGTACGATGAAGTCGAGGAGCCAGGCCACAAAATAGGCTGCTGCAAAGGCCGTGGTGCGCCGGCGTTCTCTCCAGGAGCGGAGTCGGGCAACGTGCTTGACAGCTGCGAGGACGCCGACACCCACGGTGGTGTAAAGACGTTCGAGATTTGCCCGCAACTTGTCAGGCGAGAATTGTTCCTCGTCTGCGATTTGGAGGTCGAGGCCTCCTGGAACCGGATACGAAGTTGCTTTGAGATGGTAGATTTGCTGTCCTCGCGTAAGCCATTTGACTCCCCCGAGATACAGGACGGTACGTCGTGGCTCACCTTGTCAAAACGCCGAAGAAGCAGCCACAACTCCTCATTGTCCATTCCACCCACCAGCGGGGCGGCAATGTCTTCCTTCTTCTCGTTCCACCCCAGATCCTCAATTTCGTCGTCGCTGCCGCCGAGCTGGACATGCCCCTTTTCTGCGTGGTCGTCGTTCGCGAGGGCATGGGAAAACGTCGTGTCGTCTCCTGCCTGCGTGGGATCGGCCGGGTTGGCCTCGGGGATAGGGAGGAGGTCCCTGATTCCGGTTCCGGGTCCGGAGTCGCCCGACAACGCGTTGGCGTCGTCTTTTCGGCCTGCGGAAGCCATTCTTGGTGTTGATTCTGTCAGACGTCGAGCCAAAAGGTGGAAAGGCCGGAATAAAAGGGGAATATGTTGGCTGGCAATCTATGTATTTACTATGGAGGTGGGCCCTTGTTCGTCTGATCTATGGGGCCTGCTTTGCTGGCTAGGCGATGATGTCAATGGCGTTGCCAATCAGGACACGCCAGGCGCTGTGACGCACTTTTTCGCTTCCAGGAATCCGGGAATGGAGTCCATGGATCGGAAAAGTGGGGCCCCGATCGCATCGGGTGGACGTCGCCCTCAGCCCAAACTCTTGTCTGTCACCAATCAGTGATGCAGATCGAAGATTGACTGAAAGAGAGCATGTGAGTTCTGTCCCACCTTGGCCTTGGTTGTTTGCGGGCCTTTGATGATTGCTGTTGCTGTCCAGCTGGTGTCAGCCGCCAGCCACTTACACTGGCTTCGAGGGAAACATATCTCCCTGGACCGAAAATGGCAGAAACGAATGACGAGAGAGGGCCGGTGAGGGATACTCTTCGAATTTCCAATCGTTTCTCGCGACCACATGGATGAAAGTCCGACCCGATGCTTCTTGTCTATGCTGCCGCGAATGAATGAACAAACTCCGCAGTCTCTTGTCCTGTGTCCCCCTATCAACACACAAACACCAGAGTTGTCAAGGATCTCTTGGCCAGCGGGACCTTCTCAGCACCTGACACAACCTCCAACGCCGTCAGCTTTCTCTCACCATCCGTAACCCACTGGCCCATCTTGCAGTCCGTTGACAATCCAGCCAGCGATATGCTCAGCGCTTCATCGCCATTATTAATAGCCTGCACCACCACACTCCCATCCTTGTTGAGGTACGCACTGGTGAGCAGAGCATCAACAGCACCCTCACCACCCTGTTTGACATCGACCCTGACCGCACCCGGACGGATGAACCGGCTGAACTGCGCCGGCGCCCAGTACGTGGACCCAATTGTATACGGCGCCGTGCCATCAGGAACCGTTGCGTTCCGCCTGCGGCTCGGAGCCCAGATCATCGGTGGCTCAAAGTTGTTTGCCTCGACGCCGATCCAGTAGATGTACGCGCTGACGTTGCCCGTGACAATGGCCGTGTGGATGTTGATGGCCGTCAGCAGGCCTTCGTTCTCGGCGTGCTTGCTGTACCACGTCTGCGTGAAGCCCAGCTTGTCCATGATGGGCGAAATTTCAGTGACCCAGACAGGGAGGGTGGTGTTGAGCGGACGATCGGGACCAGGCGGGGTGCCCTTGTATGTGTGCGTCGTGATCATCTTCAATGTTCCCTCGACGGCCCCGGCTTCTTGCATCTCGGCCAGTAGGTCTCGAGCGTACGACCAACCCTGGCCCTCGCAGCAGGACACGCCAACTTCCGGCAGTCCGACCTCCTTGAGCGCGTCAATGAGCACCGGGGCGACCTCGGCAGCTTGGTAGCCATTTGACTGCATCGTCGCGTAATTCTTGCTGTTTTTATGTCAGGTCCGCCCCCACCGACAGCAATTGCCACGATCAAAACTCACATCAAGTTCGGCTCATTCAAGAACCCTACTGAATGAATCGGAATCCCCGCTCCCACCCACGCCTTGACGTATTTTGCCAAATACTCGGCGTACGGCTTGATCCAGCTCACGCCCCCACACAGCCCCCCCTGACCCTCCCCACTCACACCGCACAGCCAGCCCCCTTGGTCGTCTCGCCCATTCGTCTTCATGTACCCCGGCGCACTCCACGCATCGGCGATAAAAGTCTCGACGCCATAACGCTGGGCTTGCTGCGCTACCCACACCTGTCCGCTGTCAACCCCATCCCACTTGAACTCGCTGTCGACCGTGGGCTGGGGGCTGTTCATGTGGTCACCGCGGCTGTCGGGTGAGCTGCCAAGTCCAATGCGCAAGATGCTGAAGCCTGCCCCCCCGGCTGTGGTGTTGAAGAGGAGGTCGAGAACGGCGGTTCGGTGCGGTTCGGGGAGGCTGATGAGGGCGTTGGCGCGCTGAAAGGCCTGGCAAAACCCAAAGCCCTCAATAGTTTGGTAGGCGATGGAGGGACTGACGACTAGAGGGACGTGTCGAGCCGGCTCTGCGGTGGTCTGGGGTATTGCGGAGGCCAGGGTGGCCAGGGCGAGAATGGCCACGCCAATGGAGGCCCGGCGGAGATGCATCGTGGCGATGGCTCAAGGGCTCTCTCAGCGAGGTCGGAAAGTATCTGAACTTTGAGGCCAGCAAGACCAGTGGTCTGAATTCGAGAATTGTCGAGATGCGGCTGAGAACAGAGTTTCGTGCCCGGTAGTTGAGGCGATTATGTATGGGGCGCAATTAGCCGCCATTTGCTCCGATATTAATGGCTAGCCCATATTAATTGCTCAGAGAATGACGACTGGCATTGAGTGCGAGAGTGCGAACCAGGGAAATGGTTGGCGCGCTTTTGCGAAACAGGAGCGACTCTTCCCCATTGAGTTATCTAGATCGTCCCCGATGGTCAACTCGGCTTAGTCAAGTGCTTGGATCGAATGCTCGGGCTTGGTGGTTCTCGGCACGACGCGTCGCCGACACGGACGGAATGGTTGAGCTCTTGACCAATTTCGCGAACAACCCGGGGGCAATTGCCCCGATGGGCGCGATAGACGTGAGGAGAGACAGCTTGTCATGATCTCGGCGTCAACACATACCAGGCAATGCCAAGCAGCGCGACAAGAACAGCCGAAACCAAAAACTGCCGTTTCTCTCTCTCGTGCTTCTCCTTCATCGAAAACGCGTAGAATTCGCGGGCGGCAGCTGCGAGTTCCTCGAGTCGCTCTGGTGTGGGCGGGGGGCGCTGGAGAATCTCGTCAATACGGCGCGTCTCTTCGAGTCGGCCCCTTGCATTGCTCTCCTCGGTTGCCATGATTGGGTGAGTTGCGGTTTCAGCAGGCATGGAAGGCGGCGGGGTGAGTTGAAGTTGCGGGATAAGGTTTTAAAGGAGGCCGACGTTGAACTTGGATTTTCAACTCCCTGCCGCGATAATGGGCCGGCTGATCAGTGACGGCAGTCTGGGCGCTGTTTCGCTGATTCGTCAGGTGACTTTGCTTTCTTTGGGGCCGAGAAAGGGGCCAGCGCAAGGCAACAAACTGATTGGCCCATCAAGGCCGCAGACGAAGGAAACAGTTGGGCCGCAACACAGGCCAGCACACAGGAAATGGAGTGAGTCACGGCGATAAGAGCCATGTACGAACTTTGTGGCCTATTAGGCACAGGAGCGAGCCAATGGCCATGGAGGCTGGCAGAGTCGGCTGGCAGAGTCGGCTGGAGATACAAGAGGCCTTGGACTCCCCATACTAGAATCTTGGAGGATCAAGGACCTTGAGGCCCTTGAGGCCCTTGAGAATTATTAGTTGAATTGACTGTATTGCTTCTGGTACACGGGTCCGAGCCTCTGGCAACAGACCCTCGTCACACCGTCTCTCCGTTGTTTATGCCTCGAAGATGGATGTAGTGGGAAATTTTATTTCTCTCTACTCACTCCTTCCGTTTTCTCCCTCCAAGACCCAGATCCGACTCCTCCACGTCCAACCCTCATCCAATCATGACGACCCCATCAAATGCTCGCTCTCGGTGCACAATCTCGACAAATCCCTCAAGTTCACCGCTCTCTCGTACGAATGGGGCCGGCCTCCCAGAAAGCACGACCACAAGCCCACTGTTCGCATAAACTACCTCTGGACCCTCGAAATCCAAGTGAATCTCGACATAGCCCTCCGACATTTGCGCCAGCCAGACAAGCCCCTTCTCATCTGGGTTGACGCCGTCTGCATCAACCAAAACGACAATGCCGAGAAAAGCCAGCAGGTTGGCCTCATGGCCGAAATATACGGCAGCGCATCACATACGTACGTGTGGCTCGGCCCCAGCGCCAACGGCAGCGACCTCGCCATGAAGACACTGCGGAAAGTTGGGGAGGGAATGCTCAAGGAGACCAGTGGGACATCCCCGAGACAGCAGTTCGAAGACTTGACCAGGGACGCAGCGGCGAGCGAGTGGAACAGACAATCGCCTGACGAACTCTTGCGACTTGCCCCCAACCTGATCCAAGAATACATCCCCGACGCTTCTTTCTGTTCAGCGGAGTGCCGCATACTTCTGTCGAGGTCGTACTGGACACGGATGTGGGTGCAGCAAGAGGTCGTCCTTTCGCCGAGCCCTGTCATCTGCTGCGGGTCCATAATGGTGGACTGGGATGCGTTCGAGGCCGGCCTCGTTTTCATCAATCTTCTCATGCACCATGCCTCATACGGTGTCCTCTCCAAGCATGGCCGCACAGACACAACCTTTGATTTCTCGACGTGGGTTCATAGCGAAGAAACGAATTACGAAAAACGGTATTTTTCGCAATGGACGGCAAGCGAGAGGAAGAACTACGAACAGTTGGGGAAAGGGTGGATATACGAGGTCGAGGCTCTACGCCGCCTTAGAGGCCAATGGCCACGGGGAAAGCGGTCATCACCAGCCGGGCCTTCTTTCATAAGGGTTATTGCCGAGGCACATTGCGGCGTAGTCAGGCATGAGGTCTCTGATCAGCATGACCGAGTTTACGGCCTCGCGGGCATGGCCGGCGATATCCCTCGCCTCGTCCAGTTCGGGTTTCAGATCACCTACAATCTCCCATGCAGCGAGTTTTACGCTAACGCTGCTCGTGCCATCATTATGTCTGGAGGTGTGGACCTCCTTGCCGTGAGCAACAGGGAAAAGTTCAAAACAATGCCATCGTGGGTGCCAGACTGGAGGGCACGCATGCTTGTGCCACGGGGAGGCTACCCTTGGGAGACGCGATTCTCCGCAACCAAGAAGCTTCACGTGCCTGACAACATCGACCGCCATATCGAGTGGGACGACCCCCTTCATCTCGAAGGATGCGTTGTCGATCGCGTCGACCACTTAGGTCCTAGCTGGCAGCCACGTGCTGCAGGCCACATACCTCAAGGGAGGCTCACTCATGGCTTCCTCTTGAGCGTTCAAGAAATTATCTCTATGTCTGGTGAACGGCAGAAAAAGCTCGAGAAATGGGTGTATAACAGTGAAACAGGGGCTGACGGCGCCCTTTGGCGGATGCCTGTGGCGGATCAACACCAGGGCACAGTAAACACAGGCGGAGAGAGCGACTATCTTTTGCAGGGCTATCTTGGCGTCATGAAGGACCTAGATAAGAGGTTCATTCTTGACACAAAGATGTGGGCCATGTTCCGCAAAGGGTTCAACGTCGAGTTTGAAGAGTTCCCAAAACCGGGGGACGTGAAGCCATTCCCACCAACTGAAGAGAGCACTGCCGAGTTCAACGTGAAGGACGGATACTACAACATGATGACCCGTCAGTCTGGCACCCGTCCATTTGTCGGGGACTTGGGATATATCGGGCTTGTGCCGGACTTTGCGGAACATGGGGATATCCTTGTTCTCTTCAGGAACGCCAAATTCCCCTATGTCCTGCGAAAGAAGCTCCACGGGAAGCAAGCTGGCAACTATGAGCTGGTGGGTGAGGCATATATTCATGGAATTATGTACGGGCAGTACGAGACAGAGTTTGTGCAATTCGAACTGGTATGACCCTTGATGGGTGGGCGATAAACACGGATGGGAAACACAAACCGCAGGTCGGAATGTAGAGACAGGGAATGCAAATATTTCCCAATTTTTATTTATTACCTTCGTGCCAGACCTAGAGACCGACCCGAAGACCGAGCACCGCGCAGCTCGGAACTTATATCGGCAGGACACCGGCACTGGCACCCAGAAGTATCTCCATGACCGTTTCCCCAATTTCAATTCTTCAATCCGATGCAGACACACTTTACGGCCACTCGGGACAGATCCCAGCATGCTTGGCCTCTTCAGGCAAAACCCAGCCGCGAAGCAAGCATTCGCAGAACCCTCGATTGAAGCTAAAAGTACCGATTGGCCGGGTACCTACATCCCGGCGGCGGCACGTCAATTTGTAGACAACGGCCTGCCACCTCGCTCTTCTAGAACACGGACCGATGAGGTGATGGCCCGCCCACTATCGATATGAAAGGAAACGCCATACGACATCGTCGGTCACATTGAACGAAGGTACCTAAGGTTTATATCTTAACCCACCAGCTCTCACATCTCCGACCAGGTCCCTGGACCCCTTTCCCTCACACCCATCACCAAACCTCCACTCCCATCACGACACCACAACTACCACAATGCTCCTCCCTACCTTCCTCCTCACCGCCGCCCTCCCCGCCGCCTTTGCCGCAACCCCCGTCCCTCCCACCCTCACCCACCTCTTCAGCGTCAACCTCACCTTCTCCGCCCCTATCGCTATCGGCTCCGTCCCCTACGGCTCGCGCGACCTCCTCTTCATCTCGGGCGGCACCTTTGCCGGGCCGAAGCTGAGCGGTACCCGCCCCGTGACCCACATTGACCCCAACCCGACCATACTGACTGGCAGCAGGCAAAGTCACAGGCGGCCTGGACTGGGGCCTGACCGACACCAAGGGCGTCTTCAGCCCCGACGCCGTGTACGCGCTGCAGACGACCGACAACGCGACGATTGCCGTGTTTGAGCGCGGGTTTGCGCCGCACGTGCACGTTCTGTTTGAGACGGCGAGTGAGAAGTATGCGTGGCTGAACAAGGCGGTGGCGTACGCGGGCGGGGGGCCGGCTGAGGGGGGGTATCGCTGGATGTGTGGCAGGTGAGTTTGTCCTGTTTCTTACCCCAAGTTTAAGTTGCTGTGTGAGCAGAGTGTTGGAAAGGGGCTGACTTTTTGGGGGTAGATTGGTGCGTAGATGGATGTGGGTAGTTAGGGGGGTGCCGGGGGTGTGGAAGAAGGGGTGGAGGTCGAAAAAAAGGGGGGGGTGCTGCAAGAGGTTCAATGTTGAGCTTGACGTCGAGTACGATGAAAAAAACAGGCGACTCGAACTTGGTTAATTGCTTGTCCCTCCCCTGACGTTAGAATATGCCGCCAGTCTAGCCTCCCAGTGATTACTAGTACAATAATTTTGCTCCTGTCCCGCAGGTCTGCTGTGTCTGTCAGACCGTTTGCTCCATCCCCTTTCCTGCCCAACGCCGCTAATGCCATCCAAATCCGAAAGGCAGCCATAAACTCCGGTCAAAAAACCATGGGTATCATGTAAAGACTGTGTCCCTGTTGCTAGGGGAAACGCCGGAAAAAGAAAACCCCGGAACTCCATCGTCGTCATTGGCATTACGCGACTAGTGTCGCCAACGTGAATCCATTAGAACGCCTTCCCGATATCAACCATCGGCGCCTGCGACGGTTCATACTCGACAACAATCTCTTCCGTCTGTATGATCTTGCCCGGCGGCAGATCGGGAAACTCGAAGCTGTTTCGCCTGCTATTGGCGTTGCTAGGAATGAAGCCCATGCTCAGCCCGCTCAGGTGACTGAGCTTGCTGAGCTGCCGAAAGTGCCCTGTGGGGCGAAACGAATCCTTGCCCGTGCTCGTGCGACTGGTGCTGCGATTCCCGGAGCTGATGATCGTGTTGCTCCTGCCTGTGCCGCGCGAGTTCTCTGTGCCTGTGTACAGATCAAAGTCCATGTGATAGAACTGGGCCGGCCCCGGGGGTGGCCTGGCCTCACGCAAGAGGGCCCGCAGGATCGGGATCGACGCAGCGATGATCGAGATGGCGCTTTCGGCTGTGGCAAAGATGACGAGCTGGGCGGGCGAGTCGGTGAAGTTGGAGTTTCCAATGGTGGGAAGCTGTGTAAGCTTTATGATGGATGTCACACCTGCGAAGACGCCCATAGACATTGCGAAGAGGACACCAAGCTTCTCCCTCTTGTTCATGGTGAGGGTCCAGATGATCTTCCAAGGTACTATGGCCAAGACGATGTCCATCGTCCCCGAGTAAACTGCGCAGATGGTCAGCAGGCATCCCTTTTGAGACAGGGGTTTACGCACTGGCTGTGAAGATGTTGTACTTGATCTGGACGCTCTTGGGCCAACATTCTCCCTCCAGCTTTGGCTGCCAGATCTTCTCAATCGGCGTGCACTGTCCCCAGGTAATGGCGATGGCAATTCCCAGCGCCAGGTTCACCGTGATGATGATGAACCAGACAAACCCCTTGAGCCACCCCGATGATATGCGGAGGATGGTGATGGCAAACGACGTTTTGCTCCACAGTGCCGAAAGGATGGAAAATGTTCCGGCCAGGTTGTTGATCAAGAGAAACGGCTCGAGGAGCTTGAAGTTGAAGAAGCGCAGAGGCTGACCGAAGCCCATTGTGATGGCCACCGAGACAAAGGTATTGGAGAGGGCGAGAGCCAGCTGTCAGTTGTCAGCAGTGTCACCGGATGGAAATCGTCGGGGCACCAACCCAAGACGCGATCAAGACGTGGTCGTCCCACCACAGCCCGCGATGTCTCAAGAACTTGCAGTAGAGCCGAAGGGCGAGAAACATGGCGGCGAGGGCGGTGAGTAGCCACATGGTAAAGTTGACCTGTGGCCCATAGTCTACCGAGGATATTGCCTTGGGTGACGAGCCATCGCCAAAGCCGGTCTTGTTGGAGGAAGTCCCATTTTGTGTTGACGACCGTGAGGCGAGAACGAACAATCCGGCGGCTCCTGTACCGGACTCGAGGAAGTGAGACATGGAAGGCGAGGGTAGAGGAAACTCGGAAAGCTGGTGTTCCTACACGACAACCCAACGACAACAGTCCAGCTCGTCGATGGTATCATTCGGCCCAGCCCGGACAGAGTTTAAGAATGGCGTAAGTCCTGTTTGCTCAGCCGGGAACGAGGATGGGGGAGTTGCGCCGAGATATGGGACCAGCCGTCCGATCATGGCTTCCCCGGACATGGTCAGGCCTCGTGCACATTTGGATGAGTCCAGAGGGTGAGATCGAGACGGCCGGGCGATCCCATTGTCGGAACCGGACGATCTCTGGCGGCACTTGCAATGCGCACCACAACTAGCCATGTGGGCAGGTCTCTATCATGACCTGCGCAGCAGGCACCTTGCCCGGCGTGGCCAGGGGGTACGGACACGGCGTCGGGGGTTGTGTCGCGTCGGGGCCCCGCTTGGACTGCCGCTGCGACCCGTCGTCTCACCATGCCCCAAACTCCCCGGGGGACGGGGCCCGAAACATGGCGCACGACACCCATTTGCCGATCAGTCCACACCTTGCGACAATGCAGTTGAGCTTGTCTCCTTGTGAGCCTGGCCTGGACCAATGGACATAGCAGCGATTCGGTTCGGCAGCTTCCGAATGTTGGGGTTCCGGGGCAGGTTTGGATGGTCGCTATGATGAGGGCCCTGGCGAGAGAGCTTTCCAGGTCGGGGGAGATGTTTCCTGGCTTGACGCTGCTACGTGCGCATTTCCCGGCAGATGCAACCGGTAGAGTGGCCGACATATTTCAAATCGAGGAGTCAATTGGGGTCCTCAACTGCGATGATGTCTCCCACGCAGCCAGCAGACCATTTTGGAAATTTGAGACCAGAGCCCGTCGAGCTTATGGAGTGCCAGCATCGCAAAGACGATAGAATGCCATCTTTTTCGTCTTGAAACACGAAAATACCCCATAAATAAAGACGTCTTCTAGGGAAGGGATAGCAGCATCGCCAACTGCTGAGAGAGGTGTTGAGTCGCTGGTGAAGGAGACGACATGAAGAGTGAGGCGAGGAATTGGAGGGGCTTGGAGGGCAAAGTTTGAAAACGTGCCTGGATGAAACCCTGTTCGCTTGGCTGCACGGGCCACTTCTCCAGTTTGCCTTGCGATTATTGCCGGGAAATTTCATGCCCAGGCTCTCTGCTTCCAGTTCTCTCCCAAACGCGACCACCGTGTCACACCCCTTCTGTCCATCCTACTCGGCTCCGTCTTCTCACGCACCCCAGAACCGGTAAATCTCCGACATGCGCCGTTATGCACCGCCAGACAACCAGTCACGACGTCCAGAATGCCGCATCGACTGAAGATCGAAGGTGAAAGTTGGAACCACTCCAGCACCCAAGTTGCCTGATTCGGGAGTGATGGGCGTTACGGAGAGGGTAGAGTCCATCCATCTATTTCCAGCGTACAAACAATTACGGATTCAAGCAATCCTACAAGCAGAAAACACCATCCATGTTGGTATCAAACAAAAACAAACGTCTTCTTGATTTATCCTTCTCGATTCATCGGCTAAACATTCCCCACAACAGATCCACGCCTGGAAACAGAAACCACCCGCACCCCGTGCCAGGCCCAAGACTCTGACCCAGCATTCAGGTCAGGACGATTTCGACATGCCCCCCGTATGACCAACCTTGACAGCCGCCAGTCGGGTTCCCATACAGGTCCACGCTTTCCACAGCATTGGGCCCCCAACACCCCAAAAGGTTATACGTGCCGGCTTCTCCGCACGACTGAGTTCCGTCGAAGCAACTGTAAACACACCTGGTCATATTCGCCACACACTGGCCCTGGACCACCACCGTCATGGAGTTGCCCGACATGTTGACAAGTCTGGACACGTCGAGGGTGGCATAAGCTCCGGTGCTGAATTCCCCAAAAGTGTTGTCGATCTGGCCATATTCCGACAGTGTCGTTGCCCGATCGTAAATGGCTGACCAGCCGCCCGCCACTCCGTTGGCCAAGGACACAACGACGGCGTCGCCCGACCAAGGGAGCGAATACGTGATCTTGGGAGCCTTGACGTTCATAAACGAGGCCTGGCCATCGTTCGGGGCCATGTACCACATGACAATCGTCAGCGGCACGCCGGCCTCATTGACGAAGAGAAAGGTGTTGGGTCCGTCGTCTCCGATCCAGATGCCGTCTGGGTCGTCCTCCTCTGCAAACGCGTTCTCGCCTTGGGCAAACATGCCCATCGAGGCCATGTGCTCGCAATCTTCAAGGCTGAGACCCTCGACGAGAGGATCGCAAGAGAACTGAGCCTGTGTGACGGCTTTTGGAATTCGCTGGCTTGAGCCTCGACCCTTGCCTGTCCTGTACTCTTGTCTGAGCATCCTGCGAGCTCATGCAATGGAAATTTTTACTTACAACAGCCAATCGGTTCCCCTTCTCCAAAGACCTTCGATCCCCCCTTCGCGGTCCGGTGCCGCATCTTGGAAACTCCACGGCCATGGTTGATGGCCAGCCACTGCGGCTACCAAGTTAAGCAAAACTCCCACGGGCAAGAGATGCATCTTATGTGACGGCGCATGTCCAAAGTAGAGTGGTTGGCAAGGAAAGTATGAACTCCCTCCCCCTCTGACCACTGCAGAGGGCAGAGGGTGGTGTCATTTTGTTCGCGTGCTTTTCATGCACCACAAACAGGCTCCCTCTCGAGAGCCTCCCATAGGACCGGGTCGGCGGCATCAGACCTTCGTGGTGGAACATGTGAGCTGTACAGTACTCCGGTAACCTCTCAAGAAGAATAGCTATGTGGCGAGGGTCATCAGAACCAACGGACGAGTGTCTTGAAGAAGCTTGCCCACGGGCGGGATATTCTTTTCTTGGGTGCCGCAGTCAATCCGCCGATTGGATCCGCCTCATTTTTCCAAGACACTTCGCAGAACATCGACGTCCGATCCAGCACTCGCAGGGTGGTGGATGTATCTCACTTGAGCAACGCAGAGAGTCACAAGAGCCCGAGACGTTCAACGGTCATCCCGATCTTTTGTCGCTGTCCGGAGTACAGTACGACGTTGATTGAGGCTGTGGGTGGTCGCCAAGACTTCGGATCCGGCATTCGTCGAGTCGTTGGTGTGTCGTCCAACGGGAGCGCAATCTATTTTCGAGCGGGAGAATGACCAAGCCCCGCGGTGCAGTAGGATTTTGCCTGCTGTTCAGAACATGGTGTGCCTGGAATCAGAGCAGACGGCCTCACGGCCCAAATGGGCATGAGAAAACCATGAGCACCGGCGATGGGCAATGGCCAATGACGGCACACTGAGAAGCATATTACAGTCAGCCAATGCCACAGATCTTCGAGAGCCGGGCATGCCCATCGAGCTAGGGATGCAGACTTACAGTTGAAGCTACCCACAGCGCCATCGGGCGAGGATCCGAGCTCCATCCGAATGCTGACATCAACCGTGTCTGCCCTGTGGCTCAGCAATCGCGGCCAGCCGACAATCCTTCGGGGCAGAGAATGGAATGAAATCCAACATGGAGAGCCTTCGAATTTTCCCCGGACGGTCCTGTGTATATAGCTATGGGTCTCGAATGCTGCAGTCGACAGCGGCCCCGACCCGACACTCGAACGACTGAGAAAACAGCCCCACCATGGTTTCGACACTCGGACTGAGCTGCCCCTCGGGCGGCGCCTTTTACATCTGCGAAAAATCTACCACCGAATTTATCGGGTGCTGCACTAGCGACCCCTGCGCCGACGGCTCGGGCCACTGTCCGAAAAACAACCTCCGATCATCGTCCTTCTCCGGCGACAAATACGCAGACATACCGGCCCAAGAGTGCGCCGGCAACAACGGAACGGCAAGATGGTACACTTGCATGTCGACACTTCCGCCATTCCTGGGATGCTGTTCAGGCAACCCGTGTGCGACAGGCGCGTGCCTGGCAAATGAACTGGAGGCAGCGAGGTTAAGTCCCGACCCGGCCGCCCGGGCCGCCTTCCTCGCCATGGAGACCCCGACACCGCCCCCCAGCAACACCAGCACTTTGTCTTTGCCGATAGGAGCGATCGTGGGGATTGCGGTTGGTGGTTTGGTGTTCGTCCTGGCGCTCGTGGCCGTTGTCGTCTACAAGTGTGGTTGGCATGCGAGGAAGAGAAAGGAGAGGGAGTCGTTCATCGCCCCGATCCTCGCTGGGGCGGGGACGGGCATGAGGGAGTCGGTGGGCAGTCAGAATATCAACTACACGCCATGTAAGTTGCCATTACCGCACGGAGCACGGAGCGGCAGACACGGTCGGGTGAGACACGATGACGCGGGACTCACGCTGACGGACATTGTAGCCCCCGCGACTCCATCCTTTGGCTACTCAGCACATTCGCCGAGGTCTCCGTCTTACAGCCAATTTCAGGCTGGCGCCATGCCACCTAGAGCTGTGCATATCGCACCGTACGGCACTGGTTACACGGACGACGGACGGATGAGTCCATACCAGGGCGGTGGAAACACTGGCTATCCTGCACTGCCAGAGCTGGGCACAACAGAGAGGAGTGTTGCCGAGCTCCCTGCCAGAGATTCCGATTCGGGATTTGTCGCGCCCTCAAGACCACTCCTGTCGGGCACGACGCCTCCCCTCGGCAGCCCGTCCGGCCCGAGCCCGCTTGGCAGCCCGCCAATACCGGATCGAAGAGACAACGGCAAAAGGAGGGTGTCGGTCCAGAGCAATTACCGGCCTCCCAGTTAAAGGGCATTGTGCATGACAGCGCGGGGCGGGGTGGCGCGGGGTGGAGGAGGTGGAAAAACATAAGTAGGAACTTTGCATCACGCGGCGTTCGCGGAAGGCTTCACTTACAGATATTCGGCTGTGGCGTCGCAGGGCAAACATGTGCATATCCGCAGTTCCAGCATAGCCATATATGCAGCCATGGCGATTTAGAGTCCTTTAATTTCAGGAAATACCCAATTAAGACACAGCTGAAGCGTAAGGTGGGAAATATGATGAGGACTTGTGTTTGCATGGACCACCAGTATTCACACTGGGCAAAACGCCAAAGGGTTGACGACTGATCAACATTGAAACTGAGCTGGGGGCCTTTCCGCGCGTCATGCCCGAGGGGGGAATCAATACCAGGAAATTAACTCTGTCAATTCGGCGTCGGGTAAGCCACCCGCTGATACGATGCGATACAGTGTGGTTGCTAGCTGAGGTTGTGTGCGCTAAGGCGCGAAGAGAGATTGTCAAGGGGAAGTGTGTTAGTGGTAGTATTGTTCCTGTGCACCGGCGTTAGCATTGTCTTTCCGAGTCTTTGTGCAGTGTAATTAAACTAGCCCCTGAGAAATCGGGTGGAGCCGCATTCATGACTGTTTGCCCCTTGATATTGTCGTCTCACACAGTCTCAGGAAAAGCATTCTAGAACTCGCGCGGAACAAGGGCAAGGAATAGCACGCCATGATATTGTCCTGAATTGCGACGGGCCGAGGAGCTGTCCCGGGATATCATCTACATAACCCAACCCGATCTCCAGCCTTCTTTTTCTGCTCATGTTGACAGAGCAGAGTCTTCACCCGAGTCCGACCAGAGACCCCTTCTCAGTCATTTCTTGTCACATCGACAGCATCCACTCTCTCAAGATGGCGCCACTTCGCGCCCTTCTCCTCCATGCCTCAGTCGCCGCGGCAACTGTCATCACCTACAAATCTGGCTGGGACGATGTCACAACCTACGGCCCCCCCGAGGCTCCTCCTGCTCCTCAAGGAGGAATTGAGAGACGACGTCCCGCCAAGAAAGTCAACCTGCCCCTGATCAACTGGATCGCCCACGACGCCGATCTGCAGTGGTACGGCGAGATTTCCGTGGGAACGCCCCCCCAGAAGCTGTGAGTTGCATCCATCCCTTCCAGCCTTGACCAGCGCCAGAACTGACATCCCCCTAGCAAGGTCATCTTCGACACGGGCTCCTACGGCCTCCTCATCCCCTCCAAGATCTGCCCCAACTGCAACAAGACCAACGTCTTTGACCCCACCAAGTCCACCACCTTCTCCCCCCTCCCAGGCCTCGAAATCAACCCCCTCTTCGGCACGGCGGGCGATAGCGTCCCCATCGACACCCCAGAGGGCGCCAACTGCACGGCCGTGACCGACACCATCGGCATTGGCCACGCCTCGGTGCCCGTCAAGGAGTTCCTCCTCTGCGACTCGTACGGCCCCGGCCTCGCCGGCCAGCCGCCCGACGGGCTCTTCGGCCTCGGTTCCTCGGCCACCGCCTCGTGGGACGGCATCCACTACTTCGACACTATCTACCACGCCATGGTCAACAGCGGCCAGCTCCCCTCGCCCGTCTTCGGCTACCACATGATCCCCGGCCAAAAGTACGGCTCGCAGCTCACCTTTGGCGGCATCGACAAGTCGCGCTCCCAGGGCCCGATGCGCACCATCCGCATCGACCGCTCGCTGTCCGAGCTCCGCCGCACGTGGATCATGGATGTCGTCTCCATCGCCGTCAAGAACAGCCTCCCCGCCCCGGTCCCCGCCATCAACGGCAGCAGCATGGCAATCCCCGGCGTCGGCCTCATCGACAGCGCGACCTCCTACATGATCGTGCCCGACCTCGCGACCGCGCGCGACCTGTACGGCCGCATGTCGCCGCTCATCGTGCCCATCGACGCCAAGGGGAGCTGGGGCGCGCCGTGCGCGAAGCTCAGTTCCCTGGTGAAGGACGTCGTCTTCCGCGTCGGCAAGGCCGGGGAGATGGATGGGGTGTTTGAACTGACGGTGCCCAAGGAGTTTATGAATCTGGGTCCGTATGCAGGGCTGCCGGGGATTTGTCAGGCGCTGTTTGCGAACCCGCCGGGGCTGGCGAGGGAGCCGCTGCAGAGGAGGCCGGGGTGGGTGTTTGGCGGGCCGTCGATCAAGGCGTATTATACGACGTGGAATTATGAGGATATGACGCTGGGGTTTGCCAAGGCCAAGGATCACTAGAACTGTTCTTCGGCAAAGGGCGATCTGGGATGCTTGGGGCGGAAACCGCATGGTGGTCAGCATCCGCATGGGAGGAGGCCCAGGTGGGTGACGCCGGAGTATGGGTATGGTGGGGGGGATGGGTTCTGGGGGTTGCTGGCGGATGGGCTGTTTGGGAAGGGGGAGGCGAAGGGGGAGTGATGGGATGAGCTTTACCTTTTCCTTTTTTGCTGTCTTGGTTCTTCTTCTCTTCACTTCTTTGGTAATGGACCAGGTCTGCCTTACACCGATGGATGGGGAGGGTTTGATAGCAATGAAACTTGAGCTTTCCTGATCTGAATTTCGTCATTGCTCATGATTGTGGTGGTGAAGATGGTACCTTCAATTTGGACAAGCACTGTTCCCCATGCGCCTCCATCCTTTACCAACACCAACAATCAATCCAATCTCGAAAATCGATCTTACCCCATCTCTTCGTTGCCCCTGCTGTGCAACGCAAACAGGCAAGCCACCACCGTAACCTGCATGATCTGAGGGATTTGCTGGGGTATTGCGACTGTCGTTCCAAAAGACGCCCTCCAAAAACACCGTGACAGCCTTGGCTCCTCCGTTCAGTTTCTTCAACAAGACTCACTCTTGCCATTTTGTTAATTTGCGGCGGTGCTGGTTCGTGAAGCCGCGAGGGTGCAATGACGTCAATGACCCCAAATCTAGCCCCAACGATGGACATCAATTTCTCCGTTTGGAGGAGAAAAGCCAGATGTGCCCCGCCCGCCCATCTCCAATTTCTTTCGTGCTCCAACTCACCATCATCAAACTTCTCATACAATCCACTTCCAGCGCCAATTCCAGCACAGCAACACCAACAAAACCACACCAAATCATCACCATAAGTACAATGCAGCCCCCCTCACCCTCCCTCTCGCAGGCGACCTTTGCCGCCGCCATCGTCGCCACGGCCGTCGGCAGCTACGTCGCTCTCTCGCCACCCAACCCATCTGCAGAGCCGACCGCCGCTCCAAAGGAAACCAAAGAGAAGCTTCCCGACAGCGACCAGCGCCCCACCAAAACATCCCCCAAAGATGGCCACCCCGACACCATCCGCTCTCTCGCCCTCACCCACCCCATTGTTGCCAAAGCCTGCCTCGCCCCCCTCGGCATCCTCTCTCTCCACACCGCCGCCCTGGCATTATACTTCCCCTTCCGGATCCCCGGCCGCCTCCTCGGTTACGCCGCTGTCTCTCCAGTCGGCATCAACCCGGACATGATCTCCTGGTCTGCCGCCACGGCCCTGCCCATGGCCGTCATCCTCTGTGCCGGCCTCCCCCTGCGCCTCGGCCCGTACTCGGCCCTCGGTCGCAATTTTACATTTGCGTTAGCAAAACCGGACCGGCTGACGACGACGGGCATCTACAAATACGTGCAGCACCCAAGCTACGTCGGGTTGGTGTTGACGCTGATGGGGAACGCGGCGTTGCTGTGGCGGCAGGACGGGGTGTTGTCTTGCTGGGTGTCGCCATCGTGGATGGAGACGCTTGTGAGGTGGAAGATCATTCAGGCGTTCCTGGACACAGGGTTTGTTATGGGGTTGTGGATGCTTTGGAAGAGGACGTTGGAGGAGGAGGAGATGTTGAAGAAGGCGTTTGGGCAGGAGTGGGAGGAGTGGCATGCCAAGACGGCGAGGTTTATCCCGGGGATCTTTTGAGGGGTTCATGGCGTGACGTCTCTGACGAAGGGGCTCAGGTGTCTGGTAGTAGACGAGTTGAGTGGCTCAAGTTTTCATTTTGTTTGTAGACATACTCCAGCGGAAGCATCACTATCAATCGTTGGACCATGAAAGCACTTGACTCCTCGCTCATGCTTTGCATGCAAGCATACATTGCCATCTCGCCGATGAAACCCAAGGTGAAAGGACGACGTTGCAGCGACTCATGTACGTCACCCTGATAAGGAAGCCTGCGACGATCAACCCACACGACAACTCACTTCCACTGTTCTGACACAAATCCTTCAGCAGGAAGTGATTGTGTTGCTGGGAAAAGAGGGGGATGGAGGCAAAAAGGAGCCAACGAAAACAAACAGCATCAGGGGTTCGCTGGTCGTGACTCGTCATCAACCCAACAACTAATCTGGTGATTGGTGACTCCCATATATCTTTTGCATCTCCCCGGGTACCGCAGGTGACAGGTTATAGTTGCTCCTGCCCCCGATTGGTGACCTGTCCATGGGAGAGCGGACGGGATCTCGAGGTTTCCACCATCTATGGCCGTATTTTGGCAGAGTATGGACACCTATATAGGTAGTTCTGATAGGCCCCAACCATTTTCACACAGAAAGCCGCTTCTAAATCAATAGGGGGTAATGATTGTGCACTTGGTAGTGATGGTGCCGTTGGTGTTGGACTTGGAGCAAGCTGTTTACTTTCTCAGGGGTTGACACCAGCCGTGACATAGTGGGGCAAAATTCAATTTTCGAGCATTCATCGAACGGCTACTCTGAGGCCTGCTAATCAGAGAAAGTTTAGTACCTGCGAAAGCCAATTTCCTCTCGACTCCCTAGCCACTGCCCCTCCACAATCTTTCTCTTCCATCACGGAACGTTAATTTCCGCCAACAATCACTTCAGATTGCAAGGCCTTCCAACGTTGCGATCTTCCAGTCGCTCTCTCCCACCACACCAGCGAACGCCAACTCGTGCCTTCTTCGCAGCACGAGGTCATCCGCTTCCGCCAGCGCAACTCTCGACGACTGAGATTCTTCTGCATCCACGAAGTCAGAACTTCCACATCAAAGACCTCAGTTCCTACCTTCTTCCCCATTTCAAGTCTTTACTTGCGATCCTACAGAGCTTCGCCCACTATGTCTCAGGGTACCGATGTCGACTCCTACGACGTCCTTGGACTCCGACGAACAGCGGCAGCCATCCAAATCAAGGCCAGGTTTCGCCAGCTTGCGCTGCTGAAGCATCCTGACAAAAACCCAGACAGCCCCAACGCGACTTTGGAGTTTCAGCTCGTAAGTATCTTTGCTTCCTCTTGTAGTTCCTATCCTGCCATCGTCGCTTGAAGAACATCACCTCGCCGGCTTCTTCTGGGCCGTGACCAACGCTCTCCAGGCTGCCGCTGACATTCCCTGCTCCAGCTCCAAACCGCATATTCCACCCTCATTGACCCCGACCGTCGTCGCGACTACGACGAGAATCACTACCTAGCTGCTCGTCTGGCCGCTAGCCAGGAGTGCTACTCTGGATGGAACGCCTGGTCCTGGGCCATGGAAAGCGGCCTTGAGCGCCAACCGCGCCCGTGCTGCGGCCTCGCAGGAAGCAGCCCCCGTGCATCATACCGCTCCCGACCACCCCGGCCGCTCGGGGTCCGATATCCTCACCCCCGCCTCGACCCCAAAGGTCCCCGAGAACCCCGTCACGTCGCCCCGCCCTAGCACCTTGAGCCCCGCGACGTATCAAGCTGAGCGCACCGTCCTCGAGCGCCAGATTGTCGACCTTCAAACTCAAAGTGTCCGCCTCACCACTGAAGCCCAAGGCGCTCGCGCCGACCTAGCGGTCCTCAATGACGTGCTGGATCAGATGGGTGAGGCAACCAGCACCGCAGGAATATCTTCGCGTCGACCAACCCTTGGAGTTGTATTTTCGGCGCGCAAAAAGCCGACGAGGAGGCACGTTTGCAGGAGCGCGTGATTGCGCGGAACTTGGAGCGCCGGACGAAGGAAAGCGAGCGCAACCAGATCAGAGCGAGTCTGAGAGAGTCGACTGTGAGGCTGAGGGGTGTCGTGGAAGGGATTTCGCAACTGAGGGAGGAATGGGAGGCGACGTGGACAACGGAGCAGGAGGGAAAGGATGCGGTCAAGGCGTGGGAGGCAAGGGCGGCGGAGAGAGAGAAGAAGGGAGAGGATCTGGCGATGGCGGCAGAAAGGAAGAAAGGTGCAGAATCGACTAAAAAGGGGTTCGAGAAGACCCGCGCCGACATCCGCGCCGGCAAGCAGAAGACGGCAGACCCGACGACCAGCAACCCCAACACGTCGACCGCCAACAAGGCCTGGCCACCCTGCACCACGAAACCGCCCTCTCATCCTCTTCCCCCCACCCCCGACGGGTTGAAGGCCAAGCTCGCGCACCACTCGCTTATAAACCAAGAGGAAATCGCCGAGATGGACCTGTGCTTCGCGATAATGCAGCAGAAGAAGACGAGCGTGCGTCAACGCGCGCGGCCCAAGAGGCGGCTGCCATCTACACCGACGAGTCGTTGCGCCCGTCGCCCGCTGCGACCGGGCCCCCACCGGCATACCGCCCTCCATCGCCAATTCTTCAACGCGTCTCGGTCCCGTCCCTCCCGAGACCGGACGGCACCATCTGCCACCACAAGGGCCTCTGGGGGCCTGGGCAAGGCCACCGCACGTGCGTCCAGTGCCACGGCCCGGGAGGTATCATCAGGTCTTTTGGTGCAAGGCGTGCGGTCACGAGGTGTGCGCCACATGCTTGGGGATCTCCGCTGAATGGACGGAGCGCAGCTCACCAAGGTTTATCAAAAGCACACCAAGGAGCAGGCCACCTAGCTTGCCGAGCTGTTCCAACCAGCTACGACGTGCCAGTTCTCGGGAAGAAGCCCTCGTGGTCAAGTTTGGCAGCGCCTTGATACAAGCGTGAGAATCGTCGCGCTGGTTGAGTGGTTAGGATTGCATTTGCCAGTTCCTGTCACTTGGCCTTGCCTCGTCGTCTTGTATCAGTGATGCATAGAGCTGGGCAAAGGACTCTCCACGTCTGAGTGAGGACTTTCTAGCTTTAATTGCGTTTGCCCCCTAAGTGAGAGATTCGAGATGTATTACACGATCAACCGAACGTAGAAGGACTCAGTCAGGGGCGAGGGGGCTACTACGCTTGTTGCGGTAGTATATCTTCTTCTTATTTTGTGAAGACATGTGTCCATCGCATGGCTATCTTCAACCCCTGCCGGCAAAATACAGAAGTAGTTCAAGCTTCATTTGGCTATAATTTTTGAATATACAAAAGTTGTCGTCTCACGCCAATTTCGATACGTTTCTACGTAAACCTGCCCAGGCACCCTTGCTATAACCCCATCTACTCTCACAGCTTCGGCACCAGCCCCACTCTCGTCCCACCCATAAACTTGTCATTCTCATCCAGCGGACACAGCTGAAAGAACCGCTCCCTCGAGCACGTCATCAGCGCGGCGCGCTTGTGCGGCAGATCGACAAACTTGTCCAGCCCAAAGCCGTGAATCAGATCGTACATGAGCACCGAGCTGTTCGTAAACTTGGGCTCGCCCACGACCGCCATGGTCCGCGGCTCGTCCAGGAACAGGTAGTGCATCAGACTCGACCACCACGCGCTGACGCGGTGCGGGCCGCGATACCGCACGTCGCCGACGAGACTGTGGCGGCCGCGGTCAAAGTCGCCGGCGGGGTAGTAGGCGCCGATTCTGTCCTCCTGATTTTGCTATGTGTTAACACCGCAAAGAGAGAGTTTTGGGGACAAAGGAGAATTACCTTGGCCCAGTAAGCCTCGAAATACGCAAACTCCACCCCCTCAAACCTCGCCAGCAGCGCAATCTGGTGCGGATCCGCCTGCACCTCCTCTAGATACCCGCGGTGATCTTCGAGCGACCCGCTCTGGTCCCAGCCCTGCGATACGCGTGGGTCGTTCTGCCAGGTGTGGAACAAATCGACGTGCTTCTTGTTCTTCACGTCGAGTGCAACCATGGAGAAGGTCTCGCGCAGATGGGGGATCCAGCGGCTGTAGACGACGGAGCCGGGCGCGGGCTTGGCGCGCCGCAGGGGGTGGAAGGTCGACGAGGCGGTGGTGGTGTAGGAGAGGGGCGAAGGGGAATAGGAGGCCAGTGGTGGGAGAGAGATGGGGGAGTGCGATTCGGGAGTCCAGATCGCGCGTGGGCCAAAGGGAGAGGCGGCCGATTGCCAGAAGGCGGAGCGGAGGACGAGGAGCTCGGGAGTCAATGGCTCGCCGTTGGGCGTGGGTAACGACGGAGATGATGGGGGATGGGGAGTGGCGAGCCCGAGGTTGACGAGGTGCTGAGAGAGGGCGGCAGAGTCGGGGCTAATGGAGAGAGTGAGACGGAAGGCCTCTTCGGAGGGTTGGATGGTGAAGATGGCGTAGATGAGTAGCCAGAGGTGGGCGGTTGTTGGTGGTGTTGCTTGGGCAGAGGCGGTGGTGGCGATGGTCACGGCGGGCGAGCGACGTGCACGACCCCATACCGTATTGTTGGAGCCATTTGGACGGTCGCTGGACTTGAGATGCTGTGGTTCGGCGAAGACAAGCGAAGCATTGTGAAGGGGTTCTGGTAGTGGCTGAGCTGTGGTGCCGTCGACGGGGACGAGTTGATAGACATCGCTGGTTTCGGTCTTGACGGCTAACACGCGATAGGCGGTCTCGTAGGGGTGGGGAAGCTTGATCAATATGTCCCCGGATGCCGCGTAATCGGCGAGGCGCCGTGGTGGTTGTGATGTTGCCATTGTGTTCCGCGTGTGAGTTCAGGTTGATAGGGATTCGCGGAGGAAGTCGGGGACGGCGAAAGACAAAGCACCTTGCAGCTCACATATGCGTCTCAAGATCGACAGGAGAGAGGAAAGAATTGACGACCAGGTTCTGCATCCATCTCCTCTACGCCACCCGCCAAGAGGGTGTCCTCGCGTCTGGCTGCCCTCGCATCGTGCATCTCGACTCCATCCCGCCATCCCCCATCCCCGCTCGGAACCAGGTTTGACGTCTCAACGTGAACACCTTCGGGTAGCCGAGGGGGCCCTCTTTCATCATTCATGGCTGCCGGTGAACCAATGGAAAGATGGCCAAGGCGGTCTCGGCAATGAGTTGCATCATTCTCGGATCTGATAACGATTTCGGAGGTTGCGGGGCGGATCAGATAATTTTCGGCCGTTGCTTGGCACCCCGAGGTCGGAGATGACGCCCACATCCCCGGAATTCCGCGGGGCTGGTCGAAATTGAGTTCTGGTCTCACCCTTGCGATCCAGGCACAAATTCCGAATGGGGACGAGAATCTCCAGATACCCACAGCACAAGCTTCCCCTGAGAAGCTTCTCTATGAGCAAAGCGAGCGGAGAAGATCGAGACGAGAGAAATCCTCGCGCCTGCTAAACAGTCAGCACCATCAAGACTCACAATTTCCAAGACGTCCAAGCCCTCGACGTGGGGAGACTTCACTTGGCATGACCAAGCGATCTTATCAGATCCTTTCCTGTTGGTTGATTCGCTGTGCGGCATTTTCCCCTCTCCCCTCGACGACCCCTGATGGAGTCCACGCTCGAACCATGGCTGCAGAACGCCTTTATCAGATGGTGGCGACAGTCCTTGTTCCCTGTTCTCGTGCCATCCCTGCAGCCCAGAGAGCCCCTCCCTCACTTCCATTGCAACCATCATTTGGTGGACCTGAGAAAGTGACAAAAATCTCTTCACGGCTGCTGCCCATGATTGGATCTCTCCTCTTGGCCGTCTTGGTGTAGTTTGGAACTCCTACCTCCAAGTATCGTGCCGTGGCTCGGCTCTTGCCAGTTGGAGATGGACATGACAAATGGCTCGATGTTTCGGAAAGAGAGGTTTGAACTTTCGTCTTGAAAATTTGGAAGAGGGGAAATCTCAGGGGCTGGACTTCGGAGGAGAGTGGAGGTCTCAGTTGAGCCCATCAGTGCAAGTCGATGTCACCTCTCCCACGCATCCTCGACCCCCCCCCTCCCCGGTGGCTATGGGTTGCGTGATCGGCTCCAACTCTCTGGTTCCATCATCGTGCCCAGGATGTACCGAGTGAACCCGCAGTCATGGATGATCTATTCGCACCCCCTCCTCGATATGAGCCCCCTCTCCCCGTCTTGACGCCGACGCGGGACAGAGACAATTCCTCTCGTTTTTTTTTGGTGATCCCCTCGTGTGCTTCAAATGTGAGGACAAGATGTCGTCTCAGGCGCCATTACAAAACATTGACGACACTGTCGTTCTCCCGCAACGCCAGCGGTTGTCGGTCCTCCACGGCCCAACCGATCCTCCCCTTGTCGACTTGACTCTCGGCGAGCTACTTGACCTCCAATGTCTTCATCACGGCACCCAAGAAGCCGTCGTGATCCCCTGGACAGGCGCGCGATGGACATACAATGAGCTCAACCACCACAGCCGCCTGCTGGCCCAGGCCATGCTCGACATGGGCATCGGCGTCGGAGACCGCGTTGGCATCATGGCCGGAAACTGCGAGCAGTACGCCTCGGTCTTTTTTGCCGCCACTCGTATCGGCGCTATTCTCGTAATTCTCAACAACACCTACACACCCACAGAGGCGCAATATGGCCTCGACTTTACCGGTAGGAACCCCAACCTATGCGAAGACCAGACTCCTAACTCTCCCAGACTGTAAGATCTTCTTCACCACCAAGGCGATCGGCCGTTTGGATAACGGCCCCCTCCTTGCCCGTCTCGCACTCAAGACCAAGCGCAAGCTCGCCATCGTCATCCTCCGCGGCAACTCGGACGGCCACACCACCTACGAGCAAGTCCTCGCTCGCGGCGCCAAAGCCAACCCCGACTGCCTCCACCACGTCTCGGCCAAAGTTCTCCCGCACCTCGTGTGCAACCTCCAGTTCACCAGCGGCACCACCGGTCTCCCCAAAGCCGCCATGCTCACCCACCACAACATCATCAACAACGCGCGCTTCATCGGCGACCGCCTCCGCCTCTCCCCGGCCGACACCCTCTGCTGCCCGCCGCCCCTCTTCCACTGCTTCGGCCTCGTCCTCGGCCTCATGGCCGTCCTCACGCACGGCGCCAAGATCGTCTACCCCTCCGAGACATTTGACGCCCCGGCCACCATCCGCGCCCTCCTCTCCGAGTCGTGCACGGCGCTACACGGCGTCCCCGCCATGTTCGACAGCTTGCTCGCACTCCCCGAGGCCAGCGCGCTGCGCGCCGCCGACCTCCGCCTGCGCACGGGCATCATCGCCGGCGCGCCGGTCCCGCGCCGCCTGATGGAGCTGATGGTGTCGCGCCTCGGGATGAAGGAGTTCACGTCGAGCTACGGGCTGACGGAGGCGTCGCCGACGTGCTTCAACGCGTTTACCGACGACCCGCTGGCAACGAGGCTGAGGACGGTCGGCACGCTGATGCCGCACGCGAGGGCCAAGATTGTGGACCGCGACGGGAGGACGGTGGCGTGGGGCGAGAGGGGGGAGTTGTGCATCGGCGGGTATCAGCTGCAGGCGGGGTACTGGAACAATTCGGAGAGGACGGCCGAGGTGATGGCGCGGGATGAGGACGGGGTGGTGTGGCTGAGCACGGGGGATGAGGCCATGTTTGAGGAGGGGGGTTACTGTGTGATTACGGGGAGGTTCAAGGACATAATCATTCGTGGTGAGTTTCTCCCTCCTGGGTGATGTTGGGGCGACGCTGACATGTTGCAGGCGGTGAGAACATTTACCCTCTCGAGATCGAGGAGCGGTTGGTGCAGCATCCGGCTGTGGCGATGGCGGTGGTGGTTGGGCTCAAGGACGAACATTACGGCGAGGTGGTGGGTGCATTTTTGGCCGTCGAGGACGGGCATCAGCCCCCGGGAAAGGGGGAAGTGGTCGACTGGGTGCGCAGGCAGCTGGGCAAGCACAAAGCGCCGACACATGTGTTTTGGCTGGGACACGACGGGATACCGGCTGCGGTTCCCCTGACGGGCAGCGGCAAGGTGCGCAAGTTTGAGATGGCCCAGGTGGGGAACAAGCTGCTCGAGGAGGGAAGGAAGACGTCCAAGTTGTAGGCTTGGGTAGTTCTGTTTTGGATGGGGGATTATTTGGAAACACGTGGGAGTCTAGAGGACAGGCTAGTACATTTGGGTAGTGAAGCTGGCGTTCAAAAAATACACAGAAATTTACACACACTGTCAAAACCCAGGAAACTCAAACCTCTCCTCCGGCACGGTGTACCCCCCGGCGGCACGCCCGCATTCGACAGCCCCCCCAAGAACTTGGTATACAGCACATTGAGCTCCGGATCCGCCTTCAACGCCTCCCCCTGCGCCAACACATCCTCCAAATCCTGCCCAACGTCCACATACCGCCCCCTCAACACATCCCTGCCTACCCCCGTCGCCAGCGCCACGCACACCATCCCGTTCAAATACGGCGAGTCATTGTAAATCTCCAGTGCGCGTGCAAACCTCTCCCTCGTCGCCTCGCCCGGAATGCTCTGCACCGACTCGGCGGAGTATTCTATCCATGTCAGCAAACGCCCCAACCCTCAACACGAGAAGAGGGTGACAGTACTCTTCACCGTCATGGCGCTCTTGATCCCCCCCGGATGCAGCGCATACAAGTGCACGCCCTCGCCCTCGGCGTCCATCTCGCTCTGCACGCACGCCGTCAGGTGGATCAGCGCCGCCTTGGACGCACAGTACGACGCGCTATAGGGCACCGCGACGGTACCGGCGCGCGAGGCGATGTTGAGGACGCAGCCTGCCGAGGCGGCGCGGAGGTGCGGGAGGCAGAGGCGCATGAGGTAGTAGGGCCCGTGGAGGTTGACGGCGAGGTCGAAGATGAAGGATTCCGGGGGTTGGGCGTCGAACTGGGGGGGTTAGTTTTTGTGGGGGAGGTGGGGGTGGGGAGGCGTACCGGGCCGAGGCCGTTGGCGCCGGCGTTGTTGATGAGTACGTCGATGGTGTTGTAGGTGGTGATTGTCTGGAGTGGTTAGGATTCACTCGGTGGGGATGGGATGGGCAGGGGAGAGGTTGACGGACTTGGTTCACTAGATCCTGGCAGCCCTCGAGAGAGGCAACGTTGCACTTGATGAACTCGACGGAAGAGGCGCCTAGCTCGAGACAACGAGCGCTGAGGGCTGGTGACGGGGGGGTGTTGTTGTAGGTCAGTATGAGCTTGGCGCCCGCGACAGCGAAGGACTCGGCCAGGCCTTGGCCGATGACTCCGACAGCGCCTGAGTCGACGTCAGTGTGTGGTGTACAGGGGAGGAAGGGGTGTGGTACCAGTGATGATGGTCACCTTGTCCTTGAGGGAGCCCCTGAACTTGGACGGCGCGATGAAGGGGTAGACGTCAGTGCGGAAGCGGGGGATGAACTGTGCTGGGGGCGATGGTTCCGCCATTGTGCTTTGGTTGGAGCTCGGGTGGTATTGTCGCTGAGCTAGTGTCACTGTTGTAAGCCGGAAGGAAATGCGAAACTGAAGTTGCTAATGTTGGCAAGAGGAAGACGCATAGGGGCAAATGGGGGGGGGGGCGGTGCACATAACAGAGGCGGGGTATTGCCAACAGGTCCCGGGAATGTACCCGGGGTAAGCATATGCGGTGCTGTCAGGTCTCGGCATTTAGTTGTATCACCGGATCTCTCCCCGAGCAGGCAATGCTTCATTCGAACGGCTGTTTTTACCCCTTTTTGTTCCATGGTAACGGCGTTCCTATTTTCTCAGATACACGGACATCCAATCTTTCCCTCGACTCCTAACTCCCTCATTACACCCACTCATACCACGGGGTGCCCTGACGATAGGCAAACCCATCCTTCTCAAACTGCGGCCCTTCGGCATCAACGATGTATCCCAGCTCACATCGATCAAAGCTGACCCGCTTCTGCTGCGTGAGGTAGAAGTCGTCAAATCTCACAGCCAAGGCGTCCTTGAGATTCAACACATTCCCAGCCGGGTGCAACGCGTGCCAGGGCCTGGTGCATGTCGTCCCCTTGCAGGACTTGAGCACAAACAACAACGAGTCCAACCTGGCAACAACCTTGTCAAACGATACTCCAAGAATCGTGGCAGGTACGTGTGCCTTTTCATCCGGGTGGAGAAGATTCCGCAGCTGGTATGGATCCGTCTGTCTTGTCAGCTCTTTTCAGGAACCCAAGTCAAAAGGGGGAACTCACCGTCAAGTCGTACAACTCCCGCTCGTTGCTGCACCAAACCGAATAGTAAAAGCTATACCCCTCCCCAACGACCCTCGCCCCCTTGTACGTGTTGTTCAGCGCGACCCTCTCCTCCTCACCCCCCCATGTCTTGCCCTCATTCAGCGCCAACCCCCAAAACTCCACCGCGACATGCTCATGCCTCCTCCCCCTCGCCGCATCCACATCCTCCCCCGTCAACGGAATCGCCTCTCCATCAAACTCCAGCCCATCCCCCTCCCCCCTCGCAATCCCCAACAACGTCGGCGCCAAATCCACATGCGTCGTCACCACCCCCTCCACCTCCCTCCCCTTTGGCACCCCCGGCCCCCTCACCACCAGCGGGACATGCACGTCTTCTTCGAACCCGCACTCCTTCCCCGGCTGCAACCGATGTTGCCCGATATGGAACCCGTTATCCGTCGTGTAAAAGACGTACGTCTCCTCCAGCAGCCCCAGTGCGTCCAGCCGCCGCACCACGGCGTCCACGAGCTCGTCGACGCCCTGCAGCGCGCGCAGCCGCTGTCGGTAAAAGTGGTCGTTAAATTCGACATTGTCCTCGCCCTGGTGCCGCAGGCGGCGGATCCACGAAGTCCCGGACGGGCCGGACGCCGGGTTGAAGTTGGGGGTGCGGGGGACGCGGGCGTCGGGGAAGAGGTGCGCGTGTCGCGCGAGGGGGATGGGCGGGGTGAATTGCACGGTGGAGATGTTGGCGTCGGGGGAGGTGAGAGAGGAGGCGTCGACGTTGGAGTGCGGCGCGACGGGGGCGATGCCGAGGAAGAAGGGGGAGGGGGAGGCGGCGACCGAAGTGAGGAGGGAGAGAGCTTTTGCGGTGATGAGGTCGAGGGTGTGCTGGCCGGGGTGGGAGACGGGGGGGTCGTGGTTGCGCTGGTAGGTGGCGTTGAGGTAGTCGTAGGTATACGGGTCGAGGAGGAAGTCCGAGGTGTTCCAGCCGCCGGGGAAGGGGGAGTCGTAGTTGGTGGTGGTGTGGGCGTTGAAGAGTTTGCCGGTGTAGAGGGTGTTGTAGCCGGCGTTTTGGAGCCAGACGGGGAGGTAGGCGGAGTTGAAGCCCTGGGAGACAAATTTGGGGTAGCCACCTGGGATGGTGTCAGTGGGGTTGGTGAAAGAGTTGGGGTGGGGGGCGGCTTACCGTATGGTGGGCTCACGTCGGTTACGTTGGTGTTGTGGGCTTGTTTTCCCGTCCAGAGGGATACTCGCGAGGGACAGCAGATGGCTGTGGTGCAGTAGTGCTGCTTGTAAAAGGTGCCCTGGTCGATGAGATGCTTTTTGGTCAGGGGCATGTAGTCCAGCGAGTTCATGTGGAGATCCTGGTCATCGGTGAGGATGAAGACGATGTTTGGTTGTTTCTTTTTGGGATTCGGCCGAGGATTCCCAAGTGGTTTCTGGTTGTTGTTGTTTTCATAGGCCACGGCCAAGGCCAGATGAAGACCGAGGAGCACACTGGTGGCGCGCATCTTGTCTCGGACGTTGGGGTATTGTCGTGGTGTTTTGTGTGAGTGAAGCTGAAATGTCACTCGGCCAAGATGTCAATAACAAAGGAACGGGACATGAGATAGGATTCGGGTATTATGGCCCAAACCGTCGCTTTCGTCTTTGTCATTGCGCGATCGTTCCCCGCAATTGTACCAATTTGGCCAGTCCATTTCGATTATCACCAAGTCGAATTGTTGAGTCTAGACTAGTCTTATCTCCGAAGATTGCGGAGGCTGCTTCAGGGGCTCGAGGGGGGGTTACGGGGGGTTCGGGGGTGTCATTCGCTGACGGCAGGTGGTGCGGCAATGGCGACATTGGCCAGGGTATGTCGCGATTGCAGAAACAAATGGCCCCCACTGTGAATATCACTGGCAACATCAATTTGGTAATTTTCGTGTCTTGTTTGGATCGGTCCCAATCGCCGAGACGGAACGAGTATTCTTTGTTTCCTGCACCTTTCCCTTTTTTCTTCTCCGTTTTTGGTCGGCGTGCAACATCATCCTTGAGCTCTATTTTTTTTAGACGTAAAATTCCGCAAGATGGCGGAGACGATGAATGGCGTCGCACAATCCAGGGAACATCAGGGTCCAACAGAACAGACGCCGCTCCTACCCCAAGGTGGTGTGAGTGATGGCGAAATACCAGAATCCACACTCACCGCCTCACTCGTCGTCCATCCGGAGAGAGGTATCAAAGACGTTGCTGACGAGGAGGACGCCTTGGAAAATGGCGATCGGATTGAAGACGAGGAACACAGAGGGGGACATGGGATGTTGGTCAAGGTTCTCTCCGTCTTGATGATCGGTTCGTCCCTGGTAAATCATCCCTCTCTGACTATCACTAACTAACAGTGAGCCTCAGGGATATTCGTTGCTCAAATTGACGGTTCCATTCTCCTCGCCACATACCCCGTCATTGCTTCCGAGTTCAACGACTTGAAGAATGCGACATGGTTGGTCACCAGCTTTGCGCTTGCTGGGGCAGCCACCCAGACTCTGGTAAGTCGTCTGTCTGGTGTTCTCTTCCAAAGCGGACACTGACTGATCTGTGGACAGTACGCCAAGCTCAGCGACATATATGGGCGTAAACCTCTGGTCCTCATCGCGTACAGTATTTTGGTTCTCGGTTGGTAAGTCTCACTCTCCAGGGACTCATGAGTGAAATATACTCGAAGCTAACACTCGTCAGCATAATTGTGTAAGAGATAACCCTCATCATTCAGGTCGGCATTGCATTCTGACATTTCTCAGCGGCGTCGGCCAGACCATGTGGCAGGTGGTTCTCGGACGAATCTTGACCGGCACTGGAACATCGGGGATGACGGTGCTCGTCTCGATTCTCATCACAGACTTACTTCCCCTGCGGGAGGTGGCCCAATGGCGTGCCTTTGTGAACGTTGTAGCAACTACCGGTCGAAGTATCGGCGGTCCTCTGGGAGGCTGGCTAGCAGATGTGGTGGGATGGCGTTGGTGAGTATTGGGCCCAGCCCCGTCTCATCCACAACCTTGCAGCTAACAAGTTTCAAGGTCTTTTCTCGGGCAAGTTCCAGTCCTCGCCTTCGCCATCGTCTTTGGCGCTATTTATCTGCCGGCAATCGTGCCTTCGTCTTCCGAAACATCATCGCCCAGGCCGTCGTCTCCCAACTTGCCAGTGTCTGCCATCGAATCCCCCCTGTCCAATGATACCATCGTCAAGAAAAGTTCAAAGTTTCATCGCATCGACTTCAAGGGCTCCTTCATCTTCGCAGCCATGGTTCTGTCGCTACTAGTGCCCATCGAGCTGGGTGGCGTCACACTACCATGGTCCCATCCAGCGATCTCGGCTCTTTTCGCTTTAACTGGAGTTCTCCTCTATCTCTTCATCATTGTCGAACGACGAGCCGAGGAGCCAATCCTCCCACTCGAGATATTCGCAAGCCGAGACGCGGTGCTTTCGTTTTCGATCATGGGGTTGCAACTCGCTGCGCAACTTTCGGTACCTCGCTCCCTTCTTCGTTCCCCGACTCAAAGGCTGACCAGCAACCCAGCTCATGTTCTCCGTCCCCATCTACTTCAAAGTGACCGCGCGTATGTCCAACACCGAAGCCGGGATGCATCTCGTGCCCGCCGTGGTCGGCAACGCTGTCGGCGGTCTGCTCTCAGGAGCGATCATCAAACGGTACGCCCCCTACCCCCCTCCCACTACCGACACTAACCCCCCACACCCGTCCAGGACCGGCCGCTACAAACGCCTCGCCACCCTCTCCGTCGCCATCTCCTCGCTCGGGTACCTCTCCCTCCTCCTCCGCTGGCACGGCCACACCAACTGGCTCGAATCGCTCTACATCATCCCCGGCGGCTTCGGCAGCGGCATGGCCCAAAGCGCGCTGTTCATCTCGCTGCAAGCCGTCATCGCCGACCCGGCGCACATGTCGCCCGCCGTGTCCTTCATGTACCTCTCCGGCACCGTCAGGTGTGTACACCCACCCCCACATCCCTGCTTTTTGGGCCGTGCCCTCGACCCCTGTTGTTTACAACCCACTATTCCCCCTTTCCACCACCCAAGTCACACTGACGCCGCCCGCCCCCCAAAAATAGCATAACCATCGGTCTTGCGTTATCCAACGCCGCTATGCAGAGCACCCTTCACAGGACGCTGCTTGCGCGGCTCATCGCCCTCGGGCTGGACCCTGCAGCGGTTCAAAAGGTACGTCATCATCCGCCTCCCCTTCCCTCTGGGATGGAACAAGTTGTCCGGTGCCACATGCTGCTGCAAAGGTTATCGTACGCATCTACATGGAACTAACGCACATCCCCCCCCCCCGGGGGCAATAGATTCTCACCGAAGCGCTTGCCGACGTGGACTACGTCGACCGTGCGGCGGGCGTCGTGCGCCCCGCTATTGTCGAGTCGTATGTGGACGGGGTGTGGTGGAGTCATGGTTCGTTTGCCAGTTTATTCAATATTGATATTTCTGGCCACTGTGCCTCGCAGCGGGCATCATGCTAACAGTTGTGCGTTAGCGGTCTCGTTTGCGTGCTCTAGTGTGGGGTTTGTGCTGTCGCTGTTATTGAAAGAGAAGCGGTTGGGGAGGGCGTCGTAGGGGACAGTTCTTGATGGGTGGAAGGGGGGGAGGAGCTGGGTCTTTTGGGGTATCTTGTGGTCATATCTCTGTATATTACGACAAACCATCTTGCATATGGCCTGGGATGGGGAGAACGCCAAACTCCAACGCGGAAGTGTCCTGTCCACGACCCCTAGGAAAGATCCAAGAGAAAAGCGAAAGAAATCCAATGAAAAGACGGAATGGGGAATATCCAATACTAAAAATCTCCCCCCCTCCTACGCCGCCGGCTTCACAATGTCAAGGATGACCGGATTGCAGTACTCGTCTACATTGCAAATGACCGAGTGAGCCAGCCCTTCGAAGCCGACGGCTAAGAAATCCGGGACGTCGCCCTTGATGACCTGTGGCAGGCCATGGCACTCGTGGCGGCTGAAGAGGACGCAGCAGGTCCCGGGAAATACCTTGGCCGAGACAATGTGGGCCGACTTGCTGCCGTCGTACCCACGCTTGAAGGTGTCTGTGGAGAGGAAGTGGTCAGCGCCAGGACTGGCAGGACGGAAGAGAACCCAGGCTTACAGCAGTTGCGATCCGTCAGCTTGTGGCGCGCACAGTATCCGCCGCGGCCGCAGATCTCGAGGTTGCCGTCGGCAGGACCAATGACCTTGTTCTTAGCCTGCATCACAAAATTGTGGTCTTTGACCGTCCACGCATCGTCGGTGGGCTTGGGGCCAAGGTAGGTGGGTGGCGGGCCGAGAAAGCTAAAGCGCTGGATATGGTCCTCGATGAGCGTGCTCGGGCTGAAGCTGTTGCCGAAAATAGAGTGCTGGAACTCGCCCGGTAGTAGGAAGCCGCCGGCGCAATCCTTGACGGCGAAGATGATCTTGCTCCGCGTGTTGTCAGGCCGCCGGGCGTCCTTGAGGGTCCATTCGAAGCAGTGGTCCACGGACGCCTTCTTGTGTTCTAGGGCGCACCTCTCGGTGCGTCTCGCGTCGTTGCGCATGAGCTTCCCGACTGTGGCTTTACCGCAGCCCCTAGGAAGGAAGTGATGGTCAGCCACCCTAGGCTCATGCTGTCCGCCCATGGAAGAAATGATTAAACCGAACCCACATTGCAATGACCGGCACAGCGTACCAGCTGCCGCAATGTTTCTCAGCCCAGGCCGGCTTGGGACCCGAGCCGTCGCTCATGGTCACGACGACGTTTTGGGACGTCGAACTGCCCTTGGAGTACGACTCGGACTCGGATGCCGACTTGGCAAACGCCTCGCTGGTTCCCTCGGTCATCGACCACGACGTGCCCGCAGTGGCCGAGATGCCAAAATTCATGGAACTCGAAGCGATGAGCGGGATCTTGAATCCCACGCTGGCCGCGAACCCCATTGATAGCGATGCCCCAGCGGAATGTGTCAGGGTTTGCCCACGAGAGTAACTGCTGGTGGACGACGAAGACGAAGAAGATGACTGGTCATGGCTGCTGGTTTGTGTGTTTCCCAGCGTGCTCGAGAACGAGATGGAGTGCGAGCATCCATCGCCGATATCGCACCAGGCTCCCTTCATCAGATCGATGGGCTGGCCCCAGAACCACTGGTTCGAGCTTGTCAGCAGGACATCTCAGGCAAACGGGTATAGTGGCACTTACACCGGTGCTTTGGAGACAAAAAGAGCTGCAGTTTGACCTCGGCGTGACGTCGTCGAGGCATTGGCCCTGGTCGTTGAGCGGAAATCGGGCACGGCAGTTCGGGTTGGGGTTTTCTGTCGTTTTCCACTGCGGATGTGGTCAAAAACAGTCGTGCAGGGCAGAATGAGGCGGATACTCTCACTGTCGGCGACCCAAACCACATTGGCGGGGGATTCTGATTGTCTATGTCGAGGCAATCTTGACTAGTCGTGGGCGCGGCTATGACGGCCGTCACTGCGGCCCAGAATGAAGAAAGAAGAAAGCGCAAGGACATCATGAGTATTTGGCAGGCTGTGCCAAGAAATCTCCTGAGGGAAGGGAACGCCCAAGACAGTGAAAGTGTGGGTTAAGTACGTGTGGTTGTGTGGAGGAAGGGGACAAGGGAGGAACGAGGGTGGTCAAATATAAAGGGGGTCCTGTGTGCACTTGTGCAGAGAGAGCGCAGGAAGAAGAGAGGCTTGCCTCTCATCGCAACTTCACGATGGAATTTATTTCGGAACTCGGAGCTCTCTTCCAAGCGGCGTGTAACATCTGTCAGTTCTGTAAGCAATGCGAGATGACGCGGAGTCCACGAGCTGTTTCCGCCTGCATTGTATTACGGAAGTAAATGCAGTTGCAACTAGATTTTTCTGCCCGTTTGGCCATGTGACAAACATTGATGCCACCTGTCGACACACAGTAGGCAGCTACATGCATAATAATTCCTCCCCCTTTATCCATCTCATTCCCTTATGTTAGTTCACCCCTCCATATCTCACCTCCGTATACGTATAAAACCGCATCCTCATTGGTGCGAAACTGCTTCTTCCCAAAGGCATGCCTTTCCGAAACAGCCCATTTGGGCCGCTGTCGATGCTCATCGCCGTCCTGTTCATGGTGGTGCGGTTGATCACCTCGGCGCCAACCGGCGATGAGCCCAACACGCCTGCCACCCCAATTTTCGCCATCGCAGCTCGCCCCGACGCTGTTGGTCCGACACCCCTTCTTCCCGCCATTTCCCCTGGGTCTTTAGAAATCCTACCTCGAAACCTCAAGAACCCCGAGAACGAGGCCGGCGGCAGGGTGAAATACCCGTGGAACCGAGCCGAGCCCACATTCAACAACGCAGTCAACGAAACCGATCTGTCCCTGACCCGCGAGTGCCTCGCCCTCTGGTGCGAGCAAGATATCATCCTGCAGCGCGAGGCAGGACTGGCTTCGTGCCTCACCGACGGCAGGCGGCCCGAAGGCGGCGCCAGGGCATACATTTGCAACTTCCGGCAGGCGGCCCGCTGCAGCCGCCACGACATCGACACAGCTGCCCAGGTACTTGAAGATCAGGGTTCCCGGACCGGCCTCTATCACCACGTCCCGACAAAAAAGTTTGGCCTGGCCATCGGGTTCGACCGGTTCTGCGAGGGCTCCCAGTACGGATGTGGGCGCTACTACGACCCGATGTTTAGCAATTGCCAGGACCTGCACAAAAAGATGTGGTCGACACCAATTCAGTATGAGAAGCTAGTGGCCGGGCCCAAGGACATCGGGGTGTACGATTATGAGGGGATCGCCTGGATTGATAAGGGGTCAACGCCGGAGCAGAAGAAGGACACCGCTCGGGTTTTCGGGTTGAGCGCCCTGGGCGAAGACAAAGGCACGGGATAGGCAGAAGCCATGGATACCTAGTTGTGTTTCACGGACAGTGGTTGGGAAAGTAATTATTATGTTGTCCCAAACCCACGGCAAATAAGAGACCCCAAATTTCATTTCATAAAGACATACGATTAGCCGAACTTCAAGATACCTTCATCAGGGTTAGGGTCCTGTGGCTGCCCAAGCGTCCAGTGATCGCGGAGCCGGCTTGCACAGTGATGCAATCATCGATGCAGTTTCGTGACGTAGCCGCTGGGTTAGTTTTTGGGCATCGGAGACCAATGTATGTGTGCCCGCGCATATGATTCTGTCGTTTGCCTCTTGACATGGAAGGTCAGGACGGCTTCCATGGCGCATTGCGAGAAGCGCAGGTACATGTCGATGAATTTCACGTTCTGCACAACTTGCTTTTTGCAGCATAGCTAGTGCTGCCGGCCAAGAGAGGCACATGTCTGTTACGGTAAGTCGACGGCTCAGACAAGGTGGGACTGAATACCTCGGTGTCCGTCATGCACCTCATCGCAATACAAGCATTTTATGTTCACATAAGGCCGCAATAGGGCGCAAGTCTCGACACGGCAGTGAATGGTCGGGCGTAATTTGCTTTCCGGACTTCCGGCGACAGTTTTGAAACCAAACAGTTGACGCAAGTGCTATCATGTGCTTACAAACTCCGAAATCAGGGCTTTGTCGCGCTCGCCCCCGATGGCAAAGCTACAGCACAAATATACAACGCACACAAAACTAAGAGGCATTCAAATTCCAAACAGAAACAGCTGCCCAAGAACCGTCAACTGGGTTGGCAATTGACGTACAAAACTGCCTTTGCATTCTCGCTATCCCGTTCGCCACGACACTCGTTCCGGAAACAGGTAAACATTTCTTCCGGCCATTTCGGCTCTGCCGGGCTCCTGTAAAGGATTTGGGTCAATCAATTTGAATTTGAGGGCTTGTCGGAAGGGAGAGGGGGGGATACTCACCGACACAGGCAGCGCCAGTCGTTCGCTGCACTACAGCCGGAGCGATTGTATGTTTTGTTTATGCACTTTTTGATACATGGAGTGACATAAACTCTGTCGAATGGTTTTTCGCCGGGTCGGTGTACGGTGGGACTGGGACTCCTCGGGGCTGGGGGCTCCTTGGGGTGCTTGTCACCCTGCGAGTCGTCCTGGTATGCCGTCACAATCACGAATGCAGTCTCGAGGTCAACGGCCCTTGCGAGAGAGAGCGCGGCTAACGCGTTGGCGCAGAGGATCGATGCCAAAAGTTGAACCATGGTGGAAGAAGCACCTTGAGTTTATCAGCGTGACACGTCGGATAAATCACTTTAAGGCCATGTACCTGTTGATCGAGGCCCTGAAAACGGAACTGGAGACTTTAATCTATGCCCACTCGGCCTTGAGGACAGCGACAGCCCGTGCAAGGCGAGCGATAGTCTTTCCTTGCTTGTCGAAAGGTCTTGGGCGGAGAAACAAAGCGATACAGATTGCACTGCGAAATGACCCGAGCAAATATGACCAAGTTGCGTCGGTTTTCGAGATTTAAGTTTGAGAAGAACCGCTGTTATATAAGACGAATCTGGGCATACGAAATTTCTTTTTTTGTACCTTGCCCACGTGACACTGCTCACCCCAGCTCAGGCCCGGCTCAGTCTTTGCTCAGGATTTGCCCAGGATTACTTCTTCTGGGCATCCCGATAGAGCACCTCGGCAATCGTCAGAGCTTCTGAACGGGTCTCGGACCTCCATTCCATCAACATTGATCTCGACGCCGTCGGGAGCTTCAGAATGAGTGAGTTACTATCCGTATGGCAAAGTGTCGTAATGAGTTAGAAAGTGGCGCATAGAGGGAGCCTGGATGCTTGGTGACAAAACATACCCCATTGTACTCATCGTGGGGACAAGTCGCTTCTCGGTTGCTTGGTGGCTGATTGTCACCAGAAGGCTCAGCGGAATCGAGTCAGACATGAGAGAGGCAAGACCTACTTTCCGCCTTGGTTGCGAGCCTCATGGGCGGGATTACCGGCTTGATCCGCAGGGGGAATGGGGGATTGCGTGGAGGCCATCCTTCCAAGTATGAGCCAAAAAGACCACTGCCCGAGAAAAAATGTGCGCTGGTGATATCAGGGAGTCAATGGGAGATTGGGAATGACACTGATGGGGCACTGGCGTGCGCAGGAGAAGAACTGGCTGGCAACCAAGAGAGACCTGCTGGGACTTGTTAGAGTTGTTGGTGGCATATATACCCACTGCCCGCTGCCGATGTGAACTGTTGAAAACCTAAGCTGATACCACGGTCATTGTGGTTTTGCTTGCATGCCTGTGGATTGAGGATATTGTGGTTTTGCTTTGCACATTTTGCACTGCGCATGTTTCGGGTCTTGACGCGAGCTCGGAGATGGAGCATGTCCAACCCATGGTTCCGTTCCGCATGCATATGCCGAGCCTCGGCGTCCGACGTCCCTGGTTTGAAGATTGGACAAATGTTTGTTCGGACACCGTCGGATGGGATCGATATCAATAAGCCGTATCGGCAAGGCGGCGCGATGACACGACCCAGACCGCTTTCTAATGGCTAGTGAGGATGTTGGCTGCAGGCCGACCGCTCAAAAATTGCCAAGGGTGCATGCGTGCATGCGACTGCGATGCAGCGAGCCAACCCGCGATCTAAGAGGATCTCCCCATGGAGATCCTACCTCTCTTGGGGTCAGAGCAGCACCCACCACCACCGCGGCTCCTCCCGGTTGCTCGCACCGGCCCTACTGTGTACTGCGGCCATCGTGAACCGCTGCAAATTCTTGTCGCTGTCAACACAGCTGTTGTAAGCTATTCGCCGTCTTCCGAACCTGCAGTTTAATTGTCGCCTGTGCTTTTTCTTGCTCCGTCTTGTCACTGCAGCGCCTTCTATGGCCCGTGCGTGCTGAAAGCAGCGATGGGTTACCAAAGATAAGGTCATCATTGGACGCCTGACACCGCTCACATTGTGGTTTTGCGATGACCTCACCGCTGCAGCAGCGAATTGTGGTTTTGAGAGGCGGGGAAGGACGGCCTTACACAACAGAAGTTTGCAACTCGGCCCCGTGTCGCGACTTTTATCTCGCAATCTGCCAATTTGAGAAAGTGACCAACAGCGAGGACCACCCGACCGCTTCGGAGATGGATGATCGTGCCTTCCTAGTGCCAATGGACATCGACTACAGTCCCGGCGTGCCAATCCTGCCAATTATCGAACCCAGCTCGACGCAACCATCGCCTGCTTGTTCCTCACTCTGCCCCTCCTCTGCGCCGCCAAACCGAGCGGCCACTCGAAAGCGCATCGCGACTCGAGCACCTGGCTCGGCGCGAAAAGCGAAAGCCCCTACAATCGCCGAACACGTATGGGAGTCGGTGAAGGACGAAGTCTATCGGCTCTATGTCCAAGAGAACACACCAATGCTCGAAACGGCCAAAACGATGCTAGAGGTCCACGGCTTCAATGCCACGTACGGGCACCCGCAAGTGAAACTTTTGGTTGCTTTGGCTTACCCACTACCAGAATTAGGCAGTACGAAACCAGGATAAAGAGATGGGGGTTCGAAAAGAAGGTCAAGACCCTTGAAATGGCCTTCATCGCCCAGAAGCAGCAACAGCGAAGTGTGGAGGAGCCAGACAAGAGGAGATTCAAGATGGTGGTTCGCGGCTGTGAAGTCGCCGATGACAAGGTCGCACGCTTCGGAAAGAGGAACCCGGAGATGATTGAGGGCGACCTCGGTTCTAGTGAGTGCCTACCTACCTCAAAGCTAGAGGCTTGAAAGAAAATGAACTGAGCGAATGATAGCCCCTCCCGATGTCACCTACATCACAGCCTCAGAGAGTTCCCAATCGGAAAGCTCAAGCAGCGACAGTTCCTCTCCGCCAGCCATCGGGTCTCCGGGCTCTGTTCCGCCTGCTGCTTCGCCGACATTGTCCATCCTGACAGTTGTTCTGTCTACGGCGCCTAGTTTTCAGGGGCAGAGCCCGCCCCTAGAGAGAAGAATGCTCGCCCCTGCGCATGACTCGCATCTCTCGCCGAACCATGAATATAGGCTGCGTCAAAAGCTCTCAGACAACGGAAGACTCTTAGGCCCCACTGCCTCTGTGACGCTATCCTGTCTTGAGGAACTTGGCGACTTTCTCCACTCCAAGGGGCGATACAATTCCGCCGAGGACACATTCCGAAGACTGGTCAGAATGCGGGAACGTGAGCAGGGAAGTGAAGGCGAACACATGGCCAGAGCTCTCCAGAAACTGGGGGATACGCTGTTCTGCCAAGGTCGAGCTGCAGTGGCGGAAAAGTTGGTGGTGAAAGCATGTGCCATCAGCAGGCGACTTACCGGAGAAGCGAGTGAGCTCACGTTAGGTTGTCTGGGCTCTCTTGCCAGCATCAAACATGCGTTGGGACGCCACGAAGACGCAAGGGCTATCCACCTTGAAGCTGTGGAAACGAGCAGGAGCGTGCTTGGGGAGCAGCATATCGAAACACTTCAACATCTTGTTGGGTTGGCTGATGTCTGCAGGTCTTTGGGTCGATTCGACGAGGCCGAGTCCATCTACCATCAGCTACTCAATTTAGACCAGGGGGCGGGTTTCCCTCTCGTTCAAGCTCGATCTGGTTTGGGCAACATCCACAGCCTTCGGGGTCGATTTGCGGACGCCATCCAATGTCACGAGAAGGCCCTCGAGAAGATCGAGCAGCGAGGACCGTACCACCCAAGCACGCTTGGCCGCCAGGATGATCTCGCTGCCGTCTACTGCCTCTCAGGTCGGCTGGGCGACGCGGAAAGGTTGTGTGAGGAGGTATTTGAGAAGAAAAGGCAACTTCTAGGCGAAGAACATCCAGAAACCATCCTCAATCGGTTGCTCATGGCCAACATTCGACGTCGTCAACGGAGACTTCACGAAGCCGAAGTCATCTGCAAACAGTCCTTCGAGCATCTGGAGAGAATATTCGGGGCTGAGCATCCTCGCACTGTTGCCTCCATGCTGCTGCTGGTGGATATTTGGCAGGGCCAAGGGCAGCGGACGCGAGCTCTCGAGTGTTTTGAGAAATGTGTGGAGCTGAGGAAGATATTGTTACCAGAGCATCCCAACACGTTGATGATGGTCGAGAGACTGGACGAGTGGAAGAGCAGGGCGACTGGGGACGAAAGGTAGCAGGAGGTTGCGCCTCCGTTTTGAATGAGACATTTGTTTGTGTGCCCCGAGGTGATGGTGGAGATGTTTGAGTGGGAGATGGCTATGGATGACACTACTGCCGTTCACCCTGGGAGGTTCGAGTTCTGGGTTACATGTAGCTAGCTGGATAGGTATTCTACTCAAGGTGGACAACGAGCTGGTACCTTACATTCCCGAGGTGTACACATCTAGGTCAATGAGATCGATGCCCTCAAAGTTAGAGCACCTCTTGGTGACCGGGCGGCTATGCGTCTCGCTGATACTCTCATCAAAAGTTGGAATAAACCCAAGTTTGTTGTTTGTATTTGCGAAACGTTGTATCAGGTCTGCGGCGTGAGTCTCTGCTTCAAGCCGGCTAGACCCATTTCGAGCTTCCCCGCTTCGCCTGAAATTGGACAAACGGTTTGTGCTGCTCGCCAAAAAGTTCAACCGAGTAGGCCAGGGGCGATAAAAACACTTGTGACAATCGCAAGATAGACCGTATGATTCGGTTGAAGTTATAGCTGGAATCAGTTAGTTCCACTGTCCTCATGGCTATTACTACTATGCCTAGGGTACGGTATAGAGGTACTCACAAGATTATAAACAGGAATATAATATTGCTTGCGTAAGGAACAAGAACAGTTCCTTAATCCAAGGGTACGGTCTACCTATCCATAGAGGAAACCATCTATGTGCTGTAGAGCAGTGTCCCGAGGGCTCCCAGTCCCGAGCCCGGGACCATCGTAAGCTAGGACCTCTTCGATTGGCTGGTTCCGTGAGATAGTGGGTCTAAGGGGAACCTGCCCTCCATATTGGCTCAGTGTCGTGACCTAGGGTCATGCACAACATAGTGTAGCTTTGCTGCGCGATTGTGCCGTGACCGTCACACGGTACGTATCTCTGCTGGGTAATCCTCTTGCAATGTGGCCCGGCTTATCGAGATCATAGGAACTCGCCATCTTATCTCGCCATGTGCCCTTGCTGTACTCGCACCCGTTCACTCGCGATCACAGCTACCTCAAAGGCCCAACAGCCAACCGTTGGTTGGACGGGGCTTAGATCCTGATGAAACGGGCTTAGCGGAGCGCGGTGCGCTCCGAGAACCAATCAGCATTAACCTGGGGACACCAGCGCCTAATTTACATCACATATGTAGCTGCACACGCCCCCGCACATTGGGCGCTACGGCCGCCTGTTCTTTTCCCACCTTTCCATCTCAATCACCTCCCAGCGAAGACGCCCAAGCAGCAACCACGGTGTACAAACATGGCGGAGGCTCTGGGTATCGTGGGTGTTCTTCCCGCGGCCGTGACAGCAACGAAGTCGCTCGCCGCGGCTGTGAAGCGCTACATGGAGCGCGACAAGACTCTGCGCAGATTGCATCATGAGGTCGCCGACCTGAGCGACATTCTCAGCTCGCTGCAGGAATTCATCGACTCCGATGCGCCGATATTGCTGATTCTCGGAGGCCCTGTCAGCCGATGTGGCCTGGTGTGTCGCGAGCTCGAAGAAACGATGAAAAAATTCAGCGGAAAGTCAAAGACGCCGGGCTTGAGGGATTGGGCCAGGATGGAATTCGGAAGGGGGGACATCAACACCTTCATGGACACTCTTGCGAACTACAAGTCAACGATAATGGTCGGCCTGGGTACCATCACCATGTTAGTTACCATCCTCTCTTAAGAGTCTCTGGGTTGTAAACGGGGAAATGGGACCACCGCGACTAACACGTTGCCGACGTAGGCGTCGCTCGAAAGTCGCTCAAGAAGCTCTTGAAGCGTACGGCGAGATGGTCCAGGATACGACTTACAACCTTGAGCTTCGTCTTCAGCGCATCGAGGAGGCCATTGCTGCCACCGACAGTGCCGCCGCTGGCCCCGACGTCGAGTCAAACGCGAGCATCAATTTGCAGGACGAGAGAGAGGTGACGAGACAATGCCTTCGGATTTGCCAAGACGCCCAAGCGCATATCGAGTCGCTGCAAAGGCAGCAGCCTTTGCCACAGCAACCTTCTTCGCCGCTCGAGGGAACCGTGCGCGGCCACTTTGAAGCCGAACTCAAGACAAGTCAAGTGCTAAATGGGAATCGCGACAGCCTCGTGCAGACCATCAGTTACCTCCAGCAGCGTCTTGCCTCGGTCATTACGGGCGGGGATGAGCGCGAACGCAGCCAAATAGTAGCGAGCCTGCTGGAGGATATCAACGTCGCCAAACAGTGCTTGGAAGTATGCAGAGAGGCATCTAACCAGATCCAGCTGCGGAAGATCCACATGATCGGGGAGGTGATTGCCGACGATGATACCGATCAAGTCGTCATCACCACGCTTGCCGATCTCTTCGACGTCAAGAAGGTCGTGGCTAAGAATCGGACGACGCAGCTCGTCGGCTCCATGTCGGATGAGACAGCGCAGAAGATGTTCGAGGGCCGCCCTGGCGGCCGGTCTGGCAGATTTACCAGTGACGGGATCCAAGGGAGCAGCGCACCGACTTCGAGTCCGGTGCAGGAGGGAAGCAGGCGCTCAGCAGGTGCGGAAACGGGACGCACGCCATATCCTAACGAAGTTAGGAAACGTGCTGCTGAAGGCGAAGGGGGCAAGCCATCAGCGGACAGATGAAGGGAAAGCGCTTCCCGCATCGCTCTCCCACCGATTTGCCGATGGTGGGCCGGGACGCGCATTCTCACTCTGTTTACGGTGGTCAGCCAAGTCCGAAGTGTCATGACCCAGGTCTGACATTGGGCCGTGATGGCCTGGGGCCGCCACGACAGGCCAATAGGAGGAAGGCAAGCCGAGGACCCGGGGTGGCCAATCAGGGGGTGCGCCGTGTGCGCCGTGTGCGCCCTGGGGGCGCAGAGGGCGCAACTTGGTCTTGGCACTCCGCGGGCCTTGGCATACTGCTTATACAGCACTTAGATAGTTTACTATATAGATAGGTAGACCACGCCCTTAAGTAAGGAACGGATCTTGTTCCTTGCGCAAGCAATATCATGTTCCCGTCTACAATCTTGTAAGCACCTTCTTCAAGCTTTTTGTAGAACACCCTGTTTAAGACGGTACACGGCCCCGTCTGGACCTTGCGTAACCTTCGCTCCCTACCGTCAACAACCCCGCGGCGTACGGCCTTGCAGTCTAACCCACCTGGGTACAGGTTGTAACACGAAGCTGCTTTTCTTGGGCTGGAAATAAGATGTGCTTTGGATAGGGAGATAAGAGAAATAATCGCACTTGGTAATATTTGGAGATATAGTCTAGTAGAAAGATATACCAATTGCGGAATTTACGTTACTCAAGTTCAAGCGGAGGCGAAAGCCTCCAAGGCTGTGCAGCGGCCGCGTATATGGGTATTTCAGAAGCGCAGTTATAGCGGTGTGGAGAAGGAAAAAAACAGATTGGATAACCATGGTGGGTTACAAATAAGCCTTTGCCAAAGCTCCGTTACGCTCGGTAAGTGCTTAGAGACAACCTACTATTTTTAAACTGGTAGAGCTTCCGACTTCGCTCTACAAGGACAAGCGATGGTAAAGTATTTCGCATTTAGACAGATCTGCCTATTTTCCGGCCACATCTCGTTTACGTGGCCGGTTCCGCACTAATCATCACCTCCGTCCACCCATAGTGCAAATGGACGCAAGCTAGAAACCAAAGACAGCCCTGAAAGCCACTCTAGGAGCTGGATTCGTTGTACGATTCAATTGATCAAGGCTTAAACAGCAACATGCCCCCATGCAGGTAACGCATTCATTGTTGCTGAGCCATAGAACACACGTAGCTGCTTGGAAATAAACATCTGAATTGCATCAAGTCGCGGGGCTTGGCAATACCCGGCCGACTTATCCGGCCCTTCGGCCTTCGCCATGCCAACCCCCGCAAGTCCGATCACCCGTACCGTTCTTCGATATCAATATAAGGTATCGCGACCGTCAAACTTGTTGTGCCGTATCTCCTCTTCTTCCCAGTCTCCAAGATTTCGACTTTACGACGACGCCCTACGAACATCCACCATAATCATGAAGCTTCCGCTCCTAATCTCATCCGCCCTCTCCCTCTCTCTCCCCCGAGCAGATGTCGGAACCTGGTCAACACTCGCACCAATCCCCCTGTTTCCGCGCCAAGAGCATTCCACAGTGCTGCTAAACTCCTCCTCCTTCGCCATCGTTGGAGGTGTGATCCCCACCGAAACCGGAGTGAACACCACGGCCCTAGTCCAACTGTACAACATTCCCAGCAACACCTGGACAACGCTAGCCCCCCTACCCGTGGCTCTGAATCATCCCAACGCTGCTGCTGTCGACGGAAAGATCTACGTCCTGGGCGGATTAGCGGCTGCGAGCGACGGCGCATGGCGCGGGACTCCCCAGTCGTGGGTCTACGATCCCAAGGCCAATAAATGGTCAGCGCTTGAGCCAATGCCCGCCTCGGAAGCACGAGGTAGCGCGGCAGTTGGTGTTTACAACGAGCTGATCTTCCTTGCGGGAGGTATGTCTGTGCTTGAGCCGGTGGCTGGTGGGAAGCAAGAAACGGTTAATACCGTCTCTGCATTCGATACTGAGCTGGGAAAGTGGGTGACCCTCCCGGAGACCGCGAAGCGGATGCCGGAGGCGAGGGATCATGCTGGTGCGGCTGTTGTGGATACGAAGCTGTATGTGCTTGGGGGACGGGATCATGGACAGGCAAATGTCAAAGGGAGCGTGCTCGCGATAAGTTTGGGAAGACTTGATGTCGGGTGGAGGACGGTGAAGGGGGTGATGCCGACGCCTAGGGGAGGAGTGGCGTCTGCGAAGCTGGGAAGGAAGGTGTACACGCTTGGAGGGGAGGGAAACCTAGTGGAGGGATCAAAGGGGGTATTCAACCAGGTTGAGGTGTATGATGCGGCCAAGGATACTTGGGAAGTGCTGGCGCCGATGAAGGTGCCGAGACATGGAACCTCTGCAGTCGCTGTAGACGGGAAAATCTTTGTACCGGGAGGGAGTGTCAGTCAGGGGGCCGGACCAGTGGACGTCCTGGATGTTTTTGTGCCTGGATCGTAGATTTTAGTCACGAGCATCTCTTGATTCTTGGATAGAACATTGGCTTGGCTCTCCGCATCTATTTACATCATCACATCAGGCTTCCCCGCTCTCAGTCGTGGTCAATCGATACAATCAGAGCATGGCGATAGGACCGCGGCACAACTTCGACGTATCGCCCATCCTGACGTAAAAGAGGGGACTGGCGCTTATATACTACACCTACAGTTACGCTACGACGCTCAATGTTTCTATATGGAAGCGGCTTGCCCTCGCCGCAGAGTTGCTGGATCTGTTCCACCAGAAGCAAAGAGCAGCGAAAACAATACTACTCCGGAAGCAATGAAAAAGTAAACCAAATCATTAAGGCTACATGTCGCAAATAAGACCCTACAGACACCGAGTTTTCGCAGCCAAAGGTACTTAGCTATCTGCCGGGCTTTGTGGCGGACTTTACGAATGTAGCTGCGTGGAGTTCGGCGCATCTCAATACCTTGCACGAGGCCTCCACTGGATAGTGGCCCCGCCCGAGGGATGCCTTACCAACTTAATTAGGGAGACTCTCTATTAGACAATGTCTACTTCCACGCAGAAGGCTTTGGCTTTGAACCACCATACTTTAAGACTTATAAACGCCCAGGCCCCTACCCTCCAAGACCTCTGCTGCCCGGCATCGATGCCTGCATTCGTAAATAGGTATAGTATACTTCAACTATCGATATCGCGGACGTCTAATCAAATCAAAATCAGGCAGCACAACAGCATTTACTGCGCTGGCCATCTACTGCTTTCCTTCAACCACGCCTTAAAGTCCTGCAGTCCAGGTTCCAGCCTCCTTAATCCTTCAATATCGGCCCGGTATCCGTATTCTCGGAACCACTCAAAGCTGGTCTTCGCCTCTGGCACCCACCACAGAACACCATGCGCCACAAATGCCCAAGTCGTCGGTAGCTCCTTCTTAACCACCTCCCGAAACGCCGTTCTAACGTCCTCAAAGCTCATCTCACAGCCAGCAAGCCCTATTGCTTTGCCATTCCACCCCTGCGGGTCCAGCAACGCTCGTGCTGCGAAGACGCCAATGTCGTGCGCGCTGACCAACTGCATCTTTTGGTTGGCTGGCATACCTTTGGCCCATAGTGAGGCCATCAACGAACCAAAAGATCCGGGGTTGTAGTTGTCCATGAAGCCGGTTGGACGGAGGATGGTCCAGCGGATGCTGCCAGCTGACTTTTCGCACGCGTCGCGGAGGTAAAGCTCGATGCGATGTTTTGCTGCGAAGTGTTGGACGGGGGTAGGGGTCGACCACGAGATGTCATCGCCGCCTCGGTCAACTGAGCTGAAGACGACATGGTTGACCTTGCTGCCCTTGCTGCAGGCAAAATCTATCAAGGGTAATGCCTGCGATTCTTCTTCTGGTGGGGCCGTGACAAGAAATATCGACTGGATGTCTGGATGGGCATCGAAGACCGGTCCGGGAGCTCGCGTGTCGCCCTCGACTAGCGTAATATTCGGGAATCTCTTCTTCAGAGCACTGGCCTTCGGCGAAGAAGCCGAGCGCGTTAGGGCCAGAATCTCGAAGACTGGTGGTTCCCGGGTGGATGACTGCTGGAGAGCAGCGATGGTCGCTTGGCCCTGCTGGCCGGTTGCGCCGACGACGAGGATCTTGCTGGGGGCCATGCTGAAATTTGAGAGGTGAGAATATAAGCAGCCAAATCTTTAACGGAATGATGTTACCTACTACTATCCATGGGATTAATATACCTATGCAAAGCGTCGACTTTTTACTCGCATCGGTGACTTTCGTGCTTCGGAGACTTTACGTCCAAAACTCACCGAAATATGACGTAGGCTAAAATAACCGAGTCTTACAGCCCCTTTTTCAGCACAGCACGTACGCTACCCCTGCAGCCAAGCCCAGCAGCCTAACCCACTCCATGGAAGCCCCATTACCACGTGACCCCATCCGGGCAACTAAGAGATAATGAGCTCACGGCCCAAATCGAATCTATTATCAACCGGGCCATCGACGGCTATAACTCCGTCATGACTCACGTGGAGAAGAATATCCGGAGTAACCGGCGAGAGTTCGAGGACGAGGAAAACGAGAGGCTGCTCGAGATAATAGTACTCTAAAAGCTTAGGCAACATACTAATACGTAAAGGTGGCTCGCTGGGGGTAAGGTCGGATATAAAGGCCGCTCTGGAGGTAGGCTTTAGAGTGGGCGCCGAGGGCGTCACCTAGCTTGTTATGCTACCGCTGCTATCCGCTAACTGCTATCTACATGATACAAGGAGTAGGCAAAGCCTAGGACATTGGGCCTTTCATCTGAGCTAAATAGGTAGCTCCTTGGCGCGTGCTCTCGTGCCTCTCGTCACATAAAAGCCTTGTACAAAGTTCCGTTAAACGACACTAAGCATCCCCCTTCTCAGACGCAACTCGCTGGCCAACTCCTGAATGGATTTCTGCTTGCCCGGGCCAATCTCCACTTAAAACCACTTTCTTAATGCTGCAACCCTCCAAGCTTTTGTCTCCAGATTCTCGATAATCTCAGCGTGTCCTCCTAGTTGCCTCTTGACGTAGTCCCTGAGCAAAATAAGCAAACCGATCAGCTTGCCAGTTCGGTCGTCGAGAATGGTACGTATATACATGACCGCGTAGACGAAAAAGTTGCGCGGCGAGGTCATGCTGGTGAGGTTCATCTCATGGTGGTGAGGTTCATCACTTCGAAATCGGCAGGGAAGAACTCCATCTCGGCGAAGGCATATATGGGTTTCCAGGGCGAGATCGGGTCAGCCTGCGTCGATTATTCCCACATACGCTGGCTCGCGTCCGTGTGGATTGGTAGCGCCTTGCACTCGAGTTTCCCTCTCGCGGGCGCAATCTGGGGGAACTCGCGGCCATCCTCCGGGGGATTTGGCTGCAGGGGTCCGTTGCTGCAGAACCTGACGTCGACGACGTAGCGCCTGCAGTCTATAGTGACGATGTTAAGCTGATGGTTCCAGCCGCCGTATGCGCCTCCCATGCCGACCCTCCCCCCGACGCTGAAAAGGGGGTAGTTAAGGCTGCGCAGCACGCTTACGAAGAATGTATTTAATTCCATGCAGTAGCCGCCGCTCCCTTTTACGATCTTGGATAACAGGTCATCTGGACCGAAAGATAAGGTTCGGTGCATAGAATAGTGCAGACTAAGGCTCTCAAACGGCACCCGCGCCATGTTATGGCGTTGCAACCTGGTAAGGAACCCTAGGGTGTCCCGATAGATTTGCTCCCAGGCGGTGTCGATGTTAAAGGGGAGGCCTACGTGGGCCAGGTAGGCGTCAATTTGGTAATCCGAGTAGGTGCTTATTGTAACGATTGATGTATTTGCTACCTAGATCCATTCCAAAGGTGGCAGCCAGGCCGAGCTTTTATACTGTTCAGCCCCCCATCATTAATCGTTTCGTTACGGGGGTTCTGCCTTGCTTTGTACGGTTGTGCTCTGGGATAGGGATATTACATGCGCAGGTTGCAAAAAGCACAAAGGGCCGTCTCCTATTCAAAGCCTCTCTCTGCTGCAGTGCTCGTTGTTGTGGTGGAAGAGCTTCGGCCGCGGATAAGCTTATTCTTTAGAAAGTATTTCAGGCAGTGACCGGCTCTAGAATTTCCCCTCCGTCAAATTTCTTTGCCGCTCGCATTCAGTGGCCTACGAGCTAAACTCTCAAAAGCGGTCTCCCTCGCCTTGTGCAAAGCGCACCATGCATCCCGGAGCTCCCTTTCCCGCCTCGCAAAGTCCGCCTTCACCGCAACGAGCCTCGCCGCCGCCTCGATCATGAACCCGTCCAATACGGCCGACGCTTGCTCAACCCGCGCCGCAGATGCTTTGATTTCCTCCTGGAACACTGTATCCGTAACCCAGCTGCTGAAAGGATTGCCCTTCACCGCGCTGTCTTGGCTAATAACCACATCCGGTAACGTTTCAACAAGCGAACTTCGGAACTGCGCATCTAGGACTAGGTTTCGCGCCGACATGGCCTCCATTTGCGCGCGAAACAAGGCGCTATGCTCAATCATGTCGGCGATGACGCCGTTGAAGAAGAAGTGCCGGTTCGAGGCCGAAAGTGCCTCCTTCATTGCGATTTTCGAGCTGCGGAAGTGCTCTTGGGCGTCGCTGAGCAATCGAACGGCGGTGCTTTCATCCTCCACGCGACCGCTAGCCTTTTTGTGCGCCTCGACGGCCAACTCGAGGAGACGCTCTCGCTCGTCTTCTTCCGGGAAGCCGGGCGTCCGGCCGCCGAAAATCGCTTCGAAGAGTTGGTCAAGTTCCTGCTGTATCTCGTTGTGGTGGGCGACCTGAATTTCGAGCGCCTGCGCTGCGAGTTGTGCTGCCGCCAGCCGCGCTTTGAGTGCCTTGTTGGTCTCCTTCTCGCGGTGTTCGCGTTGGAGAGTTTCAAAGTACTCAGTCTCCTCCTTGTGCGCCTGGGCCTCGAATGCTTCCCGCTTGCCCGTGGCGCGGTAGGCGAGGCGGCGGACGATGGAGTCGCGGTACTGTTCGTGGTCTTTGAGCTCCGTGAGACGCCTGACTTCCTCGGCTGCGACGCGCGCATCGGACGCGGCGATGTCAATCTCTAGGTTGGCGATAAGCGTCTTTTGTTTGTTGAGTGAGGGGGCTGCATGATCGGTTTCGGCGAGGATGCGAATGAGTTCCTCATGCTTAGTGGCCGCTTGCTGGATTTGTCGCTTGAGATTTACCATGGTGGCTAGAGAGCAAATATGATGGGAAGCCTGGGGAATAGTGCGGTCATGCTTGAAGAGGAAGAAACTGGGACATGCTTTACCTCATAATGGCGGTGTGAGCGTTGCAGAGGACGAAAGAGACAACGAAGATGTCCGATGTCGTCAAAAGGGACCTAATTGGGTGTCATGACCCAGGCCAATGACATTGGGGCGTTAGCGGCCTGGGGTTGCCACAGCGAACCAATCGTTACCGGAAGGCCTATGGGAGCCCTACCGACCAATTAGGGTGGACCCGGGGACCTACATTCGGCACCAGCCCAGGACTGGCCCCGGACCCGGGGCTGGGACTTCGGGTCCAGACATACAGCTACTACAGCACTTAGATAGTTTCCTATATAGATAGGTAGATCCGTACCCTTGAGTGAGAAACTGTTGTTGTTCCTCACACAAGCAATATCATGTTCTCGTCTACAATATTGTAAGCACCTTCTTCAAGCTCTTTGTAGAATACCCTGTTAAGACGGCAACGACTCGTCTGGGCCTTGCGCAACCTTCGTTCCCCACCGTCAACAAACCCCCGCGGCGTACTACCTTGCAGTCTGACCCACTTTAGGTGCAGGTTGTAACACCTAGATTCGTCGCACGTAATAGAAGAAATACGTCCTGGCCGAGATGCTGCCGAGGAAGTTCTCCTACTCTAGATATATCACTTAGATGAAAGCTATCTTTCGGGCTCCGACTCAGATAGGCGGCAACTATGGTTAAGTCTTCCCCCTACCTTTAACATTACCCGGATAAGCGGCCTCTAGCCCTAATCGAATCCCGAAATCTGTAAGCTGTAGCCCTAATTTTTAAGTATAGATGTACGATCAGATAAGGGGGCTAAATACGCCACGTTAGTATCTCATTACAAGCCGGAGGAAGCCATTGAGCAGCCTTACCGCCCAGGGGATACACATTTGCATTATATTAGCTCAATAAGTATTCCCATGCGTGGGCGAGACATGAAACCCGGATCGCCACCTGAGCGTCCAATCAGGTGTCATTGACAGGAGCTCGCCAAGTTCTCCCAGCTGGACATCGTTCCCGCATCTTCCCTCTTTGGGCGATAGCACACCGCTCCGGAGCGGATCCTAGATTGCGGCTCTCCAAATGCCGCCCCGGTGGATTGGTTGCATTTCACTCAGGCCATATCGTGTTTGCCACGCAAAGGGAACAAGGCTGCCGCAGGAACTTGAGGTCCACCGAGTAATACATGACGTCCTGCGAAGACGACCAGATCGTTCCGTGTGGGTTTCTCGCGTGTTTGCTGAGATCAAGAAAGATGGGTATAAATCAACCAGAGTCAGGGCGCCTCCCCATGACCCTCAAACCCACCACCACCACCCTCCATCCTCTCCCCAACTCTGCACACGAGGCAGACATCAAAATGCGCCCTACGTCGCTGCTTGCAGCTCTTTCCGCAGCAGGTGTCGCGTCGGCCAGCCCACCGCGGTGGAACCCGCTGGTGTTGCGGCAGAACAGCACCGACGACGTCAACCCATTTGCTGGAAAAACCCACTTTGTCAACCCAGCCTACGCCGCCAAGCTCGAGCAGACCCACGCCGCCTTCACGGCCAAGGGCGACTCCGCCAACGCGCTACGCGTCCGCAAAGTCCAACAGGTCGGCACCTTTGTTTGGGTCTCACGCATCAGCGACCTCCCCAACATCGACGCCGCCGTCGAGGCCGCGCGCGCAGCGCAGACCAAGACGGGCCAGCGCCAAATCGTCGGCCTCGTCCTTTACAACCTCCCCGACCGCGACTGCAGCGCGGGCGAAAGCGCTGGCGAGCTTAAGTCGGCCGAGGACGGCCTCCGTCGCTACAAGGAAGAATACATCGCGCCGTACGCCGCCAGAGTCGCCGCAGCAAAGGATCTTGACTTCGCCATCGTCCTGGAACCCGACTCCCTGGCCAACCTGGTGACAAACATGGAGATTCCTGGCTGCGCCGCCGCGGCGCCCATCTACCGCGAGGGCATTGCGCACGCCATTTCCGCCCTGCAGTTCGACCACGTCCATCTCTACCTCGACGCTGCGCACGGCGGCTGGCTCGGTTGGGATCCCAACATGCCTGCGGCGGCCAAGGTGTTTTCCGAGGTTGTGGCCATCGCCAGCAAGAACGGGACGCAGAAAGCCAGGATTCGCGGGTTTGCGACAAACGTGTCGAATTACAACCCGTTCAATGCCGTGGTAAGGGAGAACTATACCGAGTTCAGCAAGAGTTGGGACGAGAGCAACTACTGCACGAGCCTGAGTGCGTACCTGAAGGAGGAGGGGTTGCCGGCAAGGTTTATTGTTGATCAGGGGAGGGTGCAGATGCCGGGGGCGAGGAAGGAGTGGGGGGAGTGGTGCAACGTGGAGGCGGGTTTCGGGCCGGTGCCGGGGACGAGCAACAACAATACCGTGGTGGATAGCTTGGTGTGGATCAAGCCAGGGGGTGAGAGTGATGGTCGGTGTGGCTTTCCCAACTCACCGGCGGCGGGCCAGTGGCATGATGAGTACGTGCAGATGTTAGTGAAGAATGCGCACAGCTCGATCGATAGTGTCAAGTTATAGAGGACGACGGCCGTTTTAGGCCTGGAGACCTTTATTTTTTTCACTAAAAATATTTACCCTCCAAAGATCAACACAAGATGACTCGCGGTGAACCCGAAGCCAGTGTGTGCAGTGTTTCTACCAAATAGGTACCTTCCACGTAACGAAGCCGAGGGTAGAAATATGCGTGTCTCTACCATAGCGAAACGACATCCTATGCAACAAGCCAGCGCGAGAGAAGAGACCAGATGCGGAGATACCGAGATCCGGGAGGATTGATGGTAAACAACACCCGTCCCCGCTGGGACGGCAATCAAGGTGGCCCCTTTTCTTCGGACAAGACTTGACATCGGGTCACGTGATAACGGTTGTCTTGGAATCAAGTTACATTTGGCAGTGTTAAAGGATATTATTGCCGCCTGCCCTCCCTATCCGGTAAAAAGGGCTATTGGGAACTGGCTGCATAGCTGCCAGTGGTGTGAGCGCGTGGGACTACCAGGACCTAAGGCGAGGCTTTACCGTCTTTGTCCAGGTTTTCATCATATTAGTCCTCAACTTGGCGTACTTAACTACCAGGACCCCTCTTACGAAGAACTCATTGAGTAGAGAGGGCAAGCCCGTTCTCGTAGTACAGGATAGAGCGAGGCTGATCATCTCAAGCTGTAGTCTTACAGGAGAAGAAGAAAACCATCTCCTGAAGCTACAGAAGAGCGTTATAGGCCCGACCGCACCCTAACCTACGATTTCCTCGAGCTTGTTCTCCCTCGCCTAAAGCTCCCAAGGACCCGGTCGACGACAGCTCCCTATTTGTAGACACGAAGTATGTCCCCCTCCGTGCTCTTTCACACCTACTCCGCCTCGACCCCACCGTGTAGGCATCCTCGGCTCGGGCACTTCCATCCAGAAGCGCCTAGAAAAGCCCCCATGGTGAAAAATGAGACCCAGGTCGTCACTTATGAGAGAAGACACTGCCAGAACATGCTGAACCCCGTGACGCCGCGCGCGATGCCGTCGTCGCCACCTGACCCTGCTTGCACCAGCGCCGATACCGCTGCAATGCCGAAGAGAGGTAGCAAAACAATAAAACACGAGGTAGCACAGCGCTGCCACGTACATCATGACCAGATAGTAGTCCATAGACGGGCTGTAATAGCGCCCGGGAGTGTGCCTCTCGTTGCGCACGCCGTCGTGCACCACCAACTCGATGATGTACAACCACACCGTTCCTCCGCACCCTCTACGCCATGAGCTTCTCTAGCTACGGCAGCTCGTCCCGCCTGTTCTCCGTCGGCGCCAGCGGGAGCGAGTATGCTGCAGATGAGAGCGAGCTAGATGGCGGACAGGTCCAAGCTGCAGGGAAAGTGGGCGATGTGGTATCCAGGGGGCGGGGTCGTAGCGATTTCACGGCCATGTTATGGAAGTTTAACGATGATTTGCTGACGAGGTGGGTGAGAGAGTTGTAGGGAAACCCAGCCGTGGAGTTCATGGGGCGTGCGTCCGTCCCGTCAAGACAGCAGATTCGCGCGCTTGGTGAGAGTTAAGCGGCCCTCAGGCGCCCAAGCACAGCCTCCACCAACAGCCAAAACCTAAGTTCAGGCATAGGAAGAAATAGATCAACCCAAACCACGGTTGCCCATGTGTGGCGGTACGTAACGTCTGCAGCGCCATTAGGGTTGACTTCCATAATGACAAAGAAAAAAAAAGGAGTAAAGTTCTCAAAGGTCCCGTAGATATGTAGCCACTCCTAGCGTCGCAAATACGCGTGTCCATATCACAAATCAATGCGTTAACGGCCCGACGCCCGGCCCGAACCCCGTGGTGGTAAAGGTTTTCAAATAGCCATTCCAACAGCATTGGCTGGACACCTTGGTCGACGCCGGGGTGCGGCACAGTGGGGGGATTCTGCCTCCTGCACCCCGTAGGATCGGCCATCACGTTTCTTGTAAATCGTAATGATATTTGCAGTCCAAGGGGAAGCCGAAGGGCTCCCCTTGTCCCGACGGTATTTTTGACTCAGACGGCTCCTTTGACCAAACAACCGGCACCACACTTGCAATCAAACCCTAGAAGGATGTAGCATACAAGGTTGGATGAGGTCAAGATGGCAGCGTGTCGAAGCGTCAGAGAGCCATGGTGTGTGGAGGTAGTATTTCAAATAAGAAAGATCAGATATAGTATAAAGGGTTCGGCCATTTTTCTGCTGAAACCCTCATCTCAGCAGTACGCACTACTCCAAGTAACTACAGATATACAGCCTTATCTACCTATCAACACCAATCGTCCATTTTCAAAATGAAGGCTTCTTCTCTCGGCTTGTTTGCCGCCGTCGCAGCGGCCACCGACCTCCTCATCCCCTTCTACCAGTACCCTGCGGACAAAGGCGCCGCCTGGAACGAAGTGTTCTGGTCCCTCGGCAACAACACCGACCTCACGCACACCTTGGTCATCAGCCCGAACAACGGCCCTGGGGGCGCGGCGCCCGACGATAACTACGCCGCCGCAACCGAGACCCTTGCTAAGTTCGGCAACGCCCGGATGATCGGCTACGTGCACACGTCCCTCGACGATGGCGCGACCCGGTGCACCCGGCCGTGGAACGAGATCACGAACGACGTCAATACGTGGTTCTCGTGGACCAGCAAGGCCGGCGTCAAGGTGCCCATCCAGGGCATCTTCATCGACGAGGCCCCGAGCGACTCGGCCAACCTCGACTGCGTGACCTACATGCGCAACCTCACCACCCTGATCCGGACGGCCGACGCCCAGCGCATCGTCGTATTCAACCCGGGCACCGTCGGCACCGGACTCCAGCCATACTACGACCTATCCCCGACGTTTATCGTGGCGTTCGAGACGTGCTTCATGACGCCCGCGCTCGCGCGCGCCGAGTTTGACCAGTGCGACCCGAAGTGGGGCGCCTGGACGCCGTACGACAGCCAGGGCGCGGGCACGTCGGTTGACAGCGTGCTGGCGGGCCTCGGCACCACCGCCGGCTCGGCCAAGGCCGCCCGCACGGCCATCCTTGTGCACGGCTTCCACGACACCAACGGCCCGCAGCAGGCCACCGAGGCGGTGCTTGGCCCCATGATCAAGCAAGTCGTCGACAAGGGCATCGGCGCCGCGTTTTTCAACACGGCCGGGTACCACACCTTCTCGACCGGGCCGGCGAGCATTGGCGCCGTGGCGAAGCAGCTGAGCGCGGCGAACAAGGGTAAGTGAGCCGAGCATTAGATGAGCTCAGGACGACGAACAAAAAAGGAAATTTCGTGTGCCCAGATTCGTCGCAGACAACCAGACTGTTGTAGAGTGGCTGCCAGTGGGTTGTGATGGGAGGGTTGTGATAGATGAGGTCACGCCTTCACGAGACATCTGAAGGCGGCAGGAAAGAGGGAATATACGTCAGTCCAGGCTTCGTCACCTAGCGCCGGTCCGAACCTTGTTCATCAAAATATTCGACCTCGTGCCTGACGGATATGCGCGCGCCGACATGACTGCAGCATTCACACGTACTGCTGCAACCATATGATCACAAGAAATCGCCTCTTCAGCTCAACACCGTCAACAATCTGCCACTGTATAGACCAAGCCAACCCCAAACTCTGTTCCGCTAGCCTGGTCATACAGAGCTTATCCCTACAACGGGGCCTCTCTGCTTCAACTCCAAAACTTTATATCTCCCAAGCCTCCCACCCCCTTCGCTTGCGACCTCACCCCATTGACACCCACCACCAACGCCGGCGTCACAGCCCCTTCAAACCCTCCCCATAGCCCACGTGCCGCAAGCCAAACCTCCACAGACCGTCACCCCCATCCACCACAATGCCCCTCACCACCCCCTCCATCCTCCTCTCCCTCGCCCTCCTCCTCCCCATCCCCCTCGCCGTCTCCCCCACCCCCATACCCGCATTCCCCAGCTGGGACGACCCCAAAATCGCCAAGCACATGGCCACCTTCCAAGCGGCCTCCGCCTCCAACAAATCACCATTCGGCAACAACCTCCCCGATATGGCGGACCTCGTGCCCGGCGCCTGGAAAACCGACAGTGATGGCCCGCGATTCGCGCCGCTCCCGCCGCTCCCCGCTCCCTTCACCGTCGCGGACCACGACGATCAGTGGTACTACCCCGACGAGGCTAACGGTTCGGTGGCGGTGGAGGTCGTCGAGGCCAGGGGGGAGAGGGAGGCGGCGCCGCCGAGGCCGACAGAGGCACCGCGGCCGATGCCCAAGAGGGTGGTGGAGCTGAAGGGGACTGTGGTTGTCGGCCGTCCTCGGACGCGCACGGCGAAAGAGGGTTCCCGCCCCACCTTTCGGATGGAAGTGTCGGGACGGAATGAGTGAAGGGAAGGGGTGCGAAAGTGTTGGGCCGTGAAAAAATAAGTTGAAAACGGTGCTGTTTGGAGAGTTGAGGAAACGGGTCTGCCTTGAGTGGTTGACGAGGTGATGGCCGGGATTGGGAGAGGTGTCCAGGTACGTTGGTGGGTCATTACACGCCTGCGGAAAGCTCATCTACCTCTAGACGAGGACGAGAGACACTGTGGAAGTGCCCGGGAACAGAAAAGGAGGAGAACCAATGCGCTGTAATTGCCTATGGACCACGCTTCGTAACCGATGGCGTAAGCCGCCCATTGAGCTAGCACACCCTTTCCATTCATGACTCGTTAATCTTCGTGACACCGCATCGCAGCATGGCCTTATCTAAAGCTTTTGCATGGCAATGACATCGCTGGACTGGACATAGTCCTCAAACTCGGCAATCTGTTCCTGGAGCTCGTCAATCGAGACCTTGTCGTCCTCGACGACGAGGTTGATCTGGAGCTTCTTAATGCCGAAGCCGACGGCGACGAGCTGGGAACCACCCCAGACCAGACCCTCCTTCTCGATGCTGCGGACGGCAGCCTCGAGGGCGACCATGTCAGTCTCGTCATCTGCACCGCACTGTTAGCATATGATTGTTCAGTCTAGGAGTGGTGTATGCGTACCCCAAGGCTTGACGTCGAGGGTGACAATGGACTTGGCAGCGGGCTTGGTCTTGCCCTCCTTCTTCTTGCGGTATTCCTCGAGGCGCTCCTCGCGGATGCGAGCAGCCTCGGCATCCTCCTCCTCGTCGTCCGAGCCGAAGAGGTCGACATCCTCATCGTCCTCCTCGGCCGCGGGGGCCTTGGCGGGGTTGAGGGTCACCTCGGCGACGTCGGGGCCGTAGACGGTGTAGGGCTTGCTGGAATCGCCAGAGAGGGTGGCGAACTCGTCCTCGTACGAGGCGATGTGCTTGTACCAGCGCGCGGCGTTGGGGTACTTGGCGGCGTCGGGAGAGCCCTTCAGGGCCTTGTAGACGGCAACATCAGCCTGGGACGCGGAGTACCTGGAAGGAGACACTGTCAGCGGGTGTTGCGTCGCGACAAGGCGCGTGGATGCGCAGCGTTGGACGGGGAAGGTCAGAGACGCAACGTTGTGCTGTTGCCGTAATCATTTGCAGTTCTTGAGGCTGCTAAGAAACACGGACCATGGTGTTCATCATTGAGAATGAAAAGGGAGGGCGTAGGGGGTTGGACGCAAAAACTTACCCGGTGATGTACGAGCGGGTGAGGAGCCAGTTGTTGAGCACTGTCGTAAAGCTGTCAGCGAGGAGCGCATGTGCAAATGGTTGGTGGCTGTGTGCATACCGGTAAGACCGGCATCGGTGAGGAGATCCGTGAAGCCCATTTTGACGAGTGTTGCGATTGAGGTCTGAAGGGAGAGAGGGTGCTGGTTGCGATGGTTGGAGATTCAGCGAGAGAAATGCAGAGTAGGTTGGCGGGGGGTTGAAATAAAAGGAGGGGTCGAAAATATTTGGCATTGACTCCTCCCTTCCCCACCAATCCAAAAATTGGTGCCTGAGGGGAAGACTACCACCGCTGTAAGGGCACGGGCCACAGGGGGGGGCTTTGCCGGATGACGGCAACTGGTCAAAGCCCCCGCCGTCGAGTCGACGAGTCGAACCGAACAGTCGAGACTCGGGCTCGAGTCGGGCAGCTTCAGGATGATACAGATATTGATCCAGGTCCTTGAACTTTTGGCTCAAGGAGTCATGTTATTATGGGACAATTCCATGTTATTATGCCATAAAACAAAGTCACACGGACCGGCAGAAATATCGCTTGATCTGCCTCCATGTTGTCGAAATTGTTCTGGTGATTTCAGACCCTCGGGCTGACGCGGACACCTCCATCTCCGCCACCACGGCGAGGGAGGCTCTCGAGTCAACAGAGACCTGTAACAGGAGGCACGCCGATATTTACCTGATTATCCACGTCTGCCTCGGGTCTTTACCGTGTGGCGCTCCTTTTCCACTGCGGTTCCATGGGCAAAGGACTGGTCAAGGATCGAGATCTACCTTTGCCGGGAAAGAGTTCAAAACCAACAACAACCACCAACAGTGCATTGATGAACAAGGAAAAATGTCTGTTGTATTCAAATACATCGCTAGATGCGCCCATAATGCATGCTAGGTGTCCACAACGCCAATGACCAACGCCCATACCACAAACCCACATTCAACCCCGCGCCGCTCTTTGCACCGGGCCGAGCTGCGACATCAGCACACGTTACTCCTTCTTCTTGGCCTCCTTTTCTGCTCTCTCCCGCTTCCGTTTCCTCCAGGCCTTGACCTCGTTCAGAAGCCCCATAAGCAGCGGAATGCCAATCGGGCCCAGGAGGGGAATATACACGGCGATTTTGTGTTCGTCCGGGAAGTACAGCTGACCGACCATGCTCTTCTCGAAGAAAGCGCGCTCTGCCTCGGCTTCAGCAACCCGCGCGTGCGCTAGACCGTCGGCACCGCCCAAATTATCACAGGCCTGGCGCAGGTGGGTCATGGTCTTGGATACTCCGTCTGCGACGCGCTCTGGGATCGAGATGGAGGGCAGCGCGAGCGCCAACCGGGCGAGCGAGCCCAGGGTGGACGAGGCACGCAGCAGCAAGTCGGCAGAGCGGATGCGGGCGAGGGTCGAGAGGCGAAGGGGGAGGGAACCGGATTGCGGGGTGCCCGTGAGAGAGAGGAGGTGCGAGGTAAATGTGAGCAACGGCTGCTTCAGCGTCTCGGCCGAGACTTGAGTGGTGTCGGCAGGGAGTGGGAGCAGGTAGACGGTACCCCACTGCGGAATCAGCCACGACTGGGACGTATGGTATGTCTCGGTCTCGGTGTTCTCCATGGGGGCCGTCAGGATGGTCTGATTGCCAACAAAGACGATGAAGTTGATGGTGGGAGCGCCGCCGATGGAGGGCGAAAGGGGCCACTCGGCCGCGTTGATGAAAGACGACAGATCCTCCTTGGTCAGGACCTGGTTTTGCACGCCCGGCGTCGCGTACAACTGCACCTGCGTATCGATGGTGAAGTTGTGGATGGGCGATAAGACGTCTAGCACCGGCTTCATGTATTCGTCGATGGCCGCCTCGATATCCCAGCTGCTCGGCAGAGGGCCGCTCGTGAAGAGCGAGAAGGTGAGATGGTAGGTTGGCGCATACTTGAGCGATCGCGTGGTTCGCTTCGAGAGCGACTCGGCCGCCTCTGGTGTCAGCCCCTGGGGGCGATGGTCGGAGGGCACTGAGTCGCTCGACAGCAGGTAGCTGATGATGGCCTGCTCCTCGGCAAACGTTGACCGCAATTGGCTGGCAACATATGTCGCGAGAGAAGAGGACGACGAGGTCGGAGAAGGAATCGAATTCGGTGGGTACGTGATGTCGAGGATGGGCGCATACGGGTCGAGGGTCGAGGTTGTCGCCTCACCGGGTATAAGGCGGATGGTAAGGGCGGTGCCGCCGTCCTCCCTCGGCGCGTGCTCCACGGTGGGCGGCGAGAGCTGTAGACGCAAGTGGTGACCAGAGAAGTCATTGAGATCGTCGAGAGCGTGCTGGGTAAGGCGCAAGAGGTTCTGCGCCTCTTGTTCGTGGAGAGCGTTGGCTTGTATCGAAATGCGCAAGGGGAACACTGGTCTGCACGCCTGGATGCATTTGTCAGAAAAGTTGACGATCTCAGAGTGGGCGTCGCCATACCTTGCCGTCGGACCACTCTAGCATCTCCGTCAAGGGGAGGTTGGCGCGGTAGATGGTTGTTGTCTCCCACCATATTGGCAGCCCCAGACACACGACGATCAACCAAAAGGACAGAATGACCCATGTTCGCCTGCGAATGTCCGAGGGCTTCTCGACCGGCGGTTGTTTGCGCGTCGTTGACACTGTTTCTGGGGGATTGGGGGCCGGTACGGCGCTGATCGGGGGAGTCGATTTCGGGGAGTCGACATCAGGGGTGGCCCCTTTGGCGAGTGGGCGTCGCGCAGCCATGTTGATGATGCCGTTTGTCTCTCCTTTTCTGGCTCTGGCAACGGACACGCTCTGGTGTTGGCGACTTGGCCAGCGCGATGCTGCCAGCTGCAGGCGGCCTGGAACAGTTTGGCGTGCGAGAGCACGTGGAGATAGAGACCCTGCAGACCGATAAGGCGAGATGCCTTGCCTGCGCCTCGCTCGCCTCGCTGGCCGCCTGCCGCGTGTGGTGGATTGCCACCATCACATGAACATTTGCGCAGCGCGTCTCATCGTCAAGCAGTAGGAGCTGGTCTTCGTCGGTCAACGGGACGCGTTTCTGAGTTCATTATACAAAACTCATCAATCTTCCTTTTCCACGATTTTGCCGTTGAAAACATTGTTTGTGACCATATTTTCCGGAGTGGCCCGTGCTTTGTGACAAAGTCTGAGATGCCGAGGCTGTGACGACAACACCCCTCCCATCAATACGATGGCTCGGCGCCCCTATCCATCGGATGAATGAGCAGGACGATCAGATTCCCTGTTGCTGTGAAGCACCCCACGCTAGCAAACAGCAAAGATATTCCGACCCCGGCAACATCGACCATGTGTGTAACGCCATCAACAACACACCACCAACCCTCAACACCACTCATCCCTTGGCAGGCCCCCCCTTTTATAGCTCGGTATTTTAGCTTTGCTGTTCTTTGCCTTAAAATTTACATAGTTGCTCCACAACTGATCACGAAATGGCCAACTGTAAGTTCATCGTGGGTTGTCATCCTCGACGCGGAATACGGGCTGATTATGCTGTCCGGCAGTTCCGGTGCCAACATCCATCGTGGTCCCGGCCCTGGTCGCCGCCGCCGCCTACATAAATGCACGGTGTCAAGTCTACTACGACCTCCACATGCTCAATTCCATCATGCCTACCGTGACACGGTCGGCATGGTGGAAACTGCGTGGCCGACTGAATACCTTTTACCGGCTCGAGGCGCTGGCGACATCCAAGTAATCCAAGAATCGAGTCTTCCTTCGCTTCGAGGACAAGGTCTATACCTATGCACAGGCATACGATAATGTCTTACGATACTCAGTCTGGCTGAAAGAGCACCATGGCATCAAGAAAGAGGAGCTTGTGGCTCTTGACTTCCAAAACACAGACACGCTCGTCTTCCTGCTATTCGCTGTCTGGTCGTTGGGAGCCATCCCTGCTCTCATCAACTACAATCTTTCTGGAAGTCCTCTTGCGCATTGTGTGCAGAGACCAGGGGCTCGCCTCGTGTTGGTTGACCCGGTTGTAGCAGCCAACGTTAGGTAGGATGTGCAGTCCCATCTGGCAGATGTTAAGTTCGAGGTTGTCACACCTGCTCTCGAGTCTCAAATGTTGCGCAGCGAGTCTATTCGACCTCCGGATGATCAGAGGGAGGATGCCATGCCGGACGACATGGGTGCCCTTGTATTTACGAGCGGCACAACAGGACTTCCCAAAGCCGCAATCGTTTCGTGGGCAAAGACTGTTATTGTTGGCGGATTTGCGGCGAGGTTTATAGGAACGCGGTCCACGGATGTCTATTACACAGTGAGTGGTTGACTGACTTGCAACCCTCGAAAAGGTAGTCTGACCATCTACAGGGCATGCCACTCTACCACAGCACAGCCCATGCTGATGGGCCTCTCCAACGCTCTCTCCGCTGGCGCGACTTTTGCTATTTCTCGCAAGTTTTCGACAAGCTATTTCTGAGAAGATGTGAGGAAGCACGGGGCCAACATTATCCAATATGTTGGTGAGATATGCCGATACCTGCTGTCAGCTCCGCCGGCTATCGACCCAGTCACTGGCGAGAATCTCGGCCAGAAGCATTTGGTTCGACTGACATTCGGAAACGGCCTCCGGCCAGATGTCTGGAACCGCTTCAAGGAGCGCTTCGGCATCGAGACAGTCGCCGAGTTCTACGGCGCAACCGAAGGAAGCTTTGGCACATGGAATCTCAGCCGAAACGACCTCAGCATGGGTGCTATCGGGCGAAACGGGAGCTTGTACAACCTCATTCTTGGTTGGTCCGTGGCCATTGTTCGCGTCGACCATGAGACCGAGCTGCCATACCGCGACCCGAACACTGGATTCTGCTGCAAGGTGCAGCCAGACGAGCCGGGCGAGCTCATGTTCCGCTTGCCGCCCAAGAACATCAAGTCCCGGTTCCAGGGATACTATGGTGACGAGGCGGCAACCTCCAAGAAGATTATGACGTCTGTCTTCAGCAAAGGTGACTTCTGGTTCCGGACCGGAGATGTCGTCCGCCATGACGCCAAAAATCAGTTGTACTTTACTGACCGCATCAGCGACACATTCCGCTGGAAGAGCGAGAATGTCTCGACAGCCGAAGCCGCCCAGGTTCTCGGCCTCCACCCTGCCATCTCCGAGTCCAACGTCTATGGCGTCGAGCTGCCGCAGCACGAAGGCTGGGCCGGATGCGCCGCCGTGGTCTTGCAACCTTCCTCGGATCTTGGCGAAGACGGAGCGCCAAGAGAGGAGATTCTTCGTGAGTTGGCGGGCCATGTCAGGGCGGAGCTCCCAAAGTATGCCCTGCCCCTGTTTCTCCGCGTTGTCAAAGGTGCGACCCTGCAGGTCACAGGGACCAATAAGAAACAGAAGCATCACCTCCGAAATGAAGGTGTCGACCCGTCAAGGACGGGGGAAGACGCTGTGTTTTGGTTGAAGAACGGAACATATGTCAAGTTCTCGGCGGAGGACTGGAAAACATTGGAGGCTGGATAGGTCAAACTTTGACCATCTTTCCGCAGCTCCAATGCACATTCTAACCAACCTCGAAAATATGACGAATTTTGGCATGTGTAAATCCATTGTTGATCGGAAGATGACCTGACTGTATGCCGCCAAGAGGATTCCTTGGAATAACGTGAGATCGGAAAGAGCCCAGAACAAGTAAAAGACTCTACATCCATCAGACAAGACAACGAAGAAGACGGCGAAACCCCCACTTTGGTCAGAGGAGGGGGACGCCGTTGCGACAGCATTCTCCAAATGACAACATCTCCAAACCCAGTGTCTCGGCCAATGGCATGGGCGTTCGATTGCGCAATGGCACGCCAGTCCGGATCGGGCGGGTGAGGGGCAGTCCTCCCCACGTTTGAGCTCATGGCGGGGCAAATCGCCCCGCGCAAACACCGTGATGGCGTGAACAAACGAGCAGCGCGAGCTTGTGGACCGCGAAGAAAACCTTCATCCAGCACCTTGGCTCCTTGGGCCGCCTGTAGAAAGCCCGAAGCTCGGCGACTTACAAATCTTGTGTGGGCGATCCCGCCTCGGGCCGCCCAGCAGTAGCATCCAGCCATGTAGCCCCGCGGAGCCAGGTAGCTTTATTGCCCTCAACTGTAAGACGCCATCGCCCAGATCATGGAGAAGTGAATGGAAGAGCCGGAGGAGCTTTAAATACCCACCACACCCCTCCTCGTGCCAGCTCTGACGTGATTCCCTCGTCCCATCCTTCTCCGTCCTACCCACTCACCTCCGACCAAAGACTTGCTGTCCTGCTCTGCCTCGCGTCTTCCACGTCGACCATCACAGACAGATAACCCCCCACACATACAATGGCTGAGGAACAGCGGCCCGCGCCGTACGTATCTCTGTCTCTCCCTCGGAAACAAAGTCGACGTTGCTGACATCACCCGACAGCCTTCGTCTGGGCTCCACGGCCCCCAACTTCCAGGCCGAGACCACCAAGGGCCCCATTGACCTCCACGAGTACATTGGCGACAACTGGCTCGTCTTCTTCTCCCACCCCGAGGACTACACGCCCGTCTGCACCACCGAGCTCGGCGAGTTCGCCCGTCTCCAGCCCGAGTTCACCAAGCGCGGCGTCAAGCTCCTCGGTCTCTCGGCCAACACGATCGGCAGCCATGAGGGCTGGATCAAGGACATCAAGGAGGTGACGGGGTCGCAGGTCGACTTCCCCATCGTCGGCGACAAGGAGCGCAAGGTGGCCTACCTCTACGACATGTAAGCCCTCTCCCATCCAGCTGTGAAAATGCCGGCAGATTCTGACAGTCCGCAGGCTCGATTTCCAGGACACCACCAACGTGGACTCCAAGGGCATCGCCTTCACCATCCGCTCCGTCTTCGTCGTCGATCCCAAGAAGACCATCCGCACCATCCTCTCGTACCCGGCCTCGACGGGCCGCAACAGCGCCGAGGTGCTGCGCATCGTCGACTCGCTCCAGACGGGCGACAAGAACCGCATCACCACCCCCGTCAACTGGGTCCCCGGTGACGACGTCATTGTCCACCCCAGCGTCCAGGGCGAGGAGGCCACCAAGCTGTTCCCCAACCTGCGTGCCGTCAAGCCGTACCTGCGCTTCACCTCGCTGCCCAATGCTTGAGCGGGGTGGAGGAATGGGGAGAAGAAGGAAGGGAAAGGAGATTGCTCTTCTGTAAGGCGTTGGGAATATGATTTTGATAGGGAGGATGTCCGCCAGGATACGGTGGAAGGGAAGTTCGGTTGCCAGAGAAGTATTTCAGGCATGGCTTGTTACGATCTCGCTAGGTTGATGAAGGAAATCACAGCCGGACCTGAACGTACACCTTGCCCTCATGCCTTAACCTCCCACCCGCAACCTGCCTATCCGTATGTCGGACCCGAGCTTGACTTGCCTTGCCGAGGGTGTCTCAAATTGCAGCCCACAGAAGAGGCTTCACATCAGAGACAACAAAGTCACCCACTGCTTCCCGGTGCTACACCCGGAACCTCATCTCACCTTTCCCACCCCATCCCAAGTTGTTTTCTACACCAAACTCCCCGGTCGCATGGCATGCCAGATGAAGTGGCATTTCTGAGATGAATGTCCCACCACTACCAGCATCGCACGCCGTGTACCAGCGCAGCCTACAGTTTGACATGGAGGGGGAGAAGGGGGGTCCAAGCGGTCGGACGGGTTCGGAGTCAGCCGATCCCACCTTCCACTGGTTATGGGCTACCAAACGTGGTGATGTGGTGATCTGCGGAGCCGTGGGAACCTCACGGGCCTCGGCGTGGTCTCTTACACTGGCCCGACTGGCGCAAACATGGGAAGGACGGGATGCCGGTAGATTGGGAACGGTGGCAAGGTTAGGAGTGTTATAGCGGAATTGGGCCCACCCTTTATTTATTCCAACTTCCGGGAACGCCCGCAAAAAAAAAAAAGGCAGAAAGGTTCACATGATGGAAAGGGGCATTCGAGAGGCATCGCCTGTGTACTGCCCGGACATAAAATCGCCGCTCGCAGGACCGCCCAAGGCCTGGACCGGTAGCGTGTGCCAGGTCTAAAACAGGGCTGAAGAATCTTCCTCGTCACTTCTAGCTCCGATGAGGGGCCGGGCCTGGGCTTTGATGCTGAGTTGGCACGAGCCTGGCGTGGAAAAGGGGGCGTCTCCCCCGTGATAATTGACACTCACTCCGCCTGTTCTGGCACCAGGCCCAGTGTCACCAGTACAAGATCGTTATCTAGGCCTCGAGATTCGGGTGTCTCGCTCGCTGGGAGGGGTGAGAGGGGAAACTCGTTACCTTTGTCCTGGTCCAAATTGGGCTTCGTCGCCCCCAACCAGGCCATTGTTGCCAGCTAGAATGTCATCCGCTTTCGACCTCGACCGCTTCTCCTGTCCCGCCTTGCCCGTGCGTGGGGACGGCGCATGAAACTTGTTTCCCAGAGGGTCCGAGTGGAGGGCACTGGGTGGTGTACCAGTGGATGCTGGCTCAGCACAGAAGATTGGCCTGCGGGATCAGATTGATGGCGTGCTGCTCGGATCTGTGGCGTGTGTCAAGAGAGAGGTGTGTCACACCAGACCGGTGCTGAGAGGGAGGTGTTGTTCGGCACTGGAATGGCCGCTCGGGTGGATCGATCGAGGTTGGACCTTGATGGCTGTCCATGTTTAGGGCCGGGCATGTTCTTTGAAGAAAGCAGGCGGCGCTCAAAAGTGTCGCGATCCATCTGTGTTGGTGTTTCCCAGACGTCTTGGCGCCCTGTGATTCGCCGGGCCGTCTCGCCAGACCCCCCAGACGATCCGTGCACCCAGTGTTCGATACTACCGCCTCCACATTTTCCCGCATCTGGCCTCGACAGTCCCACTGCCACAGTCCAGCGTCCAGTCGACGACCACCGACCAGACCACCCCGTCCGTCCGTCCTCGACCGATCGACCGACAACGACGATACTCCGCGCCCGAGTCCCGTCGCACGGCTGCAGGTCCTCGTCTGTCGCATGCGCATCCAGCGCCTCGATCGCCTCGTCTGCCTTCGCCCAACCGCACGCGCAGCCCGACGCCCGTTTGCGCCAGCCGAGAACCGACCACGCCGACGTCCGCTCTCCCGCTCTCCCACGCTGGCTGTTCTCTGCCCCGCCCTTTTCCCACCCGTCCATCGGCTGTCCGAGAAAAGGCAACGCTTCGCCAACATCGCATCCAAACGACCGTCTGTGCGGAAGCCCTGCACATCGGTCAATTGGAGAGGGCACAGCGGTGTGCGCTCTTTGCAACTCTTCCGCGCCGTCGGCCGTCCGTCCTCCACAGCACCTCGCAGCACGCCCAACCCCCAACCGCTCCTTCTCGCCCGGAGATTGAGACTGCAACCTCAGCTTCGCCATAAGCGCGGCATCGACCTGATCAGGTATGTTCGCCATTCTACATCAGCTCGTCTTATGTCCTCTTCTGTCTTGCGCCCCGTCTGTGCTCCTTTTTCTCTTCTCGTGTCGCCGACTCCTCCGCCCCGCAGACAGTCTACCCCGATCTTCCTTTTCGCTGTCGCCCCCTGACCGCCGCACCCGACGCCCGCCCGTTTGCGTGGAGGTGGCTCTGCTCCGCGACGCCGCCACGCTCCCGGTCGCGCAGGTCTCCTAGTCTCCCTGCTCACCACTGCCACGGCCTCGTCTGTGTCGTTGGGTCGCAGGAGATCGTCGCGGGGCTTGCCCTCTCCCGCGAAGCTGTGGGCTGCTCATCAGGGCCTGGGGTCGGGTCGGTAGGCTCTCTGCACCTCTCGACGGGGGAGAGCTCGGGGAATCCCCGCGCACCCACGTTGCCCCTGGCCGCCCGTCAGCCCTCGCAGCGCGTGGCACCCCGACCTCCGGGTGACCGGTGCTGCGCGTCGTTCACCGCCTGTGCCGTGGCGGGTTTTCGAAGCTGCTTTCCCGTTTTCTCCCTTTTCCTTGCCCGCCGATTTGTTCCATTCCATTGGCGTCCGATCTTGGCACTGCCCTTGTCCTGCGCAGTCATCCATATTTATTCCTCGCTGCTGCCTTTTCCTGCGTGCCTGGCCTATCCGTCCGACCCGTCCACCGACGGTGTCTCCCTCCTGGCCGAGTCGCCCGAGGGGACCCCTTTCTGCTCTGTCAACCAAGCCGCCCACGCGGCCCCGCGAGACCGCCGCCATGTCGGGGATTGGACTGACGTACAGCAATCCAGGCCACCAGCAGCAGGCCGCCGCGAACGACTCGAGCCGATTCTCCGACTCCGAGAACGAGGACCACTCCCCGCCTACGCGATCGCCCTCGGAACTCCTGTCATCGGCCTTTCGTGGCATCAAAAAGATCACGCCCAGCCGTGACGACTTTGCGAAACTCGGCCGCCAGCCGTCCCATTTGGCCATTCGACGGCCATCCGAGCCCTACGTACCGACGCTCGACCAGCTCGCCCCCGTTTCAGCCCCTTTGCCATCGAATCCCTCTCGCCCTCACCATTCACACCATGCTCGAAGTTTGAGTCTCCAGAACAGTCTCAAGAAGCCCCTCCCCGAACCGCCCCCGGAGCTTTCCCCCTTGGGTCCTCTGACGCCGCTCGTCCACCCGCCGCACCAGGGCCTGGCCACGATTCTGGACTTGGAAGACAAAGAGATGGACAGCAGGACGAGCACCATGGACTCGACGTCCTCGGCCGAAATGCAGCCAGGCGGGTTGTACATGAGGGCACAGGCGGCGCAGGAGCCTCCGAGCCAAGACACGGGCGTGAATGGAAGCCAGAGCAGCTTGGCGAATGCCGCGCGAACAGATGGAGGCGATGATCGCGGCGAAAACCTCACTCCAAGAAGCAATGGGCCACCGTCTGCTGGACCGTCACCCAATGTTGGCCAGCAGCCAAAGACACCAGGTTCGGGCTCTGGGACGCAGCCGCCCGCGCCATCGTCCGCGCACCTCTCTGGTCTGATGTGCAATGTTCACCGGACAACCGGCAGGGAACCGCATCCCCTGGTTGGCGCGACCACGACCATTCTCGGGGACAAGTTGTATGTTTTTGGTGGACGGATCTTGTCTAGGAGCAGACCCGCCCCCTTGACAGCCGATTTGTACGAGCTTGATCTCATCCGCCGCCACTGGACCAAGCTGGAAACCACGGGCGACATTCCCCCGCCTCGATACTTTCACTCCATGTGTGCCCTTGGCGACACCAAGATGGTCTGCTACGGCGGCATGTCTCCGACGACGAATCAGAAAAACCCACCTGCCGCGCAGGACCAGCAACCCGAGGTCACAGTCATGTCCGACATTTACATCTACGATGTTCCTACCAAGAAGTGGACTTTCATTCCGACCCAGGACGCACCCCAGGGCCGCTACGCACACTGCGCCTGCATTCTTCCATCCTCCGCAACCTTTGTATCCCACCGAGCGCCGTTTTCTGCCCTCCAGCATAACCCCTCCTCCGGAAATCCCAACGAGGGCAGGATTGGCATCACCATCGACGGCGGAGGTGGTGCCGAGATGGTAGTGGTTGGTGGGCAGGACGGGGCGAACCACTACATTGAGCAGATCAGTGTCTTCAACCTTCGGAGCTTAAAGTGGGTGTCGACGCAGCCATTAGGAAAGAGCTGCGGCGCATACCGTAGTGTTGTCGCGCCGCTTCCGCCATCCGTCACCTCACGCATTGGCAAATCGTATCCAAACGGCGCCCGTCAGGACGGCAGCATCAGCCAGGAAGCCAAGGAACCCGGGTCCAGCATGCTGATCTACAGCAACTACAACTTTCTCGACGTCAAACTCGAACTCCAAATCCGCGCCAGTGACGGCTCTCTCAGCGAGCGTCCGATGAGTGGCACATACAGCCCTCCAGGCCTACGTTTCCCTAACGGTGGAATCATCGACACACATTTTGTTGTCAGCGGCACGTATCTCACGTCGTCGAAACAAGAATACGCGCTGTGGGCCTTGGATTTGAGGACTCTTACGTGGAGCCGTATCGATGCCGGAGGTGCCGTTTTCAGCCAGGGCAGTTGGAACCGAGGTGTGCTCTGGAACCGAAGAAATACTTTTGTGGTGCTGGGCAACAGGAAGAGGAGCCTCGTCGACGACTACAATCACCGTCGGATCAACTTTACCAATGTCTGCATGGTCGAGCTTGAAGCATTTGGGTTCTACGACAACCCGCGGAAGACGGCCCCACTGAGCGGTTTCGTCAGCGCCAGTAGTCCATACACGGGACCCGGTCTGAGCCTGGCGCGCAAGGCAGGCTTCACGGCAGGCGGAAGATACCACAGTCGGGCGGCCGAGGAGCTCGGCGAAAAGGCGCTCAGTATGAAGGAGTTAGCTGACATGGACATCCTCTGCCTTGGCGGCGAAAGGATACCCATCAACTCGCGCATTGTTGCGAGGCGCTGGGGCCCTTACTTCGTACAGCTCCTGAGAGAGGGGACAGCCTCGCAAGATGGGAGCGACGCTATCACACTGCGGTCCAACTCGATATCAGGACCTGGCAACGCTGTGCGCAGCTCCAATATGACAGGGAACCGCTACACTATGGAGAGCCAGATGACGTCCTCCACGTCGTACTCGGGGGGCAGCTCGATGGGGAAGCCTCCCAGCACAGCCGGCACGTCGGTATCGGGTGATTCCATGTCGCCGCCTGTCGACCCTGCCGCCATCAATACGGCGCCGACACCTCGCACACTCCCACCCAACAGCCGACCGAGATGCCTCTACCTTCCCCACACCTCACTCACCATCCAGGCTCTTTTGCACTTTCTGTACACGTCAAGCCTCGCGCCGCCGTCGTCTCCTCTCTGCACGCCGCAGATCCTATGCAGTCTTCTCCAGATTGCCCGCCCTTACAGGGTCGACGGACTGCTCGAGGCCGTCGTCGAGCGTCTCCACAACCTCCTCGACAGCCGGAACGCTGCGGCGGTCTTCAACGCAACAGCCATGGCAGCCGGCGGCGGACGCGGCATCGACGGCTCGCTCAACCCCAACTTCTTCCCGGCGCCCTCTGGTCTCGAGGGCCTGTCGAGTCCAACGGACACGCAGACCAATGGCAGTACCACGCTGCGTGGCGATTCGAGCACGGCTGGCAGCAGCCTCGCGTCGCGGCCGTCGGCGCTCAAGATCAGCACCGCCGTCCCGCAGGGTGGTCGACCGCCGAGCGAGGAGCTCAGCGCGACGACGAGCGTCAGCGGAAGCGAGTGGAGCTCCGAGGTTGGGAGCGAGCGCGGCGCTCGAGAGGTGTGGTCGGGTGATTTGAGCAGCGTGATCGGGCTGCAGAAGAGGGGGTTGAGGGGGTTGATGGAGGGGAGGAGGATGCGCGAGCGGACGGGGACGAATGCAGCGTCGTCGGTGTCGGCGCAAGGAGGCTCTGTTGGACCAAGTCAGGGACAGGGGCAGGGACAAGCACAGGGCCGGGTAGGGCTGGGGATCGCGGGTTCCTAGGTTGGACTCGCGGTCTTGTTGGCTGGGCGGTCGCTGTGGGAGATGAAGTGATGGGGAAGTGTTGAGATGGGGGCACTTTTTTCTGTTTGGAGGGGGCGTCGTGGACGAAGCATATCATGGCATGGCATTTGGCGAGGGGAAGTCGCCATCGCTTATCAGCGGCGAGATATAAAGGATCCCTTTTTTGGTGGCATTTGTAGATGAGTTTCCAGACACGGGATGACCTGATGTGGAAATGAAGCAAGTTTTGATGATTGCCTTGTGTTCTTCGTTTGCGATGGCAGTGATGGTCCTGTCGGCAACTTGGTACCATATTGGAGCCCGCTGCCCATGGCCACCTGTCAATACGGCAACTTGTACATCGTCCCTCGGCCTTGTTGTCAACACACAAACTTCCTGCATTGGCTTTCTCACCTGGTCCCCCAGCGTTTCTACCTCCTATCTTCATCCCGAGATAAACGGAACCAAGGCATCGCCATAACTACTCCCCCATCCTTTCCTTCAACGACCGCAGTTGCTCCATCCCCACTTCCTCACAATTCGCCAACAGCCACTCCCGACACCTCTCCCTATCATCTTCTTCGCCTCCAAGCGGAGCACTGGACCCCTTTCGCTTCCAATACGGCCGCTCGAACAACTCCGGCCAGAACCCGCCATACTCCCAGTCAATGACGGCGTTAATCTTCAGCCGCGTATCCGGGTCCACAATAACATTATGCTGCCCCAGATCGTTCGTTGGTACAAAACACGTAGCTCCTCTTCTCGATATCGGCCTTCGGCCGCCAGAACGTGCCGGCCGCGGACCCTGTTGGGCGCGCACACAGCAGCGTCTGGCCGGGCGCGTTCCGGGAGTGTCGGATCGGAGAGCCTTTAGGGTGGGGACGTGCTCGAGCAGCTCCGCGGTGACAATCTACCTGCGCCTCCTCCGCGGTGGGGAGCTGGGACATGCTGACGCCTGGGATGGCTTCGGTGCTGAAGTAGAAGGCGCCGTCGTCTTCGAAGGTATGTGGAAGCGCGGGAGAGGGATGATTGTGTCATGCTAGATGTAGAGCAGGACGGAGGCGTCGGTCTTCCAGCGCTGCGGGAGGCAGGCGGTGGGGGTTGGGGTCCGTTCGTGAGGGCGGAGGGTGCGCTTCAAGAAGGAGGATCCGACTTGGTGGTTTTTTTTTTGTCGGGGGTGATGCCGGTGCAGCCTCGTTCACGGTGTTTGGTTAGGTCTTGGTTGGAGACTGTTTTCTTGGTGCATAAAAGGGGAGGTTGGCAAAAGTAAGTCAACAAACCGCAAGCCGGGCACACAGGTGCAACAGTTGCAACTTGGGCAATGGGGAAATGATGGACGAGATTGGGTCTTTATGCGCTTGTGTTCCCAGTGTGTTTGTGTGCCCTTCCGCGCCAGAGCCGTGGATAGATGGGTGAATATCTACGCCCCCAGCCGTTAGTGATGTTTCCATAGCTGAAGGGAGGTTAGGTACGGAATAGCGAGGTACCTAATTGGATGCAAAGCAAACGGTCTCGGAACACCCCTCGGTCCGCCCTTTTTCTGCCTGCCGCCAGCTCCGAATACCCTCAATTACAGCAACCTCCTCGCCGTGGAGGCGATTATTGAAGGGAGAGCGGCCCCTGTCCAAGAAACCCTCCCAGCTGGTGACTTTTGCAGCGGAACACATCTTAATCTCGTCGCCATCCCCATGTTACCCTAACCCGGAGACAAACTCTCCAATCCCGTCGCCCCAAATTTTATCGCGGGCTCGCGGGGTTGGTCCCCATGCCCCTAAAACCCCGCCAGTTCCAGGCGTCCCAGTGCGTCCAACCGCCAAACGCGTCTCGCAACAACGTCACGTCATTCTCCCATCACAGGAGTCGAAGCGAACAACGATGTACGTCCCAGATCCCCCCCTGCATTCCCGAAATCCATAACCTAACCCCCGCAGGATCGACCCGTCACTTCGCCTCCGGCGCGCCATCCACGCCGCCGACGCCAGCCTCGTCGCCCGCATCCTCCGCTCCCACCCGCACCTCGTCCACAACCCGGACCACTCCCTCGCCGGGCACGCCAACTCGTCGCTCCACCTCGCCGCCTCCCTCGGCCACCTGCCCGTCGTGCGCGTCCTCGTCGACGACTTCCACCATGAGCACCCCCACCCGGCCCTCAACGACGCCCACCAGACGGCCCTCATGCTGGCCGCCGCCGCCGGCCACACGGACGTCGTCCACTTCCTCTGCGAGCACGCCGGCGCGCCCGTGCTGCGCGCCGACGCCCGCGGCCGCGACGCCATCATGGAGGCCGCGCTGCACGGCCACGACACGGTGGTGCAGATCCTGCTGACGTTTGCGCCGGGCGGGGCCGAGGAGGCGCTGGCGCGGGCGGACGCCGACGGGAACACGGCACTGCACTTTGCGAGCAGCAATGGGAATTTGCTGGTGCTGAGGACGTTGCTGGCCGCGGGGGCGGACGCGGGGAGGAGGAATGTGTGGGATTGGAGCGCCGAGGCGTATAGCGCGACGGTGCAGGCAGAAGTATACTTGAAAGGGTTAGTGGCCGAGGTCGAGAGGAAGAGGGGAAGAGGGGGAGGAGGGGTGAGGATAGTTGACGACTCAGCTTAGGGGGGGGGCCGGATACTTGCAAGATGGCGGTTCGGAGTTTTGAGCAGTGGGTTTCTTTTCCGATTTGAGGGAGTTTTCGGCTAGGTTGGTGTTTGGGAGTTGGGATGGCTTTGGTGGCGAGAACACATCGTCTTAGTGTACGCGGCCACACATCGGACGGAAATGAATATGTTACCCTCGGGGGTTAGATGCCGTCCGGGATGCTCAAATGTCGTCACGGCGCAGGATCTAGGTGTCTTCCTCGTAGGTCTGGTTGGTTCGCGGTGCGTTTCCTTCGCCACGGTCTAATGCCCCCAAGCTAGCGCAGCATGTTGCTGACTGCCCGTGTGGTAGTCCTCGAAGTTGACAAAAGTGGGTTTTGGAAGTTCTCCCTTGCCGTCACGGCACACCCAATCAGTTCCAGGCCTCGAGGTTGGTCAAGGGCACCCATAGGGGTTGTCCCATGATAAATGAGTCGATCCCCTTGTCTTCACCCTTCTACAGTGGTAATAGAGAGGTATTCCGCCAGGCTCTAAAGATCCTTCTCATAGCCAGAGATGATCTCATGACGGTCACTTTTGCTAGTCCTGGGTATTCTCTCTCCCAGACAGGATCCGTCCCATCTTTCTCGGGCTCCAAAGACGCGCGTAGGTAGCCTTGTCCTGCAAGTCCAACCCTAACGAACGCACACAACTACGTATGTCCGTTTCGGTGACATATGCCCTCAGATGACGAGTGAGTAGGTTGTGCACGACGACACTTGGCATCCCCTTTGCAGCAAAATATTCTGCTTCTGCTGCGAAATCTCAATTTATTGAGACTTTGCATGAGCAAACATCAACTACACATGTGTCCTGGTTTGCTCCGAGATCTGTGACCAATATATATCCCGGGCCTTCCTCGTTCAGTGCCACTTCTGTCCTGCTTTGCTTCTCACCACCTCCAACCCACGCCCAGGGTTCGAACTTCTCGCATTCCCAGTACCTACCAGAACGAAGACCTCGCCCGGCCAAGAGCAACATATCAGCCTTTGGGCACTGTCAATTATGTGAGGGATGTGACTCCATTGCCTGGAAAATCACCTTCCGAGTCAAGAATTTGGTTCTAGTGGGTCGATAGTCACGGCCACTATGGGTCCCTACCGTCGGCCTGGGACCGACCGCGGCGCCCCGGGAGACGAGGATGAATGGAACTACCATCCCCAGAACCGTCCATATTTTCCCCCACCGCCGCCTTTCCAGGATGGCAGCCCGGGGCCATCTTCCCACGCCCAATCGAGCAACCATTCCACCCTTCCACCCAGTGGGCCACCGGATGGCGCCCCCTCCGCGTCACCAGACCGACTTCCCTCAATCGATGAGGCTTTACGTCAGCAGGATGCTTGGTTCGAGAACCTGCCGCCTGCCCGTGTTTCACCAGCATCCCCGCCAAGTGGGAATCTTCAAGGCGACCGCGGTCCCCTCCCCCTTCCCCGCCCCCTCCCCATCCCGAATCTGTCCAGCTCCTCCTCCCACCAATCTCCACATGGGAGCTTGCCTCACTTTCGGACTTCATTTCCCAATGGAGACCCTTTTCTCCCGTCGACATCCGAAATCCAGGCCCGAACGTCCGGCCGGCCGTCGCGGCGGCTCCCCGAAGTCCCTCGAGCGGTCATGGTCCGCGTGCTCGACTGGGAGATGCCGCTCGCCCAGCTGCCGGCCCCCCCCAGTCAGCATAGCTACTACATCCCCGAATGGTTTCTGAGGGTCAACGTCCGTGCCCGTCTTACGGCGGAGAGGTTCGTTGTTACCCTCAAGCTGCCGGATCAACTGTGGGGGAGGGAGTATGACTTTCGGCCGTTTCCGGAGGATCATTGGCAGGGGCTCGAGGGGTATGGGAGTGTGCATAAGGAGATGGAGTTGCAGATTTGGGGGAGTGCTGGGCCTGATGCCTTGCCGGCGGACGAGGCGTGGCTGAGGAGGGCGATGGCTCTGGTGGTCGGGAGAGATGGAATTCGGGGGCTGGAGGAGCTGGCGGAGAAGACGTGGATGTGGGTTGAATGAATTGTTGAGGTTTGACTTGGAGAGATGAGAATGGGGGAGGACAAGATCGTTTGGAGCGAGTGCTAGTGACTGAGGACCTGAGCGTGGATGCTTATAACAGCTTATCCAAGGTGGCTAATTCATTGATGGCTGTAAGGCAGCGGCTTGTCTGATGCTGGCCGGGTAACCGTTCTTTGTCACTCGTACAGGGAGGAAAAGAAAGATGAAAGGGAAAAAAGGCCCCGAAACTCGTCACCAAGTCACGAAATCAACCAACGCTCTTTTTGTCTCTTCTCCTTTTACCTCCAGCGGCACCACCACTGAGGCACCTGCAAGGGGCACTTCGTTTCGCTCGACTTTAGTTTGTATAACGTGCTTTATAAGCGAGTGCACCAGATAAGCGAGTGCACCACTTTTCACCACCCTATAGATACTCTCGTCAATTGCAAAACAACAACACTAAGAACCAACTATAATTACATCAGAAGCAACTGAATCAGATACTTCTACAGCCTCCTGGCAAGTGCGGGCATTATGGCCAGGCTTGCCGCACACACCACAGCACCGAACCTTCGTACGACCCCCCCCTGCACCACTCCCATCCGCCTGTATTTCTTGCGCTCCCTCCCCACCCACGGCCCCTGGGCCTAGTAGATCCATTGCATCTTGTAGAGTAAGTGATCCTCCAAGCTGCACACGTGTCCTTTTGGCTCTCCGGCGCTTACTTAGTGCCTCGTTGGCCTTACGGAGCGAAGCGTTCTCTGCCCGAAGGAGGGCCACCTGGTGCATCACAGCCATCGTACCCTTGGTGAGCTGGTCCACAGCAGCCAACATCGAGGTTGGGGAGCTGTTTTGATGGTTGGTAATGCGAGTCTTGATAAGTGTTGACTGCGAGTCGGCTTCTCGGGGGTTGTGGGGTGTCTGGAAGACCCAAGGCTGTGCAGTGCCAGGCCGTGAGGTTGGGGGTGTTGGCGTACGAAGCTTGATATCCAACTTGGAAAGCACCCTCTCTGGATCGAATGGAATAAGGCCAGCCCCTACGAAGCCGCCCTGGATATTCTTCTCGGTGATGGAGGCGAAAAAGGCCTCGCGAAAGGCACAGAGGAACTCCAGCTTGCTGATGTGGTTGATATACATACGCATCAAGTCCTCAACCTGGCGGCCGTACGCCTGCTTCAGTGGCCCAAAGCAGCCAACATCGAGTGGCTGGAGGAGGTGGGAGGAATGCGGAGGCATACAGAGCGTGATGATGTTGTTCTGCTGGCAATGGAGCTCGAATTCGGTCGAGTGGTGGCTCTCGTGGCCGTCGAGGATCAATAACCGATATTTGCCTTTCGTACGAGGTACCGTATGGAAGTCGAAGTGCTTAATCCAATCCAGGCCTACTGCATTGGTCGTCCAGCCATTATCGGTTGTTGTAATACGCCAGTCGGCTGGGAGGTTGCATTCGGTATACCAGTTGGCGAGGTGGTACTGCGCGGCTAAGATGATGAACGGAGGGATAGCCCAGCCGAGAGCATTAACTCCCTGAATTACCGTTGCCCACTCGCGGTTGCCAGGCTGAGCTAGCTTTGCCTTGCCACGGCCATCTGAGGTCGTAACCACCATACCTGCGAAGATAATGCCCATCATAAACCCAGTCTCATCGAAGTTGTAGATATCGTCATCTACGATACCGTACTTGGCCTTGACGTTCCGGACGAGGGCAAACCACTCTCCAATAACCTTCGGATCCTCGCACTTAGCCCTCTGGTAGTCGTACCGACGTATCCAACGCGTCTGGAGCTCTGGCTGGCGTTTGACGAAGTTGTGGGCCCAGAGCTTGCCGACAGGGGGCGCGTCACGTTCGCGTCGGAGATGGTTGGCCATATCTTCAACGTCACACAACCTGGGAGGAAATGCGCGTATAGATAGCTCAATCACATACTGAACTATCGTCTGCTCCTCCAGATCCGTCAGGTTGCGTGAGTTAGCTGGAATATCGCGTCGTGCAGGCTTGCCAGCGCGTCGTCGTAAGAGAGTCGTATGATGGACGTTATAGATCTTAGCTGCGGCTCGGAGACTGAGATTTTCGTCATTTTTAAGAGCTTCAAGGGCCAAGATTAGCCTTGCTTCCTTCGAGGGAGGAGACATATTGGGTTGTAGAGAAAAGGTCAGTGTTGTGTGGTGGGTAGCGCGTCGCAAAAAAGTGGTGCACTCGCTTATCTGGTGCACTCGCTTATAAAGCACGTTACCTGACTACTAAATTCTATCTACATGGCAGTTCTAAGTGTATCGTCGGAGGCTGAGGTACGAGATGCGAATAGGACATGGGGAGAGTCCCGAAAAGAGAACGGAAGCTTTAGGTGTGTTGCTGACGGTGGTAGAGCTGGCGGAGTTGAAAAGCACCATCGGTTTTTCCATGGGGCCTGAGGTCGCATGTTGCTTCTTTGGTGGCTTCGTCTGCTTTGCGTTCGGGCGGTTGTTACGAGGGTATACGAGTCACTACCGCAAGCCTAGCCACGACCGTGCCACCGCGCGTGGCGTGCTTGGCTCGCCGTCTTCAGGAGTTGGCTTGTCCAAACTTGGATCCTGCTTTTGGGTGCTGGTGATGAAGCGGCCCGCCGTCCTCCCGTTCGCCGATCGCTGTAAGGCTCCCAAGATCATGCACTTCTCCTCGGGCTCCGCGTCGCCGTCGCGGGCTGACGCATTCAGATAGAGCAAGGCGACGGCAGTGGGAAAGTTGGCGAGATGAATGCCATACACGCCGGCATCCGGGTGCAACAGAATCGACACCACCTCGGCGATGCGGCGGCAGTAGATGGCCGGGTCGGCCCGAGCTGGTAGTTTTGTTGCATCTCGAGAGGCGACGCGAAGCGTGCTGTAAATGATGATGAACATGGACCAGTAGACACAGAGAATGTGCGTTGTGGCGATGAGGCCTAAGGGGGGAGATGGGGGTGCGTAGGCAACGGGCGGAGGCTCCAGATCGGATATCTCGACTTCCTCGCGCCACCTTAAGAGCTCCGTCTCAAGTTGCCAGCACCTGCGAGCGATGTCGTTACGAACTCTTGACGCTTCGGGTGGGTCGGTGCAAGTGAGCATGCAATCGACGTCTTCGAGGAGAGCGGGGAACTCGACAAAGATATCAAGCAGGAGGTCCTTGGGAGTTTTTGGGATCAACCGCCAGGGCACGGTCTTCCATTCGGGATTACTTAAGACGGTTCTTTTCCGTATTGTGATAGCGCCGGCCGTCTTTGCGGGTTGGTTCCGACCGAGTCAGCATGGATGATTGTCGGGTGGGGGGGATGAAGAGGTATTGAGGCTCACAAGGTGGAATCTGCCGTCCACAAAGAACTGATGTGGATAGTCCGAAATATAGGCTTCGGGGGGTTGAGATGTAAGCAACGCGAGCTCACCGTGGATATGCTTTTGCCAGTTGCGGGCTTGCGTTGGTTGATTCCGGTCGTCGTGTCCATACATGACCTGGCGAGTTGTTTGTTTAGTGGCTGTCAGTTACCACTGCGGACTGGCGGGGCGTTACCTCATAAAGACTGTAGAGACGAGTCACGAGGCAAAGGGCCACGTAGTTTGATGCTTTCTTGGGGTCGGCAAGGGCGGCAGACGTATCCCTTAACGAGTCCGAATAATACCGCAAACCCTCTTCCTTTTCCTGCCGTTTGTCCCAGCGCTGCCCTGCGGTCGCCAAGGAAAAGGCGAGCAGTATCTTGCGAACATTCGGCGATGCGCGAGTTAGTCGAGGCAGTATGTTTGTCCAACCCCCACTGGTGTATCCCATGACCCGAGACGTGAGCTGCCGACCGTGGGGAAGATATGCATCCCAAAACTGGCCGAAATAAGTCTCTTCATAGGCAGACCAGGCAAGGCTCTTGTCATTTCCAGGGCCGGGAGCCAACAAGGACAAGCTCTGTGCGCTTTCGAGCTGGCGGGACTGCTGTTCTTCTCTTGGTTGTCGGCGGTGCTGGCGTCTTGGTGGCGGGCCATCCGTGGTGGTGTTGATGAAAACCATGGGACGTTCATACCCGTCGCACTTTAGGCCTCTACTCACACATTGCCCGCAAAACGGACGTTGCATATCGCACTGGCAGCCCGTCAAAAAGTGATCCAACTACCCCTAGAAACGGAAGGGGAGCCGGACTTACGCCACCCTTCTTCCTGATCCGGCATGTTAGGCAGCTCTTTGGCTGTTTGGGAGCACTGGTCATCGTCAAGGGCTCTCTGATGCCGATTAGCGACTGGAAGCAGCGCGCGAAATTTCCTCTTTGGTAAATCCGGCGATGGCAGACTCGGTCGTCGTCCGGAGGTATGCAAAAGAAGGGGTAGGGGAACATAAATATCGCGTCACTCTGGCACACCGTCCAACCAGCCTGGAAGCGGAACTGGCGGCGGTGCAACCGTGAGCCGAGCAGGCTTGGCCGGATCGAGCAATTTTCGGCGCCGGCACCAATCACGTTGAAGAGGCTGTCGATCTTCCCGCACGCGCTCCGTGCTTCCGCTGCCGGTGTCTAGTATGTGCAGGGCCGGCCATGGGGTTGTTAGGCAGCAGCAGTTCCTTGCGCCTCAGGGACATCACCACCCCGAATCTAACCTGGTTACTTTCGGGCTGTGGGCTGGAGCGGGCGAATTGTTGGTCGTGACGCAGGAGCCGGTGCAGACAGACTGATAATATCTTGGTTTTTTGTCAGCGGACAAGTCTAAACAGGAAGACCCAGGCGCCACAGCCAAAGACAGTCCGAGTTGGATAATTCAGCTCGAGCTCCTTCGCCTCATCCACGCAGATTGCCGTGTCTCGGCGGGCCCAGCTTACCCGAGCCGGTCGGCGACCAGCAGACGAAAGGATGCTCACCCTGGTTTTCTCCGAGATCTTTCAGTCGCGATGGCCTCAACCGCTGGTGGTTTGGCCCCGGTGCTCGCTTCGGGCTGTTCAGGCTCTCGCCGATGCCACCCTCCGCCGCAATGCCCGCAATCGACGTATAAATAGGGGCGATGCCGGCGACTGTGGGACTTCTCAACAGCCGACAGGACCACACATCTTCTCATCATTGAGTTTTCGCAACAACCGAAGCACGTAACCCGATTTCAACGCCTACCATGCTCGCCACCCTCTTCCTTGCCTTCATCCCAGCGATGGCTCTCGCCTGCCCGGGTCACATGCCGCGGGATGAGAACGCCAACGCAACCGGCTTCCCGAGAGTGGAAGCCGGCACCGACGAGCCGGCCGACTTCGCGACAACAGGTTACGTCTTGAACCATTTCTCTCTCAACGTCAAGGACATGGCGCGCAGCATAAAGTGGTACGGCGACGTGCTAGGCCTCCGCCTCATCTTCAACTACCGGGCCACGGAGAAGCTCTCGATCGCCTACCTGGCCCACAGCCACGGGGGCAAGAACGGCACGGGCTACCAGACGGTCCGCGAGATGAATCGTCTCAAGAACAACATGGAGGGCTTGCTGGAGCTCGTCAGCTACGCAGACCCTGATGCCAGCCTAGTTCCCTCCACCGTCAAGGTCAACACCTTTAGCCACTACGGCCTTATTGTGCCCGACGTGCTAGCCGCGCAAGCCCGCTTTGAGAAGCTCGGTGTCAACATCCTCAAGAAGGCTGGTGTGGCTTTAGATCTCAAAGGACCTGTCGCCGAAGCCTTTGGACTCGGAAGCGTCTGGGAGAAGGACCCCAGTGAGGCGGAGACGATCGCGAAGGCCCTCTTGTCTACTGGCGGCCAGGATTTTGCAATCATCGCCGACCAAGATGGGAATATGATTGAGGTGCAGTCGTTGTATGCGCCGCAGCTGGACCTCTGAGGAGTGGCTGATATTTGGGGGTCGGGGGGTGGTGTTCTCTGGCGCTGGAATTCAATGACAAGATAATGTAATCCACCTACTAGTGGGATTGAAAATCGGTATTCGTGACGGGCGTCGGCGTTGGTAAAGTTGGCAGGTAGCACAATAGAAACTGTTTAATTCTCTGCGAAACCAAATTAATCATGTTTGAGCTTGTTATGTTAGACGAGAGATGTAGAAAATCTCTTTACTGGAGGACTTGCCGATTTAAAATCCTAATTGGGTTCACACTATTCGTCCACAAGCGTAGGGGCTTAGTGATCTGGCTGTGGATAGATAGCCCTTATTAGGGGCGTGTTTAAGGGTTCTCTACAGCTTGCAGGCAGGGTTTGCCACGATGAACCAGGAGCTGTAGGTCACGCACTCCCATATTGCATTTTATGGTTGCTAACATCTCCAGATGGGAGGCTCTCCCGACCTGCCAGCCTTCCTCCGAGCCACGCAAGGAAATCTGTCCTTGGGTGACCTCCGTTCAGCTAAGACATACGGTCGACTCTCCAATACCATAATTGTGGATAGCGATGACGCACAAGCAAAAGATCTTGTATGGCTCATTTTCTAGGACTCGAACGGCGACCACCCGAGTAAGCACCGGAACAATACCTGCACATACCCCCCCGTTTGTTTGCAGTAATCAGATGAGGCTGACGCTACTCTCCCCTGCCAGTGCATCTCCACGGCCACCACTTCCAGCTACTCTACAAAGGCTCCGAAAGCGACTACAGCGTCAGCCTCTACCGCCAAGCAGTGCGTGAGTACCAAGACCCCAGCACCCGTACCGAATCCGACCTCTGGCGCCGATTCGCCGCAGGCGTGGGGCACCAGCTGCAACAGTCCGCCAGCAAGCCGGCAAACCCCATGACACGAGACACGCTCATGGAAGAGAAGTATTAATTCGCCATTGTCGCCTTTGTGGCCGACAACCCGGGGGTGTGGGATGTTCAAGCAGGTTTGTGGAGCTGCTCAGCCATCTTGTCCAGAATCTTGGTACGTGGACCCGCGACGCGGCAGCTCCGAGTGGAGTTAGCTACAAGCTTCCGGTGAGCGAGGCGTGGAGTTCTGATGGGGCAGCGCTGCCGTCGTGGAATTTGGAGCACTGTGCTGCGGAGGGGGTCGCGTTTTGAGGAGGGCGAATTTGACGTTTGATGAGGTGAAAGGGAGCTAGATATTACATCCATGAATGTCTACCTAACTTGAGAAGATGACCCTCCGATCTGACTATTTGAATCTTTGGCGATGCTGTTGAGCGGTGGTAAAGATGCTTGTTTTGTGGAAAGCTGTCTGGAGCAATGGAGCATACTGGGCTGGCTGCCTGTGAATAGTGGGCGGGGGACCAGATGACGATCCCTTCCCATGGTTCCCGTCCTTCCTTGCCTGGCAATGCTCTCAGTAACCACAACCTTTTATGAGGCGCCCGAGATGGCGGCCGAGGTTGTGCGCTGCTGGCGCAGCTGCCAGAGGCACATACACGACGTCCACGGCAGCTATGATGCTCCACGGTTAACAGGTCGAGTCCAGTACTCCGTGCAACGTCCATGTCGCCTGGTTGGGACGGGAGGCTGCCTTGGAAGGATTGTTGGGCCCTTTGCACGTTCGGAATTGCCGCAGCTGCTTCCCCATTGGCCCAGCAGCCAGCAGATTCGATTGACCCCATCAGAGCGGAAATGAGGCGCCAAGCACGCTAGGTTTCCAGGGGGTACTCCTTCGTATTAAAACCTGCTGTCCCTCCGCTGTATTTTTTGTTTTGCCGGGAGACAGCATTGTTGCAACATTGAAGCATCGCCAAACAACCGCCAAAATGCTCCTTTCCACTCTTTTCCCAGCGCTCTTTGCGCTTCTCGTCTCAGCCAACTCGGGCCCGTCATCGACCCAGGAGGTGGCTCTCGGCCCCAACAAGCTCGCCGAGTGCACGTCCTGCGAGCCGATCTGGAAGACCATGGTCAAGTGTCAGTCGATTTCCGGGCCCGCTGGTCTGGGCAAGGAACTCGAGGACTGCATCTGCGTGCCGAACCCGGACGGCTGGTACGGCTACATGCAACAATGCCGCGCGTGTCTGTCGAGCAGCAAGTCCAATGACTTCTTCGACAACCTCGCGAGCATGATCGGCCAGCTGTTGGTCTCGTGCACCAATGCTGGCGGCAATGTCTACAACAAGGACGGCGGCATCTGCGCGACCAACGCTATGTGGGCCCAGTGCACCTCGCTCAAGGACGGCCGCCATGACCCCAGCCGCGTCAGCTGGTCGAGCTTCGAGCGATCGACGAACCAGGGCGACAACAAGAATGCAACCTTTGTACTCAACATTGAGGAGCCAAAGGCCCCAGGAGGAGCCAGCAGCAGCAGCGATGGCGCAGCGGTGTCGAAGACGGGTTCGCCAACGGCCTCTGAGGTAGGGAGCCCGGCGACCACGGGGCCACAGAGCACGACTACCACAGCAGCCCCGACATCGGGCGCTATGCTGGGCTACGGGTCGCAGATGGAGCATGTGGTCGGTCTGGCAGCGATTGCTGCAGGACTGGGGGCTGGTATACTGTGAGCTGGGAGCAGTCAAATCTTGGTATGAGTTTGTAATCTACACGGCATTGGAAGGAGAGGATGAAATAACTAATTGAACCAATAAGTAAAACCCCCTAAAGCATTTGAAGTCAGAATCTAGGAGGGTTCCTTGGCCAGCAATCGCTCTGTATGGATATGGCCTAATTCCAGGCCCGTTGATCGCTTGGTTTGGGGCGCAAGCATAAGGTCCTCACTGCCAACTCAGTCAAGATGGGTGACGGGAGGTTGACTTAGAGATCTATTCTGCTGGGGATTCGGACAATAAGAAGCCCGTGTAGATAGAAGCTATGATGCCGCCCGAAGATCCGCTTGTGTTATGAGATGAATCTGGGCACCTGCGCCCTGCTTAGTCCGCTTACATCGACCCCTGCTGCCAAGATCTCTATCAGCAACCGAGCGGGCAATTGCAGCAAATGACATAATGTGATGCCTTGAATGCTAAGACCTCCTCGACACAAACAACAATGCTGATTGCCACTAACAGCCACGGAGGAAGCAGGAGGAGGGAATGTTTCCCTTTGCGCTACCTTCAATGACTGTCGGCAGGCTCCCCCAGCCGCGGCGTTGGCGATTGCAGGCCCGGCGAGGAAGGTCAGCAAGGTAAATGAAAACTTCATATTTGCAGTTACGTATTAAGAAAAGAGGTTTCAAAGACGGGCAGGTAGAAATGACTGTTTGAAAAGGTTGTCACTGACTTTGTGGTAATTTTCGTGGAAACATCTCATACTTATACTTTTTGCTTCATCCACCTACGTATCATCCCGATCCTAGCCAGTAGCTAAACTATCCCGATAAGAGAGCTGTCAACTACCCCGGGCTTGAATTCATACAGGAGAAGGCGCGTTTCTTGAATGAGAGGAGCCTTCCCGCGCGTGGTAAAACGGAAGGAGAAATGCAAATGTGTCTCGGGAGGCGGCCGTGGAGTTGGAGGAGAGGGGCCCGCAGGAGCGTAAAGCCCGTGTGCCTCAAGAGATCGCATAGGATGATATACCAGGGCAAAGGACAATGATGCTTCACTAAAGATGTCAACTTACCAGGTTTCTTTTGCTATTTTCCTTGCCGTCTTTTACCTCGTCGAAGACCGTAAGATGAAAAGTGAGGATACATAACAAGAAGTTGGATGGCGGAGGGTTGAGGGTGGGAGTTGGGAAGTGGAAGGCAAGGTTGACGGTGAGCTGGAGGGGAGGCGCTAACGGGAGCAGTTGTCTTTGCGTCGCCGGTGCCCTGTCCCCCGTTACTTGTTAGAATGTTGTCTTGTACGAGATATGTGCTAAGGGCTGGTTCGTACGCGGCCCAGATCTCATTCTCAACATTTTGCTTGCCGAGAGAGACGCCGTGTTGCCCTCAGACGTCGCCTACATCACACATAAAAGGGGTGTTATTGAAGAATGAGCCGCCGCAGACGATCATCTGCACAGTCTTGACCACGTTGCATGTCATTATGCTTGTGGGATACGACCCAGTTCCGGGAAGCGGTGAAACGGGAGTTTCTCGGCTAGCGACCCGCTGTCGCGCCGGGCACGGGGATGGCGAGCTGCCGCGTCACTCGTCAGCGGACAGCGTGACGAGCGCGTACGGGTCGGCGCCGCTCATGTGGGCGGCCTTGGCGGCCTAATCGGCGGGCGAGTCTTGGATGATGCAGAGGAAGTCGATCCGCAGAAAGGGGATGTCGAGGAAGCGGGTGACGGCGATGGCGTCGACAAAAGTCCTGGAGAGGGGGTTGGGGAGGTTGATGAGGTGTGGGGGGTGATGTGGCTGTTCTAGTAGTGAGAGAGGGTAGTGTAGGGAGTTGATAAGGGGGTGGCGTCGGGAGGGGGGAGGTAGAGACGGAGTGGGGAGGGTTGGGACGTCGATGAGATGTGCTTACCGGCGGAGGTGGTGCAGAGGGTGAGCTAGGAGCGCATGAGAGAGAGGCAGGTGGATGAGAAGCCGCGGGAGGAGATGTTGGGGGCTTGGCCGATCGAAGGCCATGGCGAAGGGGGTTCGTTTGGAGATAGATGTCAGGGGGAAGACGGAAAGGGGGTTGGGCTGAGGTACAGTACCTATAAGTGTGTAGAACTGCAAGTCGTGACCCCGAATTTGTTCCCTCCCAGTTATGGTTGCAGTAGCTCCAATCCCGCTGGATAGCCGCAACCAATAACCCGACACCGCTTCACTGCATCAAGCGAAGCCTCGCCCAATCTGACAGAGAGATCTATGCCGATATGAAGAAGCTCGCTGACGGAAGGGTATTGGAAGGCTGTGGATGCGGGGTGAAACCGCTGTAGCCGCCGCCGGGCAGACCGGGGTTGGAGGAAGGGGGGATCCCGGAAGGGGGCTGGTAAAGATGAAGCGGCCAGTGCCGAGGGTGGTTCTGGTACTGAGGATGGTCTGGATTGCTGCGTGAAGCTGCAGTGCCACCCAATCCCCTGCAGCTGATCATCGAATCGCTGGGAAACAGCAAGGCGTGCCCCGAGTCTGAACCTCGCGTTCGCGACTATTGCTCTCCTGCTTTCCTGCACTCTGGCATGAGAATACGGAGAGATCCTTATGCATCTAAAGACGTCGGGATCAGGACATCACCACTACAGAGAGGCTAGGCAGGTAGGGTGATTCTCTTATTAACAATGAAAGATGAAAAAGCATTAGGGCCTAGATTGAGAGCTGGAGATTAAACGCTTGAGTGGGCAACCCCTGTTTCAGCTGCAGCTGAGCTACCCAGTTTTGGATTTTATCGAATTTTGGCGGGTGCCCAGGCATTCTCAGCCGCAAGAGGAATCCGCTCTGCCCACCAATATATCTCAGCTCTCCGCATCTGACTCGGGGCGCATTGTATCAAGTCACTACCTAGGACACCAATATTCAATCTGCAGATTCCCCCACCACGTTTTCGATCACTCCGGACATCGTTCCTGCGATGGCTTCAGGAGATGCTGAGACTAAGAGAGCCCGCGATGCTCGGAACGAACAGATTTTCACTTCTCGGTTCACCCACCTTGACCAAGTCATCAAGCCATGGTTGAAGAAAGCAGCCGGTGAAAGAGGTAGGTTCTATTCACAAATTCCCTCGACTTGGGCAGAAACTTACTCGATTCCAAGGCGCCAATGTGATAGTCGATCGTGACGTGTCGTCGGCTAGCAGGGAGGCCAAGGAACAATACCTCCTCCGCAATGTCGAGAATATCCTTTCGACTGCCTTGCCAAAGGTCCCCGACACTGGGACATCGTCCGAAAAGCCCCATGCGGCGACAGCGAACACCCAGACATCTGCCGCTCCACCGTTGGGAGATTCATTGTACGCCAAAACACAGTTCGACAAGGACAATGATAGCGAACAAATTCGATTACTCGAGCTTCTCCCTAGCAAAAACCCGAGCGACGTGGTTATCATGACCTTGTTCTGCGTTGCGAGCCCGCGAGATCAAGAGTACGACGCACTCTCATACACCTGGGGGGACCCAAAAGACCCAAAGCATACCATCACCTTGAACGGGCAGCCATTCGACGTGGGGAAAAACCTGTACAACGCCTTGATATCAATCCGCGGTGAAAACCGCCCGAGACTCCTGTGGGTGGATGCTATCTGCATCAACCAAAAAGATGACGCCGAAAAGGCCGTGCAAGTGGCTTTCATGGGCGCCATCTATCGCGAGGCTCAGAAAACTGTCGTCTTTCTCGGCATGCCCACCGAGATGAGCTATCCATTGTTCGAATTCCTCAAGCGAGACAGCAGGATTGAGAACGTCACGCAGGAGAATGTGGAGGAGATTATGGACGAATTGGAAGTGGACAAAACAGCTGTTGTCGCTTCGCTCATCGAATTCTGCGACCGGGAGTGGTGGACGAGGGTGTGGGTGATGCAGGAATATTACCTCGCGACTCGGACACCGATCTGGCATGTTGGCTCCCAGTTTGTTGAAGGGGAGAAGCTCTGCCGTGACGTGAAAGGTCTGGCTATGGCGGCGCTCCGGCTTGCTTCTCCGTTTGGACATAGTCAGGACCTCTCGGCAGTGTTCGGCAATCACACAACGAGCTCGCTTTTGGACAGGTTGTTGAAGGTCTGCGATGGGGTTCTGCTACGACGGGAGACTACTCCGCACAACACGCCCAGGTTGCTATTTGCGAAGCACGGGAGGAAGGCCACGGTTGCGAAGGACTACGTGTACGGCGTGCGGGAGCTCCTGGAGCCGCACTTCCGTCAGGTTTTTGTTCCCGACTACGATATAACTCAGTGCAACCTGTTCGAGAAACTCGCGGCCTGGTTTTTTCTCATGGATGGATGGGGCGACATGTTGTGGTATTACCCCTTTCGACGAATGTGTGGGCCAGAGGGTGAGATACCCGGGGTGAAGTGTGAGGAACTCCCTTCGTGGGCGCCCGACTTCTCGCGACGGCCAGACCATCTTGTCCACGAGCCGGAGCCTCCCAAATTCTCGTCGGACGACCCGAAGGTGGTACGGTGCGCCATTGTGGACAGAATCCTCTACATCGATGGGTGCTATCTTGATGTCATTCAGGAGGTCATTCCGATGCCGAAGAAGGGTTCAAGTTGCTTCGAAGTCTTGCAGAGGATGTGGCGGCTGGATCGCATCTTTTGCTCGAATCAACGCAGAGCTTCCACAGCGGACACGTATACTGATCGAGACAGCCGTGCATTGCTGGCTTGGGCGACGACAATACGGCCGGCAACACTTCCGCTGGTACCAAGGTGGAGGGAGACGGAAAGCTTGCTCAGCCCAGACTTGAACAAATATGTGGAAAATCTTTCCGCCAGCAGCAAGATCATGTTGGACGAGGCATATGCAAAAGCTAAAGCGTCACCCGAATCAGTTGAAATACAAGAGTGGCATAAACGGACAGCGAGCGCCATCAGTACCACGCACGGAAGACTGGTACGCGGAGTAGCCAACCTCCACCGCTTTCTCTCTGTGGAGATGGAGTGCGACTTTGCCAGCGCTTGCGTCTTTGACCTTGCCAATCTGGACTCTCAGCTCCAGTCAGTGGGCGACTCCTCAGATGCCCAAGAAGGGCTGGGTTTGATTCAGTCTCGATACGGGCCCCGCGAGGTTGTTTACGAAGATCTTATCCGCAACATCCAGATGAACAGCGACCCTGATAATCCAGCCTCCTTTCGGGATCTTGTATCTGTGGTGCGTGGCATAGCTAAGAAGATACACCACAAGGTCGTTGATAGAATCAATGATCCCCAGCCTGACACCTCTGATCATACCCCGCCAGACTCGGCGACGAAGACTGCTCAATTCCGGGAGCTCATCGAAGCACAAAGGGCCCGAATCAAGAAGCTCGAGGAGGGAGATAAAATCGCCTGTGGCTCTTTCGGAACGGATAGCGAGAAGGAGAATCACATCCAGTCCCTCAAGAAACAAGTCGAGACCGCAGAGGGCATGATCAAATTGAGGACCGAGAACGAAGCACGGTGCAACCAGATCAGTGGCGCGAAGGATGGGTCGTGGAGTCGCATCGATGAGGAGAGGGCAGCTCATTTCAGGGGTCGTCAGTTCTTCGTCACCAAGACTGGGCTGTTTGGGCTGGCATGCCCGGGCGTTGAGGAGGTCAAAGTCGGCGATCACGTGGTGCTGTTGGATGGGTTGTCATTCCCCATCGTTGCGAGAGGCTGTGGGGACTCGAGACTTGCGGTAGTAGGTTGTGCGAATATCAGGGATGTGAGGCCAGGCCATAAAGTTGAGGATGTTGAGTTGAGGACAGGTGTTACTGCGGGACCGAAGCAGATGCTGGAGTTTGTTTGACTCAGCAGGTATTGTGGGAGGATGGTGATTTGGTAGGTACTATAGGGGTTACCATGTCATTTTACTTGCTTAGCTGGCTCGAGGGCTGGGGTTGAAGAAGTTTGTGATACATCGCGTTCGGTGAGTTCCGAGGGCTTCTCGAGCTGGGGCGCCTCGGCGGTGTTAAGTACCGCTGTATCCGCTGACCAGTTTGACATGGCCTGCTGGATGGGATGAAGTGCCGCGACTTTGCCACGCGAAGTCGACCTCAAACCCCCGATCACGAGTCCCAGAGTCTTGGTGTGTAGTGAATGGCAACCGTGAGCTCCTTGAAATGCTTCTTGGCATGGAGTGGTGTAGCCGGCAGCGCCTGGCTACAGCCTTCCACCGCCACCCCACCGACAAGCGGATAAGTGCACTCAGAGAAGTGTCACCGCGGCACCGGAACGCCGGCCTCCGCGAAGTGCATCATGGCTCTCCGAGTCTTGACACTCTTCACCGGCTGGGAGCAACGGCAGCAGCGCATCGGGGGAAGAGAAAATAGATGTTTCCGTGGAGCGGACGTTGGACATTATCTGTGGCGAAGAGGTCCTAAAGCCATCCGCTTCTCGTGTTACGCTGGCCGTGGTCGTGCGAGCCCGCCGTGCTTGGGAGGTGGCCTGGCCGTGCCAGCCCAGCTGGAATCGGCCTTGGTGGTCGGTGCTTGTTTGGCCCAACGACTCGGAGCTGGCCGTGCTTGGTAGGTGGTTTGGCTGTGCGAGCCCAGTCCGGAAGTGGCTTCTCACGACACTGATCGGGGCTTGTTTGACGTGCTTGGTAGGTGGCGGTGGAGAGGCCGGCATCAGCGTGTGTCCTTGGAGCCTTTTGTGTCCGGGGACTACATCAAGTATTAGCAACGCGAACTCAGGGTACTTCAACGACGAGAACGCAACCTGCCCGATCAACGTCATCGCCCAGGCCTTTTTGCACTTCATGTTTAAGCGCTCACACCCTCCATTCTTCCACCCTTCTGCAAACTCCAGCGGTGCACGGAGTCAGTTGCCGTCGTCAACAAGCCCGCAACCCGCGAGTTCAGTAACCCCCGTCTCGTCTCACACGACCACCTCTTCCGGATGATTTTGAACCCGACTGTAGACGACGACATATCTGCCATAGGATCGGAGAAGGAATCCAGGACGTCGTCTGTGTTAACGTCTGTGCGGTCTAGTGCCATTCTCTTTTCTCATTCGCGGAAGAATAAGCTCCGGACCATCAGAACCTCTTGGAGAATAAGCAGGATGGCGTTGGGGTAAGCTACGGGGGAGCATGTAGGGAGGCATGGAGGTTAGTGCTTATAGGGTTGATTACAGGGGCGGGGGTACGCACTGAAATGTATAGTTAACAGGCTCGATAGGGAACTAGGTTATAAATGGTATATGTTGTATAGGGTGGAGTTGTTGGAATGGAAGACTCTCTTAAGTTAACCGCTTAAGCAGACGGGTCATTCCAGGTGGGAATCGCTGTCGGTGGGAAAAAAGACCTCCGGTATAGACAGCTCCCGTCGACCGCCTATCATCGGAGCCTAAATTAAGGCTGAAGTTATCGGCGCCGCTGTTTTAGTCCTGCATCTTTCCGCAGACTTCCATAGATTGCACAGAACACGACCAGATGCAACCACCAGAGGGACGAAACAGCCACACCGCGACGTCTGTCGCATATGGAATACCAATGTCTTGCACATACGCTGCGATGGCTCCACGTCGGGGCTGGAGGTTGTCAAACTCCGAAATCTATACTGACAGGATCATTCTCTCCCCCATGGGGAACTCGGTGCCCATTGATCGCGACCTAGGCCAATTGCGATCGTCTATCTCGCCGGGCTTCGAAGTTAGCCATCACGTCCATCAGTTGACACCGTCCATTCCGCCGGCGAGGTGACGGCTTGGGCGAGGCGACGTGTGAGGCAAAAATATCAACATATGTTAGAGTGGCCAGGAGTGGTGTAGACAGTACGCACGAGCCATGAATACGTACGGGGTCAAATTGAACTCTGGCCTCCTCCTCCGCAGTCGTTCGGGTACCTCTCGTCCCCGGTAGCCGCTGCGCGGCAACAAAGACTGCCGTCCTCAATCCCCTCCTCCGCTTCCTATTTGGCGCTGGTATTGAGCGCCGAATGCGGTGCTGGAGGCCGTACCGCCCTCTCCCCTTTGTTGTTCTTTGTTGTTGTTGTTGTGGAGGGTGGCGATGGTTGCCTTTCTTCCTTCTTCCTGAAACCGGAGACCTTTGACGGCTTGCAACTGACGGGCGCGATTTACAGAGGCGATTACGTTGTACGGCGCAGAGAACTTTTAGCATGAAAAGTGGGGGGCGACCTGGTGTTTGACATCACTCTTTGGAAAGGTTTGACAGCACGTTTTTCCTTCTCTCCTACCACTGCCCTCAGCAGCCCTCTCCGAAGCACCCAATCCGTCCCCCTGCCGACATTGAGCAAAACGAACCCTTATCCCTAGCCGGGCCCAGCATTGGACGCGACTCACCCAAATCAGATTGACTTGGAAGCTGCCCAAACCAGGTTGAACATGCAGCCCCCGGCCACCACCCACGCTGGGCCATCCGCCGAACAGCGTCACACCGACGAAGATCACACCGAAGTGGCCGGGTCTGGTGAGCCTACGACCAGCGAGCCTCAAATCCACGCGGGGGTCGTGCCCGGCAACGGGCCCGATCATGGCGATAACCCCATCGAAATGCGCCCGGCCACCACCCGCGCTGGGCCATCCACTGAACAGCATCACACCGACAAGGATCAAACTGACGAGAATCACACTGACGAGGATCACACCGACGTGGCCGGGCCTGATGAGCCTACGACCAGCGGGGTCGTGCCCGGCGTATCGAGCGACAACCCCAACGAAATGCGCGTGGTTGATCTCGCAACCCCAGACACATCTAGTACAATAACTTACCAGGCTGGACAGGAATTCCAGCCAGGCACGCGTCGCGTTGTTGCCCAGGGGATATTGTGCGGACACCATCGCAACGTCGCGTTCCTCAGCATCTCGCCCGGCCGTCTCGACCGTCTCCTCTCGTTTCTGCGTTTTCTACCAGCGCCCCTGCGTGCTATTGTCCAATCTCGGTGGCCCGAATGGTTCTTGCCACCCAAGATCGTGCTCAAGAGACAAAAACTGGGTTGGGACGAAGAGTTTGACAACGAAAAGTCCATCTACCAGCGACTCGCGCCGCTACAGGGCACAGTTGTCCCCGTCTTTTATGGCGAGGCAAGCTGCCCCGCCACCGAAGATACGGGAACGCGCGCCCTCGTTTTCTCGCACGTCGACGGCATCGGCTTGTATGAAGAGGCGGCCGGCGGGATGGAACGCGAAGAGGTCCGGTCCATGCTCATGGCGTCACTTCTGGCCATGTCGAGCCTGGGGGTGATCCACGATGACTACAAGCTCGACAATTTCGTTCTCGTGGGCGATTAGAGAGTCGTCATTGACTTTGACGTCTCGTACATTTTGGAGGGCGAACACAAGGACCCCGACTTCTTCGCACGCTGCGGTGCGAACGTCGCCACACGAACGTACTGCCAGTTTTTTGAACAAGAAAACCGGACATGGTGGGGGATTAATTAGTGTTCATCTCGGGCGAAGTTGAGCGACGATTCAGTGTGCACTGCAAGAGAAACGGGGTTGGTGTCTGGTCCTGGGGCTTCTACTACTATCTTTTACAAAACATTCTGCTCTCAGTGGTTAAAGATCTTGAGACCGCTGCGGCACACTCCATCTCCAGAACTACCCCCCCTGCCGACGGGTTGTCCTCCCCTCTCCAAGGCCCCTGCATTATCCTCAAGTCAGACATATTGGATCAACAAATCTCCCAACCTTCCAACACCCCGACGTCATGCTCCCCACCAGCGCTCCCTTGGATCCGTCCCTTTCCCCGTGCATTGGCTCCAACGGCCATGCCCCTGAACCATCCTTTCCATCGTCACACCACCCGCACCGGGCAAAGCCCGACCATCCGTCACGGTCACGGATTGAAAAGCATAAACCACCCCCCCCCCTTGTCTCATCCGGCACTCTTCTCGCACCCCAACCTCCCGGCACCGAGCTACCGCCGCCCCCGACACCTCCAGCGATCCACGACCGAATCCAAACACCTGGCTCGGGACCAAGTTCCTCGACCTAAAACTCATTGGCATCGACCGCGGCCGCCCATACTCTTTATAGTAAGAAGTCATGTCCTATTCCATCCCCAACGAGCCCCAGCGCATTGCAATCGACCCGTGCCAGGGTTTCGTCGAACTCGAGGACTGCTGGCGGAGGTCGAGTATGTCAAGCTCGAGCGCGAACGAGGGACGAGATTTCTGGAGGAGGGGGCTCCTGGTATGGGCAAGCTAGGGGAAAGGGGGGGGGCTAGTGATTGTGTGGGATGGGAAGCATGGGATGGGAAGCATGAGCACAATTGTGTCGATGCAGGGACTCGAAGACGAGTTTTGCGACAGTACGTGTTGGGCAAGCGTGTGACATGCTGGACGTATCAAGGTTCCATCAAGGGGTGATTGGTTGCATTACGGTGGTCGTCTATGTGCATGTCGTCGTGACCCTTGTGCCCCCTAGGCAAGGATGCTCTTGAGACTCTCAATCGTGTCAAGCACCGTCTTTTCCAGCGGGATGTAGTCCTGCCCCGTGAACCGCACGGCCTTTGTCCCGTCGTACACCTTGCTCTTGGGAAACGCGTACGTGCCCGGCGTGTATCCCTCTCCCGGTGTCCCCTTGGCAATGATATCCGCCCGCTCGGGGAATGCCTTGCGCAGGATGTCAGCGTGCGCCTGCGGCGGCGCGTAGGACGACGCGGCGATGAAGCGCTCGTTGTTGGCTTTGTCGGGGTGGTCGACGGCAAACACGACGAGCCGCGCCACATCCCGGACGTCGACGTAGGTGTGGTAGGCCGAGGGGATGCCCACCTTGTCGAGGGGCTTGCCAAGGTAGATCTCTGGGCCAACCGAGTACGTGAGGCCGAGCTTCTCTGCCGATTCAGGAATCAAGAGAGGGGGGCCTGTAACATAGCTGGGGAGATTGTCAGCGTCGTGCCATCACCAAGGTCAGGGGGCAGAGTCGAGTCGTACCAAGGGTTGATGGCTGTCACGGTGAACTTGGGCTTGTGCTCGTCGCGAAACTTCCACAGGGCGCGCTCCGCGGCCACCTTACTGGCTGAGTAGATGACGGGGCCCGGAGTCGCCTTACCGAGCTTCTTGACGGCATCCTCGGCAACGGTGTTCCAATCCGCCTCGGTGAAGGTGTAGTCGTCGTCCCGGGGGATGAAGACCGACACGATGGAGGACATGAGCACGAAGCTCTTGACGCTGGGCTCTTTGTTGGCTGACTCGAGGGCCCGGACCGTGCCGGTGATGGCGTCGCGCAGCACGGGCTCGGGGTCGTCAAAGCTCATGGAGACGGGGGATGCGAGATGAGCAACAGCGTCGACACCTTCATGTCGGGGGTGTCAGTTTCCGTCGTCGGAGCAACGAGTGTTCGGGCGTTTTGGTGAGCAAGCGTACCTTTTACCGCCTCGTCAAATGCGCCCTCGGCCACAAGGTCGGGGACAATGGCAAACTGGAGCTTGTCGGCGTACTGGGGAAGAGCGGCGATGATGGCTTTGGTGGACGCCTCGGAGCGGACAGTGCCTCTGACGGAGTAGCCCGCCTTGAGCAGGACTTCGACGGTGACGGCGCCAATGTAGCCATTGGCGCCTGTGACGAGAACGAGGCCCTTTGACATGGTGTTGAGGGTCGACTGATGGGGGTGTTGAGGCTCAGGCTGGAGGATTGTTGGACAATGTTGCAAAAGTGTTGGATGAGACTTGTGGCAGAAACTTTGAACGGGGAGGACCGGCGCTCTTAAATGGCCCAGCCAGTGCAACGGGTTCCAATGATGAGGCGATTCCGCAAGCAGACCACGTCTTTGCTTGGTCCACCTGTTAGGCCTACCGGCCTCGTCACAACATGAACTACTCAACCTGCGTCGTACGCTGTCAACGGCGCGGCAATGGAGAGGTGCACCGTCAAGAAGCCAAGCTCGCCAGTCTTCTGTGCCATTGGCCACGACACCCGTGATGTAATGCAGGATTAGTGAGCTGTGAAGCCGACGTCTTTGGCGATGCCACGGCTGAATAATCCATCGGCCTGGTTGAGATAACCTACGCGGCGTGGCAGGGCCCTTCCAGGCCGCGGGAGCGCCATCGTGGGCGGGCGGGACGCCGACATCCAATGGCTTGCTTGCCGACTCACTAATCGAAATCCCACAATCATTCTCTGCCGCATCCTCTCTCTTCTGCCACCCGCTCAGGGCTGAACAGCGCCTGCATATATGTCGATTGTACACCTTCCCATTCGGGCTGATCACTAATGCGGCACGCTCGGGATTGGTCAACCCCTTGCTAACCTGTCTTGCCGAGGCCTGCAATTGGCAACCCGGACTTGACGCCCCACCCCGATCCGAATTCCTCGGCCCCGACCTTTGGGTTGCATGCGCGGCCGGGATCCAGGGGGTAGTTGCCGACGACTGCCGGTCGGTCGTCGGCCCGCTGAAATGTGACATCAGTCCGGGATGAGGCAACGAAAAAGAAAGAAAAAACTCTACGAACGCAATTGAAAGCAACGAATCAGCCCACTGCCATCCCGGCACGGCACGTTCAATGAAATCCCCTCGCCCCTCATGACCCGGGGCCCCTTGACCACATTCCCGCCGCGAGTCCTCCCACCTCCCCGATCCCAAAATTTCAACTTTCCTAGAAGACAGCGATCAATCAAACGTCGCTGATGGCATGTCACAACCGAGGGGGATGTACTCACAGCGCTGCCTCGCTCAGCGTCTTCCCATTTCCTCCTGGCAGAGGCTAGCGTTTTCCACTGCGCCTCTTTTTCTCACGGCCAGACTTCTCGCTTCTTGATGGGCCTGCTCGGCTGGGGGGGGGCGGCTGGTGTCACGACTGGGTGGCGGCGGCCGGGAAGAGCCGTCTCTTGATCGGGACGTATCTTGCCCGTAAGAACGACCTCGCGGATCGGCGGTGTCTCGCCCAAAAGAACTACCCCGCGGTTGGGAAGTGCCTCCCTGGGGATGGGCCGAAGAGGAGCCGCCTCCTGGGGGGTAACTGGGCTGAGAGCTGGAACCCCCCTGGTAGTAGCCGGCAGTCTGTCCGCATGCTATACCGGAAAAGGGGGTAGTGGATATCGATTCCTGGTATCCCCAGACTGCGGCAGAGACTGCATTCCAAACATCGCGATGCCTGTCATACAGCAGCTGAATAGCCGTGGACATACACCTTATCCGTATCTGAACCACTTCCCTGGGAGTATATACACCGCCTTTGTATATTAGTGCGTCAAACATACTTGTAAACGGCACCCACTGAATCCACTGGGCTATTTCCGCTACCATAACAGGACCAGGCCTAGTATTGACTGTACAACGTAGGCCTATAAAGTGGGTCCTAGTTGGAACTGCTAGTAGAAAGTAGCTAGCAATTATTGTTATTCGATATAGGTCTCGTACTCGATCACGGGGGTCATTAAAAGCTGTTGCGAGCTCCTGATTGATGCCTTGAAGTTCTTCCTCGAGAGTTAGCCGCTGGGACGCATATAAAACTCCCGGAAATTGCTCTATCTCCAGGATCCGGGCGTATACAACGGCAGCCAGAAACATCTGGGGGGTGTAATTATGGAGAAGAGCTGCCCGAAACCTTTGTATAATATGTACGCCCCTTGCGCCATTTCCGCCGTTGTAAAGCTCGGTAATAGAAATGGGAAGGGATTTTAAGATGCGTATAACTTCGGCGTATATGTCGGGCTGTATCGTCGGCACCCGGTATACTCCGGGATCCAGCTGGCTGGCTATGCTTTGAGGATAGGGAGCAGGTCGTATATTCATTTCTCGTTGTATTATACACACGACTCTAGGCCGATACACCCTTATAATAAAGAGGGGTGTTTGTTACCAGAATCGGGATGTAGTTCGAAAGACCCTGGTTCTAGGGAATGGTGAATTGGTGGTAGGAAAGGATGAGCTGGTAGGGAGTGTCTTCCGCAAAAGACTGGTACTAGTAGTGGTGTGTGGGTAGATGATGTTGCCCCTCGGAATGGAAGGGGAGCTGGTCGAGGGTTTATATAGGTATGTATGGCAGTTTGAATCCGAATAGGAAGGGGAACTGTTTGCAGGGAACCGGGCAAGAGATCATCCAAAGCTTGCTGGAAGATTCTATTCAATGTTTTAAGCGCAGGTGGGTGGGGGGTATGATCCTCTGTCATGCTTCAAATGAAAATACACCAACCAACAGTATGCATTCCTCTACCAACTAGGCTCCCGAATCACGAGAAATGCCCAAATTGCCGATTCCCCCAAGACCAAAACTCGACAGACGGAATCATGTGGGCATGGGATATGACCAATGATGTCGGATTGATAATCTTAAACCTTGCAATCTCTTGTGCTGTTGGTGCTGCGTTGCTGGGACTGGAAAAACTGCAGTTGCTGCCGCGCACAAGATGAGGCTGGCTTGGACTGGACAGGACTGAAATGAAGTATTTGTCTCGCTATAGCCAGTCTCGTGACCTTGTCACTGGTTGACGAGACGAAGATAGATGTAAGGGAAAGGAGGACGCTTGCCTTGGCTTGGTACATATAAGTAGGTACAAATTACAGTAGGGACGTAGGCTGATGACAAGAAACTACGGGATGACCTTTGATGTTTCCATGTTTGTCGTTGTAACACAGCGTGACCACCATTGAGTTCTGGTCACGCAGCCTTGTTATCTGAAGCCGGCCCCATGAGTGGCAAGAATGTTCATTTCGAGAAACGAGGCATAAAGATGAAAACCTGTCAAACGCGTTGATGATATACACTTTCCGTCTTGTTACCTCTTGGAAACTTCAAGTGGATCTTGGCTGGAATGTGCAAAGCCGTGCAGGATTTGCTGCACATGAGGCCCTGAGTGGCTCAAACAAATCACAAGACGGAAAGAGCCAGCTTCAAACTCACGGAATACAAGGTTGGGATTCATATGTTGTGATGGGTGAGACAGGGAGACTGCAGGACTGAAAGGATTGCTGCTACTACTACTGCTACGGAAGAGAGAGACGGAGAGAGGCGGCTCGAGCCAAGGCCTGGATATATAGGGGTGGCTGCCGGCGGATAGGCGTGGGCCCGCACCTTGTGGAGCGGCCTGACCGCCGGGGCTCCCGACCGCCGGGGGCACCGCCGGGAGCACCCAACATGTTGGATACCCACTGAGAAAGTACAGTAGAGACCGAAATCAGTGCCCAATTCCTATGTTCAAACGTTCTCCGCACGGGCCAGTTTCGACCCTGGCTGCGGATGCCACAGTGTGTCCGTGCTTACTTTGTATTTCTACCAGCCTGCTCCAAAATTAGCTGCAGCTGGGACGATTAGGGACGGTTGCACTAGCCGCTTCCGGCATCCACCCGGTTACGCACATGAACAAGGAGATCGCCGAAGACAGGATATGGTAGCTAATTAGATGCGTATATATAACAACCGGATAACTGCATAAAGATGCGCGTCTCGCGGTGATGGATCTACAAAGAAACTCGCCTGATTCCCATAACGTGTCTTATAAGCGAGCCGATAATATAAGCGAACCGATAATTTTCCACCACCCTACCATTACTATCCTCAACTATGAACAACCACACTAGGAAATAACAATAACTGAACCAGAAATAGATGAATCAGACGATTCCCCAGTCTCCTGACACGTACGTGCATTATGGCCAGGCTTGCCGCACAAGCCACAGCACCGAATCTTTGTGCGAGACCCCCCTGGACCACTACCATTTTGCCGTATTTCCTGGCCTACCTGCTCATCCACAGCTTTCTGGTCCAGTAGATCCTGTGCCTCTTGTACAGTAAGAGACCCTCCAAGCCGTATACGTGTTTTTTTTGCTCTCCGTCTCTTACTAAGCCCCTCATTTGCCTTGCGTAGTAGAGAGACCTCCGTACGTAGAAGAGCCACCTTATGCATTACAGCCATCGTACCTTTGGCTAATTGGTCCACAGCAGCCAGCATAGGTGTTGGAGAGCTGTTTTGATGGTTGGATATCCGGCCTTTAATAAGGTTTGACTGTGAGGTAGCCTCTCGGGGGTTTTGTGGCGTCTGAGGTAACCAAGGTAGTGGTGTACCTGGCCGTGAGATTGGTGGAGTTGGAGTTCGGAGCCGTATATCTATCTTAGAAATCACCCTTTCTGGATCGTACGGCACAAGGCCAGCTCCGGCAAAGGCTCCTTGGATATTCTTATCCGTAAAAGAGGTAAAAAACGCCTCTTTAAACACGTAAAGGAATTCCAGCTTGGTGTCATGACCCAGGTCACGACATTGGGCCTCGGTTGCCTGCCGGCAGCCAAGGCAAGCCAATCAGGGGAGGCCCCCTTGTGGAACAATAGGGGCCAGTCAGGAGAGAGTCGAGAAGGCTTGGCATAGATGCCAGAGTCGAGGACTCTTGGCATAGATGCCAGAGTCGAGGACTCTTGGCATAGATGCCAGAGTCGAGGACTCTTGGCATCGACTCTCCAGACACACTGCTTCTACAGCACTTAGATAGTTTACTATATAGATAGGAAGACCACGCCCCTTGGTGAGGAACTGTTCCTGTTCCTCACGCAAGCAATATCATGTTCCCGTCTACAATCTTGCAAGCACCTTCTTCAAGCTCTTTGTAGAACACCCTGTTGCAGACGGTACACAGTCCCGTCTGGACCTTGCGCAACCTTCGTTCCCTACCGTCAACACACCCCGCGGCGTACTGCCTTGCAGTCTGACCCACCTTGGGTACAGGTTGTAACACTTGGTGATATGTGTGATATGCATACGCATAAGTTCTTCGATTTGGTAGCCGTAGGCCTTCTTTAACGGCCCAAAACAGCCAACATCTAATGGTTGGACTAGATGTGAGGAGTGCGGAGGCATACAAAGCGTGATGATGTTGTGTTCCTTACAGTAGGTCTCGAATTGGTCGGAGTGGTGGCTTTCGTGGCCGTCGATGATGAGGAGCCGGTATTTGCCCTTCGTACGAGATGCTGTATGGGAATCGAAGTGCCGGATCCAATCTAGACCTTTTTCATTGGTAGTCCAGCCGTTATCGGTCGTTCCGATATACCAAGTAGCCGGGAGGTCGCATTCTTGGTACCAGTGAGCGAGGTGGTATTTCCCGGCCAAGAGGATGAATGGTGGGATAGCCCAACCCTGAGAATTTGCCCCCTGGATAACCGTAGCCCACTCGCGATTACCAGGCTGGACCTTCTTAGCCTTGCCATAGCCGTCTGAGGTAGTAACTACCATCCCAGTGGTGATCATGCCCATTATAAACCCGGTCTCGTTAAAGTTGTACGTATCTTCGTCGAGGATGCCGTATTTGGCCTTGGTGTTGTATACAAGTGTAAACCACTCGCGAATAATCTTTGGATCTTCGCATTTGGCCCTCTGGTAGTCGTATCTACGCGTAAAACGCGTCCGGAGTTCTGGTTGGCGTTTGACGAAGTTGTAAGCCCAGAGCTTGCCGACAGGGGGCGCGTCGCGTTCGCGTAGTAGTCGGTTGGCCATATCTTCCACAAAACGAAGCCGAGGAGGAAATGCACGCGTACATAGCTCACTTATGTACTGAACAACCGTATTCTCCTCTAAATTCGTAAGTTTGCGTGAGTTGGCTGGAATATCGCGTCGTGCAGGCCGACCGGCGCGACGATCGTAGAGGGTAGTATAAGGGACAGAATAGGTCTTTGCTGCAGCTGAAAGACTAAGTTTTGGGTCTTTTTCAAGAGCTTGTAAAGCAAGGTTTAATCTTGCATCCGCTGAAATCAATGCCATGTTGCGTGGTAGAGGAATTGTGGTAAAAGGGAGAGGGGGCATAATTTGGGGGGGAATTATCGGCTCGCTTATATTATCGGCTCGCTTATAAGACACGTTAAACGGAAACTAAAGGAAACATTCTAGCTACTCCACTTGACGACCATGGCTAAAGACGACAACGTATCGGGATGCTCCGCGCGAAGTACACGCTGCCGAGCCTGGGCACAATCCCTCATCAGTGCTAAAGCATCTACGCGTCGACCTTGACGTTCCCAAGTAAGAGCGAGGTTGGCCATGCTCGTCAGTGTATCTGGGTGATCAGCTCCGACCTTAGTTATGAAACTCTTCATCGCCTGTATGAACAGCTTCTCCGCCTCCTCTAACCGACTCTGGCTCATATATGTAAACGCCAGGTTGTTTATGCTCGTCAGTGTGTCTGGGTGATCAGCCCCGAGCTTGGTTTTGCGAGTCTCCATTACCTGCACAAACAGCTTCTCGGCCTCTAACCACCGGCCCTGGTTGCTGTATGTCGCCGCCAGGTTGTTCATGCTGGATAGCGTTTCAGGGTGATCGACCCCGAGCTTGGTCTTGCGAGTCTCCATCACCTGCACGTCCAGTTTCTCGGCCTCTTCCCACCGGCCCTGGTTCCAAAATGTCGATGCCAGGTCGGCTATGTTCGTCAACGTTTCAGGGTGATCGACCCCGAGCTTAATCTTGCTCGCCTCCATCACCTGTACAAATAGCTTCCCGGCCTCCTCCCATCGGCCCTGGTAGCAAAATGTCGACGCCAGGTTGCCCATACTCGTTAGCGTGGAAGGGTGGTCGATACCGAGCTTGGTCTTGCGCATCTCCATCACCTGCACCTCCAGCTTCTCGGCCTCCTCCCACCGGCCCTGGTTGCTGTATGTCGCCGCCAGGTTGTTCATGCCCGTCAGCGTGTCTGGGTGATCGACCCCGAGCTTAGTCTTGCAAGTCTCCATCACATACACCCCCAGCTTCTCGGCCTCCTCCCACCGGCCCTGCTTCCTGTATGTCGACGCCAGGTTGGACATGCTCGTCAGCGTAGAAGGATGATCGACCCCGAGCTTGGTCTTGCGAGTCTCCATCCCCTGCACAAACAGCTTCTCGGCCTCTGACCATTGGCCTTGGTCCGAGAGGACCGAAGCAAGCAATGACATGCTGTCCAGAGTTACCACATCCTCCTTTCCTAGCCTCTTCTCGCGGGCCTTCCTCGATTTGTCTGCCATCTGCTGTGCAATGTCGTATCTCCCTTGTGACCATGCATACCATCCTCCGGCATATAGCAGAGTTGCCCATGTTTCGACCGTTTCTTCGCTTGGTTGGTAACCAAGCGCTACTTGAACGTGTGCGAAGAGACTCCGACACGTCGCCCAGTTCTCGTACTTCCCGGTCGGGAATAACCCCGCCATTCGCTTGATATACTGCTGTTTGAACGTCTCTTGCTGCCCAGTCGCTTCGAGCCACTTCCTTGTCGACAGTTGCACGAGCCCGTGCATCTCAAACTCGTCCCCCGCCTCGTCCACGACGACAAGGCAGTAGTCCCTTAGCATCGCCACATCGTCTTCGAATCCGCCGTTTATATCGTCGTCTGTACCATCATCCGCACCACTATCGGTAGCGCTGCTGCCATCGTCTGATTTCCATTCTCTGGCTTTGTCTGGACCTCTTGCTTGCGTTGCCTCTTCCGCAGTTCTGGAAGGTTTCAAGACCCAGCCAGGGATACCTTGCCGGTCGAAAAAGCTTAAAAGTGACAAGAGATCCGCTGCGGAGGGCCGCTTGGACCGGATATGGCTAAAGGATATCTGCCATGTCGTGAGAATTGCGTTCGACGCGCCTCCATCCCGTCGCAGATCGCCGCCGTCATACCCCAGCAGCCGGGCCCTCTCTCGCTCGTTTTCCCGGAACTCAGCCAGGTATTTCTCAGATGAGCTCCGCGGCGCCCGTGCCTGTATATAGGCGGCCGCCTGACTGATGGCCAGCGGAACAAGGTCGAGCGCGTATACGAGGTCGGCCGCCACGCCCGGATCAGGCAGTAATCCCAGCTTTTTCTCTAGGAGAGTGAGGGCATCCGCCTGCGCCATCGGTCCGACCTCGATCATGTTTTGACGGCGCCCGGTCAGCCTGAAAGCTAAGTCCTTGTTGCGTGATGTAACGATAACCGATCCGTTTCGGCTCTGTGGTAGGTATGTCGCAAGCGGCCGCCCATCACGCGCATCGCCGCTGATCGGGCCGTGGGCATTATTCGCGTTGTAGAACACGTCGCGGTCGTCAGCGCTGTCAAGGATCGTGATCCATCTCCCGTTCCGTTCGTTGGACAGCCAGTTGTACACAAGCTGTGGGATGTCGGCTTTAGGTTGGTTTCGGCCGGGCAGCTTAACGGCGTCGGCAATCGTCCTGAACCCCTCCTCAACGCGCGCCTGCGTGCCGGCATGGACCCAGAATACCCATGTGCCAGGCTGCCCCACTGCGATCCGGTGTACATACTCGATGGCAAGCTGCGATTTGCCAACCCCGCCGAGCCCCACGAGGGCTACGCGAGCGGCGGGCTCGGAACATCGTCGATCGATTTGGTTGAGAATGTCTCCGCGGTTGACGAAATCGGGGTCGCGTGAGAAGGGGATGGTCGCGAACGGTGTCGGTGGTGTTTCTGGTCGTTCTGGGAAGGTTAGCGGGGCAAATCTCGGCTCAAGTAGCGCTAACCTTACCCGGATGAAAGTGGAACTCTGAATTGATAATGCCGGAGTTGTGCGCTATCTGCTGTCCCTGATTCCCTGATCCAAAAGATATGGAATCCATCATGCCGTTTGATGACTGCCGGAAGAGGTCGGTATCGTGGCTTTGGTTGTAAAAGCAAGACTGTTCATTCTCCACCGTGGCTGCATGGCTGCTGGGTGGTGTTCAGCCGCTTCACGTGATTGCTGCCTAACTCAGCCCTTCTCTGAGAGGCATTTGCATCCCGGGCCGACGTGCAAATCCACAGAACCTTTTGACCAGCTCTTCTCGCGATGGATCCTCTCAGTATCACAGCCGGCGTCGTGGGTATCGTCGCACCGACGCTGCACTGCGTGCGACTCTTGGTAAAGGACCTACAGAACATTGCCGACGCGCCTGATGCCGTGACGGCGCTCACCAACGATCTCCAATCGGTGGGCCTTGCTCTCGCTTCAGTACAGGCTGTTACGGACTCGCAGTGGAGATCGCTGGGCGATGCCGTTACTTCCCAGTCGAAGACTGCGATAACGTCCTGCAAAACTTCCTGCGAAAGGTTCAAGACCTCTCTCGATCGCTGGACCCGGCACAGCACGGATGGAACGCTCTCCTGGCGAGACCGCGCAACCCTGGGCGTCTTCCGACAGGGCCATATCAAATCCATGTCGGAGCAGCTTCAGAACTGCAACATCACGCTGACTTCGGTAGCGAGCATTGCGACCTTGTAGGTTACAGTTCAGCTCCAGACGGATAGGTACTAACGAGTTCTAGACACAGCTCCCTGCAGCAGACGCAAGCGGCCGAAGAGATCAAGACGATGATATCGACAAGGGAGACGGCGGTTCATGATGCAATCGCAGCGACCAACGATCAGTCGGTCGAGGTTGGTGCTAAGCTGGAAGCGCTTACCCTAGCGGAGCCGGATGAGGGCGAGACAGATGCCGATCAGACTGCTGCGACCAAGCAGATTGCGATGGAAAAGAAAGCTCTGGGTGAATCGCGCATGGTGTTTGAGGGACTGCTTTCAGTGATCCAAACAGCGGCTGCAAATGCCCGAGCAGGCCAGGGGCCCACAATCACTTTTGGAAGTCATAACCAAGGCCAACAGGTGGGGATGAACAGCGGCACCATCAGTGCTATGTTTGGAGGAAGGGGGTAGCCTATGGAACCCCTTGTTCCGTATCTTTGTTCTCTTGCTTGCTCCGCTGAGCCCAACACTTGATTCCAATTAGAATGCCACTGATATTCTTTTGATGTAAACCTCACATCGACTCGGACTCTCCCGGTCCACCAGGCCAGGTTTGAAACGCGGTTATCCAGTCAAAATCCATAATCGTCTCGTGCACTAGAGGTATGCATCGAGATGAATAGGTGCTCTCAATGTGCCTAACCGAGATTGCTGCGAAGCTTGTCCGGTTGTTTCGTTTCCTCCATCTTCACGGTGGAGGACTCTGTTGATATAGGAAACTGGTCGGTCCAGGGCCATAGGCGAGTTGATGTGTACATTGGCGTTCCACAAAGACAGCAGCCAGGGGAATTGAAGGGCATTGGGTGGTGTATTTCAATAGAGTCTGCCCAGAAAAACAGTGCCTTTATGTTTATGTAGGCCTTGACAAGGACGTCAGGCCGACCAAACCCGAACTGTACAGGCACACTAGGTGCTGTCATGCTGCCCCCTTAACAGCCCTCTTTCGTCTCTGGAAAAGTTCGACTATTGCAAACGCCAGGAATACGACATGCAAGAAACTGGCAACACTGGTCAGCGACAACGGTATTGCGGGCCGAAGACAAGAACGCTGGACATACCCCAGTCCCCATGACAATCTTCAAGTCAACAGAAAGCCATCGGACGCCCTCCGCAGAAGACCATAGTGGGTGACGCAGTCTTTCATCGGTGCGTCCATGTTGCAGCCGGGCACCAACGCTCTCGCGAAAATATTCCTTATTTTGGCAGTCTCGGGAGTGGCTCGGGAGCTATCTCAGGAGCAGTTTCCAGGAGTTGCGCATGTGCCACCATGTGGCTCGTGCACAACTTTGGCCTGAGGCATCCATTCGTTTGAAATTACGGATTACCTGGCACGCCTTACTCATTAAGGGATAGACCCTGTTTTCCTGCAGCGGAGGCTGGGGTAGGAACCCAGAAGGTTCAGCTCCATCCATAATTTTTTTTTTATCCGTTTATCAACTCAACCCACCAAAATGGCCCTCTCCGACGAAGCCATCATCAAACTACGATCCCCATCCAGCGGCGCAGCCCAACAAGACTGGCAACCACCAACCGTGTCTTGGCTCCGGCAAACGTGGTGCGTCACACACTCGACCCACGTTCCCTCTCACTACCATTGTCGCAAAAACGTACGGGTCAGTCTCACACGTCACGGCGACGATGAGACATGCTACAGCGTTGAACTGAGCCACCAGGACGCGCAGGGGCTCCGCATCAAGTCGGCTGCCTCGATGCTGGCGGCGTTGGATTTCTCGACGGAAAACAAGACGGCGTCGACGTTCACGCTGTCCGGGCCCTCTCGCGCAGCGAGCCAGTTGGAGGTGCTAGCCTGGGGAAAGGAAGGCCAGCTCGAGGAGTGGATGAAGGTGGAGACGAACGGCATGATTTCCGACCCCAGCGGCGAATGGCGTCAGGATTGGAGGAACAGCTACGTTGTAGTACTAATTGGGGATGGGGAGAGAAAGTGTGCTGTCGAGGTCTGGGACGGCAATGGCGATTACAAGCCTCTGTCTGGGGAGACGATTGGCAAGATCAAGGACGCGTTGCTGGCCGCAGGGATAGAGGGAGAGCTGCGTCCGGTGCGGTTGGATGGAGGAAGGAAGCAGGACGATGAGGAAAAGCGCAAGGCTGCGGAGGGCCCGGTTTGCACAGATATTGTTTTGGATGAAGAGGATGCGAGGTCGAGGTGGTGCTGTTTTTGATGATGCGTCGTAAAGGTTTAGTTAAGATGCTTCAATATATTTAGAGGCATAATATCCGCACCCACCACTTTAATATTCGCACCCACCAATGCCTTCCTCGCACCCATTCTAGCCAAATGCAGTTAGTTGCCACTGCCAGACAGCCGTCACTGAAAAGCGCCACATTTGTGTGAGAAACGGTACTTTTGAGATGTTCGCGATTTCGAACCCCCCCCGGCATCTCCACACCCGCTACGGCGGCCGGTGGCCCTGCGCCACCCTAAAAAGTGGTGATAGTTGGCCTTGGTGTTGTGACCTCTGCGCAGCGCAGCCAAACTGCCGTTATATGACCTCCAAAACTCGCGCGATCTGGAGCGTTTTGAACAGACTGGACACGACAGTCGAGTGCTGAATCCTCCAAATCCGCAGTCTTTTCGATTCAGCGCTCGACTGTCGTGTCCAGTTTGTTCAAGACGCTCCAGATCGCGCGAGTTTGGAGGTCATATAACGGCAGTTTGGCTGCGCTGCGCAGAGGTCACAACACCACCGGAAATCCTCATCACCCAGATCGTGCGGGGGCGCCGCTTACAAGGGGGGTGCCTGCGATGGGGGGCACGGATGTGTGGCGCATTGGAAGAAGTAGAGATCAGGGCCAAGATGTACCTTTTTCGATGACGGCTGGCATGTGTGGAGCCACTATCCGCATTTGGTTAGAATGGGTGCGAGGAAGGCATTTGTGGGTGCGAATATTATAGTGGTGGGTGCGGATATTATGCCTCTATATTTAACCAGCTGATTTGCCTCTAGCGCCGAGTTTACCTGGCCACGAAGTTTATCTCGAGATTACTGAGAGCCAGGCGCCAATACTACCAGCTCCATGCCGACGGTGTTGCTCCCTAGGTCGGGATAGTCCACCCGTCCCTGGTGAGAGAGCTCGAGGGGAAGCAGCAGCTGACTGTGGGGTTGCTTACTTAATAAGTCTTGCCTCAGGCAGGTATTTAGTCGCAGAGCATCAGGGGCGTTTCCGCCCCGCGACGACGTCCGTCAGCTCGCCGTTTTTCCCCCACCAAAGCACAAAACACCAACCCCTCACCCAGTTGGGCACCTAGGCAGCAACAGAGTCCAAAGGCAGGAGTCGAGTCAATCCTAAACAGTCATCAATGATGTGCGACTATACCATGGATCCATACGGGAAGGTTGTCCTCACACTCCAGTGTCCGGACAAGCCGTTTGCGGCCTTCCCGAGCTTTTCAAGCCATTTTGGTCAGACCACAGCTGTGAGCTCCTCGGGTCGTCTGCTGATGGTTTCGCAGGCACTGCTGATGCGAGCGAGAAGAAGGTCGATGGCAGAGAGAGCAGCGAGACAGAAGAGATAGAAGCGCGAACAAAGCTGGTAACATTTCGCGTGTCGTCGCGTCATCTCATTCTGGCTTCGCCCGTGTTCAAAGCGCTGCTCATCGGCGGATGGAAAGAAGGGCAACCAACGATCGACGGCGAGTACTAGATCACCGCCGAAGGCTGGGAAGCTGACGTCATGGTGGTTTTCCTGGACGCCCTACACGGCCGATACCTGAAAATACTAAAAACCGTCACGCTGGAACTGCTGGCCAAGATCGCGGTTATCGTCGACTACTACACCGCATACGAGGCTATTCATCTGCTCTACCCGCTCTGGGTAAGACATCTGAGGGCTATGGCCTTTTTTGCTACGGGCCACCACAACCCGAGGAAACTGGCCCTGTGGATCTGCATCACTTGGGTCTTTTCCGATGAGCCAACCTTTGTCACCGTCGTGCGCGATGCTGTGCAGCACAATGCAACAGAGTTCTGGGCGTGGGACCTACCAATCCCAGGCGCCGTAATCGGTAAGCTGCTATATACCTAATCACCTTTAACCTTCCATAATGGAGCGTTTGGATCAGAGTTTGGATACAGATTTACGATCATGGCAATCTCTAACTAACTTGATGAAAATAGACCGGATTAATAACAGGCGAAAGGAGCTAGTCGACAAGATACATAGCAGCCTTCAGGGCCTTGCGAAAGACCTCACCCAAGGCCGAGAGGGCTGTGATGTCGCCTGCCGAACCATGCAGCTCGGCGTGCTGTACCAGACCGTTTCAAGGACCGGCCTCCTCGGTTATGTACCGGGTATGCTCCCTGCCGTTACCTGTGTGTCCGACATCGTCAAGAAGATCGAAGCGATTGAGTGTCCAGAGTGGTATGGAAAAGGCGAAGTTGTGCCACACAACTGCCAGTCCGCCCAGTGCGAGACAGCCAAAGAGCCGGCTGCCCAAACTGCGGTTCCAAACCCGGCCCCATCCCTTTTCGCAGCTCCTGCTTCCGCTCCTCCTATTTCCGGGAACGGTCTCTTCGGGTCCAGCGCGGCCCAATCGCACGGCGCATTCTCATTTGGGCCCTCCACTCCTGGCCTCGGCAGCACATCATTCACTACTAGAGGGCTCTTCGGCGGCCTGTCTACAACTACGGCTGTGAACGCAGCCCCTAAAACCAAAGACTGCATGCAAGCTATCTCGACTCGTACTAACGCCTTACTTGCGGAAGTAAGGGAGGTTATCTCGACAGGGACCACGTCCGATTTTTCCTTGGAATCATTTGGAGGTAAAGTAAAAGGATACGACTAAGGAGGTAGTTGATTTAGGGGAGGATAAATGTCAGCTAGTTTCTTAGTCTTATATAATAAGGTATGGCTGTAACAAGGAAGATACTGGAGAAGCGTCTACCATCTCGATTCTCGAGCAAGACTGCGTCGATGGCCCGATTAACATTAAGCTCTAGGATAAAAGCACCTCCTGACGGCTCCGTGCTAGGTGTCCTAGGAAACCGGCGATTTTCCCTCGAACTGGAATGGGCAACAATATTACTCCCGGCAACATGAAAACCTTTTCTGGTTTGCCTTTCCACTCATGGATGTTTCCTCACATGCCCGGTTGCCTGGTGGCGCCATGGAGTCAACAGAAATCATCTGGTGATCCCACCGGTGGCAAATATATGACCCACCGTCTGCACCTTCGCTCACCCACCAGTCCACCACTCTAACCCGTGTTTCCCATGGCGTTGATGAACCCGGGACGGGGCAAGGGTTAGGGTTATCTGTTGTAGTCAAGACAAGAACGTGAATCACCAGCAAATGGTCTCTTGAAGGCGAGAGGGAAAAGGGCATCGAAGCCAGGTTGGGAGTCTCTCCTCTCTTTCTCTTTGATGGATTCTACTGCATGTCACCCGATGAACGTCCGCATTCAGCCAAACATTCCCCAAACGCCGCGCTGACCTTACCCAACAGGGCGCCCTCATCCCGTGAAAACACCCCCCACGCCCCTCCGACTTCCCAATTCCAACCACCATCACAATCGCCAACCACCCCATCGACTCCAAACCCATCTAACCCGCAAAATGACACCCCCTTTCGCCCCCTCAACCTGGCGCATGCTCGGCCTCTCCATCGCCGCCGGCTACACGACCTTGGGCCTGTTCGCCGTCTGCCTCCCGCAGCGCGCGGCGCTCGAATACTTTGCCATTCCGCCGCGCGCGCGGGGCGCCACCAAGAGCCCCGACCAGGTCAGCACCAAAGTCACGTCGACCGCGGACGCCGTCGACCTCTTGATGCCGCTGATCGGCGCGCGCGACATCAGCATCGGCGCGGCGCTGTGGGCGCTTGCTTACGCGGGCAAGTGGCGCGAGTTTGGCACCATTGTGGTCGCGGGGACGGTGCTTTCCGCAGCGGACGGCGTGGCAATCTACAAGTTTGGGGGGCGGGAGAAGTAAGTCACTGCTTTGCTGTCAAGTTTTGGCGGGAATGCTGACATGGTGTTAGAGGATCGTGGATCACGGCGGCGGCGGCGGGATGGACGGTCATCGGGTTGGTTCTGCTTGGGCATTGACAGGTGGCTCGACTGTACAGCAGCTTCTTTTCCTTGCGTCTTGGGATCGATCTTCCTTGTACAGAGTATCCAGAATCGCAAAAGTCGACAGAAAATTTGCATGGTACGCAATTCAGACCTTCCCGATCCCCGCCCCAGCCTTTACCAGCTCCTCGACCTCCTCCAGCTGTGTCAACTTGTACTTGTACGGCGCCTTTGTAAACGTTCCAACCTGCGTGATATTCACCGTCGCATTCCCCCAGTCATTCGCTGCCACAAGTCAGTATCCCCCTCCTTAAACCGTCGACGTATAGAGAACTCACCCGCCCCCAAATTCGCAAACCCATCCAGCTCCTCATCCCCACAAACGCACGTGTTCGGCGAATCATCCGGAATCACCAGCCCGTACGTGCTCAACGCCTCGCGCGTCTGACCCCGAAACACGTTGCCCTCGACGAGCATCTGGTTGTCGGAGCGCGAGTGCAGCGCCTGGTACCGAAAGTCGACGTACAGGTTGTTGTAGACGTGCTGGTGGCCGAAGCGCCCGGCGGGGCCGCGCGTGCCCTCGTTGCGCCAGTAGTTGTGGTGGTAGGTGATGTGCAGGTGGCCCGAGTCGATGTCGCGGAAGGTGTCGTCGTTGCCAACGAGGGATGACTTCCAGTGGTCGTGGAAGTAGTTCCACGAGACGGTGATCCAGTCCGAGGCGCGGATGATGTCGACTTGGCCGTCCTTTGGGGTGTCAGTACTTACGCACTTTGGGGGTAAAAAGTGGGGGGGCACTGACATAGGCATCTGGCCCGTGTTCGATGTCCGAGTGGAACTCGTTGTGGTCGACCCAGACGCGCGTCGAGTTGCGGATGGTGATGCAATCGTTGTCAGTGATGAAGCTGATGCGTAGGTTCTGGATGATGACGTTGGTGCCATTGACAACGTCGATGCCGCTGCCGGTGATATGCGCCGTCGTCCCGACGCCGATCAGGGACTTGTTGGAGCCGACCTTGAGGCGCGAGGGCAGCACGATCTCGCCCGCGATGTGGACGATTTTGGGCGCGTCTCCCGCCACCGCCGTCTTGAGAGCCGCCGCGCTGCTCACAGTCACGGTTGGGCCGCCTTTTCCACCCGTGGTGAGACCGATAGGGTTCTCTTTGGCGAACCCTTCAACTTCCCATGATGGCGTTTGGGCGTAGTCGTCCAGGGCGCTGGTCAGGGATGAAAAGGAGAAAAGGGCAACGAGAGCCCCGGCTAGACGCATCTTGTTCGCTCAAAGTAGGTGGATATGGTCAAGCGATTGTCAACATAACCTGCCTGAGTTGATAGCACCGTTCAACAAGGAAACAAGTCACTCGTTATATGGACACGAACTGCCTCCCCTCGACGTTGATATAAGACGCGGGTGCATTCCCACCGCGGAGCGGAGAACCCTGCCGTCGATGTCAACAGCCTCTTTTCACAAGCGAAATATTACCCGTCCTCGTACCGCACCTCTTGGGTTTGCCAAAGGGCAGAGATCCCCCTTACCCGGTACGCTGAGTGGTGGGAATTCATCCGTCCGGGTAAGGTGGCGGCCATGCCCATCCCACGAGACTGGCCCCTCTCAATTCCACAAATAACACCGGACCTTCCCATATTGCTCACCCATGTCCCCGGTACGCTGTACTAGCACATACAAACAACCACTCCACCAAAGCCCCATTATCTCCAACGTTACCCTCACAGTATCATCCAAACCCTCCAAACCCGTCCCCACCCTAACCCTCAGCTCCCTCTCCGCCCTCGTCACCCTTACCCTCATCGCGGTCCCAAAACCCTCCGCGACGAATGATTGGTGGCTCCCGACGGTGGAGTGGCGCAGAGACGACACCGCTCCGGAGGGCTGGCGTCAAACAACGTATGAAGGGGACAAATTCATAGACGGCGAGGCGCTCTACGGCGTTTGGGCTTGATATCCCGAATGGAGGGCACATGCCGTACTGGGCTGTTGAATGCATAGGTGCAAGTGGAGATCAATAAAGAGACAGATGGCCAGCTTAAAGATCATCATGATTTTTACCACAGAGTAGGTCCAGCGGAGATATCTCTACTCCTTACCATACATTTTCCAAGCCCCCCAAAAAGGAAAAGAGCATGAATCACACTTCCAAACCTTTCCTTTCCGCCCCTGGTTTGTGTTGCAGAACCAGATCTAAGCCCTCTTGACAAAAGTCTGCCTCAACCCCAATGCCTGAATGCCCTCGACACCTTTCTGTCCCATCTGGAAATCAAACTCATCAACCGGGAGCCCGGCATACCGGAACTGGTCCACCTTCATCCAACTGTCGCACGTTATCGCCAGCATCCCCGTACCCTCCTTGGGCGTTTCCATCACCATGCGCCACCGCCCATCAGCCACCGGGTACAGCCGCGCCTCGACATCGCTCGCGTTCTTGGCGCCCCGGAGCACCGCCAGTCCGGCAAATACGTCCTTGCCGCCTCTTGTCCACGTCTGGATCCTCAACCCCGGGCCTGCATCCACGGCAAGCACTAACCTGTCTGCGACCGCCGTCTCGTTGGTGCCACTGAAAGCCGCCGTCTTGGAGGTGTACGTCCCCGCATACCCCGTCTTTGCCTGCTCGCGCGCAAGCGTCTCCAGCTCTGGCACGAGCTTTGTAGCCACCAGGTCTAGCAGTTCTGCGGTGGCGCGGTACGCCTGCGCGCCGGCTGCGTGGATGGTGACGCCGACACCAAACTCGGGGACCAGGACCGAGTAGGCGGCGTAGACCGTGATGTCGCCTGACTTGGTGTAGACGTCAACGACGCGGCCGGCGACGGGCACGCGGAAGATCTCCCACGGCATGCCGGCGGCGCCATTAAGGCCGCCTGTGAAGGAGGTTGGTTTCAGCCAGGCGCGCGTGCGGGCGGGGGTGAGAAGTTTGGACGTGAGGATGCTGCGAAGAAAAGTGGACATCTCGGCGGGGGTGGAGTAGAGGCCTGCTGTTCTGCTAGGTGTTAGATGCGCCGTGAGTTCAAGGGTGTAAGGGCTGGGCGTACGCTTTGAAGTTGGAAATGTCAAGGTCGTACCAGACTGACGACGGTCCGGCGGGGATGATGGCTTTGGACGGCGTAGGAGCCACGAACGTGGTCGACCTGAGACCAAGAGGCGCCGTGATGTCGTCGTGGATGACGTCCTGGAACGATTTTCCGGTCTTGCCTTGCAGTGCGAAGCCAAGGAGGTTAAATCCATGGTTGGAATAAGCGCTTCGCTCACCTGGAGGGCTGGTAAGGGTGTCGTTTGCGAGATCGGCGAAGAACTCTGAGCGTAGATTAGTTGCGAGGAACTTCTCAAGCCACCAATAATATTATTAGAATTTAGTTACCCTCTCGAGAGCACGGTCGCGCCCCCGGCCCAGTGTCACAGTTGGGTATCTCTGAAGCGGAGGGGGTCGGAAACCCGAGCTTTTCGAGTTGCGGCCCGGCCATAGTATATCGATCGAAGACGACCCCTGTCTTATGTCAGAAAGCGTTTTTCACAGCTGGGGAAACAACATTTGCTCACCGTCCCGGGGCACACCCGCCATGTGGCTGGCCAGAAGCCGCAGAGTCACATCCTTGTAGGCTTTGTTGTTCTTCAGTTCGGGGATGTAGCTGCCAACTGGATCATCCAATTTGCCGGGGAACTCGAGAAGGATGGCAAGCGCTATGTAGATCTTGGTGTTGCTGGCAACGCGATAGACGGTATCGTTGTCGACTACTTTGACACCGGACGAGTTCTTGGAGGAGGCTGTGTGGTGAAAGTCGAGGAAAACCGAGTTCAGGGATGTCATAGAGATCGAAAAGGACGTCGCCGTTGTGTTGAGCCGAGCTGATCCTGCGCCGAGTGCCTCTAGGGCCGCTATGAGCGTGGTGGGCTTGAAGTTCTCGGGGATTTTTGGCACAGGAAGCACCGGACCAGTGGGAGGACAATATCCCAGAGCCTGAGAGGCAATGAGAGGAAGTAGGAGGAGTTGAAACATAGCTGGCTCAGTAATTTCCACTTCTGGAGTGATCGATGTTGTGGTAGTTGTCACAAGAAGCGTAATACCTCAAAGACGGGGTGGAAGAGTTTATATAGGCCACGTTTGTGGTAAAGGCCCGTCGATTCAACATTCCTCTCAGGAGATGAAGAAATAGGCGAAAGCGAAAGCGAACGGCACCTGCTCAGCACCCATGCATCCAAATCGGCTGGCCGGCTGGATGCCAAAGATTTGGCGAGCCTGTTGCGTCCCCATCATGGCGGAGCACCCCGGATTAGGAGACGGGATGTAACACATGGCTTTTAAATTTTCCTAATAAACCGGTCATCTTCGGATCGAAGTTCATCGCGAGTTGGTCGGTTCACGTCACCCCTCCCGCCCCCCCCCCCACTGACCAATAAGGGGCGGGAGAAAGTAGCAACAACATTAAGCCGAGCTTATAGGCCGCGACGACACCTCTAGCGGCGTACGTAACACGGTCGAGCACAGCTTCTAAGCCTTTGAGTACGTGTTCATTTTCCTCCGCTGCAATTTCAAATCTATGCACGAGTCTTGTCATTATAAATTCATGGGTTTTTACAAGTTCTCTACTTAGGGCGTGCTAAAGTTGACGTCATAACGGGCACCGCCATAGTGCCAAGGCCTTTCTTTGTTTATCTTGGTAGTTGCAACCAATTGAAGTCAGGATGCAAAAAGGCATAGCTGAAGAGCCAAGTTACATAGACTACCTAAGATACAACAGCTCCTATTTTACAGCCCGTACCCAAGGTAAGTTCGGACTAGAAGGTAGTACGCCACAGGGTTGTTAATAGTAAGTCCAGATAGGTCGTTTACTAAGTTGGGGCGCAGTGTACGCAAGCGGTTGGACGGTGGCAGTGGAGGTCACGTGGGCAGCATCGCGTTCATTTCGATCATTTTAGACCACTAGAGCTTCTCTCCTTGGGCATCTTAGGCAGGCAGACAGTTACGACACGTTGATTTGCACCATTCTTTTGACCACTGTGCACCCATTGCAGTGATTCTTAACATTCCGAAGGGAGTCCTTCCATAAGAAGGACATCCTCAAAGGCTAAGAGAGGCCTCTCCTCTCTCCTCATCAACTTTCATACCTCACTACTTACACCATTACTACACTTAGTAAGAGAAGTGATCACCCCGTCTCTCGCTCTCTGTAACTCCTTCTAAACCTCCACAATTCCGCCCCCTTTCAAGTCCTCCAGACTCCTCCACGCTCCATCTCTCTTACAGTCCCTCGGAGCCCCCTCGACTCGAACTGCCTCAGAGTCCATCCTCGCCAGGACAAGTACCTCAGCACCCCTTTAGACTCCCAGGCGCCCACGCGCCCTTAAAGCCTCTCCGGCCCCCGAGCCCCTCATCACAGGGCCTCTCGACCTCCCCCGAGGCCGAGACCCCTTGCCCTCCGGACGAGCCATATTACATTACTTCACCTATATCCCCGGTACGCAGTACTATTCTATGCAAACCACCATTCCATTAAATCTTTATCATCTCCAACGTTACCCTTACAGCATCATCCAAACCTTCCAAACCCGTCCCCACCTTAACCCCTAGCTCCCTCTCCGCCCTCGTCGCCCTTACCCTCATCGCGGTGCCAAACCCCTCTGCAATGTGCTGACTCCAAACCCCAGCCGTCTCCCCGTCTCCAATCATTCCCCTCATCATCTGCACCACCTCTCCCATCTCCATCTCCCGCGTCCCCTTCCCCTCCGGCGCCAGCACCCCCCCTCCGCACCGACGCAGCGCCGGAACAAGGTATCCCTCCACAAACCCCCGCCACTCCACCTCTAGCCCCGAGGCAAAGTAGTACCCCTCCGGTCCCCAGACCTCGGGACGCGGCGCTGCCCCGGAGGTGAGGATGCGCACCGCATCCTCGAGCAGGGCGACATAGACGCGCGCGAGCTCGCCGTTATCAACGAAGCTACTTTTGTTTCTGCCCTGGTCGATGACGAAGGCGCCACCGGCGCGTTGCATGGCCCCGAGGAGGTATGGGAAGATGATCGGCGCGGCGTGCGTCTTGCCTATAAAAAATTCAGGTCAGTATTTGGCAGAATTTTGGGGAATAAACCGAGGGGGCCGGAGCTCCGGGATCTCTTCCGGAGGAGGCGGAGGCCTGCGGCATCAAGGGATCTAGTACGTACTAGAAAGATACGTTAGCGGAGGATCCTTGTTGAGGACATAGCTGGCTTTGTCCCGCCGCGGGAGCCGGGAGAGCTCCCGGAGCTCTAGCCAGGCCCTCTGGTCAAGGAAAAGGGGGTTTATTGGGTCCTGTATTTCACGTGCCTTGGGGAGCGGCCGACGACAAAGGAGGGGCTCACGATGGCGGTGTGTACGTGGGGGTAGGGGAAAGAGGCGACGAGGGCGTCGGTTGTTGCGTGCGTCGTCGTCGGCGAGGATGGGAAGTCGGCGAGGTCGAGGGTGTCGTCCCAAATGCGGGGGCCCGGGATGGATCCATTGGGGGGGTCCCTTTTGGGTTCGTTAGCAGCAGGGTGTGTGGGGGTTGGGTGGGGAGAGGTACCAGATGCGGGCTGCGCCGCTGGTGTGGATGTAGAACTTGGGGGTTGTCGGGGACGAAGACTTGGCGAGGCCAGCGAGGAGGGCGGCGATGCCTGGGTCTTGGAATACGTCGGGGGCGCAGTCTTGGTCGGATGGGACGGTTAGGGGGTGGATATCATGCTCGAGTGAGGGGAGACGGACAGATGACAATGGTGGCCTCGGCGGCCTTTGTCTCGAGGAGATCGAGCTCTGCTAGAGAGCCAATGGTGGCGGTCACTGACGTGCCGTAGGTTTCTTTGAGGTCCCGGGCGTCGGTCTCGGAGCGGACGAGTGCGTCGATTGACAGGTCGGGGTGGGCGGCGAGCACCGCAGCCAAGACTGATGCTCCAATGTTGCCTGACGCGCCGATGCTGGAAGAAATAAGTTATAGTGAGGAACTTGATATTGCGCCGACATGATGAACTTACAAGAAAACGTTGGGCTCCATGGATGCAATCCTCTCTTTTGGGAGATTTGGGAGGTTCAATTCTGCCAGGTGGGTTCAGGAGAAACGAAGATCTCTGTTGGGATGCACCAGGTCTTGGCTGACTTTATAGCCCTTCGAATTCCGCGGGACCACAGGCAAACGGGTGTCGATATTTTCCCGCGGCAAAGCCTCGACGGTAATGTCCCGCGATCGGTGGGTGGTTGCTCATACTGTTGGATGGGGAGTATTGCATGCAAAGGGCGTGGTTTCGGGGCCGGAATGGGAAATGATCGCCGCCAACTTTCATATCTGAAGGTTGCATGAATCGCCATTCGTGTCGTTTAACTGGTCTCTCTAGCCTATCCAGGCACTCCAGGATTGTATCTCTCTTCTGGGCCGCAGGCTGCACATTTGGATGGCGTGATGGGAGAATGGGGACGGATGTCTGTTCAAGGGACGCGGCCCGCGCTGATGCAGATAGAAAAACGAGCTGAAAGTTCTCAATGTTTTGATGCCAGCCATTCGCTGTCATGCATCAACTGTCATTTGGTGTGGGAGTGCAAGGCCGATCTGTTCAGACAAGTTCGATCGGGGGTCCAGAGACCGCCCAGGGCCATTAATCTCTGCAAATAAGGACAGGCGCAAGGGCAGCAGGAGAGAAGGGTGGCTGCTCCCACCAGGAGGTGATTCTAGGTGCCAAAGAAAGAGTATCTCGCAAAATCAAGTCAGGATATGTGCTCAGACCTGGAGCAGGCTGACCACTTTCCGTTTGGATTTCCATAAACCTGCAAGCAAACAGAGGAATGACAAAGGCGCGTTCTATTGCCACCGAGACGGCACCTTTCGCACGTATGCTTTCTTTCTCAACAAAACATGTCACCGCCCGACGACAAGTCCTCGCAAGGGCCGGCCGGCTCTTGCAACAGGACTCTCCTTTCAGGGATTTTTCCAACACACCATGTTGACCTACAGGCTTCGTCGGCCTATCAAAGAACGCAATCGACGTGGCCGAGCTGTCTTTGTCCGTTTCCGCAACGCAGTCGTCAGGAAGCTTCATCTCAAACCCAATCCAAAGATGGTTTCGACGTTCCAAGACCGGAACATGGCCTACCAATCGTCACTCACGCGTCGCAATGTAATTGAATCCTTCCATACCTACTTAGGTGGGCATGAAGCCATGGTATCAAACACAGAGCTACTGCTTTTGGGATTGGTTTAATTGAATCCCTCAGAGCCGTGAAACTGCACACTGTCAGTTGTATTGCCAGCATTGAGGCGGTCCTTGACAACCAGACTTCAATGAACTTAAGACCTCAACAGTTTCGAGTCTCCTAAGTTTCCCCGACTCAGGTGCTAAAGACCTGCATTGGCCATTGAGACAGTCAGAATCTATCAAATTCATGCTGAAGCCGAGTGCTGCCTGACCACACATGCATAAGCAATTGGACCACTCTCCCGAAACGGGGCAGGTGTCCCCTTTCTATTGTTTACATTACGTACTGATCACTTTACACGACATCGTCCAACCATCAAGCATTGATCGAGGAGCTGATCGGGGAGTTCAATAGAGCAATCTCATCATTTGGGCGTTGGCGTTCTTGTTTACTATTTGTTTGTCGCCCTGCATACAAAATCCCCAGCTCCTTACCCTCCAATTCAGTTTGGTCTCTTGTCGTGTCATGACACATTACCACATTGATGTGTCACGTCGTACAGGACAGGAGTCCCGGCCACCTGCCTCATGGCTGCTGGGCGAAGGCAGGATTGGGCGGCAACATTGGCAACCCGCATACAGCAGGCCTCAATGCCTATAGGTGTCGACAAAGGCATCTTCCAGCGCACATAAATTTCTCCCACCATCGCTCAGCTTTTAATTTTTCTTTTTTCACCTTTAGAGCTCCTCATTCGTCTTGGAAGGATCTGCCACGCCAACAGCTCGCCACAGGTTTATCGCGCGTTCTCTCCACAATGAAACCCTCGCAGTCAGACACATCTCAGCCGGGGCGCGGTCGGTGCGCCGCTTGCTCCAATGAAGCGGCCAGCAGCTGCGCGGGGTGTCTCGGTGCCCCAGCGTATGGCAACGGACAACCTCCGCAACGAACCTTCTACTGCACCGCGCAGTGCCAGAAAGCTCACTGGAGCACGCACAAGGCCGAATGCAAACTCCTCCAGACTCGCAAGTTGGTCTTTCGGGCGGCGACCGTCTTGGACGCCATGATGGCCGTGGTCGATGCCAAAGAAGAGAAGGCCATGATTTGGCTTGCGGGTTTCTTGACCGAGTTGTTCAAAGGTAGGTCTTCGTCCCAAACGAGGCCATAAAAGTCCCGAAATTCGAGATCGCCCATCTGACTCCAAGTTTTGTCTACAGGGATTGCCGTAACGGTCGAAGAGGTGACTGCTATCATTCCTGCAAACGGAGCCACCTCCACACGACCTGTCTACAAGGTCACGCTGAACTCTGCTCCGGAGGCATGGGCTATCGATCCAAAGCAAGCCTATCCGCCCTCGCTGTGGCTCGCTTACATCAGAGTGGACGCCTTCAAAATCGAAAGCATCAAGCCCCTGGGTTTTCATCGTCACACCGAAGGCGGCGTAGACCCTGTAACAAGAGCGCTGGAGCGTCAGATAGCGACCATAGTAGCCACTCGGGATGGAAACTTGGGCTCCCTCCTGAAGGCCTCCGAGTCGGCTTTCAAGCTTAGACTGCAACAGCTAGTGGAGGAGGTGCGGAGCGGCGCTGACAGCACATCAGCTGAGGAGACCCAGTCTTCTCTATCCATACCCGCCCAAGTCCCGGCCAACAAACTGTACCACATCCGGCCCCTTCCAGGCAAGGGTCAAGCCATGGTAGCCGCAGGTAAGATCCCCAAGGGCACTTGCATCATTGCCGAATCCCCCACCATCACCATTCCCGGCAGTCCCCATGACCCCGCCGGCGTCAACCAGCTCATCACCTCGCAACTCTCCAACCTCCCCGCTGCCACACGCCGGCAATATTACACCCTACACAACCACTACGCCACCGCAGCACCACCCATCCCTCCCGCCGTCGGCATCGCTAGAACCAACGCCCTCCCCTTCGGCCACAATTCGTTATCCGGGGGCATCTTCCTCCACGCGTCGCGCATCAACCACTCATGCACGCACAACGCCGAGAACACATGGAATGCTTCCCTAGGAAAACTCAAAATCTACGCCATCCGGGACATTAAACCCGGGTCGGAGATCACGATTTCGTACATCGAAGGGTTCAAGCCCTACAACCAGCGACAAGCGCATTTTTTGTCCGCCTTTGGTTTCCGCTGCGTTTGCGAGCGGTGCGAAGTGACGGATTCGAAGAGGAAGGAGAGTGATGATCGGCTGCGAAGGCTTGTACAGCTGGAAGAGGAGATTGGAGACGGGGTCGGGATCGTGGCGACGCCCCTGGCTTGCTTAAGGAAGGCGAGGGAGATGTTGAGACTGTTGAACGAGGAAGGCCTGGGCGGGTCGACAGTGGCGAGAGCGTATTATGATGCGTTTCAGGTAGCCATTGCGAATGGAGACCAGGCGAGGGCGAAAGTGTTTGCCAAGAGGTGTTATGCGAGTCGAGTTATGGTGGCGGGGGAGGACAGTGAGGATGCGGCGAAGGCGAAGGAGATGATGAAGAGGCCTGCGGAACACCGGCTGTTTGGGACAACGATGAAGTGGAAGCAAGCCGCCGGGAAGGTCCCCTCTGGGCTGAGCGAGGAGGCGTTTGAGAATTGGTTGTGGAGGGAGAAGGGGACTTCTTAGGTCAAGAGGTAGCCAGGTTGGTTTTGACAGCACCATCGTCGTTTTTGGATCAGAAAAGAAAACACCATGAAGGGCACCTTCAACTTCCCAAGGATCATCTCATTCAAATTTTCACTGGGTCCGAGGTTGGATCCTTCGGATAGCGGAATCTTGCTTGCCGCTATCAACTGAGCGTCCGACATCCAACGTGCGATATTTTCATATTAATAAAGAGACTCCAATATCAGCTCTGAAATTAGTGCAGTTCAGTCATCATCTGTTCTCCCATTCAAGGGGGACGAGACTATTACGCATGTTAATCCTTCGCCACTCGGACATACTGTATATTTTGTGAAATTGAGAAGGGAACATCTGAGCTCTATACCAAGATCCGGCTTCAACTTAATGCCCCCATCCCCTCCTCGCCAACCACCACTAGATTTAGACTTCATTCATGCCAGCCACCAGCACTTTGCCTTCATCTTTCAGTTCACTTATCCTGCACGGTATACACGGAAAATTCCAACCGAGACCAGCTTCTACTTTACTAACAAGATGTAGATTTTACTTTACTACTTTTCCAACTCCCTCCTCATTGTTTACATTGCGTACGGGCCACGCGTCTTTTTTCACCACTTCCTAGGCCTTTTTTAAGGGTGAACGCGCACGACAATCCTTGGAAAGATATATTTTCTTCGTTCCTTTAAACCAGTGACTGGATCAGCGTGTGACCAACATTTTCATCATGGCTAACATGTCAGAGCATCCGGTGATACTAATCGGGGGGTTGCCCTGGCGCCTGAAGTATCGATAGTTTTAGTTTAGACATCCAACACAACTCCTCTTTTGCGTACCACAGCAGCCCACACAACGCTGTTACGTGCAATTGTGATTGTCGGGCCCTCTGAGCATGGCAAAACGAGTGAGGTAGTCAATTCAATTGGTATTCTTTGACCACCTGTGTGGTCAACCCCTGACTTGCGCGTTCCACGAGTGCGTGACGAGCCCCAGTCAGCCGCCTGCCACCGCGGTCACCGCCAGCACTGCCTTCGGCAGTGTAGATACTTGATGGGGTGTTTGTTGTTTGTTTGAGGGTTGAGAACCCCTATTTTACAGCACTTCTATCGATACAATCCTACAGATAACATCACAATCCCGCATTCCACCCAAAAACTATTCCGATATGTCTGACCAAATACACCAAATCCCTCTTTCTTCAGGAATCGAACAACATGATACACGCCACAAAAGTCTCGGGCATCTAGGGCATCGACCAAGGCCCTTGTTTGCTAGTCTCCCCCAGCCACCGAGTCATGCCACTGGACTGAGGGTTGACATGAGATCCATTACTGAGTGCAGAAAGCCCTGGTAGGCTCTGATCTCGTCGGGGTGGTTGGGCGAGTGTCGATGTCGGAAGACAGCCAATCTAGCATGTGTGAGATGGCTGATCTGCCGATCAGGGGAACTTGAGAAAGCTTACGGGTGCTGGAGTTGATAGTGCTTGAGAGGCCCATGCTCCAACGTGGGCGATGCTCTCTTTGGGCTTTTGAGGGTTTGTGGATGTCCCAGACATGGCTTCGGAACTGTTGCTTCGGAACAAGACGTGCTCTGAAAAGAGGAGAGGAAGTTGAAGAAGCTCGCTATAGTTTGAAACTGCAGTTGGATACAGAGACAGCTTATTCCTCGAAAATCCTCAAGCTTCATATATCCCGTCCAGCTGCCTCACTCGAAGTGCCATTTTCCTAGTTAGGACATTGTAGACTCGTCGATATGGCAACAGAACCTGGTCAAGTGGAGCTCATGTCGAAGTCCGGACCACTCCCTTCGGCTCATGCCACGGGGTCGAAAAAGGAAAGGAGCCATGATGCTGTCGCCTTTGGCATCATGGTCCGTTCTTTCGGGAGCTATGTCGACTGGTTGCTGGCGGTCGTCAAGGTGGGGCAGCTGGGTGCGGGAACGGTGCGACGACTTACAAAGTCCGAATTGAGCTAGTGTACCGAAAGGACCGCCAAAGCAGGGTCCCGCTCTTGATGCGTTGTGAAGGGAGAAAGCTGAAACATCATGCTTCCCAAATTGCTCGAATTCGAGTTTTGACTTGCTGCATCTTCAAAGACCAAATTCGGCCTAGCTTGGAGAGAGGTGGGGAAAGGGCGAGATTTCCGAGAGGTCGCGTGGCAGACGCTAACTTGATCCGGTCTTTGAAGACGCACGGACAGAACCCGGCCGAGCTGGAGATGGGAGCCTCACTTCCACTTTCGTCAGAAGGTCCCGTCTTCGATTCTTTACCTCTCCTAGCCGTTCTTCAATGCCCTTGTCCCGACAATGGGGTGGAATCTTGCCCAGCACATCCTCCCCCAAGGACGAGAGAGCCATGGCAACACCAACTGGGGGCGTTGAGTTCGTCAATGGCCCGGTCCAACATCGCACGAAACGCATTAAACCCGAAGAATGGGAAAAGTGGAGACCGCTCATCATCGACCTATTCCTCGAAGTTACGCTGGCCGAAGTCGTCACTCGCATGCAGCTGGAGCATGGCTTTTATGCAAAGTAGGTTAGTCCATCCGGCCATCTTAGGGTTTGGCGTCTAACTGCTGGCAGCGAGCGTCAATATACACACCACCTCGCGAAATGGCGCGTCAAGAAGCAGGGCCGCGGCCCAACAACTGCAACGCCATCGCCCGCCGAGTGGGACGACACATCCGGTCTGGGCAGCCGAGACACCCGTAAGCGCCGCAGGCCTTCCGCAAGCATTCGAAGTGTCTCCAGCGCCGACTCGGCACTGTCAAGGCCGCCGAGGAAGAAAATGGAACCTGATGCAGACGCTCAGTTTGGACGCGACTGGGTGGACAACAAGAACAACTCTGGACCAGCGTCGACGTTACCGTCCTCCACAACCCCAACCAGCTACGCCAGCACCGAAGCCTTGGGCACTCCCACGACAGCGCCGGACTTGGTTCGCGAAGCCTCCCTCGATGACGCTCCGATCGGTGTCTCTCCAGTCCGCGAAGCCGAACTTCCCAGCGCGGCCGAAATACCTTCCCCGGGCTTGGGTCCTCAATGGCCGCTGCCGCCCATTCCTTTCAGTGTCTCAAAGGAGCAGCAGGTGCCTCCAAATTCCCCCAAGGTGTTGCAGGCGGGCCTCTCGCTGGGGAAATCACACACTACCTTCCCAAGTTCGCCGCCCATCTCCCTGTCGTTTTCGCCGCCCACGGCATCGCAGCCGAAGCCATCCCGGTCAGTCCGCACCATCGATCGCAATCGGCTCGTGGAGACGTTTTCCGTTCAGGACATTGCCGACATCAAACACGCTGCAGAATGTCTCTCCATGTTCTGCTGCAACCGGGAGGCCTTCGAGCTCTTTACTACCATTCTCAAGCGGCAACTTTCGGACGATGCGTACCGCGACAACACCTTCTGGTATCTTGTCATCCAATGCGCCCACACGGCAAGCATTCCAGAACACGTCGAGATCATCCAGAACATCATCCGAGCAGAGCTGGCACGTCTCCAAGAACCTCCCTCAGACCCTGCATCGGTTGGCAATCCCGCTACGGAGAATCTGTTATTACACATGTTGCTGGCCTTCACGTCCAGGAGAAACAGTAATGTGGAGGAAGTTGACCTAGATATCTCCAAGGCCCGTACCTACTTACTTCGGGAAGGCTTACCGCTGATTTCCAAACACCTCGCTCCGGATGATCGATCACTGGACTTGGCTGTCTATAGGAACCTACTTCGTCTCCATGCCACCGAAGCTTGCGATCTCAAAGCGCCTGTTCCCTTCGAGTTCGCGCCATTCGGCCTCAGCCGGCTGGAATACAAGATGCCCCTCGAGGACTGGATTCTCTCCCGAACACCCGGCCCGTTTGAACTCCAGAAGGATGGCCACATGGCCAATCCCTGCATTCGATCCTGCCTCTCGTGGTGCGAGAGGACCCTCCTGCTTCTTCGTTCGATACCCATCACTCCTGGTATCGTGGGCCTCTGCAAGGACAAAGCTGGCAGGGCCTGGGCGGAGGCGAATGCGCTCTTCATCGCTCTCTGGGAACACTGGGTGACGTACTACACACCCACTTCCTCCTCCTCTCCCGGGGCGAATTTGTGGATGACGGGAACGCAGGAGAAAATGGGCATCAGCTCGACCGAGCTGCTCTTGCTCGTCTGTCGGGCCATCCACAACTCGTACTACCCCTGGAACACGCCGGCAAGGTCCGAAGAGGAGCTGATCCGCCGCCTGCGCAAGAAGACCGACGAGCTGGCCGAGGAGACAGATATCAAGCTGGCAAGGCGAATCCTGAAGCAGTACATCTCACGAAACACCGTCACCATGTGGCCAAGCTGGCGGAGCGTAGTGCAACGACTCGAGAAGGCGCGCATGATGGACAGCTTTGAGAACGTGCTACTAGTGCGCTTTCCCCGACTGGGCGTCACGAGGGATCTGATCAGCTCTGTGCTGATCCCGCCAGGGGCTGCGCTTGGGGAGGACTCGGCGCTGAGGATGTCCGAGGATCCCAGTGCCTTTCCTGCGGTCGACAAATCGGAGCAGTTGTCGCCCACTCTTGCAAGCTCGAACCAGTCTGCGGATTACTCTGCTTTCAGGAAGACCGGCATCAGTGTGCTTCTTCGTCTGGCAAGGGGCTCGTTGCCTGCATCGTCCCAGAGCAGGTCAGGGACCAGATCGGGATACCGCAGCGATATCAGCATGTCGCTTGCGTCCATGAGCATATCCGGTGATAGCGTGACTAAGAGGAGGGCGTCTTCACAGGTCATCAGTGCAACAAGTGCCGGGGTAGATGGAGTCTCGGGACAGGCTGGCGAGGAGCGAGAAGTCGATTCGGATAGGAGGAGTGTGGTGACTTGGATATGATGGGACTTGTACATCATGGACGGTAAATTGGCGTGGGCGTGTTTTCGTACGTTGATCATTGCGAGTTCGAAAGCGATAGTGGTCCATACGGGTTGCAGGAGCCAAAGACACTGGATGTATATGGCAAGGGAAGGAAGCAAATGCGCGTTAAGCTGGTCATGTACAAGATTTCACAGAGCGACGACCAGTGGAAGGTTGCGGACAATGCCCGCCCTTATATCTTCGTTCCCGAAGAGGTGCACGAGCTGTTCGTTCTTCCTCTCAAAGATGACCCCGATCGTCACTCGGCCGGGGTGTCCATGTCGACGACTGGCCCTGACGTCGTCTAAGGAGCACCAAGCGGTTGTATATATGATCAGAACCCCCGTGGGCTCAACAGGAATTAATCAATTACTAAGTTGTGACAGTAATCAGGCTGCCATGGAGCGGTTGGTAAGCATTTGCTGACAGGATTTCCCTTTCGGGAATGACATACTTGAAGCGACTCCTTCGCTATATCCGAACCATCAAATCAGGACATTACTAAGTCCACCCAAGACAAATCGTTACTACGTCGGACATGTCGGTATACCGCAACTCTGAGGACTCGGATTACGGCTCCCACCAAGGCCACTGCCAATCTCCGAAACATGAACACCAACGTACAAATAACAACACTGGCCTCTATCCCTTCACCCCCCTCATCCAACCGCACCGCACAGCAACACCATCTCACGCCCAAAATGTCTGTCCCCACCCCCACCGCAAAATCCCTCCTTATCGTCGGCGCCGGCCCCGGCATCGCCCGCGCCGTCTCCACCCTCCTCGCCTCCAAAGGCTACACCACCATCACCCTCCTCGCGCGTCGCGCGTCGCAGCTCGCCCTCGAGCGCGAGGCCCTCCTATCCCTCCACCCCCACCTCAACCTCCAAATCCACACCTTCCCCGTCGACATCACGGATGTCCCGGCCCTCACCTCGGCCCTCGCCGCCGCCGACGCCGCCGCAGGCGGCCCGCCCTCCCTCGTCTTCTTCAACGCCGCCCGGGTCATGCCGAGCAAGCTGTTTGCGCACCCCGCCGAGGAAATTGAGTTCGACTTCAAGGTGACGGTGTTGGCACTGTATGCCGTGGCGGGTCGGTATCTCCCGGGGATGGCGGAACGAGGAGGAGCGGGAGGGGAGAGGCCGGGGTTTATCGTGACCAGCTCGGCGCTGCCGGGGGAGCCGGAGCCGGAGCTGTTTGCGCTGTCGCTGACCAAGGCGGCGCAGAAGAATTTGGTGAGGAGCTTGTGGCTGGTTTACGGCGGGCCGGGGAGGGGAGTGCATGTGGGGGTGGTGAATGTGGCGGGGGCGGTGGATGGGGAGGGGAGGAGTCCCGCGATGGTGGCGAGGAGGTTGTGGGAGTGGTATGAGGCGGGGGAGGGGGAGTTTGAGGTTGTTGTTGAGTAGGTCATTACCGTTTTGAGGTGGGGAGGGGGTCGTTCAACGTTGATTTTCGATGAGTTCATGGCTTTTCAGCACTGCCACGAGTGAGGCTCGGCTTCGATGCATTGCGGCTCGGAGTCCAAGGCCCCGGACTTGAGGTCTTCTCTTAGTCGCACCCAAGAATAGTACGTAGCAGTCCTAGTCTGCTTTGTTCTTTGTTATAATGGCATGATGACTGCGGCTTGAAAAAAGACCGCCGAGTACTGGGATGCTAAATTGAGCTCTTGTGCACTCACTCAGGGCTTTGTCTCTGCGTATACAAATCGACCGCCCATTCCTCGACTGGCTTGAGGCTCCGCCCTAACTTCCTTTTCGCGGTCAATGATATAATTCTGGCAGAAGATACCTAGCCATTGCACCATATCCCAAGACCAATTTCAACCTACTACTTCTCTGGGCACCCATTACCATGTGCCGCCTCATCATCTGGCGCTGCCCAGGGTGTGGAGAGCTTGCCAATGAGCAACAGCAGCTCTTCTGCCCCCACGAATCCCTTCTTCGCTGCCAAGGCAGGAACTTCAGCGAAGAAGAAGAGCTCGACCCCCAAGAGTTTCCTCTATGGAGCTGTAGCACTATCGACTGCGGGCTGGCGAACAATGCCAGCCAGCAAGATGTTACTATTGGCCGAGTCGAACACTTTCGCAGTGGTATGTTAAATCGGCCTAGCTCCCCAAGACAGGAGGTTTCTGGAGATGCTGACGCCCTTCCCAAATCAGACCAGATACGTACAGCGGACGACGCCGTCGAGAGAGGTAAGATCCATCCCCAGCCCCAGCCCACTGCTCCCGAGCAATGTGAATCCAAGTAGTCGTGTCACTGATGCCACCCGCCCCGGTTGAAGCCTTCCGCAGCACGCAAGACTTTTCCAAGCTCACGAGCTCAAGCATCTTTGAAAATGACACGCGATTCCCCAAAATGAGGGCCTGGGACTGGTACTTCCGTTCCGCCAAAGGCAGAAACCCCGAGACCATTTCTGGACCAGTCCCTATCCCCCCCGCCATTTCCCACGCGCTCGAACAGTTGAGAGACACGATCACGTATCTGAACAGTGTCGCTCCTTCGCCGCAGCGGCTGTACGACAAGGAAAAAGACCTCCTCTTCCTCTTGCTTGAGGCACTTCCATTCCAGACAGGGGTGGCTGTGCCGATGTTATGGATCACCGGGGAATACCTCCCGCACCGAGCGGGCAGGGAAGAATTTCTAGATGATCAGGTGGCAATGCTGCGCGGGAGAGAGGATGCAGGGATGCGGTGGTGGAGGCCGCGGCAGCGGAACTTGCTTGTCCTTGGGATGGAGGAGATGAAGGGGCGGGTTGTTACGAATAAGGTGTGAGTACCAGTCTTGGAGGTCTATGAATTGTTTGGGAGGGGATGGGCTGACTCTGGGGACAGTGCCGGCAACGACAGCAACAATGATGATGACAACCGCTACGACGGGCAGGAGGAAGATGCCAGTGCTGATGGTGCTGACCCGGGTGATTCGTTTCCCGCGGTTGAGGAAGAGGACATGGAGGGCCGGGAAAGTTCTGGATCTGACGACAATTACGAAATCAGAAGGAATGATGCTGACTTGACCCCTCCGCGACGGGGATTCAAACGAGGTCGTGCAGCAACAACCAAAAGAAATCCTGGACCGGAAACCAAAAAGGCTCACAGAACGGCAACTAAAAGAGCTCGTGGAAGGGCATCCACCAACTCTGTTGGACCGGTCCCCGTCGACGACGGCGAGGGCTACATTGGGCTCCCTGGAGACGCCCTGGTCACCGACGAGGAGAGACCGTGGAGATTCAAGAGGTTGCGGAGGGAGAGCCTGCTCCGAGGAGAGGGCAAGGGGAAGATAGAGGTTCTAATACTAGATAGGTTTTTCCAGTTTGAGACAGTTTTCCCATAGCCACAAATATACATTTTAGTGTCACTTCGAACACAATGTGGTTGGTGAAAACGGGCTGGTGGCTGGGCCCTAACCCTGGTTGCCACGGAAACCCGGCATGTTTTTGCTGAGTTGGAAATTCAGGGGGAGAACGAGGCACAAGACACCACGGCACCCGTCAATCTGGATCGGCACATCTAATGTGGGTCTTGACGTGAATGAAAAGTGCCTGAATACCTACCTAAGTTGATGGGAGAATCGTTTTTCTTCTTTCTTCCGTGCCGCCTTGCACGGTCACGCCGACATGGAACTTGGAGGGAGCGCTTCTTGTGGCCAGGAACTTGGGTATCAAATTCAGGTATTTGTAGAGTGTAGGAGGCGGGACTAAACCTCGAGGCCAAATCCTAGGTATCTTTTCCTGGATGAAAACCCAGAGTATTCCAGAATCCCTCTGGCACCTACCTGCTATACTACAGGCACTGCCTCTGGCGTTGTTTTGTCAAGAAAAGCGGAGGTTTTTCTCGACAACCGTCGCCATTACTTCCCCCAATGTTGTGTGTATGGACCTTTCTTCTCCTGTACGGCAATCATAGTTCTATCAGCTGCCGTGGAACCACACCTCTGAGTCCCCCAAATATCCCAGACTCGACCATCCCTCATATTTCCAGCATTATATCACCGTCCGAGCCATCTCACAGGCTGCTATTTCTATTTTGAACCGGACAACACCTGGCGTGGTCTCGAGAGCGAGGAAGATTACTTCCACGGCTGGGACTGGACCAGGGAAATGGAAGGGTATGTTGGTGTTAACTGGGTCTTGAGAACAATTATTGAAGAGAATTACTATATCACCATTTTCGCCCATCGCGAGAGACAGAGAGAGTGGCGCAATGCTGGTGAGACGCCCTGGGGGGGCGGGGGGGGGGCAGCCCCGCTGGGCGGGGAGATGGAGGGCTTTGGGTGGAGTGGTGATGAACCGGGAGGAGGAGGGGGAGGTCGAAGACGAGGAGGAACATCAAGATGAGGGGAATCAGGAAGAGATCGACGAGGAAATGAAATGACGCCGACGAAATCTCTGAAGTATCCGATGAAAAGGACACCAACTCTGGCGATGAAGAACTGAATGACGCCGAGAAATTTCCAGAGGTATCCGAAGAACAGGACGCCAGCTCTGGCGATAAACACGCCGAGCCCCCACACCTCCTCGCCTCGGGACCCGGCCACCAGAGCGGAAACACACATCAATCCACCGCCGCCGCCTGGCCCATCACATCCGGACCCGACTACGTCACCCCAAGGGAACAGGCCTTCCGGTTCCGGTCCGGCAACCAAAGGCACTACCACGTCCAGGTCGACGTCACAAAGCTCTGCCAACACCTGCAAGGCATGATCAACTACTACATGGACCGAATCCATCAAGACAGGGAAACCAGGAGCAGCCCGCCGCACCTATGGACTGTGGCGGAGAAGCGACTGCTCTACATTCTCAGGGTCAGCATGGCCGCTGAGTTTCAAAACTCCCTCGACGATGGCTCTGGCCTGTCGAAGCATCAAATTTTTATGTGGGTACCCGGAGCTTCCCGTTGCGCCGGCGTTCTTGGTGCGCTTCCGCTGACCCGGTCTCAGGATCATACCTTCCCTACCGCAGCACGAATCCTATTGACCGGAAAATCTCTGATTTCAGAATCAATACGCAGAACCCTCGCCTCTCAGACGATGACTGGCCGGTGGTGGACCCAGGGGGTGCATATGAGGTGCATGGAGGTTGTCCGTAGAGCGAAGGAATGATATTTGTGGCTGAGAGAGGCATCATCCGTACAGCTTATCCTTTCTCTTCTCTGCGTTTATCGCTAGTCTAGGGCTCTTAGGAGAGCTCTCTTGGCCGGGCAATCGGCCACGCCGATTGCATCCCTGGAGTACGGAGAAAATACACATATATTGACCGAGATATATATTGCCCGACAGTCCCCATCTCATTGACGCTGACATGTGCTTTTAACACACAAATCTCCATTCCACATCCTCCCATCCAGCTTTCCTCTTGATCGTCACCTCTCCGCCCTCCGCACCCGCCGGCGGCTTCGCCACGGCCTCTCCTATAATCGCCGTCCCCAGCTTGACATTCCCCTCTTTCAACCCCAGCACTTCAAACCCAACCACCAGCGCTGCCATGAACCCCAGGTTCTCGGCAAAGGCAAAGTTGCGCCCCGGGCACAGATGCTTGCCGCCGCCAAACGGAATGTACGAGTGCTTCTTGTTCCGATCAAACTTCTCCTGGTCCTTGAACCGCTCGGGCCCAAACTCCATGGCGTCCGGCCCCCACGTCTCGGGCGACCGGTGCAGCGCCTTGGCTGACCACATCATATCCACGCCGGCCTTGAAGAGATACTCGCGCCCCTCCCCGTCCGTGAGCACCGTGTCGTGCATGATCCTGCGCGTGCCGAAGCCCTGGTTGCCCAGCCGGATCGCCTCCCGGTAGCAGCTCACCATCAGCGGACACTGCTCCTCCAGCTTCGAGATATCTACTGTCGCCACGCGGCGGCCCCCTTCCGTGGTGACCGTGACAAGCGGGAGCGTCTCGCGGCAAATCTCCGCCACGACCTGCGGCCGCAGCAAGACAAAGACGGTGAACCAGTACAGCGTGGGAATTGTGTTGGTCGTCGCGACAAACAAGAGCGCCATCTCGAGCCGCCCGATCTCGTCCTCGGGTATGCCAAACTCGCGCGAGGACTCGGCACGCACCTTGGTGATGGCCGCGACGTCGGGGGCGTAGTCCTTGCGGGCCTGGTACCACGGCACGAGGGCTTTGATGACCTTTTCGCGGTTGATGACGGCCTTGCGCGCGATGATGGAGGGCAGGACGCCAAGGAACAGCGGTTGCATGTTGGTCTCGAACTCCCTTGAGACACCACGCCGTCAGCCTCCCGCCGCCAAAGAACCCCCGGGGAAACCTACCACAGCGCCTCAATCAGCGACGGATCCTCCCTCACGGGGTTCTGGCTCCCATAGATCCCCTCGGACGTCGCCATCGTCATAAAGTCACGCAGCCAGCGATACAGGCTCGGGATGCGCAGGCCCTCGGGTCCGAGGCCGTTGAGTTCGTCGGCGACGTAGTTGAGCGCGCGCGTGTTCATGCGGAACAGGTTCTGGCCCTGCATGGCGCCCTTGATGCGGTGCATGGTGACGGGGGCGACCGACGACTCGATCTCGTGCTCGGGCCCCCAGAGTTTTTCCATGGCGAGGTCCGAGAGGCCGAAAACGCGCTGGGCGAATTCCATGCTGAGCAGGTCGAAGGTGAGGTTCTTGTGGCGCAGGGCGGATTGGATCAGGGCCACGTCCCAGAGCACGTAGACCTTGCCGTTGAGGATGGGGAGAGTCGCGGCCGCGAGCTTCTTGGGCTGCGCGGTGCTGGGGGGGTGTCAGTCGCGTTTGACGCGCCACCGCGTCTGGCACTGGTTGGGGACCTCAAGGGTGGGAAACGCACCGGAGTCGGGCAAAATAATCGATGCCATGGCGCAGGAGGCCGATGATGTGGCCGATGAGAGGGATGGAGGCTTTCAGGGCGGGGGGTTCACGCGGGTCGAGGCGGGCGGGCGAGAAGCGGTAGAGAACAGCCACGACGACAGCTGCGAGGGCGGTGAGAATGTACTGTGTTGGTGTCCATGCCGCCGTGGGGAGGGTTGTCCATGGAGAGGATGCCATTGCGATGGATTAAACCGTTGGATGATCGGAAAGGACAGGAGTTCCATCACCAGGAGCCGGTTTAGATGGGTTGGCGTCCCTTTTAAAGACGTTGATGTTCGGAGAGGAGCATCCGAGAGCTGCGAGCGAAATGCGGATTTCGGGAGGTTATCGTGGCTCCTCATCATCATTGGTTCTGTCGCCAGGCAGTTAGCGGCAGTCAGCGGTCTTGGTTCGCGACGAGACCCCTGAAGATGGATGCTGACCAACAACGCCATTTTGGACGAGATCTGACACGCGTATTAGAGGGGCTTCGAAAATAAGGCTATACGCCATCCAATTGCAGATACTAGTATCCGATGCGAGGAATTTGGCTCAAGCCAGGAAAGAAGCAGAACGTGGAAAGAAATGCGGGGTTGACAGTGGCAGGGCTTCTCACCCCTGAAATTAGGGCTGAAATTGGGGCCAGGCAGCAAACACACCGAGAAACCTCATTGACCAGCTGAATGTCGAACAAAACATGGAAGCTTCCACGACTTGAGCCACTTGACAACACCTGAGATGGGTGAGCCTTCATCCAACACCCGAGCCACATTCAACATCTGGGCTACACCGACAGCCTCCCACACGCGCCTCAATTTAGAAGAGCCTATAGTAGGTCAGGGCATGCAGGGGTGCGAGTACCATGCGTCTGCACGACATCGCCTATGTCTTGGCGTCTCTGAGAGGGGCAGCAAACCCAACATCCCACACCACTCCCGTCCTCTTTCTCGTCAAACCTGGTACCAGACTCCACAAATTTCGGAGCTCTACTGGAGTTTATTTTGGGTTGGAACTTCTCTCCAGTATCACATATTTTCTTGTATACCTACGGTTCACCGACATCGAGCTCTGCGTGGTGCCAAGATACCCCCCAACATGGGCGATTCAGGGGTAAACACCATCTCCCATAGAAGCCGAATCACATGCCCAAGTCCGTAACCCCCATCAACAAAGGTCACAGGCCATATCTTCACCCCAGTCGCGGACATCTTGAACAAGCTTTCAGAGACGCCCATTGCAACCTGAAGCGGGATTGCTCAACGGGGCAGCCACACTGCGACTCTCTCCCCATCTTATCGTGAACCGCCTTCCGCAACGGGAAGGCGGTACGCCAGATGGGTGACATGGTGCCATGAGACCATTGCCATTGTCAACCACAACACCATGTCTCCCTTCACGATCTCGACAGTTTTTGCCGCAATGCCATACCACCCGCCTCTCCTGGCCATGGGGGTTCGCGGGGTAGTAGGTGATGGTGACACTGTTCGTTCATCGTTGGCTTCACTGCAGGGCGAGTCGTGACACGGGCAGGTATTTAGAAGTCGGCTTCCTCCCCAGATGATCCCTTTGACTTGAGCCAGCGTTGCCTCCATCACTTGTCTCCCCCGGCCATCCCCAAGATGCGTCCCTCCACCTTCCTGTCCTTGATCGCCGGCTCGGCGCACGTCGCCAACGCCGCCCCCAAGCCCGCCACCGGCCTCCGTCTCATCAAGACCTCCCCCACCGACCCGGGCACCTGGGTCACTGAAGACCAAAAGGACAGCGACTTCACCGCCAAGGGCATCCGCTTCGTCGACATCACCGACATCACCGACGCCCAGACCCTGCGCGTCCTCTCCACCGACCCCGGCTCCGTCTCCTCGCAGCGCGCCGCCGTCACCTACCCGACCACCATCACGCACCAATCCGTCGCCAACCCCATCGTCTCCCAAGTCTCCACCACCTCCCCGCAGTCCTGGCTGCGCACCTTCACCAACTTCCAAACCCGCCACTACCGCAGCACCTACGGCGTCGAGGCCTCCACATGGCTCTTCAGCACGGTCAAGTCCGTTGCCGCCGCCAACCCCGCCATCGTCGTGACCCAGTTCACCCATTCCTCCTTCTCCCAAAAGTCCGTCATCGCGCGCATCCCCGGCAGCTCCTCGGCCAGCCTCGTCGTCGTCGGCGCCCACCTCGACTCGACGGGCGGCAGCACGACGGCCAAGGGCCCGGGAGCCGAGGACGACGGGTCTGGGTGCGTCGTCATCCTCGAGGCGCTGCGGGTGCTGGCGGCCGCCAAGTTCGCGCCGCAGGACACGCTCGAGTTCCACTTTTACGCGGGCGAGGAGGGCGGGCTGCTGGGGTCGGCTGATGTCTTCCAGAGCTACAAGACCGCGGGGAAGACGGTGCTGGCCATGCTGAATCAGGACATGGCGGGGTACTCGCCCGGCGGGAAGCTGACGGTGTATACGGATTATGTGGACTCGAGCCTGACGACGTATGTGACGAGGGTCGCGACGGCGTATATTGGGGCGGTAAGCACGAGCAAGTGCGGGTATGGATGCTCGGATCATGCGTCGGCGAGGTCGGCTGGGTTTCGTGAGTTTTTCTCCCCGTCTCCTGGTGAATGTGGCGGGTGCTGACGGTGTGTTGTAGCTGCGGCGTATGTGGGCGATGAGCCTTTCGACTCGTCGGCGAATTTTATCCACTCTCCGCAGGATGTAAGTCACGTCTTGTGGTTCATGATGGTGTTCGCAGCTGACTCTTTGCTCGTAGACGTACGACAAGATTCAGTGGACCACAATCCTTCGCCATGCAAAGTTCATGACCGCTTTCCTCGTCGAGGCTTCGTTCTTGTAGGTCGGGGTAGAGGTTGCATGGATGGGAGCTGGGAGCTTGAAAGCCTTGAATGTCAGAGCAGTTCCATCGAATAACTACAACTTTTGCAAGAAATATCCCCCCTTGTGAACATACATACATATCTTATGTCGGTTTTCAGTGGCCGATCCTCATCCCAGATAGTCCAACCATCCCGGCTTGCAAGTCTCCCCGACATTATACGACACCACTATCAGATAAAACGGCGCCGCCATGAGGGAAGTCTTAACAAATAGGGAGTAAAACCCATCAAACGTACCCCCTTGATCCGTCGACACCAGCATGGCAAAGACACCAGCGACATTAAGGAGTCCCCATATAAGCCCCACGTAATTTTCAGTCCACCAAGCGTCTGCCTGCGATCGCCAGATGTAAGTGGCCATCACGCCTCCCCCTGAAGCAGCAGAGAGCATCAGAGAGATACCATTCACTACAACCTTCTCCCAGCTCCTTATTTCAACCGAAGGGGGAAACAAGACGTAAGGTACAAACAAAAAAAGAAATACAAACATAACCGCTAAAATGAGAACAAAGAACACCACCCAAAACTCCCCAAGATCGGCCGAGATAAGCTTCTCGGGCTTACCAATATATGGCTTGCTAACGAGCCAAGACAGATAGAATCCACAGGAGACGATGTTGAAAAATGACGACACCATGAATCCTCTGTGTGCCGTTAGGCGATTGAGTTCTGCCTCAATCATGCGCAGCTCACGGACGAGGGCTGCGGGTTCGAGAGAATTGATACCATTGTCACCGCCCGAGTGGAAAATGAAAGGGAGGGCATGCAAGCCCATCCATCCGACGACAAGGGGCCACGCTGTGAATCGGATCGTCCAAGGAAGGGTGCTAAATGCGAGTTTTGCCATGATGGTAAGAACAGAGAAAAAGGCGACAACGTACACTAGAATTTGCCTGTGCGCGAGAACGTTTGGGTCGACCGCGGAGATGATGGTTTCGTCCCGAGGGGCTTCGCTGGTTCCGAGGGTTGTGCCTTCCTCAAGATATGTATTGCGTCGTCGGGGGAGAGTTCCGGGGGTGGGGTCGGTGCCAGTGGTGGTGGCTTGTCCGGGTCGTGTCGTGTAGTGGGGAGTCGTGCCCAGCTCGACTTCTTGAGATGGCGTTTGTGCTCGAAGGGTGGCTAGAAGCGTCGCCTGCTTGCCGGAACGAACGGACAGTAGTGCTGCAGCCGTCATTCGTATTTGTGAAGTGCAGGGGCGGAGGTTCAGTGACAAGCGCGTTTGATACCACTTGTTTGTCGACGTGGCCTGCAGCTTTGGGCGATGACCATCTCTCCATGCACACCACATCGACCGAGTCAGATATTTGATGATGACAGCCGTTTCAGTGAGGCAGTAGGGCGGATAGAGTCGCAGGAGTGCTAGGGTAAGCCCGTGGGGCTTCGACGGGGAGGGATAAAGCAAGGTGCCTTGAGGTTGGGTCAACAAGCAGAAGGTTAGAGTGAGGAATAGACCAAAGGCGCTTGGTCGGGCGAAGGTGGCGTCGCATCTCGGTATCGTTGTCGCCCTTGCCTGGGCTGGCAACGTTGCGTTTCCATCCGCAGCTTCCATGGTGGTCGCGTTGTGTTGTTGAATGGTAAGTCCAGGAAGTTACCTAGGGAGTCGACAATCACTTGATTGAGGAGAGAGGAGGTCCTTGGGAAAAGGTACCCTTTTTGAAGGCTCAAGAGTCCACGGATCTGGTCGGCCTAGAAGCGCCTCCATGTATCTTAAGAGGGGGGAAGCTAAGCGATTGGCTGGGCTGGCTGCGAGAAGAATTGGGGCTGAGTTGGTCAACAAATGTCTTGTCGACAAAGGCGCTTACTTGGTATACAGCCTTGCCAAACGGGAAGATGTGGTCAAGGCCAGAGCAAGGCCAAAGTCAGCGTTGCTATGGAGTCGCTGGAACTTTCCCAGCTTGGCAAAACCATACCAAAGTCATTCTGCAACGCTCCCTCGGTGACTGTTTCGAGATGTACAAGAGTGTACTTACGAGAATGGCCCGGTCGTTCGAGGAACGGGCGACCAGAGTCTGTTGAGGTGCAGATGGTTCAACGCGTGTTGAAAGGAGGAAGAATGAGGATGCTGTCCAGAATTTCAAATGTGGATTGATGAAATATTCCGAGGGCCACGTCCAGGAAGGATGGCACGAAAGCGTAAATGAGGAATGAAAACGGCAAAAGCCTGTGGAAACCGGCGCTCCATCCTTCTCGTAGGTAGGTGTGTTCAAAATTGCAGACCAACGTGTGTCACAGGCCCGTTGGTGGGTCTACACAGTATTGATTGAATTGAATCCCAGCCTTTGGGGTGCTCCATTTCAGCAGCCAACCGTTACTCTGTTGATCGGACTCGATGGACCCTGTTCTAGGACGGCATATTTCCGTCCACGAAATGGAGCAAGATCCAAACTCCGTGCCCCCGTGTGTTTCCATCTATGGGCATATCTGAAAGTTTTAGAGATCTCAAACAACTATGGAAGGTGAAGCCATCGTGCGATCCCTAGGTCACTGTTTGCATAACATAGATTAATTCCACCGCCCTATGATCACCTAAGTTACCCCTAGGACCTATCCTCTCAAAAATAGGAACAAAGATGACCCAAAGACATCTCGTCCCAAGTCCCAGAAAATGAGCCCAAGCGCATCCCAGATCTTCAAAACCTCGCCCCCCCCTAAATCTCATTCTGGCAACCCCATCTCGGAACTTGAACCCCCATTCCCAACGACCTACGTCAGAACCCAGTCGGAGCAGTCCCGACGTCAGACCGCTTGCTTATCGGAAGCGCTCATCCATCATCAGCCAAGCCGACGCCCTGACACCTCCCCCCACACACCCCTCATAGTGAGGTGGGGGCACTGCATGGACGAGCGAGTCATTCCAAACGTAACCAAAAAGGGTACGTCACTCCGTTAGCCCTGTGGCGGTGCAGACACAACTGGTCCCTTCTCACGTGCTCCAATCTTGGTATGTAGAGGTGGGGGACGCCCGATTTCGAACCGGTAGATAAAACGACGTCCTCTGGCCGGTAGTCGTGGTGACCCCATTCCCACCGGCCCCAGGTCGGACCATGTGGCTCTCCCTGCCGTCAGACGAGATGCAACGTTTCTCAAACCACCATGCTCTGCCGACGGACGCACCCTCCCGTCAGCCCTATCACCTACATGTCCTTCCCCCACAGTCCCACGGCAAAGAGGTGGAGGAAATCATCATACGAATAAAATCGCAACTTGTCGGGTATTGACAGAACCATCGAATCGTTGTGCTAAGCTATCACACTCGCAAAGCAGAAAAACACATCCCTCTCTTTCCCAAACGCGGAATCTATGCAGACACTGTCGAGGCAGCTGTCTTGCACCCGTTCCATGTGCGACGCACCCTGTATATCAGTGACACGACCAGCCCTCTCCTGAACCAGTCTACCCAAGCCAATCCCAAACCATTAATTACTCGGACACAGCACCAAACACGCTGAGGATCTGTTAGCTTCATATTCAAACATGCCAGGCTGGGGAAGGTCAACGTACGTCTCCATGATGATACCCGTGATGCGATATGGGTCAGCGTTGGACGCCGGGCGGCGATCCTCAAAGTAGCCGTAACCCTTGACGCCAACCTCGCGGGGAATGCGAATCGAGGCACCGCGGTTGGCAACGCCCCAGGTGAAGGTGTCGATGGCACCGGTCTCGTGGCGACCGGTGAGGCGCTTGTCGTTATCCTCGCCGTAGACGGCAATGTGCTCCATGTGGCGACCCTCAAGTTTCTTGATGGCAGCCTCGATGTGCTTCATGCCGCCCTCGACACGCATCTCCTTGGTCGAGAAATTGCTGTGGAGACCAGCACCGTTCCAGTCACCGGGGATGGGCTTGGGATGGACAGAGACCTTGGCGCCAAACTCCTCCGAGACGCGGTCGAGCAGGAAGCGGGCAATCCAGAGATGGTCACCCATCTCAATGCCGTCGCAGGGGCCGACCTGGAACTCCCACTGCGCGGGCATCACCTCAGCATTGATACCGGAGATTTTGACGCCAGCGTAGAGGCAGGCCTTGTAGTGGGCCTCGACGATGTCACGCTGGACGACCTTGCCGGTACCGACGCCGCAGTAGTACTCGCCCTGAGGAGCGGGGAAGCCGTTGACGGGCCTGCAACTTGTCAGCACATGGTCTCCAGCATGACCAAGTCAGAATACTCACCAGCCGTATGGGCGGTTGCTCATGTCAAGGAGGGTGTATTCTTGCTCGAGACCGAACCAGGGCTCGTAGGCGGCATGGGCATCCATCAGCTTGGCGCACTCGTGGCGGTAGTTGAACTTGTTGGGGGTGCCATCGTGGTCCCAGCACTCGGTGAGGACAATGATGTTGGGCGCGAGTCTGATCGGGTCGGGGAAGACGGCAACGGGCCTGAGGTACACGTCTGAGTTCTCGCCAGGAGCCTGGCCTGTGGAGGAACCGTCAAAGTTCCATATCGGAAGGTTTTCAGGAGTCCACTCTTGCTCTTTGAGGGTCTAGCGGGGCGCAGGTTAGCTCAAATTCGACCGGAGCGAAGAACCACGATCAAGCTTGGCGCACGCTTCCGAGTATCAGTTGCGCGCAGAGAATGACATCAGACGAGAAGCTCGTGATGCGCTCTACTGCGACGATGACTCCATTTGCAGGCGGCGGGCAACGCCACTTGGCGCCCGCCGTGACCAATCGCTGTGCGCAATTGTTCGCAAATGTACCATGAGCCATTGGAAAGGCCCGAACTGGGGGATGTGTGGGATTGTATGCGGCTTCGGGGGTCTTGGTGGGGGATTGGCTTACGCGGGCCTTGGAACGAGTAGCGCCGAAAGCGTCGATCCAGATGTACTCGGCGATGATGTTGCCCTTCTGGTCGAGGTTGGTGTACTTTTGGAGCTGCAGGGGAGAGAAGGTCAGCATCTTGTCTCTGCGAGGGGGGTTCTGGGCAGCTTGACTCACGATCTCGTTGCGAGAGAGAAGTTGGACGGCCTGTAAAAAAGATACTAATTAGCACGTGTTGGTCATCGCGACTGGGCTGTGACGTTGCGCCTGCAGGCTGTCTAGCAACCCAGGCACCGGCGGGAGGCACGGCGACGGCGACGACAAAGGTGCTTACCATGATTGCGGTTTGTGATGGGTGATGACTTCAGGCGGAGAGAGGGTCCCGGGAAGGTATGATGCTGTAGAGAAAAGGCCTCAGGGGAAAGGGCGGCTTCCGGGATTTTATCTGTGAACAAGTGAAAGATAAGGGGCCGTCTAAAGGTGGGGTGGTGGGTGAGTGGGGTTGTGGCAACGGTGGGTGTCTCGAGATGGAATTGATGCAGGCCTGAGCCCCGGACGCGGGGTGTGGGTGCAGTATCGAGGTGGGCCCGACTGTGGCTGAGGGCCGGCACGAGACAATCGGGATTTACGCATTCAATGATGTTTTTCCCCAGCTGCTGTTCCCCTTGCCAGCCCCAACAAAAGCAATCAGGCAGCAAAAAGCACCCGTTCTTGTCTACTTACTTGGCCATCACTATGCCTGGCAGTTTCTTGTGCACCCTCCCAGTGACCACGGCAGGTCCTGGGGTACTCGGATGGCAATGTACACAGTGAAGGTTGCCCATCGTCGCACGCAACTGGGCTGCCGTTCCCTGAGAGACGCCACCTGGAGAATTCGCTAGGTGCTGCCGGTTTCACTTGTCTCCGTAGTCCAGCGACTTCGGCCCGCCCGAGGCGGAGGCGGAACAGCCTGCCTCACTGTTCACGGATGTCTTTCTCAACAACCGAAGACTAACCAAAAAAACAGCCGCTTTGGGTGTTGCCATTTTCCCTCACGCGCATATCCGCAAGCGCATCTGCCTACGGAGCAGTCGAAACCCCCATTCGCAAATTTTCAGATGGTGAGGGAATACCGAGGTGCGCACTGCATCGATCCAGGCACGAGGGGTCCAGCGTGGGATGATGCTGCACTGTGCAGTGTTCCGCTTATCAGGGTTCTAGCCTCTCGCGACTCGGCCGCCAGTCCGGAACAACGTCAAACTGAGGGATTTCTTCGGGTAGACAAGTCGCGACCAAACTCGTTGACCAAATCGAAACTGCTCCTTTCAGCCACATCGATATTCAACGCATGTATCGCGAAACCCCGCACTGGCGACCGTCCAATGGCGCGAGATGCTGCAGAGCAGCCAGCAGTTTCTGGGGAACGCCTTTGTTGGCCCACTGAGCCGATGGAGACAAGCGCACCGCCCACGGGACAGAGGCAGGCAGGCACACCACACACCACCCCAACACACACAAGAGGAGGCGGTGCCATGTTGCCAACCGGCTCTGTGTCCCAACCCCCATTGTTCACCCGAAATAGACGCTCCGTGTCCCGAGTCTTGAATCTCTAGCTGGCTCATCTCGACAAGAGGTGGCCAGTCCCTATTGCCTCAACATTAGCTAACAGATTCAGGGTGTCACCGCTCTTCGACGGGTTGCCGTTGCGAAATCCCATTAGCATCGATACCCGGCAGGCCAATGGCAGGCCTGGATGCAGCCTCTTATCGCGGGAGCCCTTTGGACAAATGCGCGCATCCCAATTGGCCACGCCACCCCAAGGTCCGTCCCACCACCGGCCGAACGGTGAGCTTGTAAGCCTCTCCGCGTTGGGCCCCGATCTCCCGACACGCCGTTTTGGAGTGGTGTGGGTAGAAGTGCAGCATTCTCCAGCTGGGGTCGAGCTTGACGGGCTTGGCGTGAGATATATCCAGACCGTGGAGGGGGGGCCGACGATGGGCCAGACGTGGCGGGAGGGCTCTGTGTGTTTGTCGTCCGGCTTCGTATCTTTGTCGATACGGAATGGCCTGACTTGAAGATGCGCTGCTCGATAGAATCGAGTCACGGCAACCCCAAAGCCGAGGATGGGAATAGGCGACGGCATTCTCCGGTCTCGACTCCCGACCCCTCATCCTTTGCCCTACGAGCCTGTCCGTGGACCTGCATGCCTGTCGTCTCCAGTCAGCGCTCTCTGTAAGGTACGGCCTGCCAGCAGTTTTCACTTCAGGACAGACTTGGCATCCTGCGGGGTGTCTTCTTCTTGTCGTTGCTAGGAAGAAACTATTCCATGACCCTCCGTGAGACATTTGAGGCCATGTCAGATCACCACAGCATTGAACACACCCAACCCCTCATGGCAACCCCTCAATGGCTTATCGGACTGACCGTGATGGGATCCATGCGGCATCAAAAAAATGCACTGCAGCCCAACTCGGCCCGTCACATCAGCCCGTCTAGCGTCCCGCCGCTTTTGGCGCGCAGCCGTCAAGGCCTCGGCGCGCCGACTAATGCACATGGGGATGCCTGTCCAAACATCAAGACGACAAGAGAGTATGCGCCATATCCTGTTCCCCCTTTACTGCGTACCTCGTGGTCCTTCGGATCGCATGCCACGCTGTGGTAGGCGTACCATGCGTTGCGGGACTGACATCCGACTTCCGGTCGATGTTGCGAGGATATGCTTTAGTTGGACGTGCTTCGAGATCAGTGCGACGGTGAGTATCTTGCGGAGCTCAGATCGAAGAGCCCCCAGCCCTCAGCCCTCAGCCCTCTGCCTTCTCCCGTTGTGCAATCTCTGTGCAATCCCCGGATTGGAGCAACCAAGTGCGCGGCAGCGAATCCCATCTTCACTCTCTCGGTTGTACCCCACGATCACTGTTGGCTTCCGCGTGGCATAGGCCGAGCAGCGTGCGTCGTAAGGGGACAAGGCCGTGTGGAGGTGACGCAACCATGTCAGACCGCCGCGCAGATACCCCCAATCTGTGGCTCGAGGTCCGTCCCAGACCCTCGGGGCAGCGTACATGTGGTGGATGCCGCGGGAAGGCCCCGGTACGCAAGGGAGGAGGAGCCGACGTCCATGCCCCCGTGTTGACAGCGGCTGGTCTGCGATCCCCCACCGATGTCCGCCCACGCCGTGGGTTTGTACACCAAGGATGGGGTCATCAGAAACAGCGTGGGTTCTGGGCACGGTGACCATCCACAGCCTCGTAAACCCATGGAGTTCACTGGTTAGGCAGTGGTGTCAGCGGGCCACGGCATAGTCTCTCGTAAGCTTTGTCAAACGGAGTACAAATCGGATATCGTCGGCGCATCGTAAAACCAAAACTCGATCGGGGAGGATTGCCAGAGATGTAGAAGCTGGGGAGAGATGTCGACTAGACGCAGCTGGGAGAGCACTGGTCAGTGTCATCACCCGCCAAGGAGTTCGTTTCGTGGTCCCACCGTTGCTACTGACTTTCCTCCATAGTCCACAGTCCACAGCTGTCTAGGGAACGGGGCGGGTGTCGAAATGGTGCCCCCATCATTGCCGACTTCTCGCCACTGCTCGATGTCGTCCCCCACGTCAATGCATCTCGGGGGTCGACTCCTTTGAAGAGACGCTGTGCCAGCCAGGGAAGGGACTGCAGATGCGCGTGGGTGATGGGGAAAAGGTTGGGTGTCGCGAATCCCGCATCCGCCATGCATTTGTCGCGAAAACCACGCCCCCACTCCCAGCGAAGACCCCCGTTTTCAGCCAGGCATAGGGTCCCTCACCGCCTAAATCGCTAAAAAAGTAATGCCGCCGCCTAGATTTTGTCTCTTTTGCTCACGTGCTCCATTCTCAACTCCTCCAAGCATATCCTCTCCCATCACGTCTTCCAAGGACGAACCGCCTTGAGACGACAACGCGCAGAAAATGCCGCTTTTCTTTTCATCTTCGAGTGGATCAATCTCGTTCATTCCTCGCCTCATGTCCCCCCCACTTCAGACAGGCAACCAACAACGCGTTGGGTCCGTCAACTCCAGATTGAGGCAGTGCCAGAGTCACAGAATTCCGGCAGGCATCGAGAAGAGAGAATGTAGATCCCATGCCGGGTTCTTGTCCAACTCGTCGTTGCTCAACACGCTGGCCTAAACTCTCGCGAACTGGTCCCTGTTTCCATCAATCCACTCCGCCACTTCACAACAAGGAGCACACCATATCTCTTCATCCTCGGCCAGACGCTTGAGCACTGTCTCGAGAACCCGAAATTTTTCCTCTGTCGTTTGAAGGAACGGGTGGAACAGAACAGACAAGAAGCCTCCAGATTCCTTGACCTCCTCAAGCCTCTTCACCAGATACTCCTCGAACCTGACCGGGCCAGTCTCGCCATACAGCCCGCCCTTGAACTTGTCCATGTAGTACAGCGCATCCACGGCCGCCCACTCAAACGGCAACACCACGACATCTTGTCTTCCCAGCCCTGCTTCACTTCCCTCCGGCGACACATACCGGACCCCCTTTTGCCTCAGCAGCGCCCACGTCCGCTCGTTGATCTTCCCACCGGGCGGTCTGAAGCCCCAGTACTCGACTCCAAACTCCTTCGCCGCCGCAAAGCTTCTCTCAAAACTTCGATCCTCCTCCGCCGCCGACAAAGATCCCCACACCTCGTGCTGGAAGCTGTGCCAGCCGATCTCGTGGCCGCGGCTCGCCATGTCGCGCACCACATCGGGATACACGCCGAGACTCCATGACTCGGCAAAGTACGTCGCTTTGATGCCGTGCGCGTCGAGCAGGGATAGCATGCGCGGGAGCTGGTTCGTGATTGCCGGGTGGGTGCCGTGGGGCTCGGTCCAGACGCCCCGGTAAACATCCTGGGCTTCGCCAAGATTGTCCATGGTGAAGGAGACGGCGGCTTTTTTGCCGCTCGGCCAGCGGATTCTCGATGCCATTTTAGTGGACGACAGAGATGGGACGAGCGGCGAGCTGCGACAGGCCGAGAACTGAGCTGACAGGAATCCAGATCAAACTGTCTTTGGACTGCCGAAAGCCTGGATATTCGAGTCGGTCGCTTCGATATTTGGGCCGTCGGAGGTTGAGTTTGGACGGGCCCTGCGTAATGTTCCCGGGCGGCCGGGCCCGGTTTGGGCGGTCTGCCGTTTCACTGACCCCGCTTCCGCTGCTGGATCCAAGTCAACCGAATTGGCCAACTCGCCAAGTCCTTCACCAGCGTTGCAACATGGCTCGATTGTTCCGATGTCCCCTGTGGATCCTCGCATCACACGCCACAGACGGGTCAACGGTCCCTGGTCTTTGTCTTCCAGAACAGCGATGGAAGGCTTCATTTAGGGGCCTCAGCATCTTGAAGGATGCCCACCTCTTTGATTTCGATCTCTTCGGCCTTGCTTTGTCTCACCGTGACAGTGGGACTGTTTTCTCAACAACCGCTCAGTCACAACAACGCCTGTGCGAGGACAAAGAACAATAGTATTGTCGTGAACAGCTCTCGGCCTATATCAAGCGAAAGATGCGCGTAACTATGCTGAGCTTACCTCTTCGACTTCTCTTGCAGTGCAGATCTCGAGCCACGGACCGGTATCTCTTCGCCTTGCCAAACAACACAAGAAACGAGAGATACTAGCATATGTGCACGGTGCTAGCCGGTGTCATTCAGTCCCAGCCCCAAGAAACAACCACCATGTCGACTGAGCTCTCCAACTTGGCCGGCGTCAGGGCGACGAGCGTCCAGCAAGACTTTGAGCAGCAAACTGCATTTGGACAGCAGGCTGAGAGGGAGCCGTCCCGTGAAAGGCAACCGTCTCCCGAGAGACATGTCCAGCTCGGTGCACTGCTCGATCCCCACACTACCTCGAGGGGGGACTTTCAGTCCCAGCTAGAGAACTGGCTCTCCGCCGTGTACTCTAATGCCACAGCTTACGTCCCAGTACGCAGCGCTTCCATGGCGGGTAGTGTAACTTCCGCACACATCGGCTCTTCGCAGGACAGCTGGGACCTTTGCGACCGTGGGGCGCATGTGGAGGAGTCGCCGTACCTCTACGCCACGCCCACCGGGTTCCTAGAGAGCCCGCCAACGGACGACGCCCAAAACCTCCCCACCGATGGCGCGGACGACGACGAAGCCGCCTCCGACCACACTCTCTGGGAAGAGGTCAGCCTGGACGGCTCCGAGTTCGAGATGGTCCATTTCGAAACCGAGGACTGCATGGCCCAGCCTTTGCCGCGGTGTCTAACCATTCCGAGACGACCTCTTCCTCCTTCTCGTGCCTATGCTGTCGCAGTTGCCATTGGTAACACAGTGAGGCGCGTCGGGCAGAAAGTGGTCGCCCTCTGTAGGTTAGGACTTGCGGCGTGGTTCGGACGCGCGAAATGAATGCTGGGGACTATTCTAAGCAAGGTAGGAGTGCGGTGGGACCCGTCACGTCGGGAGTCGAGAGAAATGTTCGACGGCGAGTTCAGGGTTGCATCCGGCTGCCGGGCTGGGTGGAGGCGAAATGTGGGAGCAGGCCTCCCATTTAGCCGCCTCCTCAGCGACGCTCACCGCCGGGGGGCTCGGGACACGCCCTCGGGGTTCCCGGAGACGCAGGTAAGATTGGAGTAGGTGTGGCTGGTGACTCGTGAGATCCAGTACTAGTAAGTATTCCTGCGGCGGTTTGACTAATAGAATTTGAAGCGAGATTTCTCTTTTGCAATACCCTTATTTTTTATATTTTCCCTAATGAACCGGAATCGTGATGTGACTGCGAAATAGCTTGTTTCGGGTGTATGTCCAGTGCCGAAGACTTTGGTAGAAAACTCTTCATCTGCCTCAGGCTCGAAACCCAAACTCCCGTTTCCCTCCCAACGCACAATAGCTCTTTGCCTAGTGCCCTCCGGCAAGAAAGATTGGAGGCAATATTTCGGCAGTTCCTGCCCGGGGATGGCCAATCCTGGAAGGGTGAATAGGTATGAACCGATGACTCTCAGGGCCTAGCCCCACAGATGTCCGATACGGCGTCGGACCTCAAACCCGGACCCGAACCTAAGCCGGAGCAGGGAGCGGAGGACTCCGAGAAACACACCGTGACTTTGAACCTCGATCGAGTCCAAGTCGTCCGTTTTCCGAACATATCATAGCGTACGAGCATCCGGCCAAATAGTTTGAGTACTACCTAGATGTCTGTTTCCAAGTGACATCATGCTGCCTACCTCGCGCCATCGACGATCGACGGACATAGTAATAAGAAAAAACACCAGCACACTGAGAGTACCCCTTCCACGAGCCTTAATGGACATTGACAATCACAGACAAGACTCGATGCTACAGTGGGTCGGTGGGAGGTTGACTTCTTGTATGGGCTTCACGTGGCCCCCTCCGGGGAGGAGAGATAGAAGGGACTCCCCCTTAAATATGGCATATGGCGTATCAGAGTTTAGGGTGCTTAACATGTGTCGAGGATTTTGTCAAGTTGGTGACGAGAACGACAAGTGTTTGCCCTGACATTGCACTGGAGTGGTTTGATCAAGTCGAAGCCGTTGACTTCTACGTAGAGGAGTTGAATCAGAAGATGCATTTCTCCTAGTTTAATGTTTACTACATGGACTATTGCCCGGTGAACTCCTGAACAAACTTTCTTGCTCAAACTACAGTTGCTAGCTATCTGTCGTTCCGGACCTGTAACATATAGATATACCTACCTAAGTATCCAATTCCTCCCCTGGTCCAGTCCCGGCGCCGTGTGAAGCGTTAATAATGCTGCTCAACCTGCTAGACCGATGATGGTTGGCTTCCTTCTCGGCCTAGGCTTCGAACAAAATACTCCAATCCTTTGAACAATTGACAATGTATTTGTCAAAAACGTATCCGGCCTTAAAAGAATCCTCGATGAAAGAGTCCTTTGATGCCCCGAAATAGATGCGGCACTTGTAGCTCACAAGGCCTTTATATCGTGAACCCATCATCCAACACAATGAGACGGACCTCTGTATATAAGACGTCTCTTCGACTCCCTGTAGGGCATTTTCGTGTCACCGCTCATCTTGCAAGTCCAACGATACATACCAATCATACTACAACTGTCAGCCTCATCTCCAGAATACCCGGAATCAGGAAGTACTGTAACCCCAAAACATCTGACCAACCCACCCCCCCAGGACTACTACCCAGAACAACATGCCGTGCCTCGTCGGGACGTCCCCCGTTGAGCCCAGGGTCGACGAACACGTCTTTTATGCCTGGAACCGCCGGCGCACCCTCCAACACCGCGTCAACGGCGTCCGTAAAGTCCAAACCTACCAGGTCGATACCCAGCGCTGGAGCACCGAGTTCAGCCACCACCTCGCCGCGCTCCCGCCCTTCACCCCCAGCCCGATTGAGAAGGAGAAGCGGCCCACCAAGCGGTGGGCCCCCTACTCCCCTCCCCGCACTCGGAGTCGTGCAAAGACTGAGCGAGAGCAACTCGCCGCCGCCGCCGCCGCCGCCGCCACCGACGAGGCCGCGCGCGACGAATCCATCCGTGCCCAGGTCCTCGGCGAGGCCCGGGCGCACTACTCCCTCCGACGAGGTAGGTGTTTCGAGTGCAACAAGTGCTATACTGACAACCAGGGCTCGTGCGGCGAGGCGTGTAGAGTGGCCTTTGTGGCCAAATGCGCGGCCTACGAGGCTACGCACCTCGAGCTTCGGCAGACGTCCATGGGCTACGGCGTGTTTGTACGCCCCGGGAGCGGCTGTGTGCCGGCCGATACGCGCCTGGCGGTGTACGTCGGGGCGTTGATACCGTTCGGCGCGCCGGAGCTTGGTGATGACGGGAGTAGGTACCTGTTCCAGCTATATGACAAGGGGAAGAAGAAGGGGAGCAAGAAGAACCAGATGTACGTCGACGCAGAGACTTTTGGGAACTGGACAAGGTTTGTGAATTCGAGCTGCGAGCCGAATTGCGGGACGATGACTGCCACGCTGGGTAAGAGGGCGTACATCTTGTTCCTCACGGACGAAGACGTGGCAGAAGGCGAGGAGCTGACGATCTGTTATGGGTCAGAATACTTTGCCCATGGCGAGACAGAGTGTCTGTGCAATGCCTTTGAGGGGCCGCATATCCCTCCGGCATAACAAAGGTGAGTTCAGTCTTTCCTTCACCTACACCCCCCCTTGGCCCAGCCAGAGGGTAAGCTGTACCCTGGAGTCAGCCGCATCCATGCCCATCTTGGAAAGAACCCGGAGAATGGTTTAAGAATTGATGACAAACATATTGATTGTTACGTGCCCTGTTCCATGTTTCCTTTTACCGTGATATGAGGAGACCAACACATGAAATCTCATGGTGGATGTTGTTGTCTGGTGGACAAGTTGCGTTTCATGAAGTTGTACAACGTCGGTAGATGTCATGACAGGTTCCACAGCATGCGAAAGGGTCTTTTCCTCCCAGACGCAAACGTACAGTTGGTGTCATTCGTCAATGCGGTCGATGAGAATTTGAGAAGGATGGTACGGCGGACATTGTTGACGATGGTCGTTGCTACTCGGCTGCTGTGAGAATTGACAAGAACAGAGTCAACCGCCAGAGCGAAGGAGGGAGAAGATTGACAGGTCGTCCCTAAAATCCAGACAAGTCGCGGGTGGTGCTGTCGTCCGATGCCACAGGGCCGACTTTTACCAATCTTTGCTGGCATTTATCTTGGCGACATGAATTAATCGGTTGCTGATCAAGTTGTTGTTTTTGATGGACGAGTCTCGGATGGGTGGATCATGGATGGTCAGACTGCACCCCTCCACGCTGCCCCTCAGTGCCTCCATGGCCAATACGTCATCCCACCAGGGGACCATCGCCGCAGCGCTTCACAGCCACACCATTGGACCTGAACGTTGGGCTGCCCTCCAATGCCATCCAGCTCTAGACACACCTCGACACACTGAATCGTGGCAGAATCCAATTTGCTCAACAAGTAATGGAGGGAAAAAGAGGAGACCGCCGAGTGAAAATGATCAGGGTCCCGCTCCTCGGCCCCCCGAGCCCCTCACCACCAAGCCCAGCTCCCCACCGCCATCTATCCCTTGTCTGACCTGACCCGCCTTGAGTGCCGAGCTATCCCGGATCCGACCGGCTCCCTCCCGTCTGCAGCGGCAACCAAAAGCAGTAGCGCATAAACATCTCGTTCACATATATACCATCCCCATGCCCTTCCCCCTCGCCCACCGTCTCCCCCTCATCGTAACCTCCCTGCTCGCCCTCGTCCTCGGCCTCTACCTCATCTCCAACAAGTCCACCACCAGCCCCCTCCCCCAAACCACCACCACCACCAACATGGGCGGCGGCTCCCACCCCCCGGCCCCCGGCTACCGCTCGGTCGCCTACTTCGTCAACTGGGCCATCTACGCGCGCAAGCACCGCCCGCAGGACCTCCCCGTCGAGAACCTCACGCACGTGCTCTACGCCTTCGCCAACGTGCGCCCCGAGTCGGGCGAGGTTTTCCTGACCGACGGCTGGGCCGACACCGACATCCACTGGGAGGGCGACAGCTGGAACGACACCGGCACCAACCTCTACGGCTGCCTCAAGCAGCTCAACCTGCTCAAGCGCCGCAACCGCAACCTCAAGGTCCTCCTCTCCATCGGCGGCTGGACCTACAGCTCCAACTTCCGCGCTCCGGCCTCGACCCCCGAGGGGCGCGCGCGCTTCGCCGAGAGCGCCGTCCAACTGGTCCGCCCCTCCCCCACTTCCCATCCCTCCCCGTCCACACTAACCCTCCCCCAGCTCTCCACCCACGGCTTCGACGGCCTCGACATCGACTGGGAGTACCCGCAATCCGCCGCTGAAGCCGCCGACTACGTCTCGCTCCTGCGCGCGTGCCGCTCCGCGCTAGACGCCTACGCCGCGACCCTCCCATCGTACCCGCACCCGCACTTTGAGCTGACGGTCGCCAGCCCGGCGGGCGCCAACAACTACGAGAAGATGGACCTGGCGGCCATGGACGGGCTGCTGGACTTTTGGAACCTGATGGCGTACGACTACGCCGGCTCGTGGGACGCGGCGGCGGGGCACCAGGCGAACCTGTTCCCGTGCCCGTCGCACGCCGGCAAGTGCACGCCGTTCAGCACGGCGCAGGCCGTCGACGCGTATGTGGCGCGCGGCGTGCGGGCCGACAAGATCGTGCTGGGGATGCCGCTGTACGGGCGGGCGTTTGAGAACACGGACGGGCCGGGGCAACCGTATGGCGGCGTGGGGGAGGGGACGTGGGAGAATGGCGTCCATGACTACAAGAAGCTGCCGTTGGAGGGGGCAGAGGTTCGGGAGGAGGCCGAGGCCGGTGCCACGTTTTGCTACCATCCCGGGCGGAAGGTGTTGGTGAGCTACGATACTGTGCCGATGGCGAGGAGGAAGGCAGAGTACATTAAGGAGCGAGGACTGGGTGGCGGCATGTGGTGGGAGAGCAGCGCCGACAAGGAGGGCAGTGAGAGTCTGATCGGGAATGTTGTCGATGTGCTTGGCGGGCCGAATGGTCTCAAGAGGCAAGAGAACTGCATCACCTACCCGCACACAAAGTACGACAACCTCAGGGCGGGATTTCCAAACAATTAGATGGAGAGTAGGAAGCAGGCAGACAGTCAAACACACGGCAAGGGAACAGTCTTGATGTCAGAACCGGGCATTCCATTGCATTTCCTCGCCAGGCAAAACCAGAGAAATTCCGTTCCGTGGTCATAACGCCGTAATGTACCCAGCCGTCCCAGCTCAATGCTTCCGAAATTCCATTCCCCCCTCCACCCCCAACCGACCAGCGATCTTTTATGAGCTCTTGTCGAAGACGTAGGTGAGGTGGCAGCGTCCGCAGTATTGACGATCCTGCATGGCAGCCATGAAGACACCGGCACCACACTGGACACAACTGGTCAGCAACAGACAACACACACTAGGGATGACAGAACTCACGGTGTCGCTGGGGCACTCGCGGCGGAGACGCTCAATCTTGCCATCCGAGTCCACCTTGTAGTACTTGAGCACAGCGAGCTTGGTCTTCTTGCGCTTGTGCTTGATCTTCTTGGGGGTGGTGTACACCTTCTTCTTCCTCTTCTTGCCGCCACCACGGAGACGCAACACGAGGTGGAGCGTGCTCTCCTTCTGGATGTTGTAGTCGGAGAGGGTACGGCCGTCCTCGAGTTGCTTGCCGGCAAAGATCAGGCGCTGCTGGTCGGGGGGAATGCCCTCCTTGTCCTGGATCTTGGACTTGACATTGTCGATGGTGTCGCTCGACTCCACCTCAAGGGTGATAGTCTTGCCCGTGAGGGTCTTCACGAAAATCTGCATGATTGCCTGCTGAGAAGTGGTGAGGAAGTGTTAGACGCAAAGGGAAGACGGATTTTTCGGGGTCGGGGATGGTGGAGGAAGGCTGCCGTCAACCACCACTTGGTCGGTCAATGCCGCCGCATTGCAAATATTCACCCGCACAAAAGGCGCGACAGGTTCGAGCTCAGCGGCGGCGCGGCGGAAAGTCGAGGGTATCGTGTGATGGGAGAATAGGGAAATGCAATCGATGCACAACAAGCAACATCGGGCAGACGTACCTAGACACAAGTGTCTTCCTCAGCAATCTGTGATGTTGTGAAGGGCGTGCGAGATGAGGAAGGGAGCTGGAATTTTGAAGGTCAGCGGCAGCAACTTGAACTTTTTGGCTGATGCCCCCCACTCTGGCCGTGGTCAGAGTCACCTGACTGGCCCGCCCTCACCTTTAGGGTTTCTCTGTGGGCTTGCCCTTTGCCGCGCCTTTCCCTTTTCGGTCAATCAGCAATTGGTGGGGCAGCCGGTTGCACGCCAATCTTTTCGTGGGCCAAATCGCATTTGCGAAATTCCTCGCTCCTCTCCTCAACCACCTTGAGAACTTCACAGCCCTCAAATCAGTCAAGATGGTCAAGAAGAGAAAGAACAACGGCCGCAACAAGAAGGGTACGCTCACGACATATCCCACTCACAAATTGCACTCGCTGACTTCTGATTCCCAGGCCGCGGCCACGTCAAGCCCATCCGGTGCTCCAACTGCTCGCGATGCACGCCCAAGGACAAGGCCATCAAGAGATTCACCATCCGCAACATGGTCGAGTCTGCTGCGATCCGTACGTTACGCTGGGTCCCGGGTTCCCGACAACCTCCTCGGCCAGCCCGACCTCCCGACCCCGCGCACAACTGGACATTTCGCTAACCATGGGCACTTTGCAGGTGATATCTCGGACGCTTCGGTGTTCGCTGAGTACACGGTTCCCAAGATGTACCTCAAGCTGCAGTACTGCGTCTCTTGCGCCATTCACGGCAAGATTGTCCGGTACGTGTGTCCCGCTGGCGGGGACCACCTCGTTTGCCTTCGTGGCGACGAGGGCGGCTGAGAAGAACCTTGGTCGAACCTCTCCGCCACCCACCCCGACGTACTCTCGACACCCGAACAGTCCCGCTGACAAGATTTACAGTGTCCGTTCCCGCGAGGGCCGCCGCAACCGCGCTCCTCCCCCGCGTGTGCGCTACAACAAGGACGGCAAGAAGGTCGTGCCCACCCAGGGCGCCAAGACCACCACCGCTTAATTGAGGGTCATGCTTTCTTGGGCGTTTGTGCTGGGTTGATATTCGGTCCTGGGTTGACGATCTTGATGCCACGAATCATGAAAGGGTTCAGGGAAAACGGCACGGCAACGGGGTTGCTCCGGTCGGACTCATAGAGCCATAGTCACCAATTCTAGCACGTTGAGGACATCATGTGTTCTGTGAGGCCTGTGGCAGGCTTCTGTTTTGGTGTTGGACTCCCTGATCACGCTTTGCTGGGGTTATTCCTGCCTCGGCTTCGGTTCATCTGTTCACCCCTTCCCATCTCATTTGGAACGACGTTGCCAACAGAAGGCTTCAGCTGACCAAGTATGCTGATCTAGGATTAACCCAACAGCTTCGAACTTGAACTTGAGCAAGCGAAAAGTCATGAGCCACACTGGGCGGATTACCAACAGCTCGGTGAAGTCGTCGCCCTCGAGCTACCATCCTCGCTCTCGAGACACCACTTATCCCAGCTGAAAAGGTTGCATCGCTCGACTCATGATGCTCGCTCAAAGGCACCGAGGCCTGCGAGCACTCAGCTTCTAACACAACTTAATATGCAATGGGATAAGAATCTCAGTACAAGCGAAACCCGGCCTCTATCCAAATACCAGCACAAAGAACTAACCCATCACTCGACTCCAGCCTCCCTCGGTTTCATTCCACTCACCGAAACATACGCCCACTTCTCTTGCCCAACATACTGCCCCCTAGCCATCACCCCCGGAAACATCTTTTGCAACCTCAGAGCCACCACCACCTTCTTCACCACCACAAAGACCGACAACAACTTGGCCATTGGCTCAATATTCGGCGAATAATTCCGCACCACCACATCCTCAAACCCAGCCTCCGTCACCACCCCCTCAAACCATTCTCTCGCCCTCAAGAACGCCGATCCGGCCTCCTCCTCTCCCTCCCTCCTCTCCGGCACCGCCATCGCCTTCACCTCGGCCGGGAACCCCATCAAATCCCCCTCCATAAAGTCATGATGGAACTCATGCAGCACCACCTTCCCCCAGGCTTCAACACCCTCCAAAACTCCCGCACCACCGCCCGCGGATCCTTGGCATGCAGCAATGCCTCGCTCGTGTACACCCCGTCAAACACGCCCCCGGCCACCTCCCGCAGATCCTCGAACCCCATCCGCCTCACCTCCACCCGGTCCGACGCGCCCGCCCGCCGCACGTGCGCCCGCGCCCGCTCGCAGTGCCGCTCAACCAGGTCGAACGCCGTGATGCGCAGGGAGCCGCGCACGGCGAGGTCCGCGGCTACGTGCGCGTCGCCGCAGCCGGCGTCGAGGACGTGCGAGCCGGGCGGGAGGGAGAGGGTGGACAGGAGCTGCGTCTGCATGGCGGCTTGGGCGCGCGAGAGGGGGAAGGGCCAGCGGACGGTGGCGGGGGAAGGGTAGTACCCGAAATGGCGGTTGCCGTGGCAGAGGATGTCCCAGGTGAGGCGGGAGAGGGCGGAGGAGTAGTGGGCGGAGATGGCGGCGGGGGTGTTGGTTTCTTCTTCTTGCTGGGGGTGTGCCATAGGGATGGTGGTTTGGGGTGCTTGGGGCGGGGCGGTGGAGGTGGTGGTTGGCGCTTGGGGGGCGGTGGTGGTGGCATTGATGCCGGTGCCGGATGACGGCGGGGAGGCCGGAGGGGTGGACATTTTGGTTTTTTTGCACTGGGGACAGATCTGAAGCACTTTTGGGAAGAGTTTCTGGATGGGAATCCGCAGTGCTTTTAATGGGCCATGGTTTTGAGGTTTTAGGAGAGGCGATCCCTTGATTTGTTGTGATTCCAGGCGAACAAGGAGCGACAACAATATCAACCATTCATTGATATTGTCTTTGGAGATGACAACATTGACAAGCCTTGCCCGATGGTATTTTCACACCGGAAATGGGAATTGGTGGCGTTTCTGAAAGACCCAAGGTTCTTTTTCGAAATCTTCAATATCTAGATTAGGTTTGGGAAGGACATCTGGGGGTGTGGCTTTTGGGTCGAGACCACATTGCCCACGACATCATCAAGGGAAGGAGCGACCCCGAGGAGTCATCCATTGCATACGACGCTCGCATTCTGTCTCCAGCAAAGAAAAACATTCTCAAACAGGCAGGCAACCCAAACTCCGACGACCAACATCCACGGACTCAAGTCACCATCTCCTCCAAGGCCATCGCGCTATATACATCGCCCCGACGCGGCAAACGAATGCTTCTAGGGTATGGAATATCCGGTTCAGTCCCCCCTCTATGCTCCAGCACGCTACGCATTACCAACCTAGCCTGACAAGCCACCAGCTATGACCAGCTCCTCCTCCCAACCGCCTCATCCACCCCAACCTCCAGCCTATCCCCAGGCCGGCTCTCCGCCACTGCGCTCCCTGGTCTCGTCACGTCAGAATGCCCCGACCCGCTCCAATAGCTATACCGGCTCATCAACTCCCTCGCCGGCTGCGAGTCCGGGTCCGTCCAGTCGTACATCGCCGACATCCGATGCACCGTGCCCTGCTCCGGTCTCAAGGCAGAACCCTGGAACCCCGCCTCGCGGTATTCGATTGACGCCCGTTTCTCATACTCGCCCAGTGTCGAGCAACTTCGGTTTTCCTGGTGAAGCTGTGGCGGTGGCCCGCCGCTTGCAGAGGACGATGACCCCTCGCCACGCTCCTCCGACGTGATGAGGAACCCGGGGTACAGCATCGCTGCCTCTGGGTGCTCCTGTCGTGGCTTGTCGCTGCTCAGAGTCGAAGACGACGACAATGACGACGATGAATGACAAATGTTGACGGGCGTCATCTTGCCACCGGGCTCGATGTAGTAGGCTATGGCGACAACCTCGACGGAGGCGGCTTCGACGCCCGCGAGGAACTTCGGTGTGGAGGACCTGGGTGGTGCGGAGCCGCTGCCGCTGCTGCTGCCGACGTTATGCGCCGCCGCCGTCTGGGAGTACGTGGACAGCGTCGTCGTTCCCGTGTCTCGGCGGGAGGGGGAGGAGAGAGACTTGGCGGCGATGTTGGACGACGAGGTATTGGGGTGCATGCGAGAGACGGAGCCGCGGAGGATGAACTTGGACTCGTGGGCCTTGTCCATGGTGTGCCGCTTGATGCCGAAGCCGATGATGAAGCCGACGATGGAGACGACGGTCACGACCCAGTACACGCCATGGAAGCCATGCACGTCTGATGCGGTTAGCTGGGACTGGGGAAGAGGGGAGGGCTCAGCTCACAGGCTTGCAGGGAGCCGATCCGGACGGGGTCTGTTGGATCCATGCGCGCCATCTCTATGACGTAGGCTTCCGAGTCGTGGGCGATGGACTCGGGCAGACCAAGCTCGTTCAGCTTCTTGATCATGACGTTCTGGAACGTCGTACCGCCGACGGCGACGCCAATGGACATTCCGACGGTTCGCATAAAGGCATACATGGCAGCCGCCCGCCCGGCATCTCGAACGCTGCTGATGGCCTGGATGCCGACGTTGATGCTCGTGAGGAGCATGCCCATGCCGATTCCGAAAATGGCGAGCACAACGGCCCAGACGGGGGTCGGTGTGAACTCGTCAAAGAGAAGTAAGAGCCCGCAACCCAGAGACGAGATGGCCCACCCGATCCAAATTGCCCAGCGGAAGCGTCCCGTCCGGGTGGTCAAGATGGAGATGACGATGCTGCCGGGGAGAAGAAGGCAGGTCACAGGGAAGATGTCGAGCCCCGCCTGCGTTGGCGACACGAAATGGACCGCCGTGAAGTAGAACGGGATATAGTACAGAACACAAAACAACTGTGATGGTCAGTACATGGGCGTCATGAGGGATCATAGGAACTCACAATCAGCCCTTGGAACAGCGCGCAGATGTACATGAAGACAGCGGAAGGCGTGGAGAACAGGCTTGGTCGGAGGATCGGTTCCCGAGCCACATATTTCTCCCAGAGAACGCACAGTACGATACCAAAGATTCCGACGATGATGGGCGTCAGCACCTGCGCGCTCTTCCACGGATACTGGACGCCGCCCCACGATATTCCGACCAGGAAACTGGTTGTTCCCGCCGTGAAGAGAAAACCACCGGCCCAATCAACGCGAGCGAGCTTGGCCGCAAGCGACGTCTTCTTGGTCTTGAGCTTGACGTAGATCGGGACGAGAACGAGACCGATGACGCAAAAGGGAAACTGCTCGCCGTCAGCCACAGCCTCACAACACGGCCAGGAAAGTTCGGGGCACCCACATTGATGTAGAAGCACCAAGCCCAGTGGACGTGCTCAACAAAGAGGCCGCCAATCAGTGGACCAAGCACGCTCCCCAGCGCCCAGGCGGCGAGCACGATGGAGAAGTACTTTGGCCGCTGTCGCAACGGGACAATGTCGGCGAAGATGACCTGGCCCATGGTGATGATGCCACCGCCACCGATGCCCTGGACGGCGCGGCCAATGAAGAAGACGGTAAAGTTCTTTGCGATGGGCGCGCACAGCGCCGTGCCCATGGTGAAGAAAAGGACCGAGGTCAGGAGCAGCTCCTTGCGCCCAAAGATGTCGGACAGTGCGGCGATGAAGGGCTGGCTGACTGCGCACGCGAGAAGATACGACGTCCCGGCCCAGAACGCGTCGTTCGCGGACCCCCCCAAGTCTATCGCGAGCGTCTTCCATGGCGTCAGCGGCCTTGCTAGGGTAGTTTAGGAGGAGAGAAGGTTCACTCACCGGAAGGACGGATACCAGGATGGTGGCGTCGAGAGCCACCATGAGGGAGATGACGGCCAGTGTTATCATTACGGCCAGCTCTTTGCTGCCAGGCTTCCAGTCACCCAGTTCCTTGAGCTCTCCTGCCTCGAGCATGGTCATATCTTCCTCTGACATCTCGCCGCCGTCGCCGGGAGCGGCAAAATTCACAGGGTTGGCCATGGGAATTTCTCTGCTGTGCTGCCTCAGTCGGCCAGCGAAGACAAGCCCAGGGCGGGGTCGAGAACGACTTCAACCGGAAGTCCCCACGAGGTCGACCTGGTGGGTGGGTTACGGCCGAGATGGTTGAAGAGAGAGTCTCGTAGGGTCGAGGAAGGAAAGGGACTGGTTGGGCGGACCAATATTGACAAACTCTTCATGGAGGGAGACCCAGGCAAAGATGGGAGGCGAAGGGGTAAGGAGACTTTGTACTAACGGCGACGCGTGACGTTATATCATGACGGAATGGGACCTTCGCAGACGGAGAGCAGCGGACTCTTCCATGTCTGCTTGCTGTCGTGAACCGGTCACGATCGGCCGTTTCCCGTCAGACAGATGCGTTCCAACGGGGAGTTCCGCAGCCCAACGAGCATTCCCCGTGGCACCGGTGTAGGGAGGGCGTGGTAAGGTCAGATCGTAACTGCGCCGAACTCCGGAGGCGACTGTAGGGCTGTGTTTCGCTGTTACTGACCTGCCTATCCAGCTCAAAATACCGGGAGCCGAATGTTCGGGACCCGCCCTTCCATGGTTGAGGAGTAGGTCCCAGGCATGATGTGGACGCAGCTAGATGACCGAGCATGCGGTATGCTTGAAGCTAATATTAGCGCGCATCTAGAGGCAGGAGAAAATAGAAAAAAAGACGCCACTTTTACATGTCAGAGGAGGGCAGAGAAGAGCAGAGAGGCAGAGAAGACCTAGGCACCGGGCGTTGGTATGTATTCTCCATTGACTAAATTGCAGAGCAGCTCTCACCACTTACACAGCCAACTTGAACACGATGCTTGCCGCTTGATCATCGCCACGGGCACGGCGATGGGAACAACATGCTGTGGTGGCAACCCATCTTGACCGACAAATAGCGTTGGCCTAGGCCTCCTTACTGGAGGTCATTGGCACGAGTAGCTATGCAGAAGTACGAGTTTCCACTACATGAAGATGCTGTCGATTACAAAATCTCGTACCACATACGGACCGGATCCGAACCGGTCAGACCCGGCGACACTGAAGAACTGGGGAATGGCGGATATGGTGGGAAGGTGAGGAACGCAATCTGATGTAAGTCTGCGCGTGGATGGAGCAGGATGCTGGGCTCCGCTGGTGCTGATGGCTGCTCGCTCTCCATCGGTTCTGGCGGTCCGCGCTGTCAAGTTGGAAAAGCAAAGTGGGGTTGGGCAGAAAGCTAATAACTCATCAGCATAAACTTGAAGTCGGACAAGCCGTCAGAAGTGTCTGACGGCGTTAAGGTTGGCGATGAACCGAGCACTGCCGCCAAGCGCCCCAGGTTCGACAATATGGAGGAAAGGCAGCGGCTGGATGATGGTGTACTATGTAATTGTAAGTGTATCACTGGGTTGGGTGTCGGGGCTTGTGCATTGTGGAAGGTGTGTGGCGTCTGACATGATGACATGAGCAGAGCTTGAGGTTGTCTTGATCGGGCCGGCAGCACCCTTCCGGATCACCTTTAACACCACCACCACACCTTGACGTGAAAATGGCAAAATAGCCGATAGGCCGATCTCTTTCCCGTGAGTCGCTGCAAGTCGTATAACCAACCTTGATAGCATTTCTCGGGCCAAAACCGCAATTCGTAACTCACCCTGCACAGGGATGCGATGCAGGCGATGGGCATGCAGGTGAGGCCATGATGAGGTACCTATGTATAGGGTGGGGGAAGGAAGCCAGGCATCCCATATTCCAGCTCTACTTCTATTTTTCTCTTTGTTCCTCTTCTGGATCTGTATGATGGGTTTGGCTGTTGGTTGCCACCCTGAAGTCTGTTTGCTGACCTCTCTCGAGCCCAACATACCAACCCGCCCCTTTCCAAGATTGAGCAACTTCGTGACCCGAGTCCATCGCCGTTGAGCTGCTCTCAAGACGGGTATGTGAACGGGTCAAACGGACAAGAAGATTGGCTGGCATGCTGCACCTCAAACTTCACATCGGCCCCATCCGTTCCACTCTTCTCCCCAGACGCCACCCCGAGGCCATCATAAAAATGTCATTCTTTGCGATTTTGGAGGTCAAAACCACCGCACCCTAACACCGCTTGCTAGCCTGCTTCTCCGAGAATCCCTGCGTAGGACAGCAATCTGTCTGGGCAGAAAGACGTGCTAGATTTGTCGTGGTGCTATGTTTGTCCTCCGACTCCCTCCCTATTACCTCGCCCTTTCGCTTGCTCCAAATAGGGAGGGAGGGAAGGTGAAGACATCACATCATCATGTCCACCATGCTCCCCCACCACTCCATCTTCGCTTTGCGGGGGACCAAGATAGGTTGCGGGTAGAATACCGAGGAAGATTTGTTACACATGCTCCGGTTCCTGCATAGCCCTGCCCGCGTAGCCGGAAACGAACGGGCGGTGTTCGCCGGGTCACGCCCATCGGCATCACCACCGCTCAAGGCATCAAGATTCCGATGCCCCGCCCCGTTCCCACCCGTAATATTTCGTGGCTTGCGTCGGTGTCGCGTGGAAGACAAGCCAAAGTAGAGGAGTACCGGCCAACATGTCGCAAAAATAGAACCTTCACGCTTGCAGAATGGAGATGCCAACATTGGTTTGCCACTTACTGCCACGTCGTGGCTTCTTCTGTTCGCGCGCATGCTCTTCGTCACCGCTGTCGCTTGATGGTTATAACTCTTGGGGATGGCCTGCCACTCGGCTTGGCTTGTCGGTACAACCGTGGCCTTTGTGTCCTCACTCTCGTTATTGCGGAGACCAAGAGACCGGCGTTGATCTCGGGGAGCCCAACGACGCCAACAACCATCACGATGCATCGATCCAAGGAGGAAAAGCCCGCCCGGCCCTTCATCGACGGCTTCATCGCCCTGAGCCCGACCATCTTTCTCCAAGACGCCAACTACCCGCTGCCGCCCCTTTCAGGACAACAACAACAACAACAACAACAACTCTCACTCCCACAGCCAACTCCTCCCACCGCCCACTCTGAAGTGACCCCCGCCTCCTCCCCCGACCTCATCATCCTCGCCTCCTGGACCGGCGCCCTCGCCAAGCACATTTCCAAATACACCCTCTCCTACAACTACCTCTTCCCCGCCTCCCCTATCCTCCTCCTCACCACCTCCATCTCCGACCTCGCCTTCCACACCTCCGCCCACAAGCTCGCCCGCCTCGCCCCGGCCCTCACCTACCTCACCGCCACCGCGCCCCGCACCATCCTCCTGCACGCCTTCTCCGAAGGCGGCGCGCACAAGTCCGTCCTCCTCGCGCGCGCCTTCCTCGCCCAGACCGCCGCCCCGCTCCCCGTCGCCGCCTTCGTCTTCGACTCCGCCCCCGGCACCCCGCGCTACACGTCCAACGTGGCGGCGTTCCGGCGGTCGCTACCGCGGCACGCGGCGGCGCGCGCGCTGGGGGTGCCGGTGGGCGCGGCGGTGCTGGGCGTGACGTGGGTGCTGTTTAGCGTGTTTGTGGGGTATGAGAATAACTTGATCAGCAAGACGCGGCGGGCGCTGAACGATGTGGGGTTGTGGGGGGAGGGGCTGGGGAGCGTGCCGCGGGCGTATCTGTTTAGTGAGCGGGATGATTTGATTTGGTGGAGGGACGTGGAGGCGCATGGGGTAGAGGCGGCGGAGGGGTTGGGGGGGAGGTGTCTGATGGTGAGGTTTGCGGGGACGGGGCATTGTGGGCATGCGAGGGGGAATGAGGGGGTGTATTGGGGGGCGGTGAAGAGGACGTGGGAGGGGAGGGAGGGGGGTGGTAGGGGGAGGGGGGACGAGGTGGTGAGTTGTGTTTGCTGTGGGGAGAAGATGGGCGAGGAATAGGGGGGGGGAGGGGGGATCGGTGTGTTGTTGCGGAAGTGGGTGATTTAGGGGTATTTTGGAGGGTTGTTGGCGTTGATACTGGCGTGAAAGTCCCGGGCATCGGGTGGTGTGTTAACTTTTGATATTGGATATGCAAAACAACGAGACCATCCCAAGAATAAATACAGGTCAAACCCAGTTCGACCACAATGTTTATACACAAAAAAGTGACCCATACCCAAAACGAACACCTATCCACCCCTACCCCAGCGCCCTCCCGCCCACCATTATCGTAACTCGTATGCTCCGTCTCATTCTGCGCCGTCAATGCATTGCCATCACTGCCGTTACAACTTCTTGGGGAGATCGGTCTGACTGCTCTCGGTGGAAGAGTCCACGCGCTTCGGCCACGTCGGGTGTACTGGATTCCTATCCTCTGCCGACCGTTCCGACAAAGCGTCGTCAAAGGGATTGGCGGTGCGCTTCGGCATGCCGGGCTGTGGGAGGTCGTCAAACGACAGGCGCTGCGACGTTGGCGGCTTTGACTTTCTCGAACGCCCTACTACGGGCCCGTCGTCGAGTCCGTAGTCGGACATTTGGAACTGGTCTTCGAGGTCCTCGCGCTTTTCGCGCCTGTGCTTCTTGAGGTGGAAAAAGAGCATGATCGAGAGGGTGGAAAGAACGAGGAGACCGCTGTCCGACGCACGAGTGTTAGCAAATGCGAAGCTGGCGAGACAACACCAGGGCCATGCTCACAGGACGCTGCCAATAATGGCATATGTCACGGTCTGGGACGACACGGCGGGCTTCTCGCACAGATGCGGGCTCGTCTTGCAGACCTCGGGGTCGTCCTCGCGGGCGACGAGGTGCGTGATTATGGCGACCGCCCGTGCAAGGAGCGCAGACGGTGGTGGTTCGTCCCGCGGGGTCAATAATGGGGAAGACATCATGTCGGGAGGTCAATTGAGTTGCTGGAGCGTGTCGATCGCTGAAGTCGGCGTGCTCAGTCGAGATGCTTGGTTTGCGCAATCGGGGTCTGGGCGAGACGCAGAGGCGGACGGGGACGCGGGCGACGGAACGCGTGCGGAATGTCGAAGCAGACGGCGCGTGTGTCGGTGGGTATCTCGATTCTCCAAGCCGCAAAGCAAATTCCAAGGCGCCCGTCCCAAAATTCCCTCTCTTCTCACGACGACGTCAACTTCGGAAAGGACTGTGAGGCTCCCGCGGATGAAGGACGACAACGGGCGATTGATTTTATCCGGGTCGACGACTGGGTATAGATGGAAAAGCAGGCGAGAGACGCTGAAAAAACCTGTCACGGGGGCTCTGCTCCTGAAATTGACCCAAGGTGACGTAAGGAATGGGCGTGGGGAAGATGGATTCAGGGACCGCGGTTGGACCGACGGGAAGCCTTCCCACCGTTTCCAGGAACAAGACGCCTGGCCAGGGAGAGATTGGCAATGAGTTGCGCGTTGTGATTGGTGTCGCACCGTGGGTGGGTGGTGGTCGCGGGTGGTCGCACGATTTCAAGCCGCAAGCCACGATGCAGCCCTCTGCGCGCTGGAACCCTTCCCCCCCTATAAATTCAGGGGAGCACTTTGGCGATGGGCGGCACGAGTGTTTGAGAGCCTGGTCGCGTCCAAGCAATGCCGGGATTGGGGGCCTAGATTCGAGATCGAGCTCTGCGACGGCATTTGTTCTCGAAACCCGCGGGGGAGATCATTCGTATTTATAGGAAGCGTTGCGACTTGACTTGCGACAACGACGAGAGGTGGACGCGAGATGCAATCGCCGGGCATCTGACAAGATCATCTCGACAACGACGGAATGCAACTCGGGGGCCAAATCCTCTCGCAACAAGCGCTGACGGACCCTCAGCCGCGATGCACAGGGCCAAGCCCATCACAGTCATCACACGCCCACCGACCATCGACCGCCGACGACGACGCCGACGGGCGCCCCCGCGGCGGTATTTGGCCTGCAAGCAAGCAATCGGTGTCACGCTCCACCGCATCTGTCAGTTTCAGATCCAGGTCCGGCATTTCGTAAGCGGTCAGCTTGATCAAAAAGAGGGCCTGCCATCTTGACTCGTGGACAAACCGGGGGCCGGAGCCCGGAGCACCACGGGGATCCCGATGTGACGGGAGGACGGGTCACGGCGATGGAAGCTGGTGGAGAGCATTTCATCCCGGTGCCGGAGTTTGTTCCTTTTCACAAAGCAACGATCAAGGTTAGACGGGAGGACGGGAGATCTCCAGCAAGCTGAACGTTCAAACCAGAGTCGATGCCGTGTCACTCTCCGTAACCATCGTGCCTCTCCGCATCTCGACAGTGAGGCCGTACAACACCATCGCCCCTGAGGAAGCAGCTGGCCATCACGCTTCCGAAATTGCCCGTGATATGGTAAATGGAGAACCTTAACGTCTTGTGCGAACCGCAACGATGGGACAGGATCGACTGGTCCGATGCTGCTGTGATGTGAGCCTATGACATGGAGCCAGGAAGAGGAGAAAATGGAACTGAAAAGCTTGAAATTCGTTGGAGCACGTGCGGATGAGCTCTCGCCGGGAAATCCCTCGGAAGCTTGATTCAAGGTCGCACGCACGCACGCACGGTGGACCGTCTTATCTTATCGATAACATAACTTCCCCCTCGTAGGCTCTTATCAACTGCTATTGGTGGGGTCCAAATCCTGACCGCAAGTTCACCGTGGCCCGTGCGTCGCCGCGCCAACATCCGCTAAATTTCCAGGGCATGTTTTCGCTCATCAGGCCATGGAATTGACCTGTAGCCAACATCGCAACCCGGCTTCACCCCATTGGACAGGGCAACCCTACACAGCTTTGCGAAGCCCCTCAACCGGAACGCCAGTCGTCTCGACTGTCTGATCGTCCTACCCGATCACGCACCCCGCCGTCGCCGTCGCCGACAAGGAGACAACACACGACCGCAGCGATGTCGGCCAATCCCACCAACACCCTCCGCGGCACCCCCAGCCGGACCCAGGGTGGCCGTGGCGCCGTCCCCTTTACCAGCAGCCCCTCCACCTCGGCCATTCCGCGCCCGGTCCTAGAGCCGAGCGGCCCCTCGGCGACCAGCGAGGTCGCTGGCTCTTCCATGAGCGCCAGCAGGCAAAAGCAGACCAAGAGAGATGAGGTATGTCGGCTCTTTTGGTGAGGCGGTGAGGGGGAGCTTCCGAATCCCTTCAAACGTCGCTTCGAAATTCCCGCCTCGAGACAGGAAGCCACTCCGAGCACATGATGGCTGACATTGTCCCGCCAGGCCATCCGGCGCAAGATGGAGAACGATCTCTCCAAAAAGAAGCACTTGACAAGCCGCGCCAGGCATTCGCGCAAAGCCCCTCCCGGCACCGTCATGGCCCTGAAGCCGAGCCCCGCCCTCCAGATCAAGCCCGCCACGACGGTTGCCGAGGCCGCCCAGCTCATGGCGGCGAAGCGCGAAGACTGCGTGCTGGTCACCGACGACGATGACCGCATCGCCGGAATTTTCACCGCCAAGGACCTAGCCTTCCGCGTCGTCGGGGCGGGGCTGAAGCCGAGCAGTGTCACGATCGCCGAGATCATGACCAAGAACCCGCTGTGTGCCATGACGGACACGAGCGCCACCGACGCTTTGGATCTCATGGTCCGCAAGGGATTCCGCCATCTCCCCGTTATGGACGAGAACCAGGACATCTCGGGCATTCTCGACATCACAAAGTGCTTCTACGAGGCCATGGAGAAGCTCGAGCGCGCCTACTCTTCGTCGCGGCGCCTCTACGATGCCCTGGAGGGCGTGCAGTCGGAGCTCGGAACAAGCCAACCGCAGCAGATCATTCAATACGTTGAGGCTCTGCGGTCCAAGATGTCCGGACCCACGCTGGAGTCGGTGCTCAACGGCGTACCGCCAACCACCGTGAGCGTCCGGACGTCGGTCAAGGAAGCAGCCCACCTGATGAAGGAGAACCACACCACGGCGGTGCTGGTCCAGGACCAGGGCGCCATCACGGGCATCTTCACCAGCAAGGATGTCGTCCTCCGCGTTATCGCGCCCGGTCTTGATCCGGCGACCTGCAGCGTGGTGCGCGTCATGACTCCCCATCCCGATTTTGCGCCGATGGACATGACCATCCAGGCTGCTCTCCGGAAGATGCATGGTGAGTGACGCCCCCCCTTTTCTGAGTGTAGCGATCGCTGACCAGGAGTAGATGGTCACTACCTCAACCTCCCTGTCATGAACGAGGGCGGCGAGATCGTCGGCATGGTCGACGTTCTCAAGCTCACGTATGCTACGCTGGAGCAGATCAACACTATGGGTAGCGGGGACAGCGAGGGACCCGCGTGGAACAAGTTCTGGCTCTCGCTGGACCACGAGACCGAGTCCATGGTTTCGGGTGACGGCTCTCACCACCACGCCCACCCTGGCTCCCGCTCGCTTATTTCGCCCGACATCTCCCGCGGTGGCATGGTCACCGATAGCGTCGCTCCCGGCGACTCGGCCAGCCACGCAGGCGCTGATTCTCCCCCTCATAGTGCGATAGGAGGCGCGGTAGAGCTGTCGCCGGGCGAGATGCCTTTTCCCTTCAAGTTCAAGGCGCCCAGCGGTCGTGTCCACAGGTTGCAGGTGACTGCCGCTCACGGCATGGCCGAGTTTGTTGCCAGTGTCACGGCCAAGCTCGGCTCCGAGGCGGAGGCCATCGGTGGCGCCGCAACCCTCCAGGACGGGGCATTGTCGGGTGGGTATGCCCTCAGCTATCTGGACGACGAAGGCGACTTTGTGTCTATCAGCACGGATCAAGATCTTCTCGAGGCGATCATGTTGGCTCGCCACGGACGACGGGAAAAGGTGGACTTGTTTGTCCACGACCCCAAGGAGCCTCCTGTCGCGCCCTCGGCCCCGGAGCCCACACCTCCGGCGTCGTCGGTCCTTCGCGAGCGCAAGAGACATGACGATGATTCCGAGAGCGACGAGGAAGAGGAAGAGCCCCATGTCCGCCGGCACAAGGCCCGCACTCGCACGGCGCCGCAACAGCCAGATCAAGTCATCGCGGGTGTGCCGAATGAGCTCCTCCTCCCCGGAGCCGTTGTCACCTTGGCTGTCGTGATTCTCGGAGTGTTTGCCATTGCGAGGGCGGGCAACCGATGAGTGATTGAAGCGGCCCTTCCGTGGTCGGTATATACTGGTATACGGGTTCCGGGACAGGATTCGAGAATGTGGTTCTTTGGAGGTGGTGGGCGTCTGTGTTGCTGTAGATCAGGCTATCATCGTATGACGAACAAGGTCGCCCTCAGTAAGCCATAGAATTTAATATTCAGCGAACCTCCTGCATTGGTGACTTTGCTCGTGTTTACTTTTGAGGAGTGTGCTGTTGTTCAGCTGGCTCAGGGGGTGGTTGAGGAGGAAGGCGGTGTGGATGGATCCTCGCTGGTGCTCTCAGTTTCTGCCACAAAACCGCGAATGCACGGACCCTCGCATTGAACGAAAAGTTGACCGAACACCCACTCCAGCCGGTGATGGGCGCGGTAACAGCACCAGCACAATGATCATACGAAACACCGGCGTGCGGCATGGTAAGCGATTTCCCATGGTAATTGATAGTTACGGTAACTCTGACCCCCCCCCGCCTCCAGGCCGACGGGCCCTCGCTGCCCCCGTGGTGCGAACCCTCCTCCGCCCCATCTCCATGCTCCCCAAGTCGGCCCTCACCTCCGCCACGACGGCCACCGCCACCGCTGACGACGTCAACACTAAGGACGCCGAGCTCCGCGACGCCCTCAGCGCCGCCATGTCCTACAAGCGCAAGCGCGAGGAGGCCGACCAGCTCAAGGCCGAGCTCGCCAAGATCCCCCAAAACTTCAACCAGTTCGTGCACATCCAGAAGCACACCAAGGGCCTCGGGTCCACGGTCAAGTCACGCTACGAGGCCGGCGTGCACCTCCGCGACCCGCCCGCCGACGCCACGCTCGAGATGCTCCTCGCCGCGCAGGCGCACATGGGCGCCAACACGTCGCTCTGGAACCCGGCCAACGCGCGGTACATCTACGGCGTGCGCGACGGGATCCACATCATCAGCCTCGAGTCGACGGCGGCGCACCTGCGGCGCGCGGCGCGCGTGGTCGAGGAGGTGGCGTACGGCGGCGGGCTGGTGCTGTTCGTCGGGACGAGGGAGGGGCAGAAGCAGGCGGTGGTCAAGGCGGCGCAGCTGGCCGAGGGGTGCCACCTGTTTCAGAGGTGGGTGCCGGGGACGATTACGAACCGCGACATGATCCTGAGGGCCCAGTCGCTGCGGGTGGTGGATATGCTGGACCGCGACGTCGAGGGGGCCGATGAGCTCCTGGGCGAGCTGAGACCGGTGAAGCCGGACTTGGTCGTGTGCATGAACCCGATGGAGAATTATGTGCTGCTGGACGAGTGCGGGCAGGCGAGCGTTCCGACGATTGGTGTGGTGGACACGGATGCGGATCCGACGTGGGTGACATACCAGATTCCGGCCAACGACGACAGGTAAGAGGGACTCTGGATGTCTCGAGGTGGTGCTGGGGCTGGGGGCTAACTTGTGTCGACAGCTTGCGGACGACTGAGCTCATTGCGGCCGTGCTGGGACGGGCGGGTGAGCGTGGCCAGAAGAGGAGGCGCGCTGACGCAAGCCAGGGAATTTGCACGTGGGAGGAATCGGACGGGGTACGGCATTACAGGATCAAGAAGTTAGATGAGCAGAGAAAGGCCATGGAGGAGAAAATGGCAAGGGAGGACGGCGAAGTCAAAGAGGAAGTGATACATCCGGGCGATCTTCGGGAGCAGTTGGGTCGGCAGGCCATTGGAGAGGCGGCTTATTGAGTGTGTACATGTCACGATAGATGGATGGTGGCGCCGGGCTGTAACAAAAAAAAAACAGAATCACATTTCCAGGTCGAGGGGTTACCGAGGCTTTGTCTGTACTCGGGGGTGGGACTTACCTACCATGGAACCTACAACTCCATGTCACCTTCAACAGACCACTTTCAGAGTCTTGTCCTAAAGGCTTGCTGTAAATACCAGGGGCTCAGGGGACCAATGCCCTCGGGATTCAGGGGCATGAGGGCGAGAGGGCTTGTCTCGCTTACATCAGCAGCCAGGCACATGACTCTGGTTGGCGGCTTTATCGAGTAGCGGACTCAAATCTTCGCCGCTTGCGAATTTCCTCGAACCGGCACAAATCATCCCCACGAACATTTCAGCACAGCTCTCCCACACACGTCCCCTCGCCCCTTGCGACAACCCTGTCTCTGCCTGCGACCACTGCCACGGCCACAGACAATCACGCCACGGCTCCCGTCTTCGTGATTGGGTGAACGAGCGCTGGAAACCTGGGGGCAGGGCTGGTTCAATTCAATCATTCCCCGCGGACCAGAAGCCTCGAAAGCTTGGGTTGGACAAAAGACGGCACCCTCTCAGCCCGCCCTCCGCAGCAGGTATGTGCCACACAATCGTAGCCAGTTCCTCTCGCTGCCGGCAATGGACATCCATGTCCGGCCAGACCGCCGTCGGATGGTCCGGGCTTCCGCCCCGTCACCCGGGATGGCTGTCGGTCGTGACGCGTCCCCGTACATGGGGAAAAAGGGTCAAATAAAATCCAGAATTAAATGCTGATGATTTGTGGTTGCAGGAGACGCTTCCCGGTCTCTTGTTCGACACCTCCGCGCTGCTTGGCATCCCCTCCGAGTGTGACACCGCCGCCAAGATGCCGCCTCCGGCCATGCTCGAGGATCCCTCGGCGGCCACCATCTACCGCGTCTCGGGCGATGCCCCGTACCCAGACCCCGAGAACCCCGCGCTGCCGCCCACCATCGTCCCGCACCATGTGGTCCTCCGCGACCGGCAGACGGTGGCCACGGTCATCCCGTTCGCGTCCCAGCATGATGTCCCCGAGTCGCTGCTCCAGTACCTCAACGAGCAGTTCAACAAGGAGATCGACAGCGGCGACACGTACCCCATGATGAACCCGCTGCCCCTGAACAAGTTCGCCCGCTACTGGTTCCAGAACTTCGCTGGCATCATGCTGCTCGGCCACATCGACAACGCCCGGGACGTGGTCGAGGGCAAGGACTGGTCCAAGGAGTGTCTGGGCACCTTTTACATCAAGCCCAACTACCCCGGGCGCAGCAGCCACATCTGCAACGCCGGGTTTATCGTCACCGACGCTTCCCGCAACCGTGGCGTCGGCCGCCTCATGGGCGAGACGTATCTCGAGTGGGCCCCCAAGCTCGGCTACACCTACTCCGTCTTCAACCTCGTCTACGAGACCAACGTGGCGTCGTGTAAGATCTGGGACGGGCTGGGCTTCAAGCGCATCGGGCGTGTCAAGGGCGCCGGCGATCTCAAGAGCCACCCCGACCGTCTGGTCGACGCCATCATCTTTGGCCGGGACCTTGGCAGCCCGACCGGCGCCGGAAGCGAGGAACTTGTGAGTGAAGAGCGTTTCGACAAGATAAAGTTCTACCTCAAGTACGGCCGCTATCCGAACGGAGCTGACCGCGCCGAAAAAAGCAGGCTTCGTAGTGCCGCCATGCACTACAAGCTGCTCGAGGGGGACGTCCTCATGCTCAAAGACAAGGAGGTCATCTCCGACCCGCAGCGCCAGTACGAGATCGCGCGCGAAGTCCACAGCCAGAGCCACACGGGCATCAACAAGTGCACTGCCACCATCGCCGAGCGCTATCACTGGAGCCGCATCAAAGAGACAGTCTCGGATGTAATTAGGGTGTGCTCTGAATGCAAAGAAATGGGCAAGGCCTCTTCCTCCCACGCACCACCGCAGACGGCCACGTTCAGCCAGAAGCGTCCTCATCCCAACACCTCCAGCGGTGCCCCTAGTTCCAAGAGGTCTTCTCCGAGCCCAACGGCCCCAGGACCTGTCCTTGATATGGCCACGTCCGGCATGTCCAGGCCAACTCTCACCTCGCTGGCCGACACCACCCGCCTCGGCCCCTTCTCCCACCACCAGTTCGGCGAGGCACCCGAGACGCTCCCTCTCCTCGCACCATCTTCCCACACGCTCCAACGCGGCCCCGACGGCACCCTCACCTCCCACCACGCCTCCATTTCCCACAACGCCATGCTTCAAGACCCCCTGCACCACCCCCTGCACCCGCCCCCGCACCACTCCCTGCCCCTCCCGCCGTCCTCCCACCCCCCTCTTTCCCTCCCTCCCCTCACCGACCCCCACCTCTCCTCCGCCATCTACCAACCCATCGACCCCCAAATCATCTCGCACCAACCCTCGGACCACGCCCCCCTCCACCACCACCTACCCCCGCCGCAACCCTCCCACCACATCACCTACACCCCGTACCACGCTCACGCCCCCCCTCACCACCACCACCACCACCACCCCCCGCACGACCCCGAGGCCGCCACCTTCCAAGCCCTCCTCAACGCCTCCGAGGACGACACCCCGCATCACCACCACCACCACCAGCAACAGCCAGGCCTGCACCACCACCACCACCCGCCGCCCCCGCACCGCACCCAAGAGGAAGACGACGCCGAGCAAGCCGCCGTCGACCGCGACATGGAGATGCTCATCGAGCAGCCGCAGGACGACGAGGACGAGCAGCAGCACCCCAACACCGGACAGCAGCAGCAGCCTGGCCAGACGCAGCACGGGCGCTCGACTTCTTCCACAGGGACAAACATGTACGCCGACGCTAACGGCGCCGTCCCGGCGGCGGCTGCTGCCGTCAGCAGTGGCGGGGCTGCTGCTGCGACGGGGAGCACGGCTACTACGGTCAAGTCGACGCCGCAGAGTAAGATGGATGTCAGTCACTTGCTGTGGACGCACGAAGAGGGCGAGGGCGAGGACGGGGAGGCGGGGGCTTCGGATGGCGGTGGGGCGACGCTCGGCGGGAGGGGGAGGGGGATTTATGATGGGGGGTTTGACGGGCCGCCGGGGGGGTGATGGTTGGGTCGTATTGGGGGGCGTGGGTGGAAGAGCGTAGGGATAGAGGAGGATGGATAGGGTAATATATATATATAGACGTGTAGACAGATAGTTGTTCCTAAAGACCAATTCAACGACATTGGAAGAACGCGGGGTGGTGGTCATGTAACGGAGTTGGACTTGTGGTTGCGAAGTAGACACTCTCATCACAAATCGGAAGCACATCACAGCCTAGGAGACACGACGTCTTACACCATTGGGCAAGATGGTACGGAACAGACACCATCGAAAAAGAAGTAGCTCCTGGATATTAGTCATACAGCAACGCTGCACAACAGTATTTTTTTATTCTCATCTCGCATCAGGCTACTCCATCACCCCCTTCACCGCCTCGGCATGCCTCGGCCGCGCCCACGTAGAGCTCTCTGCGCGGCACCAGACGGGAGCGCCTGGCCAGGCCCCTGCGGCGCCTGGCTCTCCTCGTTGCGGATCGTCTCATCCACGCCCAGGATCAAGCACGCGGCCTCGGTCGCGGCGGAGAGGGCATTGATCTTGACAAGAGCAGGCTCCCACACGAAGCTCTCCATCATGTCGGTGACGCCCTCGTTCTGGAAGTCGACGCCGGCCCAGACCTTGCCCCGCCTGTGCTCGACGCGGAGGCGGTTGAGGATGTCGGTGGCGTCGAAGCCGGCATTGTCGCACAGTTGCCGGGGGATGACCTCGAGGGCCTTGGCGAAGCTCTTGATGACGGCCTGCTGCTTGTGCGGGACGTCGCGGTCGGCGAAGCGGTGCAGGTAGGCCGAGATCTCCATCTCGCAGGCGCCGCCGCCGCCGACGATGGTGCGGTTCTTGATGGCGCGCTTGACGATCATGATGGCGTCGTGAAGCGAGCGCTCGACCTCGGCGATGAACTGCTCGGCGCCGCCGCGCAGCACGAGCGTGCACGTCTTGGCCTCGGGGCAATCCTCGAAGAAGTTGAAGCGCTCGCCGCCGATCTGGCGCTCGTCAAAGGTGCCGCAGGTGCCGAGGTGCTCGGCCTGGATGTCGGAGCAGGTGCTCTGGATGGTGGCGCCCGTCGCCTGGACGACGCGCTCCATGTCGTCGCTCGAGACGCGGCCGGCGCAGAAGACGTCGCGGTCGGCAAAGTATTGGGTGGCGAGGTCGCCGATGGGGAGCTTGGAGAGGACCACCTTGGCGCCTGTCGCGTGGATGGCCTCGAGCTTCTTGAAGATGATCTGCCACTCGGCGTCGACGATGGCCTGGTACTCCGAGACCTGCTCGACGCGCACCTCGGCATTGTCCTTTTCGGCCTTGAGCTCCAGCTCGACGTTGAGGCAGACGATCTTGGGCTTCTTGAATGTCTTGGGCTGCTGCTCGAAACCGGCGTATGCAAACGTCTTTTTGAATGCGACGCCGTTGACGAAGAGGGAGTCGGTAAGGGAGCCGCCGGGGATCTTCTTGATGCCTATGAGGTTCTCGTTGAGGTCTTCCTGGTCGAGGGAGAGGACGGCGTCGACGACCACTGGAGGCTGTTAGCTGGTATTCGGCGTGGTAGGCAGGGGGATGAGTGACAGGATGGGCCTACTCTTTGTGAAGAACTCGGTGTTGCGTTTGATCAGCTTGCTGGTCATGGCTGTCCCGGCGAGCTTGCTGAGCGTTTCCCTCCGGTTCGCCTCATCGGTGACGACGGCGATTTCCTTGATCTTGTTGACAGCCATCTTGGAGGCTCTCCGGAGGCCCTTGATGATGATCTGTGAGCTCACACCGTTCTCTACATGCTCCTTGACCTCCTTGAGGATCTCGCCGGCCAGGACGACCACCGACGTTGTCCCGTCTCCCACCTCGGCGTCTTGCGATCGGGCAATGTCGACGAGGATGCGGGCGGCGGGGTGGACGATATCGAGGAGCTTTGCAGAGTCAGAATAAATATCCTGCAGGAGGGGGGGGGGGGTTGCGCATCGCAGTGCGCACCTTCATGACGGTCGCTCCGTCGTTGGTGATGGTCTGCCTGCCATTCTCGTCCACCATCAAGAGGTCGCCGCCATAGGGCCCGAGGGTCGATTTGATGGTTGCCTGGACCGCGAGACAGGCGTTGATGTTGGAGATGATCTGGCCCTTACCCTGAGAGGTGTCGGTTCCTGCAACGGGGTGAGGTCAGTAGGGGGTTGTCGCGCGCCTCGAAGAGGGGAGGTAAGGGGAAAAGGGAGGGGGGGATGGAGGGGCTACGGACCCTCTTTCAGGACGATGATTGTTGGGGTTTGGCCTCCGAACGACATGTTGGGCGGCGGAAAGGTGGTGGATGGAGGTCGAGGAGCTGGGGGGAAGCTCGTGGTCCGTCGCGAGGTCGTGTCGGGGGGGTTCGTGGTGGGAGTTGGGAGGAGGTGGGGGTGAATCGTCACAACACTGAGCTCCCAAAAAAAAGATTGAAGCCTTCCAGTGCCCCCAGTGCCAGGCAGGAGCTTGACAACGTCTGTGCGCTGTATTCTCCGAATCCATACGGGTGTGCGTGCAATGTGGCACGTGCGTACCCCATTCAGAGCGCGTCTTCTGATCCTTGAATCTTTGCTTTTCGCCACGACTGAGAGCTCACTGAAAAAACATCAGGACCTTGGAGACGAGCTTGTTTTCTCAACTGCCATCCCCCGATTTGCGAAATGTTCTATCTCAATGGAAGCTACGGTCGTCTGTTTGCTTTTTCAGGGGTAGCGGATACCAGTTCTCTCGACTCTCTCCGCCCACCTCCCCCCCCTTGCCAAGCCCGGGCTGGGCACACCTCTTTGGACAAGACAGGATGAGGGGTCGCATCCTCCCCTTGGGCAGCTTCTCTCCTACAACCAACTCCACGCCGCGTCCCGAAATCACCACACTTGGGCCGCTAGTAGCACGCATGGCCTCTACCGAGTCTACTCCTGCCCGGGACGCAACAACCCCAGTCGATACGTTTCACCCCCTGGCCTTTCGGCATCTTGACCCAGAACCATGGGACGGCACTCCTCAGGACCGTCTCTTCGAGTACGAGCCTCTGAAGCTCGCACGCCACATCAGACTTCTCAAAATCAACAACCTTGAGCTTCTCACATCCAAGAATTGGCCAGCTACGGAACCGCCTCACCTCCCCCACTACGAGATGGTCCAGATGCCCCTGGATAGCCTCCCCACGTACACTGCCCTATCGTACACGTGGGGCCATCCGAAGAAAACCCATGTCCTCAGGATATCGGGTGCACCGTTTGCCATCACCGCCTCACTCGCGGAAGCCTTGGGCGCGCTTCCTCGCATCGCCTCAAGTGAATATCTGTGGCTCGACCAGGTCTGCATCGACCAGGCTGACGACAAGGAAAAGAACCACCAGGTCCAAATCATGGGCGAAATCTACAGCAATTCCCACAAAGTCATCATCTGGACCGGCGGGGAGATTCAAGGTCTCCAACTCGCAGTGGACACGTATATATCCCCCGGCCGCCAGATATGTGAGAGGGGGTATTACCTGGGGGCCCTCGCCAAATCTTTAGATGTGTATGCCGAGCCACTCCGGCAGCTCCTTCTACGACCCTGGTTCCGACGTGCGTGGGTCATTCAGGAAGCTGTACTTGCCAAGGTAGCCGTTGTCGTCGCGGGATCATGCCAAATGACCCTCGAAGAGCTCTATTGGGCATCGTCCTGGCCTTGGATTATCTCCGCGGCGGACGACAGGATTTCGGGTTTCTATGCGTCTAAAATCGTACTAAATGCCATCATTACCCTAATGCATCCCTCCAAGACCCAGACGGCAATGTTTCGAACTGCAGACCACGGCTTCGACTCCCTTGTCATTGACACGTTGTCGAGCAGCCACACTTCGGACCCCCGCGACCATATTTATGCCTTTCTTGGTTTCCAAAAGGATCCATATATCTCCATCGTCCCAGACTACAGTCTCTCGGTCACCAGTGCTTTCACCCGGGCAGCAAGTGCCGTGATCAAAGGAACGAACTCGTTGGAACTTTTCCGCTTCTTGCCAAACAACCGCCACAGAACCCAACTTTCAGATGAAGACCGCACCGGACTGCCATCATGGGTTCCAGACTGGTCTGGCGGAATGCTGCATGGTCGGATTCTTCGGGATCCAAATGATGAGTTTTACCGGCACACCTCAAACTTTGATGCCGCCAAAGGCATACCTCATCGTCTGAATCATCCTGATCAGGGGGAGGAGAGCAAGCTTGTGGCTTCGGGCTGTATCATTGATAGCATCGCAGCGATGTTGTCCTCGGTGTACAGTTGGAAGCTCGAGGAAGATCGACCTCGCTTCTTCGGCTTGACCGACGAAGAGGTCACGGCGCTGGACGCGACGGCGCTTTCGGACCCGACACAAAAGCTGAGAAATCGTCTGCTCGTCATGCTCACAGGCGGCTGCATTGGCGTCGCCCCACCTGGGGTTGAAGAGGTCTTGAAGCGCTACGACGAAGAGCAATCGCCACCCGATGATGACGCGGATAATCCCCTGAGATGGTTTATTCAGCGCAGCCGCGACTTGTGGCCCTACATCCCGGTACGTTCTGAGAAGAACAAACTGGGCCTTGTTCGGAAAACGGCACGTGTTGGTGACTTGGTGGTCATTCTATATGGCTTCCAGGTGCCGATGGTGCTTCGACCTACGGAAGGAGGTTCCTATCTCGTGGTGGGCCAGTGCTATCTCGAAGATGCCATGTTTGGAGAGGCAATGACATGGAAAGAGGATGAAGCTGACGAGTTTACGCTTGTGTGAGCGAAAACGGTGGAAGAATGGCTCCCAACATTAACATTGCCTATCCTCCTCGATCAACTAGCTCCGCCCATCGCGACCAACGTTTCGCCAGTCTCCAATGGAGGCCTTTCCAAAGGGATCCAGCGAGGGAAAAAGACCGCCACTCCTCCACTCAACCCAAGCACTGCCCCGGATTCTCATGCCGATAATCGAACTCGCCCAGCACCGCCATCCCATACGCCCCTCCGGCCACCAAGATCATCACATGCATGATCTGATGGCTGGCCCCAAAGACATCAAACCGCCGCGGATACCACCTCTCCGGAAACTACACCCCCGCCCAGTCAGCAAACAACCTCATCGCGCCCATCACCACCACCAGCCCACTCACCTTGGCCGCATACGCCCCCGCACCCATTGTATTCAGCACCAACGTCGCCACGATCCACCGCAGCGCGATCCGCTCCGACTGCACCGCCCACCCGTACCTGACCAGCCCGTGCACGACGGGGATGAAGGTGGTCATGGCGAGCGAGCCAAACGTGGCGGCCCGCAGCGGGCGGAGGTGCGGGTCGCTGAAGCGCGGCTGGAAGGTGACGACGGAGCAGAGCAGGGCGAAGGCCGAGGTCAGGCACCAGTAGGTCGTCTGGAGGTGGGGCGCGCAGAGGAAGGCGTAATAGATTAGCGGGATGTTGGCACCCCACATGAGGAGGATGACGCCCTGGAAGTCGAGCTTGAGGCCTAGGGCGAAGGCGGACGCGCTGTGGTGGAAGAAGGTGTGAAAGCTGGGGGGAGGGGGGAGGGGGTTAGTTGTTGTCGGAAGGGAGTTGGAGTTGGGGGGAGGGCGGCTTGCATGGTGGAAAAGGAGAAGCAGGCGGCGACGCCGAGGAAGTAGGTGGAGCAGGCGAGCTTGTCGGCGAGGGTGGCGACGGCGTAGCGAGGGGGGATCTCGGTGTTGAAGATGTAGAGGGGAAGGGCAAAGAAGAAGAGGGCGCCGAGGAGGTGGGAGAATATGTTGACTGTGGGGTGTCAGTGGTGAAGGCGATGGTGTTGGAATGTTTGCAAACCGACCCGTCTCGTTGTGTAGATATGTCCAGCTGTGTAAGCATTCCCAGAGGGACGCCGAGGATGGCCTGGCCCCATGTCAGATATCCGAACTGCAACTTGTCGGAGAGGACGTACCTGTAGCCCGTTTCTATGTAATGATTGCCCTCCCTAATATGTCAAGCATGTCAACAAGTCATCCTTGAACAACCGTGGCCCAAGATGACCAACTCACTGCTGCCACTCGGCTTCATAACGTCAGTCAATACCCCGATAACAAATGCACAAGCACAACACTTACGCAAATCTGTCCATAAAAGCAATTTAACCCCCTGCACAACCTCTTCGATAACTTCCTCCTTCTTCTTGACGATGTTGTTGCTCAAGGGCTTGGGCGGGCCGTCCCGGGCCGCCCGCAATCGCAGTCCAGCTGGCAGCTCCTCAGCAGCGGGCAGCAGCTCAATTTTGCCCATCCTTCAAATGTCCCACACACTCACGTGTCTGTCGCACACCAAAAATATCCTGTTAAAAGAGTGTGAATAGAGGCAAATCTTCACCAGCAGTACACTGTGCTGACTGACTAACCCCTCACCGCCGCCGAGTTTTATTTTTCCCACCCCGTGCCGTCCGTCCCTCATCTGAGCTTTTCCGCATTGGATCCGCGTTTCAGATCGCTCCGGAACGAGTCCTCTGCGCCGGCGACCCTAACCCTATAGCGGTGCTTGAGGTTTAAGGCGTCGTCGGTGATCATTTGGTGTTTGACGTCGCAGAGGCAGCCAGGCCAGGCCGGTTGTTTAGACTAGGGCGATCATCTCCGTCCTTTCTCCCACACGGGGGTTCGTAGTTTGGAACATAAGGTAGCGCGACGGCGGGTTCTCGGTGCTGTCTGACGGAACGACATAGCCGACGACTCGGAGGCACAGGGGCGAGACATCACGGGCTGTGGTTGAAGAGCATTTCCCATTTCCTCTCTGTTGGCAGTTTGTTAAAACATCTCAGGCACATAGAGTGCCCAAGAAACAGCGTCTCAACCTGCGCCGCACCCTTGTCTCCACTCGGTGCATTGCCATGAAAAGGGGCGCGGCTGGTGGTGATCCTCGCGGCCTTGACCACAGTCTTCCAGTCGGAGCCTGATAAATGTGTGGTCGTCACGGCAGATCGACTTTGCATGAAATACTACAAAATTCCCGTTCTCCCCAGGCCCATGCATCCTCGGGTCTTCCCCTGGCGTAACCAAAACATTGGGTCGACAGGCCGTCGACCACCATCCACCAAACATCCTCAACGGAATCCCACAAGGATACAACAACGACATCATCAACCCGAAACCCGACAGCCAAGGAGGAAACATACCAACCCATCCCCTCCCCCCATCATCACGAAGCGCGACCCCCATCCTGAACATACCTCACCTCTCCCCACGACAACACCACCCCCACCCAACAATGTTCCTCCCTCCTCCCCTCTCCCTCCTCCCCCTCCTCCTCCTCCTCCCCCTCTCCCACCAACACTCCCACCACCCCCTCCCACGAGACCTCGACCCCCCGTTCCAAATCGCAACAGCCCCCAACCCCTCCCCCTCCAACTCCCCACCCCACCCCCTCGTCTCCCTCGTCTCCCGTCTCCCCCAATGCCTCCTCCCCTGCTACGCCCTCGTCGCCCAGCGCCCGCCTCTCGCCTGCGACCCGGCTGATCTCGGCTGCGTATGCCAGCGGCGGGGCGGCAGCAGCAGCAACAACAACAACCTCGCGACGTTGAGTTTGGGGATCGCGGACTGTTTGATGGTTGGAGAACAGGCGGGGGGGTTATTCGCGCCCGACGCAATCGAGGAGGAGGAGGAGGAGGGGGAGGACGACGAAGAGGAAGAGGTGCTAGGCTGTACGCTCGACGATCTGGATGACCTTGCGGAGTTGGCGGGGGGGATTTGCGGGATGGTGGGGGCCGGGGGGGTTGGGCGCGGGGAGATGGAGGAAGCGGCGGGGGTGGTGAGGGGGATGATGGCTGTGGCGGGGGTGAGCGGCGATTTGGGGCCGGGGAAGGAGAGGGAGAGGTTGGGGGTTTCTGGTGGGAGACGCCGGGGGACGCCGGGGTATGGGACGGGGGCGTTGGTGGTTGTGATGGGGTATGGGGTTGTGTTTCTTTAGTTACCTACCTACCTACCTACCTACACAGATTTGGGGAGGATGTCGACGTGAGATCAGGAGGAAATATATGCAATTGAAAAGGACATGCTACCCCGTACACTCCAGACGCCAACCAGACCAGTCAAGCAACCCTTACAATCCTTCAAAGACTCCCTCCACCACATCCCCAAGCATCTTCAGCCCATAAAACCTTGCCACGTTCCTGTACACCTTCAACCGCCTCATGACCCCCTCCCGCTTGACACTCTCCCCCCAGTTCCCGCTACACGTACAGTGCTCCATAAACTCATTCACCCTCAGCGCGCCGCACTTTTGGCACTTGAGATCCTGCGTCGTCCACTCCACCACCACCGCCTCCACGTCCGCCACCAGCCTCTCCTCAATCGCATTCCGATCATACTCCCCCTCGCAGTACCCGCACTGCCACCGCGCATTCACCCCCCCGCCCTCGCCGCTCGCCCCCGCCTCCTTGGGCAGCAGGTCCTCGTCCCGGCACAGATCCAGATCCCGCGCCATCGTGCACCCGTCGCAGCTTAGCTGCTGGATCTTGAGGCTCTCGGACGGGTTCTGAAACTGCCCGTCCTTGCTGAACTCGCGCACGTCAAACATGGCCAGCAGCTCCTTGCGCAGCAGCCGCGCCTCGAGAACGATATTCTTGTCGAGGCTGAGCACCTGCATGAGCGCCTTGACGAGCTCGAGCACGGGGTTGGCGACGGCGCGGGGGCGCTTGCGGCCGCCGGCCGTCTGGGCGACCGGCTGCGCCGCCGCCTTGGAGGAGAGGGTGGCGAGGTGCGACCCCGGCAGGTCCGGGAACGAGTAGTCCGTTGCGAGCTCCGGGTGGAGCATCTCGCGCTTGAGCGTGTTGAGGAGGCCGGCGATTTGCTTCTTGAGTGGCCTCTCAAAGGCGTTGCCTGAGAGGAGGGTGCCGACGGCGTCGGCGCCGGGCTGCTGGGAGGCGTCCGGGTGGGAGGGGATCTGGGTGAGGCGCGGGGTCGAGGTCGGGTCGCTGCCGTTGACGGGGCGCTTGATCGAGTGCATGAGCTCGATGAGCTCGACGACCCACTCACTGAAGATGGGCTGGAGGCGCACGGGGAGGAACGTGGCCATCTGCCAATGCATGATGAGCTGCAGGTCTTGCTCGTCCTTCTCGACCACCTGCTCGCACGCCTTGCCGCCGTAGTTGAACTCGTCGTACCACACGAGGTAGTCCCAGTACTCCTTGATCTCGAGGTCTATAAAGTGGAATAGCGGCTTGCCCTTGATGCTCTTGAGGATGTACTGCGCGTAGGCGTAGGCGTTGCCCACCTCGGATTTGGTCGTCTGCAGGAGGAGTCGATTGGCGCTGGCGTAGATGACCTGGGACCCGACGCGGCGGAAGTCGGCCATGAGCTGAAGGAGCGCCTTTCGACTCATCATCTGCACGTAGTAGTGCAGCGCGCGATCGTACAGGCACGATGCCGGGGACTCGACCCAGCGCACGAGGTGCTGCACCATGATGTCGGCCATGGTCGAGCCCTTGCATGCCTCCGCCCACCACGACTTGACCATCTCTCGCAGCACCTGGACTCCGGCATTGGCAAAGGCGTTCTCGGCAAACAGGGAGTCGTTACCTTCCGAGTTGCCGGTGTCAGCTGCTGGGTTGAAGGAGATGCTGTCGGCGCCTTCGAGCTCGTTGATGAGCGACGATGTCAAAATGGTGTTGATGGCAAGATTCCGAACGTCGAGGTCGATGCAGACAGAGGCATAGGTGCCTGGGTTGTTGGTGGACGGCATCTGGACCTGGTCGAGCGGTCCGACGACGTCGTCCTTCTCGTAGCCGGCATGGTCGGGGCGGGGGCTTGGCGACCACCAGAGAACAACATTGTTCGCCTGCAAGCGCCGGGCGTAGGCAACATCGATCAGGAACCTTGGGTCATCCCTTTCCATATTGCACAGTGGCACGTCCCCATACTTGGCCAGAGCGGTCAAGTGCGTGATCCACGACCCCAGGCTGAGGTAGTGGTTGACCAGACGGCGAGCGACAACACTCTGCCACCCCAGCGGCGGGAGGGCACTGTCGGCCTGGTCGTATTTGAGCGGAAGAATGGGGAATTCTCCCAATACCGGGATCTCGTGGACGAGGAGAGTGCGTTGCGACGACTGGATGACCATCATCGTTGGCCCTGGCTCGTCTTTTCTCATCCTCTTGACAATATCGCCTATCTCAAGAAGTGCCTTGCGACGCGTGGTAACTTGCGTCGTCTTGAACTGCAGCTTGTCCTGGTACGTAAAGCACTCCTTCCAGGCGTCATCCGAGTCTTCATTCCTCCGCGCGAAAAGATCGGCGTAAAGCTTAGAGACGTTGGGTAGGTCCTGACCACCATCCCGCCCCTTTTGCTGGATGATGACGTGGGCCTGGTCGCCGGTCGTCGAAAACACGCCAAAGATCTGGCGATCGCCCGCGCTGATATGCGAGATGTAGATGTAGGCCATCCGGACGCCGTCGAGATACGCCCTGGGCTTGTTCGGCTTCTTCAGCCCCGAGAGGTCGAACCCCTGCTCAAGACCCTTGCCGAGCACGCCCGACTGACTCTCGTCAATGGTGCACAGGTTGCCAAGCTTCAAAACAGCCCTGATGTTGAGCGGAAGCTGCTTCTCGTACACGCCCTCCACACTCGGATGGTTGAAGAGCAGCGCAAACTTATCCGCCTCGGCAAAGTATATCTCCTCCGACACGGTAAGCTGAAACAGATGCACTGACGAGTGTCCGTTGGGAAGCGCGTGGTTGACCTGCTCGACATGGCAGCTCTCAATGTCGATATCCGGGAGGTCCTTGCTCTTCATGTTGAGGAAGACTTGTCGGGGAACATTGATCTTGATGGTGTGAATCTTGGCGTCGATGAGCACGTATGCGTTGACGATGCCCGGCGTGTCCGTCGCCCTGAGCTGGAGAAGCTGCCACGTATTACGGAACGTCATCTCCGCCTGGTTTCGGAACGTCTGCTGGATGTTGCTGGCCGTGTTTCCGCGCCGCTCTCCAAACAGATGACGCCGGCGCGCTCGGGCTTGCTTCTGGAGCTTCCATTTCTGCTTCTGGTACTCCAAAAAGGCAGCGTAGTCCTCGCTGGGGGATGGCATCTTCTCGGGCAGCGCGGCAAATGGGTCTAGGTTCTCGGGAGCGGGCTCCGGAACCTTGCGTTTCTGGGCGCCAGCCTTTTGCGACGCGGAAATGGCGGCGCTGACCGTCTTGGGCTTCAAGAGGTCGCCAAAGTCTTCCATGTCGCCGAGACGGTCGGAATTGAGGTTCGTAATCTCTTCCAGCGGACCCTTGGTGACGGGCCCGAACAGGTCGGTGAGCTTCTTCTGCTTCATCTTGTCGTCCTTGATGTTGATGCGGCGCTGGAGCCAGTCGGGATGCGGCACTCTGGGGACGGGGTTGCGCACTTTTTGGAGGGCCGCGGGAATGGTGATGAGCTTTTGGATGACGGACCCCAAGCGCTCCAGGTAGTAGTTCCAGTCCAAGAGGGCCCGGGGATCGGTGTCCGCGGGTTCCTCCTTGAGCCACTTTTTGAGATACTCTCGCTTCGTCTTCTCGTCTGCCGAAAAGATGGCCACCGGCACAGCACGCTCGGTGACAGGGGCGCCTCGCGGTCTATCGCAGATGATGAACTTGCAGTTTAGACCCTTATCCTTGACCATACCCTCACCGAGGAAGTCGGCCAGACGTTTGGCCGTTGTGATGGATGTCGACTTTTGGGCCCCATACTCTTCGAGAGTCTTGGACATGCTGCGGTTCTCGGAAATGAGCTCCATGAGCTCCTCGTCGGCCAGCGTGGTGCCTTTGTTGTGCAGCACATCCAGCCACTGGTTGGCAACCTTGGCGACTTCGGTGTAGCATTCAGCCAGGGTGGTTCCCTCTAGGAAGAACTTGAAGATTTGCTGCTGGAAGATCTTGATGAGCTTCAGCTCTCCTCTTCGCTTGACTTCGAAGCCCTTCAGTTCCGCCAGCGTACCATCATCGTTGAACACGGCATATCGCTTCTTTAAGTTCTTGTCCTCTTCCTTTGACGTCGGCAGGATCATGGCCCTGTAGGGGCCGTCTACCTCGAAGAAGATGGAATTGTCGCTGTGCGTCTCATACTTGAACGTCTTTGGGTCCACCAGCGTTTGATATTGGTCGTTTGTGAACTTGGCGTGGACAAGATGGTTCAACATGACGCAAGGGTACGAGATGGCGAGCTTCTTTCCGTTCTTGAGCTTGAAGGCAAAGTTTTCGGGGAACGTGGCTGGCAACATGCACCAGATACCGTCGGTGTCGAGCTCGAGAGGTCGACCAAGTCGATCCACCAGCTGCCTGGCCAACTGAATGATGGTGGCGCCTGTCAAGCAGGTCACGCCAGCCATCTCCATGGAGTACCATCTCGATCCCTTTCTCATGACGTAGCCGTAGAAGGAATTGAGAATGACCTTGTGGGCCAGCTGCAGGGAATCGAAGAGAATAATCATCTTCTTTGCCTTGTCCACCTCAGTGGCGGACGCCCCTGAGCTCTTGAGAGCGTCGGTCTTGCCCTTCCACACCTTGGCCTTTCCCTTGTAGTCGTAACGACGATCTCGAAAGCCACGGACGGTGTCAATGTAGAAGGGGTTCTCGCGCTGGCAGATGATGGCCTCGCGGACGATGGTCGTGGAGTCGTGGATTTTGTGGTAGACCTTTTGCGAGTAGAGCTGCAGCCGCTTGCGAATGAGGGCGGCCTGCTCCTCGTCACCCAGCTCCTGGAAAGTCCGCGGCGGGCTGTCGGGCCACTTGCCAGGGAACTTTTCATTCTCGAGCGCATGCCTGATCATGTTGTATTCGTCCCGCTTGGCGGGGAGGTACTCGCCTCTCCAGGCCCACGGCATTCTCCTGTCGCAGGTCTTGCCCGGGCGGTTGAAGTCGCACGCGGCACAGTCGGATTCCGAAATCATCGAGTCGGGCTGGAGACGATTTGTCGTCATGATGTTGGGATACATGGACGCGACATCGAGATGGTAGATCAGCGGCCTCTCGAGACGATTCGGCGTCTCCTGAAGGGTTCGCAGTTTGGCCGCGATCTGCTCCCTCACCTCCTCGTAGTTGGTCACATCATCCATCGACTTCTTTTCCTCGACCGTGATGCTAAAGGTCAGCGCGGCATCGAGATCGCGGATGAGCTCTTCGCAGGCGGCGGGATCCACGGCAAAGTTGACGGGGATGTCAGCCCGAAAGACACCAGCTTCAATACTCTCGACGTGACCGCCCACGTATGTCTCGGACTCGAGCAGGTGTCCTTCCCAGAAAGACTCCTTGGCCTGAACGTGCTTGTTCGGGAGGACGATCCCTTGCTGATATGCCTGCACCATCAGCAGCATCTCGCAGAGGGTTCCCGTGCCCTTTCTCAGCGTGTCGTCCGGCCCGAGCGGCAGAATCGTGCACAGCGAGAAGATGAAGGGGTGGACGTATTTCATGTACAGGTAGTATGTGGCCACGGCGTCGGATACGGAGTACTCGGCCAAGGTCTGGGGTCTCTCGCTGGCATACGGCGTCATGAGCTCGGGGTCCAGCTCGTCAGGATCGTAGCCGAGCTTGGCGACTGTCACGGCCTTGAGACCTCGACTGCCCTGGGGGAGGTAGCTGTCTCGGTTCACCCAGTGGAAGCAGTCCATGTGAACACTGTAGTTGCACTTGAACTGGTCCTCCCCGTCCTTTCTCCAGCCGATCTCGTGGTACATGTCGATGCCGTTGATGCTGGCGCGGGTTTCGACGTAGGGCCAGTCGAAGAAGTCACCGTTGTAGGTAGCAATGACTGTGGGCCGGGCCTCCTTGACGTGGAGGAAGAAGCGCTCAATCAGCGCCTTTTCGTCGGGTTCGTTGAAGATCATGAAGGGGCCCGGGTACTCGGGTTTAGGGGTGTAGTCAAAGTCGTCAATGTCTTCCGACACAACCTCTCTGTTGGTGATGAGGAAGCCCTGGCCGTCAATCATGTACGAAATCATCATGATCTGGTCGACCGCCGCGTCAGGGAACTTGAGGGGCGATTTGCACGTCTCGATATCGTAGGCCATAACCACGGGGTCTGCCGGGGCCAGGCGGTCCTCGTTTCGCACGACGCTCGTAACGCCGTTCTTGGCCTCGATAAAGTACCAAACACCCACTCGAATGTCTGGCCAAGTTAGACGGGGTCGACGAATGGAGAGGGGGAACATACCTAGGTCTATCATTACTCTAACATGGTATGGGACGTCGTACTCCCGGATATCAACAATGAAGTCGCTCGCCTCCGCAAATGATGCATTATTTCGTCTCTCGTCATTTCGTAAATCGTCATCGAAAAGGTCAAAATTCTCGTTGGAGCTGGGGGGAGTCAGTATAGCACTTGTTGAAGAGAAGGGGAGAGAGGGAAAGGGGGGTAGGGGTCTCACGTCGCAACCTCGGCATATGTATCCATGGCATCCATGCCCTTCTTATTCTTCTCGGCGATGGGCATGATGTCTTTCCGCGCCGCCAACAAGTCCTGGACGTTGTGGAACCTCAGCTCCAAGAATGTCCGCCGGTATCCCAGCAAGTGGTTCGGCATGCTCAGATCCTCCTTGTCGACCTTCTTGATGCTCTTGATGATGCCGCCTCCGGGCACCCGCTTGCACCACTCCTCCACCTCGCCTTCGTGGCCTTTGCGACAGGCAATGAGAAAGTATGGTTCGTATTCAATCGTGGCCTTGAACGTCGCCCCGTCCTCCTCGATGAAGTAGCAGTCGAGCGCTGCCCTGCCGCCGCCGCCGGGGACTCGGGGGTCGTCCATGGATGTGGGCTGGACATTGACGAGCCAGCCTTCGCGCTTCTTCCCAGCGTCGTATCGGGAAAAGCCCATGTTCTCGTCGATCTGGTGGGCGAGGGCGGTGCGCTCCCATTTCTCGTCGGTCGAGGTGGCCTCGCCGCGGGCGCTCGACGTGGCAGCGAATGTTCGTGTTCGGGATCCGCCATGGTAGGCCTTTTTCCCGCCGCCGCGGCGGTAGCCATTTTGTGGTTTTCGGAGGGAGGTGTTGGCCATTGTCGCGGGGTGTCGACGTCGTCACCTTTTTTTTCAGTCGACCCCCTTCTTGCGCCAGGGTTTCCGCGAACTTAAAAGACAAATGGCGAAGAGGGAAAGAATGGGCGGTGAACTACTTCATGAAGAGACAAACGCTGGAAAATGAGAGAATCCGCCACAACACGGCGTGTCGCAAGCAGTTGGGGGTGAATTGGGCGGTCGATGTTGTGTGTTCTGGGTGCAAAGAGCGGGCACTGGCTCACTGCAATGGACCAAGCCCATTAAACTCGCCAACTCGAGACGCGACAAACCGCGTTTTCCTTGCGTGACGCGCCGACAACCCCTGTTTGGTGGGGCTCAGACCGATTGCCCACACAACGCCACCCTAACCCTTGGCGATGTCATCTCGGTGATGTGCATCCTGGCAGATTCACAATCGTGAGCTCGACACAACAGGGACGCAGTGCCCAGGGAGGCTTCAAAGATATGTAAGCCTTCCTTTGGCACCATATAGTCTGACTCCAAACTGCAATTGCACCAATGGCTAACTAAGCCCACCAACCGGCCCAGAACACCGTCGCCTCTAAACCCCCCCCGCCCTCCGACCACCACCCTCCGACATCCCACCCCCAAACAATAAGCTCGACAACCTCCAGAGAGCCCCCAGCCGAACCTCGCATTCACACATCCGCCGAAATGCCCGCCCCAGATTCCCCCTCCCCCCCCCCCTCCGACGGCCCAAAGCGCACCTGGGCCTACGCAAGACCCCCATCACCCACCCCCGCCAACCCCCCCACCGACGCAACGACAACAACGCCGCCCCCTGCAAACCCCGAATTCAAATCAAACCCCTCCCTAACCGACGCTGTCACCACCATCAAGCCCAACGACTTCTTGTCCGTCCACCAGACCCCCTGCGCGCAGCGCGGCTTCCTCACGGGCATCAGCGCCGGCATGGGCATCGGCGGGCTGCGGTGGGTGCTCGGGCTGTCGCTGCCGCGCGCGGCCAACTGGGCGGTGGGCGCGGGCGTGGCGGCAGCGGCGGCGCAGTACGAGTGGTGCCAATTTCGGCGGCGCGTGGAGCGCGAGAAGATGGTGCGCATGGTCAAGGTGTATAACGCGCGGCAGGCGGCGGAGAAGGAAAAGGCGGAGGGAGGAAGCAGGGGGGAGGAGGGGAGGGATAAGAAGGGGGAGGTGGGGGGGAGTCCTGAGGCCGGGAAAGGGGGGTGGAAGTTTTGGTAGGGGGTGGATATGGTGAGAGATGGGTATATTGTTCGGGGGAGACTGTACATAGGACATAGGAGAGGCACAGTGTATAAAGTGATGGAATCAGCGCATTGAGAGCTGAGGGCTCTCTGCTCCTACTTAAAGAAACGCAGGATACTGCAACTGCGGAGCTAAGTGCTCGTTCATATGTCACGCCCGAAACTCCAAGAAATACAGACACCAGCGTAGGCATTTATCCCGCCTATCCTGCCCATTCCCTGCCATCAACCCCTCGCCATCGCCTACCTAGTCAACCGTAAAACGCCGCGCAAAGCAACCCTGTCAACCCTCCCACACCCCAAGAACCGTTTGTACCCGCCGAAACCACACCACAGAACTATTCATGTACCATCAAAAGGAAATCAGCTCCGTCGCGCTCTCCATGAAGCGCACCCGCCTCCTCTCCATCGACCCTTTGAGCTCCACCAGCCCCGGCACCGGACTCCCCCGACGGCGCTGGCTGCGCTTCGCGCGCGCCTCGCGCTCCTCGCGCTTGCGATATTCCGCCAGCTGCTGCCGGCGCCGCTCGGTGCGGGCGTAGGCCACGGCCGGCGTGGGCTTGAAGCCGATGCCATTGATGCCCGTGCCGTCGTCCTCGCTGTCTTCGGGGTCATAGATTGTGATTTCGTTGTCGTGCCACGTCAGGCTCGCGCGGAGGGCGTCGGTGACGAAAGGCGACGAAGCCGCGTCGGGGTCGGGCGATGCCGAGGGTCGGTACGTCAGGGGGGGCGTGCCGGCGCGGGCGCGAGATCGGGGCTTGTGGCTGGGTTCGGTGGTCGAGAGGGAGAAGAGGACTTTGGAGGGGTGCGTAAGGGGGCTGTCGGGATGAGGAGGGGAGTTGCTGATGGCAAAGTTGGTCGATTTGAGAGAGTGTCGTCGTGGGGATCGGGGTCCGGACTTGCGCATCTTGCCAGGAGAGTGCATGGGGGTGGTCTCGGACACCGGCAGGGCGGCGCCGGGGAGCTTGAGTCGTTTCCGCGAGCCGTCTAGTTCCTCGTCCTGCAAGGCCATTGATAGAAAGACGCTGCGATTCCCTTTGACCTCGGGGGAGTTTGTTGATGATGCCGTTGGACTGCTTCCGTTGCTGCTGTCGACCCCGCCCCCGCTTCCGCCGCCGATGGCAAGGCCGTGGAAGCGGCGGGCAACATTGGTGCGCGGGCTCTCGGCGCCACCGCTCTCGGGGGAGCCAAGGGCAAAGGTAAAGTCGTTGAATTGCGTCGTGGTGTTGAGATTGGGGACGAAGTTGTTGTGCAGCTCGGCGTGCTTCCTCTTGGGAGTGGAATGGGTCGAGTTAGCCATGGTTGGGACAGGCGGCGATCTGAGGCCTGAGTGTGCTGAAGACCTGCCGATGGGGGAGCAGTTGACCGATTTGTGTGCTAAACTTGGTGTGCTGGGTCGAGAAAGATGGCAGGAGAGTATCGGGAAGTCTTTTATATGGAAGGGTGAGCAAGAAGATGGAGAGTGAGCTGGCGTCACCCAAAGGATTACCAGTCAACGGGACACCATCACGGGTGCCGATGCGATTGGAACCGTGTGGTCTTGTCGAATTGATTGATTGATGGCTTCTGAGCTGTGCTGGGCGACCAGATGCCACGCTCGAGCCACGCTAAATCGAATTTGTCCACTTCCCCACCTTGCCAGCTGGGTGCACAGACCATTGACTGGCCACCCAGGTGCCAGCAACTGGTCGGGGGAACAGCAAGCCCAACCCCAAACGCTGCGATGAATGCACGTCCATTCTTTGCAAGCTCCATTCCTCCGTGTCAATTGCATTGCATTGCATTCCGAAAACGTTTGCGACCTGTCGGGCTCCAATGCCTGCCACCAATTGCTTCAGCAAACCCGCCCCGTATCTGCGCTCCCAGTCGCCTCGTTGCTTCTCAGGTCCAGCGGGCGACTTGGCCAGTGGCGCCCGACGCGCCGCGACGACCCGGTTGAGGCTGCCCAAGGGGTGACGTGAGGGCATCCCCCTTGGCCACGTCGACGGACCCAGCCTGCGATAACGGGCAGCAGGGCTAACTGAGGCCAGCACATCTTTGGGCTGCCAGAGTCAGATCCCCGGGTTACACCCTGACTGAGCAACCTTGACAGGCTGGGCCGGCTTGGATTCTCACTTGTCCAGCCCAAGTGGCAAAACCATAGACGGGTCCTCTGTGGTTGTCAAACAAGGCGATGGCCAATCCAACATCCGGTTGGACCGTCTTTCCATGCACTGAGCCAGCTTCGGGTCAGCTCCGAGTGCGGAGGATTTTCGTTCGGACCGGGGAGTCGATTGTTTGGTCTTTCCATGCCGACCCTGACTTTGGTGGGCTGGACGAGCCAGACTTGCACACAACGACAACTACCTTGAGCACTGGACCGGACAATGGCTGACTACAATGGCATCCTGTTGTCAGATTATTAACTCTTGCATAATCCCTTTTGGAAGGCAAAGCAAACTCCGCTAATTGATGACCTCGAAAAGGAACCCATTCCCAAACATAAAGAAATACAGCAGGGCCGCTCCCCCTTTCCTCCGTGTTCCCCCTTCCATTCACCACTGGCATCTTCCCCGACCCCCTACAAGCCAACCGCAACCCCCAATCCAACCACCAACAACCCCACCGCCATCCCCAACCCCCCCTTCACGCCCTGGCCCGCCCCAGCAGTGACCACCGGCCCCCTCCCGCCCGCCGTCCGATTCCCGGTAAAATTCCCACCCACGACAGGAGCCTTGGTAATCTCGGGCCCGTCCTCGACCACCACGTCAGGGACCGCGGCGTCCGGTGTAGTCGAGTTCCCCGAGGGGGGCACAAAGCCGGGCGGAAGGGTCACGTCGTTCTGGGCGGCGCAGGTTTCGGGGGAAAGGCCCTTTTTCTTGCGTCAGCATGTGCCGCATGAGGGTGAGGGGAAGACCTACATCGGGACAGCAGAGGTCTTGCACGAGGCAGAAGGACGAGGCGGGGCAGCCCCCTGGGAGAAAGTGTTAGTTTGTGGGTTCATTGACATGGCGAGGTGGGGAGGGGGGAGTGCGTACAGAGGTTGTTGCAGCACTTCTCGCCCTGCTCCGGGTTCACGCAGAGACGCGGGGCGCTGTCGCTAGCAGGCACGCACTCGACGTAGCCCGGGCCGAAGGCTTCGATGCAGTTGGATCCGCGGCCGGTGGTCTCGTCGGGGTCGAAGGCCTGGCGGTGGTGGAGGAGGGCCGCAGAGGTGAGGCCGATGGCCGTTGTGTAGAGGAGAAGGGCATGCATCGCGTCCGGTTGACTCGTTCAGTGGGTTGGTTGGTGTAAGTGACTGCTGGGGTGAGGTGGAGTGAATGTTCAAGTTGAGCTCGCTGATGTCGGTTGTATCAACTTATAAGAGCAAAGTGACACTCGGAAAATAGGCACAACTGTTGCGACAAACGATGAACCAAACCACAGGCCACAGAGGGAGGAAGGGGAAAGCAAAGGGATATATCTGTCCGCGTGTCTCCCCCCTCCCGTCCCCCTCAACTTGACTCCTTTCCCTTTTTCGTGCCAGCGTCGTACATACCACCCTCCCCTGGGCTGATTTTCTCGGGAAGCCCAGCCCAGGCGACAGAGAGCCTCTGGGCGGCTGAGAACCTGAGACGCCCGCGCCCGGCGGGGTTCAGGGAGCCTTCCCCCAAAGAATTGGCGATCTGCATGGCCGCCGTGCTACCCCTCCACCCACACGAGCCGTTCTATTGATTTCAGACGTCCAACCCGGGAAACCCAATGACGACACGCCGCACCCGTCCCGTCTCCCTGCCCACCACCGTAGCCTGCCAATCCGGGTGCGAATACCACCTCGAGCCAAAAGTAGCCTGGCCTCTCTTCCGGCACCGCCCCAATGCCATGTGCGGACGGCAGAGCGACCTGTTGGGTCTGCACTCATGTTCAGCCCCTGAATGGTGCGGACCAGTACCACCGCGCACGCAGCCGCAACGTGGCTTTCGGCGGTGCGCAGGTACGGGGAAGCCATGAGGGTGTGCTGCGCCGTGCAACGTGATCATAAGACGGACGAATGATTCGGTTCATGTCAGTCAGGCTTTCGGATCATGTCTGGTCTGGTCGGAGAAAGAGATCCGAGTCGTTGACTCTGTATGACAGAACGCCTTTCAATGCTGGGAAACGAAGAGCAAACCTGGCGAGGCTCGAGTCTGCCTGGCGGGAGACCCAATGGGCGCGCTGGAAGGGAGTCTTCGGGGATCAGCCTCGATATTCTTTGACGCCCTGGCAGAATCTCATCCGGTCAACTCGTAAAACGACAAGGGAGTCGTCGTGCACCGCGAGGGATGTCAATGGGGAAAAAGAGATTGCCCTAACCCTCGACAACCCAGATCGTCGTTTCTATTCCTGGCGTTAGGGCTGGCGATCCGACCCCGGCCCCTTGGTGAGAACTTCACGTCCCTGAACCTTGTCAACAGAATCCACCGCACAAACCGCGGACGGTCTGCTTGACGTGAATGGTATTTTCGCGCCGCGGTCTCCATCAACAAGGTCCGCTGGCTCAATGGCAGAGCGTCTGACTACGAATCAGGAGGTTCCAGGTTCGACCCCTGGGTGGATCGATGCGACATCTCGAACGTGAGATGGCTTGATCAAGTTTCATTTTTTGCTCTGGCGGGAGACTTGGGTTTGTTGAAAGGTTGTTATCCAGGGTTGTGTTTTTTGGAGGTTACTGTAGCATAAAGGCTGGCTGGCGTCGACTCGCTTGTCGGAATCGATGACAACGTCGCCTCCTTGGTCATCTTGCGGGAGGGTGAATATGGTCGCTGAAAGCGTCTGCAAACATGTAAAGTTAGTTGTTGTTGACGGGGTAGCTGTTGAGGCAATAGGCCGGACTTCTTGTCGATGGTGACGACTTCCCTGGTCTTATTCTCTGAGATGTCCATATATGAGAAAGTCTGCAGCCTTGAAAGCGGACATTACGACGGCGATGCTCCTTCGTAGTCGACTTAGAAGCTTCCAAGAGATATGAATGGACGAAGGGAACCCCGGACTGGAACTGCGCGTCAAGACACCCTTGTCAAAGGATGAAAATTGCAAAGCTGAGCTTGAATTAAGAACTGCTTTCCCAGAGAAGAAACAACCTCATGGCCCATGCTCGCACGACGTGTCCAGCCCAACTTAGTCCTGCACTTTGCGGTTTCTTCGGTCAAGACGTGAGAGATTCAGGGGTGGGAAACTTCACCTCGATTTATATCATCATAATCTCTGCCCCAGCTTTGCGCAAGTTAGTACTTGGCTTCACCATACTTTTCATTCTCCCCCCCATCCCCACTCCCAAGCCGACCAAGATGCGTCCGCAACGGTCCTCGGCCAGCGTCAAATAGAGGCCTCAGCCTCTGACCATCTGGCCCATCCATTCTCGCCACCGTGGCCGCTGCAATTGTCAGCGTCCATTTTTCACAACCACTCCAACAGGAACTCAACTCACCAATCCCGCTCAAATGATTGTTGACCCAAATATTCTCCCAATGCCCCGCCGGCGCATGATACACCTCATGCATAATACTCAGATGCGGGTGCGTCGCCGTGATCGAATTCCACCAGTCCCACGCCCTGCGGTGCGACGGCCCATGGGCAAACGCCTCTAGCTCCTCGCGCGAGCGAAAGTAGACCAACACCATTAACTGGTTGGTGTTGTACTGCTCGGTGGCGTTGAGCCACGCCGTGTTGCCTAGGACTGTGTCACGCGCGTCCGAGTCAGCAACTGGACGGACCACGGCAGGCCTGCCTGCTTACATCCCGTTTCCTCGGCGTTTTTGTGCAGCTCAATGAGCAGCTTGCCGAAGAGGGTGCTGAGTTCGTTGTAGCCTGGGGCGAAGATTCCCAGGGGGCTGTTTGTCTTAGCGTCTTGTAATAGTTGGGGGTGCGGGGGGCGGCGCACTGGTTCGACCGCGTAGCTAGGATCATGACGGCCACTTCCTGGTCGGAGCCGTGCTTCGGCGGCGAGCCATCTCGGCCGGGGATGAGGCCGGTAAGCTTGCCGAGGAATACCTCATCCATGTGGGGGTTCGGGACCAGCCCCAGGCACATGAGACCGGTTCGGAGGAGGCGGAACGACAGAAGGCCCACGGCCGGGGCTAGGGCATAGCGGCGCGGCAGAAGGAGAGAGGCGACGCCTTGCAGGACGGAGCCCAGGACGATCCAGGTTCCGATGCTGAAGTTGTTGCGCAGGACCTGGATCGGGAGGTTTTGTCAGTGTTGAGACGACACGCTCGGAAGGATTGGGTGGACGTGTTCAAACCCACATTGTATTTGGCGACTTTTGCAGGATGGGGCTTGGATCTGGATCGCGCAGCCGCAGGGGTGAATGGTTGGAGTGGTGATTTCATGTTTGAGTATGAGAGAATGATGGTGTGAATGTCAAGTGCGTGAGGAAGTTGGGAGTTGACTTTACGCAGTCCGTAACTTTTGAGCTACACGTTTTTGTACCCAACAGCACGGACTTGCAGCATCTTGTGGTTGGACAGAGCAACGATGCTGCCAAAAGTTGTTCTAGTACTTTCCGGAGGACGAGGTTACCAGGGGCCGGGCGAGACATAGGCAGCTAGGTGGTACCGAGGCACGGCACGGATGTGATATGTGAAGGTGCCCGGTGCTGTACGCATATAGATCTGCCCATTCAAATCCTTCCATTGAAAGAAGCCAATCGCCGCGCGTGTAGTTGCTTGCTTCGGTTTCTTGACCCCGAGCTTTTACCGAATGCGAGCCTGCATCTCTCCGTCGGCCATCATGATTCATCCGTGCCCTTATCACAGCCGCTGCGGAGCATTGAGGATATATCGCGTGCCATGGGGTTAGCAAACGTTGTATTGGCGGTATAGTGTAGCATGGCGGACGCCCATTAATGGTCATGGGATAAAAGAAGAGATATAGTATGGGGGCATTTGGAAGGGCTGCGATGTTGGAACTCGGACAGGATGTCGGAAAGTAGAACTGCATTTTGACGTTTCTGCGGTTCCTGTACAAGCTTCAGAAACAATCTGAAGAATTAGGCCGGATAGGTACTTTGGGGGCTTTTAATCCAGTCACCAGGACAACTTGATGCACTCCAACCCCTCTATTTTACTGCGCGATAGGGCTGATAAGAACTGGTATTGACTTTCTACAAGGTTGTTTTCGCCAACAACGTCACAACTCCAGGAGCATCAAAGCCTCCGTCCTGCCACCTTTCCAGCTACTGGCAATCTGTTCTGCGATTCTATCCTACATACCGGATTCCCCAGCCATGCGAGACGCCTGGCGTGTTGTTGGGAGCCCCTCACTCTCGTCGAACTCGACTCCGGCGCCGGATCCAAGACCATCAAACCTGAAACCACAATACAAAAAGAAAAGCAGCTTCCCATGCTATTCGCCAACGAATCCCGACGTGTCGACGACCGCATCGGGCCAAGACTTGCTGGACGGCCCCCAACTCTGCGTCCATTGCTGATGAGCCGTGGGGGCTTGCGGACTGCGCCGCGCGTGCATCTCAAATCAACCCCTCACGGACAATGCCCCGCATGGTCAGGCTGAGAAGGCAACCACATAGTCGAGGTTCGTCTTTCACATATCAACTCGGCCAGCCCAGACCCTTCACAGCCTAAGACTGAATTCACTGCTTCCAATTCCATGGACAACCCACGGTACGGGTCGACCTCACGAAACAACCGGGGCCGTTCCGACGATGAGGATTCCTCCGGCCCCATCTCCCGACGACCGCGCCATGACCCTCGCCGCAGCAGCCCTCCTTTGCCATCCTCTCGTCGACGGACTACCGGGGGAGCGGACAAGAGGGAATACACTCGAAGCTACGATATACCCCACCGGCCGGTCACTCGTCGTCAGCAGGACCTGCCCCAACCGAGCAGATACCTCGACCCGCAAGACTTGCTCCCGCCTCCGCGCGATGGCCAACGACCTCGCGCTCCAGAACCGCCCGAGAGGATCTCCAATTATGGCAAGATGGCCAGCGCTGACCCAGCGCAGCGCGACAGTGCTAGGCGTTCCGTTCCTCCGCCCAAGCAGAGAACTTCCAGACCCCGCAACCGTCAATATCGGTACGAGGAACTGGAAGAGTCCTGCATACGCCTCATCAACCTCCTTCCCGAGAAGAAAACCATGATTCAATGCGAGATGATGCACGTTTCCATGAACGACCTGCCCCGGTACATGGCCATCTCCTACGCCTGGGGCGACGCCCGTGATACCAAAAATATTGAGCTCGAGGATGCCATCATTCCCATATCGACCAGTCTGCATGGCGCATTGCAAGCACTTCGACACAGTTCAAGACCTGTTTTGGTTTGGGCAGATGCGATGTGCATCAACCAAGAAAACCACGACGAGCGAACCGAGCAGGTCGCGCTGATGACGAGAATATATGCTGAGGCCGACGCGGTAGCTCTGTGGTTGGGCCCCGAGGAGGATGATAGCTCTTCTGCCATCTCCTTGCTGCATTCTTTGCACAATAGGGAATACAACCAAGAAACCCCTGACGAAGTCGAGCGCCTCATCGTATCGGAAGCCACCAAGCCCCAAGGCGGTCGATTCGGCGCTGTCGTTGATCTCTTTGAGCGAGACTATTGGTATGCCTGCCAAACCTCCCCTTACAAAGGCGGAAATGCTTACATCAGACATGGCACGGAATAGGCGCCGCTTGTGGGTCATCCAAGAAGTCATGAACGCCCGGTCCGTGACCATCTACTGCGGCGCAACCAAGATGCGTTGGTCGACATTGCAGAATGCAGTCGCCTTCTTTTCGACCCACAAGGATCTCCTAGATCAGTATTTCCCAGTGGAACTTGGGCACCCGTATCGCTTCGTATCTCCAAAGACGTCCATGTCCTGCAGCGGCGTCTTGTCCGGTGGAGGCCCTAGGCTCTTGCTAGATATTGAACGGGCCTTGATCAAGAAGCGGGAATATCTACTCGACGTTCTGCTGTTGTCCAGGCATCAGCTGGCCTCAGACCCAAAGGACAAATTTTTCGGCCTTCTTGGTATCCTTCCGGAGCATATCCAGCGAGATTTCCGGGCCGACTACGCAATGTCGGTGAAGGAGATCTTCACCGGGATTGTCGACTACTTGATCAAGACCACGGGAAGCCTGGATGTGGTCTGCGAGGCCTTCAACACCCCCCAAAACAACCCGAACGGGCTCCCATCCTTTGTTCCGGACTGGTCCAGGCCACCAATCAGCAGTTATTGCAGCGCTCGAGATTCGGGACGCAGTCGCTATGACGCTGCACTCGGCAGAAAGGCGGAATGCCGTTTCCTCGACGAACAATTATGTCTTTTGGAGATATCAGCAGTCTACATTGGCAAAGTTTGGTGCCGCGGAATGTGCGGCGCCGCCGGAATCATATATCCAAAGGACTTCCTGGCCACCTTCTTACAATGGCGGGCGATCCTGCTCGACGCTTCAAGTACCTGGTCTGACAAATCAAGGCATCTGGCCGAGGTCGAATTTGCGCAGACGCTGTGCCTTGGAGAGGTTGGGGTTCCTAAAAAATGGCGTGACGACCCAGAGGAGTGGCTGCGTGTTTGCTACACGGCCTTTGCGTCGGAAATCCAGCGGTGCCTCCCAAACTTTGTCATCGACTTCCGTTTACGCAAATTCCTAAAATCAAACACCACACTCGGCGAAGAAGACTGGTGCTGGATTGTCAGTCACGTCTTGACCTTCATGAGGGGCCGCTCCTTGTGCATCACCGAGGATGGTCACATTGGCTCTGGCTCGGAGGCGATTATGGAGGGTGACATTGTGGTCGTTCCACTTGGCTGCAGCACGCCCTTTATTCTACGTCCGCATGGAAATCGCGGCAACTATCATTTCATTGGAGATTTGTATCTCCACGGCTACATGGGTGGCGAGGCGGTCTTGGAGCTCAACAAAGGGCGACGGGAGCTCAAGAAGTATGTGCTTCGCTAGGATCGAATATAGCTGCTTCGGGTTGCGCGATCCTTGGTGTGAACCAGATGTGGCAACGCACAATTCCTTGTCCCTTCTCGGTGCAGGGGGGATTGGAGGAACAATCCCAACTCTTAAACCCGAAGCACACTGGATACTACTAGCTAACGGGCCGAGGGTTCGACTTAGCCGGGGTGGACAAAACATCCAAATTTGATTTGACACTGGCTCGAAGCATCAATATGGCTGTTTGGGCATACAACCGCTTAAAATGCGACCTGAGCTGCCACCACGGCTGACCTCTTTCCCTGGCGCTTGTCAACCTTCAAGTTGACGAAAAGCATCACCACCATGAGGTCGACATTTCGACTCGGGCTCGTCCTCGCGGCAGTCGCCCTATTTCCCCTTTCCGCCGCCGACCTGACGGCCACCATCGAGGCCAAGTCCAACTTTGGAATATGGGAGGGTTGGGGCACCTCGTTGGCGTGGTGGGCGACTGCCTTTGGCACCCGCGATGACCTTGCCGATCTCTTCTTCACGACCAAGACGGTGACCATCGCCGGCCAGGCCCTGCCTGGGCTCGGCTTCAACATTGCCCGGTACAATGCGGGTGCTTGCAGCTCCAGCACGTACAACGGCTCACGCATGGTCATTTCGCCCAAGACGGTCCCCTCGCGGAAGGTGCAGGGGTTCTGGATCGACGGGGCCAGCTCCGACCCGACGTCAAAGAGCTGGGACTGGAGCGTCGATGCTGCGCAGCGGGCCATGCTCGAGAAGGCGCGGGATCGCGGAGCGGATGTACTTGAGTTGTTTTCGAACTCGCCGATGTGGTACGTCGCCCCGTTCATCCACCCCCCCGCAGATCAAGCTTCTGCCCAGCAACCCTCCTGACCCACCAACCAACTAACACACATATCCAGGTGGATGCTCAACAACCACAACCCCGGCGGTTCCCCCACCGGCGCGACCGACAACCTCCAATCCCGGTACCACGCCCAGCACGCCGTCTACCTTGCCACCGTCGCCTCCCAGCTCCTCGCCACCCGCAACCTCACCTTCCAAGCCATCGACCCCTTCAACGAGCCCTCGGCCGACTGGTGGAAAGCCGACACGGGCAAGCAAGAAGGCTGCCACTTTTCCGTCGCCAGCCAAGCCTCGGTCATCGGCCACCTCTTCCGCGAGATTCAGTCCCGCCCCGCCCTCGTGCGCGCCGGCACCTTCATCTCCGCCAGCGACGAGACGTCGTACGACTCGGCCCTCGCGACGCTCAACGGCCTCGGCGCCACGGCCGTGTCGCAGGTTACGCGCGTCAACGTTCACGGCTACCAGTACGACGGCGGGCGGCGCGACGGGCTGGCGGCCGCGGTGGGAAAGGCCGGGAAGAGGCTCTGGCAGAGCGAGTACGGCGAGGGCGACGCCACGGGGCAGCGCATGGCGAGCAACATGCTGCTGGACTTTCGGTGGATGCGGCCGACGGCGTGGGTGTACTGGCAGGTGATGGACGGTGGGGGGTGGGGGTTGCTGGACTCGGATAATGAATCAAAGACGATCAAAGCTGTGAATCAGAAGTTTTGGGTGTTGGCGCAGTGGGCGAGGCATATCCGCCCGGGGATGCGGGTGCTGGACGGGGGCGGGGATTATGTCGTTGCGGCGTATGATGAGAAGAGGAAGAAGCTGGTGGTGGTGGCGGTGAATTGGGGGAATGCGCAGGTGGTGAATGTGGATTTGAAGAAGTTTGGGACGCCGGGGGTGGAGGGGGCAGTGGTCAAGAGGTGGGTGACGCAGATAGGGACAGGAGGGAGCAGGTATGCGGAGTTTGGGGATGTCAAGGTCAGCGGGGGCAAGTTTTCGGCGAGGTTTGAGAAGAATGCGGTGCAGACCTTTGAGGTGGAAGGGGTTGTTGTTTAGGGGTGTCTCTTGAGGGCCATGTCGAAGAGAACGAAGGAGACAGCCGTCACCTAGGCATCGACTTACTTCTAGGTCGGTTCAATCTACTGTTTTGTTGTCCAATTACCTACGAGGGTCCTGAATCGACCGCAAAGAACTTGAACTGACAAGGACAATATTTATACCCGTATCGTCGGTCTGGTCGGTAACTTGTAAGTCAGCAAGACCTCAACTTCCTTGCATGCCTTCCCATGTCAACATTGTCACCAAGACGACGTCTCAGAACCGAGAACTAACCGCCGCAATCAATGGAACTTTGAATTTTGTGCGCTCTATCAAACTATCTAGTACAGGCACTGCGTTGCAAAGGCAAACGAGCTAGGTGTTACAACCTGCACCCAAGGTGGCTCAGATTGCGGCTCAGCACTTTCGGCTCTTAAGCTGGCTGCCGGCTCGCTAGGTTGCCGGACAGAGCGGCGCTTTCTCGGATTTCTGGCAGCAGCATCACAGCCGTATTCATCTGCTGCCCCAGGACTGGTAGGTACCAATCCGCGGCCCTCTCCGACATTTCGCGGCGGTGGACGGTACTTTTGAAAAGGAACCCACAGGCGTAGTATAGACCGTCGCAAACTTCTCAAACAGTGCGAATCACTACCGCACAGGTAGCTACTACGTATGCTTCTCATGTAGAATCAATTGAGAACGATAAACATAATATTGCTCGCTTGAGGGCTTCAAGCTGCTTGTGCGGTCGCCTGGCGATCACAAACTTAAAAAAAGTGAGACAACGATCTGCCAAGGCGGTGTTGTGGCCAGAATGGCGTGCCACGATGCCTGCATCAATGATACACAAAGCGCAAGTTCCCCAGCAGGAACGCGATCTAAGCGTCCGTGCGCCATCACCCGTGTTGTGGAGTGTGGGCTATGTCTTGGCTGGCACGGTCAACAACCCGGGCCATTACCATGGGCCAGACGGAAGGCTGCCCCGGCCCCGCCTTGGTGCGGCCGGTGTAGGCAAATTGGTCAGTTCTCATTTTGCGCACGATCTCCAAGAATATGTCGGGCATGCTGGAGGATCAGCCGCTGTACCGGGCTGGCCCGTGAACCCCCACCGTCCCGAGGGGCGCGCTGCCAGCAGGATCTGCGAAATACCCAACCTTTTAGTTCATTCATGACCAGACTGTTTCTTTCTTCATCAAACTTCATCAAACACCGTTTGTTCCCCGCGCTCCCCAAGTCGGGAGACTCTGGCTCTTCTCAGGCTGGGTGACCGGTTCCCTCCAAGTTGGGCAGCACAACTCCACCATGGCGAGCGGCACTCCGGAAGAGCCGCTGCCGCCCGATGAGAACATGGGCCCGACCATCGTCATTGTCACGGTCACCCTGACGGTTCTGATTGTCATCACGACGTCGCTGCGATTGTATACTCGCTGGGGCCTTCGGATCTTGGGCTGGGACGACTACACGATTGCCATCACCGCAGTCCTTGCGGTAACCCGGACTGCGATACAGGCCGTGCAGGCCAGACGTGGCAATGGCCGGCACCAGGTGTACATTGGTCGCGACGACTACATCTACAACAACATGCTGGGCTTTTATACCCAGATCTTCCTCTTCGCATCTTCCTGCCTGCTCAAGGTCTCCATCTGCCTCCTCCTCCTGCGGATCAAGGACACCAGGGGCCTCAAGATTCTGCTTTACACCGCCATGGCCGGTCTGTTCGTAACCAACTTTGGGTGCATCATCATTCTGCTGGCTCAGTGTTCCCCGGTCGAAACCTACTGGAAAGAGACCGGTGGCGTGTGCTGGGCCCCCAAAATCCGTATCTACGCATTCTACGTTACCATTGGCAAGTCCCACCGCGCCAGTCCCGTCCCGTCGTGGATGCCTGCCTCTCTTTGTTCTAACGGACGTTAGTGTACAACCTCGTGACGGACCTGTTGTGCTCCTTACTTCCGCTGGCCGCTGTGTGGAAGGTACGAATACCTCTCCGGACCAAAATGTTGATCAGCGGGCTCATGTCTATGGGATTCTTGTACGTATATGCTGCCGAGGGCACCCTTCTCCACCCTAACACCTCCAATGCTGACACTGTTTTCAGGGCAACTGGCTTCGGCGTCGCGCGGGCGCTATCACTTCGGCTCAGGACAAATGACATGAGCTGTACGTATCAAGTCTCTGTTCGGTGAGAGCATGACGAATTCCTTCGCTGACAAGTATCCCGCAGGGACGTACGCTGTCGCCTCCTTATGGTCATCCTTGGAGCTCTTTATCGGCATCATTGCCACCAATATCGCCCTCTCCCGCTCCATCTACCGATTTCTGCGCTACGGCAAACAATCTGGGCCGCAGCCACACTCGCAGCAAAGCTCATCAGGCACCTACCTCCGAAGTACGTCTGCGTACCGGAAGTACCGATCACATGCTTCCACGGACACCAAGTCCCATCCCAGCGCCCGTTCCACATCGCCAGGTGAAGGCAGTGACATCTGGTTGCAGTCCAGGACCCAGAAGATATTGTACCACCCATCTGTGGAGGATTCAGCGGACATGGAATCACGGCCAGGATGCAAGCAAGGTCATGTATCTTCTACTTAGAGACACTGTTAGTGAGCATGGCCCTCGCCAATACGAGCCCAACAGTTTGAGGGAGCGCTGCCCTCGCCCTTGCCCAGTCTGCCTGATGGGCCCGCCGTCACGGCGGACAAGGAGCACATCCATGGCGAGGTTGTCCGCGCCGTTTGTTTGCCAAGAGGGAAGCAGCCCAGGTGACTGACAATCCGACGGTTAGGGACTGCAAAAGTGTCTTCTGAAGGCTAATCTGACTATCGACTGAGTCTCGTTCGTAGTTATCTTGCAGGCTTGGCGTGCTCAGAGATCATCCTGCAGCTCAGACTGCGAGATGGCGTCGCTGTTTGATTTTATTTACAATGTATAATTGGCAAGGTTAACTCCGCTGCTTACAGCCCGGAACGTGGGGGCTCACGGGCTATACGTGTGCACACACGTTGTGGTGAAAATACGGTATTTTTGTGCAGCGAACTTTCGCTGCACAAAAACTTTCGCTACACAAAATTCACAAAGTGGTTATTTTCACTACCACGCGGTGTGTAAGAGAGACAGGCTAGGGGGAAGATGCCCTCGCGTTTGTCTATGGATTTTGGGCGAATTAGGGAAGTGAATTATCGAATGCATGGCGGCATGGGTATTGGTTCTGGTACCGAACAGACACCCTTGCCTCGAGCGCAACGGTCGCCTGCGTCCCCGCTTGAGGGAATCGTTGGTCACACTTCACATATATATCTGCTCGCGGCCGTCCTGCTAACATTGCGTCACCTCTACGGTTACCTTCGAACACCCTCTCACTCTTTCCCTCCTCCTCCTCCTCCCCCGTCTCTGTTTTCCCGGTCTTTCTCCGGCCATTTGCGACATGGGAGTCAGGAGAATCGTCAGTTTGGTGGCGTGTGCCATCCTCCCTCTCAGCGTGCTCACCCAGGACACCGCAGCCTCTACTGGCACGACAGCATCGGGCGCCGCCCTGGACGCCTCCAGAGGCGCATATCCATTACTTGTGGATCTTGGTTACGGCGTTTACAATGGCGCTCACAACTCGACGACTCAATTAAACGTGTGGAAAGGGTATTGCTGCACGGGTTCTACCGAGACATCGGGACCATCCCCGCTGATGGACTATCTCGCAGCATTCGCTTCGCCGCCTCGACGAGCGGCGCCAATCGGTGGAAGGCCCCACGGCCGCCAGGAGGCAATAGGACAGTTGTGCAGGCCGCTACTTTTGGCCCGAAATGCCCACAGTCGCCTCCCTCGGTGCCGACCGCGCGGTTCAATCCGGGCGATGAGGACTGCCTCTTTCTTAACGTCTACGCTCCCATTCTACCCCGGGGCAAACGAGTCCCCGTCATGATCTGGATCCATCCCGGAGGCTACGGCCTACTTGATGGCACGCAGGACATGTCTGAAATCATCAACGCGAACAACAATGGCTTCCTAGCCGTTTCGATCCAGTATCGGGTTAGTGTTCCACGGCGATGGCTGTGCTGAGCGTGCTCCGCGTTGCTGACTTGAATCTTCCTGCGCACCTAGCTGGGAGCATTTGGTTTTCTCTCGTCCGCCGAGGTCAAGAGCAAGGGCGTTGTTAACGCGGGCCTTCTTGACCAGGCATTTGCCTTCGACTGGGTGCAGACGCACATTTCCAAGTTTGGCGGGGATCCGGCGAAGGTGACCATTGCCGGCGAATCGGCAGGCGCTGGGTCCGTCATGCTCCACGCAATGGCCGGCAAAGGAACCCTTGGATCCAGGGTCTGGCAAAATGTGAGTCCTTCTCCGGCGCACAAACCTGAAAGTGCATTGTTGACCGCGGGGAGCAATGCAGGGCATCGCCGCCTCGCCCTATGGTCCGAGCCAATACAACTACGATGATGCCCGTCCAACACAGCGCTACTATGACTTTGGGGTAAAGGCCGGCTGTGGCTCATCTGGCGCCATCTTTGACTGCTTGGTATCAAAGGACACCCTTACCCTACAATATGCGAGCTCCAACGTTTCATCATCAGGGACGTATGCTACATGGTACGACCCCCAACGGCGTAGGACGAGCCCTGGGTGCAGTTCACTTCGTTAACAATACGGCGTAGGGCGTTCCTCCCTGTCACCGATGGCACTTTTATCACCGCGCTGCCTAGCGTGCAGCTGAACCAGAGAAGAGTGAACGGCCGGCGAATGCTGGTTGCGGTACGTTCTTGACTATGTGTCGTTAACATCATGCACGGCAGATAATAGAGAGCTAACCTGATAAGAACAACGCCAACGAGGGTCCGCTCTTCGTTCCAGCGACTATTGTCACACTCGACAACCTAATTGCCTGGCTCCACCTAGAGTTTCCCAATCTCTCCGGCGCTCAGATCCAACAGATTATTGACGCTTACCCGAGCTCTAGCTCACCTGCCGATCCCAGCACCCTGAGGATAGAGACTAATGGCCGTGGGCCCCCGTATGCGATCAATGTCAGCCAGGTTGCCACTGGCCAACAGCAGCGTGCGAATGCAAGCCACCCACCTCCCAACGTATGCCGCCCGCCAGCACCGAGCTAACCGGAGACAGAATATTCTCGCCGAAGCAACATTCGTCTGTCCCAGCTACTGGATGGCGACAGCATTTACCGGCATGGAGAAGACCGCATACCATTATCAATACTCTGACCCGTTTGCGGCACATCGCGCTGATGTGACGGCATATGTTGGTCCTGCAACGCCCAATCAGGGGCCGGAATTCACGCTGGCAATCCGAAGTAGGTATAACAGGTTGTCTCATCTCAAATTGGCGCTGATACTGACGTTATAGAAATCTGGGGCAACTTTATCATGAACAATAACCCGTCTATTCCCAACCCTGTTGCGAACGGCGCCTCGTCCCCACATCCTGGAGCATCAAACCCAGCAAGCAGATGGCCAGAATGGACGAGGGTCAATTCCCAGCTGATCAACCTCAATGAGACGGGCGGTGTGCCGTACCAGGCGGCATTTGGCGGTGTCCCGGTAACACAGTACATGAATCCTGGATTGAGGAACAACTTCACCCAAGAAAACGCGCACCAGTGGGAGCTGAATCGTGGGCAGCGTTGTGATTTCTGGAAGATGATGGGGCCAGATGTGCCTCACTAGTCGGTTTTCTCGGGATGTTACATCTGTCAAGAGTGTCCTCGGAGGAATTCTACGGGATCAGGTCGACGATGGGAGACACCAACCGAGACCTGATAGCATAAAACCAGAGCATAATAGCTCGGTCTTCACCTGATATCAGAACTAACCATACTCGGATGGGACCTACCTATTTTCAGTCTGAGACTAGGTACCTATATAGTCTCACCCGACAGAGAAATTGACAACTGGACCGATACTGGATGGCAAGGTAGGAGTGACAAGGAGGTGATCAGTAGTCGATCCAAAGTTAGAAGCAAAGCTAGGGAGATGAGGACGGAAAACACAGGCCGCTACGCAGCAGCAAGGAAAGACAGCGGGGTTTTTCATAAACCGAGGTTAGAAAGGAGATGACTATCTATCACCGATAGAGAACTAAATATAATTAAGCGAAAGTTTAAATCGCTTGTTAATAGCGAGTACTTATAGTGGCTTATCGTAAGCGATGAAGTTGTTAAATCTTCGGAATTTGGCGTAAATTACTTTAAGGGGTGTAAAGTACTGGATATTTTTACTAAAACTAACGAGATTTTACATCTAATAGAAAAAATCACAATAGTGCCAAGATAGTGTAGCTGGCAGACGCCACCACTACTAACGATGTGACCTACTTCTGTGGCTAATTAGAGCCTCTGAATTTCAGGGCTAGGGTTAGCAGTAATAACATTTTCCATGGCTAAACGTCTTCGTCGTCCACATTGCGTTGTTACAGCCGCCTCCTACCGGCGACAGACCGTCTTTTCCAAGAGATACTCCCGATAGGACCGATAGCCAGCCGTAGTGGACGTTGGAGCTGTAGCGTCCGGGGGGCGTAAGCGATACAACGCTTTGGTTTAGGCGCTATATTGGCTCGAAGGCGACGCCACGAGCATACCTTGAAGTTTCTCCCGCCGTCGGTCGTAATGTTTACGGATGCCACGTACCTGGAGGTCTTCCCGGGCGATGGGGAGCCCTCCATGGCGTGCGGGTTTCCGCCGGTGTTGGGAGTCGGGAGGACGAGACACGCGGACTGGAAGAACCCTCCCTTTTCGAAACGGAATCGACTACGTGCTGGTCGGAAAACATGTCCCGATATGTGGCAGCAAACATGTCTGGGCCATCGATCAGTTTTCCGTTCTGGCACCGGAGGATGGCCGTCAGCGGGTTGATGATGGCTTTGACAGCCAACTTTCGTTGACAGCCAACTTCGCAGCTGGACTTCCTGGATGGCCTCGGCAGACACGAGTGTCATTAGAGAGTGCTGGCTTGCGACATACGCTGCATCATGCTGTTCGCTATGGTAAACTCAGTCTTCAACTGGGCATTCTCGGCATCTGAGCCAACGACATAAGGGCTGCTCGGTTCATTAAGCGCCCGCAGGGGGAGGGGCTGGGGTTTCGGACCAGACTGTCGGGACCGGTTAAAAGACCTTATGTGAGGCACAGCGGCACCTTGGCCTCTGAGTCTTCCTTCAAATATAGCCCTCTTCCCCGCAGCACGGCGGCTCCCCGGTTGTCATCGTTGATCGAGGAATTCATCCTTTCAGTTCGGCCTTTTAATTCGACCAAAGATTACTCGCATCCCGTCTTCACTTCGATGGCCGACCCCAGGATCTGCCACACTGCCAGACACGAAGAAGAGAGGGCGGCTTCCCTGGAAATCACTCCCCGGCGCAGTAGAACTAAAAGACTGTACACCGGCCCCGAGATAATTGCGAACCAGTCGACTTCATTGGCCACTCCAATCAATACTCCGAGCCAGGGACGAAAGCGGAAGAAAACACAGCCCGTGTCATTTCAACCGCCGCCGCCGTCGCCGTCGCCGTCATCATCATCATCATCGCTACCACCGGTATCAATATCATCAGAATCGAAATCGGCGCCATCACGCACGGCAGTATCGGCACTACGAACGCCGCCATCGTCGTCCGAAAAGGTCTCTCAATCCCTTCTCCTCGGTGAAACCGAACACCGCCGGCCGGGCGATTCGAATCGATCCATAGTCGTCATCTCGTCCGACGAGTCAGATCCAGAGGCCCATTCCGACACCGAAACAATAACCCCAGGTGCACCACCAGCACAGGGAACGCCCACTCCATCCCCAGATCGAAAAAGGAGAAAATCAGTCCGGAGCAAAACAGTGCCAGCCTCCTCGGAACCTCGCACCGCCCGAGCGCGTCCGAGTATCCGCCGTCAAGCTGCCAGCGCCCCAACTTCCGCTCCTGCTCCTGCTGCCGATCATGCTTCTGCTTCTCCTCCTGTCGCGCGCACAAGCAGCCGAGTCGAACACGTCCAAGAAATCGACGGTGCCATCGAGAAACAGATACGAAATCCAACAAAGCACGCCAAGAAGGCCAAAAATCTGGGCTACGTGTACGTGGCGTTGACCGAGCACGATGGCAACAAGATCATCAAAATCGGCAGCACCACGCAAGAGAGAGTCAAGGATCGTCTCAAGGCCATTGAGTGCCGCTGCGGAGCAACGATACGGTTTCCGCAGCTGTCATCGACCAGTCCCGGCGACACCCGGATAGAGTTCTACTACAGGCAGGTGGAAATGTTGGCGCATAGGGAGCTGGAGAACTTCAAGTACATCTTTACCTGTTGCGGGACCGGCCATGGGGAGTATTTTGCGCTGGACGAAAATATCGGGCGGATGGTTGTCGATCGGTGGGCCGAGTTCTGCGAGCTGCGACCGTATGCCGAGGACTGGACGCTTAAGGAGGAGTGGAAGTTCTACCTTGATCAGTTCTGTAAGAAAGATCATGGGAGGGCAGGAAAGCGCCCGGAGCAAATGGATGACCATCACGGGCGCAGCGAACGGTGGAACATATTCCTCAAGTCTGGGCGGTGGGATTGGTTCAGGCATAGAATGTCGCTGCTGGGGGGCTGCGTGTTGGCGCAGTGTGGGCAGCTTACTGGGCTTTTCACCGTTGTGTTGGGGATCTTTTGGCTGTCTACGTGGACACAGTGCTTCCTCCTTCTGGTGGCCTGTGTAATCTACCACGAAGCTTCCACACGGGAGTGCTTGGACGAACTAGTGAGTTTGGGGACAGATATCTTTATCGACTGCTTGGGAAGATTGCGTCCCGGAGAGGACTCTGATAAGGGGATTGAAAGAAATGAGGTTGGACAGGAAGAAGATGGCGGTAGTGGTGATGAAGAGTGGGAAGAGGAGGAAGAGGAGCAAGAAAAAGAGGAAGACGAGGCAGAGGAAGACGAGCATGAAGAGAATAAGAGAACTAAGTAGAAGTCTAAAACTGTAGTGGACATTAGCCAGCGAGAGGATACGCCGATACGAAGCACCGCCTCCCAAAGCCTACCCTGTCATCTTCCGGCAGCCGGATTTCCGCCCCCTCAAGTTTTTCATGATACCGACTCCGAATTCGAGGCGTTTTATGCTTAGAACCACCCTAGGCGACATCTTGCATGTATTTGGCCAACTATCCCATGAAGACCTAGACATGAGGACAGGAGACAAATTCCATCCCATCGCATACTCTCTCTCAGACTAGGTGCCGAATGGCTACACTTATGCTCTTGAACGATGAGCAAGTGGTGTTCCTTAAAAAAATAAAAACCACAACTCGGAGCAGCTGAGGCCAAAATCTTAGACCTTGAGACTAAACACAGTCGTCACCCGCCACCTCGTCGCTCTTTCTAAGCACTCAGACCGACATGGCTCCATCTCCCACAGCCACGTCTTCACCGAAGGAAACCGGCCCCGAACCAACATCCTCCCCACCTCCACCTCCAGCCTCTCCTCTGCTGTCGCTCCCTCCCCAACACACACCCTCAACTCGTAAACCCTAACCCCACTGCCCTCCATCAGCTCCAGCCCCGCCATCTTCGCCCAAACCGGCACCACCGCCGCCGGCCTCGTGCACTTGACCTCCCCCTCCAATCCAACCAACAACTTCGACTCCACCCACCTCGCCGTCTCCGGCCCGGCGTCGGCCGGCGTCGGATTCACCAACCGCAGCTCCAGCATCCCCCGCACCGCCAACACCCGCTGGCACTCCCCCAACACCTCCTTCAGCTGCGGCGCCGAAAACGCCCCCACGGCCGCATACCGTCACCCTCGCGTGATCAAACGACGCACCCCCCAGCGGGAACGCCCACCCCTGCGCCGTCATCAACGACATACTCGCGACATTATGCGGAAGCGGCCATTGCTGCGTTTCATCCGCCAACAGCGACAGATGCGCGATCCTCGCGTCAGGCTGCAGCGCCGCGAGGTGGATCAAGTCAGCGGGGCGGGAGCACACATTGAGGAGGCGGCTGGAGCGCTGGACGGCGTGGACGGAGAGGGTGGACCCGAGTACTTTGCCCCCGGACTTGGTAGTACCGGGGCTACTTCTGCGCGAGATTCGGGCACTGCAAGAAAGACTGTCACAGTTGGAGGGCATGGCGACCAAGAGGCAAGGCCCGGGTGGCAGCAACAACAATACTGTGACGCCTTGGGACTGATAGGAGAAGCGGCTCCGAAAGCAGATCAGGAGGGCACGCTGGGCCAAGAAATCGTCCAAAACGCAGAGGAACGGGTCGAAAATTCTCGATCTCAGAGGGCAAATCACACATGAAGATAACCCCCACTCGCACCTCTATGAAGAGGAAAGCCACGAGGTAGCGGACGGCAATGCAGCACACTATAAGGTGGTCAAAGTCGACGAGCACGCACCCAAGGACTTCGCTGCGGTGCGGGAGGAGCAGATATGGGCAGAATGAGATAGCAGCGATGACTAGGCAACTTTCAACCGCCCCAAACGCGGATGAGACCCATGGCGTCGTTGAAGCCAAGCTGGCGTACTCACGCAAACTGGGCCCCCCAACGCAGTGGGACATGTCGGACAGCGATGATTCGAGCGATGGCTCAACTCGCAGCCGAGATTTCGACTACTTTCGCGCCAGACTCCGAAGCGATTTCAAATGGGAACTTGATCGCCTTCACACGCAAAGGGAGAGATACATAAAACACAAAGCACAAAAGTAGGCCGAGGCAGCACGCAACAAAGCCGAAGCAAAGTTGAGAGCGGCGGAGGAACTCCGGCAGTCGACGGCAAAGACGCCCGGCACGGAATTCGGGGCCGGCGCGCCACACGCCACAATCGTCTCAGAAACTAATGCTTCACTGACTCTCGCAGCACCACACTAGAACGTTGATTTGAGCGGAGCCATACCCAGACTCAACCCAGCCGCATGGGATAGGTTCGTGAGTGCCCGGGACAAGCCGGAAGAACTGAGTTTCGCGATCGATATCCTTGTCCTGGAGCCACAGATCACATTCAGCATCGGCAAGAACCGAAATCTCTCTGGCAAGGTCAATCTCAAAGGAACTTGAATGGAAGTGCCCGTCGTCCCATTAGACGGCCAAAGCCCCTTGCCCGTGAGGATACGAATTAACTCTACTCACCTCATCATGGTTCTTTCCCGAATTCATGGCAATGTCATCCCGCATTCTGCTGTAGCCAAGAACGTCTCGCTCGTGCTACTGCGGACGTTTCGGATCTTATTTCACTATGAAAAGGAAATCCAAGAGTGGGACAATCATTTAGCGAGCGATCAAACCAGGGCGAACCCAACATCCGAGGATGGTAGCGCCGAACTAGGTCTAGTTTCTCACCCGAGCACCGCGGAGGCGGAACAGGGCACGAAAGAAGAGAAAACGTCCGAGGTGGAAGATTCAGCCGGACTTAGTATTTTACCTACAGCTGTCGCCCATCTTGGCTGCTTACTTGAGTTCTACGACACCTACCTTTCCCGCCGATGGGCGTATCTTCGTGGTCCCACCTGCGACAAAGTTTGCTTCTCCGACATTGGGCACCTTTACCAACCCGGAGACTTCGTTATCTTGTCAAGTGGCAAACAGGCTTACCGTGTCGTCAGTGTCCGCCTCCCAAGACACAAGGGGATTGATCGCTGCGATAGTGAAGATCCTCGTCCCGAGCGATGCGGGCATATCGATGCGTCGCCCCTGGCATTGCGCGTAGCGACTCCTCGATGAGAGCCCAGAAATAAGGGCGCTTCTCCAGCTCGGTCCACCTCAGCGTCTCCGGCGTCACGTTAAGTTGAACTGTATGACGACCCCCTGTTCAGTTAATGTCAGGTGGTATTTAATGCCCCTATAATGTGGCATATTTAGCGGTGCGAAACAGGAAGCCGAGACGAAAGTAAAAGTTTCCAAACATGATAATTAAATCCCTTTCGTTAAGTGCAATTTCTTACACGATCTAAGGATATTACAACCAAGGTATCTCCAATACGTCACATAAGGTGTCCTGCCCAAAGTGGCTAGGCGGAAGGAGCTCATAGGCGTCGAAGAGGATGTCATTATCAACGAGACGGCCCAAGACTGGCGAGTAGAGCTAAGGCCGGGCTGTCTTATATCAGCAGCTTCCTGCTGTTGGCGAGGATCGTCGGCAAGCCGGTGCTGTGAACGGCTCGCTGCTAAAAGGAAGGCGTCACCTCCTCCATGCTCCAGAGTGACACTCTCAGCAAGAGAGGCAGTGAAATCGAGAGGGGTCTATAAGTCGTAGGCCCGAGCCCTTGCGACGAAATTATAAAGAAACATATATCAGCTGCCACGAAAGCATTATTCTTCTCCATCTATCTCTTCTCTAAGCATGTAAGAGCGTCACTTGCATCACAATCCAGACATCTTTGCGTCTTCCAACATCTATCCAACACCCCTCATCATTACTACCAAGGCTCACGAGCCCTAGCCGGCCGCTGCCCTTCCACAGCGGCTCCAACCAGCCGCCCCTCCCCGCCATGCTCAGGCTCATCACTGACGTCAATCACAATCTTGCTCTCCACCACGATCCCGCGCTTGTCCCCGGCAGTTTTCATGTCCTGCATCTTCATGGTCTCGATGATGCGCTCCTCGCTCTCGGTGAAGCTGACATTGGTCAGCACGTTCTTGCTCGGGTGGTTGTGTTTGCTGCTGCGCGCCGCGCGTTCCGAGCTGTTGTAGACCCCGTTGCCGCTGCCGCCGTTGCCGCCGCCAATGGTACGGAACCCCTCGGGTGTGCCCTTGTAGTTTCGCTTGTACTGCTTCGACGACGACCCGCGCGTATTGCCGAGTATTGGCCGTAGCCACGTCTTGAACAGCGGGAACACCATGGGCAGATTGGTTGTGACCACGGCGACAAACGCCTCGCGCGTGCCCCATGCGCCGGCGAGCTCGGCGCCGTTGACTTCGTCCTATTTTGGGGGGAGAGGGGGAATCTGTCAGCGCTACTCATATTTTCCCGGATCAAAGTGTAATGGGGTATCTTGGTACCGTGACGACGAAGATGGTCTTGAGCGTGGCGCACACGAGGACAAAGATGCCGGCGCCCAGTACGAATGTCGAGGCCACCTTTTCTACCATGCGCATGCGCGACCCCCAGAGCAGCGGGAGCGGAATCAGGACGAGGTAGATGTCGCTAGTAATGTTGGCGGCGAACGAGGCCCAAACGACGGACCGGGAGACGGCGGGCTGGCAGAGATCTGCATCGCAGTCAAACATGTTAGCGACGTGATGTCGACAACAAGGGGTGGAAAGGGGGCGGGGGTGGGGAGTGACGTACTGCCAGGATCTGGGTTGATCTGCCAGTTGTGATGAAAGGGTCGGCACGACAGCAGGATGGCGAGGATGGCTGCGATGTAGCCGGCCAGAACGAGGACGAACCCCAACTTGACGCGGAGTCGGTAGTTGCGGCTGAGGCCGTTCTAGACACACGCACGTGAAAGTTGTCAGCTTGGATAGCCCAACTTGCTCCTCCGGTCGGGGGGGGGGGGGGGCAAGATATACCGTCAGGCGCAGGTAGAAGAAGAGCATTGACAGCTTGAGGGCCGTAATCAGCGTCGAGTAGGACGACCAGCCGGCTACCTGGATCTTGGAGCCGGCCACGCGCATAATGTACTCGGGCGAGGCCGGTGAGAGCACGGCGCGTTGGGCATCTGTCATGCCGTTGTTGGCGAGGCCGTGCGCAAGAGCGCCGATCTGGTAGCCGAGACAGTTTTGGAGCGTGTACAGAAGCTACATTTTGCACGCACTGGGTGTCAGCAAATCTAGGGGAACCACCACCGTCCTCGTTGTTGGAGAGGGGGCCGGCTGAACGTACAGCAGAAACCCACGCCATGTAGTCGTCCCCCTCAAGGCGCTTCCAGCCCACAGCCTTGATGCGAGCATACGTCCTTAGAATCGTGACGAGAATGCCAATAGCGTAGAGGGTCCATAGCGTGGTGTTGAACGATCGCGCCGCCGCAAGGGCTGCCTCCATCGCCGCAGCCTCTTCGGGGCTCAGCTGGCCGGGCATGGTTCGGGTGTGAGGGAGCGACACTTTCTCAACAAAGCTGCCAGAAGTGTGGAAAGTCCGGGAAAGACGCAAACAAAGGGCGGGAGGAGGGAGCAGCCTTGGTCGTTGTCCGATGGCCAAGAAACACCGCGCAGACCGAGGGTGGGGGGATGTGTCTGGTATTTTACTTTGGTGGAATCCAAACAGTCCGGGGCAACAAGTGTGGCGAACTTTTCACGACCATGGCTATAACGAAGTGCTCCTTCGGGAACCTCATTGCCAGCCGCTTTTCTTTCTTTTTCTTCATATTTAGGATCCCTTCTGAACTCCTGAACGCTGCGTGAGTTGTTTCATACGCTGCCAAGCGTACGGTTCCGGGGAGGGTCAAGAACGTGTCGGCACTGGGAGATAACGTGCTGGACGCAGGGCAGAGAGTGCCACGGAGTACTGTCGGGGTCACGACAGGGTGGAATGGGGAATGTGATGGTCGCGCTTCGTTCCGGCTTGGATCCCCCCGGTAGGTAGAAACAAAGACGGTTGTACATCTAAACGGCTGCTCCCGCTGTGTGTGTATTCCATGTCAGTGCGAGAGGTTGCGGGTTCCTGAGCGGCAGCTCCATATCAGCGGCTTCATGCACAAGATGGACGCTGCGGTGTGCAATACAGCTCCTGAAGGTTCGTCAGCGGGGCTTGGGGGTGTGAACCTCCGCCTCGCTACCGAGCGCCACCGTACGACTTGCGCATAGAACCCTAGGGGAAGCTTCCCTACCATGTATAAGGTAGTTTTCCAAACAGCGACCAAGGTCACACCGGAAAAAGGACGCAGTTGGAGTTCTTCAGAGACTTTTTCGCTCTTCTAGAGCCCTTGTAAATTCAAACCGTAGATTCGTAATCTTGTCAACGGTGGCCTTGAATTTTTGCGCAGATTGATGCTTGAGTTGAGATTCTCACATTTTGCACAGCGATGCGAGCGCATAACATGAATTGCTTTTTCGATGCCCATGAACAGGAGACCCCCGCAACACCCCCCCAGGCAACTTTCTTTCGGTGTAACCCTCCATCTGTTGGTACCAACCAACGCGCATCAACCCCCTTGCGAAGAGAGCCGCGGCGTCGGTAGTGTATAAGCCCAGAAGAAGGATTGGGGGGAGCGTCCGAGCACCGAGCAGCCGGTAAAGGTATTTATCGCGAAAAGTTGCTAATACTGCACAGGGCCAGCCGAGACCAAGACTGGGATCTCGCAATGGCGTGGGGGTCCACACTGGGTTGCTGCCCATCATGGCTGGTGATATCGATGGCCCTACCCTGCCGAGAGACGGATCTATTGCAGGTAATGTCCAAGGGACCCAGGCGAACAGACCGGGTCTAGCAACAATATAGCAGACCTAGTCCGCCTAGTGTTTCATGGAGGTATATCCGCCCTCACCCGCAGCCCAGCCACCCCCATCCTCTCAATTTTGCCAATGCTGCTGCTCTGCGCGCTCTGTGATAAGAAAGTCCGAAGGGCCTTGGAAGCACCTTGCATTGAGTCTTTTGTTTGCTCAACCGCTCCACCGTCCGGTTTCCCGTCTGCACACTCGTTTCAGCTCTTGCACCATCCGGCTCTCTTTCCGTCTTCCAACCAGAGCCTGCCATGCGCTGGATCCAGGTTTTCGCGACCGTGGTCGGCGTGGTCACGGCCACGGCCTCGAACTCCCTCTACCTGCCTAGGCAGCAAGAGCCCGACTATAGCCAGCTGCTCGACCAGCTCTCGGAGGAGGCCGAGGTCTTGGTCAACTCAACGCTGGTGACGCGCGATCTGGCATCCGACTACCAGCTGATCACCAACCGATGGTCGCAGCTCGAGACACCGCGCCCCACCGTGGTTGTCGTCCCCGCGCGGGAGAGCGACGTGGTGGTGACGATCAAGTTTGCCGCCCTGTTCGACATACCCTTCCTGGTGTACAATGGCATGCACGGGTCCGTCACAACGCTTGGGCGCATGGACTTCGGCATCGAGATCTACATGGGCAAGCTCGACAACATCCAGATCGCGGCTGACGGCAAGACGGCCGCCGTCGGCGGCGGAACCAACGCCAAGAAGCTGATCGATGCGCTCTGGGCCGCCGGCAAGCAGACCGTCACGGGTACTTGCGAGTGCGTCAGCTACCTCGGCCCCGCGCTCGGCGGCGGCCACGGCTGGCTGCAAGGCCGATACGGACTCATGGCCGATCAGTTCGTATCCCTCAACGTCGTCCTCGCCGACGGTTCCCTCCGTACCGTCAACGCAAACTCGGACCTCTTCTGGGCCATGAAGGGCGCCGGCCACAACTTTGGCGTCGTCACATCCGCCACCATCAAGATCTTTCCGCGCGTGTACACGACCTGGGCTATCGAGACGCTCATGTTCACGGGCGACAAGGTCGCCGCCGTGTACCAGGCCGCCAATACTTACCTCTTGCGTAACGGTACCCAGCCCGTCGACGTCATCAACTGGTCCTATTGGTTCAACATCCCCGGCTTCGACGGCCCCGTCGTCGCCTTTTATATCATCCAGGAGGGCGTCTCGACCGTCAACCCGGCTTACACGCAGCCCTTCCGCGACCTTGGCCCTTTCTCCATCGAGCCCGCCACGGGCACGTACCGCGACGTCAGCGCGTGGGTCGGCATCAACCTCGACGCGCCGCCGTGCCAAAAGGCCGGTCTCTCCAACCCGCGCTTCCCCGTTTATCTCGAGCGATACAATGCCACGGCCCAGGCTGAGCTATATGCCCTCTTCAAGACCATCACGGCCGGAACCTCGCCGTTTGCCAACTCGCTCTTCATGTTCGAGGGCTACTCGATGCAGGGCGTCAAGGCCGTCGCCGACACCAGCGCCGCCTATGCCTACCGCGGGGACAATCTGCTCACCGCGCCGCTGCTGCAGTACACGCCCGCCGGCGCCACGCGTGATGCCCAGGCTAAAGAGTACGGGAATCAACTCCGCCAGGTGCTGCATCGCGGAAGCGGTCGGTCGCAGGTCCACGCGTACGTCAACTATGCGTACGGTGATGAGGGCGCCAAGGGGTGGTATGGCGCCGACGCGTGGAGGCAGGACAAGCTCAAGGCGCTGAAGAACAAGTACGATCCCAACAGGCGATTTAGCTTTTATGCGCCTATCGCGTAGGGGGCGCCTCAAGTCAATACCATGGAAGGAATGGGACGGATTTAAGGGCTCTGGACATCCAAGTTGTCTGGGTTTGCGCCGGCGGGGCGCGGAGCCGGTGTATAATTAGGAACAAAGTTTGTTTGATGCCAAGGAGAGACGTTGATACCTGCAAGTATAGGATTCCGTGATTTGGTCTGCAGGTTGACGCCATCTCCATCTCCTTCTAGCCTCAGGTAACAATGCAGAGCTGTTGGCTTTCCCGCGACTCCTTGGCGCTGAATGTTCCATCCATCCTCCCCCCAACCTCCTCATCGGCGAAGAGAACCCAAAGTCGTAATTGCAGATGTCGGGACTCGAAACGCAAGTGGTCTGAGAACTCGCTTGCAATGTCTCTTTCAGGTGCTCAGTTTCACTGCAGAAGTGTGCAGGCACTCCAGGAGTATCTTCGACTATTTCTCAGTATTTCTCTCAGTATCTACAGATAGGCAGCAGGCCCAACGGTCATAGTCGGACTGGAAATAATTCCATTCTGTGCTATCGCGAAGTGTGTCCGTACAACGCTCGGTGTTGACTACCACCACATCGCAATGCGTTCTATACCCGACAATAGAAAACAATGTACTGGGACATGACGTTGGTATTACAGACGGCTTCTTCCAATCTTCAACGCGAATTAGCTTTGATCGGGGCATATTTTCATGGTGATGATGATGGTGATGGCATAGGATGGCCCCGGTTGACCTCTTGTCGAAAAAAGGTCAACCGGGGTCTGGCTAGCGGCAAGCCAAACAACGTGTGGCTCCGCGCGCTATGCCTAACATGTACATATGCTCGACGACCAATCGTCCATTGCCCTTTTCATTAGTTTCCCAGTAGCGGGAGTAGCTGTCAATAATCCAAAGACTGTTTCCAGTCCGAAATTCTGCCCTTCTGCAAGTCCGCTATTCCATCCATTCGTCTCTTATTTTACTCGCAGCGAGGTAACTTCTGGCTAGCGATCTACCTCCTTGCTGCGCGTTGCTATCTGCATGGCGCCCCGATGCCGTTCACTTCAAGCATGACTTGTTACAGTTTCCAAACCACATCTAGTTGCCTTGCCCTCCCTGCTGGTTGCCTTGTCTAACTTTCCCCTTCTGAGAAATCTGCTGGGCCGCGGCTGCTGTGTTGGTGGCTACTTAAAAAGTGGCGGCCTGCCTGCGGTCCTCTGTATCTCGTCTTTCCTTTTCCTTCCTGCTTTCCTTTTCGTTCCTGCTTCATCGTTAGCCTGCCTCTGCCCCCTTCTAAACTTGCCCATCTTGCGACATCGGCCGCGCTCCGAGCTGGGAACCCTCGACCTGCTTGGCCTTGTCTATGGAGAAGGGATCCCCCCGTCGGTCGGGCCAAAACGGTGCGCAGGGGCACTCCAGCAAGTGGGAATTGCTCTACGGTGGTTGTCTCTTGGTCGGGCAGTCTCTCCCGGTCGCCTTGTATGTGCTGGCTGACTACAAAAAAGCAATGGCCTATCTCCTCCTGTAGCCGGTCGTCTAGGTCGAGCTGGACCGGGAAGATGGGATTTTGTTCCAGCTTGGGCTTGGCCGTATTTTCATGCGGTCTACTCCCAAGCTTCGATCCCATTCCCACATTACTGGGCGAACCAGCACATATTGTTTGTGAAACATCATATTCTTTATTTCCAATATATCTCACCGCAAAGACTCACTAATACAGAACGACAAGATATTCACCAATACTCTGGGCAACACGGTCAGGACATGGAAACACCACCCAACCATCTCCCTATTTCAGGCACCGTGGCCATCTGGATTCTGAAGCCGCTCGCTGACAGGTACATCCCTAACGTCGTACACCCATCGTGCCAATATGGTAGAGGGTTGAGTACTCTTGGATGTTATACTGGGCTTGTGTTTATTGGACTCGATTTGGGATGTAGGGTTGTTCTGTATTCTGGAGTAGAAAGGTGTGAGATCGGGATTTTGCCGAGACTAGGAAAGAAAGGATGGAAGAACTTGGGCGGTTGGCAGTAGATATATCCACTAAACATTACAGTAAAGTAGAGGAGGGAGAATAGATGACTTACCCTGTGACGGCTGGGGAGCGAGATCCAGAGGTTTCCACTATCATTGAAGAGAAAGAAAACGACGACTCGGGCATTTTGAATATCTTGTTTGGCATGGTATCTTGTATGACGGTAGGATAAGAAAGGTCTGGATGGTTCTTTGGAGAGTGGGAAACAGATGTCGCGTTGTACGGAGGCTGATATGTGAGTCTCGGCTGCCAAAGGGGGATTATGCTTTGAGGGAGGAAGATGATCGTAACAGCAGAGGATGGAATTGGAGGTGATTTTATACTTATGCCTTGAAGGTAGGGGGATATCTCGCGCACTGAGCGCCTCTTGGGTGCGCCGTTGAGACACTGGTGCCAAATTTTGTTCTTTCGGATGGCATCAGTGATCATTGCACCGTGGTGTATTCTGTACTTTTGGCGTGGTGGTGGTGCAGGGTAGCGCTGTCGTAAGCAGGGGTCTTGAGGCTCGTCGACCAATCAGGGAGGGCCGGAAAACAGCCCAGCCCGGCACCTAACGCTCTGGCTTCGCCTTTTGTTCGCTTCGCAGCCCGCTTTTCGACGGCACAACGACCAATGCAAGCTCGGACGGCCAACACACGATGCATCAAAGATGGCAGAGTGCGGAATACCCCAAATCCCATGCGGCCCACGGCTTCCGAGCCCTACCTTCCACTTTCCCATCAAAAAGGGGGACTTCGTATGTGTGCTGATTACCAGTGAGCCACTTGTGGGACGTACAATTTCCTTATATGAGTATGGTTGTCGTATGGTTGTCGTTAGCTGACGTCAAGTGTCTAGTGATATTTGTGTAATCAACAGGCATATTTGGTACCTAGCATCAACAGGAAATTGTCCTTGGTCTGGGAGATAGCAAGCTTTGAAAGATACCTTCGCTTCGTTGGCGGCTCTGAGCTCGAAATGTTCTGTGGTGGACTGTTAGATGCTGGAGCCGAGGTTAACAGGCCAAACGGAGAGCCGAGCTCCGTACTTCACGGAGTGGCTGCTATCGCTGGCATAGGACTCTTGCCAGATGCCTCGAGCCACAATATGGAACAATTGCAGACCACACGTGGTGCAACGAAGAGTATTCAGAGGACAAGGTATTCAAGCCTTATACACCAACACAACTTGCGGCATCAATCCAAGACGTGGACGCGTTGGAGATGCTTTTGGACTACGGGACCGGCGTTAACGAGCTCCCCGGCCATAAATTCAGACGCACTGCTCTTCAAGCTGCTTGTGAGCAGGACACTAGGCCTACGAAAACTAATGTCATTGATTTCCTTCTCGATCGTGGCGCCGACGTTATTGCCGAAGCAGGCCTACACTGCGGCGTTACGGCGCTCCAAGCGGCAGCAATAACAGGCGACATCAAAATGGTAGAGTTCTTAATCTCGAAAGGAGTAGACGTTAATGCTATGGCCTTTTTTTAGAATGGTCGCTTCGCTATCGAAGTGGCCGCCGAACACGGGCGTCTGGACGCCGTTAAGAGGCTGCTTAATGCCGGGGCAAAGGGCAACAGGCACTTGGGAACGGGATTTGAATATGCCATTGAGCTGGCCGAGGAGAACGGACATTTTGCTGTTGCAAATCTGCTAAAGACCGAAGGGCCGGACTATCTGGAGATTTGAAATGGTACAAGGAGGAGAGACTTGGAAGATGTTATTTTCGATAGTCTAATATATCCCCAGCGGCTCTGAAATGTATCTTCGTGTGCATCAATATCTGGCCAGCATGCTGCGTGGGAGACTCGGAGGCTGCGCTCCCAGCAGAGTCGACAGACCAACTATCACGAAGCATCTTTCTCGAGGTTATACGCTTGGTAACAGGCGTGTCTCTGTTGCGCGCTTCCATCAGCTTCACATGGTTGGTTTATAACTTTAGGGGCTATTTCAAGAACTCTCCACCGCTGTTTCCCAACACTCTAGGAGATCCAGCATTCTGGGTCGAACCTAGGTTTGACACGGCGATTCTGGCGCGCGTGTTTGTCTGTACGGTCCTTCGCATGATGACTTCCCTGTTCCACTCGAGCATCCCGCCCAAAAGCCGGGCTTGTATCGCCTATGTACGTGAGTGGGAGAGAAGGGTCCACGACCATGAATACGATCACTGGGCAAGAATCCGGGAAGAAAAGACGGCTCAGCAAACTAACTTCTTTATCTAATCAAGACCTGTTGGCGACTAGCAAATTAGCATCGCCAAGCTTAATTTAAATGCAGTTGGTAGTAGAAAAGAACTATATTTTACTATATAAAGAAACTTAAATCCCGCGGCACTGCCGCCATTCTCTTCACTATCCTCTGTCACAGGCTTTGCCTGTTCCTTGGTCACGTGCAGATAGAGTAGATAGCGCACAGGTCACGTGATCACCCTCGGCACCGCTCCGGAGCTTACCTCTGGAGCGGCCCTCGCTCCTGGATCTTCGCACTCCTTGTGCTTCATCATTTATCCACCACACCCCCTACGTTCAGCCTCCCCGCGTACGCCGTGATAGGGAGCTCATTTCATACACCGGGGGAGGCGGCGTCCAGCTCCCCGCCTGCGGGCTCATCTCGTACGCCTGAGGCTGTGGCGGTGGTGGCCACGCATATGGCACGTTGACCGCCTCGTAGATCTTCGTCGGCTGCTCGAGCTCCTGCGACGCGAGATGCACCTGGCTCCCGTAGGCCGCCTCGTGGTGGAGCGGATAGAGCTCCGCCGGGCGCTGGTGTCCGGCGATCTCGGTCTTGTACACGGCTGACGCGGGAAGCCCCTGCCCGTCCGTCTCGTAGGGAGCGCTGCTGGTCGGCGGTGGCGAGACCTGTGCTTGCTGGCGCTTGCGGGCCCTGCGCTTCAGAAGACAGGCTCCGATGGCTCCGCCTATCACCAGGAGCAAAAGCAAGACCACGCCAATCGCTATGCCCGCGGCGGCGCCGGCGCTGAGCCCCTGGCTGCCTCCGCCGGGGCTGTTGCTTGGCCCCGACCCGGTCTCGGTGGGCGCGGGTCTAGGGTCGGGGTCGGGGTCGGCGGCTTGAAGGCGGATCTGAATGCCGAGGCCGTAGTACCACAGAGGCGTCCAGGGCTCGATCATGGTGGGCCGGCCATTTTTGGGATCGAGGTACGTCACCGAAGTCGTTTGGTCCAGCCCCCGGAGAACGCGAGTGCAGGGCAGCGTCGACTCCCAGTCGTAGCGAGGGGACGCGCAGGCCATGAGTCTATCCAGGCGGGTTAGCATTGCTCACACATTGGAGGGTTTTTGGTAGCCCACGATGGACAGCAGGTGACGACCGTTTCGGTCCGCGTGCTGCTGATGGTGTTGCTAGAGCTGCAGGCCGCAGTGTAACCGACCGGACATACGCCGGGCGAGTAGTAGCGGTCGGCAGCATTGAGATCGAAGTTATCTGGGAAGCAATCGTTTGCGCTGAGGGGTCCAGCAATGGCCGGCCCGGTCAGATCTCGTGTATGATTGATGTAGAGATTGCTGAACGACTGGACACATGTTGCCGGCGGCGTGAAGGTCGTCGTCAAGGCGCCGAGAGACATGTTTTTGGCCTGGGTTTCACGACCCTGCTTACTGCCCCCTGGCTAGTACTTGCTGACCTTCGTTGTTGATGTGCTGGCCCTTGAAGAATCGAGGAGATGGTCGGCGGTGGCACACTAGAAATAGTGCATGTAACGGGAACGAGGTCTAGCCGTCTTACCACAGGGCTGGCCGCACGGCCGTTCCCGTCGGTCCGGTACCGGGTTTGTCGTGTGTATCATGCCGGGCGTCAGGGGTGATGATTGGGGGGACACTGCGCTCCTGAACACGCAATTTCCTTCGCATTTTATTATTATTATTATTCACCCCCCAGGAATGCACTGCATTGAATTGCACCAGCCCTCCATCCTGTCCTTCAGAGTTGCAACCCCAGTCAGTTTACAACTCATAGCCTTCCCGGCATGTATTCGTTCTTTAGTTTCCCCACAAATGTTTTCCCCAAATCAAGAGCAACGCTCTCAAGAAACGTGCCTGTCGAGTAGGTAGCTGTAAGACTCAGCCTTCCAGTTCGATGAACGATCCCAGTGTGATGGGGCTGTTGCTGGCGGCGTCTTCAACGGCTTGGACACTGCCGGTCTGGGGTAAAGCCCCACCTGTGCGCGCAATCTCTACCGACAAAGCAGCTTCTCCCCTTGAGGATCGGCACCAACTCACCGCGAATCCTCCATGGAGAAAAGCTGCCAGCCGCTCAGTTTAAGATCGTGCAGGAATGGAGGCGAGTCCCTGGGCCCGCACGTACGGGCGCCTCAGGGTGAAAAGGAGGCAAACTGAATACATAACCAGGAATCCATTGCGTCTTCAGGTTGTGCACGGGTGAGATCCACCATATTGCGGAAGCACCAACCGCAGCTCACTAACCACAGCTTGTCACGATGGTTGTATTAAAGGGAGATCCCGCCCTTGACATGGAGTCGAGACCCGGGAAGATCATCGCGACTCTTTCAGTTGCCAGCGCCTTCTCAACCCTGGCCGTCTTGCTGCGTTGCTATTGCCGTCACGTCCTTCTCCGAGCCTTTGGCTGGGACGATGAGATCATGGTGGCTGCACAGGTATGTCGTCAACTAGCTCTCGCAGCTGCTGGCACACGAAGGGGGAGAAGCATCAAGGAAGTTGAGATATCGTCCCTTGGGCTTTGAACATTGCTTATGCGGTGGTCATTGGTTTGGTTAATTTCCCAACGATATATTCCTCCGCCCTCAAATCACTCATAATCTGCGCATAAACCCAGTTGGGTCTTGGTCGGCACGCGTGGAACATGCGCAAGGAGAACTTCACCCCATTATGGAGGCAAGCAAAATCGCACAGCCTACAGCATGCCGACCTCGTGCTGACAAACCCCCTTGTATTCTACAGCTCTATCGTTGTCTACAACGTGGCCGTGTGTCTCACCAAGATCTCCATAGTGTAGCAATACCGGTGAATCTTCTTTTAGTCTTTTCTGCGGCACGTCACTCTCGGCTTTCTCGTCCTCCCCAGCGCCTGGGCCGTTACACTCTCTAGCATGCTACCACTGGTCTGCACCCCCGTCGAGTCATTTTGGAACAGGGCGGTGCCCGGCCACTGCATGAACTTTAAGACGGTGTGGTATGTCATGGCGGGCGTAAATGTGGCTACCGGCTTTGCTCTTTTCATCATGCCCATACCCGTCATCAGTTCTCTCCAGCGGCCTCGGGGCTAAAAACTCACAAGCCTTGACGTCACCAGAGAGCGGAGAAACGGGTCTGATCTCAATGTTTAATGTGCAAACGGCCTTGGGCACGTACGGATGGGATGGGCACGAGAAACCGCCTTCGATAAGGAGAGGGAACGACTGACTATCAAGTCAATTTTGCTCTGTCATTCAAAGCGGAAGGGCCCAGACGAGTGAGCTGCGAGCGCCAGCGAGCATGCGAACGAGGAAGGCCCGACGCTTTGGTATACAATTGATGGCTTTTCAAAATACTCTCAATTGCCATTGGCTGCCCCTATTCCGTACAGTGATGCAGCATGAGAGGCACGTTAGCTGCCGGCTTGGCAGTTAATTGAAGCAATCGCGACATCGCTCCAAGGTGGCAGAATCGATACGTAGTGGTAGTCGTGGTATTTTGGTAGAAGGCGCTATCTAGGGAGGCGGGGCGCTCCCCTCTATCGAGCGAAGCGAGGAGCTCGCCGCAGGCGCCCCCGGAGGGCCGCCGGAGGCAAAAAGAAAAGAAAAAAGAGGTTAGTCTTCCGGTTTGACTTTTCGGCCGTATGGGACGTGACTTGTAGGAAGTAGTTGATGTCTAATTAGCCGAACCCATCGGCTTTCCTTCCATCATGAGCTGTCAAAGACTCTTTACCTTACTCGTTGGCTTGTAATGGTTTTGTGTCTCCTCACGAAGTCCCGTTTGCGCCATCCTGTCCCGCGTCAATGCCCCAGGTGAGCCCATCCAGCATTCCCGCAACCTCTTCCGAAAGCGCAGCACCACTGAGATTGTGGCCACTGAAGTCAGAGAACTGGATCTGCTGGTCACTGCCGAGGAGGTCAAGTGAAGGCTCCACATCCCCAAAATCAAAGCTGAACTCTGATGTCAACAAGCTGTCTCCCAAATCCAAGGCCGGCTGCAAACGGCGCGATAGGTTCGAGCTCGAGTCTATGCCACTATCGGCGAAGGAGCTAGTCGGCGTTGCCCTCCCGGGCCTTCCTAGCCCCGAGCTTTCCCTTCCGCCAGTCGAGCTTTCTGACGAGGGGCGATTGACTAAAAAATCGTCCATGATGAAATCCAGTGCCCTCTCCACAGCTTCGAGACGGTAGGATTCCACGGCATCCTCAGAGAAGAGCGCGCCTTCATCTTGTTGGTGAGTAAACCCAGCAGCCCGCAACCGCTCAAGCAGAACAGTCCGTCCACGACGTCCTGCGTACTCACGGAAGCGGCGAAAATCGTCTGACATGGACTCATCAATAAAGGGTGAACTTGGTCTCGGGGCCCCTGGGAAGAGAATGTCCCAAATGTCGAACCACTTGTCCCTCTCTGTGTCCGCCTTGGATTTTTTGTGCAGCTCTCCTTGTTGACTCCGTGTGATAAGTTGCTCCGTCCAGGGCTTGTATACGCACGTCGCCCTGTCCTGCTGTAAGTGGCAAATTTTTGCCGGCTCGTGCTCAAAGGTGAGCTTGCACATGTCGCAGTAGATCTTGGGCTCGGCGTGTTTTCGGGTCAGGTGCTGCTTGACGCGGTTGACTTCCCTGAAGCATTCCAGCTTTAGGCACTGGCGGTATTTGGCGGGTTCGAGTTTCCAAAAGGGGCAAGCAAGCACTTTGCGTGCTGGGAGGGCATGACCGCGGCGGGCTTTCTTGGGCGGTGGCATCTTGTCTTGGTCGTCCTTGTCGTTGTCATCGGTCCTTGTTCGTTTTGTCCGGTTGGCTGAGGCTTGAGACCCCGATCCGCTTGGAGTATCGGCAGCGCTGGATGTGCTCTTGTCATTGACTTGGCCCTGGGGTTGAGTATGTTCGCCTTGCGGTCGAGTGCGAGGCTGGGAGGCGCCGAAATCCGGTCTCATATTGCCCGATGGTTTTGTAAGGGCGCTAGTGCGGTCAACTTCAGCCCCCAAAGTTGTGTCTCTGTACTCTTGGTGCAACTGGCGGGCTACCGCATCCAAAACCGGGCACAACTCGTCTGGAACGTCATAAACTGCCACTTCTGGAGTATCCGGTATCGACATCATGTCAGAGTCAACCGACGTATCGGGGCACATTGTTGTCGACTCTGAGCTGCCGAGAAGATCCAGACTCACCCTAGAGGCAGCGTCATCGGGGTTGCCTTGAGGAGCTTCTAAGCTTTGCTCAACACGAAGTTTGGCTTGATCGGAGAACGACGTATCCGCTTCTGATGGAACGAAGGACGGTTGGAGGCAGTCACCCAATATATGGCGAGATTGTTTGATGTCCACAGGGATATGCAGCTTGAAATCCTTGGGACACCGGCATTGCTCTTCGGTAGTCACAGCATGCCAGAGACACATAGGTCCTCTCTGCTTGACGAGCTGAACTGCGCATCTTGGTCCTGAGAAACGCCTGGGACGTTCAGACCAGTGAAGACTGTCCTGTTGAACAAGAGACAACAGAACGGCCGGAGATAATTCCACCCCTGAGAATTCTGGTGTTCGACGCGCTGTCGGAAAGCCTTGGGCAATGACCGGCTCGATGTATTTGTCGAACCACCCGAGTTTTTGCAATGCTGACAGTCCTGAGATGTTGTTGATAGGACCGGGTGTGGTATCTACCTGTGCGTTTATCTCCCACGGCTCTCCAATACCGGCTGCAAACACCGAGGGGTTATAACGGACGATTGCGTCTGAATTTTGCAATGCAGACGCCATCCAACAGAGCTCAGTGCCGTACTCGGAGATAGAGTATGAGAGACCTTTGGCGCGTATGCTCAGAACATCTGGTGTGGAGACGGAGTGCAGAATGGAATTAAGACCGCCGGAGGCGCCTGTGAGGTTTGTCTTTGTTAATTGGATAATTCGTGATTTCTGGTTTGTGGTTCTTATATCCAACTTACAGTAGGAATCAACGGGTTTGAAGTCCAGCGCAGAAATGCTCTTGATTAAGTCCAAGAGCCTTGACCCTCTCGAATCCCAAGTTTGGTCGACATATTCCTCAAGAGTCGCCGCTTGGGTGTAATTGTTGGATGAACCAACCAAAACAACAGCCGATGCCGGGTCATAGGCTCCATGATGGTGTGCACCTCTTCTCATGCCCTCCCTCAAAAGCCTTTCCTTGATACCCCGAACCGGGAGCAGAAACTCGACGTCATGGACGCAGGGATTTTGGTTTTTGCTGATTCTGATTGGGGGAAGACCGCCCATGATCTGGTGACGGACTGTGTCCATAGTCCACACTCTGGACGTATCTGAGTGAAGTGAAGACTCCCTCCGTAGATCCTCGAGAAGTAGTTTGTAGGCCTCACTACCGAAGATTGCTTGGCTGTAAAGCGGAAGGTTGGGGTGGCTCGAAGTATCTTCGGTGTCATCCTCCGCGCTCTCAGGCCATTCGGGCTCTGAAAGACCAACTACCGGCTCGGGACTCTGGGCTTGGGCGCCACTCGCCCACATATTCATTTTTTCGATGAGTGACATGCCGTCTCCGGATGTCCGAGGGCAAGCGTAGTCGTCTTCCTCTGGCTGGAACAGCTCGCGAAGTTGAGATGTGATCTCTCTATGAAACGGGATACATTAGCTTGAGGGACTCGGGTTGAGATTGGGACCGGTAGGTTCATACCGGTGGCGAGTATAGACAAAGTGCATGATCCGCCGGTTTGTGTTACTTGGGTCAAGATGGGCAAAGCGCAGAGCGAAAGTCTTGATAAGGTCAGGCAAGGCCTCGAAGAAGGGTTCCAAGTTCTGCTCATCCACTTGGCGATAAATGCTGTTGTACATGTTGTTGCAAACTTCAGAAATTGAATGCTGGGCCACATTTGGCAGGACCGGGGTCGCCATGGAGATGATTGTTCTTGAATCGCAATCGTCATTGTCGTCCTCGCTCGCAGCCAGAACTTGCGCGCTGTCCCGCGGCGCGGCCGAGGCATAGCCGGAGTCCGTAAACGGGCCCGCAGCATTGCCGAGCCTGTCTAGTTTTGCGTCTTCATCGGCGGGTGGAATGCCATGACCGGTGCCCCTGGACGGACTATCCGGTCCATACAACGAATAAGGAGAATAGGGTGAGGGAGCATGAGGAGGGCGATCGTGTGTCGGGCTGTTGGACTCCACCAAACTGATGGGCGGAAGGGGTCCGTATTCACGCATGATCAGTCGGTCGCCCAAGGATGGTTGTGGACTCACAGAGGGAGGTACGGTGGTTTCACCGGCACCTCTCCTCCTTCGACCCCGATTTGGTCCATCAGGTCGCTGACGGAGAACTTCTTGCAGTTGTGGGTCATCCATGTCCTTGTCGAGGTGGTGGACTCTCACATGCCTATCTGCAGGTCAGCAACGTTTGACATGGCTGAATGTGAAGTATCGTACCTTTGAAGGTTATCCGGTCGGGGATATTTAAAGTGTCCGCGATCTGGGCAGAAGGGGCAGATGTAACCAGGTGAGCCATGGATCAGACCATGTCTGATCATTTCATTCTTTCGTTTGAATCCTTTCCCTCCTTCACCACGAGGACAGTTTGCAACAGGGCAGTAATGTGGACGGGCTGTTGTATGCACATTCGCATGGAAATTTAGCAGGTACTGGGTTTGGAAAGGTGCCGAGTTGCAGCCTGGAAATGTGCAGCGGTATTGATGATCTCGAGCATCACCACCACCCGTCGAATATCCTCCAATTGCTGCCCCGGTAGTGCTGCAAGAAGGTGTCGCGCTTGATGGTGCGCTCAATTGGTATATCGCACTGGATGCATGAGTCTGCGTTGTCTGCGGGATGGGAATTGCCCGTCGGGGCAGCCAGGTTGGAGGTGGTTCCGGCTTCAGTCCTTCAGGTTGTGGACTCGGGCCAACGGCAACTTGCTTCTCTGCGAAAATGGTGTGCTGCATCGTCCGTACCAATCGGTCATTCTGGGACCCCATAGCTTCCAACAGTTCCATTTCATCAATGCCATCGTCGACATCCTGCCAATGTTTGCAGTTCCGCTCATCTTCGTCGTCCGAGTTGCCCAGTTCAGCCTGTATACCATTGCTGCGAGTCTTGTATGCTCTGTCGTGCGCACAGAGTCCACATGAATCGCCGACTGGACATCCGATTTGGGGACCCGGAGTGGAATGCGCTGGGTGCCATGGCCTCAGAGGAGGAGAACCTAGGTCGCTGGGTGTCGCCATCTTCCGCGGCGAGCAAACACTACCCAGGAGAAACAGCGTCCAGCAAATGAAAATAGATTGATACAAATATGCAAGGAGACAACCCATCTGCCACTGAGCGCGGGGCGGTGGGAGCGCGGTCAATGAAAGGCACATCGGCGCCTTTTGGTCTGATTGGCTCAGTGTTGTCTGGCATGCTTGGCGGTGGCATCACCTCATGTCAATGATAAGGTCCGGCCCCAATGGTAGGCACTAACGGTCTACTTCCTCAGGTAGGGTTTCAACTTTGTTTGCTTGCCCTGATAATCTTTGGATGGTGGTGATCTGGTTCAGTCACTACAAGGGCAGCTCAAGTACGGATACATAGAATGAAATCAACGGAAACTAGGGAAAAGTCGGTTACAGCTCACATCCACTCAGGACCATGAACCGAAAACTTTGTGTGCTCAGATTCGCGTCATAATAGCAGGTTGATTTTACTAACTACTTAGGTATTAGGATGCCCGTCTGCTGCCTGCTAGAATGTCTCTAGTCTCTCTCTTGCCATTACCAGCTCAACAGCATCTCCGACATCATAATCATATACCATATAGTAGCCCACTGCCTATACAAAACCAGCCACCAGCCCCGTGAAGAAAGGGGTGTAGTACATCAGACACCCGCCCAAAAGGAGCAGCACTATGGCCAACAACAGCCCCCACACCTCGATACTGAACCGCACCCTTGACCACCTCTTCAATCGCGTGTTGAGTTTTCTAGCCTGGGGACATACAGCCGTCCCATATGTCGGACAACCGAGACCAGGCCGCGATTCGCATTCAATGTGCTCTCCTCGACGCTGCATAAGGAGTTTAACTCTGCCTTAGCCTTGGGATTATTCAGCGTGGTGTGTTGTTGACTGTAAACTCACCTCCCACTCCCCCTGCAAAACCTCAAGTTACACCCCAGATCGCATCGCCTATCGTTGGGGCATTCAAGATTCAACTGTCTCCGCTCAACCAGCCATGCGATTTTGAGCCTGACGCCAGTGTCAACCAGGTTGTAAAAATATCGATTGATGTGTTTCAGCAAGAGTGCATCGGGACAAATACCAAGCTGCTTGGAGGCACCATCCTTCCATGGCAACTCGTCCCCGTCCCCGTCCCCGTCCCCGTCCCCCTCCTTTCTCCTTGTCGGTCGAGTACTTCTTCCAGGGTAGGATTTCCCTTAATCGCTTCGGATGAAATGATATTAGCCAGCCAGAATAGCATTGGTTGCGCATATAGAGGCGGTGGGTCGAGTTTTGAAGATTTTTTTTCGGGTATTATATGTTCCGGCCTATTTCAAAGGTTAGCAGGCTAGCAACGATTTGAAACCATGTATAACTCACTGATCAATATCCTTTCCTTTTCATTCTCTTCTTCGGACCTTTAGTCTGAGCTCGGGTTCGCCATCCGTCCACCCAACAAGGAGGACAAAATCCTATCGTAAATCAGCGTAAGTCGATTATACACCCTAGCATATCTCTTACCTTAAATTTCGCCTGACACAACTCCTGAAGACGGGCCGAGCTAAAGCAGTGCGTATTTAGTAGGTTGGTGTTATCTATACGGCACCCTTCATGCACGTAGTCGTAGTGATCCCTAAACCACAACTGCTCTTGCAAGATGACGTAGTTCTCTATGGTTAAGAAGGCCTGATCCTGGCGGATGTTCTTCAAGCCGAGCTCCTGGGCCAGAGGACCTTGAATAAACTACATTGGTTAGCATGTTGCCCTCTTCATGGTAGTAATAAAATTCTACGTACCGGCGCCATCGACCTCTTAACATTCAAGGGTATCTCCAGATTGTAATGTCGTTCCCACGTATTATAAAATTGGCGCATTACACCTCTTAAGCTGTAGAGAGTTGGTAGTTTGTTTTTATCAAGCCTGCCTTTCATGCCGAGCGCTATAGTTTTGGTAAAATGCTTTATCACCTGTATATTACGAGGATCGGAAGGCCTATATTTCTTTATATATCTAAAGAACGTTAGATCTAGGTATTAAATACGTACGTACTATTTACTTACGAATGCCACACTTTAAGTACTCGTAAATACTGATTCTTGCTCTTAGGCCTCAGATTCCGGTGAACCGTGTGAGGGCTGATCTTAGAGCGGTGCCCTGTAAGGCCTCTCTTTTAGCCCGCTCGATAAGGGCATCTGCTGAATTGGACGTCCTTGATTCCAATTCCATTCTGTATCTTAGCGTTTATTAAGGACGATGATGAATTCAGGGTGTTGAACAACGGAAGTAGGAGTGCTTTAAAGAAAGTAAAGGTACGAGGAGTGCCTTGAAGAAGGTAAGGTGTGAGAGTTGGAGGGTAGAGGCTAAGTCCCCGGGGCGTAGGTAGGTAACACGGAAAAATACAAGAGGTAAAGGCGATGCTGTTCATTTTCAAAATGAGGACTAATTTTGGCCATCTTTATATATGGGACCAATTCTGGGCCTACTCGGCTAGAGTTGAAGCAGTTGAGCATACTACGGCGTAGCGTGCCGAAAATGGTACTTAGCCTGAGCAAAGGTGAGCAAGCCTGAGCAAATCCTGAGCAGGGACTGAGCCGGCCCTGAGCCGGCCCTGAGCCGGGGTGAGCAGTGTCACGTGGGCGAGGTCCAAAAAAGGAAATTTCGTGTGCCCAGATTCGTCTCATATAACAACTGGTATATCTTGTGACGGCAAGGAATACCAAACTGCAGCCCAACAGTACAAGAGTCGTCGTCGCAAGCTGGCAGGGGTGTAACCTCTCTCCTTGGCTGATGCTCCTCCGCAGGCAACGCGGCCACCGCGTGTATATACTCGCTGTTGATAAGATCCAAGCCTTTGTACGAGAGCGCTGTCGACAGTGGGCCGAGCCACTTCCGGCCGAGATATCGTATCTTCGTCTTCATACTCCGATAGCTCGTGAGCTCCTTGGACTCCTTGCGCTGATTCATGTGCATCTCGTGGAGCGTTTTGGCGAGACGGAAGAGGTCTGAACGATCTGTGAGAAGATAGCTCTTGGTCGTGAGGTTCGTGGATTCGACTGGTGATGTGGCCTTGTAGCCAAAGTTGCGGTATTTCTTGGTGTAGCAATGGGCCCACTGCTCACGGAGAGGAAGCCACTGTTTGTTAAGATAGCGACAGATGGCTGGTTGGTCCTCGAACTCCTTCTTCAACGCTTCCTAGGCGCCAAAGAAAGACGGCTCGTCCACAGCGTATACCATCAACTGGAACATATCGTGGACCCCCTGGGCATCGTGAGATATCTTCCGAGGCGGCCCCGGAGCGGCGGAAACACCAGAGCTATCTCGCTCAAGGCGCTGGGCGAGGGCAGCCCTCTCTGCAACGGTGAGAACCTCGTCGTCGAACTCTTCGTCGTCAGAGCCAGGATCTCTGGTCCTCTTGAACTTCTTGGCAGCGTTGAGACGCACGTTTTTGAGGATGTGGAACACGCAGATCTGTTGCTGGGTATTGGGGAAGACCTCCTCAATTGCCGCCTTCATCTCCTTGCAGTAGTCAGTCAAAAGGACTAGCGGGTCTGGGATAGGGGGGTCCGCCGCCTCCAGGAGCTCTTTGGTTGCCTGGAAAAGGAAGACGAAGGACTCCTTCTTCTCGTTGTCGATAACGCCGAAGATGGTGTTGACTGCTTGGCCGGTTGCTGTGATACAGGAAAAGTGGTATAGGGGAAGGCCTTGCACGTTGGTGTTGTACGTCATGTCGATAAACCCCAGCTCTGGAAAGTTGTACTGGAAGCCGATACTACCAAGAAAGCCGAAGACGAGGCCAAGGAAGCGCGTCTGCTCATCATCCTCCCACTGGACTCGATAGTCGAGATGGAACTCGCTCTTCATATCGTCAAAGATGTGAATAAGCGCTCCAGATGGTGTTCGTCCATTGAGGGCCTCGTGGCGGAGTGTAGCTCCTGCGTTGTAGATGTCTCTCCTCGTCAGAACAGACGTAGCGTCGTGGTCGCTGACGACGGCTCGTATCTCCCTTGCGCGAATTGCGGTGTGCTTGGACAGGTCGGCGATAGTCTTGCGAGTCTCTGCGGATATCTTGCGGTGTTGAGGGTGCGAGGAGGCGTCAAGTGACTGGCCGTGGTTGTGGTTGTGAGATGCTGGGTCTGTATGGCGATGAAGGATCCAACCTGCTGCTGATCTTGCCGCAGTGGCCCTGAACTTGCAGCCACACTTGCGACTTGCAACTGAGCGTAGGCCAACAGATAGTGACGGTCTCGGCAAGCCATAGCGATCGCAACGGAGATCGTATCGACTGTATTCCCCATCCTGCTTGTTGCGACCGTTGGCGCGGATCACCGCGAACCCTTCCTCTCTGGCCCACTCGTTGAACTGCTCTTGGAGCTCCTGGATGGACTCGGCAGGGCCAAGACGGCGGTATGGCGCCTCGCGGATGGGGGGGTTGACGTCGTCATCGGAGAAGTCGGTCGAGTCCTCTGGGTCGCTGCCAGATTGGCTGGGGCTGCCGGGCGGGCTCGGCTCGTTGTGATGATCCTCTTCGATGTGGGGATCCTCCTCGTCGTCAGAGAACCCTGCGAAATCGTCGTCGTCGTCGGCTTGGAGGCGGGCGGCCGTATCTCTGTAGGGGCCTTGCAGCGCCATGGCTGATTCTGTGCCCTGTATTAGTAGGGGGTGGCTGCAGGAGGGTGCTGGAGCATACCGTTCGCAGGGGCGCGCGGTGGCTCAATTGATCCGACTGGATCGCTTGCGCTGGTTCGACATGGCTGTCTTGGCTGTTCTGGCGATTGTGGTGGTTTTGGTGGAAATCGCTGTTTTGGCTGTTCTGGCTGGCTCAGGGTGGCTGTCTTGTCCGTTCAGAATCTTGGATTTTTTTTGGATTTCTGGCTCCCCACACATAACCCTAACCCTGAAATAACTACTGCACCACTATCAAACAGGACTACTGCACAAGCATCAACTGCCTTAAAGAAGGCCTACGGCTACCAAATCGAAGAACTTATGCGTATGCATATCACACATATCACCAAGCTGGAATTCCTTTACGTGTTTAAAGAGGCGTTTTTTACCTTTTTTACGGATAAGAATATCCAAGGAGCCTTTGCCGGAGCTGGCCTTGTGCCGTACGATCCAGAAAGGGTGATTTCTAAGATGGATATTCGGCTCCGAACTCCAACTCCACCAATCTCACGGCCAGGTACACCACTACCTTGGCTACCTCAGACGCCACAAAACCCCCGAGAGGCTACCTCACAGTCAAACCTTATTAAAGGCCGGATATCCAACCATCAAAACAGCTCTCCAACACCTATGCTGGCTGCTGTGGACCAATTAGCCAAAGGTACGATGGCTGTAATGCATGAGGTGGCTCTTCTACGTACGGAGGTCTCTCTACTACGCAAGGCAAATGAGGGGCTTAGTAAGAGACGGAGAGCCAAAAAAACACGTATACGGCTTGGAGGGTCTCTTACTGTACAAGAGGCACAGGATCTACTGGACCAGAAAGCTGTGGATGAGCAGGTAGGCCAGAAAATACGGCAAAATGGTAGTGGTCCAGGGGGGTCTCGCACAAAGATTCGGTGCTGTGGCTTGTGCGGCAAGCCTGGCCATAATGCACGTATGTGTCAGGAGGCTGGAGAATCGTCTGATTCATCTATTTCTGGTTCAGTTATTGTTATTTCTTAGTGTGGTTGTTTATAGTTGAGGATAGTAATGGTAGGGTGGTGGAAAATTATCGGTTCGCTTATATTATCGGCTCGCTTATAAGACACGTTAAGTGGTTTGTGCTACTAATACTACTCTGCAATCTCGTCGCCAGAATCTGAAAGAGAAACCAAAAATCTCCAAAGGGGCAAAGTACATACCCCCTTCCTCTCCTCACACATATTCATAGCAGAGCAGCGGTCCACCAATGTCCATCACGTCGCGGATCGTCGCACTTGGAATCACACCTAGCATATTTAGGACGTGGCTTAGGGTCGTGACGTTGCCCGGGTCGCCCTCGGGCAGCGGAGCGTCCGGCGGCGGGATCAGCGAGTCGAGCGGAGGCAGCGTGTCCAGTGGCGGGAAGAAGATCGGTAGGCCGGCGGGGGTGCTATCGGACGGCGGCGGCGTCGAGCCGAAGGGGAGGGGCGTGTTGGGGCCGCTGATGTCGGCGAGGCGGGCGGGCAGGTCGCGCGCCTGCCACTCCCAGAAGAGCTTGTCGAGCCAGGTGTGGTGCAAGTAGAAGAGGGGGTCGCCGGGGCTGGCGATGGGGTCGGTCATCAGGCCGCCGACGCCGCCGTGCCCGCCGACGTGCGGCGCCAGCTCGAGGCACGGCCAGAAGCTAAGGTAGTTCGGCAGGGCAAGGCACTCGTCGACGTAGGCCTGGCCGGACATAAGGCTGACCGTGTCGTTGACGATGCGGTGGATGCAGTGCGGCGTGCTCGTCCGGTAGCCCGGGCCGAGGCTGTTGACGAAGCGCGCGAACGGGCCGTTGGTGATGCACCGCAGCGCGCCGGCGCCGTTTCCACCAAAGCCCGTGACGGGGTCCAGGACGGAGGAGGAGGCAAATCGACCGGCGTCCCGCGGTTCGTCCCAGTATCTGTTTTCAGAGTTACTAGGGAGTACAAAACAGATGACGCTAAGAAAAGAAAAAGTATTACGGCTGAGCACCCTTGTACCCACACTCCTCCCTCATAGCACGCTCGTGTGCATGCATGTGCAGACGGTGATAGGGCAGGAAAGCGCCGACGCCGTGGGTAATGGAAGCTGGAATCTGGTGGATCGCTTGCAGCTCCTCGAATCGATTCTTTGTGGCGGGCAGGCCGAGCGTAGCCGGCTTCTTCATCAGGCAGAGCTCGGCGTCGATGTAGGCCTTTTTCTCACTCTTGGTGAGCCTATGCCAAGCCTTCCGCTGCAGTTTTTTCGTGCATTTGGCCGGAGGTGGAGGCGGAGGAGGTGGAGGTGGAGGCGGAGGCGGAGGGGCAGCTGGAGACCGGGGGTTCAAAGGAATCGAATGAGCAGATACAGATGCGGTGCTGGTCAAAAGAGCGACCAGCGAAATAACTGTTGGGCTGAAGAGCATCGTGATGATGAGGCCTGATGAGTAGGGAATGAGAGTAATGAGAGTAAGGCTTGCTGTGGCTAGTGAGTTTGAGACTGTTAATCTAAAACATTCGTCTAGTCACGAGTAGTTGTGACGTTAATAACTGGGAGGGCTTGCGTATGCAGTCTTATACTTGTAGCTGAAGGCTGACCGGCATCTGGTCGTTACGGCCGGCTTTGATCACCGGCATCTAGAACCGGGAAATAGTACATAGAGCCCAGGTTACCTGGCAGCCGGGCTCTCTAGCTCCACATAAACTGCAACTTTGATTGTTGAGAGGATTGGGGGTCGCATCGAGGGTAACTAGGGTTTCGTCATGCAATTTCCCTAACATTACACAGCTTGGGTATACAGGCAAGTTCCTAGCATGCCTAGGCAGGTACTTACCGGGGTAGGTTCCGCCGGTGTAGTCTCGAGTACGGGTTGTATAACCCAAAGAAAAGAGAGAGCCAGCTACCTGTGCTGTAACGCATCGCCCTCGACGCGTGCTTATACGAGCCATTAACCTAGCAGGGAATTTTTTATTTTAGTGCCCTGTTACTTGGCAATGTCAGATATTGTTCCTTATAGTTGACTTATCTTTGCTCACTACGCTGCGGCGACAGTACTAGATCATGACAGCTGGAGGGGGAAGGATGCGCCTGGTATCTAGGCACTAACCGTAGATCAAGGTAGTCTTAGGTTGAACCTTGTTTTCATTCCGAGTCGGTATTAGAGTAGCTGCCTGTTACATCCATACTGTGACCTAATATTACTGCTGACGGAACCGTGGTTCGGCATATCTTGGCAGCATTAAAGGTCTGTGTGGTTGTATTATTTGTGTCCCCTGACCATTTCCTCTGACCATTTGGATATCTTTTGGGCTCCTAATGGACTGCGCCTTTGTTTATTCCTAAAAAAAACTTCTTACATCCAATTATTAGTCCCTTGCATTCTACACGGAAGCGCTCGAATCAACTCTGATTACCATTCAGTAGGCATCCCAGGGTGATTCACTGGGTACAGACATGTAGTGCTAGACACCATGCGCAATCCTACAAGATTGACTTGTCCCTATCTGGCTATCGTGGAAGCGCTGGGCGCCAATGAGAACAGCAGTAAGCCTATCGCCGAACCAGACCTGGGATGCGCTCCCCGACCGGGGATAACAGCGGATGCCGATCTTCCCGCTCTTCCGCCTTAGCTATTAATAAGTATGATGTTACAACCTGTACCTGAATAGGCAGCAGACCGCAAGGCAGTGCGCCTGGGGCATGGTGGGGGGAGGTTGAGAAGGCAGAAGATGGAGAGGTGAGGGAAGGTAGGCCAGACGTTTTCACATTAATGAAATCGAGTTTAAGGTAGGAGAAAGTGGTGCGGGGCACGGTAGTGGCCGCGTCGTGCGAAACGCGTTTTTATATTGAACCCGGATGCGGCAAGTCGACCTTGAAGAAGTATTTGGCTGCACACGTCTCCTCGCCGCTTTCTGGAACAGTGGGTGAGTAAAGGTGGGAAGCGGCTCATTTCTTCGAGGTTCTTCTTCCGGAAACGGGGGGCTGAGGAGCAAGAGACCATGTGCGGTTTGCGGACAGGAATCCTCTACGATGTCCTCAGCGGGGGATCCAGAAGTAGCAGGGCTGGTTTCCCAAAGCACTGTACTCCAAACCGACATGCCTCCCAACTCCCGGCGCAACTGCCGGAGCTCAGCATCTCCGACAGCCAGGTCAAGGCCGCTTTTTATAAGTTACTGGCCTGCCCGGAGAGACTTTCCCGCTTCAAGGTCTGTCCGTTCATCGACGGGCCAGACGAGTTGGACGAGCCGGCCGTATCCCTCTAGGCTTTCTCCAGCGAGCTACATACATGGGCGGAGCGCGACAATGTCAAGCTCTGCGTCTCGAGTCGTGAAGAGGCACCAGTACTGAAAGCATTTCCCCTCTGCTCATCGCGTCATCCTCCACTTGCTGACCAGTTCGGATGTCGAGGTGCTGGTGCGCAGCAGGCTCGAATCGAACCCGCATTTCCGAAACCTAACACAATCGAATCCCACTTCCGAAGCAGCCTCAAGATTCAAAATATTCACGCTAATAATGCCGAAGGGGTCTTCCTATGGGTAGTTGTTGCTGGGTACGCCCTAAACCTAACAGGCTTATGAAGATAGCACCTGTATAGGGTTGCTACAGGGCAAGGTGCGCTGTAGCGTACGAAGCGGAAGGTGGGTTGGAAGACTGCGGCAGGTGGTTACAATAGCAGAGCTTAGTAAGGTGCTAAGGGAAGCGAAACAGCCACTATAACAGTGGTCCTACAGTGGCCGTAGGCAACTGTAAGATAAGGCTCTTGGTGGAAGAGTACTGTATGAGAAAGACTGGTTTGACTTGCTTGCTTAGAGAGAAGAGACTATTTACAGTGGAAGAGGAAGGCCTAGATATAGGCGTTAGGCTGGCTTCTAAAGCCTTCTGTAAAGTGGAGTAAAGAGGTCTTCTGTGGGGCAGAACCCTCTGGAAAGTGGTAGCATTCTAGTTAATTCTACGGGGTAGTGCCCCCTGTAGATTAGTGGACCCTGTGGGTCCTGTGGGCCAGTGCGCCTTGTGGGCCAGTGCGCAACCCTAATCCAGGGTACGCAACAGCTATACTTTAACAGTAGTACTTCTAGAAACTATGGCCGGGGGACTAAAAATGGGCCTCTGAGGCTGTGCAGCGGCCGTGTATAGGATCACGCTAGCTCAGGGAAGAAGTAGGGAAAGTTTAGGAGAAGTAGCTGTAGCTCACCCCAGCTCAGGATTGCGGACGAGAAAGGAAATTTCGTAGACCGAGATTCGTCTCAGACAACCAGGCTGATGTCATGTGTCCGAAGCTTCCCAACAGCCACTGATACCAGGAAGCCTTTCATGTCAGTAGTCCCGGGTAGTCCCGGATCTCCGCTGATGGTTCTCTTCCCCTCCGGCCCTCGATGCGCAGCACAGGCTTTGTCCCCGTCAAGTGTGCAAGATGACATAACGAGTGACACAATTGAGCTTTGAATATCAACTGAACCGCTTGATTGATGAAGAAGACACCCCGAGGCCTGACTCTTCAAGACGTCAGGTATTGGCCACATCGCCAGGCATTTCGGATACCTCAAGAGAGAGGGTATAGGCCTCGCGGCGAACGTCGAAACACTCCAAAACAAACACGTGCGCCAGGTCCATGGTGTTCTGACGTCGAGTTACACAAAATTATCCCAAGTTTCCTGCTTGCTGCTTAGATACTGAGGGCACAGTGGAAGCATCAGTACCGTATCTGGGAAGAGCGACAGTGACGATAACTCCCTCGCTCACCTAAGGCTGAGTTGGTATGATTTGTATGTCCCTTGGCGGTCAATCTGCGACAACACAACAAGTTGCAAGCCGACACTCCCCTCATGGCACGTCCGCGCGTGGCGGCAATGGACCAGGGCAATAAGATCGCCCGGGTTTCAGTCCGACAGGGTAACTTCAGGACTTAGGCGGTTGAGAGCAAGGCCGAGTTAGCTAGGGTGGATGCTGAGCTAGAGTCAATGAAGGCACATGTGAAGGAGGTTGAGGCGTTTATGGCCGAGCAGTCGATGGTTTAGATGCCGGGTTCTCGGTGTTTCTGGTTTGGGTTTACCTGTTTGTGGCATAGTTTGGCGTCGAGGCTTGTCTGGAGGCGTTATCTTTGGTTCTTTTGGGGGACAGATGGAACTCGCGGGCTTAGCTTTTTGCAGTCGACGCGCTGGGGAACAGGCTGTTGGCATCGCGTCCGGTGTTTAGAATAGGCATAGGACCGAGACCGGACTGGACGCGGACCTCAGTTGGTGACTGACCACGGCCGAGACTCGGAGTGGGAGTTGTCAAAATCAACAATATCGGCATGAAGTTCTCTGTCTTGGTCTTCTCCCATAATGCCGGGTCACAGTCCTCACACTGATGGAACGTCACAGCAAAAAAATGAAGCAAGTTGCAATGCCCCTTTGAAGTATCCAGAACTTCAACCCCCCTACAAGCTCCCATCCTCGTGCACCTCCCTCATCAACTCGGCATTCCCCGCATAATCAATCGCCACATCCACCACACACACCCCCTCCCACGCCAGCGCCTCCCTCATGACCGCCTCCATCTCCCCCCATCCGTCACCCTCATCCCCTTGGCCCCGAACGCTTCGGCATACGCCTTAAAGTCCACCCCCCCGAGCTCCACCCCGGCACTCCTCCCGTACTTGGCCACCTCCTGAAACTCCACCATATTATAATGCCCATCATTCCACACAAAGTGCGTGATATTACACCCCTGCTGCACCGCCGTCGCCAGCTCCTGCCCGCTAAACAGGAACCCGCCATCCCCGCTGACGCTGACGACCTTGTCCTTGCACGGCGTCGGGACCTGCGACAGCGACGCGCCGATGGCCCACGGCAGCGCGACGCCCAGTGTCTGCTGCGCGTTGGACACGAGGAACGTGTGCGGCGTGTACGAATAGAAGTAGCGCGAGAAGTAAATGTAGACGCTGCCGACGTCGCAAGTGACGACGGTGTCCGGGGCGGGGAGGAGGGACTGGAGCAGGCGGATGAAGTGCAGGGGGTGGACGGGGCCGCCGGCGGGGTTGGGGTCAGTGGCTGGGGCCGAGGTCTGCCAGGCGTGGAAGGAGGCGAGGAGGGATTGCACGGTGGGGGTGTCTTGGGGGCGGGCGACGGGCGTGCCGGGGAGGAGGGAGAGGACAGAGGTGATTTCGGTGAGGTTGTGGGTGATGGAGCCGACGAGTTCGAGTTTGGGGGAGTAGGCGTGGCCGAGGTCGGCGGGGGCGCTGTCGATGTGCAGAATGTTGGAGTGGGCCGAGGTGTTCCACAGGCTGGCGTCGTACTCGGCTTGGTCGTAGCCGAGTGTGATGACGAGGTCGGAGCGCTGGAGGAGCTTGTCGCCGGGCTGGTTGCGGAAGAGGCCGACGCGGCCGAAGAAGAGGTGGACGAGCTCGCGGGAGATGGCGCCGGCGGCTTGGAACGTCTCGACCACGGGGATGGGGTGGCGGCATAGGAATGCGTGGACGGCGTCGACCACGGTGGCGTCGGCGGCGCGGGCGCCGAGGAAGAGCACGGGGCACTTGGCGGTGGCGATGAGGACGGCGGCGTTTTGGATCCAGGGCTCGCGCGGCGAGGGGCCGTAATCGGGCGGCGTGAACCTGGTGAAGGGGAAGGCCGGGATGCTCGATTTGACGCCGGCTGCCATGATGTCGACGGGGAGGACGATGGCCGTGGCGCCTCTCGGGTGGGTGTTGGCGACACGGAAGGCGTCGACCATGATCTCGGCGATCTGGTCCGGATCCACGGCGGCGACGACTTTCTTGGTGACCGGGGCCAAGAGTTCGGTGGCCTGAAGGCTCTGGTGCGTGCGGTTGGCGGCCTGGCGACGCTTGACACTCCCGACGATGGCCACCATGGGCGCGCCCTCGTCAGTGGCCGTCACCAAGCCCGTAACGAGGTTGCTGGTTCCCGGTCCCGAAGTGGCGACGCAGACACCCGGCCGGCCGGTCAGTCGGCCAACGGCGGCGGCGATGAAGGCGGCATTCTGCTCGTGCCTGCACACGATGACCTTGATCTCGGGATGATCGAGGAGGGCGATGAAGAGGGAGTCGATCTTGGCCCCGGGCACCCCGAAAATGTACTTGACGCCGGCCGCGAGCAGGGAATCGATGACGATTTGGACTGTTTCGGTCGCCATGTTGTCGATGGGACGGGGTGCAATTGACAATCTGCTGGAGAGCAGCGTCTGTTTTTATCGGCGAGCCGTTCTGGAGTATGGGGCAATGGTTCGATAGTGGTCGACAATTGCGCTGGAATCCTCAGTCAGCGCACGTCAGCGCCGGGCCGATTAGCTGTGGATCGTCAAACGGCTCGTACGCCCCGACGATGATGTCAAGACCGGAAAACCAAGATACATGAAGAAATACAGGTGGTTTTTCTACCTTCCATCAAATACCGCACATTTTTGAGGGATGCAAGTTGGACGTCGTTCCACTGTCTCATGAGTGGTCGTGCCGTTGCTAATTTTGTGGATTGGTGTTCGTTTTCCGCTGTCAAACGTCGCTTCCGTCGTTCCCAGTGACATGTCACGATCCGGCCGATAATCGGCTCCGCCGCTTCCGTCATCCGTCGTCCGTCACCAACGCATCGGCGGCAAACAAAAACACAAACATCCCCACGAAGTCCACGGAGCTACCATTTTCTCTCCCACAACCACCCAAACCCAATCGACAAAAATGGCCAACGAACTCTACCAATACTCCATCATCTCGGCCCTCATGGACGGCGTCGCTTCCCACGGCACCCCGATCGCCTCCGTCCTCGCCCACGGCGACCACGGCCTCGGCACGTTCCGCTCCATGGACGGCGAGATGATCGTCCTCGACGGCGCCGTCTTCCAGATGAAGTCGGACGGCAGCATCATCCCCATCACCGACCCCGCCGAGACCATCACTCCCTTCGCCACCGTCACGCGCTTCCAGCCCACCGAGCGCACTCGTGCCACCGTCACCTCGAAGCAGGACCTCGCCGCCCTCCTGAACCGCCTCTTCCCCGCCGCGCGGAACCACTTCCTCGCCATCCGCTTGGACGGCGTGTTCAAGAGCATCAACGTGCGCACCGCCGGCGGCCAGTGCTTCCCGCGCGAGGGCATGGTGGCGGTCGCCGAGCGGCAGACGACGCACACGTTCCACGGCGTGAGGGGGACGGTGGTAGGGTTTCGGTGTCCGGATTGGACGATGGGCGTCAATGTTGCGGGGGATCACATGCACTTTATCAGTGAAGATAGGCAGCGCGGGGGGCATATTCTTGCGCTGGAGACGGAGGGCGAGGTGGAGGTGGGCGTGGCGATGATGTCCAAGTTTCATGTGGATTTGCCAGAGGGGGATGATGAGTTTAATGAGGCGGCTTTGGTCAAGGATGAGAAGGGGATTCATGCTGTTGAGGGATAGGGGGGTTTGATGGTGCATGGGACTGGCGTTGGCGTTGAGAAAGGGGGTTGACATTTGGGCTTGTTTCCCATGGATAGATGTAGGTTCGAAAATTAGTGCTATTGACTAGATCATAGAACGCCTTTCTCAGGGGGAGCAAAGAGACAACTTCTTTGTCGGTGCCTGAGAAGGACAGTGCCTCTTCTTCTTCTCGAACAACTTGCTAATCCCAATATCCGTCACCTCCAACATCAATTCCTGTCGTCTTTCATGGAGCCCTGACCCCTACCTATAAATCGTCGACGACAATAAGCCCAATGGGTGCCTGGACCTTCCAAGGGTTCCCCGGGTTGACCAACGCAATGTCAAAGGTCCTCAGGACCTTTCGAACGTCAGCGCGAATCCGCAACCCCCTCTCAAGAACAGATGTACTTCAAAACCATCTTTTTAACTGCAGTTTAGCAATATTCCTCCCCAGACACTGCCATCTCCCCTTGCTAAAAAGCAAATCACTCGCCTTGGTCATAAACTCCAGCCGTTCAACATCCTCCTCAAACCACCCCTCGAGCTTAAACACCTCCGCATCCTCCCCATAAATCTCCTTAATCCTAAACAAACTCAGAATCGACACCCCCACCTCCGTCCCCCCAAGTACCAAACCCCCCCCCCCCCACCACAACCGTACCCCCCCCCCAGCCGGCGCATCATGAGGAAACAGCCAGTTCACCACCCTAAAATCGACACCGTGAATTGCCCTTTCCTTCTTCAGAACTGAGCGATTGCCGCCTTGGCCTGAGCCAGACTGAGCCAGACTAAGGGGTGTATCTGGCCTGATGCAGGTTCCTGGTGCGCGTTGCGCCTTACCCGCCGCGGATCACGTGACCAGAGGACGGCAGCCTGTCAAAGTCTGAGGCGGTGTTGTATTGTGTAAGGAAAATTCTAGCACTCTAACGAGACCCTGAGGATGTCGACAATACCTGACATGTGGATAGCGAACAGACCTTCACATGCGTCCCATGCCTTCAAACCCTTTAGCCTCCCGGTGGATACCTAGTTAAGCAAAGCTCAAATAATACCACGGGCCGGCACCGTCCATCGAGTGGCATTTGCTATCCGCCGGAATATTAAGCTCGGTGCCTCCAGGGCAGAATGTCGGCTTGCACTGCCCCGCTTCAGGGCAGGTGCATCGGGTGGCGTGGCATGTCTGCTTGTTGGCGGTGGTGCCGTGGCATTTGATATACCCTCCTCCGCTCCCAAAGACGTTGTTGTTTGCGCAGTCGAAGCTAGTACCACCGTTGGCATCATTCGTGCAGGCGCTGTCGTAGTAGAAGTTGCACCAAGTGGCCTGTGCCATTGGGACTATGACGGCTGCGCTTGCAAGGGTCGATAGGAGTGTAGACGGCTTCATGATGGAATCGAGCGGCGTGGTACGGTGTGTAATGTAAGAAGGGGCTGTCTTGATTGAGATGAGCTAAGGAAGCCAACCAGTGAGAAGCGGGGACATACCTTATTGATTGGTGTCTGTATCGAGTGCGCGTTACGTCCAAGCCTGTCCAAGTTATCGAGGGACCATAGACAGTGGGCTACGCTACTTACTTATATAGACCGAACCATCGAGCCATCGCACCCAAACCTACATCTCCACTATCTAGTCATTGGCGCGCATGAGGTTTAGGTCCTTTCTTCTGTTCGAGCGGCTCCATGTCTGGAGCTTCTGTGACCGCATAGGTCCGGCGATTTGCTTGCCTCGTTTCCTACTTACTTCCCACTTACCTATGGAAGGTTCTTTGAATTTAACGGGCGGCAGCATATTGCTATGGCGGCGCGATGCGGGAAGGGCTTGATCGTCGGCCTCGCCGGTTTTTACAGGGACATTGCAGCTGTCCGCCTCGTAGGAGCTTAATGAAAGGGACTCAAGGACCTATTCCAAATACAAGAGAACGTAAGTTACATACCTCCCTAGTTCAGCCTTACACTAAAGTTACCTCAGCGAATCCATTCTTTGTGGGAAGGCGGCACAGCAGAGGCTTAATTTATGCAAGACGCGGCGTAGGAGAGCGGCTTGCCGTCTCTCTCCATATTGATGGTGGCGTAGGGCGTCCGGTTAACTGTGGATAATTATCCTTGGCAACCCGTCGGGGACGCCGATTAGGTACATATCTAGATTACATTGCGCTTTGTGATTGATATCTCGGTGTGAGCGACGGTATTTCCGTCACGTCAAGCAATCGTCGCCTAAGAAGACGACGAGCGCAGTTGGGGAGGCGTGACGACTCCTCGCAGCAGTAGCGGAGCAACGCTCCAGCACCGTGGGAACACAGCTATACCAGCACCACACTCTCTCCAGCAGGGCGAAACGCATCTCTCCCACCCGGTAATGGCGGCAAGACGAATCTCCACCCGGTCAATCACACGTAGCATTCCCACCAACCCAACGTCAAACTTACTAGCAGGGTTATAACGATGATCTACAGATAGGGCTCTTATTCTCGAGCAGATGGCGAGTGAAAGGATGCCAAGAAACCGCCCTCCAGGGGTAATGGAGCTACCTGATCAAATATGCCTTTTGCTTCTCGATGAAGCGCCGCCTTCGCACTCCAGACTGGCGATTGTGAAACTTGTAGTCTGACGAAATCTCGAAGATCTATCCAACTTTTATTGCTCGCTAGTGGCCTGCGAATCCAGGACAAATTTTAAGGCAAGCTGTGTGGCCGCCCGCTTCTCACTGCGCTAATGTCGTCCCTGGTTGCTGTAGGGAGTCAGAGCCGGACTCACCCCGCCGGAGGTGCCACGATAGGTTTTTATTTCATTACACCCACTCTAAGAACTCACCCATAACAGGCCGATCATAGCCATGGCCGATATCTGTGGGCTTTCACTTGTGACACCCCCCCCCCTCCCCCTCACACCTCCCTCATCCCAGCTTATGTTGGAATCAGCCTCGCAAGCAGCCCAGTGAGTACTGCTGAGACGGCACTCGGACCTTGAAGGGATACATTGCTGCCGCGTGTGGTAGCTCAGCGCAGGGTTTGAAATACAGGCGGATTGGTAGTTAATAAGCCGCTCTGCATATAGAGCATGGAATTACATGATGGAAGCTTCAGCCATCCATCCGAAAATGTCCACGAACTTGTACATCTTCCTTTTCCCTAACGTCGGAATGTAGTCGAGGTAAATGAGGAGTGTCTTCGTCAGACGGAAGTACAGTTCGAATCCGTATCCATCCACAGGATCTATTTGGTAGACGGCACACCGACAAGTTGCGAACCCATGACGTCCTTGGATTTGACCTTTATGCAGCGACATACTGGTGGACCAAGGAAAGACAGAAGACGGTACAATTTAGCCGTCGCGCTGCCCGTGGGCTAACGACTTCAGTTTCTTCTGGTTCACGCCATTGTCGTTGGCGCAGTACTCTTCGATCTGCCATACTCACCTCCCAGTGCCTAGTTAATCACCACAGTCCGCCTGAGGTTTGTATGTCAGATAGCAACAGCAGTTTGTGGAGCCGCGCCACTCCCGGCGGGTGCGATAACGACTTTCTCGATTACATGAAATTAAATGATATCCACTTGCACTCACTTGTCGACTTTTCCGTCGGGTGTGCGTCATTTAACGCCCCTAGGATCCTGGTTCAGGGGATTGTCCACAAAGCGGTTCAATTCCGTACTCCAACTTGGCAACTGGTGGCTGAAAGACATAGCGCTAACCGGTCCCACCCCAACACCAAACCACCACAATTTACTAATGGCAGATTTCGATTTTTGGGGGGTGGGTGTATTATTTCGCCCTTGCGATCTTATTCTCCAGTCACCCGGACAGTATTCACCACTCATGATACGACTACACGAAGCTGTGCCTGCCGGATGACTCATGTCAATGATGTCTTCGCATCGCAGTTTAAGAAGATGACTTGCTCGAATGTGAAAACTGTGGGGCTCGCGACGGCCACTATAAGGCTTGGGGGTGGGGCTTAGGCGGAGCGATGAATATGGGTGGTAGGAAACCATGGATAAGTTTCACCTCATGCCGGGGATGAACCATGAGAACATGACTTATGGGCCAAGTGCAACCAATCCCTGGTTCGCAATCTGTCGTCCATGAGGAGACCTTATCTTATCACATGCCAACTCGACCCCCTACTGTCACGGATAACGGCGAGAAAGAGTACCACCCGCACCGGTCCCCCCGCGGCAAGCCTTACATGATCGTTCTCTGCTTCGACGGAACGGGGAACAAGTTCCATGGCGACGACAGCGACAGCAACATCCTCAAGATCTGCCGTATGCTCGACAGGACGGCGAGTGATCAGTGTAAGTTGTCCGACCCCTCGCGTCTCTCATGCTCGTTGCTGACTTGCTCAGACCATTACTATCAGCGTAAGTTCCTCTGGATCTTTTAAGATGCCTCCGAAACTAACCGGACGAGCCGGAATCGGCACATATGTCGTCTCAGACAGCTTCAGTCACACCGGTACCGTCGCCAGGATGAAAAGTTGGTACATGAAGGCGAAAGACTCGGCAGTGGGGTCATCCTTCGATCACCATGTCGTCGGCGGCTACCGATTCCTCATGCGCTTCTACTGCCCCGGTGACGAGATATATATCTTCAGCTTCTCTCGCGGCGCGTACATCGCTCGATTCCTCGCAGAAATGCTCGATTATGTCGGCCCACTGTCAGACGCGCGATGTTCCCAAAAACGCGCGCATCCATCACAGCGTAATCCGCCGCATGCAGCTTGACGAAAGCTATCGACCGGGAAATATGATCATCGGTGGCGGTGGCAGGGGCGTTCGGGTCGCGCCAAAGCAGCATGGCACCGGTGAGTGGGTGTGCGTGAGCGAGGAGGGTGATCTGGTTGGCGCTGTGTGGATGAAGAGGAGCGCTGTTGAGAAGGCTGCCGTATCTGGACTTAGGTTGCAGTAGGAGAATCCTTGAGCCCCGAGGCGTCTGTTGGGATTGCCGGGCAAGCTCGGCAGGCAAATGTTGCTGTAGGCATAGGACGAAGTGTTTGCAAACTTGGCAGGAGCGATTGAAGGGACAAAAAGGGGGGTGGGGGACAAAACAGAACCTGACGAAGACGGCACTAACATTTTACATGCGTAAAATCTCAGATATTGCTCGAATAGCGAATATTTTACAGTTGCTGTTTTACTCTAGTGTGCCCTTGTCAATGCCCAGTCATCCGCATCGCCATTTGCGATCTTCCTGAGTTGCTCCCCGATCAAGTTCTAAGTGGATTGTGGCCCATTTGTGCTACACTGATGACGGCACTCTTGCATCAGCTTCTTTGGTCTCCTCGTGTTCCTACTCGTCAGAAACGTCAGTCACAGGCAGTGGCCTGAAAAATGAGGTTGACCACCACATCAAGTTCTTCACGAATGATGGTCGAAGATAAGTGAGGGGTCGTCATCTCGCTCCTTCCTTCGGCACAGCAGCTGCGAATCTTCATCATTTACCATACCTACAAGCAACCTGGAACCCTCCCTTGACAACGTCGACCTCCCCATGCGAAATCATCGTAAATCGCGATGTGGCCATTCAACCCTTTGAGACTCGGGCCTGTTGGCAGAGGTTTCTATCAGGACCACACATTGGCCTTGGGCCCGTCCGACATCCGCGTCCTACGTCTTCACCACGGATCCAGCCAGGATAGCGACATCATCTGCACTCTTGAGAGGCGATATCTCCCTCAGTTACCCCCGAGTTCGAACCCCAAAGCGGATCTAGACTGCACAGCGCTGTCATACACGTGGGGCGACGCAACTTCCAACCTGCGTAAAATCCGATGCAATGGAACCGACTTCATCGTCACCCAGAATCTCCATTCTGCTCTGTACCATCTTCGTGATCATCTTGCCGACACTATTCTCTGGATTGACGCCATATGCATCGATCAGAATAACAACAACGAAAAAGGGACCCAAGTTGGGAGAATGGGCGAGATCTACAGCAGGGCACGCCACACAGTCATCTGGCTCGGGGACACCGACCTGCTGTCCCGAGCGGGCCTGAGGGCTTGTTGGGCGTTTGCCGCAAGAAGCAGGGCTGACGCATCCACGCCGGAATCTTCGCTGCCTTCGGGGGCGCCGTGGTGGGATCCATGGAAAATCCTTCCACCCTTTCTGGTTCTCCTCTTGCTCCGGCGCCTATACTTTAGTCGCATCTGGGTTGTCCAAGAGGCCGCACTTGGCAAGAATCTTCAAGTCGCTTGCGGGGTTGAGAGAATCTCCTGGACCGATTTTTCTCTTGGCGCCACGATCATCCTCGAGGCGGGCTTTGGTAGCAGGTCTTCTGCGGGCGTCGGGAACATTCTTGTGGCGCGCTCGCTGTTGCCGTGGACGGCTGTGAGCGGGTTCAGCGATCCGGCTAATATCTTCAGGACCCTCACCCAGCACAAGGTTCCTCAGATACGGAATATCTTGTCGTTGGCAATTCTGTTCCGGCGGTGTCACGCCACGGAACCAGTCGACAAGCTATATGGTCTTCTGGGCCTATGCGAGCATATCAAGGCCGGAAGTACGTACGGAATTCCGGCTGCGTACTCGCAAAATGACCCTTCTCACAAGAACCGCATCTACATCAGCTCAGCCAGGAGGATCATGGAGGCCCAGGGCAGCTTGATGCTATTCTCTGCTGTCAATCGTCGCCCACAGAGTTTAGTTTGGGGACCGTTCGCGGGGAGTTTGGCTCAGGGGAGGCAAGCTCCAGCTCTTCCGACTTGGGTGCCAGATTGGAGTGACTCGGGCAGTGCTGCAACACCCCTAAGCCTGATGCTGGCGCAAACTCAAAACACGGACCTTGCGTACACCCATCGAGATCTTAGCGATCCATATAAAGCCAGCCCAGAGGACTACTCCCCTCATCTATCCCTCTCCGGCCATCGTCTCGACGGTATTTCCGTCCTCGGCGACGTATGCAACACAGAGAAAGCCCAAAGTAGCGCCTGGTTCAGCATCAGGTACACATTCACCATGGCGGAAAACCACCGCCTGGAGATCCTCAGCAAGTGGCACAAGCAGTTCCGGCCACTCACACAAGACGCTGCCTCCTTCTGGCGCCACTTTATCTCGACCATCACCTGCGGATCGAGGACCGAGTACGATGAAGCCGCAGTTAGGCATCTTCTGCGACGCTTTTCCACGCGCAGCCCGCGGAGGTTACCAACGGTTCCGAGGACTGTTGCCGCGTGTCTCGGCATCCTCCCTCCTGCCATATGCGTAGTCACGCGCGAGGGTTTCCTGCAGCGAATACTGATGTACTGGTGCGCTCCAGTGGTCGCAGTCTCATGCATGTGGTATATGTGCTTTCAACTTGTTCCCAATTTCATGTTCCAGGAGGGCTGGAGCGAGTACGGTGTGAACGCCGGTTTCTTGAAGGCGGATTTTGATGGCATGGAGCTGAGGAGGTTGGCCATGCTAGACTCTGGATGTTTGGTTTTGGTTCCTCAAGCGGCCAATATTGGCGACCAGGTCTGGAGTTGCAGGGGTGCCACGGTGCCACTGTTACTGCGACCTAGCGGGAGTGATTTCGAGATGGTTGGCGAGTGCTACTCGGCGACGCTGTCAGCTGATGAGCGGAAAGACTCTGCCGATGTTGCCATTCGTTTAGTGTAAGTCACGTCTAACTGTTATGGCACGACTAACACCCGACAGTTGATACTGGGGGATTGGTGTTGTTGGTATACTTGTATTGGAAGCAGGGATGGGGTGCCAAAAATGTTTCGCAAATCGCAGGCTGTGGGGGGTGAAAACAGATAGAACTGTTGCTTCGAAGGTTTGTTCCCCGGTCACTGGTACCGTTTCGAGAAGCAATAGGAGCCCGTCAATGAAAGACTGAAACCTCCAAGTTTTACAACCGTAACCGATTCCTGGAAAACCCTCCAAACCGTCAAATCCTCCTGATTCCGCCCTCAACTTCGTCAAACAGGCGACTTACCAAACCTTTGCAAACTCACCATACGAGTAATGCCGCGCATACGGAGCGAGGTGCCCCACATCCGTCTCCTTGATCCGGACTTCTAACGCGTACCCAGATACTTTCACCCCTCGCAGCGCGGCTAACTTTTTTTTTGGAACTCAGCTCCTCCACCCGGTATGGGTGTAACCCCAATTCGTCAGTCACGATAGTCAGACTCTGAAGTGTCGGGGTAAAGAGGCTGATGCTCTAGAAGAGGTTTCCGGCTTGCGGAATTCGGCCGAAGAGGTCGCGGTCATAGCGGTTCAGATTCAACTCACAGCTGAGAAGTCGTATCTCAGAAACGTTGTGATGGAGGAATGCCAGCCACAGAGCAACATCCTGCGAGTCCATAGCCCGGAGTTTGATGCTCTTGAAGGTGCGCCAGCCCTCGGGCTTGAACGCCTTGTTGACGTTGTCTTTGGCCAGTTCCCAGGCCTCGTCGCCATTCTTCGAGATTAAGTGCCGGACCTCAGGAAGACGAGTGCGCTGTAGTTCTGGATGTCGTATCTTCCGAACCCCGGGAGCCCATCAGGGAGTTTATATCTGCGTAGTGATTATAGATGTATCAAGGGGTCGGCGAGCCAATAACTCCATGCGGATACAAGGTTCGACTTAGCTGCAGCATCGGCTACAGGTTAAGCAGGGTTTTTGGCAGTGTCCGTCCAGTGTTGTTGCAGTAGATGGAGTAGGTGAAATAGTGACTACCCAAGTAGCTGGTCGATAGCACGCAAAACCCCCACTGACAAAACCCCCACTCCGAAGTGACCCATTGGATTTCACGCACCGCATGGTTGCCCTGTCACTCGACGGGAACTCCACGCTGCTCCCTAACCAAAGAAGCTCCACCGCTTGATAGATGCCGGATGTGGCAGAGGAACCTGGTCCATCGAGTTTTCCAAGGAGCACCCCGACGTGCAGGCCACCAGCGTAGACCTGATGCCAACCTAGGCCGCCTTGCAAGACCCCCAGCTCCCCTTGGCTGCCACCAAGAATACAGCCTCTAACCGATCTCTAGGCCCCCCCTCAACGTCCGATTCATTGTCAACGACCTCGAAGGCCCCTGGGTCTACGGCCTTCCACCCTTCGATTTCATCAGTTCCCGCAACCTCGCCGGCTCCCTCGCCTCCTTCACTAAGTTCTTCCAAATATGTTACGACTACCTCTGGCCTGGCGGCACCCAACCGGTCCTCTCCGACGACGACACCCTTAAGGTGGACTCGGCCCTGTCTAAGTGGACCAACTTGCTCCGCATATCTCTTCCCTTCCCTCAATCCTCCCTTTAGAAGTGGCCCGATCCGTCCCATGACCCCCCCGAAATGTCACCAGATTCCACGCTTGCGTCTTAGCTGCCACCCCAAGCTCTTCACTGGCTCCGATCACGTCGATCTCCACCTCAATTCCATCAGTGCCTATCCTACCTACAAACAACCATATATTAACAGCCACGCGAAAAAAACCAGCAAACTCGACATCTCCAGCGTTACCCCCGCCGATCGGCTGGTTTCCGTCCCGGTCGGCCCAGGAAAGATGCCCACGCCCCCCGAACTTGAACTTGTCCCCAACGGCGGCGTCACTCCACCACCCCCGCTCACCGTCTTCGATCCAGATTTCACATCGCCTGCAAGTGCGCACGACGTAGTGGCCAGCCCCACTGATGTGCTGGTCGAAAAGGCCGCCGTCGACGCGGTCGAGTAGAACTTGGCACACGAACCCCACAGTCTGAGACGATACGCCTAGTCCCTCCTTTCGTCCCTCTGGACTTTGCTGAGCTCCCTACAAGTCCGCCCAGAACGTCTCCTCGAGCGCCACCCACCTGAATCAAGCAGCGAAGCGCATCCCTCCCTGGCTGCGCTTGTGCCGGGATCCCCGTATTCCGATGCCTAGGCACAGCGGTGGCATGATCCGAGGCCAGCGGCCGCCGTTAAGCCCGTGACATCCGAATTGCTGCTGGAGAGCACTCTCGCCGACCGGCAGTTGTCGTCAACGTCGTCTCCGTCGTCCCCTCTATCGTCTACGGGACGCAGCGGCTCCGCATCGACGCTGTCACCGCTTGCATCCTCAACGCTCGCATCGCCACAAGCAAGCCTACCAGTCACAGCACCCGATGGCCTGGCTAACACCGCCCTTTGCCGGCCCGGGTTGGGCCAAGCGACGGCCATGCGCTCGCTACCGCGGCTCTCGGTGCGACAGAGCAGCAGCAACATGGAACAGCTGCTGGCGCGGCACGCCATGCTCGAGTCGAGGCGCCAGATACTGCTGCGTCTGCACGAGGTGTAGCAGGAGCAGGAGCGCATCCTGGAAGAGCTGGCTACGATGCCTGAGGAAGGGGACCATAGAGAGTGCTCTGAGCTCACATGGGAAGGTTATTTACGCATACCTATCGTATAGGTTGGGTAATAAGGTGAGCCAAGTTAGGAGATGGCTGGGCGACATTTGAATCCGCATAAGAATTTGAAATCAGCGACCTCTACATTGGAGATCTGGGCGGAGAAGGAGGGGGATACCTAAGATGGCATCTTGGGGCCCGGTAATATTAACTATGGACCAGTTATGGTCACCTCGACTATGTCTCGCGCCAGTTGGTATCCTGCACCGAGCCCCCCCCCCCCCCCCTACAACTCTTCTTAGCACCTTGTGGAGGATAAACATGGAGCAGGTGTGAGGGAAAGATCTCTCTTAGTGTCACCTCGGTTGAACACCGGTCACCGGTAGTTTGCACTTACAGTGAAGCGAGGGAAGCCAAGTCCCGGGGAAAAGGGCGTCTTATCGACTTTTTTTTTATAAGACGTGTTAGAGTGTTTCGTGGTTACACCCGTGTAATTCAACCTGATTGTGGCTGCTTCTGGTTGGCGGCTGCTCCGCACTCTTGGAATGCAAAGTTCTTTTCTTGCGTTCAGCACGCATCATGTCTGTTATTATTTTAGGGGCGCTCACATAAAATGATAACCGTCCCCAGATTTACCTCGACTATGTCCTTTTTGGGGGGGAGCACTTCTAGTTTTTACACATCAGTGCAAACATGAGGACCATGGCGTTTCTGCAAGTCCCTGCGGTTCTATTAATTCTTTTCGCGGTCGCTAAAACGGCCGCCGAACAAGTCGTCCATACCGACGTAGCGATTATTGGAGGAGGAGCATCTGGTGCTCACGCGGCATTTCGACTTCAAGAAGATTTTGGGAAGAGCGTAGTCTTGATTGAGAAGCAGTCGATATTGGTACGATGAGTTTCGCCAAACCTTGCCATGACGCTGTGCTAACTAATATCCCCCCCCTACCCTAGGGAGGGCATGTGGATACATATTTCGATCAGCAGACCGGGAGGATACATGACTATGGCGTTCAGGTCTACTTCCCGTACGAAGACGCGCTCGATTTCTTTGCCAGGCTCAATCTCACCCTCCTGCCCAACCCACCACGGGCCGCCAACGTCGCCCGCTTTGTAGAATTTTCTACCGGGAAGGAGCTTGCGGACTTTCGACCATTGGATTCACAGCGCGGAACCGAAGCGGTGCGCAAGTTTCTGGCCCTAGCGACCGACAAGGGCTACGACAAGATGACGCAGCCCGGGTATTGGAACCTCCCACCTGGCGACAGCATCCCCGAGGATTTGCTCCTCCCCATTGGAGAACTAGCGAAGAAATATAGCATCGAGCCGATGCTGGCCGCTATGTATCCATCGACCGGTGGTGGCGTCGGTTCGCGCGGCGACTTCAACAACGTGATGACCCTCACGCTTATGAAGTCGTTCCCCGTCGCCTGGATCCGAGCTTTCCTCAACGACATTGAAAAGTTCCATGTCGAAGGCGGCAACCAGAGGTTGTTTGATACAATTGCAAAGCGCCTTGGGGATTCGGTCTTCTACGACGCTGTCGTAACGGCAGCACAGCGCAACGAGACGGGCGCCTATCTCACAGTGGAGAAAAGAAACGGTCAAAAAACAATCGTCGTTGCTAAGAAGCTGCTGCTCGCCGTCCAGCCGACACTCGAGAACCTCGCACCATTCGACCTCAATCAACAGGAAAGGTCGCTCTTCTCCAAGGCCAAGTATGGGAGGAGCCACACGGGCATCATCAGCCACTCCAAGCTGCCTAATGCCACAACGCTGAGAAATATGCCGGCGGCTGCGGTGCAGAACCCGGCCTCGCCATTCCTCAACACACCATTTGTCCTGAGTATTTCCCACTACGGCGGCACTTCTAAGCTCTACAGCGTGGGGGCGAGCGGGAGTGACTACGGTGCTTTTAACGAGGAGGAAGCGCAGGCCACAGTGCGGTCGGCCCTGGAGAAGATGTCAGAGGCTGGTACACTGCCGAACCTTGAAGGAGAACCGCTTCGGGTGGTGGCGTGGTCGGACCACGAGGTCGGTGGTTTGGGTGTCTCCGCAGGAGACATGCGTGACGGTTAGATGGCGAATCTGTACGCCTTGCAAGGCAAGCGGTCGACGTGGTTTACGGGCGGTGGGGTGGCTGCTGATTTTACGCCCATCTTGTGGAAGTTCAACGATGATCTGCTGCCGAGGATGGTTGAAAAAATGTAAGTAGGAATCGGTTCAAGCATCAAAGGCTGGGCGGAATGGACCAAAGAAAACAAGTGAGTAGAGGAGTGCATGATGAATCTTGTCCTCAATCCCTATGATACAGAGTTCCTCCAATACTATTGCGCTTGCTAGTATTGCTTCCTGCACAGGCGAGGCTGGGATGACCGGAGGGCTATGGATTACTAGGGAGTGAGGATCATGAAGTGTGTAGTTACTCTCATCTTGGCTAAGGCCCAATCTAGCCTTCGCTTAGGATTTGCTCGGGCTTGCTCACCTTTGCTCACCCTAATTGCCTCGGCAGGCCAACACCCCCGCTTCTCACGGTTTTCCCTCCTACATCCCTCGGTTCCTCTCACGCCAAAGCAAGGCGAGCTGAAGATGTCGCTTCATTACACAGCCCTTGACAGTTCCACATCACAAATCCCGTCTTTTGACGGTCCGCCCTGGTAAGTCAGGAAGCTACATCAAATTCTGCAAAGGAAGAGGACTAATCAGCAGCCGACAGGTGGATTCGATGATGAGATTGATTGCCCACTGCATCTTACCTTCCTCGATGGAACCAACGCCTTCACGGCCCTCTCATGCGTTTGGGAGAATCCATCCGTCTGCGAGCCATTGTCATCAATGGGTCAGTAGCCTCCGTCACTGTCAGCTTGGAGGCAGCTTTGCGCCGCGTCGTCAGGACGAGAATCCATAGGTTCTGTGGGTTGACGTCATTTACATCAACCAGACAGACCTGGACGAAAAGGCGACCGTTACGTGCAAGGGGGCTGATGTCCCAAAATTAGGCTGAGGATCGTCATTGCAACCATGCCCGCCCATTTATGGTCACGGCAAGTATAGCCGGGACTTACCTCGGCTCAGGCGGCCATCAGTGCGGCTCGCCTTTTGCTCAGGATCTGCGACTAATACGGACTCGACCAGAAAAAGTGTCGGGTGAGAATATATGGGTAGATACCAACATTTACGCCAAAACGCCGCGAAAAGTCCATAATATGGGACAGCACGCGCTCCGAGTTGTGCAGGATGATGAAGGACGCGGGATAGGTCCCGTGCCAGTCCGCTTTCTCCCGGGACAGAATTTTGTTTTGGAGAAGTCGGAGAAGGTTCTTCTTCAAGAGGACGAGGACTTCTCGAATTGTGACGGCGTCAAGCTACGTGCCCATGGCTGGTGTGACGGGAATGGCGTTTACCAGGGGGTTGTAGCGACAGGGCCCAATGTTGTGCTTCATAGGGGACATGCCAAGTGTATTCTCTCCGCAAATAAGCCAAAAATCTCTCGATCATCCGGGTGACAGACGGACCAAAACATGAGCGCAGCGGCAACAAGATTGCTCTGTATCCAGTCAATCAGGCCCCGGTCTTGAGGGACGCCCCATGGGCTTACGGTGGGCGGGTTGTGCCCGTAGCTTGCCTTTGTCTCTGTGTAATAGCGCTCCGCTTCATCGAAGGTCCTTCTTACAAGAGGTTTGCTGTTGGCTAGGAGGGCCTCAGCGAACTCCTTTCTTGCTGTCTTCGCATACGTGCGCAAGTTCCTGCAAGCTTCATCCATGTCCGAGATGCAGTATGGTGGCAGCTGGTATTCGTGGGTGGTACCGGCGGAATCGGTCCAAACATAGGACGTTGCATCGCCAGGTCCGGGTTCGAACTGAGAGATAGTGACCCAGAAGCAAGTCTGATTGACAGTTGCCAAATCCAGGCTGGCCACCTGGCTGCCATTCGGGCGATTGCGGGAAGCATGGAGGCACCGGAAAGGGCTCGCTTATCGGTTGCATAGTTGAGACGTTTTTTTTTGCGCAGCGGAAGCCCAGACGCCATCGGTGTACTGGAGCGAGCTCTCGCCAAAAGGGGGCAGGCTGCTAAAGCTCAGATATCGAGGGAGAGATTAAGGTTGAATGGAGGAACGTCACTGGCATCGGCCGCGTCAATCCGCGTCGCAGGCAGTCCATGCCCTGTTGTGGGGAAAGCAGAGCAGGTAGAAGGGCCGGAGAAAGTGACCTGAGTCGCTGTGGCATGGACTGCAGGTTGATACCCGAAGCTGTCGAGAGAAGCCCCTGGATCACCTGTGCTGTCGAATGCAGCTATCATGGCGGTTGCAGGTGAGGTGTCACAAGGGAAAATGATCTTTGAGCGGAAGGAGGAAGGGTTTGGGTTGGGGGCCGGAGTCAGGGGCCGTGGAATTGTGTGGCGCGACGTCATAATTGCCGCCATGCATGGTCGGAAGTATGGAAGACGCGTATGTTGAGACAAAAGATGGCATCGACAAGCAATCTCAAGGGCAAGGGGTGGAGGAGGGACTTCAGATTCGGCCAGGTGCGTTGAGGTGAAGAGACCAGCGACGTTTGCCGTCTGCGAGCTTTTAAACTTTACGACACAAATGCATGTGCGACCTGAGCCCCTAATTTGCGAACCATCGCTCCGAGGATCCCGCTTTCGCCGCCCTAAAGTTGCTCCTGCTTGACCATGTCCCGATACTTGTCGCTGTCGACGTCCACATCCTCAGCCTGTGTCCAGAGAAACTTTCCGATATCGCGGTCTCGGTACTTATCCGCTGGAGAGGTCTTTGTGAACTCGATGATGTCCTCGGCGGACTGGATGTTGTTCGGGTTGGTGTCGAGGGCCCGGAGATATCGAATAGTGTCCCTCTTAAACTCGGACGATCGTACGATGCCGCGAACTTGATGGTTCAGCTTCTTGGACCCGTCGGCTTCTGGAAAGTCAGTACTATCCACTACCTTGGCTCCCGCCCGACGCAGCGTCTCGATCACAGACTCAAAGGACACCATGATGGGCGATGTCGGCTCCGCACTGAACGTGTTCCACGGAACACCAGCGGTAATCCCCGTCAGGTCGGTAGGTGGTGAAGTCAGGAACATATGCTGTCAAAAGGGGTGCTCCAGGTCCGTTCCTCCTTGTCGCTGCGGCCCGCCATCTTGGAGAGCATGTAGGCAACATCCCTGACCGTCTTCGTGATCGGCCCGATGACGTCCTGACGTCCTGATATAGATATCGCACCATCGTTTGCAGTCAACCCGCGACTGGGCTTCATGCCGACGACGCTGGCGAACTCGGCGGGTTCAAGAATGCTACCAAATGTCTGCAAAGTATGTCAGGTTTCAGGACTACACCGGCTCGCAGAATGACTGGCCTTGGTACCAATGGCAGCAACGGAGAGCCCGAGAGCAGTCCCAACAGCCGAGCCAGCTTTACCTAACGGGGGTAAACCGTTAGTAACTTAATCCTAAACTTCGTCTTAAGAGTAAAAAGGGTATACTTTAAGTTAACATACTAGTTTTATTACTCCCCTTAAGCCGGTTAATCTATATATACGTCTTCCCCTCCTAGCATAACTCTTCTACTAGTCCTAGCGCCCGAAACGGCGCCGTAAACTCCTCCAGCTCCGCGAGCTTCCCGACGAACACAAAGTTAACCTGTACTACAAGTTTCCCCCTAGCTCCGTCCTAAAAAATAATAAACCGTTAACCCCCCCTTACTACCTTCCCTTATGGAGTAGCGTATTCCTAACTTTTAAATACCCGCCTTACCTCCTCCCCTATAAACTCTAATACTACTTTAGTCCGCCTCTCTGCCCGCTTATATACCCTCCACGTCATCGCTATCACAATCCCAAAGTTATACCCCGCCCCCGGACCGCCTACCACAGCTCTGCATTCTTCCCCTCCGACACCCCTACCGCCGTCCCATCCGCTAATACCACCCGCGCCTCTACCAACTGGTCTCCCGGCCGGCCCTACAGCCCTTAAAGGTCGCCAAACCCGCTACCGAGGGCGATCCCCGTAATTCCGGGGTATATATAGCGGCTAATAGCTGGTACCTTAATTCGTTAATTTAATAGGTAGATCATAGAAGGGGATAGATATAAGTCTGCTTTACCCTCTTCTAAAGCGCGCGACCCAGCTCCCCATTCGTCAACCCCGGCCCGAGGCGCGCGAGCTCTCCCCCGGGGAGGAAGTCGACGGTCTTCATGCGGACGAAGCTGATGGCGATGCCGTGCTACATGGCGGCGAAGGCGGTGGTCTGTCCGTGGGCGCCGTCGACTGCGAGGAAGGGGAGGGAGTGGGTGTTTGCGAAGCGGACCTGTAAGCACGGGGTGGGGTTAGTGGTAGTTTGGGGCCTGGGGGAGAGGGAAGGCACGCAGCATCATACTAAGATTCCATCGTAGTCACTCTCTCGCATGCCAATATTGGACGCGAGAATACGTTTCAGGACCGCTCATTATAGCCACCGCAGGTGAGGGCGGAGGCGAGCGACTTCCATGCGCTGTCTTACGAATGGGGACGCGAGGACGAAGTCAGCACTCGGATTTTCATCAAGTGCCTTCTCGAGCCCCAGCCTATCCGCAAAAACTTCCTTAAGCTCTTTATAGAATACCCCGTTTGAGACAGTAATCCATACTTTCTAGACCTTGCGGTATCCTTCGTTCCCATTACTATCAATAACCCCGTGATATACTACCCTGCAGTCTAACCACCTTAGGTACAGGTTATAACACCTATCTATATAGAAACTATCTAGTATTATAGAGCCGTGTCTAAATATTAAGTGTTGCCCCGTTATCTCGAATAACGTAAGTCCGGGACGGCCCCGGTGTCCTGAAGTTCGCGACCCTAGGACCCTCTTAGTTCAAGCCCCGCCTCCAGCCCTGTCCCCTTAATTAGCCCACCGTCGTAGCCCCAGGCCGCTACGGCCCAATATCGTAACCTGGGTCATGACATATAATCGGAGTTCGGAGTAAGACACTTGTTCACCGCCGTGAAGCGAGACGCGGTGCTTGCGTAACCGGGCTCAACGGCACAGATCGACAAAAGGCTGCCGAAGGATATTGGCCGATTTCAAGTACCGAACCCTTGCCCGCCTGCAACCAACGCGTCGACAGGGGTGTCTGCCAAATGGGGCAGCTTGCCGAACGCTGATCCGGCCCACGAGTACGGCCGACGGCCCTTTAGCCGGACTGCGCGCCGCCCCATTGGCTTCGACAGTTATTATGCATACTGGTACTGCAGCATTACCTCCTCTATTCCCACCTCACCAGCTGTGTCAATGCCATTGCCGCCCGCCGCAACGGGCAGGTGGCTTACCGTCCATGCTGCCCGGTATTGTCCACGATACCCTTGAAGATACCGGGCGGCCTATCTTTGATGGCTTTTACTGTGAGCTCGAGTGACACTGTATCACAGGTGCCGGAGGTGGGGCCGGCCATCTCAGACATGATGTCTTGATGGCTGGAGATACCCCGCCCTTCCTGGTCGTTGTTTCCTGGTCGCTGGCAGATGCCGTGCTCCATAAGACCCCCGCCTCGCCTACCTGCGGTTAACACACGCTTCCACAGTTACTTACGCTGCTGCAGTGTCCCGTCAAGTGCCTCGTACCATGGCAACGAAGTCGGACTCGATCCACCATGTGGACCCCGAGAAGCTCGACTTGTCGGACAAGGCCGAGCCAAGTAACAATAAGGTTTGTCCCAAAGCTCAGAGCGCATCTGGCTGGACTGACTCCCCCCAGCTCGTGCCCAATATCGAGTACACGCCCGCCGAGGAGCGCGCGCTGATCTGGAAGCAAGACTTGACTATCATCCCGCTGTCAGCCTACATCTATTTCCTGTGCTTCTTCGACCGCAGCAACATCGGCAACGCAAAGGTGCTCAACTCATCCACCAAGAATGACATGCAAACCGAGATCCACGCAACGGCATACCAGTTCAACATTGCGCTGATGATCTTCCTCGTTGGTATGTCCTGGCAACCTCTCCCGCCCAGCAGACCATACGCCGTGGTGACGAGGCTAACACCCCTAGGCTACGCAATCTTCGAAGTTCCTTCCAATATCCTCCTCAAAAAGCTCCGTCCCTCCCGCTGGCTCGCGTTCCTCATGTTCTCCTGGGGCGCCATTACTATCGGGCTGGGCGGCGTCACAAGCTTTGCAGCCACCACCGGCGTACGCTTTCTCCTCGGCGTCTTCGAAGCCGGCCTTTTCCCGGGCCTTGTCTACTACCTTACCTTCTGGTATAAGACCGACGAGCGCAGCGTGAGAGTGGCCTTTATCCTCGCGAGCGCTACGTTGGCGGGAGCGTTTGGGGGCGCTATTGCGTATGCGATCGGGCACATGAACGGCGCGCGTGGCTTGTCCGCGTGGCGGTGGCTCTTTATTATCGAAGGCGTACCGTCTTGCCTGTCTGCGCTCCTCGTCTGGTTCTTCCTTCCGGATTATCCCGAGGAGCATCTTAAGGGGAGATACCGGGAAATTGCGTTGGCGAGATTGAGGGTCGAGGGATCGAAGTCGCACGATCGCAGCATGACGAAGCAGGATGCCATCAATACGCTGAAGGATTGGAGGCTGTATGGGCATTATGCCATCTACTTTGGCGTCGGCGTGCCCTTTTCGAGCTTATCGTTGTTTGCGCCGAGCATTACTGCCGGGTTGGGATTCACCGACTTGCGGGCTCAGCTGATGACGGTCCCGCCGTATGCGGTCGCCTACGTCACGCAGATTCTGGTGTCTTGGTCGGCCGATCACTTCAACGCACGAGGCTTACATACTGCGGTGTTTGCGCTCGTCGGTGCCATTGGGTTTATGGCGTCTGCCCTTCTACCTGCCGATGCTTATACCCCGCGCTACGGATGCTTCATCGTCGCAGCGGCGGGGGCGTTCGCGTGCATCCCGCCCATGCTAGGGTGGCTGACGTCGAACGTCTATTCCACGGCGGCGGTTGGGCTGGCAGTGGCAATCAATGTTTCCTTTGGGGCGGGAATCGGACAAATGCCGGGTGTCTGGATCTATAAGGCGGACGAGGCGAAGATTGGCTATCCGACGGGACATTGGGTTAACGCGGGTATGTTGTTATTTGTCAGCGTAGGAGCGACGGGCCTGAGGTTGTATTATGGTTGGAGGAATAAGAAACTGTTGAGGGAGGTGGAGGAGAGGGGCAGGGGTGAAGGAGTTAGGTTGTTCAAGCTCTAGGGTTCAAATGGAGAATGGTCTAATGGGCGTATTCCTGTCAAGTTCCGAGATGAGAATATAGCGGGATCATTACCACATATCTGAACGGGGGGTAGAGCGGTAGAGCAATTTTTACGCCTGCCAAGAGACAGAGACCGGCAAATAAGGCCCCTGACTGGTCGGTATCTGAAATAGACTGTGGAGCACACGGCATGAAGAAACAAGACTCTGAATGAACTTGTGAGGGTAAAAGATACCCCTTGAAGACGTATGAAATGGAAGCAATACCCAGCATACCATGGAATCAGGAGAGGAAGAAACGTTAGTATCGAGAGGAAGACCATAAGCAATTTGACAAAGATCAACAACATAACCTCTCCTAGCAAAGGCTTAACCGTAAGAAAGAAACAGACGAAATGAGCCTGGTATCCCTTCAGTAGTGCTAGGTTTGCGTAAAGGTGTGGCTGAAACGTCTTGATAACCACTCCCGTAAACGAGCGAAACAGCGGCAGGGAGCGAAACATGAACCACAACATTGCTGTGTTTGACCCCAGAAACATAAAGTCCTAATAATGTGTTTCGATGCTTTCCAGGACAGTACTGGAATGAACAGGATTGTGTCGTATCCACGGCTGGTCGTTCCCCAATTCACCAAAGCTACCCAAGATGCCACACACAGCTAGGCGGCGATGATGCTGGCTGATGGCAGCAGTGTTCCAAAGGAGAGAGCAAAAGCCCCGGTGTCGGTCAGATCTTAACATGGCGACGAATCCTTGTAACTGAGCGTGGAGACAACCCCAAATCACTACCGTCAGGGCAGCGCCAACACTGGCCGTCTCTTGCATCCATGGCTGCTCTTCCAGCTCGAGAGCCTGAGTTTCGTCGAAGGAGTCTCGTACAGCCAGGGAGTGGCGTATGAGGTCGATAGCTGCCCAATTCAAAAACAAAAGGTAAAACCAGAGATTGACGTCGATTTTGGTTCGCCTTTCTGGTTTTTGCGAGATGTCGAGATGAGGTAAGTGTAAGAACCGATGATACAAGTAACCAGGAGAGCCCAGGTGCCGAGACCGTACCACCCGCTGCCCAGGGAGAAGCCGTGAATATCAGGGGGTTCGACACTGAAGTGTAATACCGTGCTATTGTACTTAATTGAGGGCTCCGAAGATGAGACAGCACCCATGGCGGAAGGGGGTGCGTAATGCTGATCAGGACAATGAAGTGGTATCATCAACGCCGGCACGGTTAGGAGATGTTCCGTCGAAGCAAAACGCGACGAACTTCCTAGAATATAAAGAGAGCAATCTTTGAAAGAGCGGTTTACTTCTCTTAGGAAGCCGGTGCGCCCACCTGTGTGCCCTGTGTGGCCCATCAGGCGCTCCAGACCAGCCCCAGTATTTAATGCCGTCGCCATTGTGGGCAGAGACTGCTCTCCCACAACACCTTTTTTCCACACCACAGCCGTTGCCACCTATGATACACCGATATTAAGCCCTGGTCGCGTCGGGTCACGCCTGGCTTTGTGAAACAAGAAACCGGACTTCAGCTTCGTCGCTGGTATCGTGATGCAATTCTGACAGCTTGGAGGGTCCATATCAGCCGGTATTTCAATCTAGTGTCAATCCTCTCGAGCTTTGAACCCGCCACTATCGGCCTGGCTCACAATCCCGACCCGTCTGGGAGGCTGAGGGCGCTTGCTGGGCTTGAAATATTCGAGTTGGAGGTCCAGTAAGCCTGCCTTTTGAAAACTCGAAACGACTCCGAATAGCACGCCAACAGCATTGGCTGGTTGCATTATAGCATTGGTTCCCTCAGATGGCTTGCATCAAGTTCCTAGTCAGCACCGTGAAGGCGTCTCCAAGGTGCTAGAGTTGTCCCGCTTGCGAGCTCATTTCTTAGTTTTAGATGAGCCTGCCCCTGCCAGACTCGGATGGTGTTGGCAGGTCTTCAATCTTCAGCCTACTTCGCAGCTAACATAGGGTAGCGCTTGCTTCTGCTATATTCGCAGCGGCATCCGTGTTCACATCGACATCCAGGTCCACAGCGGCATCCGGAATAGCCATCCCGGTCTCCAGCCCGGTCTCTAGCCCAGCTTCTAGCCCATCCTCCATAGCCTTCGGCATGCTCTCCATGCCATGAGGGCTCCTCCGTCGCGGAGCCGCTCGCGGCAGGCAGCGCATGCACTCCAGCTCCATTCCTCCCCGCTGCTAACCGGAACATTCTCGTAGCACATAGATACTCGTGGAGCAATGGATCCAGCCCCAGCGCGGCGCCTACGTCCCAACGCGCCGCGGACCATTTACTGCTCGCGCTAAATTTCCACAGCGCTCGCTTGTCCGCATCGTCTTGTCGCTTGCCCGTCTTGCTCCCCGCCACCGGCCAGCTCTTGGTACTCATGCACCGTATCGCTGTCGCTGATGATCCATCCGCTTTTGTTGGGGTTCCGTGGCTTGCAGACAAACCGCCGGCGGCCGAAGACGAAGCGGGTCGTGTTCCATATCTGCGTGATGAAGGCTCGGTCAGGGGTCTCCACGATGGGCCTGAAGATGTCCTCAGCAAGCTCCGGGATGTCGTGGACGCGGGTGACCATGGGGAAGTGCTCCCACATGCGCGCTACGGCAGTCTTGCCAGCCGTCAGCCAGTACGCGGGTTTAGGATAGTCCGCTGCGCGGTACACCCACGCCTCGCGGATCTTGACGCTGCACCTTGCCTTGCCGGTGAAGGTTTCAAGGATCAGCTGCGTGTTCGTCTTGGTGGAATCCATGAGGGTGATGACGATGTAGTCGTGCTTGCCGTTCGGCGTGGAGCTGGCCGTGCAGTCCATCTTGTACTCCATCATGGGGCTGGAGTGTCCACAGTCGGTGTGTATTGCGTGAGGCCGTCGACGGCTCGCTGCGGCGTCTTGATCTCTTGCTAAGTCTTAGCGTTGGCATATATCCCGTGAGAGTGTCCCGGTGCCTACCCACAAGCGTCAAGGGCATCCTTTTCTTGAGCTGATCCGGGGATACAAGTCTCGCCTGCGGATCCAGCCGATCCCACAGCCCCCTTAGCATTAGCTCAGCGGACGGGTGGACAGCCAGCTTTGTCGGTCTGGGTTTGCCTTCTTTTCAAACGGCCGAATCGCGATTATTCGTTCCCGGTGCAATGCGCACTTTCGTAGAGCTATGCCTTGGTATAGATCCCGGCGTGTCGATGCCATTATGGCCATGTTTGAGAACTCGCCCACTTTGTGACGGCCGCTTCGTGTAGATCGTGAGCATCACTCCAATTGCCCGCCATTTCTGCTGCGTAGGCGGCCTGCGAGAATGCGCAGAGTTCGTCCATCTTGGTTGTGTCCATGGTTCCAAGATATTGTCTGATTGTCTGGCTCATCCACAGTCACCGTTAATCCTATTTTAAGCGTGGAGGTCGTGCTAAGCTCGGGCGTCCAAACCGAGCTCAGCTTTTGGGGTGTATTCGGTATCTTGTCGTCGGCTACGTTTCCAAAGCGCCGATTCTCGGGCAGAGCCCCTCCCCGGAGCGCGGTTATACTGGACGATCCCGATTGGCTAGCTAGCTACTATGATACCTACCTTGTGTACCAGGTAGGTACCGAGCACCATCATCACAGAAAACCCGAGCCGACAAAAAGTTGCAGATCACAGAATTGACGTAAAATGGCGGTGAAGTGCCGAGGACCCAGTTTTGGACCTTTACCACCACCACCTAGCCGCTTTCCTTCACTCTAATTAAAGGAGAAGAAACATACTGCATGATCGAGCAACACATGACTAAAGCTGCCATCCTCTCGTTTCAGGTCCGTCGCATCTTCGCGGCCGCACCTAGTGTCATTGACCTGCTCTGGGAGTTTGACAAGATTACCACGACCATCATGTTCGGCCCGCCCAAGTGGTTGTTCCGCAGAGAATATGTCACGGCGGAGCGGTTCGGTGGTGCTGTGGGTAAGTTCCTGGAGCTTGCAACCGCCGCTTTCGACGGGGATGGTCCCGATGCTGAGGTGGATTGGGATCCGATATTCGGGGCGAGATTTAGTCGTGAGTTTGCGAAGTGGATGGAGCAGAGCGAGTTCAGTCATCGAACGCGGGGTGGACTTGTGGGCGTTGTTGGGATACTTGGGTGAGCTTTTCCCGCACGGTTTCTGACTCCAGTAGACTCCTCTCCAGACCTAGTGTCATTCTGTTCCTCACTAAAATCTCCGCAGAACAAACGGAAACACCATCCTCCTAACATCCTGGTTCCTCATCTCCGTCCTCTCCGATCCTACTCTCCTCTTCGCCCTCCGCTCCGAAATCTCCACCACCACCATCACTCCCCCCTCCGGCACCCGTACATTTAACGCCCAAGCCCTTACCTCCCTCCCCCTCCTCCAATCCGTCTATACCGGGTTGCTCCGCCTATACGTCTCCGCAATTATTACCCTTAAAGTGAGTGGTCAAGCCGCTCGAGGTAAAGGGGTGTGTACTTCCAGTAGGCTCGATAATTCAAGCCCCTACGGCGCTGTCCTATATAAGTAAGAAGGCGTAGGGCGTCAAAGGGTATCCGGCGGAGGAGTTTTAGGCCGAGAGTTATATCAAGATAGTAAAGGGTAAGAGGGTATTTAAGTACGGTGGGAGGGGTACATATTTACTTTCGGTGAGTACCTCTTTCTTCTGTTCTGGATGGGGCAGGTTGCTAACAAAATATACCTACAGGTGGAATCTCGATGTGTCCGGGACGGCATTTTGCGAATCAGGAGATCTTGTTAACGGTTACGATTCTGTTAAGCAGGTTTAAGTCTAAATTTATCAAGTAGGTAACGACAGATGGGAAGAAGCTGTATAGGCCGCCGAGGAATAAGTCCCGGTGTAAGGGGGTAGGGGGGATGCTACCGGATGTGGATAGGAAGGTACGGATAAAGAGGATTTGGTAATGGGTTTAATTTTGAGTAAGTACTTAGAAGTTAGGCGGGTTCCATTTCAAGGTACTCACGTATTTAACATTAACGTTGACAAAATGCTGTCCGTCGCCCCGTTGCAGGGGTTGAAATTCATAGCGCTGCTGAAAAAATCAAAAAGGGAAAAGGGAAAAAAAAGAAATGAAAAGTATTCTTACTCACACTCCGCAATAGACTGAATAGTACTCGACTAACGTACTTGATAAGCGAGCGACCACTTTTCTACCAAACCACCCACCCCACCACCAATATCTTATTTTCTCAACAAACACAACATGCCAACTACTTTAAACGAAGCCCAATTGGTTTTAGCTCTCAACGCTCTTCAAAGAGATCCAAATCTTAAGGTCACAACTGCTGCAAAGATCTACAACGTTAACCGCAGTACCCTCAGGCAGCGACGCGCTGGTCGGCCTGCACGACGCGATATTCCAGCCAACCCACGCAAACTTTCGGATTTGGAAGAGAAAACGATTGTTCAATATATAACCGAGCTATGTGCACGCGCATTTCATCCCCGGCTCTCGTACGTGGAAGATATGGCCAACCGACTGCTACGCGAACGCGACGCGCCTCCTGTTGGCAAACGATGGGCTTACAACTTCGTTAAGCGCCAACCAGAACTCCGGACGCGTTTTACGCGTAAGTACGACTACCAAAGGGCCAAATGCGAAGATCCAAAGGTTATTCGCGAGTGGTTCGCACTTGTACGAAATACCAAGGCCAAATACGGTATCCTCGACGAAGATTCGTACAATTTCGACGAGACCGGCTTTATAATGGGCATCATTACACCAAGTATGGTAGTTACTACCTTAGATGGCCGTGGTAGGGCTAAACAAGCCCAACCTAGCAATCGAGAGTGGGCTACAGTTATCCAAGGAGTAAACGCTCTTGGCTGGGTTATCCTACCATTCATTATCCTAGCTGGGCAATATTACCTTACCAACTGGTATAAAGAGTGTAACCTTCCGGCTACCTGGCGTATTGCAACAACCGATAATGGCTGGACTACGAATGAGAAAGGTATGGATTGGATTCGGTACTTCGATTTCTATACAAAATCTCGTACAAAGGGCATATACCGGCTGTTAATCCTTAACGGCCACGATAGCCACCACTCCGAGGAATTCAAGGCCTATTGTAAAGAGTATAATATTATTACACTTTGTATGCCTCCGCACTCCTCGCATCTCCTCCAGCCATTAGATGTTGGCTGTTTTGCGCCACTAAAGAAGGTATACAACCGCGAAATCGAGTAGCTGATACGGATGAACATCACACACATCAGCAAGTTGGAGTTTCTTTGTGCATTTAGAGAGGCATTTTTTGCTTCGATCACAAAAGACAATATCCGGGGGGGGGTTGCCGGAGCCGGCCTTATACCTTACGACCCAGAGAGGGTGATATCTAAGTTAGATGTGCGTATTCGGACCCCGACACCTCCAGCCTTAAGCCTAACAACAGCACTACCTTGGGTCTCCCAAACGCCTCACAACCCTCGAGAGGCCACCTTATAGTCTGCATTTATTAAAACCCGAATCTCCAACCATCAGGACAGCTCTCCAACCTTAATGCTGACTACTGTAGATCGATTAGCCAAAGGTACAATGGCAATAATGCACGAGGTGGCCCTTCTACGTACGGAGGTCTCAGCACTACGCAAAGCCAATAAGGACCTTAGCAAAAGACGGAGAGCCAAAAAAACACGTGTACGGCTTGGAGGGTCACTTACTGTACAAGAGGCACAGGATTTACTGGATCAGAAGGCTGTGGGTGAGCAGGTGGTCCAGGAAATGCGACAAAATGGTGGTGGTGCGGGGAGGTCTCGTACGAAGATTCGGTGTTATGGCGTGTGCGGCAAGCCTGGCCATAACGTACGCACTTGCAAGGAGGCTGCGGAATCGTCTGATTCATCTGTTTCTGATTCAGTTATTATTGTTTCCTAGTGTTGTGGTTGTATAATTGAGCGTAGTTGTGGTGGGGTGGTAGAAAAGTGGTCGCTCGCTTATTCTGGTCGCTCGCTTATCAAGTACGTTATCCGACGTAGCAAAGCCACTCAGCCCCCAGGATATACCAGTACATGCCCTGGGATGGTACACAATATCCCAGCTCGGAATTTTGGATAGTACATAATATAACTACCAGCACTGATAAGATAGTATATGGTACCTTAGCCCGAAACTTAGGACAGCACCGATAGGATGTCCTATAGTATACTAGTATATAGCGGGATGTCTTACAATATACTATCCCAAGTTCCGGGCTGGGTTATTGTGTACCATCCCAGAGTATGAACTGGTATATTCTAAGCCAAATTCAGAACCGTGGTTTAGGACCCGGGCTATATGCTGCTGCCTCTTACCTGTGTAATATTTACCCACTTTCGTAAATTAGGAAGATGGGAATGGAAACCTAATGGGGGACGTAAAATGGGACTATATATTATGTAACTTTAAAGCAAAGGGAAAAGAAGCGAAACGGAGTTGGGTTGCAGGGAGGGGGGGGGGGGGGGGGCAGTTTTAGGCCACCTGTGTTCCAAAAACTAGGACCTCGCGAAAAGTTACTATCTAAACTGCGGTGTACTACCTACTCGTTTAAAAAACATGTGTGGCGATTTCTCTAATCATTTCCTAAGTAGCGCCTAAGTAAAGGTAGTACAGGGTGTTACAGGTAATTAGGGCTGGTGAGGGCAACTTTAAGTTAAAACAACAGGAGGAGTGTGTCACAGGCTTTGCCTGTTCCTTGGTCACGTGCAGATAGAGTAGATAGCGCACAGGTCACGTGATCACCCTCGGCACCGCTCCGGAGCTTACCTCTGGAGCGGCCCTCGCTCCTGGATCTTCGCACTCCTTGTGCTTCATCATTTATCCACCACACCCCCTACGTTCAGCCTCCCCGCGTACGCCGTGATATCCTCGAACTTATATACCCCCCTAACTTAAGCATACCCCTCGTCTACAATTCTTTATAACCCGGAAATTCCCAATCTAACCTCTATCCCCGCGTCTAACATCACATGCCCCGTCGAGTCTTTAGCCACACTACCAAATTTCTTTGGGTAATATACGACGAATTTGGCTTACGAAATTTCCTTTTCCACACCCCACGCATGTAACATTGAATACCCCGGCTCGGGCTCGGTTTAGTCCCAGTTTAGAATTTGCCCAAGCTGACCACCTTTGCTTACCTAGGTAGGTACCTATTTTCCCAAATACACCGTATTCCAACCTAGGTACCTAGTCCCTTAGCGAATCGAGACCTTACTTCACTTCTCAAAATCACATTCATCAGGGGCCTTCCTTAATTGAAGATTCGATGCTATTGTTCGAGGGTGAATTCCGTCCGCCACACGTCCAATTCTCACACGTCCATAAGTTGGGCCACACTTTTTCGCCGTGAGAAGACGTAGGCTGCCGCTGCAGCAAAGAGCGTGAGTCCTTCCCTCCCAAAATCGGCATCCTTTCGAGTCAAGTCACAACTTTCTTTGCTCGATTGCCCCTTCTCTCTCAGGCCAGAAATTTCATCCATGCTAACCGTTCCTATGCTCTGGTAGGCTTCACAGAATCAACCTTCGGCGCCCGAGTCCACCAATGCTAGCCCTTCCACGTTCGATCCTGAACATCCGTTCCCCGAGGTAAGTCCCATCTCTTTTGATGTCTCCAACCCCAAAAGCCATCCTTCTTCTTCTTTCACGTTTAGGCCCCGGGGAATTACGTATGTATGCTCGCATACAACATTCCGACAGCGCAAAATCTCCAGGTTGTCCACGCGTTAAAGATGGCATTGTGTGCCCCGTTATCGGGTCTGGATCTCTTGCCAGGCCCAGCGGCAGAAAAGTCTTCTTCGTGAAAGGACTTGGCCCTAGGTGGAGTAAGGCTTCGGCGACCTCTTATCTGGTCGCTCTTTATTAAGTTCGGTTTAATCCTAGTACCCCAGATATATATCTATTAGGACAAGCGGCGTAGTAGTTATATACTTTACCGTAAACGTAATGGCGTTCTGGCTGTCGACTTACTTAACCTTGTTATGATCTCGCTTTACTAACTGGACTTGAACATAGTAGAAGGGAAGCGACGGCGACGTGTCCGCTATAAGCGATAGCGACGACGGCCATTTCGCCAAACGCACTTGGCGTGACCGCATTGTCGCGGCCGACTTGGTAGATTAGACAAGTGACACTGGCCGTACCGAAGGCCCGCTCGATCCCGAGGATGTAGTCGATATCCTGCGCAGACGGCACAACAAGTTGGAGGCCGACCTTAGCCTGCGCGCGGCACGCTAGAGCGCGACGGCCGTGTATCAGGGCAACAAAATGGCGGGTATTTCCGTTCGGCAGGATAAATTCAAGACTAAGTTGGTTAAGGCTAAGGCTAAACTGGTTACGGTCAAGGCTGAGTTGGTTGGGGTAAGCGCCAAGCTGGAGAAATTAATGGTAGAGATGAAGGATATCAAGGCGTTTCTAGCCGAGTAGTCGATGGTTTAGATTCCGGGCTATCGGTGTTTCTAGTTTGGCTTTCCCTGTTGGCGGCGTTGCTGGGCGTTGACTACTCCTCGAGAGGCCTTATGTTTAATTCTTTTGGGAGGGCAGACGGAATCTCCGGCATGGCGTTTAGTAGATGACGCATCAGGGACTCGGGAAGATTAGTTGGCATGGCATCTGGTGTTTGTAGATACCCCGGGAATGGTAAGGTAATACTAAATGGCATTGATCGATGATGACATAATGCCTCTTCGGACTCGGACTTAATAAGTCAAAATCAAGAATACATCTTCGGCATTGCATGATGTTGAACGAAACGCACTGCTTCGGGTGGATGCAGAGCTCCGAAGGGATCCCATTTGCCATTTTTGTGGATGTGCTGCTCAAGGGGCGGTTTGTGGTGTTTGATCTGGGGAAGAAGAGGGTCGGTTTCGCGAATAAGTTGCTGACGAGTTAGATTTTGAACTTGACGGGTGCTGGCCGCTCGGAAAAGGGATACCCAGGTAGACGTTAGTAAAGATGGATTCAAGTTGTAGACCAGGGATTGTACAGAGTTTGCTAAGATTGCTTCTCCCGTCCCTTTGGTCGGACTGTTCCCGTCCACCACATTTATCAAGAATCCGAACCTCTTCTGCCGCTGTCAATCATACCCGAAAAGCCTCCCGGGCAGGCAATACCTACCACTACCAAGCCCGCCATACCTGCGTCCGGTAATCTCGTCCGTTAAGCGCCGGACTCAGTCAACGCTACGGCCCCTCTCAATCGTGGAAGTACCGTGCAGACGGTTAAGCCCGTTAGATATAGGCCCAGCTCGGCAAGGACGGGAACTTCTAGCCCCTCTTTTAGGCCCCGACACGGATACAAAATACTTCAAAAAGGGGACCCCCCACCGTCTTTCAGTCCACCTTGGATTTGAAACGGCGATCCTCGAAAATCATCAAGACACCACCATCATGATCTCCCCCCTCCTCACCCTCGCCCTGGCATCCACCGCCTCGGCCGCCTGCACGCGCGCCACCCTCCAAGAAGTCACCGCCGCCTATATCAAAGCCCAAATCTCCGGAACCGGGCTCTCTTCCCTCCCCCTCGCCACCACTTACTCCTACATCGAAAACGACGAGCGCGTCAACGTCACCTCCAGCGTCCTGTCCAAACCCCTCCCCATCGACTTCCAACAATCCTTCTACGACACCACCGCCTGCGCTACCTTCACCGAGCTCAACGCCGCCTCGGCCTCCCATCCCTACGTAATCCACACACAGCTGCGCCTAACCGACAACAAAATCACCGCCATTGACTCGGTCGTATCCGACGATGGCGACTGGGTCTTTGACGCGAAATCCCACCTGAGCTGGGCCCGCTCTGAGAAGTGGGATTCTATCCCATCCGCAAATCAAGACACGCGCGCCGTCATCCAGGCCGCGGGCGACACATACCTCAACCAGTGGGGGGACCCCAAGCTCCCCGTCCCACTGGCGACGCCCTGCGCGCGGCTCGAGGGCGGGCATTACACCGGTGAGGGGAACCTCACGGCGAACACATGCCTGATGGGAGCGTTCCCGTACCCGTTGACGATTGCGAACCGGCGGTATGTGGTGGATGTGGATGCGGGTGTGGTTAGTATTCTGAACGACTTTCCGTTTCTCGAGGCGAGCAAGCCGAATGGGACAACGCCGAGCTCGAATCTGTTTTATGTGCAGGGGGGGTTGATTCGGTATATTCATGAGGTGACGGTTTGCGCGACGAGGATGTGTGGGCGGGAGCTCCCTCCTCCTTCCTAAGAGGGGGGGGGGTGGGGTGCTCAGGCAGACTTGGCCAGATAGTTTCCTTGATCGACCGCCATTCTACACAGCAGCCCATTGAAGTTTGCGTGTGGGGGGGGGGGGGTTTCATGGGGCGTATTTTGGCTTCTTGGCTTGGGCAATGGCACTGCGCTGATGCAGTACCGTCTTTCCGTCAATGTTCATTGACTTCCACGGCAGCCATTAAGGCCACAACAACTCCGGCGCTGTGTAAGATGCAGATAGTCCCTTCCTTCTATCAATCGGTGCCAGCATTATCGGATTTCCTCACTCCCACTCCTGTTCTTTTCTGCCAGTCCTTCAACACCCTCAGCCAACATCCCGGTTTCTTCCTATTCCCTTCTCCTCACCCATACAAACTGTTAAACAGCCCGCCGTTCCTCCCGCCGTTACACAGCCGCCAGCCGTCCCGGTGTCCCGGATTCAGCCAGTTCTCTGATCCAACCATGGTCCAGCACGTCGAATTGGCCAGCGTGGCTGCGCTTGATGTCAATGACGTGCGATTCGAGACCAACCCCCCATTGGACTCAAACTAACGCCCTGGCGTCCCAGCATGGCACAGATTTGGACAGCAACCTGCTCGCCGCTGTTCTCTCGCCCATCGACAAGTACCACGAAGAACACGGGCTACAACCCAAAGATGGATGTGAGTGCGGCAAACCTATTACCCATGTCTCATTTTGGCCCGGTTCCGCTTGGCTGATATCGTCCAGTAGATGCAGTTCCCAAAGCTCACGTACCTATGTTCCTTTCCTCTATAGTCATACCCGACACTTTTTTCTGGCCGAGACCTTATAAGTCACAGACCCTGAGCAAGAGGTTAGCCGCCCTAATGTCCACAAGCCGCCGATTGAGAGCGAGTTTTATCTATAACTTTATGTTACGTCATAATCTTCTTTCTCTCCGCATCGCAACCTTAGATAACTCGCTAATTACTGCATAGGCCATTACAGCTCCATTTCCGATTAATAATATTAAGATAAGTAAGTATAATAACAGACTTTCGAAGATATACGCTAGATAATGACTTGCGCAACCTTCGTTCCCTACCGTCAACACACCCCGCGGCGTACTGCCTTGCAGTCTGACCTACCTTGGGTACAGGTTGTAACAGATTCTTTCTCGATGCTACGACTAGAAAATCTCAGATTACAGTTATATATTTACGTTACCTCGCGTTTATATCCGAGCGGCATACGATCCAGGCCGAAAATGGAACGTATCAAACACCGCTCTTATCGTACGCTACCGGAAATGGACTATAGCATACCGAGGCATTAGAACGCGAGAAATAGTCCAAAGCCTTATACAAGCTTACCTTACGCCTTTTTCCTTTATCTACAGATTCGAGGATGCTGTATTACAACCTGCACCCAAGGTAGGTCAGACTACAAGGCAGGCGCCACAGGCCCTGTTCCTAACGATTGGTCCGCCGTGGCTGCCCCAGGCTGCCGCGGCCCAATGTCGTGACCCTGGGTCATGACACTCGCACGTTAGGTTAATCGTCGCGTTTCGGCTTCCAGTTAGCAGCGACTTCGCACCTTCTACCTTTACACAATCATTGACGGATAGCGACAGAGAGACGCTAGCAGCCGGGATGATTGCACTTTTGCGTGGGTACCGAAGCAGCATGCGCAAATTCTGCAGCTTCATCCCACATCAGTTGTCCAGGCTTGACTACCAGTCTTCTACTCCAAATCTGGCGTCGATCTCCACTTCTTTGGGTCCCCCTTCCAAGGTTTAATGAGGCGGGGCATGCATCTTCAAACCACCAGTAAGGCTTTGCTAATACTCCCACGTGTGTAACGCTTCACCGAAGCAGACACTTCGATGGCGACGCCGATCTCCAATGAAATGCGATGGGTAGTTCCGATTTTGGATAAATGACGCTACAGCCTGGAGGATGCCTTCGGTACTACCCCGCCGGCAGGGTATAAAGCCGACAATTGAAGCCTTGTGTCAGCGGCTCGGTTCTCAGCAGCTGCTCCATTCAAACTTGACTGCGAGTACCAAAGATAAAAATATGAAACTTCTTCCGTTCTTAGGTCTAGTCGGGTTGGCTTCGTCCTTGGCATCTAACCCGATCTCATTCGAGAACAACCTCAATTATCAGAGCCCGTCACGTCGCCATGAGAACCTTGGAATCAACATCCCGCTCGTGTTTCGACGGAGCCTGAAGCGGGGAGCTGTACCATACAAGCCGTCCGAGTTGCAATTCACTCACGGTGTTGCATCCGGGGATCCCTATCCCGACAGCGTGATTCTCTGGACGAGAGTGGCTCCTTCAGCTGCTTCTGATAAGAGCAACGTCACAGTGGAAGGGACGGTGGATCTCTATAACCACGAAACGGAGCAGTACATCAAGGCGGATGCCAACCCGATTTGCGCGGACTGGAAAGTCTGGGAGGCCAAGAGTGATGGGTCTACAGTGGCGAAGGGGACGGCTTATACCACCAGTGATATTGACTTCACCATCAAGGTAGGCCATCCTCCATCGTGAAACTGCAAGGGCTGACAAGAATAGGTCGAAGCAAAAGGGTTGAAACCATTTACAGTTTACAATTATCAGTTTACGATTTGCAACTCCAATTTCACTAGCCCCGTCGGCAGGACCAAGACATCGCCGTCCCCAGCGGACAATCTCGACGTGATTCAACTTGCCGTCTTTTCCTGCAGCAACTATCGTATGTACCTTGGGGAGAAAGAGAAAGTAGGCTAACGCTCCCAGCAAACGGGTACTTCAACGCTTACGGAAATGCCGCCCGGAAAGATAACCACGACTATGTGGTAAGTCCCATCCCATTTTCGTTTACATCCCTAGTGGTACTTTCTTCCTTGGAGGCTCTCTGGCAACGGCGGTCACAACCATGATATTTTCCGTTCAAGATCCCTTACTACATGTCTAGATTCATCTCGGCGATTACATCTACGAAGGTAACCAGGGCGGCAAACGCGCACACGCTCCCGCCAAGACCATCTTTACTCTGTACGAATACCGCACTCGACACGGCCAATACCGAACCGACCCTGACCTCCTCCTACTTGCCCAAAACTCCCCCTGGATCGCCACGTGGGACGACCACGAGGTGTCCAACAATGGCTACCGCGACGGATCCAGCGCGCTCAACAACACGGAGGCCTCGTTCCGCGCCGACGGCCGCATGATCAGCGTCGACCAGCGCAAGATGAACGCCGTGCGGGCCTACTTTGAGTGGATGCCCATCCGGCAGGTCGACCTGGACGACAACTTGCGGGTCTGGAGGTCCTTTAAGCTGGGCAACCTCGTGGACCTGATCATCCTGGATACCCGGAACTATGATCGGAGCATCACCTCGCTGGGGTGGAATGACGCGTACATTGAGCTCATCCGGAACGAGGCGAGCCGGTCGCTGATGGGGTCGCGGCAGGAAAATTGGTTTTACCGGCAGCTGTCCGAGTCGGCTGGGAGGAACGCGACGTGGAGGATCATTGGGAGTCAGGTGATCTTCTCGGGGGCTGAAGGAGCGGGGACGGATACCTGGGGGGTAGGTGTTCCCACTCATCAGCATGATGGTGATATCGGGGTGCTGACATGATCATAGGGATACCTGGCCAATCGGAACAGGACACTAAAGCACTTGTACGACGAAAACATCGGGAATAATATCTTTCTTGCCGGAGACAGCCATCAAAACTGGGTGGCCGACGTCGCCTGGGTGGGCAAGCGGAACTACAGCTCCTCGACGGGCGTGGGCGCCATCGGCGTCGAGTTCGCCGGCACGGCGGTGAGTTCCAACGGAAGGGCTGGGCCAATCAGCAGCGCAAATAGCGCGGCCAAGACGCGGGTCGACCAGAATGCAGTGCTACAGTGGCAGGAGGGGTACTACCGGGGGTATTTCCTCTTATCAGCGACGAGGGAAAAGATCACGACCCAGTTCTTTGGTATGTGAGCCCGTGGGTGACATCCCGAGCTACGGTATGCTGACAGAGCAGGATCACCGACCGTGTCGACTCGGAACGCATGGGAGCTTCCTCTGGCCAATTTTACCGTCTTATCGGGTCAAAATTCGCTGGCGCGTCCGGTTGCCGGGGCAAAGGTCGAGGCTGGGTTTGCCAATGGGGGGACGACGACCGGAACCAATCTGACGCTGAATACCCAGACGGGCAAGTGGCAGGTCATTGGATTTGATAACATGTACATTTCGTGAGTCCCATCGGGGATGCTATAGTTATCATCGTGGGATATGACCTACAGGGTATGGAATACGTTGGTGGTTATGACCGAAACGATATCTTTTCCTATCATTCAGTAGCGCCCGCCTTCGTACGAAGCCACAGCCTCCCTCTCGCTCTTTTAATCGATACCCTGGCGTGACTGTCTGCTATGGTAGAGTAATTAGCGCACAACCTTCACTCTCCGACTGCATATAATAAGGAGGATGAGGTGATGGTACGATCCAATTTGGTATTCCAGCTCACTGGCGACTCTCAGTTGCACGGGCTCCTCAATATCTAGCAGCTTGTTCCACCAAACAAGGTAGATGACCAGGGTATATATGGTATGTGCGAAGTTACATAGCCTCCCGGAGTTCATTGGCTAGTGCCTCGCGGATGAGACGGTTTGTTTTCCAGGTGGGGAATTCTTCTTTAAGTTCTTCTGACAGTTGTTAAGTAATGATGCTTTGAGTAGTGTTGATGTTTTGGTGGAAGTTGATGTTTTGGTGGAAGTTGACGGAGATAAGACAAGTGTCTGGTTTGTGGATTTTAAAGGGTTGTTGCCAACTCCAGCGCGTTAGTTATGGCAATAATGACACCCTCCCGTTCGAGACCGTAAGATGGGCTGCGTCACCCGCCAACATTACGCTCAAGACCGATTTCCATACTAAGTCTTCAGATGAAATGCTATAGAGAGGCCAAACGCGAAAATCGGTAGAATATCGGATAAGATCTTTATACTCCTCGGGCTAGTCTACAAGGAAACCGGAGAGGAGGATTTACGCATAGCTTCGGGGTTTTCGGCATTGATGTTGCGATTTTGGAAGAAATATTCGGGACTTCGAGGCCGAAATAAGTTCTATACGAGGTATCGCCTTGCTGTTAATTGATGATGATCTTTTTGGATCCGATCGTTATGTATGTCCCCGCGCCGGCTTTGTTGGCCTTTGTGGAGTAGTGCGGGTTCTCGCGACTGATTCGAGATTCGAGGTAACTTTTTCCGGTGTACCTTGGGGTATCTGGGGAGATCTAAGGTGTTGTTAATGTGTCTTTTATAGGTACCAAATAGGAGGTAAAGGGTAATATATACTTAGGAACGTACTTTACTCTAAGCGCTATTGGTACCGACGACTAGCTTGAAGCCTAATTCGATAATATCGTTGGTAAAGTTCAGCGCTAGAAGGCTATCCTCGCAGATGGTAGCGGTATTTAGAATATGGCCCTAACGGATCTTATCCTTCGGAATCGCGTCTAAGAGAATCTGGCGCAGCTGCTGGAGGTTAATCTCGGGGGTATCGCGGCCCCGGCCTATTTGAAATAGCTGCTTCCTGGACTTGTCCGTACGCGTAAATACCGTGTCTTCGTATCGGGCGTATTTTTGAAACGTATCGAATAGCCCGCCTTCTCGAAGGGCGCGTTGTCTAGTCTCGGGGCGGATGTTAAGGCTGGGGCCGGTGCCGGTTGACTGCTTACTCTCGTCCCGTTCGTAGACGACGTAGTCGATTCCCTTGTATTCTAGGAGATGTGCGAGAGTAAGACCGCATGGGCCGTTACAGATGATGGCTATTGCTGGGGCCATCTGGGTGCTCAAGTATGTATAAAGCTCTTGTAAATAGTCGAAGTCGAGAATCGGGTAGTTAGGTCTATATAAGTCGTATGTCATCGTATGTCACTGCCTTAGTTGGGACCTTGGCGGTGATACCCCTCAACACAAACCAGGGCGCTCTCGAATCACTAACGAACCAAACTAAAATTCGGCGGACAAATTGACGGCCAGCATCAGGAATAGACTTAAACAATCGGATGTACGTCTCGTTCAGATCCCGTGACAGGTTCTCCAAAGCTGCTGGAAGCTGTTGTGGGTCTCGAAGACGCTCGATCGCTTGCATTTGGCAGTGGACCCAGCGAAACCTAATGCAACAAGCCGGTTGACAAGTTTTCAGGAACCGTGCAAGGTGTCGCCCATCTCCCTTACATTCCCTTAGCTCTCAATATCAAAGCCTCCTCGATTTGGGGCAGCGAGTCTTTCTACCTTCTCATCGGTAGCTCGATGCAAGTCTCGCCCGCACATAGCTCTCAATATCGGCATCAACGTATGGATTCGTCATCGAAATGGCCGCTGACATCCCGGAGAAGACTCGCTCAATATCACGGTACTGTCGACTGGTCGCCAATATCCTGACTTTTTGGAAAAGGCTCTCAAGTGCCATGGTGGCAAGCAAACGCACCAGCCCCTCCCTGGGCATGCTTTCGTCAACCGCGTCGATGACGATATAGAGCTTCTTGACATGTCCCAGGGCAGATTCAAGAACGTTTTCCAACTCGGGTATGGTAGGCTCGCAGCCACGATCTCGAAGGCGCTTCAGCTGGTGCGGCATTCTTTTGGTCTGGCGGCAAACTTGGTTGATTGTCCAGCTCAGAAACGGCAGGGCCTCGTCCTGGTTGTGCGAGTAGTGCCAGTAGTAGTATGCGCATGCGCAGCCAGCCGCGGCATCCGAGTCGCAAAGCCGTTTCAACTCCTCGATCGCAAATGATGCCAGAACTGTCTTCCGTGGGCTGGGAATCCCATAGATCCATAGAAGTCTGTCAGATGAAGTCGAGGAGATCCATCCCTGCTATTCCGACGACGGTTGGAGCCATGCGTTGGTGTGGGGCTCGTGTTTTCGGAGAGCGGCGTTGTGTAACGAAGATGGGTTCGTTCGCTCCAACCAAGAGCAGATTTCCCGGCGTTCAGTGCCCGATACAACAGCTTCGACCCTTTGGAGCCCCGCTTCGATGTCTCGGAGCTCATGGCTGCAATTGAAGAACCGGTCAGTCTCGCGTCAACGGGGAGGGAGTCTCGAGATTCTGTTGACCACACTCACATTACATGCCTGAAATAACGAGAAGCAACGTAGCTTTGTGCTGAGAGAGCTCGGCAAGTATCTTCCTCGCCTTGGACTGCTTCAATGGCCAAGCCAGCTCGGCCAATGTGATCTTGGTTCTTCGCTGACCGGGCGCAGTGGGTCCACTGAGCGCGCCCAATGATGGAAGAAGCGCCTCCAGCTCCGCCATACAGCGGCGACAGGCCTCGATTGGGGCCGATCCAGTCAAGAGGAAACGCTGGGATGACACTGCCAATCGCGGTATCCCTATCGCTGGAAGTGGACTGATCCGACCCGGTGAGGATGTCGACGATGGTTCTGAGCGATGAAACTTCGCAGAAAATAACTCGGATGTTGGTGGGCGCCCGGATCTGAAAACAGGTTTGTCTCATTTTTAGTCCTGAGGCCTCTGTTAAGGGGTGAGGTCTCTCACGTGACCGCCATGAAGGAAGGAAACCTTCCGATCCAATGGCGCAGACATCATCGACAGGAACCCCAGGATTTCGCAACACCATCCCATCACCGCTTGGAATCAACTCTAATTCTCTTCCATCGTACGACCGCTAGCGACGTCACCTGCTCCAATCTATCATCTCTTGTGGCGGTCAATGGGGGGCTGCCAATTTTCAGGGTTGAAGTAGCCGCCCAACCAGGCACCCATAATATCTTGGGACCCCCCCTCAGCCCCTGACTTTCCCCGCAAAACATCAACCAGATCCCCGTCGCTGCCTGGCCAGGAACTTGACTCACCATATTTGTCTGGCACGAACAGGCAACCACGCAGCGCTTTACAAGCTCGAACGACAAGTCACATGGTTTCGTGTCGAGAAAATTTGGCTCTGCAGGCAGAAACGCGCTCAGATCCCATGCCAAACTCTGCAGCGCATCGTCCCCTCGCGTCTGCATCCAGCCCGTTGGGTTCTGGCGCCTCTGGCGGTCTGCACTGCGAGATGAAGTGGCACGACACAGTCACCGCTAGGGTTTATGAAACCATGGTCGCTCCTGCCATTTGCAAGGCCGACAATGCAAGCATTCTTGATTGCTTCAAGTTCCTGTTCCTGTTAAATTCTATGACTTGTTCCGATTCCCAATCATTGAAGTCCTGTCTGGTATTCCCATTCTCTTATCACTACCAACACACGATCTCTTCACCGCCACCCGACCTCAGCCATGGCGATGCCCAAGATCGAGGCCCTGCCGGTCCCTCCCAAGGACCTCGCCACCTACATTGCGGCCCATCCAGAGATCCCCATGGCCGAAATCATGAAGCCCTACCGCCACTACGAAGCGGAGCTTCGTTCAGTGTTTGCGCAGGATCGCACCAATCCCGCCCTGGAGGACCCGCACATCAATGTTTTGCCTCTCTTCACCGAGAACACCAAGCTCATCACCACGCGCGCCCGTGACCTCGTAAACGAAACCGAAGAGGAAAAGAGCTGCTACATCATGCCCCTCCCGGCCGAGAAGCGTCGCCCTCATGGATCGCCTGCTGTGGTGGGCTCGCTCAAAGAGTTCCAGAAGAATTTCAACATCTTTTCGGAATCGTCACTTGCCGACCTCAACTGGGACAATGTTGTTGCCGCCGGCTCTTCCGTTGTGAACGGCATCATCCCTGTGCCAGACGAGTTCAACACCACCAAACGCAAACTGCGCGAGTACTACCATGAGAAGTTTTGCCCGGCTTCCGATGTAGACCTCTTTCTCTACGGCCTGACCCACGATGAAGCGATCGAAAAGATCAAGGAGATCGAACGCGCCATTCGCGATGCTATTCTGACCGAAGTCACTGTTGTCCGCACCAAATACGCCATCACCATCGCTTCACAGTACCCCACCCGTCACATCCAGGTCGTTCTGCGCGTCTACAAGTCCGTTGGTGAGATTCTGACCGGCTTCGATATCGACGCAGCTGGTGGTGCGTATGACGGCAAGCAAGTCTATGTCACGCCTCGTGCTCTTGGCAGCTACATCACACAGATCAACCCCATCGACCTCACTCGCCGCAGCCCCTCGTACGAAAACCGTTTGTCCAAGTACAGCCACCGCAATTTCGAAGTCTACTGGCCGGATCTCGACCGCAGCCGCGTCGACCCCACCATCTTTGAGCGATCCTTCCAACGCACCCTTGGCCTAGCCCGATTGCTGGTCCTCGAACGGTTGCCGACGTCGAGCGCGCGAGAGACGTACATGAACAAACGGCGTGAGGAGCGCGGCCGTCCAACCTTCCGCAGCAATGCGTACCTCCGACGGCTCGGCGGCAACATCAAGGACTTCCACGAAGATGAGGTTGCCGACTGGGTGGATGAGGGAGATGTGTCTAATTACCACACCTTCACCGTCCCATATGGCGAGAAATTCCACGCCAAGAAGATCGAGAAGCTCTGCTACACTCGCGACCTGCTGCTCAACGCCGAGTGGAACCAGCCGAAGGAACGGCAGGTCTACCTTCATCGCCACCCTGCCTTCTTCGGCCGCGTTGAGGACATCATCGAGGATTGCTGCGGCTCCTGTCCAGTCCCGATTACACCTGAGGAGAAGGAGGTGGCCGAAAAGGAAGGCGAGATCTACATCTCTGGCAAGGCTTCGTTCCTGATCGACAACCCCGGACGCCAGCAAATCGGTTCATTCAACCCTCTCACGGAAGATGACTGGACCGACATGGCCTACATTGGCAACACAGCCCGTCTGTGCCAGAGCATCGTCGATGGTGACCTGCAGGAGGTCAAGGACTGGCTCGCACAGGAGGAAGCCGATCCTAACAAGCGAGACTACACTGGTCGCTCGCCGCTGCACCTCGCCGTCATGAGCTCCACGTTCGAGGTGGTGCAGTGTCTTGTCGATAGCGGCGCTCGCATCACCGCGCGTCTAGCTGACGGCCGTACGGCATTGCATCTTGCTGCGGAGCGGGGTCATCCCGAAATGGTCAGAATCTTAATGGAGCAGAGCGCGGCGAACGAGGAGGAATACGAAGAGCAGCAGTCCCGTGTGAGAGCGGCCAAGTTTGGTGACGTCGACGGACGCAAGGCAAAAAGGAAGAATGCCGCTGAAGATAAGGAGGACGCCGAGGACGATGAGGATGACGATAAAGAAGATTCGGAAGAGGACTCCGACGTTGAGGTCGTTGATGGTGACGAGACAGAAGCCGACGTTGTTTCCATCGCGACTGGCTCGTTCGTCAAGGTCAAGAAGGAGGAGAAAGAAGGCCAGAGCAGCGTCCCTGAGGAGTCGTTGGACGAGCCTGACTACTACAAGATCGATGTGTTGTCCTGGGACATCCCGTCTTCTCCCCTGCATCTGGCCATTGCTGGCGGCCACGAGGAGGTTGTGAATACTCTTTGCGAGGTAAGACATCGCATATCCTTGAAGCATCTCACCCAAATAGAAAGCAGTTTTGCCGTGGCTCCAAAGTTGCGTATCGAGGCTAACTTGAACTCAGTTCGGCGCCGACGCTATCCTTCCCGTCAAGTTCCTAGACAGCGAGAAGGAGCCCACCAGTGCGATCCTCACCCTCGCTCTCGCTCTCGCCCTGCCCCTCGAGAAAGCGAAGTCAATGGCCCGGCTTCTCCTCAAGCTTGGCGCCAGCTCTTCGCAGGCCGATCTGCACGGCTGCACGGCGTTCCATCGTTACGTCGAGCACGCCGAGACCGAAATGATTGATACGCTCTGGGAGCTGGACAAGACCGGCGTCAAGGCGGCGCTGAACCACTTGATCATGGGCACTTCATACTGGAGACCCGAGGCCGTGTCCCCGCTGCACACAGCCATTGCCAACGGAAACAGCATGCTTGTCATCCGGCTGCTCGCGGCCGGCGCCAATCCCGACATCGACTTCGACAGCTGGCTACGCGCGGCCAAGTTCGCACCGGGCATGGAGAATCGGCTGCGCTCCTACGAAGAGAACCTGACCATGTACCACCGCTCAGTACATCAACCGCTCGTGGTTGCCCTTCGCAACTCCCTCGATCCAGAGCTCGCGCTCCGATTGCTGGAGGGTGGCGCAGATCCCAACAGCATGACACAAATATCGTACCAGCTTCTCAGAGACGAGTGGCAGCGCAGGTACAACAAGGGAGAAACGGCCCTGGATATTGTCCGTTCGCACATCAAGAATCTGCGCAAGTACACCGGGGAGAAACTTGAGTCGACAATGCCGGAGCTACCCGAATGCATGGATGAGTATCTCGTAAGCATTGACAAGGACTCGTTCCTCTACTGGGTGGCCTCGAATAATGTCAAGGCCAAGAAGGAGAGCCACAAGGTGGCCATGAAGGGCTACGAAAAGAGTCTCAAGGATTTTGAGGAGATGAAGGGCGTGTCTGAGAAGAAGAAGGCAATCGAAGAGGCCTTGGCTGGGATGGAGAAGGTCGAGGCTCTGCTTCTCGAGAAGGGAGCCAAGACATTCAAGGCCCTCCATCCCGAAATTGAGACAGACACGAACAACAACAGCAGGTCCAACAACAGCCAGCCGAAGACAGACGAGGCGAAGAAGCCTTACACATACAAGCTTTCGTTCTACAACACGACTGACGTCACCGAAAAGCGACACCAGGCATACACAGAACTGTAGGTTTCCGCTCCTCGTGCCTTCGTGGAAGCCGGGCCAGTACTAACGTTGAATTTCTAGTTTCGAGGCTGCGTGGGCTGGAAATTTAGAGAAGATCAAATCCCTCACCACGAGCTCATGGGATGAAGACCAGTCCGAGCCGCCGCTGAAGATCGCGGTCAAAGATGGCTCGGAGAACAACCCGCTATCTCTGGCCTTCCTTCGGGGGCACGTTGAAGTTTCCCGGGCAATCCTCGACATTGCCGAGGCTCAGTATGCTCCTGATGAGGAGGAGGCCAAACGGTTCCACATGGACAACGACGATGACGATGATGATGAAGAGTGCGACTCATGCGAAGACTCGGAGGACGAAGACGACAAAGATGATGACTCGGAACCTCGCATTGTGTCCCGTGCCGTGGACAAGAAGTTCACCGTTGAGAACATCGGTCAAGTCTCCATGCAGGTCAAGTCGCGCACACGCCCGCTCGAATTTCTGCTTTGGAATTGCAAAACGTTCAAAGCTGGCGCCGCTGGCGAAATCATCGACTTGAAGGAGCCTGGACTGCTGCGTTATGTCATGTTAGAGGACAACCACGCGGGGCTGAAGACTTTGCTGGAATTGGCAGCGCACTACGCGTCTCGCAAGCTAGAGGGCGACAACGACGAGGAGGCAACCGGCTTGTTCACCTTCCCGGACAGCGACTTCCAGTGGGCTGTGGAGACGGGAAAGACACCGATGCTCGCCGAGATCATCAAGCGCACCGGTGCCGGCATGCCTCTCTCGCATCTCGTGAAGAAGAGCGGGGTTGAGATGAAGGTGAAGCCAAAGTTCTATCAGGGCTTGACCGTCTACGGCAAGAAGAGGTATGTTAAGTTGTGAAGTCAAGGTGAATGGGATATAAGGCTAACAACTGGAACAGAAAGGACTGGGCCAATGCCGGCCGGAATCTTGTGGTCAGAGACACAGGTATCAAGACAGCGCCACTCCTCCACGCCACCCTCGCCGTTAACATCGAGTCCGTCGAGTGGTTCCTCGGCGACGCGCCATTCCGTCACTACGCCGAGTTCGGCCAGTCCAGGGCTGCTCTAGCAGATCCCAATCTCAAACATCTCAACCAGACGCCGGGGGCCTTTGACAGAGCGCTTACCAGATGGCTCGGAGCACAGAGTGCGTATTCGTTCTTTCCTGACGTCCGTTATTCTCGACTAAAATTCTACAGACGAAATCATCTTGCACCTTGCTGTCATGAATAATCCAACCCCCGATGCCGAGAAACTCATCAAGTACCTCATTCAATCGCAGCCAGCCACCTTGGAGACCAAGAACTCGGACGGAGACACTCCTTTCATGACAGCCTGCCACTTTGGCCGCACCAGCTTCGCCAAGATCCTCATTGCCGCTGGAGTTGACCAGTCCATCCGAAACAAGAACGGCAGAAACGTCCTCCACCTCGCATTGTCTGGCCTCCCTCCCGCCGAACAGCTGGAGTCCTTCTTCAAGGCTCTCGACAAAGACTTGCTCCCCCACTTTTTCGTCACGCGCAGCAACCTCCACAACGATGGCGGATTCACGCCACTCCACGCTTTCGTAAAGGAGATGTCATCATCGTCCACCTGGGGAGCCAGACGGGGCGCGTACAAGACCGACGAGAAGTGGCTGGAGGTGCTCAAGCTCTTGCTCAAGATCAGCGGCGGTGCCGAGCTGGAGATTCTCAACGGCGCGGGTGACACAGTGCTTCACACCGCCGTCATGGCTGCCAACGCCCCTCTCGTGCGCACCATCCTCGAATTCCGGCCAAGCTTGATGTACCGTGAGAATGCGGTCGGGCGCACGCCAGCAGAGATTGCGCAGGGCAAGGTCACGTCCGAGAAGTTCAAATCGCCGTCGACACCAAGTGTGCCGACTGGCAGTCAGAACTCGGTTTCTGACTTGAAAGGCCGCTTACCCGCGCAGTTTGTCTCTGAGAAGGAGACGACTACGAACGAGTCGGATGTGAGCAAGGTCTGGAAGGTCTTCCAGGAGACCATGGAGAAGCATCCCAGCAAGCGCCGTCTGGTGAGCCTGAACGAGGCGAATGATGTGGCCAAGCGGTTGGGCGAGCAATACAGCTCGTCGCGGTACTTCAGCATTCAGGCCAGGGGTGAAGATGAGGAGGAGGAGGAGAAAGAAGAGGATTATGACCAGGCGGGCTACGATTTCAGCGTGCAGTCGAGAAACTCGAGGAGTGGATCGAGGTGGGTCTGTGGGAAGTGCTTTTTGAGAACGATCGATTGCAGTTGCGGTATGAAGTGAGATGGAAACTGGGCGAACTCAGGATTGAGATTGGTTTAGACAAGGGGTTTGTTTGAGTTTCTTGAAGTTAAGCTGCTTTGACAATGACGGACTTGGGTATATCACGGTCGCAGGAGACACTTTGGATAGCCAGCTAGTAGACTGGCAAGGTAAAATGCGATAGCTGTCGTGGACTACTATTTCATCTGTGTGGGAATCGAATTCCTAGAGCTTCTGAAAGTTCTCTCGCCTTCCGCTAGGTTTGGCTATCGACTTTGTGACCTGTCTGTCCATTTTTTCATCCATCATTGCGCATCAGCCCTCTTCAGCGCCTGCTAGAGAAGCTCGATACTAAGCGATCTCTGCAAGACCACCTACACCTTTCCGCGCTCTACGAGGGCTCCCCTCGGTATAAGCAAAGTCTTTCGCCCGCAGCCTCCCCTGAAGGTATTAGATCAAGCAACCCTCTACCCCATGCAACGGGTAGTCAAATTTAAGCCAGTCCCCGCTTAGGATTTGCTCAGGCTGGCTCACCTTTGCGAACCCTAATTACTATTTTCAGCAGGCTGCGGCACAGTCTGTCTGGCCACTTCAACTCTAGCCGAGGGGCCTAGAACTAGTCCCATACATAAAGATGGCCAAAATGTGTGCCACTTTTGAAACTAGCAGTTTTGTGTATTCGTATTACCTACCTGAGCGTGAAGATTTTTGTCCTCTAAGTCTTGCGCTTACACCATTCACAAACACTTATCACGGCGTACGCGGGGAGGCTGAACGTAGGGGGTGTGGTGGATGAATGATGAAGCACAAGGAGTGCGAAGATCCAGGAGCGAGGGCCGCTCCAGAGGTAAGCTCCGGAGCGGTGCCGAGGGTGATCACGTGACCTGTGCGCTATCTACTCTATCTGCACGTGACCAAGGAACAGGCAAAGCCTGTGACACCAGAATTTGGGCTAGCTCAGGGAAGAATCAGGGAAAGCTCAGGACAAATCAGCCATAGCTCCCCCCAAATCACCCTAGCTCGGAATTGAGAACGAAAAAGGAAATTTCGTGTGCCCAGATTCGTCGCAGACAACTAGCTGTTAGTACAAAACAGGACAAGAGAGGAGGGGGACAAAGAGACTCTTCACCTCCGCGACGTCCACCCACACTGGTATCTTGCAAGGCCGCTCCACCTCGAAGATGCCTACCTTCGGATCAGAGACCCTAAGATGGCCATACCCAAAGGTAGGCCTAGAAACCAGCCAAGGGCCCCGTTGACGAGGGGTCTCGCTATTCCGCAAGCGACGGAGGCAGAGACCCCTCGGCGCCGTTTAACGCCGAAGACCCCCTCGCAACAGACCCCCTCGCGGCCGCCCCGCCGAAAGCGGACAAAGCCAGGGCCACCTCAAGGTTCGGCACCGAGAATGAGCGATGGTATCCGCCGGCGCCTCTCGCAGTGGGAGTTGGAGGGGGACGAGGCAGATGAGGCTCTACAGGAGAGGACTCGACTGGTGATAGTACCACGGAAGAGGGCGGGCCGACTGCTTAACTTTGGCGGCCCTCGACGGTCCCCAGAGCCACTAGGCCACTCACCAGCCGCCGCCGCTACCCCCGAGGCCCGAGAGGAGGCACCACGAGATGATGCCCCACGAGAGCAGGCCGCCGTCGAGGCGGCGGCGCCGGCTCCGAAGAGACGAGGCCGACCCCCAAAGAACAAGGAGACCACCGCTATCGAGGCGCCGGCGCAGCAGAGGAAGCGGGGCCACCCCCCTAAGAACAAGGAGACGGCGCCGGAGCAAGGCCCCCAAGCACCTCCTCCGCAGCCAAGGAAGCGAGGCCGGCCCCCCAAGAACAAAGAGACCGCTACCATGGCTGCGCCGGAGCCGAAGCCGAAACGCCAGCGCGCAACACCAAAGGAAGCCCCCCCTGCGGCCGTTGTTGGGGTGGGAATGGCCTCACAGGGAGCAGTTGGCACACAGGGAGCAGTTGGCACGCAGGTGGCAGGGGGCACGACTGGCCAGACGACGAGGTCTGGCCGGCAGGTTAAGTTGACCAACAAGGCGGTCGAGGCGTGGGAGGCGTGAGTCTGTGCGAGTCAACAAGAGAAGGTGTTGCGTCGTTGAAATCGCGCGCGTACATCTAGTTTGTATGTGTTTTGTTAGGTATATAGATGTCTGAATCCTGCCTGTAGGACTGCGCCTTGTTTGGCTGTCTATTTTGCTGTGGGTTGTCTGGATCGCTGTTGTGGCAGTTGTCTTGGTTGTTGTCTTGATCGCTGTCTTGGCTGTTGTCTTTTCCGTTGGCAACCTCTCGGGGGCTGGCACCCCCTCCTCATAGATAACCCTAACCCAAGGCAGCAAAAGGACTACTGCACCACTATCAAAAAGGACTACTGCACAAGCATCAACTGCCTATATGAGTATATAAGAGATGCCAATGTGCTTTAAACGATCCCCTGGATGGTGAAACCCATATTCCGCAACGCCGCTCCAAACTCCTTGCATTTCAACACCACTTCGAACCTAACAAAATGGCGGACATCATGGATCTTGATCATCTAGACGGTCTTCGTCGTGTCATCCCCATCCCACGATACTTTCTTCCCAAATACCCTCATAGACCCTAGCGTGATGATATTCACAATGGCGAGTTTTGCAAGGGTCCTCACCCTGCAAAGTCCTGCCACATATATAAACATCGGTGCGCCGGGTGCAAAGGAAGCGCGGCCCTGCCCACAGCCTAGGCTGTTGCAGCGCACGATACTGTGGGAAATGCCTTGCAGTCAAAGCCCAAGAGCTTGTTGACGGTCTTCTCAGGGGGTGACAGTTCTTGGCATTCGTTTATGTATAAGCAGTTAGACTTTTCCCACACTAGTTGTACCTGCTCCCTCGTGCTACAACCGAATATAGTATCCCTTATCACAAGGTACAAATAATATCTCAAATCCATCAGATTCCCAACACTCTGGACGATCCAGTCCGAGTAAAAGAATGGGCCCATATTATGGCAACGGTGGAGGATGTTTTGTTTGATGTGTAAGAGGGCTTCGAGGGGTCCGGAAGACATGGAAGAGAGGGTGCTGTTGGGTGAGTCGCGGGTGATGTTTCCGCTCCTTCGGAAGGGTCATCCGATGTTGATCCCGGCGGAGGAGCCCTCGGAGGAGGTTCTGGCATGGTTTGTGAACCCGACGTAAGGTGGATTGTATTCCGCTTTGCTCTGAAGTGTTGATGACTAGAGCCTGTTGATAAGAACCAAAGCGTGGTTGGGTGAGAGTGAATTGACTTGTCCATTAGTATTATTGAAATAGTGGAGAGTTATGTAAATTACCTAGGAAGGCTGTAATTGTCAGACTGCAACAGCACTTTTTAGAAAGATGTGCACGAATGTGGATATACTGCTTGTCTTCGTTCTTCCTTCGTTCTCTGGCTTTGCCAGAGACCCTTCCTTTATAGACCTAAGTGCAAAATCAGAATGACGTCTTCATAGAGGTTTAGCCTGACTGGCGTTCTGGTAGTGCCAGGCAACCAGTCAGCAAACTAACTGGATGTCCAGGGACCCCGTTCCATCTGACACTATTACGGATTCAAATATATCTTACAAGGGGACCATTTTTTTGACTCCCCGGTTAAAACTGCCCCTTTTCGCAGGGCTATGCGATTTAATGGGCAGATATTAGCCGAAGCTAAACCGGGGCGGATCTGGACTGATCAAGTGTAACGAAGAATACTATACGCATGGGTGGTCGTCGATTTTAGGGTGGTGAAACATGCAATTTACCAGTCAAGCTCGCTTGGCTGGGGTTCGCTTTCTAAACATCTACCTTACCTGTACTACTTACCTATTGTACTCTAAAGCTATTCGTCACCTAAAGCCGCTGTGCCTGTCCGGCGGCCCCGTTAAATTTTCGTTGGGAAGCCCAGGTGGACTAGCTGCTCGTTTATAATTCAACCTGCACGTCTTTGGCGGTCACGGGGAACGAACTTAAATGGCAGCGGCAACATGCACTAAATGTGTAATGCGATGGATTCACAGACCTTGAAAAGGCGTATGTCGTTTAACAGAATGGTTCTGTTCCAAAAAAAAAAAAGCGTGCTCTACCCTGCACTTGGCTCTGTAAAGAAAAGGGTGTATAGATGAACATGGTGTTTGGTGCTCACGTTCCTATCTTATTTGAGGAGACTTTGAGATGGAAATGAATTGTTGGGAGAGGCGGAGCAGTGTTTAGATATGATATCGTCTAGGCCCTTTTCTCATGCTCAAGCGCCCTGCCATACCAACACGATGTGACCCAGATACCAAACACTTCCCAGTTGCTAAACCGAGAGCGAAACACGGAGGATGCCATGAATCCTGTCGCTACAAATCCAGTGCACATGGCCAGGCTCTGATCCAGCCCCGTGATGCTTACTCCGAGCTCAGGGAATCCCCACAGGGCGACCATGCGACCCGCGATATACAACGTGTAGCTGTCAACCACCAAGACATATAAAAGAAACAACATGGCAAGCAGACGGACGAACCAAGACCAAGCCTCAGCCCCTGAACGCACCCCATGGACCCGAGCCTTCCGCCAGGCCTCTTGAACCTCGGGCCGAAACTGGTACCACGTCACCCCCAGGACCGACAGTGCCGTCCAGAGTACCGCAAACACCAAAACAGCAGAACCAAAAACCAGAATCCCCATCCAAAAGGTGAAATCCAAAAAGGCCACCACAACCGTCCACACCCCACACCTCGCTGCGAGGTACGCAAAGCACCCCAGCACCCACGCCTCCGAGACCGCCATAACCCACGGCAACCCCCTCTCCTGCCTCCTCGCCCCTTTCATCCTGTCGGGCCAGATCCTCTTCGAAAACCCAACGACAACCAATACACAACTCGCCACCCAATGGAAACAAACAGCCACTCTAAAAGCGACATTCAACCCAGCCACCATCTCCCTCAGCCCCGGCTCCATTCCGCGCAGGACATCGATATCATGATAGCGCGTGTCATTCCACCCGAGGCCCTTTGCGTCGCACATCCGTCGGATGTCATCGTCGCTGAACCGGGATATCTGAACGGCCATGTGCCCCGCAGCGAGGCATGCGTAGAGCGCGTAAAAGGCGATGTCGGGCGTGAGTTTAAGGTGGGTGAAACGGTCCGTGGCGTGCAAGGCCCAGGTGAGGAGCGCGCACAGGAGGGCGAGGTACCAGCAGGCGAGGGCGCCGGGGCCGTAGAAGGAGAGTTGGGTGTCGTAGGGGGGCGAATCTTGGGGGGCAGCGGAGGGGGGTTCCATTTTGGCGAGGTGATTTGGGTGTGAGAAGTTGATTTAGGGTTGCCGGCGAGTGGAGACCTAGTCTCGGTGGGGCAAGGCGCGGGGGGGGCTGCCGAAGGTGAACCCATATGGTTAGGTAGCACCTGTTACGGCGCTGCCAAGCGGTTTCATCGCCCTAAAGGGTCTTTGAAATTAAAAGATACCTTAACACTTTTTTTTTTTTTTTGCCAGAAAGGGCCTATCAAAGTGTTCGGCTTTTTTCTTGCACCACTTCGTCAGTCCACCGTAGCGAGGTATATGAGCCAAGGGCTCTCCGCTAGACCGGCCATTGAAAGACGGCGCGGCGCGGGCATCATTGCAGGTGGTTAAGGTTTCCCAGGCATACCCCGTAGTAGTCGGCGACGGGATACTAGAGACCGGTCCGGCGGCGGGTGTAGCGGGACATGGAAGGCCACGGGGCCCACGACGACCACAAAGCTTTGCCGGGATGGCCACGGTGTCCGCGACAACCAGGTCCGCAAGGGCACACATTGGTCCCATCCTTCCCATCCTTTCCACCCTTCTTACTGGTCCCACTTAGGCCGGGCGGGCCAGCCGGACCGGCCGGGCGGGTACGGGAACCTGGAGGAGCATTTTCTGCACTATTGCCGCTTGGAGGTGGTTGGCGCGGGCGCCGGCAGCCGCAACAAAAGGCCAAGGACTCTCAGCAGCATTAAGAAAATGGGGCGGGGGGGCCAGCACTCGCAGGGGGTGGCGATGGCAGTGGAGGTACCTCCGTGCCGAAGTAGTCTTGCAGCATGTCAAACCGCTCCTCGGCGTCGGCGCGCATGCGCTGGAGCGCCTTCACTCGATATCCCCCGTGGATGTGTGGAAGATCTCCCACTCGAGGAGGCCACGGACAAAGGTCTCGCGGGTGAGCTTGTAGATCCAGGGGGCGACACAGACCTCGTCCTTGCGCAGCTTCCGGAGGCGCCTCACGCTGAAGGTGGGCACGATGTGGCTGACCTTTGTCATGCCCTGGAGGAGAGCCTCCCAGTTGCTGTGGTCACGCTTGAACTCGTAGGTGGCGTCGAGGCCGGAGTATTGGTTGACGATGTGGGCGCCGCCGGGGTGGGATTGGACGTGGCCTGGAAGGGTGAGCAATGGGGCAGGGACGGGGCCGAGGGAGACTCACCTCCGATATTGTAGACGCCGCCATCGATGGCGATGTAGACGCGCCCTTCTGGGGGGAACGCGTAGCGGCCGATTTCCTTGATGGTGAAGGCGGAGTATGTGGGTCTCTATATCCAGGGCTCCGGGCAACTCAACGGCGTTGTGGCTCTCGCAGAATGTGGGATCCGCAGAGCCGCCGTAACGCTCGCGCCATGGCGATTCTGGCCGCGGCGTGGGAGGCTGATCCCATCCTACCAGTTCATGTTTTGGAACGTAGACTTGCGACATGGTTGGCGGTGCAGTTGCTAGGTAGACATTGGCGAGGGATGTGATGGTTCATTCAAGGTTGATGTCGCTGGTGTAGGTTCTAGTTGGTGCGCAATAGGTGCCTTATTTGAGCGGGCAAAAGTACAGCTGCAACAAAGCGGACGGGCTCGAGGTTCCGGAAGCATCAAGCTCGACGAAAGCCAGAAGCGGATTGGGCTTCTTTGATCGCGCCCCGGCTTGCGCCCCTGCAAAGTGCGACTCAAAGACACGATCGATGAGGCCAAAGCTTACCGGCGCGCCATCGCGAAAATCGCGGCCTCTCGCCCGACGAACGCCGGCCCCATTCCTTCCCGGCCGGGGTCCGACGTTTCGGCGCCGTCTTCGTGTGTTCTGCCAAGAAATGGCCCGACTTCGGATTCGAGAGCTCAGAGAAAGCGAGCACAAGACTGCTTGGTAAAGCTTGATGAATCCTGCGAAAATCCGAGTGCCGACAAAACTCGAACGGCTACTGGCGAGCGGTCCGAGGCGGTCGCGGCTGACGAGAGACTGGACTGTCCACCATGAGGGGGAGGGCAAGCTGGCTCCAGTTCGCGTTGCGTTCAGCCCGACAATTGAAATAATAACCCATCTTTGTCGCGTTCCCAAGTTGGCTCGAAATTTCAACACCGCCCAGAGTAAACATCACCCCTTTCCCACACTTCCCCTCAGAAATGGCACCCTCCCGTTCCCAGCCTCCCACCATGGCCAAGACGAGCACCCCAGGCCGCTTCTACGGCCTCCTCCGGGCCCTATATGTGCCCCTCGGCTTCCGCACCCGCCGCTCCTTCTTTTTCTTCCTCATCTTCGCCGGCGCCCTCGTCGTCTTCTCCCTAATCCGCCTCCCCTTGCTCTTCTACTCGACCGTCCTGTGCGGTCCGTCTCCGCACTTTGACTGCTACTACTTTGACCACTTCCCCGCGGCGCAAGCCGGCATCCGCCTGCACCTCGGCGCCATCCTCCCTGCCGGGATCCTCGCCGCGTTGCAGTTCGTACCAGCGCTACAGTTCAAGTGGGCGGCGGTGCACCGCATAAATGGGTACATTGTCATCTTTCTGAGTGCGGTGGGGACGGTCGGCGCGATGATGATTGCACGGTGGTCGATGGGCGGGGGGCCGGACGTGCAAGCTGGGGTGGTGGTGTTGGGGATTGGCTTTCTGGTGTCGCTGGGGTTGGCGTGGTGGAATGCGCGGGTGTTGCAGTTCGAAGAGCACCGGAAGTGGATGTTGAGGGCTTGGGCTTATGTGAGTTCTTCCCTTGTCGTCGTGGTTCATGGTGCCGAGGTCAAACGGTGGGGTGTGTTGATGGTTGACGTTTTGCGGCCAGGCCGGATGCATCGTGACGGCGCGCTTCGCGCTCGTCGTCTCTGCCGCTGTCATCAGCCAGCAAGGATACTACGCCCCGATTGCTTGCGAGCGGCTGGCGAGTAGGTATATCCTGGGCTCGGAGGAGCTGGTTCTGGCCCGGTTCCCAGAGTGTGCAGGCTACTTTTCCGGGGCGAATCAGAACCTCATTGTTGCGGTCGAGGGAGATGTGGGAGACATGGGTGGGCTCGGTCGTGCGGGCTTTCAGGCTGCGTTGCTGTTGACATTCGGGGTATCCGTGTACCTGTCGTTCCTCGCCCACGTGGTTGGCGTCGAGGTCTATGTGAGTTCCGGTCGGCATGGAGCCAGTGATGCTATTACTAACTGTCCCTACCTGTTAGATCCGGTTGACGCCAGGAGAGAACGAGCGTCTTCGCACCATCTCGTATCATCGCCAGGTGAAAGCCGGGTTCCATAATCCAGGGCGGGCAGGACTGACGGCGGATCGGTTGGGAGACTCTTCATTCTTTTGGGCGCCTCGGGAACAAAAGTCAAAGTAAATGTAGATGGTGTGGAAGAATGCATGCTGCGAATGTCGGAAACATATATCCCTAGTAACAAGCTCAAGACGCCTCTTTGCGTAGCTCGCCACAGGCGCCGCCACATATGACAACGCTTGGATCTATCGCTCATTTCGACCAACGCCTCCGTGTGGCCAACGTGTCTAGCATCTTTGATCCTAGAGCATCATAAGGGACCCTCCTAAAGGCGGTCTCAAACTAGGACAGATGGCGCTTCGTGAATATGGTTCCATGCGCGCGGCCACTCTCTCCTGCCAGCTCTTGTACCCCTCCAACGTAGCCCGAGTTATGGTGCCAAGTGCCGCGATTCCACCGATCTGGAAAAAGAGCCACACAGCAGGGTCCACAAGCACCACCAGCCCCAATGCATCTTCCAGCCAGTTTTAACACCGCGGAACAAGCGAAGAAAGGCCCAATCCCGGCCCGTCATGCGGGCCACACGATCAATGTAGGCAACGGCTTCGACGAAGCGGGTGTGCCAGTCTCTAGTGGCCACAAAGTCGGACTCGACCAGGGCTGTGTACGAGGTGTTGGTGGCGCTGCAAGCCTCGTCAAGATGGCGCGATCGAAGTGGGACTTTGCGTCGGGACCAAATCCGTTCCGCGGCGTGTTGTCCTCGCCGAGGGCCACGACGCGAAAGCCGTTTAACTTGGTGAGACCGGAAATGTAAGCTCTTATTGTTCAGACTTATGGAAACTAACTTGTAACCCATATGATCCCCTCCTATCCATCTAAGTCTCTTTTAGGTTCCTTGACATTTGAATCCACACATCCATACCCCTCCAAACAGCCTCGGCTAAGGTCTCAGTGGTTTAGGGTTGCTGAATATACAAATGCTAGACCGGCAGCATCTCCTCATCAGCCCTTACGTAGCACAGCCAAGCCCCCGATGGGTAACTCAAGACGAGGCCGTAAAGTATCTCGAGTCAAGCTTGCTCGTCCATTGGATGACTTCATGGGGTGGTTCTAGATCTGGGCCCCTGAAGCCCAGTGTGCGTTGTATAAGCCTGTCGGGAACGGAAGACGCGTCATAAATAAATCGGTTGAGCATTGGACTGCGGATCTTGCTAGATTGAGGATGTCAGTTGCATGTGTCTGTATAGTGGTCTTTATAGTTCTTGAGACGAGTAAACATACCTGGAGCGCTCGCACTTGGCCGGAAAGACGGTCGTCTTGCCGTGAGGAACGTCCGCTACTGGGAGTTTTGTGCTCATTATAGCGGGAACGGGATCCAGGGGGGCTAGAATTATCTCAAGTGTTCTTGCTCTCTTGCTCGCTTTGGATAGTCCTTAGGCGCATTGTGGAAGAAAAATTTGACGGAGAACTCCATCATTTACATACCTACTTTCAACTCCTTCGCAATACTTCGTGTAGTCAGTTCTGACACCCTGACTTGGGTAACAGATGTTTCCGCGGGCTGGAAGTTTTGTGCAATTGCGACCTTGAAAAGGTTCAATACAGATAGTTCACATCCAGAAAACATTTCTGGAGCCAATCAGAGCTCATGGGCTGCGCTACAGGGGGCATATACTGTCACCCCAACCTTGGCGTGCCGCTGCGTAGGGCTCTGCCGGATGAGATCTCGGTGGTGAATTGTTTCGCTCCCATATTGACAGAGCCTTCGGATTGGCTAGAATTTGGCAGCGACTTTGAGGTTGACATTGGGTAGTGGCGGCTGGGGTTGGCAATCATTGTTCTCCATGATCCACGATTCGAAAGCTAGCTGACCTAGAATTAGTGGCGGTCAAGACGATCCACTAGGAACCACCCGCCATGTTCACAGGGGGTGGAAATACTGTCTGTGGTCACTCTCATTGGCTGATCTGCAATCCTGGGCGCCTGTTTTAATTGGCTGGGTTTGGTGAAAACGGCGCTCAAGGTGCTCTGGTTCGGCCAGAGTTTCGTAAACCAATCAGCAACGCTGCCACAGCCGCTGCGGCGCAAGCTCGCAGGTGTAGGTGGCCATCTTAGCCAGCAATGTGGTTCGCGAGACGGAATCTTGTCACGACCTAAGGCGTCCACCACGCCATCACATCCCATGTCTCTCTCCACAACGCGCCCGTTGCTTTTCTACCCGTCTATCTTGCATTTGGGTAAATCTAACAGCGCAACCCCAATGTTCGGTGTGTTCTGCATGACACACTCTGATACCTGCCTTGGTCGCGTAAGTCTTCTTCGCTGCGGGCAGCCTGGACGCACACCCAGAGATGCACCCGCTTGAGAAACCATGGCATCCCTCGCCATTTCCGACGCCAACCGCCGCCAAAGGGTCGCGGCTTCCGGGTCACAAAGCGGCGGGCCCTGGCAACAAAGAGCCATCCGTTCCGTGCAACCGCCTCACAAAGCGACCTGCAGTGGACCATTCGGCACGAATTGACGTCAAGCGAATCGAACACCCTTCTCCCCAGACCTCTCGCTGCGGCATCAGAGTTCTACCCGGAACGTCACCGAACAACCCCTCATCGTTGTGTCTCGATAAGTCTTTCAGCTCCAAGCGCAATCGTTCGGTCGACTCGGCCATCGGCTCCTTAGTCTCAAGTGCAGGCAGCTTCGGCGACCCAGAGAAGGATTTGCCAACACGGAACTGGGGTGATCTTGTCGTCGCCAGCGACACGTTGGAGGGGTCATTGAGTCTTACGCTTGGGGACTTGCGGCTCCAACATAAGGCCGACTTGAATCTTGCATTTCCAGCAGACGCTACGTCACCGCCAACGGATCAAGAAAGTCCGTGTGGCCAACAGTACCCAAGCCCACAAGATGGCTCAGGCGTAGGAGCCAGCCACAGCAACACCTCATCTTCGCAGTCGCTGAAAAGACCATCGCGGCCTAATAATGACGACAATGACGAGGATCAGGGGAAGGAAATCCGCAAGGGGAAGAGGCGAGTCGGGCCAACAGGAAGCAGGGAGCCATTTGATTCGGTCTTGTACTCTTGCCCATTCCGCAAGCTAGACCCGACCACCATCAACGTCCGAGACCACGATAAGTGCGCCAACAACCCATGGAAAGGCATTTCGAACCTAAAGTAAGTCTTAAACGCCGTCATGGGCCCGAGACATACTAACGTCTCCCCTTCAGGAGCCACATCAAATACAGCCACGACTTTAACCGATATCCGTGCCGTCGCTGCTGGGATCAATTTGACACCACAGAAGCTCTCCACCTTCATATGCGGAGTCGCGAGTCATGTCCGCTTCGGGAGTCACTACCCAACATGACTGATCCGAAGGATGGTATCACCATTGTGGCAAGGCAAATCCTGGGCTCGCGGAAAGACGACGAAAAGGTCACCAGCTGGGACAGGTTGTGGACCGTACTATTCGGCGAAGGCGTGCCTATCAAGGATCACAGTAAGCTTGCAGCGATCTGACTCGTACGCCTTGACGAACCCTGACCGTGACTCCTAGACTTTGTTCCCGTGGTTGAGCTTGAAGAGGTCATGTTGGAATTTGACGTCCAACTTCCGTCTTTCATCGCCGCCTTCGACGCCCACGTCAAGAAGCTTTTTGGCGAGCTGGTGAATCATTCATTCAGGCAGCAGATCGAAGGCATCAAGAAGTTTGTGCAACAGTGGATGAGGGAGCTGCTGGACAAATGCAGAGAGATTCCGTCCCGGATGCAGAAGGCCTCCAGCCCTTCTGATCTCTCTCGTCACATCGGCCCCCCTGCCGAAAGAACACCAGAAGATGCAAGGTTCAACCCATCGCTTCTTGGAATAGGAACCCAGGGAGAGGATAGACACGAGGCTTGCAACTTTCTGACAGAGTGGATGACGAACGACCGGGTGTCGGACGTCATGATGGCAGACCAGATGGACCGACCGCTAAACAATGTGGACATCACCCGGAACTGGCAGCACCCCGGGCTTCGCAACCGAGAAATCGAGCGTGTTTCACAACAGACAGCCGATGGCTGGGTCTTTGATCAGCATTGCCCCCCTAATGGCAACATCATGTTGAGCCCCTCGTTTTGCGCCCCTTCGCCCATGCCTGCGCCGATGCCAACGACACTGAGTTTTGCAGAACGCGCGGAAGCCTTTTCGCGGGGTCAGCCATCCTTGGGTGACGCCTTAGCGCATCGGGCTGTCCAGATGTCAGTAAGACAACAGCAAGCTGTGAGGCATGATTTCAGTCAGCAGCAACAACAGCCCGAGCAACAAGAGCCGAGGATTCCTCTGACTATACAGAGATTCCACCAGCGCGATTCGGCTTCAGGAAAGCCGATATCACGTCCGGACTCAGGGGCCAGCGTCGAAAAGGGGCTCCGTGACTCGGGGGTGAGTGATATGGGGTCCATCTACGGCGATCAGGGAAACATTTGGCAGGTGCACGGCGCTGGGTCGCCGGGATGTACGAGGACGATTCCGCACGACGCTGCAAAGGACGCTGTCATAGGCGAGAATGACTGGCAGACGTATTTCCGTATCAGCGGGACGTGGAAGTGACTCTAACTATGGAGTAGGATGCTGGCATCCAGGAGAAACATTCAATAACCGAAAGGTTGAGTAAGGAACTCCCCGCTGGGCCTGGGAAATTGTCCTGACTATGGAGTAGGATGCTGGCATCCTGGAGAAACATTCGATAACCACAAGGTTAAGTGAGGAACTCCCCGCTGGACGTGGGAAATTGTCCTTTTTCTGCTATATTTTCGGATAGATACGTACCTCCCTGGTGGAGATCAAGCGCTCTATTTTTCGTTTATTCAGTGCAATTTTGGCTATATACTTGCCTCCCAGGCGAAGATTATCTGACTAATTATTGATTATATAAAAAAGACCTATACGGGGTCCTAAGGGCTATTAGCTATGTCTAAGTCAAACCGAATATAATCCTCGCGGTCCTCCGTACACAGAGTGGTTACGAATATATTACAGCACTAAGACGAGTAAAGATGGGACACTTTATATAGTAAAAGCCTATCACCTTGTTTTAACAAAACTAGAGAAACACCTGTATAATATCTATAAAGGCAAAGTATATAGACAGGAAAGCCTCTACCGTAACACCCGCCCTAAGCTAGATTAGCATAGCTTTATACCGGTTTTACTATTGAACGGGAGGCCACATGTAAACTACAAGCTTAAACTAAGCCAGCCGCAGCCTACATACAACTGGTCTCGGAGCACATCGGTCTCGGGGATGATTTTCGCCTTTGGTCGCTTCGAGATCGCTGAGGGCGGAGATGGCGGCGAAGCCGCGTCTCCAGTCGTACTGGGCACAGCTCCGAGATGTCGCAAGTCACAGCAATGGGCACGCACGGGTTTAAGAATGGTGCAAAATCAACGTTTCGTAACTCTCTGCCTGCCCAAGATGTCCAAGGAGAGAAGCTCCAGCGGCCGAAGATGATGAAATGAACGAAAAGCTGCCCACGTGACCTCCACTGCCACAGCCGTCCTCCTGCGCACTCTGCGCCCCAATTTAATACAGAAGTCCTAACGAAGCTATAACATTAAAGCTGCGTTAGAGGAAATCGGGTGAAATAATAGGTATCCCTGAGCGACATTGGCCCAGCACCCCATTGAGGAAGGCCAGCATCGAGTCTTCCACTGGAAGCGAGCTGTCGGCATGTCTGAGACCAATGCCAGCCCGATGCGGCTGATCGGGCCCTACATACCGAAATGTCCAATGCGATGCGGATTTGAGGAGGATCATTTACAGTGTGGCTGTGGCCGATCACCCCTCCATTCCACGTTACCGAGATCCGGGCGGACCTCCTCCTGCTTCTGAACCCACTTCTCCTCCGCAACCGACCCAAGCCCGGAAAATGGAGCAGGTGAAGGATCCCCATATCCACAAATATTTCTGGCGCGATGCAGGCGAGTCGTCCTTCGCCGGATGGCGACTGACATTGGAAGACAGCGAGGCAGTCATGTTCCTTGCATTTACTGCCATCCTTCTCGTCTACGCGCGCACACGAGTGTGGGTTCTCGTCAGGGCCGGCGTGCAAAAGTTGATACGACCTGTTCAACCCCTGTCGAAAATGAGGCTTATTCGCTTTCTGGACTCACACAAAAGGAAGCTTTCAGCAGCTTGATCAGGGACGTCTTTCGTCCCTGGAGAACGCACCCTCGCCACGTTGGATCGCGATCGATAGTGACAATCTCACTCCTCTTTGGAATTGCAGCAGTTCTTACCGTGGCTGCCTTTCTCTCCTGCGAAGTCATCCTTCCGTGGATTCTCACCGGGAGTCTGGAAACCCCAATCGTACAGTCCCAAACGTGGGATCGATGTTACGAAAACGAAATCACGGCGGGCACCGTCTGAACAAACGAGCAGGTCGCGTACCACGCCGCAGACAAATACCAGCGGTGCTGGTTCAATACTTCCACCATTATCAAAACATGCGGTCGAGAAACCGGAATACTCTTCGACCGCCCGGAAATGCACGTCCAGTCCGACAGCATCCCATGTCCCTTTTCGCTAAAGGCATGTCATCCGTACTCAACACCCCTCCAACTCGATTACATCAATGTCTCCCTCCGAGATGTGGGGTTGAACTTTAGGTCCGATATCCTCTTCAGCCGCCGAACGATCTGCTCCCTCCTCAACATCAACCACTTCCTCCTCACAACCTCCAATGGCACCGCTTGGTTCCACCTCGCCGCGCCGAACTCCTCGCAGTACGAGGATGGCTCCAGGCCGAACGGAAGACAAAAACTCAAATACCCCGACGGGCGTAACCCTCCCCCATCCAAGATGCATTGGCTTGAAGAACGCACCCCGGATCTTCGCTACTGGTCTGGGAGCTTCCAAGAGGGCGCCCATCCGGACTTTTTGCGCCCCGACGCCGAGGTCTTCATCCTTGTCTACGACGCTGGTCGCGCGGTCTACCGTCAACCTATCAACGACCCGATGTACTCAGCCCATAACAGGTTAAGAGATCAAGGGAGGGATTACTGGCCGGATTACGAGTACACGGCCATGGCCTGCGCGGAGCAGTACCGGCTCTGTTTGCGGGATGGGGCCTGCACAGACTACACCAGCATGAGGAAGCTGAGCGAGAACTGCTACAAAATCGATTATGCTGGCCGCTGGCGCTGGGAGAAGCCATCCTACCCGTTTTGGTCCACGGTGGTGGTGAGTAAGAAGTAGACAACGCACAGCTGCGATTTACTATCGCAGCAAGGGCCTCTGGGAACGATAGCGCAATTCGTTTCCCCTCGCGGGGTAGCCGCCATGCTATCCTTCGAGAGAAGCACGTGGACTAATTCATATGTCCCTGTTGACCCGAACGAGCAATGGGTATGGGACGTCAAGTCCTGGTTTGAGAGCTCGTTTCTGATGGTCCGTCAGGGGTTGTTGTTACCGGTGATAGGAAATCCGAAACCCTGGAAGAAGGACAAGGAGGCGAGAGATGTGTTGTGTGGGAAGGTGCTGATGATTCACGGGGATTATACAAATATCAACTTTCCGGGGTTTTTGTTGACGTTTGGATTGGTTGTGGCGATAAGTTTCTTGAGTCATGCGAGGAGGGTGAAGAGGACTGGGGGTGGTGTGATGAAATGGGTGGGATTATTGCTGTCGTTTGTTACCAGTGTGGCCCTCAGATGCTCTTGGCGGAGAAAAAGTATGAGAGGTGATGTGAGGAGAAAGATTTCCAGTGGATAGGGTAGTGTGGAAGCCCCTGGAGGACAGGAAAGTGGTAGCGGAGCAAACTGTCTGGACGAGAACTTCGAGTTACGATGATGACAATATACAGTCTGGAGTATTTTTTCGAGCAAAATTAAAGGGAGAAAATACTCAAGCAATTGAAAAGAAATCAGATGTCGCCTCAGTCAACCTCTGGTATATGATGTACCATTTCAAGGCTTGTACTGGTATCTTCTAGGCCAAAGTTCGGGACCGTGACCAGGATTCGGGCCAGCAACGCGTCTACCACGAAGAGGCCGAGATGGCACGTGAAACACCTGCCCAACATGCTCTTCCTTCTGAAGATCTTTAAGATGCCTTACAAGCGTCAGTCGCGCTGCTCCGATCCCGTCCGAATGGAGAGGATGCGAACTGGCTAGATTATTTGGATTCTGCTGTTCTCGACTATTTATGGCCTCGAGATGTCGCGCGGCTCCAGCTCACCAAGCTCATCAACTTTGGTCAACGGTGGTGCACTACGTTTCTGTCTAGCGAGGAAGATAGACCAGATGCCGTGTTTGGCCTTGCAAGCATCTACTCGCTCGTGAAGGGGCTCTGGGGGTTGGCAGTAGAGACAGGAGCCATACTCACGCTCTTGAGTATGTGGGCTAACATGACCCTCGACCCCAAAATTTTACCGTTTTGCGTCATTCAATACTTGTGCGACGGTTCGGGCCGTGCCTGATATGCCAAATTCACCAAGCTCACACTAGGTACAGCAAGAGGCAGAAGACCGACAAAAACGCTCACGCGGATAAATCTCAGTGGGGCTGGCTGAAGAAAGGGCCGCAGTGGCATGATCGAGACAATCCGGCCTTGAATAATGACCCTGTTTCTAAGAAGTACAGATCCTCCAAAGAAAGAGGAAGTATAACCAGACGACCGCGATGTCATGCTACAACCGTCATAGACCTCCTCATCTCCCAGCAGGACCCTGTTGGCATGGGCACGAACTGGCAGGGGAACGAGACGTTTAGGTAGGTAGTTAGGTACCAACTCATGTTATCGATACTAGCGCGGCCTGCTAGTTAAGGAGCTCGGCAAATCACAGGACATCCCGGGCAAACAGCTAATATCCTTTGGGCGAGATCCAATGTGCTACAAAGCAGGAGTAAATATCCTGCACCATTCCCCTATCATAATCACACCTTATGTAGGCTCTTTTGCACGGGCCACACAATCATTGCCACCATTCAGAAACTATAAGAATAAGCACTCTGGCAGAGCCAGAGTGCGGAACACACGAGCAATACAATCAAGCAATCACACCCCTTTAAATCAATCCATCACATCTAAGATGCGGTGTTTCCAACACCGTTTCTCCTCTGCTGTTCTTTTCTTACTTATTTTTAGAGCCGGCTATTACTGGGTTGAGATAGGAGGGCCACGTTCAGCAACCAAATGAATAGAAACGAAACAATCCGCTTGGGGAGTGTATCAGCTTGAGGGAGCTGAAGATAGTAAGAGTTACCACTCTCATATATAAAGAAGACGGGAATAAGTCGCTCCAAGAGAGAAAAAGCCCGACAGAACGCATACGTCATGTCGTCAACGGACGTAAATGCTGGTGGCTGCCCAGACGTGTCATGGTGCGATGCCATGGCGTTTCTTGGCACCCCCTGAATCCTGATGACCAAACATAACAAACATTGCACCCAGCCTCCTCCCAACTCGACACCACCAATACCTGGGACATAGTTGCGAATGAGAATTAAAAAATATTTATGGCTCATCATCTGTGCTGAGGTCTTTCGAGCCAATAGGGCCAGGAACCCGCGGCGAAATGGGTCGAGTTAATGGCGGGGAAAGCTGAGCGCAGAGCCGGGCGTGGTCAATGTTTTTCGTCGTCAGCAACAGGGACGAAGATTGAGGTCCCATCGCATCGGGTTTCTTTCTCCTTGGTGCCTAGGATGGATTTGAGACGCCTGTCAAGCACGTGATTCTGGAATCGTCACAACCTGTCACCCCGACATGATGACGGCTGGCCTTCCTCTTGGCTGGGTGAATCTTGCTAATGGCAGCCATGACGACATCGGGCCCTAACAAGGTCCTCTGCCGAGCTACGACATTGATGACCTGTTTTGGCTTTCATGTTGTGGATTAAAAAAGACATTCACCCTTTGTTCCTCTTTGACGTTGCGGCTCTTCCAAAGCCCCAAACCTGTGACCCATAAGCACCCAAGCATCACATTGACAACAAAAATGTCTTTTCGTCAAAGTTTTGAATGGCGCGGTGTCTGGCCATTAGGCACCCAGCTTCATGTTTTACTCTGGTTTCTTTGAACTGCGAATGTTCCCATTTATAAAGTCTCGACAGTTCCCTCGGCGGCGAAAATGTGCAGCCTCCTTGTCCCAGTCAGCCTAAAATAATTCGATTGTAGTCCGGCAATCTCCCCACTGGTTTGGTCTCTGCTATCATCCACTCGTTCCATGCATCTTTTCACGTGGACACATCTGACATTGACACTCACAGGCCGCCGAAGCCATCGAGGAGATGCTGGCGGAGGACGATGACCCCGTCCAGCAGTTGTGGGATTTTTTGGGAGTTTTCTTCTCCCGGGACGTAGGTTTTGTATTCTTTTCCCTGCCCTTTCAACCTCGCTTGATACCGTGGAATAATTTTGACAGCCGTAGTGTAGTCATTGTGAATGGCACGCACGCTTTCCGAGACTCATTGTCCCCTCGTTGTCGGTGTGCTCGGTGGCTCTTAGGGAGTAGGTTATGCCTAAGCTAGGATAACTTCGGCGTTCCCTCGGTGCCGAAGAGACGGCCTGGGGCTGGGACACATTGCCATTGGAAGCAAATTGGGGTTTGCAGGAGACAATGCGCCCAATCACACGATCGTGCATGCGATACATGGAAGGCAACGAGCGCCTTCCTACAATCAGCGAAGCGCGCGGACTACGACGGAAGATACAAAATGGAAGGAGGGATTCTTGCCTCGCCCACCACTGGATCTTACCAGACCAACCTACTGCCGTAAAACCGCATCACGCTGGGAAAAAAAACTCAACTATGGCGCTCGCCGCGAGCCTTGGACCAGAGGGCCTAATCCAGCTCGGGGTCTCGCTTTCCGACATCGCTCTCATTTACAGCCATGGACGGAGGCTTGGGAACTGGCTCACGGCCAAGCGACACGACGAAGACCTCTTCGAGACGCTTCGAGAGACGCCCGAGGTCATCTTGAAGCGCAGGGGAATCGTCGACCCGACCAGGCTGTGCTCCCGATTCCCCGACACCAAATTCATCTACCACGGCCAAACGGTCAGCTCTTCTGACCAGAAAGCAAAAACCAAGCAGCCCGAGCTGGGCTCGTTCTCGTGGCTGATGGTCATCCTCGCGTCTGCGCTGGACATATGCTTGCCGCCTCAGAAACTCGTGCAGATCCTGATCGACGTCTTCTTGCACATGCTCAATAACGAAGAAGCCGAAAGCTCGCTGCGCCTTACCTTGGATGTCAACATCGAGTCGTGGCGATCGGTGGGTCGTGTGCGCGGCGTCGCGGCCGAGATTCGCGCCGTCTACCATCGTGTCTGGAAGGAAAAAACCGGCATTGACGCCATCCCGCAGCTGAACGCGCTTGAGGAAGAAGACATGGCACGGTTCTTGAAATGCCTTCTCGAAGACAAGGTCAATGGCTTTGCCTGCATGTCGGCTGCGACGTTCGCGGTAGCGCGAGCCATCGAGAAATGCGGCATCACCATCAGCACGCGCGACACAAGGGCTTTTGAGACGCAGTTCATCGTGTCGTACGTCGAGGACTCGGCTCCCCTCAATATCACCGGGGGCGAAAAGCATCACCCGGCCGAGTACGACGATCCGTTCAAAGTGCTCAGGGGTATCAAGAACAGGGCGCAAATAGTCTCCTTCCCGGCAGGCCAACCCGAATCCATGGTGCATGCCACCCAGGCCAGCCGAGAGACCATCAACCGAATGATTAGCTTGTGGAAGCTGGGTGCAATGGCCGCCGAGAAAATGCAGCTCGTTGCCGCACCCGACTTGCCATACAGCCCCGAGCGAGAGTTTTACTACCAACTGAGCGACGACGGAAACGACCGAGTGACGGCCAGTTTCGACGCCTATAACACCCTCCTCGCCGCCAAATCGTTTCCACGCTCGTCTCAGTCCGTCCTTGAAGCCGTCGAGTTCCTGACGCGGGGACAAGACAACCACAGAAAGGAATGGCTTGAAATGAAGGTCGGCCTTGAGTTCCTCCTTCAATCTCAGTCCGAAATCCCATCCCGAAGAAGCGAGAACATGGCCCTGTGGCTGCCCTACCAGGCGCTCGTCTTCGGCTTCTACTACAAGCTCCTCGAGCCCTTGATCAGCATGGAATTCCTCTCCGATGACCAAGAGGTATCCTATCTTTCCGGTCTCTGGGGCTACGGCAGCACCACCTTCCTGGCCATGTGCACCCAGTTCGGACAGGAGCTCAGCAGGAACGGTCGAGTGTCTCGCACTCACATCTTGTACATGCTCGCCACCATGTACGCCGGACGCAACAAGGTCTTCCAGCCAACGCACTCGCGCATCAACATGCTTGGCGTCTTGGGTCCCATTTCCGTCCTCGCGTTGCCCCTTCTTCGCACATCCGACCAACCTAGAGAGCTGGCCCGCTTTGCCGCGCTTGACCTGCCCGTCGTGCAGCTCGCCCCCGATGACGAGGGTGAGCTCTACGCAAGCGCCGGGTCAGGCATCTCGTTCCACCCATACCACGGAGGGCCACAAATCATCCGGCCTGCAGGGTCATATAAGAAATGGTCCGTCCATTCCAGCATGGGTAAGGCGTTCCGGGGCGGTGGACCGGGTGTTGTGATGGTGGCCCGGTGCGAAGGGCGACTGGTTGGCTGGTTCAACCCTGCCGCGGCGGAGACCATGTTTCTGAGCTCGTCGTACTGCCGGCCTTTGCACACAAAGGAAGAAGGCTTTGTGGACGATATGTGCGTGAACGGATTCGAGATTCTCGATGGGGACTGGCAGCAGGGCTCAGTGAACCGGGCCACTGAAGCCAATATGGATGCCACCGTTGGGGTTGTGCACTCTGCTGGGTGTCCTGCTCTTCGGTATGCCGCTGCGGGATTCTATGGAGGCGCTGGGGAAGAGATTGCCATCGCCACGGATGATATTGGGTTTGCCCTGGGTAGGGTGGAAGGGCAGGATGCGGGGATTATCATTGCATAGGCCGTACCCCGGAGGTGCATTTACATTCTTGCAATCTCACGTGTCGTGACGTGCTCGTCAACTGCTGATATAGCTGCCAAACCTCTAGGAGGCGATATTCGCAACCATAGAACTGGACCAAGCTAGGCGTAGCCTACCTACCACTTAGCAAGGTACGCGCAACTGATTCCGGGGCCTATCTGCCTTGGGGATTATTTTCCCCTCTGGGGCACGGAATCGACGGCGGTAACGATGGTGGCGAAGCCGCTCCCCTCGTCGTGTTGGGCACAGCTCTACGATGCTAGCAATCACGGCAATGGGAACGCAATGATCAAAAGAATGATGCAAATTCACGTATAGTAGCTGTCTGCCTAACTGAGAGACGCCAAAGGAGAGAAGCTACAGTGGCCTGAAATGATGAAAATGAATGCAATGCCACCCATGTGACCTCCACTGGCACGGTCAACCTCCCGCGCACACTGCGCCCAGCTCACCAGATGCCCACATCTCTCGAACCACTGACTCCGACTCTGAATATCAGCATGCTCTCTCTGGGAATAGCCCGCTCTCCGCGGCAAGTCGCTACGGCTCATGACTCACATATCGGAGTGGCATCCTGTGGCTCATAAATAGGTGACTATACGTTCCAGATAGTATCATCACTCTCCAGTCAATACAATTGTTTCACCGCCAACCATGACACCCTCGTCTGGCCGTCTCATAAGGCTGATTCATCCACTCTCTTATAATGGCTCGTGTGCCTGTGGCATGATGTGTGCTGGGTTGCAATATCAGTCTGCTAGTGATGGTCGCCATCTCACAATGGTCAACTATTCGCGGCCTGGGAAATGGCAATCTTGAGGAGGGGGAAGAAGTTGCCCGGCCTCGTCGACGCCCAAACCGTTCGAGGCACTTGAATTCCTTAGCTAGCGAAGGTGCCAAGACCGCTTCAATGACACTGTTGATCCCCATGGTGCCCCATAGCTTCTCCATAACACATCTCGTTGACGCTCCATGCTTGCACGCAAGCAATCATCGATCAATGATGACAGGCCCGTCACATTTGGTGTCGTCGAGGAGAAGCCGTGTCTGTCTTTTCAACACGTATTCGTCGACTTGCCAAGCTGGCTCCCTTTCAACCCGCCCTCGAATATGGGTATCAAGACGGGTTCCGAGTGCGTCTCGGACCGCACCGCTCCCTCCTCCGGGCCGGGCTTGCCGCCGCACTCGCCCAAATCTGCAAATCCATCTCCATATACACGCTCCCATACCCCTCGAACCCCCGCCAATAATCCTCCGGAAACGGCCGAAAGTCATACCCCCCTCCCCCTCCTCAAGCTGATCCGGCAGCGTCAGGGTAACGATGAGACTCTCCGGCGGAAGGCAGGCACGGACGTTGACGCTCAGAAACACTCGGGGATGTAGTAGCTGTCTTCATTGGGGGCTGGCCGCTGGGAGGGCGACGTCTCCCAGTGGAGCACGCGGACCACAAGAGGTCCTTCCCAAATCACATGCCTACCCAAAGGGGGCATCATAGATGAGCTTGACCTGTCGCGCTGGTCCCCCCCAAGGCAACAAATGGGTTCACCCACAGCTCGTAGTGTCTGATCGGCGGCACCCCCTCCTGGCTTGCCACAGCATCCTCACCCGACGGCTGGGTTTCGACAATCCCCAGCCCGACTACCGAGCCAGAGGAAGACGGCCCGACCCCGAAATCTCTAGGGCTCGAGCTCGTCTCGGCTGCAGGATCCTGTTCCGTAGTATATCAACTAGTTCTGGGTTCCGAAGACGGAAGATACTATAAAAATGCTTCCGAGATGGAAGAAAGAGGTAGTGACAAGCGAGGGGGGCTGGCATCAGAGAGACGGAAGACTGCGTCGGGTATCAGCATTACATACTAATCCCTCGTATACCCCTGAAAGCCTACCTTGCCACGCTCATCATCCGCTGCCGTCGTCTGTGTTGCAACACCATTATGGACACGCGGCATCCCGCCCTGCTGGTGTGGGGGGCATCCTACACCGAGAGCCGGTACTGGGCCGCCTTTACTCGTAAAATGACACATTTGATGGGGCGGGCTTTTCGGCCCTTGCGACCAGTGACTGGTTAAACCAAGATGATGGCGTTACACAGGTGGCACATGAGCTGAAAAGGCAGGGCGGTTGGAGAGCCTTACCTTACGGTTCTGTGCTTGGGGGCGTGGGGGGCTGTTTGCCTGTGCTTCTTGTCCAATTTCGGAAAGCTGCAGTTCAGCCCGGGCATCTCTTTCGGTGTGCTCGTCCTTGAGGCGTTGCAGTCTTTAAAATGGGAGGGAATGACCTCCCGGGCGTCGTCCCTGGCCCCTTCTCGCCAAATGCTTGTCGATGGTGATGTTGACGAAGTTCCTTGTCGTTGTCGTCGTCTTGGGTGGGTCAGGGCAGGGTTTAGGAGCGGGACGGGCCGCGAAGGATCAACTGCACACGGTCTTGGCGAAACGCGACATTGTTCCAACAGCGGACCAATTTCTCCGACGCGCGGCGGCCGCTGGTATGGCCTCCCCCATCCGCCAAATGGTGAGCACCTATTTAACATGGCGGCGATATAGCGATTGTGGTCGGCGACTACGTCTACATCGACGGCGGCGAGGTCTCGTGGCTCCAAGATGGCAGGACGGGGCCACACGACCACCCCTCCTACACCGGTACATTTCGCACCCCTCTGCTTGTGTCCCCCTTGTTCCCTTGGCTGACCCGCTGTCGAAGTGAACGACACGTTGTCCCTCCCCCTCTCGCAGTCCTGGGACACCACCTCCGCGCCGTTCCAGACAACACCGAAATCCGCACCCCTCCTCAACCGCCAGGCTATCTGGCGCGATCCCGAGAACACCGGCTTCTACATCTGGGGTGGCGCCACGGCCTACTCGGCCTCGCCTCCGCCGGCCGGGATCTGGACGTTCATCACCGATGGCGCCGGCGGCGGTTCGTGGGGCAAGGAAGACACCCGGGGAAGTGCCGGCGTCGCGCTGGAGAACATGGTGAGGGCGACCGACGGCGCATGGGCACAGAGCAAGGACGTCGGGTACTACATCGGCGGCAAGGCGACCAAGAGCACAGACGCGAGGGTCATTGGCAACGATGCGATGATTCCGCTGTCGGGACTGACCGCCTTCAACATGACGAGCGGGGAGCTGACCAATTCGTCCACGGCGGGATTGAGCTTGTACGGAACGCTGGTCGGGGGGGCGGCAGAGTTTGTTCCGTTTGGCGGCAGCGGCTTGTTGCTGTTTTTGGGCGGGAGTTATGCGCCCGTTGTGACGTCGACGACGCAATGGGCAACTGTCGACTTTGACAGCTTGACGCTGTACGACCCGTCGCGAAGGATGTGGCACTCCCAACAGACGACTGGGGATCGCCCGTCCAAGCGAGAGCGCTTTTGCGTCGTCGGCGTCCAGGGCCCGAATAACACATACGAGATGTAGCCACCCCTTCATCCTACAGCATCCTGTCTTCTGCTAACCCTTGTTCGACAGCTTCATGTACGGCGGGATAACGACCGCCGATTACAAAACCTCAGGCGATGTCTACATCCTCTCCCTCCCCGGCTTCGTCTTCTTCAAGGCAGCCCCCTCGTCCTCATCAACCAAGCGCGCCGAGCACGCCTGCGTCCTTGCCGGAAACCGGCAGATGCTCTCTGTCGGTGGAATCGACGTCGACCTCCCCTTCCCCGAGATCTTCTTCGACCCGGATCCGTGGAAGAATGGACTGGGCGTACTTGATTTGACAGCTTTGAGCTGGGGTACTCGGTACGATGCCACAGCTCGGCCGTATGAGTCCCCGGAGGTCGTGAGGCAGTGGTACGCCAGTGGGGGGCTCGCGTCGGTCAAGTGGACGAGTGACACCGTTCGAGGGCTGTTTGCTCAGGCAGCACCGCCAGGGACGACATCGGGTCCGACGAAACCGCCGACAGACGACCGCCCTTCGACCGGTACCGCCGACCCACAAGATCCCGGCAGCGGAGGGTCTTCACCCTCAAACAACAATAATGCTCGCCTTGTTGGCGGCGTCGTGGGTGGTAGCTTGGGCGGCCTTATCGTTCTCGGATTTATTGTTTGGTGGCTCTGGCGGCGACACAAAAAGCCCAACGATGCTCCCAGGACCAGAGAAGAACACCCGGGATCACCCAATGCAACCTCCACATCGAGCCGGCGGTTTTTGTCACGCATGTTATCGCCGCATTCGCCGGCTTCAAGACGTACAATCTCCCCCGACCGGATGTCATCCCCATCGGTCATTCGTTCGCCTTCATGGCGTGGGAGACGGTTGAGGCGATCCAATGGAAGGGGTTCAATATTGGAAACTGACTTGGAAGCAATTTCTAGTCAGTGATCGAAGAGGTACCTAGTCTACCCACTTATCTAGGAAGGCCAATAGAGAGGATACCTTACAGGGGTGTGGCTCGATCGAGGGTGTTGACTGCATATGATGGGAGGTTCGTTTGGCTTCGGGACTGGGACTTGGGCTGACTTGGGCTTGGAAAACTGCGTCCAATGGCGGGCGTCTTTTCTTCTCTGGTGTCGTTATTGACCTCCTCTTGACTTCCACAACGTCATCACCACTGGCACCACTCCCACGCCTTCAGCACACTTTCCCGCTCCATCTCCCACATACGACCACAGGTACTGGAAAATTCGGGATCCCGTCCGCTCTCCCATAGACAAGCCAGTAACCGCCAGATCAGTAGTTGGGTCGGTGACGACCAGCGAATCCCTGGTGTTGTATGTTGAATTAACCTTTTTGCCTCTGCTTTCGTCGATATCCACTCGACCTGCCAAGGACATTGTCGTCTGGCGTCAAACGTCCCGCCCCATCTGACGAGCACCACATGGCTAGACGCGCGCAAACCACAGGAGTCTGAACCTCGAGACGGAAGAATACTAAGGGTCGCACATGGAGCACATTCGCGCGCTTCAAGGCAGTGGCTCGCATTTGATGCGAGAAGCGACAGACGCGCAGGCTTGGCCGACATGCCGAGGGACGGGTTCTCGAATCTTCGCGGCAGAGGAACCACTTGGACGGCATCCCCAGTCGGCGGATAAATCCGGCGACGAGATCGCCATCTCAGCGCTTCCGGTCAAATGGCTAGGAACCGGCGAAGGCTCCAAGAAAAAAGTTGACGGCGGGGGACAGTGACCCCAAGCTACCCCGCCATGCCCCGCTGCACACCCATTGGGAGGGGCAGAAGAACAGAGAGGGCCAAGCAAAGAGGGGAACCTTTACAAAATAGCCTGAATGGAATCAGCTCGTCGTCATGTGCGACAGCCGGGCCCTGGGTTTCGCATAGACCGCAATGGAGTGGAAGGCAGGGCAGCAGTCGCACGACGCGACGGGATGCCGGGACGGATGGACGGTTGGAGTTGGAGCAAGGGAAGGGGAGGCTCAAGTAGCTCTCCTCCTCTTCTCTCTCTCCATCCCATCATCCCCTATCCTCACCACCATCTCGATCTCCCATTCTGACCTCACGATCCATTGACTTGGACCATTCCTACCGCAAACACCTTCTCCCACCACACACCACCCCCCGACCTCACCATGGCCGACGCCCCCGTGTCCTTCCTCCCCCTCGGGGCCATCATCCAGACCTTGAACGTCGGCGGCATCAACATCGTCCAGGGCTTCCCCGAGCAGGCCCACTACGAGGCGCACAACGACCCCTTCTTCGGCGAGACCATCGGCCGCGTGGCCAACCGCATCGGCGGCGCCCGCCTCGACAGCCTCAACGGCGGAAAGTCGTACGCCCTCGCCACGAACAACGGCCCCAACAACCTGCACGGCGGCGTCGTCGGCTGGGGCAAGAAGATCTGGGACGGCCCCGCGCCCGTCGGGACGCGCCAGATCCCCGGCGTCGACGGCCTCGAGGGCGGCGAGAGCGTAAAGTTCACCCTGGTCAGCCCCGACGGCGACGAGGGCTTCCCGGGCAAGGTCGTCGCGTCGGTCGTCTACACGGTCGGCAAGCAGCAGCAGGACGGCAAGGAGGTGCTCGTACTGGGCATGGAGTACGAGGCCGAGCTAGTCGACGGGGCGGACGAGACGGTGATTAACATGACAAACCACTCGTACGTGCCCCCCGCCTTTCAGTTCGTAGATCCCTAGCCGCTGACATACCCACCCAGCTACTTCAACCTCAGCGGCGACCCCTCGATCGAGGGCACCGTCGTCGAGCTCGCCAGCAACAAGTACCTCCCCGTCGACGACGGCGGCATCCCCACGGGCGGCCCCACCACCTTCCGCCTCGACACCCACAAGGCCTTTACCCTCGGCGCCGCCGAACCCGACATTGACGACTGCTTCGTCTTCAACGAGGCGGCCGGCGCCGTGCCCATCGACACGCGCGCGTCGCCGCTCAACAAGAACGTCAGCGCGCACCACCCCGGCTCCGGGATCCACCTCGAGGTCCTCAGCACCGAGCCCGCCTTCCAGTTCTACACGGGCAAGTATATTGACGTGCCCGAGGTGGCGGGCGTGCCGGCGCGCAAGGCCCGCAGCGGCTTCTGCGTCGAGCCCAGCCGCTACGTCAACGCCGCCAACGTCGACGACTGGAAGAGCCAGATGCTACTCAAGAAGGGGGAGAAGTACGGGTGCCGGATCGTGTACCGGGCGTGGAAGGAGTGATTTGTGTGTGTATACCAGTGGAAGTCAGCTCTGACATGAACCAAGAGCCCACGACCAACACGTAGCGGTAGCCCAAAATATATCCAAACCTGTCAAACCAAGCCTATTCCCCCTCCTCTTCCCCCTCCTCCTCCTCCCCCTCCGCCTCGCCCTTCCTCTTCCCCCCCGGCGCGGCTCTCGCCTCCTGCTTCCCCCACAACCGCGCCAAATCCCCCCCCGAACTCGCCTCCTCCACCCCCTTATCCCCCCTCTCCTTCAAAAACCTCGGAAACCGCAAACTCAACCCCCTCCCCCCCTCCACCAGCCCCGCCGCCGCCGTATACGTCGGACTGACCGTGACATCCGCGAACCCCACCTCCCACACCTCCCGCGCCTCAAACCACACGTCTGGCTCTGGTCCCTCGTACTCAACGTACCCCGGCCGGCGCGCGCGTACGTTGTCCCCGTCCCCGTCGGGGTCGTACCGCGCGCGGTTGGCGCGGTAAAAGGCGTCGGTGAAGCCCGACATGCACTTGCACACGGCGTCGAGCGCGCCGGTGGCGGGGTTGCGGACCGCGAGCAGGAAGGGCGACCACCACGCGGCTTTGCGGCCGGTGCCGTGCCAGGCGGCGATGGGGATCAGGTCGAGCGTGTCTGACGTGGCGTGGTAGTCCTTTTTGACCTTGAGCCAGGCGTCGAGGCGGCGGTCGGGGGTGTAGGTGGCGAGGAGGGGTTTGAGGCGGGAGGGTTTGGGGTTGGCGGGCTTTTTAGTTGGGGTTGGGGGTGGGGGTGCGTCGTCGGCGGGGGCGTAGCTGAGGTCCGGGAGATTGTCGAGGATCTTGACCATGATGCCCTCGCATTTGGCGGCGACGGCGGACTGGAAGAAGGCGAGGACGGCGTCCGAGTCCTGCGAGGTGGCGTTCATGCTCTGGACCCAGGTGAAGCGGTTCGGGACCGGGAGAAACAGGGACCGGAGCATGTCCCGCCGCTCGCGGAACGGCCGGTCGAGGAGGGGCTGTCCGTTGAGGTACATGAGGTCAAAGGAGAACAGGCACACGTCGATGGTGATGCTTCCGATGGCTACATCCTTGCGCGCGCGGTTGGTCAGGGTCTGGAAGGTCTTGAGGTCGCCCGTCTGTTGATCGACGGCGACGACCTCGCCCTCCATGATGAAGCTGGTTACGTCCGGGCCGCGGATTTGGGGCACGAGCGCCACGAGGTCGGGGTATTTGTCTGTCATGAGCTCGAGGTGGCGCGAGAAGATGGAGACCTTGCCCGCGGCGTCGCAGTGGACTTGAGCGCGCTGGCCATCGTACTTGTACTCGCAAGCGAAGTCGCGACCCTGGAGCTTGGTGAGCATCTCGGAGAGGTCGCGGGTGATGCTTCCTAGCATGGGCCGCAGGGGGATGTGGAGGGTAAGGTCGCATCGCACGAGGAGTTCGTCTGAGATGCCGATCTCGAGGAGGGCGGGGACGAGGTCGTTGTAGTTGGGCCGTCGAGCGAAGCAGGCTTTGACGATTTCCTCGCCTCTGGCCCATATCTCGGCGAGGTCTTCTTTCTTCAGCTTGGCTAGGGACTTTGGGTCTCTTGTTGGATACTCGGCGCCAGGTGGCTTGGAGAGCAAAAAGGCTCGAGACAAGGCAATCAGCATTGTAGTCTTGACGGCGCCGATGCGGAGGTGCTGGCACAGTGTCCTGACGATGAACCGCGACTCCTCGCCACCACGTGCATCCTGCAGCAGCTTGTCGACGATGCGTTGCTTGATGTCCCCGCTCCCCTGGCCTTGTGTCTTTGCGAGTTTGACGAGCGACTGGAACACCCCCTTAATAGTGAGCGGCTTCGGCTTTCTCAGCGTGAAGCTCTGCTTCTTCTTCGCTTCAAAGGCCACATCACCCGGGTCACCAAGTCTGTCGTAAATAGCCTTGAGGGCTCTGTTGTCCAGTCCGCAGACCTGTTTCAAGGCCTTGGAGATGGCAGAGCCGCCGATGCCGAGCTCGAGGGAGATGTAGGGAGGCGATATCGCATTGGTGGCAAGCCATACCGCGGGGAGCAGGCTCGAGGGGTCCGCTTCAATGAAGATTCGGATACAATTGACGAGTGTGTCGACAATCTTGATGCGGCTTTGAGTGCCACTGACGAGGACGAAGCATCGGACGAGGAGGGCGTATGAGCTGTCACCCCCATCGGCGGCCCATGCCGCCTGTAGTTGGGGAATGTATTGGGATGGGTCGAAGGTGAGGGGGCTCTCGTCCAAGGGTAGGGTGGAAGTTGCCTGGTCTTCGATTGCCGCGACAGAGGACAAGGAGAGAGTGTTCTTTGCCTTGGTCGTTGGTATTTCGACCAGTGGTGTCAGGGGTCGCGATGGTTGAGTGGTCGATGAAGGGCCACTGTCGGTACTCCCAAAAGTATCTAGGTTGACGTCTGTCTCTTCTTTCCGCACAGGCTGACTTGAACCGGCATTCACTTCTTCATCCCATTCCGCCTGGAGTTTCCGGGCAAGCTCCTCGTCAGTCAGAAGCTGCTCTGACTTGGCGGGCGTTGTGGCATCAGCAGTTCCAGGCCTAGGCAGAGCGGGGGATGGCGTCAGAGCAGGGGAGGGCGTTAGAGCAGGGGAGGGCGTCAGAGCAGGGGACGGCGTCAGAGCATTGCCTCTTTGTTTTGCAAAGAAATATTCCAGGCCCTTTGTCGGAGCCGACGTCTTCTTGGGCTCCGGGTTCAACTTGCGTTTCTTCGCTGGACTCGGCATCGCGTCCACCTCTTCTTCATTGGTCCTGTCCGGGGCGACAGGAAGCACTGCTTGGCTTTCGGAGCAACCATCCAGATGCAATCAGGTGTCCATCAGATGTATTTCCTCGAGACCCCCCACCGAGTATCGTCTGTCGCCATGCGTGTTTCTGGAGAGAGGTCGTCGATGACGTTCGTGCAAACGGGCGTGCGTCGCGTCACAGCCACGACTCAGGCACGGAAGCACCTGACTTGCGCCAGACCAGCCACACGCCACAAATGCGCTAGTCCATTTCCGGTCTGAGTGGGTCCCACACACAACCGGCGAAAGAAAAGGTGGGAAAACCACCAGCCCCACCATGTTGGGATTTTGGCGAGACGAAGGGCCGAGCCAAACCTCCACGCAAGCCCTTTTCCTCCTCCAACCCCCCCCGCCCTCCCCCTTCTCCAGACACATCGCCCACCATGAACGGCGCAAACGGCGAAGACCCCTCCGAGAGGCCAGCCGAGATCCGCAGCATTATCAACGGACTCGAGCGATACAACCCCGAGGCGGCTGGCGTACTCGAGGCCTACCTGTCGCAGCAATGCGAGGAGAAGTTTTGCGACTGCAACGCCAACCGCGCGTTGCTGAAGCTGTGAGACTCCCCTCCCCTTCCTTGGACGCCCTCGACATATCCCCCTCTGAATGATGATCGAATACACGTTTCCTATTAGCCTGAAACCTAATGAAGTCAACCTCGGTGTTACTGACAAAAAGAACCCAATCCGCTCCGCAACCGCACCTCCTCCACATGGAAGAACAGCCCTGCTGACCGTTCTCCTCCCTCCCAAGTTACCAGCTCAACCCTGACCGCATCAAGGATGAGGCCATCACCAACATCCTCGTCAAGTCCATGACGCAATTCCCGTCGCCCCAGTTCGACCTCGCCCTCCACCTCCTCTCGCCCTCCCAGACCAGCCCGGCAGCCAAGTCGGACCTCTCCGACGCCATTGCCAAGCTCCGCGTGCTCAACCTGCAGCTCGAGGGTGCGCAGTATGCACGATTCTGGGCGACGCTCGAGAGCGACGACATCTACGCCGACTTGACGACCGATATCGCCGGTTTCGAGGACATGATCCGCGTGCGCATCGCCCAGCTCATCAGCCAGTCGTACCGCGAGGTGGACGTGTCCGTTCTCGAGAACTGGCTCGGTCTGGATGACGAGGATGACACCAAGAAGTTTGCCGTCGAGACGTGCGGCTGGAAGGTGGCCGATGGGCTCGTGCAGATCCCCAAGAACGCCGAGAACGAGGCCAAGAAGACCGAGATCCGCGAGGACGTCAACATTGACATGTTTGCGCGTGTCATCAAGCGGAGTTGGGAGGAGACGGCGTAGATGCGGAACGAAGGAAAAGGCGGATAAGGTCATATTTCAGCGAGAACTTCATCACACGTGCTCATCGCTCTCGAACCGGGACGGGACCGGTTGTGTTTCCTGCATCTGGTGGCTGCGGAAAAAGCTCTGGCGTTTAGGGGTAAATACGGCGGCGGCGGGCCCTGGGTTCATACCAGGCCCTACAACGGGTGCGAAGGGTTTGTCTAGATGGCAAAGGAGAGCATGTGCTTTAGACCATGGCGGCACGCTCGGCCATAGACACCAAATGATACGACGAATGACTTGGGTATTCTTGTTTCTGACCTTGGCCACCATCTATCTCGTGACTACCATCTATCGCGGCAATTGTACCTCCCCTCCATCTACCTCTTCACGCTCAACTCCTCCCACTGCACCCCCGCCCACTCCTCGACATATCCCGCCTCCCCCGCTCCCACCCCCCTCTCCTGACAATCCCTCTCACACACCCCCACAATCACCGTCCCCCAATCCATCCCCTCCATCCCCTCCTCCTCTCCCTCTACCTCCTCAATCGCCTGCGGCGTCAACTGCACCTCAAACACCCTCCCACCGCCACAGTTCCCACACCTCGGCATCCCCTTGGCCACCTTCACCTTTTCCTCTCCCCCCGACCCGGCATACAACATCCTCCCCACCCCATCCACCTTGCTATACAGCAGCGGCGCCCCCGCAAATTCGTATCGCAGGCACTGCTCCGCGTTCTGCCCCACCCGGTCCGCAAACGCCTGGAACACGGCGTCCATGTGCGACTCGAACACGTCCTTGTCTTCCTTGCCACCGGCGGAGCCAGAGCCGGGGCCGGAGTCGATCTCCATCGGCGCGACGACCACGTTCGCAGGGAGCTTGGTCGATTCCGGGTCGAGCGTCTCGTACTCGGCGTCGGAGAGCCAGCGGACGGGGAACGGGGCAGGTTGCAGGTCGGGGGAGGGCCAGGGCTCTGGGGCTGGAGCTGGAGCAGGCGGGGATTGGGGGTTGTTGAGGGAGAGGGTGGCGGCGAAGGTGGCGGGGAGGGTGTCCGCGGTTATGGTGGGGGTGGGTGTTGGTTCCGGGGCGGGTTTAGGGTCCGCGGGGGGTGGTGATTTGGGCGCAAAGGGGTTGGCCCCGGAGGATGAGGAGGACACGAATGGGTTCGCGGGCTTGGCTGCTGTGGCGGTCGAGGACGAAGAGAACGGGTTTACGCGCGCGCCGGGGGCGGTCTTAACGCCGAAGAGGGACTCGCCGATCCCCTGGGAGGCGGCATCAGGCGCGGCTGGGGGGGTGGGCTTCGCGGGCTTGGGGTCGGTGGTCGGGGCCGGGGCGTTGGGAGAGACCCTGACGCCGCGGAGGGCACGGGTGCTGCCGTCCTTTCGGCGGCATGTCTTTCTCCTGCAGGTGAAGACGTAGAGCCGTCGCTCGTGACCGGGGAAGTTGTTGGGGAGTTCGGCGTTGAGCTGGAGGAGGAGCACGAGGAGATCTTTGCAGACTTTGCATCTGGCTAGCGCGGAGGAGGGGGGTTTCGATGGGTCAAGCCAGTCCTGCGGAAGAGATAAATGTTAGATATATAGGCATCGCGGGATGCTAGGTTGGGGGCGACGAACTGGTCGGCCGCCTAGACGGCTGATTTCTTCGCCATTGGCATCGCTGGAGGCGTAGCCGAGGAGGACGTTGGTCTCAGTGAAGTCGTTATTCTCGCCTTCGGACGAGTCATCATCGTAAGGAGCCATGCTGCTATGCAGATCTCGTGCTGTCCACTGAAGATGGCCACAAGTCTGCGACGGGGTGAAGTTTTGGGGAGCTCAAAATTTTGGCGGGGTAAAATCCCCCAGGCCCCGCCATGATTGTTTTGGTGGGGGTGGTCTTGGGGAATGCCTTGACATGGCCGTGTGATGATCCTTATACTGCACTCGGTTTCAAGTCTACACTGTCGTCTGGTATTGTGTCTATTTATACCTAGATATCTTACAGACGGGGACAGCTTCCTTTTCTTACTCCTCAGGACCATCCATGCCCGGCCCTGGCCCTCCTGCGCGACCCATTTGTCTCGCCTTCAACAGCTCGTCGCAGAGAAGCAGGTTGGACGCAATCCCGGTGCTCGAAGCGACGCAGTTTCTCAAGACACGGAACGAATCAAAGACACCCTCGAGAGTAGGGTCCATTGGCTCACCTGTCGACAGGTTAAGGCCTACGACGTTGCCCTCCGCATGCTCGTCCTGGAGAGTGGCAACTAGAAGACGGTTAGCAGAGCACTAAGATGGTGGCTAGAGACTAAACCTACGGGCGTCCTGAATGTCAAGACCGGCGTTGGCCGCCAGGGTCTTGGGGATGACGAGGAGGGCATCGGCGAACGCCTCGACGCCCCACTTGGCCTTGCCCTTGACTGTCTTGGTGAAGGCGTCGCTCTTGAGGTGGGCGGCGCATGCGACCTGGAAAGCGCCAGCTCCCGGAACCACACTCTTGTCGACAATCATGTTGTAGACGCTGCGTAGGCCATCACGGACGGCGTCCGAGACTTGGGCAATGGTGTGCTGGTTGGGTCCCTTGATGAGAAGGGTGACCGACTTGGCCTCCTTGACATCCTCGATGAAAGTGTACTTCTCCTCTCCAAGCTGCTGCTCGTAAACCAGCCCAGCCCAGCCAAGAATATCCGGTGTCAGGTCATCCACGCTGTTCTGGGCGACGCCACCGCAGACAAGCTGGAGTCTCTCCATGTTCCTCCGCTTCGCTCTCCGGAGGGCGAGAATGTTGTTCTTGGCGAGAACATCCAGCGACAGGGGGTCAATGCCCTTTTGGTTGATGATGACAAAGTTCTTCTTGGGGTCGTTTCCGCACAGCTGCTTCTTGAGGTCGACAATCTGCTTGAGCTTGTGGTCCACGAAGCGGCGCTCGCTCTCCACAAGCTTGTCTCGCTGCTCAGCGCTGGAGTAGAAGAAGCTGGAGTTGATCTCCGACTTCTCATACTCGAGACTGACGTTGAGGGTGAGGATGTATGCGTTCTCCACGCGCTTCGGCATGTCGGGGTGTCGAGCGCCATGGTCGAGCGCCAGGCCGCGGATGAGCTGCGTGTCCGACGCGGTGCGGTGCTGCATCTTCATGATCTCAATCATGTGGAGGTCGGGCTTCGCGGGGGCTGGTAGATGGCAAGGACGGCATCGACGATATCAGGGGTGAGGTTCTGGGCGAGCCCGGCGCTGAGCTTGGTAGCCAGGGAGGTGCGGGCGACCGAGAGGAGGAGCTCGCGATCGACCTCTCTGGGGAGCTTGAAGTCATCGAGGAACTGCCTTGAAGTTAGGGGGCCGCCGGACGGGGTAACGGGGGGATTTTCCAACCTTGAGAGCCTCATTCTTCGCGATATCAAAGCCGTCCGTGATGATGCGAGGATGCAGACCCTCCGAGATATACCGGTCGGCCTGCTTCAGGAGCTCGCCGACCAACAGGACGACCGAGGTGGTTCCGTCGCCGCAAATGTCGTCCTGCGCTGTCGCAGCGCGCGCAATCATGACGGCAGTGGGGTTTTGTATTTGCATCTCCCTCAGAAGCACGTTTCCATCCTTTGTGAGCTTGATCTATCGGGCCACGAATATCAGCCATCTCGAAACATGTCGTCTCGCGACTCTCGTCGGTGCCTGCGCGGGGTTCGCATCGTACCTGGCCGGATCCATCAACGAGCCTGCGCTCGGGTCAGCCACGGAACCAAGGTCGCAAGAGACAGGGAAGAAACATACATCTTGAGCGTGCCCAGAGGGCCCAGGTTCGATTTGAGGACATCTTGAAGACCCTCGCCGGCGCTGATGTTGACCTTGAGAGCTTCACCCCGCCGCTGCAATCGGATTAGCGCCTAACCGGCCACGCCGAAAATATGGGATCCTACCCTGGACTCGGCCTTTGGGTTGAGAAGTTGCGCAGCAGACATGGTGAAAAGTGCTGGGCGGGTAGGTCGTGGCGGTCGGGTTGTCTGGGAGGATGCAGACAGACGGCGGTGGAGTTGCGGGATGGAGGGGAAGCTGTCGTCGTCCTGGAACTTTTTTTCGTTGGATTTCCAGTCAGGTCGTGATTTGGCAAGGCGGCAGGCAGCGACAGGGGGCCGCAGTGGAAGAGGAGCTTGGACCACAATGGTCCCGTCTGTGTAGCTCCAACCGTCAGCGCTGTGTTAATGGACGACTTTCAGCACCTGCTCCAGAGGCGCGCAGCCCCAGGTACCCGCTATCAGGCCTTTTTCCCCGTTGAACGATGGCGTTCATCGAATCTCTCTCGGCACGCTGAGCATTCCAGCTTCATTCCGGTGCACATCGCTCTGCTTACCCGCTGGCGAGGTAAACTATTGTTTGGAAACACAACATTAGAGTTTCTTAACCAATTCCGTTCGTTCCGCTGCCCTCTGATACGACTGGACAATCCCCAGAATCCAGATCTTGCCACGACCAAGAGAGACGAGAAACGCGACGGGTCAATACGAATTGATCGCGACACCATCATGGAGCTCACCAAATTCCGTCTCCTCGTCACCTTGTTCGCTCTCTTTGGTCTTGCCCTTGGTCTTGAGCCCGCGCCTGGCCGACAAGATGCCACGGCCCCACGCCAGGTGGCCATCATCGGTGTGTTCACCTCCGCCCATTTAATCGAGGGCCTCATGTTGACACGCAAATAGGGGCGGGGGCAGCCGGTTCAACGGCTGCGTATTACTTGAGGACATATGCTGAAGCTTCCGGTGTCGTCGTCAACATCACCATCTTCGAAAAGACTGACCGGGTCGGCGGCCGCACCCTCACGATCCATCCGTTTGGCAACCTCTCGCTGCATGTGGAGCTGGGCGCCAGCATCTTCATCAAAAAGAACCACATTCTCTACGAATCTGTGGACGCGTTCAAGCTCAAGCCACGGGACCCCGAGCTCGGCGCCGACCCGAAGTTGGGCATCTGGGATGGGACCGAGTTCGTCTTTCAGATCAACGACAAGGACTCCTTCTGGTGGACTGCCTTCAAGATCATTAGGAAATATGGCATCCTCGCACCCCGACGCACTCAGACATTGATGCAGTCGACCATCGCCAAGTTCCTCAAGCTCTATGAGGAGCCTTATTTCCCCTTCAAGTCCCTGACGCAGCGGACACATGAGCTTGAGTTGGTCCAAACGACAGGTGTAACGGGCGAGCAGTTCCTCAAGGCCAATGACGTATGCTCTCTCCGATAGCTCCTGTCGGATATCCGCGCTGACGCCTCGGCAGATTGACGACTTGTATGCCCACGATATTGTCCAAGCTAGCACGCGCGTCAACTATGCATCGAACCTCGCAGCCATCCACGGCCTGGACACAATGGTAGGCCCATCGCTCCTCACCGAGCGCCTACCACGCTGACTTGAACAGGTATCGATGGCCCCTGAAGGCGCAATGGCAGTCGAGGGGGGCAACTGGCAGATCTTCTACAAGATGGTGGAAAATTCCCAAGCCACCATCTTCTTCAACCGATCCGTGACCGCCGTCTCCCTCCATAAGCCCGAGAATCCAGGCACGGCCAGCGTCAAGTACACGATTCGTATCGATAAGTCCGACTACGAAGAGGACTACAAGCTTCCCTTTGACAACGTCATCATCGCCAACCCCTATCAATTCAGCAAGACGTCGTTCCAAAGCGGGCTCTTCGAGACGCCCATCGACGAGATACGTTATGTTCAGCTCCACGTCACCATCTTTTCGTCGCCGTTCCAATACAGCCCAGCCTTTTTCGGTCTCTCAGACCCTAAGGACGTGCCAGGCACCATCCTGACGACGCTGGGCAAGGATGACGAGCCAACGTCCGGGGTTGATGGCGCAGGGAAGGCGGGATTCTTTAGCATTAGCATTCTGCGGAAAGTGGTCAACCCTGCCACAGAGAAGGAGGAGTATTTGTACAAGATCTTTTCCCCCGAGAAGGTCACGCCGGAGTTTCTCAGGTACACCCTCCTCTTTCCATTCCTGGAGATATGGTATTAACTTTCGCAGCCGCCTCTTCGGCATCGATGTCCCTGACACGTTCGTCGACGACCCAGCCGAGCCAGACTCTGCCCTCAGCCCGATCTCGTGGTACTACCCCCACGTGTTCTACTCATACCCCAAGGCCCTGCCCCGAGTGACGTTCCAGGACCCAATCGTCGGCCCCGGCCTGTACTACACGTCGGGCATGGAGAGCTTCATCTCCACCATGGAGACCAATGCTCTCATGGGAAAGAATGTTGCGAGGCTGATCGTTGACGATATCCTGGGGGTTGAGAGTGGAGGCGCTGTTGAGGCGAGGGGAAAGGAAGATGAGGGCTGGGGTTTGAACGAGATGTGGAAGAATGTTTGGGGCTGCTACAACACTGCTGCGCCAACTGAGACTGGTTTCAGGGATTTGTGATTGATGGTGAGGGGGGATTGGGGTTTATTAACTGGTTACTGAAAGGGTCAAGCGATGTTTTGCATGTCATGGGGATACTTGATATGGCTCAGCCTTCACGAGCGCCAGGATATTTCGAACAAATATGTATTCATAGGAATCCACGCTAGTATTCCAGACGTCTGGTCTCATCGTTTGTTGATCAAACTCTTCTGATTGCAGTTGATGTGTTGACCTGCGGTCAAAGGTCAAAGTGAAATGTACGACAAACGTGGGACTGCTCCAACCTCCATTCCCACTTGACTTGGAAAACCCCTGTCACGAAAAGGGGGGGGGGGAGCCCCCCGACATACACTTCTCCTAGGCAGAACAAGCCGAATCAACGCACTCCCCTACATTGAGCCCAGCGAAATTTCGAGCCTCCACTACCGGCGAATCTCACAAAACTCCAACGTTGTTAGATTCGTCCGACTCACGCACGCCCCCATATTCGGGGTCCGCCATCCCCAGTTCCGCGTGCCCCCTTCCTGGTTCTTGCCCCGAATAATCCTCCCGCGCTTAACTAAACAGACCTCAAACCCCTTGGTGTTGAGGTGCGTTCCCGCTCCACGTGCTGGCACGCCCAAGTGTTGGGGTCGTCTTGTAGACCAGCCGGTCCGAGTCGTCCTTGCTGGGATCGTAGTGGTAGATGAGGACGTTGTAGGCGGGATAGGTCTTGGTGAGCGCCACGAGCGAGTTGGAGATGAAGGCGATCTCTCGTTCTTTTTCTATCTTGAGGGATGAGACTAGGTCGAAGACTTCGTCGACGATGGTTTTGACGACGTCCTCTGTGTGATGAAGACGAGGTCAGTAACATGGCAAAGGGGGGTTGGTTGGGGGTATGCGATGGCGTACTGATGGCGGCGACGATCGCGCGGGCTTCAGTTGGTTCTCGAGGGAGACGCTCTCGGAAAGTCCGACCACAAGGACATCTCAGGTGCCTAGTTCGTCGGAGCGATGCGTGGGAGAGGCTATTGTCCCCAAGGGGAGGATGAAGAAGGAGAAAAAAGCCAAGGCTTTCATGGCGAAGACGGTGAGCTTGCTGTTAGTGATTGGCTTGAAGTTTCAAAGTCTTCGGGAAGAGTGTCTCGCCTGGTGGGCCGAGGGGTGCAGACCAAGGATTTTGAATTCAAGAACCAGCAACCCGGAAACTATTATAAAGAGTCCAGGCGAAGCCATCTTAGTTATGAGGCTCGCGGTTCAATGTTTTTGTTCTTCGACTGAGACAATCTTTTGCCTCATTCTCTTGATGCGCTGTTAATCCTCAACCCAGCAGCCCCAACTGCTGCACTTGGGGCTCAGCCAAGGCGTTGCTATTTCCGAGAGGATTTCACCGGTTTCCAAGCCTCCAGTGGCATCATTGTCCTGCAGAGAGCAATGTGCGCAGGCAGTATGCCTTGAGGGCCGCCCTAGTATTCCCTGCCTACCTCTCCATTCTTGTAGCCGGACCACGACACATGTACCCCGCCGGCTCTCATAGATAGCCTTGTTTTTGAACGTGTTGGAGGCCGACACGACTGGGTATATGAGACAATTCTCATGCCGAAGTCACGCCAGCTGGCAGCAATCTGAGGTCTGGGGAACAAACTGCCAAGAAAAGATTGGGGACTCGGGAAGGGTTTGATCCGAGGGATTATGAGGCTGCATATGTCTGTTGCCCGGCTCATACTGTGTAGCTAGCAGACATTGAAGAGTACATCTATCTTTCAGTGGGGTGCGGCTGGGGGAACTGCTTGTTTGGGATTCTGCTCAGCCCCGACTGGACTCTCGATGGTCCGAGATGGGCGTGCTCGGCCCGGGTACCAGTCAAGCAGAGCCGCCTGTCGGAAGAACTTTAAATAGGGACTCTCTAGCAAAGGCCAGCGGGACACAGAGCAGCAGCAATACAATTAAGGAATTGCAACCCCATTGGATTCCATTAAATCTACCGAATTCAGAGTGCAGTGTTTCTGACAATACCCAAAGCCCTCTGTTATAACACCGTCAAACATCAAAAGCAGCACAGCAGCGCCAACACAGCAGCCAAAGCTATAAAACGCAACCCTACACCACCTGCCGTTCCCTTTGAGAACCCTGCACTATTAGTCCGCGGCGGCGCCGTCGCCTTCCCTGTATACGATACACTTACAGCCTCCTCCGTGTACGCAATAACCGCAAGCGGCAGACCGGCTCCACCCGTGACGTCAAACGACAGGTTTGCTTTCCCGTTGCTTCCCGTAGATCTATCCCGCAAGTCAGCATCTTGACCACACCAACAGAGGGGAAAAGGGGAAAAGGGGAAGGGGAACTAACACAGCGTAGACCTCCCCGTACTTATCCATAACGGTAACATTGTGCACCGGCCCGTCAAAGCTGACCGTCATATCATAATGCCCATCATCCAGCTCCTCCGTCGTCAGCGCGACGTACGTCAACGACCCATCCCCCATTGGGTCTCGCAGCGTCGCGTTAGACCCGCTCATCACAATCTCCTCTCGCCTCTGGAACCCCTGAAGGTGATCCTCCCGCTTCTTCTTCGAGAAATTGAAACCCTTGCACCCACCCTCGATGCGGACCTTGACCGGGGCGCCCTTGGCGAGGCCGCACCGCGCGATGAGCCATCTGAGCATCGGCCCCTGCGTGCCGCTGTTCTGGTAGCCTTCGATGCACATGCGCGTCTGGCCGTAGGTGCCGTCGTTGAGCACGGCGGGGGGGTACTCGTCGCATTCCATGCGGATGCCGCGGTCGACGGTTGCTTCTGCAGGGCGCTGCGTTAGTCATGTGTCATGAGGGAACGGGGAAGTTGAGAAAAGGTAACGTACGAAGGCAGAATTTCCTACAGTTGACCTGCTGGTTACGGTTGCCTTTGCCGTTGAAGGTGAGGATGTCCTCCCCGTCGAGGAGGTTAGCGCCTTTTTTATTCTTTTCGTGCATTCCTACCGTTGATGTGGTATTAGCATGCGTGAGATCGATACGCATTTGTAGTGATTCAAGATAATTATGTCTCACCATAACACATGCTCTCGATCAACTCGTTCGTCTCCCCCTGGATCCGCTTGATGTTCCAGATCGGCATATCCTTCCTCGACTTCACATCGCAGATCATGGGGCAGTGGTCGAGGAACTCGGCCTCTCTCCGCGGCTCAAGGATGCCCCGGCGCCGTAGGAAGTTGTTCGCAGAGCCGCATCCCTCCGGCTCCGTTTGGTTCTTTGTGCATAGACCGGGTGATTTGCCGCAGATGTGCCCGGGAGGGCAGCCTGCATTAGTCGTGTTATCAGCCAGACCCACCCCCAGCATTTCCCCTCGCTACCTGTCCTCTGTACTTACACGCGTTCGGACACAAGACAGCCCCTGGCTTGCAGCACTGCTTGAAGCCTCCGACCTCATTACATACGGAGCCCGCCGGACAGGCGTGCGCCGTGCAGCAGACGGCCCCCGCGTCCGTGCAGAACTTGCCGCCGCAGGTCTCGGCAGTCTTCGGGCAGCAGTAGCCCGGGAGATCTGGCCGGCAGTTGGAGGTGTTCGGACAACAGTTAGGATAGTTGCACTGTTTCTCAAAGGAAAAGACACACGTTAGGGATTGTATCTCTTTCTTCAGCCAGCGTTCCAGGGAGGATGATGCCGACTTACACACTGCATTCCTGACGGGCAACACCACGTGCTCCCGCACTTTACAGGGTATGCGCATGTAGTGCTTCCCTGGCGCGTAAATAAATTCGTGAGGGGATTCGGCGAGGAGGAAACCTGAGCATCAGTAAACCCAGAAAGTAGAGACGAGAAGTCCACGGACGCGGTGCTGCTGCTGCCGAAGCTCAGGTCCAACTCGACAAAGTGGGAGCTTCTAGGGTCTTCATCTCTGTGCCATGGCTGCAATGATGCTTGGGCCAGTGCTGTCCACAGCACCAGGGAGACGAAGGTTGCATGGTACGACGACGGCATCTCTGTGTTGATTTTTCAAAGACGAGGAGCTGGGTGCATTACGAAACTGAAATCTACGAGCCATTTTGATACCCTCAGAGTCTTTAAATACTCGTACGCCTTCGAGTCGTGGCAAGGCTGCGGGAAGCAGGTAATTTGGACGGGCTGAAGTTCTCGGTCTGACTGGCCCTTGTTGTTTTGCCCGCTTCATTAAGCTGGCGTCGGGCGGCTGTGTCTCATTTAGGATTAGGCTTGGTAGGGGCTGTGTAGGTGGCGTCTGTAATTAAAGGTGTAACCGTCCTACTCTTAAGCGGCACTCACCGAACTAAAGTTTTAGGTCATCACTCTTGGAGTTCTCTGGCATGTGAAGAGACTGCTGTGTGGGAGTAGTAGGGCAGCTTAGTATAAAATCGAGAACGCTTAGGGCCGATCAGCCAGCTTAGGTTCTCATTAGGAAATCACTAACGTATGTAGCAAGCGAGATGAGCAGACAAGCGAGCTAAATACTTTCTACCAATTTACCATAACTATCCTTGATTACATAACATTGTTGGATGGCAGAGTAAGAAAAAGAGTGGGCGGTCATCCATGTCATGTGACTCAAGGGGTGAAACGTGGCGTTGGAGGCAGCCTTTGTGGCTGTCGGACAGTCCGCTGGCACCGCCACAGATCCCCGCCCAACCCCACCATTGGCTGATTTCTGAGATTTGGTTTGTTATGACGCAGTTTCCTCCCCTCTGCCCTTTGACCAAGATCAGCTGCCTACACGACTCCTGGAGGCGCATCAGGCCTGGCGCGTCCCTTCCCAAACATCTCCACCCGAGGACTCTCCATTTTACACCTCAGAGACACGACACCTCCTTCCATCTGCCCGTCGCAAATTGAGTGGTCGCTTTTTGATCGCCGCCAACATGTTCGTCCTCAGAAATGGTAAGCCCCGCCCCATCTACCCCTCGGTCGGCGCCAACCCGACCGGGGCCCTCGTCGCTTGGCCGGGCGCCATCATCGTCTCCCACAGCAACGCCCTTGCCGGGAATCCCCATTTGCTCAAAAGCTGACCACCCTTCCGCAGTTGGGAAACTCATCTTCGGCTCCAGCAACCAGGAGTCGATGATCGAGCTGCCGCAGGGCCAACTCTACCTCGTTCGACCACTCTCCCCGAAAGGCTACTCGGAACTCATCTTCAAGGACTCCTCCGCCCGCATTCGACGGACCGCCCAAGACTTTCAATACCAGCTCGTCGTCCAGAGAGTGTACGAAGAAGGAGAGGCCGAACTGCTCGCCGAGGAGGAAGGCGACGAACTGGACGGCGGGGTCGATTCCCTCGAGCGCGACGAAAAGACATTTCTCCTCGACGAGGCTCTCCATTTTCACGTCGAGAACAGGGAAGGGAGCGAACGCGTTCTGGCCTGGCGAGACCTCAGTGGCGACGCCGGAGACCTTTACGAGTTTGTTTGCGATCCCAGCGTCACGCCCGCCCAGGTAGAACAATTCGACCGCATCGCAAAGCAGTGCCAGTACGAGCGCAAATACCGAAAGCCGCACACGACCGCCTCCGACGAAGACTTGGCACAATTCGAGTTCTTCGACCACCCCATCCCACAAGCAAGCCCCCTACACAGCCCAACTCTTGTCACGAGACCGATCGGATCACCCGACTCGATGCATTCCGGAAAGCGTGTCGCAAATATGGGGGCGAAGAGAGAGAAGACGGAGCCATTTGCTCTTGACGGCTCAGCAGAGCCAGAACCGGCGACGCCAGCCAGGAAGGAGCGCAGCAACAAACCGCCCGCTCCCACCGAGAATCACCCCGAGGCCCGCGAAATCCTGGCCGCCGAGCTCGCGGAGCTTCATTTCTTCGACTTTCCCTCGGGCGCGTTCATGCTGCAAGATGCCTCCGTCACCGCAACCGTTACCGAGGTCGGCAACTGGGAGTACTGGCTGCAGATCGGGAGCTCGGAGCGGGACTGGCTTGGAATATCGGTCGTGGCTGATCTCAACCCTGTCTTCAACTTCGAGTTTCTCTCCTTCATCTTCAACCAGTTCGCCGAGGATGGGTCGGCCTACTCGTGGTTGCTCCGGTTCAAGGACCAGGCGGCCCTCGAGCGCTTCCAGGCGGGTCTTCTCCAAGCTCTCTGGGAACAGCTCAACGAGACGAAATGGTCAAAGATCAAGGACAAGGACCGCGACTACGTTGCGGATGCCTTCAACGACCTGACAATGGAAGATGACATCCCAGAGGAGGAGGAGGAGGAGGAAGAGGAAGAGGAAGCCGAGGATGATCGCGCCGTGAGCGAGCATTACGACAGCGATGAGGAGGACGACGATGTGGAGACGGAGCCCAAGGACGGAGAGGTCAACAAGCAGCTGGCCGTCGGTTACAAGCACGACCGCTCATTCGTCGTTCGCGGCTCCAAGATCGGTGTCTTCAAGCACACCGAGAACAACCACCTGGAGTTTAGCACCAACATCTCCAAAGTTCAGACCCCCGACGGAACCCTGTTCTCGCCCAAGAAGGTCATGTTGCACAACGAGGACCGCAACCTCATTCTGCAAAAGGACAACGACCCAAACAATCTCTACCGCATGGACCTGGAGTACGGCAAGGTTGTCGATGAGTGGAAGGTGCACGAGGACATCCCGGTTGTGACGTTTGCCCCGGAGAACAAGTTCGCCCAGATGACCCACGAGCCTACATTTCTCGGTATTAGTCACAACGCGCTGTACCGCGTGGATCCTCGTGTGGGCGGCAGCAAACTGGTCGAGGCCCAGTTGAAGCAGTACGCCAGCAAGAACGACTTTTCAGCGCTTGCAACAACAGAAAAGGGCTACATCGCCGTGGCCTCAAACAAGGGCGATGTCCGGCTCTTTGACCGCCTGGGCATCAACGCCAAGACGCACATTCCCGCGCTCGGAGAGGCCATCATCGGTCTCGATGTGTCGGCAGATGGTCGATGGGTGCTCGCCACGTGCAAGACCTATCTCCTCCTCATCGACGCCCTTCAAAAGTCGGGTAAGAATGAAGGCAAGCTGGGTTTCGAGAAGGCCTTCGCCGCCGACTCCAAGCCCCAGCCTCGCCGTCTCGCGTTGACGCCAGAGCATGTGGCCCAGTTCGCTTACGAGACCGGAAAGGGTGTGCACTTCACACCGGCCAAGTTTAACACGGGAGAAGGTCTCGAGGAGACCAGCATCATCACCGCGACCGGGCCGTACATCATCGAGTGGAGCTTGAAGAAGCTCTTGGGTGGCAAGAAGGCGCCGTACCTCATCAAACGGTACACGGACGATGTCAAGGCCGACGACTTCAAGTTTGGCAGCGACAAGAATGTCATTGTTGCGCTGCCTCACGAGGTGAACATGGTCGATCGCGCTCGTCTCAAGAAGCCCACGCGCCAGAGCATTGCCGGCGACTTTGGCATCGGCGCTCGGCGAAGCTCTGGGCGAATCGGCACGCCGAGCAGCGGGCGGTACAAGTTGGGCAAGGACGATGTCGTCAAGGAGTATTAGGGAGAAGGGTGCTGGGGCGAAGGGTGCGAAGGTTTTCTGATGAGGCGGGATGGGTCTTGTTTCATGATTTCATGATTTCACGATTTACTTGTTCCCTTTGCTGCTGTTTCGCGACGCTGGGATGCCGGGATACGTAATTGCAGTATGGACCGAAGATGGCGGTTGGAGTTTGGGGGCTTGGGTGTTTTGCTTTTCCTTTGCGGCAGTGCGGTATGGGAATGTATGTAGCTCAGTACCAGGTAGTTTGGAGGCACGACACCTTCTGAACCAAGGCTTCTTTTCAGCTCTGCCACTGCCTGGGTCAAGCCTTATTCTAGGTTGTTGGGCAGCCTGCTGGACAGTTCTTCCCCCCTAGCAAAATGTGCTACCTTGGAAGGAGTGCCACCTGGAGGCAGGCGATAAGCAAATTTCCTCGGACACGTATCCATCCATTTCGTTTCTCCGACAACTCCCTCCCAGCCTCCCCAGCCAACAGCCAGATCAAGGCGAAGCTTTAAATCAAGGTTACACGGCATGCGCTCGCCGGCGATCAATGAATGAGAGGAGAGCTTCTCGGCATGAAGAACGCACACCCGACGTCAACCCCGCTCCAGTGGCGTCCCAATCGGCCACCGCATTGCCATCAACGCCCAAACCGTCAATCTTATGTACCCATTGGGCTGCCCACGGCACGAAACGCCAGTTCACAGCCCATGCAGATATGGCGAGCTTGCTGGGGGCGGCATTCGACCTTATCGGCCCAGGCTGAAATTCTTGTCGACGATTGCCTCCTCGCTGTGCACTCTATTTTCTCCCTTCTCTTCTGTCATTTTGGGCCTGTACGAACGCTCTCGCATGTCAGCCGACCATGGGCGAGCCACCTCCCACCCAGGAGGCGCCAGCATCTGGGGTCGACATGAAAGCGGTGCCCGAACAGGACGGCCAGCCACCGCCACCCGTCGTCGACTCGACCAACCCCTTGACGACCTCTCCCGTGGCCACGATAGTGGAAGAGGAAAGCGCAAAAGCACCGCCTAACGACGATAAATCGGGATTCTTATCGACGTCCTTGGCTTCCATATCGCGACTGGCAAGAAGGTCATCCACATCAGCCCCCCCAGAGACACCGACCCTAGTCGTCACAGAAGGTCGGCACACTACGGATGAGAATGGAATGCATGTGCCCGTGGAGGTCCCAGCAAAGGTAATTCTGAACACAATGCATACCACACCGCCGCCAACTCACAGCTGCTCCAGTCACCCTTCGATGTTCAAATATTCCGAGCAGATGAAACCTCAACCCCTTCAGTCGACATCGTCGCAGTTCACGATCTGGGAGAGACAGCCACTGACGCCTGGATTGATGAGATCACCGCTACATTGGCATGGAGCAGCAAGGAGATGCCAGAGAGAGGCAAGAGCGCCGCAACTGGCGATATCGTACAGACCACCATGATGTCTCCTCCACCGGCCCCAGCTCCAGCCTCTGTGGTGATCTTCGATTCGAAAGGAAAGAATGCAGACTCCAAAATTATTGTGGAATCTGGCCCAAAATCGCCCCGGGTTTCCGAGTGCGATACCAACAGGACCAAGCTCTTGCGAAAAGCTCGCAAGGAGACAGCGTCGCAAATGAGGAGCACTGAGGGTTCGGTTCAGTCTTCGCTGGAATTGGAAAGATACCCCCCAAAGGAAGTCAATTGGATTCGGGACCTGCTCTGTCATGACATTCCACGCTCACGCATCTTGGCCTTTTGCTATCGGGAGCCTGACACTGACAAGAAGCCTTTCACTTGGACGGAGTATGTTGATAGGATGGCCGAGGGCTTGCTAAGTCACATTCAACAAGCTCGAACGGACCCATCCGAGAATCGGGTTCCTGTCGTCTTTATTGGGTATGGTTTCGGCGGTGTCATCATCCAAAGGGCGGTTGAATTGGTGCTCAGTGGATGGAGAGTCCCAATGGCGGGTGAAAATCCAACCGCCATGGAGCCCGCCGATCAGGCAAAGCATGCGGTACCCGAGAAGGTGAGCAGCACGGAAAACGGCACGTCCGAGACAAAAGACAAGGTACCAATTCGGGCGCATGATATCTATCAAATTCTCCTTCTTGACACACCTTTCCCAGACAGTGAGGATGGTCTGTTTCCAGCAAACACCAATGTCAGGATGTGCTCCATCATTGAAGATATTGAGGACGGAGAAAAGGGTTCAAGCATTCTCAATGATGTCTGGGAAGGCTTTGTCAAGGCGAATTATCAGGCTCCTGGTGGAAAAGCCATTGACGTGACATGGCTACACTCACAGGCTAAGGGGAGGCAGATGGATGCGAATGCCCCCGAATTGGTCAGCGTGAGTACGCTAAGAGACCAATAACTCGTGCTTTACTGACACAGTTCGTGCTATAGGACAAGCTCGCGGTTTCAAAAAAGGTCAAAATCACTCTCACTTCGGTCTCCACGTTCAAACACCGTCGCCTTGCCCGAATTCCGGACGCGCAGGACTACATATACGAAGCCATCCGATCACGGATACAATCCACCTTGCTATTTCAGGGCATATACCTCCGGAATCCAGATATTGTCACCACCATTCTTGAGAGAAAGGACCTCAAGATCATCAAAGACCTCAAAGGGAATTTGACGCCACTTCACGCCGCCGCACAGATGGACCCTCCAGTGGACGAAATAGTGACGCAGCTGGTCAACCACATGCAGGAGGATATCTTGAAGCCTGACGACATGGGCCAGATACCTCTTCATCATGCTCTCTACACCGCGTGGATGAGCGAGCCACCTTGGGAAGACCGCCCCGAGTTCGCCAATGCTATTTGCTATCTGATGAGAAATATGCAACGGTTAGACTTTGACATCAAGGACAAGAACCAAAATTCACCATGGGATCTGCTGAGGTGCAAGACGGCGGCGGAACCGGACTGCCTGTGCGACAGCGACGAGTGTGCCGCGGACTGGATCAGGGAGCTCCGAGACACCCTAGAGCCCATTGGGGGACCAGCGTGCGAAGACAAACTCGAAGGTCAAGCAGAGCTCTCTCCTCCGGTGCCAGGGACGGCACAACATCGTGCGTGCGTCACCACAGACGGGACAGTGGGTGAATTCTACCATGCTCCTAACGAGAAGACGCGGCAATTGCAAGAGCGCATCAACTTGAAGACTCCCAGTATCTACAAGATGATGTATGACCCGCAACAGGGTTGCGCCAGGATTTTGTCACGATCGAGGCGGAAAGAAGCGTCCCAGGAGTTCAAGTGCAGGTGGATACATATTCCTGCGAACAACGTGAGTCGATGACAACTACGGGAGGAGACTTGACCCTTGAACTCAACTGACACAACGTAGGAGCAATGGGTATCGGTGTGTTCAACCTCTATGGAACTGTTACTGCGAGGCGTAGTCGAACTGACGTGGGATGCAGGACTTGTTTCTCTCACTTGGCATTCAAGATGACTCGATGGCCGACTACCGACATGATGGTCTGTTGCACCCTTCTTTTCGCATCTCATTACATCCGCTCACCTGAATATGCGCATTAACCTCCCCTAGGCCTGTCCGTTCTCAATCGCTACACTAGCCCTCATGCGAAGAAATATGACGTTAACAAGGTCACAAGATTCTCCTCCAACGACTCCGGTCAACCTCTAACAGACTCGACAGGTCCCTCATGACGTGCAGTCTGCTCCAGACGGCTCCCACATGCCTACCATTGTCGAGGAATTTCCAGAGACCTCGAATCTTGAAAAGGGCGCAGCGTCTCCTTCTCCCTCGGCGTCAAAAATGCTATGGGGTCAACCTGCGGCCGCCAAACAGGTTTCTTGGGAAAGCCTGTGCCCAGTGCAGGATATGAAAAGTGAAAAGATCGTCGCCCTTTTTGTTCGTGACCAACTCCTTTCATTACTGGGCAGACACTAACATCATCAGATGCCCATCCTTGCATACGAGAGCCACGAGGAGTGGCAATACAGCGCCCGTTGCATCAGATATGAATCCGAGTTGAGAAGATCAGGCCTAGCCCTGTCTGAGCAAGAGCGACCAACCAGCTCTGCCTCTTCCCAAACCGACAACCCGAGGGACTCTATGTTGATCCGTGGCTACCTGTACCCTGACGAAGGAATCAAGCCGCTGCACTCTCGTCGAACGCTGGACCAGTATTCTTACTACATGCTGAAAAGCACGGAGCGACGCGACAAAGACCAGGTCGTTTATCGTTGGGCGAAGAGACAGACACCACCCAAGCCACCAAAAGATGCATGCACACCCATTCTGATGGTTGATCAGCTTTGGCTCTGGGTTCTCCCTGATGGTATCCACAGATTGTCCACATTTGTGACGTTGCACGGCTAACTCTTGCCTAGGAACCGTGATCACAAGCGTTCCCAACACCCACAAGCCCTCGGAGCGCTACAACATTCGGAAGCTTCTCAGTGAAGAAATCGAGACCAACAAAAAGCGGCGAGCCATTCAGGCACCTGAGAACCTTGTGTCTGCCGTGTTGAAGATTTGCCTTAGCATCATGACACGAGAAGGGCCAGGGGGTGTCAAACTGCAGGAATGCTTCCAGTCATCAATCAACACGATTGTAAGGATTTCTTTTGTCCCTTTGGATGCTACCAAATGCTGACGCATTTCAAGGCTGAAGACCAGGCAGTTGCCATGGAAAGCTTTCTCGAAACAGTCGACAGGCTTGCGGCGGCAAAAGATCCCTTCAAATTGACCGCCGACATTGACAGCTTCTCCAAAGTGTCGGACGAAACGAGGCAGCTCGTCGAGGTTGTTGATATTCAGGACGAATTAGATATCATCAAATCGGTTCTCACGACGCAAAAAAAGGTCCTCGAGCAGTTGAAGGGCGTCGTCAGTATTCCCGATCGACCACATTCAAATGCAGACAACCCCCGCGAACCAAAGCCACCACGCCCGGCAGTTGAGGCTTCAGCTCCGGGCAAGACGCCTGGAAATACAGCATTTAAGAGCGCCAGGGCGGTGGACCAAGCTCTGCGCATCGTCAAGGACAACATCGCCCGGGTCGAGGAGATGACCAACTCGGCAAAGAGGATTCCCGATGGGGTGAGAGGGCAGATATGTCTCCCTTTGGACACTTGCTGACCGTCCCTTTAGCTAAAACAACTACTCGAGTTCAAACAGCAACAAGCCAGCGGGTGGGAGGCACGCTACGCAAAGAAGCTTTCGGAGCAGGGGAAGCGGCAGAACACGGTATATTGCGCCCACTCTTTGGGATCGGTGTCGTTTCTTACTCGAACAGATCATGCTGGTTTTCACCATCGTTACCATCATATTTGTAAGCAGTTCTTGATGACCCCTTCCAAGATCCAGTGCTAATGCGGCATAGCTGCCCATGTCGTTCATCGCTAGCTTTCTTGCGATTGGCATCAAGGAATTCCCCAAGGGCGAAGGATCGGACGAGACGGACTGGCCGCTCAGCACCGTGGCCAGCTACCTCTGTGAGTGTTTGGAACACCCCTTGACATGGCACGATAACCAACCAGCCTTCTTAGTTGGAATCTCCATTGGCGTTTCTGCCTTCATCTTGGTGGGCGTCACGTTCTGGTTCCTCCGCATCGCATACAGAAGGAAAAAGAGGCTCAACCGGCCGCCACCCCCACTCTCTTCCGGACCGGCTGAAGATTCGGACCTCGAAAAGGGCCACGAGACGAAGGCAGAACGGCGCAGAGCACAAAGGGACCGAGCTGAGATGGAATCATTGAGAGCAGATGCCTACCTAACCCAAGCCAGAGAAGGCACAGAGCACTCGGAGAGTGAAAATGCGGGCGACGACGACAGAGAATACTCGCACCTCTTTGGCCGATGGGACTGGCACAGCCATATCCCGGGCATCCGCCGGCTCTGGGAGTGGAAGTTGTACAAGGTGCGGCGGGAAACTGGTCACAGAATGCGCCGCAACCAGGAGAGATATGAATGGGACTACCCCTTGAGTAGGTGGCGACACCGGCTGGCATCGGCGGTCCGGGGCCGAAAGAAGTGGAGGCTCTCGCGACGTCGTGAGGAGAAGGAGAAGACCGATTTAGACTCGGACTGTGGAAGCGAAGATGAGAGGGCGAAAAACAACGAGCTGGGGGCCGAGCACCATGGACGTGTTGAGGGGAGGAAGAGATGGGCTGGGGAAGTGTTAGAGAAGGTAGTCGGGTGGGTTGGGCTGGAGTGGGATAACAGCAGCAGTAGTAGTGGCAGCGGCAGCGGCGGCAGCAGCATCGCCAGTGGCGGCGGTAGTGGTGTTAGTAATGGAGATGGTGAGGATGGTCAGGCGAGGTGGGCTCGGGTACGCGAGAGGGCGAGGAGCATTGGCTTGGTTGGGAGGATCCCTAGTGGTTTTAGGAGACGCGAGAGAACCGCGGACGAGGAGATGGGCGTGGTTCGGATGGTTTCTGGGGAGTTTGCGCACGGTTAGGCGGGTTTCGGTATGTCGAGAACTCCACTTCCCGTTCCTCGGACGCTCCCAGTCATCAGGCAGCTGACATCGCCCAGCAGGTTCTCTTCTTTCACGTCACACAAGCGCGAGTAGGTATTCAACGAAATTAAATTCAGCCTCAAAATCAAAAGGTTTGCCAATCTGCAAGTCATGCAGAAGAGCGTGGTATCTAACTTGTTCATCCAACCCAGCAAAGAAAATCAATCCCCCATCATCCACCATTTAGATGCCTCTCCGCTGACCCGTCCCCTTCGTCATCCCGCCCGTGCTATCCACACTCGGATCCAACTTGTTCAGCAGATCCGACCGGTGCGGCCCGGCGGTATTCGGCGCCGGGCCGGGCAGGTGCGACGTCCCCGCAACATGATGCTGGCCATGATGCTGGTGCTGGCCATGCCCGACGGACGCACCATACCCCGGCTGGCCATACCCAGCCCCCATCGGGCCCATCCCCGGGGCCGAATGTCCATGCCCGACCCCCGCCCCGTGCAGCGCCCCGGCCCCTCCGCGCGCGCCGCTGCCGCCCATGATTCCGCCCCCCTGGTGGTGGTGCTGTGGCGGATGCACGCCGGCGAGGTTGGCGTTCTCGTACGCGGTCGTGTCGACGGTCGGGTCCAGCTTGTTGGCCAGCCGGCTCGAGTGCGGGCCGTTGGTGGCGGTGCCCGGCGGCGGCAGCGGGACCTTGTCGCGCGACGAGTCGACGGATGGGTCCAGCTTGTTGAGGAGATCGTGGCGGTGGTGGCCGGCGGTGTGTTGGGCGGGGCCCGAGGCGGGGGAGTCGCCGTAGGTCGCCGGGTGGGTGCCGCCGGGGAGGGTGTGGGAGCCGGAGGCAGGGGGGAGGTTGGTGCGGTTGTTGTTAAAGGCCATTTTGGGTTGTGCTGTGTAGTTGTATAGTTGTGTTTCTGGGTGATGTTGGAGTGGTGTGTTTGAGTGGATGGATGAGTGGATGGGTGAGGTGAGTTGATGCTGGATGAGACGCGCGAAGTTGATATAATAAGTAATCGGCAAATCTTTAACAAATACCTGCAAGCAGCAAACAGGCCAAAAGTGGTCTCATCCAAACGTCATTCGTCCCGAGTTACTTGATGTTCTCTTGTTCGCGGCACATGTCCTGTCGCCTGTGGGAACCAAGAAAGGTTGCATTGCCCGCTTACACGGCACACACGGCACCATTGAGGCTGCTGATTGGCCGGATCATCTCACCTTTCCCATGACGCGTGGGGAATGACGACACCGGGGACTGAAAGTTGGACCCTACGCGCGTCTGGCATAATTGACGGGGGTAGATCAGGGAAAAGAAGAGCATACTGTTTCTTCTCATCGGGTTCTACGAGAGTTCGGTGCAGAAAAGTTTGGGAATACAAATAGCATGTTGTGGAATGTCTAATCCTTATCGCTTATCTGCAATCTGCCCCTGACACCCCCTATCCATGTAAACATTCGTAATTCGTAAAATCATCACTGCATATCCAGAACCAAACAGAATGAAATGATACACAGTAAGACTCCCATGCCCCCACCAAAGCAATGTAAAAATACCCTCGCCCACACCCCCGGAAAATACCACCTCACATCCCTCCTCGACCCATTCACCACCCGATTCACCGCCAACCCCCCCAACGCCGCCCCTAACGCCCCTCCGTCATCCCCGTACCCCCCGTGCCGCCGCTCCCTCCTATGCTCCGCCGCCGCCCCAATCAACCCCGTGCTCAGCGCCGCCGTCGTCACCCGCCCCGCCTTGGCCCCCTTCGTCCACCCCCCGGGCTCGTTGCGTAGCCGGTACGCCTCGATGGTGGCGGCTTCGGCGCTCGCTTGGAGACCATGGGACCAGTTCCGGCTGCGGCTACGGGAGGGGGTGTAGTGTGAGGGGTCGTGGTGGGAGGAGGGGCAATCGCGGTGGGTGGTGGTGTGGTGCACGTGGCCTGTGGGTGAGGAGCTGTGGTAGCGGCGGGAGGGGTGGTAGTGGTGGGAGGAGCGGTGGTGGAAGGGGGAGCGGTGACGGTGCTGTGAAGAGTGGTGGTGGTGGGAAGAAGAGCGGTGATGAGAAGAGGAGTGGCGGTCATGGCGGCTAGGGTGGTACGGGATGACCTCTAGGGCGTTGGTGCCGCGGTCGAGCCTAAGGGAATCCACGGCGTCTTCGAGCTTGTCGACGGCCTGTCGACCGAGGGAGCGGTGGCGCTGGCGGTGAGGTTCCTCGTAGTAGTAGTCGTCGCGACGAGATCGGCCGCGGTGGTCCATGTTAGGTAACGCGATCAGATTGTAAGGCCTAGGAGGGTGTACCAGGGGTTGAGGAATAGTGGGCAGAATCGAGAAGGCTTGAATCCAAAGTCGTTGTTCCTAGGCGGTTCTCTGCTTTATCTCGGCAGCCGCTGGGCTGGTATCTGGACCTGATTCAAGGCTCTGACACAGAAAGGGTTCAGTAGGGGTCACCGGTGTGGCGGATTCTGGTCTGGGGCTGCGTCTTCATCGCCAGCGTCGTCATCAGTTCCGCGAGACTCCTCTTCTTCACTGTCCGCCTCTTCGTCGTTACTCTCACGATCAGAGGGTGCCTCGCGGACCCTCAGATAAGGGCGCGACTCCTTGAGGCATGATCGCGAAAACTCCGCGTCTTCAACAACCAACCCGGAGAGTCTGCTTCTGGCATCCACCACCTCCTGTCTTGCTCTTGCTCGGACATCACATCACACCCCGCCCAGAGCCCCTTCCGCGAATATCATACAACCCGACCCACGGGCTTGACAAACCCGTCTTTCGGTCCTCCTTCTTGCTCTCTACAACCTTGTCACCATCTTCACCTTCCTCGCCACCGAGAACAAATACGTCCGCAAATACATCTGCGGCAAAAAGCCTCCCCGACCTTGGTCCTACGCCCATGTCTTTGCCAAGGCCCCCTGGCAGGCCCTCGGGATGATGCTTTCGTCCTACTTTACCGCCGAGTCGACTGCTACGCTCTGGCACATGCTGCAAGTTTGGACGGTGCGGCCACAAGTGACATGGTTTGTAGGGAAAATGGTGCGGGTGAAGCGGGAGTGGTGTTACATGAACCATACGCTGTCGAATATCGTGTTGGAGTTGATCATCTGTGCCTTTTCGACTTATTTTGTGAGGAGTTTGGTCGTGCATACGGTGTATTATCGAGGAAATGACACGACGACTTGGTTTATTGTGATGATGGCGGCGAGCATCATGATGTTGTCGACGGCGTTTGAGTGTATGTGGGCGGCGTGGATAGTGATGAGGTTTTGTGCGACCAAGGGGAGGGGAGGGGGGGGGGGGCGGTCGGATGATATGAATGCGCTGATGTGGATTGCGGAGACTTGTGTGCCGATTACTTGTATTTCTAGCTGGTTGATTTGGGCGGTGTTTTGTATTCGGCGCCGGAGGCGTATTGCCCGGTGCATCAGGATTTCATCAACGCTGTCTGGATCGTGGTGCTAGTGCAGTGTACAATAATGCAGGTGCTCACAGGACTGTGAGCCTCATGTAGTACTTCTACTACCGAATTAGAATAAGCAGCAGAGAGTGCCTCGTCTAAAAGAAGCATAACGACTTATACTAATAAAGATTTTAAACGTAAACGTATTTCTAAATAAAAGATATATGAGAGGGTGACGTCCCTACAACAGCCCGTCTCCGTATACATAGTGCACTCGGTGGTTTTAGCCGAAATAGTAACATTCGGCAGTTGAAATAATTCGGGGCCAAGACGGCGCTGTTTCGTGGAATTTGACATTTATCCGGCGTTTTTGAATTATACATAAGTGTGGTCAACCACCATCCCTCTCCGGCTTCTAGCAAGACATCCCGAGATTGAAGGAAGGAAAGCGCGATTTCGGATTCGCAAAATGCTGTACCAGTTCCCTTTGGTCGCCCTTGCCCTTGGTTTCACACCCATTGCCCAGGCAGGACCGACCTTTCCTCGGCAAGCTACGGCAGGAGCGTTCGACTGCGAACAAGTACGCGTCGATTCGCCGAACACAACGTTCAGTGGCTTCATTGCTGCCGACTTGGACTCGGAGAGGAGATATGTGGTTACCAAAACTGCCAGCCAAAAGCGGCTTCTCACCCGATTTGAGAATAATACTTTGTTCACTCTGGTAGGATATCCCCTTGCCTGGAAAGCAGGACGGAAAAACTCACCACCTTTCCGTGACATAGAACGGCAACGGCAAGAATCCAACCTTTGGAGCCACCTTTGGATTCTACTGGGACACACCGCCAGGCAAGCCAAATTTCGCCGCTTCGGCGCAGAACTATGCATACTTCAACAGCGTTGCCGCGTCCAAACTCGGTGATAAGCCTGCCAAGATTGCGGCTTCGATCAACGAAGCTGGGACCAATCCTTCAACGGGTGCGAAGAGAGACCATGAAAGCGAATCTGCGATATTTTATTTGGACCCTGCCAGTGGAGAGTTGACTTCTCAGTGGGTTAACACGGATGGATGTATGGCCCCTTGGAGTTCCTGCCTTGAATAGATGGCTGACTCATTGCTAGCGTTTGTACATGCGCTATTCGTGCTCAACACACAGAGAAGAATCAACATCTCGGGGAACCTAACGAGGTACTTTAAAGAATGGGAAGGATCGCCAGCGAGGCTTTTTTGCTCGAAGACGACTTAGGGCCGAGGGTAGATACTTCGGGTTGTTTATGTTTATCACAAGCCTCGCTACAATTATTAGCATCTCTTTTATACTCGTTCCTGCTCCACATGTTGGATCGTTCTCTTCGTACCCTCCACCTCCAGCTCGCGCAATCCCCCCTGAACCCATTCCCAAATCGGCGGATCCTCAGCCAAGTATCAAGGGGGCAGGGGTGAGATCTGAGTCGGCACCAAGGGTGGGGTCGATGAGAGGCCCTCCGTCAAGGATAGGGTCTGAGGGGCCCGCCTTCGAGGATGTCATCTGTCAGAGGGACGTCTTTCCAGAGGCATCCTCGTCCGGCTGTCACTCAACATCAACCTGGAGAATACATCACCAACAGAACCTTACCCAACCCGACGACTTTCCTCACCCCAGAGAAAGGGGGGAGAACATCGACACCACCAAACTCTCATAACTCTCTAAGCCCGACAGAAGACGCTCCCGCCATTCATGTCATCGCACCAAGTCCTGGACGCCGAACAAGGATTCCGGACCGCGCAGCCGATCTCTCCCTCATGAAGGACCTCCGCGCTGAACTGCGTGTCAATGCCGCCATCCAAGTCGCCGTCGACTCGCTTGAGTTTGCCGAGGGCCAGCTGCGGATTGTCAAGGAAGTCAGCAGGCTGAAGGGCGGCAGTAAGAATCCCAACTAAGTGTGCTAGTCTACACCACTAGCATGCCGAGCTCCCCTCCTCCCGTACCCCAACACCGTGGTTGGTGGTGTGCGGTAGTCGATCCATGGCCGGTTAGCCGTCGCATCGAGTTTGAGATGGCAGTGGCCAGAGTATAAAGTGCCAAAGTACGTCGAGCATTCCCTCTCGACGGATCCTGTCTTCAATGCTCGATGTTTAACTGCAAATATCCTAGTTCCTCAGGACGAGTTGACGGACGGCCACGCAACGATCTAGACCTCGGAGCCCGCCAGGCCTGCCGGGAATTTGATGAAATCTTTTCCTTACACTAGTTATTGCCAACTGTAACTTGAGACGTTCAAGAAAGATTGCTGACGTTAATGATGTACATAGTGCTTGGAAGCGTGCAAGGAGAGGTCGTTCTTTCCAACTTTGATTCAACTTCCAAGCCACGCTTCATCAACAACAGGCCTCAACTCAGCATAATCGCACTATTCTCAAAACGCCCGATCCCCCAGACTTTTTTAACTTATCTCCTACGTCATGTCCCTTCTAGAGGCTGAACCCCCCATGTGTGTAAAAAATAACTCCGGATGGGCACCTCTCAAAAGCGTCGTCTCTCGTGGGCGCCGCCAAGACTGCCAAGTGATGCCGGTCGGCGATCATCACGACAGCCTCACCAATCAAGGCGCCGCGCACACATCGACAACGTCATAACACCCACATTAAGACTGGATTCCCGCGGTGGATGCAAGGCAAAGACGCAATTCCCAGCATCCCAACACAGATCGCAACAAGCTTTGCAGTCTCAACAGCGATGCTGTCATGTAATCCCCCGCCCCCCGTGACCGACCGGAAATAGCGAGAGCCGCTATATTTGCTTGCAGCCCACTTGTCTCATCACCTTTACACGTCGTTTGTTGGCCACTGTCGTCGTCCGTGATATCAGTCACCCCGTTCCTCAACGACACACATTCGTGATCGACGGCACACCTCCTAAAGCCGTCCGACCCGACTCGTGTACTCCATACACAACCGCAAAGCCGTTCCATCCGACCAGTGTACTCCGTACAGAACCTCGACGCCGTTCGACCCGACCACCACCGGTCCCACCCCACCCATCTCCGCCGCCACCAAGATGGCACCAACACCTACCCTCCCCCTCTCCTCCGCCCTCCTCTCCCACCTCCTCCCGCGACAAAACGCGCCCGCCGCAACCGTCACCGTCTTCGCCGACCCCCCCGCCACCACCATCGTCACCACCGACTCCGGCTCCGGCTCCGACTCGGGCGGCGGCGGAGGCAAATCTGGCCTCGACACCGGCGCCATCGTCGGCATCGTCATCGGCACCATCGTTGGCCTCCTCTTGATCTGGTGGATCGTGCGCTCGCTCTCGGGCAACAACAAGACGGCCGCGCCGGCGCCCGAAACGGACCGGCAGGGGTGGTACGACGACCGAGCGGCCGCGGCGCACAGGCGGACGAGCAGCCGGCACAGCCACCGGCGGTCGCGGTCGCGGGACCACCACCGCGCGCACCGGCACCACAGCCGGCATCGGTCGTCGACGCCGCGGCCGGTGGTGGTGGTGGATGACCAGCAGTTGTACGAAAAGCCGAGGAGGCCGTCGGGGGCGTATGTGGTGCCGACGGGGGAGGTGAGGAGGAGTCACTCGCAGAGGAGGAGTAGGAGTCCGGGGTATTATGCGAGGTACTAGAGAAGAGGGATTGGGGGGTTGCATGTCGGGGAGTGAGGTTTGATGTTTTATTTGCTTGGTTGCGAGCTGGGGAAATACTATATATGATGGGCGCATCTTTTTTCGACGGGCTGGCAGGGGCGTTGTGGTGTTCGGAAAACTGATGGTGACAATGTCATGATGTTTTTATGGGTGTAAAGAGCTTGATCAATCTAGAATCATGCCATTCTTCCATCTATGCTTCGTGTCTACTTCCAGTTCCTTTCCCGCCTCTTCAACATCAACGGCGCCCGCTCCAGATGCAGCACTTGCAATAACAACACCGCCTCCAAATCCGTCTCGATATGCTTGAGCACTCTCGCCCCCCACGCCCAATCCAGATTCTCTCCCCCAACTCCTCGGACCACCCCAAACGGTGGGGGACAACAACCCGAGTCTACACCACAGCAACTCGTCCCAGCATCCTGTCGTAGTTGGAAGTGCTCCTGGGTGATGCAAATATAGTGGTCGGCTCTTCGTTAGAAGAGTATTAGGATTAGTTCCCCCCAGACCCGGCGTGATCCTCGTCAGCGTAAGTTCCGCCAGGTTCCATCTCCGGAGGTGGGAATATGACATCCTCCATGGTGTTCGAGTAGCCGCTGTGTCGTTGACCATCATATCCGATAAGAGTCATGAAATTCTCCGGATGCTGAGGTTCGTTTTGAATCGGCCAATGATGTGAGTGAAACTGCTCCTCAGCGAGTTCATGCTGGTCAGACGCAAGCGATTCCGCGTTCCCGCCGCTCTGTGTTGTCCAGCCACCCGGAATGGGACCGCCCGAGTAGTGAGGAAACGGTACCTGTGGCAATGGCAATGCTGGCTGAATTCCATGAGTTTGAGAAAGCGTGCCAGCAGTGTCAAGCCCCTGGAAGGAAACAAAGCCGACGTCTGGAAAGACCATTCCCATACCGGCGAGATCATTGGAAGAGGACGCCAGAGCCTCATTGGGAGGTGGAATGTCTGGAAAGGTGGCGCCAGACCTTTGGCTTTCGACTTCGGCGACACTCTGGCTGTCGAGAGGAGGCTGGGAAAGCGGTCGATAGGTCGAGTTCAACAGGGGGCTGGGACCGGAAGCCGCACCCAACGCTCCATATGTCGAAGATGTGTCTGTGCCAATTGCTGAGTCGCGAGAGGGAAGTAGCCTGGATTGTCTTTTCGCCTTCGGGATTGACGCCTCTGGCTTGTTGTGATGGGTCATGTTCTTGGCCTTTGTGCGGCAGTTTTCGAGAGCCTTGTTGAGGTACTCGATGAGTGCGGCCCGAAGCTTCGACAGCAACTGGTCGTCCGCTGGACAAAATCGAGTCCGCAAGTCGTCGATAAAAATAGACAGAAGGCCCTTGTACTCGAACTCCAAATCGCTGTCCTCCATAACGACATGGTAGGCTTGAAGGGTTCGGGGTCAGCGCCGGACTTTTTTTTCACGCGTGCTCGGGTTGCGACTCAACGGGATGGCGCTTACTGTGATCTGGGACCTCTTGACTGTCTGGGAATATCAATCCCCAGCACTCGGCGTATTGCGCCTCGACGGATGACTGTCCTTGGCCCTGGCTTGATCCCCTGCCTCGGCTCAAAATTCTGGCCGCGGTGTCGTTGTCGATGCCATCCTCTGGGTCGACGGGTCTGGGCAAACATGGTTCCCTCTGCTTGGCATGTTGCTGTTGCTCAGACTTGGTGGGGAACACCATGTTGCAGCGGTCACAGAGAAACCTTGTTGGATCGTAGCGGTGGTGCCTCCTGACGACATGCTGTCGGAGGTCTCTCATCGAGGGGAAAGAAACCAGAGCGCAGATCGGATAGTCACGAACGTTGAAGCGGAGCTGGTTCCTTTCGCGAAAGGGGCAGCCGAGCCGAGCATTCTCATCGCGAGAGCGTTTTCTTGTCTTGCTGGCCGTCAAAGCGTCCGCCCTCCTGTCATTGCTGTCCCGGACACCACCATCAGAGCCAACCTGTTGGGATGTTCCCGCGTGCACGGCTCCGGCACGATGTGGCCGGAGAGCACCGGCGTCGTCTTTCGCACCTGAAGTTGCAGAGGTTGGGCCGTCCGCATCGGTCGCTTCGTCTGGGCATTCTGACGGGTGGTGAATGATCCTTTCCAATGCTTCGACAAAGTCAACGGTCAACAAGCGACAAAGATGCCTCTGGCGCGACGGCTCAAGAGTTGAGAGCTCCATGCCGTGGAGCACCTGCAAGGAGAAGCCGAGAATCTTGTCCAGGTCACTGTCCATACCATCCTGGATGACGGTACTCCCATCGTCTTCTTCGTCGTAGCTTTCTCTGGAGTCGACGGATCCCGTTGGAGGCATCTGCTGCACACCGTCTAGGGTTGCAAGCCCCTCGTCTGCGACGGGGATGACGCAGGCCTCCCCTAGGTCATTCTGTGCGCAGCTGGAAGGGGAAGTGCTGAATGAGGACCGACGGGTTGAGGCATATGAAGAAACAAATCCCGCCCAGGGGGCGTCGTAAGGGTCCATCAGGTTGAGGGTCGCTCGCTGGGTATTTCGTTCCTCTTCGTCCATGACCACGCCCGAGTCCGTCGAGTTGGATATGTATGAGAGTCGCTCCGGCTTGAAGGTGAGATGAGATTCCACAACAGTTGCAATCGTCAGGTCCTTCTTCGACATGGGGCCGTACACCTGTTGTGCTCGGCGACTGGCCTTGCCTTGGGTTGCTCCGTGGTGATGATGTCTCGCAGGGATTTCGGCGCTGTCCGACCCGGCGACAGCAAAATCGATCGTATTCGAGTGTGAGGTCGGTTCTGCGGGAAGCTTCTGTGTGGCGGTAGGTGGCGACTCATGGGGCGTCTTTGTGACTTGGAGGGACGTGGACCTTGGGCGGAGGGGGAGGTCGGTGGCAGCCCTGCCCATTTCCCCTAGCCAGGCGATCAGCGCGGGCAGCCGCCTCTCCCGAGAAGGCATCCCACGACGCAAGTCCATTGTTGATGAAAGGTAGGATAAAGGATGAGTGCTCGAGAGTTCGCGCACCAACACCAAATAAACCCAGGCGCTCCGGTAGAAAACATGTCAAAGGAATGCGACGGCCGTGGTCACCGCCCCTTGCCCCCTGGTTCTGGTCGGGTCGCGATGCATGAGAGGGCTTGACGCCAAGAGGAGGCATGTTCAGCTGACGGCGTGATAGGACGCCATCGCGTTGGGTTTGAAGCGATTGCAGCAGGGGTCGGCGATGGCGACAATCATGATTGGTTCGTGGTGGCTATCACGAAGATGGATTGCTCACGACTCCAAGACGACCTCGAGACAAAGTCTGTCATGAAGCAAGCTGGATTGTTGGCGTTTCTCACCACGGAAAAGAGATTGTGTGTGGCCATGGGCCGCTCCTGCCTTGATTGTTCTGCTGAGAAAATTCGGTAGGGGTCCTGTTCGAATTTTGATGGGGGAGCCCAGAAACCACACCACCACCCCTAACCCTATCATGTTGCCCACGGAAGGTGAGAACAAACGGATGGTTGAGCTCCACTGGCCTTGGTCATTTCAACAGCTGATGGAAGTTTCTGCCCCAGTTCAGTTTGCCAGAATGCCTGCCTGAGAGCTCTTTTTCTCCGAAAGAGTTATGCACCTTTTCTGACCGCCCATTGCCGATTATGGTCGTCTCTTCATTATGGCCACCACGACGCTATCCACCACAGGAGACCAGGTGAGTTTCCTGACGTCTCGTGCAGCGGACTCGGTGGCGCCCATCCGTTCAACCCCTCGCGAACAAGATGTGAAGGATATCAAGGGAGATTGCTGTCATGTTCCTGGGCTAGATGAACAGTTCAGTCCATGTAGAAATAGCAGGTAGCACCCTCCTGTCATCGACTTACCTGGCCTCACAAGTTCACTCCCAGAAACAACCCCCATTGTCACAAAAGCACACACAGAACGAGCCGTCCTGGGAGAGTCACTTCGTCCGTGCCTTCTACGACTTGGTCGACCAGCCCCCGCGATGTCTTCCCTCTCCTCGGAGCCAACTCCGCCCGGCCCAGCCGAGTACGTGTTTCCTCATGCCACCCGTAACCAAGCAAAGTGACGGGCAGAAAAATGGGAAGTTCAGATTGCTCACCTAAGCCGTCTTCAAGGTCTCCCATGCTCCTCCGGTTTCTACATGACAACCAGGGCTGGCACGACCGGCTGGTGCAACTGCAGACTCGTTCCGGTGGTGGCGGAGCCACTGCCCGCACAGGCGACACGTCAGGAGACGGGAAGGAAGGGGAAGATGAGCTGCAGAAAAGAGGTGTCACAAAGCCCTGAGAAGTTCTAGAGTCGGGGGAGGAGGATAATAGTTTAGGTCTACCTTGGTATACCTTGGTATTGCCAGTTGGAATTGGGGGTTGGATTTCACCTCTCATCAAAAGGCGGATGTTCCCCCAGGGCTCCCTCCCTAGCCAGCCAGCGGCCGCCAGCGGTGCCTCAATGTCAATGAATGTATGTCCAGGCTAAGCTTTTGCCCAGATTATATCTGCGGTGCAGGTTTTTGCCTGGTGGCGCTCGTGTAACCCGAGCTCTTCTCTTGTCCCTGGGATGTGATGCGTCAATGTGATTTGGACTCGTGCAAACCTGCCGCCTTTCCCCGCCTCCGCTCATACCTCGTTGCGTCCCAATCCGGCATGACAAACATGACCAGATGCCCTCGCTAGGTTTCCATCTCGATGGACACGATACAGGATCCAACTGAGCAGCCCACCTCGTGTGGACGACCAACCAATAGTATCACCGGTACTGCCCCCATAGAGGGGGATCCGACCAAACCTCCAGTCTAGCGTCGACGACTATTGGCACGAGACAACCAAGATCTCGAGCGTCTCTTTGTTTTCGCGGAAGCTGGCGTCCGGAAGAATTGTCGTTGTCCGTCGCCTTTCGTTTTGGGGAGCGGTCCAGAAAATTGCCCGGTGGGCTTCCAAGTGCACAGTCCCCCCCTCTCGCCGCGCATTTTGGCACTGGGCAAGTTCAAATGCTGGGATCAATGCCGCTGAGAAGGCACAGGGGTGGCGTTGCTAGGTACCAGTATTGGAAAAATGAAAAGATAGCGGTGACCAATCTCCTGAGCCACTTGCCCTCGATGCACCGAATACAGGCACCTACACTGGCCAGTGAAGAATGTTGGAGGAAAGGTGTTTGGGGTAGCGGCTATATGATAGCCGTGGCTTGGACATCACTCGCGCCCAGAGCCCCCCCTGTGCCGCTCGCTTGAGCGTGCCCCCTCTACCAATGTCACATTGAAGCCAAAACTGACCACGGGCAGCCCGCACAAAAACCACGGAGGCCTCTCGGGCAGCGAAGTTAGGTGTGTGGGCGGCCAAGATGCCAATATGCGGCACAGGAAACCACGCTGAATATAAGTCATCCTTCAGAGCGTGTTGTCAATGGAAAGGGGAGAAAGATCAGCATCACAGCACCAGCAACAACTCCAACACTTACAATCGCCAACTTCACTGTCATCTCCACCCAATCACATACTTTCCCCCATCTTCTCTCCCAACCCTCACATCCATGACCAGCACCACCACCGCACCCAAGGAGCGCCCCGCCGAGACCCGCTCGGTCGACACCCTCATTGAGGACGCGCCCAGCGTCTACCCCTATCCACGATGGTGGAGCTCCATTGAGCGCGGCTGTCTCCTTGCTCTGTCGATAGGCGTCTTGGCCAATGTGGGCTACCTCTTCGGCTCGGTGGGCGATGTTGAAATGGGCAGGCTGGTCACGGGAATCCTTGGTGTAAGAACTCTCCCTCGCATCCGCCATTTCGAGAACAGGCACTCACTATGTCGTGACTACAGGGCTTCGTGGGCGTGCTTTCCAACGGCATCTCCGTCATTCTCCTGATTCGGAACAAGTACGGCCCCAAGGGCTACTGGATCTGGAACTGCCTCTGGGACATCATCACCGCGGCCTGCTGCGCCGGAGGGTTCGCCACCGGCATCGACTCGGGCGTGCAGGAAGGATACCGGGGGCGAAATAAGGTCTTGGACACGGCCAAGGACTCGTTGATGTGGCTCTGCCTGATTACCGCGTAAGTTAAGCCTCTGTGTACTTTTTACCTCATCTTCATGCTGGTTGCTGGGGCTGACCACTTTTGCGTCAGCATCGCCCACTTGGCCGCCAACATTGCGGGCTTCTATGGCATCCACTTGGTCAACAAGAGGGGTCGCGTCCCCGGTGCTGCTGAGCATGACGACCTTGATGTGTAATGGACGCGGGTCCAGACGTGTACTGATTTTTCGTGGACTTGATACGGCGCCATATAGACTGGAGTTGTCAGAATTCTGATGGGATAGTTAGACGTGTGATTTTCGATGAGGCTACGGTGGGGGGTGAAGGGACGGACTTGACGACACTGCACTGCACATACTGTTTTACCTTGAATACCATAATATCTTTACCTGAATTGGTTTCGCATTGCGTCCGAAATTGATGCTCTAGGCAGAATGATGGGCCGGGGAGCAGATGATTCGTGTGGATGGGGAGCCCGCAGTCGACGTGCCAGTTTCGCAAGGGCAAAAACGATGGGAATTTGAAGCCCCGAGCTCTTTATTTCTTCGGTCTGTGGACAGATCAAACCCTCAAATGACGGGACGCATTATCCTCCTCTACTCATTAGACCACAGTTGAGCCCCCCCCTTGGCTATCGTCGAGATCCCCTCTAACGATCCTCTCCTGTTGCAATTTCTCTCCTGTACACAAACTCCAAAACCACGCGCCATGCACCACGTCGTGACCGCCGTCCAGCAACGGCCGGATCCAGACATTGCCCAAAAACGTCGTCGCCACCACGCTCCCCCAGAGAATGGGTGTCACGGCGACAAATGCCCACATAATGCCCGCCTTCGCGTCATTTCCCCCGAGCCCACCCTTGGCGTTGAACACTGTGGCCATGAGCGTCAGACCAACTGTCCCTCCCAAGGGAACCGCAAAGGTGACGATGCATTGAATCGTTTCTTTCAGCTCAGGAAAGTACGCCAGTCCATGGAGAGTCCCGGGACTGAAGGACATGCCAATGCCGTAACCCGTCAGCGCCATCATTCCGTACACTACGGGCAGAGTTTCGGTGTGCGTCGCCCAGGCCAAAACTGTGACGCCCGTCGCCGCGGTGACGGTGGACAGTAGAAGCGGCGGCAGCGTCTGCCGAGGCCAGACGTTGGTGAGAAACATGGCCGAGTAAGCTCCCCCTGCGTCTGTCAGCACATTCACCAAGTGACTCTCAGGACGTTCAACTCACCTCCCATTCCGGGTAGGAAATACAACAACGCCTTCCCGGCGTCCTCCGCCCCCTTTCCCAGCACACCGGCCAGATAAATCCCCAAAAAGTACAACACCGCATACATCGCCACCCCCATGCTCGCATTCACCAAAAACAACACGCCAATCTCTCTCCCCTTCCCCCCACCGATGGCCTCCCACGGAACCATCGCCTTCTGCTTCGGCCACCACCTTGCCACCGGCTTTTCCGGCCTCATCCCCCATTCATACCACCCCCACCCAGCGGTCACAACCCCGCCGGCCAGCACCATCCCCCACACCCTTCCCTCTCCCCACGAATACTCCCCCGCCCACGTCAACCCAAGCACCAGCCCACCCACCCCCACCAGAAACAACCCTTGTCCACCCCAATCCACACCCCGCCCCCACCACCCCCCCTCTCCATCCCGCCTCCGAGGGACCAACTCCCCCCTAACAGCCCACACCCCCGCCCCTGCCACAACACCCACCACCCCCCCAACCCCAAACACCCACCGCCACGCCCCCCGATCTACTAGCACCCCGCCCAGCACCGGCCCCACCGCCCACCCCACGCCATTCAGCATCGCAAACAGCGTCCACGTGCGCGCGTACTCGGCTAGCGAGACGTGGTCCGACAGGATGACGCGCACGGCGAGGTCGATGCCGGCGGAGCCGGCGCCCGTGAGGGCGCGGCCGAGGAGGAGGAGGGGGATGCCGGCGCCGGAGGCGGGGGGCGCGAGGGCGGAGAGGGCGGAGCCGAGGGCGAGGAGGAAGAGGGAGAGCTGGAGGGTGATGTGGCGGGAGAGGGAGGTGGGAGGGAGGAGCTGGGTGACGAGGGGGGGAGGGAGGTGGAGGGGAGGGAAGAGGTGGTGATGAGGAGGGTGACGAGGGGGGGTGGTCTGGTTTTTAGGTGTTAGCTTGGTGAGGTGGCTGTGGTATGGGGTGGAAGGTTGTTGTTGTGGTGGGGGTCATGAAAAAGGGGTTGGTTTGTTTGTTTTGTTTGCCGACGTTGGGGCAGGGTGGGGAAAAGGGGCCCAAATGTGGGATGCGGTGCAAGTCAAAAACGAAAGAAGGAAACTCACCAAACTCTTTTGCAATCAACGGTAGCGCCGATGCAAGCATGGTCGTGTCGAGCGCCTGGAGGGTGAAGGGGAGGAACATTGCAAAAATGATCTTGGTGCGGTATATGCGGCGACGCTTTTTCGCGGCTTTCTCTTCTGGGGTTTCGGGCTTCTTCTGTGCTGAAACCCCATCTTGACCTGCGGGCAATGCTGGGGCGACGAGGTTGTTGTCTTCCAGAGTAAGTCGCGGCTCAGATGTTAGATCCTCCAGCCGAGCATCGCCGCTTCTTCGTCTCGGGACGTCGACGTCTTGGTGCAGCTCGTGCGACTCTTGCGCCTTGCGGTCTTGAATCTCTTGGTACTTTCGCTTGGCGAAGCGGATGGCGAGGAACATGTTGGCCAAGTTGGACCGGAGTGGAAATGGTTGAGGAGAAACCACTGGTGAGGAACTCCAAAAGTCCTCGAAAAAAAGACATACTGCAAAGGGAGTAAAAAAAGAAGAGGAAACAGCAGGAGAGTTTGTAATTTATCACCCCCATATCGCTCCCCATGATGGATGGCCAAGACTGTGAGAGGCGACGGTCCCGTCGCATTCGTCGGATTGAGCCAGGCTGCTCGCTGCGATGTGATGCGATGACCCTAACCCTCGTGGTTTCTCTGCCGCGTTGCCGAGACGAACAGGATCACATCAATCCATGGTTGCTGATCCCTATAGGTTTGTACCCAGCACGATGACAGAGCTTGTTCCCAATGCCTAATGGGATCCGAAGAATGCGACGGGAGGGTGAAGGTGACAAGCTTCTTATCGATCCCCACGGCCCATGCTGGGCAGCGGCTTGGTTCGCTGCGCCGTGGATTCCAGCATGACAAGACAAAATGTGTATTTGGCGGAGAGGAATATACAAATCTTGGTTCTATCCTATTCTCGCATCCTCATTTGTTCGGGATCATTGGTAGGTATTTTGAAGTTGAGCTTCGGCTCCGATCCGGTGTGGCACGGACCATATCGGCTTCGATCCCGGAAGAGACCAGGGTGTGGAAGGCCGGCGCGGGGCACATGGAGTTGACCCCGCTTGATGTTGCTTCATGACGGGGACGGTGGGACGCCCCGTTAATGGTCAGGGTAAATATATCTTAGTTCGGTGCTCCAGCCGCCTGGCATTGTGGAAATGACAGCGTCCCTGTGGCGGCGGCTGGGTCTCTAATAGTGGTGTAATCCCGCATCCATTCCTCTTCGTCTTTTCCTGACCCATATAACAATAACGCATCAAAGCTTCCAAAAAAAAACTCCAGGCCAGGTGGCATCCCGTCCGATACATGATAAAAACCACCTCCCCTCGTCGTGTTCGTTCAACATTCCGCCACCATAAGGATACCTATCCACTCCATCCCCCCTCACGCCCCCTTGACCGCCTCAATCGCCTTGTTAGCCACGCTCACCAGCCCATCTCCTATGCTGCTGCCGGGGAGCTGCGGTCCGTCGGGCTTCTGGTCCGCGGCCGTTATGCGCGTCAGCTCGCTCACAAACGACTGTCCCCACCAAGCGCTCGTGTACTTGAACACGTAGCGCTCCAGCTTGCGGTAGTTAGCCTCGCGCTGCTCGGGGCTCATGGTGACGGCGTCGTGGATGGCGTTGGCGAGCTCCTCCGTGTTCCAGGGGTTGACGATGAGCGACCCGTTAAGGCTCTGCGCGGCGCCCGCGAACTCGGACAGGATCATGACGCCGTGGCGCTCGCGCTGCGTGGCAATGTACTCGTACGACACGAGGTTCATGCCGTCGCGCGTCGAGCTCACCAGGCACGCGTCGCTAACCGCGTACAGCGCCGTCAGCTCGTCAAACGACACCGACTGGTGCAGAAAGTGGATCGGCATGAACTCGATGGTGCCGAACCGCCCGTTGATGCGCCCCACGAGCTCGTTGACTACGGCCCGCAGGTTCTGGTACTCCTCGACGTCCTGGCGGCTGGGCACGGCGACCTGCACCAGCACGATCTTGCCGACCCACTCAGGGTGCTCGGTGAGGAAGACCTCGAGCGCGTGCAGCTTCTGCGGGACGCCCTTGATGTAGTCGAGCCGGTCGACGCCGACAATCAGCTTGACGCCGTCAAACTTGCGCTTGAGCGCGGCGATGCGCTCCTGGACCTTGGGCTTCTTGAGGCCCTCGACAAACTTTTCGGGATCGATACCAATGGGGAAAGCGCCGACCGTAACGAACCGCTTGTGGTACTCGAGCCCGTTAGGCGTCGTGGGGGTAGCACTAGCGCACGTGTCAGTCGACGCACATGGGACCAAAGACGGGAGGGGCCGGCTTACAGGATTCTCGAGCAGCTGCTCAGAAAGTGGCGGGCGTAGTCGTAAGTGTGGAAGCCGATCAGGTCGCAGTCGAGAACGCCCTGGAGAAGCTGCTCGCGGACGGGGAGGATGCGGTAGATCTCGCTGCTGGGGAACGGGGTATGCAGAAAGAAGCCAATCTTGACGCCCTTCCTAGTCTTGCCAATCTCTTCGCGCAGCATCTGCGGCAGCAGCATCAGGTGGTAGTCGTGGACCCAGATCAGGTCGCCGTCGCGGACGTCCTTGATGACCTCCTTGGCAAACAATCTGTTCACCTCCTTATAGGCAGCCCAGGCCGACTCGTCAAATGTGATCTCGCCGGGGTGGTAGTGGAAGAGCGGCCACAGGATCGAGTCTGCGATTGCGTCATTAGCTGCTGGCGGGCATGCGAGGCAAGACGCGCGCCGCTGCAAGGGCCGCGGGCAGTAGCTTACTGGCAAAGCCGTTGTAGTGGCGGTCGGCCAGCTCGTCTTCGACAAAAACAGGCACGGCGCCGTACTCGTTCAAGAGACGCTGGCGCATGGGCTCGGCTTCGGCGTCTGGGACTTCCAGACCGGGCCACCCGTACCATTGGAACTTTGTCGCTTTGGACAGGCCGCTGAGACCGGTGACGAGACCGCCCGACGACATGGAGAAGGAATATTGGCCATCTTCGGAGCGCTTGATGGTGATGGGCAGGCGATTAGAGATGAGGAGCAGGCGACCGCTCGAGGCGGGCGTCTCTTGGTCGGTCGTGGCCATTCTGTCGGGGTCGCACACGCGGGAGCGCTGCCAATGTATGTCGGACGGAAGATGGGATGATGCGATGCGACTGGGAGCTAGCAGTAGCGGTGCTGCAGTGAAGCACTGTTCAAAGAGATGCTCCTGGAAGGACCTGAAGGACCGGAAGGCTGGTTATCTTGGAGGAGAGAGGGACCGGAGCGCCAATTGAGGATTTCGGCCAGTCCAACCGGGCGTGTCCTGCGAGGATGGACCCAGGGAGCGCGAGCCGAAGCAGGTTTGTCGGACAGTTTGTATCTGGACGATGACAGGATGACTTGGGCGGGGCACAGGCGTCAACACAGCACGTTGGCGGGGTAGATGCGGTGTAGTTGCAGCACACAGCACAGCTGGAGATGTACAAGCGGAACGAGCGTGGGAAACGAGCTGCTGCTGCGCTTGGAGGGTTCAGACGACAACTTATGTATTTTCAAGGCTCAAGGGGTGCTGCCAATTGCGCGATAACAGGCGCAGGCGTAGGCCGTGGCAGACTCGTCCAACATCTATCCGGGCTGATCCGATTGCGACGATGAGTAGTTGAGTGTAGCGGTAGATGAGGGGTAGCTTCAGGGTGGACTCCTTTCGAGGGCTCAAGCCGTCGACGTAATTTTGCAACGGGAAACAGGGATGCGCGACGCGGCACGGCTGCCACCCCCTGTCCTTCCATTGGAGCCCTCCCTGCCTTCAATTGATTGTCAGCACGAGAAATTCCCGGCCATCTCTCTGTCTCTTTTTTTCTGAGGGTATCACGACATGCAACCATAGCCAGCGCACCCATCAGCTTCGCCGCGCCACGCCCAGATAATCCGCTGACCCATGACCGACTAGGTGCGACGAGGGCCGCACTATTTTCCATCTACCAGCGCTGCTTTCGCCGACGACGGCCGACTTGCCGTCCCGACCCGTCGAGACTCGACAGGGACCCAGTGCTAGAGGTCAAATGGCGCATCGCTACAGGCCCCAGCCCCATGCACCAGACCGACCTACCGCAGGGCGGCGCTGCATGGTGCTGAGCCGGAAGGTTGGACGAGGTTTTTGTTTTGCATCGCCGTCGTCGATTTCGGACCTTCTTCCCACCAGGCCCCGCTTTGAGGGCCACCCTGTCTGCCTCCACCGACTTCCGGCTCGAACATTCCGCAGCCTTCTCGCGAGTATCTCCCTGACCCTGCCCATGTCCATCACGGAGTCACGGACCCAGCCGTTAACCGATGACGACGAAGACCAGGCCGGTGGAGACAAACAGCGCTCGATTTTAGCCGTTGTCAAAGCGATGGCGGAGATATGACCGGAATCTGACAAGAAGGAGTCAAGGCATCCTCGACGCTTGGGACCCAATCGTTCGACCACACGCAGCCTCTTCATATCTGCTCGCCGTCGCCAAATCCCAGAGGTTGCATCCCGATTGTCCATCTCAAATTCGGACAGGTGAGCCGGGCCGCCTTGTCGCATGTGGGTCTTGGAGATAAGATCACGCTCTCTGTCGACCCTAACCCAGGATATCAACTTTGACATCACACCACGAGGCATCATCGAATTTTTCGCCGATGCATTCGGCAATACAGACAAAGACATCTCGGTAGTTTATACTGACACCTAAGCTAGAGACGAGACAGAACATCAGAGCACAGGCACAGGCACAGGTTATTTTCAAGATCTTTCCCTTTCTCAGGGCATGGCCAACACTTTCTACCGTAGTGCCTCCAAAAGGCCAAAGTAAAAAAAAAATGCCCTCAAGTTTCGATTGACCACACATATCCAAGCCTGGAGGTTGGGTAGCATCTGTGGCTGATTTTCACTTACCTTCTCGAGGTTCAAAGGACAAAACTGGGAAGCTCCCAGCCCCCAACCCAAACCAAGTCGCTCGCGCCGTGGACCAAAAAGCCAACACCACCTCGACGAGCATAGGAAACTGGTAGAGTCGAAGAGTCGGAGAAAAAAAGACGAACCCCACCCGATTTGAACGGATAACCTTTCAATCTGGAGTCGAACGCGCTATCGTTGCGCCAGGGATCCCATCCCAAATTGGATGGAGCAAGGTTCAAAATCGGTGCCTTTAGACCTGCCTCAGCGGGAGAAAGAAGCTCTCTTAGCTGCAAGTAGACAATTTGGCCCTGACTAGTCGTCAACAAGTCGTAGGGCGATTGAGCGTTGGGGTAGATCCGGGACATGAAGTATGGGACACCCAAGCGCATTGGAACCGAGTTGAAATATGTCCGAAATTTCTGTTCATTTTCATGGCCTCCCACTCCTCGGCCCCTGTCACATACCTTCATGTTGATGGTGGGAACACACCTGCGTCCTCATCTAGCCAGAGCCAAGTACACCATCAACGGTCCCTTTTCCCAGAGATTGTAGATGCGCTGCTTGCTCATCCAGTCCACACTCTCTTCGGCGATACGCATGTCAAAGTTCCACAGCACCCTGGCGAGGATGATGCGCATCTCGATATACGCCAAACTGAACTCTGTTAGACACAAGTTCCCGTCGAGACAGTGCAAAACGAGGCACTTACTTCCTTCCCAGACAATTCCGCGATCCAACATGGAATGGCTGAAAAGCATCCTTGTTGTCGCTGGCAAACGCCGGGTCGCCCAGCCACCGCTCGGGGTGGAACTGAAAAGGGTCTTTGAAGTGCTGGCTGTGGTACATGGCCCAGTGATGAACCGACACGATGGTCTGGGGTGATCTGTCAGCTTGGGACTCTTGAAGACCACGAAGCACTTACACCCTCAGGAACGTAATTCCCACAGATTGTGGCACCCCCCTTTGGCGTCACCCGTGGCAGACCCATGGGAACCGGCGGATACATTCGGAGTGCCTCGTCCAGGCACGCAAGCAGATACGGCAGTGCGCTGACGCTGACAAAGTCAATCTCGTCCTCAGACTTGAACGCGGAGCGAATCTCGGCCGTCAGCTTGTCCAAGGCGAATCTGTTTGTCAACAATAGAAACGTCACGCCAGAGAGAAGCGTCGCCGTGGTCTCGGACCCGCCAATGACGAGGATGCCGCTGTTTGCCTGGAGGCTGTCAAGTGTAAGTCCCTATTGCCCCTATCGTTAGCATTGCAATCACACAAAACCATAGTACGGCCATGCCACTCACCCATTCCTCCTTCTTCTTCAACAGCCCCTCCACCAAGTCCGGCCTCTCCTTGCCCCCCTCCATCCTCCTCCTCAGCTTTGCTTTGGTCATCTCCATATGCTCCATGCGCTCCTCCATCATTTTCTTGGGTGCCAGCGCCAACAGCAACCTCATCAGGATTGGATAGTGCGCAGCCGTCTGAAACACCGTCCCAGTCCTCGCCACCTGAAAGATGGCCTTTACCCACGGATGATACTCGCCATTCTCCAAACATCCAAAGCTACCACATCCCCATCAACACCCCATCCACACAAAGCCGAACCAATAAGGGGGGACTCACCTCTCTCCAAACGCCAAATCCCCAATCACATCAAACGTCACAAAGTTATACCACGCCGCGACATCCACTTTCCCCCCGCCTTCTCCCTCCCTCCTCAGCGCCGCAATCAACATATCCACATAGCCCCCAATAATCCCCTGCTGCTCCCTCATCGCCCTCTCGCTAAACCCATGCGCCATCGTACGCCTCAACCTCCCATGCTCCTCCCGCCCCGCATTCACAATATCCGTCGGGATGTCCTCCACCGGCCGGTAAAACGTCTGGTTCTTTTCAAACTCCCCGCCAGTTCGGTGGCCCATGATGTCCCGCCACGCCGCCGGGTCCTGGAACGCCAGCTCGTCGGGCGCGATGCGCACGACGGGGCCGTAGCGCCGGTGCAGTGCGAGCATGTCGAAGGGCAGGGTGCCGCGCATGAGGCGGTGGCAGTAGCCGAGGCGGGTGCCGCGCATGAGGAGGGGGCCGGGGTGGCGGGCGAGGGGGTGCAGGAGGAGGTTGTAGAGGGTGGAGAGGAGGAGGTAGAGGGGGAGGAGGGCGGGGAGGAGGGCCCAGAGGGGGAGGGGGAGGAGGGTTGTGAGTGCCATGGTGGTAGTTCGATGAAAGAGCGGACGAGAAGTGGGATGGATGAGGGGAAAGGCGTTGGGTCAAGCTGGGGCTGGTTATCAGGTGGGAGGTTTGCCGGTTAACACCACCTCACGAAAGCGGGAGGTGCGAAATTATCCATATTTCACGTGGGTACGAGTACGAGTCGCGTTGTGACGTCGCCAAGGGGCATGGTATGGGTGATGCTACCGAACCACTCACGGCGCGCAACCCGGGTGGGAAGCGGAGGTTGCGGCCTCGGTTTCGCAAAGCGGGATCATCCTGGAAACAATCCATTCGTGAATCGCAGACTCGGCCTTTAGGGATGAAACTTGGATTTTGAACCTTGATGCAACACTTAGGGGTTGTTATTTCCCTGGCGACGTAACATCGGTGTCTTTTGTTTACGGCCTTGCTGTTACCCCTTAGATCCAGCAGACACTGCAAAGTCGATATCTGCGATCTGAAAAGAGTGAATACCAGATATATCCCATTTCTCAAATATTTGCCGTTTTTAGCTATATTCTATTGAGCATATAAGCGCCCCTTCAAGGTCGCCTTTCCACGACACTCTTGATTCCTAGAGAGTTCATCTAAATTTCAATTACCGATTATCATTTGGGGCACTTTGGATCTCGCTATCTCAAACTGATTTAACTGAACTAGTTGCAACTTTTTGCTTACTGAGGTGCCTATGTCGTTCATAGTTTCTTGGAATCATAACCTCGGGCAATTGAAAATTAAACACTAGGAAGTTCTATTCCTACAACTAAAGTGGCACATCGAATGAACCCCTCTATTGTATTGTTTATAAGCTGCGTAAACTAAGCATCGCCCTAATGATCCCTATTGACACCACTAAAGGGAGCAAAGACATTTAACTCGTCCTACCTAGCTACACCGCTTTAACCCACTCCTCCATCAAGCAGCCAAGCTGCCGCTACACCTGCGCTTTCGTGCAACACCTGGCCCGGAGTGGCTCAAGTTGCACTCGCATCTGCCGCCCGCAGAATGTCAGCTCTCCTCCATTCGCCAATACGCATGCCATCGGACGTCCGGACTCGGAACAGCATCGCTCAGCTAGAGCGGGGCTCGTCCACTTATAAAACGTCGTCCCCTTAGCCCGGACTTGCGTTTCCCACAGTAAAACTGTCAACAATTCCCCGCCGACCGACACTGTCTCCATCACTTACACCGCCAACATGGACGTCGAAGCCGCGCTCAGGGTCCTAGAAGACCTGCCGGCCCAGCCCGAGCAGGTCAAGCAGCTTTCGCCGGCCATCCGCCAGCGGATTCTGGCCCTGTCTAAAGATCTGCCGAGCTTGGTCTTGACCCCTGAGCAGATTGCCTTTATGCAGATCTTTGAGGTGAGCGCCCTGTCGCGAGCAAAAGAGGAGATGATCAAGCACCACGAGGCGGCCGGACGAGGGCGTCATGATTGGCAGTGAAGTGAATGTATTGAATTGAGAGTGATGCTGCTATCTGGGTGGCATGGGCACCTATTTATGAGCAACAGGTGGCCATTCCAGCACGTGAGGCATGAGCCATGGCGACTTGGACCGGAAATGAGGTTATTCCCAGAGGGGGGATGCCTCATTTCAGGGGTAGATGCAGGGGCTGATGAGATATGGGCATCGTGTGGAGCGGCACCTGTGGCGGCAGTTGACACGCCCACTTCGAGCGTGCTGGACCTAACCGACTGACTCCTACCGCCAGACACCTCCGCGCCAGTTCGCCATCCGCATGGCCGTGGATCTGCGCATCTTCCACATCCTTGTCGAGCGCGCCGGAACCCCCATCTCTTCCGAGGAGCTGGCGGCCCAGTGCAACGCCGAAGAAGTCCTCCTCGTGCGGATCATGAGAGTAGTGACAGCCGCCGGCTACGCCAAAGAGTCGGACGCGAGGCAATACGTGGCCACGCGCATGTCACAGGCCATGGTCGTGCCTCACATCGAAGCCTTTGCCGCGCACGTGTAAGCCAAGCCAAGTCCCCCCTCTCCCCTTCCATCCACCTAACACCTCACCCCCCAGCTACGAAGCCTCCGCCCGCTCCTGCAACCGCATGCCCGAGTACTTCAAGACGCACGGCTACCGCAACCCCACCGACGACCTCAACGGCCCGGGCCAGTACGCCCTCGGCACGGACCTCCACTTCTTCGACTACCTCCACCAGGACCCCATCAAAGCCGAGCGCTTCAACACCTGCATGACGGGCAGCAAAGCCGGCCTGCGCTTCTGGTTCGAGTGGTTTCCCGTCTCCGACCTGCTGGCGCCGTTCCGCGCCTCCAACGCTGCCCCGGACGTGCCCTTCCTCGTCGACCTCGGCGGCGGTATCGGCCTGCACGTGCGACGCCTCCTCGAGGCGCACCCCGACGCGGTCCCCCTCGTGCTGCAGGACCTACCCGGGACGATCGCCAAGGTCAAGGACCTGGATGCGCAGATCACGCCCATGGTGCATGACTTTTTTACGCCGCAGCCGGTGAAGGGTGCGTATCTATACTACACACGGCTGGTGTTGCATGACTGGCCGGATGAGAGGTGTCGGACGCTGTTGCGGGCGACGGCGGTGGCGATGACGCCGGGGTTCTCGCGGATTCTGCTGAACGAGACGATTCTACCGGAGAAGGACTGCCCGCCGCTGCTGGCGGCGGCGGATATCACCATGATGTCGTTGCTGGCGGGGATGGAGCGGACGAAGAAGCAGTGGGTTGATTTGGTGGAGTCGGCGGGGCTGAGGGTGGTCAAGATTTGGCATTCGCCGGATTTCAGGGATTTAGAGGGTGTCATTGAGGCGGAGGTTGCCGAGTAAAAGCGGCTGTTGTCTCTTTGGTGTTTTGTGTGATCTCTGGGGAAAGGGCACCAGGAAGTCCTGAAATTGCCAAACCAGTGCCTCACTCTCGCCGCATCTCGCTCCCTCAGTGAATCACAAAATCCTGAAATACATCTGAACCTTCTCCCTGGCCATCAATAACATGCGTGATCCACTCTCCATCCATGATCCCATGAACATAGCACGTCCCCACCAGCTGAAACGCCGTCTCTGCGCCGTCCAGCGGTCGCAGCACAACCGGCAGCTCTCCCCCAAGTAACACAACCACGATATCCCCCGCTCTTGTGTGTTCGGGGAACGACCCAATCAACCCCTGCCTCCCTGTCATCCCCAATATCCTCTCGATCTGGCAGTGAAACACCCCCCATTCGAACCCTCGCGCCGCCTCCTCCAGCCGGGTATCATCTAGATTCATCACCATTTCCTCCACAGGCACCCTCCTTCTCACGCCATCCAACGCGACAGTGTCTGGTGCGTCAGCTCCGAACCCATATCGTTCCAGACACGCCGCAAAGGATGGATGATCGGCTAGACTGGCGCGCCGACTGGGGAATATCTGGCGATCCATGCAGCAGGTGCGCCACATGACGTTGTGCCAAGGTTCGTTGTTGAAATGGTAAGTGTCGGCGGCGTGGGATCCCGTGGCCATGGAATCCTTTTGGAGGCGGTGGCAGAGTTGAGCGGCAAAGTAGAGAGCCGAGAAAATGCTTGGTCTGGCGGGGTCGTCTGAAGATGCTATTGAGGGGGTGAGAACGGTAATGGCGTCAACAGGGATGCCCCGTGCGGATATTCTGCGGCCGCCATCGAGGACGGTGAGAGGATAGGAGAGATTGCCGGAGGCGCTGAAGAACCTTTTCTCGATCATGGGTGATATAATCGGGGCAGACCAGTCGGGGACCCAGGACGGGAGTTCGGAGAAGACGCGGTTAGGTCGTTGGCCAGCCCAGCCAAAGAGTTGGTGACAGTCGGGGCTGTCGAGGCAGTGTATGGCGATGTCGAGGAAGAGGTTTGCCGCGGTGTAGTCGTCAGAGTAGTCCACACGGATGGCTGACCGGTCCGGCTCCTTCATCATGCCCATGAGCGAGTAGATTCTGTCACGGGGGTCGGTAACTTTCCCAAAGCGCGTCCGCTCTAGCAACTCGATCAACCCCAGCCCCCCCGACTGCCGCTGCTCGAGATCGTCGCGAATTCTGGACCAAGCCTTCATATGGGCCTCCTTTTTATTCCGGGCCCAGGCAACTTCAGCATCGGGCTTCATGGCGGAATATATGGCGTAGAAATGTTGAGAGTTTTCTGGGCTACCAGACCCGTCGACTAGTGTCGTAAGAATATCTAAGCTCATGACTGCAAAGTCTGATCCGTGCCCATACAAACATGCGATTTCTCGGGAGAGAACCATCTCTTGAACGACCCAGCATCGGATAAACCAGTCGCTCAAAAGCAGATTGTTATAGGCCTCGGCGAATTCCTCAATGGGTCCGACTTCTTCCTCAAAACGTCCCGGGTCGCGGGACCACTCTCCAATCCACGCATGAGCGGCGTCGACGGGGACGTCGTCGCGGATCGTGAAGCTGACGTCAGTTCCCATCCACAGCAGGGTGCGGAAACCATCGAAGGGATTTTTGCCCTGAGGCGGCCTGCCAATGTATCCAATTGCCCCTGCAGCCTGGCTGTAGATCTGCCCCATCCGCCGGACTTGATCCTCCTTCTCATCAATATCGGACTGGTTGATGCAGATTGCATCAATCCAGAGAGAGACCTGCTCGCCAGATGCGCACAATTCTGTGGCCAGAGTCTCAGCCGCATGGTAGACGGTGTAGAGCGTCCGGAAGGTATTTTCGGGAACGAGAAGAGCAGCTCCGTTGACGAGGAGCTTGTGGGTACGTTCTGGATTGCCCCAGGCATAAGATATGGCTAGATATGGGCCAGCTTGGTCGAGGCGCGTGTGCAGAATGTCGATCTCGAGGACAACCGAGTCTTTGTCGGCATCTTCCTCGACGCGGGTGATTTGGACAAGCCGGATTTCGCCGGTGTTGCTTGTCAGACGCTCATAATGGTATGGCGCAGAGCTAGCGTTGCTAGGCGCTGCGGTGGACATGTTGCAGAGTTGATGTATGCTTCAGCGTGTTCGATTGGGGGAGTGTGGATGAAGTTGGGGGAGGGTTTTCCTGAATTAATTTACGACCCTGAGTTTTCGGTTCTCCCGTGACTCGGTCTGACGCTGCGCCATTGGATCGCTGTGCCGTGAAGGGACTGAAGCAACTTGAAAGGTGTCAATGTGACTGGTCTGTCAAAAACTCTCACTTGGCGCCCCTGGATTGGCCTTTTCTGTGGGCGTAGAGTCTTACGAGGTGTCGATGGAAGATGAATCAGATCGGAGGAGTGAGTTTAAAGTGGACGTTGCCTGCGAACTGGGGTCTGGAGAATGGTGGAATGGAGAGGGTGCCAACACAAACCTTTCAGCGACACCCCCCTCGACGGAGGACCCAGAAAGTGCCCGCAATACTAAAATTTCGACTCAACCCTTTCAAGGCCCATACCCGACCGATCCAGAGCGCCAAAATCAACAAGCTGAGAACTTGGAATGCTTTAGCAACGTAAAACAGACCAGTGGGTCACCTGAACCCTAACCCTGTGATATGATTCCTGGATTCCTTTGCTGTCAATTGCCGAGTACCACTCAATCTCACCCTTGCCATCTCCCCAACTTTATCTCGACAACATCCCATCTTTCCTCTCCATCCATCCCCCCACCAACCCACGCCCCCCCAACAACCCCCACCATGAAACCCCCCTTCCCCCCTTCCTCCTCGCTCTCCCCCTCCTCACCGCCGCCTCCCCGCCCCCCACTAACAACAACACCCCCGGCCTCCCCTTCATCCTCACCACCTGGTCCGGCCCCTTCCTCGCCGCCACCGACGCCGCCTTCCTCCTCCTCCACCCCCCCAACACCACCGCCACACCCATCGACGCCGTCGAGCTCGGCTGCTCCACCTGCGAACTTGCCCAATGCGACAGCACCGTCGGGCCCTTTGGCTCGGCCGACGAAGCCTGCGAAACCACGCTGGACGCGCTTCTCATGGACGGGACGACGCTCAACACCGGTGCCGTCGCCGGCCTCCGGCGCATCCGGCACGCCGTGGCGGTTGCGCGGCGCGTGCTGGAGCACACGCGGCACTCGCTGCTGGTGGGGGACCAGGCGACGGCGTTTGCGGTGGAGAATGGGTTTTTGGAGGAGGATATTAGCGATGACGGCCGGGTGGGGGGGTCGCGGGAGAGGTGCGAGGCGTGGCGGAGGGGGGGTGTAAGGGGCATTTTCGGGTGGGGGTGAGGCCGGAGGGGTGCGGGCCTTATGAGGCAGTGACTCCTGCCCCCGGGGAGGAGGGGGGGAGGGAGAGGGGGGAGGGGCATGATACGATATCGATGGTGGCGATTTCGCGGGATGGGAAGATGGCGGCGGGGACGTCGACGAACGGGGCGGCGCACAAGGTGCCGGGAAGGGTGGGGGATGGGCCGATTGTGGGGAGCGGGTCGTATGTGGATGGGGAGGTGGGGGGGTGTGGCGCGACGGGGGATGGGGATGTCATGATGCGGTTTTTGCCGTGTTATCAGGCGGTGGAGAATCTGAGGAGGGGGATGAAGCCGAGGGAGGCGGCGGAGGATGCCGTGAGGAGGATGCTGAGGAGGTATCCGGATGTGGCGAGTGGCGTTGTGGTGACGGATACCAAGGGGAATCACGCGGGGGCAGGGTCGGGGTGGACGTTTACGTACTCGACCAGGGGAGGGGATATGGCTGCCTCCGAGGTATTCACAATACCTCCGTTGAAGGCCGAAGTGGGCGAGGGGCTAGGAATAGATGCCTTGCCGGAATGGCTGCAGGACTTGTAGTTAGTAGCGGGTGGCAGAGGCCAAAAGGCCATACCATTTTGATATGATGAGAATCCAGCCATCTTCTCAGGGATTAGCACCAAGACCACTTGTCCGGTCATACTCAATGCGGCTAGGACTGAAAGACGTCGATGAACAACTTTTCTTTCACAACCCTGGGGTTGCTACAGCCGGTGCATCTTAACTGCCCTAATGTATCTCGACCTCCACCATCAATCGACAGTCACAGGCAGGAGGCCCGTAGAACATCCTACCCGTGATTCGGCCCTCCTTGTCAATCACCAGCCCCACGCCATCCTTGATGCTGTCCCGGTAAGCCAATCCAGGGATGCGATATACCCGTTGCCCAACTCCTCCCGTCTCCCGAAGGTCAAGCCGAAAAAGCGTGACTCTGCGACATTCCGGACACCTGACCTTGCAGATTGGATCACCCCCTTTGACTCCCCTCTTCTCGCGCTGGCCCGCCATGCGCTTTGAGCTAGTGAGACAAGTGATGTAGAGATCGCGTAATCTGACAATATCCTCTTCGAGTCCTAGCGCATCTGAGATGCTCTGTGCAGCCTGTGCGAGGCTCGACCCGTCATCAGCCTCCTCGTACTCTGTCAGAAGACCGCGGATCCGATTAGCAAACACTGGATCTCGTCCGCCGAGGTCCGCGAAGGAGAACATCCGGCAATTCTCCTGAGCCATCTCTTGGTGGGTGTCGCCAAGAGGAAATATCCTGTTCAGGCCGTCGACCAAAAGCTCGGGAGACATCTCCACGCCCTCTGCCTTCGCCACGTCGTAGACATGGTGCAAGCCAAAGGCCACCCCGGTAACTTCGCCAGAAATTTCCACGTCCAGGTAACAGATTTGCTCTATTTCACCTGCAAGAGCCAGAGTGACACGGATGACTCCCTCGTCGGTGATAACGGGAACGAGATCGGGCGGGGTCTCCTGGCTGCCATAGCCCCACTCCACGCCTTCTAGGCCCGAGTGCCCAACCACCCAGGACGCAAGACCGGGCTGGGTGGATGGGTTTGTCCCGGGGATGCTCTCCCGTGGCTGGAGGAGCAACGGCGTGTAGTCACCTTGGCGGAAGGCCTTGAGCCAGACATGTGCGCATGCCTCGGCCTCGGGGCCAGGAAGAATCGCCTCACTGACTGGCTGCCATGATGTCCGCTGGCCGTCCAACAGCACATCCAAGGCTATAAATCTGTCGCGAGAATACTGGTACTGCTTACTTGCCACAAGCTCTATCGTTTCCCCCAGGGAAGGCCTAGGCGGGGGACCTCCGGTAGGTAGAGGTCTCGGCCGCAATCCTCTGAGGAACTGCGTCGGATTACCAACACCTATGAAAATGCACCTGGAATATTGGAGCAGGCTGGGCAGGTAGCTGTAAGCGAGAGTGAGCGCGTTCGAGAAGCTGTCGCGGGCGTAGATGGCCCCCATGCTGCGTGTTTGGGTGTCGTAATCGCGAGCTCGATAGATGTTGTTCCACTTCGTCATGACGCAGGCGGCGCGACACTGGGCGTACTCAAGCATGACCCACATGCGTGTCATCCATTCTGCTCCAAGTAAACCTCGGATATGAGGTATTACTTTAATGACCTCGAGGAGGGGGTCATTGCCGGCCATTTTCGTATATGAGCCGACGAACAGAAAAGCACAGAGCTGGGGCGTAGGTCTTCCAAGTGCACGAGAATCTCGTCGGCTAGGTGGCAGATGGCTGGGAGGCGGATGAGGAGCTGCTCCTTGACCCCGGGCTGCCACTGGGGGACGCTGAAGTAATCATGCCAGAACTCGACTTCCGGGCCATAGGCGTGTTCCCCCCCTTTGCTGAGGCCCACGAGGGTGCTGATGAGCTTGGCTGCCGCGGCGTTATTATGGGCTTGATTCACGTTGGCCTCGCGAATTGAGTCTCTCCAGACATGAGATACGGGAACAAATGGGATGTGGTTGTCTTTTATGCAAGAGAATGTCGGTTGAATACTCGGACTCCAACGATACGAGCATCGCCCATCAGAATGTTGACGGTTCGGATGGGCGGCTCACCGACGAATGGTAGTGCGCAGGCGTGGCAGTCTGTCGTGAGCTGAGAATGGGGGGCCCAAAAGTAGGGTAGGATTTCGTGAAAAGGCACGAGAATCAGTTCATTCCTGGTGAGGACTGTCATATCGAAATCGGGGGATGTCGACCCCTAATTCAAGAGGTCTGCGCCGACTCCAGGCCACCGTCACCCTCCGCCTCCCTTTGCATGAGGTCTTCAAGCACAGTGTAGATGAATGCACCTCCTTTTCTTGGGTCGTCCAGGAGAAAGCCGATGGCCAAATGAAGAAACTCGTCCATGATTGCCGTATCCTCGCCGCCAGCAGAATTCTCTGCGGCGTTCAGAGCAGCCCTGAGCAGAATTGCTGCAATGACATCCGCACCTCCTTCCAGGGTTGCAGCTAGACAATGCACAAGAAGAGATCTTTGGATGCCAACAGTGCCAACACGGGCAGCAGGTTGCGTGATCGAATATTTGACGAATTTCAACCGGTTGCGAAGAAGCCCCTCAAGGACGCGGAGCCGTCTTGGTAGATTTGTTCGGTCTATGTGTCGGGGGCTTAAGTGGTTGCGAAAAATCTCTTCTATGGCCTGGAACAGTTCAGCGGCGACCTCACTGTTTCCGTCAACTTCCTCCCGGTATTCCAGGACTTTGGGAAGAAGCTCATCCACGGCTTTCTGCAGTCCGGTCGCCCTATTCCCATCCATCACTGCCCGGGTGGCATTGCCTGTCAGTCTTAAGCTACTCTTTTGAAAAGCTGGGGGCGAACGTACCGGTATTCCCAGCCCCAGCAAGATGTATTGCGCTGCTGGGAATTGCTTCCAAAGCAACTCGGGGGTCATTGCCCTCATTTTCGGAGCTTTGTGGGCGGTCCGAGTAGAACAGGGGACGAAGTTTATCGACCGCTATTTGTAGTTCTGCCAGCCAGTTCCCATCCATGACTGGGTGACAGCTGAACTGCGCTTTTGTGAAGACGAAAAGACATTCACCAGTTCTGACCCACCTGATATTGACAGCCCCAGCAACAGTTGTGGTGCGGTTGATGGAGGATTGGGGAAGAACGACGTGTTTGAGTTTTTTCAAAGAAGCGGAGGTTGATCAGAACCATGATGGACTTTTTAAACACTGCCCCAAGCCACTCGTTGCGCAGCCGACGGACAGCCAGGCAGAATCTGCATTGGGCTTGATCTGCCAAGTCTTCTGGAGCCTTCCTCGCCTTCTTCCATGTCCTGCACCCAATTCGCGCCACCTTGAGCCAGTTTGTATTTCTCCAGTCTTCACCCAATCGCATCACCCCACCTACGCCCAGAACCGTACCCAAAACGCCTCACAGCCAACCTATAGAAATACAGTCCTGACTCCTACACCAACGCAGCAACAACCCCCATCACCCCCGCATACACCCCCGCCAACAGCAGCACATCCTCGCCCTTCATACCATCGCTCTTCATCCCCTCGCCTCTCATCCCCCCTTCAACCCCCTCTCCCCGACCACCACCCCCATCCAAATCCACCATCCGCCCCCTCACCGCCCCCACCGCAACCCCCACCACCAGCACCAGCGCCATGCGCCCGACGAAATCACTAACGAGCGGAAAGAACAGCACCGGCCCGATGATCGCCACAGCGAGCAGCACGGCTATTTGCGCGGGTCCGCTTTGCAGGTGTGGTAGATTTTCCAGCTGCTGCTGCACCGCACTGGGGGTGGTATGTGACGCCCTGTGTTCCGGGATTCCTGCCACCACCGAGACAACACTGTGTTTGCGGGAGGACATCGGCGAGTGATCAAAGCCAAACGTCGTCTTAAGCGGCATGGGCGTGAGCATGTCCATCTCATCGGATGTGACTACTGACGACAGCGAGTCGCTGCGGCGGGCGCGGGCGAGGCACACGAGGTCCTGCGCGGGATCGAGGAAGCGGGTCTCGATCTCGGCGATGGGGTTCCGTGTGGCGAGGTAGGTGCGGTAGGTCTCGATGTCGGCGAGGGAGGCGGAGGGGAGGGCTTGGGAGGTGTGGAAGGTGGAGAGGACGTGGTCTGCTCTGCAATTAGCCATGTTGGGGTATGGGGGACGGGAGTTGGGAGGGACGCACTATACTGCCCCAGCTTGTACCCAATCTTGCCCAGGACATCAGTCTTGTGCCACTGCAGCTCGCCGCCGGCCATAAACTCGGCGCGGCGCGACGCCGGGAGGATGCAGTTGGACATGCGGCGGTTCTGCGTGTCGGCCGTGTCGAGGCGGTGGAGCTGCTCCTCGAGCTCGCTGAGCTCGTCCTGGAGGTGCAGCAGGAGGCGGTGGTTGAGGGCCTCGAAGCGGCGGTAGATGGGCTGGATGGGGAGGTCGTCGGGCTCGCTGGCCGAGGAGGCGCGGGAGTTGCGTCGGCGGCTGGAGCGGGGGATCTCGGCATGCGAAAGCTTGGAGGAGAGCAGCTCGTACCCGGACATGGGCAGCTTCTCGGCTCGAGGGAGGTGCTTGGCGTGGCCCTGTCCGGGCGCCACGATTCGGGGCTGTAGCTCCCGGGGAGGGATGTGGGGATGCCTTGCGGGACCTCTCGTCATCTCGGGTGTGCCATACTTGTCGGCCTGGGGACTGGTGGTTGTTTCTGATTTTGGGGCATGATCGTCGCCGTTGACGCTGTGGTCGGGTGTCGTGGCGTTAGTGTCGGCTACGCTGCGATGGCTTCCGCTTCCGCTACTCGAGGAGAATGCGCTGCGGGGGGACCACTCGGCAGAGGTATCGCTGACAGCCTGTTGGATGGCATCGTGTGTTGCTTCATCTTCCGGGGAGTCTTCAACGAGGAAGCTCAAGGCGTCGGGGCGCCGGGGACTCCTGGAATTGCTGGACTGTCGCCTCTCCACAGCGTGCTCCTTGTTCTGATCGGGTTTGCTGGGGAGCCCGTGGATCTCTTGTTTGTGTTGGGGGGTTGATAGGCGGTTCCGAGGGGTTACGATGGTGTCGCCCTCGGTTTCTTCTTCTTCTTCGTCGTTATCTCCATCCTCATCGTCGTCATCGTCGTCTTCCTCTTCCTCCTCCTCTTCGTCGTCATCGTCCTCCTCGACATCCTCGATGGTTGCGCGATAGCTCTGTGGTCTTTCCCCGGAAGCTTCATCATTGATGGCTTGGACAGGGGGCTCTATTGCACTCTGGCATTTTGCGGCCCTTTGCCGGCTCCAGTCGGATCGATTGGCGAGCATGGTGATGTCACGGTCCGATCGCGGGGTCGACGCCGACCTTCCCCTGCTCTGGTCGCGATGAGTCGCCCCGTGCCCTTCAAACATGTCACGCAGCGCGTACACTCGGTCAGAAGAATCAGACTCGGTGATTGTTCTTGGTCTGGGTGTGGACGATGCACGTGGCATGGCGAAGGGTTGTGATGGAGAGAGCGTTGGTGTTGAGCGAATGCCAAAATGAGCCAAGCAAAAATACAGGATCAATCCAACGAAACAAAAAGAGAGCTGAGACACGGGGGGAGGATAGCTATTTGTTGGCTTCTGTGCATGTTTCCGAGCTCTTGACAGATGCGAGGAGGGGTCAGGGTGCTTCGTTCAGGGGCACAGCGATTGGCCTCAAGAAGGGCATCCGCACTGCGACGCAATAGCTGCAAATCCCGTCCCAAAAACGCATCTTTTCAATATATTGGAGCCGACGCCGAGTGTCCGGGTAAGGCTGTGCGGCAAGGGGGGTGTGTGAGAGCGGGTGGCGAAGGGATTGTGGCCTGATTTTTCGAGCTCTTGTCGTCGCCCGTGTTTGAAGACGGGACATCCTGGCCACTCAAGGCGTCGTGGCCTGCCGCGTTGGGAAGCATTGGGGTCTCGAGCCAAGCGATCGAAATGTTGCCTTTCCCCATTCGAATGGCGCGCAATGGGCATGGAGGGGAGAATGGTACTTGCACGAACCCCTCCGGTTGTCTCGGCGAGAGAGACGGTGTTTCAGATGTCCCAGGCGAAGGGGGCTGTTTTGGACTTGGAGGGGTCGAGTTGCCGATTGACTGTCGAGCGTCTGCCGATGCCAAGATCCGACGGGAGGCAATGATGGCATCAAAAACTCGAAGAGAATTTGACACGACGACCAAAAAGATCGGCAAAATGAAGATTGACAAAGACGAGATTCGAACTCGCGCCTGATTTCTCAGACCAGGAAACACTCTCAGAGGGGAATGCTGAAATTCAGGTGGACCTGAACCTGGCGCCTTGGACCGCTTGGCTACTTTGCCGTTATTCCTCTTAGGACTCAAGCGTAGATTTGGGCTTATCGGTGCTCCATCGGATGGGATGACGTGGATGACATGGTGGAGGTGTGGACCTCGGTGAAAGGAGCACCCTTGCATGATGCCTTATGCGAGGCTGTTGGTTGCCCAAAAGATCGACAGCATGTTGAACATAGCCTTATATTTGGATGGATGCAGTGCTGGAATCCCTGGAAGATGTGTGTTATGGCTCGATAGGAAAGTCGTGGGGGGCACAAGCGTAGGTGCAGGTTCCACGTGTGCTACTGTCGCGACACCATCCGTCTCCCAAGCATCATGGCCACACCTTTGAAATATTGTCTTTTGATAATGAACGAATAGGCATAGGGTATCCAACGTCAAACATCATGTCCAAGATCTGCCCCTCCCCAAACTCCAACCTTCCAGCCCCTCCTACAACCAGCAGGCAACCGCGTAGGCCACCATCCCCGACACCACCAGCCCGCTCCTCGACCACGTTGTCGCCGGACCGGCAGAATCAGACGGAGGTGCAGCACCAGGCGCGACCGGCACACTCCCAGCCAGGTGCTTCTGCCCGCTGGGATACATGATATTGTACACGGGCGCGCTCTTGAGCGAAGACGGCGTCCCCAGAGCATGCGGACACTGGGCCTGGTTCGCGGCCGGCCAATCCAAATCGCACGCCTCGTCGTAGCCCCAGGTGCATATGGGATCCATAATATTGTACAGAATATGGTTCCTGGCCACCCACGTGTCGCTAGCCAAGCAACTAGCGAGAAAGTTCATGCTGTTCGGCGCGCTGAGGGGCAGCTTCCGGCCCTTGGTCTTGATGAGGTCGGCGCACTCGCCGATGTCGACGTCGCGGTACTCCATGGGCACGCCGCCGCCGGCCGTCGGGCGGTCCGTCGCCGAGTGGCCCGTGTACAGGTAGTTCCAGGCGTCGTAGCTGACGTCGTGGGCGCCCTCGGACTGGTCGATGCGCAAGAGGTGGATAGTGCGGCCCTCGTAGCTGAGCTCAACGCACAGGTTGTCGCAGTCGATGGAGCCGGGCCAGTAGGCGATGCGGTTCGTGTTGACCTTGCAGCCGAGGACGCCGACCGAGGAGGAGTAGCTGTCGTGGGGCGTGACCCAGACGGTGCCGCTGTCGGCCGCGACGCGCGTGGTCGTCGTCGCGGCGCCGAGGAGAATCGAAAAGAGGGTCGCGCCGCGCATGGCGAAGGAATGGGATGCCTCGGCGGGTGAATGAGTGTGTCGCGATCGCGGAAAAGGAGTGGCGGGCCGCCTGTCGCGGGGTTGGCGACGGCGAGCTCAGGAGTCCAGAGTCATGGACGATGGTGGTTGCGATGCAAAAGTGAGGTGAGAAAGCGAAAATACGCGCCGTTTCGGTGGCTTTCATTGATGTTAGATTGCCTGGCCATTCTGGGTTTAGTCTGGGGATTTTGGGGTTGCGGATTGGCCGGTGCACCCGATCCCGCCCCACCCCCTCATCAGGTGGATTTTCCCCGATGCGAAGCAGATCGCGAAATCCGGGGTCAGGCATCCCACGTTTTCGGGGACAGGGGAGGGCCTCGAGAACCCCTTGGTGCGCAAGAGATGGTGTAACTCGGGGTATTTTTGATTGATCACGCATCATACCACAGAGTCTGATGCCTCGAGCTCAACCACCAAAACACATCAACCCCTTTCCAGCCATCACACCCCCTCAGCTTTTCCCTCCCCTTCTCCCCCTCCCCCAGCTCCCCTCATCATCCTCGGGACATACACCTCCTTGATCCTCTTCCTCATGACCCCCTCCGCCGACCCAGGGTCCATCGACTCGGCCTTCTCTCCGACCCGCATCATCCTCCCCACGAGAAACATCAGCTTTCCCTCAGGATACTGCTTCTTGCCCCCTTCCTGCTGGTAGTACTTCAGAAACTCGTCCAGTACCGCCTTGACATCCCCGTCCGCCACCACCGCATCCGCCACCGCCGCGTATTCGTCGCGCGAGATCTCGTGGAACCAAAGCTGTTGCTCGTCAATGGTCTGGCGGACGTGACCCGGCGGGATATCACCCGAAAAGAGGCCGAGGAGCAGCGCGTTGGCTGTCTTGGCTGTGATGTCGTGCTCGTGGAGGTGGTGGATGATGGTAGCAAGGTCGCCAGAGGGGACAACGCACTCGCCGTTGGGCGTCATGGCGAGGAGGGAGGAGTCGTTTGTAAGCTTGCCGAGCTTGTGGAGGCACCAGTTAGCGGCGAGGCGGGAGAGAGTCTCAGGGTCCTGCGGGGGCTCGGGCTGGTGAGGCGCATGATGTTCCCCCCAATTCCCCGTCCTCAGCGTCTCCAGCGCCTCGAGCACATTGTAAAAGTACTGCACCCTGTTCCCGTCATCCAGCCCCGTCAGCGTCACTGCGTCCTTCTCCGTCAGCCCATACCTCCCCACCAACTCATCTAGCTCCTCATCCACCGACATCCCCGACCTCTCGGCCAGATGCTCTACCAGCCGTGGATCCACCACCACCGGCCCGAGATCCGGATCCGGCATATACCTATAATCCACCTCGCCCTCCTTCCCCCTCAACCTCCTCGTTTCCGTCCCACCCACCGTCCACCCCCTCGTCTCCGCCTCCACCAACCCTCCCCCCTCCAACACCGCAATCTGCCTATCCCTCTCCGCCACCACCGCGTCCTCCACCGCCTTGAAGCTACTCAAATTCTTCACCTCGACCCTCGTCCCCAGCGGCCCCGCCTCCCCCGCCCTCTTCACGCTGACATTCACATCCGCCCTTAACCCCCCCTCCTCCATGCCCACCACGCACGCGTCCGCCCCCCGCAGCAGCCCCTGCACCTTGCGCACAAACGCCGCCGCCGCCGCCGGCGACCGCATCGTCGGCCGCGAGATGATCTCCACCAGCGCCGCCCCGGCCCGGTTCAGGTCCACCCACTGCACGCCGCCCGGCTGCGCCAGCGTCTTGGCCGTGTCCTGCTCCATCTGCACCTGCTGGATGCCGACGACCTCCACCTCATCCCCGAGGAGCCCGTCGCGTGCGCGCAGCGTGACCGACCCATCCCGCGCCAGCGGGGCGTAGTATTGCGTGATCTGGTAGCCCGCGGGCTGGTCCCAGTGGAAGTAGTGCTTCCTGTCGAAGCGGCTGGCGGGCTGGACGGCGCAGCGGAGGGCGAGGGCGGCGCGGACGGCGGGGATGAGGACGCCGGGCTGGAAGACGGGCTGGGAGCCGGGGAGGGCGGCGTCGAAGGGGGCGACGCGGGTGTTGGGCGGGGCGTGAGCGGAGGGGGAGGCGGGCGAGAAGAGCTTGTGCGGCGTGTTGAGCTGGGCGTGAATCTCGATACCGACGGCGAGGTCCCAGCCGGGGACGAATTGGAGGGCGGCTTTGGAGGGTTTGGCAGATTTGGCGGCCTTGGAGTGGGCTTTGGAGTCTTTGCGGAGCTTCCAGACGGGGGCGGGAGGAGAGGGGGACGGGGTTGAGGTTGTCGCCAGTCGTCGGGTTTGGCTGAGGGCGGAGGGAGGAGAGGGGCGGGCCTGTCGGGCGCGAAGACAGCCGCGGGAGGCGAGTTGACCGAAGAGGAGGTATCGGCCAAGTTCGGAAACGGGAATCCGCGCCATTTCGGGAGTGTTGGATGGCGGCGCGGGCCACAATGGCGGTGGTGGTGATTGACGCTGTCAGTTGGAGAGGGGTTCAAAAATTGGTAGCTTGGACAATGTGGCCCAAGCTCGTTTGGAGACAGTGCAGGCGGAGACCTCACAGTCCGTCACCAGCTAGCACTGTGTGTCGTCCCAACAACGGCGCCCCCTGTCCCGTACTTGGGAGAGAAAAGGGGCCAACCCCAAGAGAACAGAGACCAAGGGAACAGAAAAGGATTGCGAGTATCCTCAAGTCCAGTTGCTCAGTTGCATTTGCAGAAAACTCAACGTTTCCCCACATCTTCTCACAGGAAAATCTGGCTCATAAATCCCGTCACCCATGAGGGTTTGAGTAACCCTGAGCGGTGGCCCCCTCGTCCTGCTCAGCTCACGAACAACTGTGCATTCGAGAACCTCGCACATCACTGCGATCTAGGGATCATCGCACTGACATCCTCGGCTGACATTCTTTCCCCTGTCGCCATCTCCCCCTGCCGCCGTTCCTCTTCCCGGCGAATCCTCCAGTTCTGGAGCCGTAGGGCCTCGGCCATCTCCGCTGGCCCACTGAGCGCGAAGCCGCCAGAGGGCAGACGTTTGTACTTTTCAAAGCCCGAGTTGCCCATGTATACCAAGGGCGGAAGGTTATGTGGCACTCCTGATCTGTACATACTGTCAAGTGACCTCGCGACTTTGTCGATTGCTTCGCCCTGCAACTCAAAGAAATAGCAACCCGCAGGACCGTGGTCGGGATGCCAGTAGGCCCCGGCAGGATTGTCGACGCTCCAGAGGCGGTTGAGGCTGGGTGGAGGCTGGTTTGGTACCGGAAGACGGGATATGACGCTTTCTTGGAATTGGCTTGTGTTGGGATACACGCTGGCGCGAGCGGGCAGGGTGGTTGAGTAGCCTGAAGTTACTGGAGGTGGCGGGGGTTGTTCCATGAGGCGGAAAATCGCTGGGGGTGGCTGAGGCTGTTCCGAGTCGAGCAAGTATTGGACCGGGCCTGTCTGAGGGCCAAAAAGTGCATGGGTACTCCAGTTGTCAGAAGGGAGAGAGTCGAACGATGACCGTTGGCTCGTATGTGACTGTGGCACCACACCCTAGCCTTCATGCACGTCAACGAATCGGACCACATCCCAATGGCCTTGATGTGCACCTGCCTCTCTTGCTTTACCAGTCACGTCAAAAACCGTAGCATAATTCTTGGTGTTGTCTCGGCCAAAGTGGTAGTCGAAGGAGACGCGAGGGTTGGCGTTGGCCGCTATCAGAAACTTGACGCATTCGAGGTGTCCGCATGATGAGGCAATGTGAAGCAACCGGTCGAGCCTCTCCTGCGTCAGGCTGGCGCAGTGCTCACTTGCAATAAATCCGGCAAGAACCCGGTGGTGCCCGAACATGGCGGCGAGATCAAGAGGAGTGAGATCAAGCTTGAATGTAACCGAGCATGGGTCAGCTCCTGCCTCCAGCAGCCTGAGCATGCATTCGTCGTGACCCCCACGGCACGCGGCATGTAAGGAGCCGACGCCCACGTCATCCGCAAGCTTGACCGACGCACCCAAGACAATAAGGGCATCCATGGCCTCTTTGGAACCCGTGGCAGCGGCGTGCCAGAGCGGAGACCGGCCATAGCGATCCACAAAATTGACCGAGTGAGGCAAAAGCGGGACCAGCGTCTGAATAACCTGGCGGTTGTTCAGCGCAGCGGCGCGATGGACCGGTGTCTCGTCTAGGGCATTCCGGACCGCGACATAGCCGGCAGCGGCGAGCTCCCGCAAAATTTGGAGGCTGCGAAGAGGTATGATGCCTTGACCAAGGGTGATGTCTTTGGAGGCAGCAGCCAGATGGAGTGGTGCTTGCGCGTAAAAGCCCTTGGTTCGATACGTGGTCGCCAGTTTCTCGTTCAGGCCCTCCCCCTCCCTTGGCAGAAAGAGTGATTTACTAGCCCCTTGCCGAAACAAGGCCAAGATATGAAGAATCGACAAACCATGTCTTGCCGTCTTGTAGATGTCCGCCCCTCTTTCCACAAGATATTTGACGGTGCTTTCGTGGCCGCCTGCCATGGCCCAGTGGAGCATCGGAAGCCGATACTCGTCCGAGGTGGCCGAGTTGATGAGGTCGCGAGATGGTTGTAGCCACGCCATGCTGCCAATATCGCCCGCATTGGCTGCAAGAGCCAAGCGCACAGCGGCGGTAGCCGGGCCGTTCTTCTGCCGGCTCAGATACGTCATGATCGTATCCCTTGGTGAAATCTGGGGCGTCCCTCGCACGGGGAGGCGTTCCGTAATGGGTACATGCAACCCATCAGGCTCCTCCAACAGTGTCGAGAAAGTTTTTGCACAGGGCCCAGTCAGGATCCTGGCCGTGTCTTGAAGATCGCATAGTTTGATTCAGGCGTCTGGATTCGAGGATGCTTCATAAACTCTTGCTCAACAGCTAGCTGTAGATGAGAAACTCTGGATTCGTGGGCGTATTCTTCATGCGCTTCGGGACGCAGTGACACCGAAACGGAGACGTACAAGCGACCTTGCAGCTGCACACCAGTCACTGTGGCGTCGGATATCAGGTGCGGGTCATCGCCGAGGGACGAGAGCAGGGCGGTGGACGAAACCACACCCCGTTTGGACTTGGCAATGAGCGCCTTGATCCTTTCGTTGGTGTCTTCGATGACAGACGCTGGAGGTGGAAGGTTCACGGCGATCATGAACTTCTTGGGGTATGACAGCTGGAAGCATCAGCCTTCCTATTGCATGGCGTCGAGCCGGCGAAGACCAATAACCACGTCAAACACGGTCGGGTTCATCGCGCTGGCCGTGGTGTTTTGGAAGCGAAACAGCGCCATGACCTGTAGCTCGCGCGAGTACTTGACGTCCATGGTCAGGGTGCACATAGATCTCGTCGAGAGGTCCACCTAACTTATAAAGCCAGTATGTATCAATCAGCTCAAACCCTACGGGTCTATGGTCCGGGTACGCCCATGGCTGACGACACTCCCGCTACCGAACCAGTGCCACAGCTAACGAAGAGATGGAAACAGTTGACGCCAAAGCCGAAAACAAATCCACCACCTTATCAGGTCGTAGCTGCCCAGATAGGATGCAAACGACCTGAATTCAACACAAACGCCCCAACCCATGATACCGCCCATCACAAAGATACAAAACCAAATGTTCAAGACCCCGCTTGACTGCTTGAATATCAGTAACGCGCCGACTACAGAACAGGGGAAGTGAAAACCCATAAAGACGAGGAGAACCAGTAGGATATAAGCCACTCCAAACCCGTTGAAAAAATGCGATTTCCACTTCAGGAATCCCCGTACAGCCACCAACAAGACCGACTTTTGCCGTGGGCTGCACATCTGGTACATAAAATCGGCCAATGGCTATGGCAAACCCTGACTTAGGTTAATCTCCAGTTAAGAACTCCTATTACACACACGATTTGACCGGCCACAGTGCACCTATCCATCTGCACATCGGCTCTGCTGCTGGCAGCTGGTACTACGTTCGGAGCTTCCCAAGGCAAACACCAACGACATTCAAGTCGAGGTCCTACGGTTGCAACGCCATGCTACTAGTAGACAGCCTTACACCGAATCAGAGTGGGAGAAGAAGGAAAGAATACCCTATTGGTCATGTGACATTTCTGGGAAGCGCTAGCACGGTTCTCTCAGCGTACAAGCCTGCCCGATAGCCAGTAAGATCTTGTTTATGTCAATCTCCGAGGAACTGGCGTGTTGCCTGGCGCAACAGAAGGAATCTAATCTCCTTCTGGATTTCTGGCTTAGATTGTTAATTCCCGTCATCACGTGTCTCTTCGAGGTGGTAGCTACGGTCCTGGTCGGTCTGCAGTATTCCTTACCTGGCTTTCATTAGACAACTGGCACTAGCACAACAGGGGGCCACCATCACGGGTACCAAACCCTCCTGCCTAGCCTGTATGGACTTCCAGTTGAACGTCGTACGTTGTTGTTACAGGAATACCCCAACGCCGGGTGTGGCGTTGTAAAAAAAAAACTTTTTGGTTCGACCAGATATTTTACATGTTAGGTTGTAATTACTGACAAGTTTAACCTGGCCTCCGAATCTTCTTTCGAGCCCACTGGCTTGCCCTCCCACCCGGTACGAGACGTCTTCCCTAGTCCTAACTCCACCAAGTTCTCGTCTGTCTTGTCATCAGAGCTCTCATTGGGTTGAAAGTACACAGGTTGGCCCTCATCCCTCCCCATCTCTGGGCCGCCCGCCGAGACCGTACGGGTCATGAAGGAAATCCGAGAGTTGTACTGCGTCAGGGCGATTCCCATACGGCCGAGTAAGCGCTGAAGGGGCCCCTTGAGAGACGGGCTGCAGGCGGCTAGCACGGCAAGTTCTTGCTCCACAACCGTCCAGGTTGCGATGGACTCGGCGAGGGCCCAAGAATCGACATCGGGATTGCCCCACTCCTGGATAATGATGGCCTTAACGAGGGAGGAGGCGCTAGCGAGAAGACCGACGGCCATGAGGGCGCAGACGAGGATCCTCTCGCGTAATGGGCGATGCATCTTCCAGAGGATGACCATAGGTGCCATGGAGAGGGCCAAGTCAGTCGCCGTGTTGATACCCGAGCTAACGTTGGAGGTGATACGCGTCGCGGCTGCGCCGAGGCACACCGAGCTGGGGTCGGCGGCGAGGACCGGGTCCCAGACGGCGGCTAGAGGGCGGCACTGGACAAAGGCAAACACAACGTTTCCGATAAAGTAGATCGCCTGCAGCGTGGCCACCGTGTATAGAAAGAAGGTCCAGCGCCTGTTGACGGGGATGCGGAGCAGCGTCAGGACCACCGACAGCTTGATACAAGTCATGGCCGCGACCCACACCGGGATGGCGAGGTATGCATGCTTTACGGCATGTGTGACTGTCGGAATCGATATCGCCCCCGGCTTTAGGCACATCTCGAATTGAAGAAGAACAAAATCTGTGATGACCAGGCCCTGATCGTGTTAGTTCATCGAGAATTTTAGTTGCCTTCTGAGCTGTTGGACTTACGAAGCCAAGTGCGATCAGCACATCGTCCCACCCTAGCCGGACAACCGGTCGCACACGAGTATAGAACCGAGCGGAGAACGGCACGATACACAGAGCCAGCAGAAAGATGGTAACTCCGGTGTGAACCCGCGCTAGGTAAGCGGCGCGGTCCGAGATGGGCACGAACAACTCGGGTGCTGCATCCGGTTTGGAAGACATTTTTTTTTTCGTTGTTGCCGTTGATCTCGAAAGTTAATCCATCGCGGCTGAAAAGCTGATGAGGAGGGGAACGGCGCGCCCAATGCCTTGAAGACCAACCGCTCCCGCTTTAACCTCGCGCTGCATCGTGGCCTGTCCTGCATCCAGGGTCGGGGGAGACCATAATGAATGAACCCAACACCTCCAATGCGGCGCAGATCCCGAGCTTGAGATTACCTTGGAGCCCTTAGCGCTCAAGCGCCGCCAAAAATCCCACTGGAACCTGGTTCATCAACATTACACCCGTTCCACGGATCTTGGCCAGGCGTTGGGGACCAGAGGGCCGTCTTATTATTGGCAGGATTCCTTGGGCACGCCACACGTAAAAAAAAAAAAAAGCAAGGGAAGCTGCAGCCGCAACGCACAGGACTCCTGCCAATGTTGGCGGTCCGTTCCGGTTGGAGCGGGTAAAAACCAAGGTGACGAAGATGGCTAGTCTCCTACACCAACGTGCGTGATAAGCGAGTTGGCCAGACAAGCGAGTTGACCACTTTCCACCACCACAACAATCCTCAATTACACAACCACAACACTAGGAAATAACAATAACGTTAACTGAATTAGAAACAGATGAATCAGACGATTCTGCAGCCTCCTTGCACGTGCGTGCATTATGGCCGGGCTTGCCGCACACGCCACAACACCGAATCTTCGCACGAGAGTGTCATAGCACCAAACCGGCAGCGGACCGCAAGCGGTCACATGACACATCGCGTGGTCACATGACACGTCGCGTACAGAACCCATACCTAGCGAGAAGCGCAGAGCTCTCACTGTTCCTCTCTTCGTACAATATCAAATCCATTTGCCTAGTTCTTGGTCGGCCCCGTGACACATGGCGGCGGCGTTCTTGATCTTGGCGTAGCCCTTTTTCTCGGCGATGGTCTGCTTCTGCTTGTTGAAGGCCTGCGGCATCTTGCTCTCCATGCGCCGCATCTCCTGCAGCGTCACCTCGTCGTCGCCCCATGTGTGCGAGAGGATGGCGTAGGGGGGGATGTCGTCGTCGCGCACGTCGACAAGTTCCAGCTTTCGGGCGTCAAGCAGTCGCATCGTGGGCGGAGATGCGAGTTGGCCGGCGGATGGCACCGCGTCGTCGGCAACCAGGCCGACGGATGGGTGGGCGAAGGGCAGAGCGCGTTGACGAGAGAGAGAGAGAGGAAAAGAAAGAGAAGGAGGGGAATTGTCGGATTCAGCCCCTCTGCCGCCCTCGACCGACCGACGCCATCGCCAGAGCCTTCCTCTGGTCTTGGCGCATGGCACCTGTCTTCATTTTGGGGGGACCGCTAACCCAAAGGGGAAGAGCAGACGGGCAGTATGCTGTGTAACCCGTAACAGCATCCCAAGACGATACGGAGATTTCCCGTTTCCTTGTCTGGATATACCTTCCTTTGCATGACTGGTCGATGGGATTCCATCCCGCCATTACTCGAATCAATTCCACTGCCGAGAAAAAATATCGCATCCACTCAATGCCAGGAACCAAATTGTTGGCTTCAAGGTATACGGTTTCGACGCCCCTCGAGGTAACAACCCGACAAGAACAGGGTTCCACAACATGGCAGATCAACACATCACCCTCACCCCCGATCCAACCGGTCTTGCTGGAATTTTCTCAGAGATCTCCAGTATCCCCAAGAATGGTTACACCATCCAAATTATTTTAAACAGTTTTGATTATTGCACCTCTCGTCTGTCTTTCGACTCGACGCCAAGACCGACTTTCCCTCCCGACCTCTTCATTCGACTGAAAACTGCCCCAGGCGACCTCCTAGCTGTAGCGGAGCTCCAAGGGCTCGCCCACGTCCAAATTCCGGAGCCTGTCCCAGTGACATTGGCAGTTGGCACCGCCGTCAACTCCCAAGGCAAAAAACCCGACTACTCCGTCATCCCTTTTCTCACAGACACCGTCGTCCTCGAGGATGTGTAGACCACGCCGGATAAGAACAACAAATCGTCCTTGATGGATTCCGTGGTTGGAGCTCTTTGGAGACTTCAAGGCCTCCCAGCAACACTTGCCCTCCTCCGTCATATTTCAGTAATGACTCTGGCCACAAGGAAAAGACAACGTCATCCCAGGGGTTGATCCTTGGCGGCCCTCAATCGGGATATTATGCCGGTTCGAAGGACATCCTTGCCGGCCTGATTTCCAAGAAAGCAGCCAAAAGGCTCGGATGTGAAGTTGGCGACGCCGCCAACGGTATCACCACTCGAACCAGCCAAGACGTATTCAACACCACCGAGCTCACGCAATCCAACCTCGAAGCCCTGATGGCCAAAATTAGTTTTTTGCCACAACGACCTCGAGATTCGAAATATCCTCCACGCTGGCTGCGATTGTCGACTGGGAGATGCCGCATTTTACCCTTTTGTCTACGAGTACGGGCTCAAGGACGGGAGTACCAACCTGTACCTTGGCTGGTACCCACGGTTCAAGTAGCGGTTCTGCCTTGCTTCCCAGCGGGACGGCCCAGGAGAAGCTGTAACTCGCAGGCGATGCCAAAAAATGTCGGCGTGTGCTACTGGAAGAAGTGGCTACAGCGAGAGAAATTCGTCATGCTGTTCGAGTACATTCGAAGTTGGGTCCGTGAGGAAGGCGCCACTTTCATTCCCGTGTTTACAAAGGAGGACAACACTACCGTTGAGATTCGAAATTCTCAGGGAGCTTGGGAAGATCTGATCAAGATACACCGCCAATCGCCTCGGAAACTCCAAAACACTCCAAATTGATCTTTGCCATTATTACATCGGGCGAATGGACCCAAACTTTCTTCTATCGACACATATTTTCTTCCCCTCGTCACTCTCCATGCAAAACTGACTCTTCAAACTCGGGATTCACCCAACTCGGACTCCCCGCCTTCTCCCGCATAGCCGGGCCATACTTGTGCAGCGCCGCAATCACCGGGATGCAGAAAAAGACGGTAATGATGGCGTGGCCGGCAAACGTCCAGGTCCAGCCCACATTGTCCACCCACGGCACGATGAAGAAGGGATCGATAAAAGCCGACATGTTGAGCATGACGGCGTAGAAGGTCATGGTGGCCATACTCTGCATGGGATACGAGTCGACCACGTAGGAGCAGATGGCTGTGTTGCCCATTTGGATACCAGCGCCAACTGAAGAGCCTCTTGTCAGCTTTTTGACGTTGGAAGATCGGAGGGATGACAATATATGAACTTACAAAGAGCAAACGCCACCTGGCCAACCATAAAGTGATATCCCTTGTCAATGCTGATGCCCCAGACAATCAACCCGACCGCCGTCAAGATGGCAGCGGGATAGGCCAGCCACAGGCGCATCTCGGGCGTCTTTTGGTTGCTGTTAGACTTGGCCAGCTTGACGACGATGCGGTCGCTCAGCGTGCCCGAGCACAAGACCTCGGAGATCAGCGTGCCGACGATCAGGCCGAGATACAAGAGTCTGTCACCCAAACACTGTCAGCACACCCGAGTAGCCAAAAGAAAAGAAACAACCAGAAACAAACTCACCCTTGAACATTCGGCTCCGGATACGTCTCGGCATACGCCACCGGCACCAGCGTCACCACCGACAACACCCACCAATACCACCCAAAGCAGTACGCCATAATCGACACCGGCACCACGCTGTACTTCCACGTCTTGCCAAACCGCAGCAGGGTATCATAGACCCGCGGATGCGTCATCCCCGGCAACGGCTTGACATTCCATTTGGCCACCGTCTTGGTTCTCGGCACCTCCCCCGCACCTACGTCCGTCTTCTCCTTCGTCTTCGCCAACATCAACCGCCGCGGGTACAACGTCTCCGGCAGGAACGCCACCTCAGCCACCAGAATCACCCCCAGCAGAATCGCTGTCAGCCACTGAATCCACTGATGCCCGGCAAGCGTCACGAACCCGCCAATAAACGGCCCAAACAGCAACCCCATATCAATAGCAAGCACCCACAGCCCGAGCTTCTGCCCGCGCTCATGCTCAAAGAAGACGTCGTTGATAACCGCCAAGCCGACGTTACTCGCTGGGCTGACGCCCAGCCCCTGGAAGAAGCGCGCGGCCATATACCCCGGCAGCGTGGGCGCGAGGGCGGCACCCACCGTCGCGACGAGGGCCGTGGCGGTGCCGAGGATGAGGATGGGCCGGCGGCCGAGGATGTCGGCGGGCGAGGCCCAGAGGAGCGGGCCGAGCGAGAGGCCGAGGGCGGGGATGGCGACGGTCCAGTTGATCTGCTCGAGAGAGGCGGAGTAGTACGTCATGAGGTCCGGGAAGGAGGGGACGGTGGTGGTGGTGATGTAGGTGAACATGAAGTAGAGGGCCATGACGATGGCAAGGATGGCGTGCTTTTGGAGGGCGGGCCAGGTGAGCGGGTCGAGGGGGTCGGAGAGGACGGGCTGCGGGAAGAGGGGGAGGCCATGCTTGCTGAGGACGAGCTCGTCGGTGATGGTGCCGTGGGTGATTTGGGTGGTGGTGGTGGAGGGGAGAGGGGACTTGATGTTGGAGTCTTTGGGCTTTTCGGGGTCCGGGGACGTCATGGTGGATGATCGGGCCGGAGAGGAGGATATGCAGGCACGGTGATGCGGCTGATGCCCCGGATTCTGGATACCATCATTTTTCTCGGCGGCGGCGGCGGCGGCGGCGTGGCTGTATATACATACCTCAAAGGGGCACGCTGATAAGAGATCAACAGGAGATGACTTCTTTGCCCATCTTATTCCGGAATCTTATCTTTTCGACCTTATCGCCGTCGCGACGTCCCCCGTCCGTGGGAGGCCCGGTGGCGACCATGCCAAGCGATATCAGCGTCCCAGCTGGGGGCCCGGGGTGCCATGGCAGTTCCAGAGGCACCCCCAGCACGAGAGGCACGTCCAGGGTCTATCGCTTGTATTCCCGGTATTACGGAGCCGGGACACTAAGAAGCAACGAGGGCATGCCCCTTATCAGCGGGGTTGGGGACCGTTGCACTGTTCGGTCCGGATGTGGTTGGTTCTGAGCGGGTTGATGATTCTCGGGTTCTGTTGGGCGATTGGATGGAGATATGGGCGTTCCACCCCCACATGCAGCCCTATTCCTTCTCTGCAACGAGGCTTGTCTTGGTCTGGGAGACAGGGACAGCCCCGAGACAGCCCCGCGATGGCCACGAGAATGGCACCCGATTGACAGTTGTTTTCGGGCCAAGAGGGCGTCAACATGTTCGTGTCACGGATTTCGGGGACGATATATGGGAATTGTTCTAGAATTGGTGTTTTGAAGCCCCTTTTCGCAAGCCAACAACACAATGAAGTTGTCTCTGTTTACTTCATGTCACATACACACCATGAACCCATGCACCCCCATCAATGCGCAACAGGCGCATCCTCGCTCTCCAGCCTCTTCTCCGCCTTGACAACCTCCTCCTGCCAGTCACTCATCCCCACAATCACCCACTCCAGCACACCCACCAGCCCCAGCGCAACACACTGTCCCACCCACAGCCCCTTCAGCCCCCAGCCGTGGAACGCCAGCCATATCCCGGCCGGAAGCGCACCCCCGTAGTAGCTCACACAATTCACCACCGCCCCCACCCACTGCCTCCCCATCCCCCTTAGCGCACCACCACAGCTCCCATTCAACCCATCCGCGATCTGAAACAGCGCCACATACGGAATCACCGCCGCCACCAGCTCCACCACCTCCCGATCCGTCGTCCCAAACACCCCCCCGATCCTCCACCGCCCCGCCATCAACCCCGCCGAAATGGCCCCGCCAAACACCACCGACAGCACCGCCGCGCAGTGCGCCGACCTTCTCGCCGCCTCGGGCCGCCCGGCCCCCAGCAGGTTCCCCAGCCGCGCCGACTCCGCCACCCCGAGCCCAAACGGGATCGTATTGATGATCTGATCCGCCGTCATCACCACGCTCTGCGCCGCCAGCGGCACCGTTCCCAACCGCCCCGCCGCGAGCGCCACAATCTCAAATGCCCACCACTCGGTGCCCACGTGAATGACCCCGAGGAACGCCAACCGCGCAAACGGCCCGAGGTTCTTCAGCGCCGCCCGCGGCCGCCACCCCGTCCAGCACGGCGTCTCCTGCCCGGGACGCACGAAGAATGCGTAGTACCCGACGAGCAGCCAGAACGACAGCCAGTACGAGATGCCCGTGGCAATCGGCGCGCCGTCGAGCCCCATGCCGAGGCGGAAGACGAGAAGGTGGTTGAGCGCGGCGTTGAGCGGCGCCGTGACCAGCAGCGCGTAGGTTCCCGCGCGGTAGAGTCCTTGCGCCTGGAGGAACTTCTTCATGCACTCGAACCAGACGTAGCCGAGCCCCCCGGGAACGAGGAGGGCGAGGAAGCGGGCGCTGCCGAGGGTGATGGGCTCGGGCTGGCCGAGGGCGCGGAAGAGGGGCTCGGAGAGGAACAGCCAGAGGACGGCGACGGCGGCGTAGAAGAGGGTGAGCACGAAGAGGCCGCGCTGGAGGAGCACGCCGACTTGGCTCTTGTCGTGCGGGGAGAGAGTGAAGCTGGACGAGGCGAGGGTGTCGAGGGCCGAGGTGCCGCCGAGGGCGATCAGCCAGGCGGTCGCCATGGCGAACATGTAGGAGAAGGCGGCGATGGCGAGGGCTTCGGAGGAGATGCGCCCGGCGATGAGGACGGAGATGGTTTGCAGGCTGTTTTGGAGCATGTAGGCGAGGATGACGGGGATGGAGGCGGATGTGAGGAAACGCATCTCTTGCAGCCAGGCGAGGTAAGAGGACTGGTGGCTCTTGGTTGGGGTGCTGCTGCCCGGGCGGGCGAGAAGGGGAGAGGTCTCGTCGACATCGCCGTCGACGAGGTTGTTGTCGGCCATGTTGGTGGTGGTCATCTTGCCCGCTCTCTATGGGAGAAAATGTGAAGAAGAGCGCCCGACGTGAGGTGTGACGGGGAGCGCCTACATCAAGCCACCCGGCAAACATGGCACCTTTTGACCAGGCGGACCTGTATGGCCTCCATGTATCTCGTGGCGAAAATTCCGACGAGTCAGACACTGCAGAGATATCTTGACCCGATTCGCATCATGTAAGTGACGCCACAAATTCTTCGACGGCGAGTGGCCGTTCGGCCCGTCCGATGCGCAGACAGTGAAGCTATCACGCATGATAACACCGGTGGCTATCTTGCCGTTTTGGGAACGACGCAGTGCATATCATGCATCTGGTCCCCGATCTCGCCGCGGGGGTCGGCATGCTTCTCCACGTCTCTCCACACTGCCGTGGGTACGGGTCCGGATGCTTATTTCCGCTCTAACTTGATCGAGTCATATAGCCACTGCTCGATGCAACTTTGTACGACTCGCGAATCGCCTCGCATATCGCTCGCCAGTCGCTCGCGAGGTCATGGTGAAAGATAATGCAGACAGAACCACTAACCCAAATATGGCAATGTAGGCGCTCGACGGCTCCAATGACGTACTCGAGGGACTCTGGGCCGGCATATGCTTGCGATCGTGAAGCTCTCCGCATCGCTCCCAGTATCGTCTTCGGCGTATAAGACCTGTCGACAGTGAGTGCCCAAGTCTGCTGTGAGGTTCGGACAACCCATCACAGTTCTTCCCCTTCTTCCAATATGCATTTCGAACTCGCCATCCTGGGCCTTTGCTGGGCCTTGGCCATCAAGGTGGCCATCGCACACGGCGACCACTCGTCCCAAAAGCCCATGGCCGGCCCTCTCCAGTCGCTGTGGTACAACACTCTCCCCGGCGACGGCGGCACCCAGGCCGACTCGGTCTTCTCGGGCATCTCCACGTTCGGTCGCCTGCCGTACCAAAACTGCCTCCAAGCCCAGGACGCCACCTACGACATCGCCTTCATCGGCGCGCCCTTTGACACGGGCACCTCGTACCGCCCCGGCGCCCGCTTCGGGCCCTCGGGCATCCGCCAGGGCTCGCGCCGCCTCAACCTCTACGGCGGCTACAACGTGCCGCTGCAGACCAACCCCTTCAACAGCTGGGCGACGGTGCTCGACTGCGGCGACATCCCCGTGACGTCGTACGACAACACCTTTGCCCTGCGCCAGATTGAGGAGGGCCACTTCAACATCCTCTCCCGCACGCCGGCGACCGATGCCGGCGAGCCCGGCCCCGCCGTCCGCGGGCCCCTGCGCGGCAAGACCCTCCCGCGCGTCATCACCCTCGGCGGCGACCACACCATCACCCTCCCCCTGCTGCGCTCCATCAACCGCGCCTACGGCCCCGTCTCCGTCATTCACTTTGACAGCCATCTCGACACGTGGAAGCCCAAGGTCTTTGGCGGCTCCCCCTCGTCCGTCGCCGCCATCAACCACGGCACCTACTTCTACCACGCCGCCATGGAGGGTCTGCTCGCCAACGACACCAACATCCACGCCGGCATCCGCACGACGCTGTCGGGGCCCAGCGACTATGAGAATGACGGCTACTGCGGCTTCGAGATTGTCGAGGCGCGCGAGATCGACACCATTGGCACTGATGGTATCATCAAGCGCATCATGGATCGGGTCGGCACCGAGAAGCCCGTGTACCTGTCCATTGACATTGACACGCTGGACCCCGCGTTCGCTCCTGCCACGGGCACCCCCGAGACCGGTGGCTGGTCGACGAGAGAGTTGAGGACCATCATCCGCGGGCTGGAGAAACTGAACCTGATTGCGGCGGACATTGTCGAGGTTGCTGTGAGTCCTTGCCCCTGTTCTGTGTCTACCCTGATGTCGAGGCAGAGGCTGACGAAACAAATAGCCTGCGTACGACACCAACGCCGAGCTCACCACCATGGCGGCGGCGGATGTCCTCTACGAGGTCATGAGCATCATGGTGAAGAATGGACCGTTGAGCAAGATGGTTGAGGGCAAGAAGCACCGCAAGGATCTCTAGGGGGGATGGCATGGGATACCAAATAATCTGAATGTTGCTGGATAAAGGTTTTGTCATGTTGACCACGGGTGCCAACAAAAGTTGAAATGAATAACGATCTGTATATAGACCACTGTGGTTAAAGCAATTGAGATAAATCGTAACGTCGTGGCGGTCGTGAAATCGTCAAAAGAGTATGATATCGTAGTCTAGATTTTCTAGGGTTCGGTTCGACGTCAGCGCAACCCTCAGGAAGAGAAAGGGAGAAAAGTACTCACCCAGCAGTCTCCCGGCGCAAAGCGCCCCCACATCTTCATCCCCCATGTCTCTCCTCAACGCCCACACGTCCACCAACGCCTGCCGAATAATGCTCACATGCAGCGAACGGATACACGCCTCCAGCCTGTCCATCTTGCCCAGTACAAACTGCTGCTGGTCCGGGGTGAAGGCCTCGCACCCAAGCGTAAAAACGGGCATCGCCATGGCGACCCACATGGACTCTCCTCCGGCATCCTCGCGGCGAGCTCCCGGGCGGGCTCTCAACGAAGAGGCCTCCAAGCACTCAAACAGGGCCTCCATGGCGGCCACAGCGTCTTGGATGGGCGGCGACCCAGAGGGGAGATGGTACAGCCGTCGGTGCAGCTGGATGAGCGTGGCCTGCTGGAAGATTTGGTGGCAGAGGGTAAATTCAGAGCATTCGTTCTGAACAGACGTGGAGGGGGAGATCATGACGGGTGGCGTGGTGATGACGTCGCGGGCGATCATGGCCTGGACTTTGCCAAGGAGGATGTCGGCTTCAAAGAGGGGCGGAGGTGGGAATTTGCGGGAGAGCAGGTCAATTTGGTGCATGATGTCGAGGAGTTCGTCGCTGTAGCCGAGGAAACCGTCGATGGCTGGACTGGTGGTGACGGCGAGGTGGCTTTGGGGGAAGGTTGGCGTTTCTGGGGTGCGTCCGGTAGTGGGCTGGTTGATGTATGGCAAGGTCTGGAGCGAGAGGTAGAGTTGGTGCAGGTGCTTCATAGCCATCTGCGTTCTTGTGGCTGTACCGGGCGTAAAGTTTCGGCTGTGGGCGCTGTCTCGGTCGAGAATGGCCCGCATTCCTTGCAAATGGATTCGCCATGACGGCAAGAGGGTGCCTTCGGAGCGGCGATAGGTGAAGACGTCAGTGAGGCACCAGAGCAGACAGGTCGCCAGCAGGGTCTCGCTCATCTGCCTTTGGACGCCAGCTGCGGGTGCTGATGTGGTCGCCAAGGCCCTCCTCAGTAGCGCTAGTCCGGAGGATTGCAGATGCCCCAGGATCTTGGTCACTTCAAGACCGTCGAGCTCGAGCACGCCGCGGGACAGGAAGCCGGCGGCAGACAGCGCGAGACAGGCCGACATCAGCTGGGGCGACTCGAGGGCGGCGGGGACCAGGCCCTGGCCGAGGTCATGGTGGATGGACGGGTGGCATGACAGCGAGGCGAGTATGTCGTGGGTAAAGTGACCCAGCAGGCGTTGGTAGCGCGGGGAGAGTGGTATTCCGTTGGGGAGGGATCTTGGGGGCCCTTTTGTCTGGGGGGTCGGAAACAACAAGTCCGTCTTTGCTGTCTCTAGTAGGGGACCTGGAAGGGTTAGTCGGTGTTGTCCAGACTCGGAGCCTTCCACGGAGGATCAGACCTGAGAGGGAGCTCCTCTTTCCGACCTGCCACACCACGCGGAGGGGGTATTCGCACGTCCTGCCAAAGGTGATGCAATGGCCGCAGCGGGGCTTCTGCTCATCGCACTTCCTCCGTCGCTTTCGGCACTCATCGCAGCCCTGCCGAGATCGTGGGCCCGGCATTGGCATCCGTCGCTTGACGAGAGTCTTGCATTGGAGAAGCAGCAGAGTGGAAGCAAATGGCGTGCAAAGAATGGATGCAAGGTCAAAATGGGGGCGGAGATGCGGGGAGTCGGAGAAGTGAGATGATAACGATGGAGTTTCTGACAGGGTGGAAATGCAAACGGGCGACTTGCAAGATAAGACCATGGGGAAGCGCGAGTGGAGCGAGGTTCCATTTCCCACGTCCGATTTCGGTACCAAGACAAACGGGCGCTGACAGCAGTTATCTTCCAGGGGAATGCGAAAGATTCATGTAACTTTTCCACACATCAATTCCGTTTCCCCAAGGCGATGCTTCTGGGTTCTTCATGTGAGGTAAGGGTTGGGGACGATAGGGGTGGCAGAAAAATGGATTGGTGTAACGCTACGTGCTGATAGTACTTTTCCGAGTCGTGGCTGTGGGTAGCAACATTCCTTAACAGTCGGATCGTTTCCCTTCCTGAAGCTTTTCTCCGTACAACACCGTCCCCAAGCAGCAATGCCGCCAAACCTTCATACCAGATTCAACACTCTAGAATTGGCGGGGAAATGGGTTTCCATTGGCTGTTTTCTGAATATTACGGACTGACTCAATTCAGTCTCGTCAAACTCAACCTGCCCCGTCCCTCGACTTTCGACTCCCTCCCGCGAAGCCCCTGAGACATGCCACCTGGGTTTTCACCAATCAACATCCACGACTTACACTTCACCCTCCTCCCAACGTCTGCATCTGACCAGTCCCTTTCCAGTCGACAACGCAAACTCCTCTTGGAATGGGAATCGGCTTCTCGCTGATCCGACATGTACAAAACCTTCGTGCCGCAGGGAATTGGCCGTCTTATTGTGTGCTACCAACCTAGCAGAAGGTACGCCCATCACAGGCCTAATCTTCTTGCCTTGGGGACTGCATTTTCCATTCCCACAAACACTGTTCGCATTTCCCTGTCTTCCTTGTCTCAAGGCGGCCACAGTCACAGCATCATATATCTCGCCAAAATGACAAGATTGGTGAATCAGGACTTCATGGCTCGGTGTCTTCGAAGAACCATTACGGCCCGTTTGACGACAACGAAGCATCTAGGTATGGCTCCGTTCTCATGGCCGGAAGTTAACCTGTCCAAAAAAGCTTGTATTCGTATTTTCCCAAGTCCAAAACACCATGGGTATCCCCAAAACAAAAAACTCCTCTAGCACCCAACCCCTTTCTCCAGGGCACCCAATTAGCCTCCCCCCCATCGTTGTCACCTCCCCGCCAACTCGTGCGGCGGCATCTCCGCCGGCGCCAACTCGTACGGCAGCATCTGCGCCGGCTCCAACTCATGCACCTGTAGCGGCGGATGCCCCCCCGGGCCCTGGTAATACACGGGCATCTCGTGCTTCTCCGGCGGCGGGTCATACAACGGTGGGCTGCCGCCTTCCGGCTGCGCGTGCTCGTCGGGGCCGCCAGCACCCGCGACCGTCATCCTCTTGTTCCCGCGTCGCTTCCCCAGCCAAAAGAACAGGAAACCCAGCGCGGCGAGCGCTGCGAGAGGGCCGATGACCGCGCCGGCGATCCACGCTTGGGACGCGGACCCGGTCGCAGTCGCGGCGGCCGCCGGGGGCGAGGGCGGGGCCGGCGCGCCGGTTGGCTGGGAGTGGTCGGCGCCTTGGGCTGGGTCGGCGCCAGGCTCCGCGTCAGGCACCGAGGTTTGCGGGTTGGTGGAGGAGGATTTGGAGGAGGAGGACGGCCCGACGGTGATGGTGGTGCCGCCGGCAGTGAGGGTGTGGGTGACAGCTGATGCCCCCCCGGTGGGGACGATCTCGCGGTAGACGGTGTTGACGCTGAAGTTTTCGGCGCCGCAGGCTATGCGGAGCCAGCTGGTCGAGGCGACGACGTAGGGGGAAGAGGGGAAGACGGTCCTGGTGACGCATTTGAGGGAGTCGGCGCTGTGGCGGGTAGGTGCGCGGTCGGTCAGTTGTGCCGCGGTCAATTGTTTTGGGGGGTTTTGCGGAGGAGGGCTCACCATGTAGTTTGCGAACCGCCCCCCCAGGTCAAGGTGCCGCTTTTGCAGGCCGTGTACATTTGGCACGAGCTGGACAGGCAGCAGTTGCCATAGGTGGACGAAGTGACCCATGTCAACGTCGTCGAGCAGCTGGCCTCCCAGATGGATGTTGGGTTGGCAACAAAGAAGCCCTGGAAGTAGGGGGGCGTGCTGGTAAGCTTATAGGTGCCCGTCTGGCATGCAGCAAGGTCGAGGCAAAGGAACAGCGAAAAGAGGCTGGCCCATCCGCCGGGCCGGCGCGCAGAAGCCGTCGACATCGCGGCGTGATGTTGGCTGCCGGTGGATTCGAGATCGAGAAGTTGGTGGGAACGCGAGAATTGGGCGCCCCCGCACGCGTCAAGAGGCTCGACGCCCGCCTTATGAGGGTTTCTCCCCCCTGCATCCAGGCATCTCTGGTCGTCCCCGGGCACCACGCGGGCGGCCCTACGCCCCGAGGAGCTACTACTTACGCAGCAGATTTTGGCGGGCGCGAGGGGACGGGAGTCCCCGACACCACCCAAGCCCAGCAAAACCCCGGCGCAATCTCCCGGATTGGGGATTGGAGCCCGATCCTTTCGGCTTGGCATCGACAGCGGTTGGGACTTTCAGTTTCGAAGCCATCGTGAACGAGCGGCAATTCTTCTTCTCCCCCAAGCTTCTCGAACTAGAGATCTTTATTCCTGACGTCTACTTCTCTACACCTCTGCGTCTTCACAAAAATGACACTGGCACCGCCTCTGATATCATTACCTCATTCCCCAGTTCGGAACCGTGCTGTGCCGCACGGCCGCAGCAACGACTGCTGCTGTGCCGCACCAACAGGAAGCGAAACGGGCGAATGGCAGCCCCTCCCCCCGTACCACAACGAGCGAATCAGCCGTCGTTACTTTCACAGCCACACACATCGAACCCATGTCGCCTAGGTACTTACAGTAGGCCTCCGCACTGGACTTTCTTGATGGCGAAAATGTCGTTGCCTGGCCGGGGGGGGTGAAACGCCGGAACGGCAGCGGCGTCACTGACGTCATGGTCTTGATTGGTGATTGTTGCTAGCTTGCTAATTGTCGATGATAGCTTTCATTATGCAATGAGAGATACAGCCCGGTATTCAAAGTTGTTTGTTTTTGGGGTGGTCACGCGGGGAAGGTTTTACCGCTGAAAACTTTCTTGTGCTAGGCGCCATCATGGGGAAGTGCATGGTTTTCTGAGACACTAAGAAAAAAGAACGCTCACTTCGCAGTTGGAAAAAAGAGCAATCATTACTTACTAGCGACTTAGTCTATATCTTCCAAAATCAGGGTATCGTCCTCTTCAACCGAGTCCAAACCGCCCCCATCGCTGCCCCTGAACCATGCGCCAGACAGTAAACAAACCCAACGCCGACCAATGCAAAGCATATCCAAAAATGCCACCTCCCCACCTCCAACAGCCTCCACCTCCACCAACCATTACCCATTCCTCGAGACCTTGCCTCCCTCAAATCCCCGAATCCTCCTGCATCCAAATCGGCGCATGCCCCCCCCACCGCCCGCACGTATCCCCGTACGCCGCCAAGCTCTTCCCCTCCATGACGATATCCTTCGCGTCCTCCACCACCTCCATCGAAAGCCCCTGGCTCGCATGCCACGCGATGTGGCAGTGCACCAGCCACGCGCCGGGGTTATCCAGCTCGAACGCGATGGCTAGGAACCCGCCCGGCGGTAGCGTCGCCACGTCCCTGCGCACGGGGTTCTTGGTGTTGAACCCGCGCGTCGTCCCGTCGTACTTGGTCTCGCTCTGCGCCAGCACCCACACGTCGTGCCCGTGCAGGTGGATGGGGTGGGCGAGCGCGGCGCGCGCCTGGTCTTGGATGACGAGGACCGCCCACTGCTTCTCGGAGCGCGGGCAGGTGCGGTTGATGGCGACGACGTTGTAGGGCGTGGGGAAGAGGGGTTCGCCCGCGAGGAGGTAGGAGAAGGTCGGGCGGTTCCAGTCGAGGAGGAGGGAGGATGTGTTGAGCGTCCAGAGGAAGGCGCCGTCCGCGGCGGTGGTGGAGTTGAGGGCCTCGTAGGTCGTGTTGGAGATGCTGCCGACGTCGAGGGCGAGGCGCGGGACGAGAGAGGCGGCGGGCTCGTCGAGGCAGTGCGTGCTGGGGACGACAGTAGAGGTGCTGGTGGGGAGGGGGGAGGCGGTGGTGTTGTGGTAGGCGGTGGTGTTGGGGTAGGTAGCGCCGGCGTAGCGGAGGATGCCCGTCATCCCAGACGGGTTGAGGTTGGGGCCGCACTTTTCGATGAAGCCGCCGCGGATCCAGTACGGGGCGGGCGGGGCGTTGGCCTCGACGATGATGTCGTAGCGCTGGCCGATGGTGATCTGCACGCTGTCGGTCGTGTAGGGGTGGATGGGGACGAAGTCGTTGGCGATGACTTTGAGCTTGTGGCCATCGAGACTGAACTGGAAGACGGCGTCGACGGCGACGTTGACGAGGCGGATGCGGTACTTCTTGCCCTGTTGGAACGTCATTTCAAACTTCTTGCCGATGGTGTCCTTGCCGGCGCATTGCGTGTCAAGCGGCGTGCTGCTGCAGTTGAACGTGTTGGTTCCGTTAATCAGCGTGCTGGCCAGCGTGGGCGGTCGGCCCTTGCGGGCTTCATGCCATGCCTCCCAGACGTTCTTGTGGCCCCAGTCCTGGAGCAGGAGGGTGCCCAGGTCCTCGTCATAGTCGGCGGTGGCGGGTCCGTTGAAGATGATGCCGCCGTAGAGGCCGTCGGCGTACTGCATGGAGAGATGCGAGTGGTACCAAGAGGACCCGTACTGGGACACCTTGAACTCGTACGTCATGCTCTTGCCGGGCGCGATGGGGCACTGCGTGACGCCCGGCACGCCGTCGTTGAGCATGTTGTTGAGCATGCGGACGCCGTGCCAGTGGACCGAGGTCCCGTTGCCGTTGGGCCCCATGTCGTTGGAGACGTGCACCTTGACCGTGTCACCCCAGTTGGCGACGATGGTCGGGCCGGGGATCGTGCCGTTGAACGCCATGCAAGTTCGGTTGTAGCCATCCGGGGCGCAGGGAATCTCCTTGGCCGAGAGCCAGTACTCCACCGTCCTCCCGGTGTTTGGGATGACTTCGTAGTAGTTTGTGTCGACGTCGTATTTCCCCCAGCAGTGGCGCGATGTGGGAGAGTGCTTGCATTCTTGCGACTTGGAGTCACGAGGTAAGAGACCTGTGTTCTGGACGTCATGGGAGGGGATGAAGGCAGCGAGTGTGCCAGCGGCGAGCGCAGCAAGGGAAAGGAGTGATGTCCTCATGGCGAGACAGGAACGAGTGACTCAAAGGGCGGCTGTGATGGTCGTGATGCTGATGGGGAGGAGCAAGGCAAGGAGGGGGTAGAACAGTCGCCTTATATCAACTGGAAGCACATCGTGGGCTCCCCAAGCAACGGCGGCGCTGGCCGCGGATCTTGGCGATAAGAGGCGGTGATGACCATGATGATACCACGCTCCTGGCAGCCCAGGCTGATAGGACCTATTTCGATCCACAAATTAGGGTAGCCAAAAGTGGGCCGCTTCTCAACTCGCTCGGTACTGGCCCACTCGCGGAGAATCCCACGTGAGAGGATTGAAAGGGCCCATCTTCTGTAAGCTTCGAGGACTGGGGGGGGGGCCGTGATGTGGCAGGGTAATCGACAGAATGGGGCGTCAAAAACCAGGTCAGTTTCTTGGGCGTGGCTGGCTGCGGAAAAGATCGTATAACCTCACTGCCCTACCAGCGTGAGCCCTTGGCCGTAGATGTGCGTCAGGTATCAACACTTGTTGATGCTCGTGACGGCCATCTCATCACACCAAGTCCAAATTTCACCTCTCCAGCACCGAGAGATATCTTGGGTCGGAAGAACTGGTGTGAGACAAAGTCCATAATTCCGACATCAACACCCACAGCCGGGATTCTGCATCCGAAAACTGACTGTGACCGATGTATGTGGGTACCACCCAGCCCTATGTGCCCAGGATACCAAGAGTTCGGCCTGCTAGGCAGCTGGAAGAATTGGGGCATTGCCATCGAACCAGTAGCCGAGGCGCCAAACCCGGCGTTCCATTGCGGCTCTGCTAGTGGGTAATGCCCCCGAGGGGCTGATGCCAGCGCGCCCCGCGGCAAAATCGACCGAGTCGGAAGTCCGAGGATCTAACCCTGGACTCTGGGGATAACTTCATGTCAGACAGCAAATCGAGTGGAAACACGATGTGCGTCGTGAACGGCCCACCAATGCGGAGAGCATGACATCGAGCTTCCGATACGGGCAGGATTGACCGTAAAGCTAAGCGGCCGATCGCCACCTTCGCCGTCAACTATCGAGATGCGACAGTCGCTAGCGGAGGCCGGGGTTCGTTCTGAGTGGGCAGAGGATGGCTTGTAGCGGGGGATTCTTACCGACTCCACACACAGGCTGGGGGGCTGGGTCTGGAAGCGAGCTTCCTCGTGCTATTTTTGAGATGCGGGTCTGACGGGTTGGTTTTGGTCGGCACTTGAGCCCATCGGCTATTCAAGAGTCCATGTCATTGGCCGGGGGCCGACACCCATCCATCGTCCATGATCTGCTCCTTGCAGCACGAACTTCGTGTTGAGGAGGCTCTAGTCAAGATATCGCTCGCATCCCCGATGCAAGTCGACGGCAAAGGCCGGCTGACTTTCACCAGGTTCGAGAGGGTGGGCGGGAGAACAGTGTGAGTGGTGTTGATGAATAAGGAAGGTGGTGGGACGACTGAAAAGCCTGGGGATGATGCGAGGACGATAAACTGAGTTGAGGGGCTAGAACTGCTGCTTCCCAACCAAAGTTTACATTTGGAGGTGTCGCAAGAGGGTTGAAAACAAACGACGAAGCCAAAAGGGGGCAGGCGGGAACGGAATCTCGTGTACCACAACCATCGACAACCACCCTAAATTACCAACAAGATAAGCTCCCCGACTCGACTCGCCCTGTCGGCAGCCAAGCAGCTTGTCGAATTTCTTGGTAGAGGGAGAGAAGCGGAAATGAAGAGTTGACATGAGCCACTGTCTGCTCGCTGCCTGGCTGATTCGAGGAGTGCCTGGTGAACGTCAGCTTGTCCTGCTAAATTCTATTGACAGGTCGCTGCCTTTCCTCTTGATCCGAGGAAGCGGAAAAATTGGCGAGTCGCTAACTTGAAAAGATCGAAGGGCTTGTGCTGACAAGTCAACGGCCTCGACCAAAGCCCCTACCCGAGACAACAACCTTCCGGATTAGGAGCAAGAATAACTGCGACCGTGCCGCGGACTTTTCCGAGCCGACCAACACCCGCTCTGGCGGCTGGGTGGTTGGCAGGGCCGGGTCGAAGCCACAACTTTAATCTATAGCTGACCTATGCCAAGACATTGATCTCATCTGCTCATCTATGTCGCCTAGTCGGTTGAGTCGCTACCCAAGAGCTGGGACAAGGGTGGTAGTATGTTTAGAAGTAAATCGATGCCCGCGCCACGGTCAGCGTCCGTAATGGAATCTTGTAGGATTGAAACTGAAAAAGTGCCATTGCGGGTGACAGGTCCTCGGGTTGAATGGACCGGTCATTGGGCCGAGCGTGGACCGGGTTACGCTGAGTCTGCCTAGTATTGCTTCGTATATGATTGCAGGCACCCTTCCTAGGTACCCAGCATCGGACGCTTCCGACGTCAGAGCGCCGCCTGGTGGAATGGTGTGAGGAGAAAAGATCTTGCTTGGCTGGCCGCGGCAATTGAGTTTTTCTCTTCTGATTCAGAGGCTCGCACGCCCACCGACTAGACTAGGGCGCTCGTTGGCTGGTCCATTTCCGCACAGAGAATCGACGGGTCCAGTGGAAGATGGGAACATTGTCGAGTAAGCAATCTGGTTGGGGTAGAAGAGGAATAACTTCAGAGGCAAGGGGCGTGGTCTTCGGCAAGCTTAACAAGACTTTCTTGAGGCCGCAGAAGGCCTTTGTGAAGGGCAAAGGCGAAGCAGTTAGTGGTTATAGCTCGTGGCGGAACTGGTTTCGCAGAGTCGAAAGTGGGAAGCAGCTAACTTCCTACAGTACTTAAGCATGGTGCCGGATGTCCCCTAGTAGGCGGGTTTGACCGTGTCGTCGACGAAGGTTGTGTCCGCGCACGAGTATTTAAAGACGTTGCCTCCCAGAGGGAGTGGTTTGGCGGTGAAACACGAAGCATTCAAAGCCTTGGAGACGCTGATGAGCCACAGATTATTAAGAAGTAATTGGCTGTCTGAGTGGGTGTTTCCGCCAAAAAGGAGTGGCCCGGAAGAAAAAGAAGTGTTGGGGTGAGGTCGGGAGTTCGTCCCTATCCGAGAGGTCGCGATGATGGCCTGCAGCTTCAGGTGGGAGCAAGTGTTGAGGGATTAGATATTCGTATATCGGTCCGCAGAGCTGCAACTGCGGAGAGGCAAATATGAGGTATATATAAAAAGACCCATGGAGTGCAGTGGGCGGCGTGAGGAGTGAGACTAGAATCGGTGACGTTGAAAAAGACCAGACGACCTCGAAATTGAGTTGATGTTTTTTCTTTCCGGCATCGAGCAGCCAGCCTGCCAGGCGGAACTAGCAATGAGGCCCGTGCCCCGCCTGGAGATTACATAATGGCGGCAGATAGCTGTCACCCTGTGTGGCCTTGGCAGCCTGCACGCAGCAGCACGCAAGCGGCAGGCGAAACCCCCACCTCCAAAACCGAAACGCGTCTTTCGCGAAACTGTCGAAGCGCGCCTGCACCTGGGACCGAATATCATCGCGACATTCCCACGTGTCTCCCATCTCATCTTTGCGAAACCCGTCTTATACTGTATTTACGTCGAGCACCACCGCAAAGCCGTCATGGCTCCCAGGGTCCCCTCAGACAAGGTGCTCGAAAGCGCGCTGGAAGACGCGGTGCAAGGCATCTTCGACAGTGCTGAGCGCGACCAATTGACCGTCAACTACGTGCGCCAGGTCGCTGAGAAGAAGCTCGGGCTGGAAGACGGTTTCTTCAAGACGGGCGACTGGAAGGCGAGAAGCAAAGAGGTGGCGCGCAAAGCTGTCGTGAGTGCTGGGTGGTTGCCTTCGTCCGTCGTCCCACGCCGTTGCTAATCTGACTCCTCGACAGGACAAAGCTGAAGCCGAGGCGCTCAACTCCCAGCAATCCACTGCCTCCCCCAAGCCCGATTCCGACGTCGACGCCGAGTCTGAGCCGACTCCGAAACCGAAGCCGAGGGCCAAACCAAAACCAAAGGCCAAGCCAGAGCCAAAGCAGAAACCAAAGCCCAAGTCAAAAGCGAAACCTATCAAGAAGCGAAAAGCAGCAACTTCTGATGACGAGTCCGATTCTGTTTCAAGCGACCTCAGCGACATCAGCGATGCGAGTGACAGTGACATCAGCGACAGCGACATCAGCGACAGCGACGCGAGCTCCTCCGCCCAAAGTAGCGACTCCGCGCCGAAACGAAAACGCGGGCGGACGAAGGCTGTGGGTCGAGGAAAGAAGAGAAAGTCCGCCACCGACGATGAAGAAGACGACGACAGCTCGGCCTCGGACAGCGAACCCAAGCATCCCAGGAAGAAGAAGGTCAAGTCCGAGGGCGCGCCAAAGCCAGCCCCCAAAGGAAAAGGCAAACCGAAGGAGCAGACTCCGGTCCCAGACCCTGCCTCCGGATCCGAGTCTCCATTGAGCGATGCGCCCACAAGAGAAAGCGCCGAGGCGGAACCGGTAGCCGTGGCCAAGGTCGGCACGCCAATTCTGGATGAAGAGAGCGAAATGTCCGAAGTTTTTGACGAACTGCCAAAGCGAAAGGGCAAATCCGGGGCAAAGGCGACCAAGGGAGAGCGCAAGACCAAGGCCCCAGCCAAGTCGGCTGCGGCAGACTTCTCCGGTGAAGGTGCCCTCATCCGGCAGCTGCAGGTGCAATTAAACAAGTGTGGGGTGCGGAAGGTCTGGGGGGTTCTGCTCAAGACGTATGGTGACGACAAGAGGGCCAAGATTCAGCACCTCAAGGGGATGCTGTCAGATGTTGGCATGGTCGGTCGCTTTTCCGAGTCGAGAGCCAGGGAAATAAAGGAACGCCGAGAACTGATGGCCGACTTGGATGAAGTCAAGGAGGGCGAAAAGAGTTGGGGTCTAACAACTTCAGCCCGCCCCACCCGTCGGGCCGCCGCCGCCGCCAAGCCACGCAAAGTCTCATCGAGTGAGAGTGGCGACGAAGAGGAAAACCCAGGTGGGGCCAAGGCCGGGACCGGATCGGGACGAAGCGACGACGACGAGAGCGACGACTCCAGCGTACAGGCGAAACCGCGAGCCCGGGGATCGACAAAGCACAGGGCTGCTTTGGCCTTTTTGGGGAACGACAGCGAGTCCGAATAGCGTGGAGACCGCGAGTTCGAGGAGAACGGAGGCATGACGGACGAAGACGGCGAATTGGTCGGTTCATGTACAACAATGATATCCACGGTACATCAGCACATGCATACATTTGAGCAAGGCGCAATCGGGTGTCCGAGGGGATCTGGGTGGCTCATCTGACGGCGTTCATTCTTTGGGCTATCAAGCTAAAGACGGCGACGGAGCCCATGAAGAGGACGGCATTGTAGAACTAGGAGTATCGATAGTCAGTACTGGGGACAGCAAGAAGCACTTTCAGGTTCCAAATGCAACTCACTGCTTTGCGCGAGACATCGCGTTCTTCGTTGTCTGTCCTCGCCTCGATGAAGAGCCGTCGCAGGTTGGGGAAGCTGGCCTGTTGCGTCATTGAGAAGGTGTTTTTTTAAGGGGGATTGGGGGGGTGGTACCATGATTCAGATTTAAGGTGCGCGTCAGGCTGTTCATGTACTTTCGGGTGGCTGTCCGCAGAGTTACGTGGGCATGATGTCGCTGATGCAGGTCGAGGGTCACAGGTCACAGGTGGGAGTTGGAACGAGAGTCAAGTTGCCAAGCGTCACCAGCCACACATATCTTTGTCGTTTCATCGCATGTGGCTCAAGCTCTGGACCAGCCACAAGTGCGGGACCATCTCAGCGACGAGAGGCAAACGCCAAGGACAATTTGGCTGCTGGAGTCTCATGGTGCACTGGCAACTGGCAACTGGCAATCCTCAGCTGCGACACCTCCCATTACCACCCACAACGTCCCTCGGCAACGACACCAGGATCCACGAAAATACTCTTCACCCGCGGCATCTGCATGACGAGGTGCACCGCGAGCTAAACGGTCGCTTTTTCCTCCACCACCCCGACCAAACAAACCCTCACCGCCCGGCCACACTGCCTCGCCCGACGACCCCTCCCTCTCTCCCCGGACTCGACGACCAGGCCGCGACCATGGCCCAGGCCGTGAATCGCATTCGCGGCGCCTTTGCGCCCCCGCGCAAGGGCGAGACCTTTGAGCTGCGCGCAGGCCTGGTGTCGCAGTATGCCTACGAGCGCAAGGAGTCGATCCAAAAGACCATCATGGCTATGACGCTCGGCAAGGATGTGTCGGCCCTCTTCCCCGACGTGCTGAAGAACATTGCGACCCCGGATCTAGACCAGAAGAAGCTGGTGTACCTCTACTTGATGTTGGTCGCCCTTCTCGTCCCCGGGGCTCTTTTGCCCTGGCTCTTGTCTGACAACGTCAACCTGCAGGAACTACGCCAAGTCGCACCCCGATCTGTGCATTCTGGCCGTCAACACCTTTGTCCAAGATTCCGAGGACCCGAATCCTCTCATTCGCGCCTTGGCCATCCGTACAATGGGCTGCATCCGCGTTGACAAGATGGTGGACTACATGGAGGAGCCGCTCCGCAAGACGCTGCGCGACGAATCCCCCTACGTGCGCAAAACGGCTGCCATCTGCGTCGCCAAGCTCTTCGATTTGAGCCCTGCAACCTGCCTCGAGAACGGCTTCCTCGAGATATTGCAAGAACTTATCGGCGACCCCAACCCCATGGTCGTGGCCAACTCGGTCCAGGCCCTCTCCGAGATCAGCGAGACGGCGCCCGAGACGAGAGCGCTGGTCATCACACCAACGACACTCAAGAAGCTCCTCATGGCCTTGAACGAGTGCACAGAATGGGGCCGCGTCACCATTCTCAGCACACTGGCCGACTACCCAGCCCATGATATCAAAGAAGCCGAGCACATTTGCGAGAGGGTCTCGCCGCAGTTTCAGCATGTCAACCCCAGCGTGGTCTTGGCCGCCGTCAAGGTTGTCTTTATCCACATGAAGATGGTGAGCCCCGAGTCGGTCAAGCAGTACCTGAAGAAGATGGCCCCACCTCTTGGTATGACGGCCCGCTCAAGCTCCCGTCAACTTGTGCTTACCTAATTTGCAGTGACTCTCATCGCCTCGGCCCCCGAAGTGCAGTATGTCGCATTGAGGAACATTGACCTCCTCTTGCAGGCCAAGCCTGATATTCTCAGCAAAGAACTGCGCGTCTTCTTTTGCAAGTACAACGACCCACCATACGTCAAGATGCAAAAGCTCGAAATCATGGTCAGGATAGCAAACGACAAGAACTTTGAGCAGCTCCTCGCCGAGCTGAAGGAGTACGCCCTCGAAGTGGACATGGACTATGTCAAGCGCGCTGTCAAGGCTATCGGGCAGGTCGCCATCAAGATCGAAGCGGCGAGTGAGAAATGCGTCAACACCCTCCTCGATCTCATTGCGACCAAGGTGAACTACGTTGTGCAGGAGGTTGTCGTCGTCATCAAGGATATCCTTCGGAAATATCCGGGGTACGAAGGCGTCATCCCTACCCTCTGCAAGTACATTGACGAGCTGGATGAGCCAACTGCTCGCGGTGCGCTCATCTGGATTGTCGGAGAATATGCCGAGAAGATCAAGAACGCGGACGAGATCCTGTCAGGTTTTGTCGACGTGTTTGATGAAGAGTTTACACAAGTCAGTTTTCCCAATCCACCCATCGCTTTTATTTGCTAACAACCCAACAGACGCAACTTCAAATTCTCACTGCCGTCGTCAAGCTCTTCCTCAAGAAGCCCAGTAACAACCAAGAGCTGGTGCAAAAGGTCTTGCAGCAAGCCACGGCAAACAGCGACAATCCAGACATCCGTGATCGCGCCTATATCTACTGGCGTTTGCTGTCTGGTGACCTGGATGTTGCCAAGGTTTGTTCACTTGCCCTTTCCAAACTAGATCCGTCTCTGACTCCGTGCAGAACATCATCCTCTCTCAAAAGCCCGCCATCTCCACCACGATGACCAGTCTCCCGCCCGTCTTGCTCGAACAGCTCCTCACCGAACTTTCCACCCTCGCCTCCGTCTACCACAAGCCTCCCGAGGCGTTCGTCGGCAAGGGTCGTTTCGGCGCCGATGCCATCCAGCGGGCCGCCATCCAGGAACAGCTCGAGAACCTCGAGGAGAACCCCATTGCCGCTTCTGTGGCAACAGCTAATGCGGCCAACGGCTCTGGTGGCGCGTCACAGAGTAATCTTGAGAATCTCTTGGACATTGACTTTGACGGAGCCGCCCCAGCCAGCGCCGAGCACAATGTCGGCTTGCCGGATCGCTCTGGCACCCCGGGTGGCCCCGCCGCAGCATCGGCCGGCGGCAGCAGCAGTATGGCCGACATGATGGACCTGTTTGGCGGTGATGGCGCCGCACCGGCGACGACGCAGAGCCCGCCACCGGGCATGGGGTCCATGATGGGCGGGTTTGCGGCGCTGGACCTCGGCGCGACAAGCCAGCCACCCCCACCGCAGCAGCAGACGGGACAGAAGGCATCGGACCCGAAGGGCGGGAGTGACGATCTCTTGGGGCTGTTTTGAGAGGCTGAGAGTGAGCGCGTTGGGATGGAATGGAGCGATGAGCGTTGACATTTTAGATGGGGCCCACGATTGGAGAAGGCCTTGATTTGTCTAGAGGCGGGAAATGAAACGAGTATTTTTAAGGTCGCTTTATTTGTGATACCTGTCATCAAGTGCTGCCCTCAAACGAGTGACCATTGTTTACTTCTTGGCTGTCGCTGGTCCGTGCACCAGGGGAAAAAATACTCAGTTGACTGGCCCCACTTTAATCGCGACGAAATTCGCAAGACCGCCGGGGCATTATTTATTCCAACCCGTCACGCCGACAACTTGGGAGTCTTTCCTTCTTTTCAGCTTCATTGTGCGTTGACAAGTTCCTTCTTTTCCTCTGCATCATCTCTTCTCCAAGTCTCTGCACCAGCCTGCTGCTCGCACACTCGGGCTGTCTGAACCTCGACCTACCTGCGGATGGTTTCTGCCGTACCTTTTCTTTCTCTTTCAATTCAATCCCGGCTCTCTTTTGACGGCCAGTTCTAAGAACCTAATCCCTCTAAAGCCGGCGTCGTCCCGATTCCTAGGAAGTACCGCCTGCAACCTCACTGCATCTCCAACCTTCCAACCACCCGCAATATCGGCAAGTCACGACACAGAAAAGGATCATCAGCCAGTCAGGAAGTCAGGGAGTCAATCGCGTATTAATCCTCAGGTTCTTAGGCCCTCGCTACGATGCCTCACCCGCGTCGCCCTGATAATCCCGTTGAGAAAGCACTCTTCGACGAATACTATTCCAAGGGGGACCATCGCAATCCATCCATTCCTCCGCCGCCTTTCTATGGTTTCCCGGCAGATTGCGACCCTAGTCAAATTTGCCTGGACTGGGTTTGGTCGATGCGTTTAGATGTATAGTATGTTCCCCCCCTTACTTCTCCAGCCCCAGGCCGCACCCTTGACTAACCTGCACCCCCAATCCACAGCATCTGCAACGACCTTGCGTGGTTTCTCGACTATGTACCTTGGCGCTCGTATGTTGAGCAGCATCCCAACAAGAACCCTGTCACCAGACTCGATCGTCCGGAACTCGCCAACATAACCGATCTTATCACCGACCTCTCCACCTCGGGGGGACGCAATCCCACCAAGTCCACCATCCGGTCAAGGCTGCTCCTAAACCTTCTTACGACGCAGTCTTAAGCACCGCTCCCAAGAGTGTTCTCCCTCTCACGGTCACCAAACCTTCTCCTGAAATTGCCTACCTGCCCGTCCTAGGCATTGGGACCGTCGATCTCCCGGTGCGCCTTGCGCCGCACCTTCATGGGCCTGCCGCCCATGGAATACTTCGCCTCCACCATGTTCTTTACATCCCAACATGTCCCTTCAATTTCATGGGAGGGCTCGACACGGACGACTATTGGCCACTCAACTATCACACGGTCCGCTTCGGGAATTATTGCACCATCCCCGGAGTCGCCGGCGAAATCGTGAGCCCCGAGGACATCAACTACAAGCTCGCGTATTTCGACAAACGCGACGACTTGATCCCGGGTCTAATGACGCTGCACCTTAGCGGGGCTCCGATCCTGCCCAAGTTGGCAAATTCGCAGCTCAGCACGTACTATGCCGGGCCACAGGGGCAGAACCTCTATCCTCTCGAGTTCAGATGGAACGGCAAGGAATTTGACAGGTGGCACGACGTTTTCCATGACGATCCGTACTACGACGAACGCCTGAACACGACGAGAAGGAGAGACGAACAGCGAAAGCTGGTCGGCACCGACGGAGAGTGGAACTAGCCAGGTCGTCCGCTTGGAGATTTTGACCACAAGGAAACTTCGTGGCTGAAGGAGCGATTTGGTGGAGAAATACAGATAATGACACGCTTTGGTCTGGATCTTACCAACAACGAGCAGGGGACCGAGGGCTAAGGGATCGCGAGGGTCTTGATTCGGGCAGAGCTCGCAGAGAAACTGGAGCGAACGAAGCAGGAGGCGTGGGAGGCGCAGTGGAAGCACGAGTTGGAGACGGCGTGGGGCGTGGAGGTGCCCGACCATTGGACGGGGGGGACGTGGTCCTCTGAGTTGAACCGTCGCCCCGAGAGACTTGTCCTGCTGTACTACCTTAACGATGAGGACTAGGCTAGGGAAAATGAAGTGGAGTGGCGGAGGATTCAGAAGGGGAAGGACAAGAAGAGGAGGTTTCAGAAGAGCCAGTGGGCTGGCCGTAAAAGGTTTGGTAGAGAACACGGGAATCTGAAGATCTCGGGTAACAGTTTGGTGGTCTCACGCCGTCGGGACGAGGCCATAGCATTGGCAGGCTCTTCTTGGGAGGCTAATGCAGATGGCAAGGTCTTGTTCCCATGGTTCGCGGTCTCGCGATGGTGAAGCATGGCTTTGGAGCTATAGTCACCAGGACCTCGGACTACTTTGACCTTTATTTTTGTAGCATGTTTCGGGAGATCGATGGTCATTGGCAGTAATGCGTAGCCCTATGTTTGGAAATTATGTCTGAAACTCAAACTTCCCAACGACGTCCTTCCAAACATATGCAACACCCGAGGGACCAAGGATTCGGCCTCGGCCAGCCCTTGGTAAGTGGACATTTCCTCTGATTCGCCCATCAATCGGGTATGGTCTAGAGGTAACATCGCTGACTCTCATCACATGAGTCACGCAGAAGCCTGGCCCGGGGGTCGACTCCCCATATCCGAGAACTCGATATGCTTGTCAGAATCGACATCCTTTTCTAGGGGTTGTTTGGTTCTCTCTCTGCCCGTTCTGTCTTTCCTTTCTCTTCTTACCCTTTTGTTTCCTTCTGGCTAGGTGGGTTCTGTGCCTTGTTGGCTGAGAGAGAACAAAAATTTGGTTCAGCGACCTCTTTAATATGGGCTTTGGTCTATATCTTTTCGACAATCAGATTGTTCCACGGCAAACGTCAACGCGCTCCTTCAATGTTTCGGCCTTTGGCAGCCATGTACCTCACTTATCGATACGGCCAGTCAAAAGAAATTTATCCTGATTTGACTCTCTTAATTTCGGACTCCTGCACAGCTAACTGAGACTGCAGCCCACGAGCCAACGTCTACTGCTCGAGAATTTCTAGATCCGTCGCAATGAATACCAGTACTGAAATGAAGACGATGCAGGCCGCCGTTGCCCCGACCCGGCTGCCCGCGCGAATTGCCTTTGTTTTTGAGATGGAGGTTCGTCTCACAGCTCTAGGAAGCGACACGGCACGACCTGGCCCTGGTGTCCTCACCCTTCTCTACCTGCAGCATAATCATATACCCTTTTTCATTTTATTCAACGGGATTAAAATGCTGGAGGGGAACGCCGCCAACATGCTCAACAACCATTCCAGGCTTCCCTGTGAGATCTCATGGCGGTCCATTGGCGTGGCAGCCGCGCCAATGAAGTACGTGCCTATTGACTACATCATGAAGTCGGCCCTCGTCCTCTCTGGCAACGGCGAAAATGCACGTAGGTTGGCTTGGTACTACGGCTTCGAGTTCGTCCTGACGACCTCCAAGTTTGCGTACTTCTACCCTAAATACGCCAAGTACCGCTCCCCCACCACCATCCCCTTGGAGAAGAGACCCAAAGAAATAGGTTGGATCATAAGGAAGCGGCTGCCACTTCTACATCGAACCTCCTGCTCAACGGCGGCAAAATCGACCAGCCCTTAGGGATACCCTCGGACCCACGGGGCCGACCGCCTCGCCTTCATCGGCAACCACGCCCCCATCTTCCACGTCTCCTCCAGTGGCGTCCCCGACCGCGAGTGCACCTCCTGGCTCCGCCACCTCCGCGCAGAGTGGGCCAAGCACCCCCGCACTTACCCGCTGCTCGCCATCACACAGTACAGCACGAAGCCCATGACCGAGGCCACGACCCGCCACGCCGAGCGCCTGGTGGAGAACCACACCATCACCCTCGCCGCCGGCACGCCTAACCCCAAGACCGTGTACCTCATTGGTGCTGAGCGTGAAAGGAAGTACTTTTCGCGCATCGGTGCCCGGTGGCGGGACATACTCATCCAGGGGCAGGAGATGGGCCTCCAGGCAAACGTTGCTCCCAACGTCCGCGTGGCGGTCGATCTTGCCATGGCGGCGGAGCACGGGGACTTCTATGAGGCTGGGTATGGGCTGGTGTGGCCGAGGTCGATGACGAAGCGACCGGCGCCTCCTTTCGTGGAGGCTGAGGAGAGAAGCAGTCCTGGGTAGTTTGCGGGGCCGCGGAGTAGCATCTTGCGCCAGACGTATGGGGGTTAAAGCGAATGGCTTGTCCTTAGGCCATTTTAGATACGTTTCTTTCTAGGCGTTGGCGTCCCTGTTTTCATGGCGGTGGAGGAGAATAAAAGGCTGATGATGATTTTTACAATTTAGACAATACAGCTTGTGATAATGACATATAGGTCAGAGGCGTGAATTTGGTAGTTCTGGTAAGTTTTTTTCGAGCTGGAGATCCAGTGCTGACTCTAGGTCCCTAACCAGTAAACGCGGTTTAAATTCCACAGTTTTAGTTTCTAATGTTTGGGTACCGAACGACTTTAGATCTACTTCGGCGAGCATCGCAGGGTCTACTGGATCCAATAGGAACGAAGTTCGTCGATTTTGTCAGCTGACACTGCCCACAGCTGGCATAAAGGGAACACAACCCAGCTCGCATTGACCTCACCGCGTACATCGCCTCAACTCGTCGTCTGCAAAAAAAAAAAAGAAAAAAAGAACGAACTATCCTACTCCCCAGCAACGACAAATGTATCCGGCACTTTCAGAAGTCGCCACTCTCGGCGACCCAAATGGACCACGTGATCCCCGCATTTTGCGATTGCGGGCAGCTCGACCTCGCGCCCGTTGTGGCTGCCTGCTCGCCCGAGAGCCTCCTCGTTCATCTCGGAGATCCGACAGACGCACATCTTCGAAAGCCCATCTTGCATGTTAAGCCTCCTCTACGCTGGCCTTTCCCCGCGTACGCCTCCCTCTGTACTTTGTGTCGGATCATCAATGGCCTTTTGCGCGAGGTCGACCCTACGATGGCCTTCGACAGCGTGGAGATCCACGTGCAGATATACTACTCGAGCTCAAGGCGGACTTGGAGTAACCACGACCCGTTCCTCGCAATCGCATTCACGCCGTTCCCCATAATCAAATCCACACCGTTCACCATACACCCACCGAGCAGAGGACCCCAACCAACCCCAGTCGCTGAGTACGCATTTACACATGACTGCACTCGCGCAAGCACACTTCGATCTCCCAAATCACAGGGCTGGGAGGTGCACCTTGAGTGCGCACCGGACCAGAAGCTGAACTGGGAAGGGATCAAGTTGGCGTTTTCGGACTGCCGAAGAAAGCATAGCAGCTCATGTGGGAGAAACATTCCCCGGAGCATTCCGGGTCTTCACGTCATCGACTGCGGAACTTGGACCCTGGTCCCTTTCACCGAGCATGTCGGAACTCGGAGTCTCGAATACGCGGCTCTTAGCTATGTCTGGGGAGCAGCAACGGAGACGCCGATCATTTTTTCCGGATCACGGCTTCCCGCTGATATCCCCTTGGTGGTAGCAGACGCAATATCTGTCTGTCTCCAGCTAGGGCTTCAATACCTTTGGGTCGACCGTTACTGCATCTTGCAGGATGATGCTGAGACCAAGGATGCCCAAATTCGCAACATGAATCTCATCTACAAACAGGCAGAGCTCACAATCATCGCCGCTGCCGGATCCGGCCCAACTTATGGCCTTCCTGGCGTTTCCCGACAGCGTCCCAATGTGCCCCAGGCATCTATGCTGAAACTAGGGCCCTACGCCATTGTGCCAGTCCTGAGTGAGTCCAAAATTCAAGACTCCTATGACAGCCACATGGATTCGTTCGCAGGATCGACCTGGAACAGCCGGGGATGGACATATCAAGAGGCCGTGGTATCCCGGCGACGACTGGTCCTTACCGATCGTCTGGTCGTCTTCCAGTGTTGGGAGTCAAAGTGGGATGAGCGCTTTTCCGACACGGCAACAACCGACAATTTCCATGAGGATCTGCTATTCGCCTTGAGTATACCCCGCACCGTGCCGCAGCTCCTTCCGCACGGGCCGATCGGCTTCGACGCCAGTCACTTCGGAATCCACGCCACCGAGTATTTCTGTCGCCAGTTCACATACATTTCCGACCGACTTGTGGCATTCCAGGGTATCCTACAGGAGTTCGCCTTGTCTCCCGCCGGACTTCGGCATCTCTGTGCTGTTCCAGTCTACCGGATGTCATCCCCGCTTTCCACCGCGGATCAGATCAAACCAAAGCGGGGCTCAACACTATGGGAGAAGCTAAAGTCGCTCCTGTATAGCGAGGCAAGACTTGAGCGTTCTCGGGGAGCAGAATTACCAGCCGATCTAGTTTTGGCGGGTTTTGTTCCTGGACTGTGCTGGAGCCTGGTGGCAAGAAATCCCAGTGGTCGAGATTCACTCCGACGGATTGAAGCAGCTTGTCTTCCTTCATGGTCATGGATGGGGTGGCGTGCCCCATCCAGGGCGTACGACGTCCGATTCTTTCAACTTGACGACTTCTACCCCGCCGACTACAGCCTCTTGGTGAAGGAGATTCGAGTCGGGTTTGGGACCACCGAGAATGAAACCAGCGTTCCCAACGACACAGAGTCGGCTTTGGACATCGCCGTCGGCCTTGGCAGGCTGGATGCGCTCTATCTCCACATCACAGCCTGGGTTTTTGAAGCCAGGATCAAGGAACTGCCCAAAGAACACAAATCCTTCGGCCTATATGACCGCGCGCCATATTATACCTTCCTGAGCCGGATGGATCGAGCCGCAAATGACGACCACGTGCTGGCTCACCCTGATGACCCGAGTGAAGGACTGCAGTCTGCGACGTTTGTCGTCTTGTTGTCAATTACGGATGAACCGATTTTTTGCCTGGCTGTGCAGCCATGCGTGAAACATGGGAACGGGAAATGCTTTCAACGGATGGGCCTGCTATCCCTCCGACGGCAGAGGGCGGTGGACGTTGAGACATGGGACCGGCATTCGCCGGGAGACTGGAAGGCGGGGGACCGGCATTCGCCGGAAAACTGGAAGGCGGGGGACATGGGGAACACGCTGTTCGTAGACAGTCTTCCGAGTGAGGTTTGCAGGATGACTTCGTTATATGTATGCTGAGCTGGGAACTGGGGGAGAAGGGAGTAGAACAGGCGGCTTAGCAAGGGCTTATCAACAGCATTGGGTGTCTCGTCGTTCACCCAGAACATCCAGCTGTCTCTTTTGTCTCTCTTCTCTACAGCTTCCCCGCTTCTTCAACTTCTCCGCAATACACCCCAATCTTCCTCTCACTTCCCCGCTCAAATCCCTTTGACCATAGCCCTTCGTACCCCGGGGCGGTTCGCACCACAATTCAGCACCTAACTCCCCTTGACAAGTACCAGAATGAGAAGCCGTTCAAAATCATGCTCGATGTGTCTGACCAAGGGCACACGCAGTCAAACTACGAGCTCCTCGACGCTACGGTCGATGTGATTGATACGCAGCCCACGCGAAGGCAGTGGTCCATGGAGGCCAACGGTTTCCAGTTCTTGTCTGCTCCTTCGCGGCTTCAAGACGGCGATTTTGACGACGAGGCACAAGTGAAAAACCGCTACTACCAAGAAGCAATCTCGGCGGCGCAGCGGCTCTACCCGCCGGAGACTGAGGTCCATGTCTTGGGATACCAGGCATGTGAATTTACCGTTCTCCCCTATCAACTTTGACGCCCTCCACTAACGGTTCACTGCGACTAACCTGTAGGGAGCCAGAGGCGAAAATCAAAATCGACTCCCTCGCCCGAGTCGGGACACCTAGTCCCCGTTCCCTATGCCCACGTCGGTACGACCCTGCCCTCTTTTCCGCCAGCTAAATCGGCCATCCTCACAACAGCACTGACGCGACCCCTAGACTACAGCCCGGCTGGCTCTGTGACTCGATGCCGAGAGCTCTTCGCCGAGAGGCCCGATCTCCGGCAGCGGACCCTTTCAGATCATCCAGTCGATCCAACAGCCCACCGTACTCACCACTCTCTAACTGACACACTCAACACAGACACTAGGGGATGACAAAGGGCCTAAACTACGACTGGCCGCTGGCCGTCTGCGACTTCCAGACCTTCGACGTAGACAGGGACATCGACGAGGGCGACGTGGTTCACCGCCACCACGTGGGAGAGCACGGGCTGCTGTACCATCATCCGGCCCATCGGTGGTACTTTCTCGACGGCCAGGGGTGGAAGATGTCATTTTATTTCGGCATTCTGATTCCAGGGGATATGTGGCATCTTGTATTTGGTTTGGGAGTCAAACATGTCATGGGACGGGACGACGAATCACTGACGCTCGCAAACAGTCTCGCCGCATGCCTCGTTTGATAGGGCCAAGGGCAATGCCGGGATTGGGGGACGGGAGAGTATCGAGGTTCGGTGGCATGTTTTCTTTGAGGAGTTGAGAACAAAGGGGGTTACACCAACACGCGTTCAATTCCCCGTGCCAGTCGCTTGTAACCCAGGCTTGACTACTTGTTCTCGCTGGGATAGGGGCGCAGATCCCGACCCTCCTCGTTCATTGTTTTGAATCGGTCAAGTTTCGCTGTCGCTGAGCCACCCTGCACTGCCTCGGCCAGGGCGGGCTCTGCCTTGCTGCTGCTGTCTCTGCCAGTCACGCGTGTTTCTGGCGCTTGACAGGGCTCTCAGCCTGCCTGGGAGCAGCGGACGTCTTGAGGACAACAGGATTGTAGACCTCAGTCCACGGTTGCTGCCGCTGCTTGTCCGAATATCGAGGCATGGGCGTGGTCTTGACGTTTCTATGATGGTTTTAGAGAAGAGAAGTAGAGCGGGGCTGGGGAACCCCCCCGGTGGGTGCCACAAGAAATGGAGTCCCTCCTTTCCGTCCCCGCGCGTCTCTCATGCAGGGCACAAGTTTTGGGGGTGTTTGAGGTGTGGAGGGCGCCTATTCTATGGGCGGTTGGAGGCCAGCGTTGCTTTGCGCCCAATCACACGAAATGGAACTGGCCGGCCTCAGCCGCCATGCGTGCAGGGCATACTCCTGGTGTGAAGGATACATCCACCTCCCTACATGTAGCTTCTTCCTCCAGTTAGACCGCCTTCCTGTTCAAATAAAGGACTGGCAAGATGTAGTCCATGGAGTGACGCTCTCGAGCTTAGACGAAGAACTTGCCTAGGTATTAGAAACCAAGCAAGTAGGTGCCGAACCTTGTTGTACCGGTCTAGAATAGGAGGCACTGGGAATAGCACTTCAAGTTCACTTCCGCTGTATCTGGGCCCACTGGAAGCAGCGGGGAGGCAGACATTGACTCATTCAACCTTGTCTGCGTCGGATACCATTTCAAGCCTGAACATGCTATATAAGTAGAGGGTTGCGCCTAGCGTCGTGCTGGCTTCCCATCCTGGCAGTCTCGCGATTTGGACCTTTCTCTCTCACTTCATCACCCATTCCGAGACGTCTTTTCTCTCTCATCATTTCACGAAAGAACCTCAGCAACATCTTTGCCCCTATTCTTAAGCATTCCCATGAGATCAACCGCCGTACCGACGAGCGCTTCCCATGTACTCCAAAACCTCAGTGGCGTCGGGATTTTCAGTGACGGTGGTCCCACCATGCTTGCATTTCCGGTGCACGAGTACCTCGGCGCAAGCGAAGTTGTCGGTAAGGTAGTCTCCCTACGGCAGGGGACTGCAACGAACCATGGCCCCAGCCCCAAATCCATCATCCAGAACCGCGAGCCGGGTCACATTGTCCTGGTCCAAGGAGCCATGGGGGCTTCCCACCTCCGGAATCTCATCGAGCAATGCGGAGGGAACGGGGAAGATCGAGAGTATCGCGAGTTGCTGCAGTTTCACTTTCGATCTTCGGGTGTTTTCGCCACGGGGAAGCTGCCATCGCGCCGCGTCCCCTTTGCAACCATCCGCTTCATCACACTGGGGTCGTTTGTCCAGCATGGCAAGAGGGCGCCGGTCCCCATCAGCGACTCGGTACGCTCCACAATCGCCGCGCAGCTGCGCGAGCATCACGCCGAGTGCCTTGCCGGGGAGCGGAACGGATACGAATGCTTCCGCGCCATCAACACCCACGGCCGATCCTTCTTCACGGTCGAGCAGCAAGCCACCTTCTTCACGCTCGACTGCGGGCGAGACCGACCGTGGTCTGGCGTCTTGCTCAGCGACATTGGCGAGAGAGACTCGACCCCTCCCTGGACGACCAAGCGCCAGAACTTTGAACAAGCCCAGTTCCTCACCGTGGGCTCCTCAGACCTCAACGCCGTGCGACGCCCCCACGGCCGCGACGCGACGAATCGCGATGGCGGCGAAGCCGGGTCGCGGCTGCTGACCCACCCGGACCCCTTCACATCCCGCCTGCGCGACGACGAGATCATGAGCGACGCCTCCCGCGGGCTCTGCGCGCGGTACCCGTTCGCCTTCGTCGCCGACCTCTTCGACACCTCGGCGCTCTGCTGGGACCAAGCCCTCAACTTCCTCAGCGACGCCCTGCAGCACCTCCCCGACGACCACGGGGAGCGCGTCAAGATCCTGGGCGAGGCCAAGGGGCTCATCGACCGCGCGACGCGGTACTTTGGCGAGACGGTGCAGTTTATCGACGCCCGCGGCCGATCCCACTGGCCGCGGCCCGGCGGCGAGGACCAGGCGCGCGTCGACGCCATCGCCCAGCGCCTGCGCAACGACTTTGCCGCGTTGGCCGACGAGGCCGCCAGGCTGTCGACCGTCTGCCAGGAGACGGCAGATAGCACCGTGACTGAGGTCAACATCCTCGCCGCGCAGCAGGCGCTCGACGAGAACAGGCGCATGTACCTGTTTACGTACCTGGCCTTCATCTTCATCCCGCTGTCGCTTGTCTCGAGCATCTTTGGCATGAATGTGGATGTACTTGGTGACCCGGGCGCGCCTATTTGGATTCCCATCGTCGTTGGTGTTGGCGTGCTGATTCCGTCCACGTTTGTTGCGATTTATCTTGGCTCTCCGAGGGTGAGAGGGTGGTGCCGCCGCCCGGTCCTGTGGGGGAAAGATAGGGAGATGGGGCTCAATTGAATTGCCCGTGTATATATCGTTATCTTTGTCTCATATCCTCCTATGCCTTCCCCGTGCTTTGGGTCTTGCGTAGTTTTGTGTCCTGGGGTTTCATCGGGCAAGAAATTCCCCCCTTCCCGTAGGACTCTTCCGTCGCCCCTTCCATCTTGGTGCTATGGAAAGCCCGGCTTTTTATGCAAATTCCAAGCTACCTACAATACCTAGGTATCTTGGTGACAACCAGCTTTGCATCGCGTACTGAATACTACCTCTGGGGCCAATTATGGGATTCACCGAAAGGCCTGTCGCTAAACACGTAGGTTGCGGCATAGACAGAGCCCAAAGCAGTTTCACTCAAATGCAACTACCATTAATCTGTCCAACGCCATGTGATACCCATAATACCCCAAAAAAAACTGGCAAGAAGATGTAGAAGGTAGGAAACGAGGAAGCTATCTCTCTTTCGAGAAAACCATACCCTCCCTGGGGATCTAGAGCTTCGGGTCAAGGTGGCTCGCGGTCGAGTGCCTCTCGTTGTTCCCGACTTGGAACATGTACCGTCCAGTAAGGACTGTGCTTGGCCAACCTGCACTGTCAAGAGTTCCCTGTGCGACCGCGAGGAGGGTCAAATCGGTGTGTGGGCCACCGACGATGGTGGTGAAGATGGGGGCAAACTCCTCTCGCCCCGAGACCCTGGACTGGTATGGATTCTGGCCAACTATGACAGAGAAGATGTGTTAAACAAGGTGGTGCCACCGAGACAGTTTTGGGACACTTACTCGGAATCAGAAGTTGAGGAGTTCCCATTGCCGAGACTGTAAACACCGCACTCAGGGCTGGGGGTGCGGTGCTGGGTCCACTGCTTACAACGTTAGATCTACCGTACTGCTAGTAGAACCCGTCGTCCCCCGGGGTCCGGAAGAGAAATGATGCAAGAGTCATACCTTGCAGGAGACGGTTCGGTGTCGCGGTAGTTTGCCCCCGGCCGTCCATGCGGTACAAGCATGATGGTGTTAGAGCTTCCGTCACCTCGGGTCGAGAAGAGGGTTTTCTGTGCCCATTCTCTGAACTGCTCAATTTCTTGGAGGGATCGATCTCGCTCCTCCTGTGTCTTGTTAACCTTTTCCTCCCTAGTAAGGCCCTGGTTAGAAACATATTCGATTCCTGACTTAGGTGTGTAGTGTCCATACCATCTTTTCAAGTGTGAAGGACTGATGTACGCTGATTTTTCGAACTTCTTTTGGTACTCGGCTCTAAACTTGTCAAAGTTGTGCTTGTTGTCGTAGAAATTTAGGAGCTTGGCCGACTGCGATTTCACCTGTCAGATCATATCGTGGAAGGCGTGGATGTTCTGAAAGGGTTGTGGCATATTGACCTTGAAAATATCAAGCAGTGTTTTGTGACGCAACGTCTTGGGTCCTGTCTGAGCCCACTCTTCCTGGAGCGATACCATCTGGTGCTTGAGACCGAGATAGCTTTCGAGGGCAGCCAAGAAGGCATCAATCATGCGCTGCTGAGCGTCGTTCGCGACGGGGAGCCACTCGGTCGGATACAAAAGCCTGGTCGGCCACTTTGACCAGGGGCTGTTAGCTATGGTCATGGGAAGGTTGAAGATAAGTATTTAAAAGGAAACAATCATGGAAGAAACCCAGGGAGACGGCAGTAAACTTGCATTGTTCTTCGCCAGGCGGTGTCCGGACGCGGCGAGAAGGTCCCCGATTGATGATGCGGTTCTTCCCAGCAAACCAAAGGTATCAAATGCACTGTGAGTAGTCAGTTACCCAGAAGGTATGTCATGGTCCCCCTCATCTTCCGAGATTCCCGGTGACTTGCCTGCAGGAAGGAACAACCCCCTCGATCGGGAGGCTGTTCCAGGTGGATCTGAGACCCCATACACCATGGCTTGTGGCTGGAAACCGTATGCTCCCGGTGGCTATTGGGTTGAATTGCTAGTGTCAGAGGTATGTGCGGGGACAACAGAGGACAGGAACAAGAACCGGGCGGTCAAAACGTGGACAAGGGGAATCGGGTGCTTACTATCAGTCCCAATGCTGTGATCCAGCCAGCTGTATCCGCCTGTTGCTGATGCCGCTCCGCTAGAGCTCCCAGAAGGGCCCTGGTAGCCGTCTCCGCGAGCATTCCATGGGGGAAAGTAGTCGACGCACTGGGTGGGGGGAACCTCGGATCCAGCGAACGCCGAGAGCTTCGTCTTCCCCACCACGACAGCACCCTTTTCCAGTAAAAGCTGGATGAGCTTAGCCGACTCGGATCTCTCGCCGTAAAGTTCGGCGTACGCCCTGTTGCCTAAGCCCGTCACGACGCCGCCAAGGTCCATGTTGTCTTTGATGGCGATGCGCCGGCCGCTGAGGGGTTTCCAGGGCGTCGGCTTGTAGTACAGTCGAGATGGGACTGCAACCGCCGCTTCGCTGCCTGTGAAGGCGGAATTTTGCAAAGACTGAAAGCGCCTGCAACGCGGTACAAACATGTCAGATGGTGCAGCTATCATCAATTGGCTGGGCTGACCTAGGGGCTTCATCTCTCCGACCAGATGACTCTGTGTCGTCGGGGATGACCGTGTTGGAGAAGGCTCCGAGGTGGTCGGGGTACAGTCGCCAGGCCTGGTGCAGTTGACGGTCGGCAACGAAGTAAGGGCCCTCCGGAACGGCCAATTCGTCCAGGAAGCACAGAGTAAGGGAGCGCGACTCGAGGTATTCTGCAAGGTCCGAGGGGACCCGTTTGTCCAACGACTCGACGGTGGTGCAACTGGCGTAGCTTCTCAGGCGGTACTGCTCCTCCGAGTCCTTTGGCCGAGCAATCAATGGCGACGGTACGACGAGCAGGAACGAGTGTTTTGTGAAGCTTTTTTGAAAGACGTCATCGGTTTGTAGGAAGCGGTCAAAGGAGTCTCGGACGGAGTCTAGAGAAAGAGTGTGGTCGCCACCACGATGTAGAACCACGGCAGGGACGACAGTCCCGGGCAAGGGGTTCGGAAACCATGAAGGCAGTGTCGCCTAGAGGAATTGGGGTGGGGGTTAGATCAGGACCAAACTGGCAATCGAGACAATGTAACCAGGGGGGCGGAAAGGGCAAAGGCTTGTTGGGGAGAACAATGTGATTGAAAATGAAAAGAGTCGTGACCTGCCTCAACGCGACGTCGGACATAATAGCGGTCTGCCTCGAAAGAAATCACGGTGGTTTGCAGCGACGCCGCTGGCGCGCCCAGCAGTAAATATTCGCCCACAACCTTCGAGGATTCTTGTCGTCCGGAGAGTGTAGAGGAAATCGCAGGGCCAGGCTCGCATGAGAGACACTTGAGCCAAAGGCCAGACAAGGTCAAGCGGGCTCGCCGCATTGCTTTTCGAAGCGCGGAACGATTCCAACTCCGTAGGTCAACTGCTGTCGCCATGCTGGATGGTTTGGAGTCGCAGCACTTGCAAGTTGATGTGGATGGGGCTAAATTTGAATTGGCAGGAACTTTGGAGAGAACGGGACGCGCTTTTGCTGTTCCTTTTCCACTGTCGCCGTCTTTGTTTTGCGGACCGGGACGAGAACAGCACAGCTCGAGACGACGAAGGGAGCCTGGCCACGCTGCGTGCCGTGGGCTCCTGAGAGATGGGGGGACTACGGGCGTACGTCGGGCGTGGCAGCCAGTCTATGGACGGTGCGCTGGTAGGGCTCCCCGTCACGTAGGTTTCTTCGAGCCTCATAGATTTGGGATTTTTGGGGATTTTGGGCGGAAAGGGGGGGCGGTCGCTTGGTAAATTCAGCGCACAGCCACTCATATTAAAAATTAATGACCCACAAATGTTTGTTGCAGATGGGCCGGCAACGGGCCCTCCACCACCTTCAGGTTGGGGAGATTCCCATCCCCTTGGTACCCTTGAGGTACTACCCTCCACATACCGGTACATAGGAATGCACATGCACCCTTGCTGCGCCGCCAACAACGTCACACACGTCGGACGGGGACGGGTAGGAACACCCATTTGCAAAGGATGCAAAGATGCCGACGGGAGACAGGGGTTGGGCACGTCCTATCAAGCACCGCGCTTGGAAACCCGCGTCGCAGCCCCTTTGCAAGTCTCGACAGGTTGGAGGGCCGGGATTGTAACTGACTCGTCCAGCCACAAACTGCGAGATGTGATCCGGTGTTGACTGCAGGCTGCTGAATGGGCGACCGAATGCAGAAATCTGACAGGCCGCCACCTACCTACCAACTTCCACCGCAGTCTTCCGCTGCTGGGCTACATGGACGGAGGCCCGACGTGCTCTCCCTGCACCGGGATGTCTGAGATTAATAGGTACGTACCTAGGCAGTCCTTAGATATGCAGTTTTCTGCCCTACTGTGTCACTCTTAAGTAAGACCATTGCTTTCCCTTTCCGGTACCGACTTTCCACACACGGAATCTGTCCTCGCGGTGCATGTGCCGGGGAAGTCCCATATCTCACTCCCGCTTTCCTTTGCTTCCCGCGTATTCTGTACCGTCATTTCGCACACGGCATTTGCCGTCTTTGCCTGAAAGCCTCACGGCATTTGAAAAGTGCTCCCGACACCCCGACACGCTCTCTGCTCACATCCCACCAACTCTGGAGAGGGTTTGAATCAACAATGGGGGTCCACCTACCGTGTGGAAGGCTCGGAGACTACATGCAACCCACAACCAACATGTGATGCATGGCTGCCACATAGTGTAACACCAGCCCACACCTGGCAGCCCCCCCTCCCCCCTTCCCTCGGGCTCTTCGAATCGGCGTGATGGACGTAGACTTGCGTCGATGGTGCTCGATGGGGGCAGCTCCCACCCATTCTCAGATGCGGCTCTTCCAGGCGCTTGCACCTGGGTTTCCGGGTCCAGAGCCATGCCCAGGTTTTCTAATGTGTCCTGAGCCACAACACAAGTTCGCTGTGTGTCCTCCTCCACGTCAATTGCTCTCAAGGGTCTTGACATGTACCTATCTACGTTGGCTCCTGGAACACCGAAATCGACTGTGATGGCATCGACAACTCAAATCTACTATCTCGAGAGACTCAAACTCTTCGAGACGGAAAAGCCGTACATGGTTACCTTTGACCTGCCCCCTGGCGTTGGCCCCAAGACGAATCATGCGTATGCCCCCAGCCAGGTGTCGGTGTGCGATGCTCAGTCCCAGAAAGACCAATTCTCGCTCGACGTTCACGGGTTCCAGTTTCATGACTGGGCGACCAGCTTACAGAGAAGCGAAGATTTTGACAGCACGGAACTCGTCAAATCCAAATATTACCCAGAGACGGTAGCTCATATGAAGCGAACCTTCCCTGACGCGCTGGAGATTCACGTCCTGACCCATCTAGTGAGTTGGACCCTCCACGTCCTGCCTATTTGCTGCAGGCCAATTGGTAGTAACTTGAAGCGCGCCTGGCAGAGACGAAAGCGTGACGAGTCCTTTTTGGGGGTGGCAGTCAAAGAACCAGACTTTTACAATCCTATTGTGTATGCTCATACAGGTTGGTATCCCAAATTTTGAACAAATTTAGAGATGTAGAGCTTTTATGTTTTTATCCCCAGATTTCACTCCCCTTGGAGCGGCCGTGGCCATCGAGTCTCTACTGCAGCGGAACCCCCATCTTCGAGGTCACAAATATGACATGATCAAGTGAGTGACGCTGGCTTCCTAGCAATGCATGGATTTTGAGGACAGGCCACCGGGCAGCCTGACAAGGAATACCCAGTGTCTGGCGGACAACCAATCGACATCCCAACAGAGACTGGCCCCTCGGACTCTGCGACTTCACCACTGTTTCTCCCGAGGATATCGAGTTCAACGATGTGATCCACAAAGACCACATCGGCGAAAGTCTCAGGGTGTACGCCAATGACAACCACAAGTGGTACTTCTTGGATCGCCAGTCCCCGAACCAAGTGGCTCTGTTCCGGAATATCCACTCCGACGGTCTAAGTGTCCCATGTGCGTGCGGGTCCTCTTGGAAAAGGCTACTGGCAGTTAATAGCTGACCTGTTTCTTCCCTACTCTACAGTCGGCGTGCATCTTGCTCTCCCCAATCCATTTCAAGAAGAGGATGAGAGTGATAGGGTACGAAGGGAGAGCATCGAGATGCGGATGGTTAGATTCTTTCCCTAATTTGGTGTGGGAGGGTGGTGTCTCTCTCCTTGAAGAAAATTATTGCAAAGGAGCGCCAGTTTGAACTTTGGAAGGGACTGTCGTGATTTTGGGGCTACTTTGTGCCTTTTGGAAGGAACAGGCGATGGTGCAGCGCTTGCGAGAGGAAATAAAAGGAAATAAAGCCATTGTAATGCGGTAGTTTTGAAAGAACAGCAACCTCAAGCATGGGCAGAATGAGGTACGCCACCGGGGCCATGGTTTAAATTGGCATCTACGTCCGGTCACCCTAAACAGCCAAAAATGCACGGCAAATTTGAGCTTATCACCCAGTCTCCAAGAAAAAAACAGTACATCAGCAAGCATTTTCCTGGGCGTCCTTCCCAACCCTCTCTCCTCCCTATATCCAGCGCCCCTCCTTACCCCAGAGCATGTTTTGCGTCCCTCGGTCAAGTCGACGGGGCAACACACAGCGAGAGCGGCCGAGTGGGCACTCTAATCCTCGTTCTCAGCTGAATAGCACGCCAGCTCGGCAGTAGCCACGCCAACCGTCTTCTGCTTAGCATCGGTGGCGAGGGACTGGACGTCGCCAAACAGCTTCCAGGGCTGAGTACGGATCTTGTCATGTGTGGTGGCGGTGATAGTGGCGGTGGTGTTCTGATCGGGCGGCATGGTGGCGCAGAGAGGGGTGTTTCACCTGCTGAGGTTAGAGACGACAACCAGAGGGGCACCGTTTACTTAGGTACCTCGGTACCACCTGGTACGCAGCAACGCAAGGGGTAGCTCACAGGCGTGTCGGGATTGCTTGGGGGGGGGGCTTTTTGCTTGTGGGGGCTTATTGCTTCTGGTCTTGTCTGGGGGACTGGGTTGGGTAAGTTATGGCAGCAGCCCAGAGGACCCGCTTCCTTTATGTGTGGGGCTGATGGCGATGAGGAGGCTCAGGCTTGGACGCCGAAGCGGCAAAGTTATGTCCTCGGAGACTGGTCCCAATGATAATCTAAATGGTGGCAGATAACGGGTCAACGTGCCATTCGCCGTCCGCTAAATCGCACATCCCCCATCCATATCCGTTACCTCATTCCATCCTGGCCGCCTTCTTATGGTAGGCATGTATGTGTCCAGCTTGGTTCGCAAAATAGGAGGGGGGAGGGGGGAGGGGGGCGCGGCGCGATCAGGTGCGCATGACGGCCTTACTGCCACCCACTTGGTACCTATAGGCAGGCCCGTCTTGCATGTGGCGTTTGGGAGAGCATGCAAAGACATTGGTACTTGACAGGTACATCCGACTCCTCATGCCGCAACACTTGGATGAGGCAACTTCCCGAAGCCTTGTCATGTCCAACCCTGACTCGTCGGCGCTCAGCTGCCCCTCGTCTGCGTCTATTTGGAGCAACTCGACAAAAATGATGAACGACAATTTGATGGAAACGGGGCTGTCTTTTGATCATACGGTCGCACCGGATCGTCCGCGCACCCCAATTGCCTCTTCGGGATGGATGCGGCTCTTTAGGTCTCCTCACGTCGGTGCGATGAACTCGTCCGTGTCAGGGTTGCCTACCGACCTAATCTTTTGCTGATTGAGAATGAAGTGACGCCGCATTGGACGCAGAGAAGCTATACTGACATCCTCTATTGTTTACATGGCGGATTTTCACCATCCAGCACTCTCTGTACCTAGATCAGCTCGCTTCGCCTGCCTCTCTTTTCAAAACATCCCCTACGTCTAGGACCTGACCGGCTTGGTGGGTGCCTGGTACTAGTGGTGGACATCGTCGGGATGAGTCTCTCGTGAGTCGAATTTCTCATTCTCGCCGCGCCGCCTTCAGTAGTTGTTGCCTTTGAGCTACCTCGTGTGTCTCAATCCGCATGCCAGGGCACAGATCGATGCCAACTGCCTTAACCATTTGTAGAGCAATTTTCGTCAGTGGGCTGTCTGCGTCCGGGACACGATGGCCCCTCCCCGGCACAGAAAGTGGCGGCTGGGAGACAAATTTGAAGGCCGACTTCCCTGGTGCTCACGTCGACGTCTTTACCTCGCATATCTCCAGCGCCCCCAGACCGGAGAGAGACAACTCGCCTTGGGCAACCATCGACAAGCTGGCCAGAAAGCTCAAGGAAGAGCTCAAGAATAAAGAAGATTCCATCCAAGTGCGTCAAAAGCAACCACAGTGGTCATGAAACGCCCATGTCTGACCATGCTTGCTGACAGTTGTCAGGCTCCGCTGGTATTCTTCTGTCAAGGACTTGGGGGGTATGTTGTGTTGAAGGTGCGGCAGGTCTTTTCCATCTTCCCGCTCCTCGCTCTGATCCTGCCCCGAAAGCCGGCGTATGTCTTCATCCTGCTAACTTTTCAGGCCCTTGGGTTTTTGCAAAATGGGAGCTCCAGCGACGTGGCCCTCCACGACAGAACGGCAGCAATCATATTTTTCGGAACTCCCCTCAACGCAACCAAAGAAAAGGATTTTAGATGGGCTATTCGCGCTTGCGCCACTGTTGAGCTTGAAACGAAATCCAAGGCCGCGAAGCCAGATGAGCACGAAAGCCACAACCTTGCCAATGTGCTCAGGGGTCTTGACAGCACCAACAAGACCGTGGTTTCTGTTTATGAGGGGCAAACGACTCAGTTCACAGGCAAAAGCATTCTGCGGTTCTCGCGTCGGTCAAAAATAGTAAGTGCAGTGCCATCTTCCTTCTCTGCCCATTTCCTTTGTTCCTCGGCGTTGGGCTCAATCCATCCTAGGTGCCGAAGCCGCCCCGGACACATTAGCTGACTGGTCGTGCGGCAGATTGTTGGCAAAGAGCTGGGGGGGTTCCCAGGTGCGGTCCCACTCAGTTCCAAGGAGAGCCATCTGAGCGTTGGCAATTTCAACCAAGCGAACTACAGGTACATCGTCAACATCATCCAGCGCGCGTTGCAGGACCACAGTCGTACAGCGCAGGCACTGCATACAAGACCATCCCAGGAGCGACCAGCTCCTGGTTTCGCCGCCGTTGTTCAGGTGCCAAGAATGAGAAGCTCAACAGATGAGTTCGGGTCGGTGCCCAGACGCCTCGACATGCTGGCTTCCTCCCATCCAAGCGCAGCGGAGTCCGCAAGTGTCGGCAGCGTCGCCGCCAAGTACCACCTCATCGAGTTCCCCGAAAATCCCCATTTTGTCGGCAGGGAAAATGTGCTCGACGAGATAACCAGGCATCTTGTCGACTCCGGCGGTGCAGCTCACCAAAACACCGGCCGCCAGGACGTCGGGACTCACCCAAGTGGGCATCGCAGAGCATTTGCGCTCCACGCGCCCAAGGGCTTTGGAAAAACCCAAACGGCTCGGAAGTTTGCGGCAAAGGAGATCGATCACTTTCCCTATATTTTATGGGTGGCTGCAAACGAGGAAAACAAGCTGATCGGCACATATGCCAAATTTGCCGCCCGCCTGGGCCTCGTGGACGACACGGCCGACTTTTATACTGCAAGCGAAAAATTGCGCGAGTGGTTCGCAGTCGTTGGTAAGTCCGAGTTCGTCTCTGTCTGCTACCCACCTTCTATCTTGTCTTGCCTCAACTTCTAGCACGAGCGACCAGGAGTGCATGTGCGGTTGCTGATTCCATCAACGCAAAACAGCCAAACCATTCCTGGTCATCTTCGACAATGCGCAGGACCCCGTGCTCATCAACAACTGGTGGCCCTTTGGGGCCATGGGCTCCGTCTTGGTGACAACACTCGACCCGTCCTTCAAAACAAGCAATGTGGCTGGCAACGGAATGGCGCTGCCTGCCATCGACGAGGCGGATGCTGTCAAGATGGTATTTGACCAGGTGCATCCCGGAGCCTTCAGCAGTAACACCGACGAAGATCGGAGAGAGGCACAAACCATTGTGAAGCGAGTAGGCTGCCTGCCGCTTGCCGTCCAAAACTGCGTAGGGGCGATCAACGCAGTTGAGCGAACGCTCAAGCAATATTCTGGGCGATACCCTGAGTCCGGTCCCATCCTCGAGCAATCGTCAGTCGGCAATGTCTCACGATCCTGGGCACCATATGATCAAGCCTTGAAGGAGAGCATACAGGACTGTTTGGACCCGCTGGACGACAACTCTCGGGCTTTGGTCGATGTGTTCTCACTGCTGGACCCTAGCAAGATCCCAGAGAAGCCCTTTGATTTTGTGAACCGCACGATACCCGCTGATCTCAAAGGAGTCGACTTTGTCAAACCCCATTTCTTTGAAGAATGCATCAAGCAGTTATCAAAGGGGGTGGTCATGCGCGGCAATCGAGATACCAGCTGCGGCCACAGCAACAGTCCGAACGACGAGGGCTCGGAATTTCCCGAGTTTCACATCCACGATCTCCATTGCGAGTTTCTACGAAGCGATCTGAAGAAAAATGTCGAACGAAGGCAGGCTGCCTTTGACACAGCGACCAGGCTTGTTTCCATGACACTTGATGCCTCAAATTACCCCAAAAATGCCACGACTCGAATGGCGCAACGTGAACTTTTCTTGGACTACTTCTCTCACATCGAATCGATCAGGAAGTTCTTCAAATCGACCTGGGAGGATGAGGAGCCAGAGAGGTTGCTTCGCATTCCGGTATCATTCTTGACGTTGCTACACTCGTCCTCATGGTATGTGGTGATTCTCACTGCCGTTGCACCTGGGCACTAAGGCACCTAGCACTCATCTTCACGCTCGCTGACATGTCGAGCAGGCTTTGCTACGTCACTGGCTTCTTCAGGGACGGTTTGAGACACGTCAAGACTGGAGAGCGCATCCTCGAGGCGCTCGAAAAAGACTCCGGGTTGCTGAGTGCCGCAGGAAGCCAGGACGCGGACAATATACTGGTTGCGAAAATGGGCATATTTCACAGCTCTGCCTGCATAGCAACAGAGATTGGAGACTTCTCCCTCTCGCTCGAAATGTTTGAGAAAGAGCTCCATGTTTGCGAACAGGGGTTCGGTGACGATGTGGCGCACCCTGCCGGTGGCAAAAAAAAACTGCGGAGGATATTTGGCGGCATTGCCAATTCCTACCAGGGCCTGGGGGACCAACTGAAGGCAGAGGAATACTACGACAGATGCTTGGAGGAGGCCAGAGATCAGGATGAGCTCCATTCTCCCTTTCCGGTCAACAAATGCAGGTCCCAATGGGCAAGGGGTGCGTATGATGACGCTTCTGCGGAACTGGAGAGGCTTGTCTCGCTGAGGGAGAAGAAATACGGACTAAATGACAGCAAGGACTACATGTAAGCGAGCTCCTTCCTCGACGAGAGACCGCCGGCTACCACCCTCAACTTCTCTTTGGAACCGCAGACAGCTAATTCTCGCAAACTTGTCCATGCAGAATTGGACACATGAAGTACGTCCTCGGTAATGTCCGCATAGGGCAGAATCACTTCGATGATGCTTTTGAGCTTCACAAGGGCAGTCTTGCATGTTGGAAGATCACCATGGGCGAACAACATCACAAGACCGGTGACTGCTACCACAAGGTAGGCTGGCACTACGCTCGGCTGAGCCAGTGGGAGGAAGCGAGGTGCGTAGTATCTCAACCCGCCAAGCTTGGTATGTTTCGGCACTGACTATTTCTACATCACAATAGAGAAATGCTCGAGCAAGCCCTGGCTGTGTACAAGTCTGGAAAGGACGAGGGATTTCGGCATGGAGAGATCGCCCGCACCAGTTATAAACTTGGGATGGTGCTCCAGGAGCTTGGTGATTCTGAAAGGGCTGATGTGACCATGAAAGCGGCCCGGGAGCTCAGAAAGGAGGTCCTCCAGAAGTTGGGGAGACCCGTGGAGGAAGAGGACGCCGGGGAGGATGGGTACGACACTCTTGTTAGTCTGTGGGCGCGTTGATTGCCGGAATGGTCTTCTGGGAGAGCTCTGCCGGGATTTTGATACCATGAGATTTGGAGTTTTCTTCAAGAAGTGGGTCTCACTTGTCACCTCAAGCACGCGTAGACCCCTCTCACTTTTTTCTCTCCCTCCCTCATCGGTACCTGCGGCAAACGCAGTACCATTTCGTCTTTTTGACCCACATTACAGTCGGCAAAGGATATGGGGATGGAAGCCTTTTCTGTCCCGAGTTGAACAAATTTGTTGGTTACAGCCGTCAGGGGCCCAGGGGCGGTTGTTTACCTGTTGGCCTGGTGACCCCTGAGCCTCGCTCCATTGCCTCCAGACCACCAGCAAATCCACAAATGGCACACTGATTTCTGATACAAAGACGGATACTGTTAGTATTTTGACCAACAGAGCAACAATTGCCATTGTCATGTACCGACAATCGTCATTGTCGGTGCCGACAGGCAGATACGACAAAGGCCCCCTCGCATCATTCTACAAAGAGCACTGTTCACAACAGCATAGAATCATTGTCAATGTCTGACTAGCGAGTACTGTCTTCGAGGAAATATAAACCAACGGAACCTACCCTTATGTTTGACTTGGAACATCCGCGCACACATTTCTGAACATCTCGGTACGGTCCTGCTATCCACAAACGTCTTCCATAGCAGCCCAATACCGACTTTCTCATCTTCGCCTCTCGAACCAGATCAATTTTAAGTAGTAGTGCAGGTCACTCAACCCCCCCAACCACCACCACCATGGCTAACCAGTACATCAACCTCCGGCAAGCGAAGCAGGTCTTTGACATCAAAGGCGAGTCCGTCGAGCCCACAGAGGCCTTCGACATCAACGGTGACCCCATCAATCACATCGGCTGGAACGCCTACCACCGGGACGCCTCCCAGTGGAGCGCCTACCCCCCCTTGCCCGCCGACAACTTCTCCCGCATCGCCGACAACACCCACGTCATGCCCTTCATGGGGGCGCCCGCCGCCCCCCAGATGCCCTTTGTATCCCCCGTCCCCTCTTTCGGCGACGACGATGCTAACCATGACGGACTCCCCTGGCCCTCGCAGTACCTCCCCGTACCCTCGCACTACCCCCATCTGTCCGAGCCGTACCACCCCCTGTCGTCCGAGCCGTACCCCCCGCTTCCCCTGTCGCCATCGCCGCCCCCCTCCCCTTCCCCCAGCGACCTCGCCCTCAGCGACTACGAGCCCAGCCCCCCCTGGACCCAAACCGTCGCCCACCAGCATCTGGCCCCTCTCACGGCCTCGGCCGCCGACGCCCGCTACGGCGGCGCCGACGCCCACTTGGCCCCCTATTTCGCCCCTGACATTGTCGCCTTCCAGCACCTGGCCCCGCTCACGGCCCCTGTCCTCGTCGACCGCTACGCCAGCGAGCAGCGCGCCCCGTCTTTCCGCCCCCGGTGCTTCCTTTCTGCCGACAAATCCCCGCTGCCGCCTCTCCGGCCCGCTCCTCCCACACAGGTGAGGAGGAAGCGGTCCGAAGTCGTGGTCCCCGCCCGTCCCGCGCAGATGAAGCGGAGACGATCCGTCGACGCCCGGGTGGATCCGTCGCCCCGGCCCGCCCCGGCGCCGCGCAAAGGCAAGTCCGCCAGCCGGAATGCCGCTCCGCGGGCCATCGCCAGGACCGCTGCCGCTCCGCGCACCATCACTACCGTCGCTTCGGCGCGCAAGTGCAGCGCCGTCGCGGAGGTGATTTACGTGGGTGGTAAACCAGATGAGGTGGATGACGACGACGACTCGGAGTTTAACTCTGGGTCGGAGATTGGGGAGCCGGATTCGGAATATGACGAGACCGCCCCGCGTCGTCGCCGTTAGGGGGGAGGAGGCAGCGGGGGATGGGGAGGAGGTGAGACGGGGTGTGGGTGTGGTGTGAGAGGAGTTTCACTGAATAGATTAAGTAAATGCGGGAGGGGCAGAGGAGTTAGTTGTGGTCATTCTCTAGGATTGAAGGAGTTTAGGAAATATAGACGTGTTTTTTTACTTTTGCTGACAAAATTCAATGCTTGACGCTGATGCTACCTCGTGATACAACCCAAGAAGTGTGCTGAATATGACTGACTACCGCTTGTGAAGGCTTCCGCGCGTGAATGCCCAGAGCGAAACGGCTCTTTCCCATCAACCAGTTACGGAATCTCCCTCGCGCCGGCCATCCGCCTGACCACCGCTGGAAGCGGAAGGGGCCTACAGGCTCGATGCCTCCGCCAGTGGAGAGGTGATGTTGCCCGCCGGTGGTGGCCTGTAATTGATGCTCCCCATTGAACAATGTGTGAGTTCAGGAAGGGGTATCCTGTTGCCGTGTGCGTCATATCTGATTCCAAAGTAGTACAGAGTAACACATCCTGGGCCCAAGGCTGATGCCACAATGGCCAGCGGAGAACCCTCGGCAGGTGAAAACAGGATCTCGCCATTATCCGCCCACCGGTCGAGGCTCGTAGTGACCCGATCCTTCTTGAGCTTTACGCTTCCTCTGGGCGACGCGTAAAAGAGATCCACCACCCCAAGTTCGTTGAAGTTGTTCATCGCCGCCAGAGTCGGGCGACAGTCATCAACATTGTGTGCCGTCCACAAGCGGGGCACCACAGGTGTCGGATCGCTGATGCTGCCGCAGCTGTGGACGCATTTTTCGATAACATCGGAATTGTGGTTTAGGAAGTAGACGACGACGCCAAGTCTTCAAAACGCAGGCATTCGTCAGCACGAGTGTGTATGGCAGGCTAGTCCGGAAATGTAGGAGACACTTCAAGATGTTGTTCTCTTACCCCATTCCAATCCCCGGCATAGCAATGCCTGAAACCGCGGTGATGGGCGTCATGGGCAGTCCGGGACCTAGGTCGGCACCTTTCTGCCATACAATCTCGGCAGGGCCGACTTTGTTCGCAGCTGTCAGCCTCGGCGGCAGAAACGGGTACGCAGGTATCCTGCAGTAGTCTGATAAGGAGGTACCTGGGTTTGTGAGGTGTGTGCCTCTGAGGGGCGCCTTGTACTGCTGAATGGTACCATCACTGAGCTGAAAGAAGACGTGCATTTCCGGGAACTCGTGTGGTGGGAGCACGTTGTCGCAGATGGCTGCGATACCACAGCATGTCGTACCGTCGAGCAAAGGATACTGCATGCAGAGCTCACCGGGCGTCCAGCAGATGGTATCTGGCTCCAGGCACAACTCCTTGAGATGATAATCGGCCCCTACAAAGTAGACATGAACATGGTCCGCCACGGTCCCTGTCTGGCCTCGCCATGTGTTGAACGCCGCCAGAGGGCTGCATGGCTTGCCGACTGCCAGGCGGTGAAGTTTTTGGACGCAATTCCCCCTCCAATAATACCGGCAACGAAGAGATCCGTGATGGTCAACTGTGAAGATCATCTGCATCCCTCCGTTGAGCTCGATGACCGCAAGAGATGGTGGCGGGGTTTCAATGTGCGGGCTGTTTCGAGGATAGGAAAATGGCGCAGCCATGGTGGTGACGAGGCGGTTACTGTCTGCGAATATGCTGTGGAAACAGGCAAGGAGAAAATGGCTTGGTAAAGCTGCAGGACGGCGGTCCGATTGCTGCGTCGAAATGCGTGGACCAAGATGTCAACGAGAGCGGGCAAGGGAAGAGAGAGAAAGAGAAGAGAGTATAAAAATTGCTGGCCACTCCCGAATGCTTGTGCAGCAGGTACGATAGGTAGATGAGCCGTTGTATTCCAAGTTGAGGTGGGCTGAGAACATGGAACTGGCTGCTCTTTTTAACAGGTAGAGTCCCCCCCTCATCTCTGTTCCTGCCACCGTCGCGCCACCAATACAAGCCCATTCAGTCTCACCAAAGCCCCGGTCAACACCAAGACGTGCATCCAATTGTGGCTCTGTCCGAGCAGGTCGAACCGCCCCGGAAACCACCGCTCGGGTATCCGCGATGCATACAGCGCCGAGCCCGAGAAGTTGATGATGGCAAGCCCAAAAAAGGATCCCAGGCCCATCCTGCCGTCCAGCTCGTCCCACCCCCACTCAAACAGTCCGTGGGCAATGGGAATGAAGAGACTCGCTCCGAGGAAGGCGTACATCAAGAAGCGAATGAAGCGGTACGATGGCCGACGGAACTTGGGCCGGAGAGTGAAGACGCCGCAGCCGATGGCGACGCCCGTGAGCAGGGCAAAGTACGAGTTCCGGACGGCGTGTTCGTGGTAGAAGCCGAAATGGGCGCCCGAGATGCCCGTCCCCCATATCACCAACACGATGCCCAGGTGGTCGAGCTCGTTGCCTAACTTGTGCATGTGCGGGCTGTGGTCAGAAAAGGTGTGGTAAACTGTCGAGAGAAGGAAGCAGACGATGACGCCGGACAAGTAAATGGCGACGGCAAGGCCGTCTGCGAAGCGGAGGCCGTGGGGGAGCCGCGACCAGACGAAGAAGTGGGCGGAAAGGATGACGAAAAGGAGGGCGCCCAGCAAGTGGGACCAAATGTTGGCTGTGTTGTCGCTGTCAGAATGCTCCTGGCCAAATCCCTGGCTCCGGATGAATGCACATACCAGTCTCGTTATGTATTTTGAACAGGCTTCTGATGCAACTCGCGTAGGAAAAGGACGCCCGTCTGGATCTCGGGTAAGCAAACACGGCGGCACGTGGACTTTGCGGACCGGCAAGACTTGCCGGTAGCCAGTCATGATGAACTCATTGTCCCTTGGCTGCGTCAGTTCTACCATTCCGAACAGAGAGGCCCAGGTCTCTTTGAGAGCTTCCCACCTTTGCCATGGGACTGGTGGTGGGTGGAGAATTAGCACCTCTCAGACGCGACGATACAGATATCCCCGGGTGCCTGGACTCACGTATCTCTGACCAGGTCAAAAGGCCGTCGCCCCTTGGTTTGCTGGACCTCGGCGGCTTCTCGCGCATATTGATACTGAGACAGTCGCTGGGTGCGAGAGTACTGATTATGGCAATTGATGGGGTGAACTCGCAATTATTTACATGCGTTGATTCTGTCCCCTCTATTTCACCTTTGTGCCACCATCCTCGTGTCGGATTTGGTGAAAGATGGGAATGTAGGAGCACACCAAGGAGTCGTTCAGAAAGAAGCGAAGGACAAGGAAGGCCTGAGACAAATCCCATTCGTGCAGAAAGATATTCAGTTAGACAGAGGGTTGGCAACATGTATTTAGCCGTGGCAACCCCAGTAGTAGCCAGTCAGAAGATTTAATACACCAACACAGTCAGTTGGCCACGCAAGTCATGCGCCGCTTTGGCCATACCTTTTGGCACCTCGGAGCAGGTACCTGCGGTTGCTGCTATTTCCATCCATCCACAAACTGCTATTTGCCCTGAACGCGAAAGAATTCTTCGCGATATGTTTGCACCGAAATTCCACAGGAGAAAACAAACAACGAGAGGGAGCGCCGGACCTCGATATTCTTTGCTCAAACCACCATAACAAGACATTTGAATGCCGGTTCTATTCACCACCACTCTTTTTCGAAACTGTACTTGTTAACCCCCAAAAGCCACCCCCCCCCCCCCCCATCCCCAACCTCACAACCCAACCCCCAAACCCCCCCTCGTCGGTGCAACCCCCACCCACTTCCAAAACTCCCCGGCATCATAACACCTCCCCAGCACCTCCATCCCCCTCGGCAGCGCCTTCACCCCCTCCTCCCTCATCAGCTCCCACACCCACCCCGCCTGCTCCGACACCCCCCCTCCCCCTTGCCCCCCCACCCAACCATCAGCGCCCACCAATCATACACAAACCCATCCGTCACCATCCACCGCTCCCCGCCCCTCCACTCCCCCGCGTCCACAACCCCCACCACCCCCCTTGCCACGTCCTCCCCGTGCACCAGATGCAAACTCTTCTTCCCCTTCACCGCGTCCTTGGTCGCCCCCACGCGCCCGACCCACGACCGCGGATCACGCGCCCCGCCCCAGAGCCCCGACAGGTTGAGCACCACGCCGCCTAGCCCGAGGAGCTCGTCCTCGGCGACGGCGCGCGGATTGGACGTGTCGTACGGCGAGTGTCGGGAGATCCACGGGTCTTGTCCGCCGAGGGTGGGCCCGTTGGGTTGCCAGATGCCGGTACTGCCGAGCTGGATGAAGCGAAAGGGGGTTTTGGCGGGGGTGGCGCCCCGGGTGTGCGCGGCGGTGTAGGCGCGCACGAGGGCGGCGCTCGGGCCGGGGCCCTTGAGCGGGAAGGTGATGAGGATGTGGCGGGCGCGGGGGAGGGCGGCGAGGTTGGAGGTGTCGGCGGGGTCGAAGCGGAAGGGGAGGGTGGGGTGGTCGGCGACGCGGCGGCCGTCGGTGGTGGTGGCGGCGAAGGAGAGGTCGGTGCGGTGTTGGGTGAGGAGGGGGATGAGGAAGGTGGCGGTCCAGCCGGCGCCGAGGATGAGGAGGTCGAGTTCTTCCATTTTTTTGGGAGTGGTTGCGAGTGGTGGTTGTTTTTGGAAGCGGGGACAATTGTGGTTGAGCTTGGGTTTGAACTGATGTTTCGGTGTGATCTCGATGACGGAGATGGTGTGTCGTTGTCCGAATCGAAACTTGAATTTGGAAAATCTGGACCATAGGAAACCCTAACCCTCTCTCATACTCTCGTTTCTCAACCACTCCTCCAAGCCTCGGCTGATTTTGCATTTCAAGAGAAAAAAAAGAATCTCTGATGTTCGGCTTATTCATGTATCCAAGGCTTCAAGGGCTGGAGTATCGCCGTGGCTTTCGTTTTGGGTGACTTTTCTCGCAGCGGCAATACCTATCTTGTATCTACTGGGGCATTGCCTGCCAACTTTCGGCCTTCGAAGAGTCAAGTGACATTGAAGATAACTCACTTCATCGGTTTAATCCGATAGAAATTCTGTATTCCCTGTATACCATAGTCGACAGCCCTGAGAAACTAAAAATTTCTCCGTTCTTTCTCCTGCCAGCCCTGGTCCTACATCACTCTGCAATCGGGGCACGCCTGACGACTGTATAAGCTTTTGTTACAGAATCACACACTCAGGACTTCTCGCAAGGGCCACGGCTACATGTGGAATAGCCGCGGCAATTGCGCGCACAATGATGCGTGTCTTTATCCGCTTCAGCCAATGCCACAAGACAAATGCCTGGGACTTGTTTGGGAATGAGCAATTCGAAAGAGCACTCACATTAGAATCCCTCACCACCGACAGCTCTTCCTCACGCGCTTCGAGTCTCTGCCGCAGTTCCCTCATCTCCTCACTCCGTTCTGCGCCTTCCCTTCTCAGGTTGTCAATCTCGTTCCTCAGCTTTGAAATCACGGCTCCAAGATCTTCATCCAGTTGCTTTCCGGCCGATGTGAGCCCAATCTGACCACCAACTTCCAACAGCTCCTTTTGGATCTGCAGTTCCACTGGCGACTCAAACTGCGCGAGACTTCGGATGATGGCGGTGGCCGACGCCGTATTGTCGTCGTGGCGGACAACCTTGGCGCCGAGCTTGACCATGTCCCCCCAGATGTCGTTGCGATTGCGGCGCTGGTCCATCCGCGACTCGGCTTCCCGTTCCGGGACCTGATTCCACATGGTGGTGGCAATAATGACACGGTTGTAGGCATCCTCTCCCAGAATCTTCTTGAAGAGGCGGTTGCGACGGGCCTCGCTGCCGAGGAGACGCTGCTGACTTATTGGGTGGACAAAGATGGCTCCTGTCAGAAGCATTCCTTGTTCGTAGGTCCGGGCCATGTAGTTGGCCACGAGGGTAAGAATGTCGGCGTCAGAGCGCTCTGAGTCGTCGAAGCCCGGTGTGTCGATCAGCGTCACCGTTTGACCGTCTAGCTTGAATTTCACTGGGATGATCTCTTGAGTGCCTATCCCATCGATTCGGTTTTAGCAGACGGACGGTGGTGGATGGTGAGTTCCGGTTGACTTGCACGAATCAATGCTGTGGCCAATCTCAAGATCGGACCTGCCCGTGGCTCGAGAGATGAATGTGGTCTTGCCTGCACCCGTCACGCCAATCACGGCGATGAAGACTTCGCCTTTCTGGCCCTGTCGGTGCGTTTTTTGAGAGACCATGGCGACTGGAAAGACTAAGAGAACTCGGAGGAACGGAGGAAGAATGCCCACCTGGCGTCAAGAATCAAAGCCCTGGGAACCCCTAGATAAATGGAGAAATGCATCAGTCCTCAACGCAGAAGCGTCTAGGGGATTTGTTTCCTGTCTATGGGAGCGGAAAATTGGGCCATTGGTCGGGTCGCTGCATACCCAGGTGGTTGGATGTTTGTTGCCGGCCTCCCTGCAGTTGGCCATCGTGTTTGACGAATCATCTTGGATATTGGCGGGCCGCGGAATAGGATGAACTCGATGCCTAACCTAGAAGAGGCCTTTGGAAATGTGATCTTGTTGGACTGGAATTTCTGCCCGGCGCCACTTGACTGGACGCCACCCTGTACGGGAGGGGGTATCCGGCGCCGCCCACTTCCGTCGGTTCTAGAGGACTCGCTCCTCTTGAACATGCAACAGATCTTCCGTCTCGACGCCGACTAGCCAGATACCCGACGGGCACCAGGGGAAGTTCAACAAAAGTCAAACAGCTTGGGAAGGGGTGGTCAGAGAACGTCCATCTACCTGGATACCTAGGTACCTATAAGTCATGACAGGGCCTAACCAAGCAGTGGGTGTGTACACAGTAGACTGATGGCAAGCCTAGGTGGGTGGTGGACACTTGCAGGCCGTGCAGATTGTTAGGCACTGCCATCTCCCAGCACAGTGCAACCACATTGAGTTGGGCTGCAATTTGCTCTATTCGCCACAAGGCTCCGTTTCGCGTATCTTTTCAGTGTCTCCCGTTGCCCCCAAAGTTTGTTCCGGCCAGGTCCACCCCAACTCTTCCTCCCAACTTCTCAATTTCTCAACTTGGTGACCCAGCAATTCAGGGCCGACAACACGCGGTAGAAAATGCGTGTCCCTGCACCTGAGGGCGAAAGCCCAACATACGCTGCCACATCCGGCGGCAGACCTCGTCCTCAGAGTCCTCACGAGTCCGTACTTTCTCCATTTCATTAGCTGGTCTTGCGGAAAGCTCAGCCAGGGCTAACGTAAATGAAACAGTGGCAGTCTCCGCCACCCCGAAGATCCCGTTCCTTCGTCGTCCTCCGAGACTCGACAGGTCGGCGCTCCCGAGAACGTAAACGACCGACAGATACCAGAAAGAGATCACATCACTCTGCTGGTGGTAGGTCCATCCGGTTCCGGGAAATCAACTTTCATTGCCTCGGTCTCTGAAGCCTCCAACGCAGAGGCCAAGGCCTTGATCGGCCACGGTCTCGACCCATGTACGTTGCCAGCCCGCGTTGAGGTGCTGACCCGAGCCGCGCAATGCTGACAGCTCTGCAACAGGCACGGTATCCTGTTCTGCGCACGAGGTTACCGAGCCTGTATCTGGCAACCGCCTGACTCTTCTCGACACCCCGGGCTTCAACGACCAGACCCGCAGCGACTTAGACATTCTAAGTGAGATCGCATCATTCTTGACGTCCAAGAATCTCCCGCCCATTTGGGCCATTGTCTTCACACACGCCATCACCGAAAATCGTGTTACGGGATCAAGCCGCCTGAACCTCAACATTGCCAAGGCTCTCTGTGGAGAAAGGTTCTACTCTCGTCTCGCGCTTTTGACCACCATGTGGAACAAGATGCCGAGCGACGAGGCCCGAGAGCTGTACAGAAAGCGCGAAACCCAAATTTTGACGTCGTCGACATTTTGGGGCGAGATGAACGAGAGAGGCTGCCAACACGCCCGATTTGACGACAGCAGCACATCCGGAATGGACTTCCTCAAGCAACTCCTCGACTTGGGCCAACCGAACCCTGGCAGCTTTGCGTACGAGCAGGAATTGCGCGCGGGGGTCCCGCTGGAGCACACCAAAGCCGGTGCGATCATAATGGCTGAGCGGGAGAAAAGGCGGCAACTGCTGGAAGCGGAATTGGAAGAGGAGGAGCAGAACCAGAGAGTGGAGATGGAATACGCAGAAAACGCAAGACAGCGACTCTCTCGCAGCCAGGGCATTAATTACAGACATGATCAAGTACTGGTCATGGAACGGCCGGTTGTTCGTCAAGCCCCGAGCGGGAATGACCCGATGGCATATGGCCAGTACAACGTTGGCAGATCGGATCGGGCGTCGGCAGGCCCCAGTCGGATGCCGCCACGCACTGCGCTACAGCAAGAGCCTGCTCAGACTTCCCTCGGTACTAACTTTGGAAGCATACGTCAATGGGTGGGGCGTGTATCTAGGTGATCTGTTTAATCTCCCTACTCGGCACGCTAGCTTGAGCGTCGAGCGTCAAGTCTCGATTTTCTATTTATTTACTCTGGCGGCCATCAAGCACATCTCGAACCTGTGGAAGCAAGAAAGTATTTTTTAGCTCTAGTCTAAGGAGAGACAAAATTCCATGAATAAGGCGTCCAAACGCCGCATTCACATGGCTGTATCCCGAAATAGTAGACGGTTACGCCCTTTCGTCTAACGGTACGACCACAATACGGTTTCACCCGATTTAAAAGCTATGGCCCATTCCTTTGCTGGAAGTTTTATTTTCTAAAGTGAGAATTAGGTATGGCATTGCAGTTACGTGACTCGATTCGATCGGGTCCAGATCATTCGACCGTCCCATTGACTTAACCCCTGGAAGGCCCGACTCCATGGGTACATCTTTGGCTTTGACCCCGGATGGCGCATTGTCAAAGAACTTGAGATTAGGTTTGGTTGTTCGAAATTATTTCCCATGTTCTGGACCCCCGAAGTCGAGCTGTCAATTCGATGGGGAAATGTATGTGGGTCCGAAAGGGCTTGTCAGGGGTGTCAACAAAGGCGAGGACCCAGCCCCTGAGGGCCCAAACTCGAGGCATTCTCAATATTCTGGTCTGTTCGGGTGGCCATGAACTGAAAACCTTGGTTTTGATGGCACAATGGATCGCAGTTTGGCCGTGGCCTAGGCTGTCGTTGTGAAAGATGTGTCGACACTCCGATGTCTCGGCTACACTTCAAGCTGTTCGAAAAGGCCACTGCGGTGATACCTATTTGGAGAGGTCAATAGGTTGACGGCAAGTATATCTTGAGCTGTTCCCGGCCATATTCGTGCTGATTCTATATAAGAATAGCTATTTACGATGTAAGAGCTCCGAGCGCTGTGACGGGCGGCTGTCTTGGCCAAATCGGGTTGTGTGATTTTGTGCATTAGCGTAACCAATAAAAGCAAGAATGCGGTGCAAGTCAGCCCATTGCTGAGATCACGAGCGGCGTCATAGAACATATAGTTCGGCTCTGGCGAATCGGCGCTGCGCTGGTGACTATGGCTTGGCGCTATAGAAGGCGAGGCGTCAGCATTCCATAGCGGATTCGTCTTGTACATATCACACTCGACTCAGCCCTTCGTAGGCACCTCCGACAAGACACCCTCTTGTTCGTGATCTGGCCTCCTCGATAGCCTCGGCCAGGAGCCTGAGGTGGTAGAAATGTAGCCCTACAACGAGAACGTGCTGAGATGAACGGCACTGTGGCGCTCTTGTGCGACGAAGATTATGTCCCCTTTTATTTCCCACCGCGTTCAGATTGGCCGAAGCACTGGTGATGGTGTCAACCCCGCCTCTGCATATGGTTAGTGGCGCAGACACGGACCTAGACTTATCACATCAACAGCTGAAGCGGCGGTCTAGACTACATCACTTTTATCCAAGAAAACTTCAAAACCTCGCCGTGACGAGGCGCCCACCCCGGTGCGAGAGGAGGGCCCCTTTACCTCATCTTCTCTGCTCCCGATAGGAACGACAACACGTCGTCAAAATGGCCGACCGTTCGAAATATACCAACATTTTCTTTTCCCTCGCACTTGTGGGCGTGGCAGTCATCTGCTACATCTTGCTCATCGTCTTGTTTCTCAACGCTATTACTCTTCGTTTGAACTCCCTTGTCCATGTCTCGGACCCCTCCTACATCACTCCCCTCGTGGTCGTTGGCTTGCTAGCAGCCGTCCTGGGGAGCGCAACCGTGGCTTTCACTACGCGATGCGCTGAGCACTCGCTATGGTTGAAACTTGCTCCGGGGAACGTAAAGCGCCCCCTCACCGTTGGCGAAAGCCGTCGTTTAGCGCAATGGAGCGTCTCTCCGCTCGAACGGATCAAATACCTCTTTCGTGGCCAGTCGGCACCCTTGAGGATCTCAGGAATCCTCCTTATCGCTACCACTACCGCCGTTGGCCCCGTGCTCCTCGCGGGGATTTCCCAGGGCGACCTCGTTGACGCTACTTCCACCTTCCAAGCTCACGCCGTGGACGTCTGGACACCGTGGATCACGCGGAGCAACTATCGCTCCCGACAGGGATCCGCCAACGACATCCCCGTCTTCGCGGCGGCGCTCGCATCCAACGACAATCTCACCCTGCCTGTCGCCCCTGTCTGTCTTAACGGCACCAGCAGCACCAGCAACTGCAGTATCACCACCCGCTCGGCCGCTCTCTTCGCCATGTGCACCCCCCGGACCCTCCCCAACACGGACAAGATGGCCAGCACCGTGTGCAGCACGGGTTCTTCCACATCCGGCCCCCAGTACCGCAACTACTGCAGCACTATCGTCCCGAGCATGTGCGTGAACCTTACCTGCGGCGCCCCCGCGGTATTCGCTAACTTCCGCACCGGTCCCGACCTGTCATGCGCATTATCCTCAGAGGGTTCTACCCCGTCGCAATGCAACACTATCCCGGGAACCTGGGCAACCATCCTCGGCGTCTGGGTGGGCGGGATGGATCTCGGCATCGGCGATACAAAAACCATCAACCTTGTTGACTGCGCTATCCAGTACGGCAATGCGACGCTCTCGCAGACAGGCTCCTCTCCACCGACCCTCGACCGGTCTAGCTTTATGGTGTCCACGCATCTCCTCTCGGAGTATAGCTCCCCCATATCGGGGGTGCGCACCTTTGCGTGGCGAGAAAACGCTGCTCGGACGCCGTATTACTTCACCCTACGGTATGTCGGGACAGGCTTCAACGATATATACGCCTCGCCGGTGGCGTCGGGGTTGCTGGGGGATGATGCATCGAACAGCGCGGAGCATGTGGCGCGGCAGATTGAGAGAAATTTCGACTGGGCAACGCTGGCGGCGTTTTCGAAAGGGGTGAACGCGAGTGATGTAACGACCACGCGCACGACGGTCACGAGGGTATATGTGTACGATCGAAGAGTCTTGTCCATCTTGTTGATACCGGTGATTGCGACGGTGATGAGTGCGTGGGGACGGCTGCGGGTTGGGTCGGATGAGGTTGTGAGGGGATATGATCCTGTGGCGATTGCGCAGCTAGGGCCGGTGGAAGGGATGCCGCTGGGAGGTGAGGTGCAGATAGAAAAGGGTGAAGTGGAGAGGTTGGTTCTTAGAGGGCAGAGAGCGGGGGAATATGTAAAGTTAGTTGTAGGACGCTGAGGTAAGGAGCTCTTAACGTTTACAGCACTGGCGTCGTTTATGGGACGAGCGTTGTTGTGGTAATTCAGCATTTTTCGGGTAAATGAATTGCTGCTTGGGGGCTTGAAATACCTCAATCAGAACGCTGGATTTGTGGGATTGTTTGGCTTGAAGTGTGATTCCATTCCCGTTGCATGTCTTCCTGAGACAGCCAATATAGCATCATTGGCTCTTGCACGGCTCCATCAGTCCGGAATCCAGTATTAAGCAGACGACATTCTCGACTGCGGAAACGAAAGACCCACCACCATCATCAGCCCGCATCAGCATCTGTCCACTGCAGCACTATGCGCTGGGCGAATGTTTTCCTCCTCGTCCTGGCTAGTCTGGTTCCGGATGCCGATTAGCTTGCTGGCACCAGACGCTCCAAGTCCACTGGAGATGTCGAGATGTAGGACGTATTCTACGAGGCCGACATGCCCGTTGGTGACACGATGCCGTACTATTCGCAATTCCAATCGGGAAGTTGACCGTTCAGCGCAAAGACTTTGAAGAGTGCGACATGGGACATTTCCGTGCAAGTGGTCCTAGGGTAAATGATGAGCGAGACAGGGGACTGCAGAACTGAAAGGATTGCTGCTATCGCTACTGCTACGGAATAGAGTGGGAGATGGAGTGAGGCGGCTCGAGCCAAGGCCTAGATCTAGGGGGCCCCGCACCAACAGAGGCGGCTTGGCCGGCCTGAGGCACCAATGGAACAGGAAAAGGCCGCGGCCAGGCGGTTATGAGTCTCAGCTCCATGTCGATAGACTTCAAGGTCAGCCGTTTCCGAAACTGCGAAGCCTTTGAATTAACAACGTGATCGTGATCACGAGTTTACAGTGTAATGAGTTTCAAGTTAGTGCCATGGCCAAAAAAGGGTCGATGAGGCCGCCGAAATGGTGCCCTGGCCAAAAAGCTGGAGGCGCAAATAACTAGGACTTTAACCGCCCGTTGTTCTGATTGAACGGGAACCCTTGCTCTTCAATACGGCGCCTCTCCTCGTTTCAATCCCTGGAAAGGGGAATGACATAAACGGTGCGGTCACAACATTCACACTGTATTGCAAGCCGGTAGGTCTGCGAGACTTACACCGTGTTCCTTTACTGTTTCCACTGCCCCAGATGCGAGTTGAGCAACCACCGCAACTTTCCTACATTGCGGGTCTACCCTTTGGCTAGCAACTTCGCCTCTGTCGCAGCTCTGCATCGCCTGTAGCTCTTTTGGGAATCCGCAGCTGCCGGTGGCTGCCTCCTAGATAACAGGATGGATGATGGTGTACAAATACCTAACAATGTCTTTGTACTGAGAAACTCCACATCACCATTCGACATCAGAGAACACAATGGCTTCCCCTTCTTCTTCTTTTCTTGTTCCCGACGGAAACCGTCGTGACTGCAAATTCCACTCCATTGAAAGACTGCACTCTTTTCTCAAACTCGATCCCCCGTACGGAACCTGCCTCGCCCATGCTCCGTACGGCAAGAAGGCCCCTCAATGCTCCAACCGCCTCAGCCGATCCAAGGCAGCCGCCGTTCTCCACTTGCTCACCGAACTATCTACTATCACCATCCCTTCCACCAGAGCTGCACGCCTCCTCGAGACTCTGTCCAGCCATGCTGTGTGCGGGATCCGCTGCCATCAGAACCAGGCAACCGAGGTCCACAACAAGTGGCTCAATAAACTGTGGGAAGAATACATGCTTGTCCACGGGCTGTATCCTCAACTGTGGCACCTGCCGGTGAAACATCTGTCTCAAGAGGCGTGGGAGGGTGATCTTGAAGAAGCGTGGGAACAGCAACATGAATCCGACGAGGTCGAGGACGAGTCGGACCGGTCGGAAGCAGACTTGGATAGCGACGATGGCTTCTCAGACGACGAGAGCGGCTCGTCACCCGACACAACGACTTCGGACTTTGGCGAAAGCCCCTTGGATCAAGATTTGCCTGCGCCGTCGCAGAGCTCGTCGTCCTACAACTGGGGCCTGGTAATCGACGGGGCGAACTCTACCACAGGTTCGAGTTCCCGACGAACAACTAGCAAAACTACACAGTCGGCAGTTTCTGTTGATGACCCGGTTGACCTTGATGCTTTTTCTGTTTCAAGCAGCGACTCTGGTTCTACAACATCGGTCGATGAAACTCCCGCACCCCCTCCCCAGGAAGTTACCGTGGTTAAGTCAGAGGGGACTGACCAAGTTGGGGAGACAGGTGAAGTCGGGGAAACAGAGGAAGAGGAAGAGACAGACGGAGACGGAGAAGGGTGGGAGGCAATAGAAGATACCGACGACGAAGGTCTCGCTGAAGACTTGGAAGACCATTCCGATTCCGACTCCAACAGCGAGACCGACGCTCCTTCGGAATCAGAACCGGAGGGCGACGACTTTGCCACCTCCCCCCTCGCCATCGACTCGTCCATCTTTTCATCCTCCTCGCCAACTTCATCCTCCTCATCAACTTCATCCTCCTCATCAACTTCATCCTCCTCATCAACCCCCATCCCTAGCCCCAACCCCAACCATCTCGTCCCAACCGTCTTCATCCCCTACCACCCACCCCGCACCCCCCTCTCTCACCTCCGCACACTCCTCCACACCATAACCAAGAACGTCACCCGCCGCCGCCGCCGTCCCGGCTTCATCTACGGCTTCGCCCGCCTTTCCCTACCAGGCTTCATCAAAATCGGCTTCGTCCAAGACCGCTCCCACTCGCAACGAACTCACCATCCAGACCCTGTAAACGACCGTCTTGCCACATGGCAAAACCAATGCGGCCACCCCGTCGTCGAAGTCTTTCGTGCGCGGGTGGTGTGTGGTGCTGCAGAAAGGATAGAGATTTTGGTTCATGAGACGTTGAGAAGGTACCGAAGGGTGCAGGACCCGGGGTGTGTGCTGTGTGGGAAGAAACATGATGAATGGTTTGAGGTGGATTTGGAGAGGGTGAGGAAGACGGTGGGGCTGTGGGCGTTGTTTGCGGGGACGAAGCCGTATGATGGGTTTGGGAGGCTGACAGATTATTGGGCGGAGAAGGTGGATGGGGAGATGGAGAGGGTTGGGGAGGGGGATGGGGTGGAGGGGTGGTTGGAGGGGATGAAGGGATTGGTAGAGGAAAGTAGGAGGTGGGATTGGTGGAGGAGAGTAGGAGGTGGGATTTTGGGGGGATTATGGGGGTGGTTAAGGACTGTGGGTGGTTGAGGACTTATGATATTTGCTGTTGTTGGGTCTAACATATCTGTTTTAACTCCGTAGAATCTGCATTAACGGCTCGGGCACAAACACGGGCTCAAACTTCGTTTCCATCCCTGGGGCGTACGCGGCTAACCACCCCGGCATCTAGGTCAACACCCGCGGTAATCCGAATGGGGGAGGTCGGCCGTATCAGATTCCTGGGCCACTTTGCTTGCTGAGGGGGTCATCACTCGCAACCCAACTGTCTGTTGAAGTTGGCGTTTCATGGATATGGGCAGGGGCGGTTATTTCTGAGTTTGTGGTCTGGGAGAACTTTCCGTCCAGTATGGTGGTTCCAGCCCTTGACGTATTGTCACCTTTCTGCCCCAACCTGCGCTCGTCATCGCGGAAACATGCTGTGCGTTTGGCTGCCTCTACTCAGGCCCCTATCCAGGTACATTCTGTGGCTCCGAACAAGTTCTTTAACCTCCAAAGTGTTTCTCTATCCGCGCCATTTGCCATTTCAGCCCTTCCCACGTCTTGTGCTCCGCGTGCTAGCCTGTGCTCTCAGCAATCCCATAATATTCCCCTTTTTAGCACATGCGGTCAGAAAAATGATTAGCGCTTGGCAGCTAATTACCTGAGGACGGAGAATTCCGTGTTCAGGAGACGGTGGCTCGGGCATGAGACATTCGAACCCATGAACGGCTAGATCGTATGATGGGTTGTGTTCCACCCGAAGTTGCACATGCGATGCGGTGTCTGGCTCAGCCCCGTGCGAGGCCGAGACTGTTGGGCGGGCTGGGTTCCATGTGTGACGCGTTGAACAAGAACACCTACCAAAGCGCTCTTTGTGATTCAATAGAATAAAGCTGCCGTGTATGGGAACTTCAGGGCTGTTACCGACAGGATGCAAGTCCCACTCGAGGAATGGGGCTAGAGCCTGTCTTGTGCTACCAGCGAGAGACGAGTTCTTCCTGTGTTCCCTAACAGGTGATCGTAAGACGTCAAAAAAAAATCCTTCCTTGCAAGAACCCCCAGTTAGATTCGTACTTATACTCAATAAATGCTCACATGCCGCCTTTTTCACTCAACTCAACTTCAGACCCGTGCCTTTTACCTCCTCAGTAAGGGCAGAACATGGAGTCGCCCCGGCTTCATCACACCCTGCTGCTCTCTGCTTGTCAAGCAATGGAAAGGACGTCCAGATATCAAGAAATTCCAGCGAAAGCATCGAACTGGCACCGCTGGCTCCTGCCCTCAAACATAGGTCCGCCTAACAAAGATAGTTCTCGATGCCGAAGCTGGGAGTAAACTGCCGCCAAAGGGCATTCTCGATTTTCAAGCTGCGTTGATACTATCGAGACAAGGGATTGCCTTGCTGGGGATCGAGCTGCAAAGACCTAATTTTCGGCCCGTTTTCGAACGCATCGCGTCGTTCAAGGGGGGGGCAAGAGAACCGTTACTCCAGTTCCTTGAGTTTGGGCGGCTAATGGTTGAGGTTCCACCCCTCTAGTCACTACGGTGCCCCGGGTCGGGCGTGAAGTTTTCCTTGATATCCTCTGTTTCGTTTCCATCTGACGCTGCATCTTCCATTTTGGATAAGTATTTCCTTGTATTTCGTTGAGCTTAGAAGAGGGGACATTGAGTTTCTCTTTTGATACATTTATATGCCCATCAATATAGAATATTTGGGTTTCTTAGCTGCAATGTGCCCTCGAGCATCCAATACTGTGATAGGGCCACTTTCTCTCCTCTTTGCGTTCTAGACGATACTAGTATAAAGTCAAACTACGATCAACTCAGCAAGAAAGCTACCGTCTCTGCAACCCACCAACACAGTTCTTAATCTGTGTTGACTACGTGTGACTGCAGCACTTGCTGTATTCACGATCAAGGAACAGGGCCTTTGTTGGTTCAAATCAACAGCAACCCCTGACATCCGTGCCATCCTGGCACCATCGGAATCCACCTATGGCATCTTGTGTGTGAGTGTGATTCAATTTGTACTGTGACATGACCTTGCTTCTGTCAGAACTCATGTCCAAGTCGGAGTGCCAACAATGGCATTGCATTTGATGGTGAAAGGTATTGGGATTCCAGCCTCGAAACTCAGCCCAGGCCTGGCACAGGTCAGGCCTCTCGTTCGGGTTGAATCGAAACAGCTGGTCTGTACACTCTACAATGGTCTTGTTCAATCATGGCCAGAGGTTGCAGGTGGAATATAAGTACGTCTTGGGCGCTCCATTGAACTTGAAGTAGCCGGTGCGCTCTTCTCATACAACCAAAACATACGGTTGCCATCATCGACCTGAAGAAGCCGCTCTTCTCCTACAATCAAAATCCTTCTGTTCCCATCATCAACATCTCATCCCCCGTTCGCCTCACGTAAGTTCATCCCATTGTCTTCCCGCCCCCTTGTTCGTCCAGTCGCCGTCAAATGCCTCGCTCTCCAGGAAACAACGTTCCCAACTGCCAGTCCACTGGACTTTATTCGGAAGCACATCTGCGGTCAAGAACAGTTCAGCTCCCGTCGCCGGTTGAAAACATTGGTGACCGCAAGTACTTCAGCTTGCCCGGGTCTGCTATTGAATGCGATGACTTGGCCGAGGTTCGTATTCCGTACGCATCAGTTCACGAGAAAGTCAAGGCCGCACCAACACTTGCGATGGCACAGACGATGGGCCTGAAGTTTCCCCATTCATACTACAGTGTGAGGGAACTCGCCGACGGAATCCCGGAGCCATGGGTTTCCGTTGAAATCATGGCACCGGAGTATCTGGGCATATGGCCTGGTCCCTTGCGGGCGTTGTATAACGAAAATGACCGGTCCAGATTTGTCTTGATGTATCACGACAAGACACGCCCGCGGCGACCGCATTCCAGATGGTACCCCTTTTCTGCTGCCGTTTTGAAGTTTGACAGGAACCAGAGAAGTGGCTAGGCTCCAACCTCCAAGGCGGGCGGCAACATGACGGGGATGTCGACCGCTCCTGTCTGAAATGGACAGGGAAGACGCGGGATAGCCTTCAATGTGTTTTGGCAGGTTCAAAGGCGCGTCTGGCAGGCTCAAGGGCACGTCTGTCAAGTCCTAGGATCTCGGACGCTAAGGGCGATTAGATATGGTGGGGGTATGGAAGACGGGAATGGACTATGGGGTTTCCGATGATGGTCGGTTTGGTATAAAGTCTCTGGAAGACGGGGGCATTGTTAGGATTAAAGAGCGGGGGTTTGTTTCTTTGGATATTTACGTGGGTACTAGGCCGGCTCTGGTGGTATCACAGTGGTCGAGATCTGTCAATTATATTTTGCCGTGGAATCATTCTCTACAATAACGTCAAATATTCCCTCCCTCGTCGTAATTGACTTTGACTTTGACGAGACATACGTTCAGGACCGTGGTATTTCATGACTGCCTACTCCAGCCCCTGAGCTGCTGCTCAATCCATATTGTCAACAGCATAGCCTTTCCACTGCCGTGAAATTTCCAGCGGAAATGCCAGTCATGAAAAAGGGGTGCGTCAAGCCCTGGCTGGCCAGTCCTATCAAGCCGAACTAGGTGTGTAAACAAAGTACAAAGCAGCCCCTGAGCCCCTTAGCAACAGCTGAAACAGTCTGGTTGTTTACAACGAAAATGGGTACAAAAAAAGATTCTTTTACGTCTGTAGTCCTAATTTGGGAGGAGATGTGGCTGATTTGTTCTGACCTTTCCCTGATTCTTCTAGGAGCTTGGGTGATCCTATACGTCGCCGCTGCACAGCCTCAGAGGCCCATTCTCAGTCCCTTGGGGTAAAGTTTCCATCCTTTAGATGTCGCCCACAGTGTCCCACTCGCATGGCGTTGCGCGATAGTTGGCGCAAATTTAACCTCAATTTCATCTCGCCCTGCTCGCGAATCATACTGTCTCCGTGCCGGGCTTGCCGGTTCCGGACCAACAAACCAGCTGCCACCGCTCAGCGGCGCATCTTTCTTTCTGCTGGCTGCCTGGGTTGCGCAAACACTCGGCCCCTCGCCAGCATAAAACGTCTTCGAGAGCCCATCTTCTCCCATCTATGGCACTAGGAAGACTGGCTTCCCAATCATCACCTCAAACCAAGCAGCCATCCGAGCCAAAACATCATCAATTCATAAGCCACGCATGTATCCTGAGCAAAATGGCTCCACCTCGAAGCTCCTATGCTCCTCTGTCTGGCACCATGGTCCACCAGCTGGAGGTCAAGCCGATTCTCGATGCTCTAGAAACCCACGAAAAGCGCCATGCGCACCACATGGCGAGGGCGGCCAAGCACGGAAGTAGAATCATCTTGCGGCAGGTGTCCGCTGAAAGCCCACACATTTTCGAATTCATCATGGACCTCCATTCCGCCTGTGGAGGAGACTGAGACACTTTGACAACGCGATGCGAGATTCTCCCCGAGGAACTGGATGCCTTTCTGGAGTACGCTACCACGTTTCTCTACAACATGGGCAACTTCTACGTAAACTCGTTGCAGTGAATTTGTTTCAATTTCCCAGCGCTGGTTTTCAGCAGCGTGAGGGCGATCAAAAGTTCATTCCGGATCTGACCGTCGAATCTCTGCGCAAAATTGCAGCCATCTCCCCAGAGGCCAAGAGCAGACTAGAGATAATCGCCAATCCTCTGTTGGCAGTTCCTCCATATGCTCTTGGGGTATCCAGGCAACAACGCGCAGTCAGAGTACTATCCTGGCGCGGGCCTCATTTTCCAAGCGGAGATTGCCAAGGTGTCCGATATCATGGACAAGCACTCCATCGGGCCGGAGAATACTCGAATCCGGAAGCTGGCCGAGGATGGAAACCCAATATACCACCTGCTGCAAGGTTCTTCTGAGACCGGGGATCCCAACCAGCCCCAGGAACTTGCAAGTGGCATCTTTCTCGTCAAAGTTGACTACGCTGAGGAAATAAGTTTTACATGGAACTGGAAAGCGCAAAGCAGTATGCTAGCAACAGCAACCAGCTCCAGGCCCTGACACATTACATCGAATCCTTCCGCACCAGAAGCATGATCGTCTTCCAAGAGTCGCAAAAGGCGTGGGTGAAGGATGTGACCATGAGAGTGGAAAACGTCATCGGCTTCGTCGAACCTTACCGTGATCCGGCTGGAATCAGATCGGATGGGAGGAGTAGTAGGAATTGCTAATCCAGACGAGGCGGCGAGCTTGAAGCGCCTAGTTAACAGCTCAACGGCCATGATTCGGCAGCTTCCGTGGGCGCTTGAAGGTGTCAATGACGGCAAAGAGCCGTTTGAGAAGGGTAATTTCGAATCCCCAGACTTCACATGTCTTCACATTTGGTCCCCTCAGTCTCCACGTTGAAGAAATCAGCTAACTCAATTTCCTCAGCGCTCGCCGTCTGCACGAGCTCCGTCTCTGAAGCCTCCAATCTTCCCAATGCAAGTATAAATAGCATCATCATTGGGAATCAACTAATGCCAAGAAGTACAACCAAGTTACATTCGGGAGACTCGCACAGGGACCCGCACGCGCGGTAAAAATAAATAGGCCGGCAGAGTCCGAAGTTATCGTATCGAAAAGTCAATCGGGGTCAAGCTTTCTCCTTCTTTAGCCGGACGTTGTCAGGGATCGATTGTCAGGAGGAGCGAATTATCACGTGATTCCGTTCATAAGGATCTATACATCTCGGAACAGTAAAATTCCGCTCAGCGAGCCAATAGAAACCAACTTTCTGGCACTCACGTTCAAGTTTTTGCTCTGAGTGCTAGAAAGTGTCATCTGATTGGTTAGACTGCGACCCGTAGGTACTTTGCCCATAAGCTTCTCAGCGCCCACGAGCGCTCTCCCGGTAACGATCCTCCTACCGATACCGCTCACTCGCCCCCCAACGGCTCCTCCCTCAGCAACAACTCTTCTGCCGATACCGCTCGTTCGTCTCCCAACGGCTCGCCTCCTAACTACTCTCTTACCGACGCCGACCCTCCTCCTATAGGAATCCGAAGACCACTCCTATCTTCACGGCCCGCTCGGGGTCCTAGCGCCCTTCTTTGTGCCGACAGTCCCTCAGCTGATGGTCTCAATGCTCTTCCCGGTGTTCCCCAAAGTACTGGCTTTATACTCGAGCCCTTGGACTTGGGGGAACATTTGATTCCGAAGCTACAGGCCTTCATTGAGAATGACAAGTTCGAGGGCAAACTGTGGCTCGGTGGTATGGGTTTATCTTCCACAGAACTTCTGGAGACTGTACAAGATCTGGAAAGTAAGCAACAAGAAGTGGTGCACGAATTGTACCAGGACACTTGGCGTCTTTACACCCCCGAGCTGCCAAGCGGGTTACAACTTCCTCGCCTCTCCGACGTTGCAAACCCATCTAGGGATGATGTGGAACAGTACCTTGAGAAGCTGTCCAAATAGGGGAGTGAAGAGCAATGTGGGGGGAGTGAAGAGCGATGGGGGATTGAAGAGCCGATGGGGGATTGAAGAGCGAATAGAAGTGAAGGGAGGAACAAAATGGACCTACCTGGGACTGCGTGCGCAGTCCCAGGTGGGTCTACACCGACGCTCTTATTGGCTGATAGAGTGTCATGACCCAGGTCGCGACATTGGGTCGGGGGCATGGGGCACCCGAGACGAGCTAATCATTAAAAGGGACCGCGGGGTCCAGCATCGGGACCAGACATACTACTATAGTGTCCCGAAGCCTTAATGCTTCGGGACTAGGTACACCACAGCTCTACTATATACAGCTTTAGATAGTTTCCTATATAGATAGCAGGCGCGCAGCACCTGGTGAGGAACTGTTTCGAGAGGACACGCTCCGAAATTTGTTCAAAGACACAGGCATCCAAGTTATCGTCAAGATGACGAGCATTGAGTGGCATACTGGGTGCCGGGGCACACTAGGCGCTATGACCTAGTCACGACATTGGGCCGTGGGCGGAAACAGTTCTTATGTGGTAGCAGAAACGAAAAAGAATCATTGTTTTCCGGAGACAATCTCACTTGCTTGTTGTCAAGTCTTGGAGAAGATTGCCTAGCCTGATTGTGGCTTTGCAGTAGGCCTAGAGTCTAGCTTGTCTCGCACAATCCACATTTCCCAAGATGTTATCTCTCCAGGTGGCGGCATGTTTCTTTCCTATTTACTCAACCGAACGAGTTTTAATCTTCATAACAAGCACCCATTTGGAAGAGCAGAATTGCTACGCCCGACATTGTGCAAGCCTCCTAATGACATCGTTGAAGAAGGCCATATGGAGCGCTGCATCAGGATCGTCTGTCCCCGCCGGCGTCTCGCGGGGCTGTATCGGAAGCTTCCCGCTCAGGCAGACGAGTATCACATCTCTGTATATCTCGCCATACCGGCCCGCCATTTCCGCAAAAACCGACTCCTGCACCCTGGCCGCCCACTCGGATGCCGTGCGCAGGGGGCGCTCAGGCGATACGCCATACAGCCTCTCCTTCACCCGGGCCAGCGGCTCCCACAGCACAATCTCCAGCAGGCACATGCCGAGGGCGTAGTAGTCGTGCGTACAGCGGAACGGGGCTCGCTGCGGACCCTGCGCCTGTCTCGCAGGGTGTGCGTACAAGTCCACCACGCCAGCTGCGGCGCCGCCGTCGAGGGACTCGGCGGCCGGCGTTGCTGGGCGGGAGAACTCAAAGCCGAGCAGCCGTGGCTCGGTGACTTCGGCGGCGGCCCCGGCGACCTGGCCAAAAGCAATATTTTCGGGCCGGATGCCTTTGTGGTACCATCCTGCAGCGTGCAGCTGCATGATGGCGATGGAAAGGGCGAGCGCCAGCTTGAATCGGTCTCCAAGCGGGGGCCGCGGAGCAGTTGGCGTGCTACTTAGCATCGCGGCAAGCGTGACGAACTTGACCGGGGCAAGACTCGTGGCCGTGGGAACGCGGAACACGAGACCGTATCTTCGATCGTTAGCCGGGTCGGGGGACCACACGCCGAGACAGGGAAGGATGCGCAGCGACGGATGGTACGGCTCGGACAGAACGACAGCGAGTTGGTACAGCCGGCGCCGAAGAGTGTCTTGCACCCTGTGGACTAACTCGGCGTCTATTTCGCGGTACTCGATGAGGACGGCAACGCCATTGAGCAGACCCATGGCCCGCTTCGTTCGGCTGCCAGTTGTTACTGTTAGCTCGGTGGATATTTGGATGTCGCCAGGAGGGATTGCCATCCTCGAAGCCGCCAGGCGGCCGTCTTCCTGATCAAGGGCGTGGGCCACAGCACGCCGCAGCCGAGACAAGGCGGCGAGCGACTCGTCCAGCAGATTGCCTCGACGTTCGCTATCCAGCATGGCCAGTGACGCCTCATCCGATATGCCAGGCAGGATGAACGATGGAGCCGCAAGTTTGAGCAGCCGTGCATGGACCGGAGATAATGCCGTCCAGAGCGTGTCGTTGTATTTCTTGAGATCAGCCGTCAGCTTCTGGGCGCGGTTGGCGTCCCGCCACACCCAGCGCGCTTTCTGCATGTTCGAGATGGGAACACTCGCTGTCGATGTGGCAGCTGAAGGCGGCTGCGATCTCCATTGCTTCAACTGCTCCAGCTGCTGAAGGATCTTGGACTCCACGCGGGGAGAGGCAGGCCCAGGAGTGTGGCCTTGGGCTTCTTCCAAGTCGTCAAAGGTACCAGGCATGGCACCGCCGTACTCGGCGGCTAGATGGTTTGAATCGCGAAGGAGCGCACAGATCTTGGACGCTACACCCTCAATCAATTCTTGGGTTGGCGGTGGCTGTTCTCGCATCAGGGCAATGTCGGTTCCCGTTTCCGTTTTGCCCATGTACTGCCAGTACAGGTCAAAGCGGTAGTGCTCGATCTGGAGATCCAGGACGAACTCGCGCGACGACGAGGGCATAGCAGCTGCCGTCGCAATCAGTCGCACATAGCCGCGATGGCACGTCTCAATCGTCGAGACGAGGGCGATGACACCGATGGCCAGTGCCGCGGTTTCGGTTGCCATTTCGCCGCGCCTGGCTTTCGAGTCTGCGGAGGTGTCGGGTTGAAAATCTCTAAAGCCTTGCGGTCAGCTTTCGTGCGGGGAACCCTTCCTTTTCGAGGGGTGGCGTTTCGATGCTGCGCGAATTTTCCTATGATCGAGCCTGGTGCTCATCGCGTTGCCTTCCGCTTCAACCTTCCCGTCCTCCCACCGAGAACAAGCCTTACACGATGTCGCTTTTGGGCGATTCGCGACCCGCTCCGCCCCCCCCTACGCCCAGAGATCAGGACGGGGTCAGGTCGGACCTAGTATGGTCCAGGCTGTTTGGTGTCATCCAGCGCCGCGCAATTCGGATACGACACCGGCGGTTCGGCTTCCTCGGCGACTTGATTGGCTCTGGGCGGTTCTTTGAGGTCTGCCGTTACGAGATACCGTCTGGCGACAGAGAGAGCTTCCAGAGAATCGGGGAAAGCAAGCTGTTGCCGTACCGGACTACCGTCGCAATCAAAAGAATCCGGTCGAAAGGAGGGGATCCTGGATCCAAAAACGACCCGTTGAGAGAGCTGGCAAACGAAGTCATGGTGCTCACGCAACCAAAACTGCGCGCCCACGAGAACATCGTCGACCTGCACTGCCTGGTGTGGGAGGATCGCGGCTCCGACGTTGCCCTTTGGCCATCACTCGTCATGGAGTTTTGTCCGATCACGCTCGCCGAACTGCAGGCGCAGATTCCGACGCCCCTTGGGAATACGGTAAAAGCTTTGCTGGTTCAGGGAATAGGCAAAGGTATGGACGCGCTGCACGAAGAGGGTTTTGTTCACGGCGATTTGAAGAGCGAGAATATCCTGATCCAGTTTGAGGGGGAAGCCGTCATGGTTCCTAAAATATCCGACTTTGGCTCAGCTATTCTAGTCTGGGAATCCGAAAACCTCGTCCAGGTGGGGGGAACAGACCCGTGGAGAGCACCAGAAGTGAGCTTCAAAGACCAATGCAAGCTTTTTGCTTGCCTTATTAAGACGGCACAACTGACGTAAAAATGACAGTTAATCATTAATCACGGCTACGTCGCACTGAAAGACGCTTCTTTGACAGACGACTATTCATTCGCCCTGCTGTGCTGGAGAGTGCTGCTGGATGGCGCGAGTCCGTTCCGCCACCTCCTGGACCTGGACCTGGACGTGTCATCATTAGCAGACGTGGAACTCCAGACTCAAGAACTGAAAGTCTCCAACAAGCTCGGCGACCTTTGCGCGCGCGATCTTGAGGAGGCCTATGGATCCCCATTTATCTCGATGCTTCAAGCAATGCTTCACGCGGATCCCCAGCAGCGGACCATCCCGGCAGGCCTTCCTATCGAGCATCTTCTCGTGCCTCCAGAACAGTACGTGCCTCCCACTGCTGAAACTGCGATAGCAAATAGATTTACTAGTAACTTTCGTCCGGCAGAGCGGATGGCGCTGCCGAACAGACCACCCACCCATACGATCTGCCGAAAACGGATGACGCCTTGGTAGTTCATTTAATGCCAAACACCTTTGTCAATCTCGTAGGATGCCATCCCCTTCCCTCTGCTGCTACACCAAACTGGATCCTGACTATTGCAGCCCGAATACTGCCGATACGACCTCCTGGCCCCAAGCACCAGGGCGAGCGAAGCCACACGAAAACACATCTTTGGTGAAATTCTCGCGTTTCTAACAAAGTGGCTCGCCACCGAGCCGGAGGGATGCAAGTTCTGTAGCGAAATGTCTGTCTTCGACCAAGCTGTCATCGGCACTCGGGTTTCGGGTCTCGATGACTTCATTCAGCTAGTCGAAGAAGGTCACCAACGCCACACCTGCCGTGGGCTTGGAAGCGAAGCATTTGTCAGTCGTCACATCCCAGGCCTGGCTAGCCATGATTCTCTCGCGGCCATACTGAATCTCGCCACCTGCTATTTGAACGGCTATGGCACCGAGCCCGACCTCGATGCGGCTCTGAAATGGCTCGTCATTGGAGGCAGACGGGGTGCCGTTTATCGTGGCGAATTATTGGGTATTTTTACCAGGCTTGAGAAGCCGCTGCCCGAGACCGTTCCGTTCGTCAAGTGGGCGATGGAGGCCCTCGTTATTCACGGATCTCTCCCCGCCGCCAACGCGCTACGCCAGCTGTATCCAACGTACTTTGAGGTGGCCCAACAAGCTAGATGGCGCCTTTTTGACGGGGATGACATCGCCACGGACAACTTCTATTCAGCCTGCCGCTTCGAAAACCTCACTCCAGCGGGTCTTTCCGAAGCCATCGAGGCGTTGCAACGGGAGCTAGACGACGACAAGACACGCGATTACTCACCACTTCATACCATCGCATCGGCCTGGCCGCAGCCAGTCGACCTTTGTCGAAGGGCTGTCGCTGCCCATTCCGATTTGTTGGACCAACCAAATTTGGCCGGCGAAACACCTCTGCTTCTCGCCTGCCGCGCCGGACGTCTTCTCTCCGCCACCACGTTGATACAACTCGGGGCCGACATCGCAATTCAGGCAGGTGAAGGCGGCGAGACAGCGTTGCATTGGCTCGCTATCCAAGAGGGCTCCGAGCATGCTATGGACATGCTTCTCCGTCACGGAGCGGACCCGAACGCCGCCATCAGCAAGTTGCGCATGTACCCATGGCAAAGCGCGCCAATGGCGCATATGGACCGCACTCCGTACTGGTACTTGGGAACTCCTCTGCACTGGGCCGTGTTGCACGAACACCAGAGAGCGGTAGAGCTGCTTCTCAGCCGTGGTGCCAGAGCCGACGTGCTAAACATCGGAGGCCACAATCCTTGCCAAATTGCCGCCGGTCTGCGAAACCCCCGTCTCCTTGGGACTCTCCTGGATTCCCTAGCAGGTGGTGCCAGCGCCAGCCTATGCTCGCAGCTGCTCCGGGAACTGGTTTGGTTTGATTCTACACCGTACCGACGCTTGTGGCTAGGATACACCACCAAGGACGAAATCGAAACACTTGACGCAATACTGCAACATCTGCCACAAAACATCACCACGGAGGAGACGGAGAACCTCTTCCAATCTACCATCATGCACGCCGTTCAAGCCTCGTCCATTCCGCTGCTCGGCCGCATTCTTGAAGCACTTGACTTTAGCCTCCAAATAGCTCCCGACAGCGGGGTTGGTGTTGTCCCCGGGCTCCCCCTCGCGAGACCAATGTGGTACGAGAGCCTCCTTCCCGTATCGCACGACGCAGTGCTCCGAAACAACCCCGAGGTCCTTGACATGTTGCTGCAGAAGGGACTAGACGTTGCGCAGCGGGACATATTGGCCTACTCATGCCTGCACATCCTCGCGCGAACGACGCGCAATACCGCCTGCCTCGAGGTCCTCCTCCGACACGGCGCGAAGCTCGACTGGAAGAATGACAGCGGCCACACCCCTGTCCAGATGGCCCTCCTCGCTGGTAACACGGCGCTGGCCGAAGCCATGGTGAGCAAGATGTCGGCGGAAGAATTCGACAAGACTCTCGGTACACAATCGTGGGAGACGGTGCCCAACCCACGAGGGGAAAACATCATGTTCACCTTCCTAGGGACCATGATTCGCCTGCGAGGCGCGTTTGGAACCAATATTAACGGCATCGGGTGGCTGATCGACCGGCTGGGACCCGAGAACTGCTTGGTCGTGAGCTCCAACGCCGACACTGTCTTCCACCCAGCCGTCGACGGCCTCGACGACAAGCGCAGCGTCTGGCGTGACATTTGGAGCCTTCCCCTTCTCAAAATCCTGCTCGATCGTTTCCATTCTCCCGACCAGATCAGCGCGCCGAACCGGGCTGGCGTTTCGCCCCTTCATCTAGCAGCCTGGCTGGGCAAGGACGAGGAAGTGCGACTGCTGATCAAAGCAGGGGCCAACATCAACGCGGTTGCAAACAACCCCGCCGGCACGCCCCTTGACGCGACATTCTTGGAACCGCCCGATTATTTTACGCCGCTGCAGCGCAGCGGTACGTTGACAAAAATTCAGGTCATGGAATACATCAACGGCCGAAACACGGCAGCCAAGTACCTGAGGGACGCGGGGGCGTTGTCGCTTCAGGAGATACGGCAGGACGTCCGACTCGGAGACTGGATACCATTTCCGTTTGGGGCGCCGAATAGGCTTCCTACCTTTTGGGTTCTTACCCGGCCGCCTCTTCTGGCAAAGTATGGGCGGATTGTTGGGGTGCCGAGATGGAGTGCACCGGTGTTTTTTGGGAGAGTGCTCAAAGCGCGAGAGCCGATGGGTGTGAGCCTGGAACTGCTTCATGCGTCATCTTCGTCGCCATCACGTACTGCTCTTAACACTAAAGAGTTGAGAGTTCAGATTGGCGGCTAAGCTGGCAGCCGATCCTGCTTGGGAACGCTGCTTTGGGGCGAAGCGAACAATTCGTGCTTTTTTGACGAGATCCCACAGCCAAACTAAGGACAATGAACTTTGGAGGCAATCGAGCGTTTTAAGTTGTATCAGCTTGGGGTTTCGGGTCGAAAACAGAGTTATCTCCATTCACGAGACGAAAGAGGCGGGCCTCGTTATTGGCCGAGACAGGTCCCCACAGAGCCAGCCTGCAGCGACTTTGAGATATTATATAGATGTCCAACGGAGATATAAGAAGATCACTGTGTCCCTCAACGTACATCCATCATTCTTCAGCTCTTTCATTCCCCTCCTTGATCACATACCTGTCTTCACACCTAGGAAAACTGACGCATCCGCCTGTCGCGCTGTTGTCTCCAAGCCATCCGCTCTGACAAGTGTATCTTCACCATGAACACTTCAAAAGACTCTTCTAATCCCAAGAATCAATCCTCCGCCGCCACCTTTCAGGGCCCTATGTTGAGCTGGAACCCCTGATCAATGCATCCCACCTCCATCCGAACACCTAACTGAAGCCCCTCCTTTGCCAACCGGCTTCCAACCGCCCATCGCCCCATCTGTCGCCCAACCTGCGCAAGCCGAGCCAGAAAGGCCACAAACCCCTTCCTCATACGTACGTCCCGACCAACGCTTCCATCTGTCCGCGACTTCAAGCGGTAGTATTTCCCACAGCACACGCTGACCCCTCCCCTCAGCACTCCAACGCCAACCTCCACCCTCCCGAGCCCCGGCCCCTTGAGAATCGTGTATAACGATGACAGAACCAGCGGGATGGAGGTTGTCTACCTTGATCCGAAGACTGCGTTTCCGCTGTAGTGTTCGAGGTGGAATTTCCGGCAAGGCGCCGCAGTCAATGGGGCGAGGTCCTCAGCGGCTAGGGCTCATTCGAGCATGGTTGAGTAGGTAGGTTCACTGTACTGGTAGGGCTATGACGGAAAGATTTTCGGGCCGTTTTCCAAGGCAGCGTGGTAGGGCTTGGTCGCTTTTTGTTGCCTAGATGACGGAAGTTGAGGGTAGAAGGTGGGAGTTGAGATCGGAAGTGGTATGGTCTGTTGGTGGATGTCACCGGGCTGGCCCGCCTATCGCAACTGGAATAGAGCTATGCAGTGACCAATGGATTTCCTCGGTGATCTTACTCCTTGGTTCCTTAGTTTGCCTCTCAATAAGTCATTCTTGACGTCATTAGATTGAGTAAACCAAGGGAAGAGGACGTCAACCTGTTCACTCGTGCTTGTACAACCAGAATCGAGGACCGATGCCTTGACAAATGCTGCCGTGAACTCACTGTTGCGACCTCCTGTTACTGTCACTTGCTTTGGAAGTCTAGAGCTCGCAATACGACCTTGTTCTCGGGGAACTTGGAGGCGGGTGAGGGTCTTCGATGGTTGGCGGACTCTCGATTTAGTGCTCCTTTGCTACCAACCCACTCGCCACCCGCAACTGTAAACTGCAGCTATCCGCCTCTCTCGGCCCACGGCAATGGGAAACGAGGGTAGAATGGCCTCCATGTGGCCGGGTCAGGTACACTTGCCCACCGGTGACACTTACCTCCTCATTTGCACAACCCGTCAGTGGCAGGTCACAGTTCGTCTGTGAGAACCAGGGCCAACCAGAGATGGTGCCGTGGTTCGATATTAGTAGGACACGGATAGCCGTTCGATCGTGTTCTTGTGGCTGTTGAGCGTGGGTCGTATTCGAAGACCTGATGGGCATATATGGCCAGAGTCCCTCGAGTCTTTCGAAGGAACCCCCGAGCAAGTTGTTCCACAACACCACTCAGTAAAGAAAGCACCTAATCACTATGAAGCTCCTCGACCTCTCGGTCGTCGCCCTTGCGGCCGCCTTTGCTTCGGCGAAAAATGCCAATCCGAGAGCCGAGACGATACCTCTCAGCGAGTTACCTCCCCTGAGCGAGCTTCCTCCTCTTAGCGAGCTGCCTCCTCTCAGCGAGCCACCCCCCGTCAGCGGGATACCCCCTCCCAGTGATATGCCGCCCATGAGCATGCCGCCTGCCAGTGTCACCGGACCGCCGACTCCGCTGCCTGAGATGTGTCCCGAGAGAACTCTGATGCCATTTTGCGCCGTAAGTGATTGCTTTCCTTGTCCTGTTGACGGCGTTCAGAGGAGGGCCAGCCGGCTGATCGAATGACAACAGGTTCCGTGCTTTACCTCAGCAGCAAGCGCAGCGGGCTGCACAGACCTCCTGGACACCAACTGCCAGTGCACCAAGGGGGAGGAGATCCAGAGCGCGGCCTCCAGCTGCGTCAGCGACGCGTGTGGAACGCTCACCGACGTGGTCACGTCGGCGGCGGCGTCTATCTGCAAGGCGTGCACTACCACTGAAGGGCCGCCGGCGGGAGCCACACCGGGCTTCTTCAGGGCCGTCTTGACTATTTGAGCGGTAATGGCAGGCTCGTATGGATAATGGGGGGGCTGTCGCTCGTGGAGGAGATGGTTGGCCGGGCCTTGGCGTCATCAGACTTGCGTAGGAAGGGTACTGAGGGGAAGCTGCAGTAATCTCAAGTAATTCCACTCTTAGCATCTCGTTCATCCGTAACAAATGATGCGGTCGCGTCTCGACTCGGTGATGCTTGATCTGAACTCTTTCCAAGCTGTTGCTCGGAGTGAGCAGCGTGATGTCCCTTAGAAGGCGTGCTTGTAGTCTTGGAAACTCACCAAGCCCGTTACAATGTGCTTGAAGGGAGTTTCATGAAAATTCTAGTGAGTTGTTGCAAAGTAGAGATGAAATAGTACGAAGAGAAGAGACGAGATGAAGTCAAGGTTGAGATTCAGATGCCTGAGGGTTAGGGCTGAGAAAGGTTCGGCTGGATTCAGTGGGGCGCGTGGTCCAAGCTCCCTCAACGCGTTCACGCGCCAGGCCTGAACTTTTGAACTTCGGAGCTTCCACCCTCTGCTAAAGTCAATCTACCAACCTCCAAGGCCCGTCCTTCACCGCCTGTCCCCAAAACTCGACTACCCTTTCGACAATCGCAGCCAGAAAATATATGTCTTGAAGCGACTGAGCCAGCCTCTTCTTTTTGCAGCGCGCTCTATCCACGATGCAGCCGGCTCCGCGGACGCGGCGCACCGCCCAAAATACCCAGCACACGTACGAGCATCGCCCTCTTCCAGCTCTCCCTCCCGGCGCGACGAGGCTAACCCAGCTTGCTTCTCTAGATACCCCCTTGATTACCGAATCCACGATGTCAAGACATATCCCGTCCAGTCTCCCCAAGGCGCTACGATCCTCCTCTACGGCCACGAAAATGGCGTCACCTTGGTGTGGCGCGGCGGAAAGAGACTCAAGGCCCCCAAGCCAGCCCCGGCCGAGAAGTCGAATGGCGCGAAATCCGACGATGCCGTCATGATTATCGACTCGGATGACGAGGCCCCGGCAAAGCCCCAAAAAGCCACACCCTTCCAAGACAAGGCCGAGTTCGATGACAGCGCGCCCGCAACCCCAGAGAACCTTCCAGAGATCATCCAAACATTGGATCTGTCCCTGGGGTCCGCCATCCTACATGTCGCTGTCCCTCCAGCGCCGCACAGCGCCCCGGACGCTGCCTCCTGGCATGGCGCAGAAATTCTTCAAAACCGGCTGGTTTTCGCAGTCGCTTCCGCCACCAGCGACGTCTTCGTCATCAGCCTCCCCTTGACACCCCCGTCGCACGAGAGCAAAGCGAGACCAGAACTGCGCCAGAACCTGCTTGCCGGCAACGCGGGGAAGGGCGTGTGGGGAGAGACGGTCACTCTACTGGGAGGTCAATCACGACCTGGCCAGGGAGTTGCAATCACCCTTACCAAGCTGAGCCAGGACTCGCGGAGGAAATCGACAGAACGTGGTGCTCCAATGGCAGCGCACGCCATTGTCGCGGCACACTCGCGCGAGGCCAGCGGTACCCTGCGACTCTGGCATGTCCCGTTGAACACCACGCCTGGCACCTCGAACCCCGTCGGCCCCTTTCAGACGGAATATCTCCCGGCACCGCTGGCCAACATCTCGTTCAACCCAAGCCACACCACACAGCTTCTGGCCGTTGCGTCCGCGCAAGCCGCTCGGGTCTACGACTACTCTATACCATCGGTCCCTAACGAGGATATTCCCGAAGGCTCGTTGCCGTCGCAGGGGTCATGGCTGCTGTCGCTCTACGCGCCGTTTGCTCGAGGAAACGCCATGTCAACGGCCCGGAAACCCATCGTGGCGGCCGAGTGGATTTCTCACGGACATGCTGTGCTGGTTCTCCTCGCGGACGGCCAGTGGGGCATTTGGGACATTGACGGTGCCAGCCCTCTGACGAACAGCTCCGGAACTGGCCTATTCAGCAAAGCGAATGCTGCCCTTCACGGCTCAGCCATCACAGCCTTTAGCGTGAGCGGGCATTTGGAAGGAACCGGGCCGTTGCGCAACCCCGCGACGCAAAAGTCGGCTGCCGTTCCCGGCTCGGGCGAATTCGTCCCCATGACGCCCCACACCAGACGCGACGCCATCGCGACTTCGATCGCTGGCGGCTCGGAGAAGCTCGCTGCCGTCCGCGGCGGCATCAGCATCACGCGCCACGCCCAAACCAAGGCGACGAGCCGTGGCGATGAGACCCTCATCCTCTACCTCGGCGGGGCGGACCCTCTAGTCTCGGTCATTTCCAACATCTCCCGGTTCTGGGACTCGCAGCTCCGTCGCGCCACGGGCGGCGGCGTGAACCTCTGGAGCGGTGCGCAGCCCACGCGCATGATCCGTCTGACCGATCTCAGCACTGGACTCCTCGGTGAACGATGCACAGGGGCGGTCGGCATCCCCAAACCAACCACGAGCTCCGCACAACCCGGATCCAGCAGCCCCAGCGAAAGCATCGGAAACACCTCAGATGGCATCCCCATCGAAGTCCTCCTACAAGGCGAGAGCCGCGTCGTCATCGTCCACGAAAACGAGGACACCACGTCCCTCACCAACCGGCTCCTCGGCGCGCGAAAGAAGCCCCGCGCCGACCGCGCCCCGGCGCGCGCCATCATCGCCTACCCGCGCCCCGACAAGCCGGACAGCGTCGCCTTCAACCTCAGCGTCGCGCAGCCCGGGCTGCTCCGCTCGCGCGCGCCCGTCCGCGGCCTCTTTGACGCGCCGTCCCAGGAGGACGTGCTCCCGTCGACGGAGACGCCCGAGGCCGCGCCGCGCCCGCAAAACTTTGGGTTCGGCTTCGCCAAGGACCTCAACTACGCGGCGGACGCGCCCGACGACGAGTCCGAGGCGGAGAACCGCGACGTCGATCAGGAGATTATGGACATAATGGAGATTGACCGCGAGCTGGAGCAGATGGAGGCGGACCGGGCGCGCGGCACCAAGAGGGTCTTTTTCGAGGAGGAATAGGGACTCGATCCGGAGATGGTGCTTTCGGTGAAGCGGGCGAGGAGCACTGACGTTGAGGAGGAGGAGTAGGGCGGCGATGTGGATCTGCTGTGGGCGTATTTTGACGGCGAGGGGGACGGACGAGACGACATGATGCCGACTAACTGAAAAGGGAGACGCTACGAGAAAGATGTAGGATACCCACAACGAACCAAGCGTGTTTTTCTACGGGGGTTTGGTGGTGTCGTTTCTCTTTTCCTGTGCAGTGACTTTTCCCCATCTTGATACCCATCCGCACGGCTTGGTGGAGCACAAGGCGAGACCCATCCTTGATAGCTCTGTATTCCGAGCGGTACAGTAAAGACGTCTGCGGCCCGTCGACGACCCAGCCCCGGGGCCATTAAGTCCTGGCGGTATGGTGTCGATGAGGCCGTAGGCTGCCGGCGTCGCTGTCTAGGGAGGCTGGGTGGGAGACACCAGCTCCTCAGGGACGAGAGATGTTGTGGGAGCTGCCCGACTCTGGTGCCCATCCGCCGTCGCCTCTGGTGACGGATGGGCGATCTACCAGGTCGGGGCTTGCGCGCCGGTACATACACAGTGCAATTCCTTGGTGAACGTCACGCCATATTGATCGCCTCGTAAAAAAAGTCAACAACTCCCATTCCGTAATGCTACCATCCATCATTTCATCCCGTCATAACCCCCCACCTAAAGCTCCCTCTGCACCTCCTCACTCACCCCCTTGACCGTCCCCGCCGCCTCCTTCGCGCCCCCCCGCGCCTGCCCCTTGACGTGCTCCTTGGTTCCCTGCGCCCGCCCCGCCACCTCGGCCGCCTTGCCCTGCGCCTGGCCCGCCACCTCGGCCGCCTTGCCCTGCGCCTGGCCCGCCATCTCGGCCGCCTTGCCCTGCGCCTGGCCCGCGAGCTCCGAGGCGTCGCCCGACAGCTCCGCCGCCGACTTGTGCGCCACTTGGTCCTTGGCGTCCTTGAGCTTGGAGGCTACGTTGGCTAAATGCAACGCAAGAGACGTTAGTCATGGTGTGTAGAGGGGAAGGAGGGGGGAGGGGAGGGCATACCGCCAATGTCGATGCCGTCGACGAGCTTATCGCTGACGGCGCGGTCGACAGACTTGAGCGTGTCCTTGGCCGAGTCGACGACCGTCTTGCGGAGGGGGGAGGCGGTCGAGAAGGCCGCGCGCTGGGCGATGGTGGTGGTTTGGGTTTGGGCGGTGGTGAAGAGGGCGCGGGGGAGGGCGGCGGAGGTGAGGGTGCGGCGGGCCGCGGAGAGTTCGGGGAGGAAGGACATTTTGAGTGTTGTTTGGGGGTTCTGGTGGTGTTGTGTGGTTTAGGTGATGGTGGTTTGGTTTGTGTGGTTTTGGTAGTGGTTAAGTTTGGTTGGTTTTGGTATGGGGAGATGGATTGAAAGATCAATGTTAAAATCTTGGAGAGAAGAAGAATTTAAAGGGACCTTGGATGGGTCTTTTTTTTTCTGGTTGATCATCGCCTTCCTTTGAGCAAGCAGAGCTGCTGCTGGCTGTCGTCGTGGTGATGTCATAGGCCGTCGACCACGGCGCGGTTTGGGGGAGGGGTGGGGCAGAGCTGCCGGCTCCCAGGGCCAATGACGCAGCGATGGGAGAGCACTGGAACCAGTGGAGGGACGAGATGAGCACAAAGGGGTACCTCGATGGCACATGCAAAATATGTTGTGGATTGGATAATTTCTATTTTTTGATGTGGTATTTGTAGTGGCATCACTGTAATGCGGATGTTGCCATATTCTGGAGTTTATAATATCCAAGACAGCCATGACAACCAACTATGATGACCCGACCTCAGCCAGGACACCCCTCACCTCCCCTTAAACACCGGCTTTCGCTTCTCGGCAAACGCCCTCAACGCCTCGTCCCGATCCTCCGTCGCCACCACCCGCTGATACATGCTCGCCTCCATTGCCTCCCCAGGCTCCGCCACGGCCCGCAGCGCCGCCCTCACCGCCACCGGTCCGCCCTCGCACACCTCCCCCGCCATCCTCACCGCCTCGCTGAGCACCGTCCTTCTCGCCAGCGCCAGCATCGCCCTCCCCCTCGCCGCCTCGTCCAGGCCCTCCCACTCCCGCGCCTGCTCCTCCGTCTCGGGCGCCACCTCGACCAGCCGGTCCGCGATGCCGAGAAAGTACGCCTCGGCCGCCGACACCCGCCGCCCCGTGACGATCAGGTCGCGCGCGCGCGCGACGCCGATGAGCGCCGGCAGCCGGAACATGCCGCCCGCGCCGGGGATGATGCCGAGGCGGGTTTCCGGGAGGCCGACGGCGGCGTTGGACGAGAGGACGCGAAAGTGCGTCGACAGGGCGAGCTCGAGGCCGCCGCCGAGGGCGAGGGACGAGATGGCGGATATGGTGGGAATGGGGAGGGCGGCGAGGGAGGTCAGGGTCGTGCGGAGGGTGAGGAGGAATGCGGCGGTTCTGTTGGGGGAGAGGCTTGGTTAGCAGCTGTTTTATTCTCCTCTGGTGGGGTGCTCGCTCACTCCTCCTGTGTAAACCCCTTGCGCTCCTTGAGGTCGGCGCCGGCGCAAAACGACTTGTCGACGGCCGAGGCGATGATGAGGGCGCGCGTGGGCCCGCGCTGGTCGTCGCCGGCCGCGCCGCCGAAGCGCTTGTTCCACGAGGCCACGGGCTTCTCCTCGCCTGTCTCGGCGTCGTACTGGGCGTGCACGGCGTCGATCTCGTCGCGCAGCGAGTGGAGGAGGGCGCGCGAGATGGCGTTGTGCGCGGCCGGGCGGTTGAGCTCGAGGATGCGGATGTGGCCCGAGTTGGGGGCGGGGAGGTCGGTGACGCGGACGACGGGGCCGGCGGGGGCCTCGGTCGAGTAGCGCGCCCGGCCGACGACGAGGCGCAGGGGGGACCGCGACGCCCGGGCCGGGGCAAGGTAGAAGATGAGTCGTGGAGGCATGGTTGATGGGCAATTGCACCGCGTTGGGGGAGCAATGGAGAAGAAGGAAGCTTCAGATGCCTCGGAGAGCTGGGCGATGACGTCGGCTTTGGCTCTCGGCTACCATCGGGTCAATCCCTTACGGCCCATTTTCCTCTGCCCAGGACAATTGGCACTCTTTTGGCTTGCCTCTCAAGAAATCATTTAGAAAGGCATACAAGAGAGAATATAATCACTCGGGACAAACTCGGGTACATTTCTGGCCTATTGTTGATGGAGAGACTTCTTCAATTCCGAGACGCTCAGAAGATGGCCCGAACTTGAGCTCACCCTTCAATTGATCCTTTTCGTCTGCATTGAGTATTCGAAATCCACGAAATGTCAACATTTCCAGTCCAAGCCCGTGGCTCGTCTGAACTTGACAAGGCACATGGGAATCTGCCACGTCCTAGCTACAAGATTTGATGGGATGAACTAGAAGCATGTCTTACCAGGCGGGTGTGTTTTTCCTGCCGCAACCAAGTTCCTGCCCCAGGATTCCACCTTGGACATTCGCACGTCTCTGCCTTTGCCTCAAGTTCGCCGTGCAAACTAAAACTAGAGAAAAGAGGGATCCGACATGGCACTCTCACGAGGATCCCAATAGGAGGAAACAACACGACGGTGGCAGCAACACGACGACACCCAAAACATGCAGAGTACACACTGGCCGAGATTTCCATGTCGGCTCCATTGAGGTTTGAACGCAAGATCGTCTCGTCTTCCTCTTCCCAAGCAACACATCTCCATCGTAACGCAATCTTACTCAACATGCGACGAACCGCTGAGACCCGTCCATAGTTTCCCTCCGACGCCCTGCATCTTCATCCATAGACACGACCTACAAGATCAAAGGCCAGACGCAAAACAAATAGCGCGCCCATTCCCAAGGCAGGCACGATTCAAGGAGGACCATCAACCAAGAGTAAAACCCCATCCACCCCAGGAAATAGGTACCCAGTCCCGGTGTCCCTCACCGCAACGGCCTGGCTCGTCTGTGCTGCGTAAGACGGGCGGACGGGCGGCCGGCCGGGCCAACATCAACAACAGACAGACAGAAAACAATGTTACATCCGTCCGTCGTGCAGGCCTCCTCAAGTCCCGTCCTCAGCCGCGCGGCTGGATCCGGCATCCGTCAATCTCAACCTCCCTCGCTCGTCGGTGAGAGAGAGAGAGAGAGAGAGAGGCCTCTGAAGCCAAAACACCCACCACCACGAGGTATCATCTTCACGTGCCCTCCACCAGACCTCTCCCAGCGGCCTCCCCCGCACCTTTAATTCTGCTACTTATCGGGTAGGGAGTGGTGGTGGCGGCGTCATTTCGACAAGATAGTGGCGGGTGGGCGCAGCAACGGTTTCGAGTTTCAGAGACGACCGGGGTTCGATGTTCGGGGTAGGCAGCACGGCAACACACACACACACACATGAGATCCAGGGACGGCTTTTGCTTCGCCCCCCCTCTCCCCCCACGGCACTCATGATGATCAGTGTGCGGGTGTGTGTGTCGATGAAACCGCCAATGCAGGTACGCTGCCGCGCCGCAGCGAGAAACCTGGTTTTTGGTGATGGAATGTCTGGGTAGGATTCAAGAGATCTCCTCTGTGTGATGATTGTCAATTGGGAATTGACCAAGGGTTGAGAAGTGAGAGAGCAACGAATGTTCAGCGCATCAAGAGGTAGTAGTCAGAGGCACATCTAAACGCCGAGTGATCATTGGCAACGCTCTATCCAACAACTATCGCAACGCGCTCGTATATGTGGAAGCAAAACTTCTCACCCACACTACTATCCAAGTCCAGATCCGCGGCCGCCAACATCATGGCCACGGCTTTTAGAGAGGTCCAACTCGACTGCTCATAGCTCGTGCCTGCCATCAGCCAGACAGCCATACCCAGCCCGCAGCGCCGTCTCTCCTTATCCAACTCCTCCAGGTTGCAACGGCTACGTCGTGGATAGGGAAGAAGCCGGGCCCGCAAGCCACCCCCCTGTACATCCAAGCCAAAGGGACGACTGCGCCCGATCAAAAGTCGGCACCAAAAATGTCGGCGCCGTCACCACGTCTGTCCAAGAAACTGCGAGGTGGTATATAAAATCTGTAAATGAGAGGACAGTGCTGGTCGGCGATCTGCTGGGATATTGCAAAATTGTGGTAGTCCAAAATTGAAATCCAAAATCGTCCGCATCCATACACCAAAAATCGCGCGGCGAGGTCGAGTCGCGGCGGGCGGTCCGCCAGTACAGAGCTATAGAGATCCCCCAACGCCAAAGATGCTAATGTGAGAGAAAAATACAGGCGGGTCGTTGTGTGTTCGTCATCAGGAGTGGTTGGTCCTCTATGCGTTCGTGACCTGACATCAAATTAGCACATTTTCACGGCAGAGAAGCCCCCCCCCCCCCCCCCCCCAAAAAAAAAACACATACGCGAAGGATTTTCCTGGAGTAGTCGTGGTTGTCGGCGATGCTGCCATCGCTCATCCTCCTTTGCGCCATGACGGGGTCGAGACGAGAGTCGGTGATCGAGGGCGTCTTGCCCGTAAACGAGTTGACGGCGTTGCGATGGTGCTCCTCCTCGATCTCGCGGTTCCTCTTGCGACGGAGGTAAAACAAAATGCCACCAATGACCGAAGCCACCGCGAGCACGCCGACAACGACGCCACCGGCAACGGCGCCCGTGTTGGTGCTCTTCTCTTCCTTGGGTGGCGGCGTGACCAAGACGGTCGTTTGCGCGGCGGTCGGGGCGGGCTTCGTTGATTCCGCGTCCGAGCCACTCCCTACGGCGGTTGGTGCGGCTTCGTCGACGGCGACGACCGCCAGCGTGAGGCCAGTGTTGTAGACAGTCCACTTCATGATGCCACCGCCTGCACAGGAAGGGTCAGCCACCAATCCCAAACTCGGCACTGCCGGGAAAACTTACACGCTTCTAGTAGGGGATATCCCACACAAGGAATGTCGCACTCGGAGTCGTCGATCTTGTTCTTCTTGGACGGATAGTTGAAGCCGCAGTAGCACTCGTTCCCCCCCATCGTCGCGGCCACAGTGTAGTTGAGGGGTTTGCACGTCTCGGTGGCGCAGCCGCCCTTGCTGTTGTAGATGTTTGTTCCTTGCGTGACGAGGTCGCCCTTGTTGTTGTAGCATCCATAGGTTGTCTCGACGTTCAGCTGTGGCTTCTCGGCTTGGTTGGTGATGGCGACGGCCCCCGTGGCGGCGAGGAGGGCCAGCCCCAGATATTGGATGGAAAGCATCTTGCGTGTGTTTTCGGGTTTGTGATCGAGGTGTAGGATCGCCGGGCTGGTCGTCGGTTCGTGGGTCTGTCTCTGGACGGCGAGGAGGCGACGCGAGTCGGTTCGAGGTTGGGCGACCGGAGACAAAGAACCTTCTACTGGGTCCTAGGCTCTCTGGGCGAAGTAGAAAGGAAGGCCTTTCCCAAAAAGAATCGAATTGAATAAAAGAAGAACAACGAGTGATGGCGAGTGGGCAGTCGTCAGGGGAAACCGTCTCCCTGAGCCTTTGCTTGGTGGACGGGTCACGCTCTGGAGAGCATTGCCCTCGTCGGCAGGGAGGAGGATCGGAAGGGAGGCAGCGGCTGGTCGGTCTGATACTCGGTCGTGAGAAGGGGGTTCGACGATGTCGAAAGCGCGCGCGGCAACAGGTTGGAAACGAATGACTGGGCAGAGGGAGCGTGTATTATTTTGATTTTGTTGCAGATGCAAAGGCAACTTCAGGAGAGGGACGAGCGAGTCTGGGAGGAGACAGCAGGAGAAACGGGGAGATCCACATCAGACCGCAGCAGCCCAGAGCAGAAGCGAGCGGGAAATTGCGATGGGACCCTCGGGATGGAGGCAGGGATAGGAATCCCTGGTGGGTCCCTGCTCCAAGACGTTTCCTGTGCGTCCGAGAGGCTACCCATTCCGGGCTAGCTGGCGGGTGCCCCTAATTGAACGCCGACCAATCAGCCTGTTTAGCCGTAGAAAACGGGGGCGGCGACGGCCACCATTGGTCAGGGGTGTCGTGCCGGCCGCTTGAGCGAAATGGGACGGCCAGGCACGGCCAGGCACAATCTGGACAATCTTAGGGCACGTTGGGCGCTGTGCCGATCCCTGGAGCGAGATCAGCGCAGCGGGCTCCTCTGAGGTAGGTTGAGTCTTGTTAGAGCTGCCGTCCAGAGCGGTGGCTGGCGCTATGCGATGCTATCTGCTGTTTGGATCAAAACACCAAAACATCGTACGACGCTCCTTTGGCATTTCAGGTAATACTGCGGCGCGCTTGCACGTCGTGTGGCAACCAACTTGTTTGCTCCGAGTCTTTGCCTTCTCGTCCTCTTCAAAGGCTGTGGAACGCGAACGCTTTTCCGTGTTGGCCAAACCCCCAAATCGCAGACATCTTCAAGACAAGCTGAACCTATGCTGCGGGGAGCACGGGCGGGGGCTGCCTCTGCACTTGAAACACGCCGTCTCGGAAGTGGTCAAGGCGTTGCTCATCGGAATACCAAACTCCTCTCCCAGCCACGTGCCAAGCACTGCCCGCATCGGCGTCCGTCTTCTTCAACAAAACCACGAGGGCGTCGAGTTCTTTTCGACATGATGGACAATGAGAATTTCGTCGATGTCGGCCGTGTTTTGGCTGACAATGACGCGACGCAGGCCACGCAACACCGCTGACTGCCCGTTGGCGTCCGAGCCCGCAATACGAACTTCCACGCCCCACCCACCTACCTCTCTGCCATGGACGGCGGTATCTCGTGAAGACCGGGCGTCCCATTCCCAGCCCTGCGATGGGAGGGCAGCGCGGGGGTTCCGGCCACCCACATACCCGCACCCAAAATGGAAGAAAAGGGACAATGTTGATGCTCCGTTGACAAGACTTTTCGGTAGAGGGTCTCGTCGAAAAATATGGCAGTCTCGTCGGACTGCAACACACAAACGTTCGCCGTTGGTGGCCGTCTCGTCGCCATTCCGAGTGTGCAAGCCCTTGCACGCTCCCGTCTCCGGAGCTGGTCAGTTGTTAGGCCCCGACTGCAGAGTTCTCTGGATATGTTCTCGAATAGAGTCTGCAGGGGAACATGTGATGGCGGCCTGTCAGCGAGCCCTTGGACGCACCGCTCCACCGCTACCGTCGCCCGCACCGTAGCGAGTCCTGCCCGTGAAGAATACGGGTCGAGGGAACGGTGCCAAGCTAAAAATGCTCCACAGTGGCCATCCTCTCGACCTTGAAGTGGACGAGGCTTGAATTCGCGACTCGCATCGTCGTGGTCGTCGGTCAAGGCAAACGCATTGCTCCTGTGCATTACTGCACGCAACCTTTGCACAGATGCGACGGGTGAACCCACAGCCAGCACATACATACGACACTCCCGCCCTCCGTATTGTCGCAGACCACCTCCATCCCTGATTCCCCCATCAGCATCATGACCAAGACTCGGCGGACCCGTGGCAGCGGACCCGTGGCAGCGGAGTCGCTGAAGGGTGCCGGTGCTTCCGATCGCCGCCCGGTCTCCGCCATGGAACTCCGCGACCGAATGCCCGAATGACGACGACCGAGAATTCCCATCGTGAATCAAGGGCCATCCCTCCCCCCCGTCTTCCGTCTTGGACAAAAAAAAAGTCTGCCTCGTCAACATCGACGGCGGCCTCACTGACCCTCCCACGTGACATCCAATGCGCACACGTCTAACCTCAAGCCATGCTCTTGTCCAAGTCCAATCCAGTCCGGTAGCACCCCTACACCCGCACCACCACATGGCACGAGGGAATCCCCGCGGCTCGCCTCCTCCCCGCGACACAAACACCCGACGGTATACGCGGGGGGGGGGGGAGGGGTGGCACAATGTATGCCGCCTCCCATCGTTTCGCTTCGTTTCGTTTCGTTTCGGTGCGTGCGTGCAATAATTTCATCTTGGATAAAGTACAACCACACCACCGAATATCTCTGTGCTGCTGCTGCTTCTCAATCAACGAGCCGAGCAGTTCCCGCCATGTCTGATTGGGTCGACCTATATACCCGGTGCCTCACCGCAGAGGGAGGTGGTGCCCGAGGGCGATGGTTGGGGGTCGAGGCCGATCGACGGGCTTCTGGCGCTCGTCTAACGGCTTCTTTCACACGGGATGGTGGTGCATGCGTCTCGTACGTGTATGCCGTGATGAGGATTCGGATGTTGGGGGTTGATGAGATTGGTGGTGATGTGGTTGGCGGTCAACCTGAGGCCAGGCGGGATGGGCGGGATGGTTACACGGGATGGGCGATACAGACGGTCTCGTTGGACCTCCTGGAAATCAAGACCGGAAATGCTCGGATTCCAAGTTGACCTGCTGTGAAATTCTGTAGACCTAGGTCTGATCTTCCAAGTTGCATGTCCCTACGGAGTTCATGACCAACGAACTAGGTTGACACACATAGCCTCCCGGGTGGTAGCACTTCAGTTCCTCTGACATCCGACGGCCCTTCCATTTAGGAAAAGCTGGAAACGAGTACCAGCCCACACTTGGCGCAACTCACCTTCGTAAACTCTATCAGAACTCAGAAGAATGTCTCGACTCTCCCTCTACTAGAATTCCCTGCATTTCTTCCTTTCGTTGTTACGAGGATATATGCTCCTGGCTTCAAATTCACAGCAACTTCCTCTGGCTCACCCCGAGGCCTGCGATCCGCCGGCATATATCAAGCTTTCCCGATTGACATGCACCAAAACGCTCCTCTATCCCTCAAACTTCAAGTTCGCGGCACATGAGTCTGGACTTTGGCAGGTGCCTTGAACCGGTTTAGTGTCACTCCCATACCTGCCCTTGCATGAACTGCATTCAATGTCCAACCGCTCATTGACCCCCCAACCCCCGCCATCTTCTTGGAGGAAAAACATACCTACTTATTGAAACATTGCAGTTATCAAACCCGCCTAAACATGCTTGCCACTAATGATCAAGGCCAAGTCACCAAGCAAGGTCCGGAATAGACATGACTTGATTCCACCTGCCTGCAGGAGGGTGAGATGGGGTTGAAGAGGGAACGTTGAATGACACAATGGTGGCGGTACCGTAGCGACCTATCTGTTCAGGGGAGACAGATACACCTGATTATATCAACTTCTTGCCCGTTTCCTCGGTTATCACAATCCATACCCCCTTTTGCCTCTACATTCTGTTTTTCGGATTCACGGAAGCTATATTTCCTTGTCCAATGCCACTCCTCCTACATGCCAGGGAAAGCCGGACACACGCAACATCACCACCAGGCACAGAAATCCCAGCCGCCAGGCAGGTTCTCATCATGGCAAAGCTTCAGGTTTAGGATTCAACATCGTCTATTTTTACACATCTGTCAAGACAGCCAACATTTGGAAAACACACGTGCTGGCAAACACGTAGACAAATATGGCCTGAGTAGGTATCGTTTCAATCCCTCCTGGAGAGAACAAGGTATTAAATGTCCCCCTCTTATATCCCATCCACCCATCTCATTCCCGCAGGAAAGAAACGACGGACAAAATGCTATCTATAGCAGCCCCGAGATCGTCGGCGGAACAGGTCCAAGGAAAGTTGAAAAAAAGGTAAACGCTGCAAAAACCAGGACAATCAAAACAAGATCCTCCCAATCCCCGTCCCCGTCTTCCGTTTTCTGACACATTCGACCCAACCTCCCCAGCCTTCCCACCCAAGAAAGAGAAAGATAGTAACTCGCAAGATGGTAAAAAGCAAGGGGGATATCACCACTCAAAAGGGAACCAGAGTCCATCGTCTCCCACCTCTATCCCCACACCACCCACAAAAGCAACCTGGTCGAAGCCAAGTCCACAAAAAACTCCCCAACACCCTTGTATCACCACATCTCTCTCAGCCACCAGCCACCACCCTTAAGGCCAATACGTCATCAAAAACTCCCAAAAAACACATCCTTGCCCTCTGGCAAGACAATCCCCTCCCTCTCCTCCTTGACATACTCATCCAGCTTCACCATCCCACCACCACCGCCAGCGCCCCCAACCCCGTCAATCTGCAAATGATACATCTCCGTGCCGACCAGGTCAAACGGCATCGGACCGTCCCCGTCATCCGCAGGGAACTGCAGCAGAGACATGCCGCTGTCGTCCATGCCCGGCAACCCGTCGTGGTCGCTCTCGAGCAGTGGGGTGCTCGAGGAGGCGGGGATGCTACTGCTCGGCGCCGCGATGGTATCTGAGCTGGGATCAAAGGCGCTGCTGCTGGCGCTGGGGTCCCAGTGGTCAAAGAAGCGGACGCTGTGCCGCTGGGGCGGCGGCGGCGACGAGCTAGCCGAGAGGCCGGGCGGGGTGCTGCCGACGCGGGTGTAGTAGGACGCGACCGACTTGGCGGGCGAGGACGGGCAGGGAATGGAGTGCGCGGCGGTAGTCGGGAGGGTGTAGTCCGCCACGAGCTCGATGGGGGAGGCGTAGTTGCTGATGGGGTCCGGGGAGGCGACCCGGGAGGCGATGCCAGAGAGGATGGCCGGCGAGCGGGGGCCGATCATGGGCGCCGACGAGATGGCGACGAGGCCGTTGGCGTCGAGGGTGGCGGCGGTGCAGGGGAGGTGATTGGCCATGGCGACGTCGAGGAGGTCCTCGTGGCCGTCGGTCATGAGGTCGTCAAAATCGTGATCACCGCCGGGTGAGTTGACGGTGGAGCTGCTGTCGGAAAAGGCAGAGAAGCTGCTGCTGACGGAACTGCTCGGTGCGTGCCGGTTCTTGCGGCGCGTCTTTTCGCTCTTGTCCAGCCGCTCTTCGAGGTCCGGCCGGTTCTTGCGCGGCCGTCCGCGCTTGACCACCTTGCGCACGATGCCGTCGAGCGCGCCGACGCACATGCCGCGCTGTCGGTGGCGGGTGAGGGCGTCCTGGCGTGCAAAGCTCTTGCCGCAGTCGCAGGGATAGGGCTTGAAGCCGGAATGGATCTTGGCGTGGCGCTTGAGGTCGTGCTGGCGCACGAAGCAGTTCCCGCAGACTGGGCACTTGTACTGGCGATCGTTGAGATGGGTTTGGACGTGGCTCTTGATGTTCTCCTTGCGGCCAAAGCGCTTGTTGCACTTCTCAAAGGTGCACACCCATTGGCCGTCGGCGGGATCGGGGCCTTTCATGTAGGTTTCAATGTCGTCCATGGTCACGCCCGTGTCGGTCCGCGTCTCCTCGATGTTGATGCTCTCAAAGCTCGTCGCGCTGACGACCGACGCAATCGACTTGGTGCGACGGTGGGATGTTCCATTCGGCGGGGAAGACCGCCTGCCCGGAACGATGGTGTTTTGCGAGTCGCTGTCACCGAACCCGACGATATGTCCGTGCATGGGTGACGGCGAGGATGGTGACGACAGGTCGGAGGGGAGGTGGCCGAGGGAGTCGTAACCGGTGTCGATCTGGCCGAATTCGTTCTTAACGTGAGCCATGTTCATGAACCCGGGTGAGCTGAGCGAGTTGGGGAAACCCATGGGTGTGGTGTTGGCGCGCTGGGGCTGGGGCTGGGCGAGGGCGTCGGTCTGCTGGTCCATTCCCGGGAAGAGCCCAGCGATGCCATTTGGTCTGGTCGTGCGTACTGGCTTGATCGTCTCCTCCATGGACTCATCGTAGTCATCGGAAAACCGGTTGAGCCGCGCATGGGGGGCCGTCGATGGATGTTTTATCGTTGGAGTCTCCAGTGGTGTTTGGGGGAGGCCATCTGGGAACCAAAAAGGTCAATATTCACCATCTAGTGTGCTCACACCAGGCAACTTACCGGAATTGTTCTGGGCCGGGGGCGTCATCGTTCTTTGCGTCTGATCAGGTAACAAGGGCTCAAATTTGGCCATCTTGTCCAAGATGCCGTTGCTTATCCTCCTCGACGCCGGGCGCGACTCGTTGCTCATCATCTCGGGCTCAGACATCCAGGCAGACCCGGAGCCTGCCGGGTCCGCCTTAGGAAAGACAAAGTTCAAATTGGTGGGCGAGAGGGTGCTCTCGGCGGGGAAGAAGTTGAAACCAAGGGGGTCGGCCAGCGAGTTATTGGTGGCGAAATTGGCCTGGTTCTTCTTCATGATGGCGTCCATGGATTCCAAGTAATACGCGGGGTGCATCATATTGGGGCCCATGTGTCCTTGGGCGGAGTCGAGAAAGTCTTCAAAGTGCTGGTTGCCTGGCGTGCCGTGGGGAGTGAGCAAGAAGCTGTCGCTCTCGTGCCGTTGATGGCGGCTCTGGCGATGCGGCTGCGGCGGCTGCTGTTGGTGCTGTTGTTGCTGTTGTGACAGAAAGTTGTGCAGCTGCTGTTCCTGTCGCTGTTGCTGTTGGCTGGGGCCCGGGTTGACGAAGCGGTGCTGCTGCTGCGCTTCTCGCTGTATATGCTGCTGTGCTGGTGCCGAATCTGTGTTAGTAGTGGCGGAATTACCTACCATGGCCAAGGACTCCCGCATCGTAGGCGCCAGGCGCGTCTGAGGAAGAAGACGGGGGCGCTGGTCGAGGCTGAGACCTCGTCGATGGGAGGCGCGCGCCGGTCGCTGGTTGGAAAAGTTGGGCAGTGGGGCAATGTTGACCGCCTCCCAGGCCGTGGGCGTCGAGTTCTGGCGGCGGTGTTGGCGCTGGCGGGCGGCCAGGTCGCCACCGGTCGAGGGTGGGTTGTGCAGCATGATGAGAGCGGGATGGAGTTCGGAAGATGGTTCGTGGTCGTCGAGGGAGTGGATTGGCGAATCTCTTGGGTGACAAGAGACTGCCGGTCGATGAGGCTCCGAAACTGGCGACAAGGCGGTCAGTCTTGGTGTCTTGGGGACGGAGAGGGGGGATGACGGGAGCGCACCTCGCGCAGAGCAAGCCTAGCGGCCGGGCGGTTGGAGTTGGGTTATTGTGCTCAGTCAATGGCGACGTTTGCGAGAGAAATGATGGATGCGATACGCCCCGGTAGGGGGGAGGCGGTGGGTGTTGGCGAGGAGAGAGGGAGAGGCCTCGCTCTGGCGGAGACGAGGAGGGTCGGGAGGAGGGAGGTCCTCGTTAGGAGTGGCGAGGACGATGCAAGACGGCGATGACGACGAGGTCGAGGGTGATGATGATGATGATATGCTGTCTTAGTGGTGAGGTTGTTCGAGATGGGATTGGGAAAAGCGCAAGAGCTGGTGATTCGCGAGAAAGTGGAGGAGGAGGAGGGGGTGGGTAGCAGCAGCTGCTGCAGCAGGCAGGGCAGGTATGGGGGTGGTTTTTTTCTTGGGATGGGGATGGGTTGGGATGGGTTGGGATGGGCTGCAGAGAGTTGACTGGACACCAAGAATGGGAAGCCATGACGGAGTTGGGATTCTTTTGTTGATTTGCGTCTTTCCATCGCGCGTTGGACGGGCAACGCCAGGATCAATGCCCGGATGCCCGTTGTCCACCCACCCAAGCTCGAGCCACCTCCCCTGCTCCCCGCCAAGCCTGTCGCCTGGGCTCGTCTTCGCAGTACATGCACTTGGCGAGTCGAGTCGCTGCGTCTCCTTCCCTCAACCCAGTCCGACCTCCCAGGACCGTTCCAAGATTCCAATGCCTTGGGGAGCCAGTAGGGCTCGTTGATGGGGTTTGCGGGCAATTATCTCAGGAAGCTTACTACTCACCAATGTTCAGGTCATTCTGGTGCCCTTTCCCTTCAATGCATACCACTCTTACCTGCATACCCCCCATTGACCACCATTTCTTCGAGATACGACGACGAGATGACCATGGTCCAATTCCACATATTGTTCAATCTTTGTCTCGCACCAGCAAGACAGAGACGAGAATTTTATCAAGTTTATCCTGAATTTTTCCATCCTCCAATGTTGTGTCGGGCGACCGTTGCTTTCTCCATTGTCTCTCTCACAGGTCGTTGGGTTGATCGGTTTGTCGAATATCCACTTGCTGCCAAGTTGGACTTGGGGAAAAGTGACAAACTCCGCAATTCTTCTTGGCCGCATTGTTTTCTGCCGTCGGTTTGTTTTGAGACGGGTCCTTGGTCGCCGATTCAATCTTACAACGGCCTTGCTATTAATCATCGTCGCTCTCCCGCCCGCAATGGTTCGTCTCTTGCCTTCTCTGTTCAATTGACCGATTCGACGAGACGATATTCCCCCGCGACCACGACCATCCGGACTTGATCCCAGCCAATCTCAGCCCTCATCGCCGCCGTCATCATGGCAACCGGCCCAACTCTCGACCACCAGCGGCCCTCTTGTGGTATATGTCCGCCGTGCTAAGGCAGCAACGTCCGCCTGGGTGTGTTTACTGATGGGGAATCTCTTTTGGTGTCGCCTTTCGGCTGCATTGCCACATTTGGCCTCCCCCTCTTTTCTTGAGTCGACAGACTTGTCACCACCCTCGCTGCCACAAACCCTCAACATCAACCAAACCCGAGGTCCAGGATGGCAACATCAGCAACCCATTCGCGCGGGACATCTTAGAGCTGTACATGTCCTCGAACCGGGATATTTCTTGTCTCGCCGTCGACCTCGATCGCAATTCCCGACGGCAGGCTCGGTTCCCCAGATGCAGGTGCACCGAAAACCTGAAATCGTCAACGCATCTCCCGTATCGCCTCTAGTACCGAATCCCTTCGCTTCCCCAGCCCGCTCTATGGACGAACGTCCAGAGCGACTTCACCCAGACGCAAGGTCCCACCAATGAGACCCTCCGGCGATGGCTTCACGTCATGGCCATCGCGACCCTTCCCCGCGTCCAAGACACCGGCAAAGGAATACCGAGCACCGCAGACTGCACACTGCACGCTCCGTGTGTTGGGGTGGCCGGCGTCAAGCTCGCGTGGTGTGGACGATCCATGCCCGCGGGATCACCCACCCCCAAACTTCACAGGCTCACCTTGCCCAGGAACGACGGACTGCAGCGGTTGATGGCATACCAAGATCAGCCTCATTGCAGAATGCAACCTTCCCCAACTTTAGCTTCCCCTCTTCCCCAATCCGCACCAGACGTGCAGAATGCTCCGATTCGCGCGCTTGTCCCAGATGACGATGACTTCGCTCCCCGATTTTGCAGAGCGATATACCATAGTAGAGAGAACAACCCGGCTTAGGCCCGGCCACCGCAACCAGGAAACAGGCTATCCGTCACGAGTCCCAATGCCTCCTCACGCGGCTGTTAAATACGGGAAATCGGGTACGGGGACGGATTAATTAAGGTACAGATTGATGACGGACGGCTGCTACTCTATCGACAATCGAAAATCATATATATGTCCAAGACCTCTTGGTCGATCTGGAGTGTAGATATCGAGCAGTCTCGACGACGACGACGACGACGACACCGCCGAAAACGACAACACTGCCATCATGGTCGGCCTCACTCTTGGTGCCCTGGTCCTCCAGGCCACGGCGGCCCTCGGAGCCTCCGGCGCTGCCTTTTGCGGCGCCCGGCCGTTTGGCCTCTTTGTCAACAACACCATCTACCAGCCCGTCAAGAACGAGGTGCTCACGTACCCGCGCTTCGTAGAGACCGAGGATGGCACCATCTTTGCCACATCCTCCACGTCGGGCCGCTCCCCCCAGACCTTTCCCATCTTTGAGAGCGTGGACGGCGGCGCCAGCTGGGAGCATGTCTCGGAGGTCGCCGACACGGTCAACGGCTGGGGCATGACGGCCCAGCCCGCGCTGACGGAGCTGACGGAGCCCCTAGGCGGCCTGCCCAAGGGAACCATCCTCGCCTCGGGCAACAGCTGGAGCAACAACGGCACGCGCATTGACCTGTACGCCAGCACCGACCGCGCGCGGACCTGGAAGTTTGTCAGCCACATTGCCGAGGGCGGCCGTCCCAACACGACCAACGGCGCGACGCCCATTTGGGAGCCGTATCTCTTGTGAGTGTCCCCGGAGCCCCCCCCAACGGAGGTAGAACTAACCATACTAGGGTCTTTAACCACTCCCTGGTCGCCTACTACTCGGATCAGCGCGACCCGGACCATGGCCAGAAGCTCGCCCACCAAGTCTCGACTGACCTCAAGACGTGGGCGCCGCCCGTCGACGACGTGGCGTACGACCTGTACATTGCCCGCCCCGGCATGACGGTGGTGGCCTACATCCCGCCCGTCAACAAGTGGATCCTCGTGTACGAGCGCCCCATCGGCAACTCGAGCTCGCACGGCGTCAACTACCCCGTCTACTACGTCATGGCCGACAGCCCGCTCGACTTCCGCCTCAACGAGGGCCTGCCCATCGTCATTGACGACAAGATTGCGCCCAACGCGAGCCCGTACGTCGTGTGGAGCCCCGTGGGCGGCGCGAACGGCACCATCATCGTGTCGGACGCCGACAACGCGCCCGTCTACACCAACCGCGCGGGCGGCGCCGTCGACAAGTGGGAGCTGCACCAGACGCCGGCAGGCGCCACGTACAGCCGCGCCATCCACATTCTCAAGAAGCACCCCGACAACCTCCTGATCTTTGGCGGCGAGATCTTTGACGACATGCGCGCCAACCCGCCCAAGCTGACGCCGTTCTCGGCGACGGTCGTGAGCCTGACGGACATTCTGGTCAACTATTAGGTGTGCCAAGGGAGATGAATTCGGGGCCTCAAAAGTTGTAATTACTTGTAGTCACGCCACACAAAATAGTAATTAGTCCTGCCACCACACTGCCTAAACTTTAAACTTCCATCCCATGCTAGATCCCCCCGCTTTACACCCCCCCACCAAACTCCAACCCCCCATTCCTCCACCTCACCAACGCCAGCACCACCGCCTGCGCGTAGTACCCCTCCCTCGTAATCACCCCCCCCGTCAACAACCCCACGCTCCCCCCCTTCCTCTTGCTCCCCTCCACCCCCCACACCACATCCTCCGCCTCCCCCAGCTCCATCCCGGGCCCCTCCCGCACCAGCCGCGCCGTCTCCTCGGCTAGGAAATACCCCGCCGTCCGCGCCTTGCCCACCCGCCCCTGCGCGTCCAGCACCACGACCCACGCGAACGACTCGAACTCCTGGGGGCAAGGGGGGAACGGCTCGAGGCCGCCTTCGAGGCCGACGAAGAAGTCGTAGGGTATGCCGTCTGGGGGGGTGGAGGAGCGGGCGGCGCAGGCGCGGTTGTAGGCGCCGAGGCGGGTGGTGGCGGAGGTGAGGGGCTGCGGGGGGACGCCTGAGGGGACGGAGATGCCCTGTGGTTTATGTTAGGGGTTAGAAAGTTTGGGGGGTTTGGGAGGTTAAGGGGGGTTGAGGAGGGAGGGGGGATCCGAGGGGGAGAATGGAAGTTTTGGGGGCGTGAGGGATCTAGGACGTACTGGAAAGATGTGTTAGTATGGGTTCACTGTGGTGGGGGACTTGCGTTGTTCCTCCGCGGGAGCCGGAAGCTCGAGGAGGTCTTGACATGTACTGTGGACGAAGAAAAGGGGTGTGAAGGAACAAGAATAATACGGACCGGCGGCGAGGAATTGGTCCGTGGGGAAGAGCGTGGTGAAGGCGGTGAGGGTGGCGGCGATCTTGACGGGGTTGAGGGAGGCGACGAGGATTCTTTTGGGGGGGTGGAGGCGGTGGTGTCCGCCATTTTGGTTAGTTGGAGCGATTGGTTGACTCGGGAGGAGGTGGGAGATGGTCAAGGGGGCTGTGAGAGAGGAACGGTTTTGGGGGTCACAAAATTCTCTCTTGCAATGTTGGAGGGGATAGATAGGGTTAGGGTTTTGGGATGTTGATATGTTTTGTACGAATTACGGTGACCTGGGAATAAATTTAGTTAGGGTTCACAATGGTTAATGTATGTATAGATCTCATGGAAGTTTGTTTACATTTCCACTGAGTTTTATTCTTTGGCAGAGGCGCTCTACAAGTTCTAATTGCCTCTTTTAAGCTCTTCCCCTTTCCTTCACCTCTCGCTCTCATCAGTCCCTGCCTTTAACCCTTATCTGACCATGCCCCCCCTTGATATATTTGCAAGGGGTCGGCTGAGCTCCACGGTCGTGCAGTTCCCCCAATTCTCCGCCACCATATCATCAAAGATGCTGCCCATCGCCAGCAGCATCATCCTCCTCTCGCCCCCTGACGTATCCAACATGAACCTGAGCCCGGGAAGTGGCGTCAACACCATGGCGCCTCTCTCTTCCTCGAGCAACTTCCCCATTTCGTCGACCATGGCTAGATCCGTCTCCAACATCATCGGCAGCGCAAAGGCCTTGAATGTCTGGAGCAGCGGGAGGATCCACGGCCGCCCGTAGATGCTTCCGACATGCCATGGAACAGGCGGTCGGTGCTTGCGGCGCCGTTCTTGCTGCTTGGTTATCTGCAGGTTGGCCTCTCGGTGGTGGTACCAACAGAGCAGAAGAGCTTTCGATTTTCTAGCTTCCACCGAGGGGGCCGAGTGGTCGAGGCCGAGGCGGGGTTTGTTGTAGGTTTTCTTGATTCTACCTCGGACTCTGGGCTTGGACTTTAGTGATTTGTGGACTTGCTGAGCTGCCGTGGTGGCCTTGTTTACCGCCTCGGCGATGTCCAGGTCGAGCGCCCACTTGGAGGCGAAGCGAGCCAGCTTGTTGGGGAGTTCGTGCTGGGGCTTGTTGAGAGTCGCGAGTTGTTTCGCTTTGGTTGCCATCGTGGCCGTCAGTCCTGACGGCTGGTCGCCCAACCAGTGAGTCCCCGTTGCCAGTGAGGTCCCTGATTTTGCCAGCGCATGATCAAACTCCCACCAAGTCAGGGTGTTTTTGTTCGCCGGCGGGTCCTCGACGTTCCGCAATGCATCGGGATACTGGATGACCACCTGGGACTCTTTCACCTCGGACACCAACCGGTCAAGCCTCTTGACCAAAGTAGAAATCTCATGCTCGTCCACCAGTCCAACTTCCGTCGCCAGCCCGTCCAGCGCACCAAGCACGGCTGTGTACAGCTTTTCGGGTGCGTCAGAGTTTCCTGCTATCCACCACTTGACGACGCGTTCCATGAGCAGAACGCCTTTAATATCCGGCGGAATATCCATCATGCCTCGGGACGAAAATCTCTCCGCTCTTGCCTCCCGTTGTTTTGTGGTCAGCTTGTCCCAAGATCGTGGCGGATCTTCTCCCCATCCCACGTTCTCGCCTCCCGTTCCCTCGGATACGCCCTTTTTCCACCAGCTCTCTTGACGGACCCAGTAAGCCCCCCATCCCTTGAACGGGAGGTACCTGCATAGTTTGTCAGCAGTAAATCCCGACAGGAGAACAGAGACCTTGCCTCATCAGTTTATCCAAACGGGTTCCTGTCTCCATACCAGCACCCGCTCTGATGTTTTTCGTCCACCTCCCAAGCCATGACGTTTTTGCCATCTCAAACCTAGCCTCCTCAAGCCTAAACAGTTGCATGATGGCCACCACACCGTCTTTCACACCGTCTTTCCCGTCTAACTGCTCCAGCACTTTGCCCGCCAGACTCTGGAGCCCGCCATCGTCCGCGTCGTGAGCTGCCCTATGCCAGGACTTGGACCCAAGCAACTTGACCAACCTCATCGTCTTTTGCTTGGCTCGCCACCACCGCGCCACATCCTTCTTCCAGTGCTCTTCACACGCCACTGTCCCGGGAATGGGCGGCTAGGGAGCCAGCTCTTGTTTCTGTGAGCTCAACCGCTCTGCCTTGAGCCTCTCCGTCTGTGGCTGGGTCAGCGTCGCAACTCGCGCCTCCTCTTCCTCTCGCTCAACCTCACCCCCCGCCCTCTCCTCGCTCTTACCTGCACCCACACCCACACCCACACCCTCCGCGGCCACCTGCACATCTGCTTCCGCTTCCTCTTCACTCTCGCTCTCGCTCTCACTGTCATCATAGCACAGCTCAAACCGCACCACCCTCGACCTCGACGGGGACGGCGTCATCGTCTTGGCTGCCAGATGAAACGATACCCTCCAAGCTTTCGCGCTCTTCTCATCTGGCGGAGCCAGTACCTTTCTGGGGGAACCCAGACCAGCTCCAGTCCGGTCTGCAGAGCGGTGCCGGCTAAGTAGTCCCAGTCCCACACCCGGTCCCAGATATGGGTATCCCTGGACGGGTTTGGTGCTTGTTGAAAAATCGAAAAGCTGGCCTTTGTGTTCGTCTTCGTCGGGGTGACCATCGTCGGAGCCAGCGTCCGAGGATGAGCGGCTGGAGATATCTTCTCTGGCGATCGGTTCAGGGCGTGGATGTCGGGCGAGAGCAGGTGAGGGGTACTCGTCCCATACCTGGAGGGCATCGTCGTCTTCTTCCTCTTTCTCTCCCCCCTCCTCCTGCTCCCCCTCCTCCTCGTCTCTTCCCCACTTCCCCACCCCCTCCACCGGTGCCCTAAACTGCGCCGAAATCCCCACCCCCGGCGAAAACCTCACCTTCCCCCTCGGCGTCGCCGCCAAAGGCGACCCCTCCAACACCCTCGCCCCTTTGTCTCCTCCTCCCCGTCCAGCAGCACCCCCCCGCCCACCCCCCCTCCCTTTAGAAACCTCCATAACCTCCCTGACATACATCCCCTCCCGCCACCTCTCCAACCCCCTCCCCCCCGGCAGCGCCGTCCTCGACCCCACCGTCCCCGTCCCCGTCCCCGTCCCCGTCGTCATCGCCATTTCAATCGGCGGACCGAGGCCCCTGCCCCCTAAAGCGAGATGGAACGAGGTAGGGGGGCGGGGGGTCGTGGTGGTGGATACGGCGAAGCCGCCCCTCCCGTTGTCGCCCGCGGCCGTCCGGGGGTCGGCATACAGCACGGCAGGGGACGCGGCGGGCCACTCGGGTTGGCGGCGGGTTGGTGGTGAGGTGGTGGTGGTGGCGGGGGAGTGGAGGATGTCGTGGAGGGTGACGGTTTGGAGGGGGGGGGTGTGCGCGGCGTTGTTGTTGGCGTGGGGGGATGTGGTGGTGGTGCGGAGGCGCTTGGGGAGGCGGGGGGTGGCGTGGGGTGGGGAGGTGGGTTTGCGTTTGCGGGTGGTAGTGGGGGTGGTGGTGTCGTGTTCCTTGGTCGTGGTGGTGAGGATGCGGTTGGGGTGGCGGGGGGAGGCTTGGGGTGGCGAGGTGGGCTTGCGCTTGCGGGTGGTGGTTGTGGGAGTTGTTGTTGTTTTTAGGGGGGAAGAGGTCGTGGGGGCTGTTGCTGTCAAAGGGGAGGAGGCCGTGGGGGAGCGGGCGTGGAGGATTTGGAGGCGCGTGAGGGCGAGGGGGAAAGAGGGGGTCGAGGGAGAGGGGGTGGAGCGTTTGCGAAGGGATTGGAGGCGTGGGAGGGAGGGGGGGGTGTTGGAGGACATTGTTAGTGATGCGGTGTCTTGTGTTGGGCCGGTGGTGGTTGCGGTTGTGTGTGGTGTTGTGAATAGGGGTTGGTGGTGGTTGTGGTTGATATTTGCGATTTCTTCAAGTGTTGTCCGCCTCAGTTGGATTGTGATAGTACCGAACCATCTCTCGTAGGGGAATGGCGAGGACCAAATGAAAATTCATCTTTGTTGTGCTTCCCGACACAGGTGAAAGCTAGAGCTGCCTGTTTCCGGCGAACTCCTGGGGATGCCTGAGCTCACTCAGGCCAAAGAACGGTCAACAAAGCATGGATAAGACAGTCTGGATCATTTCACCTAGGCCCTCCAAGTCTAACATCGACATTAGGGGGACGGTTTGGACAGAGTGTTTTTTTTATACATTCTGGGTCTCGATTGACGGGCAGCTTGTCGTACGGCTTTCCAATGCCCAATGCCAAAATTGAACAAAGACCAGTATGGATGGATTTAGGCTTCCAAGGCCTCGATCGACACGAAGAATCGCCTTGGCCAGTTCGTCCAACACCCGCCCCCATGCAACCAAAACCAGGGGTGGCGGAGTGTTCCAACCCTACCAGCCCATTCAATATTTCCAACCCCCCTCCCCCTCTCCCCATAAAAGAGCAGTCCGCTCACCTCCCCCCCCTAACCCTCACCACAACCCCAAACCCGCTCAAGCTCTCCCACAGCCCAATCTCATTCTCCCGCCTAAACGTCACCTCCTCCGCCCGCACCGTCACCTTAACACCTCCCCCTCCCGTCCCCGCCAGCCCCGGCGCCGCCGCAGACACAGCCGTCACAGCCGCGAACCCCCCCCTCTCCTCCTTCTTCCGCCCTCCCCACCTCCACCGCGACGACGACGGCTCCACCGCCGCCTGCACCGCGCGCCGCTCCACCTTGACCTCGGCCTTGGGCTCGAGGTACGACGCCAGTCGACGCGCGATGTCTTCGTCTGTGAAGAACGTGGGCGGCGGTGCCGTGGTGCTGGTAAATGGGGCGTCGAGAGGCGAGGCGTCGTCGAAGCGGCCCCAGGCGTCAAAGCCGTTGGCGCGGGCGTCCTTGTGGACTCGGCTGCTGGTTTCTTCTTCGTCGTCGTCGTCGTGGCTGGTCGATGGTGGTGGGGGACGACCTTTTTCGCCGCTGGTGGTCGTGGGTGACTTGCTGTCGAGCTTGGTCTCGGCAAGGTCATCGACCCGTATCACCCGGACCACCTCGCCCTCCCGGCGACGCTCGGCGCCGTCGGAGAGGACCCATCCGCGCGCGCGTGGGACCGAGGAGGCCGGGACGAGGGTGAGTTCGGCGACGGGGGCAGGGGAGACGTCGAGGTCGCGGAGGAAGGCCTCGATGGCGGGGACGAGGAGGGTGATGGTGTCGAGGTCGCGGGCGGCTTGGTCGCTTGCGCGGGCGTTCTGGGCGGCGCGCAGGCGGGAGGGAAGGGCGTCGAAGTGGGCGGCGATGGGGGAGATGAAGACTGTGGAGAGAGGGCCGGGGGAGGAGGCGGTGGGGGGGTGGTGGGAGGGGGTGGTGTTGGATGATGATGCGGGGTTGTGGTGGGAGGAGGAGGAGGTGGTGGCTTCTCGGTAGGAGGGCAGACCGTCGTCGTTGGAAGAGGGGATAAAGTCCTCGATGAGGCCAAAGAGTTCGGCCATGGTGATGGGTGGTGATGGGTAGGGAGGTGGGAGTTGAGATGGAAGGGTCGGCGTTGGGACTCTGCAATTCCGTGGATTCGTCAAGGCCACGGGGAGCGGCGACGGGAGGAAGATTGTTCTTTTGCAGATCACAGAGAAGACGCGGGCGTCGTTGGGGGAGCTTGGAGAGCTGCAAGTGTAGGACGACTTAGGAGTGGTGGTGAGGGGGTAGTGGGTGAGGCGCAGCGGCGAGTGGGGGAATTATCTCCAGATGCAGCAAACGGGCATGGAATGCGTTTGTCCCAAGTTGCTAGATTGGTAGGAGGTAGTATCGGGCGTCGGAACAAGCGAGGCTGCAAGTGAGTCCAAGTGAGTCAATCGGAGAAGCTTTTTCTCTCTCCTCGGCCTCCTGACTAGAGGGAAATGTGGTGTCTGCCTTGTGAGGTGAGTTGGGTTAAACAGGCATCGCCAGGGCAAGGACAGCGATCAAGTGCCCCGCAAGAGGCTGAGGACAGGGCCCTTGGAGGCTCAGGTGATGGAGGCCACCAATCCGGGGGAGGCATTCGGGCCCGTGCCTTTTCACTCGGCCATTGCATCTCCGAGTTAGGTTGGGTATGGCCGTTGGTGTTTATCTACATCGGTAGGGCAGACTGTTTTCCTGGACTGCCTCACCGACCACCAGTCCTGCCGTCCCCGACACAGACGGACACGCCCGGACCATCGCGAAGAGGCAGCTCGGTGGCGCGTTGGGGGCTTCGGTAGCGAGCCTTGCGGGAGGTCAATCAGGACGGATGACCCCGGCCGCCCATCGGGGCAATGCCACGCCGGCGAGCGTAAGCTAGGGGGAGATGGGACAGGACTGCGACATGACCTTTTCCGTGCCTCGCGACGTTTGCGAGAGCGAGCCCCGACCTCTACAAAGGTAGGTAGCCCTGAGTGCCGGACACCCAGTGTCGCATTGGAATCCATTCGTCTTTGGGTCATGTTGGGTCATGGGATGCCGACTGCCGAAAGATATTCCAGAACTCGCGACGCTGACGTTTGTTTGTTACAGGTGTCGGAGCACTGGAGTTCCAGTGAAATGCGGGGGAGGCGCCCCGGATGACCCTTGGCACATGCTGGCGGCAGCCTTTGCAGGGCCGTTACCCACCCGAGCCACCGAGATTGGACACCCACGACCCCTATTCGCTGACTGTCAGTGGTCCGTCCACTGAAGAATGGCGCTATGCCTGATCCAAGGCCTTAGGTGGCTTGCACCGCCCCCTCGAAGGCTGTGCGTGAGATGAAGCAAACAAACAACCTCCATTGAGAACATGGACGAGATGGCGACGATATATATCAACCATGGTCCCGTACCACTCTCGTCCTTTTTTCTCTCCATCTCATCGATACTGCCCCTGACTAGTCATCCGACGAAGACGACGCGTACGCCTGCATCGACTTTTCCACAATTAACGCGCGCAGTCACACGATACTGCCGCTGCCTTGACGACTCGCTCATCGCCTGTCAACGTATATAAACATCTCCTCCGGTCCCCCAGGCCCGGTTCTTGGACGAGAAGCCCCTTTTCCAGCACACAGTCTCGAACCCCCCTTCCACCCGACCACCACCACCACCACAACCACCGCACCCCACCGTCAACATGGCCTCCTACAGAATTGCCGCGCCCGATGAGTATCTTGCCATCACGGGCATGAACGTCAAGACGGGTACGTCAACTATCACCCCCCCCCCCCCCTTTTGAGAATCCCCTGACATCCTTCAGTCAAAATCACAAAGGCGGCATGGGTCTGGCCCTTTCAGCGCTGCATGCGCTTCTCCGTGCAGCCCCACGACTACAGCATGAACCTGCAGGCCATGACCATGGAGAAGCTGCAGTTCCTGCTCCCCGTCGTCTTCACCATCGGCCCCGACGTCAACTCGCGTGGCGCCAACACCCGCGCCGCCGGGACCTCCATCTCGGACGCCGACGGCTTCGACCGCGAGGACCGCGGCGACGCCCTCATGAAGTTTGCCATGCTCCTGGCCGACTCGGCCGGCCGCGCCGACAAGACAAAGGACCACACCTTTCTCGAGGGCATCGTCAAGGGCATCATCGAGGGCGAGACGCGCGTGCTCGTGTCGAGCATGACCATGGAGGCCATCTTTGGCGAGCGCGAGCACTTCAAGAAGCGCATCTTCAAGAACATCCAGAGCGAGCTTGACCAGTTTGGCCTCAAGATCTACAACGCCAACGTCAAGGAGCTCAAGGACGCGCCCGAGAGCATCTACTTTGCCTCGCTGAGCCGCAAGGCCCACGAGGGCGCCACCAACCAGGCCCGCATCGACGTGGCCGCCGCCCAGCTGCGCGGCAATGTCGGCGAGGCCCAGCGCAAGGGCGAGCAGGACCGCGAGATCGCAAAGATCAACGCCGAGACAGCCGTGCAAAAGACGGAGCGCGACATTGAGCGCGCCAAGGCCGAGGCCGTGCTGGCCACCAAGAAGACGGAGCTCAGCCGCGACGTCGAGATCTCGCAGATCCAGGCGTCGCGCTCCACGGAGCTGCGCGACGAGGAGCTCAAGCGCGACGTCGAGATCAAGCGCGCCATGGCCGAGATGGAGCGCTTGCGCGCCAAGGACGTGGTCAAGGCCACCATCGCGCGCGAGTCGCAGCAGCAGGCGGCCGACGCAAAGGCCTACGAAGTCGAGGCCGAGGCCCGCGCCGGCTTCGCGCGCCAGCAGCAGGACGCCGACGGCGCCGCCTACCGCGTCAAGGTCGACACGGACGCGTCCGTCTACCGCATCAAGCAGGACGCCGACGCCCGCAACTACGCCGCCCTCAAGGACGCCGACGCTGAGCTGCAGCGTAAGATCAAGGAGGCCGAGGGCCTCGCCGCCATGGCCGACGCCTACGCCCGCATGGGCCAGGCCCTCGGCGGGCCCGCCGGCCTGCTGCAGTACATGATGATTGAGAAGGGCACCTACGTGGAGCTGGCCAAGGCCAACGCCACGGCCATCAACGGCCTGCAGCCCAAGATTAGCGTGTGGAACACGGGCGCCGAGGCGGGTGGTGCCGGTGGCGAGGGCCAGAGCAGCACGGCGGCCATGCGCAACATCTACCAGATGCTGCCGCCTCTCATGACCACCATCAACGAGCAGACGGGCATCACGCTGCCCGAGTGGCAGTTTGGCCGGCTCAACCCGCAGATGGCCAACCTCGAGGGGCAAGAGGTGGCCAAGACCAACGGGAAGCGGTAATGCTGGGGCCAGCCTTACTTCTTCGTCTCTTCTTTTGTCTACATTTGCATGGGTGGTTTCCTTCACAAGATACCACCGTCCTTGGGGATTTGTACATCTATTTTGCGTTTCCTTTGTCAAGATAACCCTCTAGATCTTTTCCAATAATGATTAATGACCTTTTATAACTGTATTTGTCAGTCTGTGAGGCGTTGGAAAGACGGGCCTGAAATTCCAGTGACATGCGAAGCCTTCTTTCCCCTTCATCCCAAGTGCCTCAAAATTCAGTCACCATCTCCCCCTCGTCGCCACCCGACAACGCTTTTGGTGAAGCCTGAGGGCTTCCTTCCCACCCTACCTACCTAGTCAAGACTCGGGAACCACCTGCTTGACCTTCCTCTCGACGTCGAGGTGACTTTGTTTCTAATCTCCAACTTCTTTTCCTTTCCAATTCCCAACTTCCCCCATCTACAACGCCATAGCGACGACAAGCCCCGGATACCAAAAAGCCAACTCCGCACCACGACAAAATGAGCCAGCGCTCTTCCAAGGGGGATATCATCCGGAAGATTCAGAGCGAGCTCGCGAGCAAATGGACTCGCCATGCCGCCGAGATTCACAAGTACTGGCGCTCGTTTGACCCCAAGAAGCGCGTGGAATGCATCAATGCTGTCGCCACGGATGAGGCTGGCGCGGTGCAGTCGATTGTGTTGAAGCACCCCCTGGACAGGTCGGTGGGAAACCTCTATAAGATAATCCCCGAGTACAACCTCGTCGACCTGTCCTCGGGCCCCAGCTTCCTGCTCGACATGCTCAAGCACCGCGCCACCCACTCCCCCGAGGACCAGTACGCCGCGGGCGTAAACGGGCAGCTGGGTGACAAGGACTTCATCGTCGAGATGATGAAGAAAAGAAACCTGCCCCCCGAAGAGACCTCCAAGGACTGCCACACCTTCTTCCTGGATGGCAGCGCGTACGGCGAAACGGTCGAGATCACCGATCTCGATAAGGCGAAGGTGTTACCCGAGATGGACAGGGTGATCCAACTTGGATTCTGCATTCCCCACTCCGTAGGCGAACTGGTCCTCAAGCGGCAGATGTACCTACTATCCGCTCTACACGTTCTCGTCGTCAAGATCCTGGAAGAAGGCTCGACAAGGAGGGCCGAGAGCAAGTCCGTCAAGGGCGCAGACAAGATCAAGCTCTCCCTGCCGAGCCTCCGCGCCACCGCTAGGGACCAAAAGGACTCGCTCGCGGAGCACCTCGAGCTCCTCACTACCGAACCCGCCGTCCTCGCCCACAGCGTCAACGACTGCTACTTCAGTCGCCCAGAGCTCATCCCGGACGAAAAGGGTCGAGTGCTTCCCGCCGTGACGGACAAGTACATTAGCGGGGCCGTCTTTGACGCCGTGCACTGCGCCGTCCGCTCTATCGCCATCTGGGACTACATCATCCGACTCCTCGACCTCCTCTCGTCGACAAAAGACAAGACATACCGGGCCATCCTCCTCCAGGAGCTTGCCAATGTCTGCCACCTAGAGTACAGCCGTGCCCAAGCCGTCTTCCGAGCCCAGGTCCAAACAGGCAGCGGTCTCAAGTCCTTCTACCGACGTTCCAACGTCGTCGACAAAGCCGGCCGTTCCTCCACCGCCCTCAAGGTCAAGCCCCAAGACCTTGCCCTCGCCAACACCCTGCTGCACCACCTCCTCCGCCTCTGCCAGCCCGAAACCACGCCCCCCAAGGCCCTCGAATGGATCAAGAAGCTCATCGGTCTACACTCCACCCACCCCGCCGAGCGCGAGAAGCTCCCCGACCGCGAATCCTCGGCCCTCTGCGACCTCGCCGTCATCGTCTCCTTCCTCCGCGACCTCTCCGCCGCCGTGTCCCTCCCCTCCCTCTCGCGCAAGCACAGCCAAATGTTTGTCTCCCGCGCCGACGACCTCGACGTCGAGCTCAACACATCCATCAAACCCACCATCAACCTCCTCGCGTTCGCCTCCCCCATCGACAACCTCCTCGAGCCCGACACGGCCGCCGCCGCCCTCCGCGCCCTCGACGCCTTTGTCGTCACCACCACCGGCACCACCATGGGCTTCCTCTACCAAGACCTCATCGACGACTGCGTCGCGCACCTCGACACGCTCCACCAGCGCGCCAAGTACCCCGCCGCCCCGCTGGACCTCCCCGAGCAACTCCCCCTCGCCACTCGTGTCGAGCAGCGCAAGCAAAAGGACAAGTCCCGCCCCCCCACCCAAACAACAACACTCTTCCCCATCGTCCCCCCACCCGCACCTGCACCCGCCGACGCGCCGGTGACCGTCCCGATCACGGTCAGCGCCGCCACGGCGGCCGTCTTCTCGACGCTCTTCTCCAAGACGGAGGCCGCCGGCGTCCTGGTGTGGACGTCATTCTGCGCGGCCATGGAGGAGCTGGGGTTTGCGCGGGAGCCCAAGTTCGGGTCGGTGGTTGCGTTTTATCCGCCGCCGCGGCTGGCGGAGGAGGGCAAGGGGGGAGTGGTGGTGCGCAGGCCGCAGGACGAGGGGGGGGCTTTTGAGGAGTGGGCGGTGCGAGAGGTGGGGAGGAGGTTGGCGGGGAGGTATGGGTGGGGGGTGGGGAGTTTTGTTGTGGGTTAACGGGGAGGACGATGGCGGGGGGCTGAGGAGGGCGATGTTATGGGTTGAGAGCGATGATGGGCATGGAAGAATATGTTTATTTGTTTTTTGGCTTTAAGGGAAATAGGTTCGACCGCTGACAGATTTTTGGATGGCATGGTTTGGTTTGGTGTGTGGGAGATATTCCACATTCTAATAGAGGACTTGGATGGTATCGAGGTAGTTGGCGAAATGTGCAGTTTGTTCAATATAATGTAATGGAACCCGAAAGGAGAAGGCAGCCTGCTTGCCACCAGACACCAGAGAGAACCAGGACCATGCATGATACGACGGCAAGTAGCCACGAGCCTTGCCCTAGAAAAATAAATCGGGAAAAGGGGCTTCCCTTCCTTAATTACGGTATAATGTATCTAACCTCCAATATCCATATCTCACCAAACGTCGAGGAACCCCCTCCCCCCTCACACTCTACAGTAGTCCCACCAAACCAACCCACCCCCCCTTTCACCCAAACCGTATCCCCTTACCCGGCTCCCACGCCCCCCTGGGCGTCCCCGCCGCCCCACCCCCCTGCTGTTGTTGCCCCTGCCCCCCCTGCCCCCCCGCCGCCGCCGGCGCAAAGCTAATCCCCATATCCGGCCTCCACGTCCCCTGCATGCCGGCCACGGGCGGCGGCATCGGCCTCGGCTGCTGCGGCGGGACGTGGTCCGCCCAGCTCTGAATATGCGCCTCGATGATGGGCGGGGAGGCGACAGCGGGCTGCTGCTGTCGCGCCGGGGGTGGCTGTGGCTGTGGCGGGGGGGAGGAGTAGTATGTGTTGCTCTGTGGGGGCGCAGGTTGGTCCTGCTGATGCTTGATAGAGAGGGAGGAGAGCGGGGGCATGTAAATCTCGCTGTAGCATTATCAGTATATGTACGGTGGGGGGCGGGGATGGGGGGACGTACTCTTCCAACCCTTTCGCCTCCTTCCGCCGCTCATTCACCCACTGCCTCGCCTGGCCGCGGAACTGCTCCACAATCTGGCAGAGATCATTGTAGAACTTGCGGCCGACCTCGACGTTGCTCACAATCTCCTTGTACTTGTAATACGCATTATCCAGGCGCTGCAGCGCGCGCTCGCGGTCGCCGCCGGCGCCGGCGCCGAGCGACGACCGCTTCTGCGCCTCGAACTCGCGGTTCGCGCGCTCTACGTCGGCGAGCGCGCGGCTCTGGTCGGCGCGCTCCTTGTCGACGGCCTCGAGCTCGGCGTCGTAGAGCGCGTCGAGGCGAGCCTCGAAGAAGGCCTCAAAGTGCGCGGGCACGATGACGGTGCCGGGGTAGGTGCGTTCGAGGCGCGCGGCTTCGAGGAGGATGTCGGCCTTGATGTCGTCGGCGCGCATCTTGCTCTTGAGGGTGTCGATGCGTTTTTGTCGTCGGGATTTAAGTCGGAGGACGTCGTTGTAGGCGCTGCGGAGTCGACCCAGGGCGGGTTTTAGGGATTCAGGGATCTCGGGGCGGCGGCTGTTGGGGATGTAGTCCATAATGACGCGGTCCGGGCCGGCGAGGATGGAGAGCGTTTCCTTAACGGACTCGAACTTGTCGCGGACGATGGCGTCGCTGGAGGTGCTCGACGCAAAGTAGCCTTCGATCTCGGCGGCTTGGTTCCAGAGCTTGGCGCCGCCGTCACGGCTGGGCTCTAGCCGCGACTCGGGCCGGGACCAGCGCATGGTGCCGTGCTTCCGGCGCATCGCCTTGTCCTCTTCTTCCTCGGCTATCAGGAGGGCCTTGCCTTCTTCAAAGATGGTGCGGTCGCTGGAGCAGAGCATTTCAATGTCGGCGAACCCCCGTCGCAGTCGGTTGAGGGCGTCGGCCTGGCGAATCTCGTCGGCGTGCTGAACCAAGGGGCCCGGAAGACCAAGGGGCTTCTCGAGCGCCTGCAGGGATCCCGGGAGGTTGAGGTCGTTGGAAAGGGTCTCGTTGAGCTTTCCCGAGAGCAGGTCGAGCTCGTCGATGACGCTCGTGTTGACAAGGCGGTCTCGGCGCTCTTCGTAGATGGAAACGGCGAGGTGCACGGCAAAGGGCACGAGCTTGGTGAAGAGGGCAGGCCCAAACTCGGCGTGGTCGCCGAAGAAGTCGTAGGGCTGTGCGACCTGGGGAGGAGTGCGGGCGACGGCCATGTTGGCCCGCTCAAGGATCTTGAGCTCGGGTTTTGGTGGGACGGGTTCTGCGAGCGTCAGCAAAGGGGGACTTAGAGGATGTCCGGCATCACAAGCACCTACGCAGGTAGATGATGTCATTGTCCTTTTCCGCCCTCTTGAGGTCATCCTCGACGCGCTTCTTGAGGCCGTGGAGGTCCTCGACGACGGCCTTGTTCAAATAGCCGCCCCGGGCCTCCTTGAGCCCCTCGTTCACGCACGCGACGGCATCCGTTAGGCGGGCGACCTCCTCGCCGTACCTCCGCTTCTCCAGACAGTCGCAGGCGGCGCGATACTGGGCGGCGGCGGCAAAATGGTGGTGCTTAGCGCTCATGTGGTGGATCCAGGCCGAGCTAATGGCCTCGCTGCGCATGGCGGCCTCGCCGGCCAGGTTGTACAGGTCGGACACGCGGGCGGCCAGCTTGGCGATCGACGCGTCTTTGTAGCCGTCCATGACGGCCTTTTGCCAAAACGTCTCTTGGCTCTGGGCGAGGAGCAGCTGCATCAGGGACTCGAGCGTGGCCTCGTCCATGTCGTCGGGTGGGCTCGCCATGCGCAGCTCGGGTAGGACTTCGCTCTTCATGTGGCTGAGGACGCCGGCGGCCTGGGAGAAGTAGCTCGCGGCGGTCTTGAGGCCGTCGGTGGTGGCGCGGTTGGAGGCCATGGCGAGCTGCGAGTAGAGGGCGGCGAGATTGAAGAGGACGTTCATGAGCTCGTACTTGATGTTGTTCTGCACCAGGGGGTGCTCGGTGTGGTAGCCCAGGGCGGGATACCAGGTGAAGTCGGCGCCGATGTCGATGGGGAACTTGCCGGCCATCCAGACGAGCTGGCCGGCGTAGGTCTGGAGCTTGCCGATGCCGCTGGGGTGGGCCTCGCGCACGTTGACGGCGTCGCGGCGCAGGGAGTCGATGACATCGAGGTCATGGCGGAACATGTCGGGGTGCTGGTCGTACTTTTTCGAGATGTACTGCTGGATTGATGAGGACAGCGAGAGGTGCGCGCCCTTGCGGAAGGGCAGCGACAGGATGTTGGAGCTGGGTCGAGGGCATGGTCAGTGGTGAGCTGGACGGGGAGGGCGATAAACATACGCTGCCATCGCAAAGGGTGGGCGCAATCACGGGCAGTGACTTGGTGGTGCTCCAGGCGCGCGACGCCATCGCGAAACATGACATCAGGCAGGTTGCTGTGCTGCCTTGGCGGAGTCCCTCCCCTCCGCGGGGTCATTCTGGGAGAAGTGTCTGTCAGGTGGTGCCCATGGCCCTGGCAGCTGGCAGGCGTTGACAGCCGACCTGTCCCCCCATTGGAACAAACGGGCTCTCTTTCTCCTGGCGAGAAAAAAAAACCCCCTTCAAAGACCAAGACAAATCGAGAGCAACCACCATAAATTCATAAATTCATCCGAACCGCCGCTGTCAAGTGTCACCCAGTCCCACAAGCCATTGTCCATCTTGGCCTCAGCCAGCCACCATCTCGGGGCTCGCCCTTGTTTTCGCCAAGTCTTGAGGACCTGTGGACCAGTCCAAGTCTCACACCGCTCGGAGATGCCCCTCCCTCCTCCCCTCCTCTGCCGCCCTCGGTGGTGACTGGAAAAGTCGACGGCCCATCGAGATCTGGTCGGCCATTGCAGACGAGAGACTCTGCCATGCGGCCCAATTGTGGATCGTCTACGAATAACATGTGCTCAGCTCGACGGCCGACATGCATCTCAGGCCTGATGCATCTCTTCGGCATGCACCGTGCCATTGCGGTGACCGGCAGACATGGGGGAGGAGGACCGGCCGCGATAAGGCCCGGGGACCGACCTGATCGAGCGGTGAGTGTGCTGGCAGCAGTTGACAGACACAGAGAACAAAGACCAAGATGATGGCGTCGGGACATGGCATCTTGCATGCGCAGTGCGACTCACCACACGACAGACGGGTCCCGAACCTGGACAAACTGCAGAAACAGGGTGCCGCTTCTCGGCTGTCGATGGTGTCTGCTCGGAATATATCCAGCGCCATTCAACGATATCCACGACGCCTGCCGGGTCGGAGCCCCAGCAACGACAGAATGGTTCTGCCGTGCCGCCTTTCTCGAGCATTCTCTTACCGGGTCTCGGTGTTGTCTGGGTCGGTACATATTTGCCTCTGCAGTGTGTTCAATGCAGTGTAACGCATCATTGCCAAAAGATATCACATCTCCGCCTATTCTTCGAGTTTGCACATCTGGCAGCGATCCCAGCAGACTTTGCCGCACTCCGGACCGACACAGTGGGCGTCGGCACGCCGGTTGTTGGACCACACTCCGGACCCGGGCCCCACTCGGTGGCCACCGTGGGGAAAGACTGTTGCTGACGGCATCGCGGCCGAAACCCCGTCCCGGCGTCCATGCCAAGTCCTTGTGCCGTGTGGGATGCGATGCAGACACGATTCGACACACTTCCGTGCCAACATCCGGACATTTGCTGTACACCATCACGGCCAAGTCGGCAATGCGCAATTTGGTGTCGAACTGGATGTCCGTGTGTCTGCGCATTGTCGGTGGCATCACGTGTCGTAGCACTGCAAAGCCGAGTCGCGAGAGCGCGGCGGAGAATGGTGACTTCGATTCCCTTGTTCAACTCGATCTGTGGAGATGACATTGGCATGTCTCTGTCATGGCGTCCACGGAACGACGACGCCAGCTCACCATCAAAACAATGTCCTAGGAATTTCTTGGCTCAAATCATTCTCTCGTGTTCTTGCACATAATTCTTTGGCCGCAAATTCCAACCCAAGGGGCACCTCAACCACGTCGTCCGATGGTTTAGCCACAGCCACTCATCTTGCCGACACATGCTGACCGGACAGCGAGGTTTCTCAGCCCTTTGCGACGGGAAAAGAAGCATCTCCACCGTCAGCTGGAGTCTGGACGTGTCGCAAAACGCCGGCATGATGCTCAACGTCAGCGTCTCGCTTTCTCCAAAAAAATTTACCCTATGCGGTTTGGGGCGAATCAGACGGGCTGCTCAAATCGGGACAGGGGTTCGGCCGCGCTTCATTCGCTCGTCTGGCGATGCCCCCTCTCCCCCCTGACGACGGACATCCCCAAACCAATGTCCATAGACGGCTCCGCCCCCAGATTCAATGGTTTCGCAAGGAGATGCCTGGCGGCCAAACGGGCGCGGAGCTTGCGAGTTGAGGCTCTCGTAAACCATCTCGCCCGTCCAGCTCACATCTGCCGTCAGCTTGAAATCACGGACGATGAGGACAGCGGTCCGCCGCAGCGTTGGCTATTCTGGAGCTGGGGCTCGTGTCGCCGTGACGAGAAGATTGACAAGGCGCTGTGGACTTGCAGTTCTGAGACCAGGGACGCCGCACGAGATCCGGGTCCAATGGATGGGTGGGGGATCGTCTCCAATCTGGTCTCGGTCGCCAACCCTGAACGGGCAGGGCTGAAGGGGGCTACTCGGATACAAGGATACTGTGGGCGACAGCAGCGGAGCGTCTTGTCACTGTCGTGCGTCGTCGAAGCCGCAATGTTTTCCCGGGTCGCTGGCACGCCGGTTTGTGGGGGACGGCATCGACGGCTCTTGCAGGCCCAGATTCGGGACAATTCATCGTCTCCTTGATTGCCATGCCCCCTCGCAGGGCATGAACGCATCACACAGCACACGGAACCCCATCCATGCACTCTATTCTGAGAGGGAGGCTCGTCTCTCGCCGGGCCAAGACCCCGACGGTGCCTTGGGTGCTGGGATCCTGTCATGACGAGATACGGCCAAGCCTCTTTTGCTCTGCATCGCTGACAAGCGGACACAGGCTGAATGAATACGCCCCCGGAGAGATCTCTCGCCCTTTGGAGGTGTTTTCGACATCCAGTATGGGCCAAGTGCATAGTTGTCGATGATCGCCGGCCAAGGCCCCGTTTGGCCAGGGGCCGGCCCTCTTGTCGCGGGGCCACCCGGCAAACCAGGATCGCTGCCGGGCATCCAACTCGCTGAGAATCAACGGGGCCCCGAGTGGTCGGACTCTCTCCACGCTCGACTCCAGCCGCACCCACGGCGGTGCCTCCCTGCCTCTCGCGCTCGCTGTGAGGGAAACGCCGCTCCCACCCCCTGGCCATCGGCCATTCGCGCCAATGTGCGACGTGGCCCAAGAATATCTCCCAAGCCTTGCCTATTGGGGCAGTGATGCTGCCACGACATGGGGGGCTTCCAGCTCTCGGATCCCGGACACCACCAAAAAAAAAAAGGACGAGGTGGGAAGGGCAGACACGGGGAGCCCACACCCCTGGGTCCCGACCCCCCCTTGGCAGCTTGAACCACGGCCCTTTATAACACTCACGGGTGTCCCTTCCAGAACCCCCCTCCCCTTTTCCTCCTGTCTGGAATTGGATTCCTTTTCGAGCATTCGAACCCCACCGCCGTCACATACGGGAAGTGGCCGCCATCAGCAACCATGGAGGGTTTTTCTCTCATCCTGCTCTATCTCGCCATCCCGGGGCTCCTGTTCTCGGTTGTGCAACAAGTCCTGTCATGGAGGAAAAAGAAGGATGAGCCCAAGTTTCCGGGGCCGAAGCAGTACCCCTTCGTCGGCCGCATTCACGATCTCCCCCGATTCCAGATGTGGCTCAAGTTCCAGGAGTGGGCCAAGGAGCATGGCCCCATCTACGAGACCCATATGGTTGAGAACACCTTCCTCATCATCTCGGACGAGGAGATCGCCACCGAGCTGCTCGTCAAGCGCGGCCACATCTACTCGGGCCGCCCCCAGATCCGCTCCCTGATCAAGCACAAGGATGGCCCGGCTTACTCGGCCCTCATGGACCGTCATGGTAGGCTGCCCCGGATGTTTGGGGACATGCCCCTCTGCTAACATCGCACCCGCAGACACCTGGAAGACGCAGCGCAAGTGGTGCCATGCCGCCATGGCCGAGGCTTACAAGCACCACTTTTACGGCCACGTCGAGATGGAGATGAAGCGCTACCTCGGACTCCTGCTCCTCGACCCCGCCCGTTTCCTCGAGTACACGCGCGAGTACAGCGGCCGTGTCATGTCGCGCCTCGCCTGGGACGACGCCACCCAGGGCAAGACCAACGGCGACAGCGCCGACCAGACCCTCCACTGCATGAGCGTGTCGGGCCCCCTCACCAACACCGTCACCCCCCTCTGGCAGCTCCCCGCCTTCGCCAACCCCTGGTACAACTTTGAGATCAAGCGCGAGGCCGAGCAGCGCGCCTGGTGGCTTAACAACTTCCGCCTCGCCAAGGACAAGATGCGCCGCGGCGAGCTCCCCAGCGACACGTGGGCCTACCGCTACTTTGAGCAGGTCATGCGCGAGAACAACGGCAACCTCGACCAGCCCGAGGCCGACGAGGACTTTGCCTGCTGCATGATTGGCTTCCTCAACCTCGTCGGTGTCGTCACCATCAGCGGTCCCCTCAAGTTCTTCCTCATGGCCATGGCCCTGCACCCCGAGTGGCAGAAGAAGGCCCAGGCCGAGATTGACCGCGTCTGCGGCGACCGCATGCCCACCATGGATGACTTTGCCAACCTCCCCACCGTCCGCGCCTGCCTCAAGGAGACTGTCCGCTGGAGATCCGGCGTCCCTCTCGGTACGTCTCCCGTCACCCCCACCCCCCGTCAACAGCTGACTAACAAGCAACACAGGTGTTCCCCACCAGGCTGAGCAGGACGACGAGTACCGCGGCGTCAAGATCAAGAAGGGCACCATTATCCTCGCCTGCGAATGGTACGTCCCCCAACCCTAAAAACCCCCATCTTATCACACACTAACCTCCCCCCCCTCAGGACCCTCAACCGCGTCCCCTCCAAGTACCCCGACGGCGACAACTTCCGCCCCGAGCGCTACCTCGAGGCCGGCTGGCCCACGTACATGGAGCCCCTCACGCGCTACCCCAACTTCCGCGAGGGTGCGTCGATGCACACGTTTGGCTGGGGCCGCCGCACCTGCCTGGGCCAGAACATTGTCGACGACGAGATGTTTGTCTTTGGCGCCGCCACCCTGTGGGCCTTCAACTTGTCGCAGAAGACGTGCCCGCGCACCGGCAAGATCGTGCCCATCGACACCCAGGCGACCAACAGCCACGTCATCCTCGAGCCGAGCACGTACCAGATTGACATCAAGCCCCGTTCGCCCGAGCGCGGGAAGCATGTGCTTGAGAACTATCACAGCGTGCTGGGCAATTTGAGGTTGTAGATAGTGGGTGACGGGCGGTGGTTGTGGTAATGTTTTTTTTTGGGAAAGGAACGAGTCGGGTTTCTTGACATCGCTGGTAGACCTGTGTACTTTTGGGAGCATTGCTTGGTTGTTTTCATGTAGTACCTGCGGAGGCGAGCGAGATGTAGTGGGAGTGAGAGCATATGTGGGGAGAGGAGTTGGATGAGGAGCAGCACATATGCGATCTTGAATACCTTTGGTGTTGGTGGAGGAGAGAGATGGTGGTGATTTGGCGGAAATATTATCACATATTACCTCTTATCTTGTTAATCGTGTGATGTCTTGTGTGCTACCACCTGCGAATGGGCATACAGCCCAAGATTTGTCACCACTTTGAAAGGAACAGCTGGAACTTTCCCTCGAGGATGAGGTGGACTTCTAAGGAAAGACTCGGACAATTCCCAAGGTTCCGCCCGAGGTTGTGACAGACAGCCGCCTGTTCGCTTTGGGTCGGCTTGAAGGGAAAGAATGGACAGAAAGTTCGCCCGAGGCTCGCAACAGACGACATGGCACCCGTTCAACATGTTCAACTCGCGGCTGGAACCGAGTCTCTTGTTTTTTGTCATCCCCAGAAGGCGGGGAAGGGGAGGGGGCGGACAACAAGACAGGTTGTGTTGCGTCACACCGTCCAACCTGTTCAACTCCTCCCTAAACCAAACCCACGCCATCTTTTGCCCGCCTCCCAAACACCAAAAGCGAAAAAGAGAGAATATGCTGTCCCCCGCCAGGCAACACTGACCGTTTAACCCATCATTCCGCCTATGTCGTCTCAGCTCGGGGGTGAACACTGGGCCTCCCTTCCAGCTCGATAAACAGTCAGGGCCCAACGGCAGGCCTTGGCAGCTAACCTAGCGACCCCGGATGACGCTAGGTTAACTACATTATATAACAAGAGCCAGAGGACATTTCTACACTGGATTTTTTTGGTTAAGAGAGATGGGGATAAGGTAGAAATAGGGCGGGGGAGGTACGGACAGTTCGCGGTATAGTTTAGGGGGGGTCGGGGAGGGTATGCCCGTTTGACCTGTTCAACTCGCCACTAAAATAAACCAACGTCGTAGTTTTCTTTTTTGTTAAAATAAAGATGAAAAAAAGTATCCGTTGTTGATCCCGACAGTATGGCTACCATCCCTTATCCTACTTTCGGGTAGCCCGGTCGAGGTAGTGAACACTGAACCTAAAGCCGTGACTTCCGTATTCATAGCAGTCATGGAGGGACAGCGGTTGACGCGCCATTGGCGAGAGCAGGAATTTACGACGCAGGATGCTGTAGCGACGCTGTGTCAACTACACCAATCAGGCGAGTAGATTGTATTTATTGTTGGGGGGAGGTTGGAGAGGAGTATATGTAGAAATGAATGTGTCGTTGCCTGGCAGCCTAATGAAGCGAGGGCATGAGGGATGAGATGAAACTTGGTTTCTTTGTTTGATTTTTGCACTTGGGGAAGCGACCCCGGATGGAAATCTTGCATTGTCGGCAATGCCAATGCTGTGGAAGGAGATTCAGGGAACCATGGAATGGTTGTGACAACACAGGATTTGATGCGCCCTCTATGTTCGCTATCATCGCTCTTGTTGGGTCTTGAACTTCTGTCTTGCCGTCCCAGTCAAGAACGAACTAAACGAGCAGTAGACAGACACTATTTAATAGTGGTGTTGCCCATGCTGACCGAACAGGGCGGCACCTCATCTCCTCCCAGCTCTAGACATTCCCTGACCTTGATCAACCCAAACAGTCAATTATCCCGAGTCCGAGCCCATCGTCGCACAAACACCGGCAGAACGGCACCTCACCTACCACCATGCCGGGAGCCGGAACATTCCCATCTGCCTCGGGACTGGGACCGGATATTTCGGTCTCTGGGTAATGTATTCTCCAGAACCTGGGCGCGAAATAGACGGCCCGGCATAGCGGTCTTGGTGACACAGCATGAATGCAGACGCGCGGACGGACGACATCTGGGACTCGCTTCCGCTTGCTATTGCGCTGTTATGATAAGAGTGGAAGCGAAGCGGCATGCTCGTCTGTTTTTTCTCCTTTGGGTTGGAGAGGGGTATATGTGGTGAGAAGGGGAGAGATTGATATGCCGGTCCGGGAGAATACATGGAAGGTTGAGAAGCGAGGTGGTGGCTGAAGGGAGGGAAGGATAGTTGGATAACGGGAGTTGATGCTTCAAGTGAGGAGTGTTCTAGAGATGGAAAATTTGACATTTCCTAGATTATGTTACCATGCTGCATTATATCTGAACAAGAATCAACACTATCCATGAATTTGGTTTTTGGGTGAGAAACATGAAATAAACTTTCGGCACCGCGAGAACATAACATGCGAGAATTACCTGATTGTTTTCCAGCAAGGACTACATCTAGATACCTCCTGGGCAGTCGAGTTCCAGGGAAAGAATAGGTACGCTCGGCCTGGTCCATCGTCAACTGTCTTCGACTTGGTTTGCATGCAGCATGCTGCCTGACCCTACCCGAAGCACTGAGACAAATGATGCGGCGGGGATTGTTGTTGTTGACCCCTTGCGGAGGGTGGGAGAAAACTCGATATGGAGTTTGTCCAGCAGCAGGCCGCCATCAAGATGGAACTCTTCAACTCTCCGAGTGCCGACGAGTGGTCGATCCGTATCAATGGACATAAGGTCATTCGTCTCTCGTCAGATCAGTTAATTGGGATCAGCACGGGATAGGCGGAGGCACGTAAATGAGGAGTCGGACTACGGTCGAGGTCGCGAGGAGAGACTTGATATAGATGCCTTTTCCGTCGTGGAAGACGTAGCCTTGTCCAACATACGCAGTTGTTGAGTATTGGACAAGCTTGAAAGAAAGACGGGAGGATAATTCCCCAGGTCCCCATGTTATGATGGGCTACTCCAAGGGTTTCGCCGTACTTCGATTGAACTTTAAAGACATCGACCCTGGAAATTCTTTCTGGGTAGTCCAATCAGCTGCCCCCGATGGATCATGAGTACCAAGGGTTCCGGTACCGTGGCCGGAGCTTGACCGCCATGATCTGGTCTACGATGTGCTCGGTGCGCGCCACGTTGGCGGCGCGCTGGGCCGCCGCGCCGAGCCCTCTGAGCTCCTCGGCCTCAATCCTTTCGCAGATGGCGTCACAGCGCGCGCTGCGAGAGTAGGGGCCCAGCCGCGGGGAACGTTTGCTGCCGGCGGATGTCGAGGCTGCTGGTGCTGGGACTGGCTCGGGCTCCGGTGAGGAGGTCGACGGACTCGTTTTGCCAGCGCTGGACGTCGATTTGGTAGTTTTGGATCTTGGTGACGCCGCGGATGCGGTGCTGAGCGGTGCGGCGGGCGTTCCACGCCCAGAATACTTTGTCGTCGGCCTGGGATTCGGGAGGGGCCATAATAGGGGGTTCTTAGGGGTATTGGTCAGACATCTTGGGGGCGGTAGCTTACTCAGTTGGTTTTATACTGGGGAGGAAGGCCGATGGGGGATGGGGTTTGGGTCGTGGTGTTGTTGGACGTTCGAAGTGGAGGGGGAACAACAACATCCAGGCGGGCGAGGAGACTTATACCGGGATCGGGTTCATTGTACAAAGATGTAGTGAGTGCTGAGTATCTTGTGGCAACAAGGAGTTATTGATGGACAGCGGGATACAATCTGGACAATGGATTCTCGTTGCCGAAGGAGTCTTTTTTTTTTTTTTATCGTTCCCAAAGCCAGCACTGCACTTTTGATGCTGGATGGCCCATAGGCAACCTCCAACCTTAGCTTTTGTAATCGGTATTCGAATGTGACACGATTAAGAGTTACAGGACCTCAATTCTAGACACACAAGTCACAAGGGCATTATATTGGAAATCGATTCAACTATCAGTAAGAAACTGGTGCTATTGATTCTTCAACAAGTAATTTACTCCGCCAGTCGGTCAGGATCTATTAGTCCGTTTCTTAACCATCACCAACATCACCCCCTCCTCTTACCCCAGAACCGATGCCCAATCCCCATACGCGATAGGCTGCGTAATAGTAACGTTCGTAGTGATCTGGCTTAGACCCGTCGGCGGTATGTATAGGTAGGTAGTGTAATTAGCTGGGAGGTAGGTAGGGAAGGAAGAGTATATAAACCGCTACGGGTCTAACATGCTAAGACTACGCCATGGTCACTTAACGCTACCGCCGCCAGCTCTCTGCAACTCTCTGGCCTCAGTCGTTCGCAATGACTGCATCATGGCTTCCTCATCCTCCCATCTCTGGGCCACCATCCTTGGCGCATCACGTGCATATCTGCGCAATGCTGCAATGACGATCCGGTATCCCGGCGCAGCCCGCGAGGCGAACCTGCATATGCTTCTATGGTCATATGGCAGGCCGGCCCTATCGGTGTCGTCGAGAATAGGTGCCGCGGAACTCTGCTCCACAACCTGGCAAGTCTTTATCAGCCGTGACCTCTGAACATGGCCGGGAAGGTATTGGAAGCGGCCATACGTAGTCGTATTTGGCTATAAAATCGGTTTTGTGCTGTTCCCAAAAAAAGTAGATGCAAAAACGCTTCATGAGCGGAACGAAATTGTCGGTGATTTCCTGTAGTACTTCAGATCCAGTCTCAATACTGGCAAGCAGCTGCGGGCTGGTGTCAACGACCTTGGTCGGCACAAGAGAATTCACCAATTTCTGGGCAAAAGATCCCAGTTTGGCCTTGTCGCTGCCGTCATGGGGTGTCGCCAAGAAGAGGATCCCATATGTGGATACAAAGATGGAGCGGAGATGGGCAGTCTTGTGTCCCGTTCGGCTTGCCGAGTATACTAGAGCCTGGAAGGGTGAGGGTATCGTTAGCTCGGAGCTAGTCCGGGACCTGCAATGGTTGATGGGGAGACATGCCCTCTTTACAATTATGCCGCCTAGGGAGTGACACACGAAGAGGATGGGGCGAGAGACGGCGTCGGCCAGCTGGATGGGTAAGTTTGTCAACCAGTTGCTTCTCCGCCTCAATTTGGCGCCAAGATGACTGACTTCTCTATCAGCCACAAGCTCAGCAATGAGGGTCTGAGCATGCTGCAGTATTCGATCCGATGATGTCTTGCCCAGGACATTGGCCACAGTAGCAGGGTAACTGAATGTCAAGACACGGCAGGCCGGAAGGTCTTTCGGGAGCATATCAGGATCGCTCAGCCAGCATTGTCGCCCTGGTGTCGTCGACGTAAAGGTCTTCAGTGCATCTCCGTTCAACCCATGGACAGCTACGACGCTGATGAAGTCTATCAGTCATGAACAAGGTAATTGTAGTGTGCAGTTTGAGTTTGGAGAAAACTCACTCCACGACCGGGTCATCCCCACAGTAAATTTCCGTCAGAGCGGCTGGTTCATTCTCGTCGGGTCCGTCGGTTGCTTCTCCCTTCTCTGTGGCTAGCCTTTTCAAAAAGCGTTTTGAGTCTTTGAGCATCGCTTTTGATAGCACGTTTCACGTCGCTTCTGTACTGGAAAAGAGCAAAATAAAAGAGAGCAACGACTGCCATCTGAAGAACTTGTAGATCCCAGCGCGGGGCCTGGGCTCGACACACAAGCGAGTACGTGCAAGTGGATGAGAAGCGCACTGTGGGCGCCGCAGGCCCTTCGCTCACCCGCCCCCCTGCATGGACGCTCTCATGTAGCTATTGGCCGGGTCGTGTTCCCCGGTAGGTCTCGTGTTATGACCTATCGGCCCGGCGCTTAACGAAATTCGTTTCATGAACGTCAACACGGTCTCATCAACTTGCCCGGACCTCCTCGCGGTCGCGATTCTGGATGAGAGATACGCGCGCATTGTGCAAAGTCGACCATCATCGAGGCATAGGGACGCGTATTTTAGTACTTGAAATCCTTTCTTCTTTCAGCAAACGACTCTCGTCGCACCTCCTCGTGTACGATATTCTGCATCATGCAGTTTGTGGCGCTCGCTGCCCTGCTGCTCCTCGGGTGGATACTGAAGCGCTACTGGGCCTCAAGAAGGAGGCAAAAGGTGAGATCACATTTATTGCGGGTGGAGAAGGGGCTGACATTGATGGGCAGGCGCTCGACGCCATCGCGAGGGAACATGGCTGTCTCGACCCGCCTCTGCTCGAGAATCAGCGGCCCTTGGGAGTTGATCGCCTGGAGCAGATCTTTCGTGCCTCTGCGGAATCTCGACTGATGGAACTTTTCCAATTCCATTTCCGGCAGACTGGGTACACCTTGAAGCAGGTCTTCCTTTTGACCCCGGCCTACGGCACTGTCGATCCGGCCAATCTTGAAGCTATTCTTTCGACCAAGTTTGAAGGTGAGGGTCCTGGGGCGTGCTGTGAGTGAGCGAGCAGACACTGATTATTGCGGTCAGACTGGAGCTTCGGCCCACGACGTGATATCACCTTCCCCATGTTCGGCGATGGCATTTTCACCCAGGAAGGCGAGGCGTGGAAGCGCTCTCGAGTGATGCTGAGGCCGCAACTTGCTCATCGGCAGTATGAAGATCTCAAGGTTTTCGACGAGCCTATGGACGACCTACTGAGCAGCTTGCCGCAATCCGGGGGCGTGGTCGATTTGCAGCCTCTGTTCTTCCGATTTACTTTGGATGTCACTACTGCATTTCTCTTTGGAGAATCGATCCGTAGTCTCACGTCCTCGCCGGGCTCCCCAGAACATGATTTTGCTGCGGCGTTTGACCTGGCCCAGAGTTACATCATCCAGCGCTTTCGGTTGCTCGACCTCTACTGGCTCATCGGGGGGCGCGAGTTCCGCGAGGCTTGTCGCCAGGTCACTGCATTTGCAGACAAGGTGATTGATCAGAATCTCAAGGGGTTTTCCCCTGAGGATGAGGAGACAGAGACGGGAAGGTATGTCTTCTTGAGGACGGTGGCAAAGTCGTTCCCGGATAGAGTCGCCTTGAGGGGCCAAATTGTCAACATCTTGGCCGCCGGGCGTGACACAACGGCCTGTCTTCTGTCGTGGACTTTGTGAGTTATCTGACCCTGTTGGAGTCTCCACTGCGTCCCTAGGTACTGACAAATACTAGTTTTATGCTCGTAAGACACCCAGAGGTAATGGAAAAGGTGCGTGCCGAGATTTCGGCCGTCGGGGACGCCGAGTCCTTGACAAGGGACGATTTGCGGAACCTCAAGTACCTCCAGAATGTTCTCAAAGAAGGTATGATGCCTCGGTGCTACGTACCGAACGAAATGCTGGGCTGCCTTGCTCTCCACAGCTGCTAATAACGCCTAGTGCTTCGGTTGTATCCCTCGGTCCCCGTCAACACCCGAACCGCGGCAGAGACGACAGTCCTCCCAACAGGCGGGGGACCGGACCGGAAATCTCCTGTGCTGATACCAGCCGGGAGCGCGGTCGCGTATAGCGTTTACACGCTGCATCGTCGCCCCGATCTCTATGGACTTGACGCCGAGCTCTTCCGTCCCGAAAGGTGGGATGAGGATCTTCCTCTCTTCAAGGACCGAGTCAGCCAGAACTACGGTTATCTGCCCTTCAGTGGTGGGCCACGCATTTGCCTGGGGAGTAAGTTCGCATGTTTTTGCCGATGGGAATCCAGCTGACGGAGTGGCAAGTGGATTTCGCCTTGACCGAAGCGGCTTATGCCATTGTTCGCATCTTCCAGCGATACCCCAACATTACGCTCCCGGAAGGGGAGAAGGTGGACGTTGTTGGCGTTGAAAAGCAGACCGTGACTCTCGTGTTGCAGATCACAGATGGTTGCAATGTCAAGTTGGGCTGAAACAGGAAGCTCGCGACAGCCAGGTCGGCCCCGACCACGACCAAGGGGCCGAAGATTCAAAGTGCGGGGGGTCCTTTTCGAGTGTGGCAACATTGAGCATTAGCGTGCAGTTCGAGTCCACGAACTTCACTACCGTGCCTACAGTACTTGCATTCATCCATAATTGGTGCCGTTGCTCGAACGCGACGTCCCCCAGGGAACTTTCCGGGCAGTTGACGCTGTAGACTCCTCACATCCACGGCCCGGGCCCTGCGGGCAGGGCCGCACTGCTGTGCTGCATTTTGTTAGCGCGTATGTGGTCCAGTTTAAACTTCCTGGTTGGAGCTGAGAGTGTCCGGGTCAAGATTACGGTTTGTCTTTGCTCATTCGGCGGCATTGGTTGCGGATAGACTGTATGACGCAGCCATCGCAATGTCACCACCAATACCAGGCAGGGCAGAAGCGAGCGCACTGTGCTTAACGCAGCTGGATGGAATTGCCCCAAACACAGCCGGCGCCTAAATTTTGGATCGTGCTGCTTCCAAGACAGGGCGGTCCAAGTTAGGTAGGTAGGTAGGCAGGCGACTTGCCGTGCAGACTCTCCACGCTTCCTCTGCATCAACGGGAAAGCCAAACGACCTGAGCTTGCAGTTATTGGAGCTTTTGCGGCCCAAAATGCACGCTTTCGTGGTGCACACAGCCACTTGATGCCGGACAGTGTCACCCTCCTTGTTTCAGTCGCTGTGTCGAGGTTCTGTCGCGGTTCTTGCCGTCGCGGTTCTTGGCTTGGGAGCAATTAGCCCGATGCGCTGACTGCGAGACGAGTGAATCGCGGCGCTCCCCTAGGTCAGAGAAAGCTTCAGACTGCAGCTCCAGAGCCATCATGGGTCTCGTCGCCATCGACGAAGCGGACGACTCGCCCTCGGCTTCGACGTCTTTCTTAGTGGAGTAAGTCACACTCCCTTTAGCAATGGAACTGACAGTCTCTCTGACTTGGCATGCGATAGTCTTGTCTTCGTTCACGGTCTCTGGGAACACGGCCTGGAGGCATGGACCGATACCCAGACTGGCGTTCTGTGGATGCGAGATCTCTTCCCGCACTCCACCTACAAGGCACGATGCCTGATTTACGAGTATGATGCGGAGAGGCTCCTGGCGCCAGGCGGTCTCGCCGCCGACAGCATTTACGATGAGGCCGTCGGCCTTATCAACCATCTCAACGCCGACCGAGAGCTCATGGACGCCCAAGCACGGCCCATCATTTTCGTTTGCCACGAGTTTGGCGGGCTCCTTGTCAAGCGCGCTCTCGCATACTCCGCCTCGAGGAGTGATGCCAAGATTGACCACTTGCGCTTCATCTTCAGGTCCACGTATGCCATCCTGTTCATGTCAACTCCGCATGCAGGCTTCAAGAAGGAGGCCCTCATCGTGCTCCACGACGACAGCCACCTAAGTCCCAGTCAGTTCATCTTGAGCCTCCTCGAACGCTCCGAGACCCTCCAGGAGATCACGGACCAGTTCGCCCCTCTCAGGAAGAACTTTCACATCTCCAACTTCTGGGAACAAAAGAAAACCACCTATGGAGGCGACTCCTTCTACGTAGTAGACAGGGATTCTGCCGCACCTGTGTGGGAAGACGTGGTCAGAGTCGGCATCAACGCAACGCACACAGACATGGTCAAGTTCGGCAGTCACAAGGCCCCTGGATATCGACTAATACTTGCAACGCTAAAAAAACACGTCAAATCAGCTCCGGACGAGATTGCCAGAAGGTGGGAGCAAGACTTGGAAATTGTTAGGAGGAGTCGAGAGCACGAGGCAGACAATCTCCTCCGTCCGAGCCCTGGCACTTTGGCGAACTCGAGCAGGCGGTCAAGTTGTCATGAGCCATCCTCCACGTCCATACCGAGCCGGGCAGCAACACCAAGCATCGAATCGCTCGGAAACCAGGACAGCGGATCTGATGAGCCGTCCACGCCGTTCATCAATATCCACTATCTTGTTCGTCAACGTTCCGAGTACTTCGTCGGGCGGCAACGACAAATGGTCTCCTTGACGGAGAAGTTCGGCACGGTGAGGCCGAGGTCTGCCAGGAAGCCCAAAATCTTTGTGATATACGGCCTACCTGGCTCCGGAAAGACACAATTCTGTCTCCGATATCTCGAAGAGAGCCGCCACAGGTGAGATCCTCGTTCCCATAACTTGTTCCGGCCAAGGGCTCTGACGTCATTCGAGGTATTGGGGAGTTTTCTGGATTGACTGTACCACCGATGCCACGGCAGAAGAGAGCTTCGCCCTGCTAGGCCAGGTTTCCGGGAAAGGCGTCGAACCAGGCGCCGGACAGCTCTGGCTGTCTCAAACTTCGGACCCATGGCTTCTCGTGCTGGATAACGCCAACGACCCCGAAATGGAGCTAAAGAAGTTCCTTCCCGCCTCCGGAAACGGCCATATTCTCATCACCACCAGAAATCCTGCTGCACAGACGCACAACAACATTGGCGCCGTCAGATTTCACGGCATGGATCCTGAGGAGGCCGTGACAATGCTGCTGCATTTGGCATACCCAGACAAGGACCTTCTTCACAAGTCGCGTGACAGCAGGGAGCTGGCCGAAACGATTGCCTCGGAACTAGGCTATCTTGCGTTGGCCCTCAAGCAGGCAGCCTTCACCATCCGGCGAAGGCTCCTTCCTCTCTCTCGATATCTGAAATCGTTCCTCGGCTGTCGGAAAGAGCTTCTGAGCCGCCCCATGATCCAGAGCGCCACGGATGCCAACATCATCGCCACATGGGAGTTGCCATTCACGGGAATATCCAGCCGGAATACGCCAGAGTACCGGGACGCGGTTGACCTTCTTCACGTCTTTGCCTTTTTGCATTTTGCGTCGATCCCCCTTGGCATTTTCACCTCGTGCTCTGACGGGCTGAATAGGGCAAAATACTTGAAGATACGACCCTCGGCGCTAGTAGAGTCATCGTCCACGCAGGCAGTGGAAGACCGCATCCTCGCGGCTGGGCGAGTGCTCTACGAGCACTCCATCATCTCCATCTCAGAGTCGGATGAGTCTGCCAGCGGACCAGGAACGTCCAGGAGGGTGCCCAAACGCTACTTCACCCTGCACCCGGCCATTCACCAGTGGGCGCGAGAGCGACTTGATAAGGAGGACTCTCAGGCGTGGTTGAACTGCACGGCGGCCATTCTGGAGCACTCCATCTCCACCAACATGGACACTTCCGGCCGCGCGTTCCGCCGCTCGCTGCTGCCTCATATCGAGTACTGTATGCTCCAGCTGCAAAACGCCTACGGCGCGGGCACGTTTCCCCAAACGCCCGAGCAAGCCAACTACCTCGAGCGATTCGGCCTCGTCTACGCCGAAGCCGGCCGCTGGGAGCGGGCCAAGCCCCTCCAGCTCCGCGTTGTCGAGTTCCGGCTCAAGCATTTCGGCCGGGCGCACGACGCCACCATTGCCGCAAGGCGCTGTCTCGCCAACACATACTGGAACCTGTTCCACGTTGAAAAGTGTCTCGAGGTGCAGCACGACATCTGGCTCACGCAAAAGCTCTTCCGGCCCTCCCTCCGCGACTACTTGTGCTGGCCCGTCTGGAAGCCCACCTATCTCTCGCACATGCAGACGCTCGACGACCTGACGCGCTGCCTCTGGCTCGCCGGCAAGCGCGACCTCTCCCGCCAGGCTGGCGAGCGGTGCGTGGCAGTGCTGACGCAGCGCCTCGGACCCGACGATCCCCTCACCATATCGGCCATGTTCAACCTGGCTCGCACCTACTTGCATCTTGGTAACCGGGACGCCGAGGTCCTGCGCCTGCTGCGCCATGTGCTCGCGCGCCGTGAGCACTTTTTCGGCCCGAACCACCCCGAGACGCTCATGGCGGTGAACGAGCTTGGCGTCGCTCTTTGCGCGGGGCGGAAGCAGCTGGACGAGGCCGAGGCGTTGGTGCGGCGAGCATGGGAAGGCAGGAAGATCGTGCTGGGAGAGGAGCACGCCTATACGCTGTGGAGCGCAAACGATCTAAGCAAGGTGCTGGTCGAGCTGAAGCGATTCGGGGAGGCAAAGGCCTTGCTGGAGGACGTGGTGGTGGTAGCGATGCGGACGCTAGGCAAGACGCACATAGGCATGGCGATGACAAAGGGCAACCTGAGCAGGGTCTACATACAATGTGGTGACTGGGAGCGGGCGAGGGAGCTCCTGAGCGACCTGCAAAAGTTTCTTCCGAAGGAGCATCCGGACTACATCTACCTTGAGTGGGGGTGGGCTTATGTGAAACTCTATGGCGACAGCGACCTTGACGGGGCGAAGGAGCACTGCGAGAGAGTCTTGCAGACTGTATTGGAAACAAAGGTGCTGGGGTTGGATAACACGAGGGTGGTAGACACGGCAGAGATGCTGCTGAAGATATACCAGGGCGAGGAGCGGGAGGAAGACGTGAAGAGACTGAAAAGGACGTTTCCGCGTGTTGGGATAGGAGAGGCGAGGAGTTCCGCTGAGCCTTTGACGTTGGAGAGATTGATACGACGGAGGACACAGGAACGGCTGGCAGCGCTTCATGGATGAGTCTCCAAATTATTAAACTCTGGAACCACTCCAGACGTCACAGTTTCTTTGCTCTATACCAACCAACCGGCATGTACCGCCAGCGTTTGGAAACCACGTTTTACCATGCAGAAGATTTTACCAGTCCCACCATTCCGCTCATTCACATGTCCCTCTTCAAACGGTAAGAGTAGATGCATTCCATAAAGGCAGTTACTGGATGTGGCGATGTCATGCTGATCCGTCTGAACGATTGACTGACAGCTGGAAGTAGCTATCGTCAGTAAACACTGGAGATATCGTCAGAGAGAAGGGATGAAAAATGTAAAGGGAAGACAGCGGTATAGCCATCCAAGGAGCAGAATCGACAATGGAGTAATAAGTGATACAGGGCACTGCAGGACTAAAAAGATTGCTGCTATCGCTGCTGCTACGGAACAGAGTAGGAGATGGAGCGAGGCGGCTCGAGCTAAGGCCTGGATCTATAGGGGCAGCTGCCGGCGGATCGCCGATAGGTGTGGCCCCGTACCTCCAGAGGCGGCCTCACGGCCTGGGGCACCCACAGCATGGTGTCTCGTGTTGTGAACCTATCATGATTTATTACGCTAGCCAGCTTGATTAGATGTGTGCCTAGAGGCTATATAAGGTGAAAGCTTCTGAAGTCTATTTACAGTTGCACGCGTTCTCGCTTTTACTGCTCCCCGCGTGCGCCGCGATAATCTTCTCGGCGGCGACCTCGGCAATGCCGTACGCCGCAGTCTGGATGTGCGCCGACGGGATGATGGGGATGATGCTGTTGTCCACGACGCGCAGGTTGGCCACGCCGTACACCTTCAGGTCGGCATCCACAACGCCGCCGTCCTTCAGTGGCAGCATTGCGCACGTGCCGACGGGGTGGTAGAAGGAGCCGAGCGCGCCGGTCGCGAAGGTGCGCCACTGCGCGTCCGTCTGCACCGCCTCGCCCGGCTCCGTCTCGGCCTCCCACGCCGAGCGCATCGGCTCCGTGTGGGCGATGCGCCGCGAGAACTTGGCCGCCTCGACGAGGCCCTTGATGTCGTACTCGTTGCTTGCGAAGCGCGGGTCGATGACCGGCTTGCCCTGTGGGTTGCTCGGGTTGATGTGCACGCTGCCGCGCGCGAACGGCTGCATCACCGTCGAGATGAGCGTCAGGAACCGGCCCCCGGTGTACCCAGCCGCGCCGACGTAGTTGGCCTCGTAGAGGATCTCGACGGACGGGACCTGGGCGTTGTTGAGGTACTGTAGCTTCTTGGCGTCGACGACATTGGTGCTCTGCACAACGCTGGCGGCGGCGGCCTTCATCGCGCCCGCGACGCCGAGCTGGCCCCAGTTCATGAAGCCATAGGCGGCCGTCGTGTACTCGTACAGCGAGCGCTCGCCAGTCAGCCACTTCTGCATCTCGCCCGTAGCGTTGGCGCCGGCGTTGTCGAAGATGAGGTTGTCGAACGACTCGACGCCGTCCTTGAGGCGGTACGTGTTGCTGACCCGGATGTGGTCCTGGTAGTTCTCGCCGACGCCAGGCAGGTCAATGTGCGGCGTGATGCCCGCCGCTTGGAGGACCCGCGACTGCCCAATGCCCGATAGTTCAAGCAGCCCTGGGCTCTGCACGGAGCCGGCGGACAGGATAACCTCCTTGGAAGCGCGGATGACTGTGCCGTTGGGCAGTGTCACGCCCGTCGCGCAGCTCGGCTTCTTGCCGCGCTTGGCGAGGTTAACTTTGGTGACCTGGGTGTTGGTCAGGACCTCGAGGTTGCTGCCGGCAAGCGGCAGGTAGCTGTTGGCGGCGTACGAGCGCGTCCGCTTGTCCACGTTGATGTTGGTCGGCTGGAACATGACACCCACCGGCGCGCCGCTCAGGCTGCCGCCGTCGTTGACATTGATGCCCAACGCGGCGACGGTCGGCTGCCACGCGCGGATGATAGGATACAGCACGCGGTTGTAGTAGTTGCGGATAGGGCCGCGGCGGCCGTGGCGGTCGCCGTCTTCCGGGCCGGTGAAGTTCTCCGACTTGGTCATGGCGGCGATCATCGTCTTCCAGCCCCAGCCGGGGCTGCCTAGCTCGCGCCAGGCGTCGTACTCGGGCGCCGACGCGCGGTCGTAGCAGAGGTAATTCATGGCTGACGAGCCGCCCAGCACCTTGCCGCGGTTGACGTCGATGACGCGGCCGCCGAGCGACCCCTGCGGCACCGTAGTGAAGTTCCAGTCGTAGCCGGAGCCGAGGATAGAGCCGCGCAGGCCGGGCACGTTGATGCGTAGCTCGTCAAGCGCTGACGGCCCGGCCTCAACGAGCAGGATCTTGGCCTGCGGGAGACCCAGGCTCAGGCGTGTGGCGAGCGCTGAGCCGGCGGTGCCGCCGCCCACGATGATCTGTTGGGAGACAGGCGTTAGCTTTGCAGGCAGGCGGGGCGGGCTTCTCTCTTAGGGACGTCTGTCGGTCACTCACATAATCATACGAGGCTTCCAAGGCGCACACGCCGCTGACGGTAGCGGCGGTTGCTAGCCATGAACGCGAGAGCTTCATGTTGGCCTGAAGGGGGGGTGTTTCAGAGGGTGACGGGTCAAGGACGGGAGACACACGCGACCCGCGCTACCAACATGGCGTGCGTGCTGCTTTTGTACCGGCTGCATAGCATCGACAACAGCTAGCCAGCCTGGGGAAAATACTGTGATTGCGTGCCAAAAGAAAATGACCCGTCAGGTACCTGTCGCCCTGTGCGGTCCTCGCACAACCCCTGTTACTACCAGTCCAGGGCGTTCTTTTTACCTATTATTCTATACTGTGTAGAACGCAGGCAGTCCTTTACTATCACCCAAACTCATGCGACGGCGCCCCTTGGGTGGTATTCATTCAGGGGATCCCGGGTCTGGCAGGGCCTATTTCAAGCTAGAATTACACTAGAACCGAGGGACGGGAGTCGGGACCGGTCGGGACCCGGCGGAGCCACTGCGGTGATTGGCACGGGGAAGAAGGGGAAGCCCTCCCCGATCTGCAAGCCACCAAGCCACAATCCAAACTTAAAATCTTCACCGATGGGCTCGCACATATTGCCCAGGAACGGCCTCTTACTGCATATTACGCCTTGGCCCTCGAGACCCTCCCCCAGACCGGCAGCTGGGGCCATCGATGTCAATCCATGGATGATGCGGCGATGGCATCCCAAAAGGCAACGCCCGTCCGACGACGCCTGCCTGCAGGACGGCAAGTTACGCCGCACTCCAATCTCCGCAGCCGTCCGGCGTTACCATGATGGCTGCATTGTCTTCTCCCTAGTAGTACTGAAAACCACCACGAATCCTTCTCTCTCTCTCTCTTTGTCCATGCCAACCAACGGCAGCATGATAGCAGCGCAACCCCCCTGACCGGTGAAGCTGCCAGTGCACGTTCACCGTGGGCGCCGAGAAGCGCGGCTCTAGCCACACACCCAAGGGCTACTACTGCCGGAAACCAGATCCCTGACTCGAGCCCCGACTCGTTCATGTCTCAGTCGTGGGATCAAAGGTTGGTGGCCTTGTCTGGGGCAGATAAAGGCGGGCCGATCTTCTCCCTCTCCGAGAGATGTTGACGATAGAAACAACCATACTCGTGACCATCGCGGTAAGCTATAGGGGTTTCGTTGGGCATTGCACGGTTCGGATCTCCCCGTCGTGACAGAAAACTCGATCCGCTATCAGCTCTCGTCATCCTCCTTGATCGTGGACGACCCGCTTCCACCATGTCGGCCCCCGTGCGCACCGAGTCCAACGGTCCTCTGGTTACCGGCGTCGCCGTCGGCTTCCTCTCAGCGGCGGTCGTCTTCATGGCCCTCCGGTTCTATACTCGAGGAGCCATCTTGAAAAACATTGGCAAGGATGACTGGACTATACTGGTCGCCCTGGTTCGTTTTGGCGCTTCCTCTCTCGGTGGTGGACTGGACCACGCCAAACACGGCCATGGCAGTTCTGACCGAAAATCAGGTGTTTTCCCTCGTCAACTCCATCGCCATGTGCTTCGAGGTCAAGTACGGCATGGGCAGACACATTGAAAACGTCAGCATGGAAGAAGGCCTCGAGCAGCTCAAGGTGCGCCACTCCATGCCCGCACCCCCCTTTTTTTCGGTCACGACCATCAGACAAACGCTGACATGGCACGTGGCAGTACCTCATGGTCGCCATCCTCACGTACAACATGGGCATGAACGTCGTCAAGCTGGGCTTCCTCTTCCAGTACCGACGCATCTTCCGCGACAAGCTCATCCAACGCATCTGCCTCAGCGCCATCGCCGTCGTCTGCCTCTGGGCCTGCACGCAGGCCGCCCTGCTCAGCCTGGCCTGCCTGCCCATCGGCGTCATTATCCCGACTATGGCGACCTCCTGCCTCAACACCCTGCCCATTTGGTATTTCTCTTCAAGCATGAGCATGGCCACCGACATTGCCATCCTGTGCATCCCGCTGCCTTCGGTGTGGAAGCTGCAGCTGCCGTGGCGGCAGTTCGTTATTGTCGTTGGCATCTTCTGCCTCGGCTTTTTGTATGTCCTACGTGTTCCCATTTGTCGTACCTACCTACTAGGGGAAGATTCCGCTAATGACGTTCATAGCGTCTGCATTATCTCCGTCTACCGCATGTTCACCCTCCGCGCCGGCGTCATCAGCGAGGACCCCTCCTGGGACAACATCGGCGCCGCCATGTGGTCCTGCATCGAGCTCAATGTCGCCATCATCGCCTCCTCCCTACCAACCCTGCGCCCTCTCTTCGCCCACCTGCTGCCCGGCCTCGGCCTCTCGTCCGCCGGCCGCGCCACTTACTTGCGCTACGGCTCCGCCACGGCCGGCGGTGGCCGCAGCGGTACCCGCTCGTTCGCCACGCGGCCCAAGAAGACGATGCAGAAGAGCATCAGCAACGAGGAGCTCACGCTCGACAACATGACGCCCACCCCCTCTGAGAGCGAGAGGGGCCGCGGGCCGCGGAATTACGCCGCCCACGCCACGGCCGACCACAGCGGCGGCCAATTCCCCCACGACAGCAAGGATGAGGGCCGTATCTTCATGAAGACGGAGATTTCGGTCAACACTGGCTCCCGCGGCGTGTCCCGCAAGTGATACCCTGGTAGTGGGAGGGGGAGTCGGGTGGCGTGTAAATTACCCTTGATGAGGCGGCGCGATGACGGAGGCTTCTAGGCGCGCCGCGTGAAATGACTTGGATATAGTGTCATATAGTATATAAATGCATGTACCTAAAAGGCTCTTCAGTTGGACGGATCTTCACTCTTTACCTGGGGAGGCACTACTTGATCCCGGATAAGGACATTGGGCTCTGCGGAAGTTGGGGCCGTTTTGGTCCCCGCGTCCAAAACTCGACGGCGTATGTGCCAACTGTTGCCAGAATTAACCTTGGCGATAGCTATATATTCGGAGCCATACGGAATTCTCCGGCGCCGCAAGGCAACATGGGGGGGTTTTTTTTTCTTTTTCTCTCATTACGCCTATACAGCCTCTAGGGCTATAACACGGCTAGCCGAAGGCTAGCGGTCTATCTTCCTGTTACCACCCAGGTTACGACATTAGGCCGTGGCTACCTATGGCATCTACGAACCAATTATAAGGAATAGGCCCGTAGAGCCGGTACGGCTAAAAGGGGGTACCGAGAAGACCGGCGCTCCTCCGTCTCTTAAGTAACGGGATCCGAGAAAAGCGGCGACTACATCGGCTCCGTTTTCAAAATCTTCCGGCATGTTGCACGTGATATGAAGGGTTAGGGTTGGTAGACGAATAGAAATGGGGTCGCCCCATGCGGTCGCACGGACGGGATCACCGCTCTTCCGCCATCTATGGCTGTATGTACTTGTTGAGTGCAGGGTTTTGACCTTTGTCGAGACATTCTGTGCCTTGGTGTGAGTGAGTAAGACAAGAACTTGCTCGATAGTTGTTCTCTCGATTTGATGGATGTCAATTGTCCTGATCAAAATGATTTGATGCCAAGGTCTGTCTCTTGGGCCTTATCTTGATATTCAAGACAAGAAGCTTTGAAGCAACAATCATCTCGGTTTACCCCGTGGATTTGGCCCGAGAGGTAGAGAAAGCGTCGAGGTTTCAAGCATCGGGACCTTGTCGGAGGCATCTTTCCGAGAAAATGCTCAGGTCGCCGTTTCGGCCACTGGCGGGAGTTCATTGGATGCTCTGCTGTTGTGACCATCGAAGTGGCTCGTGCCCGTGGCCAAATCCAGCCAGGGTGTGGGTTTGGCGTGGCTTTCGCAATTTGCGAGGCCGATTTTGGGCGACAGGTGCAGCTGCCTCTTGCAACGCCATGACCCCGACTGGTGGCAGGACTTCATGAGAAAGAGGAGAGAGACATCATAGCCATTGTTCTTGTTAACAATGGCGAGACCTTTTGCCTTTTTCCTGCGTCAGAAAGTTCCCTCCCCCGCCTCCACCATTTTGACTCGCTCCACCCTCGCCTCGCTACTACGATCGGAGGCTATCCCCAAACACCACAAGCTGACCGCCGGCGACAGGGGCGCGGGCCATGGCGCCATTCCCAAAGCGCAGCTACGCCAGGTCTAGGTCCCGGCGCGAATGGATGCGTCCCGAAATTGCCTTGGCGTCTTTGCTCCTCAGGGGGCCAGGCTTCTTCAACCTTGGTTGAGCCGCTCTCCTCCCCTTCGCCCGTCTTCTTGATCTTCAAGACGAATCCCGTGACGCTACCAGAAGTCGACGACATACCATGAGGCTCCCGCGGTAGCGTGTCTCTCCCTGCCTCTGCGAGCGCAGCATGTCACTCGTTTTCTTGCTGCGGTCCGCCGCCCTGAGTTCCCTCTTTTTCGCCCTCGCGTCCGCCCACGTCCTGGTCCCCTTCTCCCGCCAGAGGAACCCCGTCCTCCCCCGATCCGCCGAGGCCGGCTCGCCCCAGGTCCCCGTCGCCGCCTCGGGCCATGTCTTTGTCGTCAATGTCACCGTCGGCACCCCGCCGCAGCCCCTCTCCCTCCTCCTAGCCCCCTCATCGCCGCACACATGGGTCCCCCAAGCCGATGCCATGCCCTGCCTGACGGGATACGAGGCCCTCGCCGGCTTCTCCCCCGACGATGGATCGACGACGGCGTGCCGATGGGGCGCCCTGGACGTGCCCAAGTCGTCGACCACCAAGACGGTCGAGCAAAAGTATCTCAACTTTGTCGTGGCCTATACCGACACCATCAACGTCAACGGCGTCAACATGACCGAGAAGCTCGTGGTGGGTGACATCGAGATCGACGACTTCGCCCTGGGCCTTGTGTCATCCATGTCGAACAACCAATGGATTGGCATGCTGGGACTGGGGAACGACGCCACAACCACGTTCCCGAGGAACTCCAACAAATACCGCCCCAACTTTATCGATCGCCTGGTGGCCTCCCGCAGGATCGCCAGCCAGGCCTACAGCATCTGGCTCGACGATGCCGAGGGGACTTCGGGCAACCTCCTCCTCGGCGCCGTCGACACGTCGCGGTACGAGGGCGACCTGATTCGCCTCAATGCCGCCGAACCGCTCGACATCTTCCCCAGCGCCTTCCGCGTCGCCCTCGCCAGCGTCCAAATCGACGACAAGACGCTCGCGCCCACGGTGCCCCCCGTCGTCGCCTCCCTGAGCCCCGCCGAGACCTTCTCGTACCTCCCCGACGGCCTCGTCGAGGACATCATGGCGGCCGCCGGCGCCACGTGGAACACGCCCCTCGAGCGCGCCACCGTCCCCTGCGACGCCGGCACCAAGAAGCCCAAGACCGTCATCCGCCTGCAGCTCGAGGGCCCGTCGGGCCCCGTTCTCGAGGTCCGCCTCGCCGACCTCGTCATCCCGCAGATCGTGTCCCACTGGGAGCTGGCCTATGCCAGCCTCGCCCGCCTCCCGCGCAACACGTGCCTCCTCGGCGTGCAGAAGCTCCGCGCCAACCGCTCGCCCGACAAGGCCCCGCACTACAACCTAGGTAGCGCCCTCCTCCGCCGTACCTACCTCGTCTTTGACGCCGCCAACAAGGACGTTGCCCTCGCTCCGGTCAAGGCCGCCCCCGGCCCCCCGACTATCCTCCCCTTCGCCGCCCGCGGCGCCCGCATCCCCTCCTCCCGCCTCTACTGCGCCGGCCCCGATCCCTGCGTCGAGTCCGCGCCGTCCACCGCCTCGCACTTTGACCTCGACCCCTCGACCCCCGGCGGCTCCGGCTCCGGCTCCGGCTCGGGCACCAGCGGTACCTCCCCCTCCGACGCGACCCCGTCGTCGTCCTCCAACCGCACCAAGACGATCATCATCGGCGTCGTCGTTCCTCTCGTTGTGCTCGCCGTCGCCGGCGTCGCCGCCTTCTTTCTCATCCGCCGGCGCCGGCGCCTCCGCGATCGGCAGGTGCAAAACGTCTTTGGGCCGGGCGCGACCACATCGTCGGGGGCGCGGTCGACGTCGCGCGTCGGCAAGGAGTCGGACAGCGGCCACGACGGCGAGACGGACGAGAGCAGCTACCGCGAGGACGAGTTTGGCGTCAAGGTGACGGTGTCGGTGTCGGCCAAGGTGTCGCACGTCAAGCCGCCGTCGCCGCCCGAGCTGTTTTTGGGGCTGCCGGGGGCGCTACCGGTGATTGCCGAGGAGAGGAACTCGGGGTACTGGGGCGACGCGGTGCTGAGGGGGGCGAGCGGGAGGAGTGCGGGTGGGAGTGGTGGACTTGGTATCAGTGAGGAGAGGAGTGGGAGCGGCGGGAGTGGGAGTACGGGGAGGAAGGAGGTTTGGCAGGACAAGAAGTGATGGAGCTGGGGGTGGGTTATTTTTTTGTAATTTATTTTTCTCTGGAGGTTATGTAGAATCGAAAGCTGTGAAAGGAATTCCCGTCGATCATCAACGTGTCGTCATGGGTTGGGCCGTGGGCGATGTTTGCGCGAGCATGTTTGTGACGCCACCTGCACAATACCGTAATGATGAAGCGTCAAAAGCCACGCGAATATCATATTGGAGTACCAAGCAAGCAAGCCCTCGTCTAAACACACCAAATGCAATGCAAGCACCATCGTACCTCGTTGCCCACGTCCATCAATAGCCATGCATCATTCCGCCTCATCTCGCGTCCCCGACTCAAACCCCCTGTCCTTCAACGTCCCACCCCAAACGAGCGTGTCTCTGCATCCCCCGGTGACCATTATTCACCCCTTAAGGCAGAGCCTCATACCCCCCGCCGTTCGTATACGACGCCCGGTTCGAAAACAGGTAGTAGATGATCAGCCCGCCAATGGGGAAGAAGAAGACGAGCAGCGACCACAGCAGCTTGTGCAGCGGCGGGCGCGTCGACTTGATCACCTCGACTGTTTTGGTGGTGTTAGCTCCTTTCCTTTTTGCTGCAGTGGGGAGAGGGAGGGGGGACACGTACCAAACACGATGATGTCGAGCACAAGCACAATCAGACCGAGGATGCCGCCGCCCGTGCCGTACTGCCATGAGTTGCCGGCAGTGGTGGTGGTGACGTCGCCGGTGGGGAGGGCGGAGGCGAAGGTCGCGAGGAGGAGGTGGGAGAGGAGGAGGAGGGCGGTCATTTTGGTGGTGGCTGATGGAGGCCTTGGTGTTGTTGGTTTTTGGTTCTTGTTGATGGTGGTTTGGAGGATGTGGTTGTCTGGTGTTTGGAGGGAAATGGAAGAGGATGTGGTCTAAAGTGTCGTGGGTGATGCGGGGGTGTTGGTTGCCTGGACTGGTGGGTGTTACGGCTGACGTCATGGATCGGCGGTGGTGCGGGTGCGAGAGCAGGATGGGGAAGGGGGAGGAGGGTGGGATGGGCGTTTCTATTGGCGGCTTGCATTGATGTTTCGGGTCGTTGGTTGGGGCTTTGTTTTGGTTCCGATTGTTGGTGAACGCAATGATGCGTCTCCTGCTGAAGCACTTCAAACACGTTCTTAAAAAAATGGAAACGAAGGCAATCTGCAACCGTCAAGGTACAGATTTACCCACTCTTGGCCGAGAGTTGAAGATGGACTTTATCTTCGCCTCCTCACCTTCTTCACCTTTCCCCAAGTCCGATTGACCAATACCATCCACCCCCCCCCTTCTTATCTCGTGCAACCATCGCAGCCATGCCCTTTTCGATCCCACCCATTTGTGGCACAGAATGGCGTGCTCACCCCTCATTATCGCACGCGACCACCGCAGCCCGCTATAAGAACCGCTTCCCCAAGCCGCCAAGCAAACAACCCCCTTTTCCTCTTTACCACAAAAAGTAGTTTCAGTCAGGAAGGAAAGGAACAGAGCAGGAACCCATAGCTAGCTAGCCACCCCGTGCATAACCACGCACTCAAGAATAGACCAACCCCCCCCATAGTCCCCCACCCCCAACCCTACCCCCAAACACCACCACCCCCAAACCCAACCCAACCCCAACCAATCCCCCCCCATCGTCAAAATGCCCCCCCACTCAACAATCTACCTCCTCCGCCACGCCGAATCCCTCCACAACACCACCAAAAACTTCTCCCTCCGCGACCCCCCCCTCACCCCCCTCGGGGTCTCCCAATCCGCCGCCCTCACCACCTCCTTCCCCGCCCTCGCCACCACCGCCGTCATCCTCGCCTCCCCGCTCACCCGCGCCATCGAGACCGCCCTCGCCGGCTTCGGCCCCATCCTGCCCCCGCACGGCACGGCGACCAAGCTGATCCTCGACCCCGACCTCCAGGAACGCAGCGCCCTGCCCTGCGACACGGGCTCGCCCGTCCCTGCCCTCGTCGCACGATTCCCGGAGCTAGAGGGGGCAATTCGGGAGGGGATTCCCGCGGAGGGGGAGTGGTTCGTCAAGGAGGGGGCGTTCGCGGAGGATGATGGGGCGGTGAGGGCGAGGGCGGCGAGGGTGAGGGGGAGGCTGGCGGAGTTGGTGGAGGAGTTGGAGAAGGAAGGAGGGGAGGGGGCGAGGAAAGATGTGGCGGTGGTGACGCATGGGGTGTTTATGAAGTTTTTGGCCGAGGATGAGGAGGTGGATCTGCCCAAGGCGGGATGGAAGGGGTATAGGGTTGTGGAGGGGGGGGAGGGGTGGAAGTTGGTGGCTGTTTGAGGGGGGGGTGTTGATGGGGAAGGGGTCATTGTCGGGGATCTGGGGGGTTTTGGTCCACTGTTGATGGTGTTGGTTTTGGGACTATTTTCAGGGGATGCTTACCATGTTGGTGGCGGTGGGAGTCGTTCGTTTGGAAGCAAGGGTTTGGAACTTGGGGATGTCACGCTCTTTTGGATGTGCTCAATATGGTACGGGTGTTGATTGGAGTCTGCTGTCTGCCGTCTATCGGAAGCGAATCCCGTTCCTCACTACAACGCCGAATTTGATGCTGGTGTTTTCAGGGGAGACGCTAGGGTTGATGGTCGTAGGACCTCAGTTTTCGTTTTGTTTGGAAAGACGCGAGGGCGAGAACCTCTCCCCTCATCATGTTTAGGTACTTGGTTACCTAGTTCCTGCCCATTCATACTTTCCGCACTTGTTAGTGACCTGCAAAGTTTTGCAGTGCGCTGGAGGCCCTTGGACTCAGCTTACCCCAAGCATGCAGGCGCCAATAGTTTGCCGCCCGACAGCATCCAACGCAGCATGCAGCTCCTTCTAGCATGTTTTATGCTCGCCCGCTGGTGGACGAATCATGTCTTTCGGCCAAATAGTTAGTTATCGAGGATATGAAGGTACAGAGTCTCGACCAGACAGTCCAGCGACGGGGAAACGACAGTGGCCTTATAACACATTTCATTCTGATATAAGAAAACCCAAGATGGCGGAGGTTGTGGCGGATTTGTGCAAGAGGGGAAAATTTGTCTTTGTGACGGGTTTGGAGAGGAATTTTTATGAGAGTTTCGGGGAGGTAGAGTTTGTAGATGCTGTAGTTGTGGCCGGGGAGAGAGTTGCCGAGAGAGTGGGTGAGAACGAGAGGTATGACCAGCACGCGAGGACGAAGCGAAAGTTGAAACATGCGCGGCGGTTTTCGCTTGGAAGGTTAGTTTAGAAGCTGCCTGGGCAAGTCCAGAAGATCAGCGAGTAAGTAAAACTTAACATCAATGGTTTTCGGGGCGTTTAATAAGGCATGGACGGGGGTTGTCAAGGGAGCGGATGTTGAGTCTCTAGGTCGGGTTATATGGTGCAGCTTGGGGGTATCTTTTGCTACATTACCGGTTACCTACCTACCTATCTACCGAATGGATGAAGTCTGGCTGGTGCACTAGTAGATTATTTCAGAATCCCTCCAAGTGTTTTCCCCAATGCCAGTCCCTTCAAAAAACCGGAATTTTAAAGTTGATGCGTCTGGGCCTTCTTTCGCAATACTGGGTTTTCTCGATGAGGGAGTTATCTTCGAGGCGACAAGGAGAGCGCTATTCCCATCCGCGGCCACTGGATGCTTGCCGGCAGATATTCTGCGGCTTAACGGCTTCATTTATTTCAGTGGATACATAGAGGTAAGTGTGATGTTTGAGTTGTGGCAGCCTTAGAATGGATGACGACGTGGCTTAACACCTAAGTAGGCCACCCTTTTATAAGTTCAGATTGCTCAAGTACAATATGGTAAGTAAATCCAGCGCGAGAAGTGAAAGATCAGAGTAGAGAAATAGGAGATAGGAACAAATTGCCTGCCTCTTCGAGGTTAAGGTGCCAACCCCACTTTTCCGGGCACAGTTCCAAGATAACCGCCTGTAAGTTCTGCGTTGGGTGCTGGTAGGTTATATCTCAGCAAGTCGGGCATGCATTCAGGGCTTCCGAGCCCAGAACGCGTAGCTCCAAACATAGGCATGAATCGATCGGTTCCTTAAGTCCTTTCGAACCAAGTCGGCCAACATCTGGATTTGCTCTCTGTTCCAGCCAAGCACCTGCCTGAGAGGAGCAAGCATGACATCTTGTACTCCCGTACAAGCCACAAGCATGGCGTAGGAGCCCACTTCTTTCATCTTTGGTTCCTGGGGCCAAGACCCGACGGGTACTTTCTGCTTTTGCTGGCCGATATCCACAAAGCCAGCATCGGCGAGCCGCTCGGCGTGCTTGTCAGCCAAATGGAACTCGACGTTCAGGGCTGTCATAGCCTGGCGGACCGTCTCCATCATCCGCAGTGGCGCATACTCAGGCGTTACCGTGTCGTCATCGCTGGCGTATGCCCATATGATATCCTTGACTTCAATCCAACCTCCTGGTTTTAAACTCCTAATGAAGTGATTTATATGGTTAGTTTTGTTTTAGAAGATCCCTTTTTCGAAAGAAACCGAATATGGACGAAGTGGCATGAAGGGCAAATATTGCAAATGGGACCCCGACGCACCGGTATGCTTCTTTCATCAGGTTGGGCCAATTTTGAATTGCACCATCCATGTCTCGAATATGCACAAAGTCCAAGGAATTAGGCCGTATCATCCAAGGCTGTTCAACATCGTCGATCTCCCACGAGAAGTTCGGAGGTTGCCCGAACGGCTGAGGATCGAGGAATAGATCAACACCGAGCACCGCAGCGCCTGGGTTCTTTTCGGCCACTGACAAAATTACGGGAGTGCAGTTAGACAGACAATTCAAAGGACGCGGAGGCTGAGAGTGTGGGGAAGGACGTACTGTCGAAGGCCCACATGCCTGTTCCGCTTCCCACATCAAGGATACTGCATGGGCTGTCCAGAGGGGCTAGATATAGCTTGTCGCCGTGCAACAGCATCGAGAGATAGTGCAAATCGTCTAAACGCTCTGCTCCAATATCATTATTGGGCAGGAAGTACAGGTCCCTGCCGTAGACTGCAACTGTTGACCAGTTGTCTGAGTCTTTTTCATCATCAGCGCTGCACACACCTTCCGCGATCCCTCCAAGTTTATTAGATCCGAGTGACAATCCTGGTAGCTGTGGAAGAATCGGCTGAATGCGGTGGCCTTCGCACGGCGTTGTCTGTGTCGCACTGACCCTTTTCTCCCCATGGCTTATGCTTCGCAGCCCGCCGTTAGACGCTGCTGAAGCACCGCCGTGCTGAGTGTCCATAACGGCGGACGGTTGTTGGATACCGGGGATAGGTAGCATGGAACCGTTTGACTCCTGGCGAATCGCCAGCTTGGGTTGTCGGAATCTTGGATGCGGCGTGACAAGACAAACTCTCTTGAACTGGGAGATACTGGCCTGGAAGTCCTCGGCCGTTCTCTTTCGCGGTAACGTAGTCCTCTGGAACTGGGAACTGTCGTGAATCTCGGTTATTCTCCAACACAGCCTACAGTTATGACTTTGTGCAGGTTAGCAAGAAAGCATCTCGAATTTTTTTGTTGGGGAGACGAACCATTCGATGCCCATTTCCGCGCTGCCTTTAGACTTGAAGCCACATGACGGACAGCTGACCTGCTTCTGTGCCTGCTGGCCCTCATCCTCAGCAGTAGATGCCAATTGCTCGAATATTAAACTCATATCGACGCGCTGGCCAGGTAGAAAGGCACTTTGCCACGGCCGTACCCTCGTTATCTCGAAACCTCTGGCGCGGTCCTGAAGGGTATATTCCCTGTTTTGAACTTTGTCGGCTCCCTGAATTCCGCGAAATCGTATCTGCAGCACGGCCTGGAAGGCATCCCAAGAGTCGATGAACTGCAAGGAGACCGGCGCCACGCGGCCGATGGCATCCTCGAGGATGAAAGGTTCTTGGATGAGACTGCGTTCGAGGGAACTTGGCAGGCCAGATTCAATTGCTCGAAGGGACTTGAGGATGTCTTTATTGCCGGTGAGCAGCTTGCGGATCAAGTCCCTCATCTCCATGCAGGTCCTCTGGAGGTTGCCGAAGCTCTGCAAAATCTTCTTGATGGTCGCCCTCCAGCCAAAGATGAACGACAACTGGCTCTGCTGCCCTTCTTGCAGCTCTCGTAGCATATCCTCTTGCTTTCTATTTTCGACTTGGAGGGCTTGTCCCATATCTGCCAGCCTGTCGGTGACCTGGCAACTCAGTTTTCTAGCTCGGCAGCGCCGTGCTAGGTCAGCAATTGACGCAAGAGCCCGGCAAACGGGAAACACCGACTCACACGGTGACAGAGGCAAGAAGCATGTTGAGAGCACTGGTGTGGGCAGCGATGGTGTTGCGAAACTTGACGATGGCTTCCTTCTCGCGGATATGCCAGCGGAGCTTCATGCCAGCGTCCTTGATGGCATTTCCCGAGCCACCCTCGCCGAAGTGCGCGACATACTTTTGGATTCGTGCCGAGAGGTCGTTGAGCGAGGTCTGGCATTCCTGCACGGCCTGCTGGGCGGCGCTGCATAAACCCCCAAGTTCGGGATGGGTTTCCTGCGTTCTACAGGCAATGTCGACGCGAAGGAGCGACCGCTCCAGACTGGCAAGCTCGCGGATCAGGCTGCGGAATTCACCAGGGGATCCATGGGAGTTGTCAAGCAGGTCCACAAGGTCCTTCACTAGTAAGCAGACGCTTATGATGTCGCCGACTGCCCCGAAGGTGATACTCATGGTTTCGAGGCTTGTAGCCTTTGTTCAAGTCGAGATTGGGATCAAGCCGAGAAAGAAGCTGCATTCTGGTCGCGGTGAAGTTTCGACGCGGTCCCCTGTCAGTGGTGGCGGTTCACCGCTCCTTCGTTGGGATCTGCCCAGAATTCAACCCACGCTAGCGCTCAGCTGTACGAGCTGTGTCAGCCCTAGGATCGATGACCATGTCAAACGGTCCGAGACGAATTTAAGCCTCTTATTCCTAGGGGGCTTATCTTCTTGTTAGATTTTAACCGCTTCACCAAAAGCCTCGATCCAGTTACTTCTTGTATGTAAGTAACTGGGTTATGTTCTGACACTTCTCGCCCACGCTGTTACCCTAGTTGAGCTTATTTGATTGTCTCAGCCGTGCGATTTGAATGCGAGGACAGGGTGCAACTGACATCACACAAGCTCAAATCATTATACGAGGCGACGTTCGCAACAATTTACGGAGGTCCCAATCATGGGTCTTTTCTCACCGCTTCCACCCTTTTCTGCCGGCAGAATCCGTTCAGGGGGCCAGATCCTGGCCACCTGCAAGCCCATCAAGACCCCCTGTTGGCCAGTAAGATTCAGGGTCAAAATAACGACTTTGCCGCTCCTTGGCCCTCGTGGCATGTGTGTATTGGCCGAATCCGGAAGGTGGGTTGGCCGTTGCCATGGAAATTCGCGATCGTTGGGCACCAAGAGAGGGTGTCTACAAGCCTGAATTCTTGCCATTGTTGTGTACAGAGCCACCAGATATATCCAGTTGTGTGTGCCCTCCCCTTGCTTCCACTACATCCACGTCCTTCATCACCAATTTCCTGTCCACCTCGCAACCATGAAGCCATACACAGACGCTGCCACACGCGCTCAAGCACTGACTTTGAAAGCCGTAGGCTGGACCAACGCCCAGATCGAAGCCACCACTGGCATCACCAGCCGGACTCTAACCAATATTTTGGACAGAGCGATCAAGGCTGGGTTCGAGCCCGTCACCCCTGAGGGCCTTATGGGCCGCCTCTCTAGCGAGCACGTCGGTAACGCTCCGAAAGTCGGCCGGCCACGGAAACAAGAGGAATTCGAAGAAGAGGTGGTTGCCAAGGTGCGTCGAGATCGCTATAGCCAAGAGAAGACGTATGCTCAAATCGCAATCGAGCTAGAAGGAGCAGTCTCCGCCATGACTATCTGGAGGATCCTTCGGAAGGCGGGGATGAGGAAGACCAAGCCTACAAGAAAGCCTGGTCTGGTAAAGGGGATGAAGAAGCAACGGTTGTAGTGGTGTCTTGACCATTAAGATTGGACCCTCGAGGATTGGAAGAAGGTGATCTGGTCGGACGAGACGTCTGTTGTTTTGGGGTACCGGCGTGGTGGCTATCGGATTTGGAGGAGGCCTGAGAAGAGGCACTTATGGAGTTGTATTTGTGAGAGGTGGAAGGGGTTTTCGGAGTTTATGTTTTGGGGTTGCTTTTCGTACGACCATAAAGGACCGTACCATATCTGGAAGCCGGAGACTGCGCAAGAGAGGAAGTTAGCCGACGAGGACTTAATGAAGATGAATGAGGAGTTGGAACCGATTTGCCAGGCTGAATGGGAACTTAATAAGCCAATGCCTCGCCTTCGTTTGGACCGCCGCAATCCTGGTAAAACACCAAAATGGAAGTTCACCAAAGAGACTGGCAGACTCTCGCGGGGGAGGGGAACAGGGATCGACTGGTATCGATATTAAAAGTAGGTGCTTCTGCCGAAGTTGATTCCATTCGCAAAGAGGTGTGGGAAGGATTTCCTGGTATAGGAGGACAACACGCCGGCACATATGCACCGCGGCAACGCCACGTTAATGAACCTGATGGATGTTCTCCGCCTGCTTTGGTGTCCGAATTCTCCCGACCTCAACATGATTGAGCCTACGTGGTTCTACCTCAAGCGGCAGACCGCCAAGAAGGGTGCCCCCCAAAGTCGGAAGCAGGCAAACAAGGCGTGGAGGAAGGCGTGGAGGGAGATGCCGCAAGAAAGGATCCAGTAGTGGGCTGAAAGGATTGTACATCATGTACAGGAGGTTATCCGTTGCGAGGGTGGCAACGAATATAAGGAGGGGCGGCCGGGTTGGATGAAGAGTCGGGACGTGAACCGGATGGCGGAGAAGTCTGTTGTGGAGGATGAGGACTCTGGGGAGGATTCGACTGATGAACTGTTGTGGGAGGATTCTGGTATTTTTTCCGAGGACGAAGAATTGGAGAGGGAGGTTGTGTGGGTTGACCAGGAGGAGGTTCCGGCACGGCAGCCAGCGGCGGCGACGGCGGCGGTAGTAGAGGTGCCTGTACGGAGGTCGAATAGGAAGAGAAAGTAGTTGAATTAAACCAAGGCCTTAAATGGCCAGATTCCGGCGTTGAATTCGGTGTCCAAGATAGTAGAAGGTGGTGGTTGAAAGTAGGCGAGTAGTGGGGTAAGATCTTGGTGGTGCCGCGCGAGGAGGTGCGGCAACGCGGCTATAGCTGCGGAGAGGTGGAAGAAATCGATTTTGGGCCTTGAATGGCCAGATTCTGGCGTCGAATTCGGTGTCCAAGATGGTAGAAAGTAGTTGAAAGTGGTTGAAAATAGGCCTGGGGTGGCAGTGGTGGGGCTTGGATTTGGTGGTGCGTGTGCGAGTGCGCCAGGCGCTTGCAGCTGCCACGAGGCTGTGGGGCACCTGAAAAGGTGGCTGGCAGGGTGGCTGGCAGTTGGCAAAGGGAGGAAAAGATTGAATAATTAAACCAAGGCCATAAATGGCCGTATTTTAGTGTGGAATTCGCTGTCCAAGATGTTGAAAAGTAGGCCAGTTAAGGTGGAATATCGAAGATGGGGTGGAAGATTCAAAATGACGCGTGCGCTAAAGATTTAGTGGGGTATAGTAGGGGGGCCCTGTAGTAGCTGTAGTGCCAAGAAAGCGGTGAGAAAAGACTTGTGCTTGGGACCTCCGTACCAAAGTGACGGATCAATGCAGCAGCGCCTCGGATGAATTTATGGTCAGGGTATTTGAAGAGTCTGGCAGAGAGCTTGGACAAACTTATTCCGCAGGCTGCTTAAAAAGGGTCTGGTTGGTGGTCTTGTTTCCAGGAGCCGTTGCACCGATACTTGAAAGTGGTGGATTTCCTCATACTGGGCTCGCTAGCGTCACTAATATGGGGATCTACTAAGTTGGTCCTACAGCTCAGCATTGAAATTACGCCTATATTGTTGAGGTGGTATGGCGTTCGAAAGGAAGTGATGAAGAAGGCTGGGCAGCGGAACATGCTTCGATCTCGGATTATGCATCAACAAATGTTGCTACTTTACATGTAAGTGTTTATAGATTCAACCTCCATGGTGCTATTGAAACTGAGTACTACAAGCGACCCGAAGTAGGCACTAACAGTAGGGTAACATATAGGGAGCTACGAGAGGTGAAGTTTGCACTATCGTCAACGACATCGTGGCATGACTCTAGCCGAGCATATCCAGAGGAAGAGGGGGGGAACTACAAGCCTACTCCTCAAAGCCGTGCTTCCCCTACGAAATGCCTGCCGTTTGGGTGTCGGCTGTGCTCGAGCCTACATGATGCAGCACCCTATACAACTTCTACTCCCACTCCGGCAAGTGCCTAGCATGGACCATACTCTCTCAGCAGCGCCTCAAGCTCTGTGTTCCAAGCCACCAACAAAGCCCGCTACTACATGGCTCCAGCGAGGCAGTTGATCCTCGGAGTTCTCATTCTAGTGCTTGTACAACTTTGTGGCACAAGCAGGGAATGACCTCAATTCTCGCATTGCCGCAACAGCAGATCTGGATAGCGCGGCTATAAAGATGCTGGCCTTGGTGACGGCCGTCTTCCTCCCGCCGGCGGTTGCCGCATCGCTCTTCGGTGTGTCCATGTTTGACTGGCAAGCACCGGACAATGGAACGTCTGGCACGGTGTCATGTCGGGTCGCTTTGGATCTACTGGGTCGTCGCCGCCCCCCTAACGGCCGCATGGGACATTGTACAAAGAATTCTGAACTGCTCTAAACTTTAGCTCCTGTTGGGTCGATCGATGCCGAACTTGAGTTTGCCTAATTCAGCGCCCAGGTTTCCCCGCTGGCCAAACAGGGGAAACAATTACAACAATACCAACCGGCCTTGAAGACGATCCAGCTTGAAGTGCTTACCCCTCAAGACCTAGTAGCCATCGAGGCAGTCCGTATAATTGCACTGGCCAGTTGTGAATTCATGAGACTCTGCAAAGGAGGCAGAGAGACTCGATCCCCTCCGAACTGTGCCGCCGAGCTGCACATGCGAGACGCCTCCCCTCGGCGGCCGCCCAGGCCCTTTCAGCCTGCTCCTCCTGGTGACTTCGACCAACAAGAATCACCTATCCAAATCAACCGCATCTTATCGCGATTTCGGTTCTTCGGCCCAATGCGAGGCACTACAAATATCTCACCCAACCCCGAGGTGACATCCTACTCCCAATCCTGCCCCACAATCGCAGCCGAAAACCCCTTCCCTTCTTCACCGACGATCATCACCAACTGCCTCACCCCACCACCTCAGCACGGATCAGCTCAATTCGCCATCATGACCTCCTACCCAATCCCTTCCTGCTGCCTCAAGTCCTTCCAATGGGACGGCACCCCCTCGGGCACCGAGTCCACCCTCCCTGGCATCCCCAACTCCGTCTACGTCACCGGTACCAACCCCTCCGTCGCCATCCTTTACATCCACGACCTCCTCGGCTGGACCTTCCCCAACGCCCGCCTCCTCGCAGACCACTACGCCTCAGAAGTCAACGCAACCGTCTACATCCCCGACTTCTTCGGCGGCGAAGTACTCTCAGTAGACGCCATCCTCGGCGAGCGCTGGGGCGAGCTCGACCTCCCTGGCTTTCTCTCCCGCAACGGTCGACACGCTCGCGAAGCTGAGATTGTAGCTTTTGCCCGCGCCCTGCGCAAGAAGCACGAAAAGGTCAGCGCCATCGGATACTGCTACGGAGGCTGGGCCGTCCATCGCCTCGGGGCCAAGGAGTTCGTCGACCCCGAGACGGGCACAGGGCTGGTGGATTGCGTCACGGCAGCTCATCCGAGCCTGCTGACGAAGAAGGATATCGACGAGGTTGTGGTGCCGGTGCAGATGCTCGCGCCGGAGTTTGACAGTGAGTTTACGGCGGAGCTGAAGAGCTATGCATTCTCGACACTGCAGGGGAATGGGCTGCCGTTCGATTATCAGCATCTTCCGGGGGTGGAGCATGGAGGGCTGGTGAGGGGGGATGAGAAGAAGGAGGGGGAGAGGGAGGCGATGGCGAGGGCGAAGAATGCGGCGGTTGCGTGGCATCGGTGGTGGTTGCATGGGGTTTGATATGGGTTGGTGGTCGTGTGGTTGGCGTGCTAAGATGAGGCGGGGCTTTCCGATAAATCTATGTTCTGATCACTCGATTCCTCGCCTGAACGCCACTCTAACCACCACTCTAAAATAGGGGTATTATGATACATTCCTCTTCTTAATCTCCAAGGCCGAAGGGCTAGATACTTTAGTCTCGCTAGATAAAATTTGATCGTACCTACTAAATCAAAGTATACAACCCGAGGCTATAGCTAGAACAATAACAAAGTTGGTGTTGAGAATCGGTTGAGTGGTGTTTTCCTGGAATTGGCCCGCCGCCTTTTCATACGGTACGGTGAGGCGAGTTCTAGATGCAAAAGACCTTGGCTTGGCGTGCACTCAACTGCAGCAAAGCTGAGTTATAGAGAACTTGATTTGCCCCGGGCTGCATTGCGCATCTAGACACTCCGTAGGTACCCACACAGACAGTAGCGCTGCTTGCAGATTGTTCAGCTGTTGCTGGGAGACTCGATAGGCCACAATCGTCAGCCTCTGAGCATCGTTATGTTTCTCGGCCCTCTCTCGGCCTTCTTGTGCTCAAAATACGAGGCTCATATCTGCGATCCAGGCTTGAATCTCTCAGTTCGAATGTTATTCTTCCATTGGGAGAGTTGTGCTGATTCGAGTCGTTTGTTTTCTTTCGTCAGGGGCTCTCTCAGGGGCTCAGGGGGTCACAGACTGGAGAGCACTGTGAATGGAATGGCACTGTGCTCCTACCCCAATCGGTGTGTCACCAAGTTTTGCCTTTAAGAAAATTATTTTCCAAGTTGACTGAGATGGTGCAAGAAAACCCGATGGCTCGTGACGCGATTGTCAAAGTAGCCTGTATTTTGCAGTAAGCGGATCGGCAATGTCAAACGCGGGGGTTGTCGCAGACATGTTGTTGCCGCCAACGACGCCCGGCTCCCCTTGGCGATGGTTTGACGTGGGCGGGGCGTGAAGAGGAATTAGTGGGCCTCTCAGGGGAACGAGCCGCCTTTTCGGAGACGACAGCGCTGGGACGCGAGGCCTGAGCCGCTGTATTGTGGCGACGATCGGCTCGACTGAACTCTGCTTGGATGCCAAGCCAGCATCAGCCGCCAGGCCGCCGTCTCATCCGGATCCCGCTCCCCGTGTTCACCACCATGCGAGTCTGATCTGCAAACTTGGCGAGATCCAGATGACCTTCGGAGCGCTTCTCTGCGTCGTTCCCGGTGACGATGCTGGGTGGTCGATCGGCTAGACCAGACGAGTTATAAGTCGGGGCTTGCGCATCGTCGTCCTGGGCTTGTTTCCTTTTCCCATCCTCACCACTCCGCGTTCCAAGCCAATTCCATTCTTTCAGAGTTGATCTCGCCCCAAGTTCTGTGAACTTCTTCCATTCTCTTCTTGCTCCTATACTTTTCCCAACAAACCGCCAGCCGGTCTTTTTTTCCAACCGCCAAAATGTACGCCAAGACTCTCCTCTTTGCCCTGTTCGCGGCCGCCACGGCCTCGGCCGCCGTCATCGACGGGCGCCAGAACAACAACAACAACAACAACCAGAACAACAACAACAACAACAACAACAACGCCAACGCCAACGCCGCCGCCGACTTTGGCAGCTGCAACCCCACCATCGACTTCGTGCTGGGCCGCCCCGGGCGCAAGGCCGACGAGGGCACCTTCCTCCCGACCGACGCCGTCGTCGCCCAGGGCCAGCAGGAGGCGCTGAACCCCAACATCATCACCAACCGCGTGTGCGACCAGCTCGGCAACGTGTGCGACGCCAACGACGCCGCCAAGGCGCTGTGCGAGCAGGCGCAGGCGCTCGTCCAGGGCCTCGGCACCAAGGACCAGACCACGGCCGATGCTTTCAACCAGGCGCTCGGCTTTTAGGTGGGATGGTGATGATGCCTTGGCCCGAAATGGTCAAGGCGGGGAGGGGTGTGGGGCTATGGTCGTGTAGTTCCAAAAGTCTCGATACCAGCGAGACGGGACATACGGGGCCCAGCATTGAACCACTGGGTCCATGGCCGTGGCAGACGTAGGCGGAGGAGAGAAGAAAGACGGCGAGCTCCACTATATGACGGACTCGACTTTGGGGCTCGGAGACCATGAAATCTAGAGGTTGGGACGCTTCTTTGACGAGTAGGATACCTGCCCATTTAAGGGACGGCAGATAATGAAAAATAAAGAAACCAAATACACTCACCTTTGCATGCTGCTACCAGGAGCCGAAGTTTGACTCAAAGACAATAGAGACTGCTGTTTCCGTTTTATCGAGCAGTGCTTTGGGGGGGGGGAGGGGGGGGGCAGTATTTGGCAGTAATGAAACTTGCTGGTCTTGGTGGATGGAATGCACTATTTGGCTTTCAAGGCGATGGTTGATCATGCCTGTGGTGAGGTGTCCTGCAGCGGACAGAATATGACTCTGCCATTGTCTTGATCCCCACCACTATAAGCCCATTTCCTAAATCTAGGGCGGGCGAAATAGCTTGCTCTTCGAAACTCTAGATACATTTTAACTCTATACAAAGGGAATTTTGGAACCCTACAATCCGTCTTGCGTCTTTCCAAGCTATTTACCTTATTCAAGAAAACTGAGGTGTCGTCTGTATTCTTCCACCTCATACAACCGGCTTTTCCCCTCCCAACCTCAAATAGTTCCAGCAAACTATGCAAAAATTAGCATTCCATCCAATGGGACCACTGAAGCAAACAACTTACTGCTAAAGCCCAGATCATCACCAAAAAAGTTCTTCAACACGTCCGCCCCCGACGTCATGCCGCCTTCCGGCCAGTACGCCACTGCTTTCTTCCCCACCGCCAGCCCAATCATCGGGGGCACCTCGTCAAGCTTGACAAATTCCGGCTCGACATTCTTCACCCGTTGCTGCATTAGTTGGTGAATGTTGTGGGCCGCGAGATACCCCATGTGCATGGCGGTCCCGCAGCGCTTGATGCCCGACCACTGCGCAATGTCGCCAACGGCAAAGTGATCTTTCGTATGGGGGGCGTCGGTTGGCATGGTGAGACTGTTCACAAGTTAGCTGACATGATCATGCTATTGCCTCACAGGGTTGAACATACTTGGCATGTATCCTCACATACCCCTCCCCATCCAACACCGCACTGGGGAGATGCGTCGTCGACGGGACACTCCTCGAAACGGCCATGATCACCCGGTCCGCTAGCATCGTCTCCCCGTTGGCAAAGGTAACCTTTGTGCACGGCTTCCCCTCCTCATCAACCGCCTCCTCCGTCCCCTCTAGCCTTGTCGACATGCGCACCTCCACGCCCGCCTCCCGGAGCAGCTCTAGAGCCCGATCCTTGACCTCCTCCGGCAACGGCTCCGACGAGAGCAACTTGTCCCTCGAGTGCACCATCGTGACCTTGAGCTGCGGCTGCACCATCTTCAGCTCCGCCGCCATTTCAACCCCGACAGCACCTATCCCTGTTAGCAACCGAACAACATAACCCACCACCCAGTCGGAGAAGGGGGAACTCACCACCACCCACCACCAAAACCCCATACCTCCCCCCACCACCCCCGCGACATGCTCCTCCACCTCAAACAAATACTCCTTCCTCCTCCGCGCCTGCGGCACAACAGGCCACACCCGCCTCAGCCCCGACGCCGCCACCAGGTAATCATACCCCACCTCAACCGTCTCCCCCCCGCCGCCCCCCCTCACCGCCGCAAACGACGCCACCTTCCGCCCCATGTCCACCGATGTCACCGAACCATGCAGGTGGCGGATCGCAGGCGACCGGAGGGCCGCGACGTCGTCGTACTTGACCCAGGCCTTGGCGGCGTAGGTCTCGTCGGCGAGGGCGAGGGGCGAGCCGATGACGTGGTAGAAGCCGTCGCGCTCGTCGAGGAGGGTGATTTCAATGGGGATTGGGAGAGGCGGGGTGGTAGTGGTGGTGGTGGTAGTGGTGGGAGGGGAGGGGCCGCTCCGGGGGGGGAGGCCGGCGCAGAGGTCTTGGAGGTTGAGGGCGGTGGAGAGGCCGGCGTAGGAGGCGCCGATGATGAGGACTTTGAAGGGGGGGAGGGGGGGGGAGGGGGTGATTGCGAGGGTTGGGGGGGTGAAGAGGGAGGGGATTGTTGAGGTTTCCATAGTGGTTGGGCTTGGGAAGGAGGGAGGGGAGATGTTGGGCAGTGATACGGAAAGGGAGAGCTTGAAAGGGACGGACGGACGGGTCGCACCTTCATATCATTCCCCTCTCCCCCCTCTCCTCTTTCCAATCCATCACCGCCCTCCTTCCGTCAGACTCTGCACGCCTGACAAATCCAACTCCGAGTTCCCACTCGCTCCTGCTCCCTCACTCGCGACAGCCAGGCTTGGTCCTGCCTTGCAGGGTGTCTGTTGCTTGGCCCTCCGGCCATCGGAACCCGTCCGGACCTCTCGTGTCATCCCGCCCCTTCAGCCGTGTCGTCGTCCTGGCGCCGAGACCAATGGGAGGTGTCCCTCGAGCAACACAGATCCCGGCCGTGACTCTACGATACGCGGGTTAATCTTATCAGATCATCTGATAATCTGATCGGACCCACTTTGCTCCTCGACAGGACCTTCCTCTCGGCCCGGAGGATGGGAGTCGTGCCTGCCTGACCGCCAATGTGGGAAGGAAATGGCGCAAGATTCGAATTTTCTCCAATGCCGTGCAGCTCGCGCTGGGTAATTACAACCGAAAACTGGTATATTTGTACGCGCGAGACCGCTCGCTGAGCAGCAACAGCCAACCTAGCTCTCTCTGCCATCGAAACCGTACCTCCAATTCAGATGTTACAACTTTGAAAAGAAAAAAAGAAAAAAAAAACATTAGCCCGGTGGATGACCTTGGCTAGGAACCCCTGCTATCTTCCCTTTGCCAGCAAGAAACAGCCAGATAACCCAACCGCCTCCCTCCGACCATGGGCACCAACCTTGACATCTCACATCACCGTCGCAACAACTCATGGGCAGCCCAAGACAACATCAGTCTTCACCAACAGCCGCACTCTACGCACCACCACCCCCAACACTCCCTTCCACGACAAGAACCACAAGTAGTACTAAACAATAATCTCTCATTCCCTCCTCATCCGTTGTACGCCTCGCTCTCCCACGCCCGCACCTCAAGCAAACTAGTAGGTACCTAGGTCGTCAACCCCATCCCCCTCCCCCGCCTGTCTTCTTCCCAAGAATACCAGAATAAAAAAAGTCTACCAAGTAAACATATGTACCCAGTCCACAAGAAGTAGAAAAAAAAGGAGCACCGACCCCCTTCCCCCTTCTCTTGCCCCTTCCCCCCTCTCTCGCCCCTTCCGCCCTCTCTCGCCCCTTCCCCCTCTCTTGCACCACCACCTCATCTTCCTTGCTTGCTGTTACCAAAGAACCCCTCGAACAAGCTTGCCAGTAGCAGAACAACAACGAGTGCTTCCATGCTGGTGAATGGTATCTCCCTCAAACGACCGACGACTCCCAACCTCATTACAAAGAGAAACAGCGGCGCCCAAGGCATTGAAAATCCTGGCTCCCTGAATTCCCGTCCCGTCTTTCCTCCGACTCTGCTTCCGAGCCTCTCGGCTACTTCTCAGATGTAAAAGTGCCCCGAGTTCCAAACGACAACGCCTCGCAGCATCGTCTTGTGTGCCCACCCCCCTCCCCCACCCAACCAACGCCAAACGACAGACAGAAAAAGAAAAACGACGACAGGCCGGCACCATTACTATGGCTTGACCTCCCTGTCCTGGATGCGCACATCAATCTTGGACCCGTGCGCCTTGTCCTTCACCTTGACCTTTTGGTCGTGCATGTACTCCCTAAAGCCTCGCCGGATGTGCTTGCGCGCGCGCTCACCGCGGATAGAGGTGAGGATGCGCAGTGGGGCGTGGAAGCTGCGGGCGTCGTCATTGTCGGAGCCGCTCGAGACGTCCTTGGTCTTTTGCGGGGTGCCGTCGGTCGAGGCTACGGGGGTCACGGCCTCGGTGTCGTTGAGCTGCTTCTTCTGCTTCTTGGCCTGGCGCTTCTTCTTGCTCCAGGGCATCGTGGGCCAGGGAATGTGGAACTTCATCTTCTCGGCCCAGGCGTCGGGGAACATGCGGATGGCGGCGCCAAACGGAATCGAGATGGCGCCGAGCGCGATCGACAGACCCCACTCCTTGCCGTTGAGCGGCGTGATGCGGAAGGCGGCGCCGCCCACAAAGATGATGAGTATCTGGCCGCCGACCATGATGCAGTTGATGGCGATGAAGAACCAGTTCTTGGTGATGCCCTCAAAAATGTTGAGATGGTTGTCGAGACGTCGGTTGTTGAGCTCGTTGAAGATTTGCAGCCACACAAACGTGTTGAAGACAAAGGTCGAGTGGGCGAGCTGGTCGTGGATGGCGGCTTCGTCCGTGCCCTCGAGGTCGTAGCCGAGCAGAGTCTGGCCTCCAAAGTAGAGGCAGAGCGTGATGGCGAGCTGGCAGATGGCCTGGCCAAGAATCATCTTCCACATGCGCGTCGTGATGAGCGCCGCCGACTTCCTGTCAGGGGGGCGGTCGAGGATCGAGGGGCGGGGTGGGTCAGTGGCGAGAGCGAGAGCAGCAAAGGTGTCCATGATGAGATTGACCCAGAGAAGCTGAACGGCGTTCAAGACCGACTCCTCCTTGTCGCTGGAAACAGCCGAGATGAAGGTCAAGGCCACGGCCGTGATGTTGACAGTAAGTTGGAACTGTTAGCATTGTTAGCATCCCCAGACAATTCATTTCTGAGGGGAAGGGGGGGGGCACGTACCTGCAGGAACTTCTTGACCGAGTCGTTAACGGCGCGACCCCAGCTAATACCCTTGACGATCGAGGCAAAGTTGTCATCCATGAGAATGATGGCGGCAGCCTCCTTGGCGACTTCGGTTCCGGCAATACCCATGGCGAAGCCGATATCAGCCATCTTGAGAGCGGGAGCGTCGTTGGTGCCGTCACCAGTGACCGCTACCGTCTCGCCGAGTTCCTTGAGCGTCCGGACCAAGATGCGCTTGTCTTCGGGACTCGAGCGAGCCAGAACCTGCAGGTGGGGGACGAGTGCCTTGAGCTCTTCCTCCGACTTGCGGCGGAAGACAGGGCCCTCCATGGCGATGCCGCCAGTGTCGGGTGTGTAGATGCCACATTCCCGCGCGATAGCCTTTCCAGTCAGGATATTGTCGCCAGTGACCATGCGAACAAAGACGCCTGCGCGCTGGCAGTCCTTGATGGCGGCGATGACGCTGGGGCGGAGGGGGTCCTTGATGCCGAAAATGGCCACGAGCGTCATGTCCGTGTGCACCTTGTCGAACTCCTTGGCTGTCAGCTCCGACAGACCCTCCAGCTCCTTCGGGGGCCAAGCCTCGAAATCGCGGTACGAAGATCCAATGGTGCGGAGTGTCTGGCCGGCGTACGAGGTGATGGTCTCGGCGAGCATCTCGCGGTCGTCCTCGTTCAGCACCGTCGTCGACAGCTCTTCGCTGCCGGGCTCGGCGATGACCTTGGTGCACTTGGCGAGGAGAATCTCCGAGGCACCCTTGACGTAGGCACGGAACTTTCCATCGGGCAGCTTGACAACCGTGGCCATGTACTTGACAGCAGAGTCAAAGGGAACGACCTGGACGACGTTGGCGTTGGAACGCTCCTCCTGCACAGGCGCCGAGCCCAGGTGGTCGCGGCACAGCGTCAGCAGGGCCACCTCGGTCTTGGAGCCAATAAATGTCTTTTCGCCCTCGACATCGCCCTCAAAGGCGGTCGAGTTGACCGAGTTGGACTGCACGAGGAGTTGCTTGACCGTGGTGCTGAGGCCCTTGGTAAATTCGGCGATGGGGACGTTGGGGATGGTGTTGGCGACCTTTGGCTTCTCGTCAGGCTCCTCGAGCGGCGCGTCGGCCCCTCCGAAGCTGGTGCTCTTGCCCAGCGTGGTGGCTACCACGGTCATGACGTTTTGCGTGAGGGTACCCGTCTTGTCGGAGCAAATCGTGGTCGCGTTACCCATCGTCTCGCAGGCCTTGAGGACGCGAACCAAGTTGTTGTCCTTCATCATGCGCGTCGTCGCGAAGGCGAGCGCCAGCGTCACGGCCAGCGGCAGTCCCTCGGGAACGGCCACGACCACGACGGTGACGGCCGTGATGAAGATGCGCAAAAAGTTTTGGCCCTTTTCGGTCGGGGTCTCGGGGTTGTTGGGCAGCTCGGCGCAGAACTTGAAGAGCAACACGAAGAAGAGGACAAGCGCGGCGCCGCCACCGAGCTTCGCAATCGCGTCGGCCAGCTTGTTGAGCTTCTTCTGCAGGGGCGTATCCTCCTGTTCGGTCTGCAGGGCCATGGTGATGCGGCCGTAGCTGGAATTGACGCCGACCGCCGTGACGAGGAAGGTTCCCGTGCCCTCGTTGATCTTGCTTCCCGAGATGATGAAGGGGTCAAGCTTGGCGATGCCGGACGCCGGGGCGCCTCCCTTGGCGACCGCGTCCAGGGCGGCAAACACCTCATCGGCAGCCACCTTCTTGAGGAGATCAGACTCACCCGTGGCAGACGATTCGTCGCACTTGACGGCGTGGCCGGAGATGAAGATTCCATCGACAGGGACCAAGTCGCCCGCAAACAGATGCATGACGTCGCCCACCATGATGTCAAAGACCGACACCTCGACCGACTTGCCGGAGCGGATGACCTTGACGGTACGATCGTTGTGCTTCTGGTTGAGCTTGTTGAACTGACGCTCCATCTGCCAATCGTTCAAGGTGCCGACGACGACGACGATGATGATGGCGACCATGATGGCGACACCCTCGACCCACTCCAGCTGGGCGGTTCCATCGGTGTGCTTGACGCCGAAGGTCTGGTACAGACCTAGGGCGAGAGAGATGACGGCAGCAAAGGTCAGCAGGATCAGGATCTTGTCGTTATACGTGATCCAGGCCAGCTGCAGGAGCGTCTTTGTCTTTTTTTCGGGCAGGATGTTCTCCCGGAAGACGCGCTTCCGGTCTCCGTAGGGGGTGCCGGCCGGGTACGTGGTTTGCGCGCCGAGGGCGGCGGGGTTGTCGTCCTTGGGCACGGGGTCCTTGTCGCCGAGGGCGCCGTGCTTGGGCGTGCCCTTGGGCGCGACATCTTCAAAGGGGATGGCGCCGTCGATCGACGTTTCGTCGACGCTGAGGCCGGTGTCGCGGTTGGTGCGCAGACCCTTCTCGAGGCCGACCAGGCCACCGAGGGCGTAAAAGGCGTCGAGGCTCTTGGGATTCAGGAGCTTGGAGAGCTGGCCGGGGGAGTAGGCGAAGCGGTTGTCCTGGACGAGGTACATGTCCTCGGTACTTGGGTCCGGTGTCAGGGCATCCTTAAGGTCAAGCCGGAAGCCGGCACCGTCGCCGGCCTGGGCGGTCTTTTGCGGCGCGACATCGTTTGCCGGAGGGGGTGTGGAGCTTGCAGGCTGGCAATTGGACGCATGTCAGTCGAGCTCCTATTCAGCTTTCCCAATTTGTAGCGCATGGCGAGGCTCGAGGTCCATCGCATCGCAGGCAGAAGGGGAGGGCTGGTCGGTTTGTTGGGGTGGGGGCCGAAACGCGACAACATGGCCGGAACGAGACAAGGAGACGGGGGGATTGGACAAACCTCTTTGCCCACGGCTGGGTCTGGATCTGACATGTCGAGAAAGCCCTAGAGATTCGAGGGGGTAATGGGTAATGCGACGAGCTCAATTGCGCGCTGCGTGCATCGAGCAGACGCGTCGAGAGAGGGAATCAGTGAGAGGAAGATATGGAGAGAGAATGGCCGCGCAGCACAGCAGGGGCGGCCTCTCTGGGGGGGCAGACGACGATTATCGGGGCGCAGCAGTCCACTCTTTGGAAAATGTGGGATTGGGCGGCGAGACAACGGTCATGGCATGGAAAAAGAGACCGACGAGAGGCAGAACCAAGGCAGCCAGCCAGGGACGGGCAAGAGAAATGAGACGACTTGAGATCGAGGCTTGGCAGGTACACAGGCACAGTGCTAGCGATGGGGAGATGATGGCATCAGTGCCTGACTTGGCTCGCTTGGCCCTTGCTTGGGCCCCCACTACGCCCGGGCTGGGCCTGGGCCTGGCCATCGCGCCCAATTTCACACCGTGCGGGCCTGGAGACCATCCACTCTCGGTACTCTTGTCTATGAGCTTGTTTGAAGCACAGCTTGGCAAGCCCACGGCTCGTTGCTTGCCCGACTCTTGACTGGGGAACGGCCCAAAGCCCAGACTTCTTGGCGGTGCGCTGGCCTGTTGGCCTGTCGAGGTGCATCACACAAGCTCGCAGCGTCATCGACGGCTCGCCTGTAACAAAGCCGGGAGCTACGTAATTAGGACCAGCAGGCAGGGAATAGCAAACGCCCGACAGTGTCGCGCTTTGCTGGGCGGTCATCTGATTTCCTCTCTTGATTCATCCCCATTCTTGGAGGAAACCGTTTGTTCCTCGAACACAAACAAATGGCCACGCCGTATTGACAGGGGCTCAGACAACAATGGGAGCGGCAATTCCGCCAAAGCCCATACCAAGGCGATGCCAATGTGGTGGAAAGCCCTCCGCTCCTCTCGGGTGGCTTCAAACAACAAAAACCCAAAGCCCGCCCATGAATTGCCGTCTCTAATTGGTCTAAAGGGGGGAGGCCTCTTACCCCGCAATGGAAGCTCCCGCCACAGCAAGGCACAAGCCACAAAGAAGTGAGGCGGGTTCTGTTACACGAGCTCGACATCAGGTCCGCGTCACGAATCAAGAAATTGCCTCACGCATTCCTCGGTCTTTGTGCCCATATCCGTTCTTATATCTGCCAATGCCACACCACTTTTGCGCCTCTCCAGCTCTCCAGGTAGACAAATTCGACGGCAGCTCCGTCCTATGTCGTTTTTACGTTTGCAGGTCCACATTTGGCATTGCCCCTGTCAGTCTTGGCTCAGCTGAGGTCGGGCGATCCAGGTGGACCGGACAGCACATCAGACATCGCGCCCGTCCTCTTTTGCCACATGGAAGACAATTGACCACTAGCTCACCGCTCCGGTGCCAAAGGGGTGCTAGACAGTTGCTTTTCTTTTTTTTTTCTTTTCAATGTGGCCATCTGTGATCTTGCCCTCAACTCCACCTCCTCTGCACTGCGGCCGTCTGTCGTCGTCGTCGTCGTCGTCGTCGTCATCATCGCTCACCTCAGCTCGTATTATGTCCAGTCGCTACGGCACATGCGTAGAGAATAACATGGAGCATGGTTTTCTTGCTCGATAGTTTGAATTTAAACTTCAGAGATCAAAGCAAACATAATCCGATCGGGTGACCTCGTTACCGTTTCAACAATCAGGGGATCAGGGGCAACGTAAACAAGTAAACTTCTTAACTAGCGGACCGTAGGTAGCATCTCTCAACTTTTCCTCCCCAAATACCTGCAACCAAACACATCCAACCACCAAATTCCACATGTAACCTTACGGCCTCCCCGCCCTCCCCGTCGCCGCCGGCAACTCCACCACCACCGGCCCCGGCATCGTCACCACCGCCGGCGGCCCCAAATCCTTCCTCCAGCAATAATAGCTAAACGACCCATACAGCACAGTCACACACGCGCCATTCTTCTCCCCCCCCTTGAGCAGCAAACTCAACCCCCTTCCATCCTGCCCGCTCCACGTCGTGACATCACAATTACTGTCCCCAGACAGATCAGCCCCATCCCAACCCATCCAGCACACCCCACAAGCAAGGCAAGGCAAGGTAGTACTCACAACCTCTCATCTAAAATCTCAAACTTGATCGACCGCCTCCCGCTCGCCCGCCACACGTTGCCGTGCTCGACGGCGGTGCCGCCAGAGTCGTCGAGCTGGTCGCGGTGCTGGCAGTCGTCCTGGCAGAAGTCGTCGCGGAACATCATGGTGCGGAGGACGGTAGGGTAGGGGTTGAGGGAGGGGGATTGGCAGCGGAAGTTGCTCATCTGCCGGGGGGCGAGGGGGCCGGACTCGCTCCCGGCGGGGATGGCGGCCGCGGTGGAGGCGAGGAGTGCGGTGAGGAGGGTGGAGAGAGGGAGATGCATCTTGAGTTATAGGATGGGAGTTGGTGGGTTGCTGTTGTTCGAGAGTCTGAGACTAGATGGAGCTAGGGGGACATGGCAAGGGATAGGGGGTCAACCCGGTCTTTTTAACCTTGCCCTGGACTCGCCACTCTCGTGAGGCTACGCAAGCCTCGATGTTGAACCCGCACACCACCAGCGGCGCAGCTCAGAGTCGATGGAGGGTGTCGTCGTTTCTCGTGGTGTCTGGCTGCATATTCAATCCCAGCGTCGTCATTTAGCCGCGCGAAGCCCCTCGCTCATTCCCGAGGGCAACGCGATACATATCGACTGTGCCACGGACTCAAAATTCATGCCTGTCCTCCTTTGCCTGAACCTATCTGATTGGCATCCATGTATTGCGCGGCTCGAAAACGCCTGCAAATTACCATCTTGTTCCCATAGGAAGGAAACAACCCTCGCAGCATGTTGGAGACGAGGCCTCGGGCGAGAGGCGGGAAGGTATCCACCGTTGTCTTTAGGCGATCTACGCCGCAAAAGCTCTCTGCGGCTCTTTGTCTTTCCCTGTAGGGCGGAGAGCGGTTAGTCGGTGATGTTTGTTACACGAAGTCAAAGAAGCGCCTACTGCACTTGTAATTGGGCCTGTTCAACCACAACATGTTGTGTTTAATCAGGCTGGATTATGTCCGGGAACCGCAGACGCTGAGTCCCGCTCGGCTTGGACAGGGGGCTGTCCATCAAAGAGGCGGAGAAGTATGTCACCGACGTCGAGCTGGTCCTGCCGTCGCTCTTCCAGTCCTGAGAATGCGAAAATATGGCTGTATTGGCCGGAGTGCCCACGAACTCATGCGATGGCTTGTTCACACTTGTCATTACTAGCAAAACTTTAAGTGTGTCCTTCGATTCTACCTTGATCCCTTTAGGTTGCCACAGGGCATGCCCGCATAGTCAATGTTGACCGCGAAGGGGACGACCCCCAAATTTTCCATTACATGAAGAAGCTCAAAGCCCTTCCACACCTTTCCTCCAGCAACAACAAACATGACGATACCATTCCAAAATTGACCAAAATTGCCGTCATTCCCATATCCCACAGACATAAAAGCATAGCTTACAAGACGAAACCCGCGACACAGAGAACCAGCACAAAGGCGCTCAGCGAAAACTGCGTCTTCGCCCCAAGGCCCTGGATTGTCGGAGGTGCTGACAAAGGGCCCGTCTGAGTCGGCGTCTGAGAACTCGACCCATTGACAACCACGATGATGGTTGCATTCGCAGCCGGAAAGCTCGGGTCATCTATCGGTGGGAGTGTTTCGTTGTCACACGACACAAAGGGAACCAGGTCCGCCACGTCAGGAACTTCGAGACACTCCCCGCGGCCTGTTCCATCGAGTTGGAGAGTAAATACTGTCATGGAACTCGTGCAATGCGAGTTTATGACGTCGTGTTCCACTGGCAGCACATTTTCGTTCCTGGGGGCCCCATGGTGGCGACCAAAGGCGGCGGCCAACCGATGCTGAGCCGATTCCTCTTCCCGAAGGCCAAAGAGTCCTGTCTTGTGGTTGAAGACTGCCTTGCCGAGGAGGGCTGGTGACATTCTGGTGAGAACGTAGGGAGGGTTCAGGCAGGAGCCGTTGGTGAGTGACGTGATGAACGGGAAATTGACCGTCATCCCGTATCCCCTGGGCATGACAGGGCCGCCATTGGCCTTTTGGACCAGTGTTTCAACAAGAGTGGAAGCAAGACGAGCTGTGATGGTGGCCGGGTCGCGAAGACCGACCTTGGTGCTCGCGTTGACCCAAGTGTAGGGAACAGGCATATCGTTTCCGCTTGAAAAGGCAATGGCAGGGATCCCTCGTTCGATGGCGGTGATGGCTGCCCCTACCGTGCCCGAGACGGTGTAGAAGAAGGGGCCCACGGTCCAACCGAAGTTGGGACCGGAGAGGACCAGATCGGGAGAATGAAAGGTGCCAAAGGTGGGGAGGATGTAGTCCAGCGCAACGATGACCTGTGCTGTCGATGTACCGTTGAAGTACCAAACGTGGTCGTCGTGTGGGTCGGGGCCGAGAGACGGAGCGCCCGCCTGGACGAAATCTATGGTTCAACAGTCAGCAAGTTCATCTAGGTGGTGGCAGTGCAAAGAGATGTACCCCACTGGCTGTTGGAGAGCAACACTGGGCTTGTGGTGAACAAGTCACACTCATTGACGTCGGACTGGTCCGTGGGAGGTGCAACGACGTAGCAGCTGTGGCCCAGGGCGGTCAGCTCCTTGTAGAGTTCGCGAGTGTTGGCAGAGGCGAAGCCGTCATCGTTCTATGTCGGGTTAGTAAGACTTCACCTGATTGGGACAGCCACTGACGGTGATTAGGATGTTGAGGCCTTGCACGGTCGTTCCGACAGCAGCCAACGCAAACAGCAGAGGGTGGGAACGCATCTTGGCAGCAGGCGACTGGACTTCTCCAGGACCGTGTAAAGAAGAGTATAGGAGAGAAGTAAGAGAGCAAAATTGGGGCAATGTCGAGAGAATGGCACGCCGAGCGGGGATTGTCGGTGGTGACAGAGACGGGACTTTGTGGGGAAGAGGAGAGTTGAGATTTTGGAAGAATTCTACGTGCTCCGTCATGGCATGTGGGCGTGCCATAGGCAGGAAGGGACGGTTTGTGAAGCCAATTTTGTGGCTGCCGCTCATGGCAGGCGCGTATCTGTACCGGCCAGGCCTTCTCAAGGAAGAGCCAGACCTTTTTTTAGGCGAGCACCATCCGACAAGACTCATAGGCCTCGAGTTCCGACTTTAGGGCCTCAGTCAGCAGGTGTGTGACCTTGGCAAGTAACTCGAACGTCTCGCGCTAACAAACAATTGGAACAAGGGCTGAATTGTATCATGATTGTTCTTCCATTTCATGAAATGAATTTGCTACCAGACATTTTCAGGGGACGTCCAGAACCAAGGACTCTCACCGCCCAGGATACCTACTATCCTTCCATGGTAAATCGTTCGCAATCGCCTTGGGCACCGTCTTCTGGTCCAGAAACTCGACGCGCGTCCGCAGCCGCCTCTCCTTGCGCGTCTCGGCGTCGGCCTGCCGCTGTTGCGCCCCCAGCACCGCTAGCTGCTGCGACGTCGGCAGGTGCGCGAGACTCGCGCGGTCGCTGGCGCTGAGGTGCGCCAGCTGGCTGGCGAGGAGGTCCTGGCGCTTGGCGACGCGGGCGGTGAGCTCGAGGGAGGGGGATGCCGGGGTGTCTGTTGAGTTGGAGGGAGGAGGAGGGATGGAGGGGCTGGGGATCTCGGGTGGTGGCCGCGCGGGGAGACGTGCTTGCGAGGTTGGCGCGGCGGTTCGGGGGGCGACAATCTTTCCCGAGGGGAGGTGGGCCGAGTCTTGTTGGCCGCCGCCGCCGGGAGGGGCGGCGCCAGAGGTGGCGAGGTCGTAAAAGTCGCGGTACTCGGACTCGGCGCGGTCCAGGTCAAAGTTGCAGTGCCCCTTGGCGAGCATGTGCTGCTGGGCGGCGGCGGGCGTGCGCCGCTGCGTGGCGCAGGAGAGGCACTCGCGGTACTGGAAGATGACGAGGTGGAGGTAGCGGATCAGGGTCTCGAGGTCGACGACGAGGCGCTCGGGGGAGGGGATGAAGAGCCCGTGGGCCTGGTGCATGTGGGTGAGGCTGGAGGAGAAGGAGGCGGAGGCGGTGGGGCAGAAGAGGCATTGCTCGCGGGTGAAGGGGGTGGGGGTGTCGTCGGGGAGGGAAGGGGAGGTGTCGGAGGAGCTGCCGTCGTCGTCGTCGTCGTCGTCGGATCGTGGTGGGGGACGTGTTGACTTGCCCCTTTTGGACGACTTTTGTTTGGAGTCGGGGGTGGGGGAGGGCGGCAGGGGAGAGGCGTCGATTGGATCGAGGCCGGCTACGCGCCGTCGGATATTTTCTACGCTGGAGGGGGTGAGGGTTTGGACTTGGAATTTGGGGGGGGAGGGGCGGAGCATACTGCCATGAGCTCTTTGAATGAGTCCGTCTGGCATCGTCGGTTTCAAAGGAAACCTGGCAAGCACTGCACTGTTTGGGCGCGGGCTTGGACTCGGTTGGGGACTCCATGGTGGGCGGCAATCGGGTAACTCTTCGAAGTGGTTTTGGTGATTGGGGTGGTAAGGGGTTGTTCTGCTGGGAAGGGAGTTTTGGGTTGATGTGGTGATGCTGTTGAGATGCTTGGTGGTCTGATGGAGTTGGGGATCAGGTGGGGAGATGTCTTTATGTGGTGCTGTTGGTGTTGCAGGGCAGCTGTTTGCTCGCCAAGGGACCGTCTTGGCAGTCTCTCCATTCGCCATTTCAGAATGAATCATCGTGAGATGGTCGACTGCGCCTCACAGATGACAGGAGTCAATTGAGATGCACATGACTGCCATTGCGCAGTGTGTTTTGTCTGCTAGAATGAAAATCCAGAACTCTCCTATTCTTCCATGGTCAACAGGCACCTGACTGTTGGGATGAGGCCGATATGAGGTCTCGAAAATGCAGGGAAGAAAAGAAAGCAATGGATGGTCAAGCGGCTTCTGTTCCTGTGGCTGAATCGTTCCCTGGCCATTCGGCAATTCTTTGTTCTCTGATTCTTTTGGGCTTGGGCTGAGCGCATTGGCCACATCCCCTCGATATGACCTGCATGGGCATATCGATAGCAAACGCTACTTTTTCCCCGTGCTAGCTCGGGAATTTCTTCCACTTCCATTTCCATCACGCAACGCAAACGTCCGAACAAACGCGTCTCGACTGACGCCGAACGAGGTGTCTTTCTAGGTACGCAGTGCCTGGCGGAAAGCATTTTTCATCTTGTCATTGAACAGTTCCGTGTCTCCTCATGCTGTCCTCGGAGAGTTCACTGCCCTTGGACTCAAGGGGCGCGCCAATCTTGCAGAGTGGCTTGACCAAATGCGTCGAATGAGTTGCCCTGGCCTCGGCGCCACCAACAGACGACGACTTGGCGATGCCAATGAAAAGGGGCCAGGCCGCTTCAGCCCTTCAAGGCACGCCCAAACTTGCAACGCCGAGGGCCAGTGCCGTTGCATTGGTCCCAGCCGAGATGCCAAATGCAGGTACAGCGTAGGACGGGAATCGGAGCAGCCAACAATGCACCCAACAATGGCATGCTTGCGGCACACCAACTTCGATCCGGGGCCCGGTAGACCCCCGAGTCGGGCCAATCATGCCCTCCATTGACCGGGACACCATCCCCGGACCGGTCTCGACCGTCGAGCTCACATGGACGCGCCCAAGCGGCCCTTGTTCGGCCTCCTTGGCCCGGCAAGCTGAACATGCACCTGTCGATAGCGGGCTCGGCATCAAACGTTGGGCGCCTGGGGTCTGAGGCGACGGCGACGACCACGGTACAAGAAACAAACGAGTCCGCCGACCGCCGCCATGCCTTGGGGTGGATAGCTCAAGTCCAAGTCGCTCCTTTGCCATTGTGCTCCTCGCTATGGCTGTCCTCTCGTTTGGCCTCTTGGCCGCGCCACTCCTTTCGTCTCTCCTCTTCGCCAACGTTGTCGTTGGCCTGCCCGGCGCCCCCGTCATCGCCCGGAACGGCGCCTTCACGCGCCAGGGCTGCTTCAGCGACACGTCCCCGCGCATCTTCACTGCCGATCGTGCCGCCAATGACCAGATGACCATCGAGGCCTGCGCTGCTTTTTGCTCGACTGAGCCTTTCTTTGGCCTTCAATATGGCCGTGGGTCCCTGGCACCTCAACCCTGAACCGTGAACCCCGACTGACTCTCGCTGCAGGCGAATGCTACTGCGGCATCACGGCCGCTCCAGCCTCGCTGCAGATCCCCGACTCGCAGTGTAGCTTCCCCTGCGCCGGAAACCCCGCCCAAAAGTGCGGCGCCGGTATGCGCCTGGATGTCTACACCAACGACGCCTACGTCCCCTACGCTCCGCCGGTCATCGTCGGTGCTCCGTACCTCGGCTGCTTCGCCGACGGCACCCCCCGTGCTCTCCCCGAGCGCCTCCTTTCCACGGCCGACATGACCATCGCCAAGTGCAGCACACACTGTGCGGGATACCAATACTTTGGCATTGAGTACGGCCGAGAGTGCTTCTGCGGCGACTCCGCTCCCACCGTCCCTGTCCCCGAGTCCGAATGCGACAAGCCCTGCGCAGGTGACCCCAACACAAAGTGCGGCGCCGGCATGCGCCTCAGTGTCTTTGGGCCTGTGACCATCCCGCCTCCCGTGACAACCAACCCCCAGACCGTTGCCGGCTTCAACTACGATGGATGCTACACCGATTCCACCGGCCTGCGCGTTCTTGATGGCCCGCGGACTGGTGGCGCGAGCATCACGCTCCAGTCGTGCGCCACCTTTTGTGCCGGCTACACGTACTTTGGCACCGAGAACGGCAACGAGTGCTTCTGCGGCAACACGCTGCACGTGTCAGCCGTCAAGAAGTCCGAGACCAACTGCCAGAAGACCTGCTCTGGCAATGCCTCGTTAATCTGCGGCGACGCCAGTCGACTTTCCCTTTACAAGAAGGCCCCGCCTCCGCCATCTTCCACTACCAAGAAGACAAGTTCTACCAAGTACACATCCTCTTCGTCTCCCAGCGATGACCAGACTGCTGTCACGTCAACATCCATGTACTCCTCAACCACCAAGCCAATCTCGAGCAAGAGCATGGCGACGACAACGTTCCATTCCATCACGACCGGTTCGACGTACTCTCCATATCCTAGCGATGACGAGACTGCTGTCACGTCAACATCATCACCTTCAGCTGAGCCTTCGACCGTCACCTCGTACGACTCAACAGTCTTGTCCACCGCCACTTCCTCGACGAAGCCGCCACCTTCAACGGCGTGGTATTCGACAGTGACCTCCTCCAAACCGCCGAAGAGCACAAGCTCGTTCGAGACCAGCACCTTCTGGCCAGCTACTGACTCCACTTCCCTGGGGCCCGAGACTTCGTCTTCGCCTCCAGCTGAGCCTTCTGCCGAGCCCTCAACCGTCACCTCGTACGACTCAGTAGTCTGGTCCACGGCCACTTCCTCGACGAAGCCGCCACCTTCAACGGTGACCTCTACTTCCAAACCGCCCAAGAGCACAAGCTCGTTCGAGACTAGCACCTACTGGCCACCCACCGAGTCCACATCTGTTACACCCGAGACTTCGTCGCCACCAGCAGAACCTTCGACCGTCACCTCGCACTACTCGACGCCTTCCTACACCAGTTTCCCAACAAAGAAGCCATCCACGGCCCACTCGTCGACGACGACATGGCCCGGCCCAGTGTACAGTACTACCTCGTATTCCGAGACAACGTCGCTAGAGCCAACGGAGACCACGGAGGGCCCCTCAACGCTGCCCACTGGCCCTTCCTATGTCACATCTCTTGATCCCGAGACGCCTTACACTTCCACCTCGCTTTCGACTAAAAAGCCACCCCTGTCGACTTTCAGCACAGTTTACTCCACCACGGCCGCTCCCTACCCCAGCGGCACATCTTCCAGCTGGCCCTCGGACGACGATCCTGTATTCACCACCACCCACTCCACCACGACCACCCCCTACCCAGCGAGCACCACCTCCACCGCCGGCCCGGCGCCAACACCCGTCACCCCTCCCGTCAACCTCATCGAGCAGAACCCCAGCTTCGAGAGCGGCGCCTGGGGCTGGCAGTTCTCCGGCGAGACTGACTACGTCAATGCGCCGGTCCGCGACGGCTCGGTCGCGCTCGTCCAGCGCTTCAGCAACGCCGCGGGGTCGTCCATCAACTTTAAGCAGGTGGTGGACGTCGAGGCGGGGGCGTCGTACGCGGCGTCGTTTTGGTGGCGGCAGACGAACCCGGCGGCGGACTGCCGCGTGTTTTTGCTCGTGAATGGCGTTCCCGAGTTCAACGTTGTCGACACGAGGAACTTTGGGGCGGGGACGTGGAGTGAGATTAGTGTGGCGTTTGAGGCGACGGGGGCGGCGACCAAGGTGGAGGGGTATGCGTACTGCGGGCCGTTTGGCGCGCCCGAGGGGGAGGAGTATGGGAATGTTGTCTACTTTGATGAGGCGAGTTTGGTCAAGACTAGCTGAGGGAGTGGAGATTAGTGCTAGACGTGCATAGGTTGCATCTTGAATACTTTTTCATGTATTTCTCTTTGGGATATCAGGAGTCATCATGGTATAAATATATACATGCATGGCAGTAACGGAACTGCAGCGAATCTTGTCCACTTCGCGACAGTGTCTCGCGGTTCCCCCGCCCGGTCAGACAGGCAGGGTGCCCAACAAAATACAGAGAGCCTTTGCACCATATATTCCTCTCCACCGACAACACCATTGAACCCCCCCGCCCTCTTCCACCATCCTCCCTCCTGCCCCCTGGCCCCCATCCCTCTCTTGTCATGACACACCCGCCTAAATCCCATCCCGACTCTTCGTCGGACTCCTCTTGCTCTCCGCATCTGGCGTATGGCTCGCAATGCGCGTATCCTTTGGATCATCCTCCAGCTCGCCCTTGCCGCGCGCGCGCGCCCCGCCCGTCCCGGCCTTGGCCTGCAGCGTCTCGGACACGGGCAAGTTGCCGCGCTCGGCATGCCCGACGGGCTGGTTGCGCCCGCCGGCCGTCTGCCACCAGAGGAGGCCGCCGACGGCGGCGGCGGCGGCGACGGGGACGGCGCGGTTGCGGAGCATGGTCGGTTGGGGTGGGGGTGGGGTGGTTTGTGACGGTGGTGGGGATAGTGGGGATGCGTGGCGTGGGGTTGGAAGAGGGTGGTGAGGTGTGGTTAAGGTTTTGGTGTGATTTTGTTGTTTGGGCTGGAGTTGAAATCGGGCGAGACTGGGATCTCATAATATTTTCTAGGTCTCGGTCTCGTATTTAAATTTGGTCCCGTCGTTTGTTGCTGCGATGAGCACGGGCGTGGTCGTTGGGGGCTCATGGTGACGTCGATGATTTGGGTCAATGGGCGGATGCAGGGGTTCGGTTGATGACGCCGATAGCTGTCTTGGAGATCGTACCCCTTTTTTGCCAAGATGGGACAAGCACTGACAGTTCTTTGTTCAACCGTTTGCGGTGCTTCTTGTAAACATTCAACGCAACGGTCACACGATCCTCAGACACTGTGCCAGAGCAAACACATCAATCGGCCCTAGCAACCGGATCCGGGCCTTGGCGCGGTCAAGCCCGGAGAATAGCGGGGCCGTGGTGCTCCGCCTAGAGATGCCCAGCTCGGCTCCTCCAGGCACACTCGCAGATCCGAATGGCTTCGTCGCGGCAGCCCCGGACCGAGTAACAGCACACAGTTCAGCCCGCCGGTGCTGCTCCTGAAGGGGGTGGAAGAGGGGGGAAGGTGCAATGTCCAGTGGTGGTGTTGTCCCAGAGTTTTGGAGACGATACAGCCCAGTGTTTGCGTGAGGCGTGGAACACTCACTGTATACCCCGCCCTCTCGAGCCCCTCTCCCACTAAACAAAGCAGGTGTGCGGCCCGTCCCCATCTTGAAATTTCCAATCAACGAGCCTGTCAAGCCACCGGTCACCGGCCGGTGTGACCGTGTAAGGCCTAGGCCGGAAGGTGTCCAGCGTCGACAGTCCACAGCACCTGAATATCCCCCTCCCCTCATCTTTGCTTTTTGCTTTTGTTATCCTGCTACTTGTTATCCATTTTTCTTTGACTCCAACTGCTCAGTGTTGCCAACAACATGACGGCATCGTGGATAGCGGCCAGTCTCTTTGGGGAGGGCTCTCGCTCCCCGGTGCTTCTGCTCGTGGCCGGCTTCGTTTTGGCGTGTTTGCTTTGGAGAGGAGTCCGGGCCTGGTGGGAATACCGAGTGAGTGAGAGTCGAACTTTCTTCGCATCAAATGTCTGACACGGAGTCCAATCCATGCCCAGGCCGACACTGCCTTTGGCCGCAAACACGGTTGCGAGCTGCCTCCCGCTCTGCCAACACGATGGCCTCTCGGCATCGATCGCATCAAGGAGCTCTGGGACTCCAACGCCGACGGCCGTTTGCTTGCCTTTCTCTGCTCCATCGCGAAAGACTACGAGCCCGGGAACAACCTCTGCCAGTACCTCCTTGTTGGACCACGGGCCTTTCACGTCTTGCACCCCAAGAACCTCGAAGTCGTCCTGTCGACCAAATCGGAAGGTACCAAGGCCATCCCATGCTTATAGAGGCGCGGCAAGTGCTAAAGTTGTGCTAGACTATGGCTTTGGTTGCAGGCCCACTGTCTTTGCTCCTCTGCTCGGCAACGGCATCTTCACCCAGGAGGGGGCCGCCTGGAAACACTCACGCGAACTCCTCCGAAAGCAATTCGTGCGCGCCCAGTATCGTGACCTGCGATGTCTCCATGAACATGCGGCGAATCTGATTTCGTGCCTCCCTGTCGATGGCGATGTCGATCTCCAGCCACTCTTCTTCAACCTCACCATGGATGTAGTCACCGAGTTGCTCTTTGGACGGTCCGTCTACACCCTACGAGCCCAGATTGACCAGGCAGAAGAGAACAAGTTGTTTACGGAGAGCTTCCATGTCGCCCAAGAAGGCCTCGCCAAACGCTTCCGGCTAGCACCCTTCCACTTCGTCTACAATCCCCGGTCCTTCCGGGAGGCGTGCAAAAGAGTCCATGGATTTGTCGAACGATACATTGACGAGCAGGGGTTTATGGAAAAGACGCGATTTGGCAAAGAGGATGCCGAGAACGACCAACAGGATCCCAATTCCTGGTTCATCAGCCAGATTGCAAAGAGATCGGCGAGCGCCAACGATCTCCGCGACCAGCTGCTCAACGTGTTTTTCGCAGGACGAGACTCGACGGCCTGCTGCCTCTCGTGGACCTTGTGAGCTCTCATTCCATGTCCCCTTGATGTTGCGTCCAACTTACCCGCGCGCAGCCGTCTGCTTGTTCGCCATCCTCCCGTCATGGAACGCCTTCGGCGGGAGATCAAGTCGGTCATGGGCGACCAAGAAAATCCGGCCCGGGAGCAGATCAGAAAAATCCCTTTCCTGGAATGCGTCATCAACGAGAGCCTGCGCCTCTACCCGCCTGTGCCGCTCAACAATCGCGAGGCGGTTCGAACCACCATCCTCCCGACCGGCAGAGGTCCAGACGGCAACTGTCCCATCATGGTGAGAAAGGGCGAGATGGTTGTGTTTTCGTCCTACGTCAACTCGCGACGGAAGAACATTTTCGGCCCGGACGCTGAAGAATTCCGCCCGGAGCGGTGGGAGACGGGAGAGCTTGCAGACGTTGGGTGGGCACACTTCCCCTTCAACGGTGGCCCGCGCCAATATCTGGGACAGGACTTTGCGCTCATGGAAGCTTCGTTCACGGTGATTCGCCTGCTCCAGACCTTTCCTCTGATCAAGCTACCCGAGGGGGAGGTGATCGAGCCCGTGGGAACGGAGAGGCAGAAGCTCACGCTCGTGCTCTCAAGTGCCGATGGCTGCCGTGTTTCGTTACAGAGGTCGTTGCCATAGATCGGCCAGGCCTCCTCGGACCGAAAGGTCGGCGGTCATCGGCCATGTACTTTCCCGATACTATCATGTTGTTAGACCTCTGAATGCTACAATTGGATAAGTGACGCGCAGCCAGGGGCATGGAATGCCAACCACTCTTCCCAGGGTCCTTTGGACGCTTCCGCGCGTGTCGTCCGGCTTCATCGGGCGTCAAGAGGCAGTGCGCGGCAGCTGGCCATGTACTGTATCACTCGAACCCCCACACCCCCTTTTACCCTGGCATTTGCATCCATGTTGGCGCAGGACATGAACCTATGGTGGCAGGAACCGTTCAACGCCATCGGTTTGTCTAATGCAGCCAGAAAACATAGAGAGTGCAGCCAAGGTCGGTCCAACGAAAGGCATTTGATAGGGGGGCACCCCTTTTGCTAGGGGGGCATCCCCCACTTTTTTACAGTTGTCAGGACTGCCAAGCAGCGACACCTGCAACGATTGTGACCGTCAATTGTAAGCCGTCAATTGCGATCGCAGCCGTCGCCTCGCCAGTGTGATGGACAGCGTATTGGACGCGATGGCTAACTTCGAGGCCCCGGAGTGATGGATAACGTGGTGGATGTGATGGCTGCCGTCGAGGCGGCTCCTCGCCGGCCGGAGTGATGATAGCGTGGTGGACGCGATGGCAGCTGGCAAAAAGGTGGGGGATGCCCCCCTATCCAGCAAATGCCCAACAAACCGGTATCGGGCTATTTACGGATTACAGCCCGGGGAATGGCTCGACTCTAGACGGCCGTCGAGGCCGACCCGTGACCGCCCCCCCAAACTCCATCCCTCTCTCTGGTCATATACGACCATGTTATTCCGCGACTGCTGTTGCTGGGCACGACCATCACAAACCACCAAACGCACTTGAAATGTTTTCGTCATTCCGCGCCCCAACCAGCACCATGGACGTCGAGGCCATGTATGGTATTCAAGAGCTGTACAGGCCTCCCGAGGGCCAAGAGACAGAGATAGAGTAACTGCCTCGATTCCCGTTTCCTTGCTTCCCACACGCGGGTGGATGCTGACACAATCTCGATGACTGCAGCATCGTGGCCGTCCATGGCTTGGGCGGCGGGGTCCGCCGGACCTGGACGGCGAGGCAGAACAAGGTGTGCTGGCTGGAAGACGCCGAGTTCTTGCCCAAGTACATCAAGAATGCCCGCATCCTGGCGTGGGGATACAACGCCAGCTACTCGTCCCTCACAGGAGAGAATCCGTCGCAAAATCGCATCCACGATCACGCCCACACTCTCGTGGCGAACCTGGCCGCCGACAGACGAGTACGCCAGCTCCCTCCTCTCCCGTGCCCGAGTCCTGCTGCTGATGCTGACGCGCTTCCCGAAGCTCAACGGCACTTCCACCAAGCCCATCATCTTTCTCTGCCACTCCCTCGGCGGCATCATTGTGAAGCGGGTGCGTGTCGACCTCTCCCTCCTCTGACCTTTCCCTCTTTTCCCCTCCAACCCCCAGACCACTAACCCCCCTCCCCCATCCCCCAGGCCCTCTCCTACGCCCAAACCCGCACCGCCCACAAAGTCTCCAACGACCGCCTCATCTTCACCTGCACCTACGCCGTCCTCTTCTTCGGCACCCCGCACCACGGCACCTCGTGGGCCAACTACCTCACGCGCATCAAGCAGCTCGGCGCGCCCGCCGGCATGAAGAAATCCGACCTCCTCGGCGCCCTCCGCCTCGAGTCGGAGACCCTCCAAAACATCACCGACTACTTCGTCGCCCTCCTGCCGCACTTGCGCGTCTACTTTTTCTGGGAGCAGGAGCCCACCACGGTGCAGCTCGCCCGCGGGGCCGTGGTCCGCGACTTTGTCGTGCCCAAGGAGAGCGCCGCGCCGCTGCATGATAATACGGAGCGCGCTGGTATTGCGGCTGATCATAGGGGGATGGTCAAGTTTGAGACGCCGCAGGCGCAGGGGTTCCGGCTGGTGATTGATGCGCTGATGAGGTATTGTGAGGAGGCGCCGGGGGTGGTGGGGCAGAGGCTGGTGGATGCTGCGAAGGCGATGGAGGCGGAGCGCAGGAGGGAGGCGCTGGAGACGTTGAGGGTATATGGGCAAGCAGTGGCGGCGGGGCCGGGGGCAAGCGGTCAGGGGGTGGAAAGGGCAGATGCGTTTCGCTCGTTGGTGACGATGGAGGAGAGGAGGGAGATGGATAAGGAGGGGGCGAGCTTGGAGCGGAGGGGGGGCTGGCTGTAGGTTGATGTTCGATGGTGAAAAGGTTCTCGGCTTGAAGGATGGACGTTTTCCAGAGACTGGCGGTGGGGATGTGTCCATGGGCGGAATTTAAATCCAATATTGATTTGTTTGTTAGCGCGGGACCTCTCGCCAAGCAAGCGAGGACCGGTTCCCTCCTGGTAAGGCCTGGTTGGTACAGCCATAGACCTCCTGTTCTGATTTCAGGGCCTCCATCAACCGTTAGATGACCTTAGCTCGTATCTCATATATCTCGCGCTAATAAATAGACTAAGGCTGGAATATATATATCTTTATCTTACTAAGACGAGAATATAATGGAAGAAGGTTCCCTTATCGAAACGATGAAAACTATATAAAGATGATAAATCCAGCTAACCCGAGGATATTTAATACAATCTATAGAAATAGCAGATATAGGTAGTAGGAAGACCTGCTTGCGGACTTTCTGGACTAGAAGATTGTTATGGTCGTCGAATAGCGGTATATTCCGTAGTTACTCTAGCTTGTACTTTTTTTTTAACTCGGCAATGGCCGGGACCAGTTTAGAGAATTCCTTACCGCTAGTATAATTAGAATATCGGAGTGACCTGGATCGCGCCAGTTCCGCAACTACCTTGCTGAGATCGAAGCGTCGCGGGATGCCCGTCTTAAAGCGAGACCCCCTAAATGCTTTCGGTCTATCGGGGCCCGACTTGGGGTTCGCCGAGTCGTTGGAAAGCTAAGTCATTTTGGCCATCTTTGCCTCCATTCCTTCTGCTAGATCAAGCCTGGTCGCTGTCCAGTATCGGTTTGTCGCTTGAGCAAGCCAACGGTCGTGGCCGGGCGGGATTTGTTTTTGTTGGGGATGGTGTTTTGAGATGGAGAGAATATTTGGTTTGGGTAGATGAGAGTTTCTGTTTACCAGCGATTCGAAATTAGTGGGGGTGGTTTCAAGAGGAAGACAGTCGACGGAGGGTACGTACCAGCTCTGTGCCGGCGAGTGATACTTTGGCTGGGGTAGAGATTCCCGTTTGACGATATTGGTATTGTCTTTTGCGGTGAGAGATTCTGCAAGGTTTCGTGAATTGAGTTGCGGGTTGATCTGGCAGAGGTGCGGTGTTGGTGCCACCACGGGGACAGTGGAGAGTGGTGAGTGGTGGTGTGGGGAGTGGGCTTGGGAGGGCTGTTCGGGCATGTTTGGATGTTTTCCGTCACGATTGCACTATGCTAGATATCCCAGCTTCTGGGCGCTTTGCACCGCGAGCAGGCAAAGGGGACCGGCCACTGTGGCTGGGTCTTTGGTAAGATGGAGGAGTGCCGAGTTTCTTGCCTTTGGGCTGCTGTTTGTTGCAGAGATCACTGAGGAGGCCGGGTGTTGATGGGGACTGCTCGGTGTTTATGGACGTGTTGACGGGACCACCGGATATGAACCCCTTTCTATCCGGAGCACATTGTTTACCTGTGCCCATGTCCACAAGAGCTGTATTAGCAACTGGTCAGACGTGGTTAGTCATCGAGCTCAAGGCGATTTTCAGGGGCATCACATCATCACAAGTCATGACGTCATCATTACCGCTTGAGATATTTTGACGACACCACGACAGCACTGTCATGATTCGGGCATTCTCTGATAGCCCAAGCGCTGTTTGGGGCTCATCGAGAGGGGAGCGAAATGATGTTAAGAGAGATCAATTTTCCCCTTGATCCAAACCTATATGCCTGGACGATACCTCATCGTCTATTCGTCCGGAGCTCTCGCTGGGCATAGGACGGGAGTGATGAGGTCGCCGATTAGGGTTTGCCGTTGATGAAGAACGATGAACAACCATATAGCCAAATAACATCGTCATAACCATTGCGTAATCGACTCCTGCCGCCGTGCCACCCATTCCATATATCCTCAGCTCACATTGAGCAACACCACAACTCTCACAACTGTAGCTACCCCCATCTCTCGCCGTCGAGACAAACCAACAACCAACACACACCCATCACCACCCCAACCAACCCAACCATGCTCCGCCTTCCCCTCCTCCGCGCCTCTCCCCTCCGCCCCCTCTTCACCCAATCCCTCCCCCTCCGCCCCCTCTCCACCACCACCCCCCTCCGCTCGGCCATCACCGACGCCATCAAGCGCGACCACCGCGACCTCGAGTCCCACTACAACAATATCATGTGCAGCAACCCCACCTCGGATCCCGACACCGCCGCGCGCTGGCAGAACCAGTTCGTCTGGACCCTCGCGCGCCACTCCATCGCCGAGGAGCTCGTCGTCTATCCCGCGTTCGAGAAGCACATCCCTTCCGGGGCCGGCAAGGCCATGGCAGACAAGGATCGGGCTGAGCATCAGAATGTATGCCGCCCCCCACCCCAACACCGCACCCAGGCTAACAAAGAATGGAATAGGTCAAAGAACTCCTCTACAAATTCCAATCCCTCGCCCCCACCTCCCCCTCCTTCCTCCCCACCCTCGAGCAGCTCTGGCGCGTTCTCTCGCAGCACATCGCCGAGGAGGAGAAGGAGGACCTACCCGCCTTGGAGCGGTGCATCGATGACGACGCGGGGGAGGGGTTGGCGAGGAGCTTTGCAAGGACGAAGCACTTTGTGCCGACGCGGAGCCATCCCAGCGTGCCGGATAAGCCGCCGTATGAGACGGCCGTGGGGTTGTTGGCGACGCCGGTGGATAAGTTGATGGATATGTTTAAGAGGTTTCCTGATGAGGGGACGCCGGCGCCGGGGAGGGGGAAGGGGAGGGGGGGTGCGGAGGTTGTGGGGTAGGGGGTTGATTGCTTTGGATTGGGTTGGTGTGTTAGGAGAGGGCTTGAACGGGTGTGGAAGAGAGGGGTGGTTTGGGGGGAGGGACGGGTTGAATCGGTTCAAGATGAGGGGAGGGGAGGGAAGGGGAGGGGAGGACTCTGGCATTGGTTGGCGTCAAGGTGTGATTATCGTGATATCACGATGCAACGACAACAAAGACTGTGTAGATTCAAACCGTACATATTATCTCGTCGTCGGCATTCGGGAGTGGCTCTGTCGGGATCGGGATCGGAGATATTTGGGGATGCGTGTAATCCCGAGCCAGAATGAATCACACTAAATACAGAGCCTTTCCCGAACCGGTGGCAATGCCACAAGCCGTGCATGTGTCATGCCGTGCTCGAGGTTGAGATGTACAGGTAGGGTGTGTGTCACGCGCCATGTGCCGGATGTCAAGATAAGACGTGCAGGCTTGGTGTGGGGCAGGTCAACGTTGGTGCTGGACGTTGGCGATAAGGGGTTAGACGACGAAGACGATATAACTGTATCGCCGGGACGTCTTTTCGTTTGAAAGCGACGTCTTGTTGTGCCGGTGGAAGCAGAATACATAAAAGGGGGCTAGATCCTGTCGTGTCAAGGTCCCTGGCATCGGACAAGAGTGCTGACATCAGCCAACACAATGGATGTAAACACCCTCCAACGCATCACTGATGCTTCAAACAACCCCCTTGTCCTCGTCGCCGTCTTCATCATTTTTGCAGCTTTATACCTCTCAGCCCGCCGCCGTTCCCCTCCACCACCCAAGCCCTCGTCAACATGGCCACCCTCCCCTTACATCCTGCCCACCCCCACCCCCTATCCCAACTGGTCCGTCACCACCACTAAGCCCCTCCCATACCGCCCCTTCCGACACGGCCCCAAGTACCACGTCACCATGGGTCTTCGCACCATCCCCTCATTCTCGTGGATTGAGCTCGATAGCGACTACCCCCGGTACCACGCCACCAAAGCCGCGCGCCTCGCCTCCTCTCGCGGCCCGCACTGCGTGCGCACCGCGCCCGAGGCCCTCCCCGCCGCGGAAGAGCTCCTCTCCGACCTGGCGTCATACCTCCCCGCGCGCTACCCCTCCCTCTTCCGTCGCACCAAAACCGGAGGCATCGAGAACCTCTGGTCGGGTGAGTCCTTCCCGACCACCCGCAAAACAGCCAAGGGGGGTGAGACCTGGGATCCCATGGCCATCTGCGCGCGCCTCGTGCAGGACGATCTCGCGCTGATGCTCCCGCCGACCGACGGGTCGGGCGAGTACCGGCTACTGTCCGGGGCGATCCTGCTCCCGGGCTTCTGGCGTCTGCAGGACAAGTTTGGCATGTCGCTGTCGACCATCCACACGTCCGGGGCGGTGCCGCAGTTCGAATCGCGCCTGCAGCGGGGGATGCTGAACCTGTTTCGACGGCTCAAGCCCGAGGAGCTGGTGGCGCGGAGCAACTATTTCATGCAGGTCGATGACGACTTGGCGTGGAGCTGGAGCATTGGGGACGAAGAGACGGGCGAGGCCGGGTGGGATACGGCGGCCAAGGACAGGGCGATTGAGCACCACATGTTTCGGAGCGAGAGGCAGACGCTGAGGCGGCTGCCGAGGACGGGCGCCGTGGTGTTTACCATCCGGACGTACTTTATGCCCGTCACCGAGATTGTCAAGGAGCCGTATGTGCCGGCAAGGTTGGCGAGCGCCGTGAGGAGCTGGGGCGATGACGTGGCCAAGTACAAGGGCAAGCAGAGGTATGGCAAGGTGCTGCTGGAGTACCTGGATAAGAAGCACGCGGAGCAGGTGGCAAATGGGCTGGATCTGGACAAGGAGGACGAGATGCGTTCGTATCCGTTCTGAGTGGAGACTGATGGATGTCTCAGCTAGGTATCAGGGATTTCAAGACGGGTGCGTGATGCTTTGTATCGTGAGATCGCGACGGGAGTGACCGGTAATCAGATCGAGCGCCCAGACCGCATCTTGGTCCCAGGGAGACATCATGAATCTCGAAATGTCCTGCATGACACCCAGCCCCCAGCCTTGGGTGTACCAGTACCCGGATTCTGTGGCATGCATGATCATGCAATAGTGTGTGAGCAGGCCGAGGGCAACCGGGTTCCGTTGGCGCAACAGAGAAATGAAGCGCTCCGACATGGTGATGGGCCAGGCTGCGAGGATCCGGTATTCGGGAGTGGCCGAGGACGAGATGGCCCTCCTCATGTTAGTGAGAGAGTTTGCGGTTTCGGTCAAGAGATCCATTCTGACGGGATCATCGGAAGGCAAGGCCAGAAGTCGTTGGTGGAAGTCTTGTTCGAGGTGATGGATGGCTTGTCCCAGCCTGGGACCGACCTTTCCCTGTGAGGGCACAAAGGCGGCGGCAAAGGGTCCACTCTTCAGCTCGACCTCGGCCTCCTCCATGACGCCGCCCACGCCCTTGACGAGAAGAAAGACGTCGAGGAGACTATCGAGGTTCGGGCCGCCAAAGGATTGTGCCGCTGGTCCCGAGTCGGCGAGTGCGCCGATGAAGAAGAGGGACGCTGTGGCAAAGACAGCGTGACAATTGTGAGGCGAGATGTTGGACAGAGCAGCCCGGACGCCCTGGATGGCCATGCTCTGGTGCTGCGAGGCCTGGACTGCGTACTTCTTTCGCTTGTGTGGCTCGAGGTAGGCCAGGTGAAAGGCAGCGATGGCCAGGAGCTGGTGGAGGAGAAAGACGTGGGTAAAAGCCTCCTTGGGGGCGGCGATCTCCCAAATCTTGTTGCGTTCATCGGGGGGGTTGACGGTGAAGAACAGGCTCTTGCTGGTGTAGACGGTGAAGTGGTGGAGGAGCTCGAGATCAGCCACCCAGCTCTCCTGGTCGCTGTGGGACGGCGTGAGGGGGAACTTGTCAAAGTGGGGGAGCGCTTCCGCGCTAGTAGCTTGGTGGCTGCTTTCGGTCGTCATGGTCATGGGGGACGGGTGCGATGATGTAAAGGGGGAGGAGTGGGAGGACGCCGCAGATGGGGGAGGTAGCTCGGCGGCCATGTCTCGTACGGGGTCCCAGATCTGTCGTGCCCGGGGCGGCATCGCCGGCGAGGGTTCAGATGGGGCTCGCTACGGCGGGATTAGCCACGAGGAGCAGGCAGGCTTGCCGGAGAGATTAGATAACATACAGAGGTTGATCGGGAACGTGGAGAGTCGGCAGCCGACTGTGCAGGCGTCTGCGGGCTCTCGCCTCGGCGCGAGGGTCCCGAGACAAGACTGCAGTCGACATTGTGCCGCAGGCAGGCCTTGCAGGGGCGATTCTCATCGCACTGTACGCCCTTGATGTCAGATTGGGAGGGAGTGATGCGACGGGGCGACGGGAGCTACCTTGACGCGGCGCTGCTTGCAGCGAAGGCAGCCCGTTCTCGACTTTGTGTAGCCCAGGCGCAGTCGGGCCATGGAGCCGGATGGTTGGTGCGGTGGAGGAAGGGTCCCTTCCACTGTCGGCACGGGCGAGACGGCAGCGACAGCGGCGACAAGGCCGGCTTGTGCCGGGAGATCCGACGCGGCGTCAGGGGTGGGAGGGAGCGCCACCATCTGGCACCAAGCCCCCCGTGGGCGTGGGCTGGTTCCGGCCCCGCGATGATGCGCACACGCGGGACGGACCACAAGTGCTCCGTAGGGCTGACACCGGCAGATGGCCGGGTTGGACAAGAAAAAAGACTAGAGGGGGGTGTTTCGCATGGATGGGGGGCCGATGTGCGATGATAGACCAAGCCCGGACCAGACGGAAGAGATTGGCTTCGAGAAAGCGAAAGCGAGGTGGGAATGCCTTGCAATCTGCACTGGGCAATCTGCAGACGGAATTGACCACTCCCGATTGTCGCAATCGGTGCCGAGACCAAGTGGTTGTTGAATTTTTGATGGCAGCCAAGACCGTAAAGGGGATGGAAATGGAAGCGGCCGAATTGTATTTGGGGCGTTGGAATTGCCGTCCCCATCGGACCGAGGTGCGAGAGAATTGCATCTCACCATGATTATGTAACACGCGTATCCGGCTGCCGGGCAATCTTGTTGGCGGCTGGCTCCAGCTGTTTGAGCATCCGCCTTTTCAATCCAGAGGTTGAATCTCCCTTTTTTCTCCCGTCGCCCACAGGTGGCACCACATGAGTAGGTCTGGTTCTTTCTATCTGCCAACTGCCGAATCCTTCAATAAGCCGACGACGAAAAGCTCGAATGCCAGCTCGCCTTTTGCTGATTTTGACTCGGACAATCCCGCAGGATTTCGAACAAGGCTCACTGGCTCGGGCTGTCGCATTCAGGGCGCATTCAGCGCATCCTGCTGAAATGACCAGCGGCCGCCTCGCACAGCATGCGACCTGGCCATTCACAGGCTGCTCACTGCCAGTGCAATTTCACCTTGGGTCCCGTCAGCACTTGATTGGCGTCGCGACCACCCAACTTCCTCCGGGCTTGGTGCCGTAATGCCCCCGGGTTGAGCGTTACTAGTATTTCCCCCGTCGCCGTTGCCAAGACGCCTGCCGATCGTAGCGTCGATCTCCGGAGGCCGGGGTCTGCTGCGAGTCAAGAAAAGGGCATTCGTATTCGGACAGAGCCGTTGTTGACGACCACACTCGACACTCGCTCCTCTCTCCGCGGGTTCCCGGGCGATACGACTACCGGAATGAATCAGGATGACCTTGCTTACACAATACGGTCCAAGGGACCTGCGACGAGAGGACGAGTGCAAGGATTCGACGAGACTCCCCCGGTCGCTGACGGCGGTGATAAGCAGCCACGACAGCCCGACCTCCGAGCCGGCCACTCACCGATGGTCCAAAGCAATGCGTCGGCGACGGTTCGTTTGCCTAAATGGAACCCATGGTTCAATGAAATCCACTCTTAAGTGCGACGGGACCACCTATGGCCGAGCCGTCCGTCGTCCTCCCCCAGATGGATCCTCGCAGGCTGCAGCTGGCGGCGTTACTGCTGACGTCTCATCACTGACACCCCCCGGCGTCGCATACTGTATTCGCGTTCGGAAAGCGCCCCCAATGTTTGTGCCCATGGATGCATGTTTGTTTCAGGGCGAGGTGGGCCAGGCTGGGCCGATCATCTCCCAGGTGCTACATAGTACAAGAACTGCACGAAATCCGCCGTCCGCTTCCCCTCCCCCTCCTTAAAAGTTAACCGCCATCCTTGGCATCGCGACGCCCATCATGACCCTCATCCAGCTCGCCGCCCAGGCTGTCATCGACAAATGGCCGCTCATCCTCTCCTACCTCTCCGTCGTGGCCGCTGTGCTCATCGGCCAGGCCTACCTCAAGCGGGACCCCCTCGCCCATCTCCCCGAGATTGGCAAGGAGCTTGGCACTCGCGATGAGAGGAGAGTGGCCTTTATGATGGGCGCTCAAAAACTGTATCGGGAGGGCTACAACAAGGTCAGCCACGAAATTGCCACGCATGGTGAATCCGGACATACTAACCTCCCAACAGTTCAAGAATGGCATCTTTACTATCCTTACATCTCGAGGCATGTCGACTGGTCCCTAGTACTAGGAAGGTCCCAGCTCTAACAAGCACACTGCAGGCTCCAAGGTGCTCGTCGTGTCGACCAAGTTCTTGCCCGAGCTCAAGAACCTCCCAGACAATGTCCTCAGCTTCGACGACGCTGTCCGCGATTCTCTGCACTCCGCCGGTACGTAAAATACAGGACCAAATAAACCCGCTTTTCTTTATCCAGAGGACATAGCTAGAGCTCCCGGAGCTCTCCAGGCTCCCGCGGTGGAATAAAGCCAGATCCTCAATACCCAAGGCAACCCTCCGCTAACGTATGGATCTAGTACGTACTGAATCCCTTACTGCGCAGGTGGTCCGAACAAGAAACCGAACACTAGACTCCTTCGCACCCTAGCCTGCCTGGCTCGCGTGTTCGGTTTTTTGTTCGGACCACCTGCTGCCCCAGGCCTATCTTCTGCCGACCGGGAGCCCCCGGAGCTCCCGCTGCCCTCCGATGATTCCCTAATCTCTGCCAAATACTGACACCAACTTCCTATAGTATACCCATATGACCGTGGGCGATCCTACGATTCCCTTTACAGTGAAGGCCAGCCTGACGCCCGCCCTCCCTCGCCTGAACGCAACCATCTCGGACGAGGTCGAGCTCTCGTTCCTCCGCGAGATGCCGCCATGCGACGACTGGACCCCCATCAACATCAACAGCAAGCTGCAGCGCATCGTCGCCATGGTCTCCGGCCGTGTCTTCATCGGCCCTGAGCTGTGCCACGACGAGGCCTACCTCGATGCCGCCGTCAACTATACGATTGAGATGGTCCAGGCCACGCAAGCCGTTGACAATATGGCCCCCTGGAAACGCCCCTTTTTGGCGAGCCGGCTCCCCGAAATCAAAAAGGTTGAGGCCCGCCTTAAGCAGGCCGACGCCTTTCTCAAGCCCGTCGTCCAAAAGCGTCTGCTTCTCAGCCCCGAAGACCGCCCCGACGACATGCTGCAGTGGTTACTCAACAGCCAGGAGCGCTTCGCCGTCGACAAGACGGTCCAAACGCTTGCCCGCCTCCAACTGTCCCTGAGCTTCGCCTCAATCCACACCACCTCTGTCGTCGCTACCAGCTGCTTCTACAACCTCGCCGCCTACCCCAACATCATCGCCGATCTTCGCGAGGAAATCCTCAGCGTCCGCGCCAACCACAACGGCGAGATGTCCTCGGCCGCCCTGCAAGACATGAAGAAGCTCGACTCGTTCATCAAGGAAACCATGCGCTTCAACGCGCCCTCGGTCAGCTCCTTCGCGCGCAAGGTCAACAAGGCCTTCACGCTATCCAACGGCCAGGTCATCCCCGCCGGCGTCGTCATCGAGGTGCCCGTCGCGCCGGTGCTGCACGATCCCGAGTTCTTCCCCGAGCCCGAGACGTTTGACCACCTGCGCTACTACAAGCTGCGCGAGCACGCGCGCGACAGCGGCGAGGCCGAGAAGGCCGCCATGTGGCAGTTTGTCAGCGTGAACCCGCTGAATATGCTGTTTGGGTACGGCCGGCACGCGTGCCCGGGGCGGTTCTTTGCGGCGAACGAGATCAAGATGTTTTTGGCGACGACGCTGCAGATGTATGATGTCAAGTTTACGGATGGGGCGACGGAGCGGCCGGCGGATTTGGAGTGGGGGAATCAGACGTTACCGAATCCGGCGGTGGATTTGTTGTTTAAGAGGGTGAAGGCTTGAGGTGTTGTTTCCCCTTTGGGGCGGGGCGGGCCGGGGGAGTCTCTTGCTGAAGCACGGAGTATGTGTCGGCGGGATATATCAAGGTTGCGGTCTTTCTAGGCCATGTTAGCACAGCAGGGACTAGAATTTCACTTTCTGACTGCGATTGCACTACATTTGTGCCGGACCGATTACACAAGGCCACCCCACGCATACAAGGGTCCCTTTGGTTGTTAGCGCGAGACATTTTGTCTATAAGCACGAGACGTTCGAGGTACCAGCCGAAGCGATCTCTTTCTCGGTGAAGGCCTTGGAATCGGGGCTGAAGACCCCGATATCAGAACTCGACGTATTTTCTCGTCCCAGATAGTGGACGGCCGAAGTATGCCAAGACCATACCACAAAAAACGCAACCAACACCTGACGGGGGTATATTCCACATTTTTACGGCCTCCCCTCGGAGAGATGATGTGACCACCGTTCGCACTAGTCTTCATCGCATGGCGGCAAAGACTGTCTCCATTCCAAGTGGCAAGTTACCCCCCAAAGCTTCTCGAGACGAAACCCCAATGAAAAGTATCGCGGTAAACAATACTATCATCGCGAACCCAGGGCGTCAGTGCCAGAACCCAAACTGTCTGCACATTGTTCCGGTTAGAGATCCGAGGACCAACCTTTTGGGTCATGGCGTTTTCCAGAGATGCCGTCCGTCGATACAGAGTGTGCATTGACAAGCGCGGCCATGAGAGAACAGTGGAGATGGTGGCCAAATACAAGGGGAAGGGTTGACCGGAAGCGCGGATGGGATGCCAGAATCGCCATTGTCGACTAACCGAGGAACAAGCAGGGGGGAGAGAGATGAAAATGGTTGGTTGGGCAGAGGACACCTAGGCGGTGGCTTGCCTTGCCATCCTTGCCATCATTGCCCGGCCACCCACCCGGCGAACACAGGTCGGGCCGTGTCGACAAGCCCAAGGATGGTTGCCGGAATCTGCACGGGCCACCAGGCCACCAATCGCCAGCTTCGATTGTCCCAGCAGGAATGAACAAGCACACCGCCTTCTTTGAGGCGTTCTTTCCCGACATGCATTGCCACTGACCAAGACTACTTCCCTCCGTTCACCACACCTCCCTCCCCTGCAGACAAGCGACAACGTCAGCGAACCCCGAGATGGAGGTCATCGCCGGCGGGGCGAGCGTGCTCGCCTTTGTCGTGGTGGGCCTCAAGAGCGCCAAAGTAGCACACGAAGTTCTCTCGGCAATCAAGGACGGAAGCACACACGTGGCCCAGGCGAGAAGCAGCGTCCAAGGCTTGCAGTCCACCCTCGAACGACTTTCACGATGCCGACTTGTCGCCGAACAGCAAGATGGCGGCCTTTTGAAGACGGCCAAGGAGTGCGCCGACAACATGGAGGCTTTTGCCAAAGAGCTTAAGAAGTTGGCCGAGCCCCAGCATAGGGTCGGCAAGCAGTGGAACAAGGTCAAGATCTTTCTCAAGGAGGACGACTTGAAGAGGGTGAGCGCCGCTGTTGTGGGCCACACAGCGGCCTTGAACTTTTATCTGCAGGTTCTGGAGAGGTAAGTCGGCCCACAAAACAACTTGCTACGTTTTTCTGACAGGGCGACAGCGACACAATTCTGGAAGTTCGAGACGATGTCAGGGCAATACTCCCAGTTCAACAAAGTATCCAGGAGACACAGACAACCATCCTCGCACAGCACACGACGGTGACAACGTTGGTGCAGGACACGATGACACAAAACCGGAACGATGCTCACGCCACCAGAGAGACCATTCAGACTTCCACCCAAGGCTTAGCAACTCAAACAGACATTCAACACATCAACGACCTGCTTAAGCAACTACTTGGTTTGCATCCATCACAGGAGGCTGCCGCCGCACCCAGAATTATCGAAATTGCTGATGGCGGCGGCACGCAGCCAAAAGTCGACATGGATCATGAAGATGAGCTAGAAGCAACCCTCTTCTTCCTCATCGAGGCGCTTCAAAACAGACATGGCATATTTGCCGACGACGAAGCGCGTGAGATATGCGATCCTCTCCTTGACTTCCTGGACAAGGCTTTTCCGTCTGGACGTCTTCTCTCTTTGGCGCCTGGATTGACGGGTGGTCTAGATTACAACGACGATCATGATATACGGGCCCTGCTTGTAAATTTGAGGGCGGTCAAAGGCGCGATATTGTCTTCGCGACAGGTTTCAGTCAACCAAGAAGGTGTTCCGAGCACAAACCGGCATTATGCCGATGGGAAAATTCTCATCTCACGAAAGACGAGGCTAAAAAAGCTCAAAACTCGTTCCGGCACGATTTCAGTCCTCTCCACCGAGTCTCGCTCCAAGAATAACGGCAAGTATCAAGCGCCTGGGCTGCTGACGCAGAACGGCGAGACGATGGGTGAGATCGAGAATTCCGTTCACACAACAGACACGCGAATCAGTTTCATCCCACGGCTTCAGGGCTGCATAGCCAAAGGCCGAGGATTCGAGGCCATCCTCAGGAAAACGCATGGCTACCAAGGATGGTACCATGGAGCGATACCAAGGCTCTTTACCAACAATATCATTCACGGGAACTCTCCCGTTTTCAATGTTGTGAGGAAGGGTGAGCTGGCGAAGTTCCATAAAATGTTGATGCGAGGAGAGGCGTCGTTGCGAGACCAGGACGAATATGGAGCTTCCCTTCTTTTTGTAGGTGCCATTCTTGACAGCGCTCTGAGTAGGAGATCCCCGACTGACAGCTATGGCCAGTATGCACACATGCAACCGGATATGTGCCGGTTCCTCCTCGAGCATGGAGCAGATGTTGATCACTTTGCGCCGATTCCGAGAGATCGCATGCTTACAGGGAACGCCCTTTCAACATATGATCTGCCACTTCTACAAACGGGCCATGATAGAGTGCCCGGCATCATTTGTTCGGGTCTACTCCTTAATGCTGGCTGCGATCCGAGCATCCGCGTGATGGATACTGCCTTTGAGCGAAACTGGAAAAGGTGGTCCTTTTTTGAGCTGGTGTGCCAAAATGGCGATGAAGTAGGACATCCCAAACTTTTCGATAACCCTGAGCTGTTTACTCCCTTCCCTTGCCGCAGAAAGTGTCTGGACAGTGCTAAGGCCCTTAGAATCTTGTTCGAATGCTATGCACGGGCGGATTTGTCCAGGCCTATGCATGCAGTGCCGATATCCGGGACGGCAAGACGCTTTTACACCTTTATGCACAGGGCTTCAGCCCTACGGCTATGGGGTTCTCACAGCTCCTGAAACACGGCGGTGATATTACCGCGAGGTGTTCCAAGGGGTGGACGTGTCTGCACTATCTATTTTCCGACGTGAGAAGCATGGATACGTCGCATCGAATCCAACTGCTGGATGCCTGCGAGTATCTCGTCCGCAGCGGTGCCGACGTGGACGCCGTTGATTATTCGGGGACAAGCGTCTCGATGGTGGCCTATGGTGGCCCACCCTGGAGCAGAAGCGCGGGCAGTGGAGACGTATGGGATCGGGTTCTGGCCGGGACTGGCTTCGACGTGGCGTCCTTCCGCGCACGCCATGGCGTTCCGCGCCGAGCTAGATATAACTCCTGGTACATGAGGAGTGATTTCGAGGCGATGTGGCAAGGCATGGCCGAGCTTTGCCCCTACTATCATGACAGCGAATGGCTCTGCAGAAGATTGTATTCTGCCAAATCCCTACTCGGCTTCCGGTCGCTCTGGCAACAATGGGGAGAGGACGTCATGGTGGGCCGTCTCGAAGAGGACGACAGGGCCGTTATCGGCTTCGCCGGTCTAGACACGTCGACTACGACACCAGAACAGAGGAGTGGTCGGTCGAAGAGGAGGATTCCTCCGACGATTCCTCTGGCGCGGAGAGCGACTGGGACTATGACGAAGATGAAGACAGCAACCAGGATAGCAACCAAGACAGCGGTAGGGAAGGCGACAAAAACAGCGAAGACAACAACGACGATGGGGATAGCGACGGAGGATGCAGGCTCGAATAATCTGGGCTACATTTCGTCACCAGAGCTCACGCCCAAGACACGATCCATCACGCAGTCTTCCAAGATATATTTATTCCCAGAGCGAGATGGGAAAGGAACGGAGGCTTGTTTGGATATCATCTCCTGTACATCTTTTGTTTGTTTCCTCGCGTTTCTTGTTTCTCCCATGACGTCTTCTTGTATACACTCCAGTTCTAGTTCGTTTGGTTGGTTGGTTGGTTGTTAGAGCGTGAGACAAGGGTAAAGCTGGCCCAGACCATGAACCCTTTTTGCCTGGGCCTTGAAATGTGAACTAGAGGTGTTCTTCCGGTTCGACGAGGCCTTGCCGACGCAGAGCGAGGGCTTTCTTGAATGGAGAGAGGTCTCACGCTCGTGGACGGAGGGGTGGTGGGTTGTGTTTGTCTTCCTGGGGGGCTATCTACACGTGTTCCCGGGGCATGGATCTAGGTAACTAACGGCCTCAATTGCACGCTATCACGGCCAGGTTTGACACCTGGACGGGACACGGCTTGGATGCGATACTCAACATCGAGAGATACTTGACAGGCAGGGAGACAAAGAGGGCAGAGTGCCCGCCCTCGATGTACCGAGACCTGGTGACGAACAAGACGAAAGACGTCTCTGTATGGGACACAGGAGCGAGGAGCAGCCCCGAAAATATGACCTGACGGGGCTATAAATTGACTCATCAACACGGAGAGATACTTAGACCTAGTGCCATTCGAGACGAGAGACAGATGCATGGCACACTAGAGCAGACAGTTCCCAGAAGATCACAGGACCGAGAGCACGGCGCCGTGGACTTAAATAGATCATGGCTACATATCTACACACCATCTTTAGGCGACGCAGCTCCAAATAAACACTGGATATTAGATTACAACTATCAAAACAAACACATATCCTATCACCCCCTCCCCCATCACATCATCTCACCCCCCCCCCCCCCCCCACCATAATTCCATCCCCCCACAACCCCCTCCCCCCACCACTTCCCCCACCCTGCTGCACCTCCCCAGTCGCCGGCGGCACCCACCCCACCTCCGTCATCGGCCACTCAATCCACCCCCGATGCTCCTCATCCAGCATCGCCCACGCCCGCGACAGGACATGCTCCGCCCACCCCCATAGCCACCAGTGGCTCTCGTGATACTTGAGCAGCAGGCTATAGTGCGCAAATATCGCCACAGCCTCCTGCGCCGGGCCCTCGGTCGTCGCGGGCTGCTGTGACGGCTTCAGCAACGGCATCAGCGAGTCCGACACCTCCCACATCCAAATCATGGCGTCGAGCACGTCGCCGCCGTCACCCCCCTGCTGGCCGCTGGTGCGCGCGACGAGGGCGAGCTCGAGCTCGTCGAGGGCGTGCGCGTAGGTCGCGAGGTGCGACGGCGAGGGGGGCGGGTCGACGGCGGCGACGAGGGCGCGGAGGTTGGCGACGCCGGGGAGGGCGGTGCTGGGCCGGCGGTGGAGAGATTGCTGCCGGTATTTAAAGTAGTCCGGAGTGGGGTGCGGGGTGGCGGGGGTGGAGGGGTTGCTAATGCCGGGGTCGCGGATGGCGAGCCAGCGGCCTTCGCCGTAGGCGAGGAACGGGGCGAGGGCGGTGCCGGCGCCGGCGGAGCCGAGGACGCTAGAGATGGACTTGGAGCCCCGGACGAGGAAGGCCCAGTCGGGAAAGGTCGAGGTCGGGTCGTTGTCGCTGATGGAGAAGGAGCCGTCGTCGAGGGAGCGGCGGGGGCTGGCCAGGGCTGGGGGTGTGTCAGTGGGCATTCTTGGGGCGGATGGGGGTGGGGCTGTACCAAAGTAGAGGGTGAGCATGCTAAAGAGGAACAGGTTGACGGCGTCGTCAAGGTTGCTGATGCCGTAGGGGCTGTTGAAGAAGCTCGAGGCAGACCGGGAGGCGCGCTGGTGAAAGAGGACGCCCTTGGCGAGGTAGTATTCGCGGCGGTCTGGCCGGTGGTGGGCGAGGTGGAGGGCGCTGATGGCCAGCACGGCCCGCATGATGTAGTCACATTTCAGACCCAGTTGGACCACAGTCACACGCCAGAAATCGCAGATGCCGGGGTCGGCTGCGAGGGTCGAGTAGGTGAGGGTGGTAAAGTTGTGAAGTAGTTCCAGTTCCAGGAGTGGGAGCTCATCGTTCTCGCCGTCGGGTTGAGCTGGGGTGAGAAGTGGAGTTTGCGACAAGGACGTTGGAGTCTGGGAGGATGAGCTGATGGGTGAGGGAGCAGCTCGCTTCTGTGGGAGGGTGGTCGTGTTTGCGGTGAGAAAGGGACACTCGACGCCGTGGGAAATGCAGTTGAGACATGCCGGGTGTCGTTCGTCGCACTAAAATCGGTGAGCCGGGAGCCCTGAGCCGGAGCCAGAGCCAGGGCCGGAGCCGGAGCCGGAGCCGGGGCCGGAGCCTTGATTTCACCGCCTCGGATACGCACCTTTATTTTCCTTCGCTTACAGATGGCGCAGCCCGTTCGACTCTTCCGATGGGTGCGTCGCGCTGGGAGAGGTGGAACGCTTGAGCTCGGCAGCGGGTTTTCAACGCCATTTTCAGGGGGTTCGCCTGGGACCGCAGGTTCTGGAGCTTTCGATACGCCAGGCATGATGGATAGGTACTGTAACGCAAGAGGCTCTAGATCAAAGATGGTTCATCCTCAGGCCACTATTGCCAATGACCCGCCCGCGCCGATTCCCACGATGCAGCCCGTTGATATGTCGGGTCGCGGTCTAGGCGAATGCTAGCCCGCCACGGATGACGTATCCGAGTACAAAGAGGAGGGAAAATGTTCAATGGCGGGATAAATGCCACTAGCGACGCGGGTGTTGGGCACAGGTGATGGGATGAGCTGATGCTGTCGACGATTTTCCGGGCCGATCCGAGAAGACGTTTGAGTTGAGATGGGACAATGGGAATGGGAACTTTGCTGGACCTAGGAAGTTGTGCATATCTGACCGATTTGACAACCCCAGGGGGTGCCGACAGCCGGGATGTGAAGATCGAAAGGATTCCTGTCCAATGAGAAGTTGTTCGTCCCGAGGAAGTCCACCACCCCGGAGTCTGGATAGCCGCATTCGTACGGATCCGTATCCCACGCCGAGAGCCAAGGGAATGATAATGTCGCAAGAGGGCTAGCCCGGATTTCGCGACGACCTCCGGGTTACATCCAGGCCCACGTTTCCGGGAATCTGCGAACCAGCATGTCCCTCCCCAGAGTCCCCACGGCGAGTTCGGGTTCTCGGGACCAAGAAACAGAGAGGGTTGTGGGTCTAGACTCCGTACTTATGGATCAGACATCCCCCTTCCCAATTTTCCCTTTTCCTGGTGACAACGCTCCGGTGCCTTGACGACGACTACAACGACAACAACGACGACGGCTCGCCATGTCAACCAACAGCTCCCAGACGGGGTTCCGCGCGAGCTTCGACGCGTGCAAGGAGGTATCGGCGCGGTGTCCGGTACGCGCCACGACGCTGGGCTATTATCCGATCCTGGGGTTGAATGCCTTCCTCGCCGCTGGCTTTGGCCTGGCAGCGCTGGCGGCGCTGTTTTTTGGAGTGCGAAAGCGGACTTGGGGATACTCGCTTGCTGTGGCGGCCGGCTGTATTCTGGAATGCGCCGGTAAGTGGTCCGCCCCTTTTAAAATGACTCGGCTGATGAGAATCCAGGCTACATTGGGCGCACGCTCCTCGCTTCGAATCCGTGGAACTCCGAGGCCTTCAAGCTCCAAATCACGGCGATTGTCCTCGGCCCGACGCTGATCTGTGTCGGCCTCTACCTCACGCTCAAGCACCTGACGTCTATCAACCCGTCCCTGAGCCGGCTGGCGCCGCGATGGTACCCGCTGGTGTTTGTGCCCGCCGACGTGTCGTGCCTCGTCATTCAGGCCATCGGCGGCGGAATGGCGGCGGCTGCGAAGCGCGACAAGCCCGAGATGGCCAACCACGGGAACCGAATGATCATTGCCGGCATCGTGCTGCAGGTGGTGGTTCTCGGGGCGTTTGGAGGGCTGTCCTCCGAATATCTGTTCCGGCTCAAGAGATGGGCGGCGACGGTGGGAGCTGATGTGTCTCGGGAGGAAGCGCGCGGCCTGGCCATCTGGAGGGACAGCAAGTTCCGCATCTTTGTCTGGGGCATGTCGGGGGCGTATGCGACGCTGCTGCTCAGGTGCATCTACCGCATCGCCGAGATGGCTGGCGGCTGGGGGAACCACATCATGCAGGACGAGGTGTCGTTCATCGTGCTCGAGTCGTTCATGGTGCTCATTGCGTCAGTCCTGCTGGCCGTGGTTGCGCCGGGCGTCTTTGTGCCGCAGATTTGGAACTTGGACGACAAGAAGGCGCACGCCGAGAAGACGAGCGAAGGGGAGTCGGAGGGGACAGAACTGGAAAAGAGCGTACGGGTGTAGGATGGCGAGGAAGTCTTGGGCTTAGGTAGAGTTGGAAAGATTGTTTGGCTTGGTAGACTTGGATTTTAGACGATCGGGATGTAGTAAGGAAAGAAACAAATTTCCACTTGGGTTGGTGTTCGCAACTTCGGCTTTCTTCTTCACCCGACCCTAACCCTGGTCAGCAGCCCGCCATTTCAAGTTTCAACCCGATCCAAAACTCATCAATGGACTCAAAACAACACATCAATTGGACTCCCGCCACACCAAGGACGCGCTCAGGAGACAAAATGGAGAACATATATGTTTCATCAGATATCAAGTAGGTTAATTTCTTTGTTGCGCACAACAATCGCGAAGCGGCGCACTTCAGGACGCGCTGCGTCAGTGAAGCGGAGGGCCGAAAAGAGTACTGACCACCCATGACGACCAGACTCCTCGAATCCGCCTCTTTTCTGACGTCGCCGTCAAGTGCAGTGACAGGACATGGCGTCTCCACAAAAACATCCTCTGCTCCCGGAGCATCTGGTTTGAAAAAGCCCTCACGGTATGTTTGAAGAGTCCAAGACGGGCGTGGTCGAGATCCGCTCCTTTGGCCCCGAAGCCGTCGACTGGGTCATCCGCTACATCAACACCGGCAGTTCGTCGCCCTGACCCCCCTTCACTCACCTCTCCCAATTCTAACACTTCCCCAGCCTGCGACATCCCCTCCCTCCGCCCCGCCGTCAAGACAAACTTCATCACCTGCTACGAAGTCTACACCGTCGCCGACTTCTTCGCCCTCGACTCCCTGACCACCCCTCGCCCTCGTCACCCTCAACGCCGAGTTCGACGCCCGCCTCGCCCCCCTTCAGCTACACTACGACCTCTCCCCGCCCAAGTCCCACGGCGACCAGCCCCACCCATCCCCGGACCACTGGCTCGACGACTTCTTCGAGGCCGTCCGCCTTGTGTACCAGGACACGCCCGCTTCGGACACGGGCACCACGCCCATCCGCACCGCCGTCACCAACTTTACCCACCGCGCTTCTTCTTCTTCTTGCAGAACGCCGAGTTCAACGCCTTCCTGGACTCGCCGGCCGCGCCTGCCTTTGCGCTCGACATGTTTCGGATCATGAGGGGTGCCGGGGACTTTGTGGCGGCGCTGCCGGAGACCATATGCACGCTGTGTCGGAATAAGCCGGGGAGGAGCGACAAGGCGTATTACACGCACGTGGCGCCGGAGCGGTTGAGGTTGGCGGCGGCGTGCTCGACGTGTGCGGTCAAGAGACATTTGGGGAATTGTACGGGAAATTGGCTAGGGAAGAGGGAGGAGAGAGGAGGGAGACTGGTGTGTGTGTGTCATGATTGATGATTGATGATAGTTGATGGTCTGGCGTTGATATTAGTCTTTTGCATGGGATCCCGGAAATGGATAGTGGGTGAGAATTCCCACTTGGGAGGATCAGAGGTACGACGAAATTCCGAAGGCGGGGAGGCGTTGGGATTTCGGGGTTTCGACTCGTTGGCAGAGGAGACGACCTAGCATCCCATCTATTTGGGTCATGGCCATTTGTTTCCGCCATTATGCTGATAAAGCATTGACAATTTAATTCAACGGTTGGGGAAGATCCGTTGCCGCGATGTTGTTCCTGCTGCCTACAGTCGACGGCCGGCCTCGCGATTTCGAGACCCGAACTACAGTTGTTCGCCTTGGCAATGGGAAAACTCGGCGTCTTGGTGTTCCATGTCTCTTGCGGCGAAGATTCGTGCTGAGTTCCGCGGATGGCCGGAGGGCATCGTCAACACTTTGAAGTGGTTTTGAGTTCTCACCAAGGAAAGTTTAACATGCTCGGCACTCAGCACCGACATCCCCCGTGCCTCTACAACCTGAGGATCGCAACCATCCAGCGGTCCCGTGCCCTCGGATCCTCCATGACGCGGCCTCGTCGCTAAGACCCAAGATGGAACCTCGTGTTGACAAGTCTTGGCAGGGCAGACCAACGCCGAAAAGGGGCCATCAGAGGCGACCAATTGGACACCTCACCGTGAAAGCGGCATCAAATTCCATCCCCAGACTCACGTCGCATCAAACGGCGTGGCGGAGCAACCCCATAGGGACCTCGCTGCCAAACAGTTCCCAGTCGACGGGCTGGACCGCGTCGTCAAAAGGCCGCGGTCCTCCACCGTTGTTTGAACTCGCCATCATCTTCATCGTCTTCACCCCATCAGTCATTCGCTTTACCACCCCAACCTCACCACCACAACACGAGATCTCCCCCCCGCAACCCGAAATGCAGCGCCCCGCCCTACTCCTCCTCCTCCCCACCCTCCTCCTCGCCCAATCCACCTCTCCCCCCTTGTCACATTCACCGCCCCCCCGCCCTCCCTCCCCCTCGACCTCTCCGCCCCCATCATCACCGTCGCATGGACCATCGCCCCGTCCTCGCCGCTCGTCGACCTCGGTCTCTCGGCCGACCTATGGTTCCTCCCTGAGCGCGACCACACCAGCACCAACTCCACGCCGCCCGAGTTTGAATACCCCGTCGCGCAGCACATCGCCGCTGGGGCCGGGGCATTTGCGTTTCCATTCGACCCCAAAGACTTTAAGGAAAAGGTGGGGAAGAATGCCACGGTTGGCGGGGAGGGGCGGAGGTATATCTTTGAGTTGAGGTTTGATTTGAAGGGGGAGGGGGTGTTGGTGCCGCCTACGGGGACGATAGAGAGTGGGGGGTTTGAGGTGAAGGGGGTGAAGAGTGGGGGGTTGTTGGGAGGGGGGTTGGGTTGGGAGGAGTGGTTGTGTTGGTGGGGGTCTTGGGGGCCGTGGTGGTGTTGTAGGGGATAGTGTGGGGGGGGGATGAGTGGATGTGGATTGCAGTGAGGGTATCACGGGTTGGAGGTGGGAAAGTTTAAAGGGGCAGTGGATGAGGACGAGGCGTGGAAGAATAAGCCGAACAATACATCTCAGGATCCAAGACGGACAACCACATGCATAAAACCGCGTCTCTATTCTTGACCATTTTGTACAGTCGTGCTTATACTTGAAAAAGATCGGAGATGCCCAAGCAACATCCGGCCCGGGATCGGAGAAATGAATCTGTGGTGGGGGTGCCCTGCCTTTGGCCTGTGGCTCCAGACCAGCCCTAGTATTCAGTGCCGTAGCCGTTTTGGGCAGAGATTCCTGCTCTCCCACAATACCACATCACCTTTTTCCCACCGCAGCCGTCGTTGTCACCTGTGATAGAATCGGGGGCATTGCCAAGCCGGGAACCCCCACACTAGGTAGGTACCTACTTAGTCCGCCAAAAGAGCAACCGAGGGCCCGATCGTGACATGAAACCCACCGGTCTGATCCGATCTTCTTTAACCTCCCCAGATGCACTATCACCTCACTAACAGACTTGGAACACCATGGAAATCGCGGTATGCCCTCCTCCAGACTATTCCCTTTATAGTCGCTGTCCGACAACATACGCCCCTCATCACCTATCAGCAGCCCATAATATATCCGCACCCCGAAATACGTCCGCGCGCCGAGTAGCAAAACGGCACGCTGGACAACAGCACCAACCGTATACGCGACCACTTTTTTCCCTCGGACAGGATGAGGATTACCTCCCTCCCTCGGTCGAGGATTACTAAACCCGAGCACAGCTCGGGATTACGAGACAACCCACCGAGCCGAGGTGTTGGCCTGTTGCGGCACGGCGTGCTGTGCCTGACGGCGGCGGCGGGATGGAAGCATCTGCATCTTGCCGTAGACAGTGGAGGCCAATCACATATCACGCCGCACGAGGGTTGATAATCATGTTGCCGCGCCAGTCTATCGGGTGTTTCTGCCTCGAGGGGGTCTGTTTCGAAACATCGTCCTGTATAAACTCCACGATCCCCTCCACCTGTTGTCTCCCCCATCACCCAGACCACAATCAATCACTCAACCACCCACCACCACCATGACCGTCCCCAAGCCCCCCACTACCCTCCGCTGGGACCCCGCCTTCGCCGCCGCCCTCACCTCCGCCCCGCCCCCTCCCCCTCCCCCTACCGACGCCCACTCCCTCCGCGCCCTCATCGACATAGTCATAACCCACGGCCACAGCGCCATCCCCCCCTCCCCCACCGTCACCCAAACCCTGCACCACATCCCCTCGCCCACCGACAACCACCCCATCCCCATCACCCAATTCTCCCCTCCCACCCTCACCCCCACCACCCCCAGCCCCGCAATCCTCTACATCCACGGCGGCGGCCTCATCGGCGGCTCCGTCCCCATCGTCACCCCCGCCGTCGCCCTCACCGCCCTCGCCACTTCCATCCCCATCTTCGCCGTGCACTACCGTCTCGCGCCGGAGCACCCCTACCCGACGCCGCTCGACGACTGCTACGCGGCGCTGGCGTGGCTGCGGGCGCGCGACGACGTCGACGCGGCGCGCGTGTGCGTGTACGGCGTCAGCGCGGGGGGCGGGCTGGCGGCGGCGGTGGCGCAGAGGGCGCGGGACGAGGGGCTGGCGGCGGCGGTGGGGAAGGTGGTGTTGGTGTATCCGATGTTGGATGATCGGACGGCGGGGGAGGGTGGCGGGCCGCTGGAGGGGTTGGTGACGTGGAATGGGGAGATGAATCGGATTGGGTGGGGGGCGTATTTGGGGGCGGAGGGGGGGGAGGTGCCGAGGTGGGCGGTGCCGGCGAGGATGGAAGATTTGAGGGGGTTGCCCAGGACGTATATTGATGTGGGGGGGTGCGATTTGTTTGTTGGGGAGAGTTTGGCGGTGAGTTGAACTTGTGGTTGATGTGGTGTTGATGCAGACTGACTGACATGTGATAGTACGCGGCGCGGTTGACGGCGGCGGGTGTCGAGGTTGAGTTTCACCTGTACCCTGGGCTGCCGCATGGCTTTGAGTCGGCGGATATTCCCGCAACAGGGAAGGCGATTGACAACAGGATAGCTGCGCTCAAGGATTTCTAGGTGTTTGAGGAGTCGAGAAAGACAAGATAAATCTACCTGGGTATCACAGTTCCAAAATTCGTACATGCATGATGTGCGGCATCCTGGACTCAAACGTCGTGCCTCAAGAGCAAGCTCTCGGCATATGTTTTGATGGCGTCCCGCAACACCACATGTGCTCTCCCCTGGTGCCAAAAGTGACCGACGCCGGCCACCTCGTGGGCACGAAATTTCGAGTCCGGCATAGTCTGCAGGCGGGAGGCCCACAGCCGAAGCTTCCGAGCGGCCACGAATCCGTCACAATCGCCATAAATGGCTAGCGTTGGGTTTGCAACTAGCTTTTGTTCCGCTTCGCTCAGCGGCATCGTCTTGGCCGTCTCGGAGATGCTAGGCTTCCCGGACCAAGATGAGCTCCGGTTGGGAATCCTGCGCGACAGGCTCGATAGCGGGGATGGAAATGACATTGTGGCGAGGTTCGTGACAATACCCTGAAGAGGGGAGACCAGGAGGTAGGCCGGACGACAAGCGGTCAAGTTCGGAACAGGCAGGAGATGCTCTGGGGAATTATCGGGCTTCGGCGTCTTTTCCTCCTCAACGGTTGGCTCGTGATGGCCGCTGGCATGTCGCCTCCTGTGCCCCTTTCTCGCCTTTTCCATCAGCTCGTTGACGCCCTTGTGTAACCGCTCCTCCAGGTCAACAGAAAACGAGCGCCTGGAGTCATGGCTCCTGCGGTTTTCCTCGTCGCCGCCAACGCGCATTCCCAAAGACTTTCTGTACGATTTTCCCTTTTGCCGGTCGACTGCGGCGGCGCGGGCACTGGCCAGAACGGTATTTTGCATTTCGGCCAGATGCTGGGCGCGCAGTCTGATCTCGGCGGCCGGCGATCCACACACGGGCTTGTCAAATGGCGCTAGGATGGAGTTGAGGGACGGCAAATTTGTTGTGACCATGGCCCCGTACGAATAGCCCCCCAGCAGCAGTATTGGCGCGTGGTTTGTTTCGGGCAGGGCGAAGAAGGGCGTCGCGTGTTTGGACGGGGACCCGAGTGGGCTCGACGGGAGACTCGTGGGGGGCGAGATTGCGTAAGAGTGGTCTTCGGAATCGCTGGTGGGCAAATCGCGACGCGCTGGGCGAAAGGGGTCGAGGTAGTGGATGTAGTGCGACATGAAGCCGACGAAGGACGTGTAGTCGGCGGATTCGGCCTTGGCTGTCCATGTTGTCCGGCCGGCGGAGGAGCCAGCGCCTCTGACAGCGGGAGTAGCGTCAGTAGCTGCGGGCTAGAGGTGCTAGAGTGGAAGGTTTGTGGGGTGTGGGTTCAGACCTGAAGTTGAAGGTGCCCACGACGAAGCCGCACTGGAGCAGGGTCCCGGCTACAATGTCGACGACGGGGTCGTCGTAGCACCCGCCCAGGGGCGCGTAGGGGTGCGCGACAATTGCGCCGTGCCTCCGCCAGGCCGGGGACTTGGGGGACGCCGAGAGGGACTGCGGGTGGTAGACGCGACAATCGAGCGTGAGGCCATCGTGGAGGCTGGGGAGGGTGAAGGTCAGAGCGGGCTCGGGAAGCATGGTCGACGAGAAGGACGACGACTCGGCCATGCCGGGCAGGGTCGAGGGGACTCTGGGGATGCAGACGATGATGCTCGATGTCGTTGATGTGCAGTGTGCTCGGTGTGATCGGGTCACGAACAGCTGCAATCAGCACTTTGGAGTCTGCAGGTCCGCGAGGAACCGGCAAAGCTCGACAGCTTTGGTGGGGCTGAATTCCACGGCCACCCGGCAGTTGCAGTGACGTATTCCTCCGGAAACCCTTGTCTTGGCCATGTTTCCCCCTTAAACCCAACCTTTTGTTCCTCGTGTAGTTTTTTTCTTTTCTTTTTCTCTTTCGGGATGTTCAACTTTTCGGGAACTATTTGCCTTTTATTCATGTAGTCCATAAGGATTTATTGATGGCTGACTCATAGGTGTTTATTTGAGCAGCCAACGTTGCCTTGGTCACGCACCCCGATGTTGGCCAAAGTCACAGAAAGAAAGCATTAGGTCGCCTTGCCCGACCATGTCCAGAGAATAGGTACCAAGAAGATGGATGATCTGGCAAATTGATCTTTCCCAACAGGTTTTGTTGATATCTCGAGACAGCGTGACAGCCGCCTCGAGATGGGGTTTCTCCAACAGCTCAAGCTGCCGCCGAGAGACATGTGAAAATCGCCCTCTGACCCAACAAGCGGTCTGGAACACTGGGCCTTCACATGCCCACTGACATCAAGACTTGGTGCCTGCAGCAGGCTCGCTTGGAGCGTCCCCCGCGTCCACGTCGATCCTGTTGTCATCCTTAGGCTTCAACTGTCCAACGCTAGGAAAGCTTGTCCGTCGAGCCGGCAGCCAAGGGCCTGAGACGACGAAATCAAGATGGATGGACACCGTCTTGCTGAGGTCGTGCTCCATTTGGCTGCGACAAGACGCATTGCTCAGTATTATCCTGGACCCTGAGATAAAAAGCAAAAAGGGGACATCGCATGCTGCGAGATTGATGAGAATGCTGCAGGTTAGGTGGAATGGTGCTGAAGTCATCGACTCGACTGCCCCGCCAAAGTCACCTAAACAGGGCGAGAGGGCCTGCAGCTCCCCACGTTTCTTTGTTCCACGGCCCTCGGCTGCCGCCGCCCGCGTCTTCAGTGGGTGGGTTGCACTGGGGCCTGCCCAGCCACTGCCCAACCGCAGGCCGGCAACCCGATCATCTGCCCCGTGGGGTTCGCGACAGTCGTCATATCCCTGTCCGGGAGTTGTGGTGCTGCCACTGTCAGGTGCCCATTTGTTCAGCGTTGTTCCCTCTTCAAGGTGCCACCGAGGCCAAACATCGACACCACCGTTGGAACCGACGCCATCTCGGAACACCGACGCCGTCCCGGAATTCGTCTGAACCATTCCCTCGCCATATAACAACCGACCTCCATGTCCATGTCCTAGCCAACAACACTGCCCGTCGCATGTCGATCGCGCCGCTGAGCGCACCTCTTCTCCGACATGTCCGACCTCTTTGTCTATTCCACATCGCCATCGCCGAAGCGTGTTGCCTTTTGGCCTCTGGCTAGGATCATTAAGAATACCGGAAATGTCGTTTCGTCGTGGCGCGATGGCCTCACCGAGTCGGAGCGCGAGGACAAGAGGAGGACCGACGAGAGGATGCAGATTCTGGCCGCGCGGATGCAACACGTAAGCCACCACTCCCCTATACCTGTATCCACACGCGCCTCTAACACGGAACCCCAGGCCACCACCATGATGGAATGGGAACTCGCGGCAAAGGAGCTGGACCGGTTGGAGGGCAACGAGAACTGGAAGATGGACCCCAACTCGGGCGTCTACTCCCCGGATGTCATCGAGGCACGCCTCAGGGAGCTGGACGAGGCCCGGACCAACTGCGACCTCGAGACCATGGTACACCTGGTGCGCACCGCTCTCACGCGCGATCTCGGCGGCATGGGAAACATTGACCTCTACCGACACTCGTACGTTGGAACCAAGAGCCTGATCGAGCGCTACGTCCAGTCGGCCGTCAAGACCATCGAAGCCATTGTCGACCAGAGCGTCCACCCCCTGCCCGCCAGCATGGACCGCCGCTGCCTCCTCGATAGCATGCTCCACGCGCGCCAGAGCTACGGTAGGAGTGCCTTGCTCCTGAGCGGGGGAGCGACCTTTGGCATGTCCCACATCGGCGTCCTCAAGAGCCTGTACGAGGCGGAGATGCTTCCGCGCATCATCTCTGGCGCCTCGGCCGGATCCATCGTGTGCTCCGTCTTGTGCACTAGCAAGGACGAAGAAATGGACGAACTGATTGCCCGCTTTCCCTACGGCGACCTAGGCGTGTTCGAGGGCGCCGATGAAAATATGGTGACGCACATTCGACGCCTCATGACCGAGGGCGCCTGGGCCGACATTTCGAACCTCACGCGTGTGATGCGCCACTGGCTCGGCGACTTGACCTTTCAAGAGGCCTACAACCGCACGCGGAGGATATGCAACATCTGCGTCTCGTCGGCCGGCATCTACGAACTCCCCCGGCTCCTCAACTACGTCACGGCCCCCAACGTCATGATCTGGTCCGCCGTGGCCGCTTCGTGCTCCGTCCCGCTCGTCTTCCAGGCCGCCCCGCTCCTCGTCAAGGACCCCGTCACCGGCGAGCACAAGCCGTGGAACCCCGTCAAGCAGAATTGGATCGACGGCTCGGTGGACAACGACCTGCCCATGACGCGCCTCGCCGAGATGTTCAACGTCAACCACTTCATCGTCTCCCAAGTCAACCCGCACATCGTCCCCTTCCTCTCCAAGAACGACCGCCTCCTCCCCGCCCTGTCTCCCGGGCGCCTGCGGCAGCAGCGGCAACCCCCACAAGAAGGCAACGAGTGGTCTGACATCCTCACCGAGTTCGCCAAGGGCGAGTTCCAGCAGCGGCTCTCGCAGCTGTCGGAGCTCGGCATCTTCCCCAACCTCCTCACCAAGCTTCAGGGCATCCTCGCGCAGACGTACTCGGGCGACATCAACATTCTCCCCGAGATCGACGTCACCGACCTCCCCCTCATCCTCAAGAACCCCACCCCCGACTTCATGCAGCGCAACTGCCTCACCGGCGAGCGCGCCACCTGGCCCAAGCTCAGCCGCATCCGCGCCCGCTGCGCCGTCGAGCTCGCCCTGGACCGCGCCGTCCACGCCCTGCGCGCCCGCGTCGTCTTTAGCAAGAGCCAGTCGGACCTGCGCACGGCGGCGGGCGGCGACCTCTCTACCCGCCAGCAGCGGACCCCCGCCCGCGGCGGACCCCACCCCAAGCGAACGGGGCACCGCGGACCTAATCACTCCGCCGTGCACCTCACCCTCGCGGGGGGGCAGGCGAGCCCGGTCCGGCGGCGCCGCAACTCGGCGGCCAGCTTCCAGCTCATGGCGGCTAGGCGCAAGACCATGGGCTACGACGACGACGGCGGCGACGTCACGGACGAGCAGTCGGACGAGGACGAGCGGCTGGAGATGGCGGCTAGGCTGCGCGGCTCCCTCGCGCTGGCCAAGGCCCGGCTGCCGGTGGGGAGGCGGGATCATCACCATCCTAGGACGACGACGAGCTCTTTGCAGAGGCGGACTAAGTCGTCAGCGTCGCTCAAGAGCTTAGGTGGATTCTCGTTCTCACTCTCGGGGGGGAAGGGGGGGAACGGCGACTTTTCGAGACCAATGTCCCCGCGCGAGGTCGGCCCCCCGATCATGGCGGTGAGCTTGGACAAGGAGATTGTGCAGTTGCCGCCGCCGGAGGGGGAGATGGGGCTCTCGGACGCGGGAACGTTGCGGGCTGATGGTGATGACGGGGAGGATGGTAGTGACGCTGAGCCGTATGAGCGGGGTGGGGTGCATGGGGGTAAACCGCCGCCGGCGGGGGGGTTTCGGTAGGAGGTAGGTGGCGGTTGTTTGCAGCATTATTGTATTGGGATGGCGGTGTTGTTGAAGCATTTTCGGAGGGGGGCTGCATGCTTTTCGGTATAGTTGGGCATTGATACCATGGGCGGGAGGGGGTGGTGCATTGCATTGGGGCTGGGGGATTGGGGGGTTGACACATACACACACTACAGCGGAGGTACAGAGTACATTGCATACAGACACAGATTCAAGAACAGCGTTGGGAGATATGTTAAGTGTTGATGCGTCCTCTTGGTCCTCTGCTGTCGTGTTGTGGTGCAAGTTGTGTAAGGATCCCTCTTCCATCTGCGCATCCTCCTCCGAGGTCTTGGACACGGGAGACCACGCGCCGGGCACCAATGCGAGACCTTGAAAACCAAACCACCAGAACGTTCTTCGGCGCTCGATCTCGTCTCAAGGATCTCGCCGTCGAGTGTGGGAGGCCGGCCATCTTGACAGTCTCGTGTCTCAGCGCTCCCTCCAGCCCGGGAACCGTCAACGGTAGATTTTAGTCAATTGTTTGCTAGCACAGAAATGGGGGCTGAACATACACGAATCAAGCGTCCTGCATGGAACTGGCATGGGCATTGCACCCTTTGCGCAGGACTGCGGAAACAGATCGCCCATGTGGGACGCCAGATGCTGACCGCCCCCCTGCATCCCCCATTCCGTGCCCGAGTTCGGCGAGGCTGCCGGTTGGTGAGGGGGGTACGGGAGGGTGGTGGTGAAGGGGGGAGGGGTTCCATTGGTGATGGCGATGAAGAGAAGGTGGTGTTCGAGGAACACCGTTTTGGGCCTGGGAGGCGCAAAACCAATGACTGTGGAAGAGGACTGTCTTGGGAATTTCTTGCACGAGATTCGACTGTCCCGAGTTGCTAATTTCCAAGCTCATCTTTGCAGTCATGTCTATCGTGGGCTTTGCTTTCTGGCTTCTGGGGCTTCAATGTTGCGATGCAGGTCAACAGCGGACGACCCCCTAAAGCCACAGCCTAGATGCCCTCTCTCCAACACTTTGCACCACAGATTCGTCGTTCGAGCAATTGATCAAGGACCCGATCGCCAACGCCACCCCAACCGGATCGCGGTCCCTTTATTCCCCTCGCCGTCGTTCCGGGCCCTGCCCCGGGAAATCTGTTTTGCAGGTGTTTGGGTGGGGTCCCGGTCCAGACCAGCCCAGCTCACCGGTCTTCCAGTTTGGGTGTTAGGGGCCCTCCCAGCGCCGGCAACCCCGCCGAGCCCGTCGTTGCAATGGAGCCAGCTGAAGCGGGGAGCCAGTCTCGGGCCAGTCATCCATCTGCCGTGGGCTGGAATCAGTGATCGACGCCCAGCATGTCGTCTCAAGATCCCAGCCGTTAGAGACGCAATGCCCATCTGACACGATGCACGCCGCCCTGGTTTCTGGACTCGGCAACTTTGTTTCCTACGGACAGGACGAGGCGGGTGGGTCGTCCGGGGTTTTAAGGCTGGCCAGCCCGCTCCGGAGCCGGGAAGATGTAAAGTAATCCGGTTCTTGTCTCTCTTTTTTTGGTTTGCTTTCGACGTTAGTACGTCGTTGCTAATATTGTTTATCGCCGGCTCCAATGGTGACGGTCTAACCTGTCACTTCCACTCGTTTGTCCCCGACCATGTTCGAGATCAACCCCAAGGTCGACTACGGCCCGCAGCTCAACATCATCGTCTGGCTGCTCATCTCCATCTCGGCCCTCTTCCTCTTCACGCGCCTCTACCTCAAGGCCTGCCAGAACCGCGGCCTCTGGTGGGACGACTACTTCCTGCTCGCCGCCTGGCTCACCCAGGCCGCCCACGCCGGCGTCGTCACTTTCCTCGTCGACAAGGGTTACGGCCGCACCAAGATCCCGCGCCAGAACCTCCGCTTCTTTGGCGTGTCGGTTCCCGTCCTGTCGACCCTACTCATCGCTGCCAACCTGCTCGGGAAGCTGTCCTTTGCGCTGACACTCCTCCGGCTGCCCGCCCGGTGGCTGCGCCTCGTCGCCGTCTACATCATCGTCACGCTGACGCTGACGCTCGGGTTCAGCTGCGCGACCGTCTTTGTCGAATGCTCGGCGGCTAGGCGCAAGGACAACTGCATTCCCTTGGAGATTGCCGTGAGATACAACATGTTTTCGTGTGGTAAGTTGGCCGTGGCGGGACTTCTACAAGACTGCGGGCTGACTGGTGGACAGTGTACTCGGCCACCATGGACGTCGCCCTCGCGTTTCTCCCTTGGCAGTTTATCTGGTCGCTGCAGATGAGCAGGAAGGAAAAGGTCGGCGTGGTGACGGCGATGAGCATGGGTCTTTTGTGAGTATCCCTGGATTTCCAGCGACAAATCGGCTTGAAGCTGACCTGAACAGTGCTGCCGGGGCCGCGGCGATGAAGACGTTGGCGTTCCCCGAAGTCCTCAACAACCCAGGTAAGCCGCTCTTCAAGGTGCTCCGCCCGTCCCGTTGCTGATGGTTTCCAGTGGCCAGCGTCCACCTCGTCGTCTGGGGCAACGCCGAGTCCTCCATCTGCATCATGGCCGCGTCGATTCCGATTCTGCGCGCCCTCGTCCGCGGGGGTCTGAGATGTGCTATCCCATTTGGTTATCCGACCAACGAGACCGGGGCTTCCACCACGATGGCCGAGTCTGCCCAAAGACGCAGCTTTGTCAACCATGCGTCCATCTTTCCCCGGAGATCATCACCTCAAGAGACAGCAAACAAAACCGTCAGAACAGAAGACGACCTTGACAGGACCCTCACCAGCCTCAGTCCTGATCTTTTGACCAAGACCGCCAGTGATTCCGAGGACTGGAGCGACCAGGACAGCATCGAGATGGGCAACTATCACCACAGAAGACCAGAAGTTCCACTCAATGTGGTGTGATTTGGAAGGGTGGGGGCAGTGTCGAGGATAGACTCGATCCTGGCTTTTTGAGAAAGAACCTATCAGCAACCGCTGGTACGAAGAAGACCGAGCCGGTGGCAGAGACCTCGTGGAAAATCGAGCGATCCTCGCCCAAGATGCCGGCGGGGGAAGCACCCCATGCGCTTGACTGGCGCCCCCATTGGAAGTCCGACGGATACAAGAAGCCTCTTCTTGATGCCCCGTAGCAGCTGGGCTGTGAGCATTCAGTCTCCCTGGAGGACGTCACGGAGGAAGATGCGACTTACCAGGTGGATTCCATGGTTTCCCTAGCAGCTGGTAAGGAGCATATGCCTCTGCATGAACCTATGAGCCTGGAAGAGTCCCGATGCTCCGAGAGCAGCCGCGCCGCGGTCGGGATTGCGGGGCCCCTCAACGGGCCCGGGGCGATGGGGAGCGGAATCGAGCGCTGGAGTTGAGACCCCAGTGGACCACCCGCCAGCCCGGATTGGCACCGAAAAGTGTCGAGCCCCGAGAGTGCACGGGATGATGGCGACGACTGGGAACCTGTAGATAGAACCTCCAATTTAGAGTCCCGATTAATCGTCAAAGTGCGTCGCAACATGATGCGCAACAGCTGCTTCGTCCCCCTCAAACTCGCCGCAGACAGGACATGTCGTCGTCTCGCCCGCCACGACGTCATCTGCCGCTTCCACCACGGTAGAAGACCCAGCTTCCGTCGACGTCGACGTCCCCGTCCCAGCCTTCCCCCTCCTCCCCTTCCTCTGCCTCCCCGGCTTAATATACGCATCAAGCCCCACCTCCGGCGCCGGCGGCACATCCGACCGACCTCTTGGGAACAACTCCCGCAATTGAGCAGACGGGCCCGCGCCGTCGTCATCGATCTCTGTCGGGATGAACGACGTCTTCTCCCCGCCCGTGGCCATCGTCTGGACCCGCCCGACCCGGCCGTCGGCCAGCCGCACCTTGATGCCGCGCGGGTGGTTCCCGCGCGTGAGCACGTCCTGCACAACGCCGACGACGGTGCGACCCGTCGGTTGGTCTTCTTTGAGGACGATGTTGACGCGCGCGCCGGGGAGGACGTCCCGGGTGGAGGGGACACGCGGCATAGTGGAAGGGTTTACTTTGTTGGTGGTTTTGGCGATCAAACGTGTAGTGACGAGGGGAGGTGGTGGTGGTGGGAGTTAAGGGATTCTTGGCGGAGTTGGGAGTGCGAAAATTGTGGTATCGGTTTGGCGGGGTTGGGCAGTTCTTGGCGAGGGGGATATTGCTGTAGCGGATTACTGAATATTCAGTAATCCAGAAAGGGGTGCAATATCAACAAGCCGGAGACACCAGACGGCCAAGACAACAGGTAGTTATCGCAAACTCTGATTTTATACCGGAGTCATGTTCCTTTCTTATTGTGTCTCGCCTATATTAAGAAAAATGCATATGTGGGAATTCCCTCAAGTTTCCAAGGCTGCTTGTCATGGTGACATGTCACAACCAGCATGCTTTTGACATATGCGTCGCACTAGCAAACCTTGCTATGCAGACTGACGGTGCGAAGCAAAGATGGAGAAACGAGATATGACACATCTCAGGCTGGGGCGGAAAACGTACCTAACCTGTCGAGGGGGGGAGGAGGTTCAGACATATAAAGCTGTCATTTTCCAGTCCTTTATCAAAGTTCAACGTCCATACGGGAACAAGACCAGATTTCAGCTCCTTGACAAGGTCATTGCAGGGCCTCTGGCTTTTCAGAATGGACGTCGAGGTTGGCGAGAGCAACCGCCTGACGGGTCATACATGCCTCGGTACCGCGTGTTTTTCCTTTGCGAGGAGATAGTCAGAGCTTTGTCGTCATCAGCTTGGGGAGGTACACACAAGGTTGGAGCTTCAAATTGGAGGCATCATATTGGGTCGTCGCCATTCACAGACCAACATTCGATACATATATTTTTACTGGGTAGACGTCTCCAGTTCGGGCTTTGAGACATGTATTTATGCTGTCGAGTTCCATGATCAATCAAGGGTATCATGGCTTTCTATCAAAGACCCAGGGTGAATGGACACAATTGCTGGAGTCGATCTCGGGATGCGATGATGGGCGGGAGCGGATGACTCGATTCGAGTGTTACCGGAGCAGGGACATGGGGATAAATGCTTCAATTCCGACTATTTTTTTTACATCGCGCCGAGTCCGTCAATTCCAACACCCTTCCTCAAAGGCGCATCGCCCGCGTCGCATTCCCGCTCTTGCTAAACGCCAGCGTCACCCACCCCGCAATCATGAGCAGACCGCCCAGTGGCGTGATGGGGCCCATAAAGCGGAACCTCGCAGGATCCAGCGTGAGGGCGTAGATGCTGCCGCTGAACATGGTCATGCCGGCCGTCAGAAGCGATGCCGCGACGGGATGGTCGCCCGCGACAAGCACCACGACGGCGTGGATGAGCTGCGCAACCACAATTAGCGAGGGTTCTTCATCTCAGCGGCATCAATTGGACGGACCTGGTAGTGGGCAGCCGTGTTCCAGTTAGCGATCCGCGCCGGGTCGTTGATATGTCTCTTGAGGCCGTGGGCGCCAAAGGCACCCAGCGCGACGGCTGCGGCGCCGTAGCTCGCGCCGATTTTCCAAAAGGTCTCTCTGTCCATGATGGTCGATTTCGGGTCGCTGTCGCCTGCGGCAGTCGGTTCGAGCAAGGAGGTTTCTTCGTCGGCGCGATCAAGCGACATTGATTTGATTTGAGGCGATGGATGATGTGATGGGGTTGCAAGACGTGTGGTCGAATCAAGCTCCCGCGACAAGGGTGTCTTCGCGTTGGTTGCTGTCGCGACACGTCACGTGATAGCGCAAACAAGCGAAAAGGGGGCCATCACGAATAGTTCCGAATATCGACTGCGATTCGGATAGAGCGGAATCAGTCAAGCCCAATGGTGGTGGTCATTGAAACATCTATTGTATACTGTGGCAGCGGCTTCATCAATGGAGAAGGCGAGATGGTGTCCTTGACACGGCACCAGACGCCGCGCGAGATGGTGTCGCGCAGTTTGCAAACTGTCAACCATGGGAAGAGGAGGAACCCCAGTTTTCCAGTATTCTCGTGACGTTCAGCGATATATATTTTATTTCAGATGAGGTGTTCGATGTGTCACGTTGTAGCCATTGGAGGATTCTGCCACTCCGAAATGGGATGGAAAATACTCGAGGAAGGAACGCGGACCCAACACCCCGCAATAGCCACCGCAGGCCATTGGTTGGAGCCTTTGAGAACTGAGCGATAGAAGGGGGATAGCATCGGAGCCAACTTTGACCCATCCACTTGTGCCCCATCAATGTTCGGTTTTATGGGATATCAGAGTCTGACGGATTAGCGCCTTTGTTGAGGCTTATTCTACTGGCTTTTTCCTGTGCCATTGCCCGTGAAAATTCAATCCAGGTCTGCTTGCTCATTGTCCACTTGTGGATCCACAATTTGAACGAGTGTGAATTTCCCCGAACAACAAACACTGGACCTCTGGCTCTTCAGGTGGTCATTTTTTCCAGCACCCGACAACTACACCAACCTCGACAACGACACCAATCCACCCACCCCTATCAACAGCGGCACTCTCGCTGGTGATTTTTTTTCCTCCCTCAGCCTTCACCTTTACATCCTTTCATCACCATATCTGGAAATCCCACCTTCAAACTTTCGCAATATGCTCAAAACTGTGAGGGATCTCCAGCAGCAGGTCAACCAGCTCCGGCAGGGTGGGTGCCGGCATGATGTGCAATTGAGGTTATCGCCTTGGTTTGTTTGATGGGCGTTTGGGACCGGAAGTGGGATTGACTTTTGTCATTTGATCAGCTGAGCAGCTACTGCATAGAGTGAAGATACCCCTGCTTATTGTTTTCTGCATCGATGTCCCTTCTCAAATCATATTCCTGTCATTGTTGGGCATAGTGTCATCTCCATAACCAACAAATATTTTCGTCAGTGATGATCAATTCTCTGGATGCGGTGTTGATGTTGGGAATTGACTAAAGAATTTACGACTCCAAGGAATCGTCTTCTCCATGGCAGGATGTTGCGTTGCCCTGGAGAGCTGGCCCTGGCCCCGACCCGATGCGCCACCAGGGTGATCTAAACATTCACCTCCACCCAGCGGTCCTGCTGTTCGCTGACGACGGTGACGACCGCGGTCTCGAGGGCAATGCCCGAGTCCATTCACTGAGCAGTTGGACGAGCCGCGATTGGGCCGATTGTTGTTCCTGCTCCATGAATTTCCCAAGTTTCGGCCCGTGGCACCGCCGCCGATTTCCTTCCACGAGCACCAATACCACCAGTTTCGCACCCTCTAAATTCTCGAGACGCAATTTTCTCCCACCAACTCCAACCATCACCGCCCCTCTCTCCCACTCCACGACAATCAACTTTTCAAGCTCCGTCAACCAACTTTGAGCCACCACACCCCTCTTCACCTTCAATTCTCAACAGACCCTTCAGACACTGGCAGTCTGAAAATGGCGACCCCCAATGCCAACCTTCCCGCCGGCGGCCCAGGCCCTCAGGGACAGCCCGCGACCCAATCTCCGATCCCCGGCTTCTCCGCCAGAGATCGCGCGACCATCAGCGTCGTCGACCGTTACCTGAACGGTCTTGCAAACGGCCAACTGGCAATGGTACCACACCCTCACCTTCAACTCCTCCCGCGTTCCCAAGAAACCTGTGGACCAGACAAGCTGACATGTCCCTCCCCACCAGATCCGGACGAGAATCACCCACCTTTCCAGTGCGCAGGAGGCGCTGACGCAAGAGCTTGCCGACCAGAGGATCGCCGGTCTCAACAATGACAGGATCCTCGGGGAGAAGCTTATGCAGGAGGAGGCCCAGCGAACGCAGGAAATGAATGACCTGCGAGCCGCATTCTCCGCCGCTATCGAATCGAACAAGAAGGACCTGACTGCCGAAATCATCAACCGTGCCAACGACACCACGGCGCTCCGGAACTCGGTCACCTTCGAAAGCGGTCGCCGCACACAAGACTTCCAAGGCCTCCGCTTCCAGATTGCCAAGACCGTCGCGGCCGAGATCAACACTCGGACTGCCAACGTCCAGGGGTTGTGGGACGCGCTGGTCAGGGAGTGCAACGAGCGCAAGGGAGAGGTCACCGAGCTTTGGGAGGAGGTTGCCGCGGTTAGTGGCGCGGTGAAGAAGCTTGTCGAGGAGAAGAACGGTGGTGTCGACAACAACGCCACTTCCCAGCCGAGGAGCGCCGTCACCTCCCAGCAGAAGAACGACGCCTCCAAGCACCACAACGAGGAGGTCATCAAGGGCCTCCGGAAGGAGCTCTCGACCCTCCGTAACGAGCTGCAGCAAGAGAAGATGATCAGGGAGAAGATGTTCAAGATCCTTGAGGCTGTAGCGGAGCAAACGTTCAATACCCACGAGACGGTCAAGTGCTTGGACGCGCGGCTGGAGATCATGAGAGACTATACCCTTCTTAACTTGGCGGAGGGCATGGTTCCTGTTACGGCTGTGGCGGCTGAGAGGGAAGGGGCTGGTGGCGATGTTGGTGCTGCTGCGGACGGACAGTAGGGATTCGGGGACATTGGGAGCCAAGGGGCTAGGACAGCATTTTTGGAGGGCCGGGCTTGTTGGGTTGGAATGGGTGGACTTGGGCGGCACTTGGAGAGAGCGATGGAGTTCTGGAGTTTGGACAGCGTTTTTTGACTTGAGATACCTTTCCTGTATTGGAGCATGCTATTTGACATTCACTATCCAGTGCCTTTTCTGCGACGTGGTCTCTGTTTCGCGATGGATGCTAGGGTGCCCAACCACCATCGCGGACTCGTGCTACGCCATGTCGAAGGCCTGTCCAGTGTCGACATAAGACGAACAACTCCCCGCCTGGCTCGTCTGACCCCTCATCAGACAATGGAGCCCCTCCTCAACCACCAAGTAGTCCATCAAGTCTCGTAAAGATATGTGTTTTCTCCTTGGAGAAAGTTAAAAATCGCATCGTCTTCATTCGGTCTTTGGTCATATTCCGAGCCGACATCTCGTCGAGAAGGCGCCAGAATACCTGTCGGAACGACGATGCCATCTCCTAAAGCAGGGAAAAGCATTGTCTGCGTAAGACGAGATGCTTCCCCCCCCCCCCCCGCTGTGATTCGCACTCCATCACTCATTTTGATCTATGCCGAGGTACTCTCGCTCTCTTTCGGTCCCGAGTTTACGTCCTCGGTGCCCCAGAAGCACCTTTTCAGCCCGGCCAGCACGCCTGGGCCATGGGACATGTACAAGAATGTTCATCCCCAGTTCAACAAAAAATTTCAGGGGGGGTAGCTCAGCGGTCAGAGCGCAGCGAACTTGAATTTGGTGTCCGTTGCCTAAGAATAGCGAAATGTGTCCCTAAGATGCCGGTTCCGAAGGTCCTGGGTTCGAATCCCAGTTCTCCCTTGTCTTCTCTTTTTGGCTTCCTAGCACCCGTGCCCTCAGGTACATAAGCAAAATTACAACCCCTCATCCCAACGAACAACTTTCAGGGAGGGTGGCTCAGTGGTCAGAGCATAGCGAACTTGCATTTGGTGCTTCCCCTAAGAAAAGCGAAACGTACCCTGAGATGATGCAGCTTCCTAAGATCCTGGGTTCGAATCCTAGTTCTCCCATCAGTCTTCTTTTTGCCTCCATCGTCGTCGTCACTACCCCGCGGGATGCTTATGGACACATCTCTCTTTGCTCGCTCGACCATCAAAGGCGACGTCCTCGCAACCAGGCCGACATCAGCATCGGACATCATTGACATGTGCAAGTCGGCACAGGCAGCTTGTCCAGAAATGTTCCAGATTATCAATGTTCCCGACACGACGAAATTCCAATCTTCCATTCATTCGCCCGACTTCAGTGTGCACAACCGACGGAGAAGTAGTATTTTGACAGCAAGTCTCATCTTCCCCGGTCGTCAAACATTAACGGCTTCCAATCCCGCATTCTCAGCTTGTCCTCGGCATCTTTCCATGCCCATTGCCGTCAACACAACAAAGTTATATTTTCCACCCTGGTCTCGGAAATGACACCTTGCCTCGAGCGACAGCGCTTCGTGCTTCCCTAGGGAGGCATGGCGGCCGAACGGTGGGGAAAATTGCTACACCGACCAGATGACAACAACGCGCTCACGAGTGCTGCCTCCCTTATGTCGTCGAAGAACAAAACCCACTCCCCCGTTCTTTCTCCCATCCGGTAGGCATCTCGACCCAGCGCGCCCCATCCCGGGTGAAGCGGCTGGATCCACGCCAAGAGAAGTGCGGCGGAGCTTCCTTCACCCAACCAGCAGCATTATCGACACTGTTTTGGCAATCGAGGCTTGTGTTCCCCTGAATGACTTCTTCTCCTTTGGCGATCCAAGGCTCAGCTTTGAAGAAGACTCGAGAGCGAGAAAGATAAAGGAACAGACACAGATCAGACCGATGCCACCATTCCGTCCCCTTGCCCGCCCTCGGGATTATGCCCTCTATCCTCGGCCGCTACTCCCCAGCCGGGGGGGGGGGGGGGGGAGCCGGCGCTCCATTTCGCGCATGGCCTGGCCTTAAAGCTGTTTGCTAGGCTCCTAGAGCTGGGATTCCAAAAGCACCTTGCGCAAGACGCAGTCATTGACATAATTTCGGACGATCGCCAGGTTGGTTGGTGGGATTGACCAAGGTTTAGACAGGCCGTCGCACACTCAAGCAACAGGTACGGCAGCACGCGTGTCCCAGCGCCATTTGTTGATTTGGAGGGGAGCAGGGGATGGTCAAGTTCAACTGTCCTAGCATCAACGAACGGCCAGGCATTCTGTCGGATCAGAGCATGATATTCCCTCTAGCTAATGCATATTCCCTCAACCAATCTCTCCATCACCAGTCTTCTCGAACACATCATGCCATATATACACTCCCCCAGCCTCACCCCCCCTTGACCGCCTCCCTGAAAGCCTCCTCCGCGACGCCCGCAATGTCAAACACCTTTGCGTCATACCCGCTCCCACCGAGCATCGTGATCCCAAAAGGCAACCGCACCCCCTCCCCATCCACATATGTCCCCGCCGGCACATTGACACCACACAGGTCCACGACGTTCGCATAGTGCGTAAATGTCCCCAGCTTGGAATTCAGCTTCAGCGGATCCGCCACCATCTGCTCAATCGTCGGGTGCTGCGTCGTCGTCGGAACGACAAGAACATCGATGCCCCCCCTCAGCGTATCAAACGTCTGCTGCGCCGTCCTCGTCAGCTGGATCTGCAGCGCCTGGTCGCGAAAGACGTCGTACGCCGACGGCGGGTTCGCCAGCGCGCCGCCAAACAGCGCCTTGATGACGGGGTGCAGCTCGTCCAGCTTCGTCTGGAGGAACTCGAGCCCGATGCACGTCATGCGCTCGTGGAGCAGCGCACCTTCGTAGAGGAGGTCGCCGGCGACCTCGAAGGGTTTGTAGTCGACCCCGACGAGACGGCCGCCGCAGGACCGGAGCGTCTGCACGGCGCGCGCAAAGAGATCTTGGTACTGCGGTGTGCAGACCTCGAGAGAGGACTGGGGTGGTACGGCAAAGGTGAAGCCGCCGAGGCGGGGGCCGCGGAAGTCGGATTTCCAGGTGACGAGCGTGTGCGGGAGCTTGGAGAAGGGGTCGGCGGGGTCGTGCTTGGCGATGATTTGCCAGACGCGGCGGGCGTCGGGGATGGTGGGCGCGACCACGGTGATGGTGTCGAGGGTTCGGCAGGCGGGGACGAGGCCCCGGGCGGAGACGGTGCCTTTTGTGGGTTTGAAGCCGACGACGCCGTTGAAGGCGGCGGGGACGCGGCCGCTGCCGGCGGTGTCGGTGGCTAAGCCGAAGGAGACGAGTTTTGCGCCGACGGAGACCACCGAGCCGGACGAGGACCCGCCGGAGATGTGCTTTTCGCTAAAGACGCTGTGGGGGATGCCGTAGGGGGAGCGGCAGCCTGAGAGGCCGGTGGCGAGTTGGTCAAGGTTTGCTTTGCCGATGAAGATGCCACCTGCGTCGAGCACATGCTGCACCGCCAGTGCGTGGGTAGATGGGGTGTAGGCATACTGGGGACAGGCTGCTGTCGTGACAATCCCTTGCACATCAATTGTGTCCTTGACGGAAAAGGGGACGCCAAAGAGCGGTGGGAGGGGCTTCCCCGAGTACCTGATGGCCAACTTTTCCGCTGCTGCAAGGACCTTTTCCCTGGGCTCAATGTGAATCCAAACAGCGGGATCGATAGACTTGTACTGTTCGATGCGGTCAAACGTGTAGTTGACGACGTCGACTGGAGAAATGATGCCCTTTTTGTATCGAGAGAGGAGCTCGGTGATGGGCGGCAAGCCGTCGTCGGCGAGTAGCGGCGGAGTTGCGGGGGGGGTTGCTTGCAGCTGGGATTTGTTCATGGCATCGAAAAAGTCGGGGCTGCTCCCGATGAAACCAAAGAGGCCATCCTGGCCACACACAATATCCAGAGAGGTGGTGACTTGCTGGGCGTCGAACCCTTGGGTGCAGTCATCCAGGATGCAGCACTGGTACCCACGATCGTTGCACTCACGAAGCGTCGAGGTGACGCAGCATCTAAGAGGATATGTAAGAAAGTGACAACACAAGTGTGGGATGGGGCGGGTTACTCTGTGGTGACGCCGGCAAACAGCAAGTGGGTTACTCCCCGAGCAAGCAGCACTCTGTGGATGTCGGTGCCCCAGAAGCTCCCTTTCCCGGGCTTGTCAATAACAGTCTCGCCGGGCCAGGGCGTCAGCTCCTCGATAATGTCGTGGCCGTATTCACCCCTGACAAGAAGTCGGCCCATGGGGCCTTGGTCGCCAATACCAATGCCGTGATGGCCATTGGGAGCTGAAATTTGGCGGAGCCTCTTGGAGGCCGGCAAGTCGGCTAGGTCTGGCTGGTGGCCTTCGCGGGTATGGATGACATGTCCGCCAAAAGACCTAAAGGCATCGAGGACGCGTTTGACGGCGGGCACGATGGCGCGCGCCCTCGAGAATATTTCATCGTTGCCGCATTGGACCTCGCCGAACCCGCCAGGGTCAACAAAGTCCCTCTGGATGTCGATGATTATCAGGGCCGTCGTCGACAGGGGAAACTGGAAGGCATACGGCCTGGCATTGGGCAGAGACAGGAGAGGAGTCCGAGGGGGCATGATGCCGGTGCTTGGCTTCTTCGACTGACCACACTGTTGGGTTCTGTTGACGGCGTGGACTGAAAGCTCTGATGATGACTTGCAGGATGGTCTCGGCTTGGAGGAGATCTTGGAAAAACAGCGGCCTGGCCGATTGGCGTTGAATGCAGAGTCTAGACTGGAGACCGGCTTCGGCAGGACGGACTTGGTGGGAGCGAGATAGCCACGGATAAGGGGGCTTGGAGACCGGCGGCGATCTAGGGCGTCGGGCGAAGGCAGAGATCAAAGACGGGTACCAGGTATGGGCGGCGGCTTTCCTGTCCCAGCGTCCAGACTACGACTTATCATTGTTGGGAAGACGAGCGTGCGCGACATTGGCTACCACTGGTGAGATACGCACGCCTTCGGGCTTCGGGAATGCCCGCGGGTAGTGTCCAGTCGGCATTTGCCTCTCTTGCGGGATCGCTTATCTTTAGTTGTCGCCATGATCAATTCTTTGGTGGTGCGGGGTAGCCTGGGCCTTTGTTGTCTCCAACTTTGAGGCCGGCGGGCCGCCGGCGAGGACAGTCAAGATGCCAAGGAATCGATCTTTGTCGGTGCTTCAGCGAGGGCACCATGGTTCGAACTGGTCAGGGCGGTGGCCTTCAATGTTGGAGAAAGAAAATAGGAGCGCTCTGCTATTTGGTACAGTGGAAGCGGGATGGAAATGCGCCAACACGTTAACTCCAGCTTCGATGATTGCGATGAGTTTGGCTAATGATGGGGAGAGAGGGAGAGAAAAGGAGAAAAGGAGAAAAAAAAAATCGCGACTTCTGGGTTCTGACTCCAAATCGCAGACGGCCAGGAGCTGATCCGTGCACTTCAACCCCTCACAGGCCTCCCCAAATCAACTCGGCTCTTCAAAATCGATATGGTTCCCTCTTCTGTTTCGTAGGAAGAGATACGGAGGAGATGGAGATATCTCAGATAGGCACACCCAAAGCTGCCGACCGCCGGGCCGCCGGGGAACTTCCAGTGATGGAGCTTGGGCCCGCCTTTGACGATAAGGCCTTATCTTGTTCCAAGCTCCCCCAAGTCAATCCCGACGGCACTTTTGCCCGCCCTCATTCCCACGTTCCCCCACGCCTCCCCCAGGTTCATGGCGTTCTCGTTGCGCCGGAACCGACAAACTCAATTGGCTGTATTTTTTATGGCTGCCTCTCTCTCGCCGTGGTCAGAGCTCCCTGCATGAGCTAGGTTCGCGCGCGCAGCACCTCGGCCGTCGACGACGCGACGGGAGCCTCGAAATGGCCACGGCCCACTGCTCCAACCCCCAGCCCGTTATCCCCGGACCCCTCCCGTGACCTGCGGCTATCTTGATCGCTAGCGGCCGCGGCCCTAGATCAAGATGGCCGTCAGCCCGGCCGTCGGCGAGCCCTGTCGTCAGGGCTATCTTATCTCGACGCAGCCCTGTGGAGAGCCATGAGGTGCGCCCTGAGGGCCCAACGAGGCGTCGCTGCTCACAAGCCCATTCGCCGTCTGCGGACAGAGGCTTGCCAACCTCCTCCACCATTGGTCCACGGGGTTGGGACCGGGCCGTGGCCAGACGGAGCTCTGGGGCCACGATCTAGACGACGGGATCCACAGATATATCATGACCTCGTCTTCCCCAGCTCGTGCTTTTAGCCTAGAGTTACACCACATCGGCTCTCCCACCGCCCCGGTTACTCCAAGGTTCCATCTTGAAGCGTCCGAATCTGCCTGCCCACCATGTCGAGGAGGATCTCCGCCGTCAAGGCGAACCTCAAGTCCAAGACCACCAAGGCGGGATGGGTTCTCCCGCGTCCCGAGGCGTCGTTTGCTGACCCAGGGGCCTGGTAAGTCCGAGAAAATCCGTCCCCGCGGCCCACTGTCTAACATGCATTTCTCAGGACCAACATTGACTGCGATGTCACCCCCATTGAGCGTCGGACCTGGTCGGCTTGGACCATGTTCGGGTACTGGTTCTCGGATGCTCTCAATGCTCAGAGCTGGATGGCTCCGGCCTCCATCATTGCCATTGGCCTGACATGGTCAGTCTTGCATAGCTTCCATACCCTTGAGCAGGGCAAAGACTAACCCCCATCAGGCGCGAGGCTGTTGTCTGCATCATCTTTGGCAGTCTCGTCTGCACCGTCCCCCTCGTCCTCAACGGCATGGTCGGCGCCCGGCTCCACATCCCCTTCCCCATAGCCATGCGCGCCTCGTTTGGCTGGCACTTTTCAAAGTTCGCCATCGTCACCCGCGCCATCACGGCCTTGTTCTGGCATGCCATCCAGACATACACTGGCTCGACGGCCATGACGCAGATGATCCGAGCCATCTGGCCTTCGTACCTCAACATCCCCAACCACATCCCCGATGGCGTGGGCATCACGACCCAGGGCATGATCAGCCATCTCATTTTCTGGACCATTCAGTTTCCCATCCTCCTCATTCCTCCCCACAAGCTCAAGTGGTTCTTTGTGGCCAAGTGCGGTATGTTCTGATCCTCACCCATCCTCTCGTTCCCGTGACCTGACTCCTCGTAGTGCTCGTCGTCGTTGCCTCGGTGGCCACCGTCATTACCATGACCACCAAGGCTGGCGGCTCTGGTGACATTTGGAACCTGCCGTACTCGGTGCACGGCAGTGCCCGCTCGTGGTTGATTCTGTCTTCGCTGTCCAGTATCACTGGTGGTTGGTGAGTTTGCCGAAAAATGCCAAGTTGAGAACCAGGGCTGACCACTTGCAGGGCAACCATGGCGACCAACATCCCCGACTTCACCCGTTATCTCAAGACCGACAAAGGTGTCTACTTCCAAGTGGCCTTCCTCCCCGGCATTCAGCTCATGCTCGGATTCTTTGGCATTATCTGCTGCTCGGCCTCCAAGGTCGTCTACGGAAAGTACATCTGGGATCCTCTCGAGATCGCCTCGCACTGGGATGGTCCTGCGGGCCGCGCCGGAGCCTTCTTCGTCGGGCTCAGCTGGGTTGTCGCCCAGATCGGTACCAACCTGTCGGCCAACGTCATTAGCTGTGCCAACGACATTTGCTGCCTCTTTCCCAAGTACATCAACATCCGCCGCGGTGTCATCCTGTCGACCATCACGGCGGCCTGGATCATGCAGCCCTGGAAGATCATCCACTCGGCCCAGTCGCTCCTCGCCTTCATGGCCGGTCTCGGCATCTTCCTCGCCCCGATCGCTGCCCTTCTCAGCGCCGACTACTGGGTTGTGCAGAGGACCAAGTACGATGTCCCGGGGCTGTACCGGGCGCACGGTCGCTACAGGTACAACAAGGCCGGCACCAACTGGCGGGCCGTCGTTGCTTTTCTCGTCAGCGTCTGCCCCAACCTTCCGGGAATGTGAGTTGCCCCTGAGCCGTGATTGATGGAGCACCTGCTGACCACGGCAACAGGGCCGCGAGCGTCAACCCGAGCATCACGCCCAAGATTGGCGACGCCAACAAGATCTATTTCATGTATGTGCCACCGTTGGGCCCTGGCCGTGTCCGCGCATTGACTGACCACTTTCAGGTTCTACTTTTGGGGTTACACGTCGGCGTTTGTCGTGTATACGCTACTGAGCCACTTCTTCCCGGCACCCGAGACGCACATCTCGGCCACCATCTACGACGACGGAGACATCATCTCGGGGGAGGAAAAGGCCGACTCGGATGTGCCGGAGAAGGGAATTGAAGCCAAGGTGTCGCCCGTTTGATTGGATATTTCTTGTGCTGGGGGGGCGGGATGGGTCTGGTTGCTGCTAATATGAGCTCGAGGCTGGAAATGCGAAGGAATACTTGGTTTGGTTGGAGATGATTGCAAGATACCCTCGTTAGTACGGAGTAATGTCAACATTTAGTGATTGCGCGTTAGGCCTCCAGTTTGCCTTGCCCGATGCCCTTTGCCGAAGGAGCCGGTGATGCAAGGGCTTTGAGTTCGGTCCGTTAGAGCACAACCGGGATTCATCAACATTGTTCCATCCAGTATCCTGCTACCTAATTTGTGATTGCTGGCCGTTTAGATGCACAGCGTGAGAATGGTGCCAGGAAGAGCCCCAGATTAGCCCGAGAACGAGGAATGCGAGCAGCACCATGGATGCCGTTTCTTAAACTTCTTAGGTATCTTGTCCAAAGTGGAAGCAGAAAGGAGAAGCGCCGTCGTCATCCAGCCTGCCATGCCGCGCATCGACCGCTTGCTCAGCCACCGAATCCCAACCACTCCTCACACTGCCGACCACTAACACGACTCTCCAAACTTTCAACTTCCCCGACCTCACCGAATGATCAACAAGACCCTGTCCACCATTTTCTTGGGTCAGGGTAGCAGTCTCCAATCCCCCAAAGCCTGGAGCAAGAGCCACGCAATCAACCTCTGCATAGCCGAATCCGAATACTCCCTCATAAGAGTCGCACCGAGACGGGAATATGGACAACTCAAAAGCCCGTCCCCACTGGATGACAAAATCGGCGTGCGTGATACGATGAAGGTTAACCTATGTTCCGCGTAGCCCACAAAAACCGAAATCCTTCCCAGTCACGGTTGTTGTGATGGACGGCTGTATACATCGCGTTCGTCAAAATGGCTTCGCCCTCGGTCCAGATGCAGTCAGCTAGGCAGAACCTTGAGAATGCCCAGGGCGATGTATAGTGACGCGGCTTGGATTGATCCCGTTTTCTGTGGGATGGGGTTCGAGACCGATTGTCAAGGTCGCATTGGAGCCGGGAGCCGGGCAGAAAGGGAGCCCGGGTCGACCGGAGCGAGGAATGCGGTAGGGCCGAGATCAACCGGTGGTCGTCGTCGGAGGGGGACTGGACTCGGCGGAATGTGAGGTTGGCAAGGAGCTATATAAACTCCATTGGCACATCATGCCTGTCTGGAGACTTTCGTGAGGAGGAACCTCATCACCACCCCCAACCCCCATCCCAGTAACCCTCCCATCCAACCCCAGCCATGAAACCCACCGCCCTTCCCCTCCTCGCGGCCCTCGTCACCGCCAGCCTCGACACCTGGACCCCCCCGGGGCCTTACGACGGTATGCCCCCCCGTCCCCCTCCCCGCGCCAAGATCGAACCTCCCGCCCATGTTAGCCCGCGCCCCCTGCCCCATGCTCAACTCCCTCGCCAACCACGGCTTCCTCCCGCACCACGGCCGCAACCTCTCCCGCACCGTCATCGCCACGACCCTCTTCGACGCGCTCCACGTCAACCGCACCCTCGGCGAGCAGCTCTTCGACTTCGGCCTACTAACCTCCCCGCACGGCCCCAACGCCACGGCCTGGTCGCTCGACGACCTCGGCGTTCACAACATCCTGGAGCACGACGGCAGCCTGAGCCGGTCGGACCCGTATTTTGGGAGTCCGTCGACGTTCCACCAGAGCGTGTTTAACGAGACCAAGGGGTATTGGGGCCTCGGGGACGTGGTGGATGTAGCGATGGCGGCGGACGCGCGGGCGGGGCGGATTAGGGAGAGTCGGAGGACGAATCCGACGTTCAAGTTGAGTCAGCTGGGGAGGGAGTGTGCGTTTGGGGAGAGCGTGGCGTATGTGGTGTTTCTGGGGTGGAAGAGGGGGAGGGAGGAGGGGTGGCGAATCGGACGTGGGTGGAGTGTTTTTTTGGTGAGTTTTTTTTTTTTTTTTTTTTTTTTCTTTTGGGGGAGGGGGGATGATGCTAATGGTTTTGGTGTCAACAGAGCACGAGGAGCTGCCGAGGCATTCCGAGGCATTTTGGGTGGAAGAGGCCTGAGGCGATGTTTTAGGGCGATGACTTGGATAAGTGGATGAATTTGATTAGGAACAAGACGGCCCCGGATCCGGATGGGAATCCTGTTTAGACTGGAAGCGGGGAATTTCGCGTTTTCCCCACCATTTTATTTCAACCACGCCCCTCCCTTCTCTCCTTCCACACGCGCCACATATTCCACGCGCCACATATCCCACGCGCCACATACCCACAAAGCGACCCAATTGCCAAAACATGGCGTATCAAGCTGCCATGCTCGGTGCAAGCGCACTCAAAACTCTCAATCCGTCATCTTGCGGCATATCCCTCAACATTTTCGCCAACATATCCTACAAGAAAATGTCCGGGCATCTTTGGACGGCCGCCAATGCCCTGGCCTCGATACTTTCCAGTATCCTCCCATTTGTTTCCCGCGCCCTTGGACTTTGCGAGGCTTAGGACTCCTGACTCGTCTCTAGGGTCGTTATGGGTACTATAGGTATCAGCATGGGCGTGTTTTTCGTCAAGCCTCTCGTCATCACATGCATAAAGACCAAAGTATGTACCGTACTTATAGAGACGGGGCCGAGACTGACAATAATTATAGTACGAGGCCGACACGAGAAGATACGAGGTAGCCAGCCGGGAGAGGATTGCACATTTGGAGGTAGCTAGCCGAGAGCGGATCGCGAAACAGGACGCCGCCACGAGAGGAGGAGATGCGGCCAGCCGGGAGTAGATCATGGTTATGAATCTTGTTCTCTACGTCTGCTAGCCTTCATCTTCTCAGCGGCGACGGCTCTTCCTCTTCCGGCACAACGCTCATTGGGGGGTTTAGTCGTCAGCTCTGGGCTCGAATGGTACCAGCTGCGTGAGGAGGACAGACATACCTCTCGAGGTCACGTCGTAGATTCCAGATTATACTGGTGCCTTGGGAAGAGGCAGACGAATAACAAACATTGTCATATGTTTGATCAACTTTTCTGCGAAAACTTGATCCTGTCGTGGTTCCGACGCAGGAATGTTGCTCCGTCTTATTCCTGTCCCCTCAAACGTCCTCTGCAGGACAACCTGAAAGCAGGCAACTATTCTATATTGTCGTCTGTTTAGGTTGAAATCCAATGTAATACGCCCAATCGACATGATGTAGGTGCAGTGAGTCACCCCACTGAAAATGTCTCACAGGCAGGCTGCACTTTCTGCACCTCCACCCCCGAGAACTTAAACTTGACAACATTCCCCAAATCTCATAAAAACAAAGTACCAAAACTTCCACAACACCAACCCCTGCCCCATCAACTCACGACACCTACCAACTCACGACACCCACCAACTCATGACACCACACCGTATCAAGGCCAGCCACCACCCAAGGAATCCACCATGCCCCCGCCACCCCCCTCCCCTCCCATAACATTCACCCACCCCCCTCCCTCTCCCCCTTCGCCGTCCCCCCCCCGCCTTCCTCGCCGCCCACCCCGCCGGCCCCACCATCCACGGCATTGCCACCGCCACCGTCGTTTTCGACGCCGACGCCCGCATCCTCCTCCTCCAGCGCGCCGCGCACGACTCGATGCCCGGGCAGTGGGAATGTCCCGGCGGGGCCGCCGACCCGGAAGACGCGACGATCCTCGACGCGGCGATGCGCGAGCTGTGGGAGGAGGCGGGACTACGGGGGCGGAGGGTGGTGGGTTTTGTGGAGGAGGCGGGGGTGCAGGGTCAGGGTCAGGTGGGGGACAGGCTGGAGGGGAGGGGGCTGACGTTTAGCTTTGTGAATCGGATGGGGGTATTTAGGAGGTTTTATCGGGTTGCGTTTGAGGTGGAGGTGGAGGTGGAGGGGGAGGGGCAGAGGCCGGTGGTGAGGTTAGATCCAGAGGAGCATCAGGATTATCTGTGGGTGAGTGAGGAGGAGGTGAGGAGTAGGAGGGTCGCGGGGAGGGAGATTGTGTTGACAGCGGAGATGAACACGGAGAGGATGGTGTTGGAGGCGATGAGGGTTAGGAGGGAAAGGGTGGGATGGGGTGTTGATGGGGGAGAGTGAGATGAATGGGGGTATTGGGTCAATCTGAATATTCTTTACTCTGATGAATGAAAACTTGGGCTGGCGTCCTTGGTGTTTGTGTGGACTTTGGGGGTTTCAAATGCTCTGAAAAGAGGAAAGGTCAACACCGTGATTCACGGCATTTGTGATGCGATTGTCGCGATCTGAGGAAGAATGGCGTGCACGACAGAACTATAAAGGCGTACGAGACAGGAAAGAGACACCGTTAATCATCTACATGATCATGGGTCGGCTCGGGATTGATTATCCGGATATCGCTGGCGAATGAATCTTGCTCGGTTGATCAATCGGGAGCTCTTTCCACGAGCCTCAATATCGCAGCCACTGCGTACCTGCCTAATGCATGCTGTCCACATCTGGCAGTTGCACAATACTGGCAAGTGCCGACAGGATCCCGTCGTCGCTCCCTCTTTTGTGCCCCTTTGGGTCTTTTTCCCCGCCAGCATTGGAATTTTCCACGAGCAACAATGTATTGCGAAAGGCACAGCCGGGACTGGGACATCAATTTTATCGACATGGCGTCTTTCGGGCGCATGATACAAATACTCGGGAACCCCCGAATCTGTACCACAGTCACTCGCGTGCCGTACCACACGACGCCGACCCGCGGTTGCCCAGCATTCTCGCGAACCCTCCCGTCCTCTCCGTCGCACTCGTCTGCTGTCTGCATATCCCTCCCCGCCCATTGTTCCAAACGATCCCGGGAGAGAGCCCTAGCCGAAGATGAAGCTCACCACCACCATCCTGCTGGTGACGTCATTCTTCACTTCCAGCACCGTCGCTGACCAGGTCGACGATGCCCTCCAGGCACGGTATGCAGCAGAGACAGCTTAGCATCGGCACTGGGCAGCTGACCAACTACAGGCTCCGCAAAACACTGACCGACCTCGAGGCCATCGCGAGGCAGAATGGCGACAACCGTGCCGCGGGATATCCCGGATACAGAGCATCCCTAGACTACATGAAAAAGCAGATCGACACGCGGTTCGCCAACAGCTACACCACGTGGATCCAAGAGTTCCAGTTCCCCGTCTACAATGTGACTCTTGAAACCCTCAAGGGTCCCGACGGCGACGATGTTATCGTCAAGACCCCCAACTGGAGCGCCAACACCACGGGCATCACCGGCTCCCTATTTGATACCCCAGTCAGTGCCAACGGCTCCATGTGCACTTTGGCTGCCTGGGACGGGCTCGACCCGACAGGCAAGATTGCTTTTATCCAGCGTGGTACTTGTTCTGTCTCGTCCAAGGCTAGATTTGCAAAGGAAAAGGGGGCAATTGGTACGTTCAGACGCTGCCCTCGAGGATGGAGATGATGGCAAGCCTGACAAAACCTGACCACACTATAGCCGTCATTATCTACAACCAACCGAGCAACACGACACTTACCATGCGTCCAAGCGTCGAACTCGACAGCGATAGAGGGGTGCTCCCCGTCGGCCTGGTCACCAGGGAGGTGGGCGAGGCCTGGAAACAACGGCTTGTGGCGGGGGAGGACCTCAAGGTCACTCTCGCTGCCCACAATACAGTCAATTCGGTGACCTCGTGGAATCTGCTGGCGCAGTCCAGGACTGGCGACCCCAACAACGCTATCCTGTCCGGCGCCCATCTTGACTCGGTGCCCGAGGGTCCCGGCATTGAGGACAACGGCAGCGGTTCGGCTGCACTGTTGGAGGTGATAGACGCGCTGTCCAAGTACACAGAGCACAAGAACGCTCTCCAGTTTGCCTGGTGGGGAGCCGAAGAGCTCGGTCTCCTTGGATCTGACCACTATGTCAACTCTCTCACCGAGGCCGAGGCTGCCAAGCTTAAGCTTTACTTCAACTACGACATGGTTGGAGCCATTGGCCCAGACGTCGAATTTGGGATCCAGCCCAAGAACATAACCGACAACGGTCCGGCCAAGCGCATGGTTGCATCGCTCGAGGCGGCAGGGATCAAGCCCTACCTCGCGTGAGTTCCTCTACACGCACCAATCCGAGCCTCGTCTGATGTCTGGCCAATTGCTGACTGTGCTCTCCGACACGCAGAGAAGGCGCCGGGAACAGCGATTATGCCCCCTTCCAGGCCGCGGGCTTCCCTTTTGTCTCTCTGTACGCGGGTGGCAACAAGACGGGGGAATGCTACCACACGGCGTGTGACGATATTACCGTAATCGGGTTCGACACGCTCGCTCTTAGCGTCAAGGCGGCAACGTATGCGCTCGAGGGGATCATCAACTCCCTGGAAGGTGTGCCGCTACGCCGCCCACGACTGCAGAGCCGGACTGTGACGCCCGCGACGATGCCGAAGCGACTGGCCCGGCGGGACAGCCACGCACACCACCAGCACTCCAGTGGCTGCGCGCACTCTGCATCACCGATCTGATTCACACGCGCGACGGCGGTTGGAGACGAGAAGATATGAAGTGGCGGCCCGGAACGGTGGGTGCATTATCGGTTGGAGCGCGCGTGAGTCGACGACAATAACGAAAGCTTGGATGTGGAACTTGGCAGCAGAAGGCGTAATAACGACGGAGCGATGGAGGGATGGGGACCGATACTTGCATCGATAGGCTTGCATCAGAGGAGAATACCTGTTCCGTCTTTTCCACCACCGATGATTACAGCTTACTTGCACTCCCTTTGCATGGCCTCTGGCCTCCACAGTCACCCTGGAACAAGCTCAGAGGAACCGCAAGTCTGCAGCAGAGCCTCAGGAACAAAAGCTTCGTTATGGGTCTCGGGAAACAACATGAACCGGGTCGGCGGCTTGACAAGCTCGACAACCCGAGCCCTGCTTATATTTAGACGCTCGTTTGGAGACTAGTCGCTACCCGGGTCGCACCATCGGGCTGATCGAGGATGTTGACGCTGCAAGCACAGCAGAGATGGTGGACTTCAAGCAGCCGCATGCCCTCGATGACCGGCTTCACCGTTCGCCTTCCCCATTGAGTCGCGGGAGTCGACGACGTCTCCGAGCTGCGTGTCCTGTTTGGGCGAGCTTGGGTCCGGGTGGTAATTAGCGAGGGGGCAGCCAGGGAGCGCAACGTTCATGCATCCCGCATTCAGCCTATTTTCCCACGCGTGGGGAACGTTGCTGCTCCCCAGGTCACCCCAGCTTTTGGACGCGGCACTCACCCTGGAATCGGCTTGGCGCCGCGGTCGACAGCGCCGGCTTCCAGGTCCCATGTCCCGACGTCCAGCCTTGGCCGCGGCGGTGCAACGCCTCGGAGCATCGGCCGCGTGCCACCGGATCGCATCGCCGGACATCATCGCCAACCTTGGTCCTCGGGCCTCGCTCATGGTGTGGGGCGAGGGAGCATGACCGCTCAGTGTCGCATTCGACGGGAACGTGGCAGAAATTTCCGATGGCCAGTCCAGCGCTGGTCACTCCAAGATTTCGACGAGCTTCGACGGGGAAACGAGATGACAGGAGGGCGGCGGGGAGGATGCGCAAATCGAGATAAAGGGCACCTCGCCGCCGTCGATGGTTGGCGAGTCTCTCCCAGCAGCTCTGCTCAGGTCGGCCACGCATCTTCTTGCTCACCCTCGCTTCCTCCGAGTCTTTGTCCATCGCGCCCACCATGCACACCACCGGTCTCCTCGCCGCGCTTCTCGCGCCGGTCGTCGTCTCGGCCCAGCTCCATGAGCTCGCCGTCAAGGCCGGTCTCCAGTACTTTGGTACCTGCATCGGCGAGTCGGCCAGCCAGAGCGACACGGCCTACATGAACATCCTCAGCGACAAGCGCGAGTTCGGTCAGCTCGTGCCCGAGAACGGGCAGAAGTGGGACGCCACCGAGGGCACCCGCGGCCGCTTCACCTACACCCAGGGCGACATCTCGGCCAGCGCCGCTCGCCGCAACGGCCAGCTGCTCCGCTGTCACACGCTCGTGTGGCACTCGCAGCTGCCCAACTGGGTTGCCTCGGGCTCGTGGAACCGCCAGACCCTGACCGAGGTCATCGAGAGCCACATCAACAACGTTATGGACCACTACAGGGGCCAGTGCCTCCACTGGGACGTGCTTAACGAGGCCGTCGACGACAATGGCAGCTACCGCAACAGCGTCTTCTACCGTGTCTTTGGCACCGACTACTTTCCCCTGGTCTTCAACTTGGCCAAGAAGGCGGACCCTGTGACCAAGCTGTGCGTCTCCCCACCTCTTCCGTACCCGCCCACCCCCACTAACGCTCCCCAGGTACTACAACGACTACAACCTCGAGTACAATGGCGCCAAGACCGAAAAGACGGTCGAGCTCGTCAAGATCATCCAGGCCGCCAAGGCGCCCATCGAGGGTGTCGGCTTCCAGGCCCATCTCATTGTCGGCACGACGCCCAACCGCGCGCAGCTCGCCACGGTGCTCCGCCGCTTCACCTCGCTCAACCTCGACGTCGCCTACACCGAGCTCGACATCCGCCACGAGACCATGCCGCCCAACTCGCAGGCGCTCTCTCGCCAGGGCACCGACTACGCCAACGTGGTCGGCTCGTGCCTCGACGTCGACCGCTGCGTCGGTGTCACGGTCTGGGGCTACACGGACAAGTACTCGTGGGTGCCCGGCACCTTCCCCGGCACTGGTGCTGCCCTCCTCTACGATGATCAGCTCCGCAAGAAGGCGGCCTGGACCTCGGTCAGCTCCGTGCTGGCTGCGGCGGCCACTGGCAGCAACCCCAACCCCCAGCCTACCACTATCATCACCACCACCCGCCCTGCTACGACGCCGACCTCGACGCCCGTTGTTGTCGAGCCGACTCCTACCCCCTCGTCCCCCGCGTCCGGCTCCGAGGCCCAGAGGTGGGGACAGTGCGGTGGCCAGGGATGGAGTGGCCCGACCAGGTGCGTCGCGCCGTATACCTGCACGTATGGCAACCCTTGGTACTCGCAGTGCTTGTAAGGGTGCTCGTTCTCGAGGACGAAAAGGCTCGTGCCAGGGAGAGGGGCTGGAGTTGAAGGCTGGTGTCAGCTTTGGGGGTTGAGGGTGCAAGGCACCATGGTGTTCCTGAATTTTTTTTATCCTGTAGATATTAATTGGGCTTTGGTCCAAGTACAAATGATATTTTCTTCAACTTGCATACCCACTTGTCATCCTCGACTTGGTTGTTGCCATCACTGCTTGTCCGACCTTCCAAAACCGTCGTCACAGTTTCCCTTTGTTCCAGTCTGAGGCTGCCGTTATAACCCCTTTTACAACTCCCTAACTCCAAGATCCATCGCAATACCACCAACCCCCATCCCCCCCGTGTCTTTAAATACCGCTACTTCGCCTTCTTCCCCTCCTCTCATAATACCCCGTCGACTAGACCCCCTCGTAGTACGGATCCTTCTTGTTGTATGAGATGTCGAGGTTACGACTTGGGATCATATTGCTCAAGGCCGTGTCTTTTGCATTTTGTATGTAATTATTTTTTACAGAGCCATCTCCACATGAATGTCTTTGTCAATCCGGATTTCCTCAGCGCGGGCGTCGGGACATAAGCTTCACAGCTGCAATCAGAGATGGCTAAGCTGCACCACGGATGAAATCGGATGCCCATTCCATAACTACGTCTATGACTAGTCCTGGCGCGGATATCAGGGCCTAAACTGGCCCTTGTACTTCTCTATCCACTGAGGAAGCGTCATTGGCGGCTCCCCCGTGTACCTCTCCACGGCGGCCACGGCCGTCTCCCACGCGTGGCCCTCGGGCATCCAGTTGAGCCCGTCCTCCTGCGGATCTTGGAGCTTGGCAAGCGACTCGGCTATGTGCCGCGCGATGTGCGGCGGCATGCCCCTCGCCACCAGCGCCTCGACCTGCTCGTCGGCGGTGACCTGCTTCACCACCAGCTCCCCCTTCTCGGGGAAGGCGGCCCGCGCGATGGCCACGGCCCCGTCCCGCAGCGGCACGTTTTGCGGGCCCACCAAGCACACGGCCTCGTCGTCGCCCTCCTTGACGGTCCCCGCCCCTAGGATTGCCGCGCCCACCTTGCCGATGTCGTCCGGCGTGATCCAGTCGACCGCGAGGTCGGGCGCCACCATGCCGATCTCGCCCGTCGCCAGCGCGTCGCCCCACCACGTGAAGGTGTTGGTCGCGAAAAAGGCCGGGCGCACCGCCGCGAAGCCCTTGGCGCCGAAGACGGCGCCGAGATTCAGCTCGACCTGCGCGTGCGCCCACGAGATGGGATCCGGCTGCACCGAGACGGCGGCGAGGTCGGTGCCGCGAGGGATCGTGAGGCTGGAGAGGAAGACGACAAATTGGATGCCGCTGGCGTGCAGAGCGTCGATGACGCCGCGCATGTGGTCAGGCGAGCCGTGCTGGATGTAGAGAAAGGCGCGGGTCGCGCCGGTGGTGGTGACGGCGGCGGCGACGCTGGCAAGGTCGGAGAAGTCGGCGCGCACGCGCTGGAAGGCGCGGGCGGCTTCCAGAGCGGGCGTGAGGCCTGGAATGGGCTTGGAGGGGTCGCGCATGGCGAGGACAACCTTGCTGGCGCCGTAGGCGTGGGCGGTCTGGGCGACGGCCGAGCCGACATGGCCGGTGGGGCCAAAGACGATGACAGTGGCCATGGCGAAAGTAAATAGACAGGGAAAAGCGACGGTTTTGGTCTGTATCTGTGATCTCTGATCGGTCTGAGGCTTTAGGTTCTTGCTATTTTTTGAAGTGATCTTACTAGTGTTAGTGACGGGATTTATTGACTTATACCCGACCCGCATCTTTTGCGAGGTACATCACATTTCCTGCCTGTGCCGCGACAGCTTACAAATATCGGCCTTCAGATCGTCCCGCTGGCGCATCTCGCAGTTGGAAAATGTCCGAGATGTTCCCTTACGGAAAGAGTAAGCACCGACCACGGACACTCGCGTTTTCTTGTTTCCGCATGAACGCGATGCCAAAACCGTAACAGACGCAACGCGGTGCATATCTTTCGCAGGATTCTGTAGTGCAGTTGGACCGTTTGGGATGGTGTATACGTTTGCTCCGTGTGCGCTCATTCGGCCGGTGGTGTGTGTTGTGGATGCGCACCGTCAGGAACCACGCCCCTGCTAGACCGAAAGTAGTAAACAATAGAGATACATGCTAGCAAGGGCTGTATATGGTTGCCAGTATTAAGGCGAGGGCGTAGGTTGACGACCTGGAAACGATCAGCCAGGCGCGGTTGGAGAGCGCAAGGTGGGAATCCACGTGCCCCAATTCCGAAGAGATCAGGATTCCCCTCGCTAAACAAGACGTTGCAGATGTCGGGCATGCGCGTGCTCGTGCCTTAAGGGCGTAGAGGTTCGACAGCGTCTTGTACTCGCAAGCCATCGAGTCCATGACTCGTAAACATTGATGTTTAAATTGTGTAAGGCAGAATAACGACAAAGCACACGCGCCGCTGTGGGGGGGGGGGCCTTTTTCAGATACTGTATTGGCTTCATTTATAGTACGTCAGTAAGAAGCGGTGAAAGGGGCGAGGCAGTGGTAAAATTGTCTACTATTATCTTGTGCTGATTCAAGGCTGAAACTTATGTAGTCCATGGCCGGATGCTTTGTGTTTGCAACGGTGTACGACGTTGGATGGTGCCACGAGTTGCCGCCGCTCCAGTCGGGATACCATGTCGATGGGGGCCTTTTTGTATTTGCCAAGTCACCTTGACACAGTGAAGTGCATGTCTATGCAGTTCGCGATGCAGAAGACCAACAAGAGCCGAGATTTGATGCCGACCACTTGCATGGCCTGTTGAACAAGGAGATTCGAGATAAGCGCCGCATCGGAGTCCGGGTGCTCATGGTTTCAAGACTCGAGTTATTCCCCCTACCTCCTGGCCATGCCAGAAACCACCAGCCTCTTCAAACCCCCAGCTTTCTGCCAGCAGTTCCCCATGCCTCCTTCCACATCTGCCTCACCCCGCCGTACGGATACAGAAACCAGTCCCGTTGGATGTTGGGACACTGGAACCCCCCGGACTCGAACATATGCCACTTGATATCCCACGGCGACCGACCCCCTCCCAGCCGGTGGTACGAAGTGATCGTGATAAACCACGACTCCTTCATCGGCTCGCCCTTCTTCTTTCCACTCCTCGTCTCGGTCCACCGCCGCTTCACCGTCGTATCGTAGTCGGTAAGGCAATGTTGGCATGACTCGACGACGTTCCGGCAGGGGGCAAAGAGGCCGGGGTAAGTGCCGGGATGGTGGAGCGCCTTAACGCGATGTCTTGCAAACTTGTTCGTAAAGACGTGGCGGCAGATGGAGAAATACCGCTTATCGACGGCGTCGCGCAGAGCCTGGTCGGTCATGTCGGGTATCCAGAGGGTCCGCGTACCGGAGAGGAAGAGCTCGTCGTGGAGGATCCGGGCGGACCAGGCTTGTTTCCAGCCGAGGCAGGAAGCGTCGTCGAGGCGAAAATTGTCCAGTGGTAGGCCATTGGGGGGACCGAGGAAGTGGCGGTTCATGGCGAGGCGGACGTGAGGGTAGCCGATGCTAACGAGATTTCCACCGATTTGGACGAAATTATAGCCACGGCATTTATACCGAGGGAGGTTCGAAGGTCGGGGAGTACTTTGGAGAGCCGAGAATTCGGAGGATGAAAAGTGGTGCATGATACGGCAGCTATGGCAGTAATACCAATTGTGTCCGATGTCCTTCTCTAGAAGGAGGAGGAATTCCTCGCGGTCCGAGCGGATGAGGCGCAGCCCGGCCTGGCGAGGTACCAGGGCGAAGAGGCTCTTGCATGTTAGCGAGAGGGCTTGGGTTGAAACTGGTGGGAGATGGTTCCGGCAGAGGTAGAGGATGATGTCGACCGGCAGTTCCAGGAAGGGCGATGGCCATGGTCTGGCATGGCGTCGACGACGTGCTGATCGTGACAGCAACTTGCTACTGGTCGGGTCCATTGGGCGCGGTGCTTGGGAAAGAAACTGTAGGTGGGGAAAATGAGCAGGACAAAGAGGCTGCGTGCCCTTTTTAATTCCATGACTTGGGAGCTACTGCAGTGGGCGTGACTTGCATAACCGCGGCAAGATTCCAGATCATGTGTTGTGGTCAACGCGCTCAAGGTGAATTGCTAATGTGCTCAACGACCCCGTGCAGGTGACCCGGGCACGCAAAATGTTTCCAACCAAAGCCGTCAGGTCGATGATTTGGAGCACTAAACATAGGTACCTTTCGGCAAGCAACCGAGTGCCAGCTCTCCCCTGACAAGACCTGAATGGGGACAAATAAAGCCTCGGGTTCCGAATCCAGGGGCTTGATCAACCGATGTCTCTCAACCGCCTCAAGTTTGCCAGAGAGTCCTCCAAAACCACAGATGTATCTCTCTCCCTCAAGAGAGGTTCGGGTTTCCTCTGTTTCTTCGGGGGCTGGCTCCTTGTCATCCTCCAATTTCACAATCTCTGGGGACGCAACTCCACCCCCATCGACCAGGGAATCACATCGGGGGCTGCCCTCAGAGGTCCGCTCTTCGCTCTGTTCCCTAACCGGAACCGTGCCGGTGGTGTTTGTGTCCGTCTCAGTCCGGCTTGTTTCAACGGGCCGATGGAATGCTTCCGGCCCGGATGGAGGAGGAGCCATTCCCATGAACCAGTCGACCAAGTCTTTATACGCCGCACGAGGATTGTTCAGAATGGCTTGGATCGACATCTTGACGTGTGCTGGTGGAAGCTGAGGGGTTGTTTCCGGGAGCCGGAATTTTTGTTGGATTGTCGTCACGGCGTTTGGTTCTGGGTGTCCCAGGGGCAGGCCTCTGCTCGATGTTTGAGCGAGACCAAGAGATACTGAATCTCGGCATCAAATACGGCATGCCTTGAATATCAGCAAGCTGGGGCCTTTACAGTGTCAATTTTTGGGCGGATGTGGTGACTTTGTTGTCCTGGGACTTGTTGTAAAACGACCCAAAGTTGCCTCAATGGGACAATGGTCAACAAAGGATCCCTGTGGCCTGAGAAATATAGTAAATAGGGCGACGGTCTTGCGCTCAGGCCCTGTGTGCGAAAATCATTGAATATTGATCTGGTGATGCCCACTTGGACTAGGGGACATTTAAGGCCATGTGCCAAGACAAGTAAGTGTTCAAAGCAAAATCCATCCACTTGCAACCGGCCTTCTTGCATTTTGCCCATGAATTTGCCCATGATCAAAGCCACAAAGAGAGAGAAAAGTCCCAGAGCAAACATCGTGACCCCATCGTGCCAAGCATCACCACTATCCCCTGTCTCCATCGTCCGATTTCCAAGTTCTAACCCGACCGCCTGGTTGCGATGGCTTGCCATCACGCCCGACATGTGGAACTCGATACCCGTCGTGGCCACTCCCGCTCGTCTTAGCGACGTGACCAGCGCATCAACAGCGCAGAACCCCTTTTCTGCTGCGTCGACGAACGAGATGGCTGGAAGAAGAGCACGACGGCCGCGTTGGGTTTAGCGCCGCCCCCTTTGCGGTGGAGCGTCGATGTGACGGCGAGGTTGGCATCGTCGCGCCGCTGGGTCCGCGACCTCACCGCTACACCAAACATGCCCGCCGGCCAATCCAAACCGCGCTGGTCGCCACCGTCGCTGCGGCCTCTGCAGTCGTGGATGGCTGGGGAATAGCCTCAGCTGCATCCCCGCCTTTTTCAGCTCCCCTGTCGGCCATGTGTCTCATGGGGACTGCTAGCCACCGCCATGTGAAAAGTCAGAGGCCTCTGCGGTGTTTTTTTCTGGGACAGGGGCCCGGTCGAGCAGCAAAATGTCGGCGACGCCCAGCAGGAAACCGACATCTCGTCTCTGACCTGTAATCCTCTGGCCCTGCTGCGAACCATCTCGACGAAATGATCCACCCCATCTCCGACTCACGACTCTCAATCCTCGGCTCGTGCATCTTCCTCCTCCTCGCCATGCCGAGACTCGCGAGGTCTCTCCTGTCCAAGTTGTCGCCCCTGCAATACCTCCCATCCTCCTCCCGACCGACGCCAAAACCCAAACCATCGCACCCCACCCTCCTCGACGGCCTCAGCGCCATATCCCACGTCCTCGTCGTCGTGGTCGCGTCCAACCTCGCCTGCGGCGGTCCCGCCTTTGAGACCCGCCTCTTCATCACCCTGCGCCAGCAACTCCTCGAGTTCTCGCGCCCCGCCGCCCTGCTCGCGGCCTCCACCCCCATTCCGGTGCCCAGGAGGAATTCCAAGAGGATAGCGAGCGTACGCGACGAGAAACTCGAGCCCGAGGCCCTCGGTCGTTGCGACTCGGCGCAACCACAGCCGGCTGAGAAGACGGCACCGATTCCAACACAGGACAACAGCGCCAGCCCATCACCATCAAGCGCGCCCGTCGTCCACCCATCACCACCAAGCGCGCCCGTCATCCACCCATCACCACCAAGTGCAGCTCACTCCCAGCCGTCACCACCAAGCGCGCCACTCTCCCGACCACCCCCCATCCCCCGACGCTCCTCCTCGCTGAATAAGGCCTTTGACGCCCGGCGCATCAAGCTCGTCGTCTCCGCCTCCCCTTCCTCCTCGCCATCATCGAGTTTCAGCTCAATTTCCAGTTCCTCCGACCGAGAGTCGCGGGCGCGACGGAGGCCGGAAATGGCCGTCAAGGGGGGCGACACGTTCCGCGTCACGCTATCGGAGAAGAAGAGTGGCGATCCGCGCCTCGACGCGCGGGTGCGCATGGAGCTCGATCCGGGCATGTGGCTGCGGAGCGGGCGGGTGGCGGCTTCGGGGAGGATAATGTGAGCTTCAAGGTTGACGTGGTGAAGAAGGGTTGGGGTGGCGCCCGTTTGCCGAAGGGAGGACAAAGTTTCTTCTTGCTGGGGGGTTGGCTCCTGTTTGCCTGCCTGCCTTGGAAGGAGCGACGGGCCTGCCTGCCTGCCCGCCTGGGGAGCGGACGAGGAAGGGACGACGCCTTCCATCCCAGATAAGTGGTCAGACTGAGTCTGCTCTTCGCTGGGCCCAAAAAACTAGCACAAACAACTGCCGCATGGCATAATTGGCAAGGTCGTCAGACAGACCCCGAGCGAGATACGAGGGTCCTCACCGAGAAAGCGGCGTTGACTACTCGAAGCTGAGCCTTCGGGTTCGAGTCAGCCTTTGGGCAAAAATCTTTCTCGAGATCGACTGCAGGCCTGCCGACAACCTGAGGACGACGTCCCCAGGACCCAGGACCCAGGACCCAGGACCGACTGACGACGCTAGTGTAAAATCCTCCCACAGGGTTTTCGTAGCCTCTAGACTCTGCAGGGTCTGGGGGTGAGCTTTTTGTGTTTTTCTCGTGGGGTTTGACGGCTTTCCCAGCCACGGGTCAACTTCTTTTTTTCCCTTGGGCGGCACTCGGTGTCGTAAAAGGAGCCTTGGGCGGAGAGGCGGAGGGACGGAGGGAGGGAGGTAGTTTGTATTTGCATTTTCCGTCGGCGTTGCATGTATCTGGCGGTGGAGGGACTGGAGCGGGCGGCATGTTGTTTTCCGTCCATCTGCTTGGCGGTTGGCATTCTTGCACTTGATATGAATTAATTAGCATAGCACGCATTGATGGGGTACGAATCTCACGATCTGAATGACCAAACTTACTTGTATTTCTCATCTCCTCGCGTTCTTTCCCCCGTTGCTCTTGATCAACACCCATACCTCCTTACAGCATCCCGGGTGCATCTATCTCCGCTCGGGCGACCCCTCACCGCTACCGCTCGGCGACCCAGCCTCGGAAGCCTCCGACGACGATGTCGAAGCGGCCGCGGCAGCAGCACTCCGAGCCCGGCACTTGTCGCACATCCCTTGCAACCGCCGGATGCGTTTCCCGCGGTGCTGCTCGACGCGCGACATGGACAGGCCCGAGCCCCACGCCGGCCGGGCGACGGGTGGGAAGCACTGGGGCGCGGGTTTGATCTCGACGTCGCCGATTTGGGTGGCGCAAGAGGTGCAGAGGGTGCGGGTGATGGTGTGGCACATTTCGGTGGTGGACGTTTGGGTCTGGCTGATGAAAGATCGTCTGATGGTGTGTGGCTCTCTCTGGGTTTGGAAATCGTTTGACAGATTGACGGTTTTCGATCTCTTCTTCGTTTGGAGGTCCCCAAAATGTATTTATTCGTCCCAAGGTGATTCGGAGACGACGGATTCGGTGGCGTCCCCTCCCACTGGCAATGGACTGCCACAGCTGTATGAGGGCTCAAAGAAGCTGTTTGGGTGCCCAGCGGGTCTGTCCAGCGTTTGTTGTTGTTTTTTCTGCTCCTGTGGGCGCCCTTGTTGCTGCATGGTCGTGGTGGGACAAAGAGGATGCGGGCCGCAGGGGAGAAAGGCTTCCCGACCGCGTCTCCCTTTCGCGAGAAAACAGAATATTTCTGAGAGGGTTGGTCTTTAAGGGAAGACGAGTGGGTATCTCCAAGGTACAGAGGAATAAAGGGCTACTGGGTTGAGGGTCTAATAATGTTGGACGTGGAGCAGAATTCAGACATGGACAAAGAGACGTGTTGGAAGAATGAGAGCCCGCGGATCGGGCAGCTGCCTCATCCGGCCCCCTGATACATGGAACAGAGTTTCAGAACCAAATGTTTCGTTTGTCTGTCTTGATGATGTTCGCAGTTCCGATCCCGCGCCTCTGATTACCCGGACACCAGTGAGGTCATGTGTTTGGTAGGACACCCGACTACGAGGTTTGGGTTGACGGGGAGCAAAAGAGGAAGAGTTTTTTCAAGACGTGGTGGTCTCTGTGTCCATTGTCGAGACATTGTAGACGAAGGCACGCACCCAGTAAAGTGTCAACCTTGTTACCTACCTCGTCGGGACAGATGTGGTTCTGTGACCTGTCAGAATCATGACTGCCCTGGAGGTTCGCTCCTACCTGAAAGGTACGAAGCCATCCAGCAAAGAGGTGGCCCAGTCGAGTGAGAAACTCGATGCCGAGGCCCTGCTTTTTGAGAATTTGGCTTTTGGGTGGCTGGTCCAGTCTTGCTGAATTCTTTCACACCCCAGCCTCTTGACATTTGACCTCATTGTCCGGGAATTAGCAGATCCAGTCGACGGGGAAGCTGTTCAGTAGAGGTGAAGGTGCCCACAAAGCCCTTAATAGCGATCACGGTGAAGAGGACTTCCGTTGGACATGACTTTCTTGTTAGCTAAGTAGAGGGCGTCGTCAAACTCTACCATCAGTGATCCCTAGAACAAACCCACTAGTCCTAGGTCACAGCGCCCGCTTATCCAGGACGACGAGCATCGTTGGCCCTGAAACTCGCATGTCACCAGAAACTGCGGTCCTGGGGCCAGACTTCTCACGACTGCTGAACGGCGCTTTGCTGTTCCACGCTATTTTCCCATGCCTTTTATCGCCAACTGCCTTTGTTGATTACCTACCAAAGAAATTCGCATCATCACTATGAGGTAAAGGCGCGCAAGAATGCTCTGGCAGTAGGGCGGAAGCGGATCGAAGGTTTGCAAGCCATGAACTTAAGAGCCCAGAGTTCTCAACATCAGCGCTCATGTCCTTGAACTCTTCCACTCCTGGCACTGTCAATCTTATCCCATTCTTGTGCCCAAACGCTCAGACGAATTCCGGCAATCTTGCCCAGGGGCTCATTGTACCTCGCCGGTCACCAAGCCTTCAATGCCCACTAGGTCAAGCCAACCCACTCTGGAGCACAACTGCATCCAAAGTTTGAATGGCGCCAGCATTCACCCGCTAATGCTGCTGGCAAATCCTATATCAACAATGTTTTTCACAGCTTGGCCTCCGTCCCCTTCCACTCCCAAACATCAACCATCACCAACCGCATCCTCAGCACACATCTGCACAACCAACACAAGGCTTCTTCGGCATTGAAATTCGTGATCAAGCGAGTAAGTCATGTATTCCTCTTTCACCGTTTCGAAACGTCTTGCAATCGGCACATCTACTTGCGCGGGATACTTTGCCCATGGCTCTCTTTGTCGACGCCCGCAGGATGCGACCTCTTCACGCCCGAGTCCAAAATCACTTGCCAGTTGGCAGGGCCAAGTGGCCAGCCATGTGAGGGCATTCTGGCGGGTCTCTCCCTCAGCTTGAAAAGCCGGTCCTTAAAACCGGTCCCCAAAAGTTCACAACTCCAAACTTCCACTCCTCTCCCCTTCCACATCCCCTTCTCCACCACCACAACAAGGAGAAAGTTGTCCCGCCGTCTCTAAACACCACAAACTTCACAAGTTCTTGTAAGAAACCCCTCCAAGAACATCACCATTCCCCTCATCATCATCCGCAACGCTGTCACACTCCCGAACCCGCACCCCCGACCCCTCGTCGAAGCTTTCTCACGCGGGGCCTCACTCTCACGCCGAGTCTCAGCGGCGAACCACAGCGCGGCACCGCATCCGCTTTGCCCTACCTACCCTTTGAAAACTATTTCTTTCGAACCCAACCCCTCCGAATCCCCCTCCTCCTTCATCCCACTCTCATCAACCACCCTGCTCCAGCATCCAACCTTCTCCAGCATCTCCCAACTCTCTTCCTACCCAACGTACTGCCATCTGCCCATCCGCCCATCCAATCACCAGAAACTGACAAGATGTCCAAGGACATCAACCAGAACGACAAAACCACAACCATGGCCGAGAAGACCACTGACATCTTCACTGCCCGCGAGCAGGAGATAATGCTCAACGCTCTGCTCTGCATGAAGGAGGCTCCTACTGTAAGTCTCTTGCTTTTTTTGGCCTCTTCGGCGTGTTTTCTCTGTTCGAGTCCACGACGGTGAGGGCTAGGGCTTCCGGCCTCTGGTCTGAGTCGTTCCCTTTCGAGAAAGATCATGGCGAGCTTTGCATTGCCCTTGGTCTCCTCTGCCCCAGCCCAGCCCAATTGCAGAGATTGATGGATGGACGACCTCGGTCATCCCAGACCGAGGGCTCACTTCCATAATCAATTCCAATTGCCCCCAACACCATCAAATGACAAACCCTCCCACCCACCCCATCATCAAAAACTAACACCTCCTCCCCCCCAGGTCGACTTCAACGACCTCGCCGCCCGCCTCGGCATGTCCAACGTCCGCTCGGCCTCCAACGCCTGGGCCGCCCTGCGCAAGAAGATCCAAGAGCGCAACCCCAACCCCGACGGCGGCCCCGTCCTCGTGCCCGCCAAGCGCACGCCCGCCGCCGCCGGCACCGGCACCGGAAACAAGCGCAAGAAAGGCATCCCCACCACGCCCGTGACGCCCACCGCCGCTGTCAAGAAGGAGGCGGCCGCTGCCGCCACCACCCCCGCCGACGCCGCCGCCGACGACGACTCCATCGAGGAGCTCAGCGCGCAGCCGGCCGCCAAACGCGCCAAGCGCGTCGTCCCGGGCCTCGCGAACCCCCAGGGCGAGGTGGGCGAGATGGTGCTGCCGGACGCCGAGACGACGACGCCGGTTCCCAAGGCGAAGGGCGGCAAGCCCAGGGCTCCGGCGAAGCCGAGGGTCAAGAAGGAGAAGGTCGTTGCTGCTAGCGCTGCTGGTGAGGAAGGTGAGGAGGCGGCGGCGGTACTGAAGAAGGCTCCGGCTAAGGCGACGCCGAGGAAGAAGGCGCCTAAGGTAGTCAAGTCGGATGCTGTGGTCAAGGAGGAGGAGGAGGAAGGCTCCGAGGAGGCGGATATGGCGGCTACGGCGGCGGCGGCTATTGAGGTTGCTGAGGAGGCTGCTTTTGCTGGTGGTGAGGAGGATTCTGCTATGGATGAGGACAGCGAGGGTGTGGAGGTCATTGGGGGTAAGGTTTAGGGGGTGGTTGGGACCGAAGGGAGGAGTGGAGGGGTCAGGCTTCTGGGTGGTTCTCAGATCTGGGTCTCTTCGGCCCTTTGGCTTGGTGATGATCATAGGGGGGTTCTCGATGCTTTTTGTCTTTGGAGTCTCAAGGATGGGGATGCATAGCTGGTTGTTTCTTGCTGGCGAATGGGCTGGGGTCACTTCTGGGGGTTCTCTTTCTTGCCGGCTTGTGGCTGTACTTTAGGCTGGGCGCAACTGGGGTTTGGCGCATGAGGGAACGACTCGCATCGAACGGACACGGAGAAAATGATTTGGCTTGGGGGGAGCAAGTGCTGCTTTGCGGCACGGAATGGCTCTGTTCCGGAGATCAGCTTGATCGGATGGCAAGGATGGCTCTAGGGAGTCCATAGGTAGTCTAGGTAGCCTTGAATTGAAATTGCCGTCATAGTTGCGGTTCTTGCACGGTGATATGGTGATGCTGTATGAGGCAGGTTGTGATGTTTTGGTTTACGGGATGTTGACTCCCAGGTTCCGTTGCCGGTGTTCTCTCGGTGCGCCCATTCGCCATGCAGAGCCACACCGCCTGAGTTGCCGGCGAAGGGTCCTGATCCTACATAGTAGTCAGAAGCTTGTGTCAATGCTTATCACTTGTGACTATCTTGCGGGGTTCCGGGTGTGAAGAAACATGGCACCGGGATGGAACCGGTGGCCAGGTTCGTGGGAGACGTGTCGGCGGCATGGCCTGGATTCAGGAACCGGTGCGGAATTCTGATAAGCAATGGGGCCACCCGGACTGCTGGACCATCGAGGCAATGGATATGACGTTATTCCCGTCAACCGGGCCGAGGTATATGGCTGATAAGGATGTGTTCTTGACGTCGGCCGAGTCCGGCGACAACCCTAACCCAGAATAGCCCGGGCGTCGTAGGAGTTTCCTATCTTTCTCGTTTTGCTGTAGGACAGCCGTATTGGGAAAAGAAGTCCAACAGCCCCCACGCCGAAGAGGGACAGAGGAGGATCTTTTTGGGCTACCTGCGCGGGCGAGGCGGGGTCAAGGAAGCCAGCAAGTTTTGGGGGACGAGGCAGTTGAAGATGGAGGTTGGAAGCGGGGTCCTGTTATCTGGCGGTAATAAGAGCTACCCGGAGCTCCCAGTGGGTGACAAACGCCTGTGCGACAGGGGGAAGCAGCGCTGACGCGTGTTGGAGCTTAGCCAGCCCGTTTGCAAACCTCCAACCCACCAAATCACCAACCAACTCTTCATTCTCGAATCGCCTTGGGAAGCCGGTCAAAGGAAGCTAACGGCAAATAAACCTCATGTCAGCAGTTTCCCAGCTCCCAAGATCTATTTCCTATTTTATTTAGGCTCACCAACTGCCTCCTCCGTCAATTGATGACCCGTTTGCTGTCGTCGAGAATCAAGAGTGGCTCACGGCCCGATGCAGCGCCGTAAGTCCCGCCTCCCAACGACCGACCGACCGCTCTCGGTTTAGGCCCAGGCAGCGATGTAATGTGGGCGGTATTCGATACCCCCCGACCGGCAGCCAGACCGCCGAATCCGGGTTCTGGTTTCTTATCTCGCCGCCTTCGATGGAAGCCAACCCAAACCGCATTGGCGATGGCCATCCACAGCTCCCCAGCTTCGTCACCCCGCACTCACCTCGCAGACGATAAGAAACCAGCCTATTGGAATTGCCATCCTCGGCCCAGCCTCCGTTCCATCGAGCATCTCCAGGTACCTTGGATTCGACATCTGAGAGTATCTCATCTATGAAGCAGTGGGAGACGGCGAAATGATGGTCGGTTGAGGCTAAATCGTCGTTGTATTCGGGCAGCCGCAGGCCACCCCCGCCTAAACATCACCGCCAGGGACCGACCGTCCACACCAGGAAACCTTCAGACGTGGCGCGCAAGTGGCGTGCATCTCCCCGCGTCCGTTGCTCCCGCTCCACTGGCCAACACGCCGCGCCGGTCAGCCCAACCGCCGCCTGCAGACCCCACAGCCCCGGTAGCACGCGATAGCATCTGGAAGATGTGCGGCATCGTGGCTCGGGGTGTGTCCGCACCCTGGTCGACAGCACTCTCGTTCGCCGAGCCTCAGCCGAGCAACCAGGTGCCGAATGGGTGGTGCGGGAGCCTGGCGGGAGGATAAATAGACAGCACACCTCCCCTTCCTCGGCCAAGATGCAGCACCTCCCGGAGCAGTCCTCGGGTATCCTACACCTGGGTACCATCAACAATGGGTGTCTTGGACTGCCTCAGCCTGCGGGCTATCGCCTCCTCCGTCCTCGTGCTCAGCTCCCTCAGCCATGAAGCCCTCGCCGTACCGACCAAAGACCATAAGGCAGCGTGGATGCGCAATGGGCCGGGCAAGAAGCACATCACCAACATCTTCAAGCGCGCGGTGGACGGCCAGAGACGCGCCGAAGTCCCGGACTGCGCCGAAACTCTGACGACAACCATCAAGGCCCCCAAGGCCAACCCCTGGGCCCCGTTGACGAACGACGAGACGGCTGGTGTGGTCGAATGGCTGTTTGCCCAGGAAGACCTGAACCTGACCGTGGTTGAGGATGCGACAGCATGGGACAACTCCATGTAAGTGCCAGCCATATCTCTCGTCTTGCGGGGGGGGACTAACATCTGGCAGCGTCCTGGTCGAGGCCATGTGGCCCAACAAAACGGACGTTGTTGCGTATTTGGACGGCGATGCCGCCATTCCGACCAAGTATGCACACGTTCTTCTGAGCAATCGCGCCTCCGAGGAACCCACCTACGCCGACATCATCGTGGGCCCTGTTCCCATCGACAATACCACCACGGCCTGGGAGCCCCTGGAGTACCCCTACACTAAGAAGAGCGGCGGCACTGTCCGCAACTTGGATGCAGACAATGGCGTCATGTACTTGGAATGGATCTTTCCCATCGCCGCCTCCGTTGCCGACATCACGCTCGACCTCTTCAACGGGACGGCCACTGGTGAGGATAACGACACCATGGCCATCTGGGGCATTGACCCCATGTGGCAAGATGACGGCCGCGTCGTCCGCTTCGATGCTTTCTGGAACATTGACTTCAACTTTGACGCGGGGACCCTGCTGCCCCTCGGCCTCTACTTCTTGTCGGACGTCACCGGTCGTGATCCGAGCAAGTGGAAGCTCGAGGGCTGGTTCTACGCCCCCACCAACACCTTTTATCCGTCCACCGAGGAGTTCCGCAAGGCCTGGGAATCCGAAGACTTTGTCAAGTATCCTCCCAATGTTGGCGGAGGTCAGTATTCGTCTTCTGTCTTGTCTTGGGCTCTTGCTGACATGTCTCGGCACAGACTGGACGGCAACTGACCAGCTGGGTGAGATTCCGCCTATGGATGCGGTCCCGCCGCCTGTCCATGTGGCCCCGGCCGGCTCTCGATATGCCGTCGACCCCGAGGAGAAATACATTGAGTGGATGGGCTTCAGCTTCTACATTGGCTTCACCCGCGACGCGGGCATGGGCCTCTACGACATCCGCTTCCAGGGCGAGAGGCTCATCTACGAGCTAAGCTTGCAGGAGGCGCTCGCCCATTACGCAGGCAACGACCCCATGCAGTCTGGAACCGCATACCTCGATACGTATTACGGATTCGGGCCCTATGCCTTTGAACTGGGTACGTTGTTCGTTTTGAAGCTGTGGGCTTGACTGACTTGTTCGTGCAGTCAAGGGATACGACTGCCCAGCCCATGCTACTTACCTGAACAGCTCCTTTTACGTCGATGAAACGTGCCGCGAGCACATCGACAGCATCTGCATGTTTGAGTACGATGCCGACTACGCCATGCAGAGGCATTCTACCGGCGGATACGTGTCCATCACCAAAAACACGTACTTTGTCGTGAGATATGTGGCGACTGGTATGTCTCTTTATCCTGTTCCCTGTAGCCGAGCTGACAATTCCCAGTCGGCAACTACGACTATACGTTTTCCTACTCCTTCTTCATCGACGGGAGCATCGCCGTCGAGGTCCGCGCCAGCGGCTACATCCAGTCGGCCTACTTTGCCAACAATGAAGACTACGGCTTCCATATCCACGATTCCCTCAGCGGCAGCATGCACGACCACGTCCTCAACTTCAAGGTCGACTTTGACATTCTCGGCCAGGAGAACTCGGTCGAGCTCATGACCATGGTGCCGACCACGACGACGTACCCGTGGAGCCAGGGCCGGGCCCGCAACACGATGAAGCTGGAGCGCACCTTTATCGAGACCGAGGACGACGGCAGCTTTAACTGGGCGCCCAACAGCGCTACCCAGGTCCTCGTCGTCAACGAAAAGGCCAGGAACGAGCTCGGGGAGTACCCCGGGTACCGCATCCTCCCCTACACGGGCACGGCGCACTCGACGATCGTCAACAGCAGCAACCTCAACAACGCGGCCAACTGGGCCAACCACGACATCCACGTTACCAGGCAAAAGGACACGGAACCCAGGGCCACGCACTCCCTCAACAACCAGGACACGTTTGACCCGCCCGTCGACTTCCGCGCCTTCTTTGACGGCGAGTCCCTGCGCGACGAGGACCTCGTCCTCTGGCTCAACCTCGGCATGCACCACGTTCCGCACTCGGGCGACCTCCCCAACACGGTCATGACGACGGCGCACAGCGGCATCCAGTTCATGCCGAGCAACTACTTCAAGGGCGACATCAGCCGCCGCACGGTGCAGCAGGTGCGCATCGAGTTTGCGGACGGCGAGCCGGCCAACGTGACGCGCTTTGGCCAGTTTGACGCCTCGAGCAAGGACGCGACGTGCAAGCTCGACTACACCCCTGTGGCGGACACGCTGGTGGACTACAAGGGGGACATTGTGACGCGCAAGTTTCCGTACGACCCGAACAATCCGTTTTATGAGACAGGTTCGATTTCGTAGGTGTGAAGCAGGGGGTGATGGAAGCGGCCGGTCCGACAGGCCGAGACATGACGACGCCAGAATATTACGACTGGGAGACAGCCCGAAAAGGTACGGGACAAGCATAACTAGGGACCTAATGACGGAACGAACGGATAGATGAAGACATGACGGACAAACACGACACGTACATACACCGCGGCGGGGTCCCCCGCCGCCACATGGCTGGCACCTTGATGCCGCATGTATACAATACATATTGAACATTTCCGGCCACACACCATTGCTGCCCGTGAACCTCGACATCAACAACCCACAACGCCCAACTCCGACTCCCAATACCCCCACCTCTACCCCCAACGCTTCACCAAACCACCCCCAACCCCCCAACCAGAAACAGACCACTAAATCCAAACAGCCCTCTCCAAATCCTTCACATCCACCCAATACACCGCCAGATTCCACCCTCCCGCCTCCCGCTCGTCCATCTGCATGCCGTCACACGCCGCGCGGCCGAGGCACACGGTGCTGCGCACGACGTCGGTCCACCCGAACGGCGCGAGCGACGGTATCGGCGCGTGGATGCGTTGGTGGAGGAAGCCGGGGGCTTGGGTGAAGTTTTGGAGGGGGTTGGGGAGGCAGGGGGATCTGGGGGACAGAGGGGGTCAGTTGTTGGTGTGCTTTTCTTTTGTGTGGTGGGGGAGGAAGGTGAGAATGGGGGGTAAAGCAGCGGTGTTGAGGGTGTCTCTGGGGAGTTGGGAGCCGGGGAAGGGGGGCGTACCGGTAGAGAAGGCAGCAGGAGGTTTCGGGGGACTTGGTGAACTGGACGGAGGAGACTTTGGTGTCTTTTGGGAGGTTGACTGGGGTGGGGTTGGTGAATGGTGACATAGGGTGGGAGGAGAGAGGGACGGCGTACCGCAGGCTCGAGGCTCGAGGTCTTTGGGATCGATGCTGTGCTTTGTGCCCTTGAAGTCGGGCAGCTCGTAAAAGTCGAGAAGGGCGGCCATGCCGCTGAGGCAGAGGGTTGAGAGGATTATGAGGATGTGGATGTATAATTGCATGGTTGCGGTTGTGTGGGTGGATATTTACGGGGGGGGAGTTAGGACGGTGGTCATGAGTACCAACAATAAGAGGCTAGGACAGCTTTGGGGGCTTCTCCCTTTTATGGCCGACGGGGAATATTCTAGGAGGCCAGTTTGCACGGGCAGGGCAATGCCCTGTGGCAATATTGTGGGATTGTGCATCGCATGTTAGGAGAAGGTTTGCGGTGCATCTGCAGTCGAGAGATGGTACCTAGATATGCAGGGTTATATTAGGACTTGGGACGAAGGCATCATCGAGTATAACCACCTGCCGAACCCCGGATTTCTGGTCGACTCATGGCTAAGGTGCCATTTTCTTGAAGGGCACGCCCTCCGCCAACTTTCTACATTTGAACTATATTCCCTGATCGGTTTACACCCGGCCTCCTCAGTCGGTAACATGGTTAGAATCGGGCTCCCAAGCCTTCATACCCTCGCCCTTTCGCACCTAGAGGCCGTCTCTGAAACTTACCAGCATCATCATTTTCTATTCCAGAGAAAATGGCAAACCCCGATTGCCATCCTCGGCAAAGGTCTCAGTGGGCGATCCGGCGAGTCGAGATGTTGGCTCCTAGGGAGGTTCTCGAGGTCGGCGCCGGGGCTGCTTGAGAGGTACACTAACAGGGAGGGCAGTGACACATAGCTAAGTCCCGGACTGTTCCAATATCATGGGCAATTAGCATATCGGCGTCGGTTAAGGGCGTGGTGAAAGAGTGGGGGTCAGCAGATGGGGGCGATGGAGGGAGAAGGCTTGGGTATTTTTTTGGTGGGCGGGTTGATTTGATACGTAAATATAGTGCAACAAGCAGACATCCTCCTCGCCTTCAGGAACTGGACCTCAATCCCACTCCATCATGCGACACAATGTTCAATGTTGAATAACCCTTCCGTGGCAGGTCGTCGTCAAAATCGAGCCGCCCAGGGTTAGGGTCCCCCTCAGCCTGCACGTGACCGCCAATCCTCGATCTTTCGCAGCTCCAGCTCCAATCCCGAGCTTCAATCAACGACCAACCCGGTCCGCGCCAACCACCACCACCGCCATGGCCCTCCTCCCGCTCCTCTCCCAGGCCCTCCGGCCCCGATCCCTCCTCTCCTCGATGCGCACCCTGTCGCTCGCCGCCGCCCCACGGCTCCTCCCGACCTCCCATATCCGATCCCTCTCCCAGAGCGCCCCCCAACCACGACACACATGTCTGCACGGCGGGTGCTGCCGGCCGCGGGTGGCAGTCGCGGTCAAGGCGTTTCCGGCACAGCAGCAGCAGACGAGGGGGATGAAGGTGCACAGCGCTATCAGGAAGCGGTGCGAGCATTGCATGGTAGGTTTGACCTTGCGAGAGGGCCGACGTGGTTTCTGACGTGGGCTGGGTAGATTGTCCGCCGCAAGGCCAACAAGCGAAAAGTCGGGTACCGATATGTGATTTGCTCAGCGAATCCGAGACATAAGCAGCGCCAGGGGTTTGTGAAGCAGAGGGCGAATCCGCAGGGTTAGGGGGGGGTGGGGGGCTACGGGATGGGGCATCTGGGGAGAGAGGGGAGGAATGTCTGTATGATGCGGGAGATGGACACGAGGGGGTATGGAAGGCGTTCTGTCACTTGTACACCGGACCAGAGAGACATTCCCGGGATAGAGTCGGGTATGGAGTTCGCGGGACATGCGCAGACGGATGGTTTACAGATCACGGATTTGGAGGCGGCCCGGTTAGGCAGGAAAACGGGTTACATTCCATCAATATATCTCTCCATGCTCTCCCACTCCGTCTTGCCAGTGGAGAGGAGGTATCTAATGTGGTCCTTGGAAAGTCAGCTCGAGTGCCCAATGTCTTGGGGCGGAAAGAGACGAACAAGGTCAGTCACGGCGCGATGCCTCTCAAACTCGTCGCGCGCAAACTTTCTGGTCTCGCGGCGGGTGTTGGGGTCGACGACGCGCCGGGTGCCTCGGAGGACGGCTCGATAGAGCGACAGGGCGCGGTTTCGGAGGAGGAACTGTCAGACGCAGCATCAGCATAAGGATATGCCACAGATGGATAGGAGTGCCATACATGGTCCAGACTCAGCGTCGGCCCGAGGCGGGATCGCGAGGCGCCAGTCGCATGCGTACGCAGCAATCGCCACGGCGCGGGGGACAGGATGGGGCGCATCAACGGGGAAAGAGTCTGTCTAAGGACGACATCGGGGTGAGAAAGAGGTTCCTGCTCCAATTGGGGTTATCAGATGCCAGGTTCGGCGAACAATGAGCAGCCTAGTAGTGTCTCGCACCGTCTTTGGGAGGGCGCTCAAGCTCGAGCCTCCAAAAATTTGGCGGTTCCATTGCAGCGATAAGATCGGAACGTCCAATGGCGGGGACGTCATTTCTTGGCCCCGGCCCCAGGCCCTGCAGCCGCCACCCAGAACCCCTAAAGTGCCCCGCAACACCACGCCCTCGAACCGCGACCGCGTCTTGTTGTCGTCGAGATATCTTTTTCATCCAACCCAACTTTTTAATCCCCGACTCAAGATATCCAATCCACATTCAGCCAAAACATCTAGTCAAGCCCCCAAACCCCACCCAGAATGCCCCGCCCCAAACGCCCCCCCGTCCCTCCCCCCAAAGATGACATCGCCCTCGCCAACGCCAAATCCGACACCGACTTCCTCGCCTCCTACCTCCTCCCCACGTACGCCCCTGCCCCCCCTTCTCCCCCCCCCCAAACTAAATCCCTATCCCCTAGGCCCTCCCACCCCACCACCCCCTGGACCCCCACCTTCACCCACCCCACCACCCACACCCCCTACACCCTCACCCTGACCTCGTCCCCCCCGCTCCCCGCCTGCCTCGCCCTCATCGCCCTCACCTCCCGCGCGCACTACGGCCCGCTCTGGTCCCCGCCCAAAAAGCTCCGCGAGATGCGCACCCCCGGGCTGCGGTACGTGCTCATCCACGACCCCGAAAACCGCCTAGTCGGGTTCCTCTCCCTGCTTCCGACGTATGAACCGTATCCGACGGCGGTGGTGTATGTGTATGAGGTGCACTTGCTGCCGGAGCTGCGAGGGGGTGGCCTGGGGAAGAGGTTGATGCGGTTGTGTGAGGAGGTGGCGGGGAGGGTGAGGGGGGTGGAGAAGGTGATGTTGACGTGTTTTGAGGAGAATGAGGGGGCGATGGGGTTTTATTTGGGGGCGGGGGGGTTTGGGGTGGATGGGACGTGTCCGAGTTTGGAGAGGGAGCAGGGGGGGAGGGGAGGAAGTTGAGGGGGGGGAAGGTAAGGGAGGGAGGGCCGAGGTATTGTATTTTGAGTCGGAGGGTGGAGCGGAGGAAAGAGGAGGGGTTGGGGGAGGAGGGGATGGAAGGGGAGGCTATGGGAGGAGAGGAGACGGGGGAGAACGGGGTGGGGGGGGACGGGACTGTGGAGGAGGACGCAGAGGAGGGGACAAGTAAACAAGAGGAGGGGGGGGGTCCACAGAGAAAGAGAAGGCGAGTGGTGGACGGGACGGCGGTTGATGGATGAAGTGGCAAGGCAAGGCAAGATCGCGGAAGCTCGTAGACTTGGCCGAGCTGTAAGTGCGGCAAGCTGGAGCCAAGTAAAAAAAACACAAAAAAATAATCACCACCTTGGATTTGAACCAAGGCTCCGGCTCCAGGGCAGGGCTCTTAACCCCGCCGCTGGTCTGATACATCAGGTCAGATAGTTGGAGCCCAACCCAACTACACCACAGCCTTCCCGCCGGTGGATTGAAAGAACCATCTCGGAACTTGGACTATATACTACCTCCCTAGGACACAATACAATGCAAGCTGGGTTCGCCAAAAAACAAACAAAAAAAGTCACCACCTTGGATTCGAACCAACCCCCCCCCCCCCCCGATGGCAACAACAGCCAACACCGGCCATCGTTCTGCCTCCAAGTCTGGCAACACCATCGTCTGACTTGCCTCATCCTCGACCGACCGACGGCACCCCCAGCGCGCCCGGCTGCATCCCGTGTGCAACCGCCCCCTGCAGAATCGTACACGTGTAGGGAAATGCGAGGGACTCCAACAGGGAAAAAGAGCCCAAGAGAGAGGACGGGAGGTGTGTCATGTCGCACCACGTCTTGCCGTCTCCGGGGGAGGACGAGCGGTAAGAAAAGGGAGGAGAATTGTGTGTGTGAGCATGGTGCTCTGCAAGTACGGCGTGAATCCCCGACTTTGGTGGGCACTTTACGTCGGAGAATACAATCTGACCTTCCGTGATCAGAAGCTGGAGTTGTCCATTTGGAGAGCAAGGTTGTTGGAAGTGGGATTCATACTCACCCATCAACTGATACAAGCAGAGAAAATACATCTCGATTCCCCGATCTCGTTTTGCTCGCTCCAATGCTCAAACCAGATACTCCAAAGAAGTACAAAAAAATATACTCCGATACAAGTAATGCCGCTTTTTCTCCTTTTCCAAAAGGTAAACAACGCTTGACAGATGTATCTAGACATGTGCCACTCGATAAACCCAACTCAAAAGAACCCGTTTTGTAAATGCATATATCACACCCCCCACAGGATCCAATCCAAGATACGATGCGGGTGGGTGGGTGCCGCGGCCAATCCCTTTCCCATTATTATTATCATCATCATAGCTCATGACACGTCCTCTAAGCCTGGTTGCGCTCCGACTTTGTGTTAATGCGGTTCTCGCGCCCCTTTTCAGACCAGGGAAAGTGGAAGACGGGGATGAGGAAGAACGAGTTGCTGAGGCAGTATGTTAGCACTTGATGGCCCGGAGCCGGTAGAAAAAACTAACCTGCTGTCGGCAATACCCGCAAAGGCATTGTACCAGGCCAAAAACGCCGCCAGCATGCCAAAGCCGCCGCCAGCCATGTGAAGTGTGTGCGACGTCTCCATGGCGCCGCTCGACGTGGCGTAGGTGCCGCAGGCGAGCATGAGGAAGCACAGGTCGAGCGTGAAGAAGAGCATGAAGAACATGATGGTCGAGCGCAGCGTGCAGAGCAGCATGATGGTCGTGAAGATGAACCAACCCGTCAGGAAGAAGGCGAGCGCCGACTGGCCCATGGCCGGGTCCTCGTAGGGGCCGCCCTCGCCTAGGATGTTCCAGTTGGGCGTGAGGAGGATGCCGTATGCGATCCAGAAGCCGCCGTACGAGGACAGGGCGGTGGCGCCGAAGGTGTTGCCGACGGCCATCTCCCTGGAGTTGTGTTAGGGATGTGGGTTTGGTGGGCGTGGGGACTAGAACTTACCACATGCCGGCGAGCAGCTGGACGAGACCACCATAACCAAGTGCCAGGGGGACGACAATGTTGGGCACGGTGACGCCGCGCGTGTTGAGGTTGACGGCCGAGAGCACAAAGGTGGTGAGGGCGAAGGCGCTGAGGCCGAGGGGCGCCGGGTTGGCGAACTTGCGCGTCTCGACGGAGCGGTAGAGACCGGGCTGGAACTCACCACCGAAGGCGGGCAGGCGGGTCTCGGGGCCCGTGTGGACGTGGGCCATGGGGTTGTAGTACTCGTTGTAGGCGTTGGCGCGGGCCTGGGCGAGGCCGTTGGCGCTGCCGTTGACGCCGGCGCCCGTGGTCTGGTGGCTCAGCTCATGGTCGATGGCCATGGCCTTGGCTTGGTCGGCCATTTCTACGTTGGTCTATATCCAAGTGGGCGGGTCGGGTGCAGTGTTGAAGTCTGGCTGTCCACGCTCGAGCTCGGTGGTGGGGGTTGTCGAGATCACTGAGATGGGGGCGGGTGAGGGAATGGCAGGAACCAAGATCAGACAGTCGGCGAGGGGGGGGGGCGAGCTGATATAGAGCTCCTGCTTGGCCGACCCGACGGCTTAGGAATCGCAAACGGGGGTCTCGATCCCGGCGCGCTAGAGGTAGGAGGATGGAGTGATGGACACACGGGGAAACGGGGCGTTGGCACGGAGAAGGGGGGAAGATGTGCGGCCGGGGGGTACTCGGCATGGTGACGATGTCCCGGCACTTTCGAGTCCTCCGGCGGCAGCCAATGGAACGAAGCCCACGGTCATGAGAGCCTGGGGGGAAGGGGGAGGGGGGAGGGGGGGAGGGAAAGAGGAGGCCAGCGTCGATCGGCGGTGCCTTGGAGGCGGTCGCCGGAGACAGGGAGTGACCGGGCACGGCAAGTGTGCCGAAATGACGGTATGGAAAGCAAAGCACGAGACTGCAGGGACCAGCTCTGTTCGTCTCGGCTCTCGCAATGGGCAATTCGCAGCTGGTCGGGTTGACCTAGGGACCACTCACGTGTTGCTGGTTCTGTGGATAACCCGGGAACGGGTATCGGGCAACCTGGAGGCGGAGGCCCACCCTTCCCGGACTCGATTTTTATGTACTTGTGAGGTATTGTTGGTCCCACGGTCTTGACCGTTTGTTGGAAGTTGGAAAGTTGTTTTTGCCCAATTTTTACACCCGGGGAATCGTGGGAGAGCAAACGGCCAGCGTTTGTTTGAGTGTAGGGCAAGTGTCCTAACGCTGTTAGGGATTGTATTCCCCGTCGACCCGCGAAAATGGTTGCACGGGCATGTCATACACCCGTCTTGTGACCCGTGAGTGAGTGAGCCAAGGGGCAAAAATGCAAGATAGAGAGAAAGATGAGGGGAGGAAGTGGTGGGGGGGGAGAATTATTGGAGAAGCTCTTGGCCACCTATCATGCTGAATTGGGTGAGGGGGTTGCAAATTTGGAGAGGCTCCCGAACTTTACACAATTCACCACAGGCAACCCAGGTGGGCACTGAGCACAAATCCAGACTACCTCGTCTCCTCTCTCCTCACTCCTCGGCTCCCACCATGCAATCCACCGGGGCTCTGGCCGTGCCTTGTAGAGATCCAGCCCGTCCATCCCCCCGCAAAATTCGCTCTGGACCTCAACTCGATTGAATACATACCAACATCAATATCAATATCAGATGGACTTACCCGACGTGCAGAATACTGAACTTTCCAGCCACAAGAGGGGCGGTTGGCCAAGCGGAGCTCAAACTGTTCCCCGAGGCAGCGTCCACTCTGGTTTTGTTGCTGGCTCCCGTCTTGAGGTTGTGAGGTTGTCTCCAGCGTCAGTGGCGGATGGTGGAGGAATTGGACAGCTTTTTTTTTGGCAGCGCCCTTCTCCAAGAACTTCACTCCTCCACCCACAAGCCATGCGGGGAAGCCAAGAGGAATCGGTTGGCCAGCTCGTGTCCATCTGGGCGTGGCTTGCGTCAAACCCACATGGCCCGACGCCATCAACCAGGGTGCCCAGTCCATTTCGTCATTGCCAACACCAGCGATTTTGATCTTGGCGATTCCCAACATCCTCCTTCTCTTCATCCTGCCCGCGACTCAGGGCGGCGCACTCAACAATCCCACTAGCATTGCGCCCAGAGAAGCGGTGACAGATGCCAATTCTTTTTAGGCCTTTATATCCTAGCATCAAGGGCGGAGTCTCCTGCCCGTGTTTCGGGCTGAGCCGTCAATGATTGACACTGCCACCAGTTCAGGGCCAAGACTCGCTATAAGCACGCAGCAGCGTACCCCAACTGCCATCCAACGGCCAGGACGTCACAGTTGGGGACTGGGACCCAAATCGAGGATAGATTCGAATTATGGAATGGCTTCATCATCATATGACTCTGACATCATGCTGGCCGCCCACTGCTTCCGCAAGAGCCGAATGAGGTTAAGAAGCCGACTGGCCGAGCAACCATTAGGTTCGGAAATGCCGTCAATTCGCCATGTCGCCATGTCAATGGCAAACGTCTTCAACTCACGGATCAAGCGGCTCGTATTTCTGGCAAGGACGCACGCAGCCCATCGCCGATGCATGCCGGTCGAATCGAATCTTCAACAACAACGAAAATGAAAATGAGCTTTGGGCCACTTGGAGTTTGCTCCCGCAAGCGGGGTGCGAGGTGGGGGGCAGAGATTTATGAGTGTCGGACCCCAACCGAGGCTGTTTGGTAGCGGCCTCGTTTACTCGCTAACGAGGCGGAAGATCTCCTTCCTCTCCAAGAACTCTCCAACTCGGAGCAGCCCACCTGTTCCCCATCACCCCATCACGGCGTGGGGCACCGTTCGTGTTCCTGTATCCTTGAATTCTTCACACGATGCCAGCAGAAGAGGCAGACTCCAGAGATGGGCGGAGTCCCAACTAAGGGGTCAGCTCAATTTCCCCTTTTCCCCCGCAATGTGGGCGGGCTGGATTCAAGATTGGCATTCTGGTGGACTACGCAGCCATGGAGCCTCGGGTGTCCCGTCTCCATCCCGTCTCCCCCTCGACGAGCCTATTTCCAGAATCTCCGGCCTGCCCTCTGTGCCCTCTGTGGTCGTGCTCCCAGACAAAAGACAAAAGCTTGTCTGAGCCGCATCATTTCCCGTTGCCGAACCTGGACGCCCTAGTGTCACGCCATACTCCCGTATCCAGTCCCCGAGAGGGATCCAGTCCGCTAGCTTCCCTCCGTCCTTTCGTCCTATTCCCGCAGAGGCAACACTCCCGGCTCGAGCTTATGTCTTTCAACGGCACTCGGCGGCCCGTAGATGTGGACTCGATGCTCGGGAGATCTGTTGGCGATGCGAGCCATCCGTACCAAGAGACTGGTCCGTTTTCGCCTTCAGCATCCTTTCCGCCCTGGGGCTGACAAAGCCTCCGCTCTGGCCTCCCTTCGTCCGAAGTCTGGCTAGAGTCTCCACGAAGATGGAGACGACGAGGCCACTTCCCCGCGGGGAATCTGACAGACCGTCGGGACCGGTGAACCATTCCAGCACAAGAGTTTGTTTCTTGCAGCTCGGTGCCTTGGGATTCTCCAGGTTTGGTTAAGGGCCCCGCAAGATCGCCATCGTGCTGATCTGAGGCCGACTTCCCCGGCGGCGACCTTTCAGGCAGACCGGCAAGCCGTGACGGCAATGTGTGGCGCCTTGACTGGTAATCGACATGGAGCTTGGACAACACTTCAAGACGGGGTTGCCAGTAGTTCTCCTATTGTTTACATCGCCATGATCAGATCACCACCTTCAATATTCTCACATGGAAGCACCCAAGGCATCGAGATGGTCAGACGTGCCCACCTCCCAAACCGTCATCCCCATCACCCCCTATTCCCACCCTTCCTCTAGCCCTGGTTCACACGAGGAGCTGCCCGAAACACCGGAAATTCCGGATTTTCACGATACCATCACACCCGAGCGGCGTCGCGTCGGGCTACGGACCAGCGGAACCCGACGGCTTCGGGCCCGACGCGGCCAACCGTATCTTCCCACCTCATCTCTCGGATGCCCGTTCGCCGCCCCATTCGTCCGTCGCCCAAAAAATCCACACATCTTCCACGACTTCGGCGCAACAGCTCGGTCATTCTCTGACTAAGAAGCTTGCAAGACAATATGTGCGATACAAAATATGGACGGCTGCTGTCCGGTGCCCCCAAAGTCTCAACCATTCATGGCTGCCGTCACACTGCCTCTTCCCTGTTTCCTTGCCAGAAACCGTGTAATCTCTCCCTGGATTCCCAAGCCTATCGGCTCTCTAGACTTGATGTTCTATCTGAGTGGCAGCCTGACGACGTAGAAGTGAAATACGCACGCCTAATGAGGTGTCAAGTTCAGAGTGTAGATTTAATGAAAGAAGACTCCGTCCCGGCCGGTTCCCTCCCGGAAATATTGCCCGGTCTCATTCACGAGTAAACATCGCGCTTTGCGCACAACTACCGCCTCCGCCTCATCCGCACCGGCACGGCCCGGTCTGGCGGCAGCGACCCCGCCGGAAAGTACTTCATATCCGGCTTCGTCTTCCTCGACGCCTCGACGTCTGCCAGCTCGACGTCAAACTCGCGCATCAAGACGGCAATGGCTGCCATCAGCTCCTGCTTGGCAAAGAAGCGCCCTGGACAGATCTTAGTGCCACCCCCGTAGGGGAAAAAATGCCCCGCCGTCCCGGCCGTCACCACCTTGGCCGTCCGGTCATCCTCGACCGTCTTGGGCTTCCCGCTCGCCTTTTGGTAAATCGACTCGTCCGGCTTCCTCACCGGCCCGCTCGCCGGATCATCCGGGTACTCTAGGAACCTCTCGGCCCAAAACTCATCCACGGGATGCTCCGGCCTGCCCCCGACAACCCGCCCAACATTCCAAAACGACGTATCCCTCCCCCCAAACCACGGGTTACACATCAACGTCTGCCCCCTCTCGAACCGCCACCCGCCAATCTCCACCTCGGGCACCAATATATTCCTCGCCGGCGTCACCCCAACGCTGTACCGCAACGCCTCATGATAAATACTCGTTAGCAACGGCTGCGCACACAACCTCGCAATATCAAACCCCCCCTCCCCTTCGTCCCAGCACCCCTCCACCTCGGCCCGCACCCGCGCCTCTAACCCCGGCGTCCGGTACACCTCCACCAGCGCCCACATAGTCGACGGAATGACATTCGCGTTGGTCGCCCACAGCATCCCCAGGTCCTGCGACGCCCTCCCGTGCGGCGACAGCCCCGCGCCCTCAAACATGAGCACGCGCGCGCGGGTCAGGCGCGCGCCCCACAGCGGCTCCCACTCGGGCTCAGCGTCCCCCAGCTTGGAGGCGTCAAAGTGCGCGGCGGCGTGCTCGTGCCAGCGCGCGAACGCGTCGACGACCCGGTCGCGGTTGGCGTAGGCGCTGCGCGCGAGGAACCGTGGTGTTCGGCGCATGAAGAGCATCAGGTCCTTGTCGTAGGTCCAGAAGTCGCGGGTGAAGGAGGGGGAAAGGCGGAGGAGGTGCGGGCCGCAGAGGGCGGTGGTGGCGGCGGTGAACATCTCCTGGCGGAGGAAGGCGTACAGGTCGGGGAGGACGGTCCAGGAGTCGCCTTGGGGGGGGATGGTGGGGGTGGCGCGCAGCTGGGCTGAGTAGTGGGCGACGAAGCGCGCCGTCATGACGTCGAGGGCGGTGCCGCTGAGGAGGGCGTGTAGGTCGCGGTGCTGGGTGAAGAAGACGCGGTGCGGTGGGGGGAAGGATTCGAAGCCGGGGAGGGGCTTGGTGTGGATCCCCGAGTCGTCGCGGAGGAAGACGTCGAGGTCGGCGGGCCGCATGGCGAACGCGTCGCGTAGGGTGGTGATGGTCAGGGGCTTGGCGGTGAGGTCGCGCGAGGAGCGGAACATGGCGAGGACGAGGTCGCCGTGCGGTAGGAAGGTGAACTTTTGGGGCCCGACGAAGAGGCGGAAGGGGGAGGCGGGGAAGAGAGAGAGCATGTGCCACAGGAACTGCTCGGTGCGGAGGGCGAACTGGACGGTGTGGGCGAGGACGGGGACGGCGTAGGGGGCGATCGGGGGGGTGTGGGGGCCGGGCTCGGTGCGGGTGCGCCGGCCCCAGGCGGCGCGGAGGTGGGTGAGGAGGTAGGTGGTGAGGAAGGGGAGGAGGGCGAGGGAGGCGATGGCCAGGTATTGGATGTGCCATGATGATGAGCGCAGCGAGGCCCACGCGGCATGGAGGGAGCCGGTCGACATGGTGCTGGCGGGGGCGACGGCGATGGTCGCGATGGTGCTTGGATAGGTACCTATTGTTGATGTTTTAGTTTGGGGGATCAAGTTCAATTGAGGGGCTCGTGGTTTGTGGAAGCGGCCAAAGGGTCAGGTCGCAATTGATTCGGGCTACATCGGTCTCACTGGACGGACTGGACGGGGACATGGAAGAGGACTCTGCAGTGAGGAGGATGGACATTTGCTGTTGGCTGCTGGCTGTTGGCTGTTGGCCCCCACCGTTCCATCCCGGCCCGTTTGTTCTCGGGACGACACGATGCCGACAATGCGGTTGTCTCTGATTGGTAGGGAGCCGAAGACGGGATGCAGGGTGTCGGGTTCGATCCGACACATTTTTCACCCAATTGAAAACATGAAGCCTGTCGACATCACCATCGCGCTCTTTTTCTCGAAATCGTTGGTGTTGAGGCTTGTGCTGCCTCAGCTTGTTCATATCTTCCCCCTTCCCCAATTTCTCCTCCCAAATACATACCCTTCCCTTCTCACTCCCCTTTGGTCACCATCTCCCGAAGGGCCCTCCCCAGCTCAACATCAACCTTGGAAAACATGTCTGCATCACCACGTCAGCATTCATCAACGATCACAAAGAAACAAAGAAACAAAGAAAAAAAGAAAAAATAGGAAGATAAAAAAAAACTTACCAAACACGCCCTCCCAAACCCGCTCGTCCGCGGCCCTCAAATGCGCCGCCACATTTCCCACAAACACCTCCTGCTGCCCCTCCTGGCGCCCCAAGACGTCCCTCCAGAACGCGGTACACTGCACGTAGTCCTCGTCCGTCACCTCGCTCGAGTAGTCCTCGACCTTTCCCCTCACCCACTCCTCGTGCTTCCCTCCCCCGACAACCACCCCCTCTGCCTTGGGCAAGAACCTCACCTCTCGCAGCGCCGACCGCACATAGTTCGGATCCCCGCCGTAGTTGTCCCCGATCGTTCCCATCCCGTCGCGCTGGTACGGAGCGTACACCCGCGACACCGGCCTGTTCGCCGGCAGCTGCTGGTAATTCACCCCCAGCCGATACCGCGCCGCGTCGGGGTACGCAAACATGCGCGCCTGCAGCACGGGGTCCGCTGAGGCCGCGATGCCCGGCACGTTGGTCGACGGCGAAAAGGCCGCCTGCTCGATCGTGGCAAAGTAGTTGGCCGGGTTGCGGTTGAGCGTCAGCTTGCCCACGGGCAGCAGCGGGAAGTCGGCGTGCGGCCACACCTTTGTGAGGTCAAAGATGTTCCACCGGTACGTCTCGGCCTGCGCCGGCGTCATGGCCTGGATGTAGAGCGTCCACGACGGGAAGTCCCCCGCCTCGATGGCCTCGTACAGGTCGCGCGTGTGCCCGTCGGGGTCGGCCCCGCAGAGCCGCGCCGCCTCGGCCGCCGACACCGTCTGGACGCCCTGGTCCGTCTTGAAGTGGAACTTGACGTAGGTGACGTCGCCCGACGCCGCCACCAGCTTGTACGTGTGCTGGCTGTAGGCGTTGACGTGCCGCACCGACTTGGGCGTGCCGCGGTCGCTCAGCACGTGCATGAGCCCGTGGAGCGTCTCGGGGTTGTGCGAGTGAAAGTCCCAGAACATGGTGTGGTCGGCGCAGTTGGTGGCCGGGTGCCGCTTGTGGGAGCGGTTGAGCGAGGGAAACTTGATGGGGTCGCGGATGAAGAAGACGGGCGTGCTGTTGAAGACAAAGTCCTGGTTACCCTCCTCCGTGTAGACCTTGAGCGACCACCCGCGCACGTCGCGCAGGTTGGAGGGCCCGCCGCGCTCGATGCCCGTCTGCGAGATGCGCGCCAGCGTCTTGCTCTTGGTGCCGATGCCGTTGAGGAACGAGGCGCACGTCAGGTGCGAGATGTCGTGCGTCACTTCGAACTCGCCCCACGCGCCCACGGCGTTGGCGTGCACCACGCGCTCGGGGATGCGCTCGCGGTTGAAGTGCGCGAGGGTTTCGATGAGCTGCGTGTCCTGGAGGAGCATCAGCCCCTTGACGGGGGAGCCATCGCCGAAGCGCTGGGCCGCCGTGGCGTCGGAATAGGGGCAGCCTGGTTCTGGTCAGTGTGGTTCTTTCGGGTTAGAAGCCTCTTGCCTTCAGCGAGGGTATAGACGGGAGTCCCCGATATGGCCAGCGGACTCATTTTTGGCGGGGTGATGGCGGGGTGATGGTACTGGAAGGGTTGGTGGAAAGGGGTCGATGGAAAAGGGGGTGTTGTTGTGCCGGGCTCTTGGACGAAAGAAACTCGCTGACAGCAACAAATATTCGAAAGGAGGTGATGAAGAGACAAAAGACAGGCGATGTGCTCTTGATTCACACAAGGGGAGAGCAATTTGGTGCCTTATAAGTCGGTTTGGCCGACATCGTCAGCGACTTACACGCAAATTGGCCACCGATACCTCGCCGTCCCCAAAACGGCAACAACGCGAATGGTAAAAGCAGACACTGCAATACCGCTGCACTTGGACGCAATCCCGACACCTTGCCATTTCCAGCCGTGCCGCCCTGCGTCATTGGGCCCCCGGAACTCCAAAGCCGGACCTAGACGGAGGTATGAATAAGCCCCGGGGTCTCCATCAGCGCCGCCTCGGAACGGACCCGGCCTCGTACGAGAACTCGACGCCACCGACCGGGACCCAAACACTGCGTCATCGAATCAACTACATGGCCGCGGAGCAGAAAATCTTCCTCTGGGTCATTTTTGATGTTGACATCTCCATTTACACCATGTTTAAGGACCTCGACGACGCACATCACTTCTCAGGTGCCGATGCGAGGAGTCAGCACCGGCGCTGACTGGTCATGCAAACCAAACATGCCCCTTTTCGCCGTCGCTGCCAGAATTTAATGCTCACCCAGGATGGAACCTTATTGGACAGGATGGACGACGGGATAGCATCTCCGAGCTTTCGTCACAACTTCAACGGCCAGACGCTTGGGAATCTGCCGGCAAATTCGGAGGCCAAGATCCAAGAAGGAAATGGAAGGACGACAGCTCCCATGTGGTCGGTTGTCGGAATGGCGTCGACCAGAGGCCGTTCTCGTCGTCGCCGATGAGTGCTGCCTGGATCTGGTGTCACGCGGTGGACATGGTGGACATGGTGGCTACCCGGTACCTATATAACTCTGGACTCTTCGCTGTCTGTTCGGCTGCCTCCATCATCAGCTCCAAACATCCCTCCGTCAGAAAGTCACCATTTCCCGATATCCCCATCTTCCCACAAGCTTCCAAGCCTTGTCCCCGACCCAGACCGATAGCCAACATGCACGTGGTGACTGACCCTGCCACTATGGCGACCGAGTACGACTTCATTGTCGTTGGAGGTATGCGTCCAGCCCCACCCTCCCCCCACCATCACTAACAGCCCAGGTGGCACTGCCGGATGCGTGGTGGCCGGCCGTCTAGCCGAGAACCCCGACGTCAAGATCCTCGTCATCGAAGCCGGCATCACCAACCCCGGCGACGTCGACGCCATCACCACGCCCGCCCGCGCCTTTGAGCTGCGCGACTCCAAATACGACTGGTCCTACAAGACCACCATGATCGACCGGCCCGAGTACACGCGCATCGAGAAGCCCAACACGCGCGGCAAGGCGCTCGGCGGCAGCTCGTGCCTCAACTATTACACGTGGATCCCCGGCAGCGCCGCCACCTTTGACGAGTGGGCCGACTTTGGCGGCGACGAGTGGACCTGGAAGACGCTGCAGCCCTACTTTTACAAGCCCGCCACCTACCACGACGACGCCGGCCTCCACCGCCCCGAGCTCAAGTACATCGGCCAGTCGGGCCCCATCCCCGTCTCCCACGCCGACCTCATCCCCGAGATGGCGCCCTTCCGCGACGCCCTCACCAAGGCCTGGGTCAGCAAGGGCGAGCCCCTCACCGACGACGTCCACAACGGCACCATGCGCGGCCTCTGGAAGTCGCTCAACTCCATCCACGCCGGCAAGCGCTCCTCGTCATGGCTCTACCTCGTCGACAAGCCCAACGTCACTGTCCTCGGTCACACCATCGCCTCGCGCCTCGTCTTCTCCTCTGGCGGCGGCTCCACCCCCAAGGCCACCGGCATCACCGCCCTTCTCCCCGACAACACCCCCGTCACCTTCACAGCCCGCCGCGAACTCATCCTCTCCCTCGGCGTCTTCGAAACCCCCAAGCTCCTCCTCCTCTCCGGCATCGGCCCCGGCCCAGCCGGCACCTTCCTCCCCTCCCCCCACGTCGGCCGCAACCTCCTCGACCACCCCATCCTCCCACACGTCTTCAAGCTCCGCCCCGGCCACGGCCTCGACCCCACCCTCCTTCACGCCGGGCCCCTGCGCGACGCCGCCGTGTCCCAGTACCGATGGAAGGGCACGGGCGCGCTGGCCTCGGGCCTCCTCGAGCTCGTCGGGCTGCCGCGCATCGACGACCGGCTGGCCAAGATCCCGGCCTACACGGCCGCCAAGGCCGCCAACGGCGGGCGGTGCCCGTTCGGGCCGCAGGGGCAGCCGCACTTTGAGATTGACTTCGTGCCGATGTTCAGCGACGCGTTTCAGTGGCATATCCCGGCGCCGGAGGGGGATGGTGGGGAGTACATGACGGTGATTGTGGATTTGCTGAGGCCGTTGAGTAAGAGCGGGACGGTGGACTTGGTGGATGGGGACGCGAGGACGGCGCCGAGGGTGAATTTGAACTTTTTTAGTGACGGGTTGGATCTAGTGGCGATGAGGGAGGGGGTGCGGTGGGTGGATGAGCTGTTGATGGAGGGAGAGGGGATGCGGGATGTGGTGGTGGGGGATTATCCGTGGAGGATGCCGAGGGCGGGAGACGAGGCGATGGAGAAGATGGTGTTGGAGAGGAGTCAGACGGGGTTTCGTGAGTTTTTCTCTTTTTTCCACCTTTGTTTTGTTTGGGTTTTGGGAGGGAAAAGGGGCTGACAAGTTGCAGATCCGTGCGGAAGTGCCAGGATGGGTAAGGACATCGAGCATGGTGTGGTCGATGGGAAGCTCCGTGTTCATGGTGTGGAGAACCTGAGGATCATTGATGCCTCGGTGATTCCCGTGATTCCGGATTGTCGGATCCAGAACTCGGTGTACATGATTGGGGAAAAGGTTTGTGCTTCTGGTGGTACTGGTGGGAGACGAGATGCTGACAGGTCGTGGTTTAGGGCGCCGACCTCATCAAGGCTGCTTACCCCGATCTGTATGCCTAGAGGGTGTGCTTGCGATTGGAACTTGGAGGTGGGGTGGCGGGGTGATTTGGGGGTGGTGGGGGTGGAGAATAGAGTTTGTTTTGTTGAAATAGGGGTTGAAGATAGAAAGGGGAAATAGAAATGGCACGCAATCTTGACACTTTTCCCTTTCACTAACCGTCACACGACGTATAAGACGCGGCAAATCCAAATTTCAAGTCGTTCCGAGTCTCCCAAAGTGCTTGCTTGCTCATGGAAATGCAGGTCCGCCACTGTGCCGTCGAATGCTGTTCCGACTCTGCCAGCACAAACACAGGACTTCCTGCGTGCTCCGTTTCTCCCCAGCCTTCCCATCAACTATACCCTGGGCCCGCTGCCAGGCTCAGCCCAGGACGGCTACCAAACCCACCACCGAATCGACTCATTTCATCCATCCCTGCACACCCCGGAATACCCTCCACCCCAGTTCTCCGCGGGCCCCGTCACCACAGGAGCATCGCCCCAGCGCATCTATGCCACGGCTGCTGGTGACACGTACGAGTCCACGCAGGACCAGCTGCAAGTCCCAGCACGCGGTGGTCAGGGAAACTTCACACACACTCCCACTTCCATCACCGCCCTCTTTATTTTATGGTTACCGAGAGAGAATGCCCCATGCTAACCACGGAAAGCGCCACCACTGCCCGCTCGACTCAGCCTCGCATTGTCGAATCAGAAATGGATCTAGTGGTTCATCGAAATGCCGTTCTTGGCCGACTGCGTGATACCTGCATTCTCGAAATGCCGACGCCACGTCAGGCGGGCAGCTACAGGTACACGAGCTCCGGCGGCGTTGGTGCGCGGCACCAGGTCGTATGCCGGCGTCCACGACTGGGTCTAGACGAGGGGGTGCGGCGGCGGCAGCAGCAGGCGCGGGGGGGCGGCAGGCGGCGGGCCCAGGGTGAAGAGGAAGAAGAGGGGGAAGCTGCCCAAGGGGGGGGGCGGTAGCTGATTTTGACTTTAGGGCGAGGACGACGACGACGACGAACGATGAAAGGAACGAATACAGGCCCCGTCCCCGGGGGACGGGATAAGTCATCCCCTCCCAAGACTGGTTAGATGTGTGCTGACATTTCCCAAGTCTAGCGTCCATACCTGGGAGAGGGGCATGTTCCCCTTTTCCAGCACTCGAACGATGATGCTGATGCCGATTAATGAGCGGACGACGAGTGCTACCGAAGCAACGACGAGTACAACCGATAGACGACGTCGATAACAAGGAAAGAATACAGGCTTCGTCCTCTTCCCTCCTTCGACGAGGGAAGGGGTGACGGGATAAGTGTACCCTCCCCTAGGCAAACGAGTATGCGGCGTGCGTTGATACTGGCAGCATTTATAGCCGACAGATCGTCACAAATACACCCCGAGTATATCTTATAGACATATCTACTCAAGGCCAGGCCAGAGAGAATCTCACAGATGCCGACAAGGCCGAGTACAACACACCCTCCGAGGGTACAGTGAGGGTTTCCCCAACCGCATCAACGCAAACAGAGTTTTCGACCACCTGATGCGGTCGCCTGGCTCCATCGACAAGTATCACGCGAACCACATTCTGGTACGCAATTTGACAACGCCAAGATACATCCGGGCTACAATGATATCTGATGCTAAGTAAAGACTCTTGACTGGAGAACAGAGGTAAACAGAAGGGGACAGACACCAACCCAGGGGCGCCATGATGCCCAACCGTTCCATAGTTCCTTTGTTCACAATCGTCTTCGCATGGGATTAGTCCATGCACCCATCGTGTCAAAAAACATATCAACACGCATCTCCCCGGCATTGCCAGAAACTGACTGGAACATCCTCATCCTTCCCCCTCTCCCCCACCCACACGCACCCCCCAAAGCATGCCAAAGCAACCAACTTGGCTGCCCCAGGCAACGATACAAGAACACCCGTCTCAGTGATGCCGCACTTGTATACCGGAATCAATCACCACTGCCCGAATCAGAACCGCGGCAGTTGCATTCGCGCCGACTCAGGCCAGTCCTGCAGCGTCCACCAGGATGGGTGTCAAAAGCACGACTGGGTCTAGATGCCATACCTTGATGAGGGCTGCATATACTGCAACACGGGCACCGAGCCCGGTGGTAACAAGTCTCCTGCCCCGACGATGAAAAGTGGAAGGAGGAGAAACGGGCAAAGAAGCTGGCCAAGAGGGATAACCGCTGAGGCGTCTCGCGGAACCTCATGAGCCTCACATCAGAGGTACCCTCCCGAGACGACTTGTCACCTGGCGCTTGCCACGGTCTTGCTCCGCCAACTGTCAACGCCCTCCGAAACGCTGAACCACAGGCCCTGAGTCCAGACCACGGGCTCCCAGGACACCTTGTGTCTGGGCCCAAGGATGCTAACAAAGAAATGCCACATTTTTAGATTTGGAAACCCCTTTTTTGAAAACCCCTTTGGGAAAGAATGTAAACAATCGTTTTCGGACATATTCGAAGAACAAGGAGAAAATAATGAAGAAGAACAGACATCAGAGGAGAGAATTGGTACCCATAATCGCAGTAACTGTGACTGTATTCACGCTCTATTGCTTTTGTGTCTGAACTCTCTGCGTTCTTGCGTCCTTTTGTCGAAGATGACGAGTGGTTTTGCGTCTTAGTTTTGCTTTAGCTTTCAGGAACTTTACTGTGCGCAAGGCCCGCAGTCCACGGGGCTACCTTGCTCTTGGCCACTTGACAGCTGCGGAAACAGACGTCTCTTCGGGAATGAATTGTGGAGAATTGAAAAACATCGATGAAGGGGGTTGAAATCGAGAGAGAAACAGAAAATGAAGAGTGGGATGCTCAGAATGCTACCATCTGGGAAACCCCTATATAACTAATTGGCGAATTTAACCTACCTGCCCAAGGTAGTCTTGTACAAGAGCAACTATCATAGATCTCCCACAGGATTTCCCACTACGGTATCCATGCAACTGAGGGTAGTGGAGAAGCGTCCAGACTGGAAGACTGTTTTCTCAATTACGATAGCGTCCTAATCGGGCTTCAGTGCCAGACTCAGGTTCACGGGGGAAATCATCCATATTTGCATGCAATACGGGGAGGATTCGGAGTTGGATCTCAAACCTAATGCATTATTTGATAATTTGCTTGGCCAGAAAGCCGACAGCATGAGCTCGTGTTTTTTCGAGACTTCTCGAGTTCGCCTCAGGCTCCCCTTTTGGGTGACCAAACCCAGCTGCCTGGTGTCGACTGTGGTTCTGCAAGCCAACAGCTGCTGGAAGAGCTGAACCAGGAGCTCAAATCTTGGCAGAAGTGGTCGCTTCAGCCCTCTGTTGTCGAATCGCCGAGCTGCTAATCTTGGTAGCAAAATTGTCCGACTTGGCGACCTTGTCCGAGACTTCCTCAGCGTCGAGCACATCGACCTCGTACACCTGGAGCGCATTCCAGCCCTTCTCAACCCGACGGTCGTTGACGGCCTGGCCACCCGATCGGGTCTCGCCCGAGACGACCAGTGCGTCCATCTTCTCCATGGTGATGGTGGGCCCAAAGGGGTCCTGGATGCGAACGCACAGGATGGAGATGGTGTCGTTGCGGAAAGAGGCTTGAAAATCGCCGTCCTTCTCCACGATGGTCGGCTGCAGGCCGTCCTTCCATCCGCGCGGCAGCAGCTGGAGAAGGCGAGAGAGAAAGAGGATGACGTTCCTGGCCCTGACCTCCCATGGCTGAACGAGGTCGGCGTACTTTTTGTTCTTGAGCAGCTCGTCGCCGGTGATTCCAATGACAAAAGTGCAATGCTCTCCTGAGTCCTTGGGAGGCACGTCAAGCAGAAGGGCAGCAGCCGTCAGGAGCAGCTTGTGGCCTGGATGCAGCCAGTCAAAGGTTCCGCCGAGGCAAACGACAGGATGGCCTTGTGCTGGCGGTGGTGACGGGGGCGAGTCCGACTGGGCCCCATGCATAGTGAGACCCCCCTCGACGAGAACGAGCTGCTCCTGTAGCAAAACCTGCTTGCCGTCGGCGAGGTTGAGGTACAGGCGAGACAGCTCAAGACCGAGCTCGCTTTTGACCTGGAAGATGTAGTTCCAGGGATGGTAGGTGGCGGCGAAGGTGGGAAAGTCGACAACCACGGTGTTGTTGGGCTCTATCTTGGGGCGTTGCTCAACGTTGATGCGTCTGTTGCGGTCATGATCGATCAGGACCAGCGAGACGTCAACTGAGCCGGGTCCGCCATCGAGCTCGGTTGATATCTTGAGCTCGGCACAGACAACAGCGATCAGGGAGTAGAGGCCGGCGACGAGCGACTGGGCCTGGGACCAGGATATTGCCTTGGAGCGCATGAACTGGCCGTGGAGGAGGGGACATGCCACGGCCACAACCAGCGTGGTTGCTTGCTTGGGGCTTCGCAGGCGGGAGAGGGCAGCTCGGAGAGAGGGTCGGTATGCTGCGTCGAGGAGGACGTGGCTGCAGGGCGAGGGGGGGTAGGGGAGCAGGATGAGGGACGGGAGCTGGCTCCGATGCAATGTGGTCATGGCAGGCGGCTGTCTATTTGATGGCGTGGCATCAGTGTGTTGATAAATTATCGAGGGGAGAGATGGTGAAGTGAAGGTCAACCCAGGTGAGGTGGTGAGACGGGGGAACCCCTCCTGGCTTGTGATGCCCTCTGCCCCTCTAGGTGTCCTGTTAGTGCCAACAGGCGGCCTGACAGTGCGAATGTTAGGGGCCCTCTTGAATGGGCATGTGGCTCGAAGCGCTTTCCTGATTCCTCATCAGGCCTACAGTGCTAAGATAAGAAAAAGCACACTGTCCCGCCATGGGCGAGACTTGACAGAGATGCTGATGATTCCACCCTTTCACCCAGACGTGAGAAATAGGACGTAATCTTCGAAAATTTGGATGTAGATTGGAAGGCTTACCATGCTTGGGTTAGTCTTTTTTTTTTTCATTGTTTTGAATTTGTCTTGTTCTTTCGGACCACGGTATGGACCACCAGCCCCCGCAATGTCAAGAGATGGCTTGGCACTGAGCACACCTCCGTAGCCGCGGACCCGCCTGCGACCTTCTGAGGTCTGGTGCAGCCCGACCCCTCGACTCGAACTCGACTCCAACCCCTTTCGTCCAAGGAATTAGGCCATCTTCATCTCGCCGAGCACCCCCCCCTTTTTTGCTGTCAGGCTATCCGGTTGCCGACGGGCATTTGCGCCCGACAGCTTGATCGCGCTCGAGCTGAAAGCGACAACGAGAAACAATTGGACGTTGCGAACTCCCGACCTTCGCATCGTCGACACCCCCGCCATCGTGGGTCTTCTGGCGCACATCGCCAACCACGTCCACCCCCTCGACCTCCCCTCTCGAGCCCTGCCGTGGACGCGCGTCCCGTCCTCGCCATGAACCCCCAGCAGCCGCAGCAGTACGGCCAGCCGCCGCGGCGCACCGGCACCTACTCCTCCACCCACAACGACGAGCTACACATGTCGTCGTCGTCGGGCATGGCCCATCCGGGTCAATTATCTCCCCGCGACTACCCGACCGCCGCCAACCCTCACGTCAAACTCGAACAGGCATCGCCAAACCCCCCTCAGCTGCAGAGCTACCAGAGCTCGGGCGCCGTGCCGAACGTGCTCCAGCCCGGCGGCATGGCCAGCCGACCGCCTGCTCTGTCGTCCAACACGGCCCCCTCGCTGCCCACCCTGCAGCAGCAGCAGCAGCAGCAGCAGCAGTCCGACTACCAGACCCCGGCCAAGTCCAACTCGTTGAACGCCCACAACTACTCGCGCTCCAGCCCGGCCGCGCCATACGAAGGCGCCTCGGGTTACATGCCCTACACGCCGTCCTCGGCCGCCGGCCCCTCGTCGCAGTACATGTCGCCCACCGAGGGGAAATACGGCCCCGCCGGCTCCCAGCGCAATGTTTCCAACACCCCCCTCGGCCTGGCCGACATCAGACCAAGAGCAGACTCCAACCTTTCCGACAGCCTCCCCGGCACGCCAGCCTACGAGCTCGCCAATCCCCAGAACAAAACCTCCAACTACAGCGCGCCCTGGGCCCTCTACGCCTTTGACTGGTGCAAGTGGGCGCCTCAGGGGAACGGCGCCGGCAAGGTGGCCATCGGCAGCTATCTGGAGGATGGCCACAATTTTGTGAGGACCCCAGTGCCTGTGCGCCATTTTCAAGACGACGCTGACAGTGCAACCGCATAGATTCAAATCTTGGACACCCACCTGACGCCCACGCCCACCGATGTCTACACCCCGGGCACCTCCAAGTTCACCATGGACTTTACAAGGGTGGCAGAGGCGACGCACTCGTACCCCGTCACCCGCCTCCTGTGGGAACCGCCATCGTCGCAGAAGCAGTCGACCGATCTGCTCGCCACCTCGGGCGACCATCTCCGGCTGTGGTCTCTGCCCTCGGAAACCCAAGTTCCCACCCCAGGTGGCTCCATAACGTCTAGGAATGGGCGCGATGCGCCCGTCACCAAGCTCACGCCCCTGGCCCTGCTGTCCAACTCCAAGACGCCGGATCATACCGCGCCGCTGACGTCTTTGGACTGGAACACGGTCACGCCCAGCTTGATCATCACGTCGAGCATTGACACCACTTGCACCATCTGGGACATCCCCTCCTTGACGGCTAAGACTCAGCTCATTGCCCACGACAAGGAGGTGTACGACGTTCGATTTTGCGCCCAGAGCGTCGACGTTTTTGTGAGCTGTGGACAGGACGGGAGTGTCCGTATGTTTGACCTCCGCAGCCTCGAGCACAGCACCATCATCTACGAACCGACGTCCAAGGACGACCGGGGTATGTATCTACGTCTTCAGCGGCCGGGCTATTGCTAACAACCGCGCAGATGCCGCTGGTGGCCGCATCAGCCCCACGCTGGCGCAACAGACCATGTCGCATGCGCCGCCATTGCTGCGACTGGCCACCTCCCCGCACGACCACCACCTGCTGGCGACGTTTGCGATGGACTCGAACGTGATCCGGATTCTCGACGTTCGTCAGCCGGGCCAGGCCCTGCTGGAGCTGCGCGGACACCAGGGATCCCTCAACTGCGTCGAGTGGTCGCCCCTGCGACGGGGCACGCTGGCCTCGGGCGGCGACGACTGCCAGGTGCTTATCTGGGACCTGCTCGGCCAGGCGCCGTCTCCGGCGGCCGGGGGCGCTGCCGACAACGCGCGGAGTCCGGTGGCCAGCTGGCAATGCGACTATGAAGTCGGAAATCTGGGATGGGTGCCGCACCTGGGCACGCCCGACTATGGCGAATGGCTGGGCGTCAGTGCGGGACGCGGCGTGTGGGGTGTCAAGGTGTAATCTCTCGAAAATGACACTTGGGGCGGAGCGGCCTTTCGGGGGGCAGGACGCTCTTGTACAGACTGGAGAACTTGTGGGAGGAACTGGGGCGGGGGGGGGTGCATTGCGAGCCAGGCGTTTGGGATATGATGCGCGGGCGAAGATGGGGCGATGATGACATGGTTACATGAGTTGGGCAAGCGAGGCTGATGCCGCAGAGAAGCTATTCATATACTCCAATTCTCTTACAGGAGCAGCGCTAGCATAGATATGGAGACATGGCATTCTTGCGCCTGAACTTGACTAGAGGAACGGCGCGGTGAAGTTAAGTGACCTGGCCTCCCAGATGGTTGGCTCATACCTGACAGACCTAGACCCCCAAGGCGACCCAACTACGACACAGTTGATCCCGCACGGCTCTCATACTCGTCGACCTTGCCTTGAGAGAATCCACTTGTTGCTTGTATATTCAACTTTTGCTCCTGGAGGCCTCTCTATTCCCCCTTCATCGCCGCCTTGGCCGCCTCCTCTCCCGCTATCCGTCCAAACACCACACACTCCAGCAACGACGAACCGCCAAGTCTGTTATCGCCGTGAATGCCTCCGGTAATCTCGCCAGCGGCCCACAGCCCCGGGATGGGCTTCTCTTCCTCATCGTAATCCGACGCCAACACCTGCGCCTTGGTGTTGAAGGCCACGCCCCCCATGGTAAAGTGCGTGATGGGCGTTACCGTTCCCACCAAGACCTCGGCATCCTCATCCCACTTGAGAGCCCCAGACTCATCCCTAGCCGGGGCCCGGAGCTTCCAATGGCCAAACGCCTTGCGCCCCAGCAGCACTAGGTTCTCGACATCCCCGGCCTCGACGGCAGCCCCATACTCCCGCACCGTCTCCTGCGTCGTCGCATCTAGCGCCGCCACCTTGACCTTCTTCAACAGCCCCTTCATCGTATAAAACCCGACATGTCCCTTGGCCGCCTCGGCCGCGCCCGCATCCAGCAAGATCTGCACATCCCACTGCCTCAACGCCCCCTCCCCGCCCTTGTCGTCCATCGCCGGCAGCTCCATGATCGCCTTGCTCACCCTCTCCCGCGTATCCAGCTCGTTCACAAACCGCTTCCCCTTGTACATCAAGACCCCCCCCTCCCCCCTCAGCATCTCCGCCGCCAGGATCTTGACCCTCTCCCCCGCCCTGGCCGGGTCCACAAACCCCGTCGGATGCACCTGCACGCTCTCCATATCCACCAACCTCGCCCCCACCGCCGTCAGCACCCCGTGCGCCCCCACCCGCGCCTCATTCGTCGACGGCATCCCCTCCAAATCCGGCCTATACTTTTTCAACAACCCATCCGTATCCCCCGCGAACCCCCCCGTCGCAAAAACCACACTCCCATACAACTCCTCCGTCCCCCCGTCCGGACCCACATACTCCACCCCCCGCACCCCGCCGCTGTCGGCCAACAACCTCGTCACCCGACACCCCAGCATCATCGCGAACCTCTTATCCTCCGCCTTGACCCTGTCCAGCAGTGCCTTGACGATCGCCCACCCCGGCGGCGTCCCCCCTGCTGGCCGGTGTGTCCGCGCCTCGCTGTGCCCGCCCAGCTGCGCCACCACGGAAAGGTCCACGCCGAGGGACGTCAGCCACTGGAGCGCGCCCGCGGAGCGCGCAGTGAGGGTGCGGATGAGGGATTCCCGCGCCTGGCGCGCGCGCGGGGGCGCCGAGTCGAGGATGTGGCCCGCCGAGCGGACCGTGTCGGTGTAGAAGGCGGGTTGCTGGGCGGGGGAGGGGGCGGCGTTGATGCCCGAGGAGGCTTTGATGGAGTTGCCGCCGGGTTTGGGGGCGGCGTCGAGGAGGTAGATATGCGGGAGGGGAGGGATGGTGGTCAGGGCGGTGAGGCCAGCGGAGAGGCCGGCGAGGCCGGAGCCGATTATGATGACCGCAGGGGTCTTGGGGGTGGGGGGGAGCATGATGGTTTTGAGGAGGAGGAGGAGGAGGATGGTGGTGGAGAGGAGGAGGAGGCGGCGGGTTAGGCGCATAGAAGGGGGGGGGGTGGTTGTGGTGGTATCACGGGGCACTGGATGCCTATGGGATTTGGGAAGATGATGGTGTGTGTGGTGGTGATGGATGGGACGGAGGAGGAGAGAGGGGGTGGTTCAGTATTTACGGCGACGATGAGGGATGAGATCACCCCTGGGGAAGGTCAATCATTGTCAGTGTCTCTGGGTTGGCAGACATCGGATGACATATGCATGCTATCGGATGATGTCTGGCCAGGCCAGACCGGGATGCGGGAAACCGAATCCTTCATGGATGGTGGTGATATGCGATGAAAACAGGTGGTTCAGGGCATCCAACCCCTCCAATGACCCCAATTAAGCATTCTCCCCGCTCGAGTGATGGTGACGATAGTGGGTAGTGGGTGTCACGTGCTCTCGCGCCCCTCCCGCGATTGAGGCAGCTGGATTTCTACGTCGGGCTTGTCTAACTCCACAACCACCACCTCGCCAAGACCTCCATCAGCTGCGCGTCGCCGAGACACGGATTCATCAAAAACCCCCGACCACCCCGAATGGAGCAGTAGCCATGTGGCTTCTGGAGAGCGACTATTTTGAGGGTACGCCAGCATCTCGCGTTTTCTTGCTGCGGCGATGGCGCAAAACTGACAGACACAGGCAAACAGCTCTGGCTGCGCCCTGGCAGCACCTATCTCTTTGGCAGATCACCATCCGACTGTACGCACCCCTAAATGATACATAGGCATGGATCTATGCTGACAGCGCGTAGCCGGCCAGCCCGCTCTCACCGACACTACCATCTCCCGAAAGCACATTACACTCCGCGTCGACAACGTTCCAGAAGGTGGTGGGGTACGTCGATACAATCCGCGCTTTCCCCGTGGGGGAATACTGACATTTTGGGCACGTGTAGCGAAACCTGCAGTCTCGTTCCCGAATCACGCTCGAAGACCTCAATTCCAAAAAGGGTACGCAGTTGAATGGCGTCCAGATCCGCGGCCAGAGCAAAGTGCTCTCGGGAGACGAGAACGTGATCAAGCTCGGCACCTGCTCCAAGGTCCTCACGTATGTCCCAGACAATACCCGGTAGGAACAGATACTGACAAGATCTACGACGGCAGCATACGATGGCATCCAGTTGTTCTCAGCTTCTCCTTTACTAGCAAGGAACTCCGCGCCGACCCGTGGGAAACCCTCCGAGAGAGCCTCGAGCAGCTCGACATCAAGTACTCGTCCGAATACGAAGCCCTCACGTCCCACGTCGTGTCGAAGAAGCGAAACACGTCAAAAGGACTACAGGCCTTGATCAACGGCAAATACATTGTCACGGACACCTTCATCAGCGCCATCGTGGACGCTGCCACCCCATCAGCAGACCCGGAGGAGGGCACCCTGAGTCCCCTAGAGCGGGACTACACAGGCAACTGGCCGAATCCTATCGACCATCTACCTCCCCGAGGCGAAGAGCCGAGCGACCGACCGGCGGATGCATATGCCCCCAACGAGAGGAGGCAGGATGTGTTTGAGGGATACACCTTTGTGTTTTATGAGCAGAAGCAATACGACAATCTCTTCCCTGCCATCACCCACGGCAAGGGCAAGGCCCTGTTCAAAGAGGTTTCACCGGGGAAAACCGACATCGACGACTTTGTTCGCTATGTCAAGGAGGTAGCAGGGGAGAAGGGGATGGGATCTTTTGATGACGGAAGCGAAGGGAAAGGCGTCGTCGTCGTCCGCTATGTGCCTGCAAAAGGAGGCGACTATGAATGGTTCGCCCAGTTCCTAACGACATTCGCGCAACGACTCGACCATCGCCCCATCGACCAGCGCGAATTTCTCGAGGCCATCCTGACGTGCGACGCGTCGATGCTAAGACGACCTCTTCAGGAAGACACAGAACCCTCGCGGCAAGCCAGCGGGGCCCAAGAGAATGCTGTCCCTGAACCTGACACTCGCATGGACGTCGACGAGCCAGAACCTCAACCCCAAGCAGCAGCCCAGGAACCGGCCGAGGTCCAAGACATTGCACCGCCCCCAGCAAGGACACGCGCGCGAAGAGGAGCGCCCATTCGCTTCAAGGGCTTCGATCTCGATTCCGACGACGAGTCCAAGCCCGAGATCAGCCAGCTGGTCGAGGACGCCGCCCCGGAATCAGTCCCCGAGGCGGCCGCAGCCTCCCAAGGCAGCCTATTTGTCTCTCAGCGCCAGGAATCCGTCGATCCCGCCGACCTAGACGATGACCAACCCCGCAACACCCGTCGGCCCCAGCGAAAACGCCCCCTCTCCCCCCTTCCTGACCACGACGAGTCCGCCTTCCTCGATGGCATCGCCCCCACCGCAGCAGCAGCAAAACGCCGCCGCATCGGTTCAGGGCAGACCCCCGTGGCCCCCGAGCCCCCAAAAGAAGACAAGATGGCCGTGGACCCGCCCACGCCCAAGAAAAAAGCCCCGGCCCCCCGAGGGCGCGGGAAGAAGCCGACGGAAGCCGACGACATTCTCGAAGCGGCCCGCCAATTCCGCGACGAAGTCGACGCCCGCGCCGAAGCCGAAAAGAAGGCGCTCGCCATCGCCGACGCCGCCGAGGTGGACTTCGCCCAAGTGCGCGCCAACCATATCATTGAAGAGTGCGCCGTCCACTTCCCGAAGGACACCCAGAACAGCGACGCCCGAGATCAGGAAGGTGGTGCGGCCAGTCGCTGGGATCCGCGCTGGAACGGCCGCAAGAACTTTAAGCGCTTCCGGAAGCAGGGGGAGGCCGGCGGGCGCGCCGCGCCGCGCATCATCGTCGAGCTGGAGGAGGTCAAGCCAAAGGAGTACGGGATCGGGGATGATTACTGGCTCGAGGACGAGTCGTCGCGACGCAGGAAGGAGAGCCAGCGGGAGACGCAGAGCCAGGCGCAACGGCAGCCGCAGCCGCAACCAGTGGAGGTGGAGAAGGCGAGGGCGTCGGCGCTTCGGAGGACGGTCATCGCTGTTGACAGTAGCGATGAGGACGACGACGAGGACGACGAGGATACTATGGACGTCGTGGATCCGTCGCCGCCGCTGTCGAGGTCCAAGACGGCCAAGTCGGCGGAGAAGGAGAGCAGTCGGCGGAGTCAGCAGCTGCTGCAGACGCAGTCGCAAAGTCAGACGACGAGCTCGAGCCGGGCGAGTACGAGGGGGAGTAAGAGGCCGGCGCCGCCGGAGCCTGTGAATACGAGGGCAGCCAAGAAGGCTAGGGCTGCTCCAGCGAGAGAGGAGGAGAGTGCCGAGGATGATAGCGATGACGAGCTCAAGTTCCGGTTTGGAAGGAGACGTTAGATATGTTGGAGGGGGAGAAGGGAGGTCATCGTTTGCACCAAGGTGCTGCATACAAGTCTATTACTCCATAATCTCCAAAGATGTTACACCTACCAAGTCTCTACCGGGGTATCATGCCTCTTAATGCCATATCCCACATGTCCTGACCACCACCCTCCCACTCCTCCCTCCACCCCCTAATCCATATCCTCCATCCCCCCCCTCCCCCTTCCCCCCTTCATCCTCCCCAACAAGAACCCCAACCAAACACGCCCCCAACATCCCCTCATAATTCACCCACGGATGCACCTCCCCAAACATCTTTGTCCCATCCCGCCCCGCCCCCCTCAGCAGCTCCGGCTCCCCCCCCGGATGAAACGGCAGATACGGCGTGATGTTGTACACCCTCCCCCCCAGCACCGTCCACGCGTCCTTGCCCCGCCGCCCCGTCATCTTCTTCAGGAGGGACGGTGTCACGCGCAGGTACGAGCCGCCGACGCCGGCGAGGTCCGCGTGCGGCGACGATGAGAGGCGCGCCCAGTCCAGCGGGGAGTGGCCCGGCGCGAGGGCGACTTCTTTGGAGGGTTTGGCGGGCTTGGTGGTGTGCGTGGGGGGAGGGGCGAGGCCCCCGCGGTTCGGGAGGGGGCCGCCGGGGCGGTTGGGGAGGAGGCCCCCGGTGCGGGGGAGGGTCGAGGAGCCGGCGGCGCGAGCGTAGGGCTGGGGTTGGAGGCGGGGGATGGCGGGGCGCGGGGGGGGGGCATGAGGCCGAATGTTGGTGGTGGTGGTGGTGCCGCGAGGGAGAGGGAAGGTATGGGGTCGCTTGGGGGGTGAGCGGCGGAGGCTTTGGGGGTTGATTGCTCGTCGGGGGGGAGGGTGGTTCTTGGATTGTTGGGGGCGGAGGGGAGGAGGTGGTGATTCGGGGGGCGGGACGTTCGGGGCTCGGCAGCAGGTCTTGGAGCTCGATGTTGTCGGTGGGAGGGGGGCTGTCGCGGGCGCCGCCGGGGAGGAGGCGGGGTGGTGGAGGTTGGAGGGATTGGAAGAAGGAGGGGAGCCAAGCTGGTTGGCGGAGGTAAAAGAGGACGACCGAGGCCACGATGAGGGAGACGCCGATGAGGGCCATGGTGGGCGGCGCGGTTGGGAGGTGGCTGTGTCCGGAGGAGGTTGCGCGTCTGGTGAACTGATGAACTTGTTCGGACTCGAGACGTGGGGTGTGCAGGTAAGCGAGAGAGATATGTCGTTATCGGGTGCAGGTCATGTTGGACTGTGCCAGGAGAAGATCCAGCATTCTACCGGGCTCGCGAATTCTAGAAGGAGCCTGGAACATTACAGTACTGGTGTGTTGTGTTTCGTTTGGTTTGGTTTCGTGCCCCAAATGTTCAGATGCGGGATCCCGTTGGGGATTTGGGGACAGGTACGAGGGGTTGTCTAAACAACGGCCCTTGTATTTTAAAAAGAAATCCCCATCTTCAAGTCTCGAACAGCAGCCTTTATTGCCATGGCCTGCCAGCCGATGACCTCGGCGGCGACAATGGCCTTGAATATGAGGAGGGGACCACGCTGCGCATATCCACTTGTACGGAACAGGTGGTCAGCTGGCCGACTGCCGGCATCGTGGTCCAGGGGCAGGCCTTGCCTTGCATCGTTCGATGTCCTCGACGATGCGAATTGATCCCTGAATTGTATGGGCCAGCCCTTGTGGTTTAGGGATTACGGAGCAGGTACCGCCTAGAAAATTGGGAATCAGGTCGAGCCTCGGGCTTGGAGTTGAGACACGAGACAATCGAATTTCGTACCTGCAGCGGGGGGTCTCGAGCCCTGAACAAGTGCAGCACCCCCCCCCCCCACCAGATCGCAGCCACCTCTTTGCACCAGAGCCATCAGATGAAGAAAAGGACGGGGATGGCCTGCCATGACGCTGCTGTTGTCGTGGGCCGAGCTGGGGAATTTCTCCAAAACCGTGGGGTCTGCAGCGAACGCATGAAGGTAAACAATCAATCGAGACCACTACAACCCGAGTTATAGCGGTGAGTGCTATGGAGCAGGATCCGCGTCCAAGGACCAAGGACCAAGAATTTTGAATGTTGACATTGGTGCCCGCCAAGGGCTCCTCACTCACCGACAAATCTCTATCTCTCCATCCCCGGACATCTGCAGCTTCCCTGGCCCCCCTCGCTCCCAATGCTAGTCGAGGCGAGGCCCATTCTACACATCATTTCCATGACCTCCCAATCCCCATTGCACGTTGCCTGTGACTCTTGCTAGGCCACGATACTTTGTGCTGTCACTTTTTGCCGATCGACCACCGTCCGCTGTGCCCGGCAATGCTGGCCACTCACAGGGCCCCAAACGCATCCTAAATCAGGGTTGCGGGCAATCTCTAGCCTCTAGGAAGGGAGCAAAGTCTCTTCTTCAGGCTGGGACGGACCGAAAATGCCATCGTCCACGTCCTCGTCCACCTCAACACCACACCGTCCCTCCACCTCGACCTCCACCTCGACCCCATCCTACCGCCCGACACCCCGATCCGCGTCGTCGTCCTCCTCGTCCTCCCCCAGCATTGGCGCACCTCCTCCCCTGAGACGGAAACCGTCTGCGGGAATTCTGACGACCACGACATCGAGCTCGGGAACGAGAACAACTCGACTCACGGCGACATCGAATTCGGCGCCCTCGACGCCTGCATCCGCGGCAGACCACCGATTCCCCCTCCAGAGACGAGACCACAATGTTCCGGCGACGCGACGGATTATAAAACCACCACCGGGCCTACGACTGTCTACCCTACGTGCCAACATGGCCTATGAAAAACCCTCGTCCACCTCCAACGTCCGCTCGCCCGCCATGCCAACCGTGGCGCGCGCCGCCAGCAAGCCGCCGCTGACGCCCAAAGTCGCGACGCGCGCCCCGATGCTGCAAACCCCCAACCCCACCGTCACGACACCGCTCCCCCGGCGGACGGCGAGACCCGATCTCGTCCCGGGCAGCAATGGCCCAGGCGGTCGGGACAAGGACGAGATGGTCTCGCCGGTGTCCGCCTTCCTCGCCAACAACAACATAACGCCGCGCTCGGGCGCAAGACAGGTCCGTGTCGATAGCGCCGGCAGCACGCCCACGGGCACGCCCACTCTCGAGCGCCACGACTCGTGGGAGAGTCGCGCAGGATTGGGCCTCGCCGGCTATGCGACGGACGACATGCCCAGACGTCCAGCCGTGTCGTTTGCGCCGTCGGTCGAGACGGGGAGCTCGCGGCAGGATGCAGATTCAAAGTTCTTTTATGCTTCCGACGCGCAGAAGCCAGTGCAGCAACCCGTCCCCGTCAAGCCCGTCATGGCCCAGCCACGAGCTGCCACCTTCTTTTACGCCAACGGGGAGACGGTCCCACCAAAGGGCATCCCCTCGCAAGCCCCTCTGACCCCGACCCTAGCCGTGTCCGCACCGGGCCTCGATGGACTCGAAACCAAGTTTGTCTATGCGAACGGGCCGCCGAACCCCCCGCCGCTGGCCAGAACCAACACCATGCCTTTCACAGCCCCTATGCCAATCGCTAGGACGAACACTCTGCCGGTTGCAAGCCAGGCCCCGGTAGCCCCGATAATATCCCGGATACCGACGAGTCGGCCTAGTACAGCGGGCTCGTACACCAGCCCCCGGCCCTCGTCCCCCGTCAAGCTCTCCCAATACCCTCCGACCAAGTTGATGCGGTCCCCGATAGTGACGACCAATCCCCAAGGTCCCCGCAATGGCCGACCCGTTGGTCACGCTCGCTCTAGTAGCATAGCGAGCAATCTGACCATGGCCGAGCCCCCAGCCGTGGCAAGGCTCATGTCTGCCCACGGGTCCGCCTCTTCGGCAGAGGCATCGCCTTCTATCAGTGTCCCGTCGCCCACCTTTGCCGCTTTCCCAGGCGCTGCCGCAACGGCTGGATTCGCATCCCTCCTTCAGGCAGCCGAAGACTTTGCCGAAGACGAAGACGAGGCCGCGCCCGAGTCGCAAAATAGCCCGACAAAATCACCCTCGCAAGAGAAGGATCTGACAGACTTGGTCGTCAGTGCGCGACGGGAGCGCAAGGTCCAGGATCTCGAAATCACGAATGCCAGTCTTGAGGCCATCAACCGCACGCTGGAGAGGCAGCTGCGCAAGCAGACGGCCGAGATACGGCGCTTCAAGCGGCTCTCGCGGTCGGGGCGGTTGAGCATGGCTTCTATGGGGAGTCGCGCTGTCTCCAACTCGAGCGTCGAGGGAGGGGCTCTCGCCAGGGCCGGGATGGATCTGGACGACCTGAGCGAGGAGGAGAGCGAGTTGGCTGCGCAAGACGAGGAGATGGAATCCGAGGAGGAGGAGGACCTGTCGGACTCGGAGGTTTCTAACGAGAACCCGGCCACGACAGCCTTGCGGGATGCCCGACACCGGCAAGGTGACGAGCGAAGGCTCCAGCTGGACCTGTCGAAGCATCAGCAGCTGCTGGTCGACAGCCAAAAGATCAACCAGAGCCTCAAGCGCTGCCTAGGGTGGACCGAAGAGCTCATCAAGGAGGGCAAGCGCGCCCTGGCCTATCAGGTCCGCGTCAGCGAGGTGGAGTTGGGAGGGCGAGTTCTTGCGCCCGAGGTCATTGAAGCGAGGGAGAGACGCGAGGCTCGGGAAGCGCGACTGCTCGCAGGAGAGGACGTCGGCGACATGTCGTGCGACGATCGATCAGCTGTGGGCACCAACTTTCTCGACGACATGTCCTGCGACGATCGGTCGGCTGTCGGCACCAACTTTCTCGACGACATGTCCTGCGACGATCGGTCGGCCGTCGGCACCAACTATGGCGGCACGGAGGGGAGTGTCCTCGACGACACGGGCTCGGAGCTGTGGGGCAAGGATGGCCAGGACCGAGACAGCGGTATCGAACTGCCCACGGACGGCGGGTAGAGCCAGCACAGCAGCTTGCACAACATGGATAGACGACGCGATGGACCGTCGGGCACACAGGCCAAGGGGACGGCCACCACCTCACCACTCAGCACTAGGGATTTCTTTGGGTCCATCGGGGGCAGGGGGGCACGGCATAGCATTGGGACAGGGGAGCAGATTTGCATTTGGTATGGGGGCTTATATCCAGGCGGCGGCCTCGTCGGCCTGTTTCGCCCACCCCGTTGGGTAATCTTTTAATTTTCTTTGGGTTGTGGGGGAGGAGGGAAGTAGACGCGCCTCGAGTAGGGTTTCGTTTGTCATGACTTGTGTACCATTATATACCCCCGGGCATAGGTTAAACAGGTGCTAGATCTCGGTCAAAACAAGGAGACGGCCGGCAGAGCAGATATATTCGATACCACCGGGTCACGGAAGACCCAGACGTGTGTCGAGGGCCAAGCAGCAGATGCCATGGTCCGACGCCACGCTGGAAGATGTACAATAGCGGGTTTGGAGACAGAGTGTTGTTGTTATTAGAGGGGCCAAGCGATGGCTTTCGCTTTCCGATATACAAACTCATCAAACCCTCCTGCTCGGTGACTTGACCATTATTCTCCCCGCCCATCCCACCTTGCCACTCCGGGGGTATAGTAACAACGCAGCATTTCCACCCTCCCAAGACGCCGTTGCCCACACCCTTGCTCCAACGGCAAGACCGCCTGCAGAATGAATTCCCCAGCCCAACGGGCGGTTCTCGATCCAAAAGAAACCCAACAACCCATCGTGTCCAACAGCCCCCTCCCAACTCTGAATATCCAGCAACTCCCAACCCCGTATATCCAACCCAGCAGCCCCCCTCAAGCAGCAACATACGGCTTCGGCCCCCCACCAACCCCAGCACCCCCCGCCGCCCCCCTCCTCCCTTCCAACACATCCCTCCCCAAAACAACCACAACCACCACCCACAGCACCCACACCACGAACCCAAACGCCGCCGCCGCGTTCGCGCTCCCGCACACCGAGCTCCCGCCGCAGTAGGGGGTGGTGGACGCCGCCAGGGCGATGGACCCCGCGAACCAAAAGATCATGGACAGCGCGGCGGCGCCGAGGGAGGCGAGCGGGTGGTGCCAGCGGGAGAAGTAGAGCGGGACGAGGGTCAGGTAGAGGAGGGTGAGGAGGGAGAAGAGGACGGTGAAGAGGAGGAAGGCGACGGAGGAGGGGGTGGGATGCGTGGCGGATGTTACTAGGGGGGATGTTAGTAAGGGGGGGGTTGGTTTGGTTTGGGAGCGGTTTAGTTTGGGGGGGTGGGAGGCGTACTGTAGCTGACGAGGCCGAGCTCGAGGGTGAGGAGGAGGGCGAGGGCGAGGTGGATGTGGGGGAGGAGGGGGGGGAGGCGGTTGAGGAAGTTCATTTTGGCGGTTTATGTGGTGGGGGGATTTGATGATAGTCCGAGTTCGAAAAAAGGAGGAATGGAAAAAGGAAAAAGCATCAAGGTGCGAGCAGCAGGTGCCCTACTACATAAATGCGGGTTTGTTGGGCGTCATCTGCCCGGTTCCGTTCCAGCCAAGCCGTGTTGCAGAATGGGGACTCGACTTTGGTTCAACCCTTTGTCGGTCGGCACTCGGCAGCGGCCCAACCCGGCAGAGAGACACCCGAGGGAGGAGGGAGTGTGTGGGTGGGTGGGGTGATGAGAACATGGTCCTGTGATGGGGCATGGCGCACCCTTCTGGAGGGCATGAATGCGACGAGGGCGATCAGGGTTCGCGCCGATGATGTCACCTGCTGCTGTTGCTGCTGCTGAGTGCTGCCATGCCAGTGGGTAGTGTGGATAAATTTGGGGGGGAGAGCTCTGCATGTGAGATTGAGCCTAGGGATTAATTAGCACTTGAAAATAACTTCATCTTTTTTTCTCCCGCTGCTGAAAGTCCTCCAAGAGCCACCACAGAAATAGCAAAAGGTTGCCGTGGTGTCATTCCAACCGCCAAGATTGGAGGACTTGCTCGCTTGCTGTTTGCGTTCCACAAGTCTTGGTGTCACGATTCTGGAAACCAAACCAAGGAGGCCTCAAGGAATCCTCGGTTCTGAAATCGAGCAACGATAAATTTCCAAGCAAGACGACCCACATGCTTCGTGGACAGCATTCCTCATCAACCGCAGCATCATCAGCGGCGTGTCCAGACAGTTGCTGACCGTGATGGGCGCTAATTCGAGGAAACAATTCATTTAGAGGTATCCAAGGAAAAATCACATCGAAATCAGGCTAACAACAAAACCGAAATTGTCACCAAGAATACTGTTTACTCGCGACCTTTGCCTGTCCAGTTCCAACTTCATGTCTTGGCGAACATACACACCTACCCCTTGGTCTTGACGGGCGAAAACGGCACCAAGCCAGACTAGGCGAGATTCAAGGCTGGGAATTTAGGGTTGGTGTCTTCGGAAGTCCTCAAAAGTACACATTAGGTGCCTAAGAAGAAAGCAGCCAAGGCGACAGAGAGCAACGGGTGGCGGAGATGAAATATTAAAAAAGGTAGGTAGGGTTAAAAGCGGCTTGGGTTGCCCACACATCTTCAATGTTGTCTCTCCACATTGTTCGACAACAAGACCCAGGGGCACCTTCAACATTGCCATCCCATAAGCATGGCCTCTCAGTAGAGAACCGGACTAGGGAAAATGGCCATCAGACTGAACCCAGGCCATCGGCTGGCCACCTCCAAGGCGGGGAGGGATAATGGAAGGGAACCCAGATATTACACTCGACACTGAGCTCTACACTTCCCCTTGGCTGTTATACTGCATTATGGAAAAGACAGCCGCCGACATCACTCATAACAACTCTCAAATGTCTGTAACTCAAATCCATTCAGGCCATCCTGCTGATTTTAGACTACCTTGATCTATGCCATTTGCCGGAGCCCATGCACGTGAAAAAAAGACGCCCAAAACCCCGTCCCCGCTGAGTGAGCATCACCCTCATCCAGCACCCTAGTTGGCATAACGCTTACCATCGCGGAGCGTATCCGCAAACTCCTCCAGAGGAGAGCGGATGAGCTTGGTCTCCTTCCACAAGTTGGGCGTGAGGAAACCATATGTGTTGGACACGGCCGCGAACGTGGCCTTGAGCGTGTTCTCGAGGGTCTTGGTCGAGCCGGACGACGAGGTGTAGGCATCCTCGATACCGGCGAGCTGGAGCAGGCGCTTGACGGCGGGCGAGGCGACGAGGGAAGTACCGCGGGGGGCGGGGATAAGCTGGGGAGTGTGTTAGCATTGGCGCATTGTTCACGGGCTGTGGGGGGCTTGACTTACGCGGACGGTGACGGAACCGCACTTGCCGCTCTCCTTGGTGGGGAGCGAGTGAGGGAGACCGAGGTTGGCGCCCCAGTAACCACGACGGACGGGGATGACGCTGAGCTTCGCGATGATGATGGCGGCGCGGATGGCGGTAGCCACCTCCTTGGAGGTCTTGATGCCGAGACCGACGTGGCCCTCCGAGTCACCAATGATGACGATGGCCTTGAAGCGCGTACGCTGACCGGCACGGGTCTGCTTCTGGACGGGCTTGATCTGTTGGAGGGACGGAGTGTCAGCGGTCTATTCTGTTGTCTCTTTTCTGGGAAGTTTGGAAGCTCGGGCGTGCGCACCTTCATGACCTCGTCCTTGAGCTTGGGGAGGAACTGGTCGACGATCTGGTACTCCTTGATGGGGAGCGAGTGGAGGTAGATCTCCTCCATGCTCTTGATCTTGCCGGCCTTTACGAGACGGCCGAGTTTGGTGACGGGCTGCCACTCCTTCTCGTCCTTGTTGCCGCCCCGGCGTCCACCACGACGTCCACCACGGCCACGGCCGCGGTCGCCGCCACGGTCGCCGCCACGGTCGCCACGGGCAGCGAAGCCGCCGCCGCGGGGAGCACTGGTTCCTCGATCAGCCATATTTGAGATTGTGCGGTGCCGAGGCAGGTGTTGATGCTGTCGCTGTCGGGGGGTTGTTGAGGGCGGCGGTTCAGGTCGACGGTTTTCTTCAAGGTGGGGGAGCTTTTTGCAGCGAAATTCGGATTTCTGGTGTGGTGCCAAGCGGGAACCCTAAAAGTTTTTGGCGGGCCTTGAATCTCAGGCCGAATTGGGAGGAAATGCGGGGCAGGCGGGCCCATTCGACGATGCGCCAGCTGCCAGCACAGACCTCACCAAGGTGAGATGCAGGGCATGGAAGAGACATACAAGACGGTTTGACAGTTGGAGATGGATCAACTACTCTGAGGGAATATTCTACATTATCGATTTTTGTAAGATGACTTTCAGTCATACAGGCCTCATACAGCGGGTGGTGCATACTCTTCTCCAAATTGTCCAAAGGCACGATGTCGACCCGATGAAGAAGTACCTAGATGGTGGGTGTCGAGTGCAGCATAAAATTCGCAATACAAACATAGGATGTCTTCGCCGAAGCAATACTGGAGTCCCGAGCGTCAGTCGAAATCCTTTGCATCCCTCTCTCCGAGACGGGAGAAGCAGACAAATGACAGGACAGACGATGACTCTCGACAAACTCGTCGAAAGCATCATCAGCACGGAAAGCTCACCCAGCATCATAAGCCAAGCCATCTTGCAGAGAGTCCCTGCATCCTCCCACCACCAACAGCATACAGACGAAACGTCCAGATAGATTCTCTATATCCGACTCGGCCCAAACCACCCCCACCAAGAACAGGCATCATCAGCCTCCGACCCCAATGCCTTTTTTGCGCCGCGCGGAAACCTAGCCTAGGACAGAACAGCCCCGTTTGCTCTATCCCGTACGCATGCCGCCGCCGTCAAAATGCAGAACCATCCATCTAGAGAGAGTCCGTCCCACAAACCCCACCAAGTGAACAGGCATTTATGCGGCACCGGGGTTGGGGTTCATCTGCGTCCGTGTCAGCGAAACCAGATCCCGACGAGAGGGAGAAGAGGCCACCTACCTTGCGCTTTCCGTTGGTGAGCGTGACGTTGACGAAGCGGCGGGTGTAGAGCTCGCGCTTGTGCGCGCGGCCCTTGGGCGTCTTCTTCTTCTCCTGCTTCTCGACCTATTGTATTTTCGAATCCGTCAGTTTACTGCCCGTTGCGTCGGGGGAGGGGCGGGTGTGTCGGGTTCTCGAACCTTGGGAGTCTGCGACTTGACCTTGCCTGGAGAGGGAGTATTCGTCAGTTCCGCGCACAATTCGAGAGAGGGGCGGCAATTTTGCGTCGTGGCTTACCGGCGCGGGCGAGCGATCCGTGAACCTTGCCCATGATTGCGGTTGTAGAGTTGTTTTTTGTTGTGGTGTCGGTGGTGAACTGCGCGTTTGGGTTTGTTGTCAGGAGGAGGACAGGACGGTGGCGGTTGCGGAATTGCTGATGGATGTCGTCGCGAATGGATTTTTGCCAGGTGAGGCTCGCCGGTGACTCGATGGATCCCAGCCCGCCAAGGACGACTTTGCCACCCCTGCCAGCTGTCTCATGTTTTGGTTGCCGGTCCTGCCGAGCCCCCACAGATTACACGACCCCCACCTTGAAGTGTTGATGCAAAGTCCGGGCACCAAGAAATTCATCGAGTCAATCATCGGTAGCATCGCCATGTGCATCAGTTGAGGTAAAGAGTTGAGTTATGACGAAATCTATGGGTAGAATAGACGGCCCGAAGCTTCCCCGTCCCTGACGCCTACAGAAACATACCTCCACCGGTGACTTCGTGTCTATCCTTCACTCCACCATCCCACGCCAGCTTCTCAGAGACCGCCGCAGCACGTGTCTAGATCCTCCCCGGAAAGCCCCGCTCTGGGTATTAAAACAGCCTTAGGTACTTAGACCTTGGGAACATTGGGCGCATCGGCAGCCGTTGCTGCGGCAGCTGCGGCATGCTCATGAGCCTTGTCGTCGCCATTCTTGTCCTTCTTGTCCTTGCCCTTCTTCTTCGACTCCTTCTCCTTCTTGATGGCGGCTTCAGCGACCAGCTGTTCGAAAGCCATGTAATCTCCCTCCTCCTCGGCAGTTCGCTGGGCCTAGTCTACATGTTAGCGTCAAACATTCCAACGCGGAGCTGAAGAGAGACGGAAACCAAGGCTTACCTTTGCGCAAATCTCACCAACAATAATCAGTGCCTCGGCCCGCTCCAGCCTCTTCTTCTGGCTCACTGCCTTGTCGTTGAGCACCGTATCGCAGACCTCGCGCAGCACGCTCTGAATCTCAAACCTGCTGCCCCTCCAGGCAGCCGTCAGGATCTTGCCCGTCACGCGACGCTCATACTCGACCTTCTTCTCGTCGGTCCAGTCCTCGCCACCTTCCTGCTCCATGCGGGCCATCTCCTCCATGGACTGCTGGGCATCGATGGCGCTGCTGATGGTGTTCCAGGTATCCTTGACCAAGGTACCCTTGTCCTTCATGCGGTGAATGAAGCCGCCCACGCCAAAGAACTTTTGGCTGCGGAGCACCGCCGTCGCCTTGCTGATGTACGTGGCCCCGATGGCGTGGAGAATGTCGAGACCGAACGACTCCATCTTGAGGTCCTCCACCTCCAGCCTGATCTTCTCCTTGAAAGCCACAGTGACATCCGGGCCCTTGTCCGTCTCCGTCCATACCGAGATGCGGCTGAGCAACTTGGCGGCGAGGTTGTTGACCCGTTCTTGGCGAACCCGAGAGCGCTCCTTCTCGTACGCGGCGAGCTGTTCGCGCTGCTCCTTGGAGAGCGCCCTCTTCTTCTCCTTGCGCTTGGCTTCCTCGTCTTCGTGAGTACCGACCTCGTCCGACGGCCGGTCCATGAGGGCTGGGCGTAGGGGGATCTGCTGGCGGCGGCCGCCCTGTGGCGTGGTCGTCCCGGACCCTGGGGCAGGAGATGGGGACGGGGACGGAGGGCCGGGCTTCTCGAAAGTGCTCGGCTGCGTTGCGGGTGCCGGGCCGCCGGTGGCTCCGCTAGGCTCGTCCTCCACCACAACCGTCGGGGGCTTCACGCCCTGCGCTTGAGAAGGTCCAGCAGGAGTGGAGGGGCCTGCCGTTTTCAGACTCTCCTTAATGGCCTCGTCGGTGTCGGGGAATTCGGAGGTTGGTTTCCCCTCGCCCTGCCCAACAGCAGCAGCCTCCTCCTCGGCGGCGACACCGGCAATGTCCATCGTGGCGGTCAGGTCCTTCATCAGGCTGATCTCGCCGATCCAGTCGACAAAGGCCTCGCCGCCAAAGATGCTGGTGAAGAACTCGGCGGGGTCGACGAAGCCCTCGCTCGGGCGAGCTGATTCCTTGCCATGTTTATCGTAGGCCTTGCGAAGGTCGGTATCGGAGAGAACTTGGTAGGCTTCCCCTATTGCCTGGAAGCGTTCGTGGGCAGCGGGATCGTTGGGGTTCTTGTCTTGATGTTGGGGGTTCGCCGGTCAGCAGGGAGTCTCGGCGACGGCGCTGGGAATGTTCCTCACCTGGGTGGTGGATGATGGCAAGTTTTCGGTAGGCCTTTTTAATCTCGAGCTCCGACGCCGATGGCTTGACGCCGAGCTGGTCATAGTAGGCCGTGTCGACCACCATCATGTGCTTTAGAGCCGATGCCGAGTCTGAACGGGCGGTCTGGTCTTCAAGTGGTTTTGTACTTTGCGATGGTGCAGAGTCCCGATAAAGGCGACGGACAGGCTTGGCACAGAGAGGGATCGCGGGGTATCGCTTCTTTTTTCTTGGGTCGCAAAATCTGCCAGGCGTCGTTGACCTGGTCGCTTGGTATCGTATCGTATCGTGGGAATTAAGGTATCACAAAGAGGCGACTTGGAAGATGAGACGATGACTCTGGATAGAATCGGACGGTTTGTTTTCCAAGAGACTGCGCTGGCCCAGTGACCAGGCTTCCCGGCATGTCATTGCCAAGCACAGCCCAGTCAAATTACGTACCCCGCGGAATCAGCCGTGATGCCGAGGTGGCGGGGTTCTATTTTGTTCTGGCTGTAAGTGTTCACTCTTGGACAGGACTTCTTTTTTTTCCACCGGACAACTGCTTGCTTCATTTCTCTGCCCATTTTTCAGTCACACTCTTGCATTCCAAGGCACAAAGTATGGACTACTGCCGCATACGTGCCGTGCCATGACGCATCCAAGTCCAGTTGAGACATGCCGGTCAAAGTCATTGTTTGGGGAGGCTTGTCTCGCTAACGGCCCATAACAGCAAGCATCAATCGGGTCCTCCAGTCAAATATGTACCCCTGGCTTCCATGGTTCTCCTTTCAATGCCTCTTCTCTCTTTCGGCCTCTAGAACCTGTGGGTTTTACGGCATGCCAGTTCGATTGCCCTCATGGCAAAAATCTGCACCTGATCAACTGTCTCCGCGTAAGTCGACGTCCCCCTCTAGGTCTTGGACTATGCCACATCGGCTACTCGACGCCTGCGGCCTTCATCCTCTCAAAGCACTTCCTGTACGCATCGTGGATCTCTGGGATCTCATACTTGTACTCCTTGAGCTTTGAAACCAGCTTAGTCGTGTCCAGCTCGCAGTTGCTCCGACCCGCCTTGATGACCTTGGCCTGCTCCTCCAGGCTAAAGTTCTTCCAGTTGAAGGACGGCCGGACAATGTCCCGGAACAGCGTCAGGACCTCGTTATGGGAAATGGCACCGGGGTTGGTAAAGTTGTAGACCCCAACGTCGCGGTGCTCGGCGAGGAGGATGGATGCTGGCAGCAGGTCCGAGAGGATGGTGTTGCTGTTGGGGATGTCCACCACATGGTCGTATTTGGCGATCTTGGTGACAAAGTTTCGGGGGTGCAGGTCGTCCGACACCGGCATACGCAGACGGAGGACGAGGCAGTTGGTGTAATGCTTGATGATCTGGAGGCCCGTCAGGACTGGGTTCTCACACAAGGGGGTAGCCACGGATATCTTACCTCCTCGACGTGGGCCTTGGTCATGGAATAGAAGCTGCCGTCAAAGTTGGCCGGGTCGGTCTCAAGAAAGCCAGGCCCGCCCCAGGGGTGGGCCTCGTCGTACTGGTAAATGCATCCCGTGGCGAAGACGGTGCAGTGGATGCCGTTGAGGTGGCAGCAGTCGGCGAGGTTCAGGGTGCCGATGACGTTGGACCGCATCGTGGCCTCCTTGTTGTCTTCGCACCAGTCCACGTTGGGGCGGCCGGTACATCCGGCGGCGTTGAGGACATGGGTTGGGCGGACTCTGGCCAGTTCAGCCAACGCAGCCTCGCGATTCTCCATCCGGATGGTCGTCGTGTACACCTCCTTGCCCTGGTCCTGGAGAAGCTTCTTGAGATGTCCGGCGACCCAGCCATCGCCTCCCCAGATGAGGAACCGGTTGACTCCGTCTCCCTTGCTTGTTGCCATTGTCGGATTTGGGGAAGGCCCAAGTACGGTGAAGCGTGTTTGTTTGCCGGTGGCCACTCTCACCTCGGGTTATGGGTTATGGCTGAACAGAATTCCAAACTGTGCTGAGATGGGAAAAGATGCGTCTGCGAGAGAGGCTCTCTTCAAATACCACGACCATGGCGACCAGGTCTGGTTTTGGTCCGGCCACGACGGCCGGCATGGCCATTTCTGTCTTTAGCTGGCCTGTCTGAGCACGAATTCAGTCCAATCCAATATTTGTGAGCTGGCATCTTTTTCCTGGCCCGTTTGCCAGACACCCCCATGACGTGCAGGGGAAACGACAGGTCGACGAGAACTGGCCTATCCTCTTCCACCAGCTCGACAGAGCTGCCGGTATTCATCTTGTCCCTTCTCCTGCATAGGTCACCCTACCATGGGTCAGGGGGAATTTGGCAGCAGGAGATCTGATGTTGTCGTCGACACCGCCGTGCGGGGTACCCCCATTCCCCATCCCCATCCCTCCCCCTCCCCCTTTTCTCTCCCGTCCGCATCACGAGGATCTTATCATCTGTTCTTATCGATTGATCCTTTTTTTTTGGAGAGCAAAGGGTGCCCGGGCGTCCCGTCAAATGCTCGAAGCGAGCCCAGCTGGACGGGACAGCGATACAACCTTGATTCGCGACGGCAGAAAGAACAGCCTCCACAGTCAAGATGAAGAGAGACACAGCAGAGGGAACATGGAAGAAACCACGTGGAGTTAGCTGATGCTTTTCTCTACACAGTACACCCGCAGAATCAGAATACCCCGGATATGCCTTGCCTTCTCCCAGCGGGCCGTGTGACCGCGCACAAGATCGGTGCAGCAGAGGCCACGAATGGATTCTGCAGGCCTGGTCTCTGCTGGATGCGGGACGGTTCTTCCTTTTCGTCCCCAGGCCCGTAGCAGGCGGCGTGCAGCAGGTCCCCCGGGGCCCCCATCCCCAACTCCCCAACGGGCGGATCTCCCCTTGCTGATTCAGCAAACAACGCCCTTCCATTGGCCAATGGCCCACACCGTAGCTGCGCCTCTGGCCTCTGCTCCCCCCAGAGGTCATTTCCCCCCCGGCTGAATACAAAATGTGGGTGGAGCCAGAGTGCAGTTTGCTTGCCAGACTTTCTCCAAGACTTGGATGCTTCTGTCCTTTTGCATCCCCTTCATTGCCCCTTGAAAGAAGCTCGCTGCCTCTCTCCGCATCTGCATCTGTCCCTTGGATATCCCGACCTTGTCCTCCGAGTGTCTTTGCTTTTCCTCCACCAAAATACCCCAGCCCCATCTTTCTGCAAGACCGAGGCATCGAGGCGCTGAGCTGTCTCAAAATTTTCTTCCGATCCACGACGAGCCCACAGCCCCGGACGACCCGATTCCACCGCAAAAATGGGCGGCGCATCGCAGGCACTCTACTTTCTCGTCCACCCCTACGAGCTCAAGTCGGTCGTTCAATGGTATGTTGCTCCCTAGACTGGAAAAGCTCTGCCCCTGCTGACCTGGGGTGGTTGACAGGAAAGTATGGCACGACCCCGTCCACAAGCGTGATCTGAGCAAGGAGACGGCGACAGAGAAGTCATGCTTCCACTACCTCGATCTGACGTCGCGGTCCTTCTCCACCGTCATCCAAGAACTCAACCCAGAGCTGCTTATGCCAGTAACTCTCTTCTACCTGGTCCTGCGCGCCCTCGACACCGTTGAGGATGACATGACGCTCGATCTCGCTGTCAAGGAGCCCATCTTGCGCGACTTCCACAACCTCATGGAAAAGGATGGGTGGACCTTTGACAAGAGCGGCCCCAACGAGAAGGACCGCGAGTTGTTGGTGCACTTCGACGACATCATCACCGAGCTCAAGAATGTCAAGAGGCCGTATTACGCTGTCATCAAGGACATCGCCGAGAAGATGGGCAACGGGATGGCCGACTACGTTGTAAATGCCGAAAAGAATGCCAACGGTGTCGAGTCGATCGCCGACTACGAACTCTACTGCCACTATGTCGCCGGCCTGGTCGGGGAGGGGTTGACACGTCTGTTTGTTGAGAGCAATCTGGCCAACCCGCAACTCCTGGTGCGCATGGACCTCACAGAGAGCATGGGCCAGTTCCTGCAAAAGACCAACATCATCCGTGACGTCCACGAGGACTTTGTCGACGGCCGTCGCTTCTGGCCAAAGGAGATCTGGAGCAAGCATGTCGACAAGTGGGAGGACATGTTCAAGCCCGAATGCCGCGAGAAGGCGCTGAACTGCAGCTCCGAGATGGTGCTCAATGCCCTCAAGCACGCGGACGAGTGCCTGTATTACATGGCTGGCGTTCGCGACCAGAGCGTCTTCAACTTCGTCGCCATCCCCCAGTCCATGGCCATCGCGACGCTGGAACTCGTCTTCCGCAACCCCGCCGTCTTTGAGAAGAACATCAAGATCACCAAGGGAGATGCTTGCCAGCTCATGACAGAATCCACGCAGAGTTTGCGAGTGGTGTGCGATGTCTTTAGACAGTACGCCAGGAGAATTCACGCCAAGAACGACCCCCGAGACCCGCTCTTCATGGAGATCAGTGCGCAATGTGGAAAGGTGAGAGTCGTCCTACCTTGCAAAGCCTCTTTCTTGCTGACCAGAGGATCCCAGATTGAACAATTCATCGAATCCATCTTCCCCACGCAAGACCCCAAGAAGTTGAACGCCATCGCGACGCAGGCACAAAAGAATGGCATCAACATGTCGACGATCGAGGTGTTTGTGCTCATCACGTCTGCCCTCGTCATCATGCTGTCTATTGGCGGCCTCATGGTAAGTTCAGCCGGTTGTATATTAGCCGCCCTCGGGGAGCCGTCCCGCTAACTGTCTCATAGATCGGCGCCGCGTACTTGATGGGGGCTCGGTGGGGGCCAACCTTGGACGCGCTCGGCGAGCAAGTTCGCGAGTCGTCTGCCGCGTCTGCCGCCGAGGCTCTTCGCAAAGCCATTCCAACAAGCGCCGGGCACAGCGAGCTCTGATTGTACTGATGATATTGGGTCCCCCGGACAGGGGGACATGTGGTCAAACACCGTGTTACGACAAACGTGCATTTCCAGCGGTCACGATTTAGGTTTGGATGAAGGTATAATAACGGCAGGACGGGGCACAGCTGGGCACCTGCCGCTCAGGGATGGGATGGACTCCCCATACTACCAGCGTACTAATTTACGAAGTTTCATGTTTCCCTCCTTCCAACCTGCGACAGTTGGAGTGAGTCCCCTCTGCCCCTGACTGACAACTATTTTCATGTCCAAGAGGATGAAGTGAAGAGCATGGCCAAACTAGCACGGATGTCAAATTGCAATGCAGTCGCCCGTCGCAAGACTGGGTTCTATGACTGATGTTGTGCCGAAGATGTGCTGATATCAAACCCCCTCCGCAAGTAGCCTGGTATCCGGGCACGCCCTCGACTGAACTCTGCGCACTCTCGACGCCGGAGTTTGTCGAGGACGGATTGCAAACACTCTCTTCCTTTGTCTGTTTGACATGTACATTTTCCGTCTGGCATGTCCATTTTCCCACCCGTCATGTGCAACACGTTCCCGAGCTGCTTACTCCGTCCGGACCGGATGAAGGTGGTGCCATCTGAATTGGGACTTCCGAAGAGGCTCGTAGCGAGGCCGAGGAAGGGGAGATCATGGAGAATAGGATAATATATCTTTGTACTCGTCTTTTGGCTCTGTTTGTCGGTGTCCCACCTCCGCACCTCCTTTATGCTCGGAAGGGTGTGATGAGGCGTAGCGATGGGCGGATCGACGGTGCGTAGGGTTCCATCGGTCGGACAGTTTCATGCGGGAATCATGCACGGCTTGGTATCCGTATTCCCTTTGCCGGTGCTGACATGGGGGTTTGGAGCTATCCAGGCAGTTCGAGCCTAGTTTCGGGGGTTCTTGTTTTTTGTTTTACATTTTTGTATTTTTGTTTTGTTATTTTGGGGGGAAGGTAGGGGAGTCTCTGTTGGAGCTCCTCCTCCTGATCCTAGGTGTGCATCTTACTGGAGAAAAAGCAACGAATGGCCTTGCCTTTCCTATCGTAAAAAAGTAGATGCTGTGGTGGCGTAGCCGCCGATATGTACATGCCCCTGCGAAAAATGCTCGTCTTTGTACAGCAACAGAACCGAAAATGTGTGTGTGTCGATGGCTTCCCTGCGCCGTATATACACCCCCCTTTTTTTCTTTCTTTTGCCATCCCCCCTAGGAAAGATTCCCATTGTTCGCAATCAAGTTGCTAAACTCCCTGTTGTTGGCCACCTCGGCCCCCGCCGCCGCCGCCAGCGCCTTGATCCGGTCGCTCACCGCCGTCACGCTGCTAATGCCCTCGAGCGCCATCAGGTACGCCGCCAGCCCGGCGATGTGCGGGCTCGCCATGCTCGTGCCGCTCAGCACCGCCGTCGCCGTGGTGCTCTCGATGCCCACGCTCAGCACGTTGACGCCCGGCGCAAAGATGTCGACCAGCTCGCCAAAGTTGCTGAAGCTCGCGCGCCGGTCCGTCGTCTGGTCGATGGCGCCCACGGTGATGGCGTTGGGCGCGGATCCGGGCGACGTGGTGTCGGTGTTGGCGTTCTCGTTGCCGGCCGCGACGACGGGGACCACGCCCGCGGCCGCGAGCGCCTCGATGGCCGAGTTGAGCGAGCGCGAGAAGGAGCCGCCCAGCGACATGTTCATGACGGCCTTGCCGCGCAGGCCGCGCGCGGTGGCGTCGGTCGAGACGAAGTCGATGCCGGCGAGGACGCCAGAGTTGGTGCCGCCGCCGTCGGCGTCGAGGACCTTGACGGCGACGAGCTCGACGTTCTTGGCGACGCCGTAGTTCTTGCCGCCGACGGTGCCGGCGACGTGGGAGCCGTGGCCGTTTTCGTCGGTGTTCTGGGTAGGGGGGTTAGTGGGGGGGGGTTATGTGGGGAAAGGGGGAGAGGGTGGCTTACGTTGGTGTTGACAAAGTTCTTGCCCCAGATGGCGCGGCCTTCAAACTCGCTGTGGTCGAGGCGGATGCCCGTGTCGACAATGTAGGCGGTGATGCCCTCGCCGGAGCTGCTGTCAAAGACGTAGCCGGCGCGGCCGGGCTCGGCGTGGCTGAGGCGGGCGAGACCGGTGGGGGCCGAGCCCTGGGTCAGGCGAGCGCTGGCCTTGACGTAGACGTCCTGCTCGACGTAGGCGACCTCGTCGGCGCTGAAGATCTCGGTGATCATCTTGTCGTCGGCCTCGAGGGCCAGGGCGCGCATCTTGCCCATGTGGTAGGAGTGCACGGCGGTCGACAGGAACTTGCCCGTCTTGGGCCCGCGGCGGGCGAGGTTGCGCTTGGCGATCTTGGCCGTCACCATGCCCTCGTGGGCGAAGACGGCGTCGTCATCGTACGTGTTGTTGTAGACGACGATGTACCGGTGTGGGACCACGTTCTGGGCGTCGGGGTTGCTGACGGGCACGCCGAGGAAGAAGACGTCGCCCTTGGCGGGGAGGGCGGTGGCGGTCCAGCTCGAGGCGAGCAGGGCCGTGAGGGAGAGGAGGAGACGTCCCGCCATGGTCGAGGACGGAGTGCGGTGGTGGTGGGTGGTCGAGGTCGGGGGTGGTCGTCAGGGTCGAAAAGGAGTGAATATATATCAAAGGAGTGAAAAGATGCCAAGCCCGGGCTGGTCGAAGGAGAGAGGGGCGGTTTATAAGAGAAGAGAGAGTGTGTGGACGGATTCGGGCGCTGCTCGTCGGTCCGTGGTTTGTTTTGGGCTTCTGGTCTGGTCTGCTTGCTCCCCGGCGATGTGATGACACGGCTTGGACGTGGGAAGAGACGGTGTCTGGAACAAACGAACGTGTCGGAAGTACAAGGGAATGGAATCTCGGGCAAACGAATGGGTGTATGCGCAGCACCACACAGACGGAGGCAGGCCGAGGAAGGGTGGGTTGGAAGGATTGAAGGGAAGAAAAGTCCACCAAGGCAGGAAAAGACGAAGACGACGACACAGAGACGAGACTCGACGCTGGCTGAACAGACAGACACACACGGCCAGGGGGAAACGGCACGGCTCCGGGGCCGCCTCTCTTATGTGAAGGCATGAATGTGGAGGGCTGGGCGAGTGGGCGGCTCCGTGGGGCCGGGGGGCGATCCCCTTGGCCCAGCATGGGCTGCGTGTTGTCAAAAAAGGGGTCGAAAAAATCGACGCAGAAACGGCCTTGGGTGCACAGTGGAGAGGCGCCTTGGACCTGGCCGAGAACTCCGACTGGCCCAGGCGGTGCCAAGTCAAACAACCGATGGCTGCATCTGCCAAGAAGGGAAATCCTCCGCACCCCTGTCCCCCCGTCCTTCGAAGCAGCGTTCCTCCACTTGGTGGTTTCGCCCTGATAGGCGAGAGCAGAAGGCCCCTAAACCTCAAACGCCGCCTTTGCGGGACACAGGCCCCATGCTCCCCGACGGATTGGCTGACGGCTGCTGCGGGCGTTGCAAGTCATTTTGCGGGGAGCTGTCTGGACTGTCTCGACTCTCGATGCTGTGCGCTGTCTGGTGCGAGATGGAATTTCCCCCGTCGACAAACCAAAAGCGCGCCTCTTGGGCCACCACGGTCGAGTCCAGACTCTGTTCCCTTGTTGTTGTTGTTGCTGACCACAGTGTGCCCCGGCGCATGAATGATCCCCCATGATCTACTGCCGCCGTCGCCAATGGCTGGCAGTCGGCGATATATTGTTCGTTTTCATGCAAACAAGCCCTGCCTCCTTCATTCCCTCCCATCGATGGCGGTTGGTCGAGATGCCAACGGATGGAGGCGAAGGACGAGGTAACCGGCCTCGGCCCAACGTCCGAGGTGAGCGACCAAGGTTCTGAGATGGAATCGCCATCGCCTCGCCGCCCACCTCGGCATCATCTTCCACCTTGGATGCCGCACCACAAGCTCCAGAGCCCAGCGTCCTGCAATATGAACTAACCACGACCTCCCCGCCAATCGATGGTCCTGTGGGGATGAGGCTCCCATCGCGGGATCACACCAAGAGACGGCAGAAGGCTTGGCAGTCCCCGTCAACTGCCGCCGCCGTTGGACCCATCACAGCATTCCTGGACTTTTGTGGAAGCTCCCCGTCCATGGCAATTTCGACCTCATCTACCCATCCAAGGGTGTGGGCGCCCGTGACGGCAATCTGGACATGTCCAGGGACGGAGCCTCATGGAACCAATACCGGTCGTCATGCGACTCGGCGGGGGTGGCGGCACCGTCGAGTCGGGGCGGCTGCTCCGTGCATGTGCTCATGGTCCCGGCATCGTTCTTCGGGGATCGGCCTCGAGATAATCTGCCCCGTCCACCAATTGACAAACCTGCTGCCCATGTTTGCGAGCACCCATTCTCGGGCTTATGGCCAGCAAGGGAATGAGGTCCCATCTGTTTGCCCTCCCCTCCCCCCCTTGCAATCTGGCTGGCTGGCCTGTTGTGTTTCTGTGGTGCTTGAAACGCCAGCTCGCTCATTTCCCTCGGCACCCGCCGAGGCGTTTCGACCTTTTGCGAATCGTCGCCGCTCAACTCGGGATGCTACGTTTACCTCGATGAATGTGACGATGCACGGTCAAGGCGACGGTTTGGGGTCAGCAAAGCCAGAGGCCACGCCAAGAGGGGAGGTCGAGGGAAGGTTGAGGCGAGGGGGGACCCGGCAATGCGACGATGGAATCCATCTCCATAGTCCACACAGCCGCAACCCCACCAATGTCGAGACATCGCTTCGTCTCGCCATGGCCTGAGGGGGTGGAGGGGGACTCTGCAACACAAACGCGCACAAGACTCGGTCGTATTTGAAGGGACGACATCCGCCTCGACAGCGACCTTGTCGTCGTTCCAGACCACGGCCCCAGGAGGACGACCATCCAGAGCCACTGACCTGATGGTGACCATTGACCACATCTGCCGAGCTGCCTCTGTGACAGTTGGGAGCTTGGGGCCCATTGGGGACCTCGGGTCGGTTGGTCCTGGGGGTTGTCGGAGCTGTCTTGCCGTTGTCTGTTTTCCCGGCCAAGTCTTTGCCGTCGTCATGGACAGCTCTGTTGAAGAAAGATTTCTGAGATGTGATTCGCTCGGAGGTGGTGGTGCAAGAGGCGGCCTGTCGCAGCCCGCCCGGGCAGTCGGCCTCTGCCAAGCGCCATGTACCGCAGGTCGCGTGGTCAGAAACCCGTTCTCTTTGTTGAGACGAGACCAGACATTGCCAGCTCTCTCGGGATGGGAGGGATACATGCTTGAGCAAGGGGTTTCCAGAGTACCTACCTAGTTAAATGGCAAAGGTTCCCTGGACTCCCGTCAACGCAGTTCAGTCCAGGTTCAACTCTTGACAATAGCGTCTTGACCGGTGTGCTCTTGACCGGTGTGCTCTTGACCGTCGTGCTCCGAGGAACGGTTTCTTTACCTAGTCGTTTTGGTCACGGATGGTCGTTCCCAAGTTCTTGTCTGCCAGCTTCGACTACATCTGGTGGCCATGCCCATCCTTACCCGTCTCCTCTTTTATCTCTGTGCAGCTCAGTGATCGAAGCCGCCCGAGGAGGATAGGAGCAATATCCATTCCTCTGCAAGATTCATGGTGCGGTGGTGGCTCTTGAGGAAGGGGAGTGGCACTGAAATGACCTGACTGAGCCAAACCAGGCAATCCATCGCTCGAGAATCGACCCCTCATGCACCAGAACCCGACATGTCGGACTAGTGATGTCAAGGTGGCTTGTGGCACGGATAATCCGGCGCCTCCTCCTTGCCTTGTTGGAGCCTTGGTCGTGGTGTGGCTCAGGACCATGGATTCTGCTGGTGTGTGCTGTGTATCCTGTTGCTGTCTCAGTTGTGTGTTGGTGGACATGGACGGGCGCTGGACAGTTCCAATTCGAAAAAAGGCAGAAGGCAGTGAGAGGGCTGGAAATGGAGACGATGGTGCCGGCTCCCCCATCCCGGTCCCAGCGCTGGTGGGGGAAGCAATGGCGCTGAGTGGGCTCATTCAGTGGAGGCGTCGTTTTGCCGTGTGCAAGCAATTCCATCCTTGCCAGAACAAACGTCCCGCTCGCAGCCAGGAATTCCGTTTGATAATCTTCGTGGCGCCGAATGCCTGTGACGGACGAGAGCCGCGCACTTTCACAGCGTCCTCGCCACGCTTGTCAACCCCCCCCAATGCGAGAATCCCCCCACTGAGCCAACTCTGACGTTGGGCGCTGCACCCCCTGGCCGAACCAGCCAGTCGCTTCCCCTTTCCCAACCTGACGACGCAAACCCAACCCCGCGACCCTCTCCCATCATCGAGCGACTCTGTTGGGAATTTGGACCGATCTTGGTCGCCTGACGAATCTACCTAAATTCAGCGCGACTCCCCGCCCTCGACATCCCCAAGCCGTTTGCCGCTGTCGCAGCCGCAGCCTCGAGGGCTTCCTCCGCTTCCTCCGCCTCCTCCTCCTCCTCTTCCTCCGCTGTCTCCCCCGAGCCTCCCCCGATTCTCTACCATCCGCCACACATACACCGACCGCTCCCTCCGATCCTCCGATCCACCGATCCTCCCATCCTCCGGCCCTCCTGCCATGGTATTCGAACCCCCAGACCACACCTAAGCCAGCACCCGCGCCCGCCGAGCCGAATGTCTCCGTTCTTGTCGCTCGACGACGAGCCCGCCGACGCTCTCGGCGTGGAGCCTCGTCTCGCGAGGGGCGATAGGGACCAGCCAATGGACGACGACGACGAGGGCCGAGCGAATGTTGAACTCGCCTTCATCATGACGGCCGCATCCAATCCCGTCTCGCCGGGTCCTTCGAGCCCCCCGCTCAGCCAAACCCACATTCAAGACTTCGTCCCTCCCACCCGTCCCAGCAGCACGCCGTTCCCACAACCCGAGCCGCGGAGCACCGACCTGCGCTGTGCCAGCGGCGGCCCTTGCGAGAGGATGATGGACCTGGACACACCCGACCCAGCCGGCTTGCCGAGTTCGGCGCCACCTGCGAGCCAGCTCGGCGTGGGCTTGAACGACCTCCCCGCCGAGATACACGAGTGCATTCTCGATCACTTGTTTGGGTTTCGGGTATCCCCCCAGTCCAAGAGCTCCATCATGCGATGGGGCACGGCCCTACGCCATCCGAGAAGAAAAGAGCTGTCCGAGTTTGCCCTCGTGAGCATGACATGGAGGGTTCTGATCCAGGAGCGCTTGTACCGCCACATCAAGCTCAAAGCCACGATCGACTCGCTGAGGCAAGCCGTCTTGTACTTTGCCAACCATGCCCACCTCCGATCCTACATCAGGCACATTGAGATTTGGTTCCCCGTCTTCCAGCCTTGCTACGGCCCCCTAGCCCTGTCCACAGCCAGCACACTGCCGACCGTCACGATCGATGGCCTCACCAACGCATCGTATATTCTCCCTGCCGACAACTGCTCGCTCGAAGAGGCCTTTTACTTTGTGGCCGAGACCTTTCCCGAAGCCTGCATCCTGACGCTCGAGGGCGGGGAGCGGAAAAAGGCACCCAAGGTCCGCCACCGGATCCGCCATCAAGAAGAGCCGGTACGGGCGATGCCCAAGATGCACACAATCAGGACTCTAGTCTGCAAGGGGCAATGGAACCTCATCCGCACGGGCAGCGACTTTGACACCATCATGTCGGCCCTCCCCAACCTCCGCGAGTGGCACGGCAACTACACCAAGCCCAAGTCCAAGAGCTACATCACCATGGCCGAGATCCTCGGCAAACCGTTGCAGCTCTCAACGCTCAACCTGTGCATCGAAGCCGACTACCGCCGGGAAACGTCGTGTCCCTCATTCTTTCGCAAGGTGTGGGAGAAGGCTCACCTCTGCCCCAAGCTGGCCCAAGCGGTGGCGTCCCCGTCCATGGAGCGCGTCTCGTACACGGGCCGGATCTGCAGGCAGTTCTTCCAGGAGCTGGTGGTACGGCAGGGGGATCCGAGGCAGGCGAGGCTCAGGTCCATCGACCTGACGGTCAAGAACTTTTGCCGGCACGGGGCCCTGTTCGAGCTGGGGTCGGGTATCACCGACATGGACTTTATCACCGCCTTTGAGGCCTTTGTCATCAAGGCGATCCGGTCCTTGAACAAGCTCCCAAACGTCGACTACCTCCGGATCCGCTATGTCGACCTCGGTATGTAGTCTCCTGTCTTGTCTCGATCCCTGCGCGCTTTTGCTGACCATCTAGACTCCCCCATACCCCCGCTAAACCCCTACTTCATGATGCGCAACGGCGTGTGCTCGGGCGTGTGGAGCGACGATATTCTCTCGGAGCTCGCCCGCGCCCGTCCCGCGGCACAGTTCGAGGAGCTCGCCGATACCGTCGGCGCCCTGACGACCACCAAGGACGGCCGGGTGACGATCGTTTCGGACTTTCCAAAATCTCGAGTTCGCTCGATAAAACTGTCGACGTATAGCCTCTTGCAGCCCAACTTTGCGGCCAATCCGGCGGGACCCACGATTTTCTAGGGGTGGGGTTCTTGCCACCTACCATGATACCATTTTCCTATTTGGCTCGCTATCGTTTCCAGATTCCTCGAGGGGATTGTCTCGTTGTCAAGGCGATCTCGGCGATCTCGGTTTTCTCTTTCTTTGGGTTGGTTGGCTTCTCATTGGGGCGTCATGGGCAATAGAGTAGGAGGGTGTCTCGGCCTTGTTAGCACTCGCTCCCAGGGGCTTTGTGCTTTTGCTTCGGATCGAGGGTGGTGATGGGGGCAGGCGTTGAGGAACAGCGATGATTTGCTTCTTCCTTTGACGAACGACGACGGATGGGTGGCCATGATGTGGAGTTTTTTTTGTTGCTTATTTTTAGTCCGGGCGGCAAAGCGTAGTGCCTTTTCGCATCTTGGGCGATGGCCGGGGAGGGGAAAAAAAAGGAGGACAGGACGACAGGTATGGCTGGATGGGCAGACATGCAAGAGACAGACAGAATAGACGGCGGTACCACGGTGCAATCCATCTGACCGGACAGGACAGCTAGGTATCAAGTTGAATCCAATCCAATTTGCACCGCACCAGACCTGACTTGACTACCTGACATCTCCAATGACTACCCCCAATATCCAACAATTCACCAAAAAGAAGGCCAGCGACGCCGTCCACAGCCCAGGCAGAAACGTGCTCACCCCCAGAAACTCGAGCTCATACCCCTGCTGCAGCCATGCGGCCTGCGCCGCTACCCAGAGGGCCAGCGCCGACAGCCCGAGCGGCTTGCTCCGGAGGAAGGACGACCCGGGGAGGTACAGCGGGAGGAGGACCATGTACCAGAGGAAGTACTGGGCTGCTGTCAGAACCTGGGTTGGAAAGGTGGAATGGGGGGGGTTAGGGGGAACTGACCTGGCTGGTGCAAACCTTGTTAAAGGTAACAAAGGCAAACGTTTGGGCGAGCATGGTGGTGGGGAGATCTTTTTTGGCGAGAACGAGAGGGATGAGGACGCACGAGAGGAGGAGCTGGGGGAGGAAAGCGATAGATTCTATCGGGAGCGTAGGTAGGAGGGTGGTTGGGGTGGAGAGAGAGGGGAGGGCCGAGGCCAGGTAGAGCTGGGTGTTGTAGGGGCTGAAGTTGTGGCGGTGGTCGACGCGGGAGATGTGGTGGAGGTAGGTTTCTTGGAGGAAGGGGGTTTTGTACCTAGGGGGAGGGTGAGTTATGGGTTAGGGGGGGTGGGGGGATAGGGGGCTTACATCTTGAACATGACGAGGTTGAGACCCAAGAAGGTAGATAAGCTGACGACGGCTAGCTGGAGGCGGGACGGGGTGAAAAAGGACAGGACGCGTGCGGTCGACGTCGTCGTGGGTTTCCCCGGGCTGCCCATCCGCTCCCGATCCATCCACCAGACGATAGCCGGCGCGTAGATGAAGGGGTAGATCTTGAAGTGCACGCCGAAGCCGAGGAGGAGGCCGGCGAGAGTGATCTGCTGCGTGGTGACGGCCCAGAGCAGGGCCGTGACGAGGACGCCCAGCAGCCCCTCGGAGCTGCCGCGCGTGCTGATGGTGATGACCATGGGGTTGAGCAGCCAGATGGCGGCGAACTGGCGCGCCGAGCGCGGGGTCATGGCGCGCGCCAGCAGCAGGCGCTCGAGGAGGCAGCCGGCGACCAGGTCGGCAGCGGCGAAGAGGAGCTTGCCGGAGCTGAAGAGGAAGGCGTCCCATAGGGGGTGGGTGCCGCCGCCGCCGGTCCACGAGGTGGGGAGGAGGAGCCAGGCGAGGACGGGGGTGTAGCGGTACGTCTCGCGCGCGTAGGGGCTCTGTCCGTGGGCGACGAAACGCGCGGCGTCGGTGAAGACGAGGTAGTCGATGTCGGTGTACTTGAAGGGCGAGTTGGCGTCTTGCCAGAGGCCGTAGACGAGGAAGGCGGCGCGGAGGACGGCGGCCGAGAGGTAGAGGGGGAGGCGGGAGGCAAAGAAGCGGTCGGCGAGGGACCGCGGGGGGGGCATGGTGTTTCTCTCGGGGGGTAAGCTCATCGTCCTCGGGGTCTTGGATGGTGGTTGATGTTGATGTTGCTCATGCCCCTTGTGTTGTGTGATGGGTGTGTGTTGGGACTTGGCGTGGGTGAGGGTGAGGTCGTGGATTTTATTTCTGGCCGATTTATATCCTGTCTACTTTACCGTCTGTTTGTCGTCTCTTGTTATCTCTTGGCATCATCAGCTGGTGATGATGGTCGAGTGAGTTGACTCTTCTCGTCGTCTCATGTTCAGAGAAAAGTTAAAGGTGTACTGCTGTTCGGATGTAGACGCGCTAACAGTTTGGCAACTTCAGGGCAGCGACACGCCCCGGGTGTCCCTGTAGCGAGCATCCCTAGGCAGTACCAATCGCAGCGTCATGAAAATGGAGATTGTGATTCCACACTCTGACAACTTCACATGGTCGACATCGCCCACCACGACGACACCATGGCCACCGCCAAGAGAGATCGTCAGGGCAACTTCAAGAAGCATGAGGGACCCAAGCCGACGCCGAAGCCGGTCGCGAGAAATGCATACACGCCCATGTTTGAGCAGTTGAGAGACGAGCTCGACGCCCATCACGACCGTCGCGACCGCATCGGCAAAGCCTCGAGAGACATCACGGCCCTGAGCAAGAAGATGTGAGGATTGATTTCCACCAATATTTGGGGGGGGGGTTAGAACTGACTTTTTATTCAAGCATTTTCTCCCTGCAGCGGTATTGGATCCTTCGTCCCCCCCTCAGCCATGGACCGTTTGACTAACGCCAAACAGCGTCCGCAAAATCGAAGAGACCCTTCCCGCCGATATCCAGAAAGAGATCAACTCGCGCCTCGACGAGATCGCCAAGCTCCTCGCGAGCATCGCCCCCGAAGTGCAGACCATCAACCGCTTTCGCTACGCCCGGTCCCTGGTCTGTCTCGAGGAGCTCGTCGAGGCCCTGACCTTCTGCCACTATCTCACCACGCAGACGCTCATCAGCCCAGCCCAGCTGCAGCCCATCATCGAGGCACTGGCCAGGCAAGGAGCCGCCGTCAAGGAGGACGAGGTCATGACCACCGACGTCGACCAGTCTGCCGAGACCAGCGTCCCGACAGTCGGCCTCACAGACGACGACTACATCTACGGCATCTTTGATCTGACGGGCGAGATGATGCGCTTTGCCACGACGACATCGGCTCTCACCGGCAAGATGGCGAGCAGCGACGTGGGAGGAGGAGACCGCGATATCGTCCACGACATGCACGAGCTCGGCACCTTGTTTGAGATTCTCCCCCGCCGCTCTGGTAACAAGAACACGTGGGAGAAGAAGCTCGACGTGACGCGACAGTCGGTCCAAAAGGTGGAGAAGCTCGGCTATGACCTCAAGGTTCGCGGCAGCGAGCGTCCCAAGGGCTGGGTCCCCGACTTGAGCTCGGCCGATCAGGAGGACTCACACGAGTGAAGTCAATGATGGGAAATGAATGGGATATCAAGGTTTAAAAAAACCATCAAGGCAAAGAGAGAGAAAAGTTGTAGGTTGGTCTTTGGAACGATGAGCATGTCGCTCTCAACAGAGCGACGCGAGACGGACCAGCGGGGGTCGCCTCGACTCTAACAACACTGTCGATTCATCAGTTCTACTATCTAGAGCCAAATGAACCCGCAGGGATGTCGGCTGTTCCGCAACGTCAACGTCTCCTTCCCCGGTCATCAACATGCAGTGTTTATTGTGCCCGGCCGCGCCCCCCCCACTCCCCCTTTCCGTCAATTTCAATTCTTGGCGAGGCTAACTTCGACCTTATCATGTGCCCTAGGTGGTGTAACGCGAATCGTCGTCAACCTCATATCTAGTGCCGCCTTGGTGCGTTCATACCAAGGTGGTGGGTGCAGTGCCGGCTCTTAGGCTGAAGGGAGTCGCCGCATTGCATGGGGGGGGGGCTTCGATCGGACCGCCCGTCCCAGACGGTTTTGGGCCACGTTTGCTTCCCTCTCCGAGCCCGCGCCCCAATGAGATGAAATCCGATAGACCAAAGTCGCCTCTCTGCCCCCCTCGAGGGCCCCCAAGGAAACCCTAGACCCTGGATTCTCGACCGGCTAAACCAAAGCTTCGTCGACCGGGATGGTTGGCTTGTTTGGATAAACCAGAAACAGGACATTGGCGAGCCAGGATGCCGAACAAGTGTTCCATTTCGGAAGAGACTAAAAGATGGACCACTGGCCTTGGTCTTGCTCCGTCCACGACGTCGATCACCTCCCCCCGTTTCGACCGCCCCGGACGCCCGAGGAGAGCCTCGCCCGTGTGCCCAGCGAAGATGCACACGAGTAGCGGTTCGGATGGAGGGTGCAGTGGGGGTCGGACGGATCTCCGTTCCTTCCACCGGCCAGATCCCGCCCATGTCGGCGTCGACCGCCGGGGCGACCCACGGAGCTCACCGGCCCGGACACCGAGCGGAGCAAGGGGTACGCAGCAGCCGATCCCGTACCGGCCGCGCCAGCGCTGGGTGAGCTGGCTCCTCGCAGCTGCTGTCGTCGCATGCCTCGTGGTACCCAGCAACGCGCAGGCCACGCCACTCATCAACCCTCAAGCCACGCCTCTCCTAGATCCCCAAGTCACACCGCCCAGCAAACCACAGCCGACACCCCCCGGCAAACAACCACAGGCGCAAGCCTCCTACGGTCAATTCCCCAAGGCCAACGACCCGTTTCGATATCTTCCCTGCACCTCCAAGACCATTCCACCCCGGCTGGAGGATCCAAATCCGGACAAGACGTGGGCCGCCCTCTACGATCCTAACCCGGACCGCTGGACGTGGGGGCAGGTCGTGAGCCCAGGTTTCCCGTCCAGCGACAAGTACGCCGGCCGCGGAATCTACCTCTGCGGCTACCTCGACGTGCCGCTCGACTACACGACGGCCGACAGGCGCATCGTCCGCCTCGCCATCACGACCTACCGCGTCTGGGGCGTGGCGCGGACCGGCGACATCTTTGCCAATCCCCTGGCCGGCCGCAAGACGCTCAGGACCATCGTCGTGAACCCGGGCGGCCCCGGCGGGAGCGGCACCACCTTCGCCCAGTCGTCGGGCGAGGCCATTAGCCGCCTCTACAGCGACGGCCAGTTCGACGTACTGGGCTGGGACCCCCGCGGCCTCAGCAAGTCGCAGCCGGCCGTCAGCTGCCTCGCGAGCGACGCCAAGCGAGACCGCTGGCAGCTGTTCACGGCGCAGAGCCGCGCCTCGTCGCACCGGCCGCGCTACCAGCTCGAGATCGCTGACGCCTACAACGAGGCCGTGTTCCGCTCGTGCTGGGAGCGCCAGGGCGACCTCGGCCGCTTCCTCACCACGGCGTTCGTCGCGCGCGACGTCGACGAGATCCGCAAGGCCCTCGGCGAGGACGAGCTCACGGCCTTCCTCATGTCGTACGGCACCGGCATCGGCCAGACGTACGCCGGCATGTTCCCCGACAAGGTCGGCCGCATCGTCATGGACGGCCCCGAGTATGTGCGCGACCACCGCGTGCGCGGCGGCTTCGGTGTCGCCGCCCTCGACAACGCGACCGACGCCTGGCGCGACGGCTTCCTCGGCGAGTGCATCAAGGCCGGCCCGGACCGCTGCGCGCTGGCGCAGCCGCGCGACAAGGCCAAGCCCGTCACCCTCCAAAGCCTCACGGACCGCATGACCAAGCTCATCGCCTCGCTCGCCGACCACCCCGTCTCGAGCTACTCGGCCGCCACCGGCCCCTCGGTCATCACGCACATGGCCCTGCTCTCGCAGATCTACGGCATCATGTACACCCCCCGCCAGTGGCCGTACTTTGCGCAGGCGCTCTACGACCTCGAGGGCGGCAACGCCACCGAGATCGCCGCGCTGTTCGACCGCAGCGCCTGGCGCGCCGACCCGGCGCTGCCCTGCCCGGGCCCCAACGAACCCCCCTCCGACAGCGAGCTCTCGCGCCTCGTCGTCTGCAGCGACAGCTACGACGCGCCCGAGCCCAACGACGCCGAGTGGTGGGTGCGCCTGTGGGACCGCATGGTCAAGACCAGCTGGATCGCCGGCGACCCACGCTTCTACGTCGTGTTTCCGTGCAAGCGGTTCTCGCAGTTCTGGCCGCGCCCCGCAGAGGTCTTTCGCGGCTCGCTGAGCCGCGCGCTGCGCACGCCCGTGATGCTCGTGGCGGAGCCGTACGACCCCGCGACGTCGCTAAGGAACGGGAGGCGGTTGCTGGCGGAGATGGGAAAGAGCGCGAGGATGGTGGTGCATCATGGCTACGGGCACTCATCACTGCAGGATCCGTCGGCGTGCACGAACGCCGTGGTCAAGGCGTATATCTTGTATGGCAAGGTGCCGGACAAGACGGAGACGGATTGCTATGCAGATGAGAAGCCGTATCTGTACGGGGTGAAGCCGGCTACGAATGTGTCGGTGGTGGCTACGGCGATGGCCGCGGCAGCGTCGCCGGCGACGCTGGGCGGGGGGGGTGGCGGGTTCCAGCCGATGGGGTGGAGGCGGTACGTAGAAGGGTGAGAGGGGCAACACGGTCATCATCATCATGATAGAGCAAGAATTTCATCTAGGGCTCGGCGTCGAGTCTTTTGGGTACACGGGACAAGAAGGTCCTCCCTCTCCTGTTCATGCAGAGGTTCTCGTGACGTGAACCCGTCCCAGGTCGGGCAGTTCCATCCCTCCCATCACCTCACCTCACAAGTTACAGTCCCCCCCTCACCACAACACGAATAATGGTGGTGTTTGGATTATGCCAGCCCTCTTGGCAAGGGGAAACCCCCCTCGGCCCGGTGCTATTTTGGTCCAGAGAGAAGAACGGGGGGTTCGAGACAGCCGAGTGAGACCACCTCCTCTCGAGCTGCCATTTTCTTTCCGTTACACTGCAGTAGTAGCGCGGCTGTCCGTCTTGGTTCGGTTCGACGCAGGCACGCGGCGGCGGTCGGCCGGTGGTGCCAAGCCCAGCTCTTGTCCCCTTTTGTTCTCAACCCGCGTTGCTCCAAAGGGGGAGGGGGTGGAGGGGGTTGAAGTCGTCGGCCAGGCCGGGCAATACCACCACCCATCTTGACACTGTCTTTCCAAGAGCTCATGTCCTTCTGCCATGGTGGGAAAGAAGTCCACAAGATATCCTTGGCAAAAGCCAACCTGCACGACCGTTGTTGCTCTGCTCAGGACATGTCCAAAAGGGGTGACAACATGCCAAAAGGGGGGCTGCACCATCCCCCGGCCAAGACCTCCGACCCCGACCAGCACACCTCGTGATGCCCCTGCCTGGCGCAGAGAGAGAAAGAGAAAAACGTGGTTATGCCTCCCCCGAGCATCTACCTGCCGGAAAACACACCTCATTGGACGCCTCCCCAGTTTCTGTCGCGTGGGAGGATGTGCGTAAGGGGCACGGTAGCAAGAGGAGAAGGAAAAAAAATGCTTTCCACCATACAGCAACGGACGGCAATGCAATGCAGACGCAAAGGCAAATGATGCTCAGTAACGTTGCACGCCCCGGCCCCCGACTCTTGTTACTCAGCGTTGGAAGCCGCCCACCTGCACCCGCGTCGGACGGCCGCCGTGTCGAGGCGGGATGGCGGCCGACAAACAAACAGGGCGGGCGTGGACATACATGACAGTCATTTTTTTTCTCTCTTCTCCTTTGTGTGCGTCCTAAATGGGCGGTCTGGTTGGTGTCGGGGATAGGGTCCCATCCACGGCCGCCACCTCCCGAGTAATCTCAGTACGTACGCCAAGTAAGAATATATTCTCTATCCCCATCTCTCTAGGTACCTGTACTCCATGTGTATTATTACTCCCCGAGTACCGGTGCGTGTGCGCCAGCCACCCGGCCGCCCCATCCCGCCCCAGTCTATACACGTGGGACACAAAACGCCCGAAGCCACACCAAAAAAAATAAGAGGAAACCCGGCAGACACCGGCAACCCAATCCATGCAAGTGCCATGCCATGCAAACCAAGCCAAGCCATTTCCACGTCGCGCGCATTCATGTGTGCGTCTATAGAAGAAACCGAAACGGCCGAGGAAAAGAGAGAGAGAGAGAGGGAGAGAGGGAGGGAGAAAGAGAGAGAGAGGGAGAGGTAAATGTAAAACCCGCCGCGGCATCCGCCGAAAGCCAGCCATGCCCCTCACAGCGACGCCGATATCAAGGCCGGCGGCTCGGGCGCCTCAAACCGCATATCCCTCACCAGCTTGGACCACGACAGGGCGCCGCGGCGCGCCAGCTCGTACGGGACATCGGCCCCCTCATCGTTCATGCGCCGGTTGAACAGTTCTAGACTAACCCAGCCCTGGAACCCCAGACCGTGAAAGAAGGCGCGCGCAATCTCCTTGACGGGGAGGTACGCGCCGCGCTCCTTTTCGCCGTAAAACAGCCGACAGTTGCGCGACCAGCTCATCCGCGCCGGCTGCTCAGCGACGTAGTACTCGTGCCCGGGGACGAGGGGCGCGCGCAGGCGCTCGGCGTCGACGACCTGGACGTAAAACACCTTGCGCACGTCGACCTGGCTGACGAGGCGCGCGAGCGACTCGCGGACGGCTGCGTCGGCGTTGGCGGTGCAACCTGAGCGGGTCGCGGGGTCGGCGTAGATGCGCCCGGCGATGTTGAACGTGTCGAGGCACATGCCAAAGTTGGGGCGGTCGACGCGCTGCACGACGGACCAGCACGTCTCCCAGAGGTCGACGTGCGTGCTCCAGCAGAGGCTCTCGTAGGCGAAGCGGATCGGCGGGGAGGCGGCTAGGCCCATGTCGGCGACCTTGCGGAGGTCCGAGACGATGAGCTCCGGGTCGCCGCTGACTTGGTCGGCGGGGAGGAAGCTGGCGGGGATCTGAATGAGGTCCGTCTCGAGCGTGTGGGCGAGCTGGATCCAGAAGACGAGCTGCTCTAGCCTTCGCTCGTGGTGGGCGCGGTCGAGGAGACCCTCGTAGTGGGCAAAGGGCTGCAGGCAGACGATCTCAATACTTCTCGCCTTGCACATTTGGAGAATGTGACGAGCGGCGAGGAGCTGAGCGGCCTCGGAGGGGCCTGATGGGGAGAAGGCTTCGCTCGAGAGCTGGTCTGCCACGTCGGCGAGGTCCTCGTGGAAGAGTTCGATCCCTTGGTAGCCAAACTTGTGGGCGGCGTCCAGCTTGCTCTCGAACGAGTGGCCGGCGTAACACCGTCCTAGGGACATGGACGTGATGGCTAATTTGAAAGGCATCTTGACAAGCACTGACGGGGAGAGTTGCTGGGGCGTTTGGTGGCGCGGGCGTAGAACGCGGAGGCAGGTGAGGGAGAGGCGGTGGTGCTGCGTAGACTGTGGTGGCTGGGGGCTGAGCGATGGGTTGTGGAGAGAAGGATGAGCTTTGCAGATTATGTTATTGCAGTTGTGTTGAGAGTGAGCATCTACAGATGGATGAGCAGAGCACGATTGATGTTGATCTACCATACCTCCTCAACGGGGCGGACGAAGCTGTATATAACCACCTGCATCGCGTCAGGTACAGGGGGGGTAGTGACGAGGGCCCTGGGAAGAGACGTCCGGGAGGCATCGCGGGCTACGGAGCATGGCTGCTGGTATATTCCATTGTTGACAACAGGGGGCGGTCGGGGGTAGGCGGTGGGCGTCCCCTCTGCCCGGCGTCCCACACCGTCTCACACGAGTCCGGCAGACTGGCGGGCTCGCAGACCAAGGAGGAGTCCTGATGCAGCCGCGCAGCCATGCCACGATAGCGCCATGGCGTGACGTGCCGAAGACGGAGGAGACACGACACTGCGGTGTCTCGCAGGCCGACGGGCGGGCGGGCGGACGCCAGAGCGCCCAACCGGCGGGAGGTGACCCGCACGGGAGGTGGGCAACCGCCTCGCAGGCCAACTCTGCCGTCTCGCGGCTTGGCCGACGGACAATGTCGAAAAATGGACAGAAGCCCGGCCAGGCAGCCATGGAAGCTCGTGTCCAGACGACTCGAGTCTGCTCCGTGTCCACGTCCACTGCTTGTCTGGCGCGCCGATATGGATCCGTGTCTGCGGGTGCGGCGGTGAGAAGACACGACTGACTGAGCTGCAGCATCGATGCAGTTGAAAGAAGGTGAGAGATGGGAGAGATGCCAAGCATACGCGCATCCCAGCAGTTCCTCTCGAGCTCCTCCAACCCCGACCGCGAACGCCCGCCAAGCACCACCCAAGCGTGCGGTCGGACCGGACGCCAGGGTACGTGCCAAGAGAAAACGTCCCAGGGCTAGCCACACCGACCGACGACTCCCCTGTGAGCAGGGAGTCCATGGAGCTTCTGGAAACCTCCCGCCGCCGCCGCCCGCTCGAGCTGCCCACTCAGCCAGGGCTGTGGAGGTCCCGGAAGCCTGCCGAGCATCGCTGCCCTGGCGTTGCACCCAGCCATCAACACGACAGCGACAGCAGAGAGACAGACGTCCGGGGCCGCTGCTCCGTACTCCGCCTGGGTGCGGGTGCCAAGCAGAAGACGACTCGCATCGCTGCATCGATTCCACGAGTGCCAAGTAGCACCCGTCAAGACGCACCAGGAGGACGACTTCAAGAACAGCCCACCTCAGCACCATCCACGGGAGCCTGCCTGACTCCTTGAGTGGGTAGCATCGGTCTAATGTCCGCGAGACAGCAACTTCAGGACAATGGGCCCGAACTCGGGCTCGTGTTCCCATGGTCTCGTCTTCCTCCCCACATAACCCAAGTGCGGCCTTCTTTTCCCCGCCCTCTCTAAGATCGCAAGATCTCGGACATCTGGCCCATGTTGCTCTTGAGATCCGACAAGTCCATCGCCAGCCCTATGGGTCTTGGCGAGATGGTGGCGCTGAATCAGCCTTGTCGGGCTGTTTCACCTGGCCTTCAGGCAGCTGCCATAACGAACGTGTACCGTGGCGTTGGATTTGGTTCCATCGCCCCGCAAACTCGACCCAGACGCCCAGTGAGGAGAGAGCCACCTCGGACTTTATTGATAATCCATTATTCACCCCCCTTCAGGTCACGATGTCCAGTACCTCCAATGGGAGCGGACGAGGAAAGACAATCTGGTTCTGTCTCCTCTACGGAATATTCCCGAGGCGACTCGAGTTTTCCGCTATCAGGGGGTGTCTTGGGAAAGCAACAACTCTGCCAAAATTAGGTCCCCCGCGTGTTTGGGAAACACGTATATGCCCACGCGTTACGGAGGACTCCGTTGTACGAGATGACAACGACGATGGCGAGAGATCCGCAGGCATCTCAATACCTTCAACAGGCTTCAACAGAGCTCAGCAGTTTCAAGCCGTTCTTGAGAGGGATCACCGTGGGAAAAGGGTATGATTCGGAATAGGCGAGAGCTGGATTGGTCTCTGGGGAAATTGTCTTTTGGGCACTATCGCTTGGCAACATCGAGAGGGTGTTGGGCTGGCTAGGATCAAGAGTCAGCTTCCATCCCAAGTCAGGCAGAAAAGTACTGCCGGCGACGTTGCGGTATCAAATCGGTGGAGATTGATGTGTCCTGAAGGCACTGGGTTGGGTAGCTGGAGCTACTCCCCGAAAGCTCAGTCCAGGCCTGGGAAGGCTGCGGTTTTGTTCTGAGCACCTTTGCCCTTTCTCCGCTTCTTGCTGGACTGGTGTTTCTTCCTGGGGCGCGCCTCTTCGCTGTCGCTGTCGTCCTCGCTGTCGTCGGAGTCATCGTCGCTTTCGGCGCTCCTCTTGATCCCCGGAGCCGTAGCTTCCTCCTCGTCCTCGTTTTCGTCCTCAGCTTCGGCCCAGACCTTGACGGTCCGGCCACCGCCGCTAATGAGGCGGTTCTGGTAGTCAAAGTCCAGGGCCGCCACTCCCTCGACATCGTCGTGCTTCAGAACCGATCGCACCTCGCGAAGCTTGAGGTCGACAATGCTCATGCTGCCGTCTCCAAGACCACAGACAACCGTCTTTCCCCAGCCGAACTCGTCTGGGACTCGTACAATCGCGTCGATGCTGTCAGCGTCTTGCTTGGATTTGCCCCCCGATACATAGATGCGCTCTTGCTGATCGTCCCACGAACCACGATCCCAGAGCGTCAGGATGCCCCCGCCTGTGCCAACTGCCACGACGGCATTGTTCCTCATCTTCTTGGGGCCCAGTCCGGACGGGATGATGGTGGAACAGAGCAGCTCATCGTCCTGGTCTTCGGAGGTGGCCATGATTCCAGCCCGCAGGTCGGTGACGGCGAGGGTGGTGCCGCCAGTCGACACCCACTGCTTCGAGAAGCCAGAGGTGCTTTCGGCAGAGGCGGGCAGTGGCGTGATGCTCGTGATATAGTCGGCATGGGGGACGTGCTTCCGGACGGGCTTGGGGTTGAGGTTCCCGTTCTCGCGGAGGTCAAAGATGTAGAGGCCGCCCGAGTCGGTGCCTAGTAGCAGGGTCTGGGGCGAGAGGGTATGGAGAATGGCGGGGACCTCGGTCGTGGTGGTGTTGCTGTTGCGGGGAGGTAGGCCGATTTTTGAAATGACCACGCCCGTCTCGGGAGAGAAGTGCTTGATGATGGAATCGGTCCCGGCCGAGTACAGGGCTACAAGTCCAATGGTCAGCATGGTGTTTGGGTTCCCTAGCTGAATCGAAGACGCAGCATACCTTCGCCGTCATGGCTGTATTCCAGGCAGCGGCAGCTTCCCTTATGTCGCCGCGTGCTCCAGGTGCTCTTGATCAGCCCCTTTCCATCATGGGCGCTTTCGTCGTCGCAAGACGGCACCAGGAAGCTCTCGACTCGGCCGCTCGACAGGCCGACGGTGACGAGTGGCCGCGACGAGTGGACGACCTGAGCGAAGAGGTCGGCCGTGAGGGGGAGGGTGCAGAGGTTTTCCAGCATCTTGACCGGCCGTAGGGGGGGTTCCTTCGATTAGGTTGACAATTGATCCGACTAATAGAATATCTCGGAGACAAATTGTTTGGATGCTTCGCGTCTCCCTTCGTCCTGCCCAGGAAAAAAAAGATTGGCGTTTGCTCGTTGGCGCCCGGCAGGCAAAAAAAAAAGTCGAACCGCATAACCCCTGCAGCCCTGTGACAGCACAAAGGCCAGCCCCCTAAAGCCCCTGAAGCCCCCACCTTTTGCCCAGGAAGCGATGGAGTCTCATGTCAACTTGCCAACTTCTTTTCGAAGTCATGTCCCTGCAAATGTCTCCTAGGACATGATATATTCATCGGAGCAACCAAGGTGCGCAAATGTATATGGGACGATTCAACATTTTGATCAACTCAACTTTGTGTTTCAATGACACGAGAAGGGATGACGTCAAGGGGGCTACACCAACCTCCAACAACACCACGCCTTTCAGCCTCTGCCGTCTCGTCTCGTCTCTTCCATCTGTAGGGTTCATCGTCGGATATTGCGCAACCATAGCCCTCCGAATCAGTGAGTCCTCATCAGCGCCTAAGTCGCAACGATGAAGGCCACACCATCATCAACCTGGACCCTCTGCTGGAGTGTCGTATTGCTTTGGCTGTCCATGTCGTTCGTCTCGCCTCTCGAAGCAGCTGGGCCTGCTCCCCTGAGGTGTATCATGTATCTCACCGGGTATGAAAATGCGGAGAGGGAGGATGGCCCCCCTTCCCGGGCAATGACTGACCACCCTGCACTGGCAGCCAGCATCCTGTCACACCACCCGTCGACCAGCTTGTCCATGTCTCGCATGTTGCCCTGGCCTTCATGACTTCGGGGACCTTTAATGACCCGGACCGATCCGAGTGGCCCCTCTTCCTAACTGTCGAAAAGACCCGGGCCAAGTTCGCCCCGGGCACCAAGATCCTCGTCGCCATCGGGGGGTGGGGGGACACCATTGGCTTCTCCGTCGCCGCCCTCACCCCTGTGACTCGCACCATGTTCGCCCAGAATGTGGCCAGAATGGTTGCGGCCACCGGTGCTGATGGTTTGTCCTCGCCCGCCAATATGCTACCTTCCAGGCACTAACACTGGCCAAGGCATCGACGTCGACTGGGAATACCCCGGCGGCAACGGCGAGGACTACAAGCAGGTCCCCAATTCGGCCAAAGCCTGGGAGGTCGACGCCTACCCTCTCCTCCTCGGCGAGCTGCGCGCCGCCCTCGGCCCAGACAAGGTCATCTCGGCCGCCGTCCCCGGCCTGGTCCGCGACATGATCGCCTTCACCCACGAGACCGTCCCCCGCATCATGCGCCACCTCGACTTCCTCAACGTCATGACCTACGACCTCATGAACCGCCGCGATTCCATCACCAAGCATCATACGGGCGTCCAGCTGAGCCTCGAAGCCGTTGATGCCTATGTCTCCAACGGCGCGGCGCCCCAGAAGCTTAACCTTGGATTTGCCTTTTACACAAAGTATTTCGAGACAGAGCACGACGCCTGCATAAAGGCCCCCAGCCCAGTTGGCTGTCCAACACGCCTCCTCGAGAATCCCACCACGGGCGCCGATCTGGGACGGGCTGGCGGCTTCTCCTGGCACGACCAAGTTCCGCTGGAAGTCGCAGACTCTTTTACGCGAGCCCTCCACGAGGGGGAATACGATGAGAAGCAGGGAGGATTCTACTACTGGGATGAGGACGCTAATCTCTGGTGGACGTTTGACACGGCCGATGCTATCAAGCGCAAGTTCCCCCTGGTTGTTCAGAAGAGGCGACTCGGCGGGGTGTTTGCGTGGGGCCTGGGCGAGGATGCCCCTTTGTATGAGCATCTGAGGGCGCTAAATGAGGGGATGGAAGAGTGCTCGGCCGTTGGGAAGGTCGAGCTTTGATGCGGGGACAACAAGACATCTTTCTAGCGCCCCGATTCGAAGCCGGGGAGGACCCAGATTACAGCGAGACAGTATGTTTTCTTCAGCCATTGGCAGACTGTTCGGAAGAAGGATGATGATGAAATCGGCTACGACTTCCTCCCAGCGAACTCAATCATTGGGGGATCCGACATCGGTGTACGGCTATAGACCGAGTCCATCATCCGACAACACAGAAACATCGAGGGTTGATCACATACCATCCAGCCGGCGGGCCTTGCGGGGCTTTCCCTGACTCCTTTTCTTGGGGAAAAGACGGAAGTAAGTGATTACCTACATTGCTACCTAGTAGAGTCCAAGGAAATAAAGGATATATCTTCTCTTGCCGGGATGAGAGTCCTGGAAGCCGTGGCGGTAATACTGGAAAATTACTCGGAAGCTAGCAGGACGCTGTCGCGGGGCCTTCAAGTTCGGATAGGGAACCTAGGGAAAGCTAGGGAGTCGCTCTACGCAATACCTTGGAATGGTGATCTCGATGGGCACCGCTAAGCACAGCGGTCCTCTCCATGTATGGCATCGGAAAAGGGCATATAGGCGGAGCCATCCGCGTCGAATTTGCGGTACCAACCTGTGCAAGGCTGGCAAAGACCCCCCCCCCCGCATCTTATAAATCAACACCGATGACTTTGACTTGTCCCCCTGGCACCTCCCATGCATGTCGATTCCAAATCACTAAAACCACAACATCTCCTTCGTCCGTCCCCTCGCTCCAGGCCCAAAGGGCGTAGAGATATCAGTCAGCACCGGCATTTCAGAGTAGCACCAGTCCCGTCATCCACAGACCGTGGCATAGTTTAACCGACGAACTGCTACCGGTCCAAGATCGGCAACCAAGGGCGTCCAAAGAATTCAGTTCTTACCACCGGTCTGCGGAAAGGCGTATGGGCATGAGGGGATGTGAGCGGCTAGGAGTCTTCTACGAGCTGGAACCGCTTCGAGGACCGTAGGATGGAGTGCCTCAAGTATAAGTAGTTCTCTCGTTTCCTCTCACTTAGCATCTCCCCCAGCAGAGGATTCCCACCGTCACACCCTCCAGACCATCCTTCCCCCTACTCACCACCTTACCTCTTAACCCCCCCCCCAACCGCCACAATGTCAACAACCACCCAATCCACCATCACCGTCGACGACGGCATCTCCGTCTTCTACCGCGCCTCCGGCCCCCCCACCGCCCCCACCGTCCTCCTCCTCCACGGCTTCCCCTCGTCCTCCCACATGTTCCGGCACCTCATCCCCCTCCTCGCCACCCGCTACCGCGTCATCGCCCCGGACCTCCCCGGCTACGGCTTCACCGTTGTCCCGGCCTCGCGCACCTACTCCTACACGTTTGCCTCCCTCGCCGGCACCCTCTCGGCCTTCGTCTCGGCGCTGCACCTCGACGCGCAGCCCCTCGCGCTCTACATCTTTGACTACGGCGCGCCCGTCGGCCTGCGCTTCGCCCTCTCGCACCCGGGGGCCGTGAGCGCCATCGTCTCGCAGAACGGCAACGCCTACGTCGAGGGGCTCGCGCCGGGGTTCTGGGGCGGGCTGCAGAAGTGGTGGGCTTCTGGGAAGAAGGAGGATGGGGACGCGGTGCGGTTCGTGTTGGAGATGCCCCTGACACGGTGGCAGTATGAGAACGGGGCGCCGGATCCGTCGAAGATCCCGCCGGAGGCCCCTCACCTCGACCAGGCGCTGATGGATAGGGAGGGGAACAAGGAAGTGCAGCTGGCGCTGTTCTATGATTACCGGACCAATGTGGACATGTATCCGCAGTTTCAGGAGTATCTGAGGGAGTCGGGGGTGCCGGTGCTGACGGCGTGGGGCAAGGGGGATGAGTGCTTTATTCCGCCGGGGGCTGAGGCGTTTAAGAGGGATGTGAAGAAGCTGGAGACGAAGTGGTTGGATGCCGGCCATTTTGCCCTCGAGACGAACGAGGCGCAGATGGCCGAGTGGATGTTTGAGTTCTTTGACAAGTACGAGGTCTTCAAGTGATGGACGGGTGGGGTCCTTGGATACCAGAAATACTGGAGAGATAGATGCTCAGCTTGGATTTGAACCAGAAACATGACGCAAGACCAGATATCACCTTGTCGGGGAAACAACAGACACAAAGAATGTGATTGATGGTCGGCATGTAATTCATAGCTCCTGGAAACAAAAAGAGTCGCCGGGCTGGGCCGATAATGACTTCTTGCTAATACTGCATGTGCAAACTTGCTGTCCGGAACGCCAAACCGCACGATCAAAGTTCCAAGCATACCGGCGGCAATGACCTGGCCATGCCCATAATTCGTCCACCCAAGACATATAAATACTCTAGGGTCCCCATGGCGCAGACCTCCCGGTGTTGAGATGGGGAAAAGCAACAAGTGATGAAGGGGAGAGTGATGGTAATTGGGAGTCTCGGCACACATGCCATCATGGAGCTGTCGAGATCAGATATAAGCCTCTGGGCATCTCTCAGGCGTCCTATGTCTCTTTTGTCTCCTGGATGAGCGAATCGGACGGCTTCACTCTCTGAGCCCATTCACTGCTGAGGGTTAGCACTTATTTGGGAAAGTCAAAAGGGCCAAACTCACGTCCAGCTACCGTCGTACACCTTTCGCTTCTCTGGCACGCCGTACTGGGCCTCCTCCAGGGCGGTCTCGATGACGCACGCTGTGACACCAGTTCCACAGCTGGAGATGATGGGCTTTCCTGGGTCGACTCCGGCCTTGGTAAAGACTTCCCTCAGCTTGTCTGCTGGGAGGAAGGTCTTGGTCTCGGGGTCTAGCACGGCGTTGACGGGAATGTTGATGGAACCGGGCATGTGGCCAGAGGGAAGACCCTCCCTTGGCTCGGGGTCCTGGCCACTCCATCGGCCAGGTGATCTGGCGTCCAAAATCTGAATCCCCTCTGCGCCCTCCTTGTTGTAGTCGGAGGCAACCTCGCGGACCTCCTCGTAACCGGCAACCTTGTTCTCATCCATCTCCGGGATCGGATAGGTTCCGCACTCGACTGTCCATACGTTGCCGGATTCAGTCGGCAGCCCCTCGTCGACCCAGGTCCGAAAGTTGTTGAGGATGTGGACCTTGGGGTGGCCGAAAACCTTCATGGTCCATGCGACCCGCGGGGCACTGAAGATGCCAAGCTCCTTGCTGTCATAGACCACCACCGTATCGTCCCTCCGAATGCCCAGCTCGCTCATGGCCTCGGCAAAGTTCTTTGGGTTCGGAAGCATGTGGGGATATGGGCTGCGCTTGTCGACGACCTTGTCGAGGTCGAAGAATCGAGCTTTCGGTATGCGCTTCTCGATGAAGACGTCGATGCCGGTGCGGCCCTCGGGGTCGTTAGGGAGGAACCAGGATGCGCAGAGAGGAATGACGCGGGTGTCGAATGCTATTGGGGAAGGCGGGTTGTGCTTGAGGGCCTCTGCGAGCTCTTTCGGAGTGACCAGGTAGTTGGAGAAGGATCTGGATGTCGCTGGCCTGGCATTGGAGCGGGCGGCGGCCAGACTTGGCCTGGAGCTCTGGCAGAACCTCTGTAAGCTGGATTTTGGGAGAGCAACCCGCGCTGGACGGAGGGCTGTAAATAAGAGCATGGTGAGATGCCCTCGAGCGTTGCCGACTGGGGGTGACGGGGTGTGGCGATGCTATCGGGGGGGTGCTGATAAGGCGACGAAGATGGTTGCGAAGGCAGCGTACTGTCGATTGCCCGTGGCCCTTTAGACGGAATGCAGCGTGCGCGATATTGAAGCTGGCAATGGGCCGGGAGAGGAAGAGTTGAGTGAGGCAGATGTTGGACGATGCGGGGTTTTGTTCGTCTTGCCGTTGGAGCTTTGGCTGTTGCAACTTCCTGGGGGGTGAAGCTCTGGAGGCGGGAAACAACGTTTTGGCCCCAGTCGCAAGAACTGCAGGGCTCATGCCCATGCCCAGCCCGGGCCGGCCTGGAGCTTGGACCACAGGAGGGCAGCAAGCCATGCCCACCCCTGCGTGGTGTCCTGGCAGGTCTTGCTCCCCCGCAACCCCCCCACTGTTGACTGTCGACGACCTTTTTCCAGGGCATCAACACCTCTGCAGTTGCCGGGCACTGAATCGACACTTGACGAGATCTCACCACACCCAGGCATCGTCCCACAATGAAGGTCAAGATCAAGAAATGGGACGCCGTGGCGACGTGGCGCTGGGATATTCCCGACGACGATGTTTGCGGTATCTGCCAGGTGCACTTTGACGGCACATGCCCAGCATGCAAATATCCAGGCGACGACTGTAGTCTGCGTCGGTCCCGACTCTTCCGGGGAGAGAGATGATGGACTCGCTGACGATGGTGCAGTTTCGGGGAAGTGTGGACACAACTTTCACATGGTCTGTCACCAGTTCCTGTCCTGCTCCACCGTGGCCTGACGTGTATATGCCAGCACTGCATCCTCGAGTGGATCAAGCAAGAGTCTGCCAAAGGCCAATGTCCAATGTGCCGCCAGAGTGAGATCCCAAACACCCTATTCTGTTGGCTGTTTACACTGACCTTGGTCCAGAATTCGAGTGGACTGGCCAGTTCAACGACAAGCCGAGGGAGCCGGTGGCAGAACAGTCTGCGGTGCAGGGGTGAACGGAAGGGCACTGGAAGTGTTTGCAAGACAAACGGGGTGTGCCACAAACATGCATGTACAGGCGTTGGAGATGAGTGAAAGTAAGGAGGGTCTCAACTCCCAGAGACTATAGCTTGAGACGATAAGATAAGAAGCACAGGGGGGTGGTGCAGACGGGTATGCAAGACAACCACAGCACCGATGTCTCTACGACCTCATCTTTCATGCAGCCGCGTGGTGGGCAGGCAGCCTCGCCGGAGGGCGACTCAAAGACGCAATCGAACCTATAACCTACCCACTCTCCCACACATTCCTCTTTCATCATTTCATCCTGTAAACATGCGTCTCCAAGTCCCAATACCCATCTTCCACCACCACCACCAACAGCCTCCCACACCTGAATCCATCACCATCACCCACCTCTTCCCTCCTCAACAACCGCCACACTATTGAGATCACACCATGGCCGACCCCGGCTTCGCCCGCCCCGGCTCCTCCGCCGCCGCCTCCCACAACGAACGGGACCCCATCCCCTCCAGCCCCCGCCCCTCGGTCGCCAGCCGCGCCAGCCGCTCCAGCCTCCGCCGCGACCGCCCTGACACCTCCGGCGGCCCGCTCCGCCCACCATCCCCCACCGCAGACCCCCACCCCGAGTCCGCCCCCCCATTCACCCCCCTCTTCACCCTCATCACCTCCAACACCCACGCCTCCCCGCGCCACCCCCTGACCTCGTACATCTTCGCCGACGACGACCCCGAGCTCCTCACCGCCGCCCTCGCCCAGCACTACCCCGACGAGCGCGCCATCCTCATCGACCTCGCCCCCGCGCCCTCCGGCCCCGGCTACGACGTCGTCCGCGCCAGCAGCCTCGCGCCCGACTGGGCCGTTGTCTCGGCGAGCGTCGTCGGCGGGCGCAAGCACGGCGCGATGATGCTGCAGATCGAGGGGGTCAGCGTCGACGCGGAGGGGGGTAAGGTGTCGACGCCGCCGGCAGAGGGCGGGGGAGGCGGGGAGCAGCTGCAGTCGTCTGGGGGAAGCGGGGGGAGGGCGGTGCAGAGGCAGGGGGTGGTGGAGGAGTACGCGGCGCTGTTGGGGGATTTTGAAAAGAGGATGGGGGTGTTGAGGAGGGTGGTGGATGCTGGCGGGGGGTCAGGCGGGGGGTCGGAGGGGGATTATGGCGGGGAGGGGAGGGAGGAGGTTGCACGGCGGGGCTCGGGGGATGGCGCTGCTTTGTCGCTGAGATAGGCGGTGTTTTGTTGTCAGGTTTTGGGAGCAAGGGGACTACCAGGCGGGTGATATTTGACTACGGGGGTCATCTTGAAGCGCGACATGACTTTTGAGCATACACTAGACCGCAGTTGCTAGATCAGCATGGGGAGCATCCCATTCCATGGAATACTGGCTTGCTAGAGGTCTGCTGCTTCCCGGGATCGTGGGCTCCCCAATGGGTCGACGGCAGGGCGGTGGTTTGAATGCTCATGTACGTGCTTCTCATCGTACGCTAAACAGCATAAACATACCCTCGGGACCATGGTAGACTCAAGATGCGATACACGCTATACTGGCAATAGAAATCCATAACAGGCTAGCAGAACCCTCTTTTCCAAACTCCTATCCAAAGCCACCCTTATCCAGCGAGGTACCTAGTGAAACAACAGCAACAACGGTGATACCAAGCAATTACAATGTCCCAGTCCGATAAATGACAGTCCCTGCGCGCATCCAATAGATAAAAGACGCCAGACGTACGCTGGAAAACCAAGCGCATCATGGGGTATGGCTCGTTGACAAGAGCTCATATGCTACACAAAACCAGTCGCGCCTTGACCCATGAATGGATCAAGGATCCGGATCGCTGAGGTCGTCGACGACGACATAGCGCCTCGCAACGCTCACCCCCTTGGGCGCTTCCCTCGGCAGAACTGCCGGGTTGAAGACGCCGTTCGGGACCACGATCTTGGACGCCGAAAATTCGCGCAGCGACGGGCGCTTGCCGGTAAAAGCAACACTGCGCGGCGTGTTCATGTAGAGGTTTTCGACCGCTCGCGAGTCCAGGCTACGCTTCTTGGGGGCGGTGGCGGCACGATTGACCATGATGTACGCCACAACGGCCACGACAATGATGACGAGAATAGCGACTAAACCCAAGAGTTAGCCTTGTCTCCAAGTCAGTTCGGGCCAAAAACCTACCGCCGATGGATAGGCAGATCCACTTCTTCTTGCGCGTCTTGACGGCCGTGTGAACGGCCGTCCCGATTTCCACATTGGCCTGGCGCGTGTCCTCCTCGACCGCCTCCGTCTTTTGGCTGATGTCGACAAACTGCGTCTCCTGCTGCTCGATCATGACGCTGAGGTCGGTAAACAGCTGCACGAGCTCGCCCAGTGTCTGCTCAATCTTCTGCATGTCCTGCTGGCGCGCCCTGACGGCGTTGAGCGTCGAAGTCGCCTCTCCCATGCGGTTGCCCTGCATGAGGGCCTGCTGGAAGACCTGGGCGTTGCCACTGGTGTCCTCGACGGCCGAGCGGACTTCGGATTCAGTCGCGTTGGGTCGGACGATCCGGTATTGGCGCGCCATCTGATCCTGCGTCTTCTTTCGGAACGCCGACTCGACCTGCTGGTATTCCTGGTTGGCCTCCTTCAGACGGCGCTCGACGCGCCCGACCTGTGCCGCGTTCCTGGGCTGCCGGCCCTCGGGAACTGACTTGACCATGCGCACGCGCTCCGTCAGGTCGCGGAACATGGACATTGTGCTCGACGAGAGGTTGTCGAGCTCTCGTCTCGTCGATGTAGCGTCTGCCTCGATCAGGGACCGGTCCTGCAGCATCCTGAGCGTGTCGAGGTTCCCCTGGACGCCATCTATTGCTCGGTCGATGTCTCGGCATTCGTTGAGGATGGCGTTGGGGTCGTTCCGGTCGAGCGAGCTCGAGCTCTTGGACAATTGCGACATCTCGACGTTGCTTGCTGTTGAGGGGTTTGGTCAGAGCATGATCGGGACGGTATGGGAGCTTCCTCGAGGACATGAGAGCGGCAACTTACATGCATAGTTGTCTTGCGCCGCTGGGATCTGATTGTATCTAGCGCCTCCCCCGCCGCCTGGGCGTGGTCCCTGGCCAAAGGAAGCGGCAGGAGGTGCCCGCCCCCCGCCCTGCCTTCCGTATCCGTTGTCTGGCGGAGAGTTGCGCTCATCGAATGGGTTTTGCCTGTCGTCTCGGCCGCCCCGCTCGTCAAAGGGGTTCTGTCGCCCGTAGCTAAGAGGGTGTTAGTTAAGCGCCTATTTTACCATGAAAGCAAGGCTCGGTCGGGGTGCTAAAGGATCGAACATACCCGTACTATAGAATTGTTAGCTTGTTTTCCACTAGAAAATGAACGACGCCCATCAAGCACCCAGGGGGCGTTGACAGCAGGTCTTGACGCCGAACAGAGCGGTCTGGCGGCGGAGTGCGGCCTTGCGAGGGTGGAAGAAAAGCTTGCCGGGCCACTTACACTCATTTTGTATGTCTGAAGCGCGAACGCGCTTTCTTGTCGCGGATTCGGGCGGTCAACTCCAAGCAATTCCTTTGCAAAAACTGGCTCGTCGTCGTCGTCGTCGGTCGTTCAAAGTTGGGAAATGGAGGTTGTTGAGGGGAAGGAAGCGCAGCTGAGCCTGGAGAGTCGCTATTTCGGGCAATGGCTGCGGTCTGGTCTGGTTGGGATGGAATCCGAGGAGATGACCAAAAGGGGCCTAGGATTGTGGCGCGGATCTGTTGGACATGGGCTTCCAGTCCCTTCAACGGCAGTGCGCAGTGCTGACGTCTCTCTCTTTTTCTCTTCTCCCGGTGCTTGCTTGCTTGCTGTCTCACGTACACGGCAGGTAGGTCCCCTGGCACGGGATCCAAGAGCTAGAAAATGCACTCGGCGGGCGTGACCTGAGGAATGTTCAATGCAGCAACCGTCGGGAATCGCGGTCGAAGGGTTTCCAACCGTGGATCGATCGTCAGGGGTCTCGAGGGCCTCGCCCACCGGACGACCCTTGGCGGTTACAAGATTGGCCCACAGCGTCTCTCCTGCATCGGGATGGCCTCCACTGGCGACGAAACGTTTCAGGTCAACTATGGCCAGACGCGAACCAGCCATTCCCGTCGTTACTTCATGTCGGCTCAACTCGTTCGTCGTCGTCGCCATCTCAACTTTGCGACGACGCTTCGTCCAAAGCCAATCAATTTTGTGCAAGAAGAGGTTCAGTTGAGAATGTCGAAAGGATGAAAGTGATCAATTGCAGAAATGCGGAGCCGCAGAGCTTCAACAAGATGGAGCTTCCCAAAATGCACATCTCGAGGGCTGACAGTTCCCAATATGCTTGTTGTCGGGTGTCGAGGAAGACGGGCTCCATATTTAACCCGCTACCCGCCCATTATGCCATGAGTTGACGAGTCCAGGGCACAAGTCACATCATCAACACTCATGACCTCGACAGCCGAATACAGTCTTTTGGTAGAAATGCCCAGTTATCGTCATCAGATCTCTAATACCCTTAACTACCTGTCAACGCCAGTAACACCTGTCCATCTTCTCATCTAAGACCCTATCCCCTCCTAGACGACAGCATACGCCGACACATAGCTGACGCTGGAATCCTGTTTGCTCTTGACCAAGCTGCTCCGCTGGTACTGAACAAACTTAAAGAGCCCCTTTCCGCCCTCCAAACCCTCCTTCATCAACAGTTCCAGCGCCGCCACGACAACCCCGATCGGGTGCCTCCCACACACGGTATTCTGCGTCTTCTGGACCGTCTTGTAGAAGTCGGTGTGGACGCCCGTCTTGACGGCGTCCATGGCCATCTCATCGAGCACTCTGATGACCTCGTGGATGGGCAACGTCTGCGAGCCCGCCATCTCCTCCAGTCTCTCTGACTTCAGCTCCAGCTCTCCCCTGCGACCATCCATGTTCCGAACAAGGCCGTCGGCGTAGTGCGGCCGGTAGTCGAATCGCGAACCCCAGTGGCAGAAATCCGACGACACGATGAAGGCGTTCTCGGGGTTCTTGATGAAGGGGGCGAAGAGCGCCCCAAAGGCCTTTTCCTGCTCGCAGGACGCATCTCCCACCAGGATCGGGACGATGGGGGGGAAATTGGCGCTGTCCTCGCCAAAGGTCTGCTCCAGCCTCTTCCAGAGATAGGGAAGGTGCATCTCCAGGGAATGCTCGGCTACGTCCCCTGTCCGCGTCATGTTGGAGAACTGGCCCGTCTGCTTCAAGGCGCTTGTTGTCGCCTTGTCCACCGTCAGGTCACCGAATGGGGTCCCGTACTTGTCAAAGGTCGTGAGGGCGCATCCACGCAGGTAGTAGGTGTGAGAGGGCCCGAGGATGAAGACCCGCTTAGCAGAACGGAGATCAAGGGCCTTGTAAGCCCAGGCGGCACATGGTCCAGAGTACGAGTAGCCGGCGTGCCTAGGAACGTGATGAGAACCTGGGAGCGGGTGAGCCGGGAGGCGGGAAGCGGACGTACGGAGCTATGATGACCCTGGCCTTTGGGATGGGCAGGTTGCTGCCGTCTAGGGTCTCTGGCACGCGCCCCAGGAACTCGTCGAGCTGACTGGAGAGCTGGTCCGGATCATCCTCGTACCAGGAACCGGCGTGGCTGGCCTCCCGAGTGCCCATGTTGACTAGGGAGCGGGGAGAGCGAAAAATGCCCGAAATTTTGAACTGTTTATGTGACCCTTTTTGCACTGGTCAAGGGAGTTGGGATGAGATGGCAGTGTGAGTTTGGACTTGGGATGGCGAGCGGTCAAACAGGAGCGCGGGGGGCGGGGTATCGCACCCCCTCGGTACTTGGGTACGTCAGGTTGGTTCCATCTGTTCAACATCTGGCCCTGCAGCATCTTCAGCTCTCAGGCGCGAATACCCCAGATACGGCTCCCTTTCATCCAATGTTAAAATAGTCAGAATTCTTGCTACCTACTGAATGCTCCCCTCTTGACCCCCAACTTTGCCCCGACTGGACTGGAAAGATGCGCCTCTTATCAACTCACGGCGGTCACCGGTCCAGCAAACCTATCAATGATAAAAACGCTAGTGATATACAGTAATTACTCGCTCGAGCCCGATGCTATGCCTCTTAAAATGCAAAACGCCTTCAGCCCACCGCCCTCCGATATGATGCGACAACATCGCATCCCCGTCCTAAAACCAAACGCCTTAAACCCCTGTGGGCATTCGATATTGAACTCCAAGAGCATGTGCTCCCCGCTCAGCTCAGCCGTCAGCTCAACATCCTCCCCCCCCCCTTATAAAAACCTTTGGCCTCCAACCGACACCTCTACCCCACACCCTTCCCCCAACGCAAGCCAGCCATAGCCGCTGCTCCCCAAAGCCTGTTACCAGACACTCAGAACAAACAGCCTCCTCGCACTCCACGCGGATACGGCCTCAGCTCATCTGGCTGTCTAGCTCCATGGCCATCTCAGCCTCGACATGGAGCCCGACCTCGCAGTACGCGTAGTTCGAGGACGTCGTGGAAAGCGTTGCGGCAGTGTGGGGCGGTGAACCACCGAGCGACGAAGTCGGAGACGGTAATGCCCAGAAGCTATGTAGCGATCGCTGATTATTGGAGTGGCGGTTTTGTGCTTCGGTGGCGGGCGCCTCGGACATGTCGACTGGGGTGTCAGTCTGGATCTCGACCATCGGGGTCTGGTGTTGTTGGCGTTGTTGGGCGGAGTAGAGGAGGTTCAATGTGCGTTCTGTGGGGGGGTTCTTGTTAGGGTATGGGTCTCGACGGGATAATGGCTGGCATTAGGGGGGCTCACGGTGGACCTCGGACTCGGAGGGTCGGTTGTCCCGAAATCTCTTCATTGTGCGACTCGGCAGGTGGTTTGGTGTGGAAGACCGAGACGAGAGGGCGCCCCAGTTGATTTGCCCTATGGCGACAGTGTCGATGCTCTGAGAGCCCGGTCGGGTGGGCGAGGAAAAGGCCGAGCTGAAGGATGAGAGTTCCGACTCGGACCGCTTGCGCTTGATGACCATCTTGACGAGGAATTTGTTGGTAGATCTTCAAGGGTCTCGGCCTGTTGATTCGCACCGCACAGATGGACCTTGAGGGCGAGGTGGGATGCTCTGGGAAAGGTGGAGTGGAGGGCTATGTAGATGGCAGGTGGTTGTTGTCTTGGAGACTGCCCGGACAAAATGAGAGTGGGGACACGAGGACATGGGGATTGGGCAATGCCGGGGGCTGGGACACAGGGACGACCGCGACGACCGCGTAAAGTGACCGCGTCGAGCATGGATGGATGCATGGTCAGTGCTTTTCGTGTTGCAGCGGGGCGAGGGGCCCTTTCAGGTCTTCCAAAGTCCATACCAGATGGAAGACGGTGCTGTCACCAAGGAACGCATCTTGCAATCGGAATCTTTGATATGGGCGGATCTGTGTAGCGTTATCACATATTAAAGTTGTAATTCTATAAGCACTTTTCTCTGACATATGCCTTAATTGAGCCTCCAGGCTGTCATCACGTGATCTGGTGATAACATCGCGCTGCACAACAGCTGCCCGACGCGCTCCACTTCAACCGCGGGACTCAAAACAAGAAGACAACCATCACGAGTTTCGTCTACATTTTTGTGGCGGCATTGCTTGATTTTCCTGCAGATCATCAGCCCTCGGACATTCGGCCACTGATGTCGGAGGAGCGATCGCCCGCGGGCCGAGATGGCGATGTCGACGACTCGCCCCAAGACGCCTCGGAAGCCAACCACACCTCGCTCAAGTACTCGCTCCTTGGGCCTTCCTTGACAAAAGCAGGTCAGGAAGCAGTTGATCAGTCAGTTGTGCGTCCAGATCGCCCCAATATTCGACGCCCAAAGGTGGATGCTGATGACAGCGATGAGTCCAGGTCTCTGAAATCATATACAACGCCTCCAAGGGATCCAAGTTCTTCAACCGAGAAGAGGAAAAGGACAAGATCTTGACGACAAAGATTGAGCGAATTCTCTCCAAGAAACAAAAGCTGGAGCAGCTCGATCTGACCAGGGAGTTGCGGGCTGCGGATAATATGCTTGCACAGTTGGAGCTCTCGCGGGATTTGACACAGCAGATTGTGCATGTCGACTGTGATGCTTTTTGTAAGAGAGTCCCTAATCCGGGCCCCCTAGGGAATTGCCTCTAACGAATGCCATCTCTTAGATGCATCTGTCGAGCTGCTAGATCGCCCCGAGCTCGAGGACTTGCCCTTTGCTGTTGGCGGCGGTGTGCTTACCACATGTGAGTTTAGACTTTGGCCGGTGTGTATTGCATTTTCTAATCAAGGACACAGGCAACTATGTCGCCCGCAAATTCGGCTGCCGCAGCGGCATGCCCGGGTTCGTTGCCAAGAAACTCTGCCCGGAGCTCGTACTATTACCCCTGAACTTTGACAAGTACAACTCTAAGGCGGCCGAGATCCGGGAGGTCCTGGTGGAATATGACCCGAGATTCGAGAGCGCCAGCATCGACGAGGCCTACCTCAACATCACCGAGTACTGTGCGCGACATGGTCTGGAACCGGCCGAGGCTATTTCCAAGATGCGGCAAGAGGTTCACGAGAAGGCGAAAATTACAGGTGAGACGGTTCTGCTGGCCCATCCCGTCCCGAACCACGTGTCGGAATTAACTCGTGACGATCTAGTATCGGCTGGGATAGCGGCCAACACGCGCATCGCCAAGATCTGCTCCAACATGAACAAGCCAAACGGACAGTTTTCGGTTCCCCACGACCGTACTGCCATTATGGACTTTATGGCTGGACTTTCGTGTCGCAAGGTGAACGGCATCGGGCGGGTTCTTGAGCGTGAGCTGGCGTCTGTTGGCATCAACACTTGCGGGGACATATTCTCTCACCGTCAGTACCTCCAGCAACTGTTCGGCGACAAGACATACGAGTTCCTCCTCAGATGTTATCTCGGCCTGGGGCGAACCAGCGTCCAACCCGCGGTTGAATACGAAAGAAAGAGGTACGATGAGTAGCGCACAACTATATGGCATTGAGAGGTTACTAACATCTGACAGTGTCGGCACCGAATCGACATTTCGCGAAATTAGCGACCCCGTGCAGCTACGAGACAAACTGAGGTGGACCGCCGACGAGCTGGAAAAGGACATGCGTCGCGCCGAGTGCAAGGGCCGCACCTTGTGTCTCAAGGTGAAGCTGCACACCTTTGAGGTCCTCACCCGACAAGTGGTGCCGCCCAAGGCCGTGTTCCTCGCGGACGACCTGTACAGCTACTCGCTCCCCATGCTCGCCAAGCTGGAGCAAGAGATTCCATCACTGCGGCTGCGGCTCCTCGGGCTTCGGTGTACGCACCTGGTGAGCACGAAACCACCGGATACGGCCTTGTTCTTTGGCTTGAGACCGCGTCTCCCGTACGCGGACGACTCTACCATTCGAGATCAAGATGGTGAATGGGAACGGTGGCCTGATGAACCCCTTCCGGGACATGATTCCGTGTCGGGGGATACACCACCAGCACCGAGTGAAGATATTTCCAGAGAGGTGGAAGGGTATCGGAGGCATGGCAAGGAGATTACGGCCAACCCTCAAAAGGGCGGCAGCGTCGAGAGGGAGCTCTGGGACTGTCCCATATGCGCTCGTCCACAAGCCGCGGATGAGAGGCGGTTCAACGAACACATTGACCTCTGTCTCTCGAGACAAGCGATTCGAGACACGGTTCAACAAGAGGGGGCTGCACTCTCTGTGGTGGCGACGACGATGATGATGACGCCGCCGCCGCCGGTGGACAAGAAGTTGAAGAAGAGGACAAGGCAACCTACAGAGGCCGATCCACGCCAGACCAAGTTACGGTTTGGATAAATATATAGGGAGTCAAAGAACAGCAGACTTGAGGAGTCAACCCCTGTCACAAAATGGTGGGGAAACGCATGTGCCTTTCATCAATCGGACAGGATGTCTGACAAACGCCTGTATATCGCCTCGCCCCACCATGACCGCAAGCACGTTAAATTGCTACCGAGCATGTACATTTTTGCAAACCGAAAACAGCAGCCGCCGTGGCGCCGCTCAAAGCTCATTGTGCTCCTGGTCGTCGGTATCGGCAACAATCGCCTTGACGGCCTCGGCCGCCTCGGCCGCCACGCTCGCCACCTTCTCGGAGACCTTGGCCGTCGCGGACGCGGCGGCCGAGGACTTGGTGACGATGGTCTCGGGCTTGTCAACTCCGTCGATGCCCATGAGCTCGGTCTCGAAGACTGGGGAAGAGGGGGTGGGGTGTTAGCACGAGATTTGTGTGGGAAAGGGGAGGGGAGGATATACCAAGAGTCGAACCGGCGGGGATGGGACCGACGGAACGCTCGCCGTAGCCGTAGTTGGGGCCGATGGTCAGGGTCCGCTTCTCGCCGATGCACATGTCCAAGAGGCCTTCGTCCCAGCTGTGAAATGTGGAGTGTTAGTACGGTGATGTGCATTGGTGCCGCGCATGGAAGTCAATGGCATACCCCTTGATGACCTGCCCGCCACCGAGCTTGAAGGAGAAGGGTTGCCCGCGGTCGTAGCCTAGTATGATATGTCAGTCAAGACGCTTGAGAGTCCGACATAGACTACTAACTGGCATCAAACTTCTCGCCGTTGGACTGGAGGGTGCCGCGGTAGTGCACGCTGACCTTGTCGCCCTTGACCGTCTTGCGCTCGCACTCGACCGGGAGGGTGACGTCAATCTTGAGGTCGTCGGCAGCCAGGACGCCGACGGCGGCCGAGGCCGCCAGGAGGGAGAGGGACAGGAGACCACGCATTTTGAAGAGAATCAGGGTCCAATTGAGTTGGTGATGGTTGAGAGAGAGTGCGTGTAACAAGTGGCAGAAGTTGGAGATTCTTTGATCTTGGGGTACCGTCGTGTGTATTCCCGGTTTCACTGCCCAAACTGTGGAGACGGAGTTACGGTGTGGACAGCTGGTCTTCTCCGGCACGGTGCTCCTCCTCCGTACCTGTTTATGCGGCGGCAACGGATGCGGGGTCTCCCTGCTAGGCGCCAGGCACCGTTTTGAACGGTGCGATAAGCGCCATGCTGTTAAGGGACCAACACTCCACTCCGTCCTCCCGAGGCCGGGTACTCCGACCGCCGCGGACGGCACGCTCATTCTCAACGGGGCGGGGGGATTGAGAGGCAACAGGTCCTCCTCTGTCCGGCCCCCAAGTTTTGTGTGATGCCCGCGACCGCACGGGCAGGCAGTCACGGAGTATCCGGGCAGGCAGCCAGGCAGTGCAAAGAGCCTAGACCTGACCTTGTCATCTTGCGAGGCAGCCAAGGACCGTGGACCGCGCCTTTGGGGACGAGAACGAGAGGTTCCAGGACTCTCCAGGACTCTGGCCAGGCGAGCCAGGCTCGTAGGTTCCCACGGGCGGGATGACCTCCTGACGCGGCGATGCAGCGAGGTTTTTTCCATTTTGTGTTTTCGCCGGGCAAATGACAAAGTCCCAAGAGAGAACCACTGACTCCTCGTGGAATTGGAATTTCTGTCCCAGGCTCCAAGGCAACCAGGGGGTCAGGACAGGACCTTTGGCATTTCACAGGCAGTGACTCACCTTGGCACCTTGCCCTTTACATTTTCGGTGAGGCAGCGCTTTTCCCTAGGTTCCATGTCGGTCCAGAGACTTGAGGCAGACAAAAGGTGCCGTCGTCCACCGAGCAGGCCCACTTTGGTGTCGCGCTCTCCTTGACGACACAATTGTGTTCTGCGGTGTCAAGGTGTGAGGGTGTGTGGTGTTGGGCACCGAGGCGAAGCATTGCCCAATCGCTCCCGGGGCAGTTCCGCCGAATGGATGGGCCTGAATTGGGGCTGTTCGTGGTTCACGCAGGGGCGTTTGGGAAAATGGTGTCGCACAGCGCAGAGTTCTGTCATGTGAAAGCGGCTGCTGCTGCCCTGGGAAGGGGGGCTGGGCGGGGCTCGAATGACGACGAAAGCACCCACCTACCCCTGGAGGCTGGACCCTCAGGGCAAGAGTGGACCCCTAAGGACAGACCGAGGGGTTGATGCCTGGGCTTGCCTGTTCATGCTATGTCTTTTCAACCCCCCTCATACGCCTTTCGTCCTCAGCACTGCCAAAAAATTGTATCTTTCGCAGGGCTCGGCGCACCCGTGACGCATCACCTGCCTGAAGGCTAGGTGGATGATTTGATCGGGCCCCTGGTCCCCCCTAATGCCATCATTTCTGTTTGGGCCGGCCGTCTTCCACAGAGACACAGATTGAGGCTGCTCTCTCTCTCCCACCCCCGTTCGGCGTCTTGGGACCTTGACAACCCCAAAAGAACCGTGCTGGGCTGGTTTGACTCACTCACTCTCCATGTCTCCTTTACGGAGTACCTTTGCTTGGCCCGGGCTGGGCCAGGCGACGAGTGGTCCAACCTCGTAGTCTGCCTGGCGCCCTTGCGAGCCTTGACCGAGCCCACGACGCGTTGCTTCGACTCTGAAGTTTTGAGGCGCCCAAACTTGTCGTTGCGGGCCACGACAAGCCCACAACGGCGGCGACGTCGACATAGTGTATTGATAATCCAAATTGTATATAAGTCAATATGCCCTCCTCTCCAAATGCCATTGAACCACCATCCCACCACCTTGCAGCATCTCCGACTATAAACTTGCCATCACCATCTCCATCTCAACCACCCACCCACACCCACACCCAAGAAATGCCCTCTTACCACAACAAGTACGCCTCCAGCGTCGTCGTCACCCAAGGATACACCTCCAGCCGCCCCTCGTCCTCGCGCTCCTCCGCCATGTCTTCCTCGGGTGGGAGCCGCGCCTCGTCGTCGAGCCCGTCCATGGGCGCGTCCACCGCATACAGCGACAAGTATCGCTCCCCGGCAGCGTGTAAGACCTCCTCCCTCCCCCCTCTACCTCCGATCAGCAGTGTCGCTAACTCTTCAGCAGCCGGCTTCTACACTGAAGTCAAAACGTCAAAGTCCCGAAAGGGCAAGGAGGTCGTCGTCATCAACCACAACGGCCAGAACCCGGCCAAGGGCGAGCCGACGCCGAGCAACTACTCGTCCGGGAGGAGTCGGCCGTAGATTGGACGGCGAGTCTTCTTTTTTGGCGGGATCGGGATGTCGAGCATTTTCAGGGAGTTTGGCGTCGGGGTTGGAGTCATTGTCCGAGGGATGAATGACGGCGCTTGCTTTTGGGTTTCTTGTATACTGGCGCAAGGGCTTTTTTTCTTCTTCCTTTACAAGTTGGATCGGTCTCAGCATGGAGTTAGCATCCTGGATTTGATGCCTCGCGAGGGGCCTGTACACCTATTGTCTTTTCTTATATCGTCAAGCCTCGCTGGTCGTCGAAGAGTATTTTTGTGGTGGGATGGTATCTCGTTCCAACGTTAGCCATGCTCAGCAAGTTAGAGTCTAACCCGGGAATCAAGTTCACAAACTTTACACTTCTCGACCTGCCAGGTCCCCGTAGTCCCTTATTCGCCCCATGAAAAAAAAGACCAATTGGCATTTCCCATTGGATGTGCTGCATGCCGAGCACGGCGTCCAAAGTGCAACTATTCTATGCGGCCTGATCAGGCACCACGCATCCTGCCCGACCCGCCCATCTACCCCTACCTACATCATACTCCCGCCGCTCCGATTCGCCCCGATCAACCCGGCCATCTCCAGCAGCGTGCGGTCCGCCTCGATGTCCCCTGTCCCGAGATTGATCTTGCGCCGGGCCTCGGCCTCTCGCGCCTCCCACGCCCAGCGCTCGGCCTGGTGCTTCGCCTCCTCGTCGCCGCCGCAGCCCCAGACCTCGAGGCTCACAATCTCAAAGTGCTCCTGAAAGTCCACCTGCCGAGCAGCACTGTTCAGGAACGAGCCCCCCTTGGACGTGAAGTCGTGCGTGAAGCAGCCAAACTCGAAGCTGCCGTCTAGAATCAGTGACACCGGTCCCAGCGCGATCGTGCTGGCCCGTCGGTATGTCTGCGTCGGCTGCGGCGGCGGGCACCCAACGTTGATGCCGGCGTGGCTCGTTGCTGTCGACGGCTTGGTGTAGGAAACGTAGTCCCGGTTCAGTGTCGAGGCGCGAAACACGTCGTGTACTGGTTCCAGCTGGAACAAGAGGGTGTCGTCGCCGCCAAAGCATTCGCGATGCGTGTGCTTCCAGGGCTGGCCGAGGTAGAGACCAAAGGTCAACGTATCGTTATCGTCTGACTTACCAAGGGGGAGACGTCTCGATGGCAGGGTGGAGAGAAAGCTCGATTCGGGGCCGGTGGATTTATGGGAGTCACCCCCAGGCAGCCGGTTTCCTCGCACGAGGAGAAGAGTCGGGGCTCTCCAGTTGAAGACCTTGGACTCGAAGCTGCCCATGCTGAAGCCGTCGACTTCCCCGGAGTAGAGAAGGCGTAACCGACGGAAGAGTGACGTTCCCGGTATGAAGAAGGAAAGCTGCGACAAAACGTCGAGGTTCATGATTGACCCGGTTTCTTGCAGCAGCGGCTGTATGACCTCAACGGGTGGTTGCACGACAGGTGTCTCGCCCGTATGTCGGTTGAGGTCGAGATTTTTCGAAAACAGAAAATGTTCAAACAGCGGAGTGAGGCCGTCGAACATGAACGGCGCCGATGTCGATATCACAGCATCGAATCGGTCGTACGAGATGCTAGATGACTCGTCTCCGTCAAGGAAAGCAGCCAGGATGCAGTCGGCTGTCGACCCGAGACTCTCCAGCTGAGGCCCTGACGTCCGCTCCGAATATATCGACAGGTCTTCCTGAGGGCCAAGGGGCGTGGTCAGCAGGAGAAGCATGATGAGTTTCCGAAAGTTTTCGGCCGGCACTACGGTCTTGCGAGTGGTGGGCGGTCCCTCGGTGGCGCGAACCGTCCCAGTGCCAAGGTAATCGAGTGCCTCGAGAACCAGCTCATCGTCCTCGCCCTGATCGACGTCTTCCCCTCGATCGACTTCGCCGCTGGCCTGTCCCACATCTACTCGTATATCGGCAGATTTTCGGTCGTAGATGGCCATGCTCTTGAAGAGCAGCTTCGTACGGCTCTTGGCGCCGCCGGCGAGAACGCGCTGGTACCTCCCCGTCAACAGGGTCACGACCATGACCATTTGCTCCAGCCCTAAGATGGTGGGCGAGTCTTGGAGGAAGGGGAAGGCGCCGATGAAGGAGGCAATCTGGAAGAGGACAGGCGAGGCGCCCAGGGCGTCGGGGACTTCCAGAAAGCGGGCCATGGTGTCTTCCTTGAGGTACTGCACATCGGCTTCCTGGTCGGCGAGGGTCTTGAAGACATCCTTGAGCGAGAATATCTCGAGGGAGGTAAAGCACTTGTCGGCGAACCTAGCAGCCTAGGCCCATGTTAGGAGCTCGGTAGGGAGTCTGTAGAGGGAGGTTATTACCAGCTCCTTCACGAGCTGCTCGTGGGAGAGGACCCGGGCCTCGGATGAACTATCCTGGCCCATGATTGACGACGAACTGTGGCATACCCCGGGGGAGGAGAGCAAAGAAATTAGGGGTGCTTGTGGGCCTCCGACGCATCGAGAGGGCGGTGGTTTATGAGAGGTGCAATGTCCCAGTCGACGTTGCGGTGGGGGATTTCCAGGGGTCCCGAGGCCCGGGACGCGTGTGCAGTTAGTTGATGCGTAAATGCGTGACGGGTGGGGGAGCTTCCAATGCAGCTGACAAGATTAAACTGGACTCTAAACCCGGCGATGACGATGGAATTTAGCCTGACCACTGGAAGCCTATGGAAGCGTTGAAGTATCTTGAAAATATGTTTGTGGGATGAGTTCAATGAAGCTGGAAGGAGAGGAGAGGAGAGGAGAGCTTCGACCCTGATGTCGGCAACCCGTAGCTGGAACCGAAGCCCCGCATTCCCTTCTCGGAACCATCACCTCACATCTGGAGGGTCAGGCCAGGCCGGGCAGGGGACCGAACTCCCGCCTTCTCTCTGTCGAGTCTCGGAATTGGACAATGTCGAGTGTATCCGCCTGTAAAGAGGCTGACCACTCGGTATAGGAATGCACTCGCCCCGTGGCTGGAATGCGGGGAACTGCACCACTACCCAGAAGTGGTTGCGCGCCACGGTATGAGGTTGTTACCCCGGCAGCACCCAGAACCCAGATGGAATAGACTCTTTAACCAGGTTCGACGGGAGGATCCAATCGCCATCGTCCTGTCCGCCCTGCTTTTACAACAATGGACAATCGTGCCCGGCTATAAAAAGGCCCGCGACTCCCGTCCCCAACTTCCCCGACCGTGCCCCTCCCTCCCACCACTGTCCCCCTCCCTCCCCACCACTGGCCCCAAGGTCATCCCACCATCACCAGACACCTACCCGCCCACCCGCAAGCTACAGCCACAGCTACCTCTCTTTGCTGCCCAGCGTCACACTTCCAACCCCCCTCCCCACCAGGTCTGCCTTGAGTAACAGAAAACAAACACATCGCAGCACCATCAAAACACCATGGCCACCGGAGACAACGCCGCCCAGACCCCGGCTGTCGACGAGACTCCCATCTCCGTCACCGGCTCTAATCCCGCGCGCAAGAATTCCCTCGTGAATCACCTGCTGCATCGCCCCGATCGCCATGAGCTCATTGAGAGTATGCCATCTTCACCCCTCGCTGCCCAACGCCACTCCTGCTGGGCACCGGCGAACCCGTGAGAAGCACCAAGCTGGGCTGACGCCCTTCTTCAACAGAAAACATCCTGCCCGACTCCACGGCCGCGCCTAGTATTCAGGCTCAACAGAAGGAGGTAAGCAACTATATGCTGGGGGGAGCCATGGAGTAGCAGGGACATGGGGCTCACACTCCCTCGCCAGCTCGAGAAGCACATGCGCGCCGACTCCCTGAACGAAAAGATCGCCCACCGACCATCCCCCGATTCCCTCCTCAAAGAGGGCGTGCTCCATGATGACCCCCGCTCCCCCGAGGAGAAGTATGCCGAGGCCATTGAGGACGAGTACGCGAAGAGAGAGGGTGGCGCTTGAGATGACGTCACAGCAGCGACCACCCATCCCAAACGATAGGGCAAGACTCACCAGTACAGTGTAGCCAAATGGCTTGGAAGGCAGAGTCCCGGGTTGATGTTCCAGCTGGCATCTTGCCAGATATCCGTCGCTACTTTCGCCAGCTTGATTTCTTTCGGAGATACCACGTAGGAAGTTCTTGTCAGAGGCATTGTACCCATCGGCTTCGCCAGGGACTTTGGTTGCGCGGAAGCGTGTCAACAGAGGCCGGGGGTTCGTCGCAGATATGCAAGTACCCCCAAAAATGACTGTTATGAGACCTCGTATACCTCCCTCCCCCGAGACCCCATCTGTCGGTGAGGTGTGGAGGCCATTCTGGGAGTTGTTGAATAGCTTTCAAGTCTGCTTTTGGTACAGTAATGTACAAGGGCATGTGGCCTGTCTGGACCTGCGCTTGCAGGTTACCTTTGGCCTTCCGCCGACTCGTCCTTCCTGGCCTCCTTTAGTTCGGCCGGAGATGATTTCCTAAACATACCACCAAGTGACCCCAGCACGCTTTTGTTCGCTTTGCTGCCGTCGGCTGTGGTCTCGCCCAGGGCCTCACCGTCGGCAGCCGCAGCCTCGCTGAACGCCCCCTTGGCCTGGGCAGCAATCCCTTCCGGGGCACCTCCAGTGGCCGCGCGCTCCGCCGCCCTCTTCCTCCTCTTGTCGAGCCGCTCCTTGAGCGCCTTGTCCTCTTCGTCCCGCACCTCGAGCTCCTTGATCCACTTCTGGCGCTTCTCCTCGGCCTCTTGCTCCTGCTGCAGCTTCCACAGCTCCTTTTGCTTGTGCCGGTCGGCCGAGTAGTACATGCCGCCCGCAACCATGGCGATCACTGTGAAGGCCTGCGCGGCCACGCGTGCGCGGAACATTCGTTGGACTTGCTCGTGGTTGCCGCGGCGCATGGCGCGGTAGGCATTGACGAAAGCGGCGACGGTGAGGATGCATCCGACGGGGACGAGGGGTTCTTCCTTGATTCGGCGGACGACTTTATGGAGTGCCTTTTCGTTGTAGAAATCCCTGGGGAGAGGGGGTGTTAGTTGGGGTGATTCCTGTTCTCTCCAGGGGGTAGCGACGGTGGCGGGGAAACTCACTCATTGCTGTCGAACGACGACGGCAAGGGTCGGTCGGCCATGGTGATCGGAGTGCTGGCGTGCTATATCGGGGAGATGTCGGGGCTAGACAGAGGTCGCGGGGGTCCGGGTGAAGTAACGGGACGCGGGCGGTTCGGCTTTCTTAACGGCCTTGAATCGGATGATGCGTCGATATTTGGTGTTCAGTCTCATATGGAAATGTTACGTCGGCTCGGGTGCACGGGGCCGCCTCCATGCTCGGGGACGATAACGGGATAAGGGTGGGGGGACAGGGGTTCGAGAGGTACGCCATAACGCCCTGCCAAAAATCTGATGGAGTCATGCAAACGAGGTTCGAAGGATCGTCCCTTTGTCAGACTCACCACCACCCTGACCGCCAGGTCCTCTCTCGGAACTTAATGGGAATACTGGTGAACATGGCAGAAGATCAATTGCCCAACGGCGAAAGCAACGGAGCTGCCCCAGACGTCGTCGCGAGCAATGGGACCAACAACTTTGCCCTGACGGCCTACAGCTCGCAGCCAACTCCGCCATCGGAGCGCGCGAAGCCGAAGCCAGTGATCCCCAAGGACTTCCTCCTTGCTGATGGCACCCCTGATGTAAGTATGACTTCCAACGAGCGAACGAAGATCACATTTGGTATCGTCTGAAGACCTTCCTGCCATGCTCAGCATGGCCCAGTTGATTCTTGACTTCCCCTTGGACACCAAGAGGTCGTCGTCGTGACGAGATCGGAGCGGTGGCTAAGCCTAGTTACTAGTACCTCCGTCTCATCATCACATCGTACCCTCGCGTTCGGGAGGTGTGCAAAGAGATTCCCCTGGTCCAAGCCGTCAACCTGAGCAACCGCCTGGAATGCAACGTCTTGCTCAAGCGCGAAGACGAGCAGCCCGTCTTCAGCTTCAAGCTCCGCGGCGCATACAACAAGATGGCCCATCTGGATCCCGCCGAGTCCTGGAAAGGCGTGGTATGCTGCAGCGCCGGAAACCATGCCCAGGGCGTCGCCTACTCTGCCAGGAAACTCAAGATTCCTGCCACCATCGTCATGCCCAAAGGAACCCCCAGCATCAAGCACCTGAACGTCTCTCGCATGGGCGGCCATGTCGTCCTTCACGGCGCCGACTTTGACGAGGCCAAGGAGGAATGCGCAAGGAGGGCCGAGAAGGACGGGCTGATCAACATCCCACCGTTCGACGACCCCTACGTCATCGCCGGTCAAGGGACCATCGGCATGGAGATCCTATCGCAGACCAACCTCCAGAAGCTCAAGGCCATCTTCTGCTGCGTCGGCGGTGGCGGCCTGATTGCCGGTGTCGGCGTCTACGTCAGGAGAATCGCACCTCACGTCAAGATCATCGGAGTGGAGACGTACGATGCCGATGCCATGTCGCAGTCTCTCGCCAAGGGGGAGCGCGTGCTACTCGACGATGTTGGACTCTTTGCCGACGGCGCCGCAGTCAAAACCGTGGGCGAGGAGACGTTCCGCATCTGCCAGGAGGTCGTGGACGACATGATCAGGGTCACCACAGACGAAGCTTGCGCCGCTATCAAGGACATGTTCGAGGACACCCGGTCCATCGTGGAACCAGCCGGGGCTCTCGCACTTGCTGGCCTGAAGAAATGGGTCGCTGCCAACCCGTCGAGCGACCCCACAAGATCCCTCGTGGCCATCACCTCGGGCGCCAACATGAACTTTGAGCGTCTGGGCTTCGTGGCCGCCCGCGCGACGTACGGCGAGGGGCGCGAGGCTCTCCTGGCCGCCACAATCCCCGAGAAGCCCGGTGCCTTCTCGGAACTCATCAACGCCATCATGCCCCACTCCGTCACCGAGTTCAGCTACCGCTACGCTACCGAGGCCCAGGCCAACGTCCTGGTCGGCATCTCCCTGACCGCCCCCGGGAACCGACGGGCCGAGGAACTCCAGTCCACCATCAACCGCATCCGCGAGTGCGGCATGAGCATCACAGATCTTTCCGGCGACGAGCTCGCCAAGAGCCACATCCGCCACATGGTCGGGGGGCGGTCGGATGTTGCCGACGAGAGGCTGTTTATGTTTCGCTTCCCGGAGCGGCCCGGCGCACTGGAGCGGTTCTTGACGACATTGAGACCAAAGTACAATATCAGCTTGTTCCAGTACAGGAACTATGGCGGGGATATTGGGCAGGTGCTCACGGGCATTCTGTGTCCTGAGGATGAGGTGGTGGAGTTGCACCGGTTCCTGGGGGAGATTGGGTATCCTTGGGAGGATTGTACAAGCTCAAAGATATTTAAAACATTTCTACGGTCGTGAAACAGAACTTCTGCTTGTAGATAGCTACACTCCTTAATAGTATAGCCGGATACCACCCTATAACCGTATAATTGCAGATACGATACTGAAATATAATGCTAATATTAAAACTTAGGTTATAATATTAAGCTATAATAAGTTAAAGCTGCCTTAGCGGAATAATAATATATAAAAAAAAGCGATGAGTATTTTATAGCTAATTTAATAAAACTTAACGTAAAGATAAATCCAGCGGAATTTTTTTATAATTCCGGGTTATTTAATATATTTTATACTTAAAATAAATTAAATAGTAAAATAATACGCTGTAAGGAGTAATTAATAATAAAAAATAATAGTTGCTATTTAATATTTTAATCGCTTTATAAAGCGTTAATTTTATTATTATTATTTTACTACTAAGTTGCTTAATTAAGCTTAAGACAAAGAATAAAGTAAGAAAGCGGAAAACCCCTCCTTAGCTAGTAATTTTTATATAGTTTTATTTTAATTTTATTTAAGCTATTTACCGTTTATAAATTTAAATATTTTTATAAATTTTAATCTAAGCGGTAGCTCCGCCCCTAAGGGTCGTACCCGGCTAATTTAAGGCAGTATATAAGCTTATAAAGTAAAGTTATAATATAGGTAAAGCTTAAGCTTTTTCGTTATCTTTTAATAGCTTATTTTCTTATGCGAGACTTAAAGCTGCTTTTTTATATAAAAAGTACTTTATAAGTACTTTATTTATTTTAAAAGAAATTATATATTACTTTATACTTAGCTTTTTAATATAACGTAATCCACCAGCGAGCTGCGCACCCTACCGAGCTGCGCACTTTTCCAGACATCGCGACCTTTATCAGCAATTGCTCCACTACACCACAATAACAGAATGTCTGTGCAAACCAAAGAAGCGAGAATTATCCTTGCTATCGAGGCTATCCGTACAACCCAAAAACTTTCCCGCTGACGCGCAGCTGCGATCTACAACGTCCCTGAATTAACCCTCCGCGCTAGAATAACCGGAGTCACTCCTAAAGCCCTTAGCGTTAACGCCTTTCAAAACTTGACAGTAGTAGAAGAGGAGGTAATTGTCTAATACATACTCGATCGGGATTCGCGAGGATTTTCGCCCCGGGTCGCTAATATTGGAGATATAGCCAATCTTTTGCTTTAGAAACGACATGCGCGTCCCGTTGGAAAAAACTGGCCAGCACGCTTCATCACGCGACGCCTGGAGTTAAAGACGTATTTTAATCGCGTCTATAACTATCAGAGAGGCCTTTATAAAGATCTTACAATTCTTAAACCGTAGTTCCGACTAGTTGCTAATATACGGGTGAAATATAGTATTACGGATACCGATTTTTATAACTTTAACGAGACGGGCTTTATAATGGGTATAATTCGGCCTGGGATAGTCGTTATACGCTCCGATTAGGTCAGGAAACTAAAAGCTATTTAGCTAGGGAATTAGGAATAGACGACTATAATTTACAGTATCGCTAGCGATAGCTTTATAGTACCTCCTTTTTTAGTGGTAAAGGGCCGCTTTTACCTCGCGAGTTAGTACTCCGAATACTAGATTCCCGACGACTAAGCTGTTAAAATAATACCTAACGGATAAACGGATAATACGATCGATTTAAATTAGTTATAATATTTCGATAAATATACTAAAGGCCGCCGGATAGGTAGATATCGAATACTAGTCCTTAATAGCTATAAAAGCTATATTAACGCTAAATTTAAAAAATATTATAAGGAGAATAATATTATTACTATCTACCTATCTCTTTATTCCTTACATCTAATCTAGCCTTTAGACGTAAGTTGTTTTAGCGTTTTTAAAAAAATATATAACACTAAAATCGAGTACTTTATCAAAGCTTAAATTACTTATATTACAAAATCCGAGTTCTTCCTTACGTTTAAGGCTACCTTTTACCGCACTTTTTCTAAAGAAAACATTCTTAGGGGTTTTCGAGGGTCCGGACTTATCCTCTACGACCTGTAGGCTGTACTTTCGAAGCTAGATGTAAAGTTACGGACGTTAATACCTCCTAGGACCCGCGATAAACCGCCGATACCTTAGGTCTCTAAGACGCCTACAACTACTAACGAAGCCCTTTTACAGTCGACTCTTATTAAAGGTCGAATTACCAGATACTAGGGAAGCTCTCCAACTTTAATTTTGGCCGCTATCGACTAGCTTTCGAAAGGAATGTAAGCGGTTTCCTATTAGATCTACCTATTAGAGGCCGAGGTACAGATATTACGAGCGGCTAATGCGGCACTTTCGAAGCGAAAAAGGGCTAAAAAACGCGTCTTTAAGATAGAGGAGTAATTAATAGAAGCTAGGCTAGGGATATAATAGTAGAGAAGGGTGTAGTTAAGAAGGAAGAGCGCGTTAAAAAGGAAAATAGGGGTTTATCTAAAGGCGTTGGACGGGTACGTTGCTCTATAGTATCTGCCGTAAGACTGGCTATAATATAAGGATATATCTAGATATTGGAGTAATTAATATTTTAAGTGATTTTAAGTATTTTTAATTAATTATATATATTTTTAATGGACTTTTTATAGTTTATAATCGCGATGTCTGTAAAAGTACGTAGCTCGGTAGAGTACGTAGCTCGTTAGTAGATTACGTTAAGGCTTTATAAAAACTAAAAAGGTAATTATATATAACGTATATAATAAGCGAGTAACGTAGATAAGCGAGCGATATACTCTCTACTACTAACTATAATAATCCTTAATTATATAATTATAATATTAGGAAATAATAATAACTAAATTAAAAACCGATAAATTAAATATTTTTATAACTTTTTAGTAAGTACGAGTATTATAGCTAAGCTTACCGTATATACTATAGTACCGAACTTTCGTACGAACCCCCCTTTAGATTATACCTATCCGCTTATATTTTTTACGCTCCCTTTTTACCTATAGCTTCTTAGCTTAGTAGATTTATTACATTTTATAAAGTAAGTAATTTTTTAAGCTATATACGTATCTTTTTAGCTCTCCGGCGCTACTTAGTACCTCGTTAGCCTTACGGAGCGAAGCGTTCTCTACTTAAGGAAGGGTTACTAAATATATTATTACAGCTACTGTACCCTTAGCAAGCTGATTTATAGCCGCTAATATTAAAGTTAGGGGGTTGTTTTAATAGTTAGCAATATAAGTCTTAATAAGCGTTAACTACGAGTTAGCTTCTCGAGGGTTATAAGGTATCTGGAAAATCTAAGGTTGTACGGTACTAAGCTGTAAAGTTAGGGGTATTAGCGTACGAAGCTTAATATTTAACTTAGAAAGTATCTTTTTTTAAAATCGAATAAAATAAGGCCAGCCCTTACGAAGCCGCCTTAGATATTTTTCTTAATAATACAGGCGAAAAAAGCCTCGCGAAAAGTATAGAGAAACTTAAGCTTACTAATATAATTAATATATACGCGTATTAAGTTTTTAACTTAGCGGCCGTACGCTTGCTTTAGTAGCTTAAAGCAGCTAATATTAAGTAATTAAAAAAAATAGAAAGAATATAAAGGTATATAAAGTATAATAATATTATTTTATTAATAATAAAGCTTTAATTTAGTCGAATAGTAGCTTTTATAACCATTAAGGATTAATAACTAATATTTACCTTTTATATAAGGTATTATATAAAAATTAAAGTACTAAATTTAATTTTAACGTATTATATTAATTATTTAATTATTATTAATAATTATAATATATTAATTAATTAAAAGGTCGTATATAATATATTAGTTAATAAAGTAGTATTACGTAGTTAAGATAATAAATAAAGAAATAGTTTAACTAAAAGTATTAATTTCTTAAATTACCGTTACTTACTCGCGGTTATTAAATTAAGTTAGCTTTACTTTATTACAGCCGTCCGAAGTTATAATTACTATATTTATAAAGATAATATTTATTATAAATTTAGTTTTATTAAAGTTATAAGTATCGTCGTCTATAATACCGTACTTAGCTTTAACGTTTTATATAAAGATAGACTACTTGTAAATAATCTTTAAATCTTTATATTTAGCCTTTTTAGTAATTGTACTTACGCGTTTAATATGTTTAAAGCTTTAATTAATATTTAATAAAGTTATAAGCTTAACGTTTACTAATAAAGGGCGCGTTATATTCGCGTCGAAGATAGTTAGTTATATCTTTAACGTTATATAACTTAAGAAGAAATATACGTATAGATAGCTTAATTATATACTAAACTATCGTCTGCTCTTTTAGATATATTAAATTACGCGAAGTAGCTAAAATATTATATCGCATCGGTCGGTTATTACGTCTATAGCGAAGGGTTATTTTTAAGATATTATATAATTTAGCTATATTACGGATGCTAAGCTTATTATTATTTTAAAAAGCTTAAATAATAAAAAGCAGTCTAGCATCTTTTAAAAAGCTATTTATAGTTACTAGTAGTATGGTAAGGTAAATAAAGTAAGTAGCCGCGTCGCGGTAGAAAGTACGTCGCTCGCTTATCTACGTCGCTCGCTTATTAAGTACGTTAACGCTTTTATAAAATAAATAATGCTGTTAAGGTTAAGTAATTTAAATAAAAAAAGTTTTAAAAAATATTAATTAAAGTAAATAAATCTCACTTCGCGCTAATAAATATATTATTATATTTATTATTTTATCGAAAAATGCTAAGCATTATACTTAATTAATTTATAGTTTTTATAAAGCTATATATTAAAAAGTCGTATATATATAATTCATAGAAAAATATATCTTTATTATATTTATTTTAAATATATTAAAAGTTATTTATATCGTCGTTTTAATAAAATAAGTTTGTTTTTTAAAAAAATACGCTTTACTTTATACTTAGCGCTGGAAAAAGAGATTGCTCTCGACGTAAATTAAGCTTACTACCTCTCGGCTTTATATCGCTGTTATATATCTTACCACCGCTCTTAAAGAAGGCTAAACTACGAAACCGTTATTAATAGTACTTAAACCTTAATTACGAGAGGGGATAAAAAGCTAGTAATAAAAGCTTACTCCTACTACTCTTCCTTTCTTTATTATACCGATTATATTACTATTTACTATATTTACTATCTCTTAGTTTATTACATTGCCTATATAAGTAATATAAGCATCTTTTAATTATTATTAATCTTTACCGCTAATTATAAACTATTAACTAAATGCTTAAAGTAATAGCTCCGGTTTTAAATAACTAGTTTATAATGACTATTATAGTAAAGCGGCTAATACTTTCGAAAGAATAAGCTTAAATAATTTAACATCGCTTTTAAAAAACCCCGAATATACTTATAAAGCTCCTTAATAACTAAAAACTTTTTATTATCGCCGAGGATAGCTATATTTTATTTAAAATAAAAGTTACGAAACTAGTATCTTTATAAAGGATACGACGCTTTTATAATATATATAATATTATTAAGGTTTAGATTAACTAAGTAATCTAGATAGAGAAGTTTATAAAAAAAAATTAAAATAATAAAATTATACTTTATATTAAAAAATCTATACTTATATTTATTATTATATTAAAGGAAACTTAGGCATTATACTCAATTATAAAGGCATTAGTAAGTTTTATAAATATAAACTAGTACTTAAAGTATTTATTTTATTTTTAAAAGTTAGTTTTTTTTAATTTAAATATAGCTAAATTCTTAAAAAAAAATCGACTTTAGTAAATTATTATACTCTCGTTAATTAGTCTTTTATTTCTTTAATAAAATAAAATAAATATTAGTTTATATTTTTATTTTTTAAAATATAAATAAAAAAAGCGTTACTACTAATTTAAATATTTTTAAAAAAAAACTCTTTAGCTTAGTTTTTATAATATATTTCTTTAAAGCTTTTTAATTTTTTTTACTTTATATTAAGGTAATTATAATATTATAATTAAACGCTGTTTTTTTTTAAAGAGTCCGTTAAAGATTTTATTATTAAATACCGAGTAACGTGCTTTATAAGCGAGTGCACCAGATAAGCGAGTGCACCACTTTTTTACGACGCGCTACCCACCACACAACACTGACCTTTTCTCTACAACCTAATATGTCTCCTCCCTCGAAGGAAGCAAGGCTAATCTTAGCCCTTGAAGCTCTTAAAAATGACGAAAATCTCAGTCTCCGAGCCGTAGCTAAGATCTATAACGTCCATTATACGACTCTCTTACGACGATACGCTGGTAAGCCTATACGACGCGATATTCCAGCTAACTCACGTAACCTGACGGATCTGGAGGAGCAGACGATAGTTCAGTATGTGATTGAGCTATCTATACGCGCATTTCCTCCCAGGTTGTATAACGTTGAAGATATGGCCAACTATCTCCGACGCGAACGTAACGCGCCCCTTGTCGGCAAGCTCTGGGCCCACAACTTCGTTAAACGCCAGCCAGAGCTCCAGACGCGTTAGATACGTCGGTACGACTACCAGAGGGCCAAGTACGAGGATCCGAAGGTTATTAGAGAGTGGTTTGCCCTCGTCCGGAACGTTAAGGCCAAGTACGGTATTATAGATAACGATATCTACAACTTCGATAAGATTAGGTTTATAATGGGCATTATTTTCGTAGGTATGGTGGTTACGACCTTAGATAGCCGTGGCAAGGTAAAGCTAGCTTAGCCTGGTAACCGCGAGTAGGTAACGGTAATTCAGGGAGTTAATGCTCTCGGCTGGGCTATCCCTCCGTTTATTATCTTAGCCGCGCAGTACTACCTCGCCAACTGGTATACTAAATACAACCTCCCAGCCGACTGGCGTATTACAACAACCGATAATGGCTGGACGACCAATATAGTAGGCCTGGATTAGATTAAGTACTTCGACTTTTATACGGTACCTTGTACGAAAGGCAAATATCGGTTATTGATCCTCGACGGCTACGAGAGCCACCACTCGACCGAATTCGAGCTCCATTGCCAGCAGAACAACATCATCACGCTCTGTATGCCTCCGTATTCCTCCCACCTCCTCCAGCCACTCGATGTTGGCTGCTTTGGGCCACTAAAGCAGGCGTACGGCCGCCAGGTTGAGGACTTGATACGTATGTATATCAACCACATCAGCAAGCTGGAGTTCCTCTGTGCCTTTCGCGAGGCCTTTTTCGCCTCTATTACCGAGAAGAATATCCAGGGCGGCTTTATAGGGGCTGGCCTTATTCCATTCGATCCAGAGAGGGTGCTTTCCAAGTTAGATATCAAGCTTCGTACGCCAACACCCCCAACCTCACGGCCTGGCACTGCACAGCCTTAGGTCTTCCAGACACCCCACAACCCCCGAGAAGCCGACTCGCAGTCAACACTTATCAAGACTCGCATTACCAACCATCAAAACAGCTCCCCAACCTCAATATTGGCTACTGTGGACCAGCTTACCAAGGGTACGATGGCTGTGATATACCAGGTGGCCCTCTTTCGGGCAGAGAACGCTTCGCTCCGTAAGGCCAACGAGGTACTAAGTAAGCGCCGGAGAGCCAAAAAGATACGTGTGCAGCTTAGAGGATCACTTACTCTACAAGATGTAATGGATCTACTAGGCCCAGGGGCCGTGGGTAGGGAGGGAGCGTAAGAAATACAGGCGGATGGGAGTGGTGCAGGGGGGGGTCGTACGAAGGTTCGGTGCTGTGGTGTGTGCGGCAAGCCTGGCCATAATGCCCGCACTTGCCAGGAGGCTGTAGAAGTATCTGATTTAGTTACTTCTGATGTAATTATAGTTAGTTCTTAGTATTATTGTTTTATAATTAACGAGAGTATCTATAGAGTGGTGAAAAGTAGTGCACTCGCTTATCTGGTGCACTCGCTTATAAAGTACGTTATATATAATATTTTACTAATATTTCTTTAAGATCTTTAATTTTTTTAAAGCGAAGCTTTATATTATTATAATAATTTTTAATTTTTTAATAAAGTTTAATATATATAATTATATATAGTATAATATAATATAATATCAAGTATTATTATTACGCTTTAAGTTAATTTAATATATTATTTATATAAATATTATATCTTTTAAATATTTAATATATCTTATAAGCGAGCTAATAATATAAGTAAGCCGATAATTCCCCTTTAAATTATAAGGTGCTTTATAAGCGAGTACACTAGATAAATAAGTATACTACTTTTCACTACTTTATAAATACTCTCGTTAATTGTAAAACAACAATACTAAAAACCAACTATAATTACATTAAAAGCAACTAAATCAAATACTTTTACAGCCTCCTAGCAAGTACGGGCATTATGGCCAGGCTTGCCGCACACACTACAACACCGAACCTTCGTACAACCCCCCCCCTGCACCACTCCCATCCGCCTATATTTCTTACGCTCCCTCCCTACCCACAGCCCTTAGGCTTAGTAGATCTATTACATCTTGTAGAGTAAGTAATCCTCCAAGCTGTACACGTATCTTTTTAGCTCTCCGGCGCTTATTTAGTACCTCGTTAACCTTACAGAGCGAAGCGTTCTCTGCCCGAAGGAGGGCCACCTGGTACATCATAGCCATCGTACCCTTGGTAAGCTGGTTTACAGCAGCTAACATCGAGGTTAGGGAGCTGTTTTAATAGTTGGTAATGCGAGTCTTAATAAGTGTTAACTACGAGTCGGCTTCTCGGGGGTTATAGGGTGTCTGGAAGACCTAAGGCTGTACAGTGCCAGGCCGTAAGGTTGGGGGTATTGGCGTACGAAGCTTAATATCCAACTTGGAAAGCACCCTCTCTGGATCGAATGGAATAAGGCTAGCCCCTATAAAGCCGCCCTGGATATTCTTTTTGGTAATGGAGGCGAAAAAGGCCTCGTGAAAGGTACAGAGGAACTCCAGCTTATTAATATAGTTAATATACATACGCATTAAGTCCTTAACCTGGCGGCCGTACGCCTGCTTTAGTGGCCTAAAGCAGCTAATATCGAGTGGCTGGAGGAGGTGGGAGGAATATGGAGGTATATAAAGCGTGATAATATTGTTCTGCTAGTAACGGAGCTCGAATTCGGTCGAGTAGTAGCTTTCGTAGCTGTCGAGGATTAATAACCGATATTTGCCTTTCGTACGAGGTACCGTATAAAAGTCGAAGTACTTAATCTAATCCAGGCTTATTATATTAGTCGTCCAGCCATTATCGGTTATTATAATACGCCAGTCGGCTAGGAGGTTACATTCGGTATACCAGTTAGCGAGGTAGTACTACGCGGCTAAGATAATAAACGGAGGGATAGCCTAACCGAGAGTATTAACTCCCTAAATTACCGTTACTTACTTGCGGTTACCAGGTTAAGCTAGCTTTACCTTACTACGGTTATCTAAGGTTGTAACTACTATATCTACGAAGATAATATTTATTATAAACCTAGTCTTATTAAAGTTATAGATATCGTTATCTACGATACCGTATTTGGCTTTAACGTTCCGGACGAGGGTAAATCACTCTCTAATAACCTTTAGATCTTCGTATTTAGCCCTTTAGTAGTCGTACCGACGTATCTAACGCGTCTGGAGCTCTAGCTGGCGTTTAACAAAGTTATAGGCCTAAAGCTTACCGATAAAGGGCGCGTTACGTTCGCGTCGGAGATAGTTGGCTATATCTTTAATGTTATATAACCTGGGAGGAAATGCGCGTATAGATAGCTTAATTACATACTAAATTATCGTCTGCTCCTTTAGATCCGTCAGGTTGCGTAAGTTAGCTGGAATATCGCGTCGTGTAGGCTTGCTAACGCGTCGTCGTAAGAGAGTCGTATAATAGACGTTATAGATCTTAGCTGCGGCTTGGAGACTGAGATTTTCGTTATTTTTAAGAGCTTTAAGGGCTAAGATTAGCCTTACTTCCTTCGAGGGAGGAGATATATTAAATTGTAGAGAAAAGGTTAGTGTTATATAGTGGGTAGCGCGTCGCAAAAAAATGGTGCACTCGCGTATCTAGTGCACTCGCTTATAAAGCACGTTACCCCTTTTTTTTTACTATAATTCCTCTACTACGTAATATAGCATTAATTTCAGCTAATGTAAGATTAAACCTTGCTTTACAAGCTCTTAAAAAAGACCTAAAACTTAGTCTTTTAGCTATAGCAAAGACTTATTTTATCCTTTATACTACCCTTTACAATCGTCGCGCCGGTCGGCCTGCACGACGTGATATTCCAGCTAACTTACGCAAACTTACGAATTTAAAGGAGAATACGGTTTTTCAGTATATAAGTAAGCTATGTACGCGTACATTTCCTCCTCGGCTTCGTTTTATAAAAGATATAGCCAACCGACTACTACGCGAACGCGACGCGCCCCCTATCGGCAAGCTCTAGGCTTATAACTTTGTTAAACGCCAACTAGAACTCCGGACGCGCTTTACGCGTAGATACGACTACTAGAGGGCTAAATGCGAAGATCTAAAGATTATTCGCGAGTAGTTTACACTTATATATAATACTAAGGCTAAATACGGTATCCTCGACGAAGATACATATAACTTTAACGAGACCGGGTTTATAATAAGCATAATTACCACTGGGATAGTAGTTACTACCTTAGACGGCTATGGCAAGGCTAAGAAGGTCCAGCCTGGTAATCGCGAATAGGCTACGGTTATCTAGGGGGTAAATTCTCAAAGTTAGGCTATCCTACTATTTATCCTCTTAGCCGGGAAATACCACCTCGCTTACTGGTACTAAGAATGCGACCTCCCGGCTACTTGGTATATCGGAACGACCGATAACGGCTGGACTACTAATGAAAAAAGTTTAAATTGGATCCGGCACTTTGATTCCTATACAGCATCTCGTACGAAAGGTAAATACCGGCTCCTAATCCTCGACGGCTACGAAAGCTACCACTCCGACCAATTCGAGATTTATTATAAAGAACATAACATTATCACACTTTGTATACCTCCGTATTCCTTATATTTAGTCCAATTATTAGATATTAGTTGTTTTGGGCCGTTAAAGAAGGCCTATAGCTACTAAATTAAAGAACTTATACGTATATAAATTATATATATCACTAAACTGGAATTCCTTTACGTGTTTAAAGAGGCGTTTTTTACCTCTTTTACAAATAAGAATATCCAAGGAGCCTTTGCCGGAGCTAGGCTTATGCTGTACGATTTAGAAAGGGTGATTTCTAAGATAGATATATAGCTCCGAACTCTAACTCCACTAATCTTACGGCCAGGTATACTACTACCTTAGCTACCTTAGACGCTACAAAACCCCCGAAAGGCTACCTTACAGTTAAACCTTATTAAAGGCCGGATATCTAACTATTAAAATAGCTCTCTAATACCTATACTAGCTGCTAAGGACTAATTAGCTAAAGGTATAATAGCTGTAATGCACAAGGTGGCTCTTCTACGTACGGAAGTCTCTCTACTACGCAAGGCAAATAAGGGGCTTAGTAAGAGATAAAGAGCTAAAAAAACACGTATACGGCTTAAAGGGTCTCTTACTATATAAGAGGCACAGGAGCTACTGGACCAGAAAGCTATAGATAAGCAGGTAGGCTAGGAAATACAGCAAAATAATAGTGGTCCAGGGGGGTCTCGCATAAAGATTCGGTGCTGTGGCTTATACGGTAAGCCTAGCTATAATGCACGTACGTGTTAGAAAGCTAGAGAATTGTCTGATTTATGTATTTCTGGTTTAGTTATTATTATTTTCTAATATAGTTATTTATAGTTAAGGATAGTAATGATAAAATAGTGGAAAATTATCGGTTCGCTTATATTATTAGCTCGCTTATAAGACACGTTAAAGAGTTTATCTTTTTAAACTTTTATAACGTAATCTACTAGTAACCCGGACACCCTAGTAACCCGGATACTTTTTAAGATATCGCGACTATAAACTGCTAAAAGTCTATTAAAAATACATTAAATTTATTAAAACTACTTAGAATTATTTAAACTATTTATCGCTCTAGTATCTAGATATATCCTTACATTATAGCCGGTCTTACAGCAGATGCTACAAAGCCGAGTACCCGTCCGACGCCTTTTCGATAGCCCTTTATTTTCCTCTTCGATACGCTCCTCCTTTTTAATTACACCCTTTTCTTTTATTATTTCCCTAGCTTAGCTTCTATTAATAGCTCCTCTATCCTAAAGACGCGCTTTTTTAGCCCTCCGTCGCTTCGAAAGTGCCGTATTAGCCTCCTGCAGTGTCTGTACCTCGGCCTTTAATAGGTAGACCAGATAGGCAAACGCTTGCATTTTTTTTAAAAGCTGGTCGATAGCGGCTAAAATTAGTATCGGAGAGCTTCCTTAGTATCTAGCGATTCGACCTTTAATAAGAGTCGATTGCAAAAGGGCTTTATTAATAGTTATAGGCGTCTTGGAGACCTAAGGTGTCGGCGGTCTATCGCTGGTCCCAGGAGGTATTGGCGTCCGTAACTTTATATCTAGCTTCGAAAGTATAGCCTGTAGATCGTAGGGGATAAGTCCGGACCCTTAAAAACCCCCGAGAACGTTTTCTTTAGAAAAAGTGCGGTAAAAGGCAACTTTAAACGTAAGGAAGAACTCGGGCTTTATAATATAGGTGATTCGGGCCTTAATAAAGTACTCGATTTTAGTACTGTATATCTTCTTAAAGACGCTGAAACAACCTACGTTTAAAGGCTGGGTTAAATATAAAAAATAGGGAGGTAGGTAAATAGTAATAATATTATTCTCTTTATAATATTTTTTAAATTCGGCGTTAACGTAGCTTTTATAGCTATTAAGAACTAACATCCGATATATACTTATCCGGCGGCCTTTAGTATATTTATAAAAAGACTTTAACTAATTTAAACCGGTCGTATTATTCGTTTATTTATTAGGCGTTATTTTAACAGCCTAGTCGTCGGGAATCTAGTATTTAAAGTACTAGCTTACGAGGTAAAAACGGCCCTTTACTACTAAAAAAGGGGGTACTATAAAGCCGTCGTTAGCGATATTGTAAATCGCGGTCGCTTATTTTCGATTCCCTAACTAAATAGCCTTTAGTTTCCGGACTCGATTAGAGCGCGTAACGACCATCCCAGGCTGAATTATGCTTATTATGAAGCCCGTCTCGTCGAAGTTGTAAAAATCAGTATCCGTAATACTATATTTCGCCTATATATTAGCTATTAATCGGAACTATAGTTTAAGAATTACAGGATCTTCGTAAAGGCCTCTCTAATAGTTATAGACGTATTTAAAACGCATCTTTAACTCCGGGCGTCGCGTAATAAAGCGTTTTGGCTAGTTCTTTCTAACAGGACGCGTATTTCGTTTCTAAAATAAAAGATTAGCTATATTTTCAATATTAACGACCCGGGGCGAAAATCCTCGCGAATCCCGATCGAGTACGTATTGGATAATTACCTCTTCTTTTATTTCCGTTAAATTTAAATAAGCGTTACGGTAATCAGCCTTTATAGTATAGCCCTTTATTTTATCGGCGATCGTAGACTTAAAGATATTATAAATTTCGGCGGCACGTTAGAGACTTAAACGTAGTATCGATCGAATCGCATTAATTATAAGAAGAACTCGATGCTTTAGCAGGTTATTAGGCATTGTTACGGTAGAGAAAACGCATCTTAAAGTTAGGTGGTCGTGATAATAAGGAAAGTGTCCGGGTTACTAGAGTGTCCGGGTTACTGGTAGATTATGTTAATAAAAATTTAAAATGATTATTTTATTAGTTTAATTATAAGTATATTATTTTATTTATTAAAAGTTTAAAATAATATTATATTTTAATTTTCTTAAGAAATAAAACTCAACGTCGTATTAATAAATACTAATAATTATAATTTATAATATCGACCTTTATTAGCCTTAATAAATATTATATACAGCTATTTTTTTATATATATTTTTATATTAAAAAGTATTATTTTTTATATTTAAAGACGCCGGAGTTAGTATATAAACTAAAGATTAATAATATTAATATTTTTATTACTACTTAGTATAAGGCTTTATAAAAACGATAAAGGTAATTAAATATAATACTTAATATCCTTCGGTATATATAGCAATATATATAATAATATATTTATCAGCGCGAAGGATTTAATTACTTTAATTAATATTTTTTTATAAACTTTTTTCCTAGATTACTAAGTTAATCTAGACTTTAATAACTTTATTTACTTTATAAAGGCATCTTACTTTTTATAAAAAAAATTATTACTAAGTACGCTCTAACAAGCTTGTAAAGATAGTATTTATATAAAGCTATTATAAAATAAAGTACGCTGTAGTGTATAAAGCGGAAGGTAGGTTAAAAGACTACAGCAGGTAGTTATAATAATAAAGCTTAAGAAGGTGCTAAGGAAAGCAAAACAGCTATTATAACAGTAGTCTTATAATAGCCGTAAGCAACTGTAAAATAAAGCTCTTAATAAAAAAATACTATATTAAAAAGACTAATTTAACTTACTTAGAGAAATAAGATTATTTACAGTAAAAGAGAAAGGCTTAAATATAAGCGTTAAGCTAGCTTTTAAAGTCTTTTATAAAGTAAAGTAAAGAGGTTTTCTATAGAGCAGAATCCTCTAGAAAGTAATAAATGGCATTTTAGTTAATTTTACAAAGTAGTGCCCCTTATAGATTAGTAAACTCTATAAGTTCTGTAAGCTAGTGCGCTTTATAAGCTAGTACGTAACCCTAATCTAAGCTACGTAACAGCTATACTTTAATAAGTAATAACTGAAATAAATATAAATAACGACGACTTTTTATATTTAAAAATATAATACTAAATATTAAAAAATGTAATAATAATAATAATAGCGTTAGTAAGCTTTAAAAACTTTATTAATATTGAAATCCCCGGTTTATAAACTAATTTTAAGTTTTTAAAATATAAAAAATAATATTATATAATAGAAAGACTTTTAAAGAAATAACTATATATAAAAAAAAATTAATATTATTAATCATAATTATTAATACTCTTTAAAAAGTAACCTTCGACTTTTTACTAATATAGCTAAGGAATTATATTATTATCTTAAGACTTTTAAAATTTAAAAAAATATAATTTAAAGATAAATTAAAAAATAGCTATTTTTAATTTCGCTAACTTGAAAAATAAAACTAGTTAAAGTAAGCTAGCTTTATTAAATTTATTAGTTTAAAAATTTAAGCTTTTAAGTACTTAAAGAATATAAAATATCCGCGAATAATACGTTAGATCGACTTAGAATATAGCGATGATAATTAATATAGATAATTAACTATATTATATATTAAAATAAATAAAAAAACAAAGGCTATTATAATAATAAAAAGCCTCGCTTTAAAAATAAATAAAAGATCTTTAAAAACTACTAATAAAATATTATATATACCCGGTATTTAAAAGAAATATTATAAAAAAACTCCCCGAATATATAATATTTAATAATAGAATAAGCTTAAAGAAATTATAAAAAATTCTAAGTTACTAATAATGTATTTTATTTTATTTATTTATATTTAAAAAATAAATAATAAAACTACGGTTTATAGTAAGCTATTAATATTTAAATAATAATATAATTAAAACTTAATATTTATTATCTTATATTAAAGAAATAAAAAACCGATTAATAAAAATATAATAATTTACTAGGCTTAATATCTTATAAGTATTTAATTATATTTAAGTTAAAAAAATAAAGAAATAAATAAAAACTTTACGAGCTTATAATTTATACTTTAAATACTAAGCTGTATTAATATAACTTACTAATACCCCTGCGACTTTTTAAAGTATAATTAACTATATTTTACGACTTTTTTTAAACTAGTTTGCTTAAATATATATATAAACGATATTTTAATCTACTTAAACTCCCTTAAGAAATATAAAAAATATATTTAAAAAATATTATAAAAAATAATAAACGCGAATATATTAACATACTTTAAATAAAGGGAGTTTTATATTAAAAAACTATTTACTTAAGTTTTAAACTTACACTGAAGAAATATAAATAAAACTAAAGAATATTATAATAATTAAAAACTAGCTTATATTAAAAAAAACCTAGGATATTTATTAACTTTTTTTAAGTTTTATAAAATCTTTATTAAAAAATTAGCGATATTACAACGCTTATTTATAACTTAAAAAAATACCTTTAAATAAACTATTACTTAATAAATAATATTCGCCGCTTTAAAATAAATTATTAATAAAACTAGTATTAAAATTATTAAATTTTCATAATTTTTTTTATTAATATTAACGCTTTAAACTTTATAATTTAAATAAAGATTTACTAGAAATATAATACTAAATAATACCTTATAGCGTTTCTCTCGATTTTTTTTTAAACTAGCGCTTAATTACTTTATATATAATAAAGAATTTATAGCTAATAACGAGGGATTCGATAAATAAAGACTGTATTTAAACGAAATAAAAAAACCAGTAGACGGTTATATTAACTACCCGAATTTTAAGTATTTATAATAAAAAAACTCTCTTTTTAGTAAATCTACTAAGCTAGGTTTCTTAAACCTTTTAATTTGAAAGTTTACTTTATAAATTAAAGAAAAAAAAATATTTAAGCTAATACTTTTAATATAACGTGCGTGATAAGCGAGTCGTACAGATAAGCGAGTCGTACACTTTCCACTACCCTACTATAACTATCCTTAATTCCACAACCACAATACTAGGAAATAACAATAACTGAACTAGAAACAGATAAATCAGACGATTCTGCAGCCTCCTTACATGTGCGTGCATTATGGCCAGGCTTGCCGCACACGCCACAGCACCGAATCTTAGTACGAGACCCTACTACACTACTACTATTTTATCGTGTTTCCTGGACCAGCTGCTCCCCTATAGCCTTCTGATCCAGTAGATCCTGTGCCTCTTGTATAGTACGTGACCCTCTAAGCCGAACACGTGTTTTTTTAGCTCTCCGTCGCTTGCTAAGCCCTTATTGGCCTTTCGTAGTACTAAGACCTCCGTACGTAGAAGAGCCACCTCGTACATCACAGCCATCGTACCTTTAGCTAATCGATCGACAGCAGTTAGCATTAGTGTTGGAGAGCTGCCCTAGTGGTTAGAGATACGAGTTTTGATAAATACTGACTGTAAGGTGGCCTCTCGAGGGTTGTGTGGTATTTAGGAGATCCAAGGTAGTACCGTGGTTGGGCTTAAGGCTAGGGGTGTTGGAGTCCGAATACGCACATCCAGCTTAGATATCACCCTCTCTGGATCGTACGGTACAAGGCCGGCTCCGGCAAAACCCCCTTGGATATTCCTTTCCGTAACCGAAGCAAAAAATGCCTCTCTAAACCCACAGAGAAACTCCAACTTGCTAATATATGTGATGTTCATCCGTATTAACTGCTCGATCTGATAGCCGTACGCTCTCTTTAACGGCCCAAAACAACCAAAATCTAATGGCTAAAGTAGATGTGAAGAGTACGGAGGCATACAGAGTGTAATAATGTTATATTCCTGGCAATAGGTCTCGAATTCTTCGGAGTAGTGGCTATCGTAGCCGTCGAGAATTAACAGTCGGTGTGTACCTTTCGTACGAGATGCTGTATGGATATCGAAGTGCCGAATCCAATCTATACCTTTCTCATTGGTAGTCCAGCCATTGTCGGTTATTACGATGCGCCAGGTGCCCGGAAGGTTACACTCTTAATATCAGTGGGCAAGGTGATATTGCCCAGCTAAGATGATAAATGGTAGGATAGCCCAGCCTAGAGCATTTACTCCTTAGATAACTATAGCCTATTCTCGATTACCAGGCTAGGCCTACTTAGCCCTGCCACGGCTATTAAAGGTAGTAACTACCATAGCGGGGACGATAATGCCCATCATAAAGCCGGTCTCGTCGAAATTATACGTATCTTCGTTAAGGATACCGTACTTGGCCTTAGTGTTATATATAAAGGCAAACCACTCGCCAATAATCTTTAGATCTTCGCACTTAGCCCTCTGGTAGTCGTATTTACGCGTAAAACGCGTCCGGAGTTCTGGCTAGCGCTTGATGAAGTTGTAAGCCCAGCGTTTGCCGACAGGGGGCGCGTCGCGTTCGCGTAGCAATCGGTTGGCTATATCTTCCACGTACGACAGCCGGAGATGAAATACGCGCGCGCATAGCTTAATAATATACTGAACAATCGTTTGCTCTTCTAAATCCGTAAGCTTGCGTGAATTAACTAAAGTATCGCGTCGTACAGGCTTGCCAGCGCGTCGATCGGAGAGGGTTATGGGCGGTACTTTGTAGATTGTCGCTGCGCTTCGAAGACTAAGCTTTGGATCTTTTTCCATAGCTCTGAGGGCCAAAATCATTCGAGATTCTGCTGGAAGCGAATCCATGGTGAATTGGTGGCAGAATTGGTGAAAGAAGATAGGAGGACGTGTTATGCCAAGAAAGTGTACGACTCGCTTATCTGTACGACTCGCTTATCACGCACGTTAAAGCTAGATTATAAAGTAAATGAAAATTTAAAATCTACGCCGTTATTTATAATAATAAATAACGTATTAAAATACTTATTATTTAAAAAAACTACGCCGGAATATATTATATAAAATAAAAGGATTTTTATATTAAGTAAAATAATACTAGCTCTCCTTAAATAATAATATAAAAAATATATTAAATTATTTAAATAACGACGACTTTTTATAATAAAATAATAAAGCTTATATTTTACTAAGATAATAAATATAATTATTAAAGAACTTATAAATTAGTTTTAATATAAAGCTTTATAAAAACTATAAAGATAATTAAGTTTAATATCTAGTATTCTTCGGTATATATAGTAATTAATATATATAATAATATATTTATTATCGCGAAGTGGGATTTAATTATTTTAATTAATATTTCTTTATAAACTTCTTTATTTAAATTACTAAGTCGATTTAAATATTAATAGTAATATTTACTTTATAAAGGCGTCGTATCTCTTATAGAGAGATACTAGTTTTTAAGCTTTTATCTTAAATAAAATATAACCGCCCTTAATAATAACTAAGAGTTTCTCGTTATTAAGGAGCTTTATAAAAATATTTAAAATTCCTTAAAGGCGATGTTAAATTACCTAGGCTTATTCTTTTATAAGTACTAGCTACTTTATAATAATAGTTATTAAAAATCAATTATTTAAAACCGGAGCTTTTACTTTAAGCATTAAATTTATAGTTTATAATTAACAGTAAAAATAAAAAGTAATTAAAAGATATTTACGACGCTTATATATGCTATATAATAAATTAAAAAATAATAAATATAACGTAAATAATAAGCAAGCGTAATAGATAAGCGAGCGCAATACTTTTTATTATCTTACTATAATTATTTTTAATTATATAACTATAACACTAGGAAATAATAATAATTAAATTAAAAATAAATAAATCAGACGATTCCGCAGCCTCTTTATACGTACGTAGATTATAGCTAAGCTGGCCGCACACGCTATAGCACCGAATCTTTTTACAAGACCCCCCTGTACTATTATTATTTTATTATATTTTTTAAACTACCTGCTTACTTACAGCCTTCTAGTCTAGTAGATCCTATGCTTCCTATATAGTAAGTAACCCTCTAAGCCGCATACGGGTTTTTTTTAGCTCTCCGTCTTTTACTAAACTCTTTATTAGCCTTACGTAGCGAAGAGACTTCCGTACGCAAAAGAGCTACCTCGTATATTACAGCCGTCGTACCTTTAGCTAATCGATTTATAGCGATTAGCATTAAAGTTAGAAAGCTGGCTTAATAGTTAGAAATTTAAATTTTAATAAACGTTAATTATAAGATAGTCTCTCGAAGGTTATATAGTATTTAGGAGACTTAAGGTAGTACCGTAGTTAAGCTTAAAGCCGGGGGTATTAGGGTTTAAATACGTATATTTAGCTTGGATATTACCCTCTCTAAGTTATATAGCATAAGGCCGGCTCCGGTAAACCCCCCCTGGATATTCCTTTCCGTAATTAAAGCTAAAAACGCCTCTTTAAACTTATAAAGAAATTTTAGTTTACTAATGTTAAAGTATAGCTGTTACGTAGTCTAGATTAAAGTTACGCACTAGCTTATAAAGCACACTAGCTTACAGGACTTACAGGGTTTATTAATTTATAAGGGGCACTACCCCGTAGAATTAACTCGAATGCTACTACTTTCTAAAGGGTTCTGCCTTATAGAAGACCTTTTTACTTTACTTTACAAAAGGCTTTAAAAGCCAGCTTAACGCTTATATCTAGGCCTTTCTTTTTTACTATAAATAATCTCTTTTTTTTAAGTAAGTTAAACCAGTCTTTTTAATATAAAACTCTTTTATTAAAAGCCTTATATTTCAGTTATCTGCGGCTACTGTAGGACTATTATTATAATGGCTGTTTCGCTTCCCTTAGCACCTTACTAAGCTCTGCTATTATAACTACCTGCCGCAGTCTTTTAACCTACCTTCCGCTTCGTACCTTACAGCGCACCTTGTTCTATTGTAACCCTATATAAGTGCTGTCTTTACAGGCCTATTAGGGCGTACCCAGCAATAACTAATATATATAATATTTATCCGCATTAGCTATTTAATCTAACAGCCGTACGCCTTCTTTAACGACCTAAAATAACTAATATCTAATAGTTAAAGTAAGTGTAAAGAATACGGAGGTATATAAAGTATAATAATAATATACTCCCGGTAATAAGTCTCGAATTCTTCGAAGTAGTAGCTATTGTAGCCGTCGAGAATTAATAGTTAGTATATACCTTTTATATAATATATTATATAGAAATTAAAGTGCCGAATTTAATTTAATTTTTTTCATTAGCAGTCCAGCTATTTTTAGTTATTATAATACACTAGGTAAGCGGAAGGTTGTACTTTTAATACTAGTTAATAAGGTAATATTACCTAGCTAAGATAATAAATAACAAAATAGCTTAGCCTTAGGCATTTACTTTTTAAATAATTATAGCTTACTTTTAATTGCTAGGCTAAGCTTGTTTAGCCCTGCTATAGCTATTAAAGGTAGTAACTACTATGCTGGGGATAATAACGCTTATTATAAAGCCGGTCTCGTCGAAATTATATAAATCTTCGTCGAGAATGCTGTACTTAGCCTTAATATTATATATAAAAGTAAACTAGTCTTTAATAATCTTTAAATCTTTGCATTTAGCCCTCTAGTAGTTGTATTTACGCGTAAAACGCGTTCGAAGTTCTAGCTAGCGCTTAACGAAGGTATAAGCTTATCGTACGCTAACAGGAGGTACGTTACGTTTGTAAAGTAGTCGGTTAGTTATATATTCTACGTAATAAAGCCGGGGATAAAATGCACGCGTATATAGCTTAACTATATATCGAATAATCGTTTGCTTTTTTAAATCCGTAAGTTTACGTAAATTCGCTAAAGTATCGCGTCGTGTAAGCCGACTAGCGCGTCTGTAAAATAAAGTTATATAGTTAATATCGTAGATCTTAGCTGCAGCTCGTAGGATTAAATTTTTATTATTTTAAAAAGCCTAAAGAGCTAAGATTTACCTTGCTTTTTTTAAAGGTAAAGCTATCTTTAATTATAAAGAAAATGCGTAATAAATATAAAGATAATGCGATGCGTGGAAAGTATTACGCTCGTTTATCTATTACGCTTATTTATTATATATATTAGTAGAATAATTAGTACGATAAAAGAAGTTAAATAGTAAAAGCGAGCTTTTATAGCTAGCTTTTTATCTTCTTTTATAATTAAGGTTTAACGTATATAATAAGCAAGCGGCGCAGATAAGCGAGCGGCGTATTTCTTTTTATTTTATAATAAATATCTTTAATTATTAAATAATAATACTAAGAACTAACTATAATTACATTAAAAGCAGCTAAACTAAATACTTTTACAGCTACCTAGCAAGTACGGGCGTTATAGCTAGGCTTGCCGCATACGTTATAGCACCGAATCTTTCTATAAGACCCCTTTACTTACTTTTATCCGATTATATATCTTACGCTCTCTCTTTACCTACGGCCCTTAGGCTTAGTAGATTTATTATATCTTATAAAATAAGTAATCCTTTAAGCTATATATATATTCTTTAAACTCTTTAGCGCTTACTTAGTACCTCGTTAGCTTTATAAAGCAAAGTATTCTTTATTTAAAAACGGGCTACCCGATACATTATAGCTATTATACCCTTAGTAAGCTAGTCTACAGCCGCTAATATCGAGCTTAAGGAGCTGTTTTAATAGTTAGCAATGCGAGTCTTAATAAACATTAACTGCGAGTTAGCTTCTCGGGGGTTATAAAGTATCTGGAAGACCTAAAGCTGTATAATGCTAGGCCGTAAAGTTGGGTGTATTAGTATATAAAGCTTAATATCTAACTTAGAAAGCACCGTCTCTGAATCGAATAAAATAAAGCCAGCCCCTACGAAGCCGCCTTGGATATTCTTCTCGGTATTAAAGGCGAAGAAGGCCTTGCGAAAGATATAAAGAAACTCGAGCTTACTAATATAGTTAATATATACGCGCATTAAGTCCTGCTTAAAGAAGCTAATATCGAGTAGCTGGAGAAGGTAGGAGAAATACAAAGGTATATAAAGCGTAATAATATTATTTTACTTATAATAAAGCTTAAATTCAGTCGAGTAGTAGCTATTATAGCTGTTAAGGATTAATAACTAAAATTTATCTTTTGTACGAGGTATAATATAAAAATTAAAGTACTTAATTTAATCCAGGCCTATTATAGTAATAATTAAATTATTATCAATAGTTATTATACGCTAGTCGGCTAGGAGGTTATATTTACTATACTAATTAGCGAGGTAATACTACGCGACTAAGATAATAAATAAAGAGATAGCTTAGCCGAGGGCGTTAACTTTTTAAATTACTATTACCTACTCGCGGTTACTAAGCTAGGCTAGCTTTACCTTACTACGGCCGTCCGAAGTTATAACTACTATACTAACGAAGATAATACTTATTATAAACCTAGTTTTATCGAAGTTATAAATATCGTCGTCTACGATATTATACTTAGCCTCAACGTTTTATATAAAGGTAAACTACTCGCTAATAACCTTTTAATCTTTATATTTAGCTTTTCAATAGTCGGACTTACGCGTCTAACGCGTTCGAAGCTATAGTTATTATTTAACGAAGTTATAAGCCTAACGTTTACCGACAGGGGGCGCGTTAAGTTCGCGTCGAAGATAGTTAGCTATATATTTAACGTTATATAACCTAGGAGGAAATACGCGTATAAATAGCTTAATTACATTCTAAACTATTATCTGCTTTTTTTAAATTAAAAGGCATCTTATAGCAAGGGGGGAATTAATATTAAAAGAAAAGGTAGCGCGTTACGTTAAAACAGTACGCCGCTCGCTTATTATATACGTTAAATATTATAAATAAAGGTTTTATAGTTCGGCTTACTTTAATAACGCTAGTAAAGTATATAATAGCGATATAAAGCTAAGAGGTAGTAAGTTTAATTTACATCGAGAGTAATATTTTTATAGCGCTAAAAATAAAGTAAAGCGCTTTTTTTTAAAAAAATAAATAAATTAAAATTATTTTATTAAAACGATATAAATTATTAGTATTTAAATAATATTTAAATATTGAAAAATAAAAAGCGTATTAAATACTACTACGAGTTTTTTAAAGATAAAATAAAAAGTAAAAAAGGTCGTTAACGTATATAATATATATTATAAGATTAAAAAAGTATAATATAAATTATATAAGCTATTCGAACTACTTTTAACGCTTAATATATAAAATTATAAAACTATCTTAATTAACTTTATTATTAAGCTGCTAATATTAATAATACTAAATAATACTAACGTTATATATAATAATAATTAAATCTTAGTTAATAAATTTACAAAATAAGCTTATTTTATTTTATATTAAGAAATAATAATAATTAAATAATTAACGTATTTATTTAAATAATATATCGTTAGCTATTATAAATTACTAAACGATATTATATTTTTATTATAAAAATATCTAAATTTTAACAGGAGTTAATAAAGCGATTTTATATTAAATTAAATGCTCTTGATAAGTTTTTACCTTTTAATAAACAAATAAATAAAAAAACATAATAAAATTATTAAATAATATCTTTAAAGTTATATTAACTCCGAGTAAAATAATTAAGTTAATCTTTTATTTATTATATAAACAGCTTATAATATATTTAAAATAAATATAATAAAAGTAATATTATTCTTCGCGAATTATAAATATAACCCCGAACTTTAATAAAGATTTTTAATAAAGGCGCTTAAAGTAATTATTAAAGCAGACTACTTATATAAAATATATATTATACTTCGTAATACGCTCGAGTTCGTTAATAATAAAATACTTTAATATTATAATAAATATAAGCTTAAGAGCCCTTACTTAAAAAAAATAAAAAATAAAAAATATTAAAGCGGAAGTAATAGTTTTTTTAAAAAAATTAATTATATATATTATTAATAATCTTAATAAAAAATTAAGCAATGTCTTAGTTAAATTACTTAAAAAGATAAAAATACTATAAAAAGATTAGTATTTTTAACTAACTCTTAATGCTTATTTTTTAAATAAAAAAATAAGCTTGATTTATTAATAAAGTATAATAAAAAAAAACCTATTCCCTGGATTTTTAATATAAAAGCTTACGTTAAGTTTTACGCGGATAAGTTTATAAAGCCTATAAATTAAATATTATTCGCGATGAACTTTTTCTCTAAAACTTTAAAAAGGTAATTTAAAGCGACTGCTATAAAATACTTTATATACGCTAAGACTAAATAACGTAAGCTTATAAAATATATTTTTTATATAAAAAGTTTAGGGGTTTTTATAAATAAATTAATTAAAATTATTAAAGAGCCCGACGAAATATAAGCAACTAAGAAATATATTAAGCGGCTTTATTAAATAACGTTAACTATAGTTTAAGCTTTAGCTTTTCGTTAAAAATTATTAAAAGTTAATTAAGAAAAAAACAGTTTAAAAAAAAAGTTAGTTAAGTAAGCTAATATAATATAATATTTTAATATTAAGATTTATAAAAACTATAAAGATTATCGAGTATAATACCTACTATACTTTAATCTATAAAAAAAAAAGTATATTATTTATTAACGCGAAGATATATATATATATTATATATATACTCTTTTTAATTTTAAAGAGCTTTTTATACTGGATCTAGTTAGTTTAATTAATACTTCTTTAAAAACTTCTTTATTTAAATTATTTAGTTGATTTTAATCTTAATAATATTATCTGCCTTATAAAGGCGTTTTACCTTTAATAAAGATAGTAATTCCTTAGCTTTATTTATCTTAGAATTTTAAAATATTACCGTCTTTAATAATAATTAAGAGTTTTTTATTATTAAAGAGCTTTACAGGTATATTTATACCTTTTTAAGGGCGATACTATATCGCTTTTACTTATTCTTTTAAAAGAATTAGCTGCTTTGCTGTAATAGTTAATATAAATCAGTTTTTAAAAAACTAAAATACATACTTTAAGTATTTAGTTAAAAGTTTATAATTAATAATAAATATTAATAATAATAAATAAATGCTTATAATATTTAATAAGCGATGTAATAAACTAAGAAATAGTAAAAAAAACAATGTAATGAAAAAAATAAAAATAAAAGCGAGCTTTTATAGTTAGCGATTTATATTTTTTCGTAATTAGTATTATTAATTAAAGTTTTTTAATTAGCGCTAACGAGGTATATAACGGCTTTACAAGCTAATAAAGCGTATAAAAGCATTATAAGCTAGTAAGGTATTAAACAGCGATATAAAGCCGAGAGGTAGTAAGTTTAATTTAATATTAAAAGTAATTTTTTAAGAAGTTATATTTAAAACGTATTTTTTAAAAATAAAACTATTTTAATAATATAATATAATATACTATTAAATAACTATAATGTATATAATAAGTAAGCCCCGCAGATAAGCGAGCGGCAAACTATTTTAATATAACGCGCTATCTTTTCTTTTAATACTAATTCCCCTTTTATTATAAAATACCTTTTACTTTAAATAAAGCTAAGATAATCTTAACCTTTAAAGCTATTTAAAACGATAAAGACTTTAATATCTAAGCTATAGCTAAGATTTATAACGTCTTTATAATAATTATCCGCTGTCAGCTTACTAGCCGACTTATACAACGCAATATTTTAACTAACTTACGTAGTTTAACGGATTTAAAGAAGAAAATAATAATTTAGTATATAATTAATCTATAAATACGCGTATTTTCTCCTAGAATATATAACGTTAAACTTTAAATATAAATAATTATTCTGACGTAAACTTTAAGCTTAAAACTTTATTAAACGATAATTAAAGCTTCGAACGCATTGGACGCGTAAATATAATTACTAAAGGGTTAAATATAAAGATTTAAAGGTTATTAATAAATAGTTTACCCTCGTATAAAACGTTAAGGCTAAGTACGGTATTATAGATAATAATAGTTATAATTTAAATAAAATTAAATTTATAATAAATATTATTACTATAAGTATAGTAATTATAACTTTATACGGCTATAGTAAGGTAAATCTAACTTAACTTAATAACCGCGAGTAGGTAACGGTAATTTAAGAAGTTAACGCTTTTAGTTAAGTTATCTTTTTATTTATTATCTTAGCCGCGTAGTACTACCTCGCTAATTAGTATACTAAGTGTAATTTTTTAGCCGACTAGCGTATCGAAATTATTAATAATAGCTAGACGACTAATATTATTAGCTTAAATTAAATTAAATACTTTAACTTTTATATAGTACTTCGTATAAAAGGTAAATATCGTCTATTAATCCTCGACGGCTACGAAAGCTACTACTCGACCGAAGTTAAACTTTATTACTAGTAAAATAATATTATTACGCTTTATATACCTTTATATTTCTCCCATCTCCTCCAGCTACTTTAATATTAACCGTTTTAATCTATTAAAGAAGGCATGTAGCCGCTACGTTAAGAACTTAATATAGATATATATTAACTATATTAATAAGCTCGAGTTTCTTTATATTTTTTACAAGGCTTTCTTCATCTTTATTACTGAGAGGAATATTTAAGGCGGCTTTATAGGTATTAACCTTATATTATACAATCTTAAAAAGGTACTTTTCAAGCTATATTTAAAGCTTCGTATACTAATACCTTTAAACTCGCGGGCTAGTACACTATAACCTTAGTTCTTTCAGATACTATATAACCTTTAAAAAGCGACCTTGTAGTTAACGCTTATTAAGACTCGTATTACTAACTATTAAAACAGCTCCCTAACCTCGATGTTAGCTGCTATAGACTTGATTACTAAGGGTACGATGGCTGTAATATACTAGGGAGCCCTCCTTCGGGCAGAGAACGCTTCGCCTCGTAAGGCTAACGAGGCACTAAGTAAGCGCCGGAGAGTTAAAAGAATATATATACAGCTTGGAGAATTACTTACTTTATAAGATATAATAAATCTACTAGACCTAGGGGCTATAAGTAAAGATAGAGCGTAAGAAATACAAGCGGATAGTTATAGTACAGGGGGGGTTTATATAAAAGTTCGATGCTATAGTGTATACGGCAAGCCTTGCTATAATGCCCGCACTTGTTAAAAGGTTGTAAAAGTATCTAATTTAGCTGCTTTTAATGTAATTATAATTAATTCCTAGTGTTATTATTTTACAATTAACAAGAGTATCTATAGTGCGGTGAAAAGTAGTGCACTCGCTTATTTAGTATACTCGCTTATTATATACGTTACTATATATATTAAAGTTACGATACTAAGCATTATATTTAATTATATTTATAGTTTTTATAAAGCCCTATATTAAACGAACTATTATATATATAAAAAAACTAAATAATATAAGCTTACGTAATATATCTTTAAATAACTATATAAAAAAAAATATTATAAATAAATAACTTTATAAATAGGCCCTGTATATAGCTTTATAAAAACTATAAAGGTAATTAAATATAATACTAATCATTCTTTAATATATTAATAAATATCGTAATATATTTATCAACGCGAAGTAGGATTTAATTATTTTAATTTATACTTCTTTATAAACTTTTTTATTTAGATTAATTAATAAAGTTAAACTTTAATAATATTATCTATCTTTTAAAGGTAACGTATATAATAAGCGAGCGGCGCAGATAAGCGAGCGGCGCATTGTTTTAACGTAACGCGCTACCTCTTCTCTTAATACTAATTCCCTTTTTATTATAAGATGCCTTTTACTTTAAATAAAGCTAAGGTAGTCTTAGCCTTTAAAGCTATTTAAAACGATAAAGACCTTAATATCCGAGCTACAGCTAAGATTTATAGCGTCCCTGTAATAACTATCCGCCGTCAGCTCGCTAGGTAACTTACACGACGCGACATTCTAGCTAATTTACGTAGTCTAACGGACTTAAAAGAGCAGACGATAGTTTAGTATATAATTAAGCTATTTATACGCGTATTTTCTTTTAAGTTATATAACGTTAAAGATATAGCTAACTATCTCCGATGCGAACTTAACGCGCTCTTTATTAGTAAATATTAGGCTTATAACTTCGTTAAACGGCAGTTAAAGCTTCGAACGCGTTAAACGCGTAAATATAATTACTAAAGAGTTAAGTACGAGGATCTAAAGGTTATTAACGAGTGGTTTACTCTCGTATAAAACGTTAAGGCTAAATATAGTATTATAGACGACGATATCTATAACTTCGATAAGACTAAGTTTAAAATAAATATTATCTTCGCAGGTATAATAAATACGACTTTGGACGGCTATAGTAAGGTAAAGCTGGCCTAGCCTGGTAACTATAAGTAGATAACGGTAATTTAGGGAGTTAACGCCCTTAACTAGGCTATTTCTTTATTTATTATCTTAGCTACGTAATACTACCTAGCTAACTAATATACTAAATACGACCTCCTAGCTAACTAGCGCATTATAACCACTAATAATAATTAAACGACTAATATAATAAGCCTAGATTAAATTAAATACTTCGACTTTTATATAATACCTTATATAAAAGGCAAATATCGGTTTTTAATCCTTAACGGCTACGAGAGCTACTACTCGACCGAATTCGAGCTTTATTGCCAGCAGAACAACATTATCACGCTTTATATACCTCCGCATTTCTCCCACCTCCTCCAGCTACTCGATATTAGCCGCTTTAGGCTACTAAAGCAGGCGTACAGCTGCCAGGTTAAGGACTTAATGCGCGTACATATTAACTATATCAGCAAGCTCGAGTTCCTTTGTGCCTTTCGTAAAGCCTTTTTCGCCTCTATTACCAAGAAGAATATCCAGAGTGCGGCTTCGCAGGGGCTGGCTTTATTTCATTCGATCTAGAGAGGGTGCTTTTTAAGCTAGATATTAAGCTTCGTACGCTAACACCCCCAACCTTACAGCCTGGCATTACACAGCCTTAGGTCTTCTAGACACCCTATAACCCCCGAGACGCCGACTTATAGTTAACGCTTATTTAGACTCGTATTGCTAACTATTAAAACAGCTCCCTAACCTTAATGTTAGCGGTTGTGGACTAGCTTACTAAGGGCACGATAGCTGTAATGCATTGGGTAGCCCTCCTTTAGGCAGAAAACACTTCGCTCTATAAGGCTAATAAGGCACTAAGCAAGCGCCGGAGAGCTAAAAGAACACGTATACAGCTTAAACAATCGCTTACTTTATAAGATATAATAGATCTACTAAGCCTAGGGGCCGTAGGTAGGGAGGGAGCGTAAGAAACACAAGCGGATAAACGTGGTGCAGGGGGGTCTTGTAGGAAGATTCGGTACTATAGCGTATACGGCAAGCCTGGCTATAACACCCGTACTTGCCAGGTAGCTATAGAAGCATTTAATTCAGCTGCTTTTAATGTAATTATAGTTAGTTCTTAGTGTTATTATTTTATAATTAAGGATATTTATTATAAAGTAAAAAAAAGTACGCCGCTCGCTTATTATATATATTATATTATTTACGGGAATTTTATATCTTCTAAGCATCTAGAGATTTTATCTCTTTAGATTTTTATAATTAAGATTTAAAATAATTATTTCTTTAGTTTATTTATAAGTTATATTATTTTAATTATAAAAGTTTTAAAATAATATTACATTTTAATTTTATTAATAAGACGTTAAAATTTACTTTATAAAAAGTATCGGTAATTATAATTAATAATATTAATTTCCGTTAACTTTATATTTATTTAACTTACTACTTTATTTATATTATAATATAAAGATTTTAATTATAGCCTAGCTCGTTACCTTTAGTTACGAGTTTAGCTTAAGTTTAATTATTATTTAATTAAACTTATTAGGGACAGAAAGGCCCTTTAAATCGTTTTTTTAGTCGAGTTAATTATTTATAATTATTTTTTCCTAAGCGTTTTATATTATCCGATTATTACTATATATAATAAGCGGTAATAAGTTTTAAGCTACTTTACTTAAACTTATTTTTTTATTAATTTAATTTTAGCGTTTTTTTCTCTTACTTTATTTTAAATATTATTTAAGGAATTTAATATATATATAATAAATATACTTATAACTTTATATTTTAAGTAAGTTTTTTTAATTTTTAATATATTCGTTAAACATTATTAGTCGAGTTTTATTATTAAAAGTAATTAAGGAAAAGTAAAAACTTTATTTAAAAGTTCTTAATTATAAAGTTCTCGTATTATTATTATATTTTAAACTTAATATTTAATTTATATATCTTTATAGTAAGTTCGTAAAGGTTTTTATTTAAAAAACGCGGTATTTTAACTTTTAACCTTAATAATTAGCTAAATAAATAAAGTAGTAACGTATAAAATAAGCGAGCGACGTAGATAAGCGAGCGACGCACTCTCTACTACCCTACTACTTTAATCCTTAACTATATAACTATAATACTAGGAAATAATAATAACTATATTAAAAACCTATAAGTTAAATATTTCCGTAACCTTTTAGTAAGTGCGAGCATTATAGCCAAGCTTACCGCATATACTACAGCACCGAACTATCGTACGAACTCCCCTTATACTATATTTATCCGCTTGTATTTCTTTCGCTCCTTCTCTACCTATAGCTCCTAGGCCTAGTAGATCCATTATATCTTATAAAGTAAATAATCCTCTAAGCTGCACACGTATCTTTTTAGCTCTCCGGCGCTTACTTAGTACCTTATTAGCCTTATAGAGCGAAGCGTTCTCTACTTAAAAAAGAGCCACTAGATATATTACAGCCACCGTATCCTTAGTAAGCTGGTCTACAGCCGCTAACATCGAGGTTAGGGAGCTGTTTTAATAGTTAGTAATGCGAGTCTTAGTAAGCGTTAACTATAAGTCGGCTTCTCGGGGGTTATAAAGTATCTGGAAGACTTAAGATTGTATAATACCAGGCCGTAAGGTTAGGGGTATTAGCGTACGAAGCTTAGTATCTAACTTAAAAAGCACTCTTTCTGGATTAAATAAAATAAAGCTAGCCCCTGCGAAGCCGCCCTGTATATTCTTTTTAGTAATAAAGGTAAAGAAGGCCTCGCAAAAGGCGCGGAGGAACTAAACCTTACTAATATAGTTAATATATACGCGTATTAAGTCCTTAACTTATCGGCCGTACGCTTATTTCTATAGCCTAAAGCAGCTAATATTAAGTAGCTAGAGGAGGTGGGAGGAATGCGGAGGTATATAAAGCGTAATAATATTATTCTACTAGTAATAAAGCTCGATTTCGGTCGAATAGTAGCTTTTATAGCCATTAAAGATTAGTAACTAATATTTACCTTTCGTACGAGATATTATATAGAAATTAAAGTACTTAATCTAATCTAAGCTTATTATATTAGTTATCTAGCTATTATTAGTTATTATAATATGCTAGTTAACTAAGAAGTTATATTTAATATATTAATTAGCGACGTAGTACTACGTAGCTAAGATAATAAATAAAGGGATAGTTTAGCTAAGGGCATTAACTTTTTAAATTACCGTTGCCTACTCGTAGTTACTAGGCTAGGCTAGCTTTACTTTACCACGGCCGTCCGAAGTTATAACTATTATACCTGCGAAGATAATACCTATTATAAACTTAGTTTTATCGAAGTTATAAATATTATCGTCTATAATACCGTACTTAGCCTTAACGTTTCGTATAAGGGTAAACTACTCGCTAATAACCTTTAGATCCTCGTACTTAGCTTTTTAATAATTATATTTACGCATTTAATACGTTCGAAGGTTTAGCTACCGTTTAACGAAGTTATAAGCCTAGCGTTTACTAATAAAAAGCGCGTTACGTTCGCGTCGAAGATAGTTAGCTATATCTTTAACGCTATATAACCTAAGAGGAAATGCACGTATAAATAGCTTAATTATATACCGAACTATCGTTTGCTTTTCTAGATTCGTTAAATTACGCGAATTAGCTGGAATATCGCGTCGCATTAGTCGGCTATTACATATATAGCGGAGGGTTGCTTTAGGATATTATATTATTTAGCTATATTACAGATGCTAAGCTTATCGTTATTTTAAAGAGCTTTAATAATAAAAATCAGTCTAGCTTTTTTTAAAGGGCTATCTATAGTTATTAGTAGTATAGTAAGGTAAAGAAAGTAAGCAGCCGCGTCGCGGTAAAAAGTGCGTCGCTCGCTTATCTACGTTGCTCGTTTATTAAGTACGTTAATACTTAAATTAAGCCTTTTATTTTAAATTTTAATGCTTAGAATATAACTAAAGTATTTAACCTTTAAGTTTCTTTAATTTTAAAAGTTATTTAAGGTCGAAAGTATTATAAATTATATACCTTATATACTTCGTAAATTAGCGTTTGCTATAAAGTTAAATCTAATAAATATTTATTATTATTTTATATTTCTCTCCCGGTTTTTTTATATTTTCCTTATAATTAATATAGCTATTAAATATAAAATTTCTATTTTCTTCGCGGGTATTAAATGCTTTAATAAACTACTAGAATCTTTAGTATTTTTTAATAAAGAAACTTTTTTTTTACTAAATCGCCTAGGCTTATTCTTTCAAAAAAGCCGGCCGCTTTGCTGTAATAATTTTTATAAGTTAGTTTTTAAAAACCGGAGCTCTTGCTTTAGGCATTTAGTTAAAGGTCTATAATTAGCGGTAAAGATTAATAGTAATTCGGAGCTGCCTACGATGCTTAGCGGTGTAATAGACTAAGAGATAAATAATCGGTGCGATAAAAAAAGGAAGAGCAGTGGGAGCGAGCTTCTACAGCTAGCTTTTTATCCCCTCTCGTAATTAGCACTGCTAATAAGGGTTTCGCAGTCAGCGCCGGCAAGGCATGTAACGGCGTTACAATCTAGCAAGGCATGTAACAGCGATGTAAAGCTAAGAGGTAGTAAGTTCGATTTACGTCGGCAGCAGTTTTTTTTACAAAGCTAAGTACAGGGTAAAGCGTATTTTTTTTTAAATAAAATTATTTTATTAAAACGACGAAATATTTTTTTTAAACTATTATTTTAAAATATTAAAATCGATATTAAAATTAAAGTAAACAATTATAGATTTTTTTTTTAAAAAATAATTATAAACTATAAAATTAATTAAAGGAAACTTAAATACTTTATTAAGTAAATAAACTAATAATTAAAGTTTAATTTTTTTTAAATTTTTAAGCTATTTTAAATAAAGAAAATAGTTTTATTATTAAAATCTTTACTGCTTAAAAAAGCTGGATTTAATATCGCGGTTTAATTTTTATCGGATAAAAAAAAAAAAATATTAAATGCTACTTTAAAAAGTTATAATTTAAATTAAACGCTTAAGAACTCCAGTATTAAAATAAAAATAACTAATTTTATATTAACGATCGCTAATCCTTAAATAAATAAAGCGTTAATACGGGATTTCGTAATACGTTTTTATTTTATTATAAAAAAAAGCGCGTTTATGTAAAAAATAGCTTATTTTAAAGTACTTTTTCCTTACGATCTACTTTTATATTAATTTAAATTACATACTATTATAAAAAGCTAATAAGCGAATAATATAAAGAAAATAAATAAATTAAAGCAAATTTAATCCCCTTATAATATATTTAATTATCGATATATATCTTTTATTAACTAAAACCCTCGGAGATTATATAAGTATATTTATTATAAAAATAATAAAAATATAATATATTTATAAGAACTTTAAAAGCGTATTTTTTTTTAAAGATAGCGTAAAAGGCGTAAATAAAGGTTTTAAATATAATTAACTAATTAGTTACGGAGATAAAATAAAGAAAATATTTTTACTATTCTTTATAAAAAATCTAAATAAAAGAATATTATATTATAACCTAGATTACGATATTAAGCTACGGCGGCTTAAGGTTACAGCGATAAGTTAATTATTAAAAAGTAACTTTATAAAGTAATAACAATTAATTAAATTAATCCCGAAAAAAAATTAACCCGGTTCGGGACCTTTTAAATTTAAAATAATGCTAAAGGCTTAATATAAAAGTCCTGGACTAAATATACTACTTTTATAAAAGAAATATTATATTCCCGTTTATAGTCTTGTAAGCACCTTCTTTAAGTTCTTTATAAAACACCCTGTTTAAGACGGTACACGGCACCGTCTAAACCTTACGTAACCTTCGCTCCCTACCGTCAACAACTACGCGGCGTACTGCCTTGCAGTCTGACCCACCCTTGGGTGCAGGGTGTAATACCAGACTTTATGCAACATTCGTTCCCTATTGTTAATAAAACCCCGCGGTGTACTGCCTTACAGTTTAACCCTTTAGGTACAGGTTGTAATACGGCGAGCGTCGGCGAGGCACGAAGGGTAACAAGCTTCTCCTTAAGCTTTAACACTTTCGTCGCGTATGGAACGTCAATTTTAATCATTAGGTATCGCAATCATCGCCTCGCAATACAATTACACAGGGATCTATTCTACAGAAGTACAGCCTCGCTGCCTACAGCAACATCTTCCTTGGATCCTCAATGTACTCCTTGACCTTGACCAGGAACTGGACAGCCTCCCTGCCATCTAGCAGGCGATGGTCATAGGTTAGAGCAAGGTACATCATAGGCCTGGCCTCAATTTTTCCGTTGATGACAACGGCGCGGTCCTTGATGGCATGAAGACCGAGAACGGCAGTCTGGGGCAGGTTGATGATGGGGGTACCCATCAACGACCCAAAGACACCACCGTTGCTGATGGTAAACGTGCCACCAGCCATGTCCTCAATCGTCAACTTGCCGTCGCGAGCCTGTGAGGAGATGTTAGCACCAACCCGCATGGACTCGCTATATACACAGGGCTCTGCCTACCTTCTTGCCCATCTCGGCAATGGCCTTCTCAATACCGACAAGGTCCAGCTCCTCAACATTGCGCACAACAGGAGTCACGAGCCCCTTCTCGGTAGCGACAGCGACGCTGATATCGACGTAGTCTCGGTAGACAATCGTGTCACCACCGTTGGGCCCCTCGATGGAGGCGTTGACGGCAGGGATGTCGCGCATCGCGAGGACACAAGCACGGGAGAATGCGCTCATGAAGCCGAGCTTGACGCCCGTTTTCTTGAGAATCTCATCCTTGTACGTCTTGCGGAGATCCATGAGGGCAGACATGTCAACCTCGTTGAAAGTTGTCAGCGAAGCAGCCGTGTTTTGCGACTGCTTGAGGCGCTCGGCGATGCGGAGGCGCATCCGGTTCATTTTAACCTAGGTAACGTCAGTAAGTCCCTGACAAGAAAGCAATGGCAGAACAAAGCGTACCCTTCGCTCCTCGCGGTTCCCCAGGGTCGCAGGACCCTCGCTAGAAGAGGCTGACGGCTTGGGTGCCTGTTTTGTTGGCGCGCTCTCCTTCTTCTCAGGGGCAGCCGGGGTTGAGGGTTTGCCCTCCGAGGAGGGCTTGCTTTCCGGCGCGTTCTCGGTCTGCACCTCCTCCTTCTTGGGAGCCGCGTCCTCCTCGGGGGAACTCAGTTTGGACTCGGAACTGGCGGGCTGCTCGCTCTTCGATGGCGCCGCACCACCAGTCTCTATGCGAACCAAGTCTTGGCCAACGACGACCGTATCCTCCTCATTAGCCAGGAACTCCTTGATTGTCCCTGCCTCCGGGGCGTTGACAGCGACGTCGATCTAAACGAACCCCGTGTCAGACCCTCTCCGAAGATACCGTAGCCTAGCTGTCGCGTCATACCTTGTCTGTCTCAATTGTAGCAATTTCCTCATCCTGCTCAACAAAGTCTCCGATCTGCTTGCTGAATTGCTTCAGAGTGCCCTCGCTGATAGACTCGGCCATCGGTGGGACCTTGATGACCGCGTCGGCGTATGTGCGGACATGGTTGAACTGAAGCGGGAGCTGGCGCAGAGCAGGATTGACGTTGAAGGATGCGAGCCTCGGGACGGCACACGCTGCCACACGAAATCCTCGATACATTTTCGCGACAGAGAGAGGTTTTTGCTGCGATTGGAGGGTGGGGCGGATCGGACCGGCTTGAGGGTTTTCGAGGACGGGCGTGGAGTTGACAAGCTGCGGGAAGAAGCAGGCTGACGTCGCGCGGAGGAGAGGGAGAGCTAAGTCTATTGGAAAAGGGTCCGGTATACAGAGGCGGTGATCGACGTCCCAACTGCCTGCGCGCCCTCTGTGTTGCTGTCAACGACTGAGTCGAGGAAATGGTGGGAAAAATAGTTGAAGTCACAAATGACCAGCTGGGCCGGCTCGACGGAGGTACAGGGGAAAGTGGATCTAGCGCCCGTCTGCAATTGGTTGTGTGACCTCAGTTTGCATACTGAATCGGAATCTGCGGCGGTACGTACTGCCTGGCTGGCAAATGCCCAGGAGGTGATGGGCCACATTTTCCGACGGTTTCACTGGAGCAGCAGGTTTATCCGGCTCCGTCATTCGGCGGTCGTTGAGCAGCAGCACCATCACACTGCCTGAGGCGCCAATACCCTTCCAGAGCTTCGACCTACTTTGAAGCGCATCGCCAACGCCCCTCAAAACAACAGGCCCAGGTCCCAGCACCCAACAACCCAATCACCCCCCTCCCGGAGGACCGCTCGCCACCCCGGAACGCTGCCAATCGGACCCGTCTGTCTGAGGCCGGCTTTGCGCGCAGTCGAAGCTTCGAGATTTGCGACGGGCCTGAGACGGAAGAAGTCATTCACCATGTCGACGAGACAAGCTGCCCTGTTGGTGTTCCTTCGATCAATTGGAAGAGAGAGTTGCGCGATTGAGGCACGGCTGACAGTCCCTCGCGCAGGTCGCTTTATCGCCGCTCCCTCAAGCTCGCCCTCGACTGGACCATCCATCGATCCCTCTGGCGCGGGCAAGCTCTGTATATCCGCTCGCTCTTCGAGAAAAACCGCGATGTCACGAACCCTCGACAACAGCGGGTCAGACACACCCACCGCCACACCAGCAGCATGGAGTGACTGACAGTCCGTGGACAGGCGCTTTTGAAGGAGACGGAGAAGCTCCTCGAGAACTGGAAACACCCAGATCCATATGCGGCTCCGACGGCCCCAGGAGGTACATCCTGGCCCTCTTGCCCAGCTGTCTCCCGGCAACAAATCACTGACAAACACATAGGGTCGAAATACGAGAGAAACCTACCCGTCCATAACCTCGATCGTAAGTTGACTCTATCGTTCCATGGATGGTTCCGCCTCAACGATGCGATCACTAACCCCTGCCGACAGCTCCTCCGCCGCTGAAGTTCTAAAATGGCGCCAGCATCGAAAGAACTGTACATATCGTAGAAGTCGAGAAACGAAGACACGGAAGCTTGTTGCATTCCTGGGTGGCCAATAGCGCTTGCGATTCCAAAGTGATGTATCGGATGAGGAAGTGTTGCATTGGGAGCTGCAGCTTCAGCAGTGAAGTGCTGGTTAGCAGATTCAGAGACGTCATGATCGAGAATGGAATGCAAGACCCATCAGCATGCTCAAGGTGCCGAAAGGCGAAGGGATTGAATGTCACTGTTCAATGGTATTCTCATTCATGACCATGACCCATCATGGGATTAATGTACAACCCAAACGCAAAAAGCAACCGTTGACCCTAGACCGTGACCCCGTTTCATGAACCCCAACAGTGCCGACCGAAAAACAAAAGCAAACCCGCTCAACCACCCTCTACAACTCTTGGCTTGCGTTCTTGCCAGTCTTCCCGGACTTCTTGGGGAGGAGGTCTGTTGAATGTTAGAGTGACCCTCGAAGTGTGAAGACCAGGGAAACTCACTGGCATGGATGTTGGGAAGGACACCGCCCTGGGCGATGGTGACGTGTCCAAGGAGCTTGTTCAACTCCTCATCGTTGCGGATGGCGAGCTGGAGATGACGGGGGATGATACGGGTCTTCTTGTTGTCGCGAGCGGCGTTGCCAGCGAGTTCGAGGATTTCGGCCGCGAGGTACTCGAGGACGGCAGCGAGGTAGACGGGAGCACCGGCACCGACACGCTGGGCGTAGTTCCCCTTGCGCAGAAGACGGTGAACACGACCGACGGGGAACGCCAGACCGGCCTTGGAAGAGCGCCTGTCAAATGGGATCAGTATGAGAAGGCTGGGTGCGCAAAAGCGCGCGGAGAAACGCGAAGATCGACTCACGATTGCGCGTTCTTCGAGCCAGAGGCCTTGCCACCAGACTTGCCGCCGCCAGTCATTTTGAAAGTTGGGTTTGGGGGGGTTGGTGTGGGAAAAACGTTTGTTGGGTGACGAGAGTCGGTTGATGGACGTGGTGGTGCGGGCGAGCAGAAGTTTGATGGAAGTGGGATGGATGGTGGAAGACTGGTGCCAGTGGGAGATTTGCGAGTTAAGTAGTTTTCGCGTTCGAGTATTGCAAGATGACGGATCACCCGCAGCAATCCGTGTGTTGATCAGAGCGCGTGGAACTAGTCCGAAAGCGGACAGTGGATAAAAAGCGAAAAGAGGCAGGTAGCCGGGGCCGACAATTGGCTGGAGCTGAGCCGCTTCAGCAGCGACAGGGGACCTGAGCCCACGATGTGGGGCGTAATCATGGTGAATTTCATCGTCGCCCAGCTGCCGGGGCCTGATTCCCCATAAACTCTGGGCCAGCCCCCATGAAAGCACGACCACCAACCACCCGACCTTGTGCCTACGCGATCTCTAGAGCGTGGAAAGGCCTGCACGCATGCCTGTCTCGACAAAACGCGTCTCCGCGACAAGACGCGCGCCTGGGATTGATTTCCACACGGGTGACAGCAGCAGAGTGCCATCCCAACTTCGTTTCGATTTTCGCGCCAGCAGGGGTAGACAGGCAACTCACGGTCCCTGACAGCAACCGCCTCCTGGGTCGATTCTTCCATCACTGGGTCAATTCAAGGTCCACGCCCGTTTTGATCTTGGAATGGAGTTATGGACAATAGTTCCTGGGTCTCGGCCACGTCCCCCCTCCAGTTGCCTCAACATTTGGGACTCGGTTTTCTCATTCTCACTCACATCCTTCAACTTCCAGCATCAACTTCTGGCTTCCATACTTGATGCTTTTTGAAACCGCATTATATGCTTGAAAACTTGTGCACTGCAGAGCAGTTCATGCTCCATCATCTCCGCATTTTGCGATATCTCATTGCTTGAAGGGTGGGGGGCTGCGATAGTTGCTGATGTGACTGTCTCACGGTCCCACGGTGACTGTCTGAACTAGGTTGTCTGATCCTCGGAGCGCTACCCGCATCTTGCATACCCAACGTTGAATCGAGTCGCTTGCGGCATGCTCATGCTCCAGAAGATCCAGATCCAGCTCCAGACTCCAGTTCGTGATGCGGCTCTTCCCGCTTCGTCAGCCTTCTCGTTGAGCCTCGTCTGCACCACGCCTCGTCTGGGTGAGTGAGGCAATCAAGACAAGCCTTGGCATCCTGGGGCCGAGCGGGTCTTGGAGAAGACCACCCCCATGGACTGCAACGCTGTTGTTGCGGGTTGCGACGTCTCTTCGTGGTCAGTGTGGCTGGGAGGTGGCGGGTACATTTGACGCGCCCATCCTTTCATGGACCTGGAGGTCCCACGCGAAGGAAGAAAAACACGGCGAGCTGGGCACGGTTCAGACATGGATGGACCTGAGGCAGGACACGGCGAGGGCTCCCATCTCCATCCTGAATGGCCGACGTCGGAGCTGCGTTCTATCGAGAACCGCAACGACAGTCGTCGAGGAGGACAGAGTCGAGAAGTCGCATCTGGTCCATCCTCCCCAGGAAATGCGTCTGCCGGGTGCGGTGTGGCGCGGGAAACTCGTTACTTGATTATCCTCCCGGTTGGCAGCCCCAGGGAGCCATGTTATGACGCTAGGGCCACCGCGTCAAGCCCGCGAATTTTACTACCGGGGGTCGGGTCTTTGGCCGCTTTTTTTATTCGCCAAATCACGTTCCAGCCTTCCGCTCCAGGCCCCACTCTTCTCGCGCGAAACCCCCCAAATCAATCAGTCAATCAGCAAGTGCATTCGTGCCCGTCGCGTCCAGCTACAAAAAGGCAACGCCCTCGCCAACTTCGACCCTCTTCCTCCATCCACCACCACTCTTCCACAAACGACCCAACGCACGTCTCGCGAAACCCATCCACGACCTCTGTCAACTTTCACACCACACCCAAAACAACTCCCCAAACCACGTCAAAATGCCTCCCAAGTCCGCCGACAAGAAGCCCGCCTCCAAGGCTCCCGCCACCGCCTCCAAGGCGCCCGAGAAGAAGGACGCCGCTGGCAAGAAGACCGCCGCGACCGGTGAGAAGAAGAAGCGCACCAAGGCGAGGAAGGAGACCTACTCCTCCTACATCTACAAGGGTGAGTTTCCTTTTTTCCCATCGCCATCTGGACGCGCATTCGAGCGCGTCATCCCACCTTTTCCGCCCGCTGACCCATTTTTACAGTCCTGAAGCAGGTCCACCCCGACACTGGTATCTCCAACCGTGCCATGTCGATCCTCAACTCCTTCGTCAACGGTGAGCCAATCCGACTTTCCGAGTCTCGGATTCCAATCACTGACTTTTTCAGACATCTTCGAGCGCGTCGCTACCGAGGCTTCCAAGCTTGCGGCCTACAACAAGAAGTCCACCATCTCCTCCAGGGAAATCCAGACCTCCGTCCGCCTCATCCTCCCCGGCGAGTTGGCCAAGCACGCCGTGTCTGAGGGTACCAAGGCGGTGACCAAGTACTCCTCGAGCACGAAATAAGCGACTGGTTGATGGGTTTTCTCTTTTCTGTCTCGGGCATAGGATTTGCTTGGCATTTTGGGTGTCAGTCATGACAGAGACGGCTCATGGCAAGTTGATACCTGGGAGTCTCTTAATGCAATGCGTTACGGATGGTCTGCTTTTTCTGGGGGCAATGTCTTCACGGGTCTGGGGTTTGGCGGTGTACAATACATACCTTGATATCAGGGTTTCCGACGGAATGAAATCGTGCATATGAACAACAGCGAGTCTTCTCTCCATTTTCTCTTTCATGATCTTCGTGGACAATTGCGACACTTGTCTCAGGCGTCAGGCTTGTTCATCCAACCCTTTCGAGTCTACGTATACCTTCCGACAGTCTATCCGAGTCCCGCCTTCGTGCTCTTGACGACCTGCGCGACCGGCAGCAAGATGCCCTTGTTCTCGATGGCGCCCAAACCCGTCCCCTTGGCCCAGCCCATTTTCTCCAACATGGCACGCCCCTTGTTTTCCTGGCCCAGCTCAGGAATGGAGGCGCCGGCGATCTCGCCATCTCGGTACCGAACGGCAGCATTGAACCCGCCTCCGGAACCAGCAGGCCTGGGTTGCGGTTTCCCCTTGGCATCGAGCCGGTGAAAGTACTTCCTCTTGATCCGCATTGCGGCTTCGTCGACATAGCGTGAAGCCTCGGCATACCGCGACTCGTCATACCTGAGCGTCCGCTTCGTCCGGTACAGCACCGGACGGCGCTGGTCGCCTTTGCCGGTGGACTGTGACTTGATTTTGAACCTGTTGGCAAGCTCGTGGAGGACCTTGCGCGCCTGCTTGTCCATGGGAGGAAATTGCGTGCTAGGGTGGATGGTCAGCATCACATAAAAGTACCAGAGGATAGGAGCCACCCACGTCTCCTCAGAGCTCAGCAGAAAAGCGAGCAACTCCTCCTTCACTTCATCCAAAGTCATGCCCGTCAAGTATTTGACGCGAAGATCCTCAGGGTTGGCATTCTTGCCGAGGAGGCCAGACGCGCGCAGTGCTTCGCGTTCCAGCTTCCGGGCCTTCTTCCTCTCCCTGTCATTCTCCCAAGTCGACTTGAGATTTCTCTCCATGTCAGAATCTGCCGCGCCAAAATCTGGAGCCTCCTTGCGGCGCCGTCCCTTGCGCCGACCGACGAGCTGAGGAGGGTCCCAGCTCCCGATATCCATCTCGTCAAAAGCCTCTGTAACTGAAGCAGCATTGGGAGTACCTGAACCGAGCGGATGTTGCCTCTTCATCATGCGAGCAAGAGCTTCCACGTCTTCGTCCGAGTCGGAGTCGTCTTCCTTGCCGGAATCTCCGCTGGTTTCAGAGTTCACATTGGCGTCGTCCCTGGTTGGGGGAAAGTCATCGGCAGGTGGACAGATGTCGGCCGGTCCAGACCCAAAGGCCATGCCCTCGCCCCCAAGGTCCCGCTGGGCATTGAATGTCGGGGTCTGGTCGGGGCCATCATCGTCTGAGTTGGCAGCCATGTTCGCAATGTAGTCTGCCAGAATTGCGTCTTCCCCGTCTCCTTCTTCCGAGTCAATAGCCGGCTGCTTGCCATTTTGCGGTCTGGGCTGTTGGTGTGGACGAGAGTGAGCGCCTGGACTGGCGGTATGCTGAGGACACTTCCCAACTTGACCGTGTTGCTGCTTCCTGGCAGTTGGAGCAGAAGCGCCGCCGCGAGCATTGCGGTGTGATTTTCCTCTGCCTTTGAAAAGAATGACTTCGTCGCTTGAGTCGATGACATCCTCGGTGGAGTCGGGGTTCGACTGTTGAGACGCAAGGTGCTCGACATTTTTATCGCCGGTTAGATCAAAGAAAAAGCCGGCGGGCTCAGGGACGGTGCCGTCGCCCTCGTTTTGTTTCGAACTTTCGTTGGGCAAAACAACAGTCTTCGTTTCAACATCTGCCACTGCTTGTGGTCCATCGTCGACCGGCGTGGGAAGCTTCTCTGCAGTGTCGGGGATCGCGGCATCACCTTCACTGGCCAGGGGTTTGTTGACATCCTCCGAGGCGGAACTGGTTGCCTTGGTTTTCTCAACAGGCTGGATGTCTTTAAGAGGCTCAACAAAGCCGGCGCTCACAAACGCAACCGGCTTTTGCCGCAACATCTCAGTTGACCGGAGAAAGTCATTCTGACCCCAGGGGCTCATGTGCGACGCAGTGTTGCGCGCCTCATCCCTCATTGAGAAGAAACCTGGCAGCATCAGAACGGAAGCTCGATGATAGCGAAGCGAGGGGCGGGGACACAAACCATGTGGGGGAGCTGAGCCAGGGCGGCTCGCCGCTTGAGATGCTCTGCCTCCATTGTTGACGCTCCCCGTATTCTGAGGGCGAGGAGGGTTTGCGCCTCCAAGGGGCGGTTTTCCCCTTGTTCGCTTTCGATTTCGCATTTTCCCAGATCAGAGACGGAAACAAAATATTACTTGCTGTCTCGGCGATGCGGACAAAGGGTTGGCGACAGTGAGCAAGGAATATTCCCAGAGAATATGGAGGGGCCAAGCGTCTCGGATGAGGCGATGACACCCTTTGAGGAAGACAAGGGAATTTGGCTGGGGTCGGGCTGTTTCCTGTTTGTTATTATGGAGCAAACCTCGAAACTGCCTCCTTGCTTGCAAGAGGCGGAACGCGGAAGGCAAACATAGGGTTAGGGGCAGGAATGAGGCCATGCCCGACCGGGACCCCTGTGGCAGACAGTCATGGGGCCTCCCCGGTGCGCGCCGAGTGTGGCGATTGGGTCCTTCTGCCCATTCTCTGGGTTTGTCCGGGCTCGTTGAGGTTCCCCGCGGCAGGCAGCCAAGGACGCCCAGGTCCCCATGACATCTTCCCCCACACCGTGACGAACCTCGAACAACAGCACCTCAGCACCTCAGCACCCGGCAGGGACAGCTTTCCACACCATCCACGATAGATACCCTCGTGCAATACTACAGCCTCCTCGTTTCTGAACGCATGCTTTGTCAAGAATAGATCTGTTCGACGGTCAACCTCTTTCTGACCCCCTGTCCCTAGACCTGTTTGCGCACCTAGGCAGGAAGTGCCCCAGTCCCATCGCCGAGCTTCAGGCTTCTATCCCAGCAACCGCTCCCCCCTTTTGCCCATCGATCACGCGAGACCGTTTGCCAGTCCCCTCTTTTGGCTCGATCCAACGCCCGTGGCCAGCCCGATGAGGCGCGGTCGGTCGAACAGTGGCTGGCAGTTGACAGTCTCGGAGACATCACCAAAGCTTGCTGGCGCCATGGAGGTCGCGATCGCTGGAGCCGCCGAGGTCGGACGGGTGGGACGACGGTTGTTGCAGAAGATATGGGACCCCGAGCCCGTCAACGACCGCGCCTCCAACGAGCCTGTCTGGTGCCTGGGTTGCTCCTACACGCTTGACACCAAAACATACGGACCGCCACCGGCTGCTGAGAGCTCAACAACTACACCGCCCACTGCCGACGCTTCCAAGCCCTTCGATACCCCCCCCGCTGCCAAAGCCCCCGACGACTCCGAGGCCGCCGCCCAGACTGCCAGCACATCAACCCCCGGTACGGGTATCTCCCAGAGTACCGGTACACCACCCGACTCTGCCTCGAGTAGCTTTGAGGCTTCGTTGGCATACGAGGAGCCTGGACAGGATGGCGGCTGGCCACCAGCCTTTCTAGACGACTTTGAGTCGCGCGTGTGGATGACATACAGGACCGGCTTTCCCATGATACCCCGATCACCCGACCCCAAGGCGGCATCGGCTCTTTCCTTCACGATGCGCTTGAAGACTTCGTTTGGGGACCAGCTGGGTGGCTTTACCTCGGACACAGGCTGGGGCTGCATGATACGGTCTGGTCAGAGCTTGCTGGCCAACGCCATTCTGATCGCGAGGCTGGGCAGGGGTACGTCGAGCACACTTGGATACTGGGTTTACTGAACTGACTGTCTTCCCCACAGAATGGAGACGTGCCACAGATCCGAACGTGGAAACCGAGATTCTCGCCCTCTTTGCGGACGATCCGCGGGCTCCCTACTCCCTGCACAACTTTGTCAGTCATGGCGCTGTCGCTTGCGGCAAGTATCCCGGGGAGTGGTTTGGCCCCTCGGCCACTGCCCGCTGCATCCAGTAAGCCATTCGCCTTCCCATACAACGAGACGACTTTTGGTTGACACGGATAGGGCATTGGCAAACAAGAATGAGAGCTCCCTGCGCGTCTATTCCACAGGTGACCTCCCCGACGTCTACGAAGACACGTTCATGTCGGTGGCAAAACCCGAGGGTCGGACATTCCACCCGACCCTGATTCTTGTCTGCACAAGATTGGGCATCGACAAGATCAATCAAGTCTACATGGAGTCTTTGACTGCTACGTTGCAGATGGAGCAATCTATCGGCATCGCTGGGTGCGTAACACGCATGAAACCCTCAAGTTTGTGTTCTCGGCTGACAACATCCCAGTGGCCGTCCTTCTTCATCCCACTACTTTGTTGGTGCACAGGGCCAGTGGCTCTTCTACCTGGACCCTCACCATCCAAGGCCAGCACTCCCATTTCACGACGACCCCAAGAACTACTCGGTCGACGACATAGAGAGCTGCCACACGCGACGCTTGCGATACCTCCCTGTGGAAGACCTGGACCCTAGTATGCTCATCGGCTTTCTCATCAAAGACGAAGATGACTGGGATGATTGGAAGAGCGCGGTGAAGCACGTGCAAGGCAAGGCCATCATCAACATTTCACCGCATGACCCGGCACTGGGGCTGGGGTCCGCGCGAGCCGAGGCCATTGACGAGGTAGAGACGCTGAGTGATGATGACTCGGAAACAATGCTTGAAGCATAGGCAATGATTGATAGGTATTGCTCGCTCGCTGGGTCCAATGTTGATAGAGCTATACTTTGGTGCATATCTTGGATATTTATACCAACGATTAATTATCCTCTTGGCTCCCGTCAATAGCCTTGGGTGGTAACCAAGATGGCGAATGTCCTAAGGGGTGTGACCTCTTTCATGTGGAGCCGTAGAGTCCAAGCGCACAAGAGTATTACGAATCTATCTTTGACCAACGACTTATCGTTTACTTTTCTGGCCGCCTCTTGCCACAGATACTGGAGCGGCATGTTCAAGCTCCTTGATGTGATCAAATAACTTCGTCCGGGACGGAAACTGTTCTTTGCACACGGCGCAGGAAAACTGCATCATGTCAGCCATGACACCAAATGTAAATACGTCAAGGGGCATTCACGGGATCTGATGCGCTGGCCTCGGCTGCCTGGCGTGCTGCCTTCTTTTCGCGCTTCAGCTTGGCCTTTCCCTTCTTCCCACCCGGGGCGTCAGCCAGTGTCAAATCGTCGACGCTCGCCGCGGCAGAGTCGACGTCGGCGATGCTCCCATCAGTGGGTGTTGCCTTGTGTCCCTTCTCTGTCGGCAGTATCCTGTCCTCGACAGCTGACCGTGGTGCATATTCATCATTGTCAGTTTCGTCCGCGGACTGGCTCTCTTCCTGCTCCTTGGTTGAGCCCGCAGACCTAGGCGCAGACCCAGGCTCGCCTGCGTTCGGTTGGGAGGCTGGAGCAGCCGAAACATCAGGAACGCGCGTAGACTCGGCAGCTGAGGCCTCAACGTCCTGTTTTGATGACTCGGGGGCGGCCTTGGGGGTAGCTTTTGCCTCGTGGAGTTCAAAGTCAGCGTTCTCTTTCCTCATCTGCCACCTCAGCTGCTGCACGGCCTTTGTGTGCTTCTTGCTCTTCTCATGTGCCGCGAACTGGTTTTCGCTCTTGAACGTCTTGTTGCAAACAACACACTCAATCTCCTCAATCTCGGATTCCTCCTCCGACTCGGAGAACTCGTCGACGAGTTGGTCTCCTTCGTCCCGGGACTGCGCCCATTCTGGAACAGAGAATGCCGCCACCCTCTCCTGGTGCGCTGCCCGCGACCGGGCGGCCTGCGTGGCTGCCGAGCTGCGTAGGATGGCTTGCCGCTCCGCCTCGGACTGTGTGTTGGGGATGTATCGCGGGTCTCTCTTCCTGACGAAGGCTACCAAGGATTGGACGGCGTCGTTGAACTCGCGGATACCTTCCTCGCGGGATTTTTTGTTTTCCTTCTCCATCAGCCGACGCACTCGGCGATCTGGGGCGTCCGACAGGCGGTATTTGTCCCGCCAGCTGAATGCCTTTTTCGTAGCAAAACCGGACCAGACTCGGTAGAAGGGCTTCGCAACAGAGTCGTAGTCATCGTCGGCCCGGCCGAAGGCAGGGTAGTCGAGAGACTCGGCGCCGCTCCACTCGGCAGCGGATGTTTCTTCCATGGCAAGCTGGTCGAAAAATGCGTTCAGTATCCCAAAGAAACCACCGGTGCCATCGGTCATGGGCACGCTCGAGTTGAATCGACCCATCAAGGAGAAGATGGCTGTCGCGGGCGTGTTCCCGCCTGTTGGTTGGTCTGATGTTGGGTCTCCGGCCACGTCCGAGTCGCCGTTGAGGATGGCATCGCGATGCGAGTCGTACCAGGCGCGCTCTTGGGTATCGGAGAGGATCTCGTAGGCGGTTTGGACTTCGGCGAAGCGCTTGGTTGAGGTTTCGACATCGTTGATGTTGCGATCTGGATGCAACTCGAGGGCTTTCTTTCGGTACGCCTTTTTGATACTACCAGCATGTTAGCTGAGCCGAGCCCGGGAAATGAGTATGCCCTCACTCGTCGTCACCAGCTTGCCGCTCAACCCCGAGGACTTCGTAGTAGCATGTTTTGCGCGGCGCTGTGTAGGCGGATTGGTTGGCGGTCCCGGCCCTGGAGCTTGACTGTTCGGCTCCCATGGTGGAGGCTCTCCTTGCGGTCCCTCTGTTCCAGCTAGATGTTCAAGGAGGGGCTTGTAGGAATACTAGAATACTCATGTATCGTTGTAAGATGGTCAGACTGGCCTCCTACAAACAGTATCCCAGCACACACATGCTCGGCACAAAGGGGGCCGGCAGAATAAAAAGTTGGCGGGTATCGCGATTTCCCCCTCCCCCACCTCTCCGGCCCCCACTTCCCCAATTCTCCCAATGAGTCAACGTGAGAGAGGACGCTTGCAAAGTTTGTCACGCCGTGTTGGCAGTACGGTAAATGCAAGACCTGTCTCGTACCACAGGAATACACATTACACGACATCGCGACACCCTCTCTTGCTTTCGCCCCTATAACACAGTTCGTCATGGCAAATGGTGAATCATCCAATGTCTTTTTTGTGCCTATGCGCTTGTGGGGATGCGGGGTTACTCAGAACTTGGCACTTGACTTCCAAAGCCCCTTCTATGCATCCAGCTCAACACCGATAATACTCCGTATTATTCCTGCGTAGGACGAGTTAGTGGAATCAATTCTAGATAACCTAGAGGTTGGTTGATTGCAGCTTGAGGTGGCGTCTTCTGCGGGAACGACAGGGTGGACTTGCCCCCCTGAAGCTGGCGAGGCGGCATGTACGAACATGTATTTACGTAATGAAAGAGACGGACAGAATTCCCAATTTACAGTAAGAGGTTCTGCAGCGAGCAAATCCTTCCAGACCTGGCAGAGATCACGGGCGGCACTAGATAGGTACCTACTACCTAGGGTAGTCACGAGGGCCTCCATCATCGGCCCCGGAAGATAGCATCTGATATTTTCACTTCACCATGGTCCAGCCTTGACGAGTTTTTATCTTCCCCTCCAGTGTCGGCATCTCCAAAACACCACAATCTCCATCACCAATTCCAACGTCTCACCCCGTCCCGCCTCACTCCCGCATCGAGTCCCGCCGTATAAACTTAGGTACCAGCCTATCTGCCCGCCCTGTCAACCTTGGCCACTCCAACTTCACAGACAACGCTTGCCCCCTCTCAACACGGCTAGCCTCTCAACCTTGGAGCCGCCTTGGGGCTCGCGCTCCTCCCGCCATGCGAACATCGTCAAACGGGCATGAAGTCGCTTGGACGCTGTTCTGGCCACGATGAAGTTTGGTCACGCATTCCAGGAGGCCCTGAAAGCTGAGAGCTACCCGCCACACTGGGTGGAAAAGGCGATCCCCTACCGACAACTCAAAAAGGTCCTGGGCAAGGTCCGTGAGGAGCTCGAACGGCATGGCTACGACCACGACACCCTGCACCGGCTCCTGGCCGAGCGCAATGCCAGGTACAGCCTCGAGACGGACGAGTCTAGTCTCCTCCACCCAGAGCTGGTCGTCCGTCCCCCGTCCGCCAGCGCAGACTCTCCGGTTCCGTCATCATGGACCAAAATCAAGGCCCTAGCTGATTCTACCACCGCCGAGTCAGGGGCCATCCAGCTGCGGGAGCCGAATCCGTCTGGAGGACAGCAGCAGGTTTGGGTCAAGATTCCCCTGGACTCGGACGCCCGGTTCTTTCATATCCTCCAGACCGACGTCAACGAGCTCGACACGCTGCAGGTGGAAGAGAGGCGGTCCATGAACGGCAGCATTATGGCCCTTGGAAGCGAAATCGCCGAGGTGGCAAAGCCGCGCAAGGGGCTCATCAACCTGTCCAAGTCGGACCTCTATCGTTGGCGTGAGATATTCGAGCTCTACCTGGCGGCCCAGGTGTTCTTCTCCACCAACGAGGCTGCCGGCGGTGTCCAAAATAGCGAGAAGGCTCGCAAGCAGCTGGTGTGGTTCCAGAACGAGGTCAACAAGCGCCAGCTCAGCTACAAGTTCAAGCTCGAGTCCAGCGCCGCGGCGTACAGACGTTTCCTGGAGCTCAACGCGACACTGCTTCAGAACGTGCAGTTCCAGGAGCTGAACCAGACGGCCGTTGTCAAGATTATCAAGAGTAGGTCCATGCCATGTCCAGTCCTGGCTGTCATCATCGAACTGACCGCGGTGGGAATCTTGCAGAATTCGACAAGCAGACTTCGTTGGGGGTGAGGAGTGTCCTTCCAAAGGCAATGAACACGACCGGGTTCATTGCGGAGAGCATTGCAAAGGACATATGCGCACAACTCTCCAATGATGTGCTCGCCATCGTCCCGCAAACAACCGACTACACATGCCCCATCTGTACGTTGTGTGGTCATGAAGACTTGGCCATGGGCCTGAAGAAGCGGTCGTCCGGTAAACTAACGCGGATACAGGTCTTTCCCTCAACTGGCTGCCCATCCGACTCGCGTGTGATCATGTCTTTTGCATCCGCTGCATGATCAAGATGCAGAATCGAAACCAGAAGCACTGCCCGCTCTGCCGAGCAGACAACGTACTCAACGCCACGGATCGTACGCACCCCCAGCCCTTCCTCCTTGCCGATGATTTCTAACGTGCCCCCCTGTCAAGTCAATATCGATGTCAAGCTCATGACCTATCTCGAGCGCTGGTTTCCCAAGGAGACCAAGGAGAAGCAGGCCTACAATGAGCTCGAGCGACGGAGGGAGCTGTTTGGGGAGCTGGCCGAGGATAATTCTCCCCCGTGTTGTGTAATGTAGTAGTTTTTTTTTTGGTTCAATACTACAAGAGCGTCTGCTTGTGCCCCATGTAATACACGTAGCGCGAGTCATCTGTAGGCAAACTTTTGGGGAATGCCCTTGCATTGTTCACCAGTATTCTAGATCAGGCCAATGTCGCCCCCTTCTCTGCTGCCTCCAGGGCAGACTCAAAGACCTTTACTATATGCCCCGTCTCCTCCAGGCCGACGCTGACGCGGATCAGATCGGGCTCCACGCCAAAGCTCGCCGCCCACTCCAGCTCCTGGTAATGCGCCAGCAGCACATACGGAGAGACGAGGGTGAAGTTTGTACCCAAGCTCGGCCCCTTGGCCGTCTCGATGGCGTCGTAAAACGCCACGGCCTTGGTCCGATCGTGGAACGTGACGGACAGCAACCCGCCGTAGCCCCCGCCCGGCAGTTTGCAAGCCTCGTAGTTCTTTCTCGACTCGACGTACTGCGGATAGTAGATCCTCTTAATGAGGGGGTGGCACCTCAGCACGCCGGCGATGGCCTCAGCATTAGCATTGACCCTGTCGATGCGCGAGACAAAGTCGCGGCTGTTCCTCTCCATAAAGATGACGTCCTCGGCCCAGTACGTATCCTCAAACTCTCTCTGCGCAAACGCCTTGAGCGCGGCATAGTACCGTCCGCTCGGGTTGAAGATGGCGCTGCCCCCCATGACGTTGCAGTCGCCCGAGAAGATCTTCGTCAGACTGCTCACGACCACATCGGCGAACTGCAGAACATTGATGTTCGCAAACGTGCCGATCGTCTCGTCCACCACCAGTGCAAAGTCGTACTCGTCCGCCAGCCGGCGGATCTGCCCCAGGTCGGGGCACGCCAGCAGCGGATTCCCAGGGAACTCGCAAAACAGCGCGAGGAACCGCTCCCCGCCCCTGAGCCTCGCCTCGAGGGCATCCAGGTCCTCGTCCGAGCCATGCCCGTAAAACAAACACCCCGGCCCGAACTTCTGCAGGATCTTGAGCGTGTCGACGTACGGGAACCCAAAGTTGATGCTCTTCATCCCCCCTCTGACGCCGAGCAACGCGCGGTGGGCATTGAAAATGGCATTCATCCCGCACGGGAACAGATAGATATCATCCTCCCTCAGTTCGACAATCCCCCTCGAATTGGTCTTCATGTCCGGCAGCGGCGCCACCCCGCCGAGCTCGTGGTCGCCGCGCAGCGCGCCCGCGATCCGCCGCCTAATGGCCGACTTGGCGGCCTCGACAAACGAGACGTCCAAGTTCCTGCCGAAGCGCTCCTCGAGGAACCGCGACTCCTCCTCCTGCGCCGCTTCTTCTCTCGCGACGACCGTCGGCTTCCCGTCGTCGATCGACTGCCCCTTCTGGTAGCGGCGCGGTCCGCGGCACGGCTTCTTCTGCTTCCCGTCGTCGTCGAGGCGGAGGAGCCCGTCGCGGAAGAGACCGTGGCAGAACTCGGCGCGGCGGCTGGAGATGCCGTCGCCGGCATGCTGCCAGTACTCCTTGGCGAAGGGGAAGGCGTCGGGGGAGCACAGGACGGCAGAGATAGCGGGGGAGAAGAGGGCGAGGGTCTTGGCCGAGGGGCTTGCTGTGTCCAGGGTGAGGTGGATGACGGCGAGGTTGGCGGTGAGGGCGGGAGGGGCGCGGGAGGTCAGGAAGGCGACGCAGCGCGCGGCGATCTGCCGAGTGGGGAATAGCATGGCTTTGGAGCTGGGGGGACCAAACTTTTGGACGAGGTCGTTGGCGAAGGCTTGTATGCTCTTGTGGATGAAGAAGCTGTGGTTTGTTAGCGGATCTCATGGCATGAGAGCAGTGTTGAGATACGCACCGAGGGTAGCCTATCGTCATTCGGCCGATGACCCAGTCCTGGCCTTCCTCGTAGCCGATGTTTGCGCTCCATGTGGGAAGTGACACGCTCACGGCCTGATGAAAGAGTTAGAAGGTTGGGGAGGTGTGAGTCAGGGGGGTGTTGACGATGACTTACATGGGCGGTATCCGGGGGGATGGACTCCCCGAGGGCGAAGCCGGTCATGACGTGTATGTTTTTGATGGTGCCTGTCTCTTTACGCCGTAGTATGTATCCTCCTGTTTGTCGGGCAACACAGAGGTCGTACCCAATGTGGTACCGGCCGTAATACCCAGAGTTGAGGTGAAGCTCTCACCAGTAGGTATTTAATTCCAACGACGTGAGTTGAGAGAGTGACGCAACAAAATCCAACCCTAGGTAAAAAAAAAAAAAGGTCGTCACAATGTGTAGATGACTATAAATATGGGGTTTTGGGGTTTGTCGAGCTTCACCCCCAACTTTCGCAGCAGCCAACCCGGAAACTCGGCTGCTCTCGGCCGAATCATGAATGTTCGGCCGGCCCACCAACTCCGACCATCGGAGCAAACGACTCCTCCACCCGCGGTGGCACACTGGAGACAGCAAGAGTACCACTTCCCGTGCAATATATGAACTTCGTGGGAGGTAGGCAGACTTTAATATATCTGGACGGGGGGGCAGGGGGGGGAATGTTCAGCCACTCCTAGAGGCAGCTAAGCTTGGAGAGGGATATACTGGCCCTCTACGAGGCTACATACGCGGGTCAAGGAAAAGAGGCAAATGGTTAGCTCTCTGGTGACATGGTGTGGGTGCGTGAAATAACTACTAAGACGTTCTCACCTCTGAGAGTGAAGTCTGAGGAGGGATTTTTGCACACCCGCCTATCTTCGCCATATAACACAGACTGGCAAATTTCCTACCGTGATGCTGCAATTTTGTGTCTTGTCTAGAACAACAAATGGCTCCGCCAATCTGCCAATTGTTTTCAGAGTGTAACCGATGCGGTCTTTGGTCTCTTGATCTTTTCACAAGCGGGAGGAAAAACCAGGATAATGTAAATATCTCGATTACCGTTGGTACTTCTTATGTGCTCTCAAATTCCAAATCGGAATTTCCAAACTAGAAACCCATTATAGAAACATAACACACCTACGGGCGTCCATTGAAGGGAACCCCCCATCCAACCCCCCATCAATCGTGTCTACCACCCATGCATGTCATTGCAGATTGCTCTGCCTGGAGTTTATGAGAAACGAAATCCCATCTCCTTCCTCCACGGAGGCATCGTTGTGCGTCATCTCCAACTCCCACGTCGTTCATCTCAAATCCGAACCCGATGCAACACCGCCCCCTGAACCAGAGGCGTCCAGATAACACCACAACAACGAACAACACAGAGCCTAAACCCAAAGAAAGAAAGAAAAGCTCTGAACCAGGCCCATCAATAATAAGCCCTTCCGCTCCTCCGACTACCCACGTTGCTAATACTATCACTCGGGACAACACTCCCAGTATCGTCACTATCCCACCCCACCTGGCTGCTCCCCATCCCACTAACCGGCAGGCCGATATCCCTCGCCGACACATACGAGGTATTCGCCCTGGTCAGCCCCCTCGGCCCCCCACCACCGCCAGCCACCTTGATCGTCGCCGTCGTCACCCTGCTCCCCGACCTCGACCTCGAAACCACCTGCGGCGGCGGCGGCGGCCTCGCCGTGCTCTGACTCCTCACCGAAGACGACGCCCAGCCGTCCGCCGGCAGCTCATACGTATAACTCCTCTTCACAATCGGCGGGTGCTGATGCCTCGAGCTGCTGCTCGCCTGGCTGCGATGCTCCGGCGCGTCGTGCAGCAGCAGTGGCAGCGGCTGGCGATACGACCCGGCCTCGCTCCTCCTCCGGCTCGAGCTCGACCGCGACTGCGACTCGGGACGCCGGCCCCTCGACTCGGCGTCGTCGCGGCTTCCTCGGCTGTAGTGCGCGACGTACTCTGGCGGGGAGCGCCGGCCGGGCGCGACGGTCGAGTACTCGACCTCGGGATACCGAACCTTCTCGACGGCGCGCTCGACCTCGACGTAGCGACTCCCCTTTCGCTGGTCTGGGTATGGGTCCGGGAAGGTCGAGCGGCGGGAGAAGGACGGCGGGGAGTCAAAGTTCTGCCGGGGGGCGTGGGAGCGGTCCGACTTGACCATGCCGTAGGTCAGGGCGCCGCCGAGGGCGGCGGCGCCCAGCAGCGCGCCAGCGATGGTGGTGGCGCTCAAGCCGCCGCTGGAGTTTTGGCGCGGGGAGGGGGTGGGGTCGTAGAGGGAGCCGTTGTCGGTGACGCTGCGCCGGAGGGTGTGGTAGGGCTCCTTGTCGGCGGCGGCGGCGGCGCCGTCGTATGGGCGGCGGGAGGCGGTCCGCGTGGAGCCCGTGCCGGAGCGGGAGTCGGTGCTGATGACGGGGCGCAGGTCGGAGGAGGCGACGTCGTAGTTCCAGTCGAGGATGCGGCTGGCCTCCTTGTTGGTGGACTGCGTGCGGCGGACGGTCGGGCCGCCGTAGGAGGGGGGGTAGTCGGGGGGTGGGCGGTAGACAATGTCCATGGTGTTGCCGTCAAAGTCGACGATGCGGATACGCAGTCTGCCTCCACCTCCGAGGGTGCGTGTCGCTGAGGTGGTGCTCGGGGCCGGCCACGAGACAGAGGGGCGTCGACGGGTGGAGTCGCGGGGCTCGGGGGGGTTGGCACGGACGGCGAAGGTGTACGAGTCTTCGGCGGCTTCGGCGGACGGGGCCGAGACGACGAGGTGCGAAGGCACGATGGGGCGTTCCCTGCCGGCCGTGATCTGGCGGATCTCAAAGAGGGCTCTGCCAGCACGAGCGTCGCCAAAGGTGATGCAGGGAAAGTGGCCGTCCTCAGCCGACAGGTAGCGTAGGCCAAGCGGTTGCACGACGGCGGAGTAGAAGGACGAGGACGAAGGGAGATGGCCGACCTCGAGATGCGGAAGCATGCTTGCGGCTATAAAGGTGCCCGGACACACCCTACACTGGATAGCCCTGCGGTGGACTTGAGTGGTGATAGGCTGTCACCCGTGTGGTTCCTGTCACAGGTGGTTCGGGGAGAGGTGAGAGAGAGCCCGGTGGCCGGCCGCAAGGCAAATGTCGAAACTGCGAGACAAAGGCGCGCGGCCCCTCCTGTGAAGGGCAGCCCTGTGTAGCGGTGCCGGGCCGTCGCCTGAGGGCGACAAGGACAAGGATGGGGCAAGCTGAGTTACCGCCACCCGTTGCACATCAACTCCACCAATCTCCTCTTCGAGCTGCGTGCCCCAAGGCGTGTGCCTGTGTCGCCCGTGTGCCCGGGTGGCTGTGAATGAAGCGCCCTGCTTTGGCTCGTTTGGACACGGACGAGAGAGAGTCACGAGAGGCGTCTGTCTTCTGGGCGAGTCTGCCGGTTCAAGGTTGCCAAAGGCGAGAATACACTGATGGGGGGTGGCATTCCACTGTGACGAGACTGGGCCGACTACATATGGTGTGGTGGCGGGAATATGACCGTCTCCCAGCATTCACAGGACCTGACAGACGACTGGTCATCGGCCGCCGTGATGGAGACTGGCCGCGGCCTGCAGGGGCGGGCTGCAACGGCGGGACAGCTCACGCGCAATTCACGCTCTGGCTCTGGGCGTGAAACTCGGCCTGGGCGGGGAGGGAGGGTCGGCGATGGGTCACGACTGTTTCTTCACCTCCATGAGCTCCAGTACCTACATCTTCTCCTTCCTGTACCTACAGCACGTCCTGCAGAGTGTTGAGCCCCCAATGTTTGACTGACCGGCCCCGTCTCCGGAGGTAGGACAGGCCTGGGTCAAGCAGCCCCGGAACGGCCAGGCCCGAAAAGTGGCCGCCAGCGATGCCGACGTGGCGGGGAATGCTTGTCGGCCTCCAGGCCAGCGACCAGTGACCTGCCAGCATGCCCAACAGCAACACGTCCGTCAACTGGCATTGTTGCCCAACATGGCATGGCCAAGAAAATATACAGCGCCACCCCAAGAACAGCTGAGAAGTGACGTAGAGTTAGTGTGCCCAGCTCATGTCGGGCTGTCAGCTCCTCATTCCCGTGGCAACATCAAGTCGATATCGACCTACCAGTTCTCGATGCAACTTAACTCTTGACGCTGAAGAGAGAAAAGAGAGATATGCATTGCGCGTCCGACCTTCCCCACCCGCACCGGTGAAAGATGGGGCGGGTCCTGCAGTGACGAATAAGGCGAGCGCTTCGAATCGCCAATGATTGGCCGACACTCCTCGCCGAGGTGTGAATTGAGGCCGCCGTTACAGAGTACCTACGCAGCACTTGGACGTCGACATGGAGAACTCGAGTCGACAAGGCGGTCCTCCCAACGACACGTTTCCCGTCATCATTCATACACTTTTGCCCGGCAGGCATGTGCGGTTGCATCGTAATGTTCGTTTTGGTCTCTTTTGCATTCGCGGCACGGTATCCGTACCTATTGGACCGAGCACACGCTATGTCGATATTTGGCGAGGCGGACAATCTGGCGAGGCGGACAATCTAGCGAGCCTGGCAAGCAAACATCACCACAACAACATGGCCGTTCCCAAGACCCACTTCATATTTGCTACCGTTGTATACCTGCCTCGAGACCTGATATCCCACCCTCTCCCAACGCCACTATCCTCCACCTGTTGCTGTCCGCGCGCTCCTGCTGCGGCCTAACAATGCGGACCTATTTCCCCTTCGTGACGACCACTTGGTGTGTTTCGACCATGTGTGTCCTAGGAGGTCATGAGTCACAGGTCAGTCAATAGAGGAAAATGCTCATGAGGAGAAAAAACAATAGAAATTAAAATAGTACAAGGAAAGGGGGAAAGTGAGACCAAGTTGAAGTGGCCCACAAAGACGACGAAAGCGTCTTGGATCCGTTGTTGAACGCCCCATGTTTTGGTTGCAAAAACACCGACAGCTCAAGCACAATGACCCAAGTTCCGGGAGCCAGTGGCCCTCAACCGCGATGTTGTATCACGATAACAGGCCACTGTCCCGCAACCTCTCCCAAAAGGGACGAGGCAGACAGATCTTCCAATCGATCTCCCTTCCGGCCAGCCTAGGGGCTGGCGCCCGACGGCCCTCGGAACCTTACCGTCCTAAAGGATGTCCCACGAGTCTTCGGCGGCGTGGCAGAACTTGCTGCAGGCGATGCTTGCCGAGAGACTGTAGTTGCTGATCGAGATCTTCTCGTCGACGAACTCGTCAGCAAAGTTGTCGGCACCCTTGGCCATGGCGCCGACAAAGACGCAGATGCTCTCGTTGTCGCCCAACGTGTCGATGTATTCGCGGACGCGGACCACAGGCGCGTCAAAGCTGAGCGTGATCTTCCGGCAGTTCGGCGGCAGGTGGTCGGTGATGGGGTTCGCGATGACCTTGAGGAGCTTCTCCTGCGTATTCGTTCCCTTGATGGACAGGCGGTGGAGAAGCTGCACCATCAGACCGGCGAACCGCTTGAACGTTCGTGGGATGCGGACGGATGGCGACACCTCGATCAGCACCCCCTTTGCCGTCTGGATGTAGATTTGCAGCTTCCCGGCCTTGTTGACGGGAGAATCCAGCAGAGTAAGCAAGCACTACGAGAGGGAAAAAGTGTCAGCAGAATCGTCCGCATGTTGAATGCAGACTCGGCCAGGCCAACCTGATGGGTAATATCGGGGCGGGCGTCGCTAATATCCCGGTTCATCTTGCGCATGACGCCGATGTGCTCATCGCTGTTGAGAAGCGCGTACTTGTCCTCCCTCTGGACTCCAGTGCGGCCGACGCCGCCGTGCGACGCCTTGTAGGTTTCGAGGCTGGCATTCGAAAGGACGACGATGAGTCTCTTGGTGTTCTTGTCGGTCGGCGGAATCGGCATGTGCTGCTCGGCCACCAGCTGGGGCAGCGCCGGGGGGGGCAATGACTGGGTCCCTGTCATGGTGGTGTTGGTGTCAGACATCTTTGGCTCCGAATGCAGGTTTGGGAGTGCTAAGAATTCTTCAAGTGCCTATCGCTGGAGTCGAGGTGTTGATCTCTCTGATGGCAGCAGGGGTGAGGGGGTAGGTATTGGCGTTGAGTTGGGGCATAGGGAATCCAGGCAGCTCAGAAAATATTGCCAACAGGTGGGGTCTGGGGGCGGTCAACGGGCAAAGGCGTCAACACACCCAAAACCTCGCCAGGGGATCCGCTCTTGGGCCAGAACACCACTCTCCCGTCACCACATACACGCCTGTGATTTTGGAGACGGAATCCCGGAGACACGGTCTGGGTAGGGGATGCCCATGAAGGAGAGGGAGGCTAGGGACAAGATATGGAAGCCGCTGACTCACTTGGCCGCTTGCCAGCGCGGTGCTCTGGAGAGGAAGACATTGCTGGGGATGAGAGAATTCCAAAGGGGCCTGTGCAGATCTCGGTTGTTTGTGTCTGGAGGGGGGTCACGAGCTGGTCGTCAACTTGGGGGTTTGTCGGGTTCTGCGATGGCACCAACAAGGAAGCAGAAACAGATTAAATAGTATGGGGGATCGCGATGGTTGGGGGGGGGTTGGGAAAGGTGGGTTTTGATGAGGCGGGTGCGTTGGGGCCAGATAAATTTTGGCCCCTGGAACATAACGGTTTTTTTTGTTCCGACCCCCGAAACGAGCACCACAATGCTAAAGTCCCGAGCAAGATTGTCTTCCCATGTCCAATGGCAGCAGCTGGGCGGGCGGACAAGGTCCAAAACTTTGTAGAGCACCCTGGGCCGAGTCCGGTCCCCGCAAATCGGCGACTTTTGGTGGATGCGATCCGGCTATGTGGACTGTGGACATGCCAAAAGTGTCCGGTTGAGACTATGGGCGGTGAGAGGAACCCGGTCCCCAAAGGTGTCTGTTCACATGCAAGGAGCTCAAGTCAAAAAGAGTCTCTGAATATCCGTACTTGGGTTTATGGGAGCAATCCGGGTGATACAGCCCTTATGAACACATGTTGCCAGGTCAGGATCTGCCACTCAAAGCCCCAAGGCTAATTCACATATAACTAGGCCCGGCTCATCATGGACTTTTTTGGTGGTGGCATCCGGACTGGACTGTGGGGGGGCGAGTCCATGGGGAAGACATGGATATCAATCCGACGGCTCCACGCTCCTCTCTTCCACTTCTTGGGTTGCGGGAACCGAGTCAGTGTAAGCGGAACCAATGTTGTGTTTCAACTTTGCCGGAACTTAAAGTAAATACATATCCTTATTTGAGTCTCGCGGCTCGAGGGGGCTCGAGGGCAGGGTGCATTCTTTCATGGCGAACACAGCGAGCATCGTCCAACCCTTTTTTCTCGTGAGTGCGGTGCGACCTGGAGACCTCCTGTTCATGGGGAGGAGGGTTATTTCTGCCGTCATCGAGGCCTACATGTCAAAATATAGGGGATCCGGCAGTGGGCAGGTAGCTTGCGCCTCCAATATCTCACACTAGCGAGTGACCGAAACTGCATTGGTAAGGACACAGAGACGTTGGAAACATCGGGGGGCCCGACGGGAGGGTCGAGACATGGCACATGAACTCTCCAGTCGGAGCAGAGTCACGGGGAGGGCCGAGGGAGTCGTACACGGGCTCGACGAGCACCGAGGATCCAGTCAGGCCCGATCAGTCAGTTTACCCGCCATGGTGCTGTCCTAAGGTCTTGGCGAAATGGGAAATGCGTTCAGATGTGGCGGGGAATGATGGCGTCCTTGTTCTACGTCATTGCACAAAGAATTGGTGCTCCCCCAAACATGTTTGCGACCAGCTTCCATCTCTCTCCTCCCACAAGCATCGTGGCATCCATCTGACATCCCTGAACAAAACTGGAAGCTCGTCAGCTTCAAGATCGCTGCCCAACATCCGGCTCCATCCACTCCATCCGGGACAAGACCTACTCATCATGTACACGAACCCTGGACCCTGAAATATCCATCTCACCACGCGGGGTTCAGCTCGAACCCAACCTCCCAACCGTGCCCCTGCCAGTGCTCAATTGTCTCCAGATTGGGCTCCCTCACTGCCAAGCTACGCCAAAAGGGACAACCGAACGACATCCCCTCCAGCCCAGTCGCTGACAGGCCTCCTCCAAACCTACAAACAACTCACTGCCTCCCCGAGTACACCGAAGCCACAATCACGCCGACCGACTCGGAAAAGCATCCGAAACAACCAAGCATCTTTATCGATTGTCTCTTGTTCCGCCCTCTGCCCCACAACGTACGTCTGTCTCCTCCTTTCCACCCCTTCCCCAGACCCTGTGGAGCGGCCTGTTTACAATCATTCGACTCCCATCCATCCGACCACAAATGCGTCGAGTTGGCTAACCAAGCTCTGTCCCAACAGTGCGTGGCAGCGACGCCCTCTTGATGACCTGCGCTAGGGGCTGATCCGCCATGGCGACCAAGTCTCCGGCTGCTGCACCAACCGGCAGCTACTTTCAGCAGCAGCAATACCCCGGCGGGGCTACCGATACCGAAACCCTCTCCAACACCCTCGCAAACTCGCACATGGCCCAGCCCGACCACGCAACGCAGCTCGCTGCACCCGTCGCCACCCGTCCGAATGGGAATGGAAAATTCACCGAGGAATGGGACGCCAGCCAGCGGGGAAGCTCACTTATCGACAGCGCCACCCCTGGAGCCAATATGCAGCGGGCCAATTCCTTTTCGAGCTCAGTCGCGGGAACGGGAAGCGTGATAGGGGATGGATCTGCGTCCCTTTCTCGCGGCAACACGCTGCGAAAGAAGGCCTCGTTGCGGCGAAGCGGGAGCTTGAAGCGAAGCAGTAGTCGTAGGAGCATGAAAGCTGGGAGCGTCAGGAGCCTCGCCCTGCAAGCAACTACCGACCACGACGAGATTCACAGCGCCTTCTACTGCCCTGTCCCGACGTCAGGTAGCCCTACCGAGGTTCTCGCCAGTAGATTTCAAGGTTCGCACCTACCGTGTCCTCTCTCTGACTGATCGAGACTGCTTCAGACCCAGCTAACATAACCTCGCTTACGTAGCTTGGAGAAAGCTGTTGAAGGACCTGATTGCCTTCTTCCGAGAGATTCAAACCCACTACGAGCACCGTGGCAAGTCGCTCCTCAAGCTCGGGAATTCCCTAAACAACACGACAACACCCCCTGGGTTCCTAGCGTCCGGGGGTCTTGACGACGCCCTCCAGATCCTGAGGAGCCACAACAAGGTTGCCATCGCAGAGGCAAGCAAGGCGAGAGAGATTGAGGAGGATGTCATCCTCGCGCTCACCGGGCTCCGCAGCGATCTCCAGCAAAAGATCAAGGAAATCAAGAGTCTCTCGGGCGACTTCAAGAATTCGGTGGAAAAGGAAATGGAAACAACCCGCCGGGCAGTCAACACTCTTCAGGAGATCTTGGGCCAAACAGAGCTTGACTCGGCTTTGACGACGGGCAAACAGGATCCTTATCTTCTGAAGGTGGCGGTTGACCGACAGCTGGAGAGACAGGTGGATGAAGAGAACTACTTGCATCAGGTAAGTCTACTGGCACCCGTTGGTCACGGCTGGAAATGCTGACATGCACCAGGCCTACCTGAACCTCGAGAATTCGGGACGGGAGCTCGAGGCCATTGTTGTTGGCGAGATCCAAAAGTCTTACAACGCATATGCCGGGATTCTCAAGCGAGAGGCAGACGCTGCGTACAGCGCCATCGACGAGCTTCGCGCCGGTCCGATCACCATGCCCAAGGATACCGAGTGGAGTTCCTTTGTGCGGAGGGACGACCGCTTTGTAGACCCCGACCTCCCCATGCGATCCGCTGAACTCATCCATTACCCTGGCCGGGACCACCCCGCTTGCCAGGAACTCCGGGCAGGGCTTTTGGAGCGCAAGAGCAAGTATCTCAAGAGCTACACAGCCGGATGGTAGGTGCAAAGAAAAGCCTGGGCAGAACTGAGAAGGTCGGCTAACTGAATAGGTATGTCCTTTCGCCTACTCACCTCCACGAGTTCAAGTCTGCGGACAAGACCCAGGCGCCGGTCATGTCGCTCTACCTCCCGGAACAGAAGCTCGGCTCTCATTCCACCGAAGGCGGCTCCTCCAACAAGTTTGTCCTCAAGGGCCGCCAAACCGGATCCATGCATCGCGGACATACCTGGGTCTTTCGCGCCGAGAGTCACGACACCATGATGGCCTGGTACGAAGATATCAAGGCTCTGACGGAGAAGTCGCCCGAGGAACGCAACAATTATGTGCGTGGCCAAGTCCGAAGTCTCAGCAGAGCGTCCCAACGCTCGTCCATGAGCAGCGATGGAGGCGTAGACGACGACGAGGACCCCCCATTTGCCGCCAATGCTGCATCCAATGGCCTACACCAGGCGAGACCGGAGCCCGCGATCCGACGACCTTCAGGTGGGCGATTCCCATCTGACATCGAGGTGAATGCGCAGCGAGGCTTACAGGTGCCAATATCACCGCTTAGCGTAAGCTCCGGTTTCCAAGATAACCCGGACGGCAGCATCTCCCCTTTTCCGACCTCACGGGGCCATTCAACAGAGTATCCGCGTCACCCCCCTCGGGAGGCAAATGGCGGATCACACGCGACGCCCCGAGCTGGCCAGGATTTTGAGGTCGTAGCCTCGAACCTCGGCCAACCAGATGGCTACTGGTCCGAGAAGCCTCAGGCCCCAAGCTCGCAGACCTTCGGACACACCGCGGGATATGCTGGCGATGTGGGGCCACAGCAGCAGAACACCGGAATCCGCAACTCGGATGCACCGGAGCACTCTTTCAACGGGAACGGGACCTTCACGGTGACTCGGGACGATGGAAACCTTGTCTCTCCCACGTCGGAGCAACAACGCCGGATACAGTTGAGGGACGAACCGACCCGAGCGGGTTTGCAGCAAAACACAGGACTCCCGAATGGTCAGGGCGACTGGGCGTATGGTGGCGTGCCAGCCGCAGGTGGGAACAATGGAACTAGCGAGGAGGAGACGAGGAGAATGCAACAGAGCATGCCACGACCGGGAGGGGGCCCACACCGCAACGACACCACGCCTACGATATCACACCTTCACGTTCCTGGGGAGTATCCCAAGAACGTAGGGGCTGGTTTCATATGAGTTATGAACACACACACCCGACGAGATACCCCCCCTGTAGCGCCTTTGCGCCAGTATAGCAGTTTGTTAGCTTTCCAGTGATATTGAACTCCCTCAGTACCTCGTGTCATCGAGATCACAGCGTTCCTGAAAGAGGCCGGAAATAGAAGCATTGTCTTGCCAAATCTGGAGATCGATGTGATTGATTCCAACACGGATATTTTCTCGACATCTCGACATGTACACCGGCCGCCCTCTCAGCAACCGAAAAGCCAAAAGAAGATTCCAAACCCTTCCAAACGCCGGTCCAGCTTCCCAGACAACTCCGTGGTTTTTGCAGTTACTGCGCCGAATGCTGGGACTGTCTTGGACAGCAACTGCTCAAGGACAGCTCTGAATGCACTTCGCTCGCCCCAGATCATCTGCTCAAAGAAGACATGCAGCACGGCTTTACCAGCCTCCCCGGCCACCACCACCACCACCACCGCCGCCCCTCCCGCCTCTGGAGAAGCCACCCGAGCCGCTGAACCCGCGACCACCGCCGCCGCCGCCACGGGAGAAACCGCCACCACCACCGCCACGGGAGAAGCCGCCGCCACCTCTTGACCCACCGAAGCCTCCGCGGCCACCGCCCCTCCCGCCGCCCCGGGAGAAGCCGCCGGGACCGCCACGGCCGCCGCCCCGACCACCGGCGCCACCGCGGCTGGGCTTCTTCACCTTGACGACGGTGCCGGGGGGAGGCTTGGGCTTCGGGAGGAACCGCTCGAACGGCAGGGTCTTTTCGCTCGCAATGTAGAACTTGTCGCCGTGCTTGAACGACGTGGCCTGGATACCCTCGGAGGGCTTGATGGTGAAGTAGACCTGGTTGAGGGGGCCGAGGACCTCGTCGACCTTGCCGACGGATGTCTGGGAGCACAAGTGTCAATTGGAGCGCCCCCGGAAGTGAGAGGCGGGCCGGAGAGCGTCGTACCTTGTTCTCGAGGTAGATGGGGGCGTTGAATTGGGGAATCTTTGGGTTGATGCTCTCGCACACCATCTCGCCCTCGCACGCGTGGATGAACTTGCCCATCTCGAGCACGGTGGCCGGAGGGCCCATGTCGCGCTGCTGGTAGCCTCCGCGACCTGGAGGGAGGGGGACGCAATGTCAGCATGCTGTTTTGCTCTGATCGCGATCGTCGAGCAAAAGAAGGATTGAAACGTACCTCCTCGCCCGCCGCCGAAGCCGCCGCCGCCACCGCGGCCGCGGGAACCACCACGGAAAGACATGTCGGGTTTGGTGTTGTGGTGGAAGGGGGTATGTGTCGTCGTCGTCGTCGTCGTCGTCGTCGGGTGAAGGTTGCCCTCGGTTTCGATATGCTAAGGCGGACAGGATTGGGAGCTCCAACCCCCAAAACGCTGATACCAATTTTTTTCTGGTCGGAAAGCGGTCAGGGTTTCTGCCGCTAGGAACCAGGGGATGGTGGGGCAATGGGCGAACCGCTCTGGGTCCTGCACAGTGCGGCCACCGTCATACTTGGATTTTACTCCTCCGTACGGCGCCTAGAGTATGCCGATTTGAACGTCTGTTCGTCTTGCTCCGTGGCTGGAATATCAGAATCATCCGTTTTCTATTGCTCGAATTGGATTTCCAGATTCAAGTCCTGTTTCTCTTCCTCACTTTCTTCCTTGCTTCATCTTCCCCTCGTTCAAGACTGGGGAATAGGTACTATTGTCTTTGATCGATGAGATCAATGGCCTCTGCGCCTGATTGCCTTTATTCCTGTTTTTCCCTATTTGGTCTTCTGCTGAAATCGGAAGGCCACTGGCTCTTCTCCGTCCGATATAGTGGTGTTGCCTGATATGTCAGGTCGCCAAGTCCTCCGGAAGCATGCGTCCATGGCCTGCATTGGTTCGGAGTGGCCAGATTGTTTCTTCCAGGGGGGCTTGCATCCGCGTCGCGGGGCCCAAAGGCATTCCATCGATTCCATCGATACATGTGCCGCGATTCTAGGAATAGGTAGTAGGAAAAAGGACAACTTGCGCCTTCACCACCAACACTTGATCTCTCGCCTCGACACTCACCACCCCACCCTCCGCATGGTTCTGTTCGTCAACTTTCCTTAGCATTGGCACACCAGCCTTGTTCTTTCTTTCTTCTGCTGCCTCCCTCGTTCACCACTGTCGTCAACACTCACCATGGTCCGTCTCTCGTCACTGGCCTTTGCCGCCGGCATCCTCTCGACGCCCTCGCTCGTGGCGGCCCTCTCCACCTCCGACATCCCCGCCGACACCCCGATCTCATCCCTCCTCTCCTCTGCGCAAACACACCTCTCCAAGGGCGAGACCCACGACGCCCTCGTCTACTATGACGCCGCCATCGCGCGCGACCCCAACAACTACCTGACCCTCTTCAAGCGCGCCACAACCTACCTCTCGCTCGGCCGCACCACCCAGGCCACCGACGACTTCAACAAGGTCCTGACCATCAAGCCCGGCTTCGAGGGCGCCCACGCCCAGCTCGGCCGCATCAAGGCTCGCGCCGGCGACTGGGCCGCCGCCAAGGAGCAGTACATCCACGCGCGGAGGGACGATGAGCTTGCAGCCCTAGAGGAGGCCAAGGGGGCAGCCATTCTGGCCGAGGATGCGACGAAGAAGGGAAACTGGGACGATTGCACCACGCAGGCGGGGGCGGCCATCATCGTGGCCAACCGCGCACCCTTCCTGCGCGAGCTCCGATCGAGGTGTAACTTTGAGCGCGGCGACGCAGAGATGGGCATCTCCGACCTCCAACACATTCTGCAGATGAAGCCCGGCGACACAACGCCGCATGTGCGCATCTCGGCTATCACATTTTACTCGCTTGGCGACACGGAGAACGGCATGGCGGCCATCAGGAAGTGCCTGCACTCCGACCCCGACTCGAAGATGTGCAAGAGGTTACTGAGGCAGGAGAAGACGGTGGACAAGGCGCTGAAGAAGGCGACTTCGGCGTTGGACAAGAATCAGCACATGACGTCGGTTCGGCAACTGGTGCCGACAGCAGATAGCGAGGGCCTCATCAAGGAGGTCAAGGACCAAGTCAAGGAGCTCGTAGACGACGGGACGATCCCCAAGTCCGTCAAGAACACGTTGGTGGCTAGGCTCGTGGGGATGGCCTGCCAGGCATACTACGAGGTAAGACCCCCCCATCCCCCCGCCATCACACCAATCCTAACCCCCCAACAGTCCAGCAGCAAAAAGGCCAAGGAATACTGCGAAGAAGCCCTCGCCCTCGACGAGTCCTCCTTCTACGGCCTCCTTCACCGCTCTAAAACCCAGCTCGAAGCCGAAGAGTTCGACGCCGCCATCGCCTCCCTCAAGACGGCCCAAGAAGCCGCCCCGACGCCCGAGAAGCGCCAGGCCGCCGACGAACTCCTCCAAAAGGCCGAGCTCGCCCTCAAGCGCAGCACGACCAAGAACTACTACAAGGTGCTCGGGGTCGCGCACGACGCCGACGAGCGGCAGATCAAGTCGGCGTACCGCAAGCTCTCCAAGATCCACCACCCCGACAAGGCCGCGAAGCAGGGGCTCACAAAGGAGGCGGCCGAGAAGAAGATGTCGTCCATCAACGAGGCGTACGAGGTGCTCACGGACCCGGAGCTGCGCGCGCGCTTCGACCGCGGTGACGACCCCAACTCGAACGAGCAGCAGCAGCACGGGTTCGGCGGGCATCCGTTCGGCGGCGGCCACCCCTTTATGTTTCAGCAGGGGGGCCAGCAGTTCCAGTTCCGGTCGGGCGGGGGTGGCGGCTTTCCTTTCTAGAGTGGCAGCGTTTGTTGCTGTCGTGTGCATTGGGGAGAGAGGTGTTTGGGTGTTCTTGCTACAAGGGGGTTTTGTGTATCATCATTTTCTGCAATATGGGGGGCGTCATGGAAAGAGCCAAGACTAGCAGCTCTAGGTATAGCACAGAGAAGCATAAACCGTGCGATATTATCTCTATTAGTGAGACGTTGTTTCGTTCCCCGGGGAATGGGGAGTGTTGGTGACATGTGGATTATGATGGAGTTGATAGCAACGGCAAGGGAGTATGCTGGATATCCAGGTACCCCATCCACAGCGCCGTCTGGTGTCATGATCAAATAACCATCTGTCCAGGCTGTACGATGTTGACATGCTGAGTTTGCCCTTTGAGCTATTCCACATATCCCCCTTACTACACCCCACCACTCCCAACAATAAACCCAACCACGCAAACATCTAGCACCGCACCAAACGCACCACTACCAAGCTCCACTTGAGTCAAGTTGTGTTGTTTATACATGCACCACCCCCACGGCAGGCTACGAGGCAATAAATCCCGGACAAGCCAACCGCCCTCGCGCAAAAAAAAACAATAGACACGCAAAACGCCCCCCCTCTTTCAAATCCAGCTTTACCCATTTCTTCCATATGCGACGGCGGGGGGGTAGTAGGTATTATGTACACGTGTGCTGCTGCCCTGCGCAGATGGCCCGCTCCTTTCCCGTGGCCGCCCTGAGATGGGGGAGGGATTCATGGTTCTCCTCCATGTCTTGTTACATCTGGACATCTCCCTCTGGAGATCTAGACAGACTCCCTGGCGCCCGGAGACGAGTTGGTGTGAGGAGTTCACAGCTGGGTCGAGCCTGGACGGGCATTCAGAATTTGGCCAAAGGGGTATGGGATGGAAAGGGGGCGGGTGGTGCGACAAACCTTGGTAGACATTTGCCATGTGCAAAGTCCCGGGTTCAAGGCTCCGAGTTTTGGCGGATGAAGTACGCCCTGTAGACCGAGTATGTTAGCGTTTCTCCTTGGCTGTAGCAGCAAACTTGGACCACTGACTTTGAAGCCTCATAAGCCGACCAGCAAATCGCCGTACTCGGCATCGTCGTGAGCACTCTGGGCCCAACGCCCTTAAAGAAACCCCTGGCGCCCTCTCTCCGCAGCAGCAGCCGGCAGCCCGCCATGAACCCGTTGACAGTCCTCAGCTCGTGGTCGTGCGCGTTACCGCGCGTCTGCAGCATCGTCTTGATGACGTCCATCGGCGTGGTCAAGGCGGCCGCGAAGCCACCCGCCACCGCGCCCGCCAGGCAGTGCGTGACGGGGTCGTACTTTTTTGAGGGGTTCATCGACGTCGAGATGGACTCGTAGGCGAGGAACTGGAGCGCCGTGAAGGGCACCGTCATGGACAGCGTGGTGGGGTACGAGACGTAGAAGGCAGCGAGGCCCTCGTTCCGGTAGACGTATTTGGCGCAGTCGAACGCGGAGCGGTAGATCTTGGCTGAGTTTTGGATCTGCATCCTTTGCTTGATCACTGGAGATGCGACTTCTTGTCAGCGAGCCGGCTGTGGGACGGAGTAGGGGAGGACGTACCGTCAAAGGGGTTCATGAGCGCGTCGCTCGCAATCGTCGCACACGCTCCGCTCGTCGCGGCGGCGAGCGGGTGGTGCTCGCCAATCTTGTTCCCGCCCATGACGTGCTTGACGGCCTCGTACGTCGCGAAATATACCGCATGCGCGGGCCCTGCGTCACCGTCATCAGCTGTGCGCCCCGGTGTGGTAGAGGGACCGCCGCGGGGATCGTACCGGCTCCTACTATGACGCTTGACATGCCGCGCCACAAGCTCAGGATGCCCTCACTGGTCGCCATGCGATACGTCCCCTGGATAACACCATTGTAGACGGCCGACGGGGTGGGGTTGATGATTTGCATGCGTGTCTGCGAGTTGCCGCCAGTGTCAGCGAACCCGACTCAACCGCAGATAACTGGATGGACACAACGGACCTTAATCGCATCAATTGGGTACACTATCCGCGGTTAGCAGTATTCCAGGCTAGGCGGAGAGCGCTCGGAGTCGCATGGGCTCCGCCGTGGTGTGCCGGTCGGGACTCACTGGCGCAGTGTTCTGCAATGCCGGCAAAGGCGCCGGCGGCCATATTTTGGACCAGGGAGAAGTTGGGAGGCAGACTCTCGTAGCTAGCCGCCCGTTAGTTTATCATTGTCCTGCTCCCTCATCTGGCTGATACTAGGCCTATTCCGTGCCGTCCGCCCGCCAGTGTAAGGGGGGGAATCCGGTGCCGGCAGCAACGTACTCGTAGTCATCGTCGTCGATGTGTGGGTGCGCCATTGCGGAAGCCGCCGCTCCCGGGGTAGGGGGCTTGAGATCCAGGTTGGAGAGAGTGGACGGGATTATTTGGTTGTCGTGGTTGGCAATGGGCGGTTGGGGGAGGTATATCGAGGGCCGGGGGAGGGGGTTCTCGATTTTGAAGGTGACGCAAAGGAGGCGGTTGCTCGCGGGCACTATGTTCGCCGGACCAGCACGGTCGTCAAGTGTCGAGAGCGGACCAGGGGCAAATGTCGTCGACGACACTGAGCAGCAGTAGGAGGCAAGGTGTTTGCCGTCGCAATGGGAGAGCTGGCCTCGGAGGGGGGAGGCTTGTTTGGTGAGGTCCGTCAATGGGTAAATCCACGCTCTCTTTTTTTTCGCTTGCCCGTTGTCGGCTCCAGCTCCAAGCCGAAAAAATGGTTGGGGGGGCAGGGACAGCACCCCCGCGGACTGCTCGCCTCGGCGCACAAGCCCCTGTGGGTTCCCCGACGTCCGAACTTAAGGCCGTCCCGCCTCGCCCCGCGCTGCTGCCCCGTCCGCCCGTCCCTGGTTCCAAGCTTCAGACCTCAGTGGTATCGATATCTGGTCTCATCCGAAACCAGACAAGGCAGCTTTTGGCGATAGCTGTCTTGATCGTGCCGCTCTGGATGCCACCAGGCGGTCCTTGCGACATGCGACATGCGGGATGCGGGATGCGGATCGGATTGCCTCAGTCAGCATGGGCCGTCCCATGATACTAGGTAGCTTTGTCTCCATCTGCTCCGGACAAACATTGGTGCTGCGTGTGTAGTCCGCGGAGTTGGTTGCGACAGTCGGTGGGCGAGGAGCAGAGTACGGGTGGGTGTGATTGCGCGCGCGAAAGAAGTCAAAGGCGAAATCGCGGGGTCTTGTACCGAAGCTCAAGATCCGGGCCAGCCCTTTACACTCTCCGACCCCGAGGGGATAGGGAATACGTAGGGGATAGCAGGGCAATTAAGATCGGGATTCATCAGATTGATCCCGGAGATAATGCGGAGGCACAGTGGTTAACCGTACCCTCGGTGTTGCTGGCGTCATAATCGTTCGATCAGAGCCTAGGCTGGGGGTGGCCGTTTAGGTTTCACAGCATCTGGTATAGCGTTTAATTTCACCATCCCATTGAGACCACACGGATTGATTGAAGTGCCTTCGCGATCAAGGTTTCTGGCCAATGTGAGATCTTGCACATGGAAATTCCAGAGTTCAGCTGCGTAGACAAGACCAAAGACTGTCCTATTGCTAAAAATGGGCATCTCATTGTTTATCCTACCCCCTTGCTGTTGTTGCCAAATGATCCCACCAAGCAACAGTTGGAATGTCATGTGTCCAACCTGACCAACACCCCTGAAAAAGATAAACATATCTGCTGTGTGTCTGTCTATGCGTACGAACCCACCCCCTAAAAGTCACCAACGCCCGACCTGGCAGCATCGCCCAGCCGCCTATACCCAAAAACAAACCCTCAAACGCTCACGTCTAGGCCAATCGGCTCTAGCATCTTGATCCTCAAAGCCCTCCCAGCGGACGGCTCTTGTGTGCTTGATGAAACTGCTTCATAAGCTGCACCACCCCCACATCATGTCCTGCTTCTCCTGCTTCGACGCCGCTGTTCTCCCGCGTCAGGTTCTTCGTCGGCGATGTCTGCCAAGCCGATGCATCCAGCTCGCCCCCACTCTCAGAGACGTCCTCCTCGAGCCCCTCCTCAATGATGTTGCTGCTGTCCACCGCCGCATGTCCAGCTCGCTGCTGGCGAGGGGCGTGCATGTTCCGAGGCGTAGTCGGTGGCTGGTGGTGGGGGTCGAGAAGAATCGAGGCCATGGGGGACAGGTGATGCCCCGGGCCCCTGAACGGAGGGTTGCGGGGGGCAGTCCTGCTTCTTCCTCGCTCAGTACGCCCCCCCCGGGATGCCTGCATGTCTGCCGCAAGCGTTGGCGAGTTCATCGTGGGCCACGCCGGTGGCGGGTGAAAGGTGTGTCGCATGTTAGGCGGGAGGTGCGACGGCGCGCTTGTCTTGGGGTTGAGGGCAAAGTTTCCATAGTTGCCCAGAAACCCGTAGTAAGACGCCTCCATCTTGCCGTGCTTGGTGGCATAGTAGTCGTCTCGGACGTCGCCGCCGCCGTCTGCTGGCTTGGACGTGCCAACCGCCTTTTTGAAGTCAAACTCGGCAAACGAGCAGACATAGCCCAGGCCATCAATGTGGATCGTAAACTCCCGGAAGAAGTCAATGATCTGGTCGCTCGACTTGGGCAGGCTGGAGAAGAGAACAAACGGCACCGTCAGGATGCTGAGAATCTCCTCAAAGAAGATGATGATCCTCATTTTGTAGAGCGTCGAGAACTCCATCTTGATGTCGTAACTGTGCAGTCTATCCTGCCAGTGGTCCGGTTGATAGTGCGTGTACTCGATGACGTTGCGCAGCGCATACTCTGGGTCGAACACCGTATTCTCCTCGGACACGCTGCCCCTGGCGAATGCCCAGATGCCTCCAAACACGGCCGCGTAGAACAAGACGTTCCGCTCAGGCGTAATCTCGAAGCCGAGAAACAGGTCCGAGTCGACAATCGATGCGACCGCCAGGACAGTGGCCAGAGAACCGGCCACAAACGAGACCGTCTTGGCCACCATCTCAACTCTGACCTTGGGAAACTGGTCCATGTAGTGGGACGCGAAGGGGTGCGACATGTCCAGCCGCTTCCGGAAGAGATGTGGCAGTTCGTTAAACTCCCTAAACTTCCACTCAGCAAGGGGGGTGTAGCTGCGCGCCGATAAGACGGCGGGGTTCTTCTGGGCCTCCTGCAAGTTTGGTGGTCAGCCTGAGTCCAGCCCAGATGAGCGGCCGGAATTCTTACATAAAAGTATGTCAGAAAATAGACAATCATTAGATACCCCACCACAAACGGCGACATGATGAGAATCATGACTCCCGAGAAGAAGAATCTTGTTCGGAGCTTCATGCTGAGCTCGCCACGGCGGTCAGCCTTGAGGAACTGCTGGTTGACCTGGCCTTGATCGTCAAAGACAAGGTCGAGGATGCTGAACATCAAGGTCCACTCCAAGGTTCTGGAGAGCAGTTGGTGATTTGGGATAAACGGGAGGGGGATGGTCAGGTCCAGAATGTCCTTGTTGAACAGAGCAATCATGTAGTTCTCGCGCCTCATCAGTCGGTTGGCAATATCGGACGCGTCCAGCCTCTCCTTCGACTGGCTCCCCAGAAACTGTCGCTGGTGCCGCGTGAGGTTCCCGGCTGTCTTGATGTTCTGGTCTCGGAGCGTCATGACCCGGGCCACAACCTCCTGCCAGGTGACCGTCTGCATGTCGTCGTCGGGGATCTCGAGCATGTAGAGGTAAAAGTCGCGAACGTTCAACAGACGCCTAATGTCAAGCAGATACTGAACCGACTTCCAGATGAAGTAAAACGCGAACATCCACAGGCCGAGATTCCACAGGCCCGACATGTTCCTCGTGCACTGGGGAACCAGAATCTCGGGCAGCTTCTGGCTCCCTCGTATCTTGCCATAGTCGACACACTGGGTCAGGAAGGTCAGCAGAACAGCGACAAATGTAACGTTGCTATGCGCTTGTCAGCCGAAACGAGTCGTGAGCCAGCAACGGAAGCGGACACGCACAAGAGATGCAGCGCTCTCTCCAGGAGAATACACCATATCCCACAGCCCAGGTAGTAGTCGTAGACCTCCTTGATGAACTTGTCAAGGTTGGAGACATTAGCCCATCGCCATTCGGCCCTCTTCCTTGCGTTCCCTAATATGCCCCCCGTAAGAAACGACCCCGGCGCGGCATTGCCCCGACGGGCCGGTCCGAATATGTCATCGTTGTGCAGGCGCTGTTGGACCTGTGCCGTCTCCCAGTGTGATCTGGCCGGTAGCGGTCCAGGCATGGCCGCCTCTCCATGTCTAGCCTCCCTGTGTTGCTGTGTCCCGGACGGACCTGCTTGGGCCCCACCGCGATGCTCTATTAGGAGCGATTCGGGTACGTCGTTATTGACGTCTTCGTGATGGGGAGGCCAGCCGCCACCGCTCGGGACGGGCCGAGGAGGACGGCCAGTGTGGCTCTGACGCCCCCTTCCCCTCCCCGTCGGATGTGCCTGTTCGCCCAGAGCAGAGTGGCTGTCGTGAACGCCAAGCGCCTCAGCGCGTTCGAGATCGTCGTGGAGGAAGTCGTGGTTCAAGTTTTCTCGGTCCAGCAGCCCGGCGCGGTCGTCTCCGCCGTCGTAGTCCCCATCCCGACCACCTCGGAGCTCGTCGTAGAATGAGCGGCTGGGCACCCTCGAAAATACGTTGGAGGCCATCATGGCCTAGCGTCGAGCAAGCGGTGCACGCTTGTCATGGCAGCCGGCGGATGTGTCGGTCGGATGGGTGGCAGTCGAGTGTGTTGAGGGTTGGAGTCGTCCGTTTGGGTGTTGGTCCGTCGCGTCGAGCAGAGGGGCCGACAAGGCACTGCACAAAGCTGGGGAAACAAGGGGAGGCTCGGGTCCTCTCCCTTTCTTGGATATGAAGCGTCTAGCTCGAGCCGTGGGCCGCGTCAGAACAGTTGTCCCAGTTGTCGTCGAGGTCATAGATGGAGGAGAGTGGAAGAGAAAGGGAAGAGAGGTGAGGGCGATGGTGGGTGATGAATTGCCCGTGTCAGTGGTGCCTGCCCTGCCACTGCACCCACCAGCCGCGTCCAGGTGACAGGTCGGAATGACGTGGGGTTCAGGCCGCCGCCAGGGGTCCAAGCTTGGGGCATGGTGCCTCGATAGGAAGGCGGTGAGGGACCATCGGCTCTGGGAGGGGGGGTCCGGGGGAGGGTCCAGAAGGTCAAGCCCTGGACGACGACGCGAAGGCACATGAACACGTGCAACAAGACCAAATCAGCGGGGATCCCATTCCCAACTCTCCTGTCCCCCATGGCCATTCCCGCGCTGTGAGTGGTTGATGCTGGTCGTATAACAGCGATTGCTGTGTTATCGACAAACATTGCTGGCATTCCAATCTCCATGGCATGCTAAAAGCAAGCGAACGTGTTGTCGTTGACCTCTGGCTTCACCAACCATGAGCTCACTCTCGGCTCATCCAGACGACTATGGCGCCCTATCTCCCCAGGGCGTCTTGAACCCGACGGCGGGGAAGGGCGCAAGCTCGCTGTCTTCAAAGGTCTCGGCCGTTCTCTCAGCCTCGTATGCCGACACCGAGTTCCGCGAGTCTCTCGCCCTTCTAGACGACCGGCAAGTGCACAGCACCTCGGAGACGAGGCGAACGTTACGATTAGATCTCCAAAAAGAAGTCATCGATAGCAATGGCGAGATCATCGACGAGTTTGCCAAGGTTGCGCAGGTCTGGCCGACTGCCCCCTCGAATCCAAGGCACGATGCTGACAGCATCGCAGCAACTCCGGCGGATCGGCAACACAATGAGTAAACTCAATGCGAGTTACCAAGAAATCAAGACCCAGATCACTGGGGCCCAAGGGGCGACGTCTTCGGCACTTGGCGAGGCTTCCCAGCTGCTGTCGCAGCGCCGACAGATTGAGAAGAAGCAGGCCCTGCTCAAAAAGTTCAACGAGAGCTTCATCCTGTCGCCCGACGAGACGGCCGCCCTGACGCTGACTTCGGAGCCAGTCGACGACCGCTTCTTCTCGGCGCTTCAAAAAGCAAAGAGGATCAGCCAAGACTGCGAAGTCCTCCTCGGTTTCGAGAAGCAGACGCTCGGCCTGGAGGTCATGGAGCAGACGTCCAAGCAGCTGAACCTCGGCTTCCAAAAGCTGTACCGATGGGTGCAGAGAGAATTCAAAACCCTCAACCTGGAGAACCCCCAGCTGGGTTCGTCCATCCGGCGTGCCCTCCGTGTCCTGGCAGAACGGTCAACCCTGTTCCAAAACTGCTTGGACTCTTTTGCTGAGACTAGGGAGCACGTATTATCCGACTCCTTCCACGCAGCACTCACCGGCAACTCTGGGACCGGCGCACCTGTGGCCTCTGTGAAGCCCATCGAGCTGGCAGCCCATGATACGCTGAGATATGTCGGAGACATGCTCGCGTGGGCGCACTCAGCGGCCGTGGGCGAGCGGGAGGCGCTCGAGGTCCTGTTCATTTCTGACGGCGACGAAATAGCAAAGGGGATTCAAGCCGGCCGCGAGAACGAAGTCTGGCGCCTCGCCGCCGAAGAGGACGAGGCTCCCGCCCATTTCGACGCAGCGGCGGCTCTCAACGAGCTCGTCGACCGGGACATGTCGGGCGCAGCCCGCTTGCTCCGGCAGCGAGTGGAACAAGTCATTCAAACAAACGAAGAGGTCATTCTTGCCTACAAGCTCGCCAATCTCCTCAACTTTTACAAATCCACCTTTTCCCGTCTCCTCAGCGCTAGCTCCTCCCTCGTTGAGGTCCTAGGGGCGCTTGAGACAGAAGCCCTCCGCCAATTCCGCTCCCTCGCCCGCGACCACGTCGCCACCCTCCAGGGCGACTTCCAGCACATGCCCGCTGACCTCCGCCCGCCAGACTTTTTCACCGACGCGCTGGAGCAACTCTCGGCCATCATGGCAACCTACGAGACCTCGCTCACCGCGGCCGACGACCGCGAGGCCGACTTTGAGCCCGTCCTCGCCGAGGTCTTTGACCCCTTCATCTCTGGTTGCGCCAACATGGCGCAAGCCTCCAAGGTCCCATCCAACTCCATCTTCTTCCTCAACTGCCTCCTCGCAGCCCGGAGCACGTTGACGCGCTACACCTTCACCCGCCCCCATGTCTTGCAGCTAGAAGAAAAGATGGGCAAGCAACGAGCCTTGCTCGTCGACAGCCAATACCAGTTCTTACGCAACGAGTCGGGACTCGATCCGCTCATCAGCTCCCTGGAAACTGTAAAGCAGCAGAGCAACAGGAAGGACCTCCAGTCCCTCGAGGCCCTGCAACCATCGGAGCTGACGCATGCCAGCCAGACGCTGGATAACTTTCTCCCGGCCGCGCTGATGGACGCCGTCGAGAACCTTCACCGCCTGCAAGACTCCAAGATGGCGCGGGAGGTGACGGAGCAGGCGGCCGAGAGGTTCTGCGCCGACTTTGAGCGGGTGGAGGAGATGTTGATGATGGTTGACGAGCAGGAGGATGAGGATGAGGACGGTGATGGCCAGCGGCTCAGGGCCTTGTTCCCCAGGACGTCGGGGGAGATACGGGTGCTGCTGTCTTGATCCGTCGGTAGGGGGCCTGGGACGGATGTTTGATAGTGTTCAAAATTACATTACGCTTCTAGCCTGTCTCTGGATCTTTGAGGGACGGTTTGGAAGCGGGCATTGTGCGCTGTGTGTCCGCTTTCTCTCTCAACTGCGATGAGGAGCAGGCCGGAGTTCCGAATAACTTCGACGCCCAAGCAAACGGGTGGCAGGGCATCTAGAGCTTTAATCTAAGCCGCCTGTCGGACCTCGGCCATCGTAGAGCAGCAAATGCCATGCTGTCCTAAACTGGTAACCACCATCTCGGCATAGAATCGGGGAATAACCGTATTTGTTCTGTTCAATAAGTCGCATTGCGTATTGGCATAGTCATTTTCCGGGCATTCAAAGGTATTTATCTTGTATACTAGCAAAGCTACCTAGGTGCCTAGCCAAATTATCTCGGACGTTTTCTCCCATGTCTCGTGGTCAAAGTTGAAAGAGCAGCATGGGATATTCAAGTGCCCTGGCAGCGGGGCAGTACGGGCAGCCCACCTCGCCGATGCACCTACCCATCGACGTCACCTGGGCCTGCTGGCAGCCGCCCTCTTTCCCCCACGACACAAACACGCACACTGGACGTCGTCTCGACCCAACGCGTCGCCTAAACTTGAGGGCCTAATCTGATCCCCTCGGCTTTCATCCCGTATGCAGTGTCTAGACCTGCCTCGCAACCATTCTCGCAGTTTCGCGAGCCCGCCCCATCACGAACATCCCCCCAACACCGTATCCTCGATTCTCGAACCCATCCAACGACGACAGCAGGTGACGGGCGCCGGCTGCAACCACCCGAGGCCCATGTTGACCGTGATGTTGGCAGCATTCGAGCGTCACCATGCTGCGCGGCACTAAATCGCCAGCCATCCTTCTCCAGAAAACCTACGACGAGAGCTACCTCACATGCTCGACCGCCGTCTACTACGAGAGCCAGGGCAACGAGCCCGAGGCCATGCGATGCTGGAGGCAGGCCCTCGACCAGATAAGCGACCGTTATGCTTCGGGTCGCATCGCCTCCGACTTCGCCCCCTCCACCGAGACCGAGAAGGCCCTGGTCGACAGCTTGCGCCGCCTCGAGCTCCAGTGCAAGGAGCGGATAGACCTCTTGGAAGCCCTGCGTCTCTCTCGCCAACAACCGCGCCACGATGGCGCGCCTTCTCCGTCCCTCGGGAGGGTGCCCAGTAGCGGTCTGGCAGAACTACAAGGCGGCTCGATTCATGCTAAGGGATGGATAGGGGACGGTACCATCCCCGCTGTGGCATATCGTGAGCTCTCCCGTCCGAAGCTGCCCAAGCGACCGTCCACGACAACCACCTTTCAAGAGCCCACTTTCGACGGAGGCTCTGGTGCCCATACCAGTGATGCAGAAGCAGCAACTTCAAGCAACCCTCCTTCTCCCTTCTCCGTCCCCCCCGGGAGGAAAAGGGAACGAGGCGAGGTAGCCCCGAGAGACACACGATGAGGACCACCTTGCGCCCCGGCCGACTGGGGGACAGATCCGCGCAGTCAGCCTCCCGGCGCGCGTCTCTCAAGCCCATTGATGGTCCTGGGGCCAGCAAAGCCGCAAGCTTGGCATGGAGTGTCCTGGGCCAGCGAGATAAGGCGGGTCAAGAATCGACTTCTAGCTTGCCGATGTCTCCAAGCAATCCAGGCCCATTGGAGCGGTCCCGCAAGAGCCTCGATATGTCGTCACGAGGTCAATGGGATAGCCATTCGAGGAGGCTCGTCACCACCCGCTCTAGGAGTCCAGTCAAGTCCGTGAGTGAGAGAACAAGTCCCACCTCTGGGAGCCCGTATCGACAGCCAGAGTACTTCTCTGCCAACCCTGGACCGTCGTCTCTCTCCGTGACCGCAGCGGCAAATGCCCTCAACGCTTCGACACCACGAGAAAGCAGAAAACTCCCCCTTCCCGAGGCTGAAACTGCGGAGCGACCAAGGCAATCCAGCTTCCAAACTCCCCAAGGAAACTCGTCGGGACTTGCACGAGATGGTAGTGGGTATCTGGGGGAGCAGGCAGCCAGGATATCAAGCCGCAAAGTCTCGTCAGATCCGACCATCAAACGGAGACCACTGGGCATTAACAACAGCAGTCGCGCGACCCCAACTCGGTATACGAGACGCGCCGACGAGAACCAGTTGTCCAAGGCACGGAGGAGCCCCGACGAGTTTCCCTCGTCGTCGTCCAGCTCCGAAGAGAACGCGACCAAAACAAATGGAACTCAGCCGCGACGCAGACAGAGAGCCACGTCAAGGGCAGAGCTCGTGGCCGAAGTGGAGGAGGCGCTAGGCTTGGACAGTTCCAGCGAAGATGAGGAAGGCAAGGCCGCAAAGTCGTGGAAGAAGCGCAAGGCCGATATCCTGAAGAAACTCCCGGGCGGTGTGGATGAGAATGCCGCGAAGCAGATTCTCAACGAGATCGTGGTCCATGGGGACCAGGTCCGCTGGGGGGATGTCGCAGGTCTGGACGTGGCCAAGGCTGCGCTGCGGGAGGCCGTCGTCTACCCCTTTCTCCGCCCAGATCTGTTCATGGGCCTGCGAGAGCCAGCCAGGGGCGTCCTCCTCTTTGGTCCGCCCGGTACGGGAAAGACGATGCTCGCCCGGGCGGTTGCGACGGAATCCAAGTCGACCTTTTTCTCCATCTCGGCCAGCAGTCTAACCAGCAAGTACTTGGGCGAGTCAGAGAAGCTGGTGCGGGCGCTGTTCGTCCTGGCCAAACTGCTGGCTCCCAGCATCATCTTTGTCGATGAGATTGACTCGCTGCTCTCGCAACGCTCGGGATCCGGGGAGCACGAGGCGACGAGGAGGATCAAGACGGAGTTTCTGATACAGTGGAGCGATCTCCAGCGAGCCGCGGCGGGCCGGGAAGTGAGTGACAAGGACCGTGAGCGAGGCGACGCCAACCGCGTCCTCGTCCTGGCGGCCACCAATCTGCCGTGGGTCATTGACGAGGCTGCGAGGAGACGGTTTGTCAGGCGGCAGTACATACCGCTGCCAGAGTCAGAGACCAGGAAAGTGCAGATCCAGACGCTTCTGGCCCAGCAAAAGCACACGCTGGGCGAAGTCGACATTGACACCCTCGTCAGTCTCACAGAGGGTAAGTTCTGTGAACTCACGCCCTTCCCCCCTCTTCTCCCTCTGACTGTCGACAGGCTTCTCTGGCTCTGACATCACGGCCCTGGCAAAGGACGCGGCCATGGGACCGCTTCGCTCTTTGGGAGAGGCGGTGCTGCAGATGACGATGGAAGAGATACGGCCCATCGAGCTCAAGGACTTTGTTGCGAGTCTCGTGACGATTCGGCCCAGCGTGAGCAAGAGCAGTCTGAGGCAGTACGAGGACTGGGCCAAAGAGTTTGGAGAGCGCGGCGGTTAGACTGGGCCTTGAAGCACACCAGAGATAGTGGTAGCCGCTGGTCACGTTGTCAACCCAGAAACCAGTTTACAATACCCAAAGCAAAAGAAAGAGCAAGAATTATATCACCGCAAGTCTCCCCATTTAGTACTTGTTCATGAGTTGCATTCGTAATATGTCCTGGGCCTACCCCCCCCCGCTCTCCCTATTTTCTCTACCAGACCATGGATAAGTACCAATACAGCATCTTACACCCCTCCCCCCTCCCCCCTCCCCCTCCCCCCTCATGACTCCTCCCCCTTCCCCCCAACCCTCTCCCTCACCGGCCCCTTCTTCCTCCCCGCCACCACCCTGCTCCCCTCCTTCAGTAGCAACTCACTCCTCATCACCGCCCTCCTCACGCCCGCCTCCAGCCTCTCCATGACGCGGGCATGCTCCCTCCGCAGGTCCTTGGCCGCCTTGGCCGCGTCCCGCCTGGCCACGCGCTCCGCCGCGGTCGGGATCGCCGGCCGCTCCTCGATCGGCACCCCCGCCGGCTTGACAATGTGCTGCACCACGTGCCGCACCGTCTTGCTAACGCGCCACCCGGCCACGATGGCCACCACGTCGCCGGTGCGGAGCGAGTTTTTGGGGTCGTGGACGAGGTGCTGGACCGGGCGGTCAAAGTACTACATCCCCGAGCCGGTGTTAGTCTTGGGATGGGGGAGGGGGGGGGGGGGGGGGGCGCAGGTACCTTTTTCAGCAAGCTGTTCCACTTCTTGTTGGCGCAGGTGACGGTCACCGTCTTGTCCATGAAGCCCGACTTGATGACGACGCCGTGGATCTCGCGGACGCGGAACTTGGGGGGCGCGGAGACGGCGTCCACGGCGGCGACGGCGGCAGTGCGGGTGGTGCGGGCAAGGGACGCCATTGTGCGAGGGGCGGAGGGGAGGGGGTTGGTGCCCAAGAGGGCCGGGATTCCGGGGGGGTTCGAGAGGGAGGTGGACGGTCGTCGTCGTCGGGGAATAGCTTGCGGAATGGTCGTGGTCGTCGTCGAGATGGGCGTCTCTTGCTGCAAAAATAAATGGCCCGCGATTGAAGCATCGGGATTCGATTATTCGCCAAGCTTGCCGAAGCCCCGGTAACTTTTTTAGCGGATGGGTGGGTCCTATAAGGTGCCAATGCCGGCGGCATCTCACTTTCTATCGAGCCGGCATCCATCAAGGTTCAAGGGGCAACTCTGACGAGGTACACAGTAGACCAAAAGAATAGGATCTCAACATCAGCTCCCTCGTTTAACCAAAAAAACGATAATCATTAAACTACCAACTACCTCTTCCAAGCCCTGTATTCGCAATCATGCATCCCCATACCGAAACTTGTCCATCCAACCAACCAAACCCACCCCCCCTCCGAAAACGCCGTGCTATGCGACAGACCTGCAGAGGCTTGCGCCGCTGCCCCCGTATTACTGCTGACACTCCCTTCCTTATCGTAAGCGGCATTGTAATTACCAAGACTGGAAACCGTTCTGGTCGTCGTTGCGACCCTGCGCTCTCTCTACCTTGTCGGCCGCGCACCCATCCATCCCCTGAAAACCCTCAGTTGCCTGGCGGACCGGCATGCGGTAATGCTTCCCCAACACTTCGGGTCTCCTCAGGCACCACCGTCTTCAGCTTCGTCCGCCTCCGGGGCGGGGGAAGCTTGGGCGGCGCCTTTTTCGCAGGGACCCCGCTGATGTGGAGGGTACTGAGCTTGGCCATGGGAGACATGGGAACCCCGTGGCGATGCTTGGGCACCTCGGGCAGTACTCGCTTTGGCTTGCCAGCCCGCGCGTCCTGAGGGCTGGCAGGCCCATCCTTTGCATGCCCGTCGCCCTTCCCTTTCACTGGACCATCGGCCTTGCGACTGGGGGTATGGACGCCCGGTTTCTCGGAAACATTCGCCACGAGGCTCACGGTACTACCGGCTTGCGAGAGTGGAAGACGTCCGATCGGGCTGGTGGGTGACGTCTCGGGTTCACCTTCATCTTCGGTCAGCCAAGGCGTCTTTCCTACGCGTTCTATTAACCGCAACGTCGTTGGTTCGGGGGGCGTAAAGTGTGCGTTGCCGGTGCCGCGGAGGACGTCGAGGAGGCGGAGCAGTTGATCTCGTTTGTAGTGCGGTGGCTGGCGTAGCTGTGTATGCGACAACAGTGGTGCGAGGACGCGGAGGTATGTGTGCCGCAAGACATTCATCTCGCTCGGGAGGTCAAGCAGGTTGCGAATGATGACGTCCAGAAGGACGCGCAGGTCGTTTGTGTAAAAGTACTCGCACGTGGTGGTTGTCGTGAATAAAAGATAGAGCAGCTTGAGAATAAGGAGCTGGAGTGCCGTCTCCGTCTCCCGGTTGAGTAGGAGGATGAGGTTCTCGCCAAAGGTCCGGAAGTTGTCCCCATGTACACTCAAGACTTTGACGACTCGGTTTGTTAGTGGTGCGGTGGGCGAGACCGGAGAGACGGCGGCTGACGTGGAGGCGACCATGTATTGTTCGTTCAGGACGAGCTGAGCACTGAGTTAGCTAAGCCTCAACCTTAAGCTAGGACAGGATCAACAGACTAGGACTCGGATGACTGGATAGTGGTACGGGTCGTTCACATCATCCGAAAGCGCCTCGGTGAGCGTGTAGAGGTATGTCACGAAGCTGTCGTCCACCTGTAGGAGATCCTCGGGCCGCAGTTGTTCGATCCGGGACATCTCATACATCAGCTCCAGGAGGAGCCGATGAAGGCGGCGGTCCTGCCCCCCGCATGTCTTGATGAGATCGAGCAGACGCCCGAAACAGCCCTCGGCTATCATGCGGCGAAAGGTCGTCTCTTCGGCGCGGCCATCGAGCAAGAGGAAGTTGGCGATGACATGCAGCGGCCCGTGTTCGTCCTCCTGTAGCAGGCTGTACATGATCTGGGTGCGGACATATTCCTTATTCTCGGCGAATAAGCGGCTCTGCTGGAGGGTCTGGGAGCAGCTCGCGATGTCGTCCTCGCTGTCGAGGTAGTGGTCCCTGCCCTTGGCCACGAGGTACAGCCAGGCGCGGAGGGTATCGTCAATCGATTCGTGGTTGTCGCAAGATACCGATACGATGCTATCCAAAACTGCCGACGCAGGGTCAGTCACTGTGCTCGCGATGCCATCGGATTCGGCCACGAACCTTGCCAGAACTGCTCCTCGGTCTCGACCGACTCGGCTGCTTCGAAGTCGGCCATGTCGTCAAGCGAGCGGCACCTGTGCGCGGGCCGAAAGATTGGGCATCACGGGTGCGCAAATATGGTCAGGATCTGTCTCGTCATCGAGGGTTCTGGCGGGTTTCGGACTTCGTAGCAATGTCATAGCCTGGCGATCTTTCGGGGGTCATGAATCTTTGCACCAAGTCCAAGTTGCAGAACAGGGGCGCTTGCCAAGGAGCCCACGGGCATCCCGCAGTGCAATGCGCACGGATCAGTTCCCCAACTGTCTGCCCCCCCCTCCCCCCGTGCCCCCTAAAAGATGCCGTCGACCCACGTTCCAGAAGCGCCAAGGGTTCTTAACGAGCCCCCCACCTCACCCCCATCCAAACTCCAAGCTCCAACAGGCACAGGCATATTGATCAGGTTCTTAGCCGAAATCGAAGCCTGGTGATCAAAAATCTAGTGTCTTGGGTGCTCATGGCCCCCAGGAGATATCTGTCACAGCGATTGAGCCAGTGCTCCCTCGTAGCAAGGCACCAAGGTCCCGTTCTCGAAACCGCACCTCTTGATCTTCAATGCAAAGAACGAGCATGAAAATGTCCGATAACCATTACCAAAAGAGGTATAGAAAAAATACAGCCATCACCCCTAGTCGCCTTGGGTATTGAGAGTGTTGGAAACGCCGTCCCCTCTAGTTGATGCACCGACAAAAAGCCCCCCCTGTCATGAACCCCCCCATCATTCCTCATAAACCTTGGCCTTGGCCGCATACTCTCGAATATTGCTGACGACCGAATCCTCAATCATATCGCCCTTGCCCGCCGCAATCCTGAGAATCAGCTCATTCAGCATCTGCCTTCCCAGGATGTCGACATGGTCCGCCGTGTTCGGCCCGCCCCGCGGGTTGAAGCGCTCCGGCTCGTGAGGCATCTCGACCACCGTGATCTTGACCCCGGCGGGGTTGAACCGCTTGAGCTTCCACCCCCGGTTGCACATGTACCCCGTGCTCATCAAGTTGACCGTCCCGTCGCCCTCACCCATGACAATGCCGTGGTCTACCTCGCCCTGTGTCAATGCCGTGTCGATCGTCATGTTGAGCGACGTGAGCGACCCCATCTCAGGACTGCGGTAAAAGTAGCCACGCTCCGTCGGCTTTCCGACGCCGTAGAAGCAGTACACTTGGAGGTTGGGCGCCAGGGGAAGCCGCGTCTCCAATGGGTTGACCCATTTCTCCTGCTTGTGCTCGTTGGCCTCGACCTCGGCCGTCGTCTTGGCGACGCCATGCGAGTAGCTCCCCTTTATTTGGTCGCGGTACCAGTCATCCGTGTTGTCGAGCAGATACGTCATGGCGTCGTCGATCGTGAGATTGAAGCTCGGCGTGGTCCAGTTCAGGTCGGTACGGAAGTTGAGAAACGACCCAAACGACAGGGCCTGTCCGGGCTGGTCGTCTGGCGCCCCATCGAGGTCACCCCAAATGGCATTCCCGCCCATGGGCAGCATCGACGATAGACCCGGCATGGCGCGGAAGATTTCCGAGCGCTCGTCCTTGCTGAGGAACTTTTCCAGGCCGTACACGGCAAAGGCGTTGAGCTGCGCCGTGTCCCGCATCTCCCCGGAGAGGATGGCCGCGACATCCTTGGCCGCGCCGAGCATGCACCCGCTGACATTGATCCACGAGTCGACATGCCTGTCGACCCAGTCCGCTCCTCCCTTTCCACCCTGATCCGACGCAGCCCAGTGGAAAAAGTAAAAGACCACCTGGCTGCCCATGCTGTGTGATGTCAGGACAACCTTCTTGCCGTGCATGCGGACCGACATCTCGATGTGGGACTTGAGGCGAGAGAAGTAGTGGTCCCTGACTTCGAGGTGGCGATATGCGAGCCGCCAGTCATAGGCCGCCGTGTACGAGTTGGTCGAGTCGTAGCCAAGCGAGGCGAGATTCTCGATGATCTTGTTCCAGATCCAGTACCCCGTGATGAAGAAGTCGGTGGCGTCAAAGCCTTGGGCGGCGCGGAGCTTGACGTCGGGGGGGTCAAGTCCGGTCACCTTGTCGAGCATGACGTGCCTCTTCCAGTTCTCCTTGTCCATGACCAGCGCCCTCATCATGGTCCAGCTGCCCCAGAGCCGCTTCCGGAAATAGGGGCGTGATACGTTAGACGTCCCCCAAGACTCAAGACCAGTCGAGATGACGCCGGGGACCATGACCATAGGGTGATAGGCTTCGCAACCCTCGGACCGGACCTTGGTGCCAACTGAAAAAGCGTCGTAGCTTTCCAGAAAGTCCCGTTCGCCAGCCTAATACCATATTATCAGCTCCACAAGTGCACCAACCGAGGGCGCGCGACGGGCATCCTCACCACCAGGTCCCGTATGTCTCTCATGAATGTTGCAGGCAGCACGTCAAAAAGGCTGTCCATGCTCAGCTCCCCGATCTCGGGGAACGCTATTAGATCATTGTTCTTTGCGAAGAAACCGGCGCCGATAAGGCCAAACAAGCTGCCCAGGAGAAAGATGGCTGTCACGCCGCGCTTGCGTGGTCTCGCCCGGTGATGGACGATTTTGACCTTTTCCCCTGGCTTAGCGGGGCTTTCGTCGCGAGGAGTTGCCGGCTCGGAAGGGGACTCGGAGGCCGGTGGGTCGGGAGCCGGCGGGCCGCGCCGACGGAGCGTGCTCGGCATCGCGTAAGTGTAGGAGGAGAAGAGGAAGAAGAGTGATGAAGCAGGGATTATTCGTTTCTCCGGGTGTTCCGGGAGAGGGAAGCGCGCGTCGGCGATGGGGGGAAGAAACGGAGGAGGTCTGCCAGTGGTGCCCAGCACCAGACCACAGGGCTTGAGGTTGTATAGGAATGCGAATGGCGAATGCGACAGGTCGCCTTCGTCTGAAGTTGAAAGAAGGAAAAGTCAAAAGATGCGATGCGCGCGAAGCTGCAGTGGCAGAACGCCAACCCCTTCCTATCAGCCAATGGCCTGTCCGGCCTAGGGCCTCTAATGACGCACAGCGACAGGGATCAGCTGCGATCAACCCCACTGAGAGGAGCTCCCACATGTGAAAGTCTACGGCGGCGTCTGGTCTCATGTGAGCAGTTGTCCAACTCACCCCACCCCCCCACCTCAACCCTCACCACCACAACGTCAACATCAACATTAACATCAACAATCATTTTCTTGATTCTACAGAAAGTTCTACTTCTTAAGTTCGGTCATCACGCAATAATAATTACGCCGAATGAGAATGGACCCTACACCTCCCACCGCCCTCTCCAGCAAGCCCCCCATCGAACTCCAGTACATCCAATACGATCACTCGTTAGAGGCCCAATATCTCCCCGCCATCAGGGCCCTCATCTCCAAGGACTTGAGCGAACCGTACAGCATCTACGTCTACCGCTACTTTCTCTACCAATGGGGCCACCTCTGCTACATGGTCAGGACCCCCCCCCCCTTTTATTTAAATCCAAAAAGACTAACAACCCCACTAGGCCCTGAACCCCATCGACTCCTCCCTCGTCGGCGTCATCATCTGCAAGCTCGAGCATCACGTCTCCCACTCCCCCCCCACCCATCGCGGGTACATTGCCATGCTCGCCGTGTCGGCCCCCTTCCGCGGCCAAAAGGTGGCCACGTCCCTCGTGGAAAAGGCCATTGACGCCATGGCGCAGAAGAATGCCGATGAGATTGTGCTCGAGACCGAGGAGACCAACGTCCCCGCCATGCGACTGTACGAGCGCCTAGGGTTTCTACGGTCCAAGAAGCTGCACCGATACTACCTGAACGGCAACAGTGCGTACCGGCTGGTCCTCCTCCTCAGGCACATTGACCCGGATGCCGCCGCCGACTACGCCTTGGATGATGACAAGGACTATATCATGTGAAGTACGTCTGCGTCAACCTTTTTTGGCAAGTCAAACAAGAGCTTCGCACCGCATCCCCACTCTCCCGGCTTCTCCATGTGAAACATCTACACGCGCCTGGCGCTTCGAGCGCAGCGTCAAGGCGCCGCCCGTCTCTGAGTTTGAGAGCCAGGATGTCGCTCCAAGTATCAAGCGGGTGCGTCTGACCTTACGGTCCCGATTCCCCGGTGTAGGTATTTGTGTAGACACGGGCATCGGTGAGAGGCAGGAGAGTGCCCCCTTTGCCTCTAGGCGGCGATTTATCTATCCACATGGATGCCGATGACGAATTTCGGCGTTGTCGGAATGAAAGAAGCAGGGGGCAAAGCAACGGAAGCCGTTGGGGATTGGGAAAGGATACCAGTCCCTCCCTCGTCCTCATCACACGGTCACATGGGGCAGCGGCGATTGGTTTCGCAGGTACAAAAGTGTCATGGCCTAGACAACTGTCTGGCGGTTTCGGGCTAGACGTAAAAGGTCGCATTTCAGAGGACCCATTTCAAGTCCTCATCCTTGATGTACTTGAACATGTCTTTCGACGAATACTAGGTGATGTCAGTAACCACACTTCCAACAGCACATCATTTCCAGGCAGTACATACCGTCGACGCCGATATGTCCCACTCATTCCTGTTATACAAACCCAGATGCGTCCACGCATCTGTTCCCACCAGTCAGTCAAAGTTCAGCCCCCCTACCTCTCTCGAGAAGAAAAAGAACTGACCGCTCTTGTAATAAAGCTTCTTCGGCCCATCACTAGCCAGCCCCAACTGCCTCAACCGACTCAGCACCCTCGCCACATCCTGCTTGTCCCTGAAGTCCTTGGTATACACGCAAACCAACCTCTCCCCGCCGGGGTCGGCAGCGCTTCGCGTCGCCACCTTGGACACGGTCCCCAGTTCGCCATTCGCCGTCGCATGCGCAACCACCTCCCACACCCTGTTCACCGCCCCGGGCTCGGGAAACAGCATCCACTTGCCGCAAACCACGCCGTACGCCGCAGCCAGGTCGCAGAGGTCCGCGACCACCGACGTCCGCTCCTTGGAGATGGCCCGATTGTATTGGGTCGTGGATTTCTCGGCAGCATGCTTCTCCTTGGTCGTCATCATGAAGTCGGTGAACCGGCGCAGGCGCTCGGTCCCCTCCCGGGTGAAGAGGCCGTCGTTGGGCTCGGGCTCGGAGGGAACGCGGGGGTTCGCAATCCAAAGCCAAGGGAGGCCGGAGACGTGGGCATCAGTTGTGGCGGGGGGCAGACGGGAGAGGAAGGCGTCGACGGTCTCGCTGAGCTGACGGGCGCCGGGAACGTCTTCGAAGGCGTTGTGCAGCTGGCCCGGGGGGTGGGAGGGGGTCGCCCATGTCAGGTCTTTGCCGCCTACAGGGAGTATGGCGGTGATGTCGAAGGCGTTCCACGAGGCGGGCAGGTTGAGGGAGGCGACGCGTTGGTGGAGAGAGGAGACGGTGGGTTCGTCGCCTGGGAGATGTTAGGTGCTTGGTGGGGGGTGGATGGGAGATGGCGTGGTCGTGTTTATACCGTAGAAGTCGGAATCAGAGTCCATTTTGGGTTGTCGGGTTGGGGTGTTGCGTTTGTTGGGGTTACTTTTGTTTCGCTTGTTCGTCCATTTGTCCGACCAGCCCGACCGTGTGCGGTATTAGGTGTGCGATGGAAGGCCGGGGGAAGCTCCAAATAAACTCGGCGGGGCGAGGTGCTGCCTGGATGCACTGAGGACTGGTTGGGCTCGCCCCAGGCAGCTCAAGACAGAACGCTGTAGCATATAATTTCGGCCTCCAAAGGGTGTGTTTCGAGGCGCCCGATTTGGAGGTGATGAAGTTGGAGAGCGAGTTGGAGAATTGGAGAGCTCCCGAAAGTTCCACTTTGTTCACCCTCGGAAAAAGAAACACCAAAAGTTCCATCACCACGTCTTTTTGGGCTTTCACACAATGTCCGACCAGTCCAACCCCATCTCCTCTCTCCAGTCGGTGCGACTTGACCTCCCACCAAGCTGCGTGGAGTTTTGCCCTGCATTTCCGCCATACTTCGTCGTGGGAACATATAACCTACAAAAGGACCAAGATGGAGAAGGAGAACATGCGGAGAGGCCTAAGGCTCAGAATCGCAATGGAAGCCTGGTCGTTTTTCGGGTTGACGGCCAAAAATTGTGAGTCGCAAACAAATCAGCAATCCCTCCCTTTTTTTTTTTTTACAAAGCTGACCATCATCCAGAGTTCATGTCCAAGCTCTGCCTCAACCATCGGCCATGCTGGATCTTCGCTTTAGCCCCCACGCAGGCGAGCAGCACATTTGCGTCGCCGTCTCCAGCACAGCTACCGTTTCCATGTTCAGTCTCTCTGCCGATGAGGACGAACCCCTCAAGGAAACTGGGACCGCGAGCCTGTCAATGCTCACGAAAGGCACACGGGAATCAGAAAGTGGGGTCCTCTTCCTCGCCTTCTCATGGCATCCGTCAAGGAAGGACATGATTGCCGTCTCAACCTCGGGGGGAGGCATTCATTTGGTCCATCTGGGCGGTTCAAGCAATGACTGGGCCATGTCTATCGACCCAGTGCTGACTCATTCTTTGGAGGCGTGGTGCGTCACCATCCACGCCCCTCTCGAGGTCCAAGAGGAGAAGCAGCCGTTTATGGTGTTTTCAGGAGGAGATGATTCCAACCTCTTTTATACGACCTGCGCCGGCACTGCTTCGACTGAATGCGACGCCGACGAGGACGAACTGAGGGCTACGCATCGAATAAAGGGCCACGAGGCCGGAGTGACGGCCATCCTTCCGCTGGACAGCAACCTAGACCCGCACCTTCAGCTGGTGGTGACGGGTAGCTATGACGACCACATCAGGCTGTTTGGCATTGGCCACGCTGGTCTTGGAGGCTCGAGGCTCCTTGCAGAGAGTCATCTTGGTGGTGGCGTGTGGCGCCTCAAGGTGGTGCAGGTTGACAAACCGGATGGTGCTGGCTGGAGGATAACCATCCTGGCATCTTGCATGCATGCTGGTGTGAGGATTGTTGAGCTCTCTAAGTCAGAGGAGAGCATCTATGGGTTCCGTACGCTTGGCAGCTTCGTGGAGCACCAGAGCATGAACTATGGAAGTGATTTCCAGCCGGGGAGGGAGGGAGCCTTGGTGGTCGTGTCGACAAGTTTCTATGACAAGCTGTTGTGCTTGTGGGGCTTTAGCGACCAGGGGGTAAAGGGTTATATTTGACGATGCATGGTTTGTGGGTAGGGAAGATGATGGATGATAGAGCGCAAGAGATGGTCAGGTCTGGCTGCATGAAAACCGACAATGGACGTTGTTGCCTCTAAAAGAGAGATGGGGACCCTTTGGGCAGTCTCTTGAATTTATGAAATGAAGTTGTGTCATGGAATATTCCAAGCTCTTTCACAGCGTGGGAAAGTAGCTACCGAGAGAAGATACGGATAAGGATGTTTTTGGAGTCGTCCGCCAAATTCGGGTCGTCCACAAGAAGATCCCCCGAGCTGGAAACCTAATTCACACCGCCTTCCTCTTTTGGATCTGCCCCGCATACGGCGCGCATCCCACCATCCACGTCGCGCCTTGCCCAAGCGCGCCTGACTGACAGGTGAGTGGGTGAGTGGTTACAAAAGAGAGGCCTGGCTCCGGTGAATCACACGCCTGTCTCCATCTCCATCAGCATCTCCAATTCCACCCCCCTTCCCCAAACAAGAGAAAACCATGCAAACAGTCTCGGGAGCAGATTCTACAAGTCAAAAGTCAAAGGCCAGGCAAAGCAGCTGAATACAATATACTTGCATCTCTTTGATCGCCCGCCCCTCCTCCCCTCCTCCGGCGTGTTCCCGGCCCAAATACCCCCGAGCCAGCGACCTACCTTGGCCACGCAAGCTCTAGACGTCCCAACTCCCAACAGTCGACCTAAACACCGTCCCATCTCTTACCGCCACTGAGTGATCTCCGCCTGAGCTACGTGGCCACTCCCGACCCCTCGATCCTCTAATTCTGCCTCGACAAAGCAAAGCCCCCCGATCTCTGCGTCTTCACCGTCTCTACCCTCTCCCCTCCACCGTCATGGCGACCGTTCTCTCGAACGGAGGCGCCGCCCAAGGCTTGGCTGCCGAACAAGTCCTCGGCCGAATACACGATGCCCTTACTATCGTACACAGTCCCACGTCGACGAACCAGTCCCGGCAAGAAGCCCAGAGCTTCCTCGAGGAAATCAAGACCCTACCCACCGCTCCCGAGCACGGCTTCACCCTCTCGAGTGACCGCACGAAAGCCCCCATCGTCCGACACTACGGCCTGTCGCTCCTCGAACATGCAGTCAAGCACAGATGGAACGAGTACAGCCCAGACCAACGCGAGTACCTCCGGAGCTGGGTTCTTCAGCTCTGTCATGGCGTCTCCAAGGAGGATCCCACCTATCTCAGGAGCAAGAAGGCGCAGCTTTGGGCCGAGATAGCCAAACGATGCTGGGCCGACGAGTGGACCGACATGGATGAGCTTTTGGTCCGTCTCTGGCAGGAGACCCCCGTCCACAAGGAGTTTGTGCTGCAGATCCTCGAGATGTTGTCCGACGAAATCTTCAACAACGGGGAGGACGCCGTGGTGGCTATACGAGAGGGTGCTTTGAGCAAGGCTTGCATCGAAATCTTCACACCTTCGGCTGTCTTGCTCGAAGCCTTTCCCAATCGCCAGAACGGCCCCAACATCCGCTGTGGAGAGGAGGGCTGGCTGGCCAGAGTCACACAGCTCATTGGGGAGTGCCTCAACGGTGACCTCGAGCAAAACGAGGAGGTCAAGGCTTGTGCCATAAGGGGCCTCGCCGTCCTCAACTCGGCCGTCGCATGGGTGCTCCCCAAGGCAATCGACGCCGCGGAATGTCGACCTGCCGCCTGCAGCTGTCTCGCTGTCTCTGTTCTTTCCGTACAAAAGGTGGACAGCCTCCTCCCCAGCCTGTAGTGACGGTGCACATGCTAATCGTCCATGATAGGGTGCCCTCGAGGTCCTTCATTCCATGTACTCGCGGTCCAACTTTACCAATGACGAATTCATTGCTCTTGTAGTCCCCATGTACGGCGACGAGTTGGTCGAGCTCTTCACAAGGCTCTTCCAGTGGTCTGTCGTGGACGCCGAGGACATCGACGATGATAAGTACCAGTTTGCCAAAAAGTTCTCTGAGGCAAGCACCCATCCGCCTTCATGGGATATGCACCCGCTAATCGTCGCAGATGATCGCATGCCTCGGCAACTACTTGGAGAAGAAGTTTGCGTCTGTGCCGCCGCAAACAAACGTCGAGAAGTTCTTGGAACTCGCTATAACCGTTGTCCAGAGCCAAAGCCTAGTTGTCTCCATCCCTGTCCTTGTCACATGGACGAGGCTTCTCTCTCACCGGTCCCTTGGACCAGCAGCTGCCAACACGCCGTTTATCGCCAAATTGCTTGAGCTATGCACCTCGCGGCTGATACGCTACGAGAATCTCCCAGATGACACCGAGGATCCGACCTATCTGCTTCTCATGGAGGACACGGACACCATTCCAGAGCGTCACGCCTTCCTGGGGAACTACCGGCGATACAGCATTCACATCATCGAGAGCATTGCTCAGCTTTCGCTGCTGGACTCATTGAACTACATCCTCGGCCAGGCCGAGACTACCTTGCGGACTCTCTACAGCAGCGGCCCCCCCTTGAGCAGTATGTGATATCTGAGGCTGGGACACCCAAGGTGACCATATGGAGCTGACAAGCGCAGAGGAAAACTACTCGAAAACGTCCATGTCGGTGCTCAGAGTCGATGCTCAAGCAACCTCTGTCGAATCAGCCCTCAAGGGCTACATGCGATGGAAGGTTTCTCACCCCCAAACAAATGAGATGAATGTATGTTGGACCCTTTGTGGGAGCCCTCAAGTGAAAGCTGACATGTGCGAAGCTTCAACTTGCCCAAAATCTGGAGCAGCAATTTGAAACATGGTGCAATGCCGTGCTGCAGATGGAGTTTGAAGTAGGAGCGGTCCTCTCCTTGGGCGGGGGACATGCTGACTCTTGCTAGGATCCCCTCATCAGAAAACGGCTCCTGCAATTACTGGTAGCCTTTTCGACAATGGTGCTGGACACCAATGCTGGGTTCATGCTGAGAGTGCTCGAGCACATTCTCATGACATGGCCGGCATCGCAACCTGACTTCAAAGTCTTTAATGACGCCATCAAGGATCTTCAGAGTGAAAGCATGGTTGAGCTGCACCGACTTGCGACCAAGATGCCCGACCATCTTCTCGTAAGATGAGAATAGTCCCTGGTTTTGGAACCCCAGCTAACCTGGACGTACAGGACGTGTACGACCAGCTCGAGACAAAGGTGAAGGAGATGATTGCTTCTGGTACCTTGGACGAGAAGCGCCAAATTGCTTACCAGAGCTTTCTTTTCATCATCATGTACGTGTTGATGATTCCTCTGGGAGGTTTACGGACAAAGTCTGATGTGGATCTATAGTCATCGAGCGGCTCGTATCGACCCCGGCACGAGGCTATCCCGCCTTACTGCCTTTATAGACCCGATCAAGGACAGCTGGAGAGATGAGTCGTTGAAACAAGGCCTCGCATCATTTGACAACTTCTGCCAGCTTCTCTGCCTCGACAGGGCCCAAAAGTATCTCGCACAGCGCCGCTTCCACGAGATCAGCGACTGGGGTGCGGTGGAACTCGATGCCGAAGGATTGGAGATTCGGAACGAGCTCGAGCAGAGGCTGCTCGTAGGCGCAACTCTTCCGTGGAAACACGGATGGCCCGGCTAACACTTGATGTGCAGATGTTGCCATTGCGCACGACAAAGTCATTCCTGACATACTCGGTGGAAAAGTTGGAAAAGGACACGGTGACATACCGGGCATCGTGCGACCTATGGCGGGATGGGTTTCCCCTGATTTTGCCAGAGCTTCTCAAGTTTCTGAGGTACGTGGCCCTGGTCCTCGGCATCCAGGATGATACTCATCCGCCATCTCTAGCTACTCGCACCAATGCCACGATGCCAAGAACTGGAGCCTTCTCCCGCCAGAGATGCGGTCTGGGGTGGGACGAGTTCTGACTGACCGCTTCTGGCAGGCTGGGATATCTGAGGGCAGCAAGGACGAGTTCTACGCCCGAGTGACGGGCAAGAAGAATACGCTTGAGGGGTTCGCCTCGAGCGTGCGAGGCTCGGTCCGTTTTGTGCGCGAGACGTCGTACGCCATTCTTTACTGCATGACGCGGCTGGACTTGCAGTTCTATGGCTTCACGGAGCTCCCCGGGCCCCTCGCGAACGCGCTGTTCGCAGACGCATTCCACCTGTCGGCTCATCAGGCCATCAATCTGATCAACTTAGTCAGGTACTTGGTGGAGCATTGCCCGGTCGAACTCCGGAGCCACTTCCTCCCCCCATCTTGGCCAGCTGCTTTGTTCAGATGGATACCAAGATCATGTTTGAGTGGGCGAAGCTCGACCAGCAGGGCCAAGTCCAGGCGACGGGCGACGCGCTGACGGAAGAAATGAAGAGCGAGAGCATACTGCGGCAGCTGACGTACTCGGCGGTGGCTCTCGTGTCGGATTTTATCGATCCGGTCAAGACCAGTGAGTTCCCCCCCCCAAAGTCAAGGCCCGATTTCTGGCGAGAGGAACTAACCGGCCAATTGCCCCCCCGGGTCACCTCAAAGATGGCGAAGAGCAAGAGAGCGTCGAGCAAAAGTACCCGTCGATACGCAAGTTCTGCCTCATGAACTCGTCGATCGTGGCGCCCCTTTTACGGTTCTGCAGCCACGCGATTCAGATGCACGACACCAGAGGCTGCTCGATGGTACTCCGGGCCTTTCGCTCCATCATACCGGAATTTGCCGCCTCGGACAAGGCGGATTCGACGGCGCGCGGTGTCCTCTCGGATGGCTTTCCGATACCGCAGGAGACGGCCAGGGAGATTCGAGAGTTCATCTCGAGCGATGTCCTCAAGGCGGCCATCTCGTCGCTCCACGATCCGTACTTTGTCGACCTGCAGAAGGAGCTGGGGTCGACCATCGCGGCGATCCTGCTCCACTACGGGCGGCTCACCAAGACGCCGACCGATGTGCTCACGTCGCTGCCCGACATCGGGACGGCGCGGGCGACGGGGGCCATTGACTACGTGTGCTCGCCGGGCATGAATACGCGGGCGCAGCGGGCCGTGGTGCTGGACCTGCTCAAGGATCTCAAGGGGGTGAGCATCTCGGAGATGGGCAAGCTCAGCAAGAGCGCAAGTGCGGCCAAGAAGGAGCACCGCATCAAGGCGGCGCAGCGCAGCAAGATGGCGCAGCAGTTTATGACGACGGATGGGCAGAACCCGGCTGGCAAGGGGGAAGGGGTCGGCACGAGGGTGAGTCCGGACCTGGAGGGCGTGGCGGGCATGTTTGACGAGGGCGGGTAGAGGCGCCGCGCGGTCATGTCTTTGGGGAGGTGCCATGTGGCCCTGGACCACGTTTGAAGCTGTTGTCGACCCGAGGAGACAGCGATTGGGTATCGGGCGTGGAGGCTGGGTATGGATCATTCCTGGGCGATACCCGTAAAGCGGTGAATTCTGATGTAGTACGAGGTTGATAGAGGAAGTGCTGCCCCCTCGTGACTCTCGACTCTTGTCAGTTGTGCGGCGGGTGGTACCAGTGTCAACGGTTTTGTTTTGGTTCCAGGGGGTTGTGTGCCTGTCGGTCCCCAAGTCCCGAGGCCCAAGCTACCTTTCGAACCTCGAAAGGCTGTTCCAACTTCCTCGCTTGCCAATATTGACTGCAGAGTCGTTGCCATAGCAGAGGTTCCTCCATCTCCATGACTCGATGAATTGGATGCTCGGATCAAAGGCTCCTAATCAGTTAGTTACATGAGAACTGACGACATGATGCTAGTTTGCATGGCCCATCGTCGTCACGGTAGTATTTATCCCCCCTTTCTACCCCCGGCGAACCCCTACCCGGTTGACAAGCACCGGGTGAAACCCTGTTGGGGTTCGGCTGCCGCTGTGTGGGTTCGGGGACGGCTGATGATAGCGTTCATAGCCCACACAGCCCCCAATGGTTGGACTTGGACGGTCAGAGCACCCCCAACTCGCTCGTGGGGGCTCGCCTCAAACGAACCTGGAAACCGAGGCGACATTGATGGTCGACACAACCCGCCGTCTTTATGCACGAGACATGCGTTCATGACCTGGCAGGGGAAGGGCTGCAGTAGTGCAGACATTTATTTGTCAATCTCAGGCACTTTGACCTGTGATATGATGGAGTTGCTGCAGATGCCCCCTGCCAGTGTCCGGAACCTGGCGAGAAAGCCGTTGGGGTCTGGGGACGTGATCCTGCAGCAGCAGTCGTCAGCGTCGATGGACGGCGGACTGGACGGACAGGTTTGGTGATTGTTTCAGCAACTTGCTCCGCACCTAGACATGGCCAAAAATAAACCACGGCCAGTTCGTCCGGGTCCTCGGTCGATCATGAATCGTCATGACAGGCTCACAGACTGTGGGATCCGGCACTTGTGATCACCGCGCAGGAGTCAAAAGAGAAGAGACCCAGGAAACGTTGTGGCGATCGCGCGCCAAGCACGACAAGGGGGTTGGTGTGGTCGAGGTCGACCAGGGGGTTCACACCCCTCAGGGCCATCATGAACCCATCCCGGACACTCTCCCGCCCTCTTGTCACTTACACTCTCTGTCCTCGACGACATTCGTTGTATACCTCGACCGACACCCCATGCCGTCGTGGTTCAGCTCGACTGCCAACCGGACCTCGCCTCGCCATCCTCATCACACATAGGACTTGATCATCGGGAAGCGGCGTTACCATGGTCTACTGCGGGAAGCCCTCGCGGGGCTGCCAGATGTGTCGGATGCGCCGCATCAAGGTGAGAGAGACGCGACGGATTCCCACGGCTGGCCGAGCACCACACATCGGTGTCGGCAGCCGAGGACAGTGATGCTGACGAATGCCCCTTTTACCGCTGAGCAGTGCGATGAGACCAAGCCGTCATGTAACCAGTGGTATGTGTATACCATCTCCAGCATCGCTTGATCAACACCCCGCCCCCGGCGATACTAACACTCGCCATGAAGCGCCAAATCCAGACGGCAGTGTCCCGGATACAAGGACGAGTTCGATCTCATGTTCCGCAACGAAACCCGAGCGACAGAGAAGCGAGCTCAACGTGCCAGCAAAAAGACCTTGTTGGCGGCGGCGGCAAGGAAACAAGGGACGGCCGAAGCCGAATCGAGTACCTCGGCTCGCCTCGCACCTCCGCCCACCACCACCACCACCACCATCACCACCACCCGCCGCAGGTCCCCCTTTGAGCTAGCCGTCATCCCAGCCATCCAGATCAACACCGAGACGCAGGCAAGCTGCCACTTTGTTTCCAACTTTGTGCTCTTGCCACGCCAGGGAAGGTATTCTTCACCCCTCGTCCTGTCTTATACGACACCCAAGCTCACCGTCCGTCTCTAGCACCCGCGGGTTCATGGACTATCTTATTCCCGTCATGAAGAATGACCCCGGGGCATCCCATCTCCAGTTCGCCTTCAATGCCTGCGCCCTCGCCTCGCTGGGCAACAGGGTCAGCTCGATCGGCACCGACTTTCACGAACGGTCGTTTGCCGAGTACGTCAAGGCCCTCCAGGCCACCAACGCCGCCATCCGGGATCCCAAGAAGTCGACTTCCGACTCGCTGCTCGCGGCGGTGCTGCTCCTTTCCATGTTTGAGGTGGGTCACTTCCCTCTTCCCCCGTTGCCCGAACCAATGTGTTCGTAGGGCTTCTCTCTGACCCTCCCTCCCAGAACATCACCGCTACCAAAAACGGCGAATACGCCTGGGGCTCGCACATTGACGGCGCCATCCAACTCGCCCGCGCCCGCGGGCCCAATCAACTCCAATCCAAAGTCGGCCTCCAACTCTTCATCGCCGTGCGGATCCAACTCGTAACCCCCCCCCCCTCCCCCCTTCCCCCTCCCACCAAGTAACCCCCTCTCAGATAATCCACGCCCTCTCCTCGGGCGAAGCCCCCCCCATGGGCGTCGACTGGTGGTTCGCCTCCGCCATATGCGACCACCTCGCCGCGCGCTGCCAGCACCTCAACCTGCAAACCGCCACCCTCCGCGCCGAGGTAACCTCCATCATGACCTCCCTCGCGCGCACCCCCGCCAACACGGCCCTCATCCTCTCGCTCATGCGGCGCGCCCAGGCCCTCGATGCCGACCTCGCCGCGTGGATGGCCGGCCTCCCCCCCAGCTGGCACCACCGCCCCGTGCACTGGCAGGACCAGCTGCCCGCCGACGAGTCCGCCTTCCCGGGCCGCGTCGACGCCTACCCGGACTTCTGGATCGCCAGCGTCTGGAATCTGGCGCGCACCGCGCGGCTCATCTGCATGTCGCTGGCGGTGCGGTGCGCGGCGTGGGCGGTGGCGCCGGTGGACTATCGGACGACCAAGGAGTACGCGGCCGCGGCGAGGACGGCGGGGGAGATGATTGGGGATATACTGGCGAGCGTGCCGTACCATCTGGGGTGGAAGGGCCCGACGGGGGGCGGAGGGGGGCAGTTTGCTTGCGGCGAAGATCACAGCATGAAGGGGCTGGCGGGGTACTTTTTGACGTGGCCGCTGGGGTGCGTCATAATTCAGGATTATCTGACGGATGCGCAGAGGAGGTGGGTGGTGGGGAGGCTAAAGTATATCGCGGACGATCTTGGGGTCAAGTATGCGCATATTCTTACCCAGGTACGTTCCCTTTGGGTGGTGGTGGTGGTGATGCTGGTGGTGGCTGACGCGCGATGGGAATAGCTTCAGGTGCGGGTCCCGTCCATGCTGATCCGGAGGGATGGCATGATGGTGCAGCCGTATGCCATGTCGCACAACTTTGAGAAGCTCCTCTCGGATGCGCGACGCGCGGCGCCGACGGCAGGGTACGCCATGAATCCGCTGCAGCAGAGGGAGGCCATGCAGAAACAGGCGTATGAGCAGACGAGGATCGAGCTGATTACGAGGGTTACGGGGGTGGGCGTCGAGGAGTCGGCGCAGACGGTGGCAAAGAAGTGGCTGTCTGTGTCGTGATGGGGGGGGTGTTCTTGACAGGACATGTTTTGATATCCCGTTGCTTGTAATTCATGGCTCTTGAATCTCATGCTGTGCTGCAGTGACAAGATGCTGCCAGTCCACCAAGGCCGTTACATATCCCAATTTTTTCAGTCCCCAAAGGTCCGCCCCTGAATGAAACCAACACCTGACCACCCCAGGCCCAAAAACTCGGGTATCATAGCTCCCCGTCCGCTCACTCCCTCGCCAGAAGGCTCGTCCGTACTCCCTCGCAGGAAAACGCCCACCCCTTCCCCTTGCTGCCAATCCAACCACGACGAACCGGCCCTCACTTCTTCTTCTTCTTCCCCTCCTCCTTGGCCGCCTCCCCGCTCAGGTTCCACGCCTTGACGACCCAGCTCTGCGTGCGGTCGACGTAGTCCTCGTTCTGGACCTGCTTGACGCCGACGCGCAGCCCGTCCTTGGTGAAGACGACGTCCTTCTTGCCCATCTGCTCCTTGGCCTGCGTTTTGATCTTGCCGAGCGACAGGAAGATCTGGTAGCCGACCCAGGCGAGGCCGGCGAGGAAGGCGAGGGTGATGACGAGGGGGAGAATTTGGCTGGGGGGGCGAGAGGGTCAGCTTAAGAGTGGGAGAGGGAGTGGCGGTGGGGGACGGACCTGATGGCGGAGGGGGGAGCAGTGGTTTTTGATTTTCCCCAGGCCATGGCGGTGGGTAGGGGGGGTTGTTTGTCGGAGGAGGATGTTATCGTGGAGTAGTTAGGTGGACGGGCGCAAGTTGGTCGGGCGGTAGGCGTGTTTGCGCCGGGTCGTGTAGATGGTGCAAGAAGGCGTGGAACAATGGCACAAATCGCTTTGCTGAATTGTGGAAGGACGGAGGTTCCCACTAGGCCGACAGGAAATAATAGGGGGAGAAGGGAGAGAAGACAAAGATGGTCTCGGTGGACAGACGGGATGAAGCTGGAAGAGACAGACACTGCCCCTGGAAAACCCACCGCAGCTCATCAGCCCAGCCCTGCCATGAGCGGTAGCGACAGCGAAGCAGCAGCTCAGTGCAGCTGGAGGCCTGCCGATTGCGATGCACGGGTACGACGGCGTCTTGCTGTGGGTGTTGCCTTGAAACCGAGGTCCCCCTGTGGGGATACGAGGGGGGTACGGGCAGATTGTGGCCCGAGCTCCCTCCAGGTGTGTTCAAGCCCATCTTTTTGGAGCTGCAATGTTCATGTCCGTGCTGTGGGCGGGCTGCCATCTCAAATCGTGTGCCGAATCAGTGGCAGACCGGACACGACGACTGCAAGTCGGGAAGATGTAGCCAGATGCTGTATTCTGCGAGATGAGATGAAGTATCTGTCTTTTTAGAGCTTGAAATCTTTACACGTGTTGGGAATGCCAATATTTTTGCCTTTTTTTCGGCGTGACTCGACTGCTCTCAGTCATGAATGATGAATCGGGAATGATGAATGGGAATGGAGAATGGTCGATGAGGCCAGACTGGCTTCCTCCCTAGCTCCCCTCCTCTTCCTGCTTTTGGCCAGCCCCTCGCCCCCAATTGCGCGCAGTAGAAGGCGGTCGAGGTCCCACTGCCTTGGCAAAGCTCCCCAACTTCCATCTCAAAAGACAACACCTCTCGCTCGGTCCCGCCTCGTCGACACCTCCACCTACCTACCTACCTACCTACCTACCTACCTACACCCCACTCGCGACCTCGACCTCAGCCGTGCGCCGAGTCGCCCATCAATCAACCTCTCCCGCCCACCACGCGACGAGCCCTGCCGATATTTTTCTGAAGCGACGCCAGCCCCGCGCCCACGGCCGAGCTCACGATGGCTGCCCCCAATGACGGTGGCTACGGCCAATATCCACCCCAGCAGTACACCGACCAGCAACCCGAGTACGCCGCCACCTCGTCGCCCCCGCCCCCGCCCGGCGCCCAGCAGAATGTCCCCGACCACGGCAAGAAGAAGAAGAGAGCGTATGCGGCCGGCGCCTTCGAGGTCGGCGCTGGAGGAAACGCCGTCGGCGGTCAACAGCCCGGAGGCGGCCTCATGCAGCCAGGCGGACCTTCGATGGGATATCCCCAGCCTGTCGCGCCCGGTCTCGGAGGATATCCCCAGCCAGATGCTGCCCAGGCCCCCCTCTACGGCGCTGCCCAGCCGTCATACCCCGTGTCGCAGCCTGGGGCTCCCGGTCTGGGGGGAGGGTACCCGGCTCCTGCTGAGCCATACTACCAAGGGCCCGGGGCCCCGGTCGCGCCCGGAGGAGTCGCCGGCCTCACTTCCGGGTTCGGCTCCATGCAGCTCGGGGGAGGTGCCGCCCCAGTACCAGGCCTACAGCAGCAGCAGACGCAGCAGCTTCCGCCCCAAGCTCGGGCTGGTCCGCTCAACCAACTGTACCCCACCGACCTCTTAAATCAGCCCTTCAACGTCTCCGAGCTAGAGCTACCCCCCCCGCCCATCATCCTGCCCGCAAACGTAAGAGCTTGGAACGTGAAAAGATGCGCCATTGCCAGCTAACAAGGAGCCTCAGACGAGTGTGACACCCTCCCCCGATGCGAACTGCGCCCCCAAGTACGTGCGCTCGACTCTCAACGCCGTGCCGACGACACATTCGCTCCTCAAGAAGAGCAAGCTTCCCTTCGCCCTCGTCATCCAGCCCTATGGCGCCCTCCACGACTTGGATGATCCGGTTCCCGTCGTCCAGGATCAGGTCATCTCGCGCTGCCGAAGATGTCGCTCGTACATCAACCCTTTCGTCACCTTCCTCGATCACGGCCACAGGTGGCGCTGCAACATGTGCAACCTGACCAACGATGTGCCGCAGGCCTTTGATTGGGATGCGGCGGCGCAAAAGAGCGTGGACCGGTGGCAGAGGCACGAGCTGAACCATGCCGTCGTCGAGTTTGTGGCGCCGCAAGAGTACATGGTCCGGCCTCCCCAACCCCTCGTCTACCTCTTCCTGTTTGATGTGAGCTACGCCGCGGTCTCGACGGGTCTTCTGGCCACCAGCGCGCGCACCATCCTCGACAGCCTCAACAGGATACCGAATGCCGACCGCCGAACCCGCCTCGGCTTCATCGCCGTGGACTCGAGCCTGCACTATTTCGCCGTGCCAAAAGATGACGAGGATAACGGCGAGACGAGCATGCTCGTGGTTAGCGACCTGGACGAACCTTTCCTCCCCGTGCCCCAGGAGCTGCTCGTCCCCCTGACCGAGTGCCGCGCCAACATTGAGAACTTCCTCACGAAGCTGCCCGAGATGTTTGTCAACAACCAGAGCAACGGATCCTGCATGGGCTCCGCGCTGAGGGCTGGCCACAAGCTGATCTCGCCCCTGGGCGGCAAGATTGTGGTCCTGAGCGCGTCGCTCCCCAGCGTCGGCTACGGCAAGCTCGAGATGAGGGAGGACAAGAAGCTGCTCGGCACTTCCAAGGAGAACTCTCTTTTGCAGACGGCAAACGGGTTCTACAAGAGCTTCGCCGTCGAATGCTCCAAGAACCAGGTATCGATCGACATGTTTCTCTTTTCGTCGCAGTACCAGGACGTCGCCTCGCTGAGCAACCTGCCGCGATACACGGGCGGCCAGACGTGGTTCTACCCAGGGTGGAACGCCGGCCGTGCCGAGGACGCCATCAAGTTTGCCTCCGAATTCAGCGACTACCTGTCTTCGGAGATCGGTCTCGAGGCCGTTCTCCGCGTCCGCGCCACCACGGGGCTGCGCATGAGCACCTTTTACGGCAATTTTTTCAACCGGAGCTCGGATCTCTGCGCCTTCCCGGCCTTCCCGCGCGACCAGTGCTACGTGGTCGAGGTGGCCATCGACGAGAACCTCACAAAGGGCATTGTTTGCCTGCAAACGGCTGTCCTGCACACGACCTGCAACGGCGAGCGCCGCATTCGTGTCATGACGCTTGCGCTGCCGACCACGACGAGCCTGGCCGATGTCTACGCCTCGGCCGACCAGTGCGCGATCACGACGTACTTCAGCCACAAGGCTGTCGAGCGGGCTCTCAGCAACGGCTTGGACTCGGCCCGCGATCTGCTGCAGGGCAAGATCACCGAGCTGCTGCAGACCTTCAAGAAGGAGCTGGCGGGCGGCAGCATGGGCGGCGGGCTCCAGTTCCCGACGAACCTCCGCGGCCTTCCTGCTCTCTTCCTCGGGTTGATCAAGCACGTCGGGTTGAGAAAGTCGGCGCAGATTCCTTCGGATCTCCGGTCGGCGGCCCTCGACCTGCTGTCGACGCTCCCTCTGCCCCTCTTGATGCAGTACATCTACCCCCGCATGTACTCGCTCCACGACATGCCCGACAACGCCGGCATTCCGGACCCCGAAACCAGCCATATTGTGCTGCCGCCCCCGCTCAATCTGTCGTCGGAGAGGTTCGTCCCGTACGGCCTCTATCTCATCGACGATACTCAGACCCAGTTCCTGTGGGTGGGCCGCGACGCTGTCCCACAGCTGCTTGCCGACGTGTTCGGCGTCGAGGATCGCACGCTGCTGCACGTCGGCAAGGCGACGTTGCCCGAGCTCGACAATGACTTCAATGAGCGTGTCCGGGCGGTGGTGCAGAAGAGCCGCGACCACAAGTCGCGTGGTGTCGGAAGCATCGTGGTGCCCCATCTGTACATTGTCCGCGAGGATGGTGAGCCGAGCCTCAAGCTGTGGGCGCAGACGCTGCTGGTGGAGGACCGCGCGGACCAGGGGATGAGCTTTCAGCAGTGGATGGGAAACCTCAGGGAAAAGGTAGTGTAGCCGACACGACGAGCCCCCCTGGTGGGAACCATGGCCGAGCGAGTTGCTAACACGTCTGGCGCGAGCAGGTCGTTCAATAGACTAGGCGGGCTCCGTTTGGAGTGGCCTAGTGCGGGAGCGGCTTATAGGTAGGACAGCGTGATTTGATAGAATTACAAAGGCTCACTCAGTGGCTAGACAGTTGGTGATGAGCAGAGTCGGAGTGATAGCTCACCGTGGCGGCCGCTCCAATACAAGGAATGTATCAATATTGACAGGGCCTCTCGAGATGTCATGTCTGCCTAGTCGTTTATTTTGTTCGTACGTTGGCTATGTTTAATCAGCCTGTCATTATCGGTCATGCCACATTGCGAGAGCACCAGAAAGTCGACCTGGTATCAAGTTGACATTTTTGGACACAAACAAGCTCTCTTTGTCAAACCATGATGGCGAAGACTATTCCCCGGCGCTGGGCAGTCCCGCCCCTTACTAGACCCCTTTCCACGTCAACACGGCGCTCCCGTGGATGCGACCATGCCCAACCGGCGCGCGTCGTCCCCACCCGACCTGACCGTTGGCCCGTTTCACAGACCCATTGCGGCTCTCGATCGCATCAGGAGCAGGAGGGCCCGATCCGACGCAGGCACAAGTCGGATTTCCAGACTGACGATGGGGGGCGTTTCATGTTCCTGCTACTGCTAGTTGTGGTGGTGCTGGTGGACGACGGGGCTATTTTAGTCACCGACCGGGCACGGCATCTCTGGCCCCCAAGAGCGAGAAAGAAAGAGAGAGGTCTGGCCACACACGCTGAAACGACGACACTGGAGGCGCCGAGGAACGGGCCCCGGCGCCTAGTTCGGCTTCTGGTTGGTGCGTGGAGGAGAGTCATGCAAGCCAGAGGGTTGAGGGGGGGGGGCGGATGCAGTGTGATGAGCTTGTAGGTTTGCTGCACGACGGGGACGAGTGTTTGTCGTTGGGGTTGTGCATTTATTTGGTGAGGATGGAGGTATCGCGACTTTTTCTTCGAAGCGGTGATTTCTACAGAACGATGGTTTGAATGTCGAGGTCTGTGGGCAGAGGAACGATGAAACGGGGGCTGGAGGAGGCGGCCGTGGTGGGGTGGGGTCGGCGCTCAGCTCTTTGGTGGAGGAGAGGGGCAGAGGTTCAAACGCTGGAGTTGTTGGCACGGCGGGGTCACCTCTCTGCCCCACCACCCCGGCTAGAGAGGGGTCCCCCCGCCCCAGGACTCCCCGGTCAGGCTCCCAGACCTGTCCGACAGAGCAGTCACCCACTGGCAGCTCTCATCACAACTCTCTCCTCTGAACTCGGTCGGGCTGCAGAGACGAGACGGATTGGTGCTGTACCTTGCTCGGTAGCCCGTCACCTCACCCTATCCAGCATCGCATCTGCCTCTTTTCGCTCTCGACTGGATCCACCCCTCCGCTCCGACCCCCTCCCCGTGCCCTTCCCAGTCGAGAGTGCAACTCCCAACGGGTTCCGGGATCTGGTTGGATCCTCCTCCTGCTTCTTCATACACCTCTTGCTCCCCGCCCCGACCCCCCCCCATCTGGACCTCCATCTCTCTCTCATTGAGATTCCACCTGGCCGCGGCGCGTCTCCGTCTCCGTCCCCGTCTCTGTCTCCCTCTTGATATTTCAGCATTCCCTTCAAGAAGGGAAATCAACCGTCTTCTCCGCGACCTCTCTCTCGTCTTGCGAAGCTATTTATCTCTGTCGCCGTCACTCGCGCGTCGCAAGGACCCCGCCTTCTCAGGTCCCTCAGCAACCCAGAGCGGGGCAGTCCTGTCTCTTGTCGCGCGCCTGTCGCAAAACCCCCCCTCTTCCTCCACGGTCAAGGTCTCTTGTCGCGATCTCCTGCATCTTTCTGGAAGGTATGTACATGATCATCTCATCTCATCTCATCTTCCCGTCTCGCCCCGTTCCTGGATCCAGCAGCAGCAGCGGAGGAACCCTCGGGTGCGCTGTCCATTTCCCCGCCTCGTCTTCTGGGCTCGGTGCCATTGGGCGGCGCTGGTTCGGACGTCTGTAATCGGCCGACAGGCGAAGCGTCTGATCGCCCATCATCTCGGCCTGGCCCTTCCTTCAGCCTGACCCCCTGAGCACACCGGCGCACAGCTTCTGGAAGCTTGCTTCCCTGGCGACGGGCCCCCCGAGCTGCTCCCATGACGGCGAGCCGAACCCACCAGCCCTCTTCGCCTGCCCGTGCCACTGGAAGAAACCACTCGAGACCGGATCGCCACCACTTGCAATACGCCCCAGCCTGGTACCTGCATATACACGGACCCCTGGGGGGCAACGGCTCTTTGATGTCCGCAACTACCTCTAACATCCGGATACGACATCGATGTTGACGGCCCGATCGCTTTTCTAGTCTCCTGACACCGTGTCTGACCTCAGGTTGCTAACATTGTCCTGTTCTCGTCAGAAGACCCTCCATCTAGAATCAACCCATCTACGACGACGACCTTTCTGCAGACTGGCCTTGCGTCTAACCCGGCTCCCACCATCTCCAGAGTCGACGATCAACAGAACTACCTCCTGGAGCGCTATACCCTGATCAAGACGGTCTTCTTCAATCAGCATTTGGTTGTCGACAACCTGTGCTAGCCACCGCGCCAGCAAGCCTTGCCTACTGGGACAGGATGAGCAACGCAGCGAACCGGGGCGGGGCCCGCAAGATTTCCTTCAATGTCAGCGAGCAGTATGATATTCAGGATGTCGTCGGAGAAGGCGCCTATGGCGTTGTCTGGTACGTTTTCACATTGCTGCGTCCCGTATTCAAGCTGACCTCCTTCAGCTCGGCAGTCCACAAGCCATCTGGCCAAAAGGTGGCCATCAAAAAGATCACGCCCTTCGACCACTCCATGTTCTGCCTGCGAACGCTGCGTGAGATGAAGCTGCTCAGGTACTTCAACCACGAGAACATCATTTCCATCCTCGACATCCAAAAGCCAAGGAGCTACGAGAGCTTCAACGAGGTCTATCTGATCCAGGTATGCGCTTGTGGAGTCTCTTCCTAGCTGCTGCATGTCTAACATCTTCGGCAGGAACTCATGGAGACGGATATGCACCGCGTCATCCGCACACAGGATCTTTCGGACGACCACTGCCAGTACTTCATCTACCAGACGCTGCGCGCTCTGAAAGCGATGCACTCGGCCAACGTGCTCCATCGCGACCTGAAGCCCTCCAATCTCTTGCTGAACGCGAACTGCGATCTCAAGGTTTGCGATTTCGGTCTGGCTCGCTCGGCGGCGTCGCAGGAGGACAACTCGGGCTTCATGACGGAATACGTTGCCACTCGTTGGTATCGTGCTCCCGAGATCATGTTGACCTTCAAGGAGTACACCAAGGCCATCGACGTCTGGTCCGTCGGCTGCATTCTCGCCGAGATGCTCAGCGGCAAGCCGTTGTTCCCTGGCAAGGACTGTACGTCGCAGCTTCCCAACCCTTGGAGTGTGTAGTATCAAGGCTAACTTTGCCCCCAAGACCACCACCAGCTCACCCTCATTCTCGATGTCCTTGGCACACCGACGATGGAAGACTACTATGGGATTAAGTCACGTCGTGCTCGAGAGTACATTCGCTCTCTGCCGTTTAAGAAGAAGGTTCCCTTCAGGACGCTCTTCCCCAACACGTCGGACCTCGCCCTGGACCTCCTCGAGAAGCTGCTTGCCTTTAACCCGGTCAAGCGTATCACAGTTGAGGAGGCGCTTAAGCACCCGTACCTGGAGCCGTACCACGACCCCGATGACGAGCCGACGGCGCCACCAATTCCCGAGGAGTTCTTTGACTTTGACAAGCACAAGGACAACCTCAGCAAGGAGCAGCTCAAGCAGCTCATCTACCAGGAGATTATGCGGTAGATGGATTGGGCAGAGTTGGAGGGAGAGCGTCGCGGGCTCCTGTGCCTGTCTGGTTTCCGCGAGTCGACGACAGCTTTGCCACACGCGGGCTGACGAAGCGTGATTGGTCCATGGACTTTCGTATCAGCGAGTTTGAGTCTTGGTCGGAGCAGTCTGGATTGCAGAAATACTGTCTCTCGGGACAGCAGCGTCAGCATTTGGGGCGGCGGGCAAGCCTGCAGTTTCTTTATAACGTAATGCATACCCTTGGGCCGGCAGGCAGGCGGAGGGGGATAGCGGAACGGAAGCTCAAGCATGGATGGATAGTAGGGTCTGGGACGATGTTGCTCTGCGGTGGTGAAGGTTGGGGTGTGGAAGAAGGCATGGCGCCGTGTGACTGGTTGATTTGTTTGTTTTTTTGTTGCAGGGCAGGTTAGAGAGCTTTTTACGAGATACATTCGCAGCTTTGATCTGTTTGGAATCTGTGTGACGTGCGTGAGTCTGTGGCGTCGTTGTGACACGTGTGTTGAGATGGAGAAGGGGAGGGTTTAGACGTTGCAACAGTGTCTTTTTCTAGCAAGGCTGGACTTGACATGGGCTTGACATGGACTTTGTCATGGCATCAAACTGGTTCTGCAAATTGTTGAGTGGAATTTGGTATTTCGAACGGCCTCCCTGCCTTGACCCGGATATCTATCCCCCCAGCTGATCGACTGACTGACCAAAAGCAACGACGCCTTGTATGTGTGTGCGAATCCCAGTATCCCATCCCACCGACCTGCCGCAGGCAGCACCCGCAAAAGAAAGAAACCCGTCCTCTCTATCTTTTGTGGTTGATTTTTTAGTCACCGAACCCAAAAAGGAAGCCCGTCACCCCCCGACAACCCATACCTCGACCCCGAGCACGCCAAACTTGTCGCCCTCGTCGCTCAGCCGCTCGTTGCCAAACGTCTGACACGGCGAGCTGATGCCCTTGGCCAGGCCGTCGTCGAGCCACAGGCCAAAGCGCCCGTCGCCCGCGCCGACGCTGAGAAAGTGCGACTCGCACAGCATGTAGTACTCGTTGACGCCACTGTAGGGGAACGCCTTGAAGCGTATGTTTTGAGACGACGACGAGGCGGCGGCGTCCGGAGGGAGCGTCGTCGTCCGCCCGTCGAGGTGCGTGGTGTCCGCCGAGGGCGGGGGCGGGAGCGACGAGAGGACCGAGGCCTTCCAGAGGAAGCACTCGCCGGTGCCAAAGTACTTGGGGGCCGGGTGGGGGAGGTCGGAGAGGTAGGCGCCAAAGGTCTGGAGGGGGAACATTGTTAGTGGAGGTGGGGAGGGGGAGGGGGAGGGGGTAGGGGGTAGGGGGGCTTACGCCGCCTTCGCAATCCCGCACAACCAGCACGAAACCGACGCGCTTCCCCCGGAAGGCGCTGCACTTGTCGTACAGCGTCGCGAGGCTCGCGCCGTCCTGCTCCAGGCTGTAGACGAGACGCCACTCGTCGACGAGGGCCAGGCGCGCGGGCACCATGGTGCGGATCTCCTCGGCCACGGCGGGGGTGAGGAGGCGCGCGGCGGCGGGGGTGTCGGGCGCGAAGCCGCGGAGCTCGAGGGGCTCAAGGGGGGCGGGCCTCGCATCGTCGGGGAGGGGGTGCGTCGGCGGCGGTGATGATGTGGGGGGGTGTGGGCGCCGTCGAGACCCGGGGAGGGAAAGGTGCGCGACCGGTGGGAGGTAGACGGGGATGGGTCGGGGTCGGAGACGGAAAAGTGCCGGACGAGGCCGCCCCAGAGGCTGGAGACGGAGGAGGCGAGGAGGCTGCCGTTGGCGGGGGTCGCGGCGCCGGAGGAGGGGCCCGGGGAGGAGTCGTAGGCGGGGGAGCCCGAGCGGTGGACCTGCTGGCGGGAGTTGACGGAGGAGAAACTCATTGTCGTCGACGTCGGGGGTGGTGTCGCATCAGGACATCAAACGGACAGGGGGGCTTACGACGGGCGGTGCCGCCAGCGGTCAGGTCAGGGAAAACAGCGGATGATGGATGGTATTATGATTATGGATGGGGGCACAAAGGAGTGCAATCATGTCTGATAGGCGACCGAGTGGCTGACATCAACGAGGCAGCTGCGGAGCGTGGGAGGAAGGGAGCGTGCCATGGGAGTTTTTATCCGGCCGTGTGAGATGGGAGGTGGGAGTGATGTCGTGGACCATGGACCACATGGAAGCGCAGGGAGGCTGCGAACTCGTTGGGATGACGGGGTTGTTCCAACGTTAGGCCAAGACCCGTACGGCCCTGCCAGGGCGCGTGGCCGAGCGGGGAGAGGTGCCGCGGGGTAGCCGGGCCCTGAAACTTGGGCGTGGTGGTACGTAAAAGCACCGGCTGGTGGCGTGTCCCTCTGTTGATCATGCCAAGGTGGAATGCCAAGGCAACCGTTGGTCATTGCCGCCTCTTCCAGTGGCCAACAGCTCCTGATGCGAGGCGACTGGAAAGTTGAGGACATCACGAGATGGACCCATGACAAAGCCATTGAGTTTCTAACGCAGAACATGTCAGGGGCCAAAAAGGTTTTTTTTTCTCGGCCGCTGTGCTGGGGGATCCGTCTATCCCGAGGGCACCTTGAAGCTGGCTATCCCATTCCAGACCCCTTCGGGACTGGGCTGTTCAGCGCAGACATCGGGATGGTAGCCAAAGTTGTTGACCAGATGGTCTCTGGTCGTAGGACCAATCGTGGCGATGTATGTTTTACGAAGGGCGTCTTGTGGGTTGCTTGTCCCCGTCCCCGAGTCCGTCCCCTGATCCAGCAGACCCAGCGCCGTCAGCATGCTGTCACATCCCGTTGGGGAGAACACCACGACCCATCTCGCCCGGCAGTCTGATGTCTCGTCCAAGAGCCGCTCAAAGTTCTCTCTGAACGACTGCATGACGCCCGTGCCGTATATTACAACCTCGTCCAGAGGATACGAGGCGGCACCTAGAGCGCGTGGGATGGCGTCGCGGTGCACCTCGCCGACGGGGAAGAGGAGAGGCGGCTTCGTTGGACGGTCCTTGTACCATTCGCCGTAGTGTTGGAGGATGAACTGCGCCAGGTCCTCGCCGTTCCCTGTGTGGTCCCCAAAGACGTTGAGACATCCCTGGCCGCCGAGAGAAATGGCCTTGAGGGCGCGAGTGGTGGCCGGTCCGACGCTGTAGACCGGAATGTCCCGGAGGGCGGGCCATTGTCGGTCTCCGGCTTCTCCAATGAGGGCCGAAAAGGCCTCGACGGCGCGCTGCGAGGTGAATATCAAGCCGCCGTACGGGCTTCCCTCGGCGCGGCTTATCGAATTGCTCTCGAGCATCGCGCGGACCTTTGCCATTCCGGCGTCCGTGAACCGATGCTCCAGCACGGGGACGAAGGCGGGGTCGAAGTCGAAGCCATTGGTGGCGTGGGAGAACTGCTCTTCGTAGGCGTCGCCGGGGGTCGACTTGGTCTTGAGGAAAAATATCGGCGTCTTGTTCAGCATTTTGAGCAATTGAGCGGAATTGGCGATGGAGTGGGAAGCTAAAGGGGGAACTTGGAAGGGAGCGTTCTAGAAAGAAACCACCCTGCCGATCCCCCCGGGCTTTATCGCGATAAGGCACTGCGGGGCATCGAGACGCCATCGTGGGGGATGCGGTTCTGTAGCTCATCCCTGAAGGTTGGAGGCCCACCCCTGCAGACGTCCATCCCAATCCGATCAGCTTCGGTTTTCGTGTGTCTCGGGCCCGGCATTGGTAATCCAGTTGCATAAAAAAAAGCAACCACAACACCATCATCTTTGCAGCAAACCTTTCGATTTTCTCCTCCGGCATAGCCCAACATGACACCAAACCCGGACAACACCCGCCCAACAAGCGAACAACAACAGCCCGCCGACACCACCACCACCACCACCGCCAGCGAACCCCCCAAAAAGTTCCCCAAAGGCATCGTCCTCGGCAAAGACGGGAAACCGTACGCACCCTTCTCCCCCAACAACCAACTCTCAACCCTCAACTAACCTCCCCCCCCAGCTGCCGAAGCTGCACCTCCTTCGCCGCCTGGGCGTCGCAAACCAAAAAGTCCACCACCACGACCCCCAAACCCCCCACCGCCGTCCCAAAAGACTGCCCCCCGGACGTCGAAACCCTTGGCCGCTCCGGTTGGACGCTCCTGCACTCGATCGCGGCCACGTACCCGACCCAACCAACATCGGCCGAGCAATCCGACGTGCGGAGCTTCATGCGCTTGTTTGCGCGGCTGTACCCGTGCTGGACGTGCGGCGAGGACTTTACGCGGTACATGGCGTCGGGGAACAAGCCGGTGCGGACGGGCAGCCGGGATGAGCTGGGGACGTGGCTGTGCGAGGCGCATAACGAGGTGAATAGGAAGCTGGGGAAGGAGGTGTTTGATTGTGCGAGGTGGGAGGAGAGGTGGAGGACAGGGTGGAAAGATGGGAGGTGTGACTGATGGAAGGGGGGAGGGGTTGGATTTTATGGGGTGAGTGGTTGAGGGTGTGTATGCTATGGGATTGGTGGTTTGAAAGGGCGGGCATTGGGTTGGCGTTCAAGGGGAATTTGGTTGTTGTTGTTGTTCTTGTTGTTGTGTTCAGGGGCATTGGGCCATGTCAACCCATCTCATTTTCTGGTGTATACACTTGTACAAACACTCTTCTCCGCGCAATATGAGAAACAAAGATGTCTTGGTTTGGGGATAATCGCATTCCACTCCCCTAACGGTTCGCCGATTTTATGTCTGCTCCGTATTAATGTTGCCGATTCAATTGGCAGATCGGCCGCCACACGGGCAAACCCGCAATTCCCTTCTCGGGAGGGGAGATATTACATCACCACCGCGTCAAGTCCCGCCCGGTTGCGCCGACCTTTCGAGCGGCGAACAACGGCCAACAGATCGTCGAATACATCATGGACTCGGACGATACCGCTACCTGTGAGCCTGTGTGGTTCGAGCATGACAGATCATGACGGTGGGGAGGGCAGATAAGTTTCTCAGCCCTCAATACATTACCTCTCAGCTTCACACTCCCAAGTCTGCTCCAAATATTGATCTTGATACTGGGTGAACTATCTCATACTCTTTGACACACGCATAAATTCAACATGGCAGACATCCGAACCCAGGGCCTGCAAAAGCCCGTTGACGTGGCCGAGTACCTCTTCACGCGCCTCCACCAGATCGGAATCCGCTCCCTTCACGGGCTCCCTGGCGACTTCAACCTCGTGGCGCTGGACTATGTCCCCAAAGTCGGCATCAAGTGGGTAGGAAGCGTCAACGAGCTCAACGCCGGTATGCCCCCTCCCCATCTCCTTGAACCCAACAGTCCTTTCTAACACCCCCCAGCCTACGCCGCCGACGGCTACGCCCGCGCCAAAGGCATCGGCGCCCTCGTCACCACGTTTGGCGTTGGCGAGCTTTCGGCCATGAACGGCGTGGCCGGCGCCTTCTCGGAGCACGTGCCCGTCGTGCACATCGTAGGCTGCCCGTCGACCATCTCGCAGCGCAACGGCATGCTCCTGCACCACACGCTCGGCAACGGCGACTTCCACGTCTTTGCCAACATGGCCTCGCAGATCTGCTGCGACGTGGCCAAGCTGACCAAGCCGTCCGAGATCGCTGACCAGATCGACCACGCACTGCGCGAGTGCTGGGTGCGCAGCCGGCCCGTCTACCTCATGCTGCCGACCGACATGGTGACCAAGAAGATCGAGGGCGCGCGCCTCGACAGCCCCATCGACCTGTCGGAGCCCCCCAACGACCCGGACCGCGAGGACTACGTCGTCGACGTGGTCCTCAAGTACCTGCACCAGGCCAAGAACCCCATCGTGCTGGTCGACGCGTGCGCCATCCGCCACCGCGTGCTCGACGAAGTCCACGCCCTCATCGACAAGACCAAGCTGCCCGTGTACGTGGCGCCCATGGGCAAGGGCGCCGTCGACGAGACGCACCCGTGCTACGGCGGGGTGTACGCGGGGTCCGGGTCCAACGCCGACGTGGCGGCGCGCGTCGAGGCGTCGGACCTGGTGCTGAGCATCGGGGCGCTCAAGAGCGACTTCAACACGAGCGGCTTCTCGTACCGCACGTCGCAGATGAACACGATTGACTTCCACAGCACGCACTGCACCGTGCGCTACTCCGAGTACCCGGGCGTGACGATGCGCGGGGTGCTGCGCAAGGTCACGGAGCGGGTCGAGGTGGGAAAGCTCAGCGTGCAAGGGAGCCCGACGGTGCGGAACGAGGTCAAGGAGAACTACGAGGGGTCCGAGACCATCACGCAGGCGTGGTTCTGGCCGCGGGTGGGCGAGTTCCTGAAGGAGGGGGACGTGGTGGTGACGGAGACGGGGACGTCCAACTTTGGCATCTGGGAGACGAGGTTCCCGCCAAAGGTGAATGGGATCACGCAGATCTTTTGGGGGAGCATCGGGTGGTCGGTGGGCGCGGCGCAGGGTGCGGCGCTGGGCGTGAGGGATATGGGGCAGGACAGGAGGACGGTTCTGTTTGTGGGGGATGGGTCGTTTCAGCTGACGGTGCAGGAGGTGTCGACCATGATTCGGCATGGGTTGAAGATGACCATGTAAGTTGATGGCCGGCTTGAGGGTGGTAGAGGGGATGTGTTGCTGACGATGACCAGATTCCTCATCTACAACGAGGGCTTCACCATTGAGAGGTGGATTCACGGCATGGATGAGGCGTACAACGACATAGCGAGGTGGAAGTATACCGAGGTCCCCAAGGCGTTTGGCGCCACGGACAAGCAGGTCAAGACGTGGGTCATCAAGACCAAGGTCGAGCTGGAGAAGCTGCTCAAGGACGAGAAGTTCCAGAACGGAGAGGGTCTGCAGCTGGTTGAGCTGTGGATGCCCAAGGACGATGCCCCTCGGGCGTTGAAGGTGACGGCCCAGATTTCTGCCAAGAATAATGCGAGGCTAGAGTGAAATGTGGTGGAAGGAGAAAAGTCTATGTCAGGAGAAGCACTAGATGAAGTGAGAATGCATGTGTCAAGGCTCGGGAGGGAAGGTTGTGGAGGCATTAGATTGTGAACCATATCCAAACCATTACTGATATAGTTGATGGCTGCCGTCCGAGAGGCTCCTAGCTTCAAGTCTGGAATACCACATTTTATACTGAGAAAGAAGAGGGTTGAACCCGTTGACAACTTTGACGTTGGGCATGTTGACTGGGGCTGCCGGCCAATCATTGGCCGATCCGCCGATAACCGATAAGGAATTTAGTGTTGAGCATCCATCATCTATCTATCTCATGTGAATCCATCTTTCGTCATCACGGAACCACCGTTCCACTCCGACTTTCACGCCCCAAAGAGTTAAGACTTGATCTTACAAGCCCGAGATAGCCTAACAACATGTCAGGTGGTGACAAAAGAAAAGAGGCCCCCGGAGGTGCAGGGGGCCGGGATGACGGTCGCAAGAAGAAGAAGGTGGACTGCTCCAACCGTCTTCCCTTGGAGACTACTCACTGACATCGCACCCAGACTGGCAATGACGGAAAGTGGAAGACGGCCCATCATGAAGCCAAGAAGCTGGATCTCCTCCAGCCCGGAGACCAAGGGATATGGGTGTCTTGTGCCCGACGCCAGGAGGCCAAAGCAACGAGAGAGGTCTGCCAGTTGTTCACCCAGGTTCGTCGACTGCCTAGCGCTGCGAAAAAAGAGCTCCCACTGACTGGTGCTGCAGTATCTCGAAAAGATGTACGGCATCAAGGACAAGGACGATGCCGGCTCCGATGACGAAGACGTCGATGACATCGAGGCGGCCGTCAAGAAGGAGGCGGCCGCCCTCAAGACCAAGGGCACCAAGGACGCCGTCGACGAGTACTTTACGCCGCTAAAGATGAATGTCGATTGCCTCGTCTTCTTCAAGACCAGGCATCCCATCCAGCCCATCGAGTTTGTCAAGCGCATCTGCTCCGACGCCCAGGGCCCCAAGGAGCCCGGCCAGTTTAGGTGTCGTTATGTGAACCGCCTGACGCCAATAACGCATATCGGCAAGGCCAACAAGACGGGAGTCCTGGAGGTGGCCAAGAGAGTGCTTGCTCCGCATTTCAAGCTGTCAGCAAAGGCCGCAGCGCCCAGTGCGGACGAGTCTGTCGCAGGAGACGAGAACGAGGGCCAAGCGGAGGCTGGGGCCGAGCCGGCGAGCGAAAAGCCACAGGCAGAGGCGCCGGAGGTTGAAGATGCCCCGGCGCAGGATATCGAGCCGGTAACAGTACGTGGGGGGGCACGAATAACTGTCGGGTTCTCTGCTAACAACGGGCACTGCAGTTTGCAGTCCGGCCGTCGATCCGCAACCACACTACGCTCCAGAGGTTGTATGTCATCCAGGAGACAGCAGGCCTTATTGACCAAGAAAACCACAAGGTCAACCTCTCCTCACCCGACAAGGTCTTGCTCATTGAGATATACCAGGTAAGGCGTTCTCTCGATGTGCCGGTGGCGTACATGCGGCTGACGCGGTGATACAGACGGTCTGCGGAATGAGTGTCGTTGGGAGCGACTGGGAGGAGCTCAAAAAGTACAACTTGTCCGAGCTGTATGGGGAATCGGCAAAGACGGCCAAGGAGTCTCGGGACTCTGCCGAGGCCTAGACGGTCGGAAGAGTTTGCTGGAGATGGGCACGGCGTGGGTTGCCCAAACTGGCGCACGCAAGCGAGGGGCACCAGCGGGGATTGGGGGAGTCAAAAAGAAGCAACAGGCTGAAAGCAGACGTGGAAGCGGGCGTGGAGAATTGCATAAGGCAGACGTCGATGGTCTTGGTGGAAGAGTGCGGTTCGTCGATGAGCGAGGAGGTGCAGGCTGCAGGGGATCCATCACAAGAGGCTTGACCCGGATGGGTACAGCCGGCACTAGGGCCTATTCCAGACAATTTTACCGAAGGCCACCAGGCCGACGCCCCACGGTTATGCACTGTAACCCAGGGCGAGACTCTGCCGCGTCCACTCCGGGGCCCGGGGCCGGAGCATGGCGGCTCCCCGGAGTAAACATGAGGACGAGGTCTGAGTTGAATACCGGTGACTCGGGACTGGTTCCAAAACAAGGTGTTTTTTGTCCGAGGTCTGGGAAGAAGGGAGGATGGAAATTCAGAAACAGGTTCCCGAACCCCGCGCCGCGACATCGTTGAGCCCCAAAGAACAAGATCGGGATGGTGATTCTTCTTCATGGATGGAAATGTCCACTGATTTTTATCATGGACTCGGACCCAACGAGGCAATCAAAGTCTGATCACCACATGGAAACGGGAACTGGAAACGGGACGCTGGAAACTTGCTCACTGGAAACTGAATGGAGCTTGTCGTTGTCCGTGGACCGGGTGAGATCGTCATGACTTGTCGGGCTCTCGCTTAAAGCCCCCCCCTTCCAACCAATCACAAAATCTCCGACTCGCTTGTCCTCGTCGTCGAACCCCTAGTTCTTTTGGCCGTTTGCATTTCCTGGCCCGACTCCCTTCAACCGGCTGATCGGCTTCGGTCAGCCCAAACCCAACGGTTCAACGGTTCGGCACCTCTGTGCTTTTTCCCCCGCGGAATCATACCGCAATCTGCAGAGAAAACACCAGGCGTCGAGCTGATCAATGTCGCTTGCTTGCTCACGCGAGATGGGCCTGGTCGAGTCCAGTCGATTATGTACTCTCTGGGCGCCTTGCTCGGATGATGTTATTCTTCCACCGTGATGGACACCCCCCTCGCCAAAGGGGATAGCATCCAGCTCCACCAACGGGAGAGGCGTTCTGCGTCTTCTTTATGGCTCCCCGCCCCTCCCGCTCGCTTCCTCCTTCTCGAACAAGACGGCCGCTCGTTTCAAGAGACGAGGCGAGAAGGCCATCGACATCAAATCGATGACTGATCCCGCCCATCCTCGAACCCATTATCGCGGCGAGCTCGTTGCCGCAAGCAGGTAATCCCAGGAGCATGGATATACCAGCCGGTTTTATGCCTGCCTTTCCCAGGTACACACTCCTCGTGTTATGCACCCTATATCATCCTACCTTGGGGGTTCATCAACATACACGTCAATTACCTAGCTACCTGCCTCGTTGGAGCAACCAAGCAGAGTAGCACACTACCGAGAGGTGCCTTGGCCAAGGCAAAAAGAGCTCTGCTGGCCGTCCTTCTCGCTACCCGCCCTCCCCTATTCGTCGGTTTCTTTCATGCCGCCGCCCCAATGGAGCCCCCATGCTTGGCGAGGCTGCCCGGGATGTGGCGTGCGTCTAGATGTCGACCTCACTTCTTTTTTGTCAGACTAGGACTCCCAGTTCCCTGGTTCCCCATGTCGGGGGCCGGAAGCAATCCTCTCTCGTAGCTCCATCGCTTTCGCTTTTCCCCTTCCGAAACTCACTCCGGCACTTCCCTAGCCCCCCCCAGGGCTTAACAAATGAGCCAGGGCGGAGCGGAGCAAGGTCTGGGCTTGGGAGGTTTGAGGCTCGAGGTGCAAAGAGGGCCTAAGTGGGAAATGGGAGGTGCTCATCTCGATCCTCTCTCCCTCTCCATATCCCCCCCTCCCTCCCTTGTATTCCCAAGATTGAGCGCATCATGCCATTCTCCCGTATATACCCAAGATTCCATAACCCCCTCCCCTGCCCCCCAAACAAACAAGCACAAAGGTTTCCACATCTCCTGCTGCTGCCGCTCCCCCCCCCATCGACGCTAGCAACCAGCACCTCGCATGCTGCATCAACGCCACTCCCTGACCATCGCCTTCTTCGGCTCCTGGAACAGCCAGTCGGCTTCCTTCTCTTGATCCCTGCCCTCGAGATCCCTACCCTTACCCATACCATTCTTGCCGCGGCCAGCGGGGGGCAAGGGCCACTTGGACCGAACGGATAGCTCATCAAGGGGGTGCGTGGGTGTGGCTCTTCCTCGACCATCGGTTTCCGCACCCCAGACCGGGTGGATGGACCTCGCGCGCCGCATCATCTTAATTCTTCCTCTCCCCCTTCACTCAGCTTCATGTCCAACTCTCGACGCTCACCATTATCGTCCCCAAGATCATGTTGTGAGCGTGGCACATGGTCAGAATAAAAGGGGCATAACCACCACTACACCTCCTCCCTTTCCTCCGTGATATCAGTCACCAGCACAAACACAACCACCGAGACGTCGTCCCACCCGCCGCCCCGTCCTACCCGCCGGCCATGTGCCGCTCCCCACCCCCGGCCGCCGTCCAGGCCGTCCTCCGCCAGGCCCTCCCCTCGGCGACCGTCGACAAGGTCCAGGGGACTCCCTCCCTCCGCCTCCAACGCACCTACGACGTGACCCTCTCCGACGGCCGCGCCGTCCAGCTCCTGCTCTCGCCACACCCGGCCCTCCGCCTCCTGCGTTTCGAGCGCTCCCTCCTCGAGTCCGAAGCCATCTTTCTCCAGTGGATTCATTCCATGACCGCTACCACCACCACCACCACCACCACCACCCCCCCACCCCCCCGAAAAGACGACGACCCCAGCCCCCCCGTCGCCTCCATCTTCCCCACCTTCCTCCACACCACCCACGGCGCCCTCTCCCCCGAGCTCGCCTCCCCCTGCACCTTCCTCCTCCCCCCGCCCTCCCCTACCGGCACCCCGCTCTCCCTCCTCGCCCCCCCGCCCTCGCCCGCCACCCGCCGGCAGCTCGCGTCCCAGACCGGCGCCCTCCTCCGCCGCCTCGCTCGCACCCGGTCCCCCACCGGCCGCTTCGGCCCCGTCGCCGCCGTGCTGCCCACCGACCTCCCACTCGAGCGCCGCAGCTACCTCGGCGTGGGCGGCATGGTGGGCGGCGGCGGCGCCGAGACGTGGACGACGGCGTTCCACTCGCTGCTCGAGGGCGTGCTGCGCGACGGCGAGGACATGGGGGTCGGGCTGCCGTACGCGGGCGTGCGGCGGCAGTTTCGGCGGCTGGGGTGGTGTCTGGAGGGGGTGGGAAGCGCGAGGCTGGCGGTGCTGGAGGGGGGGAGGCGGGGAATGTGCTTGTCGGGAAAGAGGGGGAGGTGGTGGGGTTGGCGGATTGGAGCGGGTGTCTGTTTGGGGATCCGCTGGTGGCGACGGTGTTTAGTGGGGAGGAGGAGGGGGTAGTGGAGGGGTTCAACGGGGAGGGGTGGGAGGGGGAGACGGTATTTAGCGGGGAGGTGGTGGATGATGTGAAGGGGGCGGGGACGAGGGTGCTGCTGTATCGCATGTACCACGCGCTGGTGAGCGTGGTGAGGGAGTTTTATCGGCCGAGGGTGGACAGCAGCAAGAGGGAGCTGGAGGCGAGGAAGAGGCTGACGGCGGCGCTGGCGAGGCTGGTCGAGGTGGCGGATGAACCGAAGAAGAGCCATAGGAGGCCGAGCGGCGATGCGTCGCCCGCGAAGAGGATAAAGGGGGGGGAGGATATACAGGCGCATGCAGAGGGGGACGAGAGCAAAAGCTAGATTTAGAAGCGGCCCGCCGGGCGCCTGGCTATGTTGTCATGTTGGAATACATGAAAAAATAGACGGAAATGCCAGCTAGATGGACGAGTGGACTTACTGGATGTTGCATACAGTGGTGTTTTTTTTGCTCATTTTGTGTCGTGATCAAACGGCCAGACGAGATCTATGCCTTGCCATCGCCGTCGTCGTCCGAGTCGGCTTCGTCCCGGGGCAAAGTCATGCCCATGAGGTTCATGAGATTGCCCGCCGGGCCCGCCAGGCCGCCCTGGCTCTTGAAGCTCTCGAGGAGGTTCTTGGCGAGGTTGTAATCGATGTCGACCTCGCCATCCTCGTCCTCGTCGCCCTCGGCAGCGGTACTTTTACTCTTGGACCCGCTGGCCTCAAGTGCGGGCAGCTTGGACGAATCTAACCGCAGAGCGCCGAGGCCATGCAGCTCGGATTCCATCTGGCCCATGAGCTTGCGAATCTCCTCGTCCTCGTCTTGCTCCTCTGCAGCCTTGTCATCCTTTGCAATGGCCTTGCCCTTCCCCTTGTCTTGCTCCTCATCCTCCAAAGGCGGCAGGCCCATCATGTCCCTCATCATCCTCGCATACTGCTCCTCGTCAAAGCTCACGTCACTATCCTCGTCATCGCTGTCCTCTTCTTCATCGCTGTCATCGTCCCGATCCATCTCGTCCACCTCCGCCCCTTCCAACCCTGCCGACTCATCATTCAGAAACGCCTCGAACCTCGACACCATCCTCTCGAGATTCGCCTGCGCCTGTGCGTCGCCGAATCCACCGCCGCCCGCACCCTCTGTGTCCCCCCTCGACTTCCCCTCGAGCTTATTTTCAAAATCCCGAAAATCAATCTCCATCCACGTGTCGTCGTCCTCGCGGTCCACATCCTTCCACGTCTTGATCTCCTCGTCAGAAGGGAGGGCGTTGTCGCCGTCCTCGGCAAGGTCATCAAGCAGGAGGGCGACTTCGCGCGCGGCGCGGTTGGCGTGCGTATCGGCTCTCTGGGCGAGGAGCTCAAAGCCCGTGGTGAGCTTGAGGCCGAATTCGAGGCGGGACAGGGCAGTGGCATCGTCGTCCGGGGCGGACTGGAGAGCGGGCTGCCATGCCGGCGGGGGGTCGAAGTGCTGGGACTTGAGCTGGGCGTAGAGGACTTTGGTGAAGCGGACGCTAACGGTGACGAGGTCGCGCGGGGGGAAGACGAGGTCCGGGGCGGGTTGGAGGAGCGGGCGGAGGGAGAGGGGGTCGCGGAGGTAGAAGGCCTCGGTGGCTGGGGCGATGGCTTTGGGGCGGGCGTGGAGTATGTAGGCGAGCTTGCGGGGGATGGTGGCCAGGGCGTGGTGGAGGGAGGAGGGGATCTGGTGGGGGTACTTTTCGAGGCGGTAGAAGGCTTCGGCTTCGATTAGGGGCGAGTAGATGAGGGTGTCGGGGGCGGAGGTGATGACGGCGAGGGCGTCCTTGAGGGGGAGGGACTTGGAGGCTGTTCCGGCGTCGAGGGGAATGAGGAGGAGCTTTCCCTGGTGAATCCACACGCGGTTGGTGTCGTTTTCGGGGCTGAGCCAGGTTGGGAGGACCTTGGCGGCTTCGATGAGGAGGAACTCGCCGTCGGTGTCAAAGACGCGGACCCAGAGCTGGGGGAAGGAGATGGACAGCTCTCGGAGCAGGTAGACGATCAGCCACTCGTCTTCGACGTTGTCTCCGTAGCTGGTGGTGCCGTGAAGATAGGAGAGACCTGTAGGAGTTAGCCTGAGTCCAAAGGGGAGGAAAGGGGCTACACACCATGGTCAATCTTTGTCTCGAGGTTGAAGGCATCCCTTTGCCAGATGTAGTCCTTGGTGAGGGCGTCTGCCTTGGCCACAGCGGCCTTTCGGATTGTTTCCAGGGTTCCCAGCGTCTTTTCCCCAGGGACGAATAGCATGTACTCGACGCAGTCTTCAGCCGGTGTCATGCGGAAGCCATCAAAGCGTTCATCCCCGGGGCGTGGCTCATCGGCCTGATCCATCTGGTCAACCATGGGGGAGTTTCAACCTCGCCAACCGGGGGCCGATCTGTTTTGGTACTTTGAGCTTTGTGTATTGACTTGTTGTTGATGTCTTGTTTGATGATGTCACGACCGTCGACGACCAGTTAATTTCCTTTTTGGGAGAAAAAGAAAGTTCAAGATTCAGGAGACAAACAGAGATTTCGGGTCCTGGAGAAGGTATAGAGGCAGAAAGAAGTCGGGGGATTCTCAGAGTTGCTGCCAGCCCCGACTTTTGACCATCATGAATACTCCAGGCCTTCACTGGGGTTTGTTTCCGTTTGTTTCCGTCATTCCATCATCCATGTTTGACCAGAGTTGTGGAATCTGTGGATTTCATGCGGAGAAGACTCGACGGCCCCTGAGGCCTGAGGACCAAAGCTCAGAGTAGTGTGTGGGGAAGGAGGGGTTCCTTGGGGGAGTGCTGTAGTGGGAGAGGAGGTCCCCTAGCGCGGCTGTCATGCCTAGACCTGACGGTGGCGAGACGCGTTTTCCACTTTCAGGAATAACGCGCCTTATCAAAGGCACCCTATCAAAGGCACGTCTTTGCTGCATTCGTGCGGTTTGCCTCTCAACCCAGCACTGAACCCACCCAACACTTGCTATTGCCAACCTACATGTACCCGCCCGCATCAGACATACCGTTTCCCTTCTCTGTCGGCTCCACCCAAGCAGGATCCCTCTAATTGCAATACTCTACTCGCAATGCCGGGACGACTCGACAACCGGCCCGCCAGAAAGAGGCCAAGAGCCGACACCTCCCAAGCCGACAGCGAAGGTGACGACGACGACTACGACGTTGACGACGCAAACCCGAGTCCCCGCAACGACGCCTCAAATGTGGGTCTTGTCTCCCTCTTCTTAGGCTGCCATGCTAACTCAACACAGCGCAAACGGGCACGCATCTCGGATGTCCGCCAACAAAACGCCGTCTCGGCCGACCAGGATGGCTCCGACCCGGAAGACGATGCCGCAGGCCCTTCGAACCGGCACCGTGCCAACGAAGCAGCCCCTTCCTCCCCGCCCAAAACCCAGTTCGACCAGCTGAGAGACGGAAACTTCGAGCATCTCGAATACGAAAAGGAGGACGATGCAAGGGCCACCCAGCGATTGACAACGAGAGTCCGACCCGACCAGGTCGGGGAATTTCAAAAGGTCGCCGACAATGGCATCATTGAGAGCATCACCTGCGTCAACTTCATGTGCCACGAGCGCCTCCACTGCGACCTCGGCCCCCTTCTCAACTTCATCGTCGGCGAAAACGGCAGCGGCAAGAGTGCCATCCTCACCGCCATCACGCTCTGCCTCGGTGGCAAGGCAAGCTCGACCAACCGGGGAGGCAGCCTCAAGAGCTTCGTCAAAGAGGGCTGCGACCGCGCCATCTTGACAGTCAAGATCAAGAACCAGGGCCAGAATGCTTACGAACAAGACCTCTACGGCGATTCCATCATCATCGAGCGCCACTTTGGCAACGCCGGTGGCACCGGCTTCAGGCTCAAGTCGGAGATGGGCAGCGTCGTGTCCAAGAAAAGAGACGATGTTGACCGAATCGTCGAGTTTTACGCCCTCCAGGTCGACAACCCACTCACCGTGCTCTCCCAGGACAACGCCCGCCAGTTTCTGAATGCCTCGAGCAAGGCCCAGAAGTACAAGTTCTTCGTCGACGGTGTCCAACTCCAGCAACTCAACAATGACTACCAGACGATACAGGAGAGCCTGGACCAGATGCAAGCCAAAGTCCCCGACCAGGAAGAACGCGTCAAGCTTACCACCGAGGTCCTGCAGGATCTGCTGCGCAAGAAAGAGGCTTTGAAAGGGAACGAGAAGCTTCGAAAACAAAAGACAGTTCTGCTGAACCATTTGTCATGGTTCCAAGTCGGCGAGTTTGAGAAAGAGCTGAGGGAGAGGGAACTGGTATTGGCCGAGGCCGAACCCAGAATTGCCGAAGCAGAACGCGCCTTTGAGCTTGCCACCCAAAAATATAGCACCACCCAAGAAAAGATCAGCCGCGTGGGAGCAGCGGTCGAAGAAGCCCAGGCAGAGCTGAAGGAGGCACAGGCCCGCGCCGATGAGGAGTCTATAGCTTCCAAGGGAACGAAGGCAGCCCTCCAACACATCCAGACTGAGGAGCGGGATGCCCACAGTAACTTTCAAGCTGCGAAGAATAGCCTGGCAGACCACAAGCGAAAGATCGAAGCTGAAGAGACGCGTCTGGAGCAGGCCAACGGCGAGGCCCACTCTCGCAAGCTCCGCGAGCTCGAGGACGCTAAGAAGAAGGTGGCAGACATTGGCCAAACCCTGGATGAGGCCAGGAACTCGGAAGGGGATCTTCCCAAGAACCTGGAAGCCGCCAAGAAGAAGGTTGCCGGTGTGGCCGCCGAAATTCAACGGAAACGCGGCGAAATCCACGCTGTCCAGGAGGAGATCAAGCATCTCGAAGGGTCTCAACCAAGCCCGTTTGATGGCTATGAAGGGACAATTCGCCAGCTTGTGGGCGCCATTGAGCGAGAGCGAGGATTTCAGAGCAAGCCCATCGGGCCTCTGGGGAAATACATTCAACTCCTCAAGCCAGAATGGTCGGATGTCTTGGAAGCCCTCTTCCAACGGGACCTGAATGCATTCTTGGTGACTAACAAGGCCGACATGCGGCTTCTACAGACCCTCATGCACCAGAGCAACGTGCGGAACTCGCCAATCCTCCTCGGCAGCAACAGGGCGCTCAACCTCCAGGGAAAGGAGCCCGACGATTCCTTTGACACGGTTCTCCGTGCCCTGAAGTTTGAGAACAACCAGGTACGCGACCAACTCGTCATCAGCGCTGGCATTGAGCAGATCGTCTTGATACCGGAGCGGAAAAAGGCTGAGGACGTCGTCTTCAACGGGGGCAAGCCGCGCAATGTCAATGCAGTCCTCTGTTTTCGGGGCGGCCGTGGCAGCCAGGGCAGCCAGGGTCTTCGCCTCACCTCGAGCAACAACGGCATCAGCACGGCCCCCATCAGCGGGAACAAGAACCAGCGGCCACGGATGAAGGGCGATTCAGGCTCTCGCGTGGCCATGAAGAAGGAGCTGCTTCACCGCATCGAGACCGAGTACCGGGCCATCGAGAGCCAGCACCGGCTTCTCCAGCAAGACGTCCAACGCTGCTCGGCCGAAATTGAAAAGCACAAAAAGGCGATCAAGGTGCTAGAAACCAATCTCAGGCATGCCCAAGTCAACCTCGACAAAGTCGAAGCCGAACTGGATCAGTTTGACGGTGCCGACGGCCGGTTGCAAGGCCTCATGGAGCAGCTTCCAGAGCTGGAAGCGAGTGTCGCTCACAACGCGCGACAACTCGCAAGTCTTCGTGTTGCCAAGGAGACAAAGATCAAGGAAGCGGACGAAGCCATTGCAAAATCCAGGGCAGCAAAAATCGAAATGAAGGATGCCCAAGCACGGGTCGAGAAGGCCACTGAGAAGCTCAAGGGACTCAAAGGGTCGAGCAGGATAGAGTTGGTCGCCAAAAACGAAGCCGAAGCGCACATTACCGAGTGCGTAAAGCACAAGGAGAAAGCGCAAGGGAAGGTCGAGAGGCAGAGGCAGTATGTGGACGAGATGGTCCAACAAGCCACTGAAAAATTCGGTAGCCGAATGGAAATACCCGACGACGAGACCCATGCCTCTCTTGAAAAACAATATGCGGTCGTCATGGCTCGGATCGCGGCGCAAAGTGCCAGGGCTGGGATGACCGAAGAAGAACTCAATCCGCTCCTCGAACAGGCGACCGAAGAACACAACGAGGCTGTTTCCACGCTGAGGTCCATCAAGAAGGTCAACGACTACTTCAAGAAGACGCTGGAGCTACGGTTGGATCGGTGGAGGAAGTTCCAGCGGCTCATCTCGGCGCAATCCCGTTGCAACTTTGTCTACCTGCTTTCGGAGCGCGGATACCGGGGGAGGCTCATCATCGACCACAGGCGCAAGCTTCTGGACCTGCAGATTGAACCCGACAACACGCAGAAGAAGGGGGGAGAGCGCAGCACCAAGACGCTGTCGGGAGGAGAAAAGTCTTTTTCCTCCATCTGCCTGCTGCTCTCGATCTGGGAAGCCATGTCGTCGCCACTGCGGTGCCTGGACGAGTTTGACGTGTTTATGGACAATGTGAACCGAGCCATCAGCACAAACATGCTGGTATGTCTGCCCTGGCCCCGCCCTAGTGTAGGATTACATGGAATTCGTACTGACTCTGGTCTGCAGATTACGGCGGCTCGACGGTCGGTCAATCGCCAATACATCTTCATCACGCCCAATGCGATTGAAGGGCGTGGCTCGCTTGGCAGGGACGTCAAGGTTATCCGGTATGTGCTCTGTTCGTGGTGACATTGGCCCGGCCACTGACATGCAACTCTCAGACTCACGGATCCACGACAGAGATTGCTGGCAGACCACTAATCTTCTGGCCCTGTCTTTTTTTTTGCGAAGTCTTCTGGTCGGTTACGGCGGACATGTTTGGGGTTTGCCGTTCCTTGGTGAAGGGGAGTCAAACGGGAGGGTGGCTGTTCAAATCATATTTGTTTCAATGTTGGTTTGGCGTCATCGGGCATGCCAGCAGCATGGGAGCGTAGCTAGCTCCTGCGGTTGGGGTATCTAGATATATCTCTGGCCTCGTGGCCTCGCCGATGCGTTCTAGGGTCAACAGTCTGTGCGCAAGGAGGAGGGAAATCTAATGATTAATCATTACACATGTCATACCCCGTTTCCTCAACCTCGCGCCTCGCCCCCTCTACACCGGCACCCCCTTACTCCTCAACACATTGATCCCCGCGCTCGCCGTGAAACCCACCCACTCCCTCACCGACCTCGTCACGTCCCCAATCTCGCCCGCCTCGGCCAGCCGCCTCCGCAGAAACTCGCGCGTCTCCCGGAACCCCTCGGACTTATCATTCGTCATGAACAGCTCCGCCGCCGCGTAGATGGCCGCCAGCGACGCCCGCTTCGTGTACCAGCTCGGATCCACAGCCACGTCGCCCGCGAGGTACCAGATCTCGTCCGACAGCTTGGCCAGCTCCGCCACCGACGCCGGCACGCACGACGGCTGCGCCATGATGGCCAATGCCTACACCACAATCATCAGCCCAGCCCACACAGCAACCAAAATGTCGGAGGGAACAAACCTCCTGCAACCCACCCACCACCCCGGCGTCTTGATTCCCCTGCAGCCGCGCCCACGTCAGGGCCTCCACGCGCTCCGCCACCGGTCCGGCAGGTATCGCGGCCGCCCGCGACGCGAGCGCCCCCCGCTGCGTCACGAGGTGGAACAGGATCAGCGAGAAGACCCCGCGCGGGAGGATCGTCGCGCTGATGTCGAGGAGGCCGGCGGAGCGCGCGCCCAGCGCGAGCGCGGTCGGCGTGAAGCCCGAGGCGGGGACGTGGGCGTAGGCGTGCGAGAGGAGGAGGGATTCCGAGGGGGTGAAAGGCCCCGGGGGAGGGGGTGGGTGTGGGAGTGGTAGGCGCGGGGGCGGGGGCGGGGGCGGAGGGGGGTGGGGAGGGTTCGGGGGAGGGTTCGGAGGCGGAGGACGGAGGTGGGGCGGAGGAGGTGGTGCCCGGTGATGGGACTCGGCAGCGGAGGGGGCATGGCGGCGGCGGTGGCGGTGGTCGGCTCGCTCGCTGGGAGATGGGTGGTGGGTGTTTCAGTGTCGCGCGTCGGGGTGAATTCAGTTTCTTTGTCGAGGTTCCGCTGCGCCGCTAGCGCGTCGACTGACGCAGCAAACAGGTTGCAGCGGTTGCGGGCCTGTTTTAGAGGCCGTGCTTCCCCGTCGGGGCGGTGGTGGGGTCCGGAACGGTGCCGCGGCCCTCCATCGCCAGCGATGAACGCTGCCCCACCATGGGATGCCAAGACTGTATTTCCACGGGCTTCGCAAAGGGGGGAATTGAGTTCAAGGAAGTTGCTGAGAGGGGTATTTTTTTCTTTTCTGTTTCGAGCTTCAAGGGTTACATGGGGGGCATGGGCAGCGTCTTAGGAAAGGTCTTTTCCGAGCTTTTTTGGGACAGGGCAGCAGGCCAAGGTGGTGGGGATGGTGGGGTTCCTCTCGAGCTCCCCGCTCACAACGTCAGGTCGTCTGGATTTTTGGAGCTTCCAATGTCTAGAACCAGCCACTTCTTCTCATTCTGGACGGCTAACATTGGTTACCCGGCTGTCCGGCTCTCATCTTTCATCTTGTCCCTGATCAACAGTGACGACAGCCTCGGACGGTTAGCTTGGGCTGCAAAGTGAAAGTCCATCGACAGCCCTCGGGTCATTTCTGGTCCATCATCTGGATACGGGTATCTAGCATCACCAGCCCGCCCGCGCTAGGGATGCAACAAGGGAACTAATGCAAGCGTCTTGGACGTCCAGCCTCCAGCTGGCGATTTCGTCCGTCGCTCTCAGGGGGAGGGGAATATAGGCCAGGGGTTATGCTCAAGTCCTCGTCTCCCCCCACCTTGATGCAACCCACAGACACCACACCCCGCACCGCATTCTCTCGTCGCCTGCTCGTCTGGCCAGCAGCGGCCGTCTTGCAGATTCAATCCTAGGGGAGGGATGCTCCTCGTCGAGATCCCTGAGGGCTCTATACGGATCGATTGACCGAGATCGTGCTCGGACGGTCCAGAGGAGAGGGAGATGTGGCTCGGCCGGCAGCTTGCATCCATCCAACCTACCTACCTACCTACGCCGCCGCCATGCTCGGAATGTGTCGGCCATCCTTGGACCTCAGGCGTTGTCCCGTACCCACCGGTGAGTGCTTGCTGGCCTGCCAGTGTCGGCTTCAGCTTAGCTGCCGCCGCGCTCTTGTCTTGCGTCTTTTGTGCTCCATGTGACAGGATCCCGTGGCTGCAGTCCGAAAGCTGCGGCATCCGCATTCGGCCTGCTCTCAGCTCGGATTCCACCCCCGGGCCGCTCCAACAGTGTTGCAACACTTCCGCTGCCGAAGCGGCCAGGCCTGCCAAGTGTCTACCTTTTCTCGGCGACCCTCGTCCACGGCGTGCCTGCCGGCGCTCCCTTGCATACCATCTCCCCCCCCCTTCCCCTAAGTCCGTTTTCCCGATGCGTTGGCTAGTCGTCGTGGTTGGCTCGAGGGGCAGGACAGGACAGGCAGGCAGGCAGGCAGGCTTCGCGCCGCACTTCTCAGGGCGCCTCGGAGGCCTTCTCGGATGCACAAGTCGCCCGGGCAGGTCGTCAACGGCATGCAGCCCCCTTATCAAGCAGGTGTTGGTTCCGTGGTAAGCACCCACGAGGCGTCCTCGTCCAGGCCAGCCACTGGATGGGCTGGAAACATGTCCATCTGACGGCATAAACTGGCTCTTGATGCCCGCGCCGGACCCCTCTCTGTGGGCAACAACGGGGGGGTTGGGACCACCGGATTGGCCGTGGCCGAGCCGGGCGTGCCGCGCTATGTCTGCCGTGTGACCATCCGAGTGGTCTGAAGCTTCCGGACGGGGCACCACACAGGACAAATTGCCCCCCCTCTGCCCTTTCTTTGATGTGCGAGGCGTGTCGTAGGGCAGAGCAACGCCGCCCGCTGGTTGGACGGGTTCCGTCCGTCCGTCCGCAACTCGTTGGGCCGGCGGCAGCACGTCCGGCCGGCCTAGGCAGAGAGCTTTCCCACATGCTGCCCTCCCCTTCATCGAGGGGGCTCAACCCTGGGCTCGGTGTGGGGGGCAAAATCTGGACGCACACATCGGCCGCACGGTCTGCAGGCGTGCCGTCGAATTAAGGTCCCCGGAGTGCTGGAGAGCTGCCAGGACGGTCGACCAATTCTGGGGGCTCGGCGTTCTGTTCCCATCAGTCCCAAGAGACTCTGATGGGGGTCCTGATCCGGGCATTGGTACATGTCAAGCAGTGTGAATGCTCCCCAGTGCTGTTTGGAACACCTTTCTGAACTGAAGTCGGTGCTGCCAGATGTGCCTCAGCCACCTCATGCTGCCATGACCAGTCGGCACATTCTACTGGCGAGGGAGAATGAGAATGTTGAAAGTCGGGACGGCACAAGAAACCCTTGTCGTCTGCAGCTCCAGTCCAGCAACCCCCAACGCTCGGCCTCGGCACAGTAGATGATAGGATAGGGCAGAGCCACCGAGACACACCGACGCAGCACAGCGAACGTTGGAGGTGACGATACGAACGCAGCTACTGCCGTGCTTTTCTTCCGCTTCCGCTTCTGCTTCCCATCTCCATCTCTCTCCCCAGAGTTGGGGGCCGGACGAGGATGCCAGGCTTGTTGAAGGTTAGGCCGCAGGGTCGGAACTGTATTTTATGGCTTCCTGTAGCTTCGTGACCGCTAGGCGCCGATATGGTGCCGTCAATTCGATATAATGGAGCTAGAGGAGGTCTGAACTCCAAAATGAACAAACAGAAGGAGGGTCATGTTGCATCATCAACGAGCATCTGAGATCGCCCTTGGCGTTTGGCTCCAGTGGGTTTAGCGGGCGTCCCCACCTGCCGTCCAGGCCGCAAGGCTGCCCAGGGAGAAAATTCAATTTGCCCAATCCACACAGCGTCTGCCACCGTCCAGGTGACATAAACGGGAGCTCCGTTTTCCACAGCCTTGCGCAAATTGAGGCCTGCCGCAATCCAGCGACTGGAAAAAAAAATCTGATCAACAGATCTAGCCAAAAGAAGGGGACGTTGGAACCAGACACCGTGTTCATTTCCCGGTTGTTAGGGAAGAAGTCGACCAGGTTGTCCATCATTAAGTGCTGTCTGATGAGATGCCGGTATCTGCTCTCCTCTCCTGCCAGTTGTGGATAGGAACGGCATGACGCTCAGAATCTGCAGCCGTCAGATATCGAACTTCAGTCTCTTCTCGAGGTCTGGAGGAAACTCTGGTTTAATTTTATTTGAGCCGGATTTGATGTGAGGTTCAAGGTGATCATATCAACCAGACTCCTCAAACATATGGGTGGTCTGTGCGCCGAGAGCCTCTGCCGCCCTTTTTCGGCCCATCTCTGTAAAGACAGCATTGGTGCTGTGTCGGTGCAGCGCGGCCCAAGTACCTTTTGAACGGCTCCTTTCACGCTGACCAGGCATGCCCAGGCACACCAGGCACCCACACAACTCACCTCCATTTCGCCAAACAGCGAAATTTTCTTTCCATTTCCTGCAGCCAATTCGGTGTTCGGCTCGACATTTGCAACACGTCGAAACTCGAGGTCCAAATTAGGTCGGCTCCTCCAAACGAATTGAATCCGAGATCCCTCCCTCCATCTTAGGAGAGTCAGCACGCGCCAGCAAGCGGCCTCTCCGGCAAAGAGTGCCCACTGCCAAGGGCTCCACACTCAACCTCGAATCCTTGCGGCATTCTCGCCCAACACTGGACGCGTTCTGCGTTCTGCGTAGCTTCTGCGTTTGCCCTCTGTGTTCTCCCCGCCCCCGTCCATCACCGACCGACCCAGCGACCGTCTTCCATCTAACCCGGCCGGATACGTTTTTTGTTGCGCGCCCGCTCCTCGGTCCTCCCATCCAACCCATCCCATCCCTGGGTTTCGGGCTGGCCATCAACCGTGTCGAACTAGGACAAGGAACATCGTTCAGGGCCACCTGCCACTCGCTGACCTCTAGTCGGGTTGTATCTCTGTATCCGGAGAGCCGCCCTCCTCTTGGCCACCTGTCTGTCGCGTCTGCCACCGACGGGCCCGTTTGTTTCGGACGTGCAGCCCCTTCCAGAACTCACGACACACCGGACGCACGCCTCCCCAAACCGGCTCGAGGTTCGACGGCATCCCAGTACTTCCACTCCTCGCAGTCCGCCCAGTTCTCCGACATAGCGACCTTCGTGGTCCGTTGCGCGAAAATCATAGTGTACGCCGTACCTGGCCGAGCACCTGTCGTCCCCCAACGAGAAGCAACACTCGCCCCCCAGCGCCGAGGTTGCAGACGCCGACAGTCTTCTCAGCACCAATCGTCGCGTCTACGACATTTCCCTCCCATCAAGCGGCTAAGTTACAGGGAAAATTTTCGTTCCCCCAACCATCATGGGTAAGTCCTCTCTATCGCGGTTGCCTTTACTCTGCCATCGTCATCACCATCCCCCCCCCTTCCCCCTCCCCCCTCCATCTGTTCAAACTTGGACAGGCTGGTCATCTCCGCCCCAGTCCCGCAACCTCAGTCAGGTCCAATATCAGACCCGTTCAAGACAGCCTCACCTACAAGGGGCTAGTCTGCAAAGACGGCTATGGTGAGCATTCTCCACGAGGAACCTTGAGGTGTTACCATCGCTTGTCACCCCCCAGTCTGCTCACCCGGCCCCCGGGGGGGGCTCTGGTGGTTCCCCCAGCCCACGAGTGTGTGTTGGTCGGGGCCCCCCATTAAGCCTTCTCACTCGCGAGCCCCCTTCCCCCCTTCTCCCCCTCACCCCCCCATCCACCCATCCACGGAGCTGCACACCTGCTGCAGTGCCTTGCGTCCTCTGGCCCTGCACGGCCTTGCCTCGCACATGCCGCACACATATACACAATCAGGACCCCCCTCGTCTGCCTGCATGTCTTTCTCATCCTGATCCACCTTCGATCTTACTACAACCCCGCCACACCTCAAGCTGGCGGTTACTCTGCCCGAGTTGTTGCCGTATTCAATTACTTGATTACGCCATTCCTCACCCTTCGTCTAGCCGCGATCCGTCTGGCCTCGTTCTGCTCTTTTTGGTCCCTTCTAACCTCGAATCCGACCATATAGCCGACTCAGGAGACACGTACCGCCCTGTAAGTAACACCTTCGACCCGCTCCTGTCTGCAGTAGCAGGACTTCTTCCGCAGCCTTTCGCCCCCAAGTCACTCGGTCTGGTTGTCCGGATGGATGGCCTGTCTTTTCGGGACCAATATCTTGCCCCAAAGCATGAACGGGACTACTGCCGCGGCGAGGAGATATATACCTCGCGCTGTTGCCTTGTCAGCAATCAGGGGAGACATGTATCAAGCTTTCGCCCTGTCAGCAGGATGGGGCCAGCTGGTTCCTCCCGCGCGCAGGCCATGCTAGTGGCAGTGGTCCCTCTTCGGGCACCCGTTTCGACAGACACCGAGACCCATCCGGCCAGGCGCCCCTGTCGGTCATTGTGCTGACACATCGCAGCGAGAGAGATCGCGCTCTCCCCGACGCGGACGTTCCAGAAGCCCCAACGTCCGTCGATCATTTTCACCCCGTGACCGCTCGCGGAGTCGCCATCGCAGAAGAAGCCGCTCTCCCATGACTGGCCAAGGCACCCCGGCTGGAGGACCTGGCTCGGCATACGGCGGAGCACCGCATCGATCATACGAGGACCGCTCGGTTCAGAGAGAACAAGCCATGAACAACATTCGGGAAACGTCGCAGCAGGATCGCCGCGTCTACGTCGGCAATCTCTCGTACGATGTCAAGTGGCACCACCTCAAAGATTTCATGAGACAGGGTACGTCGGAGGTTGGGGGGAGCTGGACTGGGGAGGGCTGCTAACCTTACCATGACGTTCAGCTGGAGAGGTTCTCTACGCCGATGTTTTGCTTCTTCCAAACGGGATGTCGAAGGTGGGCTTTCACGAGTGATTTCGGGCGGTTCTTTTGTGGTTTCCCTTCCTCTTGGCTATTTGATGGATCGTTGGATTGACGGGTTGGGACCTTGTCCATGGATTTTGTAGGGATGCGGGTAAGTCACCTCGTCGGGCCCATCTTGTCTGCAACGCATGCTAACTGTCGTCCCAGAATTGTGGAATACGCGACAAGGGAGCAAGCCCAGAATGCCGTCGCGACGCTCAGCAACCAGAACTTGATGGGCAGACTTGTCTACGTCCGAGAGGCAAGTCCCCCCTGGGGATACTACTTGGCTGTTGCTAATTCCAGACAGGACCGCGAGGCTGAGCCACGCTTCGGCCCCACCGGAGGAGCTGTCACCCGCGGCGGCTTCGGCGGCGGCGGCGGCGGAATGGGCGGCGGAATGGGACCTGGCGGTCCCGGCGGCTACGGCGGTGGGCCCGGCTTCGGCGCTCCCATGGGCGGTGGTATGGGCGGTCCCGGCGGCGGCGGCCGGCAAATCTACATCTCCAACGTTTGTCCCATCACTCCAACGTTGCATTGAGAGGGGGTGCGGTATTGACAAGATGCAGCTCCCCTACACGGTTGGTTGGCAGGACCTCAAGGACTTGTTCCGTCAGGCCGGTAAGTATTCGCCCATCAACCACGATGTGGGAAGCTGGAGTACATGCTAAACCTTGTTAGCCCGCACCGGTGGCGTGATCAGAGCCGATGTTCACGTGGGTCCGGATGGCCGCCCCAAGGGCTCCGGAATCGTCGTCTTCGAGACACCTGATGACGCCAGGAATGCCATCCAGCAGTTCAATGGATACGACTGGCAGGGTCGCCTGCTCGAGGTCCGCGAGGACCGTTTCGCCGGCTCTGCCATGGGAGGTGGTGGTGGCTACGGCCGCGGTGGCTTCGGCGGCGGTCGTGGAACCTTTGGCGGCGGCTTTGGCGGTCGGGGTGGCTTCGGCGGCCGTGGCGGCTTTGGGGGTGGTTTCGGAGGCCGTGGTGGCTTTGGTGGTCCAGGCGGCGGTGGCCCTCCCGGCGGCGGGTTCGAGAACTCCACTGGCATGGCCAACGCTCCGCCCAACCCATTCACCGACTTTGCCACGTCTGGAACCGAGAAAGTCGAGACAATCTACGTCCGCAATGTGAGCTCCCCTGCTTCTCCCCCTTTACCTTATTGTCGTTCTGACTCCTGTCAAAGCTTCCGTGGTCGACAAGCAACGACGATCTGGTCGAGCTCTTCTCTACCATAGGCAAGGTTGAGCAGGCCGAAATCCAGTACGAGCCGAGCGGTCGATCCCGCGGTACCGGCGTTGTCCGATTCGACTCGCCCGACACTGCCGAGACGGCCATCACCAAGTTCCAGAACTACCAGTATGGCGGAAGGCCCCTCGGCCTCAGCTTCGTCAAGTACATCACGCCCGGCTCCGGAGATGCCATGGATACCGACATCCACGGTGGTCTGACGCAGGACCAGATCATGTGAGCGACCGCCGACATGCTCTCGCCCTCCCGATGCTGGGCAGCAGCCATATTCGACGACCATATGCAAACTTTGGGAGCGCGGGTCCCCATCTTTTGGTGGCGTCCTATATCCACCCACTTTCCTTACACTTTTTTACCAGTTACGATGTTTCTCAGCTTTTCAAAAAAGGTCTTGCGGCACATCGCCTCCGCCCGACAGGTCTAGTCCCCGTCGACGGACGATGCGGCCGCGCTGGGCTGTAATGATGCGGGGCCTTTGCTCAGGGAGGAGAGCCAGGATCGATGGGTGTTTGGGGTCTTGTCGAACAGGTTGCTCGGCATCCTCGGACCCGGGGGGCGGCGGTGGACAAGGCCCAGGACCTTCTCGACGCCGACCTCTGCCTGGCGGAGGCTTGGGCGCCCCAAAATGGAGATTGGACGACTTTCCCTAGACTGTACACTCGAATAGCATATGCCTGATTGTCTCTTGATGGGGGCGTTCGATGGATGGTCGGACGGTCTGGATGTGGATGCATGGATGCGTGGATGCGTGGATGCGTGAAGGTGGCTTGGTTCGTGGGTAAGGCGTGTAAGGCTCCTGCGTGCGAAAAAGCGGGAGTTGAGTTCAAGTGATGGCCGGTGTTGCGGTTATGGGTGAGGATGGCGTGGCGCTATTGCTGCAGATACCCCTTTTGGCGCGTCCCGAGGTTTCGACGCCAGCCCAGCAATGATGTTGGGGGTGGTGCTGGATGGGGCCTCGTTGGCTATGGCGGGAGACCTAATGTCGGTCCACGTTCCGGTCCTGTACCAATATACCCAAGATACCCTGAAGATGAGATAATGAGACCATGTTGCCGATCAAGCCTGGAAGTGTGATGTCCATTTTTCGCTGTGAGGATCACCTTTCTGTATGATGATTTGGCCTAGAAAGCAGGACACGATCATGCCCAGAACTGATCATAGACAATATGATAGCCCAGCAGGCCACGTCTGGAAGTCTCATTCACCGTAGAATTGGGCGTGCAACACGTTGGCTGCTAGATCTAACCCAAAGGGGGGTGCTCTGATGCCATGGCTGATTCTCCTTTTCCACTCCCCTCGACTGGGCTGGACGGTTGACGAAGACTGAGCCCTCGCAGCTTACGAATTCCCTGCCCCGGTCCTAACAATGAACAGAAGCCCTAAAGCAACCACAAATGTCATCATCTCAAAGACCCCCCTCCAAATCATAAGGCATGTCTTCCACGCCGGAAACCGCGCTGCCATCACAGTCCACCTTGCTAACCACCCCCCCCCCCCTTTCTTCCCCCCTGTTCTCCCAAACCAAAGCCCACCCAGCTCATACGACACGAAACAAAGAACCCCCCCTCCTCACGCAGGACCAACACCCTTCTTCCCCGCCTTCCCCTTGCCCTTCCGCCTCTTCGTCCGGTCCCGCGGCTTCAGCGCCGCCATCCCCGTCTTGCACACGTCGGCGTAGCGCGCGTAGAACGCCTCGAGGTCGTCGGGGGAGACGAGCGTCGAGATCTTGATCTTTTCGGATTTCTTTTCGCCCGACTTGCCGTTGGTGGCGTGAATGAGGAGTGGGGCGGGGGAGGGGGAGGGGGGGAGGAGGTCTGAGGGAGTGGTGGTGGTGCCGTGGGAGTCTGGAGAGGGGTTAGTGGTGTTGATGGGGGGAGGGGGGGAAGAATGCTTAGAGTGAAGGGAGGGATGAAGGACGTACATCGCTTTTGGGAGAGAAAGATGGCGCCGTGGTCGCTGCCTTTGCGGGCGGAGAAGAGGGAAGTGAGGTTGGTGAAGAACTGGAGGGGGTTAGTTGGGATATATTTGATGGGGGCGGTGGGGGTGGGTAGTGGGTACCTCGTCTTGGGAGAGTAACCCCATGGTTGCGGTGGGACGGCTGCTGCTTTGCGGGAAGTAGAGTGTGGTGAGGTGTGGTTAGTGAAAGGGTGAGGTTGGAGGGGTGGTGAGTGAGTGAGGCAGGGGTCGTTCAGCGGGCAGATGCCCCGCACAATTGGAGTTTTGGCGTGGGTTGGGACCGCTTTGGGTCTAGGCCGGGTTGGGATGGGGATGGAGAGGAGAGGACGGTGGATCTGCCAAACCTGGTCTGAAAGATTTGGCGACGAAGGAGATACTTCGATTTGAAGTAGAACTTCTTGTCCATATTTTCTCCAAAATTTCTGCACAAAAAAGAACCGAAATCTTTGGATTTGGCTGTGTCATGGTGTTGAATGCAAGTTGATTTAAGAATGGCCTAACCGGATTGGGTTGGTTGCTTTCCAACGCCCACCTCCTATCGATAAGAAAAAGTTGTGGTTGACAAGTCCAAGACTTGGACATTCACTCCCCGGGACCACGCCGTCTGTTGACCCCTACCACACACCACACAGCATGCCACCTCCACGCCCCGGGGCAAATGGCCCCAAGCTTCCCTTCCAGCTCCTCAAACAACTCAGCGGCGACTCCAAGTCGAAGAATGGACGAGGCGGACCGCAAGTGACCTCGAGGAAAGACCGGCGCAAAGCCGAAAGAACCGAGAAAAAGAGGGCGCCCTCAAGACCTGTTGCGCCACCAGCCAAGGCCCCTCGTCCGATTCTAAAGCAGAAGCAGAAACAGCCGAAGCCCGAAGAAAGCGACGACGACGACGGCCCGCCCAACTACGACGACTTTGACGACGATGACGACCTGCTCGAGGAGGGAGACGACGATGACGACAACGACAACGGTCTCGAAGGCGACTTCTCCAAAGAAGAGTCCTCCGAGGGCGACGAGGAGCCATCGCCGCCAAAGCCTTCCTTGTCAAAAGGAGTCAAGGACAAGCTGGCACAAGACGACGCAGAGATTGCCGCCCTCGAGAAGAAGCTCGGGCTCAAGGGCCGCAAGAAGCTACCGCAGGCTTTTCAAGAGGATGGACTCGCCGATCTGCTAGACGACTTGGACGGCGAGTCTGATGGCGGCAAACAAGACAAGAAGAAGCGCAAGGCCGAGGCAGACGAGTGGCTTGCCAGCAAGAGGAGGAAAGCGGCTGGTCTGGAAGCTGCGACACAAAAGGCCGACCCAGACTCGGAACAAAGCGACGAGGAAATGAACGATTACAATGAAGACTTTGATCAATCCGACGATGTTCTGGGCATGTCAGGATCCGACGATTCAGGCGGGTCTGACGCCGACGGCGGAAACGATTTTGAGGGGTTCGGCTCGGAGGACGACGAGGAGCAGGAAGAAAAACCGGTCCAGCAACGACGAGTACGGGAGAACCCCTATGTGGCGCCGACAACCACCCAGCAGGCGCCAAAATACGTGCCCCCATCACTGCGGAAGGACACGGGTTCCGACACGGAGATCGTGGCACGGATCCGTCGACAAACACAAGGTCTTGTCAACAGGGTCACAGAGTCCAATCTCGTGCCCATCGTTGGGGATATCGAGAAGCTGTATCGGGATAACCCTCGGCAACACGTCTCGTCGGCGCTTGTGGGTCTCTTGCTGATCCAAGTGTGCGAGCCAACTGCGCTTCCAGACACGCTCCTCATCCTTAGCGCAGGCTTTGCGACTGCGATTTACAAGGTCATCGGGATGGACCTAGGAGCCCAGATCGTCCAGGAACTGGTCGATCGGTTCAGTCATTACTATGCACAGGCCAAGGCGGCGGCGCTTGACGGTCCCGACGTGCCGAAGCAAACGTCCAACTTGATCACGTTCCTCTCGCAGCTCTACAACTTCCAGCTGGTGGGGCCCAACCTGCTCTTCGACTACATCCGCTTCCTCCTGAGCGACCTCTCGGAACTCAATGCGGAGCTTCTCCTGAGGATCGTACGCATGTGCGGTCCTGCCCTTCGACAGGACGACCCGATGGCGCTCAAGGACATTGTCACTCTGATCCGTCCGGCCGTGGCCAAGGTCGGAGAGGATAAGCTCAGCGTCAGGACCAAGTTCATGATCGATACGATTTACAACCTAAAGAACAACAAGATGAAGACGGGGGTGGAAGCTTCGGCCATTCTCTCCGAGCACGGAACCCGGATGAAGAAGACTCTGGGAACGCTGAATTCGAGGAAGCTCAAATCGACAGAGCCCCTCCGAATAGGCCTCAAGGACATCCAGGAGTCGGACAAGAAGGGCAAGTGGTGGCTTGTCGGCGCCAGCTGGGCTGGCCCGTCTGCAGGCGACAAGGCAAGCAAGAAGCAAACCGACGACGACGAAAAGAGTGGCGACGAGAGCTCCGAGCTTGGGGACTCGTCAGACAATGGCGCGCCAGACGTCGCGGAGCTCGCAAGACAGCAGATGATGAACACGGACGTTAGGCGGTCCATCTTTGTGGCCATCGTATCGGCCATGGACTACGAGGACGCCTACGTCCGCATCTCCAAGCTCCGGCTCAACAAGGAGCGGCGGAAAGAGATCGCCTTCGTCGTGATGCAGTGCTGCGGCGCCGAGGAAAGCTACAACCCCTACTACACGCTGATTGCCAAGAAGCTGTGCTCCAACCACAAGGTCAAGTGGTCGTTCCAGAACAGCCTCTGGAAGCTCTTCAAGCGGCTTGGGGAGTCCATCTTTGGCGACGACGCCGACGACGCTGACGACTATCAGGAAGAGATTGAGCTCCGCCGCCTGGTCAACAACGCCAAGATGTTTGGAACCCTTGTTGCGGATGGGTCGCTCAGCATCGGGCTCCTCAAGTGTCTCAACATGCCGTATCTTCAGCGGAGGACCCGGAGCTTCATCGAGGTGATGCTCATCACCATTCTGCAGGAGTGCCAGGCCAAGGAGAATGGCGACGCTGCGATTCTCAAGGTGCTTCAGGCGGCCGAGGGCGTTCCCGAGCTCGCGCGGGGCCTGCAGTGGTTCCTGAAAAAGGTGATCCGGAAGACGACGCTGGCGGGGAGTCCGGCGGAGGCGAAGCGGCTCAAGGAAGCGTGCAAGCTTGCAGAAGCGACGGTAGAGCGGGCCTTGACGGGAGGGCTGGGTCTGGAGTGATTTGGAAGTTGTCTTGGTAGAAATAATTCCTGGACAGGGCTGAAGCCAAGATGATGTCACGCTGAGGGCAGTCGAGCATCTTGGGCGGATCGTACACAAATATGTGGCAAGGCCCCTAGGTTAGCCAATTGATACCCCCCATATAATCGTGGTCTTTGCCTCGTAGTTTCTTCCAGATGTTCAGTCCAGTCTTGGATTTGTCATGTCTTTGAGAGCATGTCGTGTCATCGTCCTCGAGGGCGATTGAAGTCGAGGTCACGGGAACAAGGCCCCTGGGACGGGGCTAACGGGAGTACAGGCCCCACACGTGCCACTGCCACTGGAGAAGAGTGGTGGGCAGGTGGACAGCTGAGTTTTGGCGACGACAATGGTGGCCAATCGCGTGGCTAGGCCAACTTTGACGCTTCCCGACGGTTGAAGGCAAGCAGCCGGACATTTTTTTCGAAAACAGCACAGCTGCAACTCTGTCCGTGACCCCATCCCCATCATCCCCATCCCCATCCCCATTCCCCATCCCTCCAGCATCCATCGATCCGACCTAGAGCCCGCTCTCTGCTCAATTGCGACCACCCGCTCTCCCCGTATACCCGTATACCTCTACACCGAGCCCGCACACATTTCACCATGCTTTCCCAGAGAGTAATAGGCCGGGCGTTGGCGAGGCCGGCCTTCGGTCCGTCCGGGTAGGCTGATGCGCTCGACACAACTCAAAATCCCGCTTGTGCTGACCCTCTCTCCAAGCCTGCCCAGAGTCCTCCCTTCGGCGCGGTGGAACCGCACGTTTGCGTCTGCCGCTGGTAAGAACCCGCCGCCCAGCCCTGTCTTGACCGCAACACCGCTGACGCCGTCGCAGAGGAGCAGGACCTGGTCATCATCGGCGGCGGTGTCGCCGGCTATGTCGCCGCCATCAAGGCCGGCCAGGAGGGGATGAAGGTACGACGAGCCCCCATCCCATGGCCTATTCCACCCCGACACGGAAGCTGACCGGCGCGCGCCTCGCTCGCCCCTCTAGGTCACATGTATCGAGAAGCGCGGAACCCTCGGGGGCACCTGCCTCAACGTCGGCTGCATCCCCTCGAAATCCCTCCTCAACAACTCGCATCTCTACCACCAGATCCTCCACGACTCGAAACACCGCGGCATCGAGGTCGGCGACGTCAAGCTGAACCTCAAGCAGCTCATGAAGGCCAAAGACGAGTCGGTCAACGGCCTGACCAAGGGCGTCGAGTTCTTGCTCAAGAAGAACGGCGTCGAGTACATCAAGGGCACGGGCTCCTTCCAGGACGAGCACACGATCAAGGTCGAGCTCAACGACGGCGGTGAGACGAGCGTGGTCGGCAAGCACATTCTCATCGCGACGGGCAGCGAGGCGACGCCGTTCCCCGGCCTCGAAATTGACGAGAAGCGCGTCATTACGAGCACGGGCGCCATCGCCCTAGAGGAGGTGCCCAAGAAGTTGACGGTCATTGGTGGCGGCATCATCGGTCTCGAGATGGCGTCGGTGTGGTCGCGTCTGGGCTCGGACGTCACCGTGGTCGAGTTCCTCGACCAGATTGGCGGCCCCGGCATGGATCTTGAGATCGCCAAGCAGGCGCAAAAGATTCTCAAGAAGCAGGGCATCAAGTTCAAGACGAGCACCAAGGTCGTCAGCGGCGACAAGAGCGGCGAGCAGGTCAAGCTCGAGGTCGACTCTGCCAAGGGCGGCAAGCCCGAAACTGTGAGTGCCGGTGGGAGAGGAAAGATAGAGGAAGTTGCTCTTGCTAACCCTCTGCAGCTCGAAGCTGACGTCGTCCTCGTTGCCATTGGCCGCCGGCCCTACACCGGAGGCCTCGGCCTCGAGAACATCGGCCTCGAGCTCGATGAGCGCGGGCGTGTCATCATCGACTCGGAGTACCGCACCAAGCTCCCCCATATCCGCTGCGTCGGTGACGTCACGTTTGGCCCGATGCTGGCGCACAAGGCCGAGGAGGAGGCGGTGGCGGTGGTGGAGTACATCAAGAAGGGATACGGGCATGTCAACTACGGCTGCATCCCGTCGGTCATGTACACGTCCCCCGAGGTGGCGTGGGTGGGCCAGTCGGAGCAGGATCTCCAGAAGGCGGGCATCAAGTACCGGGTGGGCACCTTCCCCTTCAGCGCCAACTCGCGCGCCAAGACCAACCTCGACACGGAGGGCATGGTCAAGATGCTGGCGGACCCCGAGACGGACCGGCTGCTGGGTGTGCACATCATTGGCGCCAACGCCGGCGAGATGATTGCCGAGGGCACGCTCGCGCTCGAGTACGGCGCATCCAGCGAGGACATTGCGCGGACGTGCCACGCGCACCCGACGCTGGCCGAGGCCTTCAAGGAGGCGGCGATGGCGACGCACGGCAAGGCCATTCACTTTTAAGCGGGAGCTTGCCTTGGTGATGCGGGATGAGGCACTCTGCTTGTATTTGTAGACTCTGGCTGTCGAAGAGGGCATGGCGAATGAATAGACTCGTGGGACGCTGTTGGTCATGACTGCGTCGTTGAATTAATGCTGGTTTACTAAGTACGAAGATCAATTGGAATGAATAACGACTTATCGGGGAACATGTCAGAGTCGGGGGGGGGTGCTGGATGGCCACGCAGTTCGGGTGGCACGGTGAGATGCGGGTGCTGCCGTCGAGGTGTTTTCCAGGCTTCCCGTTGGTCAATTGGCATCTTGATCGCACACCTCCACCACGACCGCGGTCCCGCCCCGCTCAACAGTTTCCCATTGGAAACCTTCCCTCTTCATCAGGCCATTGCATTTCCTTTTCTCATGTTTTTCGCGATGCGGTGAGGCGTCCAGTGCCATTCGTTGTACGCCGTCCTATACATGTCCCTTTTTCGTCCCTTTTATTCCCCCGACAACAGCGCACGCCGCGGACACCTTCACCAATCTATTGCTTGATCGCACACCGCCGAAAGCACAGGGCCGGTTGCCTGCACCTTGAACATGGCAGGTACAGATATCAAGTCGGACGCGGACCAAAAGGTCGGACGGACGTATCCGCTCCTTTCGCCACGCGAGGTAGAAGCCCTCATTGCCGAGGGGAGGTCCCTCATCATCGTCGACCAGCATGTTCTCAAGGTCGACGCCTGGCTGCCGTATCACCCCGGCGGCAACAAGGCCATCCAGCACATGGTGGGCCGGGATGCCACGGACGAGGTCAACGGGTTCGTGCTTTCTTTCTCTCTTGCCCTATTCGAGGCATGCTGCTAAACAGAGACCGGCAGTCTTCACTCGGCCGAGGCCCGCGCCATGATGGAGCGCTATCGGATCGGCCGGATTGAGGGCCGCTGGCAAAACCTGCTGCCTCCCATCCAGGGCGGCCGGTTCCGGCCCCGGGTGGTTGATACCGACAAGACGTCCCCATCCCTGTCCAGCAGCGACAGCTCACGGACGGCCTCACCCGTCTCCGACAAGGACGTCCGGCAACGACGCCCGGCGGCGGCGGCGGCGGCGGCGGCCACGCCCCCCCCGGCCAACACGCTCCCCCCCGACGGCCTCGCCCACCTCGACGCCCTTACCAAGCAAGAAATCTCGCTCGACCTCTCCAAATACCCGGCCCTCGACGCCGCGACCCAATCCGCCATCATCGCTAAATACCGCCTCCTCCACGCGCGCATCCAGTCCGAAGGCCTCTTTGACTGCAACTACACCGCCTACGCCATCGAATGCGTCCGCTACGCGCTCCTCTTCGCCCTGGTGCTCGCCTTCCTCCGCATCAAGTGGTTCGCGACCTCCGCCTTCTTCCTCGGCGTCTTCTGGCACCAGCTCGTCTTCACGGCGCACGACGCCGGGCACATGGGCATCACGCACTCGTTCCAGGTGGACACAGCCATCGGCATCTTCGTCGCGGATTTCCTCGGCGGCCTATCGCTCGGCTGGTGGAAGCGCAGCCACAACGTGCACCACATCGTGACCAACGCGCCCGAGCACGACCCGGACATTGAGCACCTGCCGTTCTTCGCCGTGTCGCACCGGCTGCTGGGCGGGCTGCGGTCGACGTACTACGAGCGGGTGATGGAGTATGATGCCGCGGCGAGGTTCTTTGTGGGGCTGCAGGCGTATCTGTATCACTTCATCCTGCTGTTTGGGCGGTTTAATTTGTATAGGCTGAGCTGGGAGTACATCCTGCTGGGGCTCGGGCCGAGGAAGGGTCCGGCGGCGTGGCACCGGTGGTTGGAGCTGGCGGGGCAGGTGTTCTTCTGGACGTGGTTCGGGTACGGCATCTTGTATTGCAGCGTCGACACCAACTGGCAGCGGGCCGTGTACGTGCTGGTCAGCCATGTGGTGACGGCGCCGCTGCACCTGCAGATCACGCTGTCGCACTTTGCCATGAGCACGGCGGACCTGGGGCCCGACGAGTCGTTCCCGCAGCGGATGCTGCGCACGACCATGGACGTCGACTGCCCCGCGTGGCTGGACTGGTTCCACGGCGGGCTGCAGTTCCAGGCCATCCACCACCTGTATCCGAGGCTGCCGAGGCACAACCTGAGGAGGACGCAGCGGCTGGTGCAGGGGTTTTGTGAGGAGGCGGGGATCCCGTATGCGCTGTATGGGTTCGTCGACGGGAATAGAGAGGTGCTGGGGCGGCTGGGGGAGGTGGCGAGGCAGGCGGCGATTTTGAAGAAGTGCCAGGGGGTGGTGGTGAGGGGGGAGATGGGCGCGCATTAAAAGGGGGGGGGGGGGGTAAACAATACGATGTATTCAACTCTTCCGGGCATCACCAACGGACGATGTTGACATCTTGGTGTCAGTCGAAAGCAAGCGGAGGTCTAGACCTCTTGGGCAGCAGCAAGGGTCTCGATTTCACCGGCCCGTGTGCGCCCCATCTCCCGTATGTTGCCGGTGTGGGGTGTGGCTTGCAAGCTTGCCGACCGGTCGAAGAAAGAGGCGGCCAGGAAATGGAAAAAGTGAGCTGGTTTCTCTTGTTTCTTTTTTTTTCTCCCGACTTGCCGTCTCGCCGCGTTCGGCAGTTTTCCAGGCGGTTGTCCTCCTCACCGCCGCGCATCAGGACTCCACACCGAGGAAGAAACAAGCAACCTGGAAATGCACTTGTTCCGATGAGACAGGGTACCCCAACTACCGGGGAGCAGACGAGACGAGACGAGACGAGACGAGACGAGACGAGGGTGGTTGTGATGAAAGGACGGCAGGGCAAGGTAAACGCGGGAAAGAGATGGGATTGAGATGAATTGTTGCTGGGGAGGGGGGGGGTGAACCGGGGTGCTGGGATGGGCGGTGCGACCCCGCTCTGGAATTGGAATTTGGGGGGCGGCACACCTTTCCCAGCGTCTGGGAATTGACCTCTCCCCAACAACCGGTCCAATGTCGATGAGCATTGGAAGTCCTTGCCAACATGAAGCCGCCCATAGGTCACACCGGACAGGGCTTTGCAAGAGAGGGATATGTGACGATGGTATGTGACTCCCAAACCATGAAACGTCAAACCTTGGTTCGATCTAGGAGCTTTTAAATATCCCGGCCCATCATGAATATAGCACACCCCCTCCCCCGCAAGTTGGTTGCCCACCGCCAAAAGGGGCAAAGTCGCGAACAATATGCATCCTGCAAGAGGGGGGGGGAGGTTGACGTGCATTTCCCAGACGAGCGGGTTCTCGCGCAAAAATAGAGTGACCAAACAGAGACGACGAGACGGAGAAGAAGAGAGGAACAGAATAGGTACATGCCGTGAGTGTGATGGTTCCACCGTCTTCCTCCTTGCTGCATGAACTCTCCTCTCGGTTCGGTTGGTGTTTTTGCTTTTTTTTTTTTTCCTCTCCGGAGAGGCGGGACGGGAAATCATCACCGCCGTCATCGTCTGCTGGAGGAGTGAAGGAGGAGTCTGGAGTGTTTATTCCCGTCGGTATCGATCAGAGCAGTCAAGTCTCTCCCCCATCTTGACATCCCTCCCTCTGAGATCCGATCTCTCACCCCCACCCCCCTTCATCCCCATCCACTTCGATCCTGATCGCGGCACAGCGGGGCCGCGCCTTGCATCTTTCTTGACTCCCGCTACACTCCAAACAGAACACAATCCGCAACCCTAGCAGAACACCACACCCTACCGCATACGTGCACATCTTGCGTGCTACCCTTGGTTCTGCACGTCTGACCTGACAGCGGGCGAGGGGAGGAGGGGGGGGCCGGACGGGAAGCAGCAGCACAACCTTGGACCTCTGCCTCCCCCCCCCCTCCGGGCCTGTCGTCCACCGGGTTATAAAATAAATAAAAAGGGTGAACTGTGCGCAGCACGGGAGGGAGCCACATCCTTGGATGCGGCGTATCGAGGTACCCGGTCGTGCCGGTATCGTCAACCCAGACCAGACCGACCGGGACCTTCTCTTCCCCCAACGACAAACTTGCGCAGGCTGGCGACTGGTTGCAAATCAGAGACACACAGCACGACCCCCCGCCAAGGGCCAAGGGTCACTAAAACCCAGCTACGCACTAGTCTAGTCCCGCCAGATGGGGGAAGCGATCGTCCGTTTCCCGTTTCCCCATTCCCCATTCCCCATCCCCCCCCCCCCAAAAGGAGGAAAAAGGTGACGCCGGAACACGGAATAGCCCCATGTAAGTACATAAGTATACATGTACTTGGCTTGGGTCGGGCTGGCCGCGGGAGGGCGGGCATTGAGGCGTCCGGCTTCCCAGGGTTGGCAGATCGCCAGCTCCCGGCTCTCCGATTCGGACGTTGGTGGGAAGAGGAAGGAGGAGGAGACGTCTGGAAAAAGCAACTATTCCCACACGCACGACGAACCACCAATTTCGGGACTTGGTGGCTCAGTCTCTCCGCGTCTATATATCAAGTGCCGGGCTCCCACATGATTCATTTTTCTTGTGCTCGCTCACCATATCCATTTGTTTTTACCAATTGTTGTTGCTGGATATCGCCTGTTGGTGTAAATTGTCCCCCTTTTTGGCAAACGTACCACGGAGATATACATCCCTACGCTCTACTCACCCCCACCCCGGTTGCAAACCACGGCAAAGTCAACGCATTCCTTCTCTTGAGCCCAGCACCAGCCGCCGCCTACCAGCATGGGTAGAGGGAAAATGGATGAGGCCGCGGCCGAGAGAATCCGCAAGGCCAGGGGCGAAAAGGTAAGCTCGCCTTTCTCTCTCGCCAGCCCAGCTTCCGCGTGTCGTCCTTGTTCACACCGCTCCCAGGACGAGTTTGCCCGACGAGCATCCATTGCCGCCCGGCAGAACAAGGGGGGAAGCGACACCGGCAAGGGGGGCCATCAACAGGGCGGGAACAGCGGCAGCGGCAACGGCGGTGGGAAGCAAGGCGGTGGCGGCGGGAAGTGAGGCAGGCAGGCAGGTCGACCGAGGAATTTCGGAATGTTTTGGATCGGGGCATGGGTATCAATATGGATGGGCAGCTTCTCTCCAGGATGGACGGACGACGTCCTGCAGGTTCAGGACATGGGAGGCGCGACGGGCTGGGTTTGCTTGTTTGCTTGTTTGCTTGTTGTTTTTCGAGCCCCGGCGTCGGTGGGATATCTGGTTCATGACTCTTCCTTTTCTTTTGCTGCTGCTGCTGCTGCTGCTGCGCCGTTCCTCTCTAGCATTTTCGTTCAATGGGAATCTGAATACCATCACTGGGCCGCGATTGGAGAGGGCAAACTGGGAAACTAAGACGTCGTTGACCTCCTACTAACGACCAACGACGAGCCGCATGGCATGCTGCATGGTATGCATGTTGGGTAGCATTTTGAGGGGCATCGAACCATACAATCGTAGTAGCAACTGCATCAAGCTGGCAGGTAGGTCGGGTTGGTCCGCTTCTGGAAGGCGTCCTCGATCCATTGGATCAGCAAAGACAACCACCAGACTGTGAGTCGGCCATGGCAAGCCTGCATAGTAAGGAACCAAGGACACAAGCCACGGCGTAGTAGCCATACCGCTCATCCCTAGGCCGGATGCCATGGTTCGACGTTGCTTGTCCAGAAGAAAGGGCGGGGCGCCACCGAGTCGTTGCTGGGTTGCTTTTTCCTGGCCGCGTATTCGTCGCCGCGACACGTGGCTCTCGTCTTGCAAGAGGCCATATCTGGACGCCTTGGGCCATGTTCCTTGTTCACCGGTGCATCCCGGTCGAGTTCGTCTGCATCGAGACTGTCTCATCCCCCCGCGAGGACAACAAGCTCCAAGCTCCAAGCTCCTCGGGAGACGCGGCAATCCAGGCTCAACTGCATGGCCAGCAGTGTCGGATGGTTCTTGGAGGGGTGATCTTCCCTCCTCCCTCCCTCTGCGCTGGCCGTGTTGACCAATGGCCAAGGGAAAGGACCGCCGACCTGGCGTGACTCTTGATGCCGTTTGACTTCAGTCCAGCGAGTGGCGCTGCGAGAGGACGAGAGCGAGTTTCTGTGCTGGTCAACCAGGCGATCTGCTTGCCGTCCCATGTCTTCGAGTCTGTCAAGTGCTCCGTACCTACGTATCCTGGTACCGGAAGCACCCCTCCAGTACAGTACAACTTTCCATCATGACCATGTGCCGTCCGTACAGTATCCGTCCGGGCCATGCCGAGCAGCTGGGTTGACTGTCGGAGCGATCGGGTGGGTTGGGCCAAATGTGCCGCATGTACGATGGGAGATCTTGGGACGCACCAGACTAGAGATTCGTCCAGGTACGAGGAGGGGGAGGGAGACCTCCCTGGGGGAATGGTAGGGAGGTATCAGCTTTCGAGAGATGGGCCCTCTACCATCTGCCAGTCCACCTCTCTCTAGACCAAGCTAGCCAAGAAGCCGGATGATTTCGGAATGTCTCTGCCAGGCCACTCCCCATGTTTTGATTCGTGGTGGCTGCGGTGGTTCTGCAATCCAGGACCAGAGATAAGAGAAAAGAAAAGTGAGAATCGTACCACATGCAAATGCAGATGTGGAGGAGAAATCCTTGCTTTTGATTCTGGCCATTCCATATGGGCGTCATGACTCGGCCGATGCTGGTGTTTGCTCACGGAACAATGAAATGTTGTCAAAGAGAGAAAGACCCTACATTTGCGATTTGGTGTCGTCGTCCCCGTTGCCCAGGCGGTGCACCGTGCCACCCCCGCACTTTGGAGGCCCAATCTCAAAGTCTCAGTGACCCTCCACAGCGGGCTGACCCTTCTGGAGCTCGTCCACCACAGCAGCATCTGTGGTGATCATGTCACGACTTACCACCTCCAGCTGGCACAACCCATCAGCTGCGGATTGCATCGGCTCGTCCACTTGATCTTTCCCCTCCTGTCCCGGGCTTGTCTTGTCCAAGGCTCCAGCTCCAGCCGTTGGATGTCACGGCTGCTCGGCCAATCCATTCCCGTCACTTGATGCTCTCTCGTCCATGGCCGAGTCGTCACCGCATCGTGAAATCCCCCAATCCGGACGCAGCATTTCCATTATCGCCAGTAAACTTTGAGGCGCTTGGAACGACGTCACCAGGACATCGACGACAACATCCATCGTCGCATCGCCCCCCATCTGGCACCGAGCAGCATCACTACAACGACACCTTGTCGCCCCGAGGTCGTCCAAAAGAACCAAACAGCATCCACGCCTTCAGTCGTTGTCACCGCCCGATACGTCCGGCCTCGACATCGGCGTCGGGAGCTCCGTCGGGCTTCTGCCCCCGCCTCCCAAGATCTCCCTTTCATCTCGCCCCTTGGCCGCGACAGGCGTCGCGATAGCGCCTTTTGCATCCACTAGCCACAGGGGCCTGTCGTACCCTCAGAACACAGGGCAGTCATGGACACCAACGTCCAGCGTCTGCTCAATGACAAGCTCTACGACAAGCGCAAGATCGGCGCCCTCGAGTACGTTGACTCCCTCCCCCCCACCTTCCCCCCCCCCCCCTCTTGATATCAAGACTTAGCCTCCCCCTCCCAGACTGGAGCGCGTGATTCGCGACCTGGTTACCAGCAAAGACTGGAAGAGGGTCGACGCCGTTCTCGACCAGCTCTGCAACGACTATGCATATGCCGTCCATCAGCCTCATGCACGGAATGGAGGCTTGATAGGCCTGGCCGCCGCCGCCATTGCCCTCGGCCCCGTGAGTAGTCATCTCCTAACCGTCGTTGGTCTGCCTGCTCATCGGCTGACCTGGACTGCCTCTTCTTCGCTCTGGACAGGAGCTTGCTAAATATCTTTGCGTCATCGTTCCGCCCGTCCTCGCTTGCTTTACTGATCAGGATGCCCGCGTGCGATATTACGCTTGCGAGGCCATGTACAACATTGCAAAGGTGGCCAAGGGCGAGATTCTCATCTACTTTAACCACATCTTCGATGCACTCAGCAAGGTATGCCTGATCTAGCCCGCCCCCACCTGCCGAGACCACACTCACACTCTGCTTTGCTCCGCTACTAGCTCGGTGCCGACACGGAGCTCTCGGTCAAGAACGGCGCCGAGCTCCTCGATCGCTTGATCAAGGACATCATCTCAGAATCGGCCGCCACCTACGTGTCTGTGCTAGCCCATGATCACGACGGCGACAAGGAGGCCCACGACGAGCAGCCTCCCACCGCCTTTTCCCTCCAGCGCTTCCTCCCGCTGCTCCGTGATCGAATCTATGCCACGAACCCCTTTACCAGGACCTTTCTGGTTGGCTGGATCACGCTCCTAGATTCCATCCCAGACCTAGAGCTCGTTACCCACCTGCCCGAGTTCCTAGCCGGTCTGCTGCGCTTTCTCAGCGACCCTAACCGGGATGTCCACGTCGCCACGCAGGGCTGCCTGGACAAGTTTCTCAACGAGATTCGCCGCATAGCCCGCGTCAAGAAGGGCATCGTCGAGAGCAAAAAGTCAAAGGGGGATGGAAAGCGGAAGCGGGAGGATTCGGTCGATAGTGGGAGCGTCCATCTGACGCCCGAAGAAGGCGACGAGGTCGATTCCGACACCGCCAACGACTCCGACGATGCCAGCAGCGAGGATGATTGGGTACCGGGACAGGATGTGCAGATCAACTACAAGGCCATCCTGGAGATCCTAACGGCCACACTCGACTCTCCCCTGGGTAGGTCTCCTATCCCCGCTTGGGCTAGGCACCCCCAACCGCTGATCAACTATGCAGAAGAGTATGGGCTGCTCGAGTCCCTTCGATGGATCGTCGAGTTCATGGACATTTGTCCGGAAGAAGTGCTCCCCTTCACGCCCAAAATCCTAGCCCATCTGCTGCCAGCCATGGCAAGCGGGATAGAGTCGATCCGCCAGGCCGCCGCTCGGGTCAACACGTCGCTGATGGACTACGTTGTGTCCCTCTCGGACGAGGCCGAGCTGGGACCCCCCCCGCCCGTGTCTAGGATTCCGGGCCCTCAGGGAGAGCGCCAGGACGGCGGACCAAGTGCTCGCGTCTCTCTATCCAGCTCGCGGGAGCTGGAGCTCCGAAGCCCGACACCGGCACAGGGGGGAGGCGTCGCGAGGACGCCCACACCGGCGCTCTCGCCCCCCCCACAGCCCCAGCCGGACTTGGACTATGCGGCTGCCGTGAACTCGCTTACCCTTCTCTTCCTGAACGACCACGAAGCTACGCGCGTCGCGGCTCTGACATGGCTGATCATGCTGCACCGGAAAGCGCCACGCAAGGTTCTGGCATTCAACGATGGGACCTTCCCGGCGCTGCTCAAGACCCTTTCGGACCCTGCCGAGGCGGTGGTGACCAAGGACCTGCAGCTTCTCTCGCAGATTTCTAGGAACAGCGAGGATGACTACTTTTCCAACTTTATGGTCAATTTACTCCAACTCTTCTCCACCGACAGGAAGCTCCTCGAAACGCGCGGCAACCTCATCATCCGGCAGCTCTGCACCAGCCTCAGCCCTGAACGCATATACAGGACGTTGGCTGACTGCATAGAAAAGGAGGAGGATGTGGAGTTTGCCAGCATCATGGTGCAGAACCTCAACAACAATCTCATCACGGCCCCAGAACTGGCTGAGCTCCGCAAGCGTCTCCGTAACCTTGAGACCAAGGTAAGTCTGCGTTAGAATCACCGGCACGAGTGTCCGTCGCTAACTGCTGCTGTAGGACGGGCAAACCTTTTTTGTGGCCCTGTTCCGCTCGTGGTGTTACAACGCCGTCGCCACGTTTTCCCTGTGCCTACTCGCCCAAGCCTACGAGCAGGCATATAATCTCTTGCAGATATTGTGAGTGCCCCTGTCCGTGACTAGTCGCAGTGCTAACTCCAGTCCAGCGCCGAGCTCGAGATGACAGTTAACATTCTGATTCAGATCGACAAGCTAGTGCAATTGCTCGAGTCCCCGGTGTTTACTTGTATGTGACCCACTGATCTATTGGGGCTCGGTATACTGACAAGGCGCAGACCTCCGGCTGCAGTTGCTCGAGCCCGACAAATTCCCACACCTCTACAAGTGCCTCTACGGGCTGCTGATGCTGCTTCCTCAATCGTCGGCCTTTGCCGCGCTCAAGAACCGGCTCAACAGTGTGAGCTCGATAGGGTATCTGCATATTGCCCAGAGATCGTATGTGTATTCTCAGCCGCAGCCGGGCCACTCCCCCTCTCATAATGGGCAATCCCTAAAGACTGACCCTCTTGGCTAGAAATGCCGCGACTCCTAGCGCCTCGAGCTTTGACCGGCCCAATAGGCTGAAAGGGCGAGAAGACGGCATCATCCGCTGGACTGAGCTGCTGGAGAAGTTCCGGTCCGTCCAAGAGCGGGCTAGACGGCTGCATCGGATGGGAGGCGACATGGACGACCATTCGACGTTTGGGTTGGCCGACCTGCACGTGAACAATGGCGGCGCCGAGGTGAGGAACGGGAAAGAAGCGGCCGGCCGGCCACCACCGGTTCCGGTTAAGGATGCACCGGCGCCAGCCCCGGCGGCCAAGACCCGGACGGGGCTGGGTCGGCAGTTTGGACGGCTGGGAGGGGCGGTTGGGCGAGGCAAGCGAGCCCAGCCGTAATTGTGCTTTTTGTTCTGGCTTTGGTCGGGTATTTTTGTTTTGTTTTCGGGGGTCTCCTGATGACAGGCACAGACTCTAGAGCGTGATGTTGGCGTGTGATACCATGGCCTGGTCAAAGATGGTGGCCTGGACAAGGAAGGGTCGGCGGGATACTACCACTACTACTGCTTAGAAATTGGGAAAGGGGAAAGGGCCCGGGCTAGTTGTATATCCATCAGCGAAAGTATAATCATCAGCAGCAGCAAGAGTAATCAGCGCATGCATGCATGCCATCATGACCGTCTCGTCGTCGTCGGCTTCCTGGGTGTCTCCCTCTCCACCAGCCCCTCAAACACGGCATCCCGCCGCTCCGTGATGCGCCTCAGCTCGTCGCGCAGCGCCTCGAGCTCCCGCCGCGCCTCGTCCACGTCGGCCGGTAGGCCCTCGTACGCCGCCACCTGCGCGTCCAACGCCTGCTTCTCCCGCAGCAGCGCGACGAACGCCTCCTCCTCGCGCCGCACCTGCTCCACCGTCGGGCTCGGCACCCCGACTGACCGCGCCAGCCCGTTCACCCGGTCCCGGAGCTCCGGCAGCCGCGCCGTCAGGTTGCGTATGTGCCGCTGCGCCTCGAGGTTCGCCTTGGCGAGGTCGTTGGCGGGGCGGTAGGGCGAGTCGTCCTCCTCGAGGGACGCCGAGAGCGAGGCCGCGGAGGCGGCGGACGAGGCGACGTACGACGAGAGGGCGGCGGTGCGCGACGTGGCCTGCTCGAGCGAGGCGAGCTGGGGCGGGAGGGCGGCGAGGCGCGCGGCGAGGAGGGAAGGGGTCGGGTGCGCGGTGCCCGAGGCGACGGCTAAGGCGGCGAGGGAGGAGAGGGCGGCGGCGCCCTCGCGCGAGAGGGAGGATTCGAGGGAGGAGAGGATGGCGGCACGGGCGGCGGCGGCATCGTCGGGGGAAGGGGGTTGGTCGGTCAGGGAGGAGAGGGCGTGGGACTCGAGGCGGAGGAGCGAGGCGCGGGAGTCGTCGGCGGATTCGTTGAAGGAGGCGAGGGCGAGGAGGGCGCGCAGGGTGTCGGGGTTGCGCTCGAAGGGGGGGAGGGAGCGCGAGCCGAGGTGGGTGGTGAGCCAGGTGTCGATGTGGGACCAGTCGGCGGCGGCGGAGGCGGCGGCGCGGGCTACAGAGGGGGAGAAGATGGCGGTTTGGGGGGGGAGGTGGGACATTTTGGGGGTTTTTTTCCCTCACTCTTTTTTTTTGGAGGGAGGGGGGGAGGTGTTGACGGTGGTGGTGGTGAGGGTGGTGGTGGGGCGTTTTGGGGTAGGAAGTGCCCTGTGAGGTTGCAGTGAGTTGGTGGAATGTGGGTCGGGTGGGAGCTGCCCGATTGGCGCGGGGTGGGCAAAGTAAACAAAGAATTGCAAGGTCGTTCGTGACGCGGGACTTGGCTTTCCTCTTTCTGCCACCAATTCATGGCCCAACGCGACTTTTACCACGATTCTCGCTACATCATACCCATAAACCATTACCACTACCGATGAGGACGGCCAGTTCGGTAGGAAATACAACACCACCACCAGCATCGCAACACACCATTGTTATTGACATACCACTACCACCACCACGACTACCACGGGCAGCTCCCTCGACGCGACACTCCCCTCCCCCCCATCGCCATGGTCCAGCCAGGCATGGGCGGTCTCGACACGCCGCGCACCAATGTCGGTGACGCGACCTACCTCACCCGCCAGCCCGACTTTGACATGTCGCAGGAACTCTCCTTCCAGTCCCCCTCCAAGGACCAGAACCTCGCCCACCAGATGCGCCACGGCGCCCGGCCCGACCTGCGCACCCCGCGGGGCACCGCCCGCGCCCCCTTCACCGACCGCCGTAACCTGCCCGCCGGCCTGGGCGGCGCCGAGTTCACCCCCCTCCTCAAGTCGGCCACGCGCAACAGCACCGCGCGCCTCGCCCACGGCAAGGAGAACGGCGTCGCCGCCACCCCCGCCTTCCTCGCCCGCATCGACGAGGACATGACCCCCATGCCCCTCGGCGAGACGAGCGTGTACGGCGCGTCTCGGAATACGTCGTCGTATATGGAGGCCACCCCGTTGCCCGCCGACGCCGACGACAGTAGCGTTGCGTCGACGCCCATGGTCATGCGCCGGAGGGGTGGCAATAACAACAAGGACGACGCAAAAGGCCCGCTCGAGGACGGCAACCAGCTGTCGCTGCGCGAGCAGGAAAACGTCATTGACAAGATCGAAAAGGAAAACTTTGGCCTCAAGCTCAAGATCCACTTCCTCGAGGAGGCCCTGCGCAAGGCCGGCCCCGGCTTCAGCGAGGCCGCCCTCCGCGAGAACACGGAGCTCAAGGTCGACAAGGTCACGATGCAGCGAGACCTGCAGCGCTACAAAAAGACCCTGACCTCGGCCGAGAAGGACCTCGAGGACTATCGCCACCAGATCTTGGAGCTGCAGACAAAGGCCAAGCGACGCGTCGCTGACGAGAGCCTGCGTACCGAGGTCGACCGTCTGCGCCGCGCCCTGGAGGAGAAGGAGGCCGACGTCGAGCACCTGCAGCGGCAGCTGCAAGACGACGAGAAGCTGCGCGACAAGGTCGAGAAGCTGGAGGACGCCGTGACGGATCTCGAGGCGGATATCCGGGAAAAAGACAGACTCATCACCGACCACGAGGATGAGCTGGAAGAGCTCAAGGAGGAGCTCCAGCGCAAGGCGGCCGACAAAAGCCAACGCGTCGAGGTCGAGCGTCTGCAGCGCTCCCTGGAGGAGAAGGAGGCGGATGTGGAGGAGCTGCAGCGACAGCTCAAAGAGGAGGCCAAGCGTAAGGTAGCCGACAAGAGTCAGCGCGTCGAGGCGGAGAGCCTTCAACGCTCTCTGGAGGAAAAGGAGGCAGAAGTGGAGGACCTGCAGCGACAACTCCGCGAGGAGAAAAAGTTGCACGACAAGGTGGACAAGTTGCAGGACGACATTGGCGATCTTGAGGCCGACATCAGGGAAAAGGACCGCATAATCACCGACCACGAGGACGAGCTCGAGGACGTCAAGGAGAAGGCGGCCCGGGCCGAAGAAGGCTTCAAGAAGTCACAGCGCCGCATGGTGGAGCTCGAGGAAAAGGCACAGACGAGCGAACGCCTGGAACAAGAAGCCAAGAATACCATCCAGCATCTCGAGGCCGACGCGCGGCGGTTGGAGAGCCAGCTCGACGACATGAAGGAGAAACTCCAGGATGCCATCACAGACCGGGACCGCGCCGAGGCGGACTTGGACGAGCTCCAGGACGAGATGGCCAACAAGTCGGTCGTCACCAAGGGGCTTTCGCGGCAAGTCGAGGAAAAGATCTCTCGGTTGCAGTCGGATCTCGACAAGGCACGACAGGACTGCTTGACTCTGGAGGAGACCAGCAAAGCGCAGCGAAGGGAGATTGAGGACGCGAGATCCAAGCTTAAGGAAGCTCGACTTGAGCGCGACGACTCGGAGCGCCTCCGCCAGGCCCTCGAGGCGAAGCTGGATCAGGTCGAGGCCGACTTGAAGCGGCGGACAGACGAGAAGGCCCTCCTCCAGACGCGCCACGACAGCTTGACGAATGAGTCAACGTATCTGCAGCGCGAGGTAGCGCAGCTCAAGAAGAATATCGCTGAGCTCGAGGGCCACCAGAGCGAGGACGGCATCCTCAGCCGCCAGGTCAAGGACCTCCAGACTACCCTCGAGTCCCGGCAGGCCATGGTGGAGGAGCTGCGGAAGGACTTGTCGACGGCCAGGGAGCAGCTCCGCCAATCCCAGCTCGATCGCCAGACCCAAGTCGAAAAGGTTGAGGCACTGGAGGACGAGGTCGAGATTCTACAGTCGACCATCGATGAGGAGTCAGAGAAGGCTCACAGGGACCTGGAACGGGCACGGCAAGATTCTGACAAGTACCGCTCCCAGCTCCAGCAACGGCAACACGAGTTGGAAAAGGTCCGTCTCGAACTCGACCAGGCGCAACGGGAGTGCGATAGCCTCAAAGACCAAGTCGAGTCCCTCGAGACAGTGGCCGCGTCGGCGCGTGCCATGACGTCGACAACCCAGGAATCTGTAAAGAACACCAGCGAGAGCATTGCCCGCCTCAAGTTCCAGCTTGCCGACTCGACCGAGACCCTTGCCCGCGTAACCAAGGAGCGACAAGCACTGCAGGATAAGTACACGAATCTCGACGTCGAGACGCACACTCTGCGGGCCAAGCTCGCCGAGAGCGAGGCCGAGAGGGAAGAGCTCGAGGCAGATGTCCGACACCTGCGCCAACATGGCGATAACGCCCTGAAGCTCGACCAGGAGCGACTCGACCTGCGCGCCGCTAAGTCGAGGCTCGATGCCGAGCTGCGTCGGCTGCAGGAGCAGAACAACGCCGAGCGGGAGGAGCTCGAGGCCGAGATTGTCCGTCTCCAGCAGCGGGGTGGCGATGACACGTTCAAGCTCGACCAGGAGAGGCTCGATCTCCGCACCGCCAAGCTGAGGCTAGAGGGGGAGCTGCGGAGGCTCCGGGACGAGAACCGGCTCTTGACGGAGCAGCGTCGAGAGCTCGAGACGTCGCTCGAGAGCGAGGTTGAGAGGGCCTCTGCCGAGGAGGAGCGTCTCAACCAGGAGGTCCTCCAGCTCCAGGCCAAGCTTCGACAGGCTTCCGACGGCCAGGAACTGTCCAATGCCCGCCGAACCATCCGCGAGCTGGAGCGCAAGGTGGAGGACTACGAAACCCGCCTGGCCGTCTCCCAATATCCCAGCCACGGCGGCGAGGGGAACAGCGAGCTGTCGCTGCTCCATCGCGATCTCTCGGCGGCACGGCAGAAGGAGATGGACCTCCTCCAGCACGAAGCCGCGCAAAAGGATACGATCAAGTCCCTCAAGAAGAAAATCGCCGACCTCGAGCGCAAAGCCCACCAGGCCGCCCTGGACCGCCTCGCCGGATCATCTTCTCTCCACGAGGACTCAGGCCATCACGCCGAAATCACCGAGCTCCGACACCAGCTCTCCACGGCCCACCAGACGGCCCACGACCTCAAGAAGCTGCTCCGCGAGGCCGAGCAAAAGGCCGCCATCAGCGCCCGGGAGCTCCAGTCCCGCCTCGACGACATCGAGGAGCAAAAGTACAGCCTAGAGCAGGCCCTCGACGACGCGCAGGCCGCCGCCGACGAGGCGGTCACGGCCCACGACCAAGCCATCAAGAAGTACAAGCAAAAGGTCGACAAGTACAAGCGCGAGCGTGACGAACTCGCCGCCGCCGCGCGCGACCAACAGCACAACAACAACAACAACAACAACCACAACAACAGTGTCCACAGCGACATGTCGTCAGAGGAGCGCCGCGACCTCCACGCCATGCTCCGCGAGTCGCAGATCACGGCCGACAAACTCGACCGCGAGGTGCGCGAGCAGCGCGAGGCGCTCGACGAGCTCGTGGCGGTGGAGCTGGCGCTGCGCAAGAAGCTCGACCGCGCGCGCAGCGAGCGCGCCGCCTACCGCGCCAGCGCCGAGCGCCTACAGAAGGACGTGCGGACGCTCCAGGCCGAGAAGGACAAGGCCGCGGGCGAGCAGCAGCAGCAGCTCGCGCTAGTCCGCCGTGCGAGCAGCAGCGTCGCGAGCAGCGGCGCCGGGTCCGTCAACATGGGCGCCATCGTCCGCGCCCATGAGGAGGAGCGCAAGCGCCACGAAAAAGAGATTCGCGGCATGGTCATGCAGATGGAGTGGCTCAAGGCGTGCTGGGACCGCGAGCTCAAGCTGCGGAAGGACGCGGCCTTTGCCAAGAAGTACCTGCTGCTTGAGGTGCAGATTCGCGATGATTGGTATGCCGCCCCCCCTAACCCTTTCCCCGTAACCAAATACTAACATCCTCCCCCCACAACAGCAACAAAGCAGACCTCGCCCTCCTCCACCGCATCCGCGCCGACCTCAACCCCGCCGCCCGCGACAAGCTCGGGCAGCAGCTCACGCGGCACCACAGGCCGACGCAGGCGCTGACGCTGGCGGTGCGGAAGAACCCAAGAGACAGGCTCCGCGGCGCGCTGCGCGCCGTGCGGTTCGTCGTGCGCTTGCAGATTGGCGCGCGCCAGTGGGCCAAGCACGAGCGGGTCAGGCAGCGGCTGGCGGAGTGCTACGAGGGCATGGAGCGTGAGGAGCGGATCGGGAGGATGAGGGAGCAGTGGCGCGCGGGGCAAAGGCGGGAGCAAGGGCAGAGGGAGCAGGGGCAGAGGGGGGAGCAGAGGGTGGTGGAGGTTGAGTGATGAGGAGGGGTGTTTTGCATTGGTTTTTGTTGTTGTTACTATCATGAATGTCGGTCAGGAGAAATGGCGTATGGGGACTTGTACTTCTCCGGGAATGGAATGAACGGGACGGGGGGGGCACGGGCTTGCTTGGGGTTGGCTTCGAAGTTGGCATTCAGTCTGTCAGTCAGTCATGATCAGTTCTAGGAAAGGGAGAGGGAAAGGGAAACGAATGGACAATGGAATGGATTTATTTATATCCTTTTATGGGTATTACCTCTTTATGTCTTTTACGGGGTCGTTGAATCCCCCCCCCGGAGGCGAGCGAAATGAAGCGGTCGACAGAATGATTCCTTGTTCAAGAGTGTGCCGATTCTTCTTCTCTAGGCTATATACATACGGTGGTATGTGTATGATGTTTACGAACGAGTGAGGGACGACATTGAAGACGGCGATTGACCCAGGCTACCAACCCATCGTGCTGCTACTCGGACATCATGGCGGTTTAGATAGGTCGCGAACAACCACACCACCACCCCCTCCCTGGCTTTGTGCTGGCGGCAAGGGACGATTGCGGATGCAGGTCGAGGTAGTATCATGTCGTGTGTCTCGGCCGAGGGTCGGAATCGGGACACCAAGTACCTAGGTAGTATTTGTTTTTGCAACCTGTCTTTATACCCCGGCGACACGGGCAGTTCTTCGACAAACAAGCGAGCAAGGCAAGGCGGCATTGGACTACAATTCGGCAGAAATACGTGAAAAGTGACCAGAAAGAGTCGTCAATTCATCAGTTAGTTGCCCTCCTCCTCCTCCCGCCACCTCTCCCAATTACCTATATAAACTACCTGCCTCACCCTACTACCATCCAACCATAACGTCGTCCAGCACAAGAGAGAGAGAGAGAGAGAGAGTGGACCATCATAAAGTCATCATCATAGCCTCCGCGCACGCACAACACAACAACGACCAAAGCAATGGGGCTTGGTGATACAGGCAAAGTGAACGAGCGACGGAGCCCGCAAGCAACAAAAAAACAACCGAGGTTGAAAACACAAAAAGAAACCAAGACAATTCCATTTTCAAGTTCCCTTCCCATCCCATTCCATTCATGCCCCCATTCTACATATTTACATGACGAACAACAGGTTCGTGTCTGCGCAGGTTAGTCAGTCCGGACAGGCCTTAAATTCTGTTACCAGGTACAGTGGCTGCTCACCAAGCGGGTGACTGCTGGAGAGTTGCGGCTTCTGGGTATATCGCGTCTGCAGCTCGTCGCGGATGCTGTTGAGCAGCTGCACGTAGCTCTGCTGCGGGTTCTTCTTGAGAGCCGTGATGAAGGCCCACGACATGGCGCCTGTGGCCTGAGAAGCGATGGTAGCGTCGGCGCTGGAGGGGGGGGCATGTTAGCTGGGTTCCTGGTGCGACGCCGCCGTTCCAACGTGACTCGTCGCCCTAGATGCAGAAACGAGACCATGCAACATGGCCTGCCTCTGATCTAGAGCGTGGAGTTGAACTCGAGAACCGTAAATACATCCAATCGTCTATGCATGACCCATCCGACCTGTCCCCCCAAACGCCCGCTCCGCGAGGAGCACATATATACATATCCCAAAAACAAAATTGTTCCCCCTATACAAAAAAAGGAGATCGGGGATACGGAATAGAAAAGGGGTATACGAACGAGGTTTGATCGTCCTTGCTCCCAGAAAACATAATGACGTCGGCAGACGACGTCCTGGTCGCCATGGCGCGAGCATGCGCGTCCTCGCCGCCCGTGGCCTTCTTGAAAAAGCCCATGATGTTGCTCGCAACACCACCGAGGTCGCCTTGGCTGTAGGCCGAGATGACACCGAGAAGGCCCTGACCGGCCTCCTTGGCGAGATTGGGCTCCTTGAGGATGCCTTGGGTGGAGTAGATGTAGGGGAGGTCGAGGGCGGTTCCCGAATGGCACGAGTCGAAGATGGCCGTAAGCCTCACGCCGCTCGATAGGGGCCGCACCATGATGCGGTGCATCTCGTCGTCGGTAATGTGTCCAACCTGGCGGAAATCGACTGGGTAGATGACCTCGTCGAAGCCGTCTTCTTCGTCGCCGTCGAGATCCTTGGTCTGCCCGCCATGGCCTAGTTTTCCGGGGTTAGCGGGGTCTCGGCGGACTGGGCCGCGCAGACTTACCAGAGTAGTGGAAGAAGAGCGCATCGTTCGGGTGGGCGTCCTTGACAAGCCAGTGCATGGCGCGGAGAATGTTTTGCTTCGTCGGCTGGCTCATGGGGTTCTGCTGGTCATCGGTGAGGATCACCATGTCCTCCCGCTTGTAGTTGAAGTTTCCTACGAGGTACCCAGACATGTTCTTGACATCGTTGATGCAGCCGCGCAACTGCCCGCGCTGCCCAAAGTAGTTGATTCCGATCAGGAGGGCTTTCCGCCTGCCGGTGCATTGTGAGTATCGGAACGCGTAGCCCGGGGGGGCGCCGTATCCGAAGTGCTGAGAAGCCTGTGGCGGGGGCGGGGGGGCGTGGGTGTTCCCGTGAACGTATGAGTTGGAGTTTACCGAGGGCATGTCTGGTTCTGTCAGCGTGTTGTCTGTCGTGGAGGGACGGGTCCGACTCACGAGGCCTGGCAAACTGGCCGGCAGGAGGACTGGCGTACCCATTGGGCGGCGGTTGTTGGTAGCCCCCGGGGTAGGCCTGGGGAGGCTGTTGATACCCGTAGCCGGGCGCCTGTGCTGGCGGGGGCTGCTGGAAGTTTGAATAGGTTGGCTGCGGACTGTACGGTGGACAGGTCAGCGCTGGACATTGTCGTTGGGGGGGGGGGGCATACGGGTGGTAGTAGCCGGCATACTGCTGCGGCGGGGGAGGGCCATATCCTCCAGTGTAGCCCGCACCGGGGTATCCAGACATATCTCGCAGTATGGGACGGGGTCGGGGGGTGGTCGAGAAGGAGGATCGGGGAGTGGTAGAGGGGGAGGGTGTGGTGGTGGGCCGAGGCGGGCCTCTCGCGAGAGATCGCGGTGTCGTCAAAGGTAGGTGTATGTCTGTCGTGCTAGTACCACGGATGGCTCGGGACCCGGGGCGGCGTGGTTTATATGAGCCGGGACGCGTGGGACGGAGGGGGCAGGTGTCCCAAAAAAAAAGTCGAGATGGGGCGTGGGTAGGTGGGTAGGTAGGCGGAGGGAGGCTTTCGGGCGGCTGCAGGGCAAGGGGGTTCCGCTTCTAGTAGGCGCAGGTGAGCATGGCATCGAAGCTCAAACAGGTGAAGGGTCCTGGGCTCGCAGGCAAGACAAGCAGCTGCACGGCACGTCTGGCGTCTGGCGTCTGGGGGAGGGGAGCAGGACGAAAAGTCCAGACCGCGGACCCGGCGATGCGGGATGGAAGCCAAGGCGCAGGAGAGGGACAAGCGCGTACCCGACGGGGCGGTCAGGGGGGAGGCCGTAGACGGCGGCGTGCGGTGCCAGCTCCTGCTATCCGTCGTGATTGGGAATTTCCCGGGTCGGGGGTGTTGGAGGTTGGGAATCGGGACGTGGAAATAGCAAAAGTTGGGGGGCTTACATGCAGCAGCTCTCTCTTTTCCGGCAGGGATGGGATAAGAGAAGAGTCCCGATCGGACGAGTCAGGGATGTCTGTCAGTGGTGAGTAGTAATGTTCACAGGCAAGGCGAGGGGAGGGGAGGGGAGGGGAGGGGAGGGGCGTGGTGGTTCTGCGGGATCAAAAATCGGTCACGATCACCAAGCCGTCGTCGATGGACCGTGTGTCTGCTGTCTCTCTTCTCTGTGATGAGGGGAGAATGGACGAGACAGCGGCACAAGGTGGGCGTGGGCAGCACGGGTGGGGCAGTCCCATGCGGGTACCGCCGTCCCCCATTGGTCACTTTCCTCGGAACCTCCCAGGGGGGCTTGGGGCCAGGGCATGGAGTCTGGAGATCACCGGACCCGCGCCAAGCAACGTGGGACCCTCGAACTCCAACCTCGAACAAAAAACATCAACCTCTTCTCCGCCTGCCATGCCATGCCATGCCCTTGTTGCTTCGCCATCTTGCATAGCAATGCCTCTTCAGCTGTTATAGGGATTGCGATACCCGACCCGGCTGCGGCTCCTCCCGTTCCCTGTCCAGTCGTCGTCCACTCTCGGATCCATGGATGGAAGGAACCCAAGAAACCCGAGGATAGAACCCAGACTTGACGCTCAGATTCCTCTGTCGACTGCAATCTTGTCGTGATATTATCTTGCTTTTCCCCAGCACGATCCCCAAGCCTCGGTATTGGGTCTCGACGCGCCACCGGGTCCAGCGCACGGTGAAATCAGGCCATGATCTGGAAGCCCTCCCGCGTCTCGTCTGCCGAGATCGCGGTGCGGTGCGCGAAGGGGGCCCGTCCACCCGTAGAACCGTAAACGTGGGCGACGGCTTCGAGTGCGTACTTGCACCAGTCTCTGGCCTTCGTTTCTGCAGGGTCCACGTTGGGCCGGCACTTGCGTCCATGGCCCATTGCGCCAGTCTGTGTCGTCTCGATATATCGCCTCCAAAGCGGCATAGCGTCGGCGACGGCGACGGCCTCTCATTGGCCTGGGGGGTTAAGGTTGGGCTGTGGCGCTGCTGAAAGCCATCATTGCCCAATCACACCGGCCTGGCTTGCAGGGGGCCGACGCTTTCGTCAACGTCAAGTCGGCCGCCGACAGTTGAGCATCGGTCTGGAGTCTGGACTCTGGAGGCAAAGCTCCGCGGCTCTAGTGGATTTGGTTGTGGGGATGGAGGCTTCAGAAAGTCTCTTTGAAACTGTCTCCATCACATTTCAAGACCGAGCAAGCATCAAGGCAACCCTCCCGACAACTCCCAACTGACTTTAAGCAACAGTAAGTAGGTGTCCTTGCAATTCAATACCAGGTATCAATGTAAGGATCTCCGCAAGAAACACCATCCATATCGAAACTACAGCGAAACCAACCCCTCAGCCCTACCCAACGACCCCCAACCCATCCCAACTCAAACTCTCCATCTGCAACCTACCATCCCTTCCTCCCATCAAAAGCATACACCGCCATTAAGGTTGAGTGAGCCGCAGTGCCGCGATACAACCCCTCCCTGAGCCTCACCTCGACTCAGCCACGGCACGGCGGCACGGTGGGGTGCCGCCCGCCCGGGTGTCCCGAAGAGACAACATGACATATGCATGTCATACACACCCAGTAACACCACGCTTTTGTGTCGATCCTCGACTCCCTCCGGTGTGGTCCGCTCCCCGGTGAGCCAAACCAGACGTCGTTTCCTCCTAACCCAACCCATCCGGAGGCCTTCGCGGTGATCAACACAGCCACCACACAACACAGCACGCATCCACCTGAGCAAGGTGCTTACTCCTTGGTTCGGGACGATGGGATCTACTAGCTCCCGCCGCTCCCCGATCCAGATCCAGATCCAGATCCAGATCCTCGGGTCTAGCCCACTCATCCTCCTCCCCTACGTAACCACCGAGGAAGCACGCAAGGCGCATGTAGGTGTGTCGACGGCCTCTCGCTTTGAGATTCTCAGCATCCTATGCCCTCTCTCTCTGTCCATAGGCTTGCGTTTCGGGCCGAGCTCGAAAATAGCCGTCCGTCTCCCACAGCCTCCTCGTCGTCATCGTCATCGTCATCGTCGTCGTCGTGGGGCTTGAAATAGACATTTTGGATGGTATGCTCCTTCGACTTGATGGCGTCGGTGATGCGTGTCATATCTGGCCTCTAGATTTTCATATGAGTCGGGAGTGGGGGGGGGAGGGGTTGGCTCTGGGCTGGGCAGCTATGGCGGTTGCTGGTCTCTTGTCAAGTCCAGAACTTGCGATCAGCCAGAAACGCCGACTCGTAGGTCTGACTTCCATGTGGATTAGAGGAGCTCGGCCTTTTCTTGGACGTAGCACGTCATTCTCGCCTGTGAGAGGACAGTCACGTAAACCAGTGCTCCGTACCAAATTGCATCGTGGAGATCAATTACATTCCAGGCACCGATATCTACCCTCGCTCTCACCGCCTCTACCACCTCTACCACCTCTACCACCTCTAGATCCCCTCACCCAAACACATTTCCAATCTCATCCCCTTTACCCCCCCCCCCCCCCTACACTCCCGACATCTCCACATCCCCTCCCCCCTTTGCACTCTCCCCCTCCTTCTCCTCCCTCATCAAAAAGTTCACCATGCTCCACACGAGCTTCATCGCCTCGACCCTGTCCTCCACCAGAAACAGATCAAACCACCGACTCCTCCTCACCTCCAGCTGTCCCCAGCTCCGGCCCTCGTCCGGCGCCCCCTCCAGCACCGCGAGCAGCCCGTCCGGCACGCGCACGCGCACCACACTGATGTGATGGAACAGCGCGCTGACGACAAACACATCGTCGTACCCCACACCCTTGACCTTGCCGATGGCCTCGTACTTCGTCTTCTTGTCCCACGCCGCCGACGGCGGCCGCACCATGCGGTAGTTGTCGTACATGGGGAGGTTGCCCGTGCGCTTGGCGCGCTTCGAGGGCTTCGGCCCGCTGACGCCGGCGAGGGACGCCATGAGGCGGGCGCGCGACGATGGCTCCGAGGGCTTTTCCGCTGCCGTCGGGAGAGCGGGAGGGGGAGCGGGTGGTGCGTCCTTGTCGCCGGTGGTCTCGTCGGCGCCGGACTGCGCTTCAAGTTCGCGGCCGATGGGTCCGCCGGGACCGCCGCCCCAGCGGGGCTTGGAGGTCCACCATTGGCCCTCGCCGATGCGCTGTTCTTCGCGGCCTTCGCGGGTGCGGTGCTGGGCCGTGATAAGGGCGGCGATGAGCTCGCGCGCGAGGTCGAGGGTCGAGTCCCGGTCTGTTGCGCCTGGGGGGGAGGGGCCGTGGTGTTGGGGTCCTCGGTGGATGAGGCTGCGGAACGAGCTGGCAGGAACGTGGTTGTGTGTCTGGCGCTCACGGCTGCGAGAGGGCCTTCGACGATGCCGGCCCGCGCCGCTTCGCGGGTGTTGGGCGTCCGGAAGATGAAGGTGCAGCCGGAGGAGAAGTAGGACGTGCGCTGGGGCGTGGAGGCGGACTTGATGAACAGCCTGGGCTCGGTGCGAGGGGCTGAGACATTGCACCCAAAGTCGTAGGCCACCATCTTCAGGAAAGCCGTGACAATGTTTTGGCGGTAGTCGGGTGGCATCTGGCTGCCGGTGCTGGTGCGCCCGAATGCCGCCAGCGGGGGCTCGCTGCTCTCCGTCTTGACGCCCTCGCCAGCAACCTCGGGGCTAGGACTGCTGGTCGCATTTTCACCCGACTGGACAACAGGGGTGGAAGCAGGTTTAGATGTGTCATCCCAGTATGCAGCAAACAGCTCGAGCTGACGATAGAACTCGAACGAGTTTCCCAGCCGAGCCTGGGGCTGGCCTCTGGGGGCGGGGACTCTGCGAATGGCACGGTAAGCTGACTCGTTGGGAATCGACAGCTCCCGTTTGCGGTCCAGGAAGGTGGAACATCCCGGCGTGAGGCTGCCCGTATTTGTTTTCCGGCGGGTGCTGTCGTTGGCCGTGTGGGCTTCATCCGGGGACAAGGCGTCCCAGGTGTCAAAATCCGGTATGAAGGAAGGATCGGGGATGAGCTCCGCGATGGTGGAGTCAGGTATCACATGAGTCCCGAGAGCTTGGAGGTGGGAGACTTTGACATCGGTTGGCCGAAGGATGCTCCGCAGCACCGAAGTGAGGTGCTGGGGCGGCCGGTCCGGCTCGCAAGACGCGGAGCCGTCGGCGGGAACCTGGGGGTAGCATCGGGGGAAGTTGACGGGCGTTGGCGGGGGGGCCTCCTTGAGCGGCGCCGACGAGGTGCGACCCGGGGCAACTGGGAAACCGGATTAGACAGTGAAACCAGCGATCGAAACGGAAAACACGAGCATCACGGTCCCATGCTCCCGCTCGTCCCACCCAGCGCGCCAGCAGACGGGGCCTGCCAGCACCGAGGACGATCATACACACAAGTGCCAGACAGGATAAAGTGAGAACAAATCGGCTGCGCCCCGCGCATGAATACACGGCCATTCGAGGAAACGAGAAAGGCTGTCTGTTTGCCGCAGCCGTTCCCGCGCGACCCCGAGCGCCACCAACCGCCACCGGTCCAGGAAGACGTTCTCCGCGCGGGCCCAAGCCGGCCGCGGCGGATAGAAGCGAGAGATAATTTGGACGTGGACTTACTTATGTGGGTGAGACTGCCAAACATGGTTCGAGTCGACGAGTCGAGCCCGTGCGGTGACAGCCGAGGGTGTGTGTGGTGTGGTCGGCGGGAGTGGGCGTGTGATGAGGGCGCAAACGGAAAGGGAGAAAGCGAACTCGGCGACTGCTCCCGGGTTCCGACCAAGCTGTTCTCACTGCTTGCCGTGGCAGTGGGAATAAGATATAGGAGGGAGGGTGACTGTGCCGAGAATTGGGCCCTGATGGACAATGGAACTGGACCCGGAGGCGGCGGTGGAGGGATGACGGCGGAGAGGCGCCGCCGGGAGTCTGTGCTACCCCGCCTTTTGACGGCCAAGAACGGGCGCTAGGGTCCGGATCTCAGTGCTCGCCCCCGCGGAGGTGTGGAGGCGAGTCGGGTCGCAAAGTCAAGTCTGAACCGTCGAGAGTCAGGCCGTCATCCGCCGTCAACATGTCCTACCTAGGTCCTACACGGCGGCACACTGGTGGACCATGACACAAGGAAGAGCTCGAGCCTGCACTGCCGGGTTGAGGATGTGGATGTCTGTCGTCTGGAGTTGCTGTGGGAGCGCATAAAGAAAGGAAGCTGGGGGCCGGGGATCGTGCGCCGTTCTTCATCTCAAAGCGACGTCCTCGACATGCCACCCCCCACAAGAGTGCTGGGTGCTGGCCATGCAGTCCCGCCATTCCCGGTCGCTGAGGGCCCGAATGCGGCTTGGTGTGTCGAGAGACGGTCTGGGCATCTGCCACTCTGCAAAGATGGGATTCATGATTCGAGCGTAGGTACATAGATATTGCAGATTGCAGACCGCTCGATACGATGCTGTCCTGTCGGCCGGTTCCCCGGGGCGAGGGATCAGTGGAAATGGAAATGGAAATGTGTTGAAGATCGGTGGCCGCGAACGAAACGACCCGACGGCAGTCGACGACCTGGGACCTGACCCGGATTTGTTGAGCACCTCATGTTTTTTTTGCATGTGTTTTTCATGCCTGCCCCCCAAGTCGTCGTTTCAACCTAGGTTTTCCCCATTGTGCACAGCGAGTGGCAGCCCTCCATCGACCCCGCGATCAGCCGGAATGGTTCTGCCCTTCCTCCTTGGAGGGGATCCCTCTTCATGCCCGCCCGAAGCAGGGAGGAAGATGATCCCATCACTTGCTTGGCCCATGGCTTTTTTCTTCCGTTTGCCTCTCTGCCTGCCCGTTTGTCCTTGCCCGTATGCTTCCAAAAGTGAGGGAGGCCATCGAGACCAAAACAATGTCTCTTCGCGTCGTCCCCGAGCAATAGGGGGGGCAATTCCTGGTCCGCGACTCTATTTTGCGATCGACGAGAATAGAAGTCTCACCGAACAATCCACGAGCTGTCAAAGACGACATTCGCTGCAGGCGGCGCCAACAATGGATGGCACGCATGTCCCAAGAATCAGGTCAAACACCACTGGGGAGACTTGCGTGGGAGCATCGCCAGGGCCCAGGGGACGGCTGGTGCATCATGTGTGTCACAGGACAGGGGGTCAATGTCAAGCCGTCGCTCAAACCTCGCCGGGAGTCGAGATCGCCCGCCGATGAAGAGCCTCATGGCACTCCTCGCCTGCTTCGTCTCGACACCACCACCAATCACGGCGCTTGTCGGCCGCCCATCAAACGTCGACCGACCCTCAAGCTGCTACACCTCGCAACGCCCGTGCACATGGTCTCAGTCTGCCACCACACCACAGCAGCAAAGTCAGTAGGCGTAGCGTCTGGGGTCGCACCGGCTCTCTCGCCCACGACCACCGGCGATGCCATCACCTCCCCCAGATCTCCCCGTCCCCGTTCCCCTCCCGCCTCCCTCGTTTCTCGTCCATTCAACCGCACCATCGCCGGACTGCTGCTGGCTCTCTTGTTTAGCCGGCGAGTCTCGTTGTTTTCGCTTCCTCCCATCGAGGGCGTCCGCTTTCTTCCTCTTTCTCCCAACACCACGTTCATGTTCTCGCAATGACTTAGATGGCCCTAGTGGCCCCAATGCCCCCTTTTTTCGCTTCTCCCGCTTGTTGTTTCTAGCTTTTGGTTTTGGCCCTCCCTCTTCCCCCTTCGAGCGACTGGAATCGCCAGAGGAGGAAATCGACTGGTTCGGGGATATTCTATTCGGTTTTATTTGGACATGTCGGCGCCACAGGTCTTCCAGGCGGAGAACCTCCCGCAGGGAGCCTTCCTCACGACATTGGGGGGAAGGAGATGTACGGCCGTGCCGAGACCAGTCCCCACGACATCCGCCGAGCCGCCAGCGGTGGCATCCGTCGCCGCGGTCCCGGCAGCGCCGCCCGCGGCGGCGACGACATCGATCGGGGCCCTTGTGGCCGCCGGAGACGTGGACGCGAACACGGTGCCCGCCGAGGCCAGCCCTCTCGGGCTCCTCCCGGCAGCAACGAGTACGACGAGCTCCCCCCCGGACACCTTCACTGCAAACACAATCTCGAGTCCCGAGCTGGAAGCAGACGAGGTGCCGCGAGTCCAGGCGGCCGCCGAGCCGCCAGCGCCGCCCCCGGCAGCGCTGGCAGCGACGGCCCCGCCCGCGGCCCTCTCGTCTGCGCCCAGCCCGGCTCTCCCAACCCTCTCCGTTATCACGTCTGCGCAGCAGCAGCGGCAGCAGCCCGCAGCCTCGAGAGAGACCAGTCCCACTGATAGCAGCGTAACAGCCCCAGCAGCCTCAGACATAGCAGCGAATGACGGGCCTGCGGCCTTCCCAGACCAAGCCGCGCCCTCGCCCTCGCCCTCGCCCGACCCCGCCTTCCCCGATGTCATCGCAGCGCCGACCGGCGGCGGCGCGGCGCCCGGGGCCACCAACACGTCTCCCACGAGCAACTCGGCCGTGAGCATGCTGCCGAGCTCGAGCGGCAGCTCGGTACAGTCGACGGTGGCCGTGGCCGGCGGCGTCATCGGCGGCGTCGTGGCCCTCAGCATCGCCGCGTTCCTCATCTGGTGGTGGAGGCGGCGGGTCATCAAGAAGCGGCGGAGCACCCTCCTCACGCCGCTGGACGCGGCCACGTACCGCGACGACAAGGGCGGCCAGTACGAGATCAACCGCGGCAGCATCGGCCCGACGCCCATGGGCGAGAAGTTCCGCGCGGCCCTGGGTTACAACGTCAAGAAGATCCGCGGCCGCCTCCTCTCGCGCAGCGGCCCCTCGGTCAACATGGACCGCGGCACCTCGCAGTTCATCGAAGTCAACAACCACAGCCGCGCCACCTCGTCCGCAACCATCAACGACGACCCCGGCGTCACCACCAAAGAACGCCTCGCCGACTGGTGGTCCCGCCTCCGCTACAACCGCAACCGCGAGAACCGCCTCTCGCAGGACACCCTTTCCATCGGCGGCGGCAACCTCAACAACAGCAGTATCCGCAGCGAAAAACCGCCCCCTTCCCGCCAGCCCGACTTCCTCACCCTTCTCAACATGGACTCCGGAGGAGACGACCGCGACGCTGCCCGCCGCCGCGCCAGCCTGTCCCGTCCAACCACCAGCTCCTCCTCCCCCTCGCAGCAGTTCCTCGGCAAGCTCGACCTCTCGTTCGACTCGGACAACCCCTTCTCGGACGCGCACGCCTCGGCCAAGCCCGCGCCCCTCGTCGTCAGCGCCACCAACAACCCCTTCTCCGACGCCAACGCCATCCGCGACGCCGCCAGCACCAAGCCCTCGACCTACGTCGCCGACATGCGGCGTTCGCGCGGGCAGTCGGTCTCGCAGCAGCAGGGTTACGCCCCGCAGCAGCAGCAGCAGCAGCCGACGCGGGGGAGCGTGGACTCGTCGTTCGCCGATAGGCGCAACAAGTTCCGCTCGGATCCGTTCGACCTGGAGCCCAGGCGGAGCTTTGTGAGCAGCACGGCGGGGACGGCGGGGAGCAGCGAGGGTGGTGTGCGGCGGCCGGCGGGGGCGCACAGGAGGGGGGATAGCTTCACGAGCAAGTATTCGAGCGGGATCAGCATGGGGGATTGGAGCGATCCGGGGCCGGACGTGGGGCCGGCGGCGTCGAGGGAGGTGTTGCCATTGTCGGAGGAGGAGGAGGAGGAGGAGGAGGAGAAAGTGGAGAAGGGGAAGGGGAAGGGGAGGGGGAGTGGAGGGAGTGTGGGGAAGGCGATGTAGGGGGGGGGTGAGGTTTCTTGAGTGAGTGCTGTGTGTGTTGCGAGCAAACAAGCGAGAGAGCGAGCGAGTGAGAGATAGTAGCCCGTATATTGTCTAGTATGGGAACGAGGAGGTACATTGGATGATGATGATGGCTGGTTGGTTGGTTGGTTGGCCGATGAACATTGACGACGAGGATATGTCTGGTGGTGTGGTGGCTGCTGTTGTTGCTGTCGAGGTCCTGTACATATATATATACATCATATACCCCTTTTTCGGCTGGGGGCAGGGGGCAGGGGGAGGGGGGGACGACGACAGCTTTTTTTTTTTTTTAGTTTAGGGGCATGTTGGGTTGGGTTTCCTATGTCTTGTTTTTCCTTGAATCCATCTCTCTTTCTGTTTCTAGGTGCCGACGAACGAAACGAATGACATTCGCTTTATCTACATGGTTATGGTGGCACAAAAGGGCATATAGGGGGCGGGGAGTGAATTGATTTGTTGATGGCTGCTTGAGGACTGGAGTTTATGTGTAATCCAACCCTGACCTGTCTTGTATTGAACGGATAGATAGGTACGTATCAAATCACATACACTTCAGCCCTGGTTTGCTTGTTAGCGCGAGACATGGGCAATACGAGCCAAGGCCATCTAACTGTCGATGGAGGCCCTAGAATCGAGACTCGAGGCCTATCGCTGTGCCAACTAGGCCTTATCAGGAGTGAATCGGTCTTCGCCTGCTTGGCGATAGGTCTCGCGCTAACAAATAAACTAGTATTGGATGGTATGGAGCACAGTTTGGTGAGCCGACATTCGGTGCCCTTTGGGGACAATCTCAACTCCCAGAGGCAAGGGATGAACCAAACAATCCATTCCAGCATTCCAGCCTCTCCCGCCATGGCATCCACCCCCCCAGCGGTCTCCAACTCCTCACCGCCAGTGTCTAGAAGCCAATGATGCCCAACCTTAAGTGCGTGAATGCGGTTCCGTCAATGCGCATTGAACCCCCCCTCCCCCTCCCCCTTTCCCCCCTCCTGGTTGGCCGGACACCCCAAACGCGAAATTACCACGGGTTTGCAACGCGCCAAGCGCGCCCAGAACGCGGCCGAAGGCGGGGTCAATTTAAACTTGCATCGCGATTTGATTGGCCATGTACGTTCCAGCATCTTTTTTTTTCCCTCTCGTTGGTCGCGTCAATTCCAACTCCAGCCCGGTCTCTCTGCCTCTGGCTCCAGATCGTACACCGCAACGTAACGACAGTGACCGCCCTCCCACCCACCCCGCCCTCCCTTGCTGGCATGTTGGCGCAAATTAAACCACACAATGATGATGATGAACAATCCCAGAAAAAAAAGAGGCGTCCATTGCGTGATGATCATGCCACCTTCTTTCCAATCCACACTCCTGCTCTCATCGACGACGTGACCCCGTACAACACACAGGCAGAAAAAAAAACAGACGTAGTAGTCCGTCCGTCTTGGCCACCCAAAGCCACCCCGACACCGTAAACTCCAGTGCTCCAAGCAAGCGGTAAGCCAACAAAGAAAAAAAAAGGGAGGCAAATAGAAGAGAAATAGAACCACACACACACACACACACAAGAAAAATGTCGCGTAGCGCTATTCGGTCCAGCCAGGAAAGATTAAAGCCAACAGCGTCGGAAAAAAAGGGCAAGGGAAGGGAAGGGGGTATACCCGACAAAAACACAATACGTAGTCGTAGTCCGTCCGATGAGGAAAAAAGAAGAAAAAGAGAACCTCGACCCCCTCACGCCAGATCCTCAAACGTCAGCCGTCTCCTCGACAAGTTTAACGGCGTCCTCCCGCCCGTTGCCAGCGGCGTCTTCCACGGCTTCTGCGCCGGGCTCGGCGTCATGTGCACAAAGTCGGCAAAGTCGAATCCCAGCCCCGGCGTGTTGGGCAGGAACGGGTTGCCGCCGCCGGGCGTGTTCATCATGGACGACGGCAGCGCAAGCTTGTTCTTGGGCGGCGGCGTCGACGGCGGGTCCATGCGGTTGTTGTTCCGCGGCCGCGTCGTCGCCGGGGATGGGGATGCGGCGAGGTATAAGAGGAGGTCGGCGCCTTCCTCGCCGGCGCCGCCACCGGCTGCCTTGGCTTCCGTGACGGCTACGGCGGGGGCGGAGGAGGCTTTCTCTCGGTTCTTCTTGCCGGGGAGGGGGCGGGTCCGGGTTGGAGGGGTCCGTGGCGGCGAGGCTTGGCCGGTGGCGGAGCGGAACGAGTGCGGGGGGAGGAGGTCGTCTTCGTCTTCGTCCGAGGGCGGGGCGGCGTAGTTGGGGGGTTGTGGTTGTTGTTGCTTGACGGCGTTGGCGATCTGCCTCGATCCAGCGAAGAAAGATACGTCGGGGCCGGTGGACGTGGTGAAGTGCTGCTGCCGCCGGGGTTTTATCGGGGAGGAGTGCGCGAGCTGGTGGTGGTCTTTCCACGACGTGTGGCCGGTTGTGAAGGAGCGGTGGGGGGTCGGGGATTGGCGGAAGCGCTTAGTCGGGCTCGAGTCGACGTGGTCAAACGACATCACGTAGCTGCGCTTCCGGTGGCCGGTGCTCCCGTTGCTGGAGCCGATGCCGTCGGAGAAGAAGGGGGCTTTGAGCGGCGAGCTCATGAGGGCCCTCGTGTGGTAGGGGAAGTCCGAGGTGCTCGACGACGAGTCGGACAGGACGTCGCCGTCGTGGTGGCGTTTGCGCCGGAGTTCCTCCTCGACCTTTGGTTCGATGGTGTCGAGGGCGAGGTCCTCCCAGCCGTGTTTTGTCTTGAATTGCGCGAGGGCGAGGCGGTTTTGCAGTCTCGAAGCCATCTGTATGTCGCCGTTAGCATATCTGCGCCGGGGGCCAGCAGCGGGCAGGTCGCATAGTGCATGCGCACTCACCTTGCTGATCTCCAACCTCTTCAGCACCCGGTCCACGACCACCTCGGGTTGTTTCTTGATCGGAGACGACATTGTTCGCGAGCTTGACATGGCTACTTGGCGTCCTGGAGGGGCGCAGGGCTGAGGACCGAGGCCAGAGGAGGTTGCGGGTGGGACTGGAGGGAGAAAAATGCAGGCCGACCCTGAGACGGGCGCCTACGGGACTCGGGCTGTGACAAGCAAGGGGCAAGGGAGAGGGGAAAGGGAAAAAGAGTGGCTACAGTCTACAGACCGTCGACGGGACCAGAATCGAAGCCCGACAGGATATTTTCTGCTACAGCGACAGCACCAACAGCTTCAACGACGCTTGCGAGGGTTGCGAAGAGGGGAGAAGCTGGCAGCGGCCGATGGGTCAGGGAGAGATCCAGGTCAGCCGGGGCTTGTCGCTTGCCGAGAAGTGAAGTGCGAGCACAAGCCCCGTCCCCCCCTGGCCTCTTCGCACACGGGCGTATTACAGGGGGTTGTTGGCCTAGCTACCAATTTTCTCCCGCATGCCCCGCGAGCTCCTCGCATGCCGCACTTAATATCCTGGACACTGTTGAACTTCCAGCAGCTTTGAAGAGGAGGGAATGCAATGTTGTTCATGTTTGCCGCCAGAGATGAAGCCATTTCCATCTCGGTGTACCGCGGCAACAAAATATGCCAAAAGGGACCCGTCGTGGCGAAGACAAGCGCTGCGCTGAGTCGTTTGTGCCACGGCTGCCTCATTCACGCTGCAGCAGACATCCGCGCCCTGGACGGGCCGGCTCCCAATGGCCACGGCAACGCGCTCGGAGCAGATCGCGGTCCGCGTCTGAACAACCACCACGCCGAGAACAATCCACGGATTTTGGGCCAGCAGGGGGAAAAATGGAGACCGGGGTCTTAATATTTATTTCAAGTCCACCGGCCAACCGTGTGGTCAATGCTCATGACGCCGCCGAAACACCACCGGAGACGTCGACAGCAGATGTCGCGATACCTCCATGGCGAGGACCAACAGAGGCGGCAACGCCTTTATATACGCCCGGGATATGGCATTGCTCGTGGGCGCTTGGATGCGATACCACCGCAGCCTTTGTTCTGGGACGGGAAATGCACGGCACCATTCCTGGCGGGACCTTTGCAAATTCCTCGCCCAAGTGGCACCGACAGACCCCTTCCACGGGCCGGCGAACCCCTCTGTCCTGACTGTGTTCCTCGACGAGGTGTACGGGATCAGGAAATATTGGCTTTCCCGTTTCCACTCAAGGGCCTCCTTGACGCTCAACTGCCTGGCTCCAGGAACACATGGTTTGTTGGGAAAACCTGGATTGCCATCTCCGAGAGCGAGAGCAGTCCCGACTGCCGCGTGGAAGGAGTCCAGTCCAGTGCCATGGATCCCGCCATTGGATGGTTCCTTGATTCGGTGAGAGCGGCAGTGGGAGCTGTTTTCAGTCACCCCACCCCCTCTTCCAACTTCCATGGCCGATGGCATTTCCCTGCTGCCCTGGAGGAGAAGCGCTGCCCGGCGGCACGGTGGTGGGTTCCCATCGTCGATCCGAACATCTCATTCTGCAACACGATTCGCATCCAGGAACCAGCAACTCGTATCAGCCTCTCCTTTTCTTGAGTCTTGTCGTCGTCGACGGAACGGAGCACAGAGTCCATCTTCACACTAGCCCTCAGCCCTCAACGACAGAACCAAAACGGCACTGCACTGCACTGCACTTGATCCCGGACACCATCACAGACAATTACCTAGGTCGCTCTCGGCCCTCCGGAGCACCCGTGCCTATCTGCTGTGGCCTCGAGATAACGACCAAGCTGAGCTCCGGCCTCCGGCGTGGGTTGGGAGCACCATCCTTGGCGACACCTGCAACCGGGCTACAAAGTGCAACCTTGAAGCTTCTGCCAGAATTGCAGCCCCCTGGTCTTGGCCCAATCAAGCCCGCAAAATCCTGCCATTGCCAATTGGCGCAGTGGTCGGTACGTCATTGGACTCTCGACGCCGATACTCCAGCGAAGCACAGCTTCACCCACAGCAGCATACATACGCAGCACTGTGTAGGTATCTGCGCGGCGGCGGATGCCCGGCAGACACACCAAACACAAATACGAATTCGAATTGCCTTGACCCCTCCAGGCCTTGCGTATAACCTGCCCTGGAGCCGCTGAAGACAAGTGGAAGTTGGACTTGGAAGCGCGTGCAAGGCGCAATCGTCCGCCCCCCTCCCCCGCTCACTTCCCCCCCTGTACTTACCGTCCGTGGGGGACATCTTGGGCGCCACATCCCCCCAAATATCACGACCGACGGAACACTCCCCACTCCCCCAGTTTTCCTCTCCCGCTCACCTCGGGGCAGCCATTTTGGAGCTGCACTGCACCACACGACCACAAGGAGCGCGTGTATTGTCGTTCCCGTCACCACAGGAGCCATGGCGCCGTCTTTTCTCAACTTTAAGGACTTGCGGAGGAGGTCGCGGGCGAGCTTCAGGACGGACCGATCAACCGACACGGCGAGCGACGCAAGTCCCGGCAACACGCCCACCAGTGGCTCGCTGACACCGCCCTCCATCAGCGAGCAGTCCGACATAGCCCTAGACCAGCAAGTCAAGGAGACGCTCCGGATATCCACGTCGTCCTCCCCCGCAGGCCTCGTCCGGCCCCCGCCCCCCGGCACGGCAAACGGCACCGGCTCGAAGCGGAACAGCGTCTCCGGGATGGCGGGACTGGGCTCTCCGGTGCAGGGCGGCAGGATGCCGGGCCTGCCCGTGTCCCAGTACTCGCCTCAGATAACAAACGTCCCCGACAACTCGTGGGTGAGTGCTCGGGAGCAAGTCCGGGTGCCGGAAGATGGGCTCTTGACAGACCGTTTGCTAATCCGCGATGCGACTAGGCATATCAAAAGATATTGTTGGTTCACGGAACTGTTGGCGACGCGTCTCAACAGGGCATCGACGGCACAGTCACCATCAGCCGGCTCGACGACAACTTCCCCCCTACCCAATGGCCCGTGTGCCAATCCCACTTCAAGGCCCTTGTGTACTTGATGCCCGGTGCCAACCGTCTGCGCTTCGACTTTTCGAGCCCCAAGCTTGCCAACAGCGGATCTTCGAACCCCATCCACGCCTCCTACCTAGCAGTACACATGATCCCCCCTACTAACACGCCGCCACTCCACCTGGCTATTCTGCTAGCCAAGGACTCGCCAGGCACGTTTGACGCCGTCCCCTCGCGGGTCGAGCGCGAAGGCAACGGTCTCGACGTGGCTGTACGGAAGTTTCGAATGGCCGCCTACCTCTGGCAGGCGTTTACCGCCGAGCAGATGTCGCGCAACAAGCTGGGCCGTCGCACATTCCGGTTCGAAGAAGAGTGGACGACAGGCTCGTCGAATTGGAGGGACAGGGAATATGGGGCGATGCGGTCCGAGGCCCGCGTCCACATCATCCGGTCCGACAAGACGCTGGCCGAGATTCGGCACCTCGACTGCGCGCAGCAAAACGCCAACGCGAAAGATCAAGGCGGTCTCTACGGCATTGCCGTGGAAGCCCTCCAGAAGTACTTTAACCCGCTCCCGGGGCAGAAGGAGTACGTCTCAGTGTTGCTCCTCGACAGCCACTGGGATACGAGCTCCAAGACGATTCTCGGCCATGCTGCACTCGGTGGCAATGCCGGTGGCCTGCACGTTGGCATTTTTGGGTCGCACTGCCTCCAGAGTTACCCAAAGAGCTTCGAGGAAGTGGTGCCGGCGTTCACAGACTGCACGCCAACCGACACCAACTGCGTGGCCAACGACTGCAACGACGCGGGGAGCTCGTGGGAAGCGGCCAACATTGGGATCGGCGCCCATTTGCACGAGACAGGGCATCTTTTTGGTCTACCACACCAGGAGAACGGAGTCATGGCGCGCGACTACGTGACACTGAACCGCTCATTCATCTCCCGGGAGGCCTATTCAACACGGACGCGCTCCAAGGGCGGTCCCGTCTCCCAGGACGACGAGTGTGCCTGGCACCGTCTCGACTGTCTGCATTTCCGGAGCCACCCGTGCTTCCGGCTTCCGAATGATCCTCCACAGAGCCCCGACGATAGCGTCCACGCCTGGCCCGTGGAGGGCGGGAACGTCATGGTAACAGCCGCCACAGGCATCTCGTACGTGGAGATTTTTGGCGAGGGGGATGACGTGTGCCACAGTTGGATCGAGTATCTGGCCGAGAACGGAGGGAGTATCCAGCGGCAGGTGCTGCTCGAGGACCAGGAGTTGCGAGCTCGCCTTCCCGAAGACAGGAGAAAAGGAAACCTCAAATTACGAGTAAAGTCAAACGGCGGCGGCAGTCTAGACATCGACGACTTCAAACGACTAAAGGAATCAAATCTACGACTCCCCAACCTCGTCCCGGGGCTCGGGAAAATGGCCTACCGCGGCAAGATGCTGGGACACTCGCAGATGGAAGACAGCCAGCCGCAAGACATCATCTTCAACAGCGCATTGCGCCTGTTCAAGATTATCTTTTATCACGGCTTCGCCTTTGACGGTATGGAGTTTGTATACGACGACAACACGCGGCAACTGTTTGGAAAGCGTGGCGGGAAGGAAGGGGGCGACACGTTTGAGATTGGTTCGTACCACCCCCCCATCATGCATCTCAGCCGAAACTCTAACGTCTTTTTTTTCTTGTCCTGCAGACATCCACCGTGGCGAGTACATCACGGGCTTCTCGGTCCGCGCCGGCGCCTGGATCGACGCTATCCAGGTGCTCACGAGTCGAGGCCGGCGCTCGCCCTTTTACGGGAACGTACAGGGCGGTTCCGCGTGCGTATTTATCCTTCCCGTCATGACAGCAGTGACTCGAGACGCGGCGAATCGTTTTGGCTGACACTTGTCTAGGCACACGCTGATCCCGCCGCGAGGGTACAACATCTGCGGCGTCACGGGGTCCTGCGGTGCGTGGGTGGATGGGTTCTCGGTCATCATCTCCAATCGGTAGTTGCCGCCCGCCCGCACGCGCCCGGGTTCGTCGTCTGAGGGGGGACGAGGGTGGTGGCACGGCAGAAAAGGCAGCCGACCGGGATACACACGCCACAAGGAAATGTAATCACTAGTGAAATGTCTGGGCGGGGGTGGGCATGGCATGTGGTGGTGGTGGTGGTGGTGGTGGTGGTGGCACTTGTTATGTAGGTATGGATTAGCTGGTGTTTATCGTCAGTGGACATGGAGGGAGGGAGGGAGGGAAGGATTAAATACGGCATTATACCCTACACATAAGATTGGGCTGCCGTCGTCATCATCGTCGTCGTCGTTGTTTAGAAATATTTGGGGATTCTTTTGCCAGCAAGACATGAAGCTGATCGGTGGAAGAGACGGGGCTTTGCATGGACCTCGTCCACCGGCCGGTTCTCCTGGTCCAATGGTCCGATGATGGTGATGGAATCTACCTACCTACCTACCTTCCTGTCACCCCCCACTATCGCTCACACACTCAACCTGACGCACCGGGGGTTGGGTGGGGTCGTACGTACCCGACCCGACCAAGTACCCTCGACCGACAGATGGACCGGCCGGCGGCGAAACTAGGTACCGTGCCCTATGCCCCCTTGCTTGCCAGTGTGGGAAACTACTGCGTACCTACCGGAGATGTGTGTGCGACGAGAACCTCAAGTTGAGCAAGGCACTGGGATGGATAGGGGTTGGAAACCAGGAGAGATGAAGCAGCCAGCTCATATTATTAGACTACATCTAGCAGAGGTTGAAGCTGGTAACGTCATGTCTTTTTTCGGGCTCGTCAGAGGGGCGCTGGTGGGAGGGAGGGAGGGAGGCTGCCCAAATAACGCTCCATCTAGTTTAGTTTACGGTATGTACCACGCTCGACGGAAAGCGTAAAAACCAGCTCCTCCCCACAGAGGATGTTTCCACCTCCCTGTCAAAGAGTCTCACAGGTAGCTAACTGTGCGGGAGGAATAAGTAGATGCTGGCTCCATGCATGAGACTGGAGGAAAGCCCTTTCCACTGCTCTGGTTCTAGGGGTATTGACGGGTCTTTGATCCGTCCAGCCCCAGGGCGTCCTAGAGACGGAGCACGTCCTTTGCAGAAAGATGTCTCACTGTGGATTTTATCGGAACAGAGGAAAATTCACAGGCCAGCTACTCCTCTTGTACCGCTTTCCCCAAGGGTAATTATCCCAACAACCATCCGCTATCCGCCACCAGCCATCTAATCACTATCATCATCATCACTCTCCTCTTCATCCGCATTCTCCAACCACTCCACCAACACCTTGCACTTCTCCCTAAGCTTCGTCAGCCCCTCATTCTCCGACGCCCTCTTATCCCGCCACCACGCCAGGATCCCATCCTCCTCGAGGACATCCAGACTGTACATCTGCTGCAGCATCGCCGCCAACAGCGCCCCAGCCCTCGCCGACTCGAGCCCCTTGACCCCCAGCAACGCCTTCTGCATCGCCAGCGCAAACTCCATCTGGAGGTTCGTCTTATCCCCACCCACACCCACCTCCTTGATGAACTTGACCGCGCCCTTCTTGGACGTAAGCGCCCGCTCGGCCGCCTTTGTCGGCTCCAGCCCGCCATGCTCGGGCTTCAGGAGCTCCGCCGCGCGCCGGACAAACGCAACGGCGATGGCGCGTCGCATCGAGTTGTCCGACGCGTCATTGGCGAGCCGGAGGCCCATGAACTCCAGCTTGGCCGAGTCAAAGTCCTCGTTCTCGTCGGCGCGCAGCGCGTCGACGAGGCCGTGGACGGCGTCTCCGTGGAAGGCGTCGACGCTGGACGCGTGGGCGGCCGAGTCGTCCGAGGCGAGCGAGGCAAACGACGAGAGGCGATTGCGCGTGGCCATGGTGCCGTCGGCGCCGAGCGTTGGGGCGAAGGTGTCGTCATCGTCGTCGTCGTACTCGTCGTCCGAGGCGAGGGTGGATATCGAGGACTGCGAGAGGTCCATGCCCTCGAGGGAGTAGAAGAGGGTTTTCATGAGGAGGGCGGGGTTCGCGTCCGTGTCCGAGTCTTGGTCGTCGTCGTCCTCTGGGTCTTGGTACATGGCACCTTTGCCGCCCGGGCCAACGAGGAAGTCGTCTGTCGAGGCGGCGGTCCTGTCGTGTCTGAGACGGGAGATGCGGGGGGTTGGTGCCTTTCGAAGCTGTGTGTCATCCCCGATACGTACGCCAAAGGAGAGGAGGGAGCCCTCTGGGATCCGGCACCCGTTCCCGACAGCCACATGGCTGGCGAGAATGGACCGAGTGATGGTGGAGTTGTCCTCAATGACGACGTCATCCCAGATGTAGCTGTTGGTGATCTTGACGTTCTTCCCGATCCGACATCTCCTCCCAATGATAGTTTTCGATACGGATGTGCCGGTATTGACGGTGCTGCCTGCGCCAATGACGGATTTGGTGATGTGTACCCCCCTCTCGACGATAGCATTGTCTTCAAGACACGAGCCCTCCTTTGTTCTCCTAAAGGTCTGTCCGTGAACCAGGTTCGAATCTGGCACGTAGGGGAACGTCCACCGCTCCATCATGTCCCGGCTGATGCAGTCGTACATGGCGAGATTGCTCGCGCGGGCAGCGTAGCCGCCGTCTATCACCTCGGTGTAGATCATCTTTCCGTTGAGCTCAAAGTCCTTGAGCACACCGTGGAGGAAGTTTCGTCGAGGGAGTTCGTAATCGAAGCTTTCCGACCACAGCGCCAGCACCTCGGGTGTGCAGATGTCGATCCCGCAGTCTAGCAGGTCGGCTCGGACTGCAAAGTCGGGGCATTCTTGGAAAACAGAGGGGTCCACCATCAAGTTGTCGCCCTTTTGGAGGGGGTGAATTTCGTCGTACTGGAGACACCGCCCGGTGGCAGAGTCGACGACAAAGACTGGCTTGATGACGCTTGCTTCTTCTGCCCTGTGGCGCTCCGCTCCGAGTGACCGGAGGACCATAGTCATGCAGGCATCGCGGTTCGCCTCTCTCCTGGCGCGGTGCTTTGCGAGGGCGTCGTCGAGGGGCACATTGGCGACCAGATCGCCGTGGACGAGGAGGAAGTCGCCGCTGACGAGTCCGCGCTTGTCAAGGTCGCGGAGGAAGTCGCCGATCGAGGTGGCATCGGAGACGCGGATGAATTCGAGGGAGGAGAACGGGGAGATGGCGCTATTTGGGTTCCATCGCTTCGAGTCGTAGATGTAGGTCTCGATCTCCTCGGAGTGGGCGCCGCAGTAGATGAAGACTTCCTGCACGCCATTCGAGGCCAGGAACTCCAATGTGTGCTCGATGACGGGCACTCCGGCGAGAGGGAGGAGACACTAACGGGGGTCAGCTTGGGTGGGGGCTCCCGAAGGGCAGGGCGCGACGAACCCTTGGGCGCTCGAGGGTGAAGGGGAGGAATCGGTCCTGGAAGGAGTCGGCGAGGACCTGGAGGCACGAGTAAGCGGGTGTTGGGGAGGGGAGCTCAGGGAGAAGAGAGACTGACGACCGCCTGGAGGACGTCCTCTCTCTTGTCGTCGGCGCCGGCCTTGGGGGCCTTCTTGGCCTTGCCGGCGGCAGCTCCGCCCTTGACGCCCTGTTTGGTAGCCATTGGGGGGGTCTGGGATATATATGGAGGAGGGGCCGTATAGAGTGTGTCGAGAGAATCTGCCCGGGGGAGTTGGTTGTCGTTCGCGGCGCCGAGCTTCCAAGCCGTGATAGGGCGCGATGACTCAATCGCGAGACGGTTAAAAGTTTTGGTGGGGTGCGGGGTTGGATCGCAATCGGTAGGGGTTGGAGTCACAGGGGGGTTCACGGGCTCACGGGTTCACGATGCGCATGGACCAAAAAACGGCCATCCGTAAAAGGGAGGTTTTTTTTCCGCATGTCTGGGATGATGAGATGGAAGTTTTTTCGATAATATGCTATCCTGCTTGTATTGGGAGCTCAAAAGACACAAGAACAAAACCAGGCCCAACGACAAACACATGGCACTCAGCTCTGAATGAGAAAGACTAGAGGAGCATTCTGTACCGAGTCTCCGGAAAGGGGACAACTCCGTACTGTGTCCATGTAGCAAAGCCACCACTCAGATGGCATGGCCCTCTTTGTGTGTCTCTGCAGCGGCCCGCCCAGAAGGGTAACCGGTGAGGTTGCCAAGGCTTCAGGGCCGGCCTGGCTAGGGTCTGCATCCATGGCGCATACAAATCGACCGGGCCAGACCGTCGCCCATCGAAAGACGATTTTCACTTCACCTTCCAGAGCCCAGACCCCCCCCCCCGGCTCCCTCGACTCCCCCGATTCTCACGGTTGACGGGATCCCCAACCCAAAGCCCCGTGTCCAAACCGTGGAATCTGGTGGGGAGGAACTCGTCCTACAGGGTACAGCTAACTCGAAAAAATAAACTTCTGTCTCCACTCCAAACAACATCCACGTGTTCGTCGTCCACAGCCCACTGCCGGCAACCTCTCCTCCCACCCCGGATCCGCGATGCCGGGGGCGGCGTGAAACACGGCACAAGATTGGTGTGGTGTACTGTACTGTGTAGAGTCGGAAAAAATATGGGCTGATTCTTGGCTTCTGGAACGACCTCGTCACCGCCTGGGCTGGGCCTTGGCTCTGCTTTTCGGGCATGAAGAACAAGAAGAAGAGGCTGACTGACAGGACCGAGGGTCCCTGCGGCTGGCTGGACCGTGTTTGCTCACCCCGGCCGGGATCGGTGACGAGGTCGAGGTCCTTGGTCAAGATGTGATCTGCCCCCCCCCGGCTCCCCCCCTCTTCCTTTATCACCACCCAACTACCCGTGGAAACACCATCCTGTTCTCTCCTCTCGCGCTTCGCCACCCTCTGTCGCCGCTGAACGAGACGGTATCGTCCACCACACACCCAGAAAGAGAACCGTCACCTTCCAGTCCATCTTCTCTCTACTGTGTCCCTCCTCAACCCCCCCCCATCCCTCCAGCCCACCAAGACAACCCCCCCCCCCCCTCCCCCATCAGTTCTCCCCACTCCAGCCCTACCAAAACGGAACCACCACCTAGTCCAGCAAACGGAACAACAACACCACTCCGGCCTAGCGCCAAACCACCCACCACCGTCCTGCTGCTGCTGCTGCTGCTGCTGCTCAACGGGGTTACACCCAACAACGCACAACGAACCCCTTCCCGCATCCGCATGATGCCGCCAACCACTACCCATTGCCGCCAGACCCCCCCCGGGTACATTCTGCTCAGGGGCCAGACCGACCCAGACCCCAGACCCAGACCCAGACCCGGCCCGGCGCGCGGGAGGGAAGGACCGCCGCACCACAAAGAGAGAGCCAACCTATGTGTAAAGGGTTGGGGGGCCCGTCTGTTCGTCGCTGCTTTACTCTCCCCTTCTCTCTTCTCTTGGAGGTTTGCCGACGAGTCTACCTATCCTCTTCAACCTCGCAAGCTCGAGGTCATCCCCCTGCTTCTTCTCTCTCTCCTCATATCGTCGTGTTTTGTTTCGTCTGGTCTTCTTCTATCGTCTGATCTACTCTCTCACACAAAAGACCCCCCCCTCCCCTCGGATCCGGGAGCACGGGACCTCGGTGCCAGTGGGCCCCCTGGTCACCCTCGTCTTGCTCGTCTTGCTCGTCTCCATCTCCATCTTCATCTTTGTTTCCTTCTCCTTCTCCATGCTCCTGTTCTTGTTCCCTGTGTCTGTCTTCATCTCCGCCTTCAGCTTCACCTCTGCTTCAGAGCCTGCCAGCTACCTACATAGCCACCCACCTATCCTCTCTCCCTTTTCGTCAACACAGATGTCGACCTCCCATCCCAGCCAGACATGAAACAGCCAGTCCCGTCTAGTCGAGCCTGTCCCTGCCGAGACAAACTGACCTTGACCTACCCATTATCACATACCCAGCAAGCATCCTCCTACTGTGTAGACCGACCGACCGACCGACCCACCCACTGACCGATCCCAACAGATGGCCTAAGCCCTACAGGGCATCGCTCCAGAGCACCGACGACGCCGACGATACTGACGCCGAGGACGACGCCGACGATACTGACGCCGAGGACGCCGACGACTACCGTCACTGGCGCCCCCTTCCCCGGAGACGAACAAGGACGTCGACGATACCTCCTTCCAGGGACACATCTCCTCAGCACCAAAACACAGCACAGTACACACACATCATACAGGGCGACCCGAGATTTTATTACTCTCCCGAGCCCGCGCTACGTACAACACACACAACACGACACCGGGGCCGGCTACCTAGGTATCCAAAGGAGCCAACCACCACATAACCAACAACCAACCACAAAACGCCCGCCCGTCCAAAACCTCCCCGATTATCTACCACTCTATACAATGGCAGCGCCCCCCCAAAATTACCCGACATACGCCCCCTGCACCGGCCCCGGCCCGTACAACCTAGGCCTCTTCTCCGGCCTGTCCTCTCCTCCCACCAACCCGCCCACCATCCCGCCCACCATCTGCTGCGGCGGCTGCTGCGGCTGCCCTGCATACTGCGGCCTGTGCGGCCCCCCCGGCGTCAGCACCATCTGCTGGGCGCTCATGTACCCACCGCTGCTATCCATGGTCGGCGACGTCTGCATCTGACTGCCACCACCACCACCACCCGGACCAGGGGAATGCCACGACGCCGTCGTCGTGGGCGACTGGATCGGCGTCTGCTCAAACTTGACGCCCGCGGGCCCCATGCTAGTCATGGTCATGCCGCCGCCGCCGCCGGGCCCGCCGAACCCCTGCGGACCGCCGGCCGTCTGCTGAGCGCCGCCGCCCACGTCGTCCGAGGGCAGGCCGACCGCTTGCAACGGGTCCTTGAGCATGTACGAGAGGTGCTTCTTGAGGATGCGGACCATGCCGTCGCGGGTGAAGGGCTTGGCGAGAACGTCATTCATGCCTTGACGGGGGTCAGCTATGGTGAGAAGAAAAATGAGGGGCGGGAGGGGGGGGGCTGGCTTACCGAATTGGAAATACGTCTGAATGTCCTCCTGTCGGATGTTGGACGTCATGGCGATGACGGGGATGCGCGGCGAGACCATGCGGATCATGGCTGTCGCCGATACGCCGTCGAGCTGCGGCATGATGATGTCCATGAAGATGAGGTCGAACCGGTCCGTCTCGTTGTTGACCTTGTCGACGGCTTCGAGCCCGTTTTTCTAGAGAGGGAATCGTCAGCAACACGCGCTGGGGGGCAAGGTTCTCGGAGCAAGACATACGGCCGTCTCGACGCTACAGTCCACGTTGGAGAGGAACTTGGACCCGATGCGGGCACACGTCCTGTCGTCTTCGACCAGGAGAATCCGCGGCTTTTTCCCGCCCCACAGCGAGCCGTTCTGGTCTTTGGAAGAGGGCGACGCCTGCGAAGGCGCTTCGGCTATCACGTTGGGGTTGCTCAGCGGCCGGCTGTAGGGGATGTTGTGGATGTGATCCGAGTGGAATGGATCGATGCCCGTCGTCTGCCCCACGGGGTAGACGAGATGCCTGGGGTCGTTCAGGGGGTCGTGGACCATGCCCATCTGGGGCTGCTGGTGGTACATGACGGACGACGACGCCGACTCGGACGGGGAGTTGTTTTGGTGGTACGACACGGATAACCTCTCGAGCTCGCGGTCCGCCTGCGAGTCTGGCGAGACGCCGCTGAGTATCTCTCGCGCGCGTCGCAACTCGGGAGCCGGCTCGTCCGTACCGTCCGGCAAGAGCCCCATGGACGCGTTGTGATAGACGGTGCCCGAGTGGCTGGAGTGGCTGGACTGGGCCGAGTGCCTGCTGTTTCGTCTCCTGTCCTCGGCATTGTTGAGGTAGGTGATGAGCTCGCTGGCCGCTTGGCCTTGGGCCTTGACCATCTTCTGCAGACTGACGACCTCGCTCACAAGCACCTTGTTGGTCTGCGACAGCTCAAAGTACTGCTCCTGCAGAGCCTGGATCTGGTGCTGCGTCGCCGCGAGCGTCTCGCTCAAGACGACGATCTGCTGCGTGGCGGGGAACGCATCCTCCGTCTGCGCCGGTTTCCGCGGCGCCGGTGCCTTTCTTCGGATGTTGTCCAGGTTCTCTTTGCGGTCTGCCCTGAATTCCGGGTGCTTGAACTCCCATGCCTGGTCGCGCGCGGATGTTAGACTCCATGTTGCCCCCCCCCCCAGTGGTTAGCGGAGAGGACCTACGTCTCTCCCATAGGGACCCTCTGCGTTCTCCTCGGTGTGTCTGACTTTGTGAAAGTCGTATTTGTTAAGCTGCCGCACAAAGCTGGCAAAGTTGCTGTGTTTGAAATGCTTGGGTAGGATTGTTTTTGTAAACTTTTCGTTCTGCGCGAAGGACGTGTTAGAACCGTGCCTCCCCGATCCCAGCCAACACCCCTTACCTCGAGCACGACGAAGCTATCGCCTGCGGCGCTCCATCGCACAACCGAATTATACGTGGGGTCCTCGAGCATCCTGCGTAAAGGGATAAGCATTTCGTCATTGGGGGTCAGGCGTCGAGCGAGGGGCGCGCAGAGGGGAAATCGTACTTGTAGAGTTTGCGCACCTAGGGAAACAAAAGTTAGTTGCATGCCCCCCTCTCAGGGACCGGACACATGATGGGCTACTCACAAAGTCACTCGAGTTGTTGCCGGCCTGCGCGGCCGAGTCGCCGTCGGGAGGCATGATGTCACAGGGGTCGAAACCGACAGGAAGGGTGGTGGTGCAGCGAGGTCAAAGTCGAAAAGCCCCGACTGCCGTCAATGTCGGTCCGAGGGCCAATTTCGAGACGGGTACAATTGCAGAGCGTATCTACGTTACGACGCGATGGTCATTCCTGGAATCCTTCTCTGGCCGGCCGGGTCCTTTGTCCACGTCCTGCCCTCGATGTCAGGTATCGCCCAATCAAGCCAATGTCGCTGGGTGACGGGTGCCACCGCGGCAGAGCGTAGGGCGGCGGGAACGGCGCGAACAATCGTCTGGCGCGACAGGGTGGTGGATGGGAGCGTCGTGGTCGTCGCCTTGATGGGTGCTGCTCTGCTAGGGCGCGGTAGCCATGGGCGTCGTCGAAGCTTTCGTCGGGAGTGGAAGAGGTCTAGAACGACCCGAAAGGGGTAAATCAAGGGCCACCGCAAGGGGGACAATGTCTGGCGGGTGTGCTGGAGGGAATGTGGGAACGGAGAGCCGAGGCGCGATAGATTCGTCGACGGTGGATCGGGTTTGTTTCGCGGACGAGGTCGAGGGTCGAATTCGAGACGGCCAATGGACCCGTCGCTTGGAGAGAGGACGGGGAATGTCTGTACCTCCCAGTAAAGGGCTGGGCGTATCCGAGGGCAGACGGGACCTTTCGACAATCAATAGGTACCTACCTCGTAGTCTGCGTACGAAATGCAAAAGAGAAAAACAGGAGGGAGCTTTGTTCCGTCGGGAGGCGAGGAGACTGAACGGGGAGACGGGTGTCCCTGTCGGGGAGCAACAGCACCAGCGCCGCCCCGTCTTCGTTCTTGGCCAACGCAGTTTTTAGCGGGCAGGGCAGCGGATAGCGGGTTGGAGACGGACGGCGGCGGGTGGAACGGCAGAACGGTGGGACGGACGGGGTGGTGGGAGGTATGCGGGAACAGGGATGGCAAGTAAGTGCAAGAGGATCGGCCTCCCGAGGTGTGCCACGGCGGTCGATGAGCGATGGCAATGGGAGATGGATATTGCTGAGCTCTGGGGTGGTAGGGGTGGGAGCAGCACGAAAGGGCTGGAAACCTACCACGCCGTGGACTGCGTACACTCTGAAGTCTAAGTGAGATAGGAAAGGGAGTCTGTGTTAACATTGCCGTCACGCAAAAGCAGGAAAAAAAGGCAGCGTATCTGCAAATGGCCATCCAGAGATTCCGCCACCAATCCAATCGCCCACGCCCGCGGCGGGAGTCCCCAGCGGCCAGTCACCAGTGCTGCCAGCCAGCCACACGCTCGTTGACGTGCTGCTGTCGCTGTCTCCTTTTGGGTGCACAGCTTGGACCCTCCACTGCAAACTCTTGTACAGGGAACGGCGGGGAGCACATCCCTTGACATGGCGATGCCCACGTCCCCGATCCGTTCGATACCGTCGCCGGGAGGGTCCATCGACACTTGACTACATAAGTAGTAGATACTGTACAAGCTCGCCGCCGCCCACCTTGCCTTGCACTAGCGGACGGGCACGCAGACAGCGGCGGCAGCATGCACGATGCAACTCCCCGCCGTCGACGACATAGAGAGTGGAAGCTCGCCCAGTTTGGGTAATCGAGGTGGGCTCTGTGCCGCAATTCGACACGAACGTATTCGTACATGGCTGGTACCGATGCCTCGCTCTCAGTATGGATCCCTTTCTCTCTGCTCCCCACCTGCAAGGCAAATATATTCAACGTCCTGATCTCTAGTCTCTCATGGACATCTATCCCCTCATCGATCACGAATAGAGGGCCCCAGTCCCCATCGAAGCCCCTGAAAGCCAGGGACCCCCAATCCAAAAATACACCATCGCATTATTTCCGTATTGGAGGCGATTTCCATCCCCGCCCGCCCACAATCCCGTTTTCCCTCGACCCCTCCCCTCCCCACATTTCCGTCAACTCCCCTCCCCTAATACCGTTTTCTTTGACATGTCGTCGGCTCAACTCATCGATTCCCAAGACCTCCAGGCGTCCTCTGTCCCTGGTAGGTATTTTCCCGTTCCTACATCAACCAAAAACTACCGTCCCCTCCAAGAAATACACAGTAAACCCGCAACGCGAACTGATTGATATACCCACCCGACCTCCCACCGTTTCCCCACAATAAAACGGAACCAACCCCCCAAGCCCTCCTCACGTGCCGATACCCGGGAAACCTGCTTTTTCCGACTTTCCCTCCCCCTCCCCCCTTTTTCCCTCTCGCCAAGTGGTCCCCGCACAGAGAAAAGAAGTGGTCTTGTTCGCTTCAGGCAAGGAAGGGATCGACGGCAACCCGCCGTCGCCGCCGCTCTGGTCTCCTCTCTGCCCCCCTTTTCCCCGTGACCACACAGAAGAAAGGCAGAGGCAGTTTTCCGAGTATGTGCTGAAGGGAAAAGCAAACCTAGCCGCCGGTGGCGGTGAGGCGCTCGGCGGCGTGAATGCAGAACTTGGAAGAGCATTCATTCACGGTTCGTCCACGCGACGCAGATTGTGGAGGGGACGTTCCCTCGCTCGGGAGCCAGGTGCCGGACCATGAATGGTTCGATGAGGGATGCCGCTTGGGCCGGGAACCTCCCGCATCACCGAAAAACCCCCCCCCAAAAAGAACCCGTGAAAGACATCACAGGAAAAAAAGACGCGATCACAGGACGTGGGGAGTATCCAACCGCGCTTCTTGGACTGTAAACATACAAAATCCCGACAATTGCTAGAGAAAAACACAAGACACACGCCGTCCATGTACACGATCGCCCTGCTAATAGTGTCGGGAATGTCCAACCTAACCCCCTCCCTCCCTCCCGTGATTTGCCAAATGCCTTCCCAAACGCCGTGCTATGATGCCATTTTTTCTTCTCTCACCACCAACCACCCTCTCCTCTCTCCAGACACAGTCGTCGCTCACACCCCCTGGAGGTACTTCCTCGCCTTCTGCTCCTTCCCCCCCTTGTTCTCCGTTGCCTGCGTCGAAAACGCACAATACTTGTCCTTGATGGCCACCACCTCATACGTGCCCTCCTGGTTGGCCCTCACCACCTTGCTGTGCTCGTGGCTCACGTCGTGCCTCGTCTCCAGCACCTGGCTCTTCTGCCCCTTGCGCGCGTTCGTGCTACGCGTATACGTAAACTCGAACGGCGGCGTCCCCCAAAACTCAAACAGAATCTCCACCTCGCTGCCCTCGTGGATGTCCACCTGCACGTTCTTGCCCTTGCTGATCTTGACCGCCGGCATGGGGTGGATGTTCTTGACGATATTCACAGGCGCGCGGCACTCGCTCGCCTTGTCCGACACCGTCGTAATGGCGAACTCGCCGGGGGACTCGGCGATGCGCCGGAAGTTGGTCGTCGGCGACTTGGCCTTGCGCTCCGTGCCGTCAAACGTGTACCACACCTCGAACGGCGGCGTGCCCGACAGCGTGTACGAGAGCCGCTCGCCCACGCAGTAGTCGGTGCGCGTCTCGAGGGGGTAGATGGTGGGCGCCTCGTAGAGCTGGACCTGGACGACCCCGGCCCCGCCGAGATCGGCCACCGAATGGCAGCCGCTGCCGTCTTTGACGTCGCGGATCCGGATGTGCTGGGTTCCCAGCCGGAGGTGGTGCTTGGGGATCCGGATCTCGTACGTGTTGGTCTTGATGGACGGGGTGCGGTAGATCTCGGGGGCCGCGGCGCTGTGGTGCTTGATCTCAATGTCGAGGGAGAAGGGAGGCACGCCGGAAAGGGTGACGGGGATTCCTTCCGTCTCACCCTCATCCGTCTTACAGAATTTGAACGTCTGTCCGGGCTTGACGAATGCCGCTGCGGGCTTCTTGTTGACCTTTTGCTGGACAACGAGGGGCTGGAAGTTGGCAGCGTGGTCGTAGAGATTGTCAGCCACCGCCGAGAACTTGTACTTGTAGGTTCCCGCCTTGGCGGTATCGCCTGGGATGGACACCCTCGCTGCTTGAGTGTCGAGCTCCTTCCGGTACTTGGGCGAGCCTGAGCCTTGAAGGGGCGTATGAACGACATCGTACTTGACGTTATATGGGGGTGTGCCTGCGCCCAAGGTTAGCTGCGTGACAGAGTCGGGAGATTGAAATACACATACCCTTGAGGTCAATCTCGAAGCCGGACACTTCCCCTTCACACACTGGATCCAAGACATAAATGTCGTCGGTGTGGCTGATGACCTGGGACGGCGAGATGGCCAGCTGCGGCCGCGGATACCACTCGACTTGGAAAGTCGAAGCTTTGGAGTCCACAATGCCGTGGCATTGATTGTCCCAGACGTCCGTGATGGTAAACACGCCACGGCCTCGGACCTCGAGGAAATCATTGTCGTTACGGAGCGACTTTTCAATGACCTTGGACTCCTTGGCCGAATCGCCGTCGTTGTTGGTGTAGTAAACCTTCCATGGTCCCTCCCCAGTAAGGCGGACCGGAAGCTTCACCAAAGAGCCTTCGACGGCCAAGGTATTGCGCTTGTGCTGGAGCTGGCCAAAGGCCGCCCTAGGGCTCTGCATCCGCACAGCTACCTTGATCTCCTCTTGCAACAGGTTCTTGCATCCCCGCTTGTCCTGCACGCTCTTGAGGGCGATGGTATACTCTCCGCCCTGGACCAGGGGCGTCGTCTGGATCTTGAAGTGATGGTCCTCGATGCCCGAGGCGCTCTGGTGCTTCCTCTTGCCATCGTGGATGACCTCCCATTCCAGAGTGAAGGGCACATCTCCGAGCAGGAGAACATTGACCTCTGCCTTGTCACCAAGACAGGCACCGACCTTGGTGGCGCTGTGCTGTATGATGGCCCCCGCAGCCGGCTTGACATCCTGCTCCAAGACAAACTCGGAGCCTGTCAGCTTTTGGCCCTTGTAAATATCGTCTTCAATGTGAGTGAAGACATATTTGTGGTGTCCAGCGACCCACGGGATCAAGTCCATCTGGTAACGCAGACCCGAGACCTGAATTTTTTTGGCTTGGCGCACCCCGTTGGTGATCATGTCGTACCGGACGGTGAAGGGAGGCGTGCCAATAAAGTCCATGGCTACCTGCAAGCCAACAGAGTTGCCAGCGCACGTATCGGGAATCTCCTCGGATCGGATCGTGAGCTTGGGCTCGAGGGGGTTGAGAAGCAGGCAGGAGGCGGGCTCTTGGACTTCACCCTCGCATGACCCGGCCGTGACTGACCTCAGGGTGTACAACCCAGAGGCGGAGATTCTGGGCCGATCACGGGCGTTCTTCGCGTTGTAGGATCCAAGAGACACCACGTCACCATGGTCGCCATCCTCGGTAAGAGTATCGATGGGCGAGAACAGCCAGGTAAGACTGTGGGTAGTGTCGTCTGGCGTCTGACCCGAGATGGCAAAGCGGACAGGAAGCTCCTTTGACTCCCCCTTGGCAACCTTGAGAGGGTTCCTGAGATCGCATCCCTCCAGTCGGATCTGGGGGCGCTCCTTGACCAAGAAGTTCTGGACCAGGTTCTTAGCCTTTGGCTTGCCCTCGGGATCGTCAATGGGCGAGGCATATTCTTGCTCGTTGCCGAAGCCATCCGTGACTTTGTCGATGGAATACTGCCATTCTCCGCTCGTGTGCATCGACTCGTTGAGGGCAAAGGGAATTTGCTGAGCCCGGGCCCACGAGACGTCGTGGCCATCCGGAGCGACAACGGCCGAGGAGAGAAGGGATCCGGTGAGCGGAGAGGAGAAGCCGTCAGGTTGCAGACTCTGGGGCTGGAATCGTCCGTCTTTCCCGTTGACCGTGCGGCTGTAGACAATCCTGAGCGGGGGGGTTCCTTCGACTTGGAGAGTGACGTCCGACAGGTCTGAGATGCATCGGCCTGATCCATGCGCTGGCCCAACCCAGGCACGGGGACAAGCGACGACAAAGGTCTGGGGCGTCCGTCTCTGCACTTCCAGCTTGTACTCATCCAGGACCTTGGCAAGACGGTAGACACCAGTCTTCTTGACGGGGAAGTCAAACTGGACCATAGCCTGCGCTCCCTCTTGAGAGTGGCTCTTGGCTTTTCGTTCAATTTCGCGGAGTTGTGACCGGGAAAGCTTGATGTGCTCTGGCGCGCTCTCGGGGTCAAAATCTTGACGAATGAGCTCAACCTCGACGGGGACGGTGGCGTTAAAGTACATGGGCAGCATTGCCACCTTGCGGTGGGCATCCCCCCCCAAGCAAAAAGAGGCTCCCTCGGGGTTGAGTTCGGCCGTGCTGGGGCATGGTCAGTAACGAAGCCAAAGAAAAGAACTGGGGTAGGTCTAGCTTACCCTTCTGGGAGAATGTTGATGACCTGCCGGCCCATGATCAGAGACGAGTTGTGAAGAATGTTGGAAACCTTGACGTTGTGCTCGGAGATGGCGAGTTCGCGGTCGTAAAAGACGCGGACGAAGCCGAGGATCCATCCTTGCCATGGAAGCTATTCTCGGTCAGCTTCGCCCAACTCGCAGCTATCCCGGGCGACAGAGTACGTACCCCAACGTTGAACATGAGCATCCAGTCAAAGATGGCATGACAAAAGAAAAGGGCTACCACGAAGGGCTGCGACAGCTCGAGCCAAGGTATCCTCAGCTCTGGCAACCCAAACAGAAAGACGCAGTCTATCGCGATCCACTTCAGGAACAACCAGAATGACTCCGAGTTCTCCTCCACCAGTCCAGCCCAGTCGTAAAACTTCCACGCAAAGAGGGCGACGTATATGGCCAGGGCGTAGAATCTCTGCGTCGGGGCGTCGATGACGTTCAGTGGTATTAAGGGCGCCGTGGCGCCGGGGGCAGCCGGGTGCTGCTGAGGAGCGACGGGCAGGTTGGTGCCGGTCGACCTCCGTGGGGGTTCGGGGGTGCCATCGTTATCCATGGCGGCGCGTTTCGGTCGCGCTGGCGTCTGTGGGAAGGCGCCGACGGGGCGTAGACCCGTCATGGCATGCCTTGTCGGGGATGAGAGTTTGTTCGTTCGTTCGTCCGATGGCGCGTGGAGGCAGTCGTCTTCGGAAACCGAGGTGGTCGGGGGGGCGCTGCAAGAAGATGCTGCAGAAATGAAAGAGGCGAGGGCTTCTATGGGAGCGAGTTGGTCGTGGAAGTCGCTGTCACCTGGGGCTGGAGGGTGTCGTGGGGAGAGACCAGACGCATTCCGATCAACAAAAGTCACCGGCCAAATTTTGGCTGCACCGTCACGTCAAAGACGCGGTTTTGCTGTCAAGCTGCCTGCCCGGCCCTGCTAGAAAACGACTGGGGTCTTGCTTCGTGATTGGCTTTTTGGAGGAGCAGTGTGGGGCTGCCATCGCTTGCTGAAGTTGTCCGTCACCTGGCGCCAACTGTCCCAGGAACCAGCACGTCTTACAGACGAGACGAGTGAGGCAGATATCTATCGTTTCATTATCCCTATTTTTTTGGCCGTAAAAATCACATTTTTTTATTATAAAAAAAACCCCTTTATATATGCTTTAGGTACCTGTAAGATACTTTTATCTAGCAGAAGAAAGGTTTTCCATAATACCTATGGTAAGAGATATAGAAGTCGATATACTCTGTTTAAGATAGGTTAACAGTAAAAGCATCTTTGCTTTAAGCATTTGCCCGAGGTGTCCTGTATCTGATTCCCTTAGAAAATGGCCTGCACATTCCATCTTCAAAGATTTTGACTATTTTCCAAGATCTAGACGTGCAGTTAGGGCATCTCGATCTAATTACATATGTTACGGCAATTATAGCCTGCAGCAGGGCGGTACAATCGCCGCTGGGACCGTCATCCGCTGGACCTGCTGTGAAATCACATGCATCAACATGTGAGCTCTCCTTTTCTTTCACATCCAAGGCGCTGGCTAACAATAAAACTGCATATACTTCAGGCAACTTGGCATATCCAGCGCCGAGTACCTACACAAGGGCAGTACATACGTTATAAGGGCAACAACAACAGCTATTCCTTTTGCAACACCTCCCAGCCGACACCACCTTCAGGCACGCGCCATCCCACCAAACCCTGGAAAGCGAAAACCTGCTCACCTAGGTTTAAGGTCTCGAAGATAGCAACGAAGTGAACTTTCTGGACCAACAGCGTCGATACCGGAGGCGGGGCGGCTGTTCCTACTGGTTCCTCGGTTTGCTCAATTGACGTGTCTCGACTCTCCTCGCCTGCGGAACAGGAGCACCAGGATACATTGGCCTCTCTTCCTCCTGTCACATACAACCAGAGCCGGAATCCAGCCCTCGGCGACACGCCACTCGTTTCTGAGCCACCGGCCGCCTGGATCGGGTGCGATCGACTTGGGCCGTTGCTGGCACATCTTCTTTCCCCAGCTCAACTCTTGACCAAAACCCCAACAACGCAACCTTCCCCCATCACCAACTAGAACCATCACTTCTCAACCATGGACGTGGACGGGGCAGCCGGCACCTGCATCGTGGTTACGGACCTTCCAGGCCTTGGTGCGAGCGAAAGCTCCATCCCCACCACTCGACGCTCAACCAGGGCGCGGAAACCCGCTCGTGCTTATGAAGAAGAGAGCGAGACAGCGTCAATCGCCGCACCACCCAGCCCCAGGTCTGCCGAGCACACGCCTACCCCGACAACTCGAAGAAACGCAAAGCGAAAGGCCGCCCCCGAAGTCTTTGTCACGCCAGAGAACATCATCGAGGCTTCTCTCCAGCCTTGGGAGGAGAATGAGCAGGCGGAGTGGCCGAGCTGGACCGAGCTGGAATCTGATCCTGTGAGAAAACTTGGCCCCATGTCCAAGGCGATATCACAGCACTGACACATTACAGGCATTGTTCAATGGTGTCCTCCGGCTGCTGGGTATCACCGGCGCAAAGATAGAAGAGGTTCTCTCCGTCGATGAGGAATACTTGGCTCAACTTCCGTAAGCATCTCCCCCAGCCCTCAGACGTGGTCTTTCCTCTGACGGCATGCCAGCGCTCCTGTATACGGTCTAATCTTCCTCTACCAATATGTGTCCGAGGAGAGCCCAGAGGCCGACGAAAAGGCGTCAGACATTTGGTTCGCCAACCAGGTAGGTCGCCGGCACACCCACAGTTCATGAAAGGGACTGAACACCTCCCAGACCACCAACAGTGCCTGCGCCACCATTGCCATGCTCAATATTGTCATGAACGCCGAGGGACTCAACCTCGGGGAAAAGCTCCAGGACTTCAAGCAGGACTCCAAGGACTTGGCTCCGCCCCTCCGCGGGAACCTCATCAACAACAGCCCTTGGATCCGCATGGCGCACAATTCCTTTGCCAGGTGAGCTCCCCCGTCTTCCAATTTCGGCGGTCGAGCTGACCCTATCAGACGTTTCGACCTCCTCAACGCGGCCTTGAGCCTGGACAACGATGTCGAGGAGTCCAAGAAGAAGAAGCGCCCCAGGAGCACGGTGACGAGGGTCAAAAAGAAGAAGAAGGCTGAGACTAGCAATGCCTACCATTTTATTGCCTTTGTTCCCGTGGGCCAGAGCGTATGGCAGCTTGACGGACTCGAAGCCAGCCCCGTCCACGTCGGTAAGAAGAGCCCTACCTATCCCCGCCAACAGCCGCTGACACACAGCAGGGGATTTCGAGCAAGGGGCGCACTGGACGAGTGCGGCTCGCCCCATCATCGAGGCGAAGATGATTGCGTACGAGACGGAGCAGCTGTCGTTTAGTCTCCTGGCCATGTGCAGAGACGGGATGGCCGAGGAGAAGGGGGGACTCAGCGAGTATGACACGCAGAGGGTTCTCGGGCGGATGCACGACTATACGCCTGCCATCCACGAGTGGGTGCAGAGGCTGGCGGAGCATGGGGCGCTGCTGGAGCTTCACGAGGAGGCCCAGAAGCACAATTAGGCACTATTGGGTCTGGGGGTTGTGTTTGGTGAGGTAGCAAGAAGTAAATAATACCCGACCTCCTGTGAGTACCTTGGTATTCGTGCAATATGAAGTCGGCGGAAGGCTAAAGACGAGACCATAACGGGTCAGAGAGACGATGACGGGCCACATGTCTAAAATCAAGGCCCTTTTGTCATCGAAGTAGCCCTGCCAAGGACAGAGAAGGCATCATCCAGTGCGGCTGACTCGTCTACTCCCGAGGTAAACGACACGACATCAACAAACCACCTCGGTCCAAAATCTCTCCTACCAAGGTGGTGAACTTGATCTAGGGATGGACGACGAGATAATTCATAGCCTAAGAGTCCCAAATGGCCGTCATCTCTCCTTGCTCTGTTCCCATAAGGCAACGGGGCAAGACGGTCTGATTCAGGACATCGTCTCGGTGGTCATTGGGAAAGGAGCAGGTGACGTAGCCAACATCGGGTCACCGGTTTACGAAGGGCAGAATTTGTGAAACGTCGACTTGCCCGTGGAAAAGCAGGGGGCGCCCTCTCCGCGCCAGGCCCAAAGCAGCGCCAGGAGCGGTCTGGACTTTGGCCCCGATTCTCCCGCCGGGATAAAAAATATGACGGCATGACCCTTGCAATCGCAACCAACCCCAAAACCGCCTGCCCTGCCCGCTCTCACGGACTCAACAACGCTGCATCTCCAAAAGCAACAGACCCCAAGAAATCACACCTGCTTCTCACCAACGCCATCGGTCCAACAACAACAAGCCCCGAAATCAGCCAACTAGGTCCATCACCACCGACCGGCGCCAGCAACGCGACGACGACCCCGACCATCCTCCTCCCCACATCCTCCCCAACACCACAACCGACCATGTCGAAAAGAACAAGCAGCGCCGCTGCCAACGGGGCACAGGCGAAGCTCGACTCGGGGGATTCCATCACCGGCCCTCTCAGTACGCGCCCCCCCCCCCCCTTCCTCGACCACACACTCCAGCCAACTAACCCGTCGCGCCGCAGCCGACACCAAGCAAAAAGACCTGAACCTCCTCGCCGCCGAAGGGGGCCACTTCTCCCTCATCAAGGCGATGCACCTCGCCGACCTCATCACCGAGATGAACGGTACACCTCCCCCTTCCTCCCCCTTCCTCCCCATCCCGCCACCGCCAAAACTAACCCCCTTCTCCCCCCCAGGCCTCTGCGGGATCCTCTCCATCTTCTCCTCCCTCCGCTACTGCGCCGGCGACCAAACCTCGCACACCAACCTCTGGGCGGCCCTCTCCCTCCTCCCCCTCGGCCTCTTCTTCGACTTCTTCGACGGCAAAGTCGCCCGCTGGCGCCACAAGTCCAGCCTCATGGGCCAAGAGCTCGATTCTCTCGCCGACCTCGTACGTCTACCCCCCCCCCCTCCCATCCCCTCTGCCCCCGCACCCCAAACTAACCCCGCCCCTCCCCCCCCTCGCAGATCTCCTTCGGCGTCGCCCCCGCCGTCGTCGCCTTCTCCATCGGCATCCGCACCCCCCTCGACCACCTCTGCCTAGCTTTCTTCGTGCTCTGCGGGCTCACGCGCCTGGCGCGCTTCAACGTGACGGCGGCCTCGATCCCCAAGGACGCCACGGGCAAGGCGGCCTACTTCGAGGGCACGCCGATCCCGACGACGCTGGGGCTGGACGCCATGATGGGGTGGTGGGTGGCGCAGGGGTGGATCCACGACGCGGTGCCCGGCGGCGTGTGGCTGGCGGGCACGCCGCTCGAGTTCCACCCCGTGGTGCTGGTCTTCATGGTGCACGGGTGCTTGATGACGAGCAAGTCGATTCATGTGCCCAAGCCGTGAGTCTATGGAGGAGTTGGTTGATGGAAAGGTGTGGGGGAAGGGGCCGGGGGGGGGGGGGGGGGGGGGGAGGGCAGGTGAAAGATGAGTTAGGCGGGGAAGGTTAGGCTAGGCGCTTGGGGGATACGGAACGGAGGTAGCGGGCATTCTTTTCTTTTCAACAAAGCATTCGTCTCTGGTCCTGAATATCAATACTCTCGATAGCGGTTTTGTTCGACGTGGCGTGGCGTTTCGATGTGTTGCGCGCTCATTGATGCTTCCACCAAGCAAGATAGGGGAAGCAGTCACGTCACACATATCACTCCCCATCTACATCCAGTGGTTCAATACTTTCAAGAGCGTGCTAAAAGGTCTCGTACAAAAAAAAAGGCTAGCTAGCATGTTTCTCTCTCCCTTTCCCCGGGCCGTCATCATCACACATCCAGAACCTCAAGGCTGGGCCTTCTCCTCCGTCTTGGCGGGGAACGGGTTATACATGCCGCGGTCGGCCTTGAGCTTCTTGAGCTTCTCGATGGCCTCGTCGAGCGGCACGGGCACGTCGCGCGCCTGCGTCGACGTGTCGTCGCGGTAGCGGATGTTGACCTTGCGGTTCTTCATCTCGTCGTCGCCGACGACGAGGCAGAAGTTGTCTGTGAGGGGCAGTGTTAGTCAGTGGTTGGCAGTGGAAAGGGGGAGAGAGGGGGGACTTACACTGCGCGAGCTGGCCGTTGCGAATCTTCTTTTGCAGCGTGTTGCCGCTGCTGTCGACGTCTAGATTTCCCAAAGTCAGAGTACTACTGGTGTGGGTAGGGGCGGTGGAGATGCATACCGACGTGGAAGTGCTCCTTGCGCAAGAGCTGCGCGACCTCCTTGGCGTAGTCGAGGAAACCCATGCCGACGGGAATGACAATGACCTGGCGCGGTGAGAGCCAGAGCGGCCACTTGCCGGCAAAGTGCTCGCACAGGATGGCCGTGAAGCGCTCGATGCTGCCGGCCATGGCGCGGTGGATCATGACGGGGCGGGCGCAGCCGGGCGCCAGGGGCTTCTTGACGAGGAGGGGCTTCTTCTTGCCGTCCTTCTTGTCTTCGGCGCCGGCCGGCTTGGTGTCCTGGCCGTCAGCGGCCTGGGCCTCGAGGATCGGAGCGGGGGCGGCCGGCTTGGTGTCCTCGGCCTTGGAGACGTGGCCCTCGGCCGTCTGGAACTCGAGGGAGAAGTTGATGGGTTGTTGGAAGTCGAGCTGGATGGTGGCGCATTGCCATGATCGCTGGATGGTGTGTTAGCTTTCTTCACCACCGAGCACAAGGTATGTATGTTGAGGAGGCCCGTCTTACATTGAGGCAATCCTGTCAAGGTCATTAACAACGTCAATGTTCCTTGAATGTGGGGGTTGAGACTCACCAGCACGGCAATATCAATCTTGGGGCCATAAAAGGCACCATCTCCCTCGTTGAGCTCCCAGGTGATACCCTCGGAGGAGGCAGAAAACTCGTCGAGAGCCTCCTTGAGCATTGCTTCTGCGGCGTTCCAGGTCTCAATCTCACCCATGTACTTGTCGGGGCGTGTCGAGAGCTTAAGCTTGAAGGTGAGCCCCAGCATGCCGTAGAACGAGCGCATAAAGTCAAACAGGTCCGCGACCTCAGTCTTGATCTGGTCCTCACGGCAGACTATACAGTGTCAGTAAATCGCGACGGGCATTCGGCGGCTGGACCGTGGACTCACAGATATGAGCATCATCCTGCTGGAACCTCCTGACTCTTGTCAGACCGCTGAGCGCACCGCTGGCCTCGTTTCTGTGAAGAACACCAAAGTCGGCCATGCGGATGGGCAGCTCTTTGTGACTCCGTTCCTATATATGACATTAGAAAAGCCTGTAGGAGCTTCATCGCACATATCAACCCACCCTGTGCCTAAACATCAACGCGTGTGCTAGAAATGGGTCAGCGGAGATGTCATCGCAATAATGGGGAGTAGCTGCTCACCTGGGCAGTTCATTGGCTTGAGACCAAACTGCTCCTTGTCAACGTCAAGGAGGAACATGTCGTCCTTGTAATGGGCTAGATGCCCGGACTGCTCCCACAGCGATGTGTTGAACATGTTGGGGGTCATGACCTCATCATAGCCTCGTTGCCAGTACTCTTCACGGATGTACTCCATGATGGCGTTGTGAATGCGCATGCCGTGTGGGAGCCACATGGCGGAACCCGGCGAGGTCTCTTCAAAGTAAAAGAGCTCCTGTTGCTTTCCGATAAGCCGGTGGTCGCGCTTAGCGGCTTCCTCGAGGAACTTTTTGTGAGCGGCCATCTGCTTCTTGTCGGGGAACGACACGCCGTAGATCCGCTGGAGGGAGTCGTTGTTTGCGTCGCCAAGGAAACTGAATAGGGGTCAGCCCTAGGCCAGTGCTATTGTACTTGAGGGGCAGAGGCAGGGAAACTTACTAAGACGAAGAGTTCTTCATGATGGCAAAGGCCTCGATTCTGCTGGTATCGGGTACATCTTCTCAGGTTAGCCCCTTGACACTTATATTTCATGCCCGAGGCCGGGTAGGAAAGTCATTCTCAAGACACAGTCACTTACGAGGTCCTCGGCAAAGATCGCTGTACGCAAGTCAGAATAGAACCCCAAGATGGTCGTTGAGAGCTTACATCAGGGGGCCGTTCCGGTAGACGGTGGTGCGGGTTCCGTCGGCAATCTTGTCCTTGATGATGTGCTGCTTGTAGGGGTTGTACGCAAACATCTTGAGGAGGTCCTCCTTGCTCATTTCCTGTAAACAGAGTTAGAGGCGCCATGATTTGACAGAAAAGGCTGCGGACAAGTCTCTGGAACGGCTGCTTCTCCTTCACAATCTTGCTGACGATGTTCTCGAGAGGCGCCCAGTCGCTCGCCTGCACGGCAGCGCCGCCGGGAAGCGCCATTTCGTAGTAGAATCCATTGTCGACCGCTATTATCTCGTCAGAAAATCGAAGTCGTGTTTTCGAAGGGGCTCGTACGTGGACCGATGCAGAGCTGGGCACAAGGTCAGCAATCCATTGTCCCTCAGGCTCGCGGCGCAAAACATACCGAGCAGCCAAACCTCCTCTCGCAAGCCTCACCGAGGACGTGTGCGCTTGAGTGCCCTGGCAAGTCCAATGTCAGCGCCCAAGCTGCCTCCAATGGCAAGTTAACCCTTACAGAAAACAAATTTCCCCTGGTCGTCGTTGAAGTCGAGGAGCTCCAGCTTGCAGCTCTTCTCCAGAGGACGCTCGAGATCCCACAGCTGGTCGCCGTCAATCCTCGCAATCACAGTGCGCTTGAGCAGACTGTTGGAGATGCCCTTTGCGATCGAGGCGGGGGTGGTCTCGTAGGATTTGCCGGGCTTGATGGTGCCGTCGCCGAGGGTGATCAGGATGTCCTCGCGCGGTCGCTGCGCAATCTCGTCCTGCTGCTCCTTGTAGAGGCGGTCGAACATGTCGAGGCGCTCCTGGAGGAAGGCCGGGGGCGGTTGCATCTCGAGGGGGCCAGCATCGGCGGCATCGGGGGCGGCGGCCTTCTTGTCCTTCTTGGGCTTCTTGTCGCCGCCAATCGTGGCCTTCTTGAGGGTTTCGGTGATCTTTTCCATGATGGCGGTGTTGGGGGGTGCTCGTAGGGTCGGGGGGAGGATCGGGAGGATTTCGAGGGTTAAGAAGGCGGTTAGAGTCACCCCTTGCGATCCGTGAGTCACGGAGAGTCGGAGACGGCGAGACGGGACGACGAGAGAGCTATCGAGTTGGAGGGGCTCAGGGAATTTTGTCGGTGACTACCCCGCGATCGTGGACGACCCCTGCAATCAACAGCTGAGGGCGTCTGAGGCGGTCCCAGGGTTGGCTGGGCACTGAAGCTCGGGCCACTCTTGATATCCAGCGGTCACCGTCCACTGAACTCTGGGTGTCAGCATCACGAGCACAGGTTCGCTCCATGCTGCATAAGCAATTCTCAATGGCATCGACTTCGCCATCGCCTCCCATAATCTAGCCACCGCTCGCCCCGTAGATGCTTTCTGTCCGATTTTCATGCCTCCAAATTCGCCATCACCCCCCCTAACTTCTCGGCCTGCTTTGAAGTCGTCAAATCCAGCCGCCGTCACAGTCACTGCATATCAGGCATTGAGCATTGGGTTCCGCTCAGGTTCCCGTGATGGCCTCACTTGGCGACTGTCCCGATGAAATCATCCGCCACGTCTTGCTCTACGTGCCGCCCGAAGACACCCTCCTGCGCATCCAACTTGTATCCCACCGCTTCTTCTGGCTAGGGAATGAGCCTCTTCTCTGGAAACACCACTGCCGCCGTTCCTTCACCTACTGGCACCCGGACCACGAGTTCCAACGGAAGCTTGCAGAGCGCGCTACCTCGGTCAAGTGGAAGAAGCTATGGGTTGCCCGGAAAAAATCAAATCTCAGAGTGGCGCGTCTGCTCGACGGTGTAATCGAGACAAAGGTCGGCCAGCTCAAGCGAATACAGCAAATATGCCATCTGGGCTATGACGCAAAGGACTATCTCTTGGAGCAGTGCCACTGCGATCCCTCGGCCGATGATTTCCTAGCGAGAAGGTAGGACCTTTGGCGATCCTCACTACACCAACAAAGGCTGACTCTTCAAGATACTATGCCAACTCGGTCCTGGACAGCATACACAGAGGCATCGCCGTCGATGTATGGTCCAAGTATCAAGGAAATGCCCTCAGCGGCCGGGGTCTTGACCGCGCCCTCGGTGCCTTTGATATGTTTGTCCTACACGACCAGCCTGAGGACCTCGATTATGTATGTCTCTATTCAAGATGCTCGGGACCCTGCTGACCCTTTAGATTTCCAATACCTTTGACTCCATTGCCGCAGATTTTCGCCGCGAGAACACGGGATTGAATGGTTGGACGACGAGGCAAAAAGCCCTGAGCCTCGTGCGCTGGATCCGAGAAAGGAATCTCACGGGGTTGGACAATCCAGAGGCCGACTACCGGAACCTGAGAAACTGTTTCATCGGACACGCCCTCTCCGACGACCGGCACGAGTCCATCCCCATTATCTCGAGCGCCATCTTCTGCTGCATAGCCGAGCGTCTAGGCCTGACGAGCTCCTGCTGCGCATTTCCCAGCCATGTTCACGCGTCTGTATTTTCGACGCCAGGGTTCACCCTCGACGATGTCGAGGCCGACACTCCCAGCTCCGAGATGGAGTGCATGTACCTGGATCCCTTCGGGTCCGACGCCGAGGTGGCGCTGGACGACCTCCGGGGCCAATTCATCGAGTTGAACTGGACTATGGGCGCTGAGGCCTTCCTCAAAGCCTCCCCAGTCACCATCATCGTGCAGCGAACCGCACACAACATCGACGAGACCCACGCCGCGATCCAGCACGTGGTCGCCGTGGACACGGCGCGCGAGCAGGAGATGAAGCGTCTCCGCAGCGGCCACCCCGACCTCAACCTCGAAGCCGCGCACTACGCCGCCATGTGGGCCGAGCTGATGATGAAGCAATCGTTCAGCTTCCACTGGGGCAGCAATCTCGACTCGTTCCTCAACCGCTTCGCCCTCTCGTGGAGCGAGGACGCGTGGATCGTCGAAAAGTACCTCGTCCCGCTCTACGACCGCTTCGTGGCCGCCCAGCCCCCGCAGCGCCAGCGCGTCGACTGGGAAGACGTGCGCGCCATCCTCCGCATGCTCGCCAACCTCGACAGCCGCCGCCCCGTCGTCAGCCGCCGCTACACGCAGGACATCCGCTCCCGCGTCCGCTACCGCATCGGCCAGGTCTTTCAGCACAAGCGCTACCGCTACGTCGGCGTCATCAACGGCTGGGCCGCCAACGGGACCACGGCGCTGCCGACGCCGCACTATGAGCTGGCGCTGGAGGAGCATGAGCGCGACCAAAATGGGACGGGCGCCGATCTGCAGAATGGGAACTCGACGAGGGAGGAGGACAAGACGTATTATACCTGCTTGTACGTATCACCACCGCCCCTGGCTGACATGTTGTGCTACTGACACCTGCCCGCAACAGGAGAGCAACCGTGGACAGGCTCCGCGTCGATCAGGATAACATGGTCATCATCACGGACCCGTCCCTGATTCCCGACTCGCTGTTTTATCTGGCGGGCAAGTTCTTTCGGCGGTTTGACCCGGAGACGTGCACGTTTGTGTCGAATATCAGGGAGTGTTATCCGGATGACTAGGGGTGCAGGAATGGGAGGGGTGGCGTGTGATTTTGTAGTCTGAGAGATGTGGATGATGTAGGAAGACTTGATTGAGAGTGCGTCTCCGTTAGAGAGAGGAGACTCCGGAGGTAATATACATAAGGATGTGTTCACAGGTACCCTGCCCGTGGGGCCAGTCACAGGCGAAGACGGTTTGCAGACTACATGGGCACTCGAGAGGGAAGAACATCGACCGGCAACATCAGCAGAAAACATCACCCCTGAATACAAAGAAGAGAGCGTAGCACAACCAGCGGAGAATGGGCAGAACCCAGCGACCCCTTTCAGTGATCCAAGCTCCAACATCATGAAATTATCGATATGCATCATGCTAAAAAAAAAGGGGGTATCACTAGAGCCGTCCATTGCAGAAACAAACAAAAACCAGTCAACCCTCCTCCGCCATCCCCCTGCGCCACCTCCTCCCTACCCCCTCCTCTCCCTCCTTACCGCCCACCCCTTCACCGCAATCACCGCAACAATCCACGCCATCAACAACCCCACCAGCCCCATCGTCACGGTATACATAAACATCGCATCCAACTCGTAATGAATCATGCCATTCACCGTATCCGCCGCCTACACCCCCCTCTGTTAGCACACTCCCGCCACACACAACAACGCGGAGAGGGAAAAAAAAAAAGACTTACGCTAGCCATAAAAATCACACCCCCGCTCACCAACCCAAACGCCACCAGCACCTCCGTCGGCGGCCGCCCCGGATACCTCGACGTCGGCGGCTTCAGCCACATGACCACGTACGTGACCCCGCGCGCGCACGACGCGCCGGCCAGCAGCTGGCCCCATTGCCTGTGCACCATGGTGGAGATGGCGCTCTCCTGGACGTGCGACGACATGAGGGAGCCGAGGAGGAGGATGACGAGGGCGGGGACGGGGTTGGTTGAGGTGCGGTAGCTGTCGGGCTCGGGCTCCTCTTCGTCGGAGGTGGTTGGGGTGATGTTGAGCAGGGAGCGGACCGACGCGGATTCGATGAGCAGGCCGAGGAGGCCGCCGCCGAGGAAGAGGACCGTGATGGAGACGTGCTCGAGGTCTTGGGAGGACCAGGGGCCGCCGGGGCTGCCGAGGTGTTCGAGGAAGATGTTGGTGGCGCCGTAGAGGAAGATGAGAAGGGATTCGACGGATTCGGCTGAGAGGCGGCGGCCGGGGGTGAAGGGGAGGTTCCATGCCTGGGAGGGGGGGGTTAGCTTGGGATGAGATAGGGGGCAAGGGGGGGGGGGGTTACCCAGCCAAGTTCGGCGAAGCTGCCGGACCAGCGGCCGAGGGTGAAGATGCCGAGCCAGATGAAGACGCCGCCTTTGATCCAGTGGGCGAGGCCGGAGAAGATGCCGGAGCCTTCCTGAGGGGGGGTTAGTGGGGAGGGGGGATGGGGTGGGGAGGGGGGACGCACAAAGAAACGCCCAAAGGTTGCGATGCCGGTGCAGAGGGCGATGAAGCCGAGGATGAGGATGACGCGGTCCACGCAGTGGTATATAAACATGAAGAACTTCCAGAAGCGGGAGGAGACCACGCCGGCGGCCTTTTGCGCCGCAGAGTAGACTGCCCCTGAGAGTGGGAACGCCGCCGCCTCGATATCGCCATCACCATCTTCCCCGTACCGCGCATTCCGCAGAGGCACGTTGTGCAAGGCAAATCCTGGCGACTCCGCGCCGGACGACATAGACGGGCTTCGGAGGGACTCGGTCTTTGGCTCCGTCCCCTGGCCGCTGTCGGTGGAGAACCGGCGGCCGCCAAGTGGGAACTGGGACTCGTGCTCGGCCATGGCCTCAGTCGACACGGGGATGAACGAGGCCCGCTCGTGAGCGCTGCCGTCTCGGTCCCCTTTGCGCCCACGAGCCCCCGCCACACGCGACAAGACGCTGATCAGCAGCTGGGCGGCCGCGACCCAGGTGACGACCCAGCCGAGCTTGTGGTGCGCGTTGTCGGGGTACAGGTCGGGGGTATTCGCATCGTAGACTATCGCGAGTAGCACGCCCGCGGCGTTGACGGCTGTGAAGAGGAATTGCGCCGCCAGGGTGTATCGGGATCGCGCGAGGGACAGCATGACGGCTGAACGGAGGCTACGTCAGCAGGGGAACCTCCCAAGGGCAGATGTCGGTCTCACCGATCGGAAGCACAAACACCCAGCCGAGCACCATCAGCCCAATGTGCGCGTAGATGGCCGTCTGGTGCTCCGGATGGGCAAAGTAGGTGGGCGGGTACTCGTCAGCCGGGCGAGGCTTGTCGGCCTCGCCCTTTTCCATCTTCATGTCGTCGCCATGGGCAAGGACCGCGGGGACGAGGCCCAGAACCGCGGCGCTTGCAACGGCGCGCAAGATGAAAATGGCGATCGCCTTCATCGGCCTCCTATTATGGTCAAGCAGCGGGATGGTGACGGGAGTCACTTGGCAGGGTTCTTGGAGGCGGCGTTTTGCGCGACGTGGGAGCTGGAGAGCTGGAGGTGGAGCTGTTGGAGCTATGGGGTGGATGGTAAAGGATTGGCGACGGCAGATAGGGGTACACAGGTGAGTCGAGTCGAGTCGACGAGACAATGGCACGACTCAAGGTAGATACCAGGTACGCACGTGGGACGGTACGAAGTCCACCTGCGTGGAGGGGGGAGGCAAAGGTTTATTATGAGCTTGATGGCAAGGCTATGTCCATCTCGATGGGATTGGTAATTCGTTTCCGGGTCGGCCAAGAGCGGACGTACCGCCAGACGCGACGGGGTGTGTCAGGTCATCCGTGCGTTTCTTTCTTTGTCCGCTGAGCAGATCGGGCTCGCTGCGTCCCCGGTTGTGGTTCTCTTGGTGTTTCCGGTCGATCCGTTCGCTGCGCGCCAAAAAAAAAAAGCCAAAGGTGGTGGGGGTTCCGTCCCTCGTCACGTACAGTGTCTTGGACTGTGCGGGGTAATCGAGGAGAATTGGGGGTTGGAGTTTTGCTTGGCAGCCTTCTTGAGCTTCAGCTCTCCGAGGAGTCGAGGGCATCATGTCTCCGCCCGGCGCCCGCAGCAAGCCACTTCCGACTCCCGACTTGCTCCCGATCAACCCCTACCCACAAGTGGTGAGGTCCAGATATCCGTGATGGTCATATGGTCAAGTCGTAGGTGCTGCTCCCACCGCTCCCCGGATCCCCCGGATCCCCTTCCCACGTCACGAGTGACGTGCTATGTACAATCCAATACTGGTTTGTTTGTTAGCGCGAGACCTCTCCCCAAGCAGGCGAGGACCGATTCGCTCTAGGCAAGGCCTAGTTGATGCCACGATAGGCCTCATGTTCCGATTTCAGGGCCTCCATCGACAGTTAGATGGCCTTGGCTCGTATTTCCCATGTCACACGCTAACAAACAAACCAGGGCTGGAGTGTACAAATTCGTTGTTGTTTCTTGTTTGACGCTGATGCTTTCTCCCGGTGATGGTTTGAGAAGCCAAAGGGGGCGGTGACAGCGTCCCATCCCATGAAACATTAGCAGCCGTGGCATCGACCCATCGTTTGTTTCGTTGGAGCGTGAGGATATGTGCCACGAGCCCCTCCTTCACCGCATCTCGTAGACACATGCCACTGCGCATAAGCGGCCCTTGGACCAACCAGGCTGCCATCACTCACATCTGTGAGTGATACCCTCCCTCGCTCGATCTCGATTATGAATGGAGTCCTCGGATCTTAGCCAAAGCCCGAGCTGGCAAGACACCGACAGACAGGATCAATATCGGACCCCGGGCTGCCTGTCGAGGAACCCCGTGGGCACGGCCATCTCGATTGTTCATGTTGGACCCTACCCTGTCACGACACTCAGCCGAGCCAACCCGCAGCGTGGCGCTGGATCCCTCTGTGCATCTCGCGAGTCCCGGCCGCACAGTCTGAGGGTGCATCTCACAGTGCCGGTACGACAGCAACCCACCCTTCGCTTTCCCAAGGGCGCAAGTATTCTCGGCTTGGCTTCCAAGATGTCGTAGCCCTCGATGTCTCCGGGTGGATGTCGGGCACATGTCATGGGAACAGAATCCTCCAGGGTTTTGTCAGCAGGGTCCGTAAACCCCGAAACTCTCCGGTCGAATAGACAGTCAAGACACCACCTACTGCATCCACCAAGGCGAGAGTGAGTCAAGGAGGTTGAAAAAAACGGGCTGCTTGCAGAGTGCCTCATAGTGCTCCGCCGAAAAATCCTCGGGGTTCCCGGTCTCCACTCGCTGAGGACGGCGGAGTATATTCCGGGACCGTCGTTCGCTCGCCGAAAGCGGATTTCCGGTGGTCGGCGGATTGGGGATAGGGCTGAGAAACGGCCTCGCTGACGTCACAATTGGAGATGCGGGAGGACGAGCGAAACTTTTCAACGAGGTCGTAAATCATGTTGCATCAAGAGGGTGAGGCCTTCAGTGTAGGATTGATTTCATGCTCTGGGGGAAGCCTAGGGCTGTTGCTCTACTTGTTAGGCTCAAGACCAAAATAAACCTCGATGCTCTGCCAAAGCGATGCTGTCGTGAATCGCCAATAACAAGAAGAAAAAGAACGCATCAACATCACCACACCAACATCACCACACCAACATCACCACACCAACATCACCACACCTACATCACAACGCCGACCGATCCGTCAACCTCCACCTCTCCCCCTCCACCACCACCCTCCCCTCTTTCTCTAGCTTCCTCAAAATCTGCACCACGCCCGCCGCCGCCGCCCCATGCAACGACTCGGGCACATCCCTATAAATCACCTTGACTAGCTCCATCGCCGTCCACCAGTACCCATCCCCCCGCTCATTCCTACCCTGCATCGTCTTCACCACCTGCTCCTCCCTCATCTTTCTATGCCTTATGTACTCCCTCACCCTCCCCGGCCCATCCTCCACCACTTCCCCATGCCCCGGGTACGCCACCCCCTCAAACAACCCAGCCATCCTCTCCAAACTCCTCAAATACACCCCCAAATCCTCAAACACCGCCGTCCCGTGCCCTAGCACGTTATCCCCCGTAAACATAGCCCCCTCCTCCCCCAGCACAAACACCACGTGGTCCGCCGTGTGCCCCGGCGTGTACACCGCCGTGAGCGTCGCCCCCTCCACCGTAAACCGCTGCCCGTCGACGATGGGACGCTGCCCCGGCCCGGGGGTGTGCTTGTAGATTTGGGCGTCGGGGCAAGCCGAGAGGAGGTCGGCGACGCCGCCGACGTGGTCCGGGTGCCAGTGCGTGAGGAGGGCCGAGGTCACGGTGGCGTTCTCGGCGGCGAGGGTCCGGCGGAGGGCGGCGAGCCACGAGGGGAGGCCTTGGCCCGTGTCGACGAGCAGGCGCGAGGGGCCGGTGCCGACGAGGTAGGTGTTGGTACCTTGGAGGGTGAATTTGGAGGGGTTGCCGGCGAGGAGGCGGATGCAGGTGGGGGAGAGGCGGTGGACCTCGGGGAGGGGGGGGAGGGGGGCCATTTTGGGGGTGTTGTGGAGGGGAGGAGGGTGAGGGAGGGAGGGGGTGTTGAGATGAAGGCTGGATGGGCTTTGTTTGGATGGACATGTACGCCTGCTGGTGGTGGTACCTGTCCAGGCCGAGGTTGGTAGGGAGGGACGGCTATTCCCCTCCGATGGTTGGGGAAGAGTGTGGTGTGCTGCGGGGTAGGGAGATGGTGCAAGACAGCAGCTGTCTGACATGTGTCAGTGGTACCTTTTTCATTCATTCATTGGACCTAAAGCAACAGAACTCGGGTTTATGGCTGGTATACGGTGACCTCGAGTTATGATTCCATGGAAAACATCAAGGCAAGGAAAGATTGGTAGGTCTGCTTGTCCAGAAGTGAGATATAAACGGGGTTTGCAAATTGTTGCATCTATGTCTTGTGAGAGTTACATGCCCTGATGACGGCATCGAATGGATTATTGGTACGATCTGAGTGAAGCTTCTTGGAAGTTGACGGGGACTGTGAGTTTGAAATGTTGGGAAAGGAATTGGCTCGGGAAACAGCCGCCCGCTTTGAAGTTGCAGCGTCTCTGCCCCCTGAAGCGCGCTTAACTCCAGCTCCCAGCTGAGGCGAGCCGGGATCCACCCCTGATAAGCCTCGTCCAAATGGTATCGATAAGCAATTTCCCAGCTCCAACAGACCGACACGACAGTGGCAGGCGATACTGCGCGTCAGGCCCGACTCGAAACTGAGTAAAGCGTCCAAGTCTCCAGACAAACTACGTCCCATACTCGAGGTTTCCAGCGAAACAGCTTGACCATCTGGTACCCATAGTCCCCAGCTCCTGCCTTAAGTCAACACGGCTAATTGTTTTCTGCTGGCGCAGCAATAACAGGGTGTACTTGGCCCCCTCGTCCATCTCTTGCACGACGAATCCATCCATCCATCCTACTCGATACTCCATCGTCGATGCTCGGAGCCCCCCCGTTGCCGAACGGACTCTCTATACCGTCGCAACCGACTGCTCGACGACTACATCGTTCCCGCGATTGAATCGCCCACCACATCGATCGCTGCAACCCCTGGCCTGGTCGGCGGTCGGCAACATCTTGGAAGCTGGTCCTTTTCGAGAACCGAGGCGACCGAGCTCGCCGAAGCCTGTGTTTACCCGCATCCTCTCACGCTCCCAACACCCGAAGCTATTCCCAGAGCGCTCAAGATGTCTGCACGACCTACTACGCCGGCGTCGCCCAAAAACTTCCAGATCAAGGGGCCTCAGCCAGGCATGCCGTTGTATGGGTGTGGTATGGCCTCTCGCCACTGCTTGTCGCTGGATGACCAGGACTAACACGCACGTGCAGAACATGTCCAGCGTCTCTTCAACCAAGACCAAGCCACTACCAATACATCTGTCCAGCACTACAAGGCCATTCTAAGAAACATTCTTGACCTGCCCGCCATGCAGGCCCAGACTGCCAAGGCCATGGACAGCGGCGCCATCACTACCTCCCTCACCCCCACCTATCTGTGTCTGCAATGCCCCTCGATCCTCAGTGAGGAAGATTTGGCAAAGCATGGGAGCAGGAAATCACACAGATTCTGTATGTATCCCGGCCGGCCCAGGTCGTGCTACCAAACCCGTGACTGACTGACTGACCCACCCCAAGACGTCGATTCCAGAAGCGGAGCCTTGTACTGCCAGATGTGTGAAGACATAGTATGGGATCCCACACTGGAAGAGCTTAGGCAGAGGAAGATTGCGACAGGCACATTCACACCAAGTACGTTGTCGCCCGATCAAGGTCAGCCCTGTTGGCCCCGGCCATACTGACTGTCCACCAGGGCGGAAACGAAAGCAAGATGAGATGCTTGCCGCAGACCCCATCAAGGACGACCCAAAATACATCACCAACAACACCACCCTGACTTCGTGCAAGGCTAATGGCCTCCGGGGCATCTACAACGCAGGCGCAACATGCTACCAGAACGTGGTGCTCCAGACCTTCCTCCACAACCCCATCCTCCGGAACTTCTACCTCAGCGATCGCCACTCCAGCAGCAGTTGCGACATTCCCTACTGCCTGAGCTGCGCCATGGATGACATGTTTCAGGACTTTTACGCCCACGAGAACACTAACGGCTACACTGCCGCCAACATCCTGTCTGGCTTCTGGATCAGCGAAAAGAAGGCGTTTGAGAACCTCGTGACCACCAAGGAGCAAGACGCGCACGAGTTCTTCCAGTTCCTCGCCGAGGAGCTGCACGAGCGCAACGGGGACGGCATGCGGCCCGAGAGCGGCAGCGAGCACAGCTGCAACTGCATCATCCACCAGACGTTCTACGGAAAGCTGCAGAGCACCACGACGTGCCAGAACTGCAGCGGCGTGACCAACCAGGTCCAGAGCTTCCTCGACCTCAGCCTGCCCCTGGAGAACCTCGCCCAAAAGAAGGGCAAGAAGAGCGGGAGCGGGAGCAAGGCCACGTCCATGACGCTGCAGGAGTGCCTGGAGGAGGAGTACATTAAGCAGGACAAGTGCGAGTACCGGTGCAACAGCTGCAACTCGATGCAGCAGGCACGTCGGCAGACGTCGATCAAGATGCTGCCCAATGTCGTCTCGATCCAGCTCAAGGCAAGCCTCCTTTTCGAAATCAAGACCTTTTTCTGACATGACCGCAGCGCTTCGAGTTCAAGCAGGGCCGAAACGAGCGGGCAGCCAAGATCGAGACCCCCGTGCACTTTCCCCTCACGCTCAACATGCTGCCGTACACGGAGCGAGCGAGGAACTTCAACACCAAGGAGTACCCCGAGTGGGGCCGGGCAGCGACCTACGACCTCATGAGCGTGGTCGTGCACGTGGGGGAGATTGACACGGGGCACTACGTGTCGTACTGCCGGGTAGGCGATCAGGTATGTGTCTCGCTCTGTTCTGGGGATGGGCGGTACTGACTTGGGCTCCAGTGGTTCGCGTTCAATGATCACAAGGTGGAGCTGGCTTCAAAGTCAGAGGTCCTCGGCGCCAAGGCATATCTGCTCTTTTACATTATCCGGTCGTTGGGCTAGGAGGAACCGCCGGAAGTGAGTGGGCCGACCCGGCCTGGCATCTCGGCCTGGCAGCCATGAGCCATGTCAGCCTGGCGGTGATGTACCATGTCGGTCTGCTGGCGGTGGTGGAAGGGCCCGACAGACCATGGGCCCGGTGATTCGGAATACCCTGAGAACCAAACATGACGGGAGCCAGGGGGGTTATGGCTGTACAAGGATGGTTCCAGTTGCGCTAGTCGTGAGGGAGGGAGAAGAAACTGCGTGTCAGCCATACTAGTTACCTGACATAAATATGCCCTTGTCTGGGGGTGCCTGGGCTTGTTAGTTGAGCGAGCCGTCCCGGATAACGGTCAGAAGACATTGGTTGAGCATGGATGAAAGAATGCTCTCTTAACAGACTCTCCGCCTCTCTTGAACCACAGGGAGAAATACGAACAGCTCATCATGTCCACCAGTAATTGTTATTGTTTATTCCACTCGCCCCCATCAAACAAGGGATGGAATGTCAATCGAAGTAACCCACCAGACAACAGCAAGTGGAAAGTGAGTGAGAAACAACTCCAGTTGCTTCCGTCATTCAATAACAACCCCCCCCTCAACCATCATCACAATCCGGCATATGCTGCTATTTCTCTCCGTCCTTCTCCCCCAAAATTCGCACACCACCACACCCCTGGCCCCACTCAACCCATCACCCCAACATACCCCCCCCCCCCTCATCAACCCACCAACTTCAACACAGGAACGAGGACATCACGCACTGGATGCTACTCCTCCTCCCCCCTCCACCCCCACCCCTCTTCGAAGTTCGCAAAACACCAATACTCATTACTCAGCCCCCGCTCGTGCTCCGGCTCGTAGTCCGTCGCGCGCACGCCGTACGCGCGGTGGAAGAGCTTGCGGATCAGCGGCTCGACGCGCTCGCCTGTGGAGATGATGACACGGGACGCTTCATGATCTTCATGTTTTTGGGGGGAGGGGCGGAGGAGGTAGGAGACGGTTAGTGCCACTTTTCGGGCAGATTTAGTACATGTATTTTTTGGGGGGGGGGGGTTGGGGTGGGGTGAAGTGGAGGATGGGGGTCGGAGTGGTTGGAGTGGTTGTTACTCTTGGTTTGGCAGTCGGGGGAGAAGAAGGGGGGGTCGGAGATGAGGTGGGTGATTGTTTGTTTGAGGGATGCTGTCGGGGGTTGGTTAGTCTTGGTGGCGGGGAGCCACAGGGAGGGGGGGCAAACGAACCAGGGAGGATCAACGGCTTGCGATAGTCGTAAAAGACGAACTCGGAAAAGACGGAGAAGCGGCTGTCGTACTCGAGGAGGTAGAGCTTGGGGTGGGGGAAGCCGGCGGGGGCGGAGCGCTGGGATGGTTTAGCCATGTGCCGTCCACGAGAAGATCAGAGAGTAACCCACCAGGACGTTCTTCAACGCGATAAACACGCTCGGCGTCGACACCACGGCAATCACGGACTCGTCCGTTGCCGCGTCTAGCAGCTGGTGGGCGTAGAAGGTGGCTGTCTCGTCGGAGTACTGTCCTCCCACCGGCGTCAGTCAGGTTCTTCCTAACCGTCACCTACCGGAAAACATACCCAGAACTGGGAATCATTCCAGTTCTCGGCAAATATGTCCATTGACAGTTCGCCGGCGTCATTGGCGACCGGTTCCTTGACCACGGCGGCTTCGTCGTCGGGAGCGGCATCACCGTCATCATCGTCATCGTCTTCAGCAGTCACGAACTGCTGCTGCAGGGCAGCATACTTGCGGGCATTCTCGTCGCGCTCGGCGTAAAACACCTGGAGCGCATCGAGCGCGGAGGAGGACAGACTCCTGGGGGGCAGAGTTATTCCCTTGTTCGTGATGGGGGGATGTCGAGGGAATCTTACAAGTCATCGTCGTTGGTGTCGGCCATCTAACGGTTTTTGGCTCTTTGCTTAACTCGGCGGCTGATCTCGTCTGCTGGTCACTAGGTCGAGGTATTGATATCGTGGCAGGTTGTAGGAAAGGCGGATGGTGCTTTTGGTGAGGGAGAAATTGGGCTGTGAGAAGCCGTCCGTCTCTCACTGAGACAGCCACCATAGAAACCCCCCTGAAAACGGCAATTTGTCAATAATCCATCTCACCGGCGAGATAAGGGGGCGGAGCAGTTCCGGATAGCATTGCAGGCGAGTGTGGACATTTTGGGCTGTCGTGAATCTAGGCCCAGGGCCGGGTGGGATTCGCTCGTCGTCGTCGCCGAGTCACACCACTGACAAACCCGTTGAGCAGCGGGTGAAACCCCCATCCTGCAGCGGTTGAGAGCCCTGACACGAACACGGGAACCGAGATGCAATCCCGCGGGCCTTTTTTTCGAATCCCTTGATTCAAGAAAAAAAATGCTCTGGGTTGCATATGTACACTCTACTCGACCCCGTTCGCATCGTCCTTCCCCAACCAAATTTACTGGTCGTCCAGGACGTGGATATACTTTTTCTCTTCCCTCTTCTCCTTTTCCGTTGCTGGCGGCAGGTCGTAGTATGACGAGCTGCGGAATCCTTGCTGTCGAAGGGTCAGCCAACTGTCTCAACACCACGGACGTCATGTGTGTACATACCAGATAGTGATAGGTAAAGTCCTTGATGTCGCCAGGGGTGATGCCAAGATCCTTGAGCGTCTTGGCGGACTCGTCGATGACTTGGTCGTGGAACTCGCGCTCAACCTCGTCGGCCGACATGATGGGCCACCATAGCGCCTTGTTCACGACCCCGGCGATGGGCTTCAGGAGCGCCTTGGGGAGGTTGATGTGCCTCCGCTTTTTGTAGATTTCGCGGTCCACCATCTCGGCGATCTCCTCGGTCGAGTAGTTCTTGGGTCCGTAGAGCTCATATGTCTGCGCCGCCGTTGCGTCGTCAAAGAACATGACCTCCAGAGCCTCACCCACATCATTGACCTGCCGAGCCTGTTAGAGACGTCCGCAGAGGGGTGGCAACGCAGACACTTACATGGACCGGCCAGTATCGCTCCTGCATGTTGTTGGCTGTAAAGAGGTTCGTGACGCTTGCGAGCTTGAGCAGCAGGTTGTCCTCGAAGCCGAACATGGGCGCTGGCCTCACAATCGTCGTCTCTGGGAAGATACTACGGGCGACCTTTTCAGAGCGGCCCTAGAAAAGAGGTTAGGTATGGTCTTTAGGTCTGGTTCCAGGGTAGGTACCTTGGTCGAGTAGAACTCGGAGATGTGGTTGGGGTCGGCGTTGTATGAAGAAACGTGGATGAAGCGATCCACGTCGTATTTGGCAACGGCATCCGCAATGCGCTCGGTACCCTCCACATGGACGTCCTCGAGGGAGAAGTTCCTGGTCCCGTCAGCTCGCTGCCCCCCTCCCCACATGACGAGCCGACTCACTTGGTAGGGTAGTTCCGACCAACCAGGTTGAAGACGGCGTCCGAGTGTCTGACGCTGGCCTCAATCGACTCGGTGTTGCGCAGGTCGTATTCCTGATATCCTCAGCATCCGGCCCCCATATCCAGTTCCTGTGTCGTAGCTCACCATGAAGACAATCTTTCCCAGGTCACCCAAGGGCTTGAGGTGGCGCTTGGCCATCTCCTCGCGGTAGGGAATCACTACGGTGCATCCCTGCCGCCCTGTTGCCCACGCTGTAAGCCCTGTCGTGAAATGCCTCGAACCAGTCCGTCGTACCTAGTCTGTTGACAATGTACCGTCCGAGGGCGCCGGTTGCGCCAAAGACCGTGACGGTATGGCCGCCAAGGGAGGAGCTGCAAAGAGAGAGTCAGCAAGGCTCGTTCCCGGGGGGGAGACGACGGACCGGCCGCCCTGGACGCGGATGATGGGCTTGCCGGTGCGGGTGATGGCAATGTCAGAGAGGGCGCGGCGCTGCATGGTGCTCCGGGCCACTCTCGGGGCCGATCGGGCGGCGGTGGATAGGGGGGCCATTTTCGCAGGATGGGGATCGCAGGACGGGCGGCGTCCCTGTCAATTGGCGGTGCAATGGCGCGGTCGTTGATATCGTCGTCTTGATCGTCGAGGTCGTCTTAGAGAAACACGACGATTGCTTGACGCTCCAAAGCTAGGGCCCACTTGTTGCCCGGGTGGGGGGGAAAGGACCAATCAGATGTGGGTACAGGGTGCCACTGGCTACAACGGCAGGCAGCCCAGCCGCGTCAATGGTGGGTGCCCTTGTAAGGCTCACTGGAAGACAGCCTCAGCAAGCAAAGCTCCAGCTCTCACCACTTTTGGCATCTCTTCAACACCACCACAACTGCGAAATCTACAACTATTCCACCCCGACGAGCTGCACCAGCACCAGCACCAAAACGAGTCAGACCTTGACACCATCAACCGAGGCACCTCCGCCTCCCGACCTCTCCCTCCTCCTCCCCTCCTCCCGCCCCCCGGACGCCGACCCAGACCGACGGCGCACCATGAACGTCGACACCATCCCCGACTTCCTCGCCGAGCAGCGGGACGCCGCCCCCGAGGACCTTCAGCCCCTGGTCCTCGAGTTCGAGACACTATGGGAGCGCAAGCTGTGGCATCAGCTCACCAACAACCTCATTGACTTCTTCAACAACCCCGGCAGCGCCCCGCAGCGCCTCCAGTTCTACAAGGTCTTTATCCTCAAGTTTGCCGACAAGATCAACCAGCTCAAGCTCGTCGACCTGGCCCTCAAGGCCGCCACACAATGTAGAGGTATACTCCCTCTACCCCCACCTCCAAATGCCCACTGACCCCCCTTCCCCCCCCCCCCTAGACAACCAGGAGCGCCTCTCCTTCATGGAAGCCGTTGCCAAAAAGGTCGACCACGAAGACTCCCAAGACGCCCTCGTCTTCGCCACCATCGCCGTCGCCCGCGTGCGCCTCGACCTCTCGGACCTCCCCGGCGCGCGCCAGGACCTCGACCGCGCCGAGCGCGTGCTCGACGGCTTCGACTCAGTCGAGACCATTGTGCACGCCGCCTTTTACGGCGCGCAGGCCGAGTACTACCAAGCCAAGGCCGACTATGGCGCCTACTATCGCAACGCCCTCCTCTACCTCGCGTGCATCGACATCGCCTCGCTCAGCCCCGCCGAACAGCGCAACCGGGCCTACGACCTAGCCGTGGCCGCCCTCGTTAGCGCTAACATCTACAACTTTGGCGAGCTCCTCCTGCACCCCATCCTGCGCGCGCTCGCCAACCGCCCCGACGACAAGTGGCTCGCCGACCTGCTCTTCGCCTTCAACCGCGGCGACCTGGCCGCCTACGACGTGCTGGCCGGCCACATCACGTCGAACCCGCTGCTGGCGCAACACAGCCGCCAGCTGCGCGAGAAGATCTACCTGGCGGCGCTGACCGAGGCCGTGGTGCGCCGCCCGCCGCACGACCGCGCCATGTCGTTCGACACGATCGCCGCCGAGACAAAGGTGCGCCCCGACGAGATTGAGCACCTCATCATGAAGGCGCTGAGCCTCGGGCTGCTGCGCGGCACCATTGACCAGGTAGACGAGGTGGCGCACATCAACTGGGTGCAGCCAAAGGTGCTGGACATGAAGCAGATTGAGAGCATGCGCCAGCGGCTGCTCGAGTGGGACTCGAGCGTCAACAAGCTGGGCAACTGGATCGAGAAGGCGGGGCAGGACGTGTGGGCGGCGTGAGGAGACGGGGGGAGTGCCTTGTGCGATATGATAGTAATAGACAGCCGCAGGGGAAGCTGTGCATGGCACAGTCCCGAGAAGGGGCGCCAATGACAGTTGACAAGACATTTTACGCTACACTTTATGTCCGAATCGCCGAGGAACAAACAAAACAAGCTGGCCGTGTCCTTGATCTAATCCAACGCCGCGCATGCCATCCTATCTTTCCACACCCCCTCCCCCCTTCCACCACCCCCATCTTCTATAATTCCATCCCCCCTCTACGCCCCCTTCACCTTCCCCCCCTCCTCAGGCCTCCCCAGCACAACCACCGCCCCCGCCACCCACGCCGGCCACCAAACACACCACACCACCACCGCCGTATACATGCCGCTCACATCCCACCCAAACGCCGCCACCCTCAGCGCCTCCCCCACCCCCCCAAGCCCCACACCCACACCGCCACCGCCGTCGGCGCCACCGCGCTCAGGAGCAGATAACACGTCACCCGCCCCGCGGCGGTCCGCGACGGCCGCACAAACGACAGCGGGCACGCCAGCAGGCCGACGAGCAGCGCGAGGCTGAAGTTGAGCGTGGCCAGCGACGAGAGGAACATGCCGAGGAGGAGGAGCGAGAAGGACTGCAGGAGGTGGTACTGCTGGGCGGAGGGGCGGTAACGGGCGGTGAGGAGGGCGGAGAGGGCGGGGGGGAGGGCGAGGTTGATGAGGGCGAAGAGGGCGAAGAGCGGGGGGAGGGCCTGTGGGGGGGGGGTTAGTGAGAATGGCGGGGATGGGATAGGGGGGGGGGGGGCTTACGCTTTCGGGGGCGTGGTGGAAGAGGGAGAGGGGGATGACGGAGAGGGATTGGAGGAGGGAGACGAGGCCGAGGGGGAGGAAGAGTTGACGTTCTACGGCGGGCGTGTTTGGGGGGGGGCCGATTTGGCTTTGGTGCTGTTGGGGGGGGTCTCGCGGTGCCCCGACTTGACCCAGAGAAAGATGGCCATGATGGTAAAGTTGGCGGCGATGAGCATGGCGCTGGGGAGGTAGGTGCCGATGCTGACGAAGCGCTCGCGCTGCATGAGGAGGTAGAAGAAGAAGCTCTGGTGGAGGTGCTCGAGGAGGTTGTTGAGGCTGCGGAAGGTGCCCTCGATGACGCGGCCCATGGCCATCTCGTCCTGCCAGCCGACGCCGTAGGGCTGCAGCGTCACGGCGTCGACGTGGTAGGGGATGAAGCTCGAGTGCGGGCCGCTGGCGAGGCCGAGGCCCTGCTTGAGCATGCCGCGCAGCATGGTGCGTAGGCGGTCCGGGTAGCGGTCGTCGTGCTGCCACATCTCCTGGATCGACACGCCCATGCCCATCTGGCCGCCGGCGATGCTGACGACCGAGTTGATGAGGTCGAGGTTGGGCAGCTGGCCGTTGACGCCGTCGTAGACGACGTGCACGCTCTCGAAGCGCTCCTCCTGCGGGTAGTCGATGGCGATGGCGCCCTGCAGCGCGCCCGACTTGAGCGGGAGGCTGCTGACGCGCGCCGAGTCGTGCGCGTCGTGGTAGGCGTCGACCCACGCCTGCGGGCCCGTGATGCTGTCGGGCGTGACCAGGAAGATGATGTCCTTGGACCACAGCGACCAGCGCTTGAAGTAGCGCGCCAGCGTCAGCACCAGCGGGATGCCGTTGCGGTTCACCTCGCCCTTGACGTTCTCCCAGGCGCCGACCAGCACGATGGCCTCGGTGGCGTCGCCGCGCGGCGCCTGGAGGATGGCGTAGAGGTTCTCGCCCGAGTACTCGCGCCCGGCCGAGCGGTAGGTGAAGTTTTGGCGGCTGACCTTGAGGCCGAGGCCCTTGATGATGGTTTCGAGGCCGTCATTGATCCTGCCGTCTGTCAGCTTGCGGCCGATACCGTCCTGCCATGTCCGACGCACTCAATGTTGGTCTTGCCCGCCAGCGCACTGGTCTCGTGCTTGTAGGCCCGAAAGACATTCTGGTCGCTCCCCCCAAAGTATGTGTGCACTTGGCCCGGCAAGAGGGCGTTCTCGGAGATGTATGTCCGTCGGGAGTAGTCGTCGAGAGGGAGGAGGAATAGCCAGATGACGCCGACGAGGATGCAGAGCAGCGACAGGTATGGCGGCACCTTGAGGATCCGCGGGTCCCGTCGGAGGCGTAATAAGCCAGCTGGAGGGCGGTGGTGTCAGTAGGTGGTGGGAGTGAGTGGGTGAGTGGGTGGGTGAGTGGGTGGGCGGGGAGGGGGAGTGGTGGGAATGACGGACCTAGAAGACGCGGCATCTTGAGAGGAGGCACTGCATCAAGGCTCCTCGGAGTTGGGCGCAACAGTTGGGCGCAACAGTTGGGCGCAGAGGTTGAGCGCAGAGGTTGGGCGCACGAGTTTGGCGCAACGGTTCCAATATCTCCAATTCACAATTCAGGGGTCCTAGGCGCGTCTGGTCCGAGGTCAGACACGTCTCTGGCAATGCGTTCAGCGTAGCGGTTAACTGCATATTTACCCGTTCCGGGATACTTGGCTCTTTTCTAGCGGTCTTCAACGGCGCCCCCACTATTTCAGCCCCTGAATGGGAGCCTGTAACTACCAGCATACATAATCGGCCACTGGAACAGTCGATGATGGTGGACGGTAATAAGAGAAAATAGTTAAAGGCCGTCATCATAAGCCCTTACATCAAGGCGTCATCCCATTACCAATATTAGCGTACGTACGCTTGCCATCGGCCATCGGCCATCGGCCATCCAGCTCCCAAGCCGCCGCAGGCAACGAGGAATACCCACGTCTATCCTATATACACCGTGATCATCGTCGGGGAATTATATATGCCATAGAAATCAGTCCCACGGAACCATTCGAACCGCAACACGCCCCTCTCAAGGTCCCAGTCTCTGTCCACCCCCGACGGACCCCATCGATATACCAGCCGAAGCCGGGCTGCTCGACGAAGGCAGCACCCCAAACCGACCATACTTCTTCTGGTCGACGCTGATGTAGTGCGGCAACCGGCCCATGAGATTCAGCTTCCCCTCGACGAACCGCAACGCCTTTTCCGGGGGCGCCAGGAACTTGAGGACACCCAGTCCGCCTAAACCTTGTCAGCACACCTCACAGCAAGCAATCCCCCGGGGGCAGGAAGACTTACACAAATATCCCACCACCAAACCGGACAGATGCCCCAGGAAGCTCGAACTCGGAACCAGCGCCGCCATAGCAAGCAGGATGCCGATCGGCGACGTCCACGTAGGGATGCTGTACGGGCCGACCTTGAACGAGGGGTTGGCGCGGTACGCCTTCATCGCCTCTATCCCGAGCAAGAGGAACACCCAGATGCTTTACCACACCAGTCAGCAAAGCCCACTGCATCCTCGTGTGCGCGACATACCTAGCCCCCATGACCGCTGTGTTCCCCCTCAACAGGAATTTCTCAATGAAGAGATAGATGAACGCTGGCAACGTCGCAAATGCTGTCCCTCGTCAGCACCACCACAGCATAGGAGGAAGAGGGAAACCCACGCCCAAAAAACAGCGCCAACGCCGTCAACGTCCCGTACTCGGTCTCGAACCTCTCCAGCAGTGGTGTGAGTGCTAGGATGTTCATGACCGCGTGGAAGAAGTTGAGGTGGATGAAGGGGAACGTATTTAATCGGTATACTGCCATCACATCAAGTCAGCAGCTGTTCACAGCCAACACCTCCCGCTCCCGTGTCTCTCTCCCCTCTCATCCCCCGTTGGCCCCATCCCTTCCGTATGGCCCCCACCCCCCCTCCCCCCCCCTTCTTCCATAACCTTCCCCTGCCTTTCCCCCCTCCCAGACAAACCCCTCCCCTCCCCTTTCCCAACCCCAAAACAGGACACCAAAGAATCAACGGGAAAAAAAGAACCTACAACTCGTCAACCCAACCTCATCCGGCACCAACGCCCCCCAAGCCCTCACATCCCACAGCGCCTTCTGCACCCCGACGATCCAGAACACTACGATGCCCGCGACTGCGGCGCGCGTGAACAGCGGGAGGGCGCGGGCGCGGGCGCGCGAGGCCGTGAGCCATGACAAGGGGTTGATGGAGGATGCCATTTTCTTCTCTCCTCTTTTCGGTCCGCGCAGTTGTCTGTCTCCCTGGCGCACTCAGCTCGGGTGGTGGTTCGGATGGCTCGGCTTGCTCGGTCCGTGTGCGCGCGTGTGTGTATTTCCGGTAGGGTCGGTCAAGGTCGGTAGGGCATTTGATCGGTCGGGGTGTTGCGATTAGGGGATGGGGAGGAGGTCCAGTTCAGATGGGCCTGTCGCTTGGAGTTGGCATTCTTTTCCCTCTCTCGAGGGAGACGCGACCTTCACCTTATCGCCCCAATTGCGGGTCGTCATTGCTGGCAGAGTCTTATCGGACTGATTAGACATGCATGCAGACTGGCATCTTGCAGGGGCATAGAGGAGTGTTTTGGTTACGTGCATACGCCCTTTTTCTCCGTACTCTCTCTTCCTCGGCCGAACCCCTGAAATTTCACACCAGAACACCTCAACATGCCACAGCACCCCAGGCACATAGGTTTAACGGTATTGATTGAAATGCAAGGCCATGACTATACATACAAAAACGAAAAAAGCGCGGTTTACGCCGTTCCAGGTTCCTGAGCCGCCCATCACACCTCTTGTCGTTCCTCATCATGCAATCTCTCGTCGCATTCATTTATTTGTTGGCCTTGGCCATCGTGTTGAGCGCACTGCCGTTCTTGAACCACTCAATCTGGGCAGAGTTGAACGTGTGCGACAGGGGAACCTCAAACGCGGCACCATCCTTGGGGTGCACAACCATCGTCAGGGGCTTGCCAACCTCGAGCTCGGTGCAGAGGAGGTCGACGCGGTCCTCGGGCTTGATCTTCTCGTAGTCGGCGGGGTCCGAAAAGGTGAGGGGAAGCATACCCTGCTTCTTCAGGTTGGTCTCGTGGATGCGAGCGAACGACCGCGTGATGATGGCGAGACCGCCGAGGTGGCGGGGCTCAAGGGCAGCGTGCTCGCGCGACGAGCCCTCGCCGTAGTTCCAGTCACCAATGACAACCCACCGGATGCCCTTCTTCTTGTAGTCACGGGCAACGGCCGGGACAGCATTCCACTCGCCGTTGGTCACGTTCTTGACCTTGTTGGCCTCGCCGTTGGCCTCGTTGATGGCACCAATCAACATGTTGTTGGAGATGTTGTCAAGATGGCCGCGGTACTTGAGCCAAGGACCGGCCATCGAGATGTGGTCGGTCGTGGTCTTGCCCTGGCACTTGATGAGGATGGGGAGGTCCTTGGCGTCCTTGCCATCCCAAGCGTTGAAGGGAGACAGAACCTGGAGACGATCCGACGTGGGCGAGACGGCCACGCTGACCGTGGCGCGGTCCTTGGGGGGAGCCTGGTAGGTGTCCTGGCCGGGGTCGAATCCGCGCTCGGGGAGGGTGTCACCAGTGGGCGCGGCGAGCATGAACTCGTTGCCGTCCTTGTCCTTGAGCTTATCGGTGAGAGGGTTGAACGAGAGCGAGCCGGCGATGCTCAGGGCGACGACGAGGTCGGGCGAGGTGACAAAGGAGTGGGTGGCGGGGTTGCCGTCGTTGCGGCCAGTAAAGTTACGGTTGTACGAAGACAGGATCGAGTTGGCCTCGCCCTTCTTGACATCCTTGCGGTCCCACTGTCCAATGCAGGGGCCGCAGGCGTTGGCCAGGACAACGCCGCCAAACTCCTCAAAGGTCTGGAGCTGACCATCGCGGGCGATGGTGGCGCGAATCTGCTCGGAGCCGGGTGTGACGGCGAAGAGAGACTTGGCCTTGATGCCGTGGTTGAGAGCATCGCGGGCGATGGACGCAGCGCGCGACATGTCCTCGTACGACGAGTTGGTGCAAGAGCCGATAAGACCGACCTTGAGCTCCTCGGGCCAGTTGTTGGCCTTGGCAGTCGCGGCGAACTTGGAGATGGGCGTGGCAAGATCGGGGGTGAAGGGGCCGTTGATGTGGGGCTCGAGCTCGGTGAGGTTGATCTCGATGAGCTGGTCGTACTCGACGCCCTCGTCCTCGCGGAGCTCCTTGGCGTAGGTGCGAGAAAACTCGCCAATGTCCTTGCGCTTGGTGGCAGCGAGGTAGTCGTACATGCGGTCGTTGAAGGGGAAGACGGAGGTCGTGGCACCAATCTCGGCACCTGCGCACTCCTGTCAGCGGGAAAACCTACGAGGGAGAGCTAGCGGAAACGTACCCATGTTGCAGATGGTACCCATGCCAGTGGCAGAGAGGGTCTGGACACCGTCACCGCTATCGAACTGTCAGCTTCTGTCGTCTCCAACCGAGGGCTCGAGACATACTGGTACTCAACAATGGCGCCAGTGCCACCCTTGACGGTAAGGATATCGGCAACCTTGAGAATGATGTCCTTGGGGGCGGTCCAGCCAGACATCTGGCCGGTCAGCTTGACACCAATGACCTTGGGGGCCTTGAGCTCCCAGGGGAGGTTGGCCATGACGTCGACAGCGTCGGCACCGCCGACACCGATAGCGCACATGCCGAGACCGCCAGCGTTGGGGGTGTGGGAGTCGGTGCCGATGAGGAGACCGCCGGGGAAGGCATAGTTCTCGAGGAGAATCTGGTGGATGATACCGGAGCCGGGCTTCCAGAAGCCGATGTTGTACTTGGCGCAGGCGCTAGCGAGGAAGTCGTAGACCTCCTTGTTGATGTTGATGGCGCGCTCGAGATCCTTCGCACCGCCAATCTGGGCCTCGATCAAGTGGTCGCAGTGGACGGTGGTGGGGTTGGCCACCGAGGGCATGCCGGCCGACATGAACTGGAGGATGGCCATCTGGGCCGTGGCATCCTGGCAGGCAACGCGGTCAGGGCGCAGGCGCAGATAAGAGACACCCCGCTCGATCTCCTGGCCGTGGGGATCGTCCAAGTGGGAGTAGAGGATCTTCTCGGCGTAGGTGAGGGGGCGATTGAGTCTGGCGCGCACAATGGCGAGGTTCTCCGACATCTTCTTGTAGTTGATAAAGTTGTTCTCCTCCCAGATGTTCTGGCGGACCTGTAGTGCGATGCGCGATTAGCCATTGGGGCCAGGGCGGCGCGGGGCACGCCGTGCGCCCGAGGGCGCTCACCTTGCGGTCCAGAGGAGAGTCGGTAACGGTCGCCATGCACCGGAGGCCCTTGGAGACGCTGCCGACGGCACGGCCCCGGGCGGCAGCGCCCAGGAGCTGGCGTGAGGCCATCATGGTGACGGTCAGCTCAGCGGCGGCGAGCTGGTCAAATCAATTGAGCGGAGAGTGCTGAGCCGGATCACCGAGGCGGGCTCACGAGGAGGACTGCGAGATACAACAACACCCCGGGGACGGCGGGAGTGAAGGGACGGCGGGTGAAGAAAAATAAAAAAAAGGTGGAGAGTTCGACGATAGCAAAGAAAAGCAGGCGGGATTTTAGACACACAGCGGCAAACGGGTTGCTGGAGCTCCTGCCACCGTCATAGCCGAGAAAGCACCTCGCACGAATGGAGACGGGGGGCGCGGGCGAATCAGAGCGAGGGCGATTATGTTGTCGAGCAATGTGGGGGAGCATTGGGCGGCCAAGCCAACCATGACATCGCCGCAGACGGCTCGTGGTGGGCTTGGAGGGGAGGGCGGGAAACCCTGCTAGTCCTGTTTCAACGTCGCCTTCTCCTTGACCTTGACCACTTTGTTTGCTTTGTTCAGAGACGGCCAGAGTCTCCAATTGAGCTGTTTCGAAAACCCCAAGTCCCCCTTTTGTCACCGTGGATGGCGGACCCTTCGTAAACACGAGTCTCCGACCGGAAAAGCGAAGTCATCCACGTTGGCGCCGTTCGGTCGGGCACTCCCGGGTCTCGACCCCGGTCATCGTCCCGACCCTCACGATTCCCCTCAGCTCCCCACCCGGCCAGCCGGGGTCAACATTCGGGCAAAGGGTCCCCGCGCAGGGTATACCGAGGCTGCAACGTCCGGCTCCTGACGGTCACTGAATCGCCGGCATGTTTTGCATTTTACGACGGCTGTTCACCTCTCCGAACTGGAACACCGTTCGGGAGATGCTAAAACCAAATTCCAAAAGAGAGGGCTTCCCCAAACAGCACAGCTGGGGTCGCTGACATGACCTCCGTGCCTTCATGACATGTGGTCACCGGTGCTGCATGTGCTCGCCGTGCTCCCGTGTCACGGCCTTCAATTGGCTGAGCGCACTGTGAGGTGCAATCATGACGGTGCCATCCTCGGCCAACGTCACCTCTTTAATCTTCAACAGAGGCTTTTGTTTAATTTTTAGGAATAAATGCCACTGTCTCTGCCGCCGCAATCTCGCTCCGGGGAAAACGCAAAGGGATTTTGAAAACGAGCGCGCTGACTTGCAGGCAAATGCCTCACCCTCAATTCGCCCTTCTTCGGAACGGCGCTTCGGCGTGGGGCTCAACGGCCGCCCGGGGACACTAGCCGCAAGGCTACGATTGACGACAACCCGTGTCGGCGCTAGCCCTACTGTGTAGAAACTTCGGCACTTTGACTGACGCCGAGACTTCCATGACATGGTTGGGATGGGATGGGTTCAAGTCAATTGCACTGTTCTTGGTATGACAATCAAAGATCATCCTCAACTGTGCCGTCCACTATTGCACCGCAAAGAGGCTCACGACAACCTTCCCAAACGGCAAACATACAGCATGGTCTTGGCGCCGGGACAAGAAAAACTTTGCAGACCTGGAGACGCTTCGGTGGGGCCGCGACCAGCCGATTCAGCCACAAGACCGAGCGCCGTTCGGCTTCAAGAGGAGATTCGAGGGCGATAACGGGATACCTCCGTCGGTCCGGGCACGCCGACATCAACTCCAGAGCGCCCATGGAGAGTGTCTGTCAAAGCCTCGCGTAAACCAACATTGAGCAGGATTCATCTCATGTTGTCCATAAAATGGTCTTGCTCTTGAAACCTGCCAGCGTTGCCTGCCGATACGGCACCGATGCATTGCCGTGACCCCCAACCGCTGGTGGGGGGTGGCCACCAAAAAAAAGTCGATGCCAAATTTTCCCCACCTCCACACTCACTGAGAACGTGACATCCCAGTCTCACCACAACGCCTATTGCTTGCATCTCAGTTGCACTTTGACACGATACCCGTAGAGGAAACGCTCCTCTCTATCCCAACCACACCTCTCTTCAAGATGGGTATTTTCGCAAAACGCACCAAGACCAAAACCAGGCGGTACATGCGGTGTGTATTGTCCAAACTCAATCTCCATCGTGGAACCTTGAATTGACCTTGTCACCAGGGACGTCGACCAGGTCAAGGCCGACATCACTTCTCCCCGCCACTTGGAGCTGTTCAAGCAGACCAAGGCTGCTGAGGATCTGCCCGGCCTCGGCAGGCACTACTGCACCGAGTGTGCGAGATGGTTCGAGTCTGAGCATGGCCTCCAGGTGCACACCAAGGGCAAGCCTCACAAGAGAAGGTAGTGACATCTGCTACTCTTCAGCGCCCACATTCCATGCTGACTGTCTCCTAGGCTCAAGGCGCTAAAGGAGGGCCCCTACACCCACAAGGAGGCTGATGCCGCTGTTTCGCTCTGGACTGACAACGGTCCTGGGAGGGGAGGGCCGGCCACCAAGGAGGTGGAGATGTCGACGTGATGGATCTCTATTTCGTCGGAGGGGTTTGGTTTTCGTGATCGGAAGGGATCCTTCCCCGGGGCATGTCATGGTCTTTCTTTGCATTGGGAAGGGCGTTGGTTGGCAAAATGGGGCGGCTGGCGTCGGGATCCGGGCAGATTTGTCAGCTGCCAATACCAGACTTTGCAATTTCTGGTCCTCATTTTGTTTGGGCGAGTTGGAAAAGACGCTGCAACAATGTTACTATGTCTCGGGCTCTAAACTGTCGACAGAGTGGGAGAGAAATTGGCTTTGAGAGCATGCCTTGGGTTTATGATGGATATTTACATGCTCTGCCGGATACCCGCATATGAGATCTCCCCTTGGCCTGAGGTAGGTCGCCATCTGCCGCCATGATCACCACTTGGTCTTGGCTTCGCCCCCACATCTGCGCCTTCGCCGATGGAACGCGGTCCTGTTGCAACCAAATCGAAATCGCGATCGCAATCGCAAACACAACTCTTGCATGCTCCCGACAGCGAGGTTGGCGCTCATCACAACTCTTCCACGCCGAGCGATGGGACCGTCTGCGTATGCCGCCCTCGCGGCGCACAGGCACAATGGTGGCGGGAGCAGCCATCACACCACGACGGAGCTGGCGCGATGGTCGATTCTTAACAAGCAGCTTCCGCCCGTCGATGCCATCAAGGCCATCCACGTCTACGACTTTGACAATACGCGTAAGACGCCGCGGAACCTGGAGCCTGGATCCAAGCCTGCCCCCTTCCTCCGCCTCCACTGCTGACGATAGACGTGCCCGTCAGTCTTCAAGACGCCCCTCCCCAATCCCAAGATCTGGAACGGGCCAACCATCGGACAGCTCGCGAATCCCGATACCTTCGTTAATGGCGGCTGGTGGCACGACTCCCGCATTCTCGCCGCCACCGGGGAGGGCATCCTCAAGGAAGAACCGCGAGCCTGGAGCGGGTGGTGGAACGAGAAGATTGTCGAGCTGATCAATCTCACCATCGAGCAGCCGGATGCCGTGTGCATCCTCCTCACCGGCCGCTCCGAGTCCGGGTTCAGCGAGCTCATCAAGCGCATGATCAAGAGCAAGGGGCTCGAGTTCGACCTGGCATCCCTCAAGCCGGCCGTCGGCCCGAGCGGCCAGCGCTTCACTAGCACCATGAACTTCAAGCAGGTTTTCTTGACGTCGGTCATGGAGACGTACAAGCACGCCGAGGAGATCCGCATCTACGAGGATCGGCCAAAGCACACCAAAGGGTTCCGCGACTTTCTCGCCGACTACAACAAGCGGCAGCAGAACGGGCCCGTCGGCCAGCGCACGCGCGGCCCCATCACGGCCGAGGTCGTCCAGGTGGCCGAGCTGGCCACCAACCTGGACCCCGTCATGGAGATTGCTGAGATCCAGCAGCTCATCAACGACCACAACGCCTCCCTCCCCAAGAGGCGGCCGGGCGTGCGAGACGGGCGCCTCGCCATTAAAAAGAGTGTTTTCTACACGGGCTACCTCATCAACCCTGCTGACACGCAGCGTCTGCTGTCCCTAGTCCAGATCCCCCAAAACATACCCGAGGCCGACCTCAAGTACCACGCGAACAACATCATGATCTGCCCGCGGCCGTGCTCCGGCAGCATCCTCGACAAGGTCGGGGGCATGGGCAGCAAGATGACGTGGATAGTGACCGGCACGGCCTGCTTCGAGAACAACATCTGGGCGGCCTGCTTGAAGCCGGTGCCCTCGACGGCCAAGTTCCACACAGAGCACGCGAGCCCGCTCGTCGTCCTGGCGCTGCGCAAAGGCGCCCGGCCCGTCGACGCAGGTAAGATCCAGAACTGGCAGCCCGTGCCGCGCGACAAGGCCTTTGTCTTTGAGGCGGTCGTCGGCGAAAAGGTCCTCCTACGGATCGAGGCCGAGGAGTCGGGCGGTGGGGGCGACTTCCACGGCACCGTGGCCGCCTCCAAGGGCGCGGCCAAGAGGAAGCACACCAGCGGCGGCGAGGATGACTTTCGCCGGGGGGGCACAACCACCCCACGGGGCCCAAGAACTTTGGCGGGCGCGGTGGAGGAGGCCCAAGGGGCGGAGGGTTCCGCGGCGGCGGTAATGCCAACCGCGGCTTCCGAGGTGGTCGCGGCGGCGGCGGCGGCAGAGGCCGCGGGGGGAAGGGTGGTGGTCACCACTACAAGTCGCTCGACGATATTGGGACGAGAGATAACCAGGGCGGGTTCGCGCAGCAGGTCTCGTACGAGGACAGCGGGTTTCAGCAGCAGCCGCCGCTGGGGCCGGCGAGCCAGTACTACAACCACCAGCAGGGGACGTTTCCGCAGCAGCAACAGCAGCAGCAGCAACAGCAGCAGGGGCTTGGGAATAACTGGCAGCAAGGCGGCGCGGGGAGGGGGAATGGGAACAACGGCGGTGGTGGTGGGAACAGCGGTGGTGGTGGGAGTGGGTACGGTGACATGAACAACTACTACTGAGGCGGCGAACACGGTGGATGACGGATATCGTGGACAGGCAGGCAGGGACGGGATATCTCTGGCCATCTGGGACTGGACAAGGAGGAGAGGATGGCCTGTCCGCCGGGCGGCGGAGTTCATTGATACATTGTTTTTATCTGTGTTTTTAGTAACATTAGCATACCCTTGTAGCGATCATAGTCTGTCTATTATCGGGAGAGCTGTGCCGTCTGGCTGCTCTTGGTCAGGGACAGGAAAAGGAGTTATGGTAATGGAAAGAGGTTTTTGTTTGTGGGATGTGTGTCGTTGAAACTTGTGAGGGGTGGGTGATGTTGGACTTGTATGTGTGCATATTGTCTTGCGAAAAAGAAAAAGAAAAAGAAAAAAAGAAGCATTTGCTAGGAAAGAATCGAAGTAAAAAACAACTCGGATACGGGGAGTCGAACCCCGGGCTGCTGAGATTCAAATTGTGGTCTGGGACCACGAACAGTGATGAGAGTCAGCGATGTTACCGCTACACCATACCCGATTTGATGGAAGTTGTGGGTAGGTAATGGGGTTGATGCTGGTGGTGGAGATGTCGGACGTGTTTGAGTCGAGTGTCTGGTGGATGTTGATTTCCACAAGTTTGGGTCTTGTGTGCCAAAACATGAAGGTCCATTGTCAAGTGCCAGTGGTTTTGTATGATCAAGGAGGGGTGGGATATTGATCTTGGGTAAGTCCCTTGCTTGGTTCCCTCGGCGACGATCTCTTCGTCTCTCTGAAGAAAGGAGTGCCTCTTGGTGATTAAAACTGGACAATGGGTCGGGCTTTTGCTGGGTGTGGTGATGACTAGGAGGAAACCTAGGGCATGGACGAGATGGAAGGGCTGGATCATGTACGGACGTGCAAAACCTCTAGTGCATTGGTTGGGGGGTCTTGTTTATTTACTATCTAGCTAGGAGCCAAGGGGCTCGTGGAGATACCGGGTGACTTCAACAAGTGCAAGAGTACCGAGAAAAGCACAAGCAGAAAGTAGAAATGAACTCGGGTTTCATCAAGCTTACCCTCGACTTACCTCCCTCCAAATTCCTAGGTACCTAGTTCCATCTGCCCTGCCATCAAAGTGTTCTGGCCCCCGAAAACAACAAACATGAGACTGCACCTCCGAAACCCTGCGGTAAATGCCATTTTCTTTTTGAAAGAAATCTTCTCAAAAAGGAGAAAGTGTCGAGAATAAAAGCCCCCCCCCCCTCCCCCAATTACCTCCTGATATCAGCCGAGGCCCTCCCCCCATCCAAACTCGGCCTCACCGAGCTGCTCGAGCTCCGCCTCCGCCTCGCGCGCTGCTCCGACGGGTCCGACGGCCTCAGACCGCCCGTCTTGGCAAAGAGGTTCAAGATGTCCGTCAACGAGACCACGCCCGACAGCCTCCCCGAGATATTCGACCCGGGCAGGGCGCCGCTCGGGACGGGCCCCGGCAGCGGAGACTGGGGGGTGGTCGCGATGCTCGGCGGGGGGATGATGATGGTTGGCGTCGGGGGAGAACTGGTACCCGTGGCGGTGACAGAGATAGCCGCGACGGGCGGGGCGGTGGCAGCAGTGACGGACGGCTCCCTTGCCTGGAGCAGAGGCGTGGCCGGGGTACTGGGAGAGGGCGAGGCCGAGTCGACGATCCACATGCGGTGCGAGTTGGTGGCGACGAGCTTCGCGACCGTGTGCGCGAGCGTGGAATAGGGCGTGACGTGGAAGACAGGGTAGGAATCGCGCCCGGCCTCGACGCCTCGCTCAGACAGGATGACGCTGATAAAGTGCATGGATGAGCTCTGCAGCAGCGGCAGCGTCTTGGTATTGGTCAGGTGCCGGATGTCGGCGGCGGAGATGTTACCAACGACGTTCAGTCCGTGGTCGACGACGGCGACAGAGGTGAGTCCCTCGTTGTTCATGAGCGTCAAGGCGTCTGCGAGTGGCGCATCGGCACTGGAACCGGGGCATCAGCATCACACACATGTCCATGGACCGGGGCTCGCTTACTTGATGGCAATGATTTGCTGGGTTCCGATCTGGAGGTCCTTGAGGATGCTCCCGTACAGACGATCAATGACGGGAAAGTTGGCCGCCTCGCTCCAGAAGAACTCGAGCATCCGGAGCTGGTTCAGTACGCCCACCACCTCACCGTCCTGGTTGGTAACTAGAAGCCGGTGGATCCCGCTTCCAAAGGCCTCCATGGCCTTGTCCAGGGTCGCGTCCAGAGGGAGGACGACCAGTTCCTCCTTCCGCGAGAGCGGTTGGATCTCTCGAAGAGGAATTGGGGTCTGGGCCTGGGCCTTCTTTGCGATGTTATCGTACAGCCCGACGCTCTCGTCGTCGGGCTTTGCGAGGCCCACGACAACCAGCAGGTAGGCATTGAGGTCGCTGGCGTCGAACGTCGAAAGCGCTCTCTTCGATTCGGGTGTTTCGCGGACGAGAACAACGCTGCTAGGGTTGTTTTTTAGGAGCACCTACTCCAGATCGCATGTCAGTGCATTGGTTCCAGGCAATGGGTGGAAAGGGGGTTCGCACCATGGTGGCCTCCTCGACCGAGGTGTCTAGGTCGGCCCATTTCGCCTCGTCGGGGGACAGCTCACCGAGGGCAATGTCCCTCCAGTCTCTCCCAGCATATCGGGGGTTGGCATGGCGGTTGGAGGGCGGGCTAATCAAGAGGTCCTGGATGGCTTGCTGGGTGAAGGAGGGATGCCGGGCGCGAGGCGATGGTGGGGGGTGTCTTTGGTTCTCGGCGAAGCTCTGTCTATGTGTGTGGACATGGCCGGGCTTGCTGGACGGTGGGTTTGCTGGAGGTGTCGCAATGGCCGCGACGGGAGGAGTGGCGGAGGTGCCGGGAGGGGGTCCCGGCGAGGGGTTCGGCGATGGCTCGGTCTGCTCCATTGGAGAGCTGCGCAAGAGGGCCGGAGCTGGAGCTCTTTTCTTCTTTTCTTCCCGGGAATAGGTGTTCAATGGGTTGGTTCTTTAAGTGGTTGCAAGAGGGGGTCTGCCAGAAATGATCAAGGGACTTGCAGGATTGTCAAGATGGTTGGGGAGTTTGGATCACTTTATGGCACCACCTATCCCCAAATCCTTCATTGGGGGCTGGTGTAGGTAGGCTCGGTAGGTTGTGAGAAATAGGCGCCCGGTGGCCTATCGTTCGATAAAGCACTGGCCGGACCCAAAGCAATGACGACGGGGGCTGCGTGATGCGGGGTCGAGTTGGGACGGTAACACCACTCTGTCACGAACTACAACCTACAGCCACTACGTGTAATGCCGCCCCTTGTTGCACGACTGAAAAGGTGACGGCGCTGGCACCGCAACGAAGCCAGGCACGCCCTGAATTTCAGCACCTCCTGCGGCCATCGGCCTGATGTGTTGTCACGCCATCATTTCCCAGTCCTCTGGTCTCTGTCTCTCCCTCTCGCGATTGTGGTGATAACGATAACGATAAGACAGCCACCCGACTTGAAACCTCGTCGCTACCAAATACGTAGCCATGCCCAAAGAAGAGCGACAAAGGGAACCCCACAAGGTAGAAAAGGGATCATCCCTTGCTCCCGAGACGGAAGAACCCCGGATTGCGGACTCGAGGAGAGAGTTGACAAAGGACGATCACGGTCCAGGCCTGCCCTCTTTGTGGTTCTAGCCTAGCCGGGCGCCGCCAACTGCCAAGCGATGGACAGGTGACAGAGGGAGAAACTAGCCCCACAAAAATAAACCCGTGAATGCCCCTCCATTCACGTATCCACGCATCCCACCTCCCCACGCCAGGCCCAATCAAAAAAATATCGTCCAAACATCTTGCTCCCCTCTTCAGTGCCCATCCCGCCCTCACACTCTCACTCTTTCCCAATCTTTGACGAGCCCTAGCTGCTCCTGTTTCGCCCTTTCGGTCACTCTACGCGTTATATTCTCGGCGAAATTGTTTCTGCTCCCCGCGCAACCCTCGGAGCCCCGACAGCCGCCAGCCCTCCCTTGGCCAACGCGCTCGGCGTCTCCCCGTCCCCTTCCCCCGCTCGCGCTGGCTGGGACCCAAAACAAAAAGTCCTTTGGACGACACAGCCAACACAGCCTCTGGTGTCTTTTGCGCACTGCTTCGCCGTAGGCCGAGTAGATCGGTCCGCACGAGGCAACTCGGCACCCCAGATAATCCTACCGCGTCAGGACAACAGCCCATTGCCCATTGCCCATTGCCCAACATGTCGATGCTGGCGCCTGATGTCCACGCCGAGCTGGCCCAGCTCCTGGAGGCGCTCCAGTCCCGCGACAACGGCGTTCGGTCCCAGGCCGAGGAACACCTCCAGAGCAACTGGGTGGCAGCCCGCCCAGAGGTTCTGTTGATGGGCTTGGCCGAGCAGATTTCGGCCCCAAAAGACTCGGGAGTATGTATCCAGCGATGGAGAGTTCCGGCAACACTGCTGACACGTCGAAACCTGCCAGTCACGCTCATATGCCGCCATCATCTTCCGAAGGATAGCCACCAAGACGAGGAAGACGCCGACGTCCGACAACACCGACATGTTCATGTCTTTGCAAAAGGAGCAAGCCCACCACATCCGCACCAAGCTCTTGGAGAATCTCCTCCAGGAGCCCGACCGCGACGTCAGAAATAAAATCAGCGATGCTGTTGCCGAAGTTGGCCGCCAGTATTCTGATAACAGTGCGCAACCCCCCGACCCTTGTCTAGCAAGTTTACTAACACGTGCTGGTAGACGACTCGTGGCCCGAACTCCTCCAGGCCCTCTTCACCTTGAGCCAGGCTCCTGAAGTTGGCAAGCGTGAGACCGCATTCCGAGTATTCACCACTACCCCAGGTATCATTGAGAAGCAGCACGAAGACACAGTGTCGCAAGCTTTCAACAATGCCTTTAGAGATGAGTCTGTCTCGGTTCGCCTGGCCGCCATGGAGGCCTTTGCCGCCTTCTTCCGCAGCTTGACCAAGAAGGCCCAGTCCAAGTACCACCAGCTCCTTCCGGAAGTCCTCAACATTCTTCTGCCAATCAAGGAATCCAGCGACTCCAAGGATCTCAGCAAGGCACTTGTCGCTCTTATTGATCTGGCCGAGTCGGCGCCCAAAATGTTCAAGAACATCTTCAACGTCTTGGTCCAGTTTTCCATCTCGGTCATCCAGGACAAGGAGTTGGACGACCTCTGCCGCCAAAATGCCCTCGAGCTCATGGCGACCTTTGCCGACTACGCCCCTTCGATGTGCAAGAAGGACCCCAACTACACCGCCGATATGATCACGCAGTGCCTGAGCCTCATGACCGACCTGGGCGAGGATGACGAGGACGCGAGCGAGTGGCTTTCGGCTGATGACGTAGGTTTCTCGACGTTTCGACGGCCGATGTGGGAGTGCTAACAATGTACAGCTGGAGCAAGAGGAGAGCGATCTCAACCACGTTGCCGGAGAGCATTGCATGGACCGCTTGGCGAACAGGCTCGGCGGCTTGGTCATCCTGCAGCCGACATTTGGCTGGCTTCCTAGAATGATGCAGTCCATGGCCTGGAGGGACCGACACGCTGCTCTCATGGCCATCTCGGCCATCTCCGAAGGGTGCCGCGAGCAGATGATTGGCGAGCTTAAGCAAGTTCTCGACCTTGTCGTTCCGGCGCTGAAGGACCCCCATCCGCGGGTTCGCTGGGCAGGCTGCAACGCTCTGGGGCAGATGAGCACGGATTTCGCCCCTACCATGCAAAAGGAATTTTACGATGTGGTGCTCAACGCGATCCTCCCCGTTCTCGAATCACCCGAAGCGCGCGTCAAGTCGCACGCCGCCGCCGCTCTGGTCAACTTTTGCGAGGAGGCCGAGAAGAGCGTCCTGGAGCCCTATCTGGACCGACTCTTGTCCAGCCTCTACCAGCTCCTTCAGAGCGAGAAGCGTTATGTGCAGGAGCAGGCTCTGTCGACGATTGCCACCATCGCCGATGCCGCAGAGAAGAACTTTGCCAAGTACTACGACTCTCTGATGCCTCTCCTCGTCAACGTCCTCCAGGGGCAGAGCGAGAAGGAGTACCGTCTGCTGCGCGCCAAGGCCATGGAGTGCGCCACTCTGATTGCCCTTGCCGTCGGGAGGGACCGCGTCGGCTCCGACGCCGGAATGCTGGTGCAGCTCTTGGCTTCTATCCAGCAGAGCATCACCGAGGCCGACGACCCGCAGGCCAATTACCTGCTGCACTGCTGGGGACGCATGTGCCGAGTCATGGGCAGGGAGTTCCTGCCGTTCCTCGAGATTGTCATCCCGCCTCTGGTCGAGCTGGGCAGCGCTAAGGCCGATGTCCAGGTTCTCGAGTCGGACGAGCAGGTGGAGCAGTTTCAGCAGGACGACGGCTGGGAGCTGGTCCCTCTCCGGGGAAGAACCATTGGCATCCGGACGAGCATCATGGAGGACAAGTACATGGCGATTGAGCTCCTGGTGGTCTACGCCCAGGTTCTCGAGGGGGACTTCGCCCCGTTCGTCCCCAGGATCATGGAGGACATTGCCCTTCCCGGCCTTGCCTTCTTTTTCCACGATCCCGTCCGCGTCGTGTCGGCCAAACTCGTCCCGTACCTCCTCAGCGCCTACAAAAAGCACTTTGGCCCCGAGTCCAACGAGCTTACTGGACTGTGGAACGGGACCGTCATCAAGCTCCTTGAGGTTCTGACTGCCGAACCCGCCATCGACACCCTTGCCGAGATGTACCAGTGCTTCTACGAGTCGGTCGAGGTCATTGGGCGAGCCTGCCTCACCCAGGATCACATGGACAAGTTCATGGAAGCCGTGACCACAACTCTCGACGACTACAAGGACCGCGTGGCGCAGCGTGCCGAGGAGCAGGCTGGCGTCACCGCCGAGGACGTGGAAGACGAGGCGGAAGAGATCCTCATTGCCATCGAGGACGACCAGACGCTCTTGTCGGATATGAACAAGGCCTTCCACTGCATCTTCAAGTACCACGGCCCAGCCTTCCTCCGCTCGTGGGAGCGCCTGATCGCCACGTACGAGGGATTCCTCAAGTCGGACGATCCCACGCAGCGCCAGTGGGGCCTCTGCATCATGGACGACGTCCTCGAGTATTGCGGTCAGCAGAGCAGTCACTACGCCAACTTTATCTCGCAGCCCCTGCTGCAGGGCTGCCGCGATCCCTCGCCGGCCATACGGCAAGCTGCCGCCTACGGTATCGGCATTGCCGCGCACCACGGCGGCCCAGCCTGGGCCAGCTTCCTGGGAGGCGCCATCCCGGTCCTGTTTGAGGCGTTGCAGTTCCCAGATGCCCGCAACGAAGACAATGTGTACGCCACCGAGAATGCGTGTGCGGCCGTTGCCAAGGTTCTGCACTTCAATGCGGCCAACGTGGAGCAAATCGACCAAGTCATTGCGCAGTGGATCAACTTCCTCCCCATCACCAATGATGAAGAGGCGGCTCCCTACGCCTACGCCTACCTGGCCGAGCTTATCGAGAAGTAAGTCCCCTCCCTTTACATGATGGGCCAAGAGCTAACCAAACAATGCAGGCAACATCCGGTTGTCCTGTCACAAGTCGCAAACGTGTTTGTGTATGTTAGCCAGGCCCTCGAGGCTGATGCGCTGAGCGGGCAGACGGCCAACCGCGTCGTCGCCGCGACCAAGGCTCTCCTCGCCGCCACGGGTACCAATGGTGAAGCGCTTCTTCAGCAAAACTTTTCCGAAGAGGCTCAACAACTCATCCGGGTGCACTTTTCGTAGGGGCAAGGTCCCAAGTACATGTTGGCAGAGTTTACCGGTGGGGCTTGCTATCGGTGGGTTCGCGGGATGGCCACGGCGTGATAAGCGACGTGTCAAGACCATAGTGGGGACTGACAGATGCCGGGGATGCGGCGTCGGGGACCAGGAGGGTTAATATAGCGCCCCCGGTGAGACATGCCGGGAGCCCAGGGGCCACTCCAAGCCATGATTCGGCGGTTCTCGGTACATGGCAAGACGAGATGTGCTTCCAGGTCCCTATCTTTGGGAAAGGGGGATCTCAGGAGATGGATGAATGAACGGGGGAGGAGGGGGAATGGCGGAGGAAAGAAAGAAAGCGCCATTTGGGCGGCAGCGCGATAGATGTACCGTCCCAGCCCAGCGATAAATCAAGTTGATTCAGACCCATGTACCTAGACCAGTGCTGTTTTTGTCTGTCGCCGGGAGTTCTCGGGGATAGGCTGAGGTAGGGCCCCTCATTCTCGGTATTAGGAAGCGTCGGTTTCGAATAGCGGAGCGTGTCGGAGATGGGGAGGGGGTCATGAAAAGAAGAATGGGATCCCCAAATCCCATGTCTCCAACCAGCCCTCTTCCATCCCAAAGACCATGTTTCGCCCACCGACCCATCTAGACCACGCGGACGGACCCCGTTACGTTACGTCACGGACGGACGGACGGACGGATGATCACGCCACCACATGTCTAGGTTGTCTTGTTCGAGAAACGGTCGGTCGGTCCCAACCACGCAGCAAGCGAGGCGCCAGGCGAGGCGAGGCGAGGCGAGGCGAGAGATCTCAGGTCGCCAAGGGGTCCCAAAGGGAAGAAACTCTAGTAGGTGGCAAGTTGACGTCGTACCGTCGTACGAGGCGGGGGCACAGAGACCCCTATTTTTCTTTTTGAGGGAGGGGGGGGGGTTCTGGAACGGATACCATAGCTTCTAGACAGGTCAGTTCGTCTTCAGGGGCCTATCCCGGTCTGCTTCCACGCGCCGCGCGGATGCTTCCATGGAAGGCCGGTGACGTGGAGAGGGATACGTCCGTACGCCGTTGGGTGGCCGGGGGCCGGGGGTATGGGGGGGGGGGGGGGGGAGGTTGTGCGAGTTTAGGGAGGCGAGGGGAGATGGTCTCCTTAGGGGGGGGTATTCTTGTTTGATTTGGTGGTTGAGGATGGAGGTGGTTGTTAGTAAGGAGGGGGGAGAAGGCTCCGGGGAGATAGAGTCAAGGGTTAGTGGGAGGAAGAATAGCGTAAAGAGCGATGTGAATAAATAACCGAGGAGTCCTCTGAGGGTAACTTCTTGGGGGATGGCAGGGTTGGTTGGGTATATCGGTTGATTTTACCTGTTGAGACACATTTAGATGCCATCTGCCCAGACTTGGCAATGTGCTCCTCCCCCTGACCTAGGGCTGGTGCAGACAATGACATGAATGCAAATTGGACGAATCCGATGCCACCTCGAATCCGTTTGCGATGGGCCAAGCCGAAGATGGCGCGGGGAACGGGCTGATTCCACCCCCGCCTGCCACCGGAGCGGGGGCCGGATTCCGTGGACCATTCATTCGCCATTTCATGATGTTTTCTGTCGGGTCTTGGTCGCAAACAGCGACAGCAACAGCGATGGGTCGGGTGGCCCTGATTCTCATTTGCCCACTACTCTAAACAGCAAAGAGTGCGCGCTGTGACTACCCGTCCCGTTGCATCGCACAATATATACGCTGTTCGAACAGCGGCCTGCCTCCCGATGGTCCTCCTGCCCATGCTCCTCGTCCGGGTGCTGTGTGACGTACGCTGGGCAGCCAGGCGTCGAGGGAAGCGAGGGGGCCCGGGGGGGAGGTGCGGGCAGGGCTGTTGTTGTTGTTGTTGTTGTTGTTGTTGTTCGGGCGATTTCCTCCATTTGGACCTATCTCAGGATGAGGGTTCGCTCTGGTGATGGGTGTTGTTGTGAATTTGGTGACTGGCAGAAAAGATGGATACGCTCAAGGGCCCAAAAAGAAGAGCCCTGGGGTTGGAGGTGGAGGTGGAGGTGCTGCCCGTTCCAGTGGATGGATGGTGCCGCCCTGTCGCCTGTAGGTCGCCTGGCCGGGCGGGCCAGGGACATGCATCCATTGCCCATTGCCCGTGCTGCCCGCCGAAAGGCTCACGGTTCGGGCCAGGTTGGCGCTGCCACAGGGCCAAGATGCCCGGCTGGAGGACCAACAAGGGCCCAGGGTCTGGAGGGTGTAACGTCGATCTTCAGATACCGCCTTTCCGTCCGCAATCACCCACCGCCTTCGTCGTCGTCCCTTTTCGCAACCCGCTGCATCGTCATCCTTCCTCGGCCGTCCACTCTCCACCGCCGTTGTGGATGCTGACAAGGCACAGCTTTCCAGTTTTCCCGGCCTCATCCCGCCTTCAGTCGACAAGATTCGCCTCCGACGACGTACCCCCCCTCGCCAGACCCCAGGACCCCGGCCCGACACCCACGACCCGCCTACGACCCTGACCCCCCCTTCTCATTCTCCGCGCCCACCCGTACTCCTCTCGCTTCCAACACCGAAGCTGTCGGTCCAAAAAAACCTCGACGACGACGACGACGACGACGACATCCGCGCCCGTCCCCGCCAGACGACGACAACCCCCTCCCCCCCCCGACTCCAGGTCGGATTCTCGATGCTGCCATGCCACCTTGCACCCGCGCCCAGTGAGAGACGACAGACAACGGCGCCGTCCCGTGGCAAGCTCGGCTCCCGAGCCACCTCAATGCAGCCACCATGAACAACTACTACCAGAACCCGCTGTCTCCGGACGAGATGCAGCGTCGCATGACCTCGCAGCAGCAGCAGCAGCAGCAGCAGCAGCAACAACCCCCGGGCCACGGCCGGCCCGTCTCCATGATCAATACGGGCGCCCAGCCCGCCTTGCACGCCGATCCGCTGTCGGCCCTGTCGGACGCGTCCATGGCCGGCACCGACTCCCTCGACGCCATCATCCGCCAAAACGCCCACGAATTGCAGCAGCGACGCAATAGCGTCCCCCAGAACTTTTCCCACATGGGCTCCGACGACATCGACCGGCGCATGTCCATGATGGAGTACGGCCCGGGCGACAACGCCTTTGCCGACTTTGGCTTTGCAAACATGATGACCTCGGCCGAGGCCATGACCGGCGGCGCCTACGGACCCATGACGGGGCACTCGGGCGCCTTCGCCCAGCCCACCCTGATGGCCATGGCGGACCAGTCCGACTTCTCCAACATACCCATCTCGCCCGACATGATGGGCAACATGATTGACTTTTCCAACCTCAACGTCGGCTCCATGGGCGCCGACCCCAACCACATGAACCTCTTTGGCTCCGCCCCCATGGCCAGCCAGTATCCTCCCCCGACGCTCGGCCCCCTCAACACCCAGTTCGCCATGGACATGAACATGGAGAACAGCCCCGAGAGCGCCACGAGCACCAACCCCGCTGCCGACGCCAGCGAGGAGCCCGACGACGAGATCATGACGGTCGATGGCGACTTTGACCAGTCCGACGAGGCGCCCCCGCCGCCGAGACAAGCGCCTATAAGCATGGAGCCGAGCATGGGGCCATACCATGCATCCTTGCGGCCCCCCGTGCAGCCGGACAGGTCCGGCAGCGGCGGCTTCCAGTCCCCCGCTGCCCCTCTGTCCCGTGCCCAGTCCCGCAGTACCGGTCCGCCGACGTCAGGCGGCATACTGGCGTCTGCACCCATGACTCCAGCCTCGGCGGGCACGGGAACCCCCGTGGGGCCGGCCCAGAAGAGCATCTACTCGAGGAGCGGCTTCGACATGCTCCGAGCCCTGTGGCACGTCGCCACGCGCCCGAACCCCAAGCTCAACATCGGCGCCGTCGACTTTTCCTGCGCCTTTGTCGTCTGCGACGTGACGCTGAACGACTGCCCCATCATCTACGTGTCGGACAACTTCCAGAACCTCACGGGCTACAACCGCCACGAGATTGTCGGGAAGAACTGCCGCTTCCTGCAGGCCCCCGACGGCAAGGTCGAGGCCGGGTCGGAGCGCCAATACGTCGAGAACCACGCCGTCCTGAACCTCAAGCAGGCCATCGCCAAGGGCGACGAGATCCAGCAGAGCATCATCAACTACCGCAAGGGCGGGAAGCCCTTCCTGAACCTCCTGACCATGATCCCCATTCCCTGGGATGGCGAGGAGGTCCGGTTCATCGTCGGGTTCCAGATCGACCTGGTCGAGTGTCCGGACGCCATCTCGGGCCAGGACCCCAACGGCGCCATGACGGTCGACTACCAGAGGAGCGTCGAGATCAACAAGTACATCTGGAACCCGCCGAGCCAGAGCCAGTGGGACCCCGAGAGCGGCCAGACGCTAGGCATCGACGACGTGTCGAGCCTCCTACAGTCGTTCAACCCCAAGGCCTCGTCCGACTGGCACAAGCAGTCGTGGGACAAGATGCTGCTGGAGAACGCCGACGACGTGGTCCACGTGCTGTCGCTCAAGGGCAACTTCCAGTACCTGTCGCCGTCGTGCAAGAGGATTCTCGAGTACGACGCGCACGAGCTGGTCAACGAGACGCTGTCGTCCATCTGCCACCCCTCGGACATCGTGCCCGTGATGCGCCTGCTCAAGGAGGCGCAGACGGACAAGCCCGTCGACACGGTCTACCGCATCCGCCGCAAGCACAGCGGCTACACGTGGTTCGAGAGCTACGGCATCCTGTCGACGGAGCCCGGCAAGGGCAAGAAGTGCATCATCCTCGTCGGCCGGAAGCGGCCCGTCTTCACCCTGCGCCGCAGCGACCTCATGGCCAACGGCGGCATCGGCGACTCGGAGATCTGGACAAAGGTGTCGACGTCGGGCATGTTTCTCTTCGTGTCGTCCAACGTCAAGTCGCTGCTCGAGCTGGAGCGCGACCAGCTCTTTGGCACCAGCATGCAGGACCTGATGCGGCGCGACTCGAGGGTCGAGTTCGGCCGCACCATTGAAAAGGCGCGGCTGGGCAAGATTGTCAGCTGCAAGCACGACATCATCCACAAGCGCGGCCAGGTCCTCCAGGCGCAGACGACCTTTTACCCCGGCGACCTCGGCGAGGGCGAGAAGCCCACCTTCCTCCTGGCCCAGACCAAGTTGCTCAAGGCCTCGGCGCGCGCCATCGCCCCCGCCACGGGCGTGCGAGCCGGCGCCGGCGCCGCGGGCCCGGGCGTGGCGCTCGACGACCCCACCGCGGCCGCGGGCCGACCGGGCAGCGACGTCGGCCGGCCCAGCGACCAGAGCCAATCACCCACCGACTCGGAGAACGCGACGGTCCGCGACCCGCACGAGAACATCTTTGAGCAGCTGTCGGGCACGCGGTGCACGAGCTGGCAGTACGAGCTCCGGCAGATGGAGAAGACGAACCGCGCGCTGGCCGAGGAGTTGGCGCGGCTGGTGTCGAGCAAGAAGAAGCGCAAGCGGCGCAAGGGCGGCAGCCTCGTGCGCGACTGCGCCAACTGCCACACGCGTAGCACGCCCGAGTGGCGGCGCGGGCCGAGTGGTCAGCGCGACCTGTGCAACAGCTGCGGGCTGAGATGGGCGAAGCAGGTACGTTGCCCCCCCCCCCCTGTGTCTCGGACGACACTGTAACTGACTTGACTCACCCGTTCCTCCAGACCGGCCGCGTCTCCCCGCGCAACTCGTCGCGCGGGCATGGCAATGGCGACGCCTCGAGCAAGAAGAGCAACTCGCCCATCCACTCGTCGCCGCTGCACCGCGAGGTGACGGAGGCGGGGGGGGGGATCCGGTCCCGACGCCCAGCACGACGTCGACGGACGAAACGACGACACCACCAGGAGGAGGAGGGGCAGGGGGGGCCAATGCCGGCCCACCCCAGAGCCGGCCTATGCTCGAGGGCGGGAGCGGGCACGGCGGCAGCGGTATGGAGATGACGGCTATTCAGGAGGAGCGGGAGACGAACCCTTAGGAGGAGCTCGTCCCGAGTCTGCTTGGGTTTGACTGGCCTCTTTATGCTAATACTTGCTGAGGGGGGTAGCTGGTGGATTATGATGGATGTCCCTCGAGGATGAAGATGATGGCCGTGGTAAAGTCTAAGGGTGATGTGAAGGGTGCTAACGTCTGAGAGTGGTGGTAAGAAAGGGGGGGGGGGTTATACCAGAGAGGACGAGGTTTTTTTTTCATCTGCGGGTTTTGTGCTTTGTTCTTGTCAGCTAGCGGGTGGTTGAGTATCTTTGGTGGTGGGGATTTGTTGTGTCGGTGCTGCTGTTACATCTTGAAAGGTCTGTCGGGAGCTGGGGAGATGTTCAATCTTGGGCTGTGAGAAGGAATCGCCCCTCCCCTCCCCTTGGTTCAATATTAATTGAACATGAGATAGGCTAGGGAGGCCGTCTCTGGGAGGGGGCGGTGGAGGGGGGGGATAAGAGGGGCAGAACGGCCCTCAGGTCAGTTCAAGGAGTTGGTCTGGTGTCGAGGGTGGAAGGGCACGGCGAAGGAAGTGGGGGAAAGGAGTGAGAGAGACGGAGCGAAGAGAAGCGAAGCAACGAAACGAAAGCGATGCCAGCAACGGATGGACACGACGGACGGAATAATGACTCTTGGGTTGTGTGTGTGGACGTCGTTGTCGACGGTGAGCGGCGGCGGCGATGGATGGATGGATGATTGGGACGGAATGGGGCAGGGTCAAGGAGAGAAGAGAGAGAAGAGAGACGAGAGAAGATGAATACACAGGGCAAAAAATCTCCCATCATCTTGGACGTGCTGTCTAGTTCTTCTTGCTTGTGGTGGTGGTGGTGGTGGTGTTGGTCGTGGGGATGGCGAATATCTGGCACGTCCCTTTTTTCGATCACCAGCAGCAGCAAACAAGGCCACCGGCGTCGAGGTGTCGGACAGGTTGGGACACGGCGACGAAGGGAGGAGAACAACCCTCCCGTACATGCGGCAGCAGCAGCAGCAGCTTGACTTGACCTCCAGGCATCTGGCTCCGAGGGCATCGTTCCAATTTCAACCTGGAAATATGCCATTTCCGATGAGCCCTTGCCCCGGTCTACTATTACGGCTTCGGAGTACCTATGTGGGCAAGGAGGTATCCATCTCGGTGACCATTACCTGCCAGTTCGTGGGTTCTATGGCTTCAAGGCAACGAGTGATCATCTCGGTCGTTTTGCGTTGTCTACACCTACCTACCTCCGCTGCATCGACAGAAACGGTGCCTCTCCTCTCCCTTGTACAGGAAGTGGATTGGCGAGAGTGCATGATTTCGTCTCTGACTGCCTCATCTCGTTGTAGTTGCATCTGCTGCGGCATTGTAGGTTGGCATTGGTAACACGATGTCGACTGTAGGTTAGGTAGTATCTCGCTGCCTGGTGCTGTCTGCTGTCTGCCGTCTGCCGTCTGGTGGCGAGACGAGACGAGGTGGGTTTGATGCCCCCTCGGCATGGTGACATTTGCCGCCGCCGCGGCTGGAGATATTCAGAGAAAGCACGGAATTATCTGCACCCACCGTATCGAGCTACTTACCCCCGGGACCGGGACCGAGGCCGGGCGCTCGGGCTGGGGCTGGGGCTGGGGCTCGGGCTCGTGTGGGTGGATGTGTCGTTGGGATAAACATGGGGGATGATGGGATGATCGACAGGCAGCGACTTTTTTACTTTTTGGATCGTCTCGTCTTTTGGCCGGGGGAAGGGCTCAGGGGGGGCGGTCTTGAGCCGCATCTATTTACAGGATAGGATGGACAGGCGACAGCATCTTGCGCAGTACGCAGTCCTTTTCGGATAGAATTGCCCTTTTTTATTGCCCCTACTTATTTTGCTTCCCTTCGTGGTGCAAGTAGCCGTATAGTTACGCCCCCCCCCGGGAGTTTCCACCCGGATCGACCACCACATGTCTTGCACGTGGACTGCTGTACTCGCACACATGGCAGTGTGGCTGCCATCATTGACTAAAGTCCCTGGGTCGGGCAGAGCCAGAGCCGAGGCCTGTGCAAGTAATGACGCCACGACCATGCATTTTTATGCCGGTGCCTATCCCAACGACATGCCACCGCACAGACAAGGGGGGGGTATTTCGCCACGGCGCGGGGGAGGCTTAGATGGGGGAACTTTTCGACAGGCATTGCCGATATCCATCCGTGGCGGCAGGCAATCTCAGGAGGTTATGTGGTATTTTGGCGCCGTCGCTCGGGCTGTTCGGTCCGGATCCTTGGCCATCTCCGTCGGGTTGCAGTACCGGGGAACCAAGGTTGAAACAGGGCCCAAACAAGGAGGGGGACGGAGGGGAGGGGCCGTTTCGGGAGAACATGTGGCGTTGGAATGGGGGAGGGAAGTGAAACGAAACCAATGGTACGGGGGTATTGGGGTGGTATTGCGGGTGTATACTTGGGGCACTCACCGCTACCTCTTCGTGTATTTCGACCAGAGGGTGTATTTCAAGGTTGCGTGCTCTGTGATGTAGCAGATATAATGCTTATTCGGGGTGATCAGCTTGATGTCGGTGGCAGCGCAGTTGCATCTGGCCCTCAGTCCCAAAGTCCTAGATCAGCCTCTTGAGGGACTCTTCAACTCGAGATTTGTCCGAATTCATCCACCTTATCACGCCCCCCACCCCCCTTTCCACGCCTCATTCCAAGCAGCCGTGTACCCAACTCCGTAACCGTGGAAGTAATCCCCAACCCCCATAGCCTAGGGGGGGCAAAATGAGATGAAAAGGGGAAAAGAACTTCAAGATTAGCCACCACCCATCCAAAAACCAGGCACCCACATTCTCCTGTCTCTGACGGGCTGGGACAGCCCACACACCATGCACGTCCCTCCCGCCCGCCCGTTCAGCCTATCGGGAGCCGTCCCTTTTTTTTTGCATTTCCATGTGCCTTTTTTTTTTTTTTTTTGAAAGTGAAATTCAATGTCCATGTAGACGACAAGTGAGGCGGCCCAGGTCGGTTCAAGGCCGGGAACGTTCCAGGCCCGATGGTGGCGACCGGGGGTCATTCTGTGGAGGTGAGATTGCCGTTTATGCTCGATTCTTGTTCTTCCCCCTTTTGACATCGCGATGTTACCTGAACGATGTGGTGATGCCTGGTTGATGGTCGATCGAAAGTCTCGAATCTCGAAAGTGGGAACTCGCCACGGCCAGGCTCCCGCTCCCGTTTGCATCACCACCACCACCGCCACCACCAACCGGGAAGACGCCGCCAAAGAGAAGCGGAAACCATCGTCGGTTTTCACCGAGCTGAAGTCCTAGCGGTGCAGGAACGGAACGGTACGGTACAGGAGCGCGGGTTCCCAGCTTTGCACTGCCGAGTGAGCGCAGAAGTGAAGTGGGAACCGGTCCGTCGTCGGCCGAACAGCCCGAACAAGTACCAGACCGATGGGCGGGAGCGGAATCCAACCGCTTTTCTCTTCTCCCTTTCCGATGTCTTTTTGACAATGCCGGTCGAGTGGGAAACTTGCATCTGACCTGCCATTCAGACGCCAATTCTCCAAGTCCCATATTGCGCAGGAGAACCTCCAAGCCACAGACCGTGCGGGACGAGGCGAAGAACAAGAACTGTCAACCCTTTCCCTCCCCCTCCAAGCAAGTCTCAGCCGTGCAGACAGATGCTAGAGCCGTCCCGCCGTAGCAGCGAATTCCATCTTCCGCGATTTTGCCGTGAACCGCGCTCGCCAAGTCACACCACATTACATTACCTCTTCAAAACGACATGCCCGACCGGATAGGACTTCGCCGTCTCAATCTTGGTTTGTTCCGTGGAAGGATTGCGCTTGTTTCCGTGCTGTTGTTCGGTCGTTCGGTCGTTCGTTGTGTCTCTGGTTGCTTTGCCGCGTGGCTGCATAATGCTTCCCCCCTGGCTTGCATGGGTTCGTTCTGATGGGTACATCCCAACTCCTCCTCCTGGGGTTCTGCAACGTTGGTGAAGAAACGGCCCGTCTTCGGATGCTAGTCGGAACTGTTCGTCAAGAGTTGGAGAGGTTTGGCCAAGTATTGCATTGCATTACCGTGAACAGCCCGAGGCTCGCCCACCAAGACACCCGTCGTCTCTAGCAAACTCTCCACTCGTCCATCCATCGCTGTCCTTGGCCCATGGTGGTGGAGATGTCCATCGTCCAGCACCTCCGTACAGTATCGCCGCTGATAACATCGTTTTGTAAACACTGACAACTCCATCGTGTCCCTTCCACCCAAACTCCCCTTGCTCCATGCGCCAGACCCAAAGGAAATAGAATAGACATTATGTTGTTGTGACAGTCCGGGTCCCTTTTGGGCCCTAGAATCGTGTATATCCTGCCATCCACCCCTCCCCCCCCCCCCCCCCCCCCCCCCCGGTCATCGCGTCTCGAAGAAGAGCTCCTCCGACCGTGTCGAGAGACTCCGCTGCAGCGGCGGAAAGGCAGGTATCGAGCTGCGGTCCGATACCGAGATGGGCGAGACGATGGACGCACCAAGCGACGCCGCCCTCTCCTCCAGCTGCGCATCGCCCGGCGACCACGTCGAGTAGGAACGGAGGTTCGCGTGCGCACTCTCCTCGGTCCGCACCACCTCCCGCTGCCCCTGGTTCCACCACTGGTTCTCGAACCCATTGTCGACCGTCATCATGGCCATCGACAGCGCCGCGAGCTCCCGGGCCCTCCCAGTCTCGTCGGGCGGCCGCACCGGCGCTGACTCTGGGGAGAAGACCGACACCATGGTCGCGCCGTGCGCGACCTCGGCGCCCCGCATCTCCTCCCGCGTCGACATGGTCCTGGCCGAGGCGGCCTCGTCGCCGGCGTGGCTCGGCGTGTCGGCGTGGTGGTACTCGAGCGGCCACGACCACGCCGACCACGGCATCCCCCCCTCGCCCAGGCGGAACTGCGAGGGCTCCGCCGGCAGCGCCTTCCAGTGGTCGGCCGGCTGCGACGACGGGCCGGCGCCGGCCCCGTCCTCTCGCCCCAGCACGCTGACGTCCCACGGGTTGGCCCCTATCGGCGGCGGCGCCGAGTGCCCCCTCTCGTGGGAGCCCCGCGAGTCGGCGCGGCCGAGGCGCTCGCGGTCGCCGGGCTCGTGCTGCGGCGGGGAGGGCATGTGGGCGATCTGGTAGTACTCTTGCATCTGGTGGTTCTGGACATCGGGGTGGAGGCGCGCTGCCGCCACCGCGGGCGCGGGGACGGGGTCGGGGATGGGGACGGGCCGGGCCGGACGACCGCGGCGGGCTTGGTCAAAGTCGCGGATGGCGGCGAGGTAGTTGGTGTTGGGGGCGGGCACCTGGCGGGGGAAGTGCGGGCTCCGTTCGCGGAGGTTCCGGGAGCGGTAGGTGACCTCGTGGCTCTTTGGCGGTCTCCGGTTCCAGGACACGCCGAACTCGACGTGAAGGTAGACCTGGGGTCCGTAGCGGTGGGAGTCCACGGCGACGGTGGGCCTCGGGGGAGTCGGGGTCGTCATGACTGCTGTTGGCGGCGAGGGCATCCGAGGGATTTAGCCAGCAGCACCGGGACAAATAGATGGAGGGAGTGGCCAGGCGATATCAAGCCTTGGGCCTCCGATGGATCGGAGAAGGGGAGGAGGGTCGGCGCAGCTTGGGTGCTGCCCCGGAATTCAGGTGTGCGATTGACGGGGGAGAGCCTCAATGACGGGTGGGCTCCTCTGGTGGGTTGGGGGGCAGCGGGCTATAAGTGAGCCGGCCTCTGGCGTAGTGTCTGGTGGGTGTGGGGGAAAGGAACGACGAGTGATTGCACCGCCGCGCCGCGGGTAAGGATTATTTTGGTTCGTCAGAAATGTCGAAGCCTGGAGATGTGCCGGGACCCTGGAATTCGCCAAACGGCCGGGCCTGATGCCAGACAGATGGATGCAGGCGCAACCTCCTTTCTCCTTTTTCTTGTTTAGCAGAGAGCAGGGGGAACAGCACTGGACCGTCGCAATGGGCTTGGTCAATGGCAGGCGGCCTTTAGCTCTGCCAGCGCTGTCGAGGCGGCCCGCGATGGACAAGCGGAAGCGGATATCGAGGCCGAGCGACGGGGAAAAAGGGCTTGTTTCGCCCGTTCCAGGAGTCTGGTCGGTGATCCCCTGTGGCGGAGCTGGTGGCAAGGTGTTGGCGCTCCAAGATCGCCCCCGGGGCCGGCGATGGCTCGATGGGGCATCGGAAAGAGGAAGCCCCACGATGCCATCAGCTGGTCTGTTTTTTTTTTTTTTGATAATCGGCGGTGGCCTGACAAGCCATTGGCAAGCAGGCCCAGGCAAACATTTCGTTGCCAACTTTGCCATGGCCGGTACCGTAGCGCTGACCAGCGACAATAACGGCCCCTTGGCTCCGCTGGACACGGAGCTGACCAGACGCTGGTGAGAGCCAAGGCAAACGTTTGGGAAACACCAAACGCGCGACAGATTGCACAGACAGGATCTCCCCCATCCCCCAGGTTGAAGGGGTCGAGATAGGGTCTGCGACTGGTGGCGGCCGTCTTTTGTTTCGTCGCCGGCCGTGGCGGCAGCGAGCCCGTGCTCAAGGCCGGCCGGCGTTTGGCAGTCTCTCTGGGGATTCGAGTTGAAGGATGATGGCGCTTCGAGATTTTTTGCGTGGTAAAGCGATGCAGTTCCCCACTTGCCCGTCGGTTGAAGATTCATTTCAGGTTCGCTTCATGTTGATTGCCTTTTCCACCGCTCCTTTCTCGTTGAGAGTTGGAAGTGAATGACGGCGCGTGGCCTCTTGCCAAATCCGCACTGTAAAAACAGCGAATCCTCCCACTTTAAGCACAGTTGTCTTTCAAAGTTTTCATCGACTGGGCACTGTGCTTTGTTCTTCTGGGGAGCTGGGGTCTTCTTGGTCTTGGTCACACCTTTCCCCCAAAATCAACCACCATGATTTAATTGCCATCCTCCATCCTCGCAGTGGACCACAACCACAGCCGTGCTGTCGCCTGTTGGTTCATTGATTATCATGTGATGGCTCCATTTTCGGCTCAGCGGGCACCCAAGCTTCCCCACGCCGCGCTCACCACATCCATAGCGCCGCGCGCTTGACCGCAAACGGAAGAGGAAGACCAGGAAATAGGTTGAGCCACCATCTTCGCCGCGCCTGCGCCTGAGCCGGGGACCGCATCACCATGGGATGCGCCAGCCACCAGCGTAAAGTGATCCTAGTCTCGATCTCTACGATTGCCATCAGGGTCACACCCAGCATCTTCACTTGGCACTGTTGTGGTCTTGATTCCACAGGCCTGGAGCCAGCCCCTCCGACGAGGCCAGAGACATGTCGCCGTGCGCAGGAGGATGGCCAGATGCATGTCCTGCCTGCCAGGTGGAATGGGATCCGGAAACATTTCAAGTCGTGACTAACCAAATATTAAATTAATCTTCAAAATACAGAGATACAAGACTAGATAGTCGCCAGAAATGGAAATCTATGGGAGCCCAATAAATGCTCAGAAAAGAAACACCCTCCTCCCGCCTCCTCCCGCTCAAGTGCTGACACTCGGATCCCAAGCAGAGCACCACTCACCAAAGCCAAATGTCCGACACCATAGCGCTTACTCTGCTCCTGTCGTGTCCACTGTCGTCGACCATCGGCTCCCAGCAGACCCCCGATTAGCTGCGCCGCTGAGCGAAGTCATCCCAACACCGCCCCCCCCCCCGCCTCCAACAACACGTCTGCCTACACCTACTTATACCACCGCCTCAACCTCCCCCTTCCCATTCGCCTTCCTCGAAGAAGACCTCTTCCCAAGCCCAAACGGATCCAGCACCGTCACCAAAAACGGCCGCTCATCCACATACCCCTCTCCCGTGACCTCGGTGACCCCATCCTCAGCAAGATACGTCTTGACGCTCTTGGGCAGATACTGCCTCGGATGCCTCACATTGATCAGTACATTGTTCACCAGCATCAGCGCCGCCTCAAACACGTAAAAGTACCACTCGTAGCGCAGCATCGGGCTGAGATCCTCCACTCCGACGCCCTCGCGCAGGTGGAAGTCGGCGACGCCAAAGTACTCGACGGTGCGGAAAATCGTGCGCGCCATGAGGATGACGCCTGAGGCGTAGAGCGTGCGCAGCACGCCGGTGACGTTGGGGTGGGTGACGCCGGCGCGCCGGCAGCGGAGGTGGAAGGTGCCGGCGAGCGAGGCGAAGAGGAGGAGCACGACGATCTGGATGACGAGGGAGGCCTTGAGGAGGCTGCGGCCGGCGGCTTGCTTGTGCTCGGGGAGGGAGAGGTTGGCGGTCAGGGAGGCGCCGGCGCCGTTGAGGCTTTCGACGACGGCCGAGATCATGGTAAAGGTGGTGATGACGCGGCCGGGGTGGATGGGGGAGTGGTGCGGGACGTAGTAGAGGAGGCGGCCGAGGATGTTGTAGTTGGATAGCTCGAGGAGGGGGCTGGGTTGGGTTGTTAGTTGGGGGGTGCCTGGCGGGAAGGGGGGGGGGGGGGGGGTAACGTACGGAGCTGCAAAGATGAGGCAGAGGGAGGCGATGTAGTAGCCGAGGTCGGTGTAGTGGTAGGCGCTGACCTCGCGGATGATGAAGCCGGTGGCGAAGAGGGCCGAGCAGAAGACGTAGAGGCCGGTGGTCCTCCAACTGTTGTAGTGTCTGGGCCGGTGTTAGTGTGCTGTTGCTCCCGGGGCCGGGGGGTAGAAGAAGACGAACATGCACTGGTACGCATGGTACAGGCCGGACGCCGCAAAGGCGACGGCGAAGAAGATTGGAGCGCCCTTGTTGGGGGCGTAGAAGTAGAGGCTTCCCTTGACTGTGATCCGCGGGGTCAGGAACCAAACCACCTGGACCATTGCAGATGTCCCAGGTACGTACCGTACTCGCCGCTCATCCTTGAGATGTACAAGTCCACTCCCAATGTTTGGGCTGCAAGACTTCAAAAAATCGGTGTTGGCACCAAGGCGTCGTCGAGGCAGTCGAGTTATCCGTTGAACAAGTCAAAGTCAAGCCAATATGATCTACTCTTCCTCCGATATCCCATCTCCAACCCATCCTCAACACTTATATACATCGTCCTCCACCTCCTCCATCCATCGTATCTCTCGCATCGGCGACGCCAGGCATAGCCCCTGGCAGTAAGGCTGCTGTCACTGCCGACGCCGACGATGAGGGACATGACGGGAGCTCCCGACCAATCGCATAACACGGCCGGCGATACGGTGCGCGGGTGACGGCACATGGGCGTTCCAAACGGGCTGGGCGGGTTGGGCATTTTTTGGAACCAGCCAATCGAGGAAGGGGATGTGTGGCGTTGATGGGCGTTTTGGGTGTAGTGCCAGGGTGCTGTGGGGACTTCGCGTTCGTCGTATCGAAACTTTTTATGGTTTGGCTTGGCGCTGGGGGATGGGAGCAGAGCCTCTTGGTTGATGGTGATGATGACGGCAGGTTGGGAAGTGAGGGTTGGATGGGGGAGATGTCTTTGTTTTTTTCTTCTCTTGGAAAGAGCTGGGCAATTTTGCATCTCTTGGATGGCTTCAAGAATCGGCTCAAAGCATGGTTGTCGTGGGAGAGCGCTTTTGCTTGGGAACCAGGGAAGGGGGATGCTCCCATTACGGGTGGCTGTGGCCATTCTCCAGATTGGAACAATTTCAAGATTTGATGCGAGTCTACAAGCAAGAGAGATTCTTGACATGAAAGTTCACTGCCCCATGAAGAGTGAAGAAAAAAAAGGTCGACGTCGAACAGCCCTTTCCCAGCAGTGGGGCACCCCCCCCCCCAAATACCCGCTCCTGATTGGCCCAAAGTCCCTTCAGAAATACAATCTTCAGCCCAGTCCTCAGGGTACATCTCCCCCAAACCATCAACATTAACCCTTCTTCCACCTCGCCTCACCTCTCCAAACAACACACCCAACCGTCCCCAAAATGTCCACCCAACCCACCAAAACCCCCGACGCCGATGTCAACTCAGAATTCACCTCGTACTACCTCCACCGCGCTACCCAGGAATTCGCCGAGGATCTCGACAAGGTCCGCACGGCCGAGGACTTCAAGAACGACGCCCTCAACGTCCTGGTCAACGCGCTGCAGCAGGGCACGGCCATGTTTTCGCCCGAGGAGCAGAGGCGCGTGGTGGAGAGTAGGGGGGCGGGGGGGAGCAAGGCGTGAATGAGCGGTACTGCTTGCTTGCCCTGGTTGGGGCGGCGGAAGGCGGTGGAAGGGTTGGTTGTTCAGCGGAAGGGGATTATCGTGATGGTTGGAGACGGAGGAGGGAGTGAAAGTTTGGGTGGGGACGGGACGACGAAGGGGGATGAGAGAGACGTCCTTGAAGATCACACACCGGCAGGGAAAGTCGGCGTAGAATCCAAAGATGTAGACACACCAGAGTGTCGACACGACAAATTCTAGGTAGTGGGACATACAGCACTATCAACAGTCTCAAGCACTCTGGGAGGATGGAGCCACCCATCCAACCCCCCTAAAATACCCCTCCCCATCTTTGGGCCACAGACACAAAAGGCGCTGACACGCCAGCGGCTGTTCATGGCGACGGCCACGACGGCGAGGAGGGGCTCGTTGGCCCATGTTTTTGTTGCTGGCCTTACGGTGCGGCGGGTTGTTGGTGATATCTGTGGGATAGGCGCTTTGCTTCCTCGCCCTCGGCGTTGATGAGCATGGTTGCGGTGGGAGGGGGCATTTGGGGGGGGTATAATAGGGGGGGGGGTGTTTTGGGTGGTGTTTGGTGAGCCTGCGGGATCAATGTCGGTAAGAATTATTGTATCTTTGAGGGGATGCACACCTTGATCATGAGGTGTCGTGTCTATCGACAACCAACTCTGGTGTTTGGGAGTAGACAGGTCAGCCGCACCGGATGATGTTAAAGGTACCTCGAGACATCCTCATAATTTTTTAGTCTGTCACAGGCTTTGCCTGTAGTGTCACAGTGCTTAGACTAGTCATGAGATAGCGAGATAGTAATAGGGAGAGCCAAAGAGGGTCATCCCTCGCAGGCCTCGGCCCTCTGGCTTCCTCGCAGAACAACGCAGATCTCACCCTACCCCCAACGGTGCCTTTGCCTTGCGCTGTGATAAGTCGCACCAAACAGTTGTCAAAAAAAGTCGGCAGACGCCAGCCCTACGCCACCCCAGGTTTTTTAAGCCTCGATATGAACGACCTTATCCATTTCCTTTCCTCTTTCCTTCACTCCTACTCTTTTTATCACCCTTAAGCGCAAACGTCAAGGAGGTCGCGCAGCTCTTGCACAAGGAGCACTTCCACGTCGGTAAATATCTCCACCGCCCCCTGCCTACACCAGTACTCTAACGCTGGGAAATCTAGACGTCGATAGCAGTGGCAACGCGCTGCCAAAAAAAAATCGCAACGGCCAGCTCGCGCAGTGTAAGCCCCCTCCACCCTACTTTCCTCTGACCACGGACTAACCCTGCTCACAGACAACTTCTGCCTCGTCGTGGGCGATTGAACGCCACACGACCCCTTCAGCCCTGCTAACCAAACCGCGATACCAACAGCCAATATTCCAGCTTAAAAAAATATCTAACGCATATAATGAGCTCTTCGCCGAGGTCGTCTTTCGCTTTCTGATCTGCTGCGTTCTCCTCGTTGTCGACCGATAGATCGTAGAGCGACGGGATCTCATAATCCGATGGGGGCGTAGGGCCCAAAATACGCTGCGCGTCCCGCACTCTCTGCGTGTCTTCGCCCACACCGACCTAGGGATGCTAGATGGAGACATCAGCCTTGCGGCCGTGATGGTTTTTTTCATTGGAGCTGCCATCATCGTGGGTTTGCTGGTTTTCATTCTGGGACCAGGAGGGAAGCTATGGAACTGGACATGCTTTGGCCTGGTGGTTATCTACCCGGTCTGCATGACGCTCGTTGTGTGGTTGGGTTTGGCGCTGTCCCGGCGCCGTTTGAAGAGGAGATCCGCTTCGAGCGAGAAGGTGAACCGCGCGGGAGGTGCTATGGACCCCGGGGAATCGATTCGGTGGTTTGCTTGCTACATGTACTAAACCCGGTAGGAAATCCAGCACATTCATTTCCAGCGGAGCTGACAGGCCGAAAGGATATACACGGCTTTATTGGGTGGGTATGCGTGGAGTTGGGTCTCTGCTTGAATGAAAGGGGACACGAGGCCTTCGGCGGGACACGACTTCGGATGTCCTGACCAGGGAGGATGCGTAAGAGAAAATCGCTGGATTAGTCCAGAAGAACTGCCCTGGTCCGCTCCATCATATGGTTCAGAATGCCTACAATCAACATTGTTACCGGGGGAGCGTTATCAAACCTAGTATTCATCTCTCTTCACTCCGGCGCCAAACTTGAGGGCGGCCTCGCTTGTCGGTCGTCGAACCGGCGTCGGAGGAACGTGATGGAACCTCCGTGCCACAAGATTGGGGCGTTTCGATAGTATCAACATGCAGTAGGCTTTCAAAGTCAGCGAATCTATCGATTTGACTGTTCGGCCGTCTTCATCCCCGCGACCGTGTCGGCTTTCTCCAGGTCCCTGTGTTCCGCTTTGGCGCCAGCAAGCCATAGCGGGTTGGCGTCGAGTCATCTGCGCTTGCCCGTGCGTTCTCCAGAGAGGTATTGGACTAGATATCGTCGTAGGTTCAACAGTGGGAATGTAGAATCGTGCATCGGTGGGTGGCAGATCAAGTGTTTGGCCCTGATGAGCGGTCATCGGACCAGGCGTCTGAACATGGAGTTCTCCTTGGGGGGGGAGCATACAACACCTGTGATGGAAGGATACATACCTCGATAAATACGCCCAACATCTAACAATTCTCGGGTGTCGTCGCTGGAAATTTATATATAGGACTTGAAGACTGACACCCCCGACTCAGGGGAAATCGGGCCGGGTAGTACAGGTCATCAACCTCAGCAGATAGTAAGTACAAGACCAACACTTCACCAAAGTAACATCATCTTATATATACCTCCTTGTACTCAAAACTTTCGGTAGGACAGGGCCACAAAATGCCCAAACGTATTGAAATACGCCTCTCGGTCCTGGGGGCGCGTGTGGATGAAGCGAAGACACGCCATCTCCGAGGCCTCCCACTTGTCCAATGCCTTTGGCGTGTCGAATTGGTGCGTGGCTGCATATGATGGCTGCTCGGCATACCAATGACATGTATTAGTCGTTTAAAATCAGCGGTCTGCAATCGGCGAAATGCTGGCGAGCTATTCACCAATCATCTGGCTACAGGAGGCTGGGGGCATGAGGTTGGGCGTGAGGTTGTGCTTGGGTTTTTCCCTCTTAAAGAATTTTCTTGAGCTACGCATGCCGTTGTCAAAACTATCCGTCATCAACCCCATTTCTCTAAGTGGGGTCAAGACCATCACGGGAATCCAAGCCCAACTATGGACACCATTTTCGGCGGAAACGGGTCGTCGGTAAACCAGACCTCGCCGTGGCAGCCCCAGCCCACATTTCGAGGCACATTCGGCATCTTGTCGACATGTCTCGTTACGCTCGGTCTCTGTGTCTGGTCGGCCATTCACCTCAACATGCCTGCGCGTAACGAAGCCCCCTGGGACTTCATTTGCGCCCTCTCAGTCTGGAAGAACGCCCGCGAGAAGCGCCCGTGGTGTCATATTTCTTGGCCCGGGCAAGCTCTGCGGAAAACTGCTTGGGCGCTTCTCGGTTTCTTTGCACCGGAGCTGGTACGTTGTTCATCCAGATTATTGCTGATGTCATCTCAACTAGGCTGACGTGACAAGGTTGCTTTCACCGCGTATCAGCAGCACAAAACCGCAAAGTCCCTCACCAGAGCGCTCAAGGAGAAGCTTTCGCCCAAAAATGATCTGGAAGAAGTGTGCCGCCATTCTCTTACAACATACGACACTGCAAGTACCTAGCTAATCGTGGGTTCGTAGAACTCCCCCACTACCGCTACTAGGCAGAACGAGTGGACAATAGTTCACAGCTATTTCGTCCTCATGGGAGGGTATGAAATCCGAACTGAGTCGGTGGATCAGAATTTTCTGCCCCTAACAAGAGTACTCGACGACGAGCGGAAAGGCATTAGATTATCGCCTGAAGGGTTCCAAGCGCTCGCTGAGAAATTTCCTCATCTCATCCCGGATCAGTCCCGTGAAAGAATCGAAGACAAGAGCAAAGGAGACGCCATTGCCAAGACTCTCATCTGCTTTCAAGGTAGGGAGGAGGATACCCCGTGGCAAAGGCATTACCCGTTTTCTGACCAGTGTCACAGCTACTTGGTTCTGTGCCCAGTGTCTCGCTCGATTGGGCCAACGTCTTGGAATCAGCCTTCTCGAGTTAAATACACTCGGGCATGCACTCTGCGCGTTTCTTATTTACTGCTTGTGGTGGAACAAACCGCTCGATACCAAAGAGCCAGAGCAGATATTCCTTCGAGAGGAACAAGAACTTCAGTTCGTGGCAAGCCTTTGCGCCCGAAGTAGACTTGACGAAAAGGGGAGCGAGTTGAGTCACTGGTTCGAACAAATACGACATCTTTGGAAAACCGACCGGGGTGGCATGATAATAAGCATTCCGCTTCGGGATTGGGAGAATCATCCGCTGGGCTCAACCGACAGGGGGGTTGCAAAGGAGTTTGGTAGTGTACCCTTCTTCCCTGTTATCTCATGTATTTCCGGCAGCAAGAAGTGGGTTGCCGGGCTCGGTAAAACGACTGTCCGCCGCGGTCCTAGGCCGAGACACTCAAAGATTCCTGTTTACCTCCAAACGGAGGGAACCAGACACAAAGTTGAGTAAGTACCATCCTGCAACCTCAGCACCTCCCTTCCCGTATTTCACATATTGTTTGGACTAGAGTCTTACAGTACGCGTAGTCTCATCAACAGCTACCTTTCCCTTTGCCTTGAGCTTATTGCTGAAAACACAGAGGAAAACCGCCCTGGCTTTTGTAGACTGACTATTCCCCTGTCTGAGTCCGATGAATGCCAAGGGGTGTTTCTCCCAGATGTCATCACCGAAGCCGACAATAGCACCACGGAATCACGAGGAAAGACGATAACCGTGGACATTGCCAAGGTCAACATTCGACGCTGGAAACTACTCTCCGAAGCAGCCGACACCTCTGATCTCCCCCGAGATGGCCAATATCTCTTGGACCGTATTCGCAACATCCCAACATTTGACGGTATTCGAGAGGGATTGGCGCTTTATGTTGGACTCGCCATTACAGGGTTTGTGTACGGGGGTTTGCATTGCCTAGCCTGGAATGCCCCGTTCGCCACAGGAGCGGAGACCCTCCTCTGGCGCATTTCAAGTGTGGCTATCATGTTAACATTTGTCTTGGTCTTGTTTTTATACTCTTGGGAGCTGTCGCCGCCTATGTTCGTGGATTGGGAGGATGCCTTTGATGGTCTCGCGGACTTTTTCGTCGATATTTTGGATCCTATAGAGGCTGTCGTCGCGCGGCACCTCGATGGTATGTGGAAGAAGTGGGTTTTGGGCATGATTAGAGCCCCGACCTCCATCTTTTGGATATTCCTCCCACGACTGGTATTCGACCTTACTATTGCCTCGGCGGTTGCGCTCTACTGTCTGGCGAGGGTCTATCTGGTGGTTGAGTGCTTCATCAACCTGTCGCACCTCCCGGCTTCGGTGTATGAAACTCCCGGTTGGTCGCAATATGTACCCCACATATCCTAGTCTTTTAGGCTTTGTTCCTTGTTGGATGACGGAACTCGGAGGTGGATATGAACATAAGGGGTGGGCTGGATCAGCATTACCTTCTTAACAAACAATCAGATAGATGAGAGGTAGTTTCTTTTTGAGTATTTCCTTCTAAATACGTAGCTAAGAGCAAAGGCAGTCTTGTGCCCCTTTGTGTTTTGAGTTTTCTGACGATGTGTAACATAGCTAATCCTACAAACTTCGCTATGCTCTTACGACTAAGCCCTGGGTAATTCCAATGCTTGTTAAGATAGCTGCCCCCAATCTCGAAATCTGCTAGAAATGTGCGCTTAGAAAATACAAAGGTAATCACTTAATCCCCGACCCTACAGGAGAAAGTTAGTACCAAGTTTTGTGTCTACGGAACGTAGAAGAGTGAATAGATACAGACCTTGATGATCAGACTGTGTCCAAGATTTGTCGACTGTCGAGCAGTATGCTGGTTGTTGAAGGGGGGAGGGTTTGGGCTTAGATCGGAGGGGCTTTGAGTTCCTTAAGTAGGCGTCCATAAGAGCAAGAAACAACTTGGGCATCAGCAAGCTGCAGCCAGCCGGGCCAAACGAACAAGACTCACCAGCTGCCTGAGGAAGCAACAAGGTCCTCCGGAGCGGTGAGTCAAACGAAAGGGAGCGGTTGTGTTCATAGCTCCGGGGATAGAAACCGATAAGTCTGTGGGAGATCTAGAGTCCGTAAAAAGTCTCGTATCTCAAGACATAGGGGCATTCACACCTCAATAAATACGCCCAGATCCTCAGACCAAAACCCCCTCCCCCTTAACCCCCCTCCCCCTCCCCTCCCCCAACTCCCCCATAACCCACTCATAAACCCCCCACTGCACCGCATTCACCACAAACGCCCTCGCACTACAAACCCCAAACCCCCTCCAAAACCCCCTCGCCCCCCCCTCCGCCCACACCTCCCCCACCACCCCCCAAGCCCCCTTCCCCCCCCACCCACCTGCACTCTCGTCTTGACCACATCCAACGGAAACACACTCCCCCACGTCACCACGCCGGCGACGCCCCCGGCCACCAACACCCCCACCGCCCCCTCCCCGCCCAACCCCGCGTGCCTCATCGCGACTTCATACCCCCAAAAGTAAAACCCGTACCCCACCGCGTCCCGCCACGCCGTGACGCCCCCGCCGCGGTAAAACCCGCGGACCCCGGAGGCGCGGAACGCGTCGCGCGCGACGCGCCAGGAGGAGTGGTGCGCGGGCGAGAGCTGGGCGCGGCATTTGATGAGTTCGGTGGGGGTGGAGAGGGAGAAGGTGGCGAGGCCGGAGAGGCAGCCGGAGAGGAAGACGGCGGAGAGCGGGGGCAGGGTGGAGGGGGATGAGGATGGGGAGAGGAGGGAGAGGGTGCGGTTGTAGGAGACGAAGAGGAGGGCGTTGAGGGCGCCGTAGCCGAGGAGGGGGGCGGCGGTGCCGGTTAGGAAGGATTTGGTGAGGGAGCGCGGGGGGAGGGGGAGGGGGGTGGTGGTGGTTGTGGTGTGCAGTAGGGGGGCTGATGATGTGTGGTGTGGGAGGGTTGGTGGTGGTGGTGGTTTTGGCGGGGTGGATTGCAGGCGGACTTTGAGGACGTCCAAGGGGTTGCCGATGATGATGCCGATGGCGCCGGAGAGGTAGCCGGCCCAGAAGTCGGCGGACATTTTGGGGTGCGGGTTTATTGGGGCGGATTATTTCGGTTCATTCCGTCGAGGGGTTGAGCCGAGGTGAGATGAGGGTTGGTAAGCGGTTTTTCGAGGGGTTGTCGTTATTGATGATGATGATGATGATGATGATGATGATGATGATGATGATGATGATGATGATGATGATGATGATGGTGGTGGTGGTGGTGGTGGTGGTGGACTGGAAAATGCTCAGATCTCGTCTTCACATGCCTTGTTCCCGTCCCGTCCCGTGGCGATGGCGGGGGAGGTGTGGGTTGCGTTGGATTGTGGGGTTGTTGCCGGCTCCATGCCGAGGAATGCAGGGGAACAAACAAACAATGCCCCTGAACGGAGACAACATCTTGAACAGGTTGACGATATTCACAAGTGGCCAAGGGACACCAAAACGGTTCAGAAGCGCTAGTATTCACCAACTACTCCTAAACCATAAACCCCCAAATATCCACCAACCCAACCTCGGGCCTCCCACCTCGGGTCTCTCCAACCATGCCTCCAACGTCCAGCCCTCCCTCCACCCACCCATCATCATCCCATCTCCCAAACTCATCAGCCCCATTGCAAGACAGACACCTCTACCTTCTCACCTCCCCCCTCCCCCCTCCTCCCCTCCCCTCTTGCACCCGCAGGTCCCACCACCCATCCAGCCAACAGCCGCACCAACTGCTCCAGCTCTGACCAAGACTCGACTCCAAATGCATGCCGCCGATATCTTTCGTCTGCCATCTGCCATAGCCATAGCCATCATCATTCCCAGCCAGCGGGTCACTCAACCCTTCTCTCCATCTGCCGCTTCACGGCCAGGGCCCCCTCCTCGTCCCTCTCTCCTCGATACAGAAAGGCAACCGTCAAATCAATCCCAGCTGCCATGACACGACACGCCCACCACCACCCCACACCACATCACCCGCTATCATGCCACGCCACGGTCAGCAACCACAACACCACTCCAATATCGGTTCCCTTGCCACGCCACGCCATGCCATTATCCTTGCATATCCCATATCCCGAAGAAGAAATGCCCGAGAAGAAATGCCCGAAGAAATGAAGAAAAATGAAATGACTAAGAAAGTGACGACCAACCCTCCCCCCATTCCGTCGCCCATCGTGTAGTGTAGAAAATACTCCCTAATAAGTAAAAAAGCAACCGCAACGAAAATAAAAGCAAACGCCGTCAACTCCCTCTTCGTTCTCCATCCATATTACCTCCCATGCTGTCCTGTGTACTGTCCCGTCCCCCAATAAAAGATACTTTGCTGTTGCCGCTGACTGACAAGCGCTGAAAAAGAGTCCCAAAAAAACGCTACCGTCCCCGGGGTATCATTCCGTGAATCCATGCCTGCCATACCTGTCCATGATGTTGCACCGTTTCGTCCGTCCGTCCGTCCTCCATCCTCCATCACGCCACGTCGTCGCTGAATTCGATTCTGTTCCGTCCGTCGCTGTCGCTGTCCATGCAAATTCCGCCATGTCGCTGCTGTCGCTGCATCTCGTCCCAACCCATCCATCCTCACCCCCGATCCAACGAAGAAACCGAAGGAGAAAAACCGAGTTGCCGCGCCGTGCTGCGAAGCGACAAAAGCCAGATGTGATGGGATTCGAGAACGCCGTTTCGTCCGTCCGTTGTGTTGCTGAAGAATTGTGAGAGAAAAAGAAGAGACTGAACCGAGGGAGGACTGCCATCCCGTTTTCGTTTCGTCCGTTCAAAAGAAACTCGTCCAAAGAGAAAAGCGAGAGAACTCCGTCAAAATGTCGTCTAGTCGTCAAGCTCTTGAGCCCCTTCTTTCGTCTTCTTTCTTTCTCTCTCATCTTCGTCATGATAACCCTGATGTCCGAAATGCTGCCAATGCTGATGCTTGCTGACCCCGTATCGTCAAAAGTTCGTCATGTCATCGTCGTCGTCATTTTCGTGAGTGGTGGTGGAAAAAGACGTCTTGTGTAGTGTAGTGTTGTGTAGTGGTGTAGCCGCTCAAACAAAAAAATGTGGTAGTGTGGTATCGCTAGTGTCGTCGTAGTTCTTGCACCCAAGGGTATCTTCGCAAGGCGAAACCCAACCTGTCTGTCCAGTGACGGGCCAACCGACTCCAGGGCTTGGAGAATTTTGTATCCGAGAAGATGACAAGCAACAAGCGCCGAGAACCAGAAGAGACGGGTATGCCCAAGTGAACAAGTGCCGATGTAATGGTGCGTATGGTCCCAGGAGATGGGCAAAGTTCTCCGGTGGCCAGAAAAAGAATGAACAGAAGAGAGATGTAGACAAGGAACCGTGGCCCCTTCCGTCCCGACTACATGGTATGTTAGATGAGACAGCCAACCGACGGAAAGAGGGAGCCACATACGAAGAAAAAAAGACCAGATGGCAATAACCATGATCCGTGAAATGCGAGCGAAGAGGTCGGATAGATGGAACGGACTGGTTCGCCTTGGACCAGGCCGATGACATGTCGAAAAGCTCTCGCATTAGAGCATGTCAATCGACATCTCGTAGAGTTCCTCGATGAACTCATCCAGCTCAATGATCCGAATCTGGTTGCCGCGGTTGGCAAGGAAGCCGGCATCGCGCCAGGCCGACGACATGGTGTGGCTCCAGCCGTACAGCTCGAGGTTCCAGCCGCACTTGAGCACCCGCTCCACGTTCTTCTTGAAGCCGTCCGAGAACTCGGCCTCCGCCGCGTCGCCCGTGGCAAGCACGATGGTGCCGGCATCGTGGTCGTAGGGACACTGCAGGATCTTGAGATGAAGCAGCTCATCCACGCCCTGCTCGCTCTTGCAGTTATTCTGCTTGGGGATGCGGCGCATAATGTTCATCTCGTAGCCGAGGTTCTCGGCCTGTCGCATGTACTCGGGCGTCTTTTGCGTCCCGGTGGTGCGCGAGCCGGCGACCACGCTCTTCTCGACCTTGCGACCGCGGGAGAGAATGGCGTGGAAGTTGTCAAAAGAGAAACCAGGCGCCTTGATGCGCTTCTCGGCGGAAAGACCCCGCTTCCTCTTGAGGGCGTCGTAAAAGCCAATGACAATGTTCGACAGGTCCACGAAGACGTGGATGTTGCTCGCCGGGACTTTCGTCGCGGGGTTGTTGAGCATCTCGGCGTCCATGCGCTTGAGCTTCTGGAGCTTGGTCGCCAGCAGACGAGCCTTATCTTCCTTTGTGGTCCAATAAGCCGGGGCCAACGCGTCGTCAGGGCGTCGACCAGGGACATCGTAAAAGGTGATGCCAGGGTAGGGCTGGGCGTTCGAGACAGAAAACGCTGGAACCTTGGGCTGAGGAGCCGGGAAGGAAGCCTCGGCGTGTGCGAACACGGGACGAGGCAAGCCAGGGATGCCGTACGAAGCGGTAAGAGAAGATGCTGCGGCGCTGGGGGTGCCAAAGTAGGAGACCAAGTCAGTGCTGGAAACCTGCTGCTGGATCGGCAGTGACACAGAGTGGTCGGGGATGTGAGGGGTGAACTGGTAGTGGAAACCGCTGGGTGTCGCCTGAGAGTTGGTGCTGAAATCGCCACTGCGAAAAGCTTCACTCAGTCCGGTCCCGAGACCTCCGCGAGGAGGGGCCCAAGAACTGGAATCGGTGGGATCAAAGATGGGAGCGGTGGCATCGAGACCTGCTCCTCCCAGGCTGTCGAAAACACTGCCCACGCTGCTGTCAGAGTCTTGCGACAACCGCCGGGAGGGCAGTGTGGCGTCGGAGAAATACTGGGGACTGCTGTTGAAAGCCGTCGTGTCGCTTCCATGGTCGGGACTAGCTGAATACGACGAAAACGGGAACGCGGTGTGTGGAATCAGAGACGGAAACTTGGCTTGAATCGGACGAAAGTTGGTGTCGAGCGAGGACGAAAGAGTGTCACTGCCCTTGCCAGTGGGCCGAGCGGCCATCGAAGGCTGGTAAAAGTTTGGATAGACGCTTGCGCCGTCTGCGGGCTCGGCCTTGGTCCCGATGGGGCGTTTCGACGGGTCGCGGGGGGACAGACGGCTTGAGAGAGCATATGAATCGCGGACCAAGTCCAGCGACTTCATCTCGGCGTGCTTGTCAGCTCTCTCGTACATGGTGAACTGCTCTTGCTTGTACTTGTCGGTCGTCTTGTGGTGTTGGCTGCCGGCCGCGCGGCGGATGCGGTTCGCCCTCTGGTCATCCCAGACTGTTATGTTGCCATAGTTGAGGAGCGCGTCGTCATTTCCCTCTTCGAGGTGGCGGAGCCCTCTGTCATCCAACTCTCGAATGCGCTTGTTGTTGTCGTGTTTTTCCAGGAGGCTCCGCATGGCGGCCTCTCGTTCTTGAATGAGCTTGTGCTTGGCTTGGTCCATCATGGCGCGGACCTCGGGGTCCAATTCGCGCGCCTCGCCGGCCTTGACCTCTTGGAGCTTGAGAGAGCCATCTTTCTGGTACGCGAAAGCATAATCGTGCCTCGGGCTCGTAAAGAGCCTTTCTTGGTCTCGCTTGGACAGCTCCGAGAGGGCGACCTGGGGGGAGGGCGGCGCAAGAGTCGCGGCCTCTACCCACTTGCCCAGCAGCGCAAGGTCAGAGCCCAGATGGCGACGGCCATCGGGCTCTGCGCGACTGACGAAGGGTTCTGACATTTCGCTTCGACGAGCGGATAGAAGAGGGGATTCGGAAGTGAAGAGGACGGGGGGGATGGGGATGATGGGGAGGAAGTTGGAGAGGAGGAGCCAGTTCGGCCACGGGAGGGGGTGTTTGATGGGGGAATGCAAGGTGGAAAGAGTCGGAGTCGGCGCTTGGCGATAGTCATGAAATAAATATCGCGAGCGAGAGGGAAAAGGAGTGAGCTCGCCGAGGCTTGTGCAGCTTTGGAGAGGGGAGGGTTGGGCTGCCAAAGGTGCCGGAAACTCGGCGCGGCGATGGGCAAGGTTAAGAAGGAGGAGGGGTGGGTTTGTGAATGTTGGTGGAAGAGAGCATCTTCCGTGAGGAGCAGTCGGCGAAGTCGGCGGAAATAAATATCGAGGTCCGGGTCCGACCAAGGTGGTGAATGGTGAATGGTTGTCGGAGGGGTCAAGGTGAGGTTGGGTTTTGGGAGTCGACGGCGGGATCGAGGATGGGTTCGGCGATGACTCGTGTGGGGCAACTCACCCCAGTCAGCCCAGCCAGTGAGCCAAGTCTCCAAATCCACAAAGAAACGGGCTCCGATTGGATCGATGGTTGGGGCAATTGCCCCCCAAAGATCTTTTGGCTAACTTTGGGCGAGCTTCGATCCCCCAATCACCCCCAAATCACCGAACCACCCTTCCACCCGTTGGTTGTTTTCGTCTGGTCTCGAAAGACACTTCAGTGCACAAGGAACGGGCCCACGCCCGATTGTCCCTTGGGAGCATCAGCACGCAATGGCGATGTGCTGGACCATGAGCCGTGGCAAAACATGAAAGAAAGAACCGAGCCCTATTAGCTGGCAAGAGAGTTTACCAACTATCATCATCAACTCGCTGTGGGTATATAGCCCCAAGCCAAACTGCCGCAACTCATGTAACCTATGATCCCTCGTCCTACCCCCTCCCTGCCCAAGAACTGCCCGGTCAACCTGCCATGGAGTAGATGCCAGGGGCCAGTGAGCTTCAGGAACCCACGGACAGTTCCAGGCCAGGCCCATAATAGCTTACACGTCCATTTTCCCCCCATCGCCCCAACTCCATTGCTCCGAGCCCCAAGAAAGATCCTAACCTAGCCTGACGAGTCCTCAAAAAAAAACCCAACCAAGACCCCGTCTTCGTCATCGCGCTCTGCCTCTACGCTCAACAGACGGCTCATCGACCACGGCGTCCCCTCTGCCTCACCCTCCTAGACTTTTTCAGCGCCAGGGACAGCCACATCCTCGGCCATCTTCTCCACCCCGGCCTCCTTCCCCCCGGCCGCCTCCTGCTCCTCCTCCCACTCCTTGTACTGCTGCTTGGTCCCCGGTCCCAGCGCCATGATAAGCTCCGTCCCCGCCGTCATGTCATCCACGAAATCAATGAGCCACTTCTTGCCCAGCTCCTCGTACCTCTCGAGCTCCTTCTTGACCTCCATGTCCCTCTTCATCGCGCGCCTCTTGCGGTTGGCCGCCTCCTCCAGCGCCGCGAGGTCGTCGCGCGCCTTGCGCTTGGCCGCCCGCTCCTCGCGCAGCTGCTGGATGCTGGCCGTGTGCCGGGCCGAGTGGCCGAGCCCGGCGTACTGCTCGGCGACGCCGTTGTTGGGGCGGATCGTCGGCGGCGCCGTGAAGAAGAGGACGCGGCCTTGCTCGTCGTACGGGAAGGACTCGCGAATCTCCGCCGGGATGGCATTGTTCAGGGCATCGGGGAGCGTGTACACCTCGGGGGCGCGCGGGGGGTTGTACATGGGCTGGTTTCCGTTGTGATGGGGTATGGGAGCCGCCGGGGGGGCCGGGGCCACGGGCGGAGGGCGGGGGGCCATGGTCGGGGCGGGATGGACGGGGCGAAAGTGCGACTCGTGGGCGGATGCCAGATGGGCCGGGCTCTGGTAGTGCATTTGTTGGGGAGCCTGGGGCTGCGGGGTGAAGTGTGCCTGGTGAGGAGGCTGATAGGGGTGCACTTGAAATGGTTGCGTAGCCGGCATTGGCTGCATGTGCTGCATGGGCTGCATTGGCTGCAACGGCTGCAGCGGCTGCATCTGGGGCATTCCGTGGTGTTGTTGCTGGCTGTGCATCGCCATCGGCTGGGGCTGGATGTGCACCTGGCCGTGTTGGCTCGGCGGAGGCACCTGCCGGGGCGCGATCTGGAACTGCTGGGTGTAATGCGAGGGCGCGGGACCCGGCGCGGGCGCAACCGCAGCCGGGTGGTAGGGCGCGCCTGCAAGAGGGCGAGGCGACGGTCCCATGGCGAGAGCAACAGGCATCGGGGCCGGAAGGGGACGATGAGGCTCGGGAGGAGGTGACTCCTGGTGGTTGAGAAGGTCAGCTATCTTCATGGCCGGTGCTGACGTCCGTCAAGAGTCCGAGTTGGGGGGGGGGGGGGGGTGGGGAGGTGGCGGGAGCAGCCTGCAAGGTGCTTCCAGGTTGGGGAATATTCAAGGTTGCTAAGGTTTGCGCTTGGGCATGTGGCTCGACCAACGCCAAAAATATTCGGGTCTCGAGGTGCATGGTGCGCGCATGGGGGGCAGGTGGGCAGGGCAAACTCACGTTGGCTTCTCTAGGTCTCCGATGGACCGCCCCGATGAGCGGCGGGGCATTCGGCCCTCCCCAGGTCGGCTTGGGCGGCACGTCCGTCTCCTTCGCATCCGGCTGGAGCAGGTGCTTGATGGGGCTCGGCACCTTTTTCATGTGTCGAGGGGCGTCGAAGAGGGTCATCTCGTAGTCCCGATCGCGCACCTCGTCCGGCAGGCAGCTCGACCACGTCTTGATCTTGTTGCAGCGGTGGTACTGCTCATTGTAGCGTGACTCGCAGACGTAGACGGCCTTGTCCGCCGGCAGGGCACGCGGACGGCCTCTGAAGAAGCGCGTGATGAACATGACGAAGCACCTGTCCTCAATGTCCTCGACGGGGTGGTCTTTGTAGCGGCCCGTCTTGAGCACCTCGCCCTCCCAAAAGTGCTTGTCGAACCGGTGGACCGTCTGCTCGGGGCGGTAGAACCAGCAGGCATTCACCCACTTTTGGCCCGACTTGTCCGACCACAGCCGATAGATCTGAGCGACAATGGGCTTGGACAAGTCGTTGGCGTTGCGAATGTGCACCCAGTCGCCCACATTCCACGTCTCGCCCTTGTGCTCGACGTTTTCCAGCGGCAGCTTGCCGTCGGCGTCGCGAAAGTCCTCGTCGGGCCGCTGCTTTTGCTCCTCGGCGAGGGCCTGCGCGTCCTTTTGCAGCTGAACGGCATCCTCGAACACGGTACTGCCCTCCTCGTTGTACCGCTTGGCGTTCTCAAACATGACGTTTAGATCGCGTAGCGCCTGGTCGACCGTCGTGTACTTTTTGCGCTTCAGTTTCCTCTTAATCAGCTCGAGCGAGATGGGCTCCGGGATCTTGGCGTAGTAGTCTGGCAGCTCGGCCTTGTCGGGCAGCTTCTCAAAGTTAGCCGCAGCAACCTGACCGTCGCTGTTCTTGTGCCGCCGCAGGCCCTTGAGGATGGCGGTAATGCGAGCCTCGAGGGGTGTGTAGACCTTGGGCGGCCTTCCGCGCTTTCTGTGGGGGTCCTCCTCGTCACCACCCCTGTCTCGTCGCGAGGGGCGAGCACCGGATTTGCGCGCACGACGACGACCACCCTCGCCCTCCGACTCGTCGTCCTCCTCCTCTTCTTCCTCCTCTTCTTCCTCCTCCTCCTCCTCTTCCTCTTCGGCCTCGTCCTCGTCTTCCGCAGGCGGCGAGTCCTCGAATTCAGGGAGGGGTCCGAGGTCGGGGACGACGGCTTCCTGGGCCGTGATGGTGCCCTTCTTGACCAGCTCGCTGAGCTTCTCCTTGAAGACCTCCATCAAGCGACTGGCGTCGGAGAAGATGAGCGACGAGGGCCGGTTGTAGACCTGGGCATTGTGGCAGATGCGCGTCACGTCGCGGACGAATTCGTTGAAGCCCTGGTATGTTTTCTTTCCGAGTTTTCCCTGTTGATGGCCCGTCAGCCCGGTCCATTCTGATCAGCAGGGGCAGACTCGACCTACCCGGATAGTACTAAACGCCATCGGCTCCTTGATGATATCAAAGTAGTCCGGTAGGACGCGCTTGTTGACCAGGCGCTGAAAGGCGCTGGCGATCTCGTGCTCCCTGGACAGAGTCAGTCAGCGCGCCGGCGCATCGCAAGGGGGCGACCGGGAGGCAAGCTTACTCTCCGTCGACCTCGATGGTGAAGCGGCACAGGTACTCGGACGTCTCTTTGATGAGCTGGAGGAGGTCAATGGACGATTGATCCTGTTGCGCCTGGTCTCCGCCATCATCGGTCTCGCCCTCGGCGTCCATGTCGATGTCGCCGTCGCCATCGGCGTCGGCGTCGCCATCGGCGTCGCCATCGGCATCTTCATCGGCATCCGCATCCGCATCCGCATCCGCGTCCTCATCCGCGTCGGTCTCGGGGGCGCGTCGGGTCTTGTTGTCGTCGTCGACGTCGTCCATCTCGACGTCGCCCTTGGCTTCGATGGACTCGCGCACCACGATCGCGTCGGCGGCCATGGCGGAGGATCTCTGGGTTCTCGAGCCGGCAGATTTTCGCGCAGAGGGGGGAGAGGCTTGCGAAGGCTTCGCGCTCTTGGCGGGCGAGATGTCGCCTCGGGGACGCTCGCGCAGGGTGGGCATCGAGTCGCAGGTCACTCCCGGTCCGGGGCGACGGCGCGGCAGGGGTTCCAGAGGCACAGTATCTCGCCCGAGTCAGTCAGAATAGGTCCAATTGTCCTCTCGCGATGGTGAAGCTGTAGTGGAGGCTTGAAAGTGGCTCTGGAGTTTGGACAAGGAAGCTTTGACGATTGGAAAAAGAGTCAATCACTGTTCTGGTGCTGGGGAAGCGTTGGACCGTGCCAGAGGGTATTCACACTGGCGCTAGTCTTGATAAGGATATTTGTGGGCATCTCGCCACACACGCGCTCAGGTACGCGACGGAGAAGAGGCGGTGCTCGGCCCCTAGGGCTGTTACCTGTGGCTGATGAAGCTGGGTTGGAGTCCTCCAAGCAGCTGAACCGTGCGACTGTGGATTCCGCTGGCGTCACTATTCCAACGCTACCGTCCATATGAGTTTGGACGCTCTTAGGAAGGTAAAATGGTACACAAGGCCTGGGAAATGCATCTTTTCTTGCATCCTTTGGTCGCATTCTATCCAGTCATGATCATGGTAAGATGATAAAGATAGTCACAGGCGATAGCAGCCGTGGTGCATCTCCATGATTGACGCCTATGGCCATCACTCCTCAACAGTGAGGCGATGTCACTGCTCAGCAATGCCATGGAAGGAGTTGGAGCGTGGAAGAAGCCCTCTCCCTTTCTCCATCTGTGACTTTTTTGGGGCCCTTTTTGGAGGAGTTCGTCGTATCTTCTTCTCCTATTCACATCCAGTAAACCTCACGCCACCGCAGGAGCCAGCTCATCGCTGAGTTTGCGCCCGGATACTTTAAAAGCTGACAATGACCTTGTGAGGTCACTGAGGTGCACTCCTGGAATCCATACAACTTGGCTGGTATCTTTTTCTTTATCTGCTTATTCCCCCCTACTCCCTCCATATTAGTAAAAGCCTCCCTCCAAACGGTCCTTTTGCTGGCCCCAGACTAGCCTCCATCTCCAACTCACCTCCAAGACCTCTCCGCATCGCCATCTCCACAACACCGTCACTTGCATCCCCCTCGCATCAACCTCAAGCATCCCATCGCATCGCCCCCCCTCCCCCCCAAACTCCGATACCACATCCCCTTTTTGCCCTCCGCACATCCAGCCCCCACAATGCAAATCCAAATCCGCCTGCGCATCCCAACTGGCCAGAGCCGCGTAGAAATCGACGACGACAAGCCCCTGGGTGACCTGGTGCGCCTCATCCAGGAAAAGACCCAGCTGACCGACTTCACCCTCAAATACGGCTACCCCCTCAAGAACCTCGACATCGGCCTGGACTCACTCGAAAGGCCCGTCAAGGAGTTTTCGCTGCGCGGGGAAACCATAGTCGTTGCGCCGTCCGAGTCGCCACAGGCCGTCGCCGTCGAGCAGGCTGCGGCAAAACCAAAGTTTACGCCCAAGGGGATAGAGCCCGATGAGACGTCGCTGGAGTGGCCCGAGAGGGGTGGGTATATCGGTATGTGACGGAAGCTTCCATGTGCTTGGGCATGAGCTGACAGTCCTTCAGTGCTGCGGGTGATGCCCGACGACAACAGCTGCATGTGTGAGTGCTTTTCACCAACTGAGCCGTCACGACAGTTCTAACATGCAAAAGTTACGGCTTTCGGCGGCGCCATGGGCCTGGAAAATCCCTCCCAGGTCCTCCGCCAGCAGGTCGCCGAGTACATCCTCGACCACCCGCAGGAATACAACAGCGTCATCCTCGGCGAGGACCCGGTCCGCTACACGACGCGCATGAAGCAGATGGACACGTGGGGCGGCGCCATCGAGCTGTCAATCCTGTCCGACATTTACTCGATCGAAATCAGCTCCATCGACGTCAAGGCAAGCCTCCTCCCCCCTCCCCCCCCCCACCCTCCTCAAGATTGCTCCCTGACACCCTCCCAGTCCCTCCGCGTCGACCGCTTCGGCGAGGGCAAGGAAAACCGCGTCATCATCCTCTACTCGGGCATCCACTACGACCGCATCGCCTTTTGCATGGACCTGAGCTACCCGGTCGAGGTGGACGTGACCAAGTGGGCGACGGACGACGACACCACGCTGACCAAGGCGCTGGAGCTGGCCGAGCGGCTGAAGCGGCTGCACTACTACACCGACACGACCGACTTTGTCATCAAGTGCGAGGTGTGCCACTGGATCGGGCAGGGCACCAAAGAGGCAGCGCAGCACGAGCGCGAGACGGGGCACTCGCAGTTTGGGGAGATGACGATTACCTAGGGGTTTGCGTCACGGTTGCAGGTAGTGGCCGGGTCAAGCGCCGTGACGTTTAGTTGAACACACATAGAGTCTTAGTTGAAGCGTATAAACCGCAACCCTCTAAATCCTACCATACCCTCCCTCAACCCCCCACGTCCCCCCACTACTCCTTATAAGTCAACCCCCCTCCGTAACTCGCCCGTCCGTTCCCCCCCGCCCCCTCTACCACCACCCCCTCCTCCACTCCCGTCTCAAACGCGCACCGCCCCATGTCCCGCTTCTCCATCTTGCCCACCCCCGCCGGCGAAATGTCAAACCCAAAGATATCCATCGGCACCCCCATCGTCGTGCACGCGTTCGGGATATCCACGATCCCCGCCACGTGCCCCTGCACCGGCGCGCACGACAGCAACAAGTAAATCTGATAGTCTGAGTACCCGAACCGTCGCAGGTACTCGATCACGCGCATGCACGTCTCGCGGTAGGCGACGGTTACGTCCATGTAATCTGGCATCCCACGGTGTTAATCCTATCTGGGGGAGGGGAGGGGAATGGGGAGAAGGGGAAGGGGAAGGGACATACGTTGCCTCCCCGTATGATCAACGCTGAACCCCTCAAAATACAGCATCCGCCCCGGCCCGAACTGCGGCTCGACCGGGCCGGGGATGTACACGGGGGACTTGATGCCGAGTGTGGTCAGCCCGGCCTTGATGACGGAGAAGTTGATGGTGATGACGCCGGCCATCTCGATGGCGCCGCAAAACGAGATTTCGCCGTCGCCTTGGGAGAAGTGCAGGTCGCCGACGGAGAACTTGGCGAGGGGGACGTGGATGGGGAGGTAGACTTTGGAACCCTGCAGGGGAAAAGAGGGGGCGGGTTAGTTTGGGGGGGGGTCAGGGGGAATAGGGGGACGTACACGGGAGAGGTTCTTGATGTCGCAGTTTCCTGGCGGGGAGATGTTAGATAGGAATCAAGGTACATGATGGAAAAGGGGGGAAACTCACCTCCATGCTCGGGCCGTCCGGGAATCGTCCTGGCACCCTCCTTGCCCACCTTGGCCTTGAGCTCGTCGTCGGCCGCGCCCGCGTGGACGTTGATCGGCTGAGGCCTACATATCAAACCATCAGCACCACCCCGTAACTCAGGGGCAGACAAGACTCACGGCAGCGCAACGTCCCGCTCGGCCAGCGGATTTGCGGCAATCAGCTCGCCCTCGCGCCGGTTCCACTCCGCCAGCACCTCGGCTGACGGCGCACATCCGAGGATCCCCGGGTGGATGAGGCCGGCAAACTTGACGTGCGGGATGTGCCGGCTAGTGCAGTAGATGCCTTCAAAATCCCAGATGGCTTTGGCTCTGGGGGGTGGTTAGTGCTGACAAAAATAGGGGAAAGGGGCGTGCGTACGCGGAGGGATAGCGCTCGTCGAGGAAACCGCCCTGGTGTCATCACCATGTCAGTCAGTTTCTTCCCGGGTGTCCCATCCACCTCTTTTCACACCAACACCCCTCCCCCCCTCTCCCTTCTACCCCCATCACCATCAAACAGCAACACAACACCTAGCCCAAGCCCGAGAACAAGAAACTCACCCCATTCCCCTTATCAAAAATCCCAGTAAACCCCCACGGCCTCTCCTCAAACGGCTGGACGTCCATAATCTCCACCAGCAGCACATCGCCCGGTTCCGCGCCCTCGACGTCAAACGGCCCCGACAGGTAGTGCACGCGGGTGAGGTCGACGTTCTTGACGTCGTCGGCGCAGTCGTTGTTTTCAATCTGGCCGCCGGTCCAGTCGAGGCACTCAATCTTGACAGTTTCACCATCTTTGATGGTTGCTGCTGAGGGGACTTGCGGGGGAACGTGTTAGTAGGGGGGTGGTAGTAATTACCGGGGGGGGGTTACTGTCGGGGTGCCATCTGTTCTGGTGGGTGTTAGCATACATGTACAGCTTGCAGTCTGAGGTAGAGATGGGTGACTTGCGTGGAGATTGGACTGTTCCGCGGCCGGCTTATCGAAGCTGACCTTGCAGACGTTCCGGATGGCGGTTTTGGCCATTGTTTCGGTGGTCTCACGGGGAGATGATGAATGGTAGGGGGGATACAAGATACACGGACACAAGACAAGACCTTTTGAATTGGTTGATCTAGGGTCTAGAAACAAGACAAACACCCGTAGGGGGACAAGACCGAGTCTATTATACCTGTCTCACCCCCCATCCACCCCCTCATGATAGTGTTGCTCCAACTTATACCCCGCACCCGAGATCGCCGCCCATATGCGTGAGCGTAATGACACTTGGATTCCTCCTCCTCCTCACTCTCGGCATGGCATATCATCGCCAACAGCTACGCTGATGACTATGAGTGGTTGGTGGGTAGGACGTTCGACCTTATCAAGACCACCCCCATCCCTATCACACACCTATGTCCGCGCCAATGACCCGCATAAGCAGACACCCCCGCGACGGCAAACAATGCCCGATAAGCCCTGCAAGACACTTCCCCAAGCCAGGTACCTAATCGTAAAGACGTAATGGATTATTCCGCATGCTGTGTTGCTGCACGTTGCCATGACGCTGCTGCATCCCGCGATACCGGGGGCGGAGCTGCATCTGGACATCCGGATATAAAAAGAGGGGGTCCCCGATTTTGTGGGCTACCGGCGGGCGGGTCGGATCTTGCTGTCGATTGTTGAGGACTACTTGACTAAAACACCGGAGCCAGCTCCATGTCCGCAGCGATAGGCCATCCTGCACGTAATACCTACACAAGCGCTGTCCATGCCTTGGCTCACTGCCGTGGAAACGGATCCTCCTCTTGATATGCCGGCGGCTTATCATGGATCTTGTCCATGTTGGCGAGCGACAGGCTCAGAAATTTTTGCTTGTTTCTCCATTCCACCTGGCTCTCTGCAAACTCGCGCCGCTCGGCCGGCGGCGGGGGCGCATCCGTGATCTTGGTGATGAGGTAGGCCGTGCTCTGAATCAGGGTCAGCCGTGTCTCTACCTAAAGGTCAGTCGGGGACAAAAACACTCACAGCCTCGGCAATGCCGTAAAACAAGACACCCAGCAACGGTACGCGGATCAGCGCGTAGATGCCAATGGCGAACCCAAAGAGCAGGCCCTCGCGGCTGCGGAACCACTTTTTCTTCTCCTCCTTGGTAAAGTGCACGCGCGCAAAGTACGGCTCCAGCAGCTCGCGCATCAGGCTCCGCGAGGCAAAGTAGCTCTGCAGAAAGATGACGATGTACCGCCTCGGGAGGAGGACGCCAGTGCCAAAGATGAGGGATGCCGGGCCGAGCCCGACAGCCTTGTTGAAGGTCCAGAAGCTGGCGGCCGGGAGCACCAGCCAGCCGACGCGGGGGAGGTACGAGGCGCCAAAGACGGCGAGCGAGATGAGGCCCTTGCGGGCGAAGCGGAAGAGGAACTTGGACAGAGCCTCGGCGGTGCTCGACGTCTGGGTGCTGCCGTCCCGCTTGGGATACTGTCTCAGGTTGGGATAGTACATGGCGCGGAGCTTGGTGGGGTCCTGGTCGTGCTTGTGTTTCTGGACGTACGTGGTGTCGACCCAGCGGAGGGAGTCCATGAATCTAACGAGTTAGTACGGTGCTGTGGCTTGGGGAGGGTTGGAGGAGGGACGTACAGGTCGTCGAGGGTGGGTGTGATGTAGCGCATCAGCGTCATGAGGAAGATGGGGACTTGGAGGACGTGGTTCTCGATAAAGACGAGACCGTCGACGATCTTGTCGTCCCAGGTGACATGGTCGAGGGTGAAGATGGCTGAGAGGAACCAGAGGAGGACGCGGATGCCGTATGTCTGGGATGTCAGTCTTGGACTTGGGGGTCTGTTGCGTAGGGGGGCTCACAGGGATGGCTATGAGGATGCGAATGGCGATGCCGGCGGCGACGGCATAGGCGGCTTGCTTGTAGTGTTCCGAGGTGAAGAGTTGGGGGTTCTGGAGAGCTCGCTGGGCTGGGACAAGTTAGCACCAACGGTTTCCTCCATCAAGACACAAAAGGGGACATACCCCCGACGCCCGTCAGCTGGATGCCGCGGAGGATGGCATTGAGGTCAAAGTGGGAAATGTCAAAGTATTTCTTGAGTTGCTGTTTGGAGACGGGGGGATCCCGAGCTGATGCCATGGTGAACGTAAGGTGTAGATAGTGTCAAACAGTCAGCTCATGGGCACTGCAGCATCTCAAGCTCAGCTCTTGAAGCACCTGCGACATGGAGCTTGGGAAGATGCCGGATTAGATGGATGGGATGATGTCAGAGGTGCTGGCAGGGCATTGGCGGCGGGCGTGGCGGGGCACTGACGCTGGCCAAAGAGACGAGACGAGACAAGCGCCAAGCCATGATGCAGGCTTGAACCCGATCCGGTCTTTTTTGGCCACTTTCGGCATAGCACCTGGGACATATCGACGGGGAGCCAACCAGCTACGACGGGACTTGTCGGGCGTCTCTTTGCAATCTCATGAGCCTCTCTCCCTCTGAGTCGCCCATCCTTTCCCAGACCTGAAATTGGGCATTTGCCAATGTGAGGTGTTTTGGTTGTGTCGGTCTGAGACCCCATTGGCGTCGCTCGTCTTCCAGCACCGGGCATCGCGTCGTGTCTGCGACATGGAAGTAGAGCACAATGGCCCCGAGGCTCAACTCTACCTTGACTATAATACAAAGCAATATTCAATTGACACCCACACGAGGCGGTCTGCATGGCCCCACCCGAGCCGCCACGAGACGGGCCTCTCACCGCTAATAAGGCGGGGCTTCGGACACGCTTCTCCCCTCCCCAGCATCACCTATCCGTACCTTGGGCGCGGACGTGTTGCTAGTTGCCCGGCCTGCAGTGTTTTCTTGTTTTCTTTCGAGGCCAAATCCACGTCTCCTGGAAACCAACTCAAAGTCAGGAACCCCCCTCCAGAGAAAAGTGGGGCATCCGACCAGCTCCCGGCCCCGGTCCAGATCAGATCCAGAACCAGACACCCGACTCCCCGTTGTCCCGACTCCCGATTTCCACCGCCGCCGGCTTCTCCCACCCCGGCAAGTGACCAGCAAGGATTTCGAGCTTGCCTCCTTGCAACCAACCTCACCCTGGACAACCCGGCCCTGAACCACCCCGTCACTCTTTGCACTTCTTCCTACCTGCATCGCTGCCATCGCCATCGCCATCGACCAACCACACCTCGAGCGCGAGACATCATTGCATCGACCTTGGATATCCGTTCGTGGTACCTGGTGGCAAAGACGCAAACTCCATCTCGCCCCCGGGTTCCGTCGGCGCACAAGTCGTCGTCGAGACTCCCGCCCACCGCGACAGCCGCGCGCCTCGTCGTGCTGCACGACTCGCCCTCTTCGCAATGCGCAACGAGATAACCTAACGGAACCATGGAACCCTCAACCCCCCAAGGCCCTGCCAATGCAGCGCCGCGCCGCGTCTATACCGCCCCGCCCTATGCCATCAAGCAGCAGCAGCAGCAGCAAGCCGCCACCTCGTCGCCCGCCAGCGATGTCACGGTCGATACCCTCTACGAGCACCCGTCCGTCAAGCTCGTGGCCTTTTCCGCCGGGTCGGGAACCTCGATTGGCCCGCGGGCCGACCTGCGCGACACCGAGCTCGGCACCCTGTCCTGGTCTTCGCAGCTCGAGAGGACCATTGCCGTCGGTACGCTCTTCCCTTCTCCGCCTCTCCCTTGCCTTGCCTCGTCTAACGTGTGTGCGCTGTCCAGGCCCCTTTCGAATCTATCGCGCCCCCGGGTCAGTAGCCTTTCTCAGCTGCGGAACTGCCCTGCAGCCCATCCTGCGAAAGAGCCAGGTGTGGTGCGTCGACGAAGAATCGAGCAAGTTTATCCTACAAATCCGACGACCTCAGTTCTGGCGCATCGAAGTCCCTGTCGAGAATCTCGAAGATCAGCAGCGCGCCGAGCAGCTGCGCGAAATCTTTGACAAGATTCTGCAGTTTGAAAAGACAGAGTGCCCCTTCAAGCGGAGCTTTACCGTTGAGCTCCCGGAGGCTCAGACACCCGTCACGAAGCGACCATGGGCGCCCGTGGTAGGGTCCGGCGGTCTCTTGCCCATGTCGCCCGGCACTCTGGGAGACCTGCCCCGCGATCTGTGGAGAGCCAAGGAGAGGAACGGATCCGTCGGCGGCTCAGAGTGCTCCTCGGTGCTCCCGGGACGCACCTCGAGACTGGCCGAGCGTTCCGAGTCGCCGGCGCTGGAAGAGACGTCGCCCATCGACGGACCGTCGCGCGAGAACGTGCCGAGACTGAGCAACTACTATGACAGCCATGGCGCCCACGACCCCGAACTCATGCTGGACCGAACCGGCCGAGTGTGGGTGAGAGGGGAGAACGACGGACCCATGGAAGAAGCCGACATGGTCGACCGTTCTGGCCGGGTCTGGACGAGAGGGGAGAACGAATCCGTTGCCGAAGAGCCTCACATGGTCGATAGGACTGGCCGAGTCTGGGCGCGAGAAGAGGGCGATGCTCCCGAGGAAGAGTCCGACGTGATCAACCGAACGGGACGAGTCTGGGCGAGAGGGACCGCCGGTACGCCCGAGCCTGTGGAAGGCCAGAATCGAACGGTCCCCGAATCGCCCGCCGACTCGCAGGATGATTCCTTCCACAGTCCCCAGTCGTACCACGAGCCCCCGCCGGTCTTCAACACGTCGTCGCCTTTTCACCAGTCGTCACCTTTCCAGGAGTCTTCGCCCTTCCACAAGTCGTCGCCTCTTCCTCCGTCTCCCCCCATATCGCACCCGGCCTCTCCGCGTGCTTCGCCCGCCGATCAACACAGTCGGCCCGGGAGCCAACACGGGACGTCGGACGTCACGGTTCTGTCTTTTCAGCCCCCGGCGCATTCCGAGCCAGCCGTCGACACGACAGTATTATCCGTCTTTGACGAGGACCCCACCCCAGACAGTGCGCCAGGTCCCGACGCGGCCGCCCCGGTTCTGGAGCCCAAGGCAGCCACCGCCCCGGCCACCCCCATAGACACTACCCCCTTCCCCCCCTCCCCTCCAGCACGGCCCTCGTCTCAACATCGACAGCGAAGCGCCCCAAAATCCGGCACCGCGCCACGACAAGCAGCAGCATCTCTCCCGACCGGCGCCCGCTCTCCCCGCTGCCGCCGGCCGCCAAGCTCCTCACGCCGCGCCCCAAAGTCACGGCCAACAGCACCAGCGCCAACACCAACAAGAGCACGCTGGCAGCCGTCCGCCGCCTCCCCATGACGGTCATCACCAAGACCTTCGAGATCCTCATGTCGCCGCCGTCGCACCTCATCCACCTGATGCTCAAGGTGGCGGCACGCATCCTCGCAGGCGAGTGGCGCGGGCTGGTGTTTGGCATCGACGACTACGGCGAGCAGATCCCCGTACAGTGGGACTGGTCAGATGACGACGAGGTGGTGGCCAGCCGCTGCTTTATTGATGATGACTGGGCGCCGCGGACGGGGTACAAGATGGCGGGGACGTTTCCTGAGTCGGACGATGAGGAGGGTGCGAGTCCAGGCGGTGGTGGTGCGAAGCTGGGGGAGGCTAAGTCGGCTGGGGCCGGGACGCCGACGCCGCTGGGGAGGGGGGAGGCGGCGGTCGAGTCAGAGTGGAGTCGGAGGTTGGGGGTCGATTAGGGGGGATGCCTACCTACTTACCCGCTCCTGCGATGCGCAGGCTGGAGACGACGACAACAACGACGACGACGACGACGATATACAACACCCAAAAACCAAAACACACAAATAACACACACCACACCACACATGAAAAACACGACAAACTTACAAACAACATTACCTTGCACAATATGTTTTTTTCTACGACACGGCTCCTGATGCTAGACACGGAAAGCAGGGTAGGGAGTCGTCGGGGCGGGGGGACAGGAAGGACGGACGGACGGAGCATCACGGCGGCGGCGGGCGGCATGGGGCATTGGGCGGCGATTTTGGGACAGTCTCGACTCATCATGACATTTTACCTGGAGAATTGGGGTGGGGGTTGGATACGGAAGTTTTTTGTTGGTGGGCTTGGCTCTGTTGGCTTTATAGGCCGAGGTGACCAATGGCATACCAGAGAGGAGGGGGGGAGAAGGGGTGCAATGTATATACCCTTTGCATACATAGTAGCGGGTGTTGGTAATTATGTGCCCGGGTCGAGCCCGAACTAACTGATGGGGGGTGGGTGGCGGTCAGTTGGTTGTTGGGTGGGGGCTCGGAGCGAGAGTAAATAGCAAGAGAACTCGAGAGGGTTGAATAAAAAACAGTTTTAAAAGATATGGGGGTCGTGGATGCTCTCACGGGGTTGGTGAGACTGGGATGAGAGTGTTTTCGGACATGTCGTCGGGTGGCGACTGGGTTGCTCACGGCACGTGATGTCGCGTTTGGCCCCGCCACCCGACGCGTTCCGTCTGTCAACACTTCCACCCTACCGTTTGTCACCCGCCCACTACCACCACACCACCACCAGGCAGCGAAACCCCCGGGAAGAGGGCAAGATGGCAAACCTTCTCTCGACGCCCAACGCCAACGCGAACAAGGAAAATGCCCCCCGCGGCAAGTTCCCCACCCCCCATTCGGTCGACCGCCTCTCTCGCCCCTTCAAGTGCCCCGGCTCGGCCACGCGCGCCGCGGCTACCGACCGCCCCGCGCGAAAGAAGAGACGGGTCGACTACAAGGGCGCCGACGATGCCGCCGACGACGACAAGCCCTGGACCAACACCGACCGCCTCGCCCTGGCCAACCGCGATGTCAACAAGTTCCCCGCCTTCAAGCCCAAGGACAAGGACACCGTCTTCCGCAAGGCCTTTGCCGTCCCCCTCCTGAACAAGGACACGTCCGCCTACAACCCCAACCGACCGCCTCCCACCCTCGGCCTGCGCCGGGGCGCCATATTCGCCGCCAAGCCTCTGCACGACCCCTCGGGCGAGTTTGCCATTGTGCTCTACGACCCGACCATCGACGACAAGGTCAAGGAGGCCCCCAAACCCGACGACAAGAAGGAGGTCGAGAAGTTGGACGTGCCGCTGGTCCACAAAAGTCTCGCCGAGATCCTGGGCATCCGTAAGAAGGTGGAGGGGGAGCATCCCCGCGTCCCAGTGGTCATCGATCCGCGACTGGCCAAGGTGCTCCGGCCCCATCAGATCGAGGGCGTCAAGTTCATGTACCGCTGCGTCACGGGCATGATTGACGAAAAGGCCAACGGCTGCATCATGGCCGACGAGATGGGCCTCGGCAAGACGCTTCAGTGCATCACGCTGCTCTGGACCCTGCTCAAGCAGTCGCCCGACGCCGGCAAGCCCACCATCCAAAAGGCCATCGTCGCCTGTCCGTCCAGTCTGGTGCGCAACTGGGCCAACGAGCTGGTCAAGTGGCTGGGCGCCGACGCCATCACCCCGTTCGCCATTGACGGCAAGGCATCCAAGGAGGAGCTCACACGCCAGCTACGCCAGTGGGCCATCAGCAGCGGCCGCTCCGTCACGCGCCCCGTCATCATCGTCTCGTACGAGACGCTCCGCCTCAACGTCGACGAGCTCAAGAACACGCCCATCGGCCTCATGCTCTGCGACGAGGGCCACCGCCTCAAGAACGGCGACAGCCAGACCTTCACCGCCCTCAACAACCTCAACGTCTCGCGCCGCGTCATCCTGTCGGGCACGCCCATCCAGAACGACCTCTCCGAGTACTTCTCCCTCATCAGCTTCGCCAACCCCGACCTCCTCGGCACGCGCCTCGAGTTCCGCAAGCGCTTCGAGCTCCCCATCCTCCGCGGCCGCGACGCCGACGCCGCCGAGGCCGAGCGCACGCGGGGTGACGCCTGCCTCACCGAGCTCCTCGGTCTCGTCAACAAGTTCATCATCCGCCGCACCAACGACATCCTCTCCAAGTACCTCCCCGTCAAGTACGAGCACGTCGTCTTCTGCAACCTCGCCCCCTTCCAGCTCGCCCTCTACAACTACTTCCTCACCTCCCCCGACATCCAGGCCCTCCTCCGCGGCAAAGGGTCCCAGCCCCTCAAGGCCATCAACATCCTCAAGAAGCTCTGCAACCACCCGGATCTCCTCGACCTCCCCTCGGACCTCCCCGGCTGCGAAGCCGCCTTCCCCGCCGACTACGTCCCCAAGGACTCGCGCGGCCGCGACCGCGACATCCGCCCCCGCTACTCGGGCAAGATGGCCGTCCTCGACCGCATGCTCGCGCGCATCCGCGCCGACACCAACGACAAGATCGTCCTCATCAGCAACTACACGCAGACCCTCGACCTGTTCGAGCGCCTGTGCCGTAGCCGCGGCTACGGTGCCCTCCGCCTCGACGGCACCATGAACGTGTCCAAGCGCCAAAAGCTCGTCGACCGCTTCAACGACCCCGCCGGTGACGAGTTCGTCTTCCTGCTCTCGTCCAAGGCCGGCGGCTGCGGCCTCAACCTCATCGGCGCGAATCGCCTCGTCCTCTTCGACCCCGACTGGAACCCGGCGGCCGACCAGCAGGCGCTGGCGCGCGTGTGGCGCGACGGGCAGAGGAAGGATTGCTTCGTGTACCGGTTCATCGCGACGGGGACGATCGAGGAGAAGATCTTTCAGCGCCAGAGCCACAAGCAGAGTTTGAGCAGCTGCGTCGTGGACTCGGCCGAGGATGTCGAGCGGCATTTCAGTCTGGACGGGCTGAGGGAGCTGTTTCAGTACAGAGGGGATACGCGGAGCGATACGCACGACACGTTCAAGTGCAAGCGGTGTAAGCCGGATGGGCGGCAGTATGTCAGGGCGCCGGCGATGCTGTATGGCGATACGAGCACGTGGAATCATTTTGCGAATGAGGGGTTGGGGCCGATTCAGGATCTGCTGCTCAGGCAGGAGATGGGCGGGGCGGAGGTGAGTGCTGTGTTTCAGTATATTTCGCACTGAGGGGGGGTATGGTATGGCGTTTTTGGGTCGGGGGGGGGGGGCGTGGTGTTTTTGATGATGTAGAGTTGAAGGATTTGCAGACATTTTTCAGCGTCATGAGGAGGGCAAGGTCAAGCGGGACTAGAAATATGCATATAATATACACTACCTCGTCGGGGATATCGCAGCCGATGCTGGTGCTTGTCTTTTGGCCATGAGTGTTGTGTGGTGAGCTTGTGCTGGCTGGTTGGACACGTTCTGCTGTCGTCAGGTCATGCCTTTTTCCGACACAGGGAGTGGGAAATGGGCGCCAGGTAAACAGAACTAGCTGTCCATTCATCTACCTACTGAGAAAGTTCCTGCCTTGAGATGATAATAAATATCAATTACGATAGATGGACAAACGGATGGATGATAGATGGGCACAAGTCCAACATTCCCCGCCGTCAGTTTCCACATAACCACACCCCCTTTTCAACACCAAACATGTCACTGCCACTGTCCTCGCCGTCAGGGTAGGTAGGTAGATGGGTACGTACGTACATAGGGTATCATTCATACAAGTATTAGTTATATACCATACCACACCAGACCACGCCTCGCTCGCGTCGCTGGGTGGCTCTCTCAAGCTTCTTCGTAAAGAGAGAAGAATAGGAATATCCCCAAAACATCCATCAAACAAGCCAAGACAACAAAAAAGACTTCACGCCGCTGGCTATGCATCCACAAGAAAGACAAAAAAGACACGAGAGATCCCCCTCATCTCAACCGCCCCCGCGAGAAATCTACACCGTCAACAATTTCCCCTCGTTCCTCTCAGCTCAACAACCCCGTCTTCACTCCGCCTCCTTGCCCTCCGTCTCCTTCTCCTTCTCCCCCTCCTCTTTACCCTCCCCCTCCTCTTTACCCTCCCCCTCCTCTTTACCCTCGCCCCCCTCCTTCCCTTCACCCCTCCTCTCCCGATAAACCTCCCCCCTCCTCCCCTCCGCGTCCACCAACGCCTCCACATACGTCCTATACTTGACAATCTCCCTCAGCAGATACTCGCTCCTCCGCTCCCAGTTCGCCATGGCCTTGTTCGCGTTCGCGCCCCGCGGCGTAAACGCCAGCAGCATCGGGCTGCGCAGGCTGTTATGCACCTGCAGCTCCTGCTCGACGCTGCGCACGTAGCCCAGCAGGGTCTCGAGCTGCTCCTTTTCCGGTGCCTGCGACGGCCGCAGCGATTGTGTCGGCGGTGTCCACTCGGCGATGTGGATCCTGTCGCCCGGGAGCTTGCCGCTCCTGCTGGGGAGACCGTGGTGGTGGTGGTGGTGGTGGCCGCCGAGGACGCCCGAGCTGCCGCTGCCGGGGCGGGGGAAGTCGAAGCTGCCGCCGCCCGAGCGCAGGCTGGAGCGGGACTGCATCGAGGCGCGGCCGCCGGGGAGGGCGGCGGTGGCGGAGCTGCCGGGGCGGGAGTGGCCCTTGTGGTTGCTGAGGCTGGTGCCGGGGCGGGCACCGGGGAGGTTGGTGTTGCTGCCATCGTGAATGGCGCTGACGAGGGCGTTGTTGATGATGGCGTCGCTCCAGCCGTACTCGATGTTGGAGACGCCGCCGACCATGGGGCAGGTGCTGAGGCGCGAGCTCCAGTAGTTGGCCGTGGCGATGAACTCCTTGCTGATCTCGGGCGTGCCGACCTGGAAGAGGTGGACGGCGCCTGTCGGGAGGGACAGGGCCCAGACGTGCGGCCGCGAGCGCGAGTAGCCGGGAGAGGGGAGCGCCGAGGCGAGCGTCTGCATGAGCGGAAAGGTGCCGAGGCTGGTGGCGTTCTCCTGCCAGTTGCCGCCGCCGACGACGGCGCCCTTTTGGAGCGGGTTGCTGCTGCCGTGGCTGCGGAGCCGGTTCTTGTGGCGGAGCGACTTGTTGGGCGCGAACGAGAAGAGGCTGAGCTGCCCCTTTTGCACGACGGCGAACACCTCGGTCCACGCCCGGTCCTTGGCCCTCTTGTCGATGCCGTCCAGGTGGTGCTTGTGCGTGAGCATGCCTTCCTTGACCCAGGGCGGGCCGGCGAGCTCGAGCGAGTCGTCCTCCAGGAGCTGCTCCTTCTTGATGTCGTCGCCCTTGGACGACGAGTCGCCGGCGTGGTCTTCGCGGATGATGGCCTGGCTCAGTGCATTCGCGAATCCGATCGACTGCTGATAGTCGCCGCGCGGATACGACGAGTTGAACGAGTCCATCGACATGGTGGCGTGGGTGCGGCCGAGGGACGCGCGGCTCCACGTCGCCGAGGACTCGGTGGGGCTCCACACCGACTGACCGTCGTCGAAGCTGGTGCGACTCGACGAGAAGCCGGTTCCGAAGCCTCTAGGGCGGGAGCGGCTCTTGGAGTTCCACCGCGACCCGCTCTCCCTGGCGCTGTTGGGAATCCGGCCCCGGGTCGACGCCACGCCCTCCGACGGCGCCTTGCTCAGGACGCTGGGTGATCGCTTAAGCATGCCCATGACCGAGAGGCCACCGGGGGTGGGGAGCGTCGTGGCTTCGGCCCCAAAGAAGGGCAGTCGGTCGTCACGGATGGATGCGTACGTCTCCTTGAGCACCTGCTCAACCTGCGACTCCCAGCCGCGGAGCGGCCCCTCGAACGGCGCCTTGACAAGAGGCCCGCATTTGTCCACCACGGGCTCCGCGTAGGAGCCAAAGGCCGACCCGGGTCGGGCAGGGGGCATGAACGAGGCTCGGAAGCTGAGGTGCCTGTCGTTGTCCTCGGAGACGCGCGCCGGGCCATCGCTCCCGAGGTTCTGGCCTTGGGAGGCGGCATCCTTGACGGCTTGCCGGATCGTGGTCATGGTGTTTTTGAGGAATTGATTCCTCGTCATCTTGTGCTCGATGTCGGCCATGTGGAGATCGGTGTTGAGCAGGATGATGGAGTAGCAGATGGTGTGAATGACGTCTACAGAGGTCAGTGATGATTTGGGAGGAGGGGTCAGAAGACTTACCAGACGCCTTGAAGCCGTGGTTGGGATTGCAGTCGCACCACCGCTTGACAAAGGCAACGAGGATGCGGTCCACCTGCTGCGTCTCGGCGCGCAGCAGCAGGCGCTGGCACACCTGCCGCAAGCTACTGACGAGACTGTGGTTCTCAAAGTCGTACAGATCCATGTAGGCCCGGAGGGTCCTCTGACGGACGATGCCCTCCTCGCCCATCCACGCCGCCGCCCTGTCCTTTTGAATGAAATCCTCGTTTCCGTCATAAATGTTTTGCGCCTTTTGCCGGTCATCCTCGGTGGGGTCGCCCACGACAAAGTCGGGCTCGTCGATCGACTTGCTCGACTGGTTGATGGACTCGCCCGTGCCCTTGGGGCTGGGCTCCGCGCTCTCCACGCGCAGGCTCGGCAGGCTAGCCACCGACTTGGACATGTTGGAGGGGGACGCGTTCTGCCTCGCCTCGGCCAGCACGCCCTCGATGGGGAGTCCGAGGTTAGCAGACTCTCTCCGGTCGTCTTGGCTGGACACGGGCGACAGCTTCGCCTCGTAGTGCGACGCCACCCGCGCGGCGCCATCTCGGGATCGGGCGAGGTTGGGGACGCTCTTGGACTTGGACACGGTGGGCGACGGCGACCGAGACTTTCGGTCGGGATCCGGCACAGGCAGGTTCAGCTGGTTGCGGTTTCGCCTGGGGCTGCCCTCGCTGTCGCTGTTGTCCTGGAGGAAGGATCGGGCCGGGCCGGCCTTGGGAGGCTCGGGCGGGGGACGGGTGGGCGTGTCGTTGCGACGCTGGCTCGAATCGGCCGTGTCGCTGGCTTCTGGGTCGACAGCACGTATTACCGCCCGGGGGCTAGGCTCGTAATCGGGAGAAAAGCCTCGGGTGGTGCGGTGGCGGTCGGCTTCCGCCGCATCTGGCTCCGGGGACGGGGCCCTGGGCGTTGATTCGGATCCACGTTCGAGTCGCGTCTCGGCAGAGGCCAGGATATCGTCGCTTTGCGACAGAGGACTGGCAACAGACGGGCCCCCCTGCAAGAAGGGGTCCATGGCACGACGCAGGCTCGTGACGGGGCTGGGCTCGGGCTTCGCCGACAGCACCGCCGCCCGGTCGGCCGGGTGGGGCTTAGCCACCGCGGGCACGACTGGGACAGCCGGGATGGGGGGCCGTTCCGTCTCGGTGACGGAGTATTTGCGGCGACGGAAAAAGGACGACGTCTTCTTCTGCAGCGTGTGGGTGGTGGAATGATGCGACGACTCACGCGAGGGCGGGGCCGAGGGCGACTTGGACTGGGACGAGAACTGGGGTCGATTGGGAGTGGTTTCCACCGAGGCGGGCGGGGACGGCGCCGCGACCTTGGAAGAGCCAAACATTCTCCTAAAGAAGCCGGGTTTCTCTTTTGGCGTCTGAACCCCAGGGGCAGCGGTCCCGGCAACGGGCTCCTTTGACTTTTCGTAGCCAACGTGGGGCGCCGGCGCTGAGTCAAGATCGAGGGCGGGGACGGGGGGGACATGGCTGGCCAGCTTTGCGTCTGCCTTGCGGCCGACGGTGGCGCTTCTCGACGACCGGGTGCTGCGTCGGCGGTCGATGACGGAGGTGCGGCTCGGCGACTTGGGTTCGGGCTGCGGCGGGGGCATCATGACGGGCATCGAAGGGACGGTCGCCAGCTTCCGCGGGCCTCCGGGGACGGTGGGAGTCGGGGCGGCGTCGTAGCCGTCGTTGAAGAAGGAGCTGGAGAACTCAATGTGCCAAGGCGAAGGCGCGGCGGGTTGGGGTGGTGCGGGCGCCCTCGGCGGTTCGGGACCGTCGAAGCTCGACGAGCGACCCCCAAAGCCGCGAGCCCATCGCTGGCTGCTCAGCACCTGGGCGTATCCAGCATCAATGCTGTTAGTGCTGCTGCTCTTGCTGCCTTTTCCGCCCCGCGAATGCAGCGGCTTGGGGGTGCCGGGCATGCTGCGTTGGTGGGTCGACGTCTCGCGCATGCTGTTGATGCGGCCGAGGCTCGACTGGAAGCCCGAGCTGCTGTTGCTGCGTCTCCCCCGCGACGAGATGCCGCTGGCGGCGTCGGTCCCTTCCATGTCGGAGCTGTACGAGTATCCGTGTCCATTGCCGCGGCCGGTCCTAGAGGTGAAGGTCATGGTGCGGGAGTCGTCGTTGGCGAACTCGTCGTAGCCTGACCGGGGCCCGTTGCCGCTGCCGCTGCCAAAGGGGCCGGCCATGTTGCCCATGGAGAGCTGGTCGAGGGAGAGGAGCATGTTGTTGACGAGGGAGTCGCGGGTGACTTGTCGGGGCGAGAGGGAGAGGTCGTGGGAGTCGCGGTCGGGGTGGGGCCGGGGCAGATCGGGGCGGTCGGGGCGGTCGAGGTCTCGGTGGGACATGTCGATCGGGGTGAGGCTGTCGAGAAAGGTCTCAATGTCTGCCGTGTCCCTGGTGGTCGGCAGCCTAAGCGCCCGTCCTGCTCCTCCTCCTCCTCCTCCGGGGGCCGACTTGGGGGGTCGGGACACGGGCGGGTGGCGAGCGGGCGGCGTCTGGGGGAGGGCGTCGGCGAGGTCGCGATCGCGGTCACGATCACGGTCCCGGTCTCGGTCTCGGTCCCGTTCGGCGTGTCTGGACGACGACGGCGACGAAGTGTTGAGCATGAGGTCGGGTTTCCGGCGGGCACCTGGACGTGCCGTGTCTGAGGAGTGCATCGCCGTCTGAGACAGACAGCGAGAGACAGAGTCAGGGGGAATGAGGCGGTGGCACGGCAAGGGGAAAAAGGAAAAAGAGGGCCATGAACCGGGCCAGTGACCGCTGACCACCACTGCTCAGTGCTCAGTGCTGGGAGATGCCAATTGCCCGATGGGCAAGTGTTGGAAGTGCTGAGGTGCTCAGGGTGCAGCAGGGAAGAGCGGTAACTCGGGAGTCGGCGCGTAGGGAACGTGTACACTGTAAACCGTAAAGATGGTGCAGCTGTTTCTGGGCGCAACTCAATTGCTGGAAACAAAAGTGGGCTCGTGATTCGCCCTGAGCCGACAGGGGTTCAGGCCAGGCACACTCTCCGCTAGCCAGTCTCCTTTTGGCTTTGTCCGTCTTGATCTTTTCCCACTGCAATGCATCACGAGTCCAGCCATTTCCATTCTCCCATTGTTTCGAAAGTCTTGGTGATCGCAGTGGTTTCCCTTGACCAAAATCTTATTTTACCTCGGCTCTTATTGTTCTACCATGGCCTGATGTTTCACGGTAGTGTATTCCCTACCAAGTATTTCCATCTCGAATCCACCGATGGCCTCCAGCTCCAACAGCACTCAACAGGACCAACACCTTGTTCTAAAAGGTACAAACATCAAAGGGAGAGAGGGCCATCGCCCCTTTTTTCCTTTTTTGCTCACTCCCCCTCCTTTGGCTCCCTCCAATCCGCTCTTGGCACACGAGGCCCAAGCATCCTGTTCTGCAAGAGGGCCAACTCTTCCAATGGCATCGCGGCCTGAGGGCGTATTGAAACGAGGGGGGTATAGCAAAGGTGCGCCAGTGGCCAAGTGCATCTCTTGACAAGACAACCGTGTCGACTCGAGTTGGCACGGAGGGAGAGAGATGCCCAAACGGTCCCGGTTTTCCGGTCCTGTCGCCATTCCGACCTTTTCATTCCAGGGAGGCCCGGGGGGGTCCCGTCTTTGCACATGGAATTTAATCTTCTTTTCCAGAAGCTGAAAAGAAAGTGGGACAAAACGCCCGGCTTGGCAGAGATCTATTTCTTCTTCCATCCCAGTTGTGTATTTCTTCTTCTCTCCCTCCTGCAAGGCTACACCGCGTCACCCCCGAAGGAAGCATGCTGCAGTCTCGCCGTTTCACCACGCCCTACTTACTGCAGACCCTCGACCCGGCCGGCCGCCATATCTGGTGGTCCGATCCGGGGACGGGCGGGCACGAGCGGGAGAGGGACCATCAACCGGCTCGCCTCCGACTTTCCACATGGTTTAAATTTCCGAGCGTCTGTCGCCTGGCCCTTTTTCCGGTTCCTTTTTCCACGGCTCTCGCGGGACTCGACCAGACGATGCAATCTTGGGACAAAGGCCTCGGAACCAGACTCCAAGAGCCGATGTGTACGGATATGTGACGACAAATAATACCCGGCGCCGTTATACGCAGCGCACCGCATCTGGTGGATCGCGGCCCCCTTACCAGTGCAGAGTGCAGCCCTCACGACCGCCGCCGTCACCGTCACAGAGACGTTGGACGGGCATGGGGGAAATTGGGTTATGCGCGCAGTGGCTTTACCCATACATGTGTGCGTTCTACAGTGGGTTGTTGTCTCGCTGCGATGCCGGCGACGACTCACATGCAAAGGGGCCCGGATTGGGCTGAGTGGGGGGACAGCGTGGCAAGTTGTCTTGGCCTGGTAGAGGATAAAAGAAAAGGGACGTCTCCGTAACGAATGCCACCTCGCGCGGTCACGACTTTACGTGAGGGCGGTCCACTTTGGACTGGACGCAGATGGTGATACAGTTCCATCTTGGACTTGGCCAACAAACTCCTTTTCGGGTAAGCCCAACTTTAAAGACCGAGCCCTGGAAAGAACATACTATGTAGAGCACAGAGAATCCAAGACCAAGGGCACGGGGCTTAAATCATCGCGGGGCATTCACTGCACTTGAACATGAACGAGCAACCCCATTTTCTTCTTGTTCTTCAAGGCCCCAGCCCCCAGCCGACATCACCTTGACTCCCCAATCGGTATATCCAACATTGAACCAGTCGTGTTTTTTTGTATTAACTGTAGTCTACCTCCATGGGCCTTGGGCAGCCTTCCAGAGGTATTTCCCCTCATGCAACATTGAGTATTTCCACCACTCGCCATCTCCCTCATGCAACACCGCCTTGCATCGCGACACAACCTCTTCGCAACTCCTTCTTGTTCCAACCCTCTTCTCAAAGCCAACAGGCGGTCATAAATTAACCCTTAACAGAGGACCAAGCCAGAAACAAACCTCCCTTAGCATCAGCTCCCACCATGGTACAATCTTTGGAGCGGTTCCGAAGCTTCCTCCAAGGTGTTTTTGTTACTGTTGTCGCTGGGAATTTTCTAGTGGGTATTGATACGAGGGGCCCGGTTGTCGAGCAAACGGCGGATTACGAAGACGAGTAGTGGATGGGGGTATGGGGGGGATTCATCAGGTCGGTGAAGAGAGAATATGTTTAAACATGTTCAATGCCTAGTGATGGGAAACACATGGAGAACAGAAACTCAACGCTCGACCCGGTCTCCCCCGAGTCCAAAATAGCTAAAGGTCCCCGCCCACCCCCTTCAAAGAGGCATGCCTTCAAAAAAGGATAAACATCCATCCCAACGCTGAGCCCCCCTCCGCCTGCTCAACAGCCACCACCACCAGCTCGTCAGTCCTTGGACGTCTCCACCGCCGCCGCCTAGCATCTCCTCTCCCCGCCCTTCTTCCCCTTAGCCTCCCGATTCGCCTGCCCAAACACCTCGATATTGTTCCGAATCTCGGCATCCTCCTCCCCGGGGTGCCTCTCCACCTCGACCTTGTCCTGGAGCTGGGGGGGGGGGGGTGGGGAATATAATGCAACCGGGGAGAAAGGATGCCGAGAGGATAGATGTGAGGAAGGAAACGGGAAATTCTGGCAGGGTAAGGGGTATCTGATGCTCGCCTTCTCCTCGGGTTATCGGGTCACCACTCGGGGCGAGTCTTCCTTTCTTGGAAGTCTCGCGCTCCTCAGGAAAAGAACGGACATAAATCTCCTCTTATCGACAAAGGCCGGAAAGGGAGGAACAGAACGACGGGGAAAAAGGGGCAAAAATGCTGGATAGTCCGCTACAAACGGTTCCTCTCGGTGATGCCTAGTCATTTTGCCTTTCTGGCCAACCACCACTGGTGTCGGTTGCTTATGGGGACAGCTGAAAGCCCCGTACGGTCGAAAGGGGGAGGATGAAAGGGGGGAGTAAACAAACCACCATACATCCACACCACATCACACACCAACACAGACCACCAGCACACACCCCATCATCTTGAACAGCATGGATAGGTACCTATACACTCTAGCAATCCAGCTACATGACTCGAATCCTACCCCCTAGCACCTAGCCGCATATACCCCCCTGCCTCTCTCTCCCTCACCACCCCCCCCCCCGCCCTCCCAAACACGGGAACTCATCATGTCATCGTAATTCATCGCACCCCCCTCACCCTTCCTCCGCGCCATACCCGCCAGGTTCTAATATTCTATTAGAGCCCCGTATATACAACCACCGTCCAACCCCCCCCACCGCCGGCGCCCAAATCTCCGCCCCCAACTCTTTCTGTAGCCCCAAGAGAACCCAGGCAAGGGTACGGGAATCACATAACAACCTGTCACACAAAGATTAGCAACCAACTCAACAACCCGAGAGAAGAAGAACAAAAAACTCACACAATCCCCGTCACTCTTCCCCTGCGGAATCCCCATCTCCTCAAACGTCGCCGGCCCCTGCTTCCCATCCGGGCGCTGCTGCCCCCCAGCCGTCGCCCCAACCTTCCCACCCCCACCCCCACCCGGGCCCCCACCCGGCGGCCGCCCTGCCCCTGGCGCCGGACTCAACTTTGCCGGCCCTGGACTCGGCCCTGCCGCCGTCGTCGGCCTCTGCCCTCCAGGCGGTGCGCTCGCGCGTCCCCCGGGGGCGAGATTCTCCGCCATGCCCGGCCGCTGCTTGAGCGGTGGCGCGCTGGTGTTGGTGCCGCCCGAGGACATGCGGGCGTGCCCCTGTCCGCCTTGGCCTGGGTAGCCGCCTCCGCCTCCGCCTCCGCCTCCGCCTCCGCCGCTGTAGGTATCTGGTCGGTGCTGTTGTTGTTGCGGACGACCACCGGCCGCCGGAGGCGGACCGGCGCCGAAGCGGTCGTAGGGCATGTTTTCGCTGACGGGGCGGGCGCCCGACATGGAAGGGGGTCCGCCGCCGTAGTTTTGGCCGGCGGGGGGGAAGTTGCCAGCGGGGGGGAAGTTGCCGTGGGGCGGTGGCGAGATCAAGGGCTTGTGGAGGTTGGGATTGGTCTTGTGCAGGCGGCCGTCGCCGCCGGGGCCGTTCATGCCGGGCCCTGCGCTGGCGGCGCCGGGGCGCTGCGAGGGGAGGGATTGGTGGCTGTGGAGCGGGGGTTGGGGTTGCGGCTGCCATCCGCCACCACCGCCACCGCCGCCTGGACCAGATGGGGGGACGGGTTGTCGATAGCCTCCCTGTGGTCCTTGGGGTCCTTGTGGTTGCCAATTGCCGGACTGGGGATGGGGGAGGAGGCTGGCGCCGCCTCCTGGGGCGGGGTTGGAGCTGTGCGACGAGGTCGGTCGGATGCCAAAGGCGCTCATCGGGCGGTCGGCCACGGGGCCGGAGCCGGCCGAGGGACGGATGTTGGGTTGATAGTGTGGTGAGAGCGGCGGCCGGTCGTCGTCTGGGTAGGGAGCCGTCGACTTTGGTCGGAGGGAGAGGGGTTGCGGCCGGTCGTCGGCGGGGTACGGGGCGGCGGACTGGGGTCGCGCCGCCATGCCCGTGTCGAGGTTGACGGTGAAGGCCGGCGGTCGGTTCATGTTGTTGGTCCTCGCGGGGTCGGGAAAGTCGATCCTGTCGTCGACGACGGTCGGCCTCTGGTTCGGCGAGTATTTGGCGGGGAGGTGCGGGTTGGCGTCCTTGACGGGGGAGGATTGGCCCGACTCGTTGAGCGTCGGCATGGTGTCGCTGGGCCTGGCGAACCGGTCGGGCCTCTTGCCACGCTGGGACCCGTGCTGCGACTTGATGCGCGTGAGCGTGGTTGTTTCATGGTCCTTCTTGGTCAGCGTCTTGGACTGGCTCAGGGACTCGATTCGCTGCTTTGCGTCATCGTTTCCGTGCTCGGCCGCGAGCTCATACCACCTGCGCGCCTCTTGCAGGTTCTTTTGCACGTGGATTCCGATTTCGTGGTAGTATCCCATGGCAAACTCGCCCGTCGCAAGCCCCGTGTCGGCCGCGTCCTGGGCATATCGAAAGGCCAGCTGCTCGTTCTTGGCAAAGACGCCCTCGTAGCCAAACAGGAACCACCGGCTGACGCCGAGCGACGCCTCCGGCTGTCCCTGGCGGGCGGCGAGGCCGTAGTAGTGCAGAGAGTACGCTGGGTTGAAGTCGCAGCCGAGCTGGCTCAGCTCGTAGGCCTGTCCCATCTTGAGCTGGCCCTTGGCGAAGCTGAGATAGGCCGCCTTCTCAATGTACTGGCGGGCCACGAGGAGTTCAAACGGCAGGATGCTCTCGGGGATGGTGACGTCGGGCAGCTCGCGGGCCACGAGCATGCCGTAGACGTAGGCGCCCTGGGGGGCATCCTCGTCGGCCGTGGTGGCGGCCTTGTGGATCAGGTCCAGGCCCTGCAAAAAGTCCTTGTGGAAGCCGTGCTGCCCCATGAGATGCATCATGCCCAGGCGGTAGCTCGAGGCCGAGTCGCCCAGCGCGATTCCGAGGTTGTAGTGCTTGACGGCGTTGGTGATGTCGTTGGAGTGCTCGTAGAGCATGCCCATGCGGTACTCGGCGCGGCCGTAGCCGTTCTCGGCCGCCTTCCGGTACAGGGCGTAGGCCTCGCGCTTGTTCTCCCGCTGGCCAAACTTGCCAAACTCGAGCCACTTTCCTTTCATAAAGCATGCCTCGGGGTGGTCCTGGGTGGCGAGATAGTCGATGATGTTGACGGCGTCGACGCGCAGCTGGTGCTCGATCTTGGGGGTGGCGGGGCGGTCCTTGCCGCGGCCGTCGCGCTTCCAGTCGCGCGCGGCCACGTCGGCCGACGTCTCGACCCAGATGAGGGTGTCGCGGGCCCAGATGACCTGCATCGACACATTGTTGGAGTGGAGGACCGAGTCGCGGGCCTGCCAGAGGATCTCCTCCTTTTCCTCGTCGCTCGGGGGTATGTTTTCGCCCTTGACCTTGGGGAAGGGGGAGAAGGAGGGGCCGTCCATGGTGGTGGTGCCCGAGGGGGTGTTGAAGGGCTTGAAGCTGGGGGGGTGGTCCAGACGGGTTAGCGACGTCATCTTGGGGTGGCGGCGGCGGGCACATGGACTCAACTCACGAGTTGGCTTGGCTGTCGGATCGTGCTGCTTCGGAGCCGTGGGCTTCGTGTTCCATGCGCTGGAGGTCGTTTTGCATGTTCTGCGGGACTTCTGGCATTACCCTGGGGGGGGGGGAGGAGGAAGCAATCAGCGACGGACGGGCTGGGGCTGAGGTCGGGTACCGAGGGTGGTCTCGAGGGGGTGCCGCGTCGGCGATCCAAGGTGCATTGGCGCGGCCTCCCGAGCGGGTAGGGCGCAGCATACGGGCATACGCAGTAGAGGGGTAGGGATTGAGGAGAGCTTTGCTTGGGGAGAGAGACGTACCTTTGGGGAGCCGGCGCAATGACTTCGGGCATGTAGTAGTCGTCGAAGCCGCTGGGCACGAAGGTGGCGCCGAGACGAGGCATGTCGGGCGGTTTGGTCGCTTGCGGCTGCTGGGCGGATCGGGATTGGAATTGGGATTCTGCATAAATAGAAACAGGGCAGAGGTCAGCGGTGCGATGCCGTGGTCCCCACTGCGTTGCCGGGTATAGCACTGTCAAGTTTCAACACGGAAGTCGAGTCGGCCTGACAGCGGATGGGGGGGTATTCGAGATGGAGGGGCAGCGCCAAGGGACGGCTTGGTGGAGTGGGATGGAATGGGATCGCGGGGCTCCAGTTTGTGTTCCCAGGGCCGGGGACCAGAGGGAATTCGGAGGGGGAGGGATCTCGGGTACGGATATCGTCGTCGTGACGGGACCGCAAGGCGACCTGGTTCCACCCGAGGAGTCTAGAAGGCAGAGTGGAAGGGAGCCCGGGTTCGGGTCGTGGGGGAGGGAGGCCGCCGCGGGTGCTGTCGCGGACGAGACAAGGACGCGCGGTGCTCGAGGCAACGAGGCGATGTTGGAGGACGGGACTGGACTTGGTCGAGGAAGCAAACGGGATCGGCGTCGTCTTTTCCACAACAGCCCGGAAGTTCCGGCACTCGGGGGCAACCAGTTTATACGGCCGCACCTTTTCCGAAAAAGGGGGGAGAAAAAAAAAAAAGAAATGGCACGGTGTCGCGGTCGCAAAGGCTACCTTTACGATGAGATGACATCCAGACTTCCAGAGAGCAGCAGTTGGGCTGAGGATCCCGGCCGTGGCGGGGTCGTGGGTGTGTGTTTGGCATCCGGGACGACGACGCCATGGTTGGCCTCTTTCTCCGCCCCTCCGCCCCTTGCAGGCCGGGCGGAGACTGGAGAATGTGGGCCCTCTCATTCCATCCCGGGCGTGTGTTTGTCGACGAGGCTTGGGCACGAGAGGAAAAGACGTCTTCGCATACGTACCTGTACCACTGGACGCCCCGGCCGACACGCCCCGAGTCGCACCGGCAGCCCCGCCATATCGAGTGTTCCACGAATTGAACGACGCCATGGTGGTCTAGAAACCGTCGCGGAGGATTCGGCGATGCTATCGAGGCCCGAGGGGAGGCGATGGAGGCAGCGCTGTCGGGAGCATCATCACGGAGATGATGCTGACGATGGACGGATAATAAGCACCGGGGGAACATGGATCACGGGTGGCATGTGAGGGGAAGGCTAGCAGAGGTTTATAAGTGTCTTTGCGACTCGACTTGCCGCGTGCCGCGGGCCGGGATCGAGGCCGGGCTGGGTCCAAGAGGCGGCCGGCGGGAAGGAATAATGCTCGCATGTTCAGAGAGTAGAGGTCCAAGTCTTTGTGCGCCCAAACCGTCCGCTTTGGGCTGCTAAAATAACAACAAGCTTCGAGTCTGCCTCGTCCCAGGCCTGGAATGGCTAGGTAGCATAGCAAGGTGGTGACCATTGTTTCGAGTGACTGCCGTGGAAATTTGCATCTGTCGTCGTCGATATCTTGTCGCATGGTTGTGCTCAGCCACAGCCACAGCACGACGACGATGCTATTTACGGACGACGGCCAACCTCGACCGCGTCTCTTCCCGAGAATGGTAAGGGGTCAACAAGACGTCCATCTTGGGTCCGTCGTCGCCGTCGTCGGGCATCAATGTTCCTGAGAATCTCCCCACAATAGGCAGAGAGATTGGTCCTAGTTTCATAAATCCCAACCACCATGCCCGTCATGTCGGTGCCTGAAGAGAAATGGGATGCCATGAGAGACGACAATAGCCGTGCCGGTGTCGGAGTAAGATCCGAGTTTGTTGCTGTCCGCGGGACTGGTGGGTTGTCTATTCGGAGGTCGGGATGCTGATCTGTGAGTGCAAGAGGTGGCGAGGTTGTCTCGTCGGGCAAGGCCAGAAATGCCAAATTGAATAGCCAAACCCGTCCCGAGATGGCATCACCAGCGATGCACCAAGTCTCGCCCTACTACCATGCAAGCCATACCCGCGCCAGGCCATCGGCAGGAGAAGCGCACTTGCCACGAAGTGCACTGGCATTGGGTTGTGCGATGACGGGCCCATGCTGGCAGCGGGCACATCCGATGCCATGTATTCGATATAAACTTGCCATGAACTGAAGAAATCGAAACCTCGCAAGTTCAGTTCCGTCCAAGATCAAAAATGTCCAAAATGTTTCTCCAAGAGCTGGCCCTCAGCTGGCTGACTTGGGTGTTTGCCATGTTCATGTCCGTGCTGAAGCTGGGCGCTCCCCTAAGAAGGAGACCCCAAATTCCCGCCCCAATCCCCACCACCTGCCCACCACCTGCCACAGCACAGACCACTCCCTCCATACTCAGCCCTCCAGCTCCAGCTCCAGCTCCAGCTCGCAGCAGCACCAGCACCAGCCAGAACGTCACCGACTTCAGCCTGGGGCCACTGGCGACAAGTCCACCACCACCACCACCACTCCTCCAAACAAAAAACCATCACCACCACCACAACACAACACCCACCACCACCACCACCCCCCGAAACGAACACCAGAAAATACCACCCGCCCCAGCGGCCACCACCACCACCCCCAAAATGACCACCCCCACCGCCCGCCTCACCTCCCTCCTCGCCCAACTCAACAGCACCCCCCCCCGCCCCCCTCCACCGCGACCGCCCTCCTCTCGCAATCCAAGCTCCTCCTCCTCCAACTCTCAGCCCTCACCCCCGCCACCACTTCCACCCCCTCCCTCCTCCCCCTCGCCCGCTCCGTCTACGAAGCCGGCGCGCTCTCCTCGATCCGGGCCTCCGACGCCCCGTCCTTCCGACGCTACGTCCAACAGCTCGCGCCGTACTACGCGCTCCCTTCTACCATTCTCCCGCCCTCTTCCGACGGCGGCCGCAGCAAGGTGACGGGGCTGTATCTCCTTTTGCTTCTCACCGAGGGGGAGTACTCCGAGTTTCACAGCGAGCTGGAATCTCTCGGGGGGGTGGACACGGAGGGGGATGCGTACCTTGGGTATCCGATCCGGCTGGAGCGGTGGTTGATGGAGGGGAGCTACGATCGCGTGTGGAAGGCGGTGTCGGGCAGGGGCAAGGGGGAGATGATGGTGCCGGGGGAGGAGTTTGGGGTGTTTTCTGATGTGAGTACCTACCTTCCCCCCCAACAAACCTCCACCAGAATTGTTGTTAATGTGGTGTGTTGGGACACAGACGCTCACCCGCCAGATCCGTTCGGAAATCGCCTCGTCCAGCGAGCGCGCGTACCCGTCGCTGCCGCTGTCGTCGACCAAGTCGCTGCTGTTCCTCGACTCCGAGGGCGACGTGGTCGACTTTGCGCGCGCCCGCGGCTGGACGGTGCGCGACGGCACCATCTACTTCCCCTCGGCCGACGCGGCCGCCCAGGAGGCCGGCGAGGAGGCCCAGCAGGAGAAGGCGAGCCAGCGCGTCATTGACAATGCCCTGGGCTACGCGCGCCAGCTCGAGACGATTGTGTAGGGGGGGGGGGGTTTATGGGAAAAGAGACAGACGGGGCAGCATGGCAGCAGCAGCGCGGAGTGTTTGTACTAGTAATGCGCTTAGATCTCTTGGGGACCGAGACGAGGTGGTCGTCTCAAGCCTACAGAATTAGACCTCGAGTGTCACAGAAACAGACTCTACTAGAATTTTTTTGACAAAATGTGTTGGCATTGGCTACAACGGTACAACCCACAACTCGACCTCCTCACCACCCAAAAGGCAGCAATTCTAAAACGCTCGACTTTTTGGCCCTGGCACCCGAGTCCCAAAGCACAACGGGCTACGGCCACGGCTACGGCAACGCTGCTTCCACCACCATTATACCCTCCCCCTTCGAACTCAAGCAAACAGCTTGAGCCCGCTCCCGTGCTTCCCAATCTCGCACACCTCGCACACCCGGCACACGCCGCCCTTGTACTTGGTGTGGTACTTGGACCCGTCAAACGCGCACTCCTCAAACGCCGTGCCGCTGTAGATGGGCGTGTGGCTGGCCGCGCACACCTCGAACTCGGCAAACTGGTCAAACTCGATCTCAACCGCGTCGTGCGGGTTGCGCTCGCACTGCGCCTTGGTCTTTTTGGCCTGTGCATCCCGTCAGTACATCGTCACTACAGACAAAAAAGGAACAGCACTCACACTCTCCAGAATCTTGGCCGCCCCGCCGTTGGCCAGTATCCGGTTGGCAAAGCTCAGCGCCGAGTTGTAGTTCTTGCTGCGCATCGCCAGGTTCATGGCGTTGAGCAGCGCCAGCTGGCGGTGCGGCACCTCGATCTTGGGAATGGTAAAGTACCCCGACAGCTCGAGGCTGCGCTTGAGGAGCTGCGGGTTCTTGTTGACCGCGTCCTGCGGGCCGAGGCTGCGGCGCGCCAGCTCGATCGACATGGCGACCGCGTACTCGCTGGCCGACGTGATGAGCTTCTTGGCCTCGGCCACCTCGCTCTCGCTGCCCACCGCGTTGACGAGCACTGCGTGCAGGATCCCCTTGAAGACCCGGACGCCGTCCTCCAGCCTGTTCGCCTTCATCGAGTCGTAGCCGCGCTGCAGGTCATTGGCCGCGAGGGTCTCGAGGTCCCGGGGGATGATGGGGAGAACCTTTCGTGGGTCCAACTCCTCGACCGTGCGTCGGACGTAGTTGACCAGCGGTGGCAGGCCAGCCGCGGCCGGGAGGTACGTCTTGGAGGCTTGGTAGACCTCGAGGAACCGGGGCTTCAGGGGCGCGAAGCTGACAGCGCCAACCTGGCGGTTGAGAAGCTGCATGGCCGTCTCAAAGGACCCACCGGCGACGTGGTCGACGGCAAGGGGAGAGTTGCGCGCCCACATCTCGGCCTCGCTGCTGCCAGCGCCGCCAGCCTCGGCCGTCTCGACATTGACGAAGCCCTCCTCGACCTCTGGGACGATGTCGTCGCCCAGATCCCACCCGGCCGCATCCTCCTCCTCCTCCACGTCGACAAGGTTGCTAGTGCGCTTCCCGCCGGCCTCGCCCTCTTCCTCGTCGCCAAATCCAGTCGCCGCCGCCGCCGATGGCTCGTCCTCTAATGTCAGGCCCTCGAGCTGACCCGTCAGGGCCCTCTCAAACACCGATGCCGAAGTGGCCTTTGTGGGCCAGTTCGCCTTGTACGTGGGAACGACCGGCTTGGGAGGAGTAAGGGGTGCGCCGAGTTTGGGAAGGGTCAGTTGCTCCTCGGTAAGACCGCTCGCCTCGAGGATCTGCTGGCACTCTTCGTCGAGCCCGTGGGACTTGGCCGTGATATAGGCGAGGGGATCTAAGAATGTTAGCGGCATAGAGGGAGAGATGACCAGAAGAAACGTACACAAGTCAATCTCCTTGAACATTTGGATCCTGTCCTCCACCTCACCGAGGTAGACGTTATTTTGGAATCGCGACGTAAAGTCACCGCGGTGCTCCGCAATCTTGGCCATCCTAGAGAGCTTTGCATTGTCGCCCGTCGTGAGGTACAGGAACGACAGCTTGTCAAACTGCTTGAGCTTTTGGTAGCACATCTCGACAACGCCGTGGTTTCCGTGCGCGAGAGCCTCGGCGCTCAGGCGTGTCCAGAGCTTGGGGCGATCGAGCTGCTTGGCCATCTCGACGGCCACCTCGAGATTGCCACACTCAATGGCCAGCTCGAAGCGCGTCGTGGGGTCCTGGACGAACTGGAGGGCGATCTCAGGATAGCCCTTCTTTTGCAGATACGAGATGATGGACTGGCCGACAAGACTCGAGTTCTGTATGATGTGGAGCATCTCTTCGTAGTTGCGCTTGACGAGGGCCAGCTTGAAGCGATACTCGGTGGGATCAATGAGCAGAACCTTGGGCTTCGCCGACCGGTCGAGGCAGTGCACGCTCCGGCCCTTGACACGGACGAGGTAGACGGTCTGGTCGAGGGTGCGGACGATGCCGTTGTCGCCATTCAGCAGCGTGTACTTGACGTGGTTGAGCGTCGAGTACAGCAGGACCCCGGCGTCATCCCAGGCAGCGCTCTTGATCCGAATAGTCTCGTGCAGCGTGCTGACTTGCTCCAGCGTCTTGGTGACAATCGTGACATTGTGCTTGCTGAGAAGGGCCGCGTACAGGTTATCGTTGGACCAGACCACGTACTTGACACCAGACACGGCGAGCTCGGCCGTCGTCTTCTTCTGCTGGATGTCGTACAGGTGGACGGCCGTCGGCGTGATGATGAGGAGGTTTCCGGTGCCGCCAAAGTAAATGTCCGTAGTTCCGACGGGGGCCTTGAAGGATCTCGTCGTGCTGTTAGCCAGATCCTTGATGTCCACCGTCTGCGTGGCCGTGTTGAGGACGGCAAAGCGGTTGCGGGCCACAAAGATGGCCGAGTTGCCTTGACCCCTCTTGAATTCTGTGGGCTCGACCGCGCCCGAGCCGTCGCGCGGAAGGTTGACGAGTTCGTAGGAACCGCCGTCCGCTGTCGTGGTGACCAGGATGGATCGCTCGGCGGGGTTGTACGACAGAGTGCGTGGGGGGACCCAGGGGCTGCCCAGCTTCTTAAGGTTCAGGAGGGTCGGCGACTCGGCGTCCTTTTGGAAATCATACGAATGGACGAGATACGACTGGAGGTGCTTGTCCTTGGTGATGTAAAAGAGCTGGTTTTGGTGAACGGCAGAGGCGGGTCGCTCGCGCTCCAACTTGAAGACCATGACACCACTTTGCTACATGTTAGCATGCATGCTGCTGCAGAACTATGGGGGGGGGGGGGCGGCGTACTTGTCATGACCCGCCGCAAACAGGTTGATCTCTGGGTGCGCAGCAATGACCCAGAACCTGTCGTTCTCTCGCTTGAAGCTATTGACCGCAGTGCGCTTGTTAAGGTCCCAGACGCGGATGGTCTTGTCCTCGCCGGCCGAGAGGATCAACTCCTGGTGCGGATGGAAAAGACAGCCATTGGCGTTTTGGAAATGGCCCCGGCATGTGTCCACCTCCCACTACTCCGTGTCAGCATTCCAAGACAGGCTCAACCATGACGGGGACACCTACAGCCTTAGTTTCGCTCATGCGCCACAGCTTGATCAGACGGTCGTCGCCGGCAGAGACGATCAAGGGCATGGTCGGGTGGAAGGCGACCCAGTTGACACCCCTGTCGTGACCCTCGAGAACGAACTTGACGACGGCATCAGTGTTGCCAAACATGTCGGTCTGGTTGGCGTTGGCACGGGCGACCTGGTCTTCGAAGCTCATGGATGTGGGGGCCGAGTGCTTCTTGCGCAGGCCGGAGACTACCCCATGTTAGCGACCTACGGCACGATATCAATATAGGCGGTGGGTTGGATGACGCACTGTCCCAGACGCGAACCGACTGATCGAGGGAGGCGGACACGACCAAGTCGTCCTTGGGGTGGAACTGGGCGCACATGGCGTAGTGGTTGTGGCCCGTCATGGTGCAGACTGGTGGTCCCTGTCAGCGTGTACACAGCGCATTGGCCGCAGAGGCACATACGGAGGGAGCGGTTCTGCCAGTTCCATATCCGGATGGTCTGGTCGTCGCTGGCGCTGACAATCCAGGGAAGCTCGTGGTGGAAGAAGACGGTCCGGATGTAGTCCAGATGGCCGTTGAGGGTGAAGAGGCATCTGCGGGTCTGGTAGGACCAGACCTTGATTTTGTAGTCATCGCCGCCGGAGACGAAGAGGGGCTGTCCCGTGTAAGCGTGCTGGCCGGTGCCCGATGCGCCATGCCCGTCAAGGTGCCGTCCCTACCTGCGTCTTGTGGAAGTCGACACCGCGAACGGGGCCGTCGTGCTCCTCGAACCTGTCAATGAGCGTTCCCATACGGTAGTCCCACAGCTGGATGGTGGACGAGTGGAGAGCGACGAGGATCCATGGTCTAGGGAGGCATTGTCAGCGTCGGGGTCGAAGTGGCGGGGAAGCTCGGGGTCTGACCGTTTCGGGTGGAATGCGATGCCTTTTGCGCGAGAGGACTTGGACTCGAACTGGGGGAAGAACGGGGGGTTAGCTGCGGTCTGGTCTGGTCTGAGTCTGGCGGGCTGCTGGGTGAAAGTCGAGGCGAACCTTTGTGAGCATTCCCGAGGAGGCCTGCATCTTGGCTGAGGGGGTGAGCACCTAAGCTCCCAGCATGCACCCGACCGAGGTTGTCGTTGGAGGTTCGATGTTCGCCGAGGGGGGGGGATTGGTTCGGCCCTGATGTCGAGGGGGGGGAGGGCAAATTTTATCGAGGGAGCAGCCCGGGGGTGGCGGCGTCGAGGGGTCGCGGGTCAGGCCAGCGTGGTGGTGTTTTTGGTGGTGGCTCTCCCAATGGATGCCGTCAATCAAATCGTAGGGAACCGTGGCATCTCAAAGTGTGGGTTCGCAACCGTGGCTGCCCGGGCGTGGCTTGATGGGGGCCTGAGGCCAAAAGTTGCAGCGCACATTCAATTTTCCGGGTCCCCCCACCAGCGACCAGAGGACCCCTCACCCGCCACACTGAATGGTCCTGTCGAGCCTGTGCCACACTTGCATTGGGGGGGGACAGCCCTGTCAAGCTCAGTGGTGAAACGGTACCCTGGCCCCTGAAGCTTCCCCAGAGCTAGGCCTAATTGGGCGAGCTTAGCTGCGATGTGTTCAAAACGTCTCCAAAGAAAAGGACCCCACCCTTTTTGTCGACGATGATGTTGCGGATAATGACGAGGTGTCTTGTTCCGAGGCCACCGCTGTAAATAACCCCGACCCGATACGACCTGACCCGAGACCGGGCTGGACAGCACATTGCATCTGCGTGGCCAGCGTGGCATCAGCGCAATCCCCTCTGGCGCATACTCCCTCCAACTTCGATTCAACGAACACCTACCTCCCTCTCCTCCGCTGGCGGACACTGGTACAGATACCACGATCGCCTGATATAGGCTTGGACTCATACGTCTTGCGCGGCCATGACCGTAACCATGCTCCGCCTCTCCCAGCTACCATGGGGCCTCAAGGCAGCCCTCCTAGCGGCCGCATGGCTCCCGGCTCTCCATGTCGCGGCGACACCATCGGTCAATGTGGCCCTCAAGGCTGCCTTCCCGGCACCACCCTATCTAGTTGAGCTGCTGTAAGCTGTCATGGACACTACTTGGAACTACGAGCTTGGCTGACAGTCCCCAGGGAAACCGCCGCCCCCGACAATGCCACCGTCTACTTCTCCCTGCTGGATCGCATCGCAAAGGGCGATCTGGCCAGCGCCAGGACCGACCAGGCCCTGTACCAAAGCTTCCTCGAGATCCTTCAAGCCGACGGGCACATGGATGCCGAGGAGCTGTCCACCTTCAAGCTCGCCCTGTCGATGCGATCCGCCGCCCCCCGGATCGAGGCACACTACCAATTCTACACAACCTCCGTCGAGCCGTCGCTGTCTGGGAGCCAGGATGGCTGCGCTCACTGGTTTTTGCTCGACGGAAAGCAGTACTGCACGCCCACCCTCGACACAGCCCACGCCAGTGTGCGGAACAACTCCCAGGAGCGAGTCCTCCCCTTTGATCGCAAAGCCGGAGCGGGCGCACAGGACCTCGTGCTCTATGCCGACATCACATCGCCCTCGTTCCGAAAATACCACGAGGCCGCAATGGATATTGTTCGCAAAGGACAGGGCTCGTATCGCGTCCGGTACAGGAGGAGCGCCGGTCACCCTGACGAGGCCCTGACTGTCAATGGCTACGGTGTGGAGCTCTCCCTCAAGAGGACCGACTACATCGTCATTGACGACAGGGACACCGGTTCCGCCAAGCCCTCGGGGGACGAGGCCCAAAAGGTCGTCGCCCCCGAGGTCGTCCTCAACGACGAGGAAGAGGTCAAGGACATCAAGCCGCTGGAAAAGTCGGAGCTGGCCGGCCTCAGCATGAAGGCGGCGGCATACGTTATGAAGAGCGACTCTCCCTTTGAGGCTCTGCTCAAGCTCACCCAAGACTTTCCCAAGCACTCGACCTCGCTCGCCGCCCTTAACGTGTCCGCCGAGTTCGAGGCCGAACACAATGGAAACCGCTTGGCCCTGGTCCCTGCTGGTATGAACGTGCTCTGGATGAACGGCGTTCAGCTTGTGGACCGGCAGATTCAACCTTTTGGCCTGGTGGACCTGCTCAGGCGGGAGCGGAAGCTCATAAACGGCGTTTTGGATCTTGGTCTGACGGGCGAGGAGGCCGTCTCGCTCCTCGGACACGATGAGATTGCGGCTGCCAAGTCTCAAGAAGAGGAACCACGGAGATTTGACTGGCGCGACGATATCGAGGACGGCGAAGTCATCATCTGGCTCAACAACATCCTCAAGGACAAGCGATACGCCGAGTTCTCGCCCTCTCTCTTCACCCTGCTCCAGCACTATGGCGGCGGCCTCCCGCAGGTGCGCAAGGACATCTTCAACCTGATCGTCCCCGTGGATTTGACCAATCCCGAGGATGTCAAGGTTGTCACCGAGCAGCTCCTGGGTTTTGTCAAGCGCCTGATCCCCATCCGCTTCGGTATTGTCCCGCTGACCCCCACCCCCGAGTCGATCGATCAAGCCAAGGTCTTGTACCAGCTGCTCGACAGCTACGGCCTGGCCACCCTGATTGCCTATCTCGAGCAGTCCCTCGAGGCGGGCAAGACGGCCAAGGCGGACGAGGCCATCTTCAACCAAGCTATCAAGGACCGCACCCCCAAGGCTGACGCCACGCCCCTGAGCTTCGCCGACATCTTCACCTCCGAAACCCATGAGAAGCAAATCCACCACGCCAAGCACTGGTCGGACCGGTTGCGCGCCAAGGCCGAGAAGCCAGTCGTCTTCTTTGACGGTTTCCCCATCCCCCGAGACGAGGACTGGCTGAGGGCGATGCAGCAGAAGCTGTCTGTCGACCTGCAAGCCATCCAAAAAGCGGCGTACTTTGGGGAAATCACCGACCAGGACTGGGTGGCAGGACATTTCCTCAAGGATGCCATCGAGCGGAGGAACCCCTTCATTGTCCCCGAGACCCCGGATGACCTCGACATTGTCAATGTGAACAAGGTCTACTCGGAGAACTCTGGTGTTTTTGCCAAGGTTCCCGTCATCGAGGCCGACCCAGACTCGACCAAGGAGGGCTGGGCTGCTCTGACCGTGGTGGCCAACCTCGACACCGCCGAAGGTCAGAAGCTTGTGTTTAATGCTCTTCAATTCCGCCGTGGACAACCGGGCGTCCGCCTCGACATTGTTCACAACCCCACCGACCTCTCTCGGTCACCCTCCATCCTGAACCAGCGTGTCAAGGCTGCTGAGGCCGATCTCGTCAAGGCCGAGGCTCTGTTGGACCTCGAGACCATCATCGGAAGTGGTGCCGCTGAAGCCAATGCTGACTACGACACCGCCCTTGCCCATTTCTTGACCAGCTCCGGCTTCGCGGCGGGCGACAACATGATCATGCTCAACGGCAGGGTCATTGGTCCCATCGTCTCCGCCGAGGACTTTGAGCAGGCGGATTTCGTCGAGTTCCTCGCGTTTGAGCGCCAAGCCAGGATTCTCCCCGTCACCCAGGCTATCGAGAAGCTCGGCCTGGACAGCAAGGTGTCTGGTCCTCTGGATGCCGCCAAGCTAACGTCCGTGACTGCTCTCTCTGGCGTTTCCGATACCCCCCAGGGCATCTTTGACTCGGCCAGCCCCATTCGGACCACGGCCTACAAGGTTTGGAACGCAACCCACACGTCCTTCCAGGTCGGTGACGCCTCGACGGCCTCCATCTTCCTCGTTGCTTCCATCAACCCTGCCAGCGAGGTGGGACAAAAGTGGTCTGCCGTGCTCAAGGTGCTGTCCGAGCTCGAGGGCGTGCACCTCCAGGTGTTCTTGAACCCCCAGCCCTCTCTCGAGGAGCTGCCCGTCAAGCGATTCTACCGCTACGTCCTCGCGTCGGCCCCCCAGTTTGACAAGAACGGACACGTCCAAGACCTCTCGGCCACCTTCTCCGGCGTCCCGTCCGAGACCCTGCTCATCGCCGGCATGGACGTGCCCCCCGCCTGGCTAGTGTCTCCCAAGGTCTCGGTCGACGACCTCGACAACATCCGCATCAAGGACATCAAAGCCCGCCGCAACACGGAGCACATCTCGGCCATCTACGAGCTCGAAAACATCCTCATCGAGGGCCACTCGCGCGAAGTCCCCGGCGGCTCCGCCCCGCGCGGTGCGCAGCTCGTCCTCGCGACCGAAAAGGACCCGCACTTTGCCGACACCATCATCATGGCCAACCTCGGCTTCTTCCAGTTCAAGGCCAACCCTGGCGTCTACAACCTCCACCTCGAGCGCGGCCGTAGCTCTGACATCTACGCCATCGAGAGCGTCGGCGCACGCGGCTGGGCCAAAACCCCCGGCGACGAGACCACCGAGGTCGTCCTCATGGACTTCCAAGGCACCACGCTCTACCCGCGCATCGCGCGCCAGCCCGGCATGGAGGACGCCGACGTCCTCGCCGCGGACCCCACCCCCTCGGACCCCTCCCTCGTCTCCAAGGGCCTCAAGTTCGCCGAGTCCCTCCTCGGCCTCAAGCCCAAGTCCCCGTCGTCCGACATCGAGCACGCCGAGATCAACATCTTCTCCGTCGCCAGCGGCCATCTCTACGAACGCATGCTCAACATCATGATGGTGTCGGTCATGCGCCACACCAAACACACGGTCAAGTTCTGGTTCATCGAGCAATTCCTCTCCCCCTCCTTCAAAGACTTCATCCCCGTCCTCGCGGCGCAATACAACTTCCGCTACGAAATGGTCACCTACAAATGGCCGCACTGGCTCCGCCAGCAATCCGAAAAACAGCGCGAGATCTGGGGCTACAAGATCCTCTTCCTCGACGTCCTCTTCCCCCTCTCCCTCGACAAGGTCATCTTCGTCGACGCCGACCAGATCGTCCGCGCCGACCTGCACGCCCTCACCACCCTCGACCTCGACGGCGCCCCCTACGCCTTCACCCCCATGTGCGACTCGCGCGTCGAGATGGAAGGGTTCCGCTTCTGGAAGACGGGCTACTGGGAGTCGTACCTCAAGGGCCGGCCGTACCACATCAGCGCGCTGTACGTCGTCGACCTGCGGCGGTTCCGGGAGATGGCGGCGGGGGACAGGCTGCGCCAGCAGTACCACACTCTGTCGGCGGATCCGAACTCGCTCGCGAACTTGGATCAGGACCTGCCGAATCACATGCAGTTTCAGATTCCCATCTTTAGCCTGCCGCAGGAGTGGCTGTGGTGCGAGACGTGGTGTAGCGACGAGACGCTGGGGACGGCCAAGACGATTGATTTGTGTAATAATCCGCAGACCAAGGAGCCGAAGCTGGAGAGGGCGAGGAGGCAGGTGCCCGAGTGGGTCGAGTATGATGAGGAGATTGCGGCGTTGGCGGCGGGGAGGCGAAGGGAGGAGGGGGGGAAGAGTAAGGGGGGTATGGGGGAAGGGGGGAATCCGAAGAGTAGGGCGATGGAGGAGGGAGGGGGGAAGGATGAGTTGTAGATGATCGTCTTGGATGGGAGGGGGGGGATATATAGGGAGGAGAAGAATATACGCGTGCCGAGAAGCGGTGTTTTGGTTGCCATGGAACCTCGAGTCCGCAACGCCCTCGGAGTGACAAACAATCGTAACCCAAAGCAAACAAAGAGAGAAACACAGATCCCCTGCCTGTCCAAGAATTCATATAAGGGCCTAGCAAAGGTAAGCAGTGCCATCATAAGCACTACCACCACTATCCATAAACACCTTCTCCCCCCACCCCACCCCATGTCCCATCCGTCCATCCATCCCACCCCCAAAACAACCCAAAAAAACTAAAAACTCCATCCATGCCCTCCCCTCCTATTAACACTACCTACCTCCCCCTCCCTTCACTCCCCCCCTGCCCGTCTCCCCTCCCCCTCCTCTTCTCCCTCTCCAACCCCTCCCTCAGCGCCACATTCTCGCTCTCGCTCGCCGTAATCCTCTTCATCGCCTCTCCCCTATCCAGCAACCTCCCCTCCCGCTCCGCCTTGAGCTTATACTCGAGATCCCGCAGCCGCAGCATCCACTTGGAGTCCATCACGTTGCCCCCCGCCCCTGACGACGACACGCTCGTCGCCGGCCTCTGCCCTCCCCCGTCCTGCTCCGCGACTTCCAGCTCGAGTAAATTCCTGCTCTGCTGGGACGACGACGTGGCGGAGGACATGGTCGCCGTGCGCAGCGCGCCGCGACTCCCCGACTTGGGGATGCGGGACGCCCGGGAGGACGACGACCCCGAGCCGTCCTTGGCCTTGGCGTTGGGGCCGGTGGGAATGGACGGGGAGGGGGAGCCGCCCGGGCTGGACTCGGGGTAGCCGGCGCGGGCGGCGCGGGCCTCGGCGGCGGCGCGGAGGGTGTGGTTCTCGACCTTGAGCTGGCGGTAGGCCTCCTCGAGGCGGGCGGTGCGGGACGAGGTGTCGGCACCGCCGTTGCCGAGGGCGAGGTTGTTGCGCACGACGGCCTCGAGGCGCTCGAGCTTCTTGGTGCGCATGTCGAGGTGGGACTCGAGGGATTGGTACTCGCGCCAGAGGTCCTTTTCGACGGACTTGACCTTGGCCTGGAAGGAGGACACGGTGGTCTCGATGGTCTTGACGGCGGCGAGGAGGTTCTTGGCGAAGCCGGGGAGCATGGTGGCGACGGCCTCGAGCGAGGGCAGGGCGCGCCCGTTGATGAGGCTGTTGTCGTGCGCCCAGTCGGAGCCGCAGAGGGCCGACAGGCGGGACCAGAGGAGGAGGAGCAGGTTGTTGCGCTCCGTGAGGGCGTCTTTGAAGTTGAGTTCGAGCTGGGAGATGCGCTTCTTGTCTTGGGACTTGGCGGCCTCGAGGTCGAGGATGCGCGAGTCTTGGGAGGTGACGGTGCGGGTGACGTGCTGGTGCGTCTTTTGAAAGGTTTCGTACTGGTGCTTGGTGTTGCGGTGGGCTTGACGCTCCTTGTCGAGCATGTCGGCCATCTTGCGGGACTCGAGGGCGTGGGATTCGAGGAGGGCGTCGCGCTGCTTGATGATGCGGTCTTTTTCCATGAGGGAGGCTCTTGTGGCGTCGAGGTCGCGGACCGTGTTTTCGAGGTCGCGTTGGAGTTTGGCGATGGACTGGGGGGGTTAGTGATGGGGGAGTTATGGGGGGGGGTTATGGGAGGGAGGCGTACCTTGAGGAGACTGGACCGGGTTCCGTTTAGGTCGCCCAGTGCCTCGCGCAGGTTGTTCTCCAGCTCAATGAGTCTCTCCTTCCACTCGGTGGCTTCCACCTCCCGGTTCGTGAGGTTCTTGCGCAGCCGCCGGACCTCGTCCTTGGCCGCCGACGCTTCCCTGTTAAGCTCGTTGACGAACTGCTGGACCTCCTCCTTCTCACGCGTCGCCAGGATCTCACGCTGCTTGCGCTCCGCCGCCAGCCGGTGCTCCAGCTCCCTCGCCCGGTCCTTCTCCTCTCGCAGGGCCTGCTCGGCGTTGGCGAGCAGCGCCTCGAGGTCGCCGATGCGGATCTTGTCGCCCTCCTGCTCCTCCCGCAGGAAGGCAATCTCGCCCTGGCTCGACTCTTGCTGCACCGAGAGCCGCTGGGCCTTGTCGTTGGACTCGAGCAGCTTCTGCTCCAGGTCCTCGAGCTCCTTGTTCGCGTCGCCGAGCTCGTGCTCGAGCTGCTGGATGCGGCGGTGCTTAGCCTCCTGCTCGTCCTCGAGCCGGATCAAGGCGTCGCTGAGCTTGCGCATCTCCTCCTGCAGGGCGTCAAAGTTTTCGGTCCGGTCGCTCAGCTCGAGCTGCAGCCGCTGGATCTCGCCCTGGCGCTGGTCGGCCTCGCCCTCGAGCGCGTCAATCTCCTCCTGGGCCTCTTTCCGTAGGGCCTCGAACTCGGCCTCGAGGTTCCCGTGCTCCTGTAGCGCCTCGTCGCGCTCCGCCTGCAGGGCCATCAGGTCGTTCATGGCCGCGTCGAGGTCCTCCTGCAGGTCGGCCACGAGCTCCTCGGCCTGCTTCTTGGCCTCGACGGCCGTTTCAAAGTCGTCCATGCACGCGTCCAGCTCGCGCTGCAGGTCCTGGTTCTGCAGCTTGAGCTGGCTGTTCTTGTCGCGCAGGTCCGTGATCTTGTTCTCGAGCTCGTCGCGGTCGGCGTCGTCGAGCGCCGTGGCCGTCGCGCGCGTGTTGCCGCTGGTCCGCGACTGCGTCCGCTCGTGGGCGCCGGCGCGCGAGGCCGAGCGCTCGAGGAGGCTGTCGATGGTGGAGGGGGCTGGCCCGCCGCGGCGCTGGGCCATCTTGAGATCTTCAATCTCTTGGTAGAGGCGCTCCTTTTCGCGGTTTCGCGACGTGAGCATCGACGTCTGCGCGCCGACCTCGCGGCGGAGCTCGGCGTTCTCGTGCCGCAGCTGGTCGCTCTCGCGGCGGAGGTCCTCGACCAGCGTGCTGCCGGCGCTCATGGTGCCGTGGAGGTCCATCTCGTTCGAGTACGTGGCCGACGAGCGCGTGGGCGACATTTGCTGCTCGCGCTTCTTGCTGATGTTGTAGATGTTGGTCGTGTGGTGCAGGTTGCCGGGGGGGGCCGAGTGCGACGACAGCTCTTGCTTGAGGCGAAACACCTCGTCGCGCAGGCGGCGGTTGTCCTCGTCGCCCTGCTCGCGGCGCGCCGTCTCCTGCTCGAGCAGGTCCTTCCAGACGTCGGCCTCCTCCTGGCGGCCGACGTGGTCGCCGCCCATGCGCTCGCCGGCGCGCTCGCCCAGGCTGCGGACGACGTCGGCCATGCGGCGCTTCTCGGCCTCCTTGGTCATGTTCTCGTTGCGCAGGCGCTCGATCTCGACGACGTACTCGTCCATCTGCTCGCGCAAGTACAGAATCTCCTCGTCGCGCTCCTGGACGGCCTCGTGGTCGTAGGCGGCGCTCTGCTCGTCGTCCGAGAGCACGCTGCGGGCGGTGCCGGGGCGCAGGTCCTCGTCCTTGAGCTGCTTCTCGAGCTCCTTGACGCGGCGGCGCAGGACCTTGTTGTCGCGCTGCAGCACGGCGAGGCCCGTCTTGAGCTCGACGTTCTCCGAGATCATTTCCTTAATACCTTCTTCGGAGAGCTTGTCGAGGCGGTCGCTCAGGAACATGACCTTGAGCTTGAGGTCAAAGTTCTCCTTGCTCAGGCGCTCGATGGTGCTGCTCTGCTCCTTGAGCGTCAGGCTCTTGGCGCCGTGGCGCGACGTGGTCGTCGTCGTCGACGTGCCGAGGGTGCTGGCGGGGGTGAAGTCGACGTGCTTGCGCGGCGTGACGAGGCCGCCCTTGGTCTTGTACTCGCGCGCGAGGGACTCGGGGACGTGCACGTCGCGGACGTGGCGGGCGATGACGGTGTCGGTCGGGGCCGAGAGGACGGCCGAGTTGCGCTTGGGCCTGGGCGTCTTGAGCAGGTCGTCGTCGTCGGCGGCGGCGGCGGCGGCGACGCGTCGGCTGGGGCGTTGGGGCGACATGTTGCGGTCGATCTCGGCCAAGGTCTCGAGCTGGGAGAAGGGGGGGCCCGAGGTGTCGTGCATGTCGTCGATGCCGCTGGCCATGCTGCCCATGCTAATGGTGCGTGACAAGGCGTTGGTCACGTTGCGCGAGAGGCCCTGCGAGGGCGTGGCGCCTCCGGACTGCAGGGCGTAGTCGGTGCCCAGGCCGACCGTCACGTCGCTATCGGGGTCGGTGGCGAGCGAGGAGATGGAGGAACGCTGGCTGGTATGGCGGCTGCGCAAGTACTTGGAACGCTGCTTGGCGACGCGGAGGGCCTGGCCGGGCGTGTGTACCGCGTCCAGGGAGGGGCGGGAGCCTCTTTGGGGGTCGGCGGCGGCATTAAAGGATTCCTCGCGCGACTGGGCGTGATCCGACTCTGTCCCCGTCTGGTCGTGGCTGGAGTATTGTTCCTGATCTGAGTATTGGTCCCTGCTGGGTTCGTCGTCATATTGTTGCTGCTCCGGCTGGGTGACTTGGGCGCTCGCATGGGACACGGCGCGGGAGATGGTTCGGGCCGTCGCGGCGGCCGTCGGGGACGAGGAAAAGGCTTCGAGCAGGGACGTCCTATCGTGCGCTGCTGTTGCTGTGCTCTGCTCGTGGCCATCCTGGGTCACGAGCGAGTCATCGGCATTGTGGGCTCGGGGGGTGGGCGGCGTGGGACTCCGGGGCGGGGGCAGGAGCTCTGATTCTTCGTCGGCCTCGTGTATGACGGTTGGTCGGTCGGGGGGTGGCGGTATTGGCTTCTTGGAGGGCGAGTCGAAGAGGAAGGTGTCGTCGGCGCCGCTGTGGGAGGCGGGGATGGGCGAGAGGGGGGCCGTGAAGCTGGACTCGATGTCCTGGAGGTGCTGGCGGACGACGATCTCGGCCTGGGAGTCGGAGTGGCGGAGGTCGAGGCTGGGGCCGTCGAGGAAGCTGCTCTCGGGGTGCTGGGCGGGGGCGGGGACGGCGAGGAGGGTGGGAGGGGGGCGGAGGGGGGGGATGTTTTCGGGCTGGAGGGCGGTCGGGGTCGTGGTCGCATTCGAGGAGGACGACGTCGAGGGACGGCTGTTTTCTGACTTTTCGGCCAGCGGCGACGAGGCCGGGCCAGTCGAGGACGGGGCCGACTCGGGGCTCGGTCGCCTCTCCTTGTCGAGGGGGGCGTCGTCGGCCTCCATGGGCGCGGTGTTGACGACGACGGCGTCGCCCTTGAGTTGGGATTGGGGAGGTGGTCTCGGAGTCGGGCGCGTTTTGTTTTGTTTGTCACGGGCTCATTCTTTTATTTCTGGTTTGGAGCCGTCGTGTCAGCGTGTCGATCGGGTCATTCGTAATCGTCGTCGAGGCCATGTGCCATGAGCCATGAATGGATGGGACGATGGATCATGGAGATGCTGCAAGCAATACAGAGGGTGCATCCATCCAATGCGCCGGTGCTTGGACTCTTCTTCCGGACCACCAATTGACGGGTTGTGACCGTGTCCTGCCCCGTGCGCCACCACAGCTCCCGGTGCAACGGTTGCTACAACAGCGCTGAAAGATGGACACAGGCAAAAAAGAAATCCCTGCGGCCGATCCGAAAAAGGAAAACCCACGACGAAATGCTGGATGCAGGGGAAGACAGGGATCTGGTTACCATTTGCTATCTTATCAGAATGGGGAAGTCAGTTCAATGTTTGGAGTCGTCCGGGACAAGATGTGACGAGAAACTATTTTAACTTTACATATAAGACGGTACTGGCAGGATGCCTCGGCCGATCAAGTCGTGCCTCGATTAAAAAAACGCGACGCGATAAGGCTGTGGCCAATTCCCACTTCTTCCCGAGAAACAAACATTGGATTGGCAAAGTGCACGGGCCATGTTTTGTTTCAACAGCCATTTCAGGGGCCATCGCCGAGGGGTCATGGACCACATTGACAGTCGTTGTCTTGATCGTTAGGCAGCTCCTCCTGTTCCTATTGGGCATCCGACGCCCACTGGCGGGGTTTGGCCTGGTTGACTAGTTCCCCGAGGGCTTCTTGACAGCGAGGGTCGCCTGACGAGAAGGTACAATCTTGGCAGAGGCAAGTTTTACATTTTACAGCGACCTGCAAGGCTCGAGCAAAGGTTACCTAACCTTATCAGCGGTCACACACCCCTGTGCGCTCAACCCTACACAGCCAAGCTGATCGGATGAGGCTAAGATGGAGGTGGTATTTCGATCCTATAGTGCAAGCCTGAATGTTACAGCTATGGTAGCAGCGCCCCAGAGGTGCTTTAGGTTGCGCAACAAGGGGGTGCATGCCTCTCTCCACCCTTGTCTGTTTTGTAAAACTTCATACGGCATCACAGGTTCCTGCGAGCCAGCTATGTTCTATACCGAGGCCACTATCTTGGTTTAGCCTCGCTATTATACGGGATCGGAGCCATTATCCAAAAGGACTGGACCTGGCTAAATGGATCCAGTAGAAAAGGGTTTACTACTCGCCCACCTTATTTTTTTACGTAGGGCCAAGCCTTCCCCCCTTTAGTAGCCCAGTAGGCTTTACAGCCTGAAGAGCAGCCGCCCATATCTGCGTAGGTTAGGTACCTATATACAGTATATAATCGACGTATACAGGAGCGGCAAATCCTCTACATTGAGTCTCCCTGTTATTAACGACATCTTGTATCCAATGTGTGGCATATAAGTAATACAGCCTGAAGCAATTCGCTCCCGTTAAGCATTCCTATCGACAATAAGCCTTTTAGCTATATGATATATCATGCAAATTACCTACCCTGGCGCTGGTAGTGACACTCTCTACTTTATCTTAACCCCGCCAGTGAAAATAATAAGAGAGACGCCTGAGACCGTCGTTACTCCAGCCTCCAGCCTGTCAATCTCTATACCATAGCGCAAAGCACCGGAATTATAGCTTCTAACTAGTACCAACACGACTGTCATTATAGTCCAAACCTTAATCCTCGTCTTCCTCGGCGCCCTCCTTCCCCTAGCTCAGGCTAACGGTAGTAGCTAAAGACCCAGCTAGGGGCCCGGTCACAGTCCTGGCCACAGACCGGGCGGACCGGGCGGACCATGGCCCATCGGTGCTCCGGGCCCGGCCCTAGTAACTAAGGCTTACTAAGCCCGCGTAGTATACGACTTAGCCAGCGCCATATTCCAGAGCTACTCCAGCCGTACAGGGGCGGCGGCGGCGGTAAACATCTTAGAGTTTAGTAGCTGTATGTACCAAGCAGACCTATCGACGGCTGGGCAGGAATGCCTCTCGGGGTGTTTTGGAGCGACAATTTGGCCCGGTGGGCTAGCGTAGTATACTGCCGTTACTACCTCGAATCCTGTTACCGTTTCTACCGGTGTAAGCGCCGTATAGCTATTTGCGCATTCCTGAGAGCTGACATCCGAAGAAGATAATACGGACCACTGCCCCAATCCTAACCGGAACCGTGGTAGGGACTCTAACTTCGAGATTGTCATCAGTGGTTCCCACCGGCTCCGTGCCGCTTAGCTCTAGGCCAGGGACCGGGGTGATTCCTGGTCCGTCGGGGAGCAGTACGGCGGTACCGAGCAGGACATCAAGCGGCCCAGGCGCTCCTTCTTTGCCCGCGACAACGAGTCCGACTGGTAGCGGCGCTTCCGTCCGGATGGATGCCCCGCTGATTGCCGCGATGATTTCTCTTGGTCTGGTGGCGCATCTCGTTCTTATGTAGGTAAATCAGACAACCAGCGGTGCGAACTTGACCACCCGCCGAATTCACGAGCACATGGTGACAACTTCGATTTTCTCGACCTCCAATATCACAATTTCTCCTCATCACATTCTAGTGAAGATAGCTATCGAATTTATAATACACAATGGGATACTGTGTCCCGGACCACTTGGTCCCGAAACGGGTTGTTTTCTCCTCGGGACCGCGCGCAGAGCGTCCTGGGTCCCAGGCCAATCCTCCTTGGGGGCTGGGCCATTCCTCCATGGGGGCTGGGTCATTCCTTGGTTGGCCTAGTACCGGGCGCGTTGACTCCTGAGCACGCTGCACCAGAGTGACATGTTGCATGAGGAAGAGACTCGGACCTAGACAGAGGCCCCATTGGAAGAGAGTCCGATGCAGTTGTCTCGGGAACATGGCCTTCGCTGCAGAGGGCACAGTCTCGTGCAGAAAGAAACATCCCTGTCAAGAACGTTGCATTGTGCAAACGCATCTTACCTGCTGCCTAACCGGCCAAGGGACCAAGTCTGACCAACTGTCAAAGTCCCTCATTTTTCTAATATATAACAACATCTCATCCTCAATTACGTACAGAAAGCTATCAAAACGATATCCAATTCACGCGTTTTTTGTACAATCCGGTATTCGCTAGTCCATCTCCTTTTGATTCGCTACGTCAACAACCAACCATGGCGAACAGCGTAAGCCATGGCATAGAGACGACGGTGCTCCGCAAATTTGGAATCAAGTAAGCACCTGCTCCTGAATATCCGCATAGCATCTCGGGACATCTAATCAACGACCCATGTGTCTAGCGAGACCTACCAATTGGCCATGTATCTGCTGGACCAGTATCGTGGCACGATTCTCTCCTGTCGCTATGAAATCCCGCCACGTCTTGCAGCGGCAGCGTCGCGCACCCAACTAGAGGAGACTGTCAAGATCGCTGTTGTCGACACCATCATGAGACATCCGATGCTACAAGTCGGTATGATGGATGTCCATTCCAAGACTCCCTCGTGGATCCAGCTGCAGAGTATCGACTTGACGCAACATATACAATGGCTTCGTCCCGCAGAGCATGACGACGTTGATCACGCGGTGCAGGAAGTCTTTTGTACTCAACTCGATGACCGCTTCCCAGACCTATCTATCAAGCAGCCGGGCTGGAAGATCACCGTCATTCAGCAAGAGAATGCTCCCATCATGGAGGTTCTACTCACTTGGAATCACCCCCAGTTCGACGCCATGGGTGCCAAGATATTCCACGAAGACTTACTCGAGATGCTCAATGCCGATAACGGGACCGAGCGTAAGGGCTTGGATGGCGACGTCCTTGGATTAGCTAAAGCGCCCCCCTTGCTTCCCACTCCGATCGAGGGCTTAAGAAGGCTTCCAGTGGATCTGAAATACCTCGCCAAGGCATTTTGGGAGGAAACTCGGCCCCGGTTTCTTCGCCGGGATGTATCGTGGGCAGCCTGGTGCCCGATTCGCCCCTCTCCCTACCGAACCCAATTCCGGGCCTTTTGGGTGGACAACGCATCTCTGCTTGCGATCCAAGCCCTCTGCCGACAGAAGAAGACCACCATCACCGGCCTGCTGAGCGGATTGGCGCTTATTGCCTTCTCATCGCACCTCGACGCTGCCGTCGCCCCGGCCTTTCAAAGTTCTACCATCGTGGACCACCGCCGGAATCTGCCTCCGGCCCCGCCAGACGCTCCGTGGGTCCTATCCGACAGAGCAGTAAGCAACTACGTGACGCAATGCCTCCACAAATGGGACACGGAGTTGGTGGTGCGGATTCGCTCCAAGCTGCGAGCCGATGCCAAGGAGGGAAGAGATCTGCCCGCCGACCTCGAGCGCGAGCTCTGGGAAGTATCGGCACGGAGTCGGCGCGAGATAACAGACAAGCTGGAAGACGGGCTGCGAAATGACGGGGTTGGCTTGTTCAAACACGTCACGGATTGGCAGCAGACGATGAAAGACATGGCCAAAAGGACACGCCAGTTGTCGTGGCTCGTGACCAACATCGGTGTGCTGGACGGTAATGCGTCAACAACACGGTTGAGCACCACCACCGCCACCACCACCACCACGACACGGTCGCCAACCGGCGGCGGCGGCGACACCAAATCTGGCGATGCCCAGAGGTGGTCGATCGGCCGAGCCCAGTTTGGCCTTAGCACCGAGGTCCCCGCCGCAGCCATTGTGTTCTCCCCAGTCAGCGTCGCTGGCCGAGGGATGTGTGTTGGCGCCTCCTGGGCGGACTGCATCATCGATGTAACTCTCGGGGAGCGCATCTTGGCTGATCTAGAAAGGTGGCTGGCCCAAATTGCGAGGCAGTCATGATGGGCCGATGCGCAGGTGTGCCGTCTGTACAGATACCTTACCTAGGTACCTATGTAGTGACCTTTAAGAGGGGATTTTACTGTCAAAACCCGATCATCACCGATCCTTATCACGCCGGAACTGCTGAGTAAAAACGGAGTATCCCACCAGAACACCCTGGCAATAACTCATCTAGCCCTCGACAAACTCCCAGATGAGCCTCTCAATCGTCCCCAACGCATCCATGTCCTCATTCTCTGTCTTTAGCTCCATAACACTCGCCTTGAACCTTCTATCTTCAAGCACCTTGTCCACCGCATCACGAAGCATGTCCTCCGAGGGGGTTGTTTGTCATCAAGCTGACCGCAACGCCCGCCCACTCCGCCCTCGCAGCCACCTCTCCCTTGTCCGCCGCAGTGCCCGCGAAAACCATTGGCGTTCCGCTCATTACGCCGTGCATGAACCCGCCGTAGCCGCCGTTGGACACAAAGACGCCTGCTAGGGGCAGGATGGCATCGTATGGGAGGTAGTCGGTCAACAGAGCGTTCTCCAGGACTGCGAAATCATGCTCCTCACCGGGGGAAGACGAGCAAGGTAGCGTGGCCCCTGGGCTGCCCAGTGTCGCAACCAAACAACAACATTCACCACTACACCCACACACATTCCCAAAGCCTCCTATTCGAGTGGCTGGTAGACTGAGCTTGTCAAGCGGTGGGTTCAACTGTCAACCCAACCCTTCTTTTAATTTTGCTGCCTTGCCCCAGACTCCTCGGCACTCGAAAGAATGTCCAAGCCCCATCTTCAACGTCCTCTAAAAATGGCAGACCAAAAAAATCCAAAATCGACCACCTACCAGCAAGAAGAAAAAGACCGAAAAAAAAACCACAAAAACCTCAACTCCTACTTGCCCAAGGCAGGAATCGAACCCAAACCGTGTAGAGTCACCGGCGAATCCTGATGAACGATTTGTAGGTTGTTCTGGTGCCGGCAGTTACGGCGGCACAACACACTTCCACTCGGCCAAGGTCACCTACCTTTGGCGAGACCTAACTGTGATTTTGGGGTTGCAAATTCGACCCTATATGGGGGGGTACCTTTTCAAGAGGAGCCATTATTTGCTACCATGATGTCATTATATATTTACCATCATCTCTTGTCTGAGTTTCTTTTCTATTTTCAACCTCCCCGCCATTCATTTGCTCGCTCTGATTCCACATCAATATATCTTTCCAGTCCATAAATGGGCCGGTATGGTTATAAGGACGATCCTCGGTCAAATTTTAGGGCACTGGCCACTTGCACGTAACGGTCGCTTTCCTCACCACGAAACCACCGTTTTCTCTTCAAAGGAGAACTCACCGTTACGGGTCAACTGCTACGATTGACTTTGAGACAAGTGGTGCAAACATTTTTATTCACTACTAATATGGCTACGGGATAGGGCCCTTCGGGAAAGCTGAAGGGACGGCAAGCCTTATGTCCCCTCGACTAAAGATTTTAGGTTTGAGTTACTGTGGGAACTCTCCCAGTTTTATTATCGCCGACAATTAATGTCCAAAACCTAGAGAACTGCCAAGGGTACGGAAACTAAGAGATACCCTACTAATACGGGGTGATATTAGGTGAGATGGTATACCGCCAAAGTGCCAAGCGCGCAGTATCGGTACTGGAAAATCCATCAATATAGTATTTACTATATCACGGCGTACAGTTGGTAAAGCCTTATCTTATTACATATAACGGCAGAGGTTCCCAACCTCGGAGGTAATATCAAAATACACCTTGCCGTTTCTTTAGGTTGGTATTTTCCTTCTCCCCCCTTTAAAATAACTGGCAAGTTGACCTTGATGAGTAGGTAAGATGCTTTCAACGTGGACTACCTAGCTACCAGTGATTGGTACTAAGCTAATGAACTTTCAAGACGGCGTGGGCATGCATGCCGTACTAGAAGTAGGAAATGTTGACAACCCCAAATGATCCGTCCAAATAAACTTCAAAAGCAACTTGAAGACAAATGCGTGCCGGCGAAACCCCCCGCCCCTACACGCATACGTCATATCATTGGGATGACTGGGTTGCACCACCATGTTCAAAGCTTTGCAATCGCTGGTTGGCATCTGCTGCACTTTCTGTGATCTTCATTTTGAAGGATTCCGCTCCCTTCATGGCTGCCCTCTTCATTTAGAGAATTGCAGCCACGATCGTAGTTCTGCCCTCCGCACTCGCAGCAGTACCACATCTTGGACAGTATTTCGCTGACCATCATGTCGATTTCCGGGGCCACTAATTGCAAGACCCGGGGCAGGAGCTATCAATACAGCGTTAGGTCCGCATCCGATACAGTGGCAGCAGACTCTGGAAATACTCACTAGCTCCATGGAACTCTTACGAAAAGGCCGTTGACAGGAGTCTCGAGAGACGAAAAATCTGCTTTGGATCCTTACGTGGTTGCGTGAAAGTGACAGGCTAAGGCTATTGTTGTTGTGTCGAAAGGGGTTGAAGGTGTGGAAAGGTTGAAGGGTTTGATGATGCTGCGTTGGTTCCTACCAGAGCCGACTATGCAACTTGTGCAACTTGTCTTCGATGCCCTCACGACCAGGGAAGGCGTCCCCTCGTCTCTCTTTATAGTCATCCCCCAACTTTCCGTTTGTCCCTGAGGATAGGTTCCAACCGAACTGCGTCGGAACCAAGTGTGGCAATTCCCCGGAGAAGGCGACTAATCTGTGGACATGACCCATCCTGCCTTGGCTACAGCAGGCTCAAGATGCCGACCCAGGCATAAAGCCCGCCCGCATGCAGGCGCCTAAGCTTCGCCCCAGGCTTGATGCCCAGGCGGTGCAGTTGGCAAAAGCAGGCCCAATCACGCTGACTGGATTTCACTTGCAGGGCTGACAACGAAATGATTGGAGTTAGACGTGGCCCGCTCCGACTCTAATAGGTAAGTAGATAGGTACTTACCTGTAGTGCCTGTTCCGCCATTTGTGGGCTTCGCCCCAAAGTACGGCACAATGCCAGGCATAAAGCCTCCTGAGGCTTAGAATCAGACGCTCGATGGCAGAGCTCGTTCTGAAGGCTACGAGTAAAGAGAAATATATTAAATACCTAGGTAGATGGACGCTGAAAATTGCATCAGTTAATGCCCAGAGCTCAGGCTGTGCCTCACTGGCGCTCTTCCATCATAAAGAGTCACCAGGATCCCGCAACCAAAACAAAATCACCCCTTCCAACCCCCCACCACACGGGCAACTGGTCAACATCAGCAGTTGCCTGAAAAAGGATAAGTTGACTTATCTTTCGCAACTCGTACCCGAACACCAAACCGTACCGTGCATCATGCCTGACGATTGCCCTGACGACGACATGCCACCTGTACCCGGCCTTGGAGAACATCAAAGCCATGGTCATAGCAATCCCGGCTACTATGGACACCCGTTTCCCATGTAAGTTCTAGCCATTGCACTAATGCCCCCCCTCTCTCTCCTCAAAGATACGCGAGCTTAGATGATCACTAACATTACTGCGAGGTTTGAAAACCTGCGATTTGTCAACCCCTCCCTCCTCGAGGTTTCGAACCCACCCAACTCAGACTGGCAGCATCAATCATGGAATTTCAATGCATTCCACGTCACGGATGAGTCTCACGGGTTCGGATCCGAAACCGACTGTGACTTCCTTCCGGAGTGGCTGTCATCGGACACCGACCATGTGGGTATCATCACGAGCGACAATATCCCAGAGCAAGCTTATGTCCCGCTTGCTCTGTCGGGGCAAGACAGCAAGCTGTTGAAGCAGACCGTGGAACGAGAACAGGAAGAGATCTTGGTCCGGCGCCGGGCTGAGGGCATAGGCTTCAACCACATCGCCGACGAGATTTCTCTCAAAACTGGCGTCAAGGTGACACGAAATGCCTTGGTCAAGAGGTACCAGAAGATTTTGGACTCTTATCTTGTGGTCAGTATCTCTTTCGCACTTTCACTTCCATCACACCTTATCTTCCAACTTCTCTTGCCAAGTCGGATGTGTCAGACCAATTCCAAGTCCAATTCTCAGGTTTACGGACTGACCCCTTTCTCACGCACCTAGCCCGTGGCTGAGGCAACCAAGATTGCTATGCCTGGCATTATGTCCGTTATTGAGAGGGAGCTTGGTAAGCTCACAGACCTCAATAATCTCTCGGAAGAAGACAAGGCAGCCTTGGAAGGGCTTCGCAAGGAGCTCCCCAGAATTGTTCAGAATAGGGCTCTACGCAAGAGGAAAGCCATTCTGTCGATGGAGGAGTAGGAAGTGGTTCGGATTTTGTCGTGTCTAAGAAGTGGGGTCTTACTGCGTATTCTTTTCCCTTGAAGGACGGAGGTTGGACAGAGTTGGGAGAAGTAACAGGTGCGGCTGCCAATGTAAACTCTGAGAACAGCTCTTTCATGTTAAGGCTACTTACTGGTGGAGAGATCTTTACCGGATCTTACAACTCAATCTGTAGCCAGCATATGCCGCCCACCAGCCACCAACTGCGGCCATCTGCAATTCCCACTCGACCAGGTCCCTCTGGTCCCTTTGCAGGGTGTCGTCTGGTGGAGGCAGCAAAGTCAAGTTGTCTTTGGCTATCTACTTTGGTTTAATAGATTTAGCAAAGTCGGAGTTGGAGTCTTCTTCCGACTCTCACGCTACTGCCAACTCATTGTACAGGTCATTTGGCAAGGTTTTCTTTGCCACCTCCCTTTTATCATCCCAATACTCATCGAAAACGAATACTGTATCATGATGATATCACCCGATAACCACCTCCTCGTTAACCCACTCGCGGCATGACCTATAGCCGCCCCTTCGACATGGTACATACGTCCTTCCGCCTCTGCTTGCACTAGCTCTACGCTACTCGTTAGTTCGGTCGTATTCGTCGGTTATGTGCTTTATTCTCGGTTAACGCGTATCAGTGGTGCCCGGCAGCTGCGGTAATTCCTGTCACCCCACGTAGCCGGGAGGTGACAGCCAACCACATCGGCTTTCCATCGGGCTGGCCGGGAGGCACCGTATCGTTTTTGACCATGTACAGTTGCAGTTAGCTCGGCTGAGCCTTCAACCCGAAATACGGCATTTTGAGCTTTGTTACTTCGCTTTCGATCGAGAGCTAACCGAAATACGGTAACTGTAGTGCAGCCGTAAGCCATCGGCGCAATGGAAATCCCGGCAATCCGCACGTTCGCTATAAGAGGTGAGTTGGAAGACATGCTAGGTATCTGCCCTCGCTTGAAGAACACAAATAACGAAACATCAAGTCAGCCATGGTGGTCCAACTGCGTTACCTGATTTTTATTCTCCTGTTTGGCGCCGCTAGAACAGCCGTTGTTCCCTCTCCCCAACAATGCCGCTGCCATCCAACGGAGCCGTGCTGGCCGTCCGCGCCGGCATGGAATGCCCTCAACTCATCTATCGAGGGCAACCTCATAGCCGTCCGGCCGTTCGCCCACATCTGCCACGACCCAACCTACGACTCAGACTCATGTCAAGAAGCCAGACGCATGTCCAACGAATCCCTTTGGCTCTCCGCAAACCCAGGTGCCGTGCAGATCGCCAACTGGGCCGCCTTTCCCCGGCGGAATGAGACATGCTACGTTGATTCCATCCAATCAATCCCCTGCGGACAAGGGAGGATCTCACTCTATTCGGCCGTCGTCCGCAAGACCGAGCACATCCAAGCCGCGGTCCGCTTTGTCAGGAAGCACAACGTGCGACTTGCTATCAAGAACACAGGCCATTGCTTCCTTGGACGGTCCGTCGCGCCAGATTCGCTGCAGATTCTTACTCACAATTTGAAGAGTATTGAGTTTGTGGACGACTTTAGGCCGCAAGGATGTCCCAATGATGGCAAGGGATATGGTTCGGCGGTTACGATTGGCGCTGGTGTGCAGTTGAAAGATCTTTATACGGCCTTAGGGCAACGGAACATTACTGCTGTCATTGGGGCGGCCCATACGGTGGGCGCTGCTGGGGGGTATATCCAAGGGGGCGGCCACTCGCCGCTGGGAACTTGGAAGGGGATGGCTGCGGATAATGCCGTTGAGTTTGAGATTGTCACTGCTAAGGTAAGGTGATATCTTTATCAAAGAGACGGCATAGCAACAACTAGCTAACTTCTTCGATAGGGCAACCTGGTCATAGCAAACAACTTCCAAAACTCCGATCTCTTCTTCGCTCTCCGTGGAGGAGGCGGCGGCTCCTGGGGCGTAGTCACTCGCGTGACGATCCGCACCTTCCCCGACCCGCCCTGTGCAGTCCAAATCCTAAACATTTCCTCCGCAAACTCCACCGCCTTCTGGGCCTTCGTCGAGGAATTCCACGTCAACCTACCGATCATCAACGACGGCGGCGGGTCAGGTTACTACTTCCTAACCCCTTCCAACTCCAGCACGAACCTCTCCACCCTCGACATAGCCTTATTCTTCGTAGGACACCAAAGCGAGACCATTATGGCCTCGGTTCTGGACCCCTTGATCGAATTCGCCAACGCCACACTATCTCCCTCATCGGTCGTTCTCACGCGCCTCCAGGCCCCGGGGTTTCGTTACGTCATCGACCAAATCCTCCCTGGCTCCTCCGACACAGGCGGCGCCATCGTGCGCATCGGCTCGCGTCTAGTCTCCCACTCCTTCCTCTCCAACCGCCCAGGCGCAACCAAACTTACAAATGCTCTCAAGCAAATCTCCTCATCTTTCCCCGGCGGGACAATAACAGGTCACGTAGTCTCGGGTGGACAGGTCGCTCTCAACTCCAACCTCGACGTGGCTATCAACCCAGCATGGCGGCGCACAGTTACACACCTAGTCGGGGGCGTAAGTTGGGCGCCGAACTCGACGGTTGAGGAGCAGCGTGAAAAGGAGAGGCAGGTTACCGAGTTGCTTGTCCCGTTGCTGGCGAAGCTGGAGCCGGATATGGGGGCGTATCTGAATGAGGCGGATGCATATGAGAGGGAGTTTCAGACGTCGTTTTGGGGGGATAAGTACCCGCGGCTTAAAATGATTAAGAAGAAGTGGGATTCTGAGGGGATTTTTATTACAAGGAGGGGGGTCGGGAGTGAAGAGTGGGATGAGGAGGGAATGTGTCGGGTTTGACCACAACCACAATACCCAGGGTACGGTGGTCCATTATTCGGTGGGCGACGGCCTGACTTGAGGTTTCCAGGACTCGAAGGGTTCTCGTCCATAGACCGCGGTGCTGTTTATTGGAAAGCGATCTCCTAGGGCAAACTTGAGCTTCAAGATGTCATATTTGGGTTTCTTCGGTGAAGAGGTGGTGAGAAGGATGCTTGATTAATCCAGAATTGGGTGCGCCAACTCTGAGCTGAAATAGCTGTTCTGTAGAGCGGGGCCAAATCGTAACTTCTCCGAGGTGCACTTTCGCCTTCCATTGGTTTGCGCCTCGCTCATCGAACAAGTCTTTCCAGTCGATCAACAACAATGGCGACTGCGCTGCGTATCTGAGAGCTCCTACCTTCATCTGACCCTTCGTCCCCTACCTACCAACACCGCGAAGCGCATGTCACCCCATACAGCAAAAAAGCACTGAGCAAGGACACGATCCTCGGAGCCTCTTATTTGGCGCATGTAGAAAGACGAGAAACGGAGTGAGCGCGAGGATTTCGCTCTGTCTAAAGTCGGCCACAGAGTTACGAGCGGAAAATAACGGTACAATACTACAGGCCAGCGCTATCCTCCTAAAAGCCACCCTTCCAAAAACTATCGTCCCAAACACTAGTATCCCAAATACTAGTATTACCATCCCAAATATTAGTAGAGCCATCCCAAATACTATCAGAACCATCCTAAATACTATCAGAAACATCTGTCAAGTCCCCTAACCCCAAGAGGCATGACTGTTTAGAGGGTGTTTCAAGACTACCCATGTCACCAAATAAAGGGCCAGGGATTTCATCCAGGGACCTTTTCACCCCTATCCTAAGATCAGTAGCCTCCGGAATCAACACAGCTCCGACGTGCTTCCGGGCCAAGAGCGGTTGGATGTGCGTCGTTTTCTGTCCCGCCACGTACCAGTTCTTGGTGGGCTGGTTGATGGTAATGTCCAAATGATCTTGCCTTGGTTTCGACTGTTCAACCGACGCATCGATGCTGTCGTCGAGTATTTCCCACGAGTCTGGAAAAGAGAGGATATCTTGCGTCACTTCCGTATTGCCGTCAGCTCGCGCGGCCCTAAGAGTGTTCCTGCTGCTCCCCGTAAACGTCAGGCGAGAGATTTCTTGGCCTTCGAGCCATAGCCTGCTCATTTCGACACTGTGAGTGGGAAGCAGGAGAGGAGCCCCGTTCCAGGTTGAGATGCTCTGTGATGTAGTATCCTCCCAGGGTGACATTGTGTATATGGCTGCCTCTTACATCGCTCGCAAATAAGCAGGGGTTGTGTCCACGGAGTGGACCTCGGGCCGGAGATGCCGTAATGCTTGGACGACAGCGTTCTTCCCGCACGCAGAGAAGTAGAGCGCGGCAACTCGAGTTTTGAACTTTCCCGGGAGCAGCGTTGAAACGACCCCTAATGTCTTCGGCTGGCTCACACCCGATGCGGAAGCCTGATTCTCGCCTCCCTGTGGACTCGAAGATGAAAAACCGAATGCCCAAAGGCAAATGCTTGGCGTTACTCCGATCCCCCCTGAATAAAGGAGGATAAGAGGGCAGGTTGGGTGAAAGCTGCAGTTCGACAGTTGCTCGATGGATTGCTGCGAGCCGTACTGCGCAAGCAGATCAAGGGAGGTTCGGTTGTCGACACTCCCAAATGCGGAGAGGGCGAAAGTGATTGGGTCTTGAGCTCCGAACATGGGGAGGCACTTCAAGTGTTGTCGCAGAATGTACCAGCCATCGTCGCTGATTTGGTATGAGTAGGTCATCGCTAGACCTAACTTCAACGGTAGTGATGAGATGTTTTGGGCGCCTAACGCCCGAACGTCAACCTCGGGTAGTTGAATGCATCGAGTGCATGCATCACCTATCGTCGTGTCATCAACCATGTAGTAGGCCTTGTCCAGAACGAGAAACATGTCCAGTTGCCCTGCGATGGCTGTTGGAAATGCGAGAGAAGAGGTGCACGAAAACGACCTGTACGTCTTTGACATTTGTCTTAGACGGATTAGGTAAGTATTGAGATGTTTGCGAATATCCTCGTCTTCCAAGGCGATGTCGACGGTAAGGACTCTCTCTGGGGGGTCTTGTCGCGTGTTGTGCTTCTCGAACCGGGCAACCCAGCCGGTGAGATCATCGTTGGTGAAGTGTGGATCTTCGGATTTGATCCATGCATTCTCAAACCTTCTGAAAGAACGGCAGGTTAGCAATCTTTTACGATTATTATCTGGTCACCTAATCAGGGGTATCCCTTACTTTGAGGGCCATATGCTGAGCACGGCGTTGAGACCATTGTCCTGGCTTGATTTTCTCGACACCACAACCAGCGGGTCGGTTCCAAGTTCCTGGCTACGTGGACTGACGGGCTTCATGGAGTATATCTCAACAGCGGTCGTCTTTTGTAGGAAAGGGGAGTCGAAAAAAGCCGTCACTTCCCCCCAAATCCTGTTTTGGTTTGTTTCGAAGTTACTCTGAGCCCCAATCAAAATCGAGCTGCTTCATGTTCGTGTAGAGCGATTTCATTGTGGCTGGAATTTCTTGGAGCTCAAAAGGGAGATGTCGAGTAAGCAGCTCAACCTTGGAGCACCAATTCTTGATCGCTTCGAGATGATCAATGTCGCTCGACATCGTGTACACCAATTCAACGCAGGCCATGACCGCTAACTTGTTAGAGGTAAACATTGACAAAGATGCGAAGAGATTCCGACCGGACTGGGCGAGCGCGGTCGAAGGAGTTGTTCTGGCAAGGTCCTCGGCCGCTAGTTTGAGATGAATTGGCCACTGTATTGCTGCGTAGGCCGCAAACGGTAAGCAAAGTGTAACCGCTTGGGGTTCGATTATGACGCGCGCGTCTCCAGACAGCGGTTTGCTGGGCAGTCTCTTTGTCAAGTATGTGAGGCAATAAATGACAATCTGATGGTGGCGGAGCGGCGGCGGATCAAGGAACCGCGTGACGGCTGGGTCCAGGGGGAATCCAGGGTTGGACTGCTGCGCTGGTCCTGCCCAGAAGAATTCCAGCACTGACTGATGGATGAACGCATATCCATCAGCGCTCCTCTCTATTAGGCTCGCACATCGCATCAGGACTGATGAGTGGAATCGATCAAGTTCTCCAGCGGTGGGCGAATCGTCAGTTCGAGTACCCAGGGAGGCCGACGGTTTCTCCCAGGATGAAATGATATCCCAAAGTTCCCTGGCGCTAAGATGCCGGTTGGAGTAAGAAAGGTACAAGAACACCCTCTTCGCTGTGTTTCGCTCGACGGAACTCTTTCTCGAAATGAGGTGCAACATTCGTTGATACATGCTGACCAAATCTTCGTGCTGGGTGACGGACATTATTGCCTCAGCTCTGGCATCAGCGTCATCGAGCTGAGCGAGGAAATTCAGCATCAAGCGTGCCCACAGAATCATGCCGTTGGCGCCGTTCGCCAAGTGTGAGACGATCCATGGTATTGTATAGCTGGCTGGTAACTCCCCCTCAAACTGCTCGAGTTTCGTCTTCAGAAGAAGCTGAATATCTGCATCCACATGTTGCGCTGTCAAATCGAGAACTCGGAGCGAACCACTGGTGTTGTGCTGAAGAATGGCGATATTCGGGCGGTTGAACAGAATTGCCTTTGTCATTCTCTCGTGGAGGATAGAGTCCACGGTCCTTGCGAAATCCTCTGGGTTGTTGCTCTCATCGAGCCCATCAAAGAGCAAGATAAGGCGTGGAAGGCGGTACGCTACCATACGAAACAACTCCACAAGTTCGCTCAGAAGAGCATAAGCAGTAGCTGACGATATGGCGACGAAGGAGAACGCATCTAGAATGCTATCTCCTGGGGTGGCCTGGAGTGACTGCAAGACCCAAGAGGCGAGAACGGTTTTAGCTTCACCGAGCTGATGGTTGCCAGCGGGGTAAGCTCCTGTGTGACGGCAATCTATCGAATCTAAAATACAAGTTTTGGGCTTGGAAGTACGCCAGCCAGTGTTGCGCGACAGGAAAGCTGTAGCTTGGCACAGTTTGAATGCATCCGCTACATCTTCTCCGATAAAGCGATAGTTCAATGTCTGCATAAAGTGCCGTTTAATAGCAAACAACCTAGGAAAATATGCCACAGGATGTGATTCCAATTAGAAGACGAAGAGATCCCCGGACAGCCAAACAACAACATTCACCACTACACCCACACATTCCCGAAGCCTCCATGCTGACTAGGTAGTCTTCAATCTCCGGACAAAGCCCATCGCTCTCAGCTAGGACGAACGGGGACGCAAATATTGTTGATCGGGGCTGCGGACCGCTTTATCAGATTTGGTTGATGGCTTCGAGAAGAACAAGTCCCTTTGGCCGTTATACATGGAAGTTGAACTATGTGAAAGAGAAAGTGGAGGATGGTCCCCTCATAATGACTCAAGGAAGTGGAAGTTCTCGAGCACCAATGCACCCGCAGAGAATAGTCCCAAATTCTTCGACATGGGTATGTTGCAAGCGACTCTATCTGCGTCCTCATGTAGTGGTAATACAACCCTCCCCGAAAAGAAAAGAAAAACCAAACGCTGGAGTACCTGCTCACTCCCCTTCTCCGTCCCAATCCACTCCGAGATATCCTTCACAGCCTTGAAGCCCCCGCCATTGTATTCGGGGCAGGGGTACTTGAGGTTGACAAAACCCGCGCCGTGGCATTGACAGACGCCATGAGTCGCGCGACGCGGTCCATCGCTGATTCTTGCGCTGGCTGCAGGAGGCTATCTTGCACAGATGATGTGTCGTAAATGTAACTCTCGAGCATCGACGCTGCGCTGAGAACTTGAGAGTTAGTGATGGGTTTTGCTATCAGCCTGGGGGTGAGCAGGATGGGGGCCACCTGTTGTTCGTTGAGCCGGCGGGTGCGTCCATGTTAAGATGTCTGATCTGATGCTTGTGGTTCGTTTTCGTTCAATGTTTATGTTCTTTTAAAAAAAAATCGGGCTTCTTCCAGGAGGTTGAGAAGAGGGCGTGTTGGTGATATTTCGTGTCGCAAGTGTGTCTGCAAAAGTCAGAATGAACACCCCGAGGTGGCGGCATGGTGCTTTTATATACGACGGCGGTCGCCTCCGGGAAACCCCCGAGTCCCGCCCCCGGGTGGGCCCTTGGCTCCCGGCCCCCGGCCTCCGGGCTCCGGAGCCCAGCGCCGGAGGACTGGATGTCAAAGTCTGGGGAATGAATCTTAAGCCAATCATGAGCCGAGTTCAGACCGAGCCGAGTTTCAGACCGGGCGCAGGCAGCCCTTGATGGTGCCTTGGGTCTCGAGCTGCGAGCCAACCAGAAGCACCGTAGCTCAGCTTCATGCAGGCGTCAGGGGAGGCGGCAAGGCGGGATCCCCCCCTCCATCAACAGTTCGCGGCCCTCTCGCTCCCTGATGAGCTCGTGGAATTCCTACGGGTCGGGATGCGAGTCCCTCTTCACTCTTTTCTCCCATGGTATCTTCCCTGGTTCTGTCTCCGTCTCTCGTTTTTGCGTCGGTGTCTTGACACGACTTCACTCGTTCATGTATTTACCCCGTTGATTAAGGCAACACCCACACTCGTTTACACTCGTTTCGATGGACCGCGCGGCCGTGATCCGGCTGGGTCGATCACAGTCTCTAGGCGCCCGCGTTCCGCATTCCTACCCGGAAAAAGGCGCCGGTCATGTTGGACCACAGCATGTCGGTCTCATGCAGGCTTCCGCTGGACGGAGCCACGCCGGCGCACACATGAACACGGTACAAGAAGACAAGCCTCGCAGTACCAGCCGGCCTTTGGCCCTATCTCTCCTCGAATCCAAGTCGTCACCGCTCAGCCCACGATGGTGCGGCAGCAGCGCCGTGCCCTCGGCAGCAAGCACCCCTACCGCGGCTTCTTTTGACTTGTCGTCGCGCAGCTCGCAGACTGCGCAGACGTCTCCTCCCTCAACTGCCACCTTTAGCCCCGGCCGGGAGCCACGGCCGGGGCTCGAAGTCGCGGCTCTCGGCGAGGTCCTTCGGAAGACGTCGATCTCGTCCCGGCCAGGCCGCGCGAATCGTCGCGGATCCACCAGTCTCGACATGACTAGGTACAATCGCCACCAGCAGATCCATTCCGAGGAGGATCTCATGAAATGGAGTCATGAGGCCTCCCGCTACCAAGATCTAGCGTTGTGTTCCGACCTGAAGTCGACGGCAGAGGAGAGCGATGAGGATCTGCGGAACTATCGCCAGGATGTCGAGACCGACGCCTCGGGGGAAAAAGCCGACGCGGCTCGCTCAAGAGGAGGGCGCACTCCCTCCCCCATCACCGACATCGAAGACGACAACACGAACCGACTCTCGCAGGCCGAGAGTGCCCCTAGCCCTGACGTGGATCCGGATGCGAGACACCAGGATCCAGCCGATAGGATCGCCAGGGAGCTTCTCGCCCAAGAGTTCGCCGTCTTTCTCGGGTCCTCCAACCCCCCCATACAAGTTCTCCAGGCAATCCGCAAGTGCCTTGATGACCTCTCGCGCTCCGTCCGCTCGGCGCGCAGCCTGGGCTTTCTTCCACCACACACTACCGCAAATCCATGGGCCGAGTCCGCAGCCTCGGTGTCTTTTAGCTCATCCTCCCCAAGCGGCCAGGGGAGCAGTTCCTGGATCAATCAAAGGAAGCGGCCCCAGGGATATCGACAAAATAACGACGACGACGATATACAGGACGACCAGAGCGAAGATGGCTCGGGTATCAGCCCACGCTCCGACCTTGACCATCGAAAGAAACCAAAGGTCGTGCAATACCCATGCCCCTTCCGCAAAAGGTCTCCGCACAACTTCAACTGCCGCGAGTGGGAGTTTTGTGCCAAGGCTCCGTTCAAGGGCATGTCGGAGCTCAAGTAAGGGCCTCCCAAGGCGACCCCCTCCCCATTCTCGTTTAGCAAAGCTGACAAGCCCGCAGAAAACACATCCGCAACTACCACCAGCGACAGCACCAGCCCCTCGCCTACATCTGCCGGAGATGCCACGTCGGGTTCGTCCGTGAGGAAGACTTGGAGTCCCACAGTCTGCTGCCAAGTGAAGAGATGTGCGAGGTGCGACCTGGGCCGCGTCCCATCATCGAGCTTGCCGGAATCACACTCGAGATGGCGAACCGGCTGAGCAGCCGAGCCGAGCGCTTCGAGTGGGATACCCTCTGGCTCGCGCTCTTCCCCGGCGATCGCGACGTCCCCGACCCCGACTTCGAGCCCATAGTGGAGCTCCACGAGGTCGACCACGAATACAGAGCGGTCCTCCCCGTGTTCCAGGCCCAGCTCGCCTCCTTCCTCCATGCTTCCCAGCTGAGAACCGACGCGCTAGCCTCCGACATCTACCAGGATCAGGTCATGGGCGACAACCTCGAGCGCATGTTTAAGGAGCTCGTCACGACCGTCTTCAAGAGGGCGAGGAGCCGCGCCGCGGGCGAGACGCCCGCACCGCCGCCCAGCCTCCGACGGGCCGCCGCCCCTAGGTCACCGGCACCGGTAACCACCCCCAGCATCCGGACCAACCCAGCGGCCATCCCGACGACGATGCCGCCCTACCCAATCCCCCGCCCGCTTCTTCCACGCGCCTCCGGCCCGGACCGCCTAAGCACCTTGTCGTTCGGCTCGGCCACCTCGGCGTCCTCGTCGGCGCGGTACTCGACCCTCAGCCTCGCGCAGCAGTCCAACCGGACGTCCATGACCTCCACCGCCTCGTCTTCGGCCATCAGCTTCAGCATTCGCCCGCCCGGACCGGGACTGATGTCGCCGGCGCAGGCCCCGCACGCGCGCAAGATGCTCCGCATCAGCGGCCAGCGCCAGCCGCTCCCGCTCCACGTCCCGCATCACTCTTCCCGAACGTCGCCGCTCCGACAGAGCGTCGACATGCCGAGCCCGGCGTCGGCGGCGTCGCCTCGCGGCGTCGACTCGCCGGGTCAGGAGGAGGACGAGGAGCAGGACGTTATGACCCTGGAGTCATCGACGACGACCCCTGGCGTCTGCTCGTCCCCTCTGGCCTCGCCCGCGACGACCAAGAATCCCCGTCACGGCGGCGGCGGCGGCGGCGGCAACAAGGAGAGCTACCGCGACTCGGCCGTGTCGCCGCCCACCGGCGGCGGCGACGGGGACGCGATGCCGTGCGGCCACTGGCCGGCGGCGCTCGAGTACGGATACACCTATCCCGCCTACGCCTACCCCAGGCGCGATGCCGGCGCGGACGGGTTCTATGCCCGTGGCGGTGCGCCGCTAGCCCCTCATATGCCCTTCTTCGCCGCTGGTGGCGGCGGTGTCGCGCCTGGGTTCCCGGCGACGACGCCGACCGACGTGATGCTGGATGCCGAAAATGTCGGTGTCGAGGGCTGGACATGTGCCAGTGATGTCCAGGCGCTACAGATGGAGGGACCATATTATCCTTATAATGACGCTTAGATATAGACTGTCTCCCTTACATAGCCGCCTATTCCAAGTACCTGAGAAGGGGGGGGGTTGCCTTTACCTCTGCAGTTTCCTCTTTCTTCTCCTTCCTCTTCCACCATCGTTTTCCTACTCCTTTCAGAATATCGGGTGTAACTATAGAGGTATGAAGCCGTCATCTATCCCTCGTGGTAGGCATTTTTGGTGAGACCAAAGAACCATATTCACCTCATCGAGTTACGACCACCACGGAGAGATTATCTGATGGAAAGTGGGGTTTCCTGCTGGCTGGGTATCGTGCTCTTCTAGCTCCTATCTGCCAAGATGGACTGCAAGGCCTTTTCCATCCATTCCCAGCTGGCCATCACATCCTCACCCGCCTCCATACCGTAGAATATGTATCCCTCTCTGCTATCGCCCTGCCCAACTGACCTCCATATCCCAGAGCCTCCCTGGTCCCCTCCAGCTCCTCCGAGCCTGCCGATGACGCCATAGACGAGTCGTTGTTGTTATCCTTGTCCTTGTCCTTGTTGCTGCTATCCTCGTATGGTCAGCCGTACCCTCTGCTCAAATTGAAAGCCAAAGCCATTCACTCACCCATAATTACCTTCACCGTCCGTAAGTGACACACCCCGCTCCAAATCCTGCAACTGCACAACCCTCGCCTATCTCTTCTAATGGGTGAGACAGGGAGAGCAAAAGACTGGCTGAATTGCTACTACTGCTGCTACGGAAGAGAGTCGGAGATGGAGGGAGGCGGCTCGGACGTTTGGGTTACCCGTCGTCGACCCCTCGAGACCAACGCGAAGTTCAGTAAGATACTGAGCTGCCGACCGCCCCCTCTTCTCAAGTGTCTGCCTTCCTGCCACCTTGGATTCATCACGAAAGGCCTTACGAGACGACGTGGCCGCGGCGTCCTTCGTATACTGGATTGGTAGGCGTACCCCGCATCGTGGTTTCGTCGATGACAGCAAGCTGGGTGACGCGGCCGATGGGTTTGCCATGCGATCCAGAGGAGAGGAGCGCTTCTCGGAAATGGTGATGCCAGTCCCTGGTATTTGACCTCACCGCTGAAAATATACCTCCTGATTACATCCCAGGAGAACTGCTTTCCCTGGTACGTCTTTTTGCCGAGTTTTCCCTATTGATGCTGTCAGCTCGGCGGTTCATTCTGACACATAACGCAGACTCATTTGACCTACCCGGATAGTGCTAAACGCCATTGGCTGCTTGATGATATTGAAGTAGTCTGGCATGACGCGTAGAATCATACGGTGCTGGGAACCGTCGTCGTGAACGGGCAGAACGGCAAAGGAAACGGGGGCGAAACGGATAGAGGTATTGTCGCCGGCAGCAAAGTGAATGGAATTGTTACGGGCGGGGTAGTAGGGCCACTTGGTTGATCGAGGGTCACAGGTAGCCGTCGCGGTGCTTGGGGTCCTGGGGTCGAATACCCTAAGCCAAAGGTGGGCTTTGGCTCGGTCGCGGAGCCCCTTAACTGGGGCGGAGACCGCGGCGACACCTGACCCTGGGCAGGAGGGTGGGACGACGGGGTTGTGGCGATGACGGATGATGTCGCCCCGGTCGGCGGGCTCGGGGGCTGTGTCGGTATGTTGTGGTGTTGGTTGCTGGTTTTAAAAGGTGGTCTGTTTGATTATTGTTGCTTGGGTGGATGGGATGGCCGAGGCGATAGTGGTGCTATCCTAGGAGAAGTTAAGGTAGTGCTCGACTGGGCAAAGACCGTGACATCACGGAATACATGAACATGAGGTAGTGTTGCCTGGGGTCCAGTTGAACCTGTTTAAAGATCGGCCTGAGGGCTCTGCCGATCTGTAGACAAGCCTCTCAAATCCGGAAAAGCCGAGAAGAAACTCAAATGTACTCCCATTCGACCCTGGGGTCAAAAAGGTGCCCCGGAGAGCGGAACAGAAAATGGTCCCTGAACTCGTCCCAGTACGGGGCCACGGCCGGGCTGTCCAACCAGTCACAGAACTCGTTCAGCATGATCTGGCGGAGCCCGAGAGCTCCGACGCCAACGCATTCGGTAATATGCGGAAGGGCGTGCATCGTCACCAGTCTGCCGGGGTTCTGCGGCAGCGAGACTGTGATCGACGTGTACCTGGGGTCCAGCACATGGTGGCGGTGATGGCTGGCTCACCCAAGGTGCATATGGTTGTCCATACCGGCGGATGTATATCGTGGCGCCCGGCCACGGTTATTCCACGGTTGCTGATCGACAACCTGAACAACAGACTCAGAGTCAGTGATGATCTTTATGTAACTGCCCCTAACCTTGAAGCAACAGGGGCTGCACCGAGTCTCCCGCGGCGGTTTTATCTGTATCTTTCATATTAAGTCTTCAAAACCGTCAGTAATGCGTCTATATCACGACGGGAGCTCAGCCCACGGTAGGAACCTACATACTATAATTTCTCATCTTCCAAGTCAGGTATCTCTGACTCGGCACTGGTGGCCCTCTCTTCTGAGTCGGGTATCCTCTAACTCAGTAATGGCGGTGCTCTCCTCTCCAACCGTAGAAGCCGAGATGGGCAGCTCTTCCCATCGGGCATCATATCGATACGGGCACCCCCGTCCCGTAGGGCAAATGGAACAGCAGCCAGTGCAGCCGGCATGGGCCGTGCCGTCTGCTGCCCCAGCCCGAAAACCTGAAGAAGAAGAAGAAACCAAAGATCCCTCTCTGGTCATAATACCCTGGGACTCTCCCCAGGCAAGTGTCGCTGGTCACCATGCGAGTGCTCAACCCAGAACTACATATACCATGTCGCGGTGAAAATTGACCACTACCGGTGGCCGCACGCCCGCCCCATCCCGCCGGCCAGCCATCATTTGGACTGCGAATCGTGACGGTGCGATCATCGTCGCCCCGGGCCATACCCCCCTCTGTCCCGTGTCTGGAAGATCTACGGGAAGTACATCTCCCCCTCGGAAGGGGGGGCGGGGTGCGATGAGAGGAGGAAACCCATGCGGGTATGTCGGTCAGTAGAAAGGTGGAAAGGTGAAAGGTGGAAATGTTGTCCCAGGCGCCATGTGTTGTCTGAGAAGATGCATGCGCCTCCCGGCGGGGATAGCAGGGCTTTCCATGTTGGGGTTGGCTTGATGGCTGGGGTTGGCCATCTTCCATGAGCTCGAAGGCCAGCCTGGTGATGAGGCCTTTGTCTGTTGGACCGTCCTTGGCCTGGGATGTGAGGAAGGTCGATGTTTGTCGATGGTGAACCCGGGCTGCGCCGGGTGTGGCAAAGGCCGGGTGATTGGTGGGTAGGTAGGTGTTCTTGATGTGCATGGGGCGCGAGGATCGAGCGCGAGGCCCGGGAAATGGTGTACAAAAAGGTAGGAAAGTCGCTCGTCGTTGCGAGGGCGGATGGCTTGGTTGCCGCCCGGGCCGGCCGGTCTGGAAGGAGGCCGGTTCACCGGGGATATTGGCCGGTTGGTTGGTTGGTGTAGAGAGAGGTTGAGACTGGGAGAGAAAGGTGCTGGTGAATATATAGAGGCTGTTCTCCTCTATGAATCTGTTTGTGGGATATTGTTTTTCGTTGTTGGTGGCGTCTGGTGTGTGCGGCAACAGCTTGCCGTTTGTGCCAAGATGTTATACAAACCATGCCGATTTTGAGACGGAATTGCTGTTGACAAAGGAGGGCCCGTTTGTTGAGAAAACGTTTCATTCTCATCACAGTCCAAGATGGGAGACGTGCCATGCAGGAGCCACCTGTCACCAGCTTGGAGATGTACACAACGATGAACAGTTTGATGCGCTTCTGCGATCTGTTCATAAAGACGCTACGGAGTACCTGTCCAACCCATGTCAGAGACTACAATTCGATTCATCACCCGCTTGATCCTGGTGAACTGGAAGACCCTCCGTCCACCAAGCCAACTTCCATCAGGAGCCCATCGCAAGGAAAAGGACGCGGCCATCCTTCCTGCCATCCCATCCCCTCTCCTATCTCTAACCGGCACGCATCCAGCAGTACCAAGATCCAAGGAAACAACCCGCTCAAACGCCGCTTGCCATCCATGCGCCAAACCCAGACCAAGCCAAAAAACCCCATTGCTATCCAACCCAGTCCAGTCCCAAACCCGCTTGCTTTTCCACCCCCCACCCCCCCAAACCAAACACCAAACATTACTTCCTCTTCACCACCACCCACTCCACCACATAGCTCCACCCCTTCCTCCTCCCGCGGTCCTACCGCTCCCCCGCAAACACCTGATACGCCATCGTCATGATCCACAGCAAAAAGATGGCCCCTACCAGCCCAAACGCAAACACGGCCTGCCAGCTCTGGCAGATGCTCTTCTGCTGCAGCCACGCCAGGGCCTGGACGTTCTGCCCGCTCGGCTGGGGATTCGCGCCAAAGACAAACAGGTTGCAGTTGCCGCTAACGCTGCCGGTCGGTCCCCAGAGCTGCACCGAGACGACGATGAGGCCGACGAGCCAGAGGATGAAGAGGATGAAGGCGCCGATGAGCACGATGGACGGGAGAAGGCGGCGCTGGTAGATGAGGGAGAGGAGAAGGAGGATGAAGGCGACGACGAGGGAGGCGACGGTGATGTAGTAGGGGAAGTACCTGGTAGAGGAGGGTTAGTTTGGGTCTTGGGGAGGGGATGGGGAGGGGGGAACGTACCATGGCACGGGTAGGCCGAGGGTTTGCTGCGTCTGGATAAAGGTGGAGAAGACGCCGATGATGAGGCAGGAGGCGATGAGCATGGTGAGCATCCAGAGGTTGAGCTGCCAGGCGGGCCATTGGTAGCGGTGGATCTTTTCCGTGACGCGGCGCTCGTAGACGTACGAGTCGGTCGTGGTGGACGAGGCCATGCTGGCTGTGGGGGAGGGGGTTTCTGGGGACAGGGCGGTGGTGGTGAGCGAGTCGGGCGGTCCTGGAACCACCCGGGTTGGCCTTGGAGGGTTCTAGGGGGCTGTCCCTGATGTTGGGGATGAGATTGTTGGCGAGGATGGAAATGTTGATCTGGCGCAGGCTTGACCCAGACTGTCCCGAACTCCACAGCTTCCAGATCAATGACTCTTTTGTATCCGTCGTAGGGCGGAGAAGTCTGCCACGTCACGGTGGATCGGCGGGTCTCGGCCGGCACCCGTCGGGGCGGGAGGGAGGAGGCAGGTGGAGATGTTTGGTTTTGTTTGCGCCGAATTAAATCGTCGCAGGCTTCTTGCGCTTCGGAGCCGTCGGGTCGTCGGGTCGTCGAAGATCAAAAAGGGAGGGGATTCGGCGACGCAGAGAATCGAAACCGGGTAATTGACGAGAGGATTTGTCGCGCAATCGAAAGACGGGACACGGCGAGGACGGCGACGGCGAGGACGAGGAGGGTGCTGTCTGGCGCTGGCGCTTATTGATGCTGCTCTGCTTCCCGGACGACGGCGGGGAGACGGGACGATGGCTTGGCGGCGCGGGTCCTTATCGTGGGCGATAAGGGCGGTTCTCGAAGATGGGGATAAGAGCGAGAGGCTTCAAGTCGCGGGTCAAGGGCGATGGCGATGGAGAATTTAATGGAGCTAGGTGGAGGTCAATTCTGGTGAGCTGGCCGTGACGAAGAAGGAGTGGTGAATGGCGACGAGGTCTGCGTTGTTGTCCTGTTCGTTCTTGGGAGGGTCCCTTTTTTCAGAGGCCGGCGCGGCGGGGTGGTGGCATCGTGGCCGGTGGCTGGGCAAAAAGACAAAAATCGACGGGGTTGGTCGTCTGTACACGCGACGCTAGCAGGGGTAGCTGCGGGCTGTCTGTCGCTGTGCCTGACGGCCCAATGCCGCTGAAAACACCAACCAAAAAACATCGCGAGAATGATTCTATTTGGCAGGACTGATCATGAGCCCCTACCTACTCTCTCATGATGAATAAAAAGGGACTAGTCCCCAAGTTCCCAGGCAATGGCCACCCATCTAGCCTCCCTAAAATCCCTTGATCGCAACCACTTCCCATCACAACCCAGCACCCCTCCCGTGCCACCTCATGTCACCGTCCGTGGTCTGGGTATCTATTGTCCTGCCATAGCCCGCCACCCGCATGCCGTGGACCCTCACCCGGGTACCCGCTCCACGCCAAGCTAGAGCAGACTCTCGCCCAGGGCGCACCGCACGAGCGAGCAACCAGCTCTAACGGTCTCATGCGCGCCCGTGTCGTTAGCCGGCGCCAGCGTCGGGTTGACCTCGACCAGATCAATCGCCACCAGGCTGCCCGTCTCGTGCACGCACTCGCAGATGTAATCCCCCTCGCGCAGCGTCAACCCCCCGCGCACCGGCGTGCCCGTCGACGGCGCCCACATGGGATCCAGCGCGTCGACGTCAAACGACAGATGAATCGGGGTATCGCTCCCGATATGCGCCAACGCCATCTCCATGACGCGACCAATGCCATGCCTGTGCCCTGTTAGCCCAACCCAACCCTCCACGAAAAGGATACTCGCCGATCAATATCAAACATGCTAAACGCCTTCACCCCATTCTCCCTCAGAATCCTCTTCTCCCCCGCATCCACATCCCTCAGCCCGATATACACCACCTTCCTCAAACTCACCAAGCTCTCCTTCCCAAGCCACCCAAACACGTCCTCCCTCTCCTCCTTCGCGAGTCCCGTCAAAAACGCCACTGGCATCCCATGCACGTTCCCGCTCCCGCTTGTCTCGGGAGTATTAATATCGGCGTGCGCATCCACCCAAATCAGCGCCATCTCCCGCCCCAGCCGCTCGCGCACCGCCCGCGTCGTGCCCGCCACCGTGCCGATGGCGATGCTGTGGTCGCCGCCCAGCGTCAGCACCAGGCGCCCGGCCGCGGCGTGCGCGTGCACCTGGTCGGCGATGCGGCGCGTGACGGCGGAAACGGCGCGCGGGTTCTTCATGCCGCGGTGCGGCGGGTCGTGTGCGGGGACCAGGTCGCGGTAGAGGTGGACGGTTTCGTCGCCGTGGAGGGTGTAGCCGAGCTCGTCGCGGAGCTGGGTGAGGAGGCCGGAGGCGATGAGGGCCGAGGGGGCGGCGTCGACTCCGGGTTTGCACTGGGGGGGGGTGGGGGGTTAGGCTGGGTGTAGAGAAGGGGGAGGGGAGGGGGGTTGGCGTACTTGGCCTCCCGAGAAGCCGACGGCGACGACGCCGAGCTCCTCGGGGTGGGAGAGGAACTTGGACTCGATCATCGAGGTGTTGTGGATTTGGGGGCGGCCAAAGGTGCGGGAGCCGCTGGAGTGGGTGCTGGTGGGCGTGGCGGGTTGGTCTGTCGTCGCCGTCGTCGTCGTCGTCGCCGGTTTGAACGGGACTTGGGCAGGGGTGATGAGGGAGGGCGACATCAGGGGGTGTTGTGGTGGTGAAGAGAGGGTGTGGTGTTGAGGTGATGTGGGAAGAAAAGGTTGTTGAAGGAGGGAGTTGTAAGAAGGGAGCGACTGCGAAATGGAGAGGATACAAGAGAAGGAAAGTCGAGTCACCAGACGAGGCGGCGCAACGCCTTGATATCAATCGAGGACGCGGGCAGGTGAATGAATGAATGCCAAGCGAAGACCCCGATACTAGACCGACGGAGATATATCTCTCAGTTTCGTGACAGGGCAATGACGGGACGTAACAATGGAGGGTGGGAGAAGGGGGGGCAATCAGCTCGAGATAAAGCTGACTGACAAACCCCGGTGCTTCACCCTCTGCATATCCGTACGTAATGCCTCGCTACCTATCTCCCGCCCCATCCATTCCCTCTTCTTCCCGCCGCCTCCGATGAGAGAAAAACTACACGTAAAGTCACCTGCCGTTAACTGCATTCCTGTCCGCCCCCAGCCCCGGGCGTCTCGGACTCTCGGCGACATCATGAGCTTGGCACTTGACGGCAGGTGGGTGGGAGGTCGTTAGACTTGGTTGCGTGCGCCGGGAACCTCCGAGTCATGGCCATTGCTGCAATGCCGCGCTCAGCCGTGGCTGGCCGTATTCCGGCTTCGGCCCGGTTGTCTCACCGCACTTCTTCTCGGTAGGGGTGGACATGGCACGGGACCAGGCGGTTAGGTAAGAGATTTTGCAATGGAAGCCGAGAGGCCGCTTCTGGTGTTTCGGTCTGGGAGAGTCGAGCTTATTGGAGTTGGGAGAGCTTGGAATGCCGTCATTCGCGGCAGGGGCACGAATACGCCAAGCACAGCTGGAAGATCTCGAAGGCTTGGCATTGGCAGCTGAAAGAGCTGGGCATCAAAGTCAAATGCCTCAAGCCCCCCTCCCCCCCCATGGGAAGACACTGCGGAGTGGGGTTGGCAGCCTCAAGTACAAGCATCCGTCAGTGTCCCATGGCAAAATAAACCAAAGTGTAAAGGGACTTGGGATGAACGAAGCTCTGATCATGTCAACCCCTACCAGATACGGCCAGAACCTGAGAATCCAGGCCTTTGCGGCAATGTCGACGACATCTAGCTGGGCACTCTGGGGGGAAACACAAACTCCATTACCAACTCCACACTCTATGAGCTCATCAGCAATCATGTCGTCGAGCCAAGAGCCTATTCTGGCCCTGACGAACGCATCTGATGCGCATCCATAGACGCGCACCGGCACCAGCAAGAGCCCATATCCATAATTTGGCTGATGTCCCGCTCAACACGCCGAATTCCAAGTCCGTACATCCCACCAGCTCGCGGTGTCCCGCTGCTGTCCAACTTGGCGCGGCATTGATAACCGTAGCCATAGACCAGAGAGCTCAAAGGCGTCCCAATCGTCAAGGCTTCCCCAGGCGTGTGCACCTCCCGCAGTACTTCAATACCCGTCCCTTCCATATCAGTTCACTCCTTCTTCGCCGGCGGCTGCTGCTTCGCCGGCGGCGGCTCCGTCGGCGTCCCCCGAAACTGATTCCTCAGCTCCTCGGTAAAGTGCCTAAAGAAGCCATCGCTCTTTTCCGGATTCTCTGGCATCCCAACATCAGCCCTCCCCTCGACACCGCACCCGCAACAGACCACCTACCTGTCGCCTCGCCGGGGTACAGCGGCTCGTTGGGATTCCGCCCATGCCTCAGATCCTCGACGGCTCGGTGGATGCGCCGGACGCCGTGGTGGAAGGCGGGGATTTTGAGAATCTGTCGCGTGGGAGGTTAGAGGAGGGTGGAACGGGGTCGGCGTCGGGGGGGCTGCTGACTTGGGCGACGAGTTGGGTCTGTGAAGAGGGTGGTTAGTGATGAGCTGGGGCAGGAGGACTTGGGGGGGACGAACCTCGACCCCTAGGTATATTTGCCATAGCAAGTTGTATAGGGGAGCCATCGCGGCGGATGTGGATTACATTGCGCGATGGGGGGCTGGAGGAAATGGTTGGAGTTGTTGCTGCCGCGGAAGAATTCCCCGCTTTGGCGATGGTGGCAACAGACCGGAGCGGGATTAGTCAGCGGAACTACCCGGTAAATTCCACCAAGATACCAGGTACCTAGGAAAGGATTTGCCTTGGCATATGTTCTTTCCGCAACGAATGGGCTTCTGGTGCGCTGGCTGGAACGACCTATAGGTTTGTAGGCGTATGCATTCAAACCCTCTTAGCCACTGCGCTGCCGATGAGGTTCGATTCGTCGCGTGAAGTGAGACAGTGCATGCCCGTCGGGCAGCACGGGTTGTGGCCTGAAGCCTGGTGTGTTCTTAAGTTGGACTTGTTCGAAATGAGGGGGAAGTGCAGTGGGTACAATTTCTACTTCCCATCTTCCTGGCTCTTCAACACCCCAACGACCTCAGCCAAGTTGCCTTTGTTGCAACCATCGCATGGTGAGCGAGCACCTCCAGGTTGCCCACACTCGCTAACCCTGTCGAACAGATCGACCCGGGCCAGAGCCAGATCCTCCGCGTCTTGCCTTTGAGGCACGTCCCGCTCCACCATGCGACTCCTCCACACCGGGACACTGGAGTTTGAGACATTTTTTGGTGACCTGCCTTTGTACGCCATCTTGTCCCACACCTGGGGAGTCGATGAGGTTCTCTACGAAGATGCGCGCCACGGAGGCGAAGAGCTCCGAAGGTGCAAGAAAGCGGCGCTTTCCAAGGTCTTGATGGCGGCGCAAATCGCCCAACGGGAAAAACTGGACTACATCTGGATCGACACGTGCTGCATCGACAAGTCGAGCAGCGCCGAGCTGTCTGACGCCATTAACTCCATGTTCAAGTGGTATGAATGTGCCTTTGTCTGCTATTCCTACCTGTCGGATTACGTCGACTCAGAAGGCCAGAACCGGGAGAAGCTGGAGAAAAGTCGCTGGTTCTCGCGCGGTTGGACCCTCCAGGAGCTCATTGCCCCAATCGAAGTTGAGTTTTACGACGCGACATGGACTGTATTTGGAAGTCGCCACGGCTTGTCTGAGGAAATATCCCGCATCACAGGCATCGACAAGCCTTTGTTGCAAAGGAAACACAGTTTCCGCCCAGCATTCTGTCGCCATGGTGATAACGAGAGCAGTATCCTTCGGAGCTGCCCCGACTGCCGGGCCGCACTTATTCAACGGGCCCAGAGGAAAGGGGTTAGCAGCAAAGGGGTGATCAGGGAAGGGGAAATACCGAGGCTGCTGGGAGGGTACGGAATTAGCAGTCGAATGTCATGGGCAGCACGCCGATCGACAACCCGGGCCGAGGACATTGCGTACTGCCTCCTAGGCATCTTCGACGTCAATATGCCGCTGCTATACGGGGAAGGGGGGGTGAGGGCGTTTCAGCGTCTCCAGCAAGAAATCGTCCGTCATTCGCCAGATCATTCTCTCTTCGCATGGGAGGGGCCTGTGGGTTCCGATTCTGACAGCCAACGTGCCGGCTTCCCAGGATTAGCAAGCAGCCCCATGCTCTTCCGAGACGGGCATCTCTTCCATCCTGTCCCTGAGGAGGGGCGTTCGATGGCCCTTTCCGGCAAAGGGTTCGAGCTCGACGTGTACCTAGCACCTTGCACTTGTGACTTTCCTATCGACATGGCATTTCGATCATTGACTGGCAGAGAAGTTCCATTGTGGCTCGCCGTTCTCGGGTGTACTAGACGGAACGACCACTTTACCTCGCCGGCTCTAATTCTGGAGGAAACATCGGCGTCTTTGAATTCGTTCAAGCGCTTTAAATGGAAACCCGACCGGGATAAAGACAACTACGAGTGCCTCGCCGTCGTTTCCACTGGGTCGGGACTCTACCAGGGATGGATGGACCAAGTCGAATGTGAGATCTTTCCTACAACGCGAGGCCTGAGTGACGGGAGCTGACACTAGCTTTCTAATGGCCCCTACCAGTTCAAATTTCCTTCGATCCTTTAATGTTCAAGAGAACTGGCATCCTTCTACATGAGACCAACAGTGCCGAGACGGAGGTGCAATGTCCACAAGCTTCCATTACCCACTCGGGGAACTTGAAGCTCATGCACAGATACAAAACCCGGTGCATTGTTTTGAGAGATGGCAGCGAGCCGGTCTTGGCAGCTTCGAAACCTCTCTCTTGGTTTAAGAAGAAAATCATGCCGCTCCCGCCTGGAAATAGCGCCGTGGTCATCCATGGGACAGCTATCCTCTTGGAAGATTCCGAGCATGACAGCTTCGCCGTGGGCTGGGGAGTAATACTTTCTGCAGAGGGTCACCGCGTACTTGAATTTGGAGACCCCGATAGGTGGCGATCGAAACAAGCTCGGCCTTCCTGTACTCTATGGCAGCTCCGACCAGACGAGAGCAGAACGGAATTTTTCAACCGTCCGCACAAGGACCAGTATACTTTCTACAAGCTTCATCGAAAGCTGGAGGGACGGGTTGCTGACGGGACCTGGACTGCTCTTTCGCCGAGAGACTCGGTGACGTTCACGGATCAAAGCGGGGATCGTCTGTGCATGGAAGCGGAGGTCAAGATTGAAGAGTTTCTTGGTCGAGCGAGGTTTGGGATATCCGTGTCCATGCAGAAGATTGAGGACTCTGACCAGATGGAGGGCTTCACTCTTGCCGCACAATGAGGCCATTCGGGTCTCGTATGCAAGACACGCTACAGGACTCTGTGGAGTTTGATAGAGGGGGCAAACACGATGGACTGTATCTGCGGGGACTTTCTTGTATAAACACCGGCCACTGAAAGCCCGAGTGGCTTCCGTCTCCTCTGGAGACATCAGACGACTTACTATTTTTTACGACAAACACCAAGTCTCCAAGATCCATCTTGCTTGCCCAAGGGCACCTGCCATCACCACAATTCTGGCCATTTCAGAGGCCCGACAGGATTGTATGGTAGAGGAAGAGATTGATTCGAGAGTCGGCATCAAGTCTTCAGGGTGGTTTAGGTTAGAGTTGTGTATAGGGGCCGGGGGCTAACCCTCGAGGGGTGCCAACGGCGAAAATAACGGCCAAGACAGCGATCAAGACAACAACCAAGACGACTTTCAAGACAGTGATTCAGATACCAACATAGCGAAAAATGCAATTAAGGCGTAGTTCCACAAGGATGATTCAGATATTCATATAACTAACAAAACACACCAAAACCAGATGCTCACGCGCGGTCTTAAGGACGCAACACCTCCTCTCATCGACTCGCTCAGACTCGTACCCTCCCGACTTTCTAACTGGAGGACATCTGTTGTCATTGCCAGGACAGGTATTCCTGTCTGAACTTTTGTCAGCCTCATCCAGGGAGGAGAGGGGATTCCAACATTTGGGACATTTCATTCAGGTTCGAGCCATGTCCATCCCCATTTTCTGGACACACAAATCAATTATCATCCGCACTTGACGACACCACTACATCCATTCCCCCCTACATATTCATCCTCCTCGCCTTCTTCCCCTTGCCCTTGCCCTCATCGCCCTTGCCCTTCCCCTTGCCGCCCTTCTTCTCCGTCTCGAGCACGGCCACGCTCAACTGCGGCAAGCTAAAGGTAAACGCGCCGTCCTCGCCCGCCACCAGCTTCGTGGTCGTCTCCTTGACCACATTCGTGCGCAGGAACGGGTCATTGATCGCGTACGGGTCCGCCGGGCCCGTGAGCGTGATCAGCGTGGCCGCCGTGCCGGCCTCGACCGACTCGATCTTGAGGTTGACGGGGACCGGGGTGGTCGAGTTGTACACGGCCAGCTTGACGATGGTGGTGTCGTGCTCCGAGTCGCCGGCAACAAAGTACAGCGGGTTGATCTTGCCGTTGGACACGGTCACGGGGAGCGTCTTGGTGATGACGTGCTGGCCGAGGAGCTGGGAGAGTTTATTAGTAAATAGGCGGGGAGAGTTGTTGGCGGAGACAAAGACTCACCTTCCACACGTGCCAGCTGGTCGAGTAGGTCGTCAGCGCCGTGTCGGCGGCGTGCTGGACCAGCGTCATGCCCCATTGCCAGCGGTTCAAGTTGCGCATCTGGGGGGCCTGGGGGGGGGGGGGGGTCAGTCTCTCGCTCTTCACCAATGCCACAGAAAACTCACATAGCACGCGCCAATAACGCGGTCGGCGTTACGCTCCGTGCCGAGCAGGAAGATGGCTTCAGCGACCGAGCCTTGCCACCACGGGTTGGACGCGAGGGGGCCGTCCCAGGCGAGACCACCGTTGGGGTGGGTAGCAGCCGTCTCGCCTACACCAAGAGATCAGCCAACACCCTTCAAACTTCACCACACACCAATCACTTACCGATGAGCGTCCTGTTGGCCTGGGTCAGGCGATCCGTGCGGTTGAACCGATCCACCAGCCCATCCGGCGTCAGATACGGGTGCCAGTCCCCAACCACATCCGCCGGCGCCACAAACCCGTCATACACCGACGGCGACGCAATCAGCTGCACCTGCGGGTGCTTGGCCTTGAACGCGTTGTAGAACTTGGGGAACCGATACGCCTTGTACGCATCATACGACGTGGGGCGACCGGCCAGCCAATCCTCGTTGCCAATCTCGACGTACTTGATGGTCCACGGCTTGGGGTATCCCAACGCGGCGCGCTTGGCTCCCCACGGCGTCGACACGTCGCCCGTCAGGAACTCGAACTCGTCGAGCGCCCACTGCACAAAGTGGTCCGTCTCGGCCTCGCTCGTGTAGTTGCCGTCGAGCGCGAGGCCGGCGTACACGCCCAGGATCGGCTCGGCCTTGAGGTCGTCGGCCCACTCCATGTACTCGATGAGGCCCATACCTGTCGAGATGGGGTACTCCCAGGTACCGTCACTGCCCGGGCGGTCCTTGAGAGGGCCGATGGTCTCATTCCACCGCCAGAAGGTGCCGAGCGTGTGGCCCATGAGCATGTTGCCGCCGGGGAAGCGGAGGAATTTCTGTCCATTGTCAACACCCACCCACACCACCACAGTGGAAAAGAACATACCGGATTCAACGCCGCAAATGCCTCCGCCAGATCCACCCTCAACCCATTCTTCCTCCCCTTCCACGTCGGCGGAAACAAGCTCACCAGATTAAAATCCAACCCCCCTGTACCCTCCACCCCGGCCGCATCAAACGTGATCGCCAGCGTATTATTGCTATTCGGCGCGTTCTTCACCGGCACCAGCACATACTCATGCTGCGTCCACCCGTCTGCCACGCTCTTGGACTGCACCTCGACGCTCCCAAACACCTCCTTCTCGCCCAGCGCCGACTGCAGCGACGCCGTGAAGGCGCCCTTGTACGCGCCGCGCACGTAGAACGACCCGGCGTAGCGCGTCGCGGCCTTGACGTCCATGCCCCAGAACCCGGAGTTGGCGAGGCCGATCTTGCCGGCCTTGCCGCCGCCGGAAACGGACACGGAGTAGGGCAGGGCCGAGGAGAGCGGGGAGGCGAGTTTCTTGAGCTCGAGGGTGGTGGTGGCGGGGATGGGGGTCCAGCCGTCGAGGGAGACGGGGTATTTCAGCGAGGATTGGAAGGCGCGGTTGCGGATGAGTTCGGCGTAGATGCCACCGTCGCCCGAGTTGTTGATGTCCTGAGGGGAAGGGTGTTAGAGGGCGGCCTGGGAGGGGAGAGGAAAGGGGAGGGTGGTACCTCGTGCATCAGCCCGTAAAAGATGGGGCTGGTCTTGTTGCCGCCCGTGGGCTTGACAGCAAGGTCGACAGCGAGGACGGCCTGCTGCGCGGCCAGGGCCAGGCCGGCGAGCAGCGTGGACTTGAGGGACACCATGGTGGCAACACGGAGCGAGTGAGTGTTGGGAGGGTGGGTGAGGAGGGAAGTTCGGGAAAGAGGACGAGGAGGGAAGGGGGGTTATATTGCCCTCTCGACCTGATCGGTACCCCCCCTGGGGATGGTGCCAAGTTCCCGGGTCCGCAAGCAATATCGAGGGGTAGGTGGTAGCTATTTTCTGATGGTCTGTCGGGGGGCTACCCGCCAAAGGTAGGGACGTAGCAATGCGTGGTCACCCACCTGCACAGACGAACAATCTCGGGTCTTTGCCACATCGTAGCGGCGCCGGGAGCCCGCCCCGTTTCCGGCTCCCGTTTCCACGTGCTGGCTGGGAGCTCGCGAGCTCCCAAGCCGGGACGAGTCCTTTGGGAGTCCTCGCATCATTTCTCCTTGCTTCGGTATACTACTTGCTATGGTGGCAATCATCATGACGGAGTACCAGTCTCCCAGAAACCCGGGCCATACTCCGACGATATTGACAGACACCTCCCTCGACGGGGTAGCCGTCTAAACCCCCCCCCCCCCCTGCCCTAGCCGGCTGTTGACCCCGGCTCCCTAACTACGTGCTATAAGCGGCCCAATGTCCGGGGAGTGGGGACGACGATGGCCCCTCTGATCGCCCGGCTCTTTATGTTTCCCAAGTTCCTCTCTACTGGGCGCCACGAAGATGGACGCTACCATCATGGCAGTGTCGTAGTAAGTACACGCGTGCACGGGTGATGGATGATGGGTAAGTTGCCTGACGGCTAAATGGGCTACACGCCACGCAACTGGCAGCACGACAGGACGGCTAGCACCCGAGCTCAAGGTTAGACCCGAGGGGACGGTGGTATCGGCTGCGGGAGGGGGGTTGATATTCCCCGTATAATTATCCGCGCTGCGAACGGCTGGCCTGGTCTGCCGGTCATGATGATTGGAAGGACGAGGAGGATGCTAGGTCTACCTGTGGGCGCCATGTCCCCCCGTGATGTTGACATTGACAAACAAGATTGGACGAGGAGGTCGTGCCCACCGGGAATAAACTCCACAAACGACAAACCGCCCCTCCGTTGCAGCGATCGACAGTTGCTGCATCAGGGGACGCACGCGCAGCGTCGCATCGGGGGGCGTTGGAGATGCGGGGAAGCTTCCTCCGCACCGTTGGAGAAACAAGGGAGGTTATGCGCGCCAATGGGGAGGGCGAGGGACCTGGATATATACTCCCGGGGCTAGGCGGACGGGGTTCTCTGGAAGAGATGATGGGGACGTTCCTCGGCTGGCGATACTTTGTACCTGCGTCTGCCGCCCCGAGGCGCAAGGAATGGGGAAACGAGAATCCGATGGGGGATTGAGGTTGTCGCAAGGATGGATTGGACGCGAGGAGGTTTTGTTGATTGTACAAAGAGTTTGTAAACGCCGTGGCTAACACTCGAGAAAATGCCAACGAAAACATCACCACCATCCCACCGCCGTGCTTGTTGCCTTGCCGGCGCCCTTTTTGACCACCCCCCCCCAAACAAAAGAAATCCTCGCCATCGCCATCTTACACCGCAAACCCCAAACCGACTTTTTCCATACCCATTCTCGAATAAAATCCCCGTTCAAACTTGCTGTCCATTGGACTCCCCGCACTCGTCGCCGCGGTGCTCAGGGGACTCGCAAGCGGGCTCATCGACCCTTTGCTCGTCGTCGTCGTCGTCGGGCTCTTGACCGGTATCATGGACCACTTTCTCGCGTGTCCATTAGCTGGGAGGGGCGGCGCGCTCTTGGTCGTCGGGCTCTTGGTCGCTTTGATGGGAATCATTGACTTTTTGGTTGTCAAAGCAGTCATCCCATCTCCCGCAGACGACCCATTGACCACTTCTTTCGAAAACGCAGTTTCCTTCATCATCTCCCCCCTCCTGCTCTCATCCCCCATCTTCTTCCTCTTCGACACCGGCAAGCTAATAACCGGCGGCAGCCTCCCCATCGCCCTCTCCTCCCTCCCCCCATCCCACCCCACCAAGCCTCCCCCACCACCGCCCCCCCTCCCCCATCCTTCCCCATCCTCCCCAAAATCCTCATTACCCTCTCCAACCGAAACCGCGCCCCAAACACCGGACTCAACAACCCCCCTACTACCCCACCCCCACCCTCATCGAGCCTCCCCATGACCTCCTCCGGCTCCGCCGTCCCTAGCACCGCCGTCCACCGCCTCCACAGCCTCATCCTATTCGCGGAAAACGCTAGAAGGACCTCGCGCTGCGGGAAAAAGTACCTGAAAAAGCGCGGTGAGAGCATATGGAAGAGCAGAGAGTGCGCGGCGTAGCCGAGGAAGGGGTACGACGACAGCACGAGGGTGCGCTGGTTTTGGGTGGTGGTGCTGGTGAGGTGTTGATCAAAGTCGCGCATGTTGAGATATCGCAGGCACGCGGCGAGGAGGGTGTAATGGGCCAGGTCGAGGTATTCTTCGGGGGTGGAGAGGAGTTGGTTGGGGGGCGCGAGGCAGGCAAAGCCGCGGGCGGAGAGGAAGAAGCTGCGCACCGAGGAGTGGATGGGGTGGATGCGTTGGAGGCCGAGGGGTTCGTTGGGAGAGGAGGGTTGCAGTTCGAGCAGGCCGATGGAGCGGGCGCGCAGCCAGCGGTGGAACTGGGCGGGGGTGTCCGAGGTGATTTCCGAGTTGCGGAGGGGGCGGAGGTCGCGCAGGGACGAGGGGCACCCGGCGGCGAGGGCCATAAAGGGGCCGAGGCGGGAGTAGGCGGAGAGGGGGGCCGGGTCAGTGAGGCGGATGGCGAGGAGGAGGTCGTTGAGGCGGAGGGGGCAGGCGGCGAGGAGAGCCCATTGAAAGAGGACGAGGGACTCGGCGCGCTCGGCGTCGTTGAGGGTCGAGAGCATCCACTCGTAGAGGCCGAAGAGGTCGCCGGGGAGCTCGGCGAGGGTGTAGTCGATGAGGTCCTGGGAGGCGCCCTCGGCGATGGCGGCGTTGAGGATGTTGACGACGATCTCAGCCCAGAGGAAGACCCCGCCGGCCTTTTGGCCGAGGTGCATGACGGTCTGGTTGCGGTCCTCCCACTCGGCGACGAGGTTGAGGTTGACGTAGCGGAGGATGTCATCGGTGTTGCGCGAGTGCATGACGATGCTGATGGTGTTGGCTTCTTCGATGTTGTGGTGCACGGCGCTGGCGACGCAGATGCTAAAGTCGGAGTTGCGCGCGAGCTGGGAGAGGCGGCAGACGAGCTCCTCGACGTAGGCGGGGCATGCGTCGTCGGGGATGTCGACAAAGAGAAAGGTTCGTCGGGTAGGGGTTTGGATTCGCTGGTCGATGTAGTCGTCGGCGAAGAACGAGACGATGAGCGCCTCGTCAAAATCTCCCTGGTGCTTGCTGTGCAGCGTCAGGAGCGCCTTTCGGAGGCCGGGATCCTGTCGAAACAGCTGTGCCAACAGACTGCGGTACACATTGGCCGGGTTGACTTGGTGCTGTTGCGAGGTGCCGGAGGAAAAGGGGGTCGTCGTGTCGTGGCCCTCGGCTGTGGTCCATATAAAGGAGGCGCCCGCCGGTGCCCACTGCCGCTCGAGTCTCCTACGAAGGGACTTCAGTAGAATGGTCTTGCCGCATCCAGACTGCCCTTTGATCCATAGAATCTTGTTCTTGTTGTTGTCGCTGCGGTGGTGCCATGCGGCGAACTCGTGAAGGTCATACAGCCACAGACAGGTGCCCGGGTACGTGGTCGCCGGATGGGTCTCTGACAGGGTGGAATGTGGTCGGACGAGGGCTGCCAGACACTCTGTCTCCTTGGAAGTGAGGACATGTCTTTTTTCTTGCTCGCTGTCAATCATCCTGGTCAGGGTGCTGGCCAGCGCGCGGTAGCCATGGTCGTCGGGCGAGGCAAACTTGCACAGGTCGTCGTGGAGCGCGCCAATGGTCTCGGCGTTTTCGCGGGGGTCGCCAATGAAGCTGGCCAGACGACGGATGGTCTAGGATGTCAGCTCGAACACAGATGCAGAGGGGCGGCGCGCTTACAGCTTCTACTCGAAGCTCCCTGAACCGGTAGGTCGGGATGATGGATTCCTGAAACGTCTTGACACGAAAGTTAAAGTCGTTCCACAACCTGACAAACGTCTGCCTACCCAGCTCGGCCAGAAGGCTGTGGGCGCCGCTGAGCTGTTGCAGCACCGAATCCTGGGGATCCATCTGAGATGTTGCGCCGGCCATGCTCTTGATGGCGTCCAGCAGGGTGCAATGCTCGGTGGCGCGGTGCGGAGACGCGAAAAACACGACGCCAGACGTCGAGAGAATGATCTCTTTTAATGGTCCATCTCGCTCCAGCTCCGACAGTCGCAGCAGCTGCGGCGTGTTAGCCCGTGTCCAAGCAAACGTCGTGTCGGTCAGTGTCACCGTACCTCTTTGACAATGATGCCGCCTGTGGAATGGGCGACAAAGATGATTGGTCTTGCGGCACCGTTGGAAGCCGCCCTCGCCTCGGCGAGCTCTTCCAACAACTCTCGGGCATGGGCAAACACGTCATTCTGTAGGGGGAGCGGCTTGTTGTCGACCCGCAGGGTGTGGTAGCCCCATGTACACACCCTGGCGGTGGGACACGATGAGGGAAGAAAGTCCAAGGGCCAGTACAGCTCGGGGATGGGAGCCACAGGTGTCTCTGGTGGTTCCAGCAGCTCCAGCCTCAGTCTTGAAGAGGACTTGAACGAGTTTTTCCTCAGGAAGCTCCGCGCCCTGCTCGCAGGTCGCTGACCTGATGTCAAGAGGGGCTCCGAGTTGGATCGTCGCAAGGTGTTTGTCGGAGGGGTCTTTTTCAGCTTTTTCCTTGGTGTCGTCAGATGGATCGTCGAGCTCGGGGTGGGAGGCAAGGGCGTGGCGCCGGTGCTTGTCTTCCACGAGCGTACAGGATGGCCGCCGATGCCGTGGACGAGGATGATGCTGGATCTGGGTCAGCGACAACCGGGTCGGCGCATAGACTCTGGAAGAGCTCACTCCACCGTAGGGTCGTTGGGCTCATCGGGCTCGTAGAGCAGCGTCAGGCCGACAGACCGGATCGAGTCCTCACTCGCCTTCATCTTGTTGGGGTCTCGGCACCATGGTCAAGCGCGATGGTGGCTGTCGCGTGGTCGGGAACCGGGAGCGGGCTCGGATTTAGAAGGCCTGGGGTAGACGTCGGGGGGAAGATGGTGTGCAGCCTCGACGACGGGACATGTCATGCGAAGGCGGGAGCAGGGAGCAAGACACCGGCCAGGACGCGTGGCGAGCCGTCGTGCCAGACGCTCCCTTTCGGACGGCGATTAGCCTGACAGCATCAAGGGGTTTGACAGGCCCGACGAAGACGACGGCCAGGACCAGAGGCCTGAAACGGCACTGCCATGACAAGAGACGATGCTCGTCGGTGCTTGATCGCTTCAACCGTGCCGCCTCTTTCCCCTTTGGACCCCCCTTAAAAGCCGTTTACTATACCCGAAGCGGCTGTTCGCTGAGCTTGGGGACGGCCACTCACCGTCTGACCGAGGACGGCACAGGGAGGGCAGCCATCTCAGGGTGTGGGACGGCAAAGAAACAGTGTGTTTCCTATTGTGGTGTTTGCCGTCTTGTATGGATGCTCGATCCGGAGGGTTGATGGCGACAGGGACAGGGAGGGGGAGACGGAAACGACTTGTCCAAGGGTCATGCTGGAGCTGTCGGCAGGGAGCGAAGATCATCGCCGTGGAATATATAGCTTGGGGGGAGACGCGACGTGCCGATGGGCAGTTGGTGATGGAGGAACGAGGTTGAAATGAAGACTGGCGGAACTTTCTTTGGTTTTGCAGCAGACCATTCGCAGAGGCGTCGTGATTGGGAGCAGCAGCCTCTTCCAGAGCGACAAGAGAATATCCAACCGGGTTTCTGTCCCGACAGACAGCGCGAGGTTGGTGGCATCGTATATAAATGAGCAAAGAGGTGTCGAGGTTCATTCGGGTGGTGGTGATGGTGGAGGTGGACAGAGTCAAACGTGCAAAAAATGGCAAAAATGTCGGACGAGCGTGGATTGCAAGCCCCCCCGCCCGCCATGGCAATGTCGAACCGGAGTATTTTGTGCTGCCGCCATGTGTCTTCTCTGCGTCTTTCACGCAATAGCGTGTGGCCTCGTAGGTCTAAACCAGACCTGCTCCATCAATTCCTTTTATTTTGACGGCTGGACAGGGTCTGATAATTTCGCCCTTTATGTGTCACGAACCGCGGACTCTCAGATGCTTGTGGGTAAAAGAGATGGACCTCGGTGCGGGTGTTGGGACTGGAAGAGGAAGAAGGACGACGGGGCGAATGAGGGAGACGCGCTGGCTGCCGTCTTGGCGCGTCTGTGGGCCTGTGGTTCTGAATTTACAGGCGGTGGGTGGCAGAGGGCAGAATAATACTGCCCCCAAACTTGTCCCCGCCCCCCACCTTGACCTAGGTCGTCGTCAACGACCTCGGCCGGCACCTTTCCCATGTTCCCCATCCGCAGCCATGCGCGCAGACACCTCTTGTCCCTCCCCGGGGCCCTCGCCCGCCGCGGCTATCGCACGCCCACGGTCCTCAGGCGCGAGGTGCTGACGGCCCCCAACGCCGTCGCGAAGCAGCTCGACGCCTCCCTCGTCTGGAAGCCCCCCAAGGAACGCAAGGGCGCCAAGCCCATGGTCCGCGCCGACAAGACGCGCGTCAACATCACCGGCGACGCCCTCTGCGACGACATCGCCGCCTACCTCGGCGACTCGCTGCTCCGCCACCGGGGATGCGACCTCATCGACATGTACCCCGGCGCCGGCGTCTGGAGCCGCAAGCTGCACGACGTCCTCCAGCCCCGCTCCCACATCCTGCTGGAGCCCGACGCCGCCCTCTACACCCCCTTCCTCGAGTCCCTCCTCGCCAGGCCCGGCACCCGCCTCGTCCCCAAGGCCGGCATCGTCTGGTCCAACCTCAACGCCGTCCTCTCGCCCGAGTTCCTCCCCCACCAGACACCCCGCCCGTGGGCCCCCGACATCCCCCCCGAGCGCAACGACACGCTGCTCGTCACCATGAACCTCGCCAACTTCCCCGCCCGCCGCTTCCTCAACTTTGAGAGCATCGCCAGCCTCGTCCTCTTCCAGCTGCTCTCCTCGATGCGCGCCGGCTCCCTCTTCCAAAGGTACGGCCTCGTGCGCCTCCTCATCTGGACCACGCCCGAGGACGGCGCCCGCCTGCTGCCGCGCGTCATCCAGTCGCGCAACCGCGCCGCCATCGACGCCGAGCTCAACACCGAGTGGGTGCGCGAGGTCGTGGGCCTCAACAACACGCTCGAGGCCACCGGCCGCTTCGCCTACAACCGCGACAAGAACATTGACGTCGAAGGCACCGCCCGCGTCGTCGCGCGCATGCGCGCCCAGGGCCTCGTCACGCCGCCCGGCCGCGAGTCGGACCTCCTGCGCGAGGTGCTCGACATGGGCGGCGCCGTCTCGGCCGCCGCCGACCAGGCGCCCTCGTGGCGCTTCTCGGACGAGGAGGAGCGCCTCGAGCTCGTCGAGGCCTACCAGGCCGGCAAGGTCAAGGCGGACCCGGCCATGCTGAGGCGCTACCGCAACCTGCAGAACTACCACCAGTGGAAGCTGAACCGCAGCAGCGCCTTTTTCAGCACCGACGCCGAGCGCCGCGCCATCGTCGGCCTCTACCGCGCCGGCTCGCCCGACGCGGCCGCGCGCGAGGCCGCCTGGATCGAGACGCTCGACGGCCAGGACCGCAAGCTGCGCGAGCAGTACCAGCTCTACCGCGACAACTTGCACGTCTTCAACCAGGACCCGCCCGTGCTCGTGTGGGACCGCCGCCTCTACGAGCCGCTGCTCGGGCGGCCCGACGAGTTCTTCCCAAACGTGCCGCTCGCCCTGCTCGATATCCAGCCGCGTGCCACGCACCCGCTGCTGCGCGACATGGGCCGCCACTCGGGGCACGCCGGCGACTACTTTGAGCTGATCCTGCGGTGCCTGCAGCAGAGCGGGACGCAGGGCCCCTCCAGGGCGCTCGACCACATTGCGCCGGGCTGCTCCGACGCCGTGATACCGCTGTGTCCGAGCCTGCGGGACCCCGACGTGGGCGGGTCGCCCATGGGCGGGTACGGCGAGGTGTCGTGCCGCTCGCTCAACGAGCGCCAGATGATGGAGATTTTGCAGGCGTGGATGGAGTGGCCGCTGAAGCCGAGCTACGCGCAGCTGGTGGGGCGGCTGACGGACTCGGACGAGCCCGAGGAGGATGAGTAGGGTGCATATTGTATAACAGTCATGTATAGAGCATAGAGTGCTAATAGAGTATAGACCATGGATGCAGACACCCTACCCTTGACCGCCCACCCATCTCTCTCGCACCTCGTCTACGACAACTCCAAGGGGTGTTAGTCGATAATATGCGTCAAACGCAATGTATAGCGTTGAAGGTAGACGTCCCTTTCTCTACCAACACCTCTCGAGGTAAAGGCAGAAATGACAGGATTATGGGCATCCGGTTATTTTAATTCCGCAGAATTTGTGGGCGGCGTCAGAGTCCAAGAAAAAACATACACCATTTCATCCATTCTTCAGACCATGGCTGGACACTCCATCCATCAGCGCGCCCATCCACCCACCCATCGTCTCATCTCGTATACGATAGCTCGAGCGGGTACTTGGTCCAGATGTCAAAGCCCTCCTTGCGGAACGTGTCGTCTTCGACGTGGACGTTGAGCGTGCTGGTGGCGTTCCAGACCATGTTCTTGGGGTTCTTGACCGAGTATTGGGGCCAGTGGGGGATGGCTTTGTCTGCTCCGGTCAGCTCCCGCCGTCTCAGACACCAACACCAGAAAACAGACCTTTCGTGCCAGGGACCTTGTTGGGGTCGCCCGAATGGATAAACGCAATGAGGCGCGCCACCATGGCCTTGGACAGCGCCCGATGAGCCGGCACGTCGGCGACGGGCGGGTTGTTGCCGTACAGCTCGTAGTCGCGCGGGAACCCAAAGTGGTACGCGTAGTCGGCGCCGTGCATGGCGAAGCCGGGCGCGCTCTCATACTGGGGTTCGATGGGGAAGCCAGTGGGCCAAGTGTCGAATCTGGCAGTGTCAGTACCTCGGCTTGAACAAAGGGACAAGGGAACCCACCTCCACGACCACACCCTCCCCCCCTTCTCGGCCAACTTCCTCATCATCAGCCGCCTCCCATACGACAGCGCATTGTCCCCCAAGATACCCGCCAGCCGCCTCAACTCCCTACTGCACTTCAACCCCGCCTTGTCCATCTCGTCGCAAAACATCGTTGTCTCCTTCTCGCCCGGCCCCAGCGCATACGGTGGCACCGGCCCTCCCTCCGGATACACCCTCAACAGCTCTTCGATCGCTCCCTCCCCCGCCCTCCCAAAGGCCCCCTTCAACGCCGCCCTCAGCTCCTCCTCCGTCTCCGGATACACCCTCCCATTATTCGTCAACACAAACCCCTCATCGCTATTCTCCCCCACCATCACCGGCACATCCGCCCTCATCCCCCCTTCCCCCATCACCACCGTCGGATCCCCTACGACCGTCTCCCCATCCACCGACGGCCACCACGCCAACACCGGCATCCCCCCCGACGCCGCCACCCTCAGCTCCTCCCTCCCCATCCCGCGCATGCACTCCAACGTCGCACACCCGCTCGCATTCACCACCCGCTCCCACGTCCTCCTCTCCGCAACCCCATCCACCCCAAACCCATTCCCCAACCCCGTGCTACTCGACACCAATACCCCGCGGTCAAACAGCTTCTCCCCCCGGTCCGGGTGCATGAGATGATATGCAATCGAGCACGCGCCTGCGCTCTGCCCCCACAGCGTCACTTTCCCGGGATCGCCTCCAAACGCCGCAATATTCTCCCGCACCCACCGCAGCGCCATCCGCTGGTCCTTCAACCCCAAGTTCGTCACCCCTTCCCTGGCCGCCTCCGGGCCAGACGGGAACCCAAAGAACCCAACCCTATAATTCAACGTCACGGCCATCACCGGCTGGCCCTGCGCCACCGACGCCTGCACCAACCAACTCGTGTTACTATTCAAATCCGCCCCAAAGCCATCCACAAAACCCCCGCCGTACAACCAGACTACAACAGGCAGCGCCTCCCCCCTGTGGTCAGACGGGCGGATGACATTGAGATTCAGACACTCGTCGTCCATGCCCGTGACGTTGGCGCGCGCCATGTTGGCGGCCGACGCGAAGTTGGGGCAGATCGGACCGTAGTACTCGGCGGAGCGCAGGCCGGGCCAGGACTGGGTGAGGAGGGGGATGGGGTTGCGCAAGCGCGGGGAGTGCGCGTAGGGGATGTTGAGGAAGAGGTCCTGGGCGAAGGAGGGGAGCTGGCGGCCGAGGTAGGTGCCGTTTTTGGTGTGGGCGGTGGGGGGGGAGGCGGAGGTGAGGGCCGTCGCCGCCAGGAGGGGGAGGAGGAGGAGAGATTTCATTGTTGTGGTGGTTGTGATAGGTGGGAGTGGGAAGGGGGGAGGGGGAGGGGGGGAGGGATTGAGGGAGGTGGATGGAGATGAGGATGGATGGCGGCATTGGGGATTTATACAACATGTTCGCAGTCCTACCCCGGTGTTTCTGCTCGCGATATCCATACTGGCGCGCGGCTGACCCGGTTCCCGGGCGTCATATACTGCGGGGTGGAATGATTCATAGTCCGCCTTGACCCCGAATTGGGGTATCATCCAGGACCAGCCTAAGGGCACAAGATCCCCGCAGCAGCCACTAGGCTCTCACGGCGTGGTGATCTGCCGCTTTTACACACGCACACACCCGAACTGGGATGGGAGACGCAAGGCATATTTTGCGTGCTATGAGGCTGGCAGAATCGGCGGACATACGTTCGGAGATAACCCGTCCTGGAACTGGGAACCCGGAGCGGCCCGGAGTCCGGTGGGTTTGCCGACCGAGAACTGCGACTCCAAACAAAGTTTCAATGGCATTGGGTTCCATCAATATTGAGAATCATCGACCTATGGTACCGTCTGCAAGCATGGCTCGAGAATTCAGACTTGAAATATTTGACTGGGGAGGAGAAATTTTGGTCTTCTGTCCTTTCAATTGCTGATGAAATTCTCGAGCACCTGCCATGTATCAAGCCCTTTCCCCCCCTGATTTTTAACAAAATCCGGAATACAGTAGCTCAGTTAGGATGCGGGGAATTGCCGTATATATCAACCCTACAGCGGGTGGTTGAGAAGACTTGTTTCACTGCCTGGCTGTGGCTGCTATTCTTTTGGAGTCCACGAAGAAGTTGTTGTCTCTCTATTTGGCCCGCCTCCCAACTAGATGTAGAGCTTTCTGCTCTACTATTTTCAGCAATCCGGAAGGTAGTGGCTCAGTTGGGGTGGCGGGAAAAGGCCGTACATATCAGTCTTCAGTGAGTGATAGAGAACACTCGCTCACTCCTGGCTGTGGCTGCTCTTTTTATTTTATTTTCCTTTATTTTGGTAGTTGTTTCTGAGCAGCCGTTCAAGCCACCTCCCCCTACATGCTTGGTGGGCAACCCCCCCCCTACCGAGAGAAAGAAAAAAAGACATGGCCAGTAACCCGCCCGAGCTGTCAGGCTGTTGACCGAATGTCGTCGTCCTTTAACTTCCCGGACTGAGGAATTCCATGCCGGTGTGGAACCACTGCCGCCAGACTTGTGGCAGCAGCAGCAGTAGCAGCGAGGACGTCAACAGGATCAGAATCAAGTGCCCTCTTGGCTCCGTCGCATTGCATGATGTGCGTTGACAGCCAAAAGGGACGGTCATCGGATATCAGTAATCGACTCGGAGATGTCACTTTCATTTCCATCTCTCTCGCCATCACCCCACCCCACGGCAACATCTGAACAAGAAATAAATACTACTACCACTACTACTATGTCCCACAGAATGCCCGCCCTCATTACCGTCAAGCCAAGCCCACCAGAAAAACGCCAAAACAGGCATCGCCGTGCCCCATTCTACCCTCTATGTATGATGCAACCACTCCCCGCTATCAATGCAACCCACTCTCCCCCGTCTCCGCCATATACTTCTGACACTTGACCAAGTGCCCGACCTGCGCGCCCACCTCCGCCAGCCGCCCCAGCACCTTTGCGTTCCCGTCCACGAACCCCAGCAGCGTGTACGGGATCCCGGTCTCGGCGCAAAACTCCTTGACCAGCGCCTGCAGCCGGCGCAGGTTGTGCCGCGGCACGCGCGGGAACAGGTGGTGCACGGCCTGGAACTGCAGGCCGCCGTGGATCCAGTCGAGCCACGCCGGGCAGTCGACGTCCATGGTGGTGCGGAGCTGGCGCTGGGCGAAGGACTCGGTCTCGCCGAGGTCGGATGTGGACATGGCCCAGTGCGAGAGCGTGATCTGCACGTGCAGCGGCATCGTGATGATGTGCGAGACGAGGACGAAGCCGATGCGGATGGGCCACGTGGGCAGCGTGCACCAGAGGAGGAGGTAGCCAAAGATGTACCAGTAGCAGGACATCATGGTGATTTCGACGGGGCGGATCCACCAGGCCGAGGAGTTGCCGAGGGAGGAGGACTTGGAGGAGAGGAGGTGCAGCCACGAGAGGAGGTAGAGGTTGAAGCGCGCGATGCCCATGACGGGGTAGTACGTGTACTTTTGGAAGGGGACGAGGAAGTCGGCGGCGGCGTCCCAGACGAAGGAGAAGTCGTAGTAGGAGGAGAAGACGCCGCGGAAGAAGGAGGGCGAGGTGGCGAAGAGGGGGATGTTTTGGATGTCGGGGTCGTGTTCCTGGGGGGTTAGCATGGCGGCAAGGGGATAGGGGGTTGGGGGGTGGGGGGCTTACGGGATGGTTCGTGATGAGGTGGTGGACGTTGTGCGAGCGCTTCCACCAACCCAGAGAAAGACCGCAGCAAAAATCGGCCACCCACATGCCGATGAGCGTGTCGACGACAAAGTTGCCCGTGATGGCGCGGTGGCCGGCGTCGTGCGCAGAAAACATGAGCTGGTGCCAGAAGAGACCGAGGAAGCAGGCCGACGTCATGTACCACTCGTGGTAGAGGGCCGTCATGGACAGCGTAAAGAGGAGCGTGTAGCGCGTCGCCTCCTTGGCGTACTCGGAGTAGTGGCACGTGTAGAAGCCCTCGTCGTGCACGCGCTGGGCGAGGATGCTGTACTTCTTGGCAATGTCCTGCTGGACGATGGGGTCGACGGCGGGGTACTCGAGGCTGACGAGGTCGGCGTCGCGCTGCTCGGCCCAGGCCGTGTAGGCGGCGGCATCGCCCTGGAAGACCTTTGTGGTGACGGTGGGGTCGTCGGAGCTGCGCCAGAACACCTCGTAGCCGGGGGCGATCTTGGGGGCGGCGGGCGAGGCCTCGACGCGGCTGTCGATGGACGACAGCGACGTGGGCACGCTGCGGTCCGAGCCGTCGCTAGCGCTGTCGCTGAGGCACGACGAGTCCTCGTCGTCGTCGACGTCGACGTCCTCGACCACGACGAGGGGCATGGGCGTGGGCGAGGGGGGGATGTCGTGGAGCTTGCGGAAGACGCCGCCTCTGATTGGCGGGGTGTGGTTCTTCCAGAGGCCGGGCGGCTTGCGGCCAATCCGAAAGGCCTTCATGGTCTTGAGGTCCTTTGGCTTGTGGTACCTGCATGGATGTGTCAGCAAGCAGCCAAAGGAGGGTCGCGGTTGTGGCGGGCGCGGGAACGACGTCGATCTGCAACACAAAAACGGCCTTTTGTTTTGTGATGGCCACGACGACGGACCAGGCCTGCTCTGCCTTGGTGTCGGGCGCGGGGCGGAAAATATTTACGCTTTCATCTCGGCCGTCGCATCGCGACCGACCATGTGCTGGATGGCCAGGCCGCCACCGGGGTGGCGGTCCAGCCACGAGTCGAGCTTGAGCACGAGGTCCTCGAAGATGACAATCGTGTGGCCGTTAGCGATCATGTCCTCGACCACCCGTGGCGACAGCACCTGGTCGCGCTTCAAGATGGCGGCCATGGCGGCGTCGGGGGGGTGTCGACGGGGGGGGGGAGAAAGTCGGCCGGCTCAAGGTCAATCAATTGCTGGCTGGCTGGCGGGGGAGATTCGACGGGAGTAGGGGCGGCAGAGAATATCGAGGTCGGATGCGATGCGCTCGGAGGATGATGGTGCGAAGATGGTGCGAAGAGAGAGCGAACTGAACTGCGTGGGGAGAAGGACAGGCGACGGGTACCCGACAGACACTGTCTCAAATTCAATCAAGGAGCGACGGAAAACAGTCTTTGGGAAAAAGACGGAAAAAGGAGTGGCCAGGCGCAAGTTACACCTGCTTGTTCTTCAGATGGCAATGGGAAACGAGAAGAGACGGAGAACCCAGAATGAATGGCGACGGGGAAGGGGATGGGCACGTTTGGCTTTTGCGCGTTTTGCACTGCCCTGCTTGGCGGCAGTGGGCGACGACGACTTGGGACAGCCTTGGCCCATATCGTTTCGCTAAAATGGACTTGGGAAAGCAGCAAAACACCAGCAGAGGAACTGGTCCCAAAGGAGCTGGAGGCGACATCTCTCTTCTGGCCAAGCGACGGGGAACCAATCTCGTGCGACTTGGCCCGTCGGCTGGCTTGTGAAACGGCCGCAAAGTGGGTTTGTGCCGGCTAGACGCAGCTGGGAGCAGCTGGTTTAGGAAGACTGAGAAAAGGGACGCGACGCCGGTGTGGAGGCGTTTTTTTTGGCGGCGACATGGCCTCGTCCAATGGACCACGATCAGATCATGATGCGCGGGGGCAACATGTGGTTGGTGTCTGCATCGTGTGCTTGCTGCACATGGCACGCAGGAGCAGCAGCTTGCAGAACGCGTGTGCAATACCCCCCGAGCCCCCCAACAAACACCAAGAATGGACGTCGAAAATCCAGATCAGCAACGTCATGGCATGGTCAGACAGGGTCCCATGCGGTCGGGGGCTGCTCACCGCCTGCCTGTTTGGGCGGCAGTGACAGAAACCCTCTCGAGTATCGGTGAGAATTCTTCTGTTTCCAAATTCCAAGAGACGACCGTGGTTCAGGGCTGGCCACTGGCCGGTGCAACGTCGAGACGTCGGGCCGGAGGCGAGGCCATTCTGCGTTGACGAGTACGACGTCGTCCGAGATTTGGTTCATGACATGCAATCCGGGAGATTGTCGATGGAATTGCTGGCATCTTGTTGCCTCCCCGCGCCGGGGGTTTCCCCTTTTCCCTCCATGTTCCCCAGGCTAAGACCCAGACCCAGGCCCAGGGCGGCTTGGCAGGCTTGCCCCAAGAAGCCCTCCCCTCATCCTAAAGTCCGGCCGTGTGTCGGGTAAAAACAAAGGGACGAGGCGAATCGGTGGCTCTCCGATACGCCGTATGTGTATATTTGCCATCTGCCACATGCTTTCCTATCCATTTACACGCTTCGATCGTCTTGAAAGCGTGCTTGACATGCCCAAGCTGCTGTGCCTCGAGGGCGGCCGTTCAAGCCCCAATCGGGACGTGGACCGGCGGGGGCCCCGACACCCCGCAGCCCGCGCCTGCAACCGCGGCAGCTTTTGTCGACCGTTTTTGTTGAGCATCTCGAAGGCCTAAGGTCTAGGTCCAAAAAGGAGAACGTGGTGGTGCCATGTTGGATGGTTGCTCCTTTGCTTTGATCTCAGCAATCCTCTGATCGCGTGTTTTAAGCTGGCAAATGGGCAACGGCAATTCCCTATGCCAACAACAGAACCAACACTGTCTGCGATGCGACCGTCGAAATATGTCGACGGGCAAACGGGCCATGGGACCGTCGCCAAGGAAGAAGCCGTGCGAACGGCATGCAAACGGGCAGGCAAGACACGGCGAGATGTTGGGACGAGATGGGGGGGACGGCACGCACGTGGACGCCTCGCAGAATAAGTAAAGCCTAAACTGGTCTCTTGGCGCCAAAACATGGCATCGGACGACGGCAAGGTGCGTGATATTTGGGACAACCGAGATGGGAGGACTTGCGCCACGCCGTCATACCTACATAGTAAGTAGGTAGGTTTATTCTGTTCTTCTGTCAATCCGAATCCCGACATCCATAGGGCCCAATATGAGTGCGAATACAAATGAGAATGGCTGGCCTCGATTCATGCTCGGCGCTGGAAATCCTGAAAGTGTTGCAACCACCGACGCGGGGTCGCAGCAGCCAAGGTGACCCCTCCTCACCAAGGTTTTCTTCCGTGGTGATCGCAATCCATCCCCTCCTCCTCTTCATCGCCGCCAACGCTCCCCCTCATCACCACACACACCATTCCGTCTCCGTCAAGTCAACGCCAGCTGCTTGATCGAGGTGCGTCTGCAGCTGCAGACACGGATGCACGCGCCGCCTTCCATGCCAACCCAGATCTCCCTCCAACACGTGCAGCCCCAACTCGGAACCAATTGACCATACGCCAAGGGACGACCACACACACCCACTTCGTGATAGCATCGCAGACATCACCGCACTCGACACCCACGTGCCCTTTTCCACCGCGACACTGACACCCCCCCAAATACACTGATCGCTCTCCAGACACGCCAAGCCGGCGAAGAAAAAGGGGCCGAGAGGGTCCGTTTCGTATCGCCTCCTCCTCGGCATCTGTGGGTCCCAGATCACCGGCTCTCCACCCGTCGTCCCCTCCGTGCCCCGAGCGGGGCGGGTCCGGTCCTGCGTCAAGATCCCTCGGCGCCCCAGTTTGGCACGACAGCTGGGCGGGCCGGTCCACCTTGGTCTCTCCGCCCGTGGGCCGAATTTTGGTTCTCTCCCACTCGTTTGGGGGGTGAGCAGGGGAGTGGTCTCGGCTGTTGGCAGCGGCAGGTTTTGGGTCTTGTTGCTGGGTCGGGAGGGCTGCAAGTGCAGGCAATTTTGTTGTCTGCCCCCTTTTCGGTGGCTTCCCATATTGTTGTCGAATTTGAAGAGCCTCATTCTCAATGTCAAGGGCATTGAGGCAATCAAAGGCGCAAACTCTCCGGACAAACGTCCCTAGCATCGTATACCTGCTACCTATCCATATGTATTCTATTATGCACCTCTACCCTTATATTTCTTACCCATATTCCCTTGATCAACAGTTTGACAATTTCCACACTCTGCCTCACTCCTGCCCATGCACCACAAATCTCCCCTCCCCTGTAAACGTCTGATAATAACTCGACCCGGCATTCACCAGCGGGAACGCCTGCGCGATGAAAAACTTGCTCGCCGCCAGGCTCTGCTCGCTGTCCACCAGCGCAAACTCGTACGCAAACGGCTTCGCGTCCCCGTTGGCCACCGCCCGGAACGACCAGTTGATCGTCTTGTCGGCGCACGTCCCCGCCGCGAACCCCACGTCGGGCAGCGAGCTGCTGCCCAGCGGCGCGCCGGTGAAGGTGCAGTGCGTCTGGAAGGGCATTTGGTTGGTGGCGACGTCGAAGGAGATTCTGTGGAGGAGGGGGGGTTAGATGGGGTTTGTTGGGTGGGGTGGAGAAAGGGGACGTACGAGCACTGCGTGCCGTGGGGGACGCAGCCGGCGGTGAAGGAGGAGACGTCGAATTCTTGGGCGACGATTTTCTTGTCGTCGGCGCGGGGGGTGAGGGGGGTGGCGAGGGAGGTGGCCAGAAGGCCGGCGGTGAGGAAGAGGGAGGTGGTCTTCATTTTTGGGGTTGGTGGGGGGTGATGAACGAGTGTTGTGTGTTGTGTTGTGTTGTTGTTGATGTGAAGCGAGAGATGGAAGTTTATTGTGCTGCCTGGAAGGGAACAGGACGGAATAGCTGGGTTGTGAACTTCGAACTTATACTCGACATTGAACATATCCCGGAAGCGATGGACATGATGACTGAGCGGGCTGTGCAAGTGCGCTCACGTCTTCCGAGATTCGTCCGGGAATACCTTCATTCGGGCCTACGGGCTGTGTGAGTCTCCCGGGAGCCAGTCGCCTTGCCGTCGGGTCTCGTGTTCAGCTCGCTTGCTGACGCATGGCCTCCGGCGGCCGACGACGCGAGGGGAGTTGGCCTCTCCATTCCACTGGGTGCACAGCGTGGGTGATTTGTCTCCAAACATCTTTGTCAAAAGTGGGCCAGTCGCATGGAGAAGGACAAGAAGACAGAAGACAAGCAAAGTAACGATCAGCCAATGAGGGCGTCTTTACGAGGTCCATAGAAGTGGCCTCCCGTGAACACGAGCGTTACCAAAACCCGAGGTGGCGGTCTATGGGAATAACAGCCGAATGCCAGCACAACGAACGCAACGTTGATACGGGGAGGTGACGTCGCCACCCGGCCTTGCTTCCAAATTGACGCCGGGTGCCAACAACTCAAATCGCTGCGGATGCGATGGACCCGGCGTGGCCAATGATCGTTGCAACAAGCCTTTTCTATTTTTATTTTTGAGACTCAGTCCCACATGCTTGTCATGGCCATTGTGGGGATAGTTCGGGGGTTCAAAATGAGACTCCATGGGGAATCACGATCGGAATCAACATCCCGCCTCCCTTCTCCCCGTCCACTCCAACGGCGTTCTAGCAGGGGCCGCCGGACGCCGGGAGTTGAACTGTTGCTGGACGTGGTGGGGAGTCTGGGGTACATGTAGCAGATGAAGGAGATTCATCGGCTGATGGCTAGGGCGAGGGCGATTACTAACGCTCGCCACCGCACACACAAAACATGGCTTGACTGCCGGCTGCGTCGGGAGGGCCCGAGATGAGATGAGAGTGCCGAGTGCGATCGAGGTAGATGCTAGTAAGAAAAAAGAAAAAAAAATGGCATGCAAGGCGAGGGCAAGGCTGAAGTCCGCTCTTGGGTTCGATGAGACTGTTCTGCCGGAGTGACCAAGACCAGCTCTGCGGAAGGCGTCTTTTCTGGAGTGGGACGGCAGGTTTGAAAAATTATACATGTCATGGTGTTGTTACCTTGCTCTTGAAAATAAAAGGGTGAGAGACGCGAACTGCCCTTGGTTGGAGCCCCGTGAAAACAAGAAAACAACAAGAAAGAGCAGCCACAGCTAGGAGTGCACGAGTGTTCTCTATCACTCACTTAAGACTGATATATACGGCCATTCCCAACCACCCCAACTGAGCCACTACCTTCCGGATTCTTGTTGAGCATAGCAGAGCAAAAGCTCTACATCTGGGTTAGGGGTAGGCCAAACACGGAAAGAAAAAAAAAGAGAAAAGAAAAAGGCCACAGCCGGGCAGTGAAAAGGGTCTTCTCAACCACCCACTTAAGGGCCGGTATATACAACAATTCCCCGCCATCCCAACTAAGCCATTCCGGATTCTTGGTGAAGACTAAGGCACGAAAAGCTTGCTCTCTACCTCTATAGTCTCACTCGAGAATTGTTTCTGGCCAAGTCCGTATTAGTCGCAAAACCTAAGCAGGGGTAAGGCATACCTAAGCACCGTCTAAGACGAGGTGAATTTAAGGAGTTTGCCTCGGCTATAGTTACCGTAACCTAAAAATGGGCCGGTGTGGCTGTAAGGATCCCTGGGCCCGGATTTAGGTCACCGGTAGCGTTCTCCCTACGTAACTACCGTTTTCTCTCATCCATACAGAAGGGTCGCCATTAATAAATCCGTTAAAACTACTTACTTAACGTAGCTTTAAAGTCTAATTGTCTGCTCTTAGTAAATACCTCTTTTCCGATTCTGTACTAGTAGATGGAAGCTTTGGAAGCTTCCCACAGCCTACAAAGGTCCTCTCCTTCTTACACCACCCCGAGTGCATCGCTACCATCTACTCCATGCTAATAACTCTATCAGTCGCACTGCCAGCCTCGTTGAGTTTGATCCTCGTGGACGACAACTACGAAATTCGAGCTGGTTAATATATAGTATATCTTTACCGCCGCTCTCTGCGCAGCACTAAGGCGTTGCTGGGTACTAATCTGTCATGACCCAGGTCTGACATTGGGCCATGGCGGCCCCAGGCCGCCATGACAGACCAATAGGAGGAAGGCAAGCCGAAGGCCCGGGGTGGTCAATCAGGGGGTGCGCCGTGTGCGCCGTGTGCGCCGTGTGCGCCCCCTGGGGGCGCGCCCGGCGCAGGGGGCGCAACTTGGCCTTGACACACTGCTACTACAGCACTTAGATAGTTACTATATAGATAGGTAGACCACGCCCCTTGAGTGAGGAACTGTCCTTGTTCCTCGCGCAAGCAATATCATGTTCCCGTCTACAATCTTGCAAGCACCTTTTTCAAGCTCTTTATAGAACACCCTGTTTGAGACGGTACACGGCACCGTCTGGACCTTGCGCAACCTTCGTTCCCTACCGTCAACAACCCCGCGGCGTACTGCCTTGCAGTCTGACCCACCTTGGGTGCAGGTTGTATCACCCGGCTGGTCTAATGTTCACTACAGCCACGACCCCGCGGGTGCCTGAGGCATCTGTGGCCTGACGTCGTGACTGGGGTTATGACACTCGGCGGCGAAAAGTTGATTCCCAACCTCGCCGTCTTAACCCTAAGCCTCTCCGTTACTCGTAAGTCTACGCCAACTTGGGCTTACTATTGTTATCACAGTCTTAGTCTATTTTTAGCAAAACTCCAAGAGGCGTCAATCATCGACAGCTTCTTCCGTCACTTCGTCCTCTTCTCCTATCGAACCCTCGGGCGGCCCGCCGTAAGCGCCCCCCCCCCCCCCCCCCTCCCCGAAGGGCCTTCGGAGGGTTCGCTACGATGTCTGAGAATTCCGATGGAAGCCTCCGGCGGCTCTCCGGGGGCGCCTGCGGCGGGCTGCTCGCTGCGCTTATAACGCCAGTTTTCGATCGCATCCAAGTGGTCCGCCAACATTATTCTTGGCGAAACTCTTTGTTTCCCTTCTTCGTCACTCTGCTTGTAGCTACGGGCTTCTCGTAGGCTTGACGCACACTTTTAACGACCTAGTAGTGGGACTAAGGAAGGCAGCCGCTAGAGGAGCGTGTAAGACAGATTTAAGACTACCTAAGATAGCTCTAACTTTACAATATGTGAAAAGAATATACCATTCACATTCTTTTGGCTCAGTCGTCGGGTATGAGAAACGCCGAAGGGCTCGCTAAACATACCTATATTAAACTTTTCCTTTTTCCGGTGGTGTTTGCTGGTTTTAGCGCTCCAATGGAGGCTAACCAGGCTACAATGCTTACTGGTGTATATAAATTGTTCCGGGATGGCTCTGCAACTCTTTATGTCCTAGCAGGCGGATTGAGCAATTGAAGGAAAGGACTGACTCCGCGTCGCAGTGTCCCCTGGAGGCCTTCGTTCCGTAACCCAGCTTTACACACAACATCGCATCGAATCGCGCGTCTTGGGATAGCTCATGGCCCTGTAATACAATACACTATACGGAGGTCATATACGGCCAAGAGCATCCAGATTGTCCGCGAGGGGATACCTGTCACGGAACAGTCTCTTAATTACGGCCCGGGGTATCTTACAGCGTCGGGAAGATTTTTCCGGCACGTCTAATGGAAAAACTTTCTCTGGGAGATTTAATCATGCGGTCCACGTTTTTGAACATTTTCTGCTAGTGAAAGAAACGTAAGTGGGAGAAAAAACCACCTTTACACTCACTATTTCAATAAGTATATCCTGCCGCCTGGTAAGTTTCTGGGAATGCCGTCTCGGGCGAAACCACCTACCTTGGGACAGCAGGCGACGAAATCACTTGTATTATTTTCCGACAAGCACGGCCCATCATGAGACTTCTCTTGGTTGTCGGGGCCGTTTTGGCCTCCATAGGCCTAGCTGGTAAGCGCATGTCCTTAGTGTCGCAGATACAAACTCCTAGCCTACCTTGCGCCTGGATACTGATCACTCGCCCCAAACAGAGGCCGGAAACTTCACCTGGGACATGAAGATGTTCTACGTCAATGGTCAGGCGCATCAGATTATTGGAGGGCAGATCGATCCCCAGCGCGTGCCGCGAGAGTACTGGGCTCAGCGTTTGCAGATGGCTAAGGGCATGGGTCTCAACACCATCTTCAGCTACCTGTACTGGCAGGACATTGAGGAACACGAAGGGCAGTTTGACTTTACCGGTCGCAACGACGTGGCGGCTTGGTTCAAGGCCATCCAGGACGCCGGACTCAAGGCGGTGCTTCGCCCGGGTCCGTACGTCTGTGCCGAGCGCGACTGGGGCGGCATTCCAGGCTGGGTTAGCCAAGTGCCCGGACTCAAGATTCGCTCCAACAACCAGCCCTTCCTTGAAAAGACAGCCAAGTACCTCGCAAGGGTCGGTGAGCAACTTCGCACGCTCTTGATCACCAACGACGGACCCATTCTCATGGTGCAGATTGAGAACGAGTACGGGTATGTAGGAAACGACAAGAACTACCTCAAAGCCCTTTCCAACTTGCTTGCGACCTCTTTCCCCGGCCTCAAGCAGTACACCAACGACGGCTCCACGGCTCTCAAGAGCGGATTTCTTTCCGGCGCCTTGGCCGTGGTCGACGGTGGAGGAAGTCAAAACGGCTTTGCCAAGCTTCGAAGTGATATCACTGATCAGAGCAGCCGCGGCCCGCTCATGAATGGCGAGCTTTGGATCACCTGGTTCGACGTGTGGGGACCGAAGAAGAGCCATTCTGGCAACAATGGCAATGCGGGCGATGTTGATTTTATCCTCGCCGACGGCAATCATTTTAGTCTCTTCATGTTCCACGGCGGCACAAGCTGGGCCTTTGGGGCTGGTGCCCAAGACGGCCTGCCAGTTCAGCCTTTCACTACCAGCTACGACTACGGCGCGGTCCTTGACGAGACTGGCCGCGCGGCATCAAATTATGCGCCTTTCCGCAACGCCATTGCCAAGAAGATCTCGGTCCCTGCCATCCCATCGAACCCGCCGTTGCAATCCATTTCTGACTTTGCTCTCACGCCGGTTGCCAACTGGTTTGACAAGCTGCCAACTGCCGTCACGTCCTCGTCGCCCAAGGTCATGGAAGCTCTCGGTCAGGTCTGGGGATACGTGCTGTACGAGCACATGGCGACGCAGCAAGCCTCGGGCAAAGTGGTGCCCGGCAATGGCATCCGCGACCGCGTCATTGTATACGTCAACGGTGTCAAGCAAGGCGTCATTGACGGCATCTACAAGAATCCGGCTACCGTCAACGTGAACATCAAGTCTGGCGACAAGCTCTGGTTGCTAGTCGAGAACTTGGGTCGCGCCGACAATGGCTTTTCGGACCAGACTAAGGGCATTCTCGGTAGCGTGACCGTCGGGGGCAAGACGCTTAACCAGTGGAACCACTACTCGCTGCCACTCGACAGTGCTCCCTCGGACTTGTCGACGACTTCTGCAATCAGCGTCAAGGCCATCGGCGCGCCTGTGTGGTATCGTGGCACCTTTGCCAATACCAAGTCCGGCATGGCTGCCGACACCTTCTTGGCCCTTCCCGGCGGCATCAAGGGCGTCGTCTTCGTCAATGGCCACAACTTGGGCCGATACTGGGCCATTGGGCCGCAGCAGCATCTCTTCTTACCTGGCGCTTGGCTCAATGCCACAAACGAAGTGCTGGTGCTGGAGTTGGAGCCGGGCACCTCGAGCCGTGTAGCAAGGGGGTCGGCCACGCGCACTTGGGGAAACAACCCTGATCCGGATTGCGACAACTGCTCGTAAAAGAAATAGACCAAAAACCTACGGTACATAACCATAGTATCTGTAGATTACTGGTCCGCTCGCCAATACACAGAGTGGCTTTCGCCGAAGCAAAGTCCCCCAAAAATAATGCTACAGTTTCCGGAAGACGCTTGACTGCTCCAATCATCATGTCTGCCTACCCAGCTTCAATCTTCGTACTTTCAATCTCAGATTCACACAGAGATGCTGCCAAATGCAAGACGACAAGGCCGTGGTACGGGGAGGGTTTTCCTGTTTCTGTGGATGCTGAAAGATTGGGAGGCTAACCCCGGGGCCTATTATCGCCTTCCTTTTCGGTGCCGCTTGCGGCACCGGAGTCATCATTGGCATCACTTTCTGGATCACTTGGTTTGATTTCTCCCTGGTCTGTTCCTGCATTGCCATCCTGTATGTCCAGACCTTCGACGTACAGCGGCAGGGCTTCCAGGGCAAGTACCTGCAAGTGATGTCCAAGGTGCCGGTAAAACTGATTTGCATTGTCCGGCGCAACGCCCTCGGTAACCAAAGGGAAAATGTCCCATGCGTCACATAGAGGACACGAGCTGGACGGTACGTGCCTCTGATCGCGCTCACATGCCTCCAGAATCAAGGGCCGCCGGCTTTCTGTAACGGCCGCATCTTTGTGAAAGGCTCGGATGTGCTGGTTCATGTCCTCCTCGCTGTTCAATCCAGACTGGTGGGCGCTGCAGAAGACGCAGAACCACCGTCTTCTGTGGTGTTTCATCTCGTGTACCATCCACTCGTGGCGTGTAGCGAAGAGATATGATGGCGCGAAGCAGTGTTCGAAAGTATAAGTGTAGGGTTGCAGATCAGAGAAAACATGGCGTCTGCACAAAGGTAAGTGAGCTAAGTCGTCACAATGGTATAGAATCCTACGCACCTCCGCATTACTGAGTTTTCTATCGTCTGGATTGTCCTGCAGCACGGGCAGCATTCGAATGCTTCTCCGTAGTTGTCGTATACGTCGGTAACTGTTCCGGCCAGGTCGGCCGCTTTTCCGCTTTACAGGCGACACTGCCCGACCCTTAAGCTTCTACTTAAAGAGGTAGGTCCTAAGGTGTAATTTAAAAGGCGTAAGCTGGCAAAGTCAACACCAAGCTCGGAAATGTTGGGTTATCTATACGTTCAAATACATCGTCTTACACCAATAGCATTACCTTGACCTAGCTGTTGCCTTTAGCTCCCGGCTTATGCAGCTTCGGGGCATCATAGCAGCGTGATGTAGTGTATCTGATAGAGCTAGGGCGGTATACACGGCACTCGCAGTCAAACAATCCGTGCTTATGCCATTAAGCAGGGTGCGGACGCTTTGGCCCCGAATGCCTTGGCCATTAAGCGTACTCGGTGTGCATGCTTCCCCGTATACTAAGGTAGGTAGGTACCTAGGTAGTTCGAAACTATTTGACCCACAACACTCGCCTTCTCGCTGCGTTATTCATCTACATGCTCTCCCCCCTCCGCAAGCTCCTTTATTCCGTCCCTCCCTACCTTTAACACAACCCAATCATTCATCCTGTTCGCGCCTAGACTCTTATAGAACTGCAATGCTTTCTCATTTCCCTTCAAACAAACCCACTCCATCTTCGAACACCCCGCCTTGTACGCCTCCCTCGCCATAGCCTGTATCAGCAATTTGGCGTAGCCCATCCGCCTATACTCCGGGAGTACGTACAGCTCCTCTAGACAGACACCAGGGCGCGCCATCCACGTGGACAAGGTGTATAGGTAGATGGCGAGGCCGGCGGGGGCGTTGTCTGGGGAGTGGATGAGAAGGGGATAGGCGAAGCGAGGGGTTGCGGTTCTGATGTCAGAAAGGTAGAGCATCGAGCTGAGAGCGGCTTCGGTTGCTTCGATCACAGCATCCGGAGCTTGCTCCGCTGCGGCGGCTTTGATGAAGGTAAGGATGGTCGGCATGTCCTCAAGCCGGGCGAAACGAATCGTGGGAGATGATGACATCTTGGTAAGGCTGCTGGGTGAGGGATTCAAATGCATCGATCAAGACGAGGGAATCGAGCGATTTTAAGAGTCAGCATGGCATTAGCACGCATCATCCAATGACTGGAAAGCATTCGAATGGACTTTTACTCCCGCATAGCGCGCCCCTGTCGGTCCTCCGACATCCCCGCTTTGGAACGCATCCATCCGTCGGCGGCCACACACCAATCGGCAGCACAGCCGACATGGAGGGAGGGGGGGTACCTCTGTGCCGACTCTCTCAGTGCTCGAAAGGGCTGCATCCTCGCAACCTTGGGTGCCGTCATCGTAGACTCATGCCACGGATCCACTCAGCGCTCACTTCGGTCTCGGCGTCTGTGGTCCAGTTCACCGACATCGGATACCGCCTTCTCAAGAGCGCACACGAGATTGTCAATTTGATTCATAACTTGCAGCAACCCTAGACGTAAACAGAACTCCTTTTGCCCAACGCGTTTGACAGATACAATGGCTACCCTAAAAAGTATCACTGGGAGAGCATCTACCTGTAGCGCCAACTCAGTACGCTGTCCTCACACCCCGAGAACAGACAATAGATGGAAGGGGTAGAAGGACGTGCTGAAGAAACTGCCAGCCAAGACCAAAACGATGAATAGGAAAATCGTCTGCCTCTTCACCGCCACTGAGGTTGACAAGACACACAGCTAGGGGTAAGGAGAACAAAGACATTCACCCTATATTTTTTTCTGAGAGGGGGAAGACGTGTCACGACACAGGGTGGATGTTGTCATGACTTGCGCCGTAAGCCAGACACGAGCGGGAGGGTTGTGTTTTCCCAGCGCAGAATCGCCGCCGTGCCCATGGTTGTCAATGTCGACTTCCACCACAGCAGGTTGCACCACCATAGTAACATGGAAGCTGTCGTGGTTATCCCCGCCAGGGGAAGAAGAGGTGTTGCGCGCCAGTGGCTGCCAAAGACTCAGAAGCCAGCTTCCAGCCTCAAATGGGGTCGCACCTAAGTTCGTCCACCCCACCAGCTGAACTGCGTTGAGGCGCGACCACGGGCCACAAGAAAACCGCAGAGCCTCGTTGATTATGGTTTCCAGGCTGCCGTCGCGGTGCTCAACGCCCTCTGAATCTTCCTCTTCGTGGCTGCGGAGAAGGAAGCGAGCCGCCCCGCTGAGAAAGATATCCTTCAGTTCTTGGGGCATACTTTTGGCGGCAGGTAAGGAATGCATGAGCTGAATTGTCGTCGTCGTGACGTTCTGGGCCTGGTGATGGTTCTAGAAGATACATGCCGCCGCTGGCAAAAGCCCGCATAACTTGTGCATGTCCCATTCCCTCCCCACCATGGAGGACCGCGGGGGGGGGGAGGGGGGCTCTCCCTCGACAGTGAGTTGCATGAAGCCTTCGAGCCCGTAGCAGAGCTCCTATTTCTCAGCTGGGTCAACCACGAGGAGGTCGAGGCGGCGATGAGGTCCGTAGGCTCGAGCCCAATTGCTCCACACACCCTCCTGGTCGGAAAACCAAGTGGCGATCTCGTCGTCTGACGGACTGGCTGAGCGGTCCTCCTCCTATACCCACTCTGCCCTCGCTTCTTCGGCTTCCTCCTCCTTGGGGCCGCAGTCGCCTCTCAGTTGCTGTAAGCGCTGTCCCGCCAACCCAAGTTCTCGCTCTAATCCACGCACCTCCGCTATGGTCCCCTCATCCGAGAGCAGGAACTTGCATCTTCTCCTTGGTCTGATCGAAAAAAACATTAGACATGCAACTGAGAACTAGAAAAGCGACGTCAAACGCTGTCCGAAGCTGCTGACGCGGACAGCTCTCAAGCCTCCTCGTTATGACGGACCGCAAGCCCGACGGTTCGCGATCACCAGGTGAAAACAAGTGATGATGGTCTGCTCGTCAAGAATCCACACCCAAAGTTAATCTACCGTGACGAGCCTAGCCTCCATCGTTACACCATGGTGTTCAACGCTGTATATATCATCAGCCTGCTGTTTGTCTTCGATTGGGTCATCGAGTCGTTGCATTATCCGAGGACAGGTGCGGCGAAACACGACCTGGTCGCGTTCTCTCCACTCAGTACTAGGTGCGGAGACCACCGAAGAAGGCCTGGTCCAGGGTACGTCGCGGATGCAAACGGCGGATTGTGACGCAGGTACTGCAACATGAGCGTCTTGTCGTGGTACCGCTCCGTCGCTTAGTAGAGCTAAGCCGCGTTGAAGAGGGTCTCGCCTAAAGTATGTGACCACCTCTTCCGCCGCTCTGTGTACTACCTCGATTCTCTTTGGAACGACGCAACGGCAGGTTGGATTAATGTCGGCAGGTCGAATACCCTGCGCCTCAGACCTTGCTTCCATGGGTAAGTGGCAGCTTCGGCTTGGCGGCTGATGCGGAGGAGCTCTCGGTTATTTATGTGTGTTTCCCAATGCAAATAGGGGCACAGAGGGCGTTTTAGATGCATGTCAACAGATGCTTATAATGAAGCCCAGTTGAGAAACTCACGGATACAACCATGCTTGCTGGCCCAGCAGCAACATCCTTCCTCGTCGGAGCGACTTGACATGTCGGCCTCACGTGTCGAGCATGGAGTCGGACATTGGGCATTCCCAACTCCGTTACCGCTCTGTTGGACTGCGGCTCTGGTGCATCGGGGGTGAGAGAAAACTGGCGGTGGCAGCGCGGAGGCCGTCATCAAAGGGACGGAGCTAGGGGCTAGGTCCGGATGTAAAGTGGGGTGAGTAGGATTCGAAGGAGAGCCATCCTGCTGGCCTGCATGGCTGGGGGGCTGGCCGGTGTGGGGCGCCGGGTTTATAAATATAACTACCCGCTACAATCGACAGCATGGTGAATCACCTTGCCATCTCGTCCAGCTGTTGGGCAACGGTACCAGGGCGGCGTGTGTTGTAGATGCTAACCTGTCTTCGGCGTCGATAAACCGAGGCGAGACCTGGGGGCACACGGCAATGGGAGCTTGTTTACAACGGGATGGGAGCAAGGGCCGCCCTACCTTAAGTAGCCAAGCCGTGGTGTAGGTCAGGAACACAATTCATTATGGCTGGGCTGGTGTGTGGGAGCGGGAGCTAAGAGACGCTACGCTGGAACATCGGCAAGAGGGTGCCGTGCCGTGAAATAGCACCCGTTTGGGCACATGGACAGCGGATGGGGCCCGACGTATCATGCGGCTGCCGGTCAAGCATATCTTGGGACCGAAATCCGACGTTGATGCACACCCACCCACCGACTCCCTTGCGGCGGCAGCTTTCGAGTCCTCATATTACAAACGCATGCATTCCAGTGCATGCAATGGTTCGGAATGCGCACGACTCGGGGGGTGGCGGGAAGTCATGTTGTTGAACTTGCGCATGGGTCCCCCCCTGGCCCAAATCTCCGGGGGGTTGGAATAGCCTCAATATCGCTCAACCTGCTCAGCTCCGTCTGCCACAAGCGACGCGCCCCCTGAGTGCCAGACCCCGGGTTCGCATTCAACGTTGAGCAGGCTAGCCTCAAACAGCAGTAAGTAGCAGCCAAGGCACTTTCTTTTCCGATTTGACTGCGTGTGCTCAGACTCGACCACCGGTCACTGTGAGACGCACAGTAGCAACTCTTTATCCGGCCAGGCCACTCCGGCGCCCGCTCCCCGGTTGTCGATCGATACCAGGTCCATGATGGTGGGGGCGCAGCCCGTGCTGCCTGACGCCGTGCCTCCGAAGCCCAGACCGAAGCGCGTGGACCAGTGTGATTGCGCTGGACGCGTCAATCTCACCATGCTATGTACCATGTTATGTATCTTGGGCTACCCATGCGACCGACCGACCCATTTATATAGGCCGTCATCATGGCGCTGGCGCAGGCGCCGTCCCGGTAGTTAACACCAGCAGCACATCGCTTTACGAACTGGCTCCAGGCCCAGAGCATCATCATACTCCCGCAAGACAACAACATGGCGACAGCATCGCCCCTTGACGACAAGACGCGCAGCCAGAGCCTTGATGACGCTGAGATGGGCCTGGGCGATTGCATGCACCGCTTGCCCGTCCCGCCGCCGGCACTGCTCCACCACACCGACCCGGGCCTTTCCGCCGCCTCATCCCCCTACAGCGGCACGACACCTTACTCCAGCACCCAAGAGCTGTCGCTGCTGTGGCCGCCAGGAAGCAAGAGCGAGGGCGTTGATCAAAATGCGCCGGCGCCGGCCAGGAAGCCCGCCCGGCCAAGCAAGGGGAAACAGGCAAGCCGGTGGATCCGTTTCCGGCTGTGGTTCAACATGTACCGCAGGTTGTTTGTCCTTGCCTTGCTGCTCAACCTGACGGGCGTCGCCCTCGCGGCACTCGGGCGCTTTCACTACGCCAAAAACCACCTCGGCGCCCTCGTCCTCGGCAACCTCCTCTGCGCCGTCCTCATGCGGAACGAGCTGTTCCTACGCTTTCTTTACTTGATTGCCATCTACGGGCTGCGGAGCGTACGTTGGGCCCCCCTACTCCTCTCACTACGTACCTATCTGGCATGTTGGTATGCGTGGCAGTAGGTGATAGACCGGACGCCGCTGACGAACACCGTACCGACTCAGTGGGCGCCCGTGACCATCAAGATGGCAGTCACCTCGATCCTGCAACACGTCGGAGGGGTTCATTCAGGATGCGCCATCTCGGGCGCCAGGTAAGCCGACACTAATCTCGACCGAGCGGGGATGGATGGCTGACCGCCTGCGCAGCTGGGTTGATCTTCAAGATGATCGATATCGCGGGCCATCACGCAGCCCAGCATCCCGCCGTCATCGCCAGCGGCATTGTCACCAACGTCCTGGTCATCATCTCGATTCTCAGCGCGTTTCCGTGGGTCCGCAAGTCAGTACATAACATATGCCAAGGTACCGTCGGATGCGGATGGTTAACTGTGCACCCCCCTCAGCTACCACCACAACGTCTTCGAGACCCATCACCGTTTCATCGGTTGGCTTGGCATCGCCACCAGCTGGATGTTTGTCGTCATGGGAAACTCCTACGACATCAAGCTTGGCGAGTGGAGAGTGGACGCGAACTCATTGCTGAGCGCCCAGGAATTTTGGTTTGCCCTCTTCATCACCGCCTTGTTGGTTTTCTCCCCAGTGGCATCTCGGCCTGCCGAGCTCCATCTCCTCGCTACGTGCTGAATCAATGCAGCGTCCTGGTTCCCTGGTTTACTCTCCGGGAGGTTCCTGTTCAGGTCGAAATCGTACGCCTCCCTCTCACTCCCCGCTCCCGACCATCCCTGTTAGCCAAGGTACTGGATATTGTGACTGACTAACCCTCCCCATCCAGCCGTCGCCAAAGGTCGCCACCCTAAGTTTCGATCGCGGCATGCAGCAGGGACTCTTGGACAGGATCAGCCGTATCTCCATGTTGGAGTATCACGCATTTGGCATCATCAGCGAGGACCGACATGCAAAGCACCACTACATGGTCTGCGGTGTTCAGGGCGACTTTACCCGGGGGCTCGTCGAAAAGCCTCCCAAGACGATATGAACACGGCAGCTTAAATTTGGTAAAGCGTCCCCCCCAATATCTGCAGAGATGGTCCCTCCCCTGACTGACCCGTCATCACACAGCGGGTGTCGGCCACGCGTCGGCCATGTTCAAGCGGGGCATCCGCGTCTGCACGGGAACGGGCATCGGTGCCGCATTGTCGACTTGCATCCAGAGCCCCGACTGGTACACCGCTTCCTACCTACCTACCTAGACGCTGCGCTAGCTAGCACGCACTCGAGGCTGACGATGGCGCCCCCCCCCCCCCCCCAGGTTTCTCATTTGGATAGGCTCCGACCAGGAAAAGACTTTTGGGCCGACCATATCGGGGCTGATCCACAAGCACATCGAGCCCGCGCGCATGATCCTCTGGGACTCCAAGGAAAGAGGGGGCCGCCCCGGCTGACTTTCGAGAGGGGACAAGGCAGCAATGACAGCGGGAGGAATTAAATATTCGGCCGTGCTATTCTGCGGCCGCCGAGAGGGTGTGCGAGGTCCAAGTTTCCGGGTTTGATGCCGCTTTCGAGTTGGTATCAACCAGAGTTGCAATCTTGTCCGGCAACGAAGAGACGTCGAAATATCGATATCGGATCAAACCGAAAATAACCGACCCCGAACCATTCGACTCCCGCACTCTTCCTAACCTGGTGGTAGGCAGCCCCGAAGTCCCAAGGAAAATGGGAGAGGGAGGGGACAGAGCATGGAGACGCCATGACCTTTCCCCTACCACCTGCATTGGCACATGGTTCAGCATCTGGAGAGCCTGGCTAGGTAGCGTCTGCCGTGCTTGGCGAACCCCCTCCACCCAAAAACAGGAGGCCAAGCTTTTGGATCAGCGGACCCTTGACCCTGACTAGAATAAAGCCCCTGGAGCGAAGATCCAACCAAACGTGGACACCCATCGAGTCGATCCGGAACATTCCTCGGACCATTTTCATCTCGAACAGCAGTCCCCAGATCTCCTCCCCGCAATAAACCGAACGTGTCTCGCAGACTTCCCAGTCGTGGGCCGGGAATAAGCGGGCGTCCATCAGTCGTCCATGACAGCTCGCTTCCTGCCGTGCGTCGCCCAAAGTCGCCCGGCACCCGAAAGGGAGCCTGCGCTTTGGCGGACCGCGCATGCTCGTGCGAATGGTCTGTCCAATAGCCTCCCGTTATATTTAGAACGAAGCGCAGAGTTCTGTCACAACCGCGCGGCCGAAGAGTGCGGCACGGGCTGGTCAGTCGGGTTTGGGGGAAAGGCTGCGGTTTGCCAGACGGATGTTTTTTGTCCCGATGGTTGCGTTGCATTTTTCGGCTGATGCTGTGTGGCTTGTCGATGTTGAAGTTTGGTCTTGAGGAATTTGGACCGGAGCGGAATTCAACGCCTTCTAGGGACCCCTGCTCTTCTCCCAAGACGCACAGAACAAGGACGCGGACAAAAGCACGGCGGCGGCGAGGTAATTTCCCAAACTTTGGTCGATTCCCCTGAAACTGACGTGCCTCCTGGCAAGATGCAGCCGTTGAGATGTCGATGGGGGAATGCAGATCATCGCGGGCGCCATTCTGCTTGCCAAGACCTACCCTGTCCACTCAGGCGCTGCTAGAGAGTCAGAATGGCTTTGCACTTTGCCCGCAGCTGCGAGAGTAAAATCGCCCGGAGCTGAAGCTGTCCCTGAACGCCACATCGCCCAGAAGTTGCTCGATGCCAAATTCCTGGGACGTTGGTTCTGGTCATCTCGCCTATCCTGCGTCAGCTCCTCGCACCGGTACGGCCTGCTTTTTGATGGTTGATGGCTGATGTTCCTGCAGTATCACACCCCCTCAACCAACATGTCTCCTTCTCGACGAAAAGACAATACTGCGGAGACTCGGAATGTCCGAGGAAAATGGCCCTCTTACTTGTCACATTGCCGTCGATGTCGTATTATATGCTGACGTACTCTTCAGAGCCTCTGAACGGGAAGGACAGAGACAATGAGCTTGGTAACACGACGGCATCCCGAAACCAGGGACAATACTGTCACCGTGATCATTTCGGCAGTTGCAAATTACAACCTCGACTTGCGAACTGGCCAATTACTCCATCGTCTCAGTCATGATGACCCGAGTGAAACCCCAGGTTTATCGTCTTGCGACGGCTACCGGTAGGGCAGAGACCACTCTATCGCGCAGCTGATACGGAGAGAATAACACACAAAGCGTGATATCCCTTTTGGGGTAGTGGCCCTCCCGCTCGTCTCCTCTGGTCAAGAAAGCAGCAGACTACCTGTCTCAGCTGCAGAGTCACGCAACCCAGCGCGATGCTACCCTGCACGGCACACCCCCCCCTCCCGCACAGCAATATGCTACCCCGCAAACCTAAATCGGACGAAGAGGGAATCACGCCCCCTATTGATACGAGATAGAATATCGAAATCAATGTTTCCAGCTGTGGTGAGGTTGGAAATGACTTTCAGTGTAGTGTTGGCAGGCTACATCAGGCAGACAACTCTTTGATTTTTTTGGTGAGACAACTCGACTTCGATTTCAGAGCGTTCAGAGTTTGACTTGATCACTGCTCAGAGTCATCGGATTTACTGCTGAAGGAAAACATGCGGACAACACACCCGCCGAAGGCTCAAAGTCAAGCCACATCGTCCAGTGCGACTGTAAACCCCGGACACGCCTTGCAGCACTGGCAGGCCGTGCCCCCGTTTCCCCTGCCAAGAGACGTGGTCCGAACGAGCGGGAAGCCGCCTCAGCTGCGAGCACAGCCCCAGACTGGTTATGGTCATGGCGCAACGCAACTGGTAGACAAAACGCAAGAGACGGGCAAATCAACCTTTTCAAATTCCCATCTCTTGCCGCCCCCTCCCCCTTCCATCTCCACATTCCTCCTCGCCCTCCACGTGTGCATATTCCGAAGCCGGGCCAGCAGCAGCCGCACTCGAGACACCACCTCCCAACCAAGCCAATATTCCCTGCACAAGAGACGGCTGGAGCTATGAGTCTGGTCTGATGCCTCGTGTCCTGCCGTCGGCGTGGTTACAACTCTGACATCACTTGTCATCTTCCCTCATGACTTGTCTTCGTCGCCGGCATCGTCCGATATGTCCCCCCCACCTATCGTACTGCACATGTCCTGCAGGCACCTCGCGCGCTCACAGACAACTATCGATCTCGGCTAACGGCCAGCCGTGCCTCCGGCCAGCGTCGAAGCCCGATGCCGTCTGCAAGCATCTCAGCTCTCCCCTTGAATCATACGATGCGTTGTCTCACTCTTGTCAAGCCACCGTCAACGGCAGATCGGTTTGACTGGACTCGGATGCCTTCCAAGACGGCCCAGGGCGCTACTAGACGCCCGGGAGTAGTCTGCCTCGTCTCCTTTCGTCCCCATCCCTTGCCCCTTGCCCATACACGCGCGTCTCCTCTTCCCATGACCTTCGGATGGCGGCGACGGCTGAGTCGGCACGTCCTCACCGCGCTGTAGATCACCCTCAAGTCCACCTCCCCGAGTTGAAGTCAACTTGACAGCTTCCAAGACCCAGCCGTCGTCTAAATCGGGATCCCGCCTCGATACCACGAACGAGGAGAAGTTAGGCGAAGGGAGGGTGGCATCGATCCACCATTCTGGAAGACCTGCAGCCTCCCTATCCCTGTGCATCACAATCCATGTCGCCATGGACGCCATGGACGCCATGAACACCTGGACGCCATGATCGCAAGCCTCACCATCACCGCCCTCGTCTATAAAGACACCGCACCTCCATCCCCCTGACCATGTCTCTCTCTCCTCATCTCGCATCACACTCAGGGCAGGCGAGCAGCTCCTCACTCTTTTTGGGAGCCGCCACACACTCTTTCTTGAACGACCTTCGTTTCATCCCCACATTCGTTATCTGGAACCGTCATCATCAACATGCGATTCTTGTCTGGCGCCCTCGCGCTGGCCGTGGGCCTCTTGGCCCCGAGCCTGGTCGCGGCCGCCCCTTCTGCCGACCGCGACGTTGACCTCGAGATCCGAGGCGATGTCGAGGCCCGAGCCCCCCCAACCTGCCACAGCGCGAGCAACCGCGCCTGCTGGACGACAGGCTTCAACATCAACACCGACTACGAGGTCACGGCACCCCCGCCGGGTGCGACTCGCAAGGTAGGTGCCATCTCCGTGTTTGCAGAGGGTGTAGATGCTGACAGAGACGCAGTACACCCTCAACATCACCGAGGAGGAGAACTGGACCGGCCCCGATGGTGTCGTCAAGGTCAAGGTCATGCTTGTCAATGGTAAGTTGTTTCTCCGTGGTATTTGGTGCTGTCGCTAATTTCTCACAGGCAAAATCCTCGGTATGTCTTGGTTGCGTGTTGCCCCTGAATGTTTACTTACCCCTTATAGGTCCCACTATTTTGGCCGACTGGGGTGACTGGATCGAGGTCACGGTCAACAACAAGCTCGACACCAACGGGTGAGCATCTTTGTCGCACCGAGAATGACAGGTTCGCTGACACTCGCAGAACATCCATCCATTGGCACGGCCTGCACCAAAAGGGCACCCAGCTCCGTATGTCCACCCCTCCCTCCCTCCAAGAATCCCCAAACTGACAGCCCCAGATGACGGCGCCAACGGTGTGACCGAGTGCCCCATCCCTCCCGGACACTCGTTCAAGTACCGCTTCCGCGCCGAGCAGTACGGCTCGTCCTGGTACCACTCCCACTTCTCGGCCCAGTACGGCAACGGCGTCGTCGGCACCATCCAGATCAACGGCCCTGCTTCGCTGCCGTACGAGGTCGACCTCGGCGTTTTCCCCATCTCCGACTACTACTACAAGCCCGCCGACCAGATCGTCATCGACACCAGGACCCAGGGCCCGCCGCCCGCCGACAACGTCTTCTTCAACGGCACCAACGTCCACCCGACGTCGGGCGGCGGCCAGTACTCGGTCACCACCCTTCAGCCCGGCAAGCGCCACCGCCTGCGTATCATCAACACGTCGACCGAGAACCACTTCCAGCTCTCCCTCGTGGGCCACCAAATGACCATCATCGCCGCCGACTTCGTCCCCGTCAACGCCATGACCGTCAGCTCCGTCTTCCTCGCCGTCGGCCAGCGCTTCGACGTCACCATCGACGCCTCCCAGACCCCGGGCAACTACTGGTTCAACGCCACCTTTGGCGGCCAAAACTTCTGCGGCGTCACCGTCGCCAACAACCCCACCCCCGCCGCCATCTTCCGCTACGCCGGCGCGCCCGCCACGCTCCCGACCAACCCCGGCGTCCGCCCCACCGACTTCCAGTGCAGCGACATCCTCAACCTCAGCCCCGTCGTGCAGCGCACCGTGCCCATCACCGCCTTCACCCCGCGCCCTGCCAACACTCTGAAAGTGACCCTTGACGGCCCCCCGACGTCGCCCCTCTTCGTTTGGAAGATCAACGGCTCCGCCATCAACGTCAACTGGGAGAAGCCCGTCGCGCAGTACGTCATGGAGAGCAACACGTCGTACCCCACCAGCGACAACATCGTGCACGTCAACGACGTCAACGCCTGGACCTACTGGCTCGTCGAGAACGACCCCGACGGCTTCTCGCTCCCGCACCCCTTCCACCTGCACGGCCACGACTTCGTCGTGCTCGGCCGCTCGCCCGACGCCACGCCCGCGTCGCAGACGCGCTACGTCTTCAACCAGGCGACGGACAGCTCCCGCCTCAGCGGCGCCAACCCCGTGCGCAGGGACGTGACCATGCTGCCCGCCAAGGGGTGGATCGTCATCGCCTTCAAGACGAATAACCCCGGCGCGTGGCTGATGCACTGCCACATCGCGTGGCACGTGTCGCACGGCTTGTCGGTGGATTTCCTGGAGCGCGTCGATGACTTCCGCGCGAGCATCTCGACGGTCGATCGCAATGCTTTTAACGATAACTGCAATGCGTGGAGGACGTATTGGCCGACGAACCCGTTCCCCAAGCTGGATTCGGGGTTGAAGATGAGGGCGTTGGATGATTTGAAGATGTTGGCTTAGGGGGTTGAGGGTTGTTGAAGTTGAGGGCTGTTGATGGTTCAGGGGTTTCCTCGGGCAAGTCCCGCGCCGGTCGTTTCTGCATCTTTTGGTTCTTCTTCTTTCTCTTCTTCTTTTCTCGGGGACGGTCGACGACTTTGGCCATCAGTTTGGTGTCCCTTTTTTTCTTTTTCGCCCTGCCCTGGGGTGGTGGCATCTGGTGGGGGAAACGAAAAGGTCGGGGAGTCGGAGGGGGGGAGATGTTCCTTGTTTGGTCGCATATCCTCGAAACAAGTCATGTGTCGCACATCGGAGCCGGGTTTTGTCCGTCGGGTGGTTCCACGGGCCTGGACTGGATTGTCATAGCTTGCTTAGTTGAGGGCCTGGCGGGGGGACTGAGAGATGTCCGTGCCGTGCCCTGAGAGGTAGACGCAATGGAAGCTGGATGATGTCAACTGCAAGATTTTGGAAGGGGAGCGGAGTGATGGGGAGTTTTCCGAAGATGCCATGCTGGTCGTCGCGGGCTCGGGGGTTGCTTGGAGTTGAGAGCTCGTTGGAGAAATGGAGCTTGGTATCCCGGCAAGGGGAGGTGGTGATGTGGGGAAGGGTCTTGCACCCCGGGGAGACGCTCTTGCTCCCCGTCAACGGGTTTGGTTGGTGCTTTCTTTTGTATTTCGTTTCAAGAAATGATCCATGGCTGGGGAATGGGTGTGTGGGACGTCCGTCAGCGTGCCCGTCTCCGAGCCCGAACCGATGACCTGTCCGTCGAGGATGCCGGTTGACTAGACCTTTGGGATTACCTATTTCCTGTTTCGAGAAACGTCCAGAAGAGCAGGGAGGGATCATGGGCGGTGTCGGGGGCGGGAGGCGTGCTGGCGTCTCGTGGAGCACATACTCTCCCATTCCCATCGATCAACCCTGTTGTCAACAGCTTCCCCGTGAAAAACTGTACAATTGGTCTGGGATGTGTGGTTTCAAGATGCGCTTGGATCGCGAAATCGTCAAGGCTACGTCAACGTGGGCTGTTCGACACCCACGTGCTGGAGACCCTGTCTGTCGGGGTTCTCCACCCTTCCGGCATCTTCCTACCCTCGACTGTGGTGTTGCCTAGATGTGCCCATTTTAGAGTTGGATCTCGCTCCGCCTCGTGTTTTCGCTAGTCCCCAGGACGCCTGAGTCGGCGCAGGGTCTTGGACCGGAAGATGCCGATGTGGATGAGGTGACTGTGGCCGCTCCTCGACCTTTTCAAAGAACCAATGGTCACACGTGTGCCTATGAAAAGTTGCCGACCCTATTGCCGACCTCTCCTCCCGAGTCCCCGGAGGATGACCGACGCAAGCACTACCCGCCGCCCCATCTCGCCGCCAGCCGGTGTGGGTTGGTGGAAAACCTGGAGAAGGTCTCCAAACATTGCCATCATGGCTTCGATCTAGTCATGTCGCAGCACGAGGCCATACCCATCAGGCGACGACAACGTCAAATATCCCACTCCCACGCCGACCGACGCCTCATCCAACTCTTGGTGGTAGCGTACAAAACCAAACCAATCCCTCGACACTACAACCAACACCACCACACCAACACACCACCAAACTCAACCATCCAGGCTCCTCACCCCCGGGCCAGGACTCAACCACCCCGGCCTCTCGTTCCTTCCGACCCTCGACCCTGCCGGCTTCTCAACCCTTCCGGCCCCTCAACTCTTACGGTCTCTCAACCCTCCCGGCCCCTCACCCCCGGGCCAACCTCAACTACCCCCCAATCAATGGCCGGCTTCCTCCTCCCCCCCACCTACCGCCCGCCCCCCACCCTCCCCTGGGAAGAAACCCTCGCGCACGTCCTCCTCGGCGTGGTCCTCAGCGTCGCCCTCCTCCTCCTCGTCCACCTCTCGCGCCTCTCCCTCGCGCGCTTCCGCCGCACGCGCCGCCGCCGCCTCCCGCTCTACCTCGCCCTGGCCTGGATCGACCTCGTCGCGGCCATCATCCACTCCTGCCTCGGGTGGTGCGTCGGGCATGGGCGCTGCCCCGCGCAGCCGAGCCTGTGGTTCTTTTTGGGCGTGATCCTATGCTGGGCCGTGGAGCGGCACTGCCTGGCGCAGATATTGGCGAACCGGGTGGCGGTGCTGCTGTCGTCGGGGGTGACGGCGCGGCGGTTGAAGTGGGGAGTTTTCGTCGGGACGTTGGTGTTGACGGTTAGTGTGGTGGTGGTGTGGACGCCGGGGGCGATGATGATTAGCCTGGCGTGGGTGCGGGCGAATGAGGTGTGGGACCGCGGGGAGAAGATTTGTTTTATGGTAGGGGAGGTGGGGTTGAATGGGTATTTTGTGTGGGTGGTGAGGCAGGAGTTGGTGAGGAGGCATGGGTTGGAGATGTATGGGGGGCTGTGGAGGGTGAATGTGGGAATGGTGGCGGCGTCGTTGGTGTTGGATGCGGCGGTGGTGGCGAGCACGTGGTTTCCGGATTATTGGATTTATGTCCAGTTTCGGCCGCTGGTGAACTTGGTCAAGCTGTATTTTGAGCTTTGCAATGCGGAGTTAATTGGGAAGGTGGCGGTGGCGTCGGTGAGGGCGAGGAGCAGGAGCTTGGAGGTAGCGGGGGTGGGAGGGGAGGTGGAAGAGGATGTCGAGGAGGGGAGGGTGCTAGTGGGGGAGGGGAGGGCGCCGAGCCTGACGCGGTTGCATCCGGTGTACTCGCCGAGGGGGAGTTTGGAGGGGGATGAGAAGTTGGGAGGGGAGGAGATGAAGAAATTTAGGATGCCGAGGAAGTAGCATCAGCTCGCTTGTGTTAGATACCCCGGGTGAACACGCATACTTCCAAGTACTTAATCTCGACACTGGTGGGAGAAGTGTTTTGCTGCTGCTGTAAACGTCTGTTCCAAAGCGGCAGTAGGAATTCTTCCATCAGTCTCTTAACTCCTCTGGTAGCTGAAAGTTTTAAGCAAAACAAACAGAAGATGTGGCTCGCCTTGGAGGTCTCCAAGCACGAGGAACCTACCTGATATGCATGGCAGACACAGCGCGCGGTGTCTAGAAACGGTTAAGCGGCAAATATGCTCGTTGGACGATGATAGGGCGTGGCGCAGCGGGCCAGTGAGTTCATCAGGCTCCGGCTGCTGCCCAATATTTCCCCGAGTCTCCAAGCCTGCTCTCTGCAACCAACGACGACAGTCGACACCACTCGAAATCGAAACAAAAGAAACCCCGTCAGTCTCTTCAAAACCAGCTTGGCCAGTCTCTCGATGGCGTCTTCTAGCCCTTTATGCCCTCCCTACGTCTACGACCCCCTCCCCACCCCCAGTCACACCCGCATCGTCGAGCTTCTGCCCGCCGCGCAGCAGGCCGCCCTCTCATCTGCCGACTCGTACCCCTCAACCTGGAAGCCGACGACATACTCCTCCGTTACGAAGCATTGTCCTACACCTGGGGCCAACCGGTCTTTTCCGAGCGGCTGTTCATCCAGGGTCCCAATGACGAGAGCGACATCCGGGTGCTACACATCACGCCCAGCCTGTCCTTGGCGCTTCGCCGCTTGCGTCGCGGGAACTCGGCTGTCCGGAACATCTGGCCGACGCTGTCTGTATCAACCAAGGCGACACGGCCGAAAAGGGCAGACAGATTCCCCTCATGTCGACCATCTATCGCGGCGCCTCTCGCGTTGTCGTTTGGCTGGATCCCTGTGGGACCACTCATGGGGACTCCGAGGCGCGAGCCCGCCGACTCAATGCGTTGATACGGCGGCGCTCCATCAGGCGCGAGGGTTTGCAGGGCGAGGCGCTTTCCGAGGCGGCGGGGCTGTTGGAAGAGCACTTTGCCATGCCGTGGTTCAGCCGGCGCTGGATCATCCAGGAGGTTGTCGGCCATCCGGACGTGGAGCTGCTCTGCGGCGAGGAGGAGACGGGATGGCTGCGGCTGATGGCATTGGCGATGAACGTGTTTGGGGATGTCAAGGCGGCCCCTGCCGTGGTGACGTCGGCGTTGATGATGTACGACCTCTGGCGGATGTGGGTGGTGGGGGAGCCGAGATCGGGCAAGTGTCGGCTGATGAAGCTCCTAGAGCGCTTTGGGCACTTTGGTTGTGCAGATGGCCGCGATCGCATCTATGCCCTCGTAGGCTTAGCCGAGAATGGCCACGGGGACGATGCCCTTGTCCCGATCAACATGGACTACAGCGTGTCGGTTGAGCAGCTGTACACAAGGTTCGCCGAGGAGCTTGTCAAGGCCGGATACCTGTCGTGGGTCCTTCAGCAGGCCTGTGCCCGTCGATGCACCAACAAAGGCGGCCTACCGTCCTGGGTGCCAGACTGGCGAGTTCCTCCCACCACCAAGACATTTTGGGAAACGCCCACCGGGAAGTGCAGAGCATCCGTCGAGCAATTTGGTAGCAGCGCACACGCCTTGACTGCCAACCTGAGCTCTCTGAGAAAGTGGAAGCCATGGGAAGGAGGACGTGAAGCCTTCCGGTATGGACGCAGGCCCTGGGGTGAACGGCTTGAGATTGGACGTTGGCAGATAGGAGATCAACACATCGACGTTTTACCGCTCCAAGTGGAATGGAGGAACTCTAAAGAATACCCCCACGGTGGAGGGGCTCTGGCCCTGGGGAAGTGGATGTTGGAGATTGCGCACGAGCGATTTTTTGACCACCAGACCGACTTTTTCAGAAATGCTCTTCTGGAGCTCCTTGTGGAGGGTTGCCATCGCCATCCCGGCCGTCACGGTCCGGAGGCGGGCAGCTGGGTGAAGTGGACTGCCGACAAGGAAAATCTCGACGACTACATCGCAGGCGGTGAACTGACAGCGGTGGAAATGCTGATTCGAGACATCGATACTCTGATGTCTGGTCGCTGCATCTTCTCGTGCCGCATTCGGCCGCCGCTGGGCACACCATCCCCGGCGCCACCATGTACACCTACTATTATGGCCATCGGACCGTCCGATGCAAAAGTTGGCGATAAGGTGATATCATTCCAGTCCCACAATCTTCCGGAAGTGGAAGTCAGGGGGCGGAATTTAGAGCGGTTTTGGGACTACTCGTACGTCGTGCGGGAGCAACTGATTCAAACGGCCAGTCTCTTCCCATCGATGCAAGCTCAGATCCCCAGTTCTCTGCCCAAGTTCACAGGTTTCCGGCTCGTGGGGGACTGCTTCCTCCTACGGAGTCATCTTAAATACTCTCCTACGTTCCCATCTGACCTAGACTGGCCTGCCTATCTACAGCGAGCTAGAGATTGGGATTTTGGGGCCATGGGACTGTTTCTCTGTTAACTCACAGAGCGGACCGGAAGGTGTACTGTAGCAGCTCTTTGCAAATGCCATCATGATTGTGTTTGGATGCTATGATGAGCGAGCTTCATTGATGTCTTCCTGATTGTTTTTGCTTGTGGCTAGAAGCAAGCGCACAATGTCGCATGGGTCCTTTTTTGCCGCCACAACCAGCGGTATGTTGCTGGCCCAGTTCCTGTTCTCCTCGCCGGTCCGTTCTCTTGTGTTTGGGCTAGTCCGGCCCATTTGCAGAAGAAGCCGAACAACGTCTTGGTCTCCATGTTCCACGGCGAGTTTGAGCAGTGTCGGGCGTCCCCAGTACCGGGCACACTAATCTGCGGGTTCGTTGGGATCGAATCGCCTAGAATTAAAAAAGATCTCGGCGAACTTATAGCAACCAAACTTTATAGCCATAGCCATACCCCCCCCCCTCCCAAAGTCTAGGGTGGATTCGCCCTGTTTCAAGGAGAAGCTGGGATATTTTGTGGTGCTGACGGCCCGTGGCCAAGGTCAAGGGCTTGCCCCTCAGACTGTTCACATCGGTAGGGCCATCCTGAACAAGAAGTCTGGCGATCTCGACATGACCGTGGTGTGATGCGACTACGAGAGGTGTAAGCCCTTTCCGGCTGGGAACATCTGGATCGATACGGTCAGCTCGGGCAAGGAACAAGAAGCCCTGAACTAGAATGCCATTCCCCATGGGCCAGAAAGAAGGGAACGGCGCTGGTCGGGGCTCCGTTCCCTCGCCCGAGTCATCTCGCCACCCGATGTGAGCTTGAAGCAGGTAATGGACGGCGTCCGAGTCGTCATGGCCCTTTCTGATAGTGTGAGCCAAGGGCGTGCTGCCCTCGCCGTCAAAGGCCGGTCCCGGTCCTCACGAACCGCCCGGAAGAGGATAGACTTTGCATCTTGGACGAGAGGCCAGGGCGCCGCAGTCTGTGCCATGTTCACCCTCTGCCGTTCAAGCTGGGGACCTGGGATTCGGGTGTCGTTGGTCGGTTGGGGGGAGTTGGCGGGAATCGGAAGAAAAGGATCTTGGTGGAAAATGGATTTGGAGCGGGCGCCCGTGTTCTGCCTTGGGCGGTCTGCCTTGGGCGGACAACGATGATAAAATCCCGAAGCCTTTGGAGCGCTAGCCCGAGGGCACGGACCAAGACTTTCCGACCGGTGTCCAGGGTTTTCAAGACACGTCGGCATGGAGCGGTCCCAGCGTGGGAGCTGCCGGCGGCCCCACTTTGTGGCAATGGATATGAAACAGAACATCGCCTCCGGCCCCTCGAGCGCCATCGGAGAGGCGCTATCCAGGAAAAGGAACAGGTGCAGCACCGAATCTGCACGTAGCGCAGGGTCTAAACTGTAAACGATGATAGTCATGATCGGTGTCTCGAGTCAAGTCAGATGAGTGGTCACATTCCCTCTTCTTATCGATTTGCAAGGTGGCCGTCTTCTTCACACCGGCCCAGCGCTCGAGCGCCGGGCTCCTGCGGCGCACCCAACTGATGCCAGTGGTGCATCGGGCCAACTTCCGCGAAAGTTTAACTGGATGGTTGGGAATCAGGTTCGCAGCCACGGCCTAATCCGGCCGCTCACATCTGATCCAAATCCCCGGTCTGCGCGATCTCCCCACCGGTCCGACAGTCTTGCCCCCTTGTGCCTCCCCCCTGCTCCTCTCCGGCGTTGAAATGCATATGATCAACGGCTTCTGCCCCGATGCGAGCTCCCTGGGGGAGGCCACTCCATTCGAAAGATGTGAGGCATCTCTCCTGCCAAAGATCAACCAAATCCGACAGAATGGTGGCTCAGCCATCGACCACCGCGATTATCGCGGGCTGTGCCATCTCGCTCGCCGTCGCAGTCGCAACACTCATCCTCCGACTGATTACGCGTCTGCACATTGTCAAGGTGTTTGGCGCCGAAGACGCGTTTTTGGTCGCCGCGCTGGTATGTTCCATGTCTCCGTCACGCGAAATCTACTCGCCGTTGAGGTCCCCAACCTTGGCTCACACCGCTCGATGGGATGTTTGAAGGCACTATCTGTCGGCCACATAACAGGAGTGGTATATCGTAAATCTATCGCGCCCTCCGTCGTCGGGTTTGGAAGCTCACCATCTTCAAGAGATTCGGTTCGGCCTCGGGATGGATATCGAGACCCTTGATGCGGATCGTCTTGTGCTGTTTCTCAAGGCAAGTTTTCACCGTGGCCCGGCGAGACTCTCGCTGTCGGACAATGCACAGGCTGACCAATCTAGGCTCTGTTCTGGAGCATTCTCTGCTATGTGACAGGCCACACACTCACCAAGATATCGATTCTCTGCCTGTACACGCGCGTTTTCCGAAGTACATCGATGCAGAGAATCTACCCCATCATGCTTGCCATCATCGCCATCCACGGACTCTTCCTCATCTTTACTGGCATTTTCAACTGCACCCCCGTGCAGGCTTTCTGGGACATTACGTTGCCGCGAAATTGCCTACCACGGGATGCCATGTGGTTTTCCAACGCGGGTGTCAACATCGCAACAGATTTCGCCCTGTTCATTACGCCCTTGATGTTTGTCAAGACTCTGAAGATGCCGAAGAAGCAGAAGATTGGACTTTACGTCGTCTTCTTGCTTGGTCTCTTGTAAGCGAGCCAATCCCCCATTTGATCTGTGGAGGCTGACCCGGCTGATGGCACTGTGTAGTGGCTGCATCATCTCGCTCGTACGACTGTACTATCTGTACTATGGTGCGCAAGCCAACGACGTCACCCGAGACCTCGCCGGTGTAAGCATGTGGTCAGTTCTCGAGCTGAACGTAGCGATTGTCTGTGCCAGTCTCATGGTCATGAAACCATTGGTGGCTCGTCTTTTCCCTGCCTTGTTCGCGCCTCCTGCCACCACAAACAGCTACCCCTTCAGCTACGTAACTCCCCTCACCGTCTCCCAGAGAGGGGCAACCGAACAGAGGACAAGTCCCGAATCGATTATAGACAGCCCCCCGGCGTCGCGTGGAGGGGTTTCCCTTGGATTAAGTCCGAGCATGGATGAGGAACGTCACCCGGCGAGCAGCACCGAGCATGTACAAAAGGCATAGGGCAACGCAGCACCGATCAGGTACCAAAACAAAGGGGTAGCGTTGAGCTGAGGCGCAGAGTGCGCAGGAGGAGGACAGTGGCAGCGGAGGTCACGTGGGCAGCATGGCGTTCATCTTTATCATCTTGGGCCACCGGGGCTTCTCTCCTTTGGCATCTCTTAGGAAGGGAAGGCGGACAGCTACGACACGTTGATTTGCACCACTCTTTTGACCACTGTGTGCCCATTGCCGTGATTTTAGACATCTTGGAGCTGTCTACCCCAAGAAATGCGGCATGCGCCAGGTTCATCACCAGCTAACGGCCACACCCAGGGGCAACGGCAAGGTTGGTCGGATCAGATTGCCGGCTGGATGAACTTGGAAATCACAGCCAAGTTTCCCGATGGGGGGCCTCTTGAGGGCTCCGATGGCATCGACCGCACGCCCCTGACGCAGTTCTTCAACGGCACCGTGACAGCGTTTGATACGGACCAGAAGCCTGTCGCCATCACCCGGATTGGTTTCCCCAACCTAGTTAAGACAAAGCACCCCAACGCTTTTCAGCGCTGGATCGTTACAGACTCGAATCATAATGAGCAAGATGAGTACCTTGGGTGGTCGATTCTGAGAGACGCCTTCGACCCCTCGGAGCCAGGGCCGGCGAGATTCGGAGACGATTACAGGCAGGCGAAGGCTTAAATACCCTGCTCCTTTCCATGTTAGAGACTCTCGCCTACCCCCTTCAGGCAACCAATGGAACGGACAGAATCTTTGCCGTACAACTTCCCTCTCCATATCACTCCAAGACACTATACATGTCTCCTATACAGAGGTCCGGACTGCCAGATTATTCCATGGGCCGAGAGGAGGCCTTACTGAGTCTAGCGAACCTTCTCAACAACATTGACCTCGGCACTCCATATACTGCGCTGTCGCTAGCTGGGAATATAAGGCGAACACTTCCATGGCAATACCTCGAAAAAGCTTCTAACTTGGGCACTTGACTAGTCGGGTCCGCAGGAAGTCGACATTTACCAGCTGAACCTCCCGTCGAGCAGCTTTTTGGCATAGGGAAGGGCTCGGCTCCCATCACTGGATATACCCTCGTGAGGTACGAAAAGGGAAATTTCGTGTGCCCAGATTCGTCACACAAACAAAGAATGCACGCCATGTGAGCACGCTGCGCGTTTGAAGTTGGCGCAATTCGTGCCCTGTGAATAATGGATCTACGATTCCCGATTTAGAATTCACGGTTTTCACACACAACTCTGAAATTAATTATTCCAACGACTGTCTTTCCACTCCCAAATTCCCCAACCATCCATCTTGCAGTCCTTCAACTACCCTCCATTACATCGCACCTCTCATCACTCCCTTTGACCCCAACGCTCCCTCACTCCGCTCGCTCTCCTCAAGGTTGGCGGCTTGAGATTGATAGCTGCCAATGGGCTACGAGACATGGATCCGAAAAACATGTATACCAAATTGGCAGATTGGGGCGCCGCCGTCTTGCAAGGTAGGCCCTCGACCGACCCGCGTGCGAGCCCGAAACCCCCCGTCAAATCAGCCGACGAAGTGCAACACGAAGCCCGGAAGAGGTCCTACGCCATCCACGCTGCTTATCGCACCCTCGGCGACATTGCCCAGCGCCACGAACCGACTATTCAGGCAAGATGGGCCAAAAAGTCCAAGCAGAAGAGGCTCAAGATCTTGCTCGACGCCTGGCCCGGCATGGCCCGGTCCAACCGCCCTGACTGGGAGGTAGCGCTAGAATGCTCCTGCTCCGAAATAGCCCGACGCCAAGGGGCTGAGTACCGCGACGGCTACATGTGGCCCTCGATCAACCAGGACGCCTTGCTCAAGCCCAGGAGCCTCTTACTGATGCTTCACGCCCGTGCCAGGAACCACCCGTCCAACTTCGCCGCCGGCGACAGGAATGCCATGGAATTTGGAATAATAACCATCGCCATTCTACCCGCTGTCGTCCACGGCCCGGATCACCACAGCCGCTATGTCATGATCCTCAACGGCGCCACCGACCCGGAAGCCTATGGCAGACTCGTACCATGTGGCGACTCCCGAGCCCAGTTTGATCCCAGCCAAGGCCTCCTCGTCCTCGAGGTACAGGAGCGCATTCTCAACTTCCTCGTCGCCTTTTGCCAATCCATCCTCGGGGATATCCCCCCCGCCGACCTCACATGCGATCTCAAGTTCCCCGTCCGGCCACTCCCCATTCTCAAGACCGAGGCCGAGACGAATGGCGGCTTTGACTCTCTGGCTGCCATGGCCGCCGAGGCGCCTTATCGACTGCCCGCCCTCATCGACTTCGCGCGCCTCGAGTTGGTGCTCGAAGCCAAAGCGACGGCCGCATGCGACCACATATGGGCTCTGCGAGAGGATCCCGCATACTTTGTCGACTGCATCAGCGACATCCTCGAGCACAAAGTCGAGGTCCTGAGGGACACCAACGGCAAGCTTCACCCATCACTTGCCAAGGGCCGCGAAAGCGTCTTCGGGTCATATGTCATCTCAGACCTTTTGCACGATGGAATTCATCAGGCCCACAACTTCATCGAGCTGCACAGGCAAGCCAAGGGGCTTCGCCTTCTCTACGCAAAGCATGCGAGCCACCTCTCCACCGCCGACGATCTGCCCCGCGTTTCTCGACCACCTTCTCATCTTCCGCGCCTATGTCAATCAGGGGTCCCTCCGTTTGCTCGAAGCAGTTCGTAGGGCTACAAGCGCCTCCCCGCCCCTCCGCAAATTCTTCGTTCGCACACCGCCCGGACGTTTGAGCAAGGAGGGATTCGAAGCCGCCGGGATGAGGCCGGCATCAATCGGCAAGCTAACAAAGGTCGAGTGCCACTTTTTTTCCCTGCTCGGCAGCCTCCTTGACCACGCCAGTGTCATGCTCCCTTTCTACGGAATGCCTCTGCTACTCGACGACCTGGAGCGTCTCTTGCAGTCGGAGACGGAAGCAGCCAATCTTCTGTCATCACGCCTGGCCAACTTGCTCGGCGACCTATCCATCATGGCCCAATGCCTGACCCAGCTTGATCTGTTCCAGCCCTGGGCGAGAACTTTTCACAGCGCCACCATGGACAAAATAGACACCCTGAAGAGGCACTGGGAGGCCTGGAACGACCCGGTCCGCATACCGTTCAACGCATTGACCGTCGAAGACTTCTTTCCCGTGGCCCACTTGGGCGACGTCTCCCAGAAACGATTTTGTTACCCTGCGGATAAACGCCCAACCAAGGAGAACATTGAGGCACTTCGAAGGGCAGAGAACAACCTCGATGTCTTTTGGAAGGCTATCGATCTCATCACCCTCAAAAAGTGCAATCAGTTCAGAGACACGGCTATAGGCACGGTGCTGTCGGAAAACCGGACGCTCTATCGAACCCCGGAGTGGGTGGGCGACTCGGACCACAAGCTCTCACCAAGAAGGAGTGGCAATCTCAGAAGAGTGAACTGACGACTGATGGCGACCGCCTGGGCCGACCCTTTGCCGCCTTGAACCTCGACTCTTTCGAGCCCGCAGCAAAAACTGGAAAGCTCAGCTCGGCACTACCGAGAAGATCAAGATCAAGACCAAGGGCATCTTCCCCGGTTCAACCCCGCCCATCGAAGCCGCCACGCCTGAGACGACACCTACGGAACTGTCCCCGGAACAGCCAACGCCTCCCACAGTAGCCGTCGACGCTCACGCCCTCAAGGTGTTTCGCACCCTCTTCTTCAACCCCGGCGCGACCTCGTCGCCGGGAGAGGTACCGTGGCAGGACTTTGTGCGCGCCATGACCTCGACAGGACAGTTCACCGCCGAGAAGCTCTACGGATCGGCCTGGCAGTTTCAGCGTCGGGATGGCGAGGGCCAGGCGAGCATCCAGTTTCACCAGCCCCATCCTCGGAGCAAGATCCACTTTACCATGGCCCGGAGAATGGGGAGGAGGCTGAACAGGACCTTTGGATGGACAGGTTCGACGTTTGTGCTCAAGGAAAACGAAAAGACGACATAGGGGCATAAACGACGACCAGCGCAGAACATCGAGTTGACATTTTTTTGGTACGGGTGAGTGTGGGGCTGGGAAGCGGGAATGGATCTGTGTGAGATGCGATCAGGATACCGTGGAATTAGAAGGACTTGTTGGATGATACTATCTCCTAGGAGAGTCCAGGGTGCCCGGAAAACTTATGCCCTGGACTTGGACCTTTCTCCATTAGCAGATATTAGACCAAGGGCACAAGCATGAAATACCTCAAACTTCTCCCATGCAACGCCGAATGTGATTCCCGAGACCTCTCTTAAGTCATCAATGGCTTGCAGGGAGATGACGAATTATTTTGACCGAGACATCCAGCAGTGTCTGCTTGTTTACATCCCCTGAAAACGATAAATATGACTCGTTTTCCTGGGTAGTGGTCAGTTTTTGGCATGGCATCCAAACGCCAGAGACCAAAGCAAGCAGCAAACAGCGTCATGTTTGCCGATAAGGACGACCACTGCCACGACCACTGCCACTCTATGCACAGAAACCCAGGGTGGTTGCATCCCCATCCCGCAGGGGAAGCTTTGCCGAGTCCGCGGGTCCAACCACTGCTTCCCGTCCAGGCAAACATGCAACCATGAACCCCAGGGGCGGGGCGACTGGGCATCAAGAAAAGACCAATGTGGAAGGCGTTGGGCCATTGGTTGTGTTGAGCACATCAGACATGTCTTTTTCCCCATTTCTTGAACTTTGGACAAACCAAAGAACAAACTCTTCCTCTTTGCTCTCAACAACTCCTCAAATCATCTGTCCCTCTGTCATAAAATGGGTGCGTCCGCAGCCATCTTTTTCGAATCACCGCTAACACGCACCTCCAGTTTTGGAAAACCCAGGCACCTCACTGCCACTCGGCGCCAACCAGCGAAAGCGAGCCAAGGAATTCTACTACCCCCTCCTGTTCCTCGACAGCGTCCAAGACTGCTGCCAGCACGCCATCGCCCGCAAGGTCGCAGACGCACCGCAGAACCCGAACCAGAGCTCCGAGGCCGACTTTCGCACCCTGGTCAACAAGCTCGCTCACATTTGCGACTACCGCCCGGCCGGAGATACCGTCACGGCTCTTGTCGTCCTCGCGGTCGACGGCAGGATTGTCTACGCCTTTGCGTCCAATTCTAGGAAGCGGCCGAATCTGATCCAGACGAAAAATGACTTGACGTCGGTGCTCAACATCCTCAAGGCAAACTTGGAGGCCGAGACGAAAGAGTCTGATCAGGCCCTTTTTGATCGTCTGCTGCGACAGATACTCCGTCTCAACACTGTTCGGGTGCGGATGTATCTCACGCATCTGACCAAAGACTTGGCGGCTTGCGTCAAGGCCTGCGAGGGCGATGCTTCTGAAGAGAGTGAGTTTCATCTGCCCCGTGCTTTCTTTTCTCAGTGCTTATATCCGGTGATAGCCAAGAGCAGTAGCCAAGAGCTGCAGAAACTGCACGACTTGATTCCCAAGACCGACGAGGCAGGCCAGACAAGTGACGCCTGTCAGTTGGCCATCCCCCCGAGCGCAGAGCAAATGCTGACACCCGAGCAGACACATCATCCGTGATCCGCTGCATCCAGACCATTGAGCAGTACCGACGATCGCCCCTACAACAATTCATAAAAAAGAAGGCCGCTACCGAGGAGAAGCTGCGCAAGAATAAGACCCCCTGGTCCAACTTACATCACGTTGGAGGCCGGCTCCTCTCCTACGGATACGACGCCGAAACCCTGATCAGCGCCCACCACATGTGGGAGGACTCGGATCTGTTCCGCGAGTTTGAAGTCAACTTCCTCGACTCCAGCCAGTCCAACATCCCAAAACCGCTCGAGTTCTCGCCACAGACTATCGAGTCCCTCGTCAACGGCATGCCAGCCAGCGCCTGCAACGCAAGAGAAAAGAAGGCCTTGATTCAACATGCCGCCGAGCTACGAAAATACGACCTCGACAAGATCTTGGAGGGGCAGTGGCAGAGAAAGCTCAACCCCATCGTCCACGCCGAGATGATACTCCACGACTGGCTGTCACGCACCCCGGGTGGACTCCAACCGTCTCGCTTCTTTGGCGGGTGGCAATACATTGGCACCAGCAAGCCCGTCTGTCGCCTGTGTCGGTACTATTTTGACATCATTGCGACTCCAGTCCACTTTCGCGATGGCCATCCCAACAGCTATGTCAACTGGAGACTGCCTGACATTCGCCCACAGGGCAATAGGCCACAAGACATGCAACAGGCCAACGACGACTGGTGCAAGATTATGGAACAGATCAAGACCAAGGTCTACGCTGACCTGCGACGTGTCTTGGAGGAGCAAAAGACCGATCAGAAGATGAACGACTCCAACACGTATACTGACCGACTGACCTTGGCCGGGCTCCTGATGAACTCAGGGGTGTAAAGGTGGAGGGCACTCACAACTCAAGACACCATTTTGCACTCCAGTTGCGATCGCGATTATGTGACAAGACGCAGAACCTCACCTTAGATCTCCGTTGCATTCCAACCCGTCTTCCTGTCAGGCCAGGTGTCCCCGGCACTCTCCCGCGGCTCTTTGCCCAGAAGCGGCAAAATGGAGGCTGTCATGCCGAGCCCCCCCCAACTCCAAGACGGCCGTCCCCAAACATCGCGTCTGGATGGGGGACGGACAAATCCAGTCCTCCAATGTCGAGTGGCCCCGAATAGACGACGTGCCAAGCTCTTCGCCGTCGTCGCACCGCAGGCCGATCATCACCGTCGCTCCAGTTCGACCGGATGCTCGAAACCGGGTTGCACCTCGGCATCCTCACGACACCACCAAGTTCCCCTCCATCTATTTCGCCCTCTGTGACTGGGCGGTGGTGCTTCGCTTCGTCGCCGCACAAAGACACCATTGCAATTATCCCCAGGCCGGCTCACCCACCCTCTTGTCCCGACGAGGCCCATCTCGACAGCGCCGTCCGTCATTGGGTCTAGCAGGGAAGGGTGAAAAAGATGTCGCGATGCAACCGTGGCAGCCGCTCCAACGGGATGGATCACCCGTCGGTGCGCATCACCATCTCCAGGTCCTGTCCATCCATCTCCAACGGCTCTCGACGGGGGCCACGCAAAAGGGATATATAAAGAACCGTCTGGCACCGCGGCTGAATTCACGACCTCATCCCGCAACCCCTCACGTCCTCGTCACCACCCGACCACGTGCCTCGCCAACATGAAGTTCCTCACCCTTCTCTCCGCCACGGCGGCCACCGCCCACTGTCCGTCCCCCACCCCTGTCCCCCACCCACCCCCACACCCCCACACCCCCCACACACTAACATGTCCCCAGACACATTCATCAACACCGTCTACAACTCCGCCAAATCCCCCGACTGGTCCACCGTCCGTCTCACCGAAAACCGCTACTCCCACGGCCCCATCCAAGACGTCACCTCCCCGCTCATGACGTGCTACGAGCTGAACCCGGGCACCGGGGCCCCCTCGACCCTCGACGTCGTCGCCGGCTCCCCCGTCAACTTCACCGTCGACTCCGACATCGGCCACCCCGGCCCGCTGCTCTTCTACCTGGCCAAGGTGCCGGCGGGACAGACGGCGGCGACGTTTGACGGCAAGGGCGTGGTGTGGTTCAAGATCTACGAGGACGCGCCGAAGGGGTTGGGGACGGGGAGTATTACTTGGCCGAGCGGTGGTGCGTACTACCTCTATTCCCTTTTTGGTCGTGGGGGGGTGCTGACGATAGGATAGGCAAGAAGCAAGTGGGCGTGCAGATCCCCAAGTGCGTCGAGGACGGGGAGTACTTGCTGCGCGTGGAGCACATCGCGCTGCATTCGGCGGGGAGTGTCGGGGGGGCGCAGATTTATCTGAGTTGTGCGCAGATTAAGGTGACGGGCGGGACGGGTGGGATTCAGACGGCGGGGAAGCTGGTGGCTTTCCCGGGGGCGTACAAGGCAACGGATCCGGGGCTGCTGTTTCAGCTGTATTGGCCGGTGCCGACGAGTTATGTCGTGCCGGGGCCGGCGGTTGTGAGCTGCTAGGGGGCATCTCAAGTCTCTTCTTGAGGGGGGTTGGAGACAGGGAGGGGGGAAAGGGGGGTGTTGACGGGGGGAGAGTGGGTGTTGATGGGGGCGAAGGGGGAACGGCATGTTGACGTGGTTCGAGGTGCATTTAGAGGGTTTCGTGCCATCATTGGGGGTCTTCATTTCTTTCACTTGGCCGTCCTAGTGGCGGCATTTGTACATACCTTGATTCTTGGAGTGAGAAGGGTTATCTTGTCTCTTGGAACTGGATAACCTCTTGGGTTGCAGGGCAGTTTCTGCGGATGCCCTTTGGTACACATGCAGTTCAAGACACAGCATTCAATGGTTTTTCCATCCTCATTTCGATATTTGTGCTTGCCCTGTTCATCATACACCCACACGACATTTTCGAGTGTCTTTGCCAGACCAGTTTAGTTCGATCAAAATGTACAATGTAGGGTTCATCACTCTCAGGAATTGTCATCAACTACTTTCATTTTGTGACAACTGTAAAGACACAAATAAATTATCCTTACTATTACATCAAGATATTCCCAACATCAACTCAAGTCATCCCCTAAGCCACGGGCTGAATCGACTGAGGGTAATAAAACCGCTCCTCGGGATCAAACTTGGCCTTGAGCTTCTGCAGCTTCCTCAAGTTCGACCCATAGTACAGCTTCTGCGCCTTCTCGCGGCTCAGCGTCGTGTCGGCGTAGTTGATGTACATGCCCCAGTCGTTCTCCTTGAGCGGCGCGGTGACGGCGTCGACCCAGCCGTTGAGGAACTTTGTGCCGTCGGCCGGGTACGTGCCCTCGGGAATGCGGTCGTAGAACTGGATGATGTAGAGCTTGTCGCGGTGCGCGTACGACGTGGCGTCGTTGTCGAGCGACGCGATCGTCGACTCCTTGCCGCCGTGCATGTCGAGCTGGAACCACCAGCCGCGGTCGGTGATCTGAGTGGCGTTGTTCCACCAGTAGTCGACAAAGGCCTTGGCCGACGGGCCGGAGAGGCCCTTGAGGGTGAGGGACTTGGCGAAGAAGATTTCTTGCTGGGGGGGAGTTAGTGTTGTGGTAGAGGAGAGGGGAGGGGAGGGGGACGTACAGGGCTGGGCTTGATCCAGTCGATGCCAGTGTCGGAGAAGCTGTAGTGGACGGCCGCACCAAGCCAGTCGACCTGCTCGGCGGCGGTGTAGACGGCCAGGGGGGCGGCCTTCTTGAGGAGCGGGTCGACGGCCTTCTTCATCTCCTCAATGGTGCCGTAGTAGAGACCCTCGATGCCGGGGTTGCCGCGCGAGTAGTCCGAGACCCGGAAGTTGAGCTCGGCGGGCATCTGCTTGGACGCGTACTTCTCGAGCTGCTCGAGGCCCTCGAGCGATGTCTCGCGCGTCCAGTTGAGGGCGACGCCGAACCAGGTGAGCACCTTGGGGGCCTCGAACGTCTTGAGGCGCCAGCTGGCGACGATGCCAAAGTTGGAGCCGGCGCCCTTGAGCGCCCAGAAGAGGTCGGCGTTCACCTTGTCCGACGCCTCGACGACGCTGCCGTCGGCGAGAACGACAGTCGCGCCGACGACCGCGTCAACGGCCAGACCGTGCTTGTGCGAGCTGAAGCCGAAGCCGCCGTGGAGGAAATGGCCCGAGATGCCGACGCTACCGACTGTTAGTTATGTGCCATGCGGGTACAGGTTACACAGGAGGTACATACCCGGGGCACGTGCCGTGCGCGATGGCGCGGCCGAACCTGGTGTACAGCTCGGTAGCGAGGTGGCCGAGGCGGGTGCCCGGCTGGACGACGGCAATGTTGCCCTCGGCAAGCGAGACGTTGTACATGCGGTCGAGCTGCACGACCAGGTGGCCGTCCTCACCACCAAAGCCGAGCGAGGCATAGCTGTGGCCGCCCGACTTGGCCGACACCTTGACGCCCAGCTGCTTGCCGCACACCACCGACTTGGAGATGTGGTCGATGGTCGTCGGCACCGAGATGGCGACGGGCGTGAAGGGCACGCGCAGGTTGAAGGGGGCCGAGTCGCGGGTCCAGTCGGCAGTGCCCTTGACGTCGATGGGCACGCCGGCGCCCGTCAGGCACGACTCGATGTCGGCGCGCGTCACGAGGGCGCGGCCATGCACCAGGGGGGCCAGCAGCCCGAGGGCGACCGACGCGGTGGTGCGCATGGCGGTGGTGGGGGCCGAAAGGGTAGCGGCAACTAGGAAGAGGAGGACGGTGACGGCGACTGTGGGAAGAGTCCGAGGACGAGGAGTAGTAACGACTGTGTTGATCGCCGGGAGCACCGCTGGGACCTGAGACTGGAATCTGTGTCGATCGTCGGGGGCGCGAGCCGCCTCTATATGTGTGTTTGCATCTGGCCGCTCAACTGTCAACCTTGGTCCTGGTTATCCCCGTCGTGGCAATGGCATCGGGCCAGGAGCTTGGCCTGGGGTGCCTGGATTGCGCTAGCAGACCGGGACTCCGGGTCGTGGACGTGGCAGGCTGTTTACCCGGTGCCGGCTTACCACGCGTGCAGGGCGACGAGTGATCCTCCGACCTTCCCGTCCCGGCGGAGTGTGGAGGGGAAGACGAGGCCAATCTAGAACGCAGCATACTACTACCACCGTACTAGCAGAACCCGCCCCGTCGAGGTCCCCGGGTCCGCTCGTGGCGGTGTTTGCAGATCGAAATAAACAAGGAAATATATCCTAGCGAGGAAAAGGGGGCGTTCGTCTCCCATGTGCCGAACAAAAGTCGTCCGACGGCAGTTTGCGAGGGGGTGGTTGTGGTGGCGCACTTGTTAAACCGTACCTGCGTTTGTGGTGGATGGTTGTATCTTTTTTTCCCCCTTGTTTTTTTTTACGGCGGGACAGGGTTCCGTCTTCCCATCCATCCATCCCTACGTCCCATTGCAGCGTGGTAGGTTCACCGGCGAGGAGACGGGTAACGTTTCCCTGGGCCCGTCCACGCCTCGGCGAACGGGTCCCGTCCAGTCCCCGTCCGGCGTCGTGGGCCTCGTAGCAGTCCCAGCAACCGATAAGCCATATAGTGGCAATCTGAAGCATCATGGGGATTCTGCGCTGCAGCTCTTGCGTCGTCTCCGCGACGGCGGAATGCTGCTAGTGCCAAAACCAGGTCCACGGCTGTGACAACGGGTGGCGTAGGGATAAAGGCAGGGGCGCATATTAACCGCCGTCCAGGCCTCGATCCTTTCAGATTTCCCCGGGGCCCGCTTCGACCTTCGCACCAATAACCGTACCCGAATACACGAAACGGCTGAATGCCTTGCCCTGGAGTCGCGGGGTAGCATCGTCAACGGCGACGCGGGGCGAAGCGAGCTCGCCGTCGTCCCGCAGCTCACGGCTCGTCCGGATGTGTCAGGGCCGACGCGGACGCGGAGTCGGGCTGATTATTTTGGGCATTTTCAATCCTCCAACTTTCCTCCCCACCGTTGGTTCCCGTTGAACGTTGAACTGATTCTGCTCGAGTAAACACACCCCCCTATTCCCAGCTTTGTGGGCCTTTTTTCAGAAATCGACCCTCAAACTGTAAACTAGACTGGTCCTCCCCTCTGGATCAAAACATCGGAATGCAACCATTCCCATCCGTCTCACTCCACCGTCCCTCCCCACCCCCACATCTCGCCACAGTCCTTCATCCCATCTGCGTCTCCCCATTCATCCCGTTTCCCCCCAGCATCACGTCAGAGAAACATAGACGGCGCCATCTACCCGCCCGCACCATGTCATGTAAACAGTAATTTCCGCCCCAATCAACCCCGCAGTTGCACCACCCTCTCCCAATCCTCCACCATCACCCCTCTTCCTCACTGCACGTCGAGCCCTACCATCAGGCACCAGGTGTGCATTCCCCAAGAATAACCCGACCTCTTTTTCCAGAACCTACCTCTGCAAGATATTTCCCGTGCGGGTATCATCAACCGTCTCCAATCTCCCCCAGGCCTCCAATCTCCCCCGCACCCAAGACACCCACAGTGAGAAATACCAAGACGCAAGCGGCGGGTGTCTCCATCGCCTTAACCCCAACCCGGCAACCCGACCAGCGATCCGATGCAAACATGCAATATCTTGCGCACACGGATTTATCCACAAGGCTAGAGGCGTAGTGACATTCCTCCCATACGTGTACACGGTATTACTGTGTACACCACGACGTCGCAACGTAGGGCAAACATTCTTTGATACGATGAGGCCATGCAGGTGTAAACTCCATCATCGACGGCACCGCAACCCTCCTGTATTTCTTACGAAGGTCCCCGTGCGAGAATGTGCTTACTCCTCTCCCCCGACAAAATCTCCTCACCACCTCAACGCCTTGCCGCGTCGAGAAGGTGTCATTGACATGCCGTCTCGGCGACGCGCTTCTGTTCCTGACATAGCCTTCGACATGGGCTCCATGCTGTCATAGGCTCCATGCTGTCATGGTTATTCCTTGCATTTGTCGGCCTTGGCCGCTTCCCCACTGCGGGGGAGACGGGACCGGTGAGCGGAGCTATTCGCGTCCTATCATGCGGGGGATCTTTTTTTCGACATGGACGAGGTTTGAATTTTGGAGATTGTTTCCACTGCTCTTGCTCAAAGATGGGGTAAAAAGTGTGCCTTGGGAACTGGTTTCCTTGCTTTCCGGGTCATCCGTAGTATATTCTTGGCAGGGGAGACGATATATCCGGAGCCCCGTCAGCGTTCTCGGGTTAGTGGAGGGCGAATTGAGGGGGAATATGTTGGACCGGTCTTCCTCTTGTGAATCTTCTCGAACACCTTCCTCTGTCTGGGACAGTAAAAAGGGGCAAAAACATACAACACCTGGGATTCGCTGGTCGTCACCGACCCAACTACTGATCAGGCGGTTACTGGCTTGTCTATGGGAGAGCGAACGGGATCCCGAATTCCCCAGTACCTGTGGTCGTATGTGGTTGGGGGACTGTGACATTTCGTTAAAGTGGTTGCCAAGCATCATGGGATGAGAGTCGTGGTGTTGACGAATTTTGGTGTGGACCGAGGGAGTCACGTGGGTGCAGTGTTTCTGTCTTGGTCCCCATCGTTGCAACAGTTGTCTCTTTTATTGAATCAGATTAGTGTCTTGGAAGCCTAGCTTTTAGGATCGGATGGCATGATGCCCTCAGGCTTGGTTGTCCTCAACTGTGCAAGAGGCCCATTCATGTAGCTGACCTTTCCCACCACCCAGCCCTCTTTTTTTGGACAGACAATGTCAGCTCATCCGGTCAAGTCATTCGCAAAGGCTAGAAATGGCGTCGAAACGGTTTGGAGACAAGTCGTCGCCCTCCCATCCATTGGTGGCCACCTGAGCCCTACCTGTCGCGGCTGACAGGCACCAACCAGTCGGCTGAGGGCGGCAATGTGACCTTTTGGCCCCCAAGCCCTCCAGAAGCCAACCAAATCCAGGGCCCCAGTGACCTGCATTTCCACCCTCTGGTTCTAGGAGGATCATGGCACCGCCCGCCGCCCTCTTCCTGTCCCTCTTCCTTCCCCTCGGTCAACACTTGTCAAACAGTCGTTGCGAGCACCCGACACTGCCCAACGTGACAAGATGACTCTGGAAATGCGGTGCGAGCCATGGTATAAGGGAGATTCTCTTTCGCGTCTCCTTTTTGGGAGATTTTCCCAGATGCACCATCTCAATCAATCCTGTCATTTACAGCCCAGAGATCAAGTCAACACTCATTCAATAAGAACCACAGCACCAACAACACCACATTCTTTAACTTTACCACAGTCACTTTCCATCCTTAGCTTCAGTTTCCCCAGTCCATTCATTCACCATGCCCTCCCTCCGCTACGGCTACTGCTACACCTGCCAGCGCTACGTCCCCGTCTACACGCGCCGCAGCCACCAGCATCACCACCGCCACCGCTCGTCCGGCTGCACCCACTGCACGCGGCGCCAGCGCTGCTACCGCCACATCCGCTACCGCTCCTCGACGCGCTACCACCAGTCGACGGGCTATTACCCCTTCAACTGGCGCTACCCGAACCCGCCGCGGTCCCGGCCCGACGGTCGCTTCCGCATCTTGCCGATCAATGATTGAGGACGGGATGTGAGGGCTTCGGGGGTGTCGTGTTTATTTTCGTGACCGACAACGCGATTGCATGGGAAATACGACGTCTCATTCAGGGCAATAGCTTCCCTGCACCGCACTCGGGCTGATTTCAGCTTCAAGTTTCATTCGTTTGAGTTTAAGCACGGTTGATCGTTCGCTGATAAGGCGACGACGCATCCCACGGTCCATCATGCAAGGACACAGACCGCGGCCCGTGGCGCATTTCCACACCCTCCCAGCCCCGTCGTTGCTGTGCTCCTCGTTCATGCCGGGTCAAGTTCTGCTAGACTTGTGTCTTGCTTGGAAGAGTTGAGCTCACTTCGGGAAGAGTGGCCATCGGGGAAGAGATCGGGCTCTGGACGGACACAGGAGGAAGGGACTGCAGATTGTACTATACAGCCTGTACTGCGTAATTGGGAAAGCTTCTTTAGATAGTATCTACCCGTAGACAATACGACACATTCCTTTTATTCCGAGTCTTTCGTCCAAAATGCGTTTCTACATCATTCATCGGCAGTGTTAATGGGCCTGATTGTCCCCGATTTGCATACTTGCACATTCAGCCTGACAATGCCTCGATGCCAAGAGTAAGCAGGCTGGCTATCTCTGACCGACGATTAGTAGGTCAGTGCACTGCTCATGAAGAGGCGTCTGCTCAACCAGAGGCGGCGGGAGGTAGCTGCGTACGCCTCTCCGCGCACTCGCAGGAAGGTCCATGGAAGGTCATGGATCTCTTCAACTTTCTGTCCAACGCCCGCCCGTCTGTCCCCAACCCTGCGCAGAAAGCCCGTTTGTCCTCGACCATTTGTTCCCTGCAAGCAGTTCATCTTTGATTGTCGCAACCTCGTGGGCCTCGAGCCTGCCGTGGAAGGTCCAAAATGGATCTGGGAAGGCTCCCTAAGCTCCCCAATCCGACACCCACGCAGGAGATAGGAGAGGATTTTCTGATGAGTGGGCTCGATACCCCATGGCTGGCAAGACCCGCGGCAACTTTGCTGAACACGAGCCTTCGCCCGTCCCCACCACGACCCTATTACAACGTTCCCCTACCTCCCGAGGCTCCTAGAACCATTCGCCTGCTCGACCTGGAGGCCCCAACGCGTGACCCAAGAGGAACCATCATCGACACGGTGCTCGCTGGGCGCCTTCGCATCGCAAACCTCGACGACTTGCCATCCTTCACCGCCCTATCCTACGTATGGGGTGAATCCTCCCTCCGTCGCACCATCTCTTGCCTCCCCGAGGTGCCGACGCTCGAAATCACCGAGAACTGCCATGCCGCCTTGACCCAGGTCCAGAGACAGTTTGGCGCTGTGAGCGTCTGGGTCGATGCCATCTGCATCAACCAGAACAACCACGGCGAAAAAATGACGCAGATTCCCCTTATGCAGGACATTTACACCAAGGCCACCACAGTCTTTATCTGGCTGGGCAAGGGTACAGAATCCTCTGACCGCGCCATGAAATACCTTGGCCAATGTGGTACCTTGTCCGAACGATGGCCCGTTTCATGGCTGGCAGCAACGACAAAGGAATCCTGGGACATGGAGAGAAGGACATTCTGGAAAGAGTGCTACCGTGACATCTTTCGTGAGTGGAACCACCCTTCCAGGACCGATGGCGATGCCGTCTTCTGACGAAACGCAACCAGGACGAGCCATCTTCTTGCTGAAGCCACTCAGCAAGAATCTCTGCCCCAAAGACATCGACGCCTTACTCAACCGCGAATGGGCTTCCCGCGCCTGGACATTTCAGGAGATGGTTCTCGCCTCCCATCCCGTCTTTCTCTGTGGCAGTCACAGCCTTTCCTGGAGTTGTCTCTTGAACGTGCTCTCCATGACGCCTAGGGAAATCAAGTCCCAGTTTACCGGCTTTACGTCTTCCAAACTTCAGATCGACCGCAGCCCAGGCTCCAGTTTCCAACGCTGGCAAAAAATGGCATATGTGTGGTTTCTGTTTCCGCGCCCGGTACATCCGAGTTTGGCTGTCGTTCAGTCTGTAGTACTCTGCGACGACAACATGGTGTCTCCCAAGATATCATTTCTCGAGAGAACAATTCGATGGCAGCTTCACAAACGAATCCAACGACGCAGACCAGTGTTGATTTCAATGGCACTCCTTTCCACCCTGGCACTCGTAGCGCTTTCGGCTTGGGGCGCCACCACATACGTCCTGGTCAGCATGGTCATAATCTGCGGCCGATTGGGGAAAACTGGCGAAGGAATGATACTATGTCTGGCGCTTTTGCTGTTTTGGCTCTTGTTTATCTTTGTCGCCATACTCGTCAGACAGCCGATTCGTGTGGTGCTAGGCATGCACCGACGTGGGTTGGTCAAGGCAAACGTTGTGACCGAAGGCCAAACGGCCAGTTTGATGAGCGGAATTCATGTCGCTTTGAGGGATCGCGTCAGTCAACGTCCGCATGACAGGGCCTTTGCGCTTGGCGGCATTCTCTCGATACTCGGGGTGCCTCTGCCTCAGCCCAGCTACCAGGACTCGGTTGGCCAGGCCTACCAGGCGCTAATGAGCCAATTAATCGCATGGGACCCATGCTGTACGGCTATGCTGGTGGATGCCGGTTATCCGGCCTTGCCAGGCGCGCCGTCGTGGGTTCCCAACTGGAGTCGAAGGCCACCAAGTCACTGGCTCTCGTCGCGGTACATTGCCGGCGACACAGATAAGGTTGTGTTTCCAAACCGGAGTGACATCTCACGTCCCTCTGTCGACGCGGGCAAACTCAAAATACTGGGCATGCAACACGGCGTGGTTACATTCAGAACAAGTCCTCTTGCGGTAGATCCCCGAAGGCGCCTGGGCGTTGAGCGAGCCGGCGAAACCAGGATATCCGCCATGGCATCATTCCTTTCGTGGACCCAACAGCCATTTCGAGCCGTTGAGAGTCGCGCGGAAAGACGCAATCTCCCCGAAAGTTACTTGTATGCTGTCCTGAGAGGGATCTCTCCAGTCTGGGTCGAGCACCACCACTTACGAGCAGAAGGTTGGCTTGAGGTGGGGGAACTGACCTTGCGCGAAGGGGAAAATTTGCCGACATGGGAAGCACCGCACGGATCTTTTAGCGACGACGACGACTTCAAGTTGTTCCGGAAACTGTACCACCGTAGTCTCAAGAAGGTCGCCGCGATACCTCCCGAAACCAACGTGGCGGAATCCAATGTCCAAGGTATTCACAAGAAGCTGAGGGTGGTCCGCGGAGGGGCCGCTTTGCTCGATCGGCTCATCAAGCAGGTGGCAGCCGACGAAAGATGCCTCTTTTCGCTTTCCAGCGGTCTGCTTGGGAGCGGGCCACTGGCGATGGAGGTTGGAGATGAGGTTTTCCTCCTCAGGGGCGTTCCTATCCCGATGGTTCTCCGCAAGTCTGAGACCGAGGACGCTTTTGTCATCATTGGGGCTGCCTTTGTCCACGGGTTGATGAACGGGGAGGGGGACAATTCGGCAGCAGAGATTATCACCATCATCTGATGCATCGGTGGTATTGCCAGGCGGGTGCCAGACATAGGGGGATGGAAAATGGTTTAGGATCTCCTTCGAGAACAATTCTCAGTTTCCATTGCTCCGATCGGCCAATGGTCACTCCCACCATCTTTTGTCAGAGGACCATGAAAATCAAGGCCACTGGCTGTCCGAGCGTACAGCGATGACGATAGAGCTTCACCCCGCCCGCCCCCCACCAATTTGTATCTCATCCCAAGCGACGATCAGCTCCCTCTTTCGACCCCGCACCAACCTCCATCTTCTGTCCATTTCGCCGCCCTGGGCTAAAGACATTTGCCGTTAGGCCAATCCATTCGCTAGACACCATTTCGCAAAAGATTGACTGCAACAGTAGCACCTTGAACCGCCGTCAACCTCGACGTCCCAAACCACACAAGGTAAAAGCCGGGGAAGATCGCAGTGCTCGGGCCCAACCGAGCGCCATGACGTCGATGCGTCCATCCTCTTTCCCCAGGCTCTTGGCCGATTGACAACCGCCCTTTTACACTCTAGCGCCAATCATCTTGGAAGTTTGCGATGATCATGGAACACTTGATCGATCATCTCGAAGCTTGACGCCTGTCACACACGTGCCATGACGCCGATCGGCTCATGGCAGGCAGGCAATGCCCCGAGACTAATGCGACCTTAAAGTCGACGTTCCCCTGCGTTGAAGGGACGCTTGTTGTTGCTTTTCTCGGCTCTCGCCTCTGGTTGAGATCCATGTCCATCAATCGATATCTACTTGGCGCTACTGAACAAACATTATGGCCGACTCCAGCTCGGGGTATCAGGGTCGCCAGGATGGGTTGTTGATCACCGCTGTGGTGATGACTGTTATTGCTGGTCAGTGTTCCTCCCTTGTTTGTTTCTCGTCCTGAAGGGACACTGACCGATACAGCAACCTTTGTGATCATGCGGACTGCCAGCCGCTTCTTTGTGGTGCACAATTATGGAAAGGACGATTATTTCATCCTCGCTGCCATGGTATGTCACTGTTGACTTGCTGTCTGCGTGATTGTGCTAATACCCAAACAAGACTCTGACGATTTGCTACGTGATTCTGCTCTTCATCCTCCGAGAAAAAGGCATAGGCTTCCCCATGGCCACATTGACGCCTGGTCAGATGGTTGGCTTCATGAAGGTGAGCTGAAGAGGCCTTGGCCGAGTTGATCCCTTTGATCTCACTGACATGATAGACCACCCTCGCCATCCAAGTGCTGTACTACGTCAACGTTTTCTGCGTCAAGACGTCCATCCTCCTCACCTATCTCCGATTTGGTAAGTACCCACCAATCCCCAATGAAAAACAATAATACTGACCTGCCAGCCGTCACAAAAACCTTCCGCCGCCTCTGTCTCGGCACTATCGCCCTCCACGCCGTCTTCTTCTTCATCTGCTTCGTCGTCACCCTCTCCCAATGCCGCCCTCTCCACAAAATGTGGGACCTAACCGGAACTCTCCCCGGAAGCTGCATCAACACAACCGCATTCTTCTACTGTAAGTTCACGTCGTCTCACACCCGTGCAATTCCCAGTGGAAGACCCCGCTGATTCGCGAACCCCCCAGCAACCTCCACCTTCAACATCATCACCGACCTCTGGATCCTCACCCTCCCTTTCAAGCCCCTCCGCGCCATCCAACGCCCGACCCGCGAGAAGCTCGCCCTCTTCTTCATATTTGGCGCAGGCACCTTCGCCTGCGTTGCGTCCATCGTCCGCCTTTACACCATCCGCATCTACACGCAGTCCGCCGACCCCTTCCGCGACGGCATCCCCGTCAACCTCTGGTCCATGATCGAGCTCACTGTCGCCATCACCTGCGCCAGCATCCCCGCGCTCAAGCCCATCTTCAGCCGGCGCCAGCGCGACGCCACGCGCGCCGCGCGGTCCAAGTCGGCGGGGTCGAATCCGTATTCCACCGGTACCGTGGGTTCCGGATCGGGTGGCGTGGCGCATTATACACCGCAGACTTCGCGCATCCTCGACGTCGAGCGCTCCGCGACCGGAACGCCATTCAGTCCCGGCTCGACACGCAGCGGCGACCGCGACCGTGACATGGCCGAGGCGCGGAACGAGCTCCATTTCGTCTTGGGCTTCCGCTCGCCGCCGCTGGCGCATCAGTACCCCCCCACCACGGCGCGCCCTGGCGTCGGCGACCGTGACAACACGGAGAGCTCGGGGTTCAGTCTCGGATTGCCGATGCAGACGCCTCCTGCACGCACAATGCCGCCGCGCCTGCCCAGGATGGGGTCGCACCCGCCAGAGAATGCACATCAGCAGAGAAATGACGGCGTGGTTGTCCCCACGCCGATACGCCCGCAGGCGCAGAGGAGTGCCTCGCAGACGAGTGTGGACAAGGGCGTGCCGCAGCCGCAGCGCCCGGCAATTCCCCGGCGCAAGAGCAGTAACAATTCGCAGCGGAGCGTAAGGATTGCGATCCATCCCGTGCCGCCGCAAGGGGAGCCGAGGCCGGGGATGGGGTCGCGGACGGCGTCGGGGCGGAGTCTACCGGGGACGCCGCTGGTGAGTGCGATGCGGCCGGCTGGGCCGTCGAAGCAGGCGAGTCAGAGTAGTTTTTATTTGGATTGAGGACGGTCTGGTGGTTGCTGTAATGACTGCAATGTATTGATGGGGTGGCGTTGGGTTTGTTGCGATTTATTTTATATAGATTTGGCTTGTACATGTAATTTGTATGTAACAGCATCTCTCAGCCCTGTGCTGCTATGCTACATCTCGGAACAATGTCCCACCAGACTCAATCATGCTCTATCAATTCCCTGTAAAATTCTCCCTCAATCCAACGGCAACGACGCATTCCACGCCTGCCAATACTGATTATCATACGTCGGCATACACTTGACCTCCCTCGGCGGCTCGTCCACCCACTCAATCCTCGCCTCCTCCTCCGTCTCCACCGCCGTCCACCTCGACGTATACCCCTTCCCCTCCTTGATCAACCTTCCCTTCTCATCCCCATACTCGATATTCACGCTCGGCACCACCGCCACCCTTCCCCACCCCCCAAACCACAAATCCTTACAAAACAGCTGCGGCTCCCCCTGAAAACACTCCCCCCTATCCTCCCTCGGCGCCCTAAACCTCACCCCTCCGGTCATCATCGCCTCCGCCCCCACCGCCACCGCCCCGTTCCAGCACGAAAATACCTGAAACGGCCTTCGCGCCACAAACCTCTCCCGCGTCGCCTTATCATTCCAAAACAGGTTCCACGCGAAATCCCACGACCCCGACGGCGGGATCTCAAAGAACGAGTCCCCTTTCATCGTCCGCGCGACCCAGACGTCGTAAAACGTCGGGTCGCGCCCCACGTGCGTCCAGTCCACGGCGCACGTCATGTCGGCTTGTTGCACGCGGCGCTGGTGCGCGAGCTCGAGGACGTCCTCGGCGCAGAGGGCGACGTCGTTGAGGAAGAGGATGGTGGTGTCGGCGGGGGCGGCGAAGAGGGTGGGGGAGGCGAGGAGCGGGGCGAGGGCGAGGTTGCGGAGGGCGGCGAGGCGAGCGATACGGTCGGCCGCGGAGGGGTTGAGGGAGGAGGATTGGAGGTGGTAGCGGATGTTGAGGGCCGCGAGGTGCGGGGTTAGGGCGGTGAGGACGGACAGGGTGCCGTCGGGGGAGTGGCCTTCGATGATGGAGAGGTAGCAGGAGGAGGGGCCGAGGAAGCGGATAGTTTCGAGGAGGCTGCCGAGGAGGCGCGGGAGGAGGGGGAGGACGTTGCGGAGGTCGAGGGCGAGGAAGTAGTGAATTGGTGGGGGGGAGGTGGAGTTGGTGGGAGGGGGGTCGGGATGAGGTGGGCATAGCGGGCGGCGGAGAGGTCGAGGCTCGGGCATTGTAGGCGGGGGAGGTGGGTGGCTTCGGGGCGGAGGATGGCGTCGACGTAGGCGTCGATTTCGGGTTGGGAGAGGGTTACGGGTGCTGTGGGGGGGAGGTTAGTTCATGATGAGGTGAACTGGAGAGGGAGATGGTCGTCGTACTTGGTTTGGGTTCCTCTGGAGGCGGTGGGTTGTCTTTCGGAGGGTCGGGTACTGTCCCCGTATCGAGGTGGTCGCTGACCAGACCAGCCGGGAGGACCAAGATAGACGACTGTACGATTCTATCGTGGTAAAAGATGAGGATAAGGATGAACAAGAGACCCAAAGCCGACTGTACGGCAAGCCGCACTCTTCGCCGCGAGCTGAGAGGGGTCGTGATTGCCATGGCCAAGTCGCTGGCAACGGCCATGGTGCTCGGCGCAGGTTTAGGGAGGGGATTACGAGAAGAGTCGATGGCGGTCGTCGGGATGCGCTCCCAGGTGTAGCGGCGGCATGGCGCGTTGGCCGGGTTCGTGGTCAATTGATGGCGGAGACTGGGACAAGGAGGAAAAAGTCGAGATAAGGGGTCTACGGGTCGTGGAGGTCGAATCTTGGAGTTTTAGCCGGCTAAGCGCTGTGCCGCCGTGTTGGTACCCTCCATGATTTGCTGAACCCCAACAAGGGCTCAGAATACAGCTCCAACAACCGCCGACTTGATTTATTCCCAGATTTCAGCCTATTTTCTCTATCTAGTCGTTGGTCGTGCCAAGGCTCGTGGGGTGGCCAAAGCCCTGCATCGTGGGCAAGCGACGAGATGAAGCCATGCGGAAACGGCGTCTAACCAGACCATCATATACGATGGCGTCTGTCTTTTTGCTGCTTAGGACTGTACTTCCTGGGCTTGTCTTTTTCCCAGTTTTGTCGAGATCTCTGTTTTCTTTTTCTTGTCCGACTTTCTTTCCTCTGAATCGACTTGACCGCTCGTTCTAACAAGGCACGGTTCAATGTTGCCTCTTCTTTTTCTCCCCCTCTTTCTCGCAGGCGGTGTCGAGCCGGCTGCTGTTGCACCAACCCCAGTCTCGGGCACTGTTCCCGCCCAGGTGCAAAAGCGAGAGCCTCTGATCACCAGGTTCGCCACCGTCTTTTCGTCCGGAGACCCAACCAAAGAACGGACAGCCAACGGTGGCTTCGAGTGCCGCGTCGACCTCGACCGCAGTCTCTGGGGCTTCTGCCCAACGACGGTGCTGTTTGCCTCGGACTGTGGTCTGGCAGGAAACTGTGTTGATCGCCACTTGTGTTCCAAGGGCTGTGGAAGAGGACCGGGCTTGACGACTTTCACATGGTATGTCTCCTGGGCGTGTGGTTAGACAGGGGCAGAGACTGACTTGGCTAGCGCCGGGACAAATGGCGAGTATTGTACCACAGCGGAGCTCTACCTCACCGACGGCATCGGTCCCTTTTCCTACATCGGGTGCGGCAGTGCCCCGACGACTGACCGATACTGGGCTTTCACAACGAACCGGACGACCAAGGGAGCCCCAACTACATCCAGCGAAACCGCCTTTTCAAGAGTCATCCCCTCGCCGCCGGCCGTACCAACCGAGACAGGCAGTCTCTTGACCCCCGGCCCAAACTCAAACTCGACGTCCAACACCACCAACACCACCGGTGCACCGGTCGCAGCCAGCAACGGCGCGCCCAACAACACAGTCGCGATAATAGGCGGTGTCGTTGGCTGCGTGGCCCTGCTGTGTGTGTCCGCGATTGTCGTCATCTGGCTTCTCAAGAGGAGGAGAGACGGCAATAGGGCGAGGGCACTGGCCGAGCAGCAAGACCAAAGGGAAGCGTACGAGACGAAGCCGCCGCCACAGTACTACGCCGCGGGAGGGTGGGCTACCCATGAGGTCGGCGCGGACCGTATGCCAATTCAGGAGTTGGGGGGGAATGATATAAAGAGTCCTGTCGAGCTGCCCGCTGCGTCGCCGCGGTTCTCGAGGCGAATGATGTAGGGTCATGTTGTCGTAATGTATGGCCGGGGGGAGGGGGTTTGGCTAAGTTCGTCGAGGCGTCCGAGATTCGGTCGAGTACTACATAGCGCGTCTTTGGAAGTTTAATAGCAAAGTCAGTGTCGAGTAATGTGCTGGTTGAAATGAGACACACTCGCCCTCCCGGACGAACTGCAGTGAAGTCGTCATTGGATCCCATTTTTCAGGTCGATCCTGGCGATTCTCCATGTCGGTGCTCATTGAAGGTGTCATCTCGTCGGCGACTGAAGAGAGACTGAGCACCTGGATAGTGGATAAAGACCGGCGTATTTCCATTTACGCATTGCTAGGTGTCGAGGGAATGTCGAGTTTCGAGTTCGTTAGGAAGCGCGTCTTTGAGACAGTGTGCACACGAAGTGGGGGCATCCCAGCTCTCGTTGCCCAAACCTCGGGAGGAAATGCCCCCCTTACAAGGCAAAATGCCCGATTCCCCGAACGCGCTTCCGGCCAGGGACGAAAAGCAGAAAACAGCTTCTTTGGCCTCTGTTTAGTTGACCGTGGCGGCTTGGCGCTCAGTCTCAACCACACCTTGGACATCAGAGACGCGATTGGACGACCCAAGATTGCCGACAATTCACCCGTCCACCCCCCGAAGCCACAGTTGCACCAGATCCGAGAGGGTGTCATTTCGATAAAACCCCCGTGACATGTGAGCGTGCTCACATGGGCCTGGATTGGACGGCATCATGACCCCTCGGGGCACTACCACCTCCCTACTATGTAGACCGGCAGCACCATGCCCGTCTCGGTCAGTGAGCCCCTTTTCGCCCGTGTGGTATTTATGCTGCCCATCCCCGACCACAATGCCTTCCCCCCGGCACCCCACGCTCGTTTTCGGAGGACACTTTTTGGACCACCACCACCATGACCATGGCGAAGTTTCGACTCGCCGCCGCTCTTTTTACCCTCCTCCCCCTGGCCCTTGCCTCCCCGCTCCTCCCCCGGCAGTCCACCCCCTCCCCCCCTCAGGCACTCCCGCAAAACGCCCCCGCCCTCGACCTCCGCTTCCAACCCCTCCTCGACTTCGACACCGACGGGTGCTACAACGTCCCCGCCGTATCCGCCTCGGGCGCCCTCGTCCAGGGGCTCCCGCACAACTTCGTCGCCCTCTCCTCGGGGTGCCGCGACGCATCCGACCTCGACAACAACAACGTCTACTCGCGCACGCGCTGCAATCCCAACGGGTGGTGCGTGCACCTCTACGACTACTACTTTGAGAAGGACGTGGCGACGGCGTGGTTCCTTGATGTTGGTGGGCACACGCACGACTGGGAGCACATTGCGGTTTGGACGGCGAATGGGACGGCGCAGTGGGTCGCGGCGTCGCAGCACGGGGGGTACGAGGTGCGGTCGGCGAGCGCGGTGCGGTGGGAGGGAGAGCATCCGAAGTTGGTGTATCACAAGGATGGGGGGTCGACGCATTGTTTTCGGTTTGCGGATGCGAGTGACGAGGTGATTGAGAATCATAGGGGGGTGTGGTTCAAGGGGGATTTGGTCGGGTATGAGGGGTTTCCGAGTGCGGAGGTGAGGAGGAGGTTGTTTACGGCGGATTTTGGAAAGGCGACGTTGGCGCTGAGAGATGATACGTTCGCGGGGAATATTGTGAGGTCAAAGTATGGGGGGATTCCGTTCAACGAGAATTTGGATTACCCGCCGCCGGGGGAGGGGGGGACAAAGTGGAACGCGCAGGGCATGAGGTGGTCTGTATGATGGATACCGGACAGTCCCAGACAAGGACGATATACACTCCAGCCCTGCTTTTTTTGTTAGGCACATAGCGCGAGACATTGGACATACAAGCTAAGGCTCTGAAATCGAACCCGAGGCCTTTGCCAGGAGAGAATCATGCTCAGCGAGAGGTCTCGCGCTTACAAACAAACGCATTCAGTTGAATGATAAATTAACTCGAAAAAAGATACGACGACGCGAGAAACGGGCAAACAACGGATAAGATAGGTAGTCCTCCTTCCTCACTCACACTCCCCATACACACACTTCCTCTCCCTCAACACTTGCCTCACCAACACCGGGCTCGTCCCTTCCTTCAACCCCAAACTGCACACGCCACTCCCTCCACACACCATCCTCAACTCCTTTCCCAGCGAAAACGCCCCCTCCCCTTCAAACACCAGACTCAAAATGCCCCTCCCCGTATGCAGGATCATACTCCTCTCCAGCACAATCTTTACCCGAAAATCCCTCGTCGCCGACGGCCCCTCAGCCGTGGCATTCCCCTTGACCATTTCAACCGTCCACCGTCCACTGCCCGGAGCAACGTCCGCGCACGGCGTCAGCCATCCAAAGGGTTGCTCGGTATACGCGTTCCATCGGACGGAACAGTTAGCCGAGATGGGAGGGAGGGAGATGGCGGGGCCCTGGAAGGACGCGGGGCTGGGGAACGGGATCGTGTTGGGATCGGTGATGGCGACGAAGAGGGACGAGTATGGGCTGTTTCCGGGGCGGCCCGAGGGGGAAAAGGTTGAGAGACCGGTGATCTCCCACGGAAGGAGGGGAGAGGGGAGGTCTTGGGCGAGGGTGCAGGCCGAGAGGGCGAGGAGGAAGGTGGTGGTGAGCATTGTGGTATGTCGGTTTTTTTTTATTTCTGTTGGCGTTGTTGTTGGTGCTAGACGCCTAGATTGAAGAGAAGGAGAGGACAACGGCGACCCGGGAGAGGTGAATTTATCCAGACGTTGCTGACCGTGACGACGGTATTTTCGCTTCATTTCCATATTGGCTGATAACAACCGAGTACGACGCAACAGCATATCGCATTCGAGGCCTTTGGAGCATCAAAACACCGACGGGGTCGACCATCCAGAAATGCTTTCACTTAAAGATCAGCACCCCACGTCCAGATCTTTTGCGGCCCTAGCTTTGACGACACACACGGCTGGATCGCAAATCTCGACCCGTCCCGCACCATGGACCGAGATGCCGGATGTCTGCCCCATTGGCGCGCCTTCCGGGATAAATCCACCTCACCGGTACTCAGGCGCCATACATGACCACGATGGCTCAGGAACCGGGCCGCCCGCCAGAACCATCAAGCTGGTCCAGCCGCTTCCTCACTCAAATCCCGCTCAAGGAATAAATACTGGACCACGGCGACGAAAAAGGTCAGCTCGTTCCCCGAGACTCGTCAGAGAACCACCTCTCGTCCGTGTCCAACTCTCCACCATGGCGACCAAGCTCGCCATCCTCGGCCTAACCATCACCGGCGTCTCCTGCCGCTCCGTCAACCAAAAGCGCCTCGACAACGGCGTCGGCCGAACCCCCGCGCTCGGCTGGAACTCATGGGCACGCGCTCCCCCTCTCCCAACTAAACCAACTCCCTCCCAGCTAAACTAACCCCCGCCTCCCCCAGAACCAAGCCCAATGCAACGCCGCCACCGCCTCCGTCGCCCTCACCACCGCTCGCGCCTTCGTCTCCCTCGGCCTCCGCGACCTTGGCTACACCTACATCAACATCGACGACTGCTGGTCCCTCCGGCAGCGCAACTCCACAGACCACCTCGTCCCCGACCCCGCCAAATTCCCCTCGGGGATCGACGGCCTCGCGCGCGAGATCCACTCCATGGACCTGAAACTCGGCCTCTACGGCGATGCCGGCCTACTCACGTGCGCCAGCTTCCCCGGGTCGTACGGCTACGAGCAGCAGGACGCCAACACGATCGCCGCGTGGGGGGTGGATTACTGGAAGTATGATAACTGTTTGACGGAGAAGCCGTATACGAACCAGGGGATCAAGTCGTTTGAGTATTATCCGATTATGAGGGATGCGTTGTTGCGGACTGGGAAGCCGATTCTGTACTCGATCTGTCAATGGGGAAGGGATGAGGTGTGGACGTGGGGCGGCAGGGTGGGGAATCTGTGGAGGGTGACGGAGGATATCACGAATGAGTGGAAGAGTGTGGCGGGGATCGCGGCGAGGGCGGCGGGGATGAGTGAGTGGGCGGGACCCGGGGGGTTTAATGATTTGGATATGATGGTGAGTCTTTTCTAGGGGGTGTTTGTTGGGTTGGTTTAGGGTGCTTACTGACAATGGCAGCAACTGGGAAATGGGAAGCTCACGGAGGCAGAGGAGAGGGCGCATTTTGGATTGTGGGCGATTATGAAGTCGCCGATTATTTTGGGGACGGACATGACAAAGCTGAAGGAGTCGACATTGAAGGTTATCAAGAATAAGGTAGCCTTCCACCTCTTCCCATCTCCACGCAGAGATGGAACTGACATGAACCAGGGCATCCTCGCCATCAACCAAGACCCACCAGGCTGGGCCGCCACATCATTCACCCCCGTCGGCCAGCCAGGTCCGGTATCCGGAAAGCTGTACAAGTACTTTGCCGGCCCGCTCTCTGACGGCGTCGTCGTCGGTCTGGTGGCTGCGGACGGCGCGGAGACGTTGACAGTCAACTTCTCGGACGTCCCGGGTCTTGGTCCGGGAACGTTCTCGTGGACCGAGCTGTACAGCGGGCGAACGGGGACCGGCACGACGGCATCGGCGGACCTGGAGAACCATGATATGGCGGTTTTCAAGGTGGTTCGGTCGACTTTGCAGGGTGACATTGTGTGGGATGAGCCGATTCGGGATGAGCCGGTGTGGGATGATCCAATCTGAGGTAAGTGGCGATGAGAGGAGTCGATGGGAGTTTGGGAACGGGAGACTGGAGTGGGTATTTTTTTGTGATAAGAACGAATTCCAAACAGCGCATGGATGACGGGGAGCCCGATTTGGATCTTTCCGTCCTGTGCGCCTTGGGAGTGGGTTCGAACTTCTGATTTTGACCGCGAGCAATAATCCTGAATCTCCAGACGCCGAGACTAGCAGCCGCAAAATCGCTCAGGTATATGGACTGGGGTCTTGCTATCATGATGTCTGCGCCTTTGTCGTGCTTGGCGTGGCTATTACCGGGTTTTTATGGTTTGCGTCAATCTCGTCGTAAATCTCTTTTGGGTCTCCCTTTTTTCCTGCCAGAATTTGCGTCACCCACTCGTCCCAGACCGTCGTTTCAGGCAAGATCATTGACACGCGAATCCACCTACTATCGACATTTTTGTCCCTAAAGTACCGGATCAAGTAGCCGTAGACCTGGGTTCGGTTGGTGACTGGCTTCTCCTGGTCTTCAGTCGTCTTGATGAAGCGCATGCGAAGGCATGAGCTGACGTTGAGGTAGAGCCCGAGGAACACGTTGGCCTGGGCCAAGATATTCAGAGCCACAAAGGAAACTTGATCAATCATCGTTCCGTTCGGAATGGTTGAAAATATGAAGCCGAGGACCGAGATCGTTCCGACGCGGATGAGCAACTGCCAATACCAGTTGCGGATGCCCCAGAGATTTTGTTTGTCGTAGTCCAGCCTGCTCGTCGTCCACTCTTTGATGTCACTTCGGCTGCCACTAATGACCAGACCGGAGTTGTCATTGCCGAGAATGAACACACCATCTTTGATCTCTGGTCGTGTTGGAGGGCGTTCGCTCTTGCCGACATCCTCGACGTCGTTTTCCAGCCCTGTACGGCTTTGGTCCCTCTTTGCAACTCCGCGCGTCTCATTCCAATTCTCCTTCTTCTTTATCATGAACAATTCGATGACCCGAATGATGATGGACCACGCGGTGAGAACAGCACAGTTGCTGACGCCGATCCACGTTGGTTCCTCCATTCTTGGGGCGAGCCGACATAACACAATGAGGCCAGCAAAGTACACCCAGGTAAAGAGAGCCCACCACCTCAACCTCGTGCTGTGTACATTGTTTGGCGATCGGGGTTTGATGTCGAAGGTGGTGAATTTCCCATCGTGGAGGAGCTGTTTGCCGCGGATGATGTTCCAAAGCGCGATGTTACGCAGAGGAGCGCGTTTTCGGCCGTAGGGAGAGAAATAGTCCAAGTTCGTCGCACCCGAAACGTCCTGGAAAGACTTGAGATAGGTTTGGATGCCGGCGACGGGGGCAGCCACGATGGCTTCGACGAAGGTGCGCCGCGATGACCGAAATCTCTGTTCCTCGGCCTCCCCCACCAGGACCATAAGAGACCCGATGTCGAAGACCCATTCAATTGACATGTTGGCTAGTCGGTGGAGACACCAGTCTCTGGGAGCTGAAATAAGAATTAAGGTAGGAGTTAGAGTAAGCTGGTGGGGGGGCCTGACAGAGGAGTCTTCCATCCCGTTGTGCCCAAAAGGTCTCGCGCCTTGCTGTCAGTCAGGCTGCAATCCCCTTCGGAACCCGCTACCCCTCACGTGCCCCTCTCCTGCATTAGCAAATGAGTGCAGCACTCAGCAATACCTGAGGGATTTTGTCTGCCTGAGGTAGCGGCGCCAAGATTTTCCGAGCGCTGCGGCTAGCCGGCTTGCATCGCTGCCTGTCCCCTGTCAACATATCACCAGCACTTCAAAAGCCTCATCCGCCCAGGGGTTTTCACACGACTCTAACACCATGGAAATCGAACTCGGGATGCCAAGCACTTCTTCATGTCGAGGTAGCGGGGAGACCTCGAGACCAGAGTACCCCGAAACAATATCTTCCTGGTTGCATGACTGCCGGGGCAACCATTCGTTTTGCCGATTCACATCCTCGCCTCCTCTCCCTTCGCGGGTTATCGATGTCCTCACTCGGAGGGAGCCGTTCCTTGCCGAACCTAATGGAAAACAACGCGGCGAGTACGTGGCGTTGGCGTACTGCTGGGGCCCCAACAGGTTCTTGAACGCCATGACGTTCGGCCCCAGCAGTACGGGAATCACGGGCCATCCTAACCCGCCCACGAACATCGACGAGCACAGAAAACAGATCCCCTTTGCCGCTCTGCCAAAAACTCTGCAGGACGCCATCACTGTCTGCCGTCGTCTCAAGATTCGTTACCTCTGGATCGACGCCCTCTGCATCATCCAAGGTGACGAAAACGAGTGGAAGCGAGAAAGTTGCGGGATGGCTGATGTGTTCGCCAATGCGACGTTTGCGATGGCGGCGGACAGTTCGGAGGCAGTCGAAAGGGGCTTCTTGGATCGTATCCATCATCCAAATGATACCGCACATTCCGCACGCCCGGGCTGCATTTCGCCGCTATCCTGGGACGAACCGCTGAACAGACGAGCATGGTCGCTATCCGAAATCATCTTCTCCAACCGAATGGTGCACTTCACATCAGTCGAGATGGTCTGGGAGTGCAACCAGATCAGGCGCTGGGAATGCGGCCGTCAAGAGATGATCCAAGACGATCTCAGTGACGCGTCGATGTCGTTCCGCGCACTTCGGAATGCGGACCTCGCAAGAGGATCTTCGATGGCCGGCTTGTATCGGATTTGGGATATTATCATGCGGTTGTTCAGTAGGCGTCAGATCAACAACCAGCCCGGGCGCCAGGACAGAGACCAGGAGAGGCTGATGGCGCTTTCTCGAATAGCCGGGCAGTTCTCGAAGACTTCTACCATGCTGACTGGTATGGAAGATTCCTATCTGGCCGGGATATGGAGAGGAGATTTGTTGAAGTCCCTCTTATGGAGAATCGATACGGAATTTCATCAAGGACAGCCGAGCTATCCGTATCCACACTGGAGACGGCCACGGCAGCCCAGGGCGCCAACCTGGAGTTGGGCATCGGTAGAAGGCGCCACTGTGATTGACCCCCTCACCGCTATGGAAGTGAAGGCTTCAGTTGGCAAGGTGGCTGTCCGGAGACTGGATGAGAACGACCCGTTCGGCAAGGTTGTCTCAGGGATGCTGCGGATTTCTGGGCCTTTTATCGACAATTTGACTGTCACGGCCCAGTTCTGCGACATGAATGATTCATCTAACAATCAAGCGCAAAGCCTCTGTTTGGTCGGTCGTTCGGAAAGGTATCGGTTCCTTTTTGACGTCCCTCGAAGCGACGCGGGATTAGGCGAAGATTTTTGCGGCCTTCTTCTGAGCACTGGGTATGTTGGCGCCGGATCGAAGCACAAATACTACGGCATCCTGCTTTTCTGTCAGGTCCCCGGAACAGACAACACTTTTGAAAGGGTTGGAGTCTCACACTCTGGCGCGCAGTTCCAAGAAGCTCTCGCTGGCCTTGCGGCACAGATGGAGGAGACAACGATAGTTCTCATATAGAAGACCCCGTGGAACATATCTTGATGGAATAGTATCGTTGTCTAGCGAGCACAATCAGTGACGCTATGTCTTGGTGGTGAAATACATACGTTATTCTGTGCGGTGCGGCTTAAGTATGTTACGTTCTCAAGTAGTACATTGCCACGTACCTACACAGACCTAGCTCCTACTACTTAACATATCGTAATTTCTAATTCACCAACAGTACTGCATCCCCACTTACGAAAAGATGTGCAAGAGGCGAAGAAGCTCAGCATTGCAGATTGTGCCAGAATGGTGTACTGTGACTGAAAAGCTGAAGTGGCCGATGTGATCTACAAAATCAACGTAGTTCCTTTTGCTAGTTGGGATATATCATTGGTCAACTAGCCTGCCTAGATTTGTTCCTGGGCTGTTGACTTCGAGGCGGGCGCCGATGCTGGTCGTGCGTAGATGGTCCATGCTCGCTCGGAGGCACTCGGTGAGCGCGCGCATCCCATTGCTGGATCCGACGTTGTCGACTGGAATAGTCCTTGGTGGAATCGATACGCAAAAAGAAGAACCTTACCCCCGGCCTCGACGAATTGATTTTTTTTTCCTGCCAGTCCGAGGGTGGCCAGTGTCTCAGCCATGGTGCCTGCCTCGTTCTTAAGTTTCCTTCGGATCGTTGATGCGCGTCCTGTCAAGACTCAACGCCCAGTGACGCGTCCCGAGCGAGACTAGGTGTAATCTAGAAATTCGCTTCAGTCGAGTCCGTAATGGCTGCTAATTATAACTTAGTCTGTTGCGGCCGCGGAAGTCGTGTGCACGTCGATTTCAGGTGTCGAAAGTTCGGTCCTTGGCACAATCCAAGGCTCTTACATTAGGCAGCCATACTGCAGCCGCAGTTATCGGCCACGTGACCAGGTAATTGCTTGCATGTTGACACGTTCTTATCTGTTATGGCTGTCCGATGCCGAGTCTCAGCACACTGCCAACATACCAGGAAAACCGCGCGGTGGCCTCCCATTCATGCTATCTCGATGGCCGTAGAAAGGGTGTTGTCTGGACTCGCGGGGTAATGTTTGTACCGTAGTATCCGACTGCCGATGCAGAACGCAGGCTGGATCAAGGAGGCAGGCTTCACCAGCGTCAACATCTCGCGGATAAAGCGCTGCTCGGCACTTGGCCTGCTGAAAGGAAGTGGAAGAACATCGGGGCCTTCAACCTTGCTACGTGCGAGGAGGGGCTGGAGGGGTGAATTCTGTTTCTGGGGACCAACGTGCTCGGGTGGCAGCTGGAGGAGCTGCAGGTGGTGATTACCAAGATGAGGCAGGCGTTGAGAAACCCGTCGTATCACGCGACTTATCATGTGTAAGTTTGACTCAGCCCAGGTGGGTGGTCTGGCCGTGCGTGACACTGACGAAGATTTGCAGCGCGACAAAGTGGGCTCAAAAGCCTCTTGCTTAGAGGCTTCTGCTTCGAAGCTTCGAGCGGTCTTTGCTAGCGTCAAGGACGGCGCGGTGTTTACTTGTTGTTAGGTACTACTCGTATCTGCCGAGTCATCAATGGTAGTGCTTTGAAGAACAAACCAAAGTACAAACCTGGTATTCTGAGGCGAGTCTGGGCATGCGAGAATTTTCTTTTGGGTTCGCAGTCCTGCACTGGGTGACCTGGATCGAGACCGACAACTGGCACTCCGCAGGAGAAAGACGGGACCCGCGTGTGGCCTCCACAAACGGCCACACCGAGCCCCCGGCCCGCAGCCGTCCACAGTACCTAACAGGAACTCGAGACCTAAACCCGGCCCAGCGGAGAAGCAGCCGACAGAAACATATGGTGCCAAGACGAAAGCTTGGATGGTCAATCTGCAAGTTAAAATGAGAAAAGGGAGGGGAGGATTGGGCCCTTTGGCGCCCCCCCAGCGCTTGTGACTCTCATTCGTTGCCTCGTCTTTGCTTTCAAAAATGGGTGTTTGACTTGGCTGAGAAGCCCAAGCCTCACGCCGCAATACGGTTTAGCCCGCGGCAGGGGTTAAGCGCTCGAGCGCGATGCAAAACATGTGGCGCGCCAAACGAAGTGTCTTATTGAACATTGGCATGCAGGCAGGTAATAAGGGGGACGCCCGGTAACACAAGTAATATATGCGTGGCCACCATCCTTCAAGTGGAGGATGGGAGGGCTCCCCGTTTGGCAACTCGTCTTTTCCAACATCGACAACATTTCAACTTATTCCCAAACAACACCACGGGTCTCCCTCCCCACGCTTCCACCATGGCCAAGCTGCAGCGATATACCCAAGCCATCTTGGCTGTCGCCTTGCTTCAATGGCCGTCGGCCTCGACTGCTTCGCAGTTTACCATGACGAACGAGCCAGCCTTCGAGGCAATGCGAAATTGCGCCCAGATCTGCGTGGCCGCGCCCTTCGGCAGCCTGCCCGAGAAGCTCGACTGCAAATATCCCTACCAAAACGAGTGCCTCTGTCGCGTGGATCTCGCTGGCGTGGCAAGCAAGTACCTCACATCTTGCGTTCCGAAGCAATGCACAGTCGGACCTCCCGATGCCGACCTGTCATCAATGATGAACATCTACAACTCGTACTGCTTGTCCAACGGCTTTGACGTCACGGCTGCGCCTGCCGTTGTGACTTCAGCGAGTAGCCGTAGCAACAATGGTGCGTTGTATTGCCTTGAAGAAGAACTCCACTGCCACGGTGGTCTTGCTGGCTAACTTTTATTCCATTCCGAGCAGGGGGTACCACGGGCGGACCAACGCAAACGGCTGCAAGCGGGGATACGGGGAGTCTGCCGGCTAGTGGAGGGGGTTTGAGCACCGGCGCCTTGGTCGGCATTATTCTTCCGATTGTCTCTATCGTGGTTGGCGTTATCGGTATTGCGGTCAAGATCTATTTTGGGCGGAGGAGGAGGGCGGAAGCTGCTGCATCAAACGGTCCGTATGACCACCATAAAGATGCCAATGGATATTATCATCCTCGCTAGGGCAAAGATGCCTCAAGTTGTAATGTCAGAGGCGTTGTGATACGTTAGACGAGAATATGGTGTGATATTTGGGTGTAAGTAGAAACTGACACGAGACACAAGAGAATATCGTGGGAGGAAGTAAAACCACTGCGGCCGGTCCTCGTCTGTCACTTTAATCCAACGTCAACCTTGCAGTCTCGAGACTTACACGCGGCGTCAACTTCTTTCTGTGCGTATGCCGTCTCAACAGATGCCTCGGGGGTCTTTGGACGTTGTCGTAAAGACAACCAGCAACAAAGAAACGTTAAGGCCATGAGCCCTAGCGTAATCACACACCAGATAGCGATTCCCGCAGCATCTCGGCCATCAGGGGACCAGATTTGCTGTATGAGAGACCCGTGTTAATACGCTAGGTATGAGAGTTGATGCATCATTGGCAGGACATTCTCACCGAAGTCAGCATCGGTAGCAGGAATATGGAACCGACGTAGCCAACCGTTGACATCTTTCGACTGTCGTCAGCAGTTTCACGAGTGTACTGGAGGCTCGTCTCCGCAAAGGCCCGCGCTTTACGGTTTTGGTGCTGGTATTGCCCCGCTGTCAGTCTCTTATGAATGTGGAGGGAACAAATAGCAGGCTTACCCAGCATATCTGGATTTTTTGTCGGGAGAGTAACCCCGGCGCGCGAACCATCAGAGAGCGGTACCGCCACTCAGCGAATCAGTTGCAATTCTCCAACTTTGTCCTCGCGGCAAAGGGGATTCTTATACCGCCAGCATCAGACACTGCCTCGTCGACGACGTCGATGGCATATGCGCAGAGTTTGATGAGCTGGAACCCAAATTGCACAGCCTCCTGTACATACATAGCAAGTATCGGCATGTGTGCTAATCATGGCGGTATTTCGTTTCTCGGGGTTCGATAGTTCCTTCAGGCGCTGCGGGCTGGTGCTCGGCACCAGTCTGCTCCTCACCCAGACCTTCGGGACCTGGCCCGTCAAGGTCTCAATATCGGCGGTGATTGCACCAGATCTCCTCGAGCCACCTCTCGCATGTCTGGCTGGTATGCCCGAGCACAAGGCTCAGCAGTCCAACGGGGCTTGCGTGTAGCAATGGCAGGTTGCTGCGAAATAATTGACGGATTCCTGCTAGATTTTGCAATTCCTCTGCTTGAACGAGACCAACGCAGCTAAGGTCGGGGATCTGCACTCTAAAGAGATACGAAGCCCGGACGCGGTTGCTGGGGGAATGTATCAAAAACACTACGCGTAAGACAACGTGACCGTCAGAAAGTCGGATGTTGAAGCTGAGGGGCGGGGAGACAAACGAATTGCTGTCAAGTTGGCTCCCGTCTCATTTAACTCCTTGGCATATGAGCAGTGGGGTCTCAGTGTCTTGAAAAATTCTTCGAGGTAGGACCCGGGTGTGACTCCCGAGATTCTCTCCAATGGCTTCAGGTCCTCTCGGCGGCAGTCCTTCCCAGGACTTAGTCGCAGTGGCAGTCGCCACGATACTAGTCACTTTGAGCTTCGCTGGAGAGAATGGTTAGTGTCTGACTGGTTTTGGGTTTACTATTCGGCGTTCAGTAGATCCAAGCGAGCGATTGCTCAAATCACCTACATCAATGTCAGCTAGGGGGGTGTCGCTTTCCCACGCTAATTTTGCTTCTATGAACGATTGAAATATGTTTGCATCTGGCTCTGGTTGCGGACTGGTTTAAATCTAGAGCCGCGTTCGTTTTTCCACGCCCCGGCCTCGCAATACCTAGGGCCACAGTTAGTCTATGAGTCTTGGATACAACTAGTAGTAAGTAGATGAATATTGGGCAACGCACGATTGGGACCCTATTTGAGTAAAAGATATCTCCTGTCTCCAATGGGAAGCAGTCGCTGCCTTCTGGCTTGAAGGTCTCGGCCTTGATCCCGGACCGCCCGTCGCAGCTGCCTGCAACGAAGGCCGACAGATTATTGGCAAGGGTTTACGACGCTAAGAGGGCCGTGAGGAGAGCGTGTTGTTTAAGGAGTTGCAATTATGGTAGCTGGTGGAGTGAGTGAGAGAGTCGCGTTGTGTTGGGAATCCATGTATAGTAACTACTTACCTAGATTTTGCACGACACTCTTACAGAACGCGGCTAAAGTGAAGCTCCCAACTTCTGGAAGTGGCATTCGTATTGGACTTGCCATTTGACAGCTTCAACCTCCTGCATGTTTTTATGGTTTATCTGCCTACTCAAAAAACTTGAAGCTGTACCCGGTGTTGTTTGGCTCCCCCGGGACGTTCGTCCGGCTATAAGTCGTCTTGCTCCACCACACAAAGCTCCCCGTAAACCACGCGCGGTTCTCCCAGCTGTACGGCTTGCCCTTTTCCACGGCGTGGAACACGAAGGGGATGTGGTTTGCGCCGCCGGGGCTTTTGTTCACGTCACCGTCCGTGAGAGCAAACGTGTGATGTCCCGGCCCGTCGATGTACAGGGTCGCGTCCCAGCCGTTCATCATCCTGTCCTTATGCGACCCAAACAGACAGCCGTTGGACTTGTACCAGTCCCACACGTGTTCCGGGTTGCCGCCCTTGCGTAGTCGGAGATCGGCAAGGCAGTATTTGTTGCCCCAGCTGCCGTTGGCGGAGTAGACAATGTGTAACTGTCCGTCGGGGTCGACAATGGCTTGTGGCGATTCATTGATGAGCGGGCGATCGCCCTGCTCCCATCCTTCTCGGGGTTGCGAGATGATGTATCGCTTTCCGATGGGCTGGGATGGGCTGTCCATGCGGCAGATGTACAGAGACTGCTCCGTGTTCTTGCTCTCGCTTTCCCAGCCAGACCAAACAAACCACCCCCTGCCTTCGAAGACAAAAAAGGTGCCATCGATGGCCCATTGGTCGTCCGGCAAGGCGAGCTTGGTTTCGGTCGAGTATTTGCCAAGCGGCGAGTCGGCGCTGATGACATACATGCGATGAGCTGCATCCTTGCCGGACGAAAAGTGAATGTATGTCCTCCCCAGATCGGTGCTCATGTCGGGAGCCCAAATATCGCCTCGATTAGCGGTATCAGACCAAACTCTTTCCCGGCGGACGTTGGCGGCGCCGAGGCCTTCGAGTGACGATGCGGCGCGGACGTAGATGCCGCCGCCGGCTGACTCGGCTGAGTAATACGTGTTTCCGACCTTGATGGTGGGATCGGCGCCGTCTCGGACTCTTGCCGCCAGGGTAAAATCGAAAAGACAGGAAAGAACGAGGCAAAGTACCAATCGAATGGCCGCGGACTGCCGGCGGGAAGACATTTTGATGGAACGAGAGAACGTCTCTAGCCGTGCAAAAGGTTGGGACCAACTGGCTAGGAAGCTGACTTATATAGCTGATGATCAGCCGAATAGGGGTGGATCGGCAGGCGACATAGCCACAGTTGCATCAAGCTCGGATTGGTCAAAGTCGCCAAAACCTTTATTTGTAAATGCTAGGATATAAACCTCGTGTGCGGCGTTAGGCAACAGGATCAATACCAATGCGCGGTTCAGCGGGACCCTATTACGCTTATAACGTTACTTCTTTACAACCCAGCTTTAGGCCAACAGGCCAAGCTACCATTGGAGGAACGTCGTAACCTTGCCCCAGTTGATCTGACCTGACGTATCGGCTGCAGGGGTAATCATGATCCTGCAGTGCCTGCGCAACTTCCTGTCAGCTTTTAATTGAATCCCGCTACCGGATCGCTCCCTTCTTTTGAGAATCCATTTAGTATATGGATTGGTGGTTACCTGTGGTACACTCTAACCGAGGTCCGACAACTCGATTCCAAAATAATAAACCCTCTAGGTAATTCAGTAACATAACTCTCAAATATATGACTACTACTAAGTCCAATTGTTCCACGCTCCTGTGATTCTGATGGCAAATGTGGGTCGTTACACGTGTGAAACGCGCTGCACATGCCCTCATTGGTAGCTGCTCAGATCAACACCAGTGAGCAATGACTTTGACCGCGTTACCCACTAGTGCTAGTTATGTTATCCACCGCCTGCATATGTCCACCTGATGCCCAACTGTACCCAACCCAACCCAACCAAGACTTGTCCCACAAATATACTCCGACTTCAACAAAACACGAGGACAAAGCAAGCAACTTGAGTACCATCCTCCTTTGCAAAATGGAAATAACTCTGCCCTCGCGGCCCAAAAAGACCGCGTCTTCAGGTCTCTCTCAGCTCTGTGGCGCCTGCTCTCAGCTCCAACTCGCGTCTCTGCTTGCCGCGGAGACCAAACAAAGCGACATAGGTCCCGTGTCAAACTACAGCAGCCCCGACTGCCCATTCTGCAATCTCATTTCAAAGGCAATCCATCTCGGCTGGGAGACGCCGCCTAACCTCTTCATCCAAAGCAGAAGCCCCCTGTCTACCAAGATCAATGGACACATCCATCACCCCCAGCCACGTCTACTCCTCGCGGTCGACAAAAAGCCCCCTGGGTTCCACGAAAGCCAGAGGGTCATCAGGCAGATTGACCGAGTGAAGAACCGATTCATTGTTGCCGAGATCGAAAGTTTGCCCCAGAAGGATGCAGCCGAACCGGCCTACATTGTGCGTCGCGATGTCAAGAGCGGAATCGATGCCGATCTCGTCAAGAGCTGGCTGCAGGAGTGCCAGCGCCACAAACATTCCGTTGACGACAAAAAGCTGCGCACGGAGAGCAAGAAGGTGCTGTTTAGCAATGGCGGGTTTCGACTGATCGACGTCCAAGACGAGTGCCTTGTCCTGCAGACGGATGAGAACTGCGACTTCGTGGCGCTGTCGTACGTCTGGGGGAGACTTTCGACCATCCTCCGCCGGAACAAGGAGAAGCCCGAGGAAATTCCCATCCTCCTCACCACCGATGGCAATCTTGGGAAGCTCAGCGTCCCCAAAGGGCTCTCCTCCGGTCATGTCGCCGGCACAAGGATCGCCCAAACTGTTCAGGACGCCATGGACTTTACCAGGGCTTTGGGACAGCGGTATCTCTGGGTCGACACCCTTTGCATCATCCAGGACAACAAGCCCGAGAAGACGCGACTGATGGGTCTCATGGACGACGTCTACAACAACGCCGTGGCCACGCTGATCGCCGCCGACGGTAACGATGCCGACGCGGGACTTCGGGGCTGGGGAACCAGAACGCCTGCACGTCGGGGCCGTCCCATTGAACCATCCACCATCATCGACGACGGACAGACCCTGACCATCTCCCTCTGCCCGCCCTCTCTGGTGGAAGAGATCCGCAGATCCAAATGGAACACACGTGGATGGACGTTCCAGGAGCAGCAGCTCTCACGACGGTGCGTGTACTTTACGACCGAGGAAGTCTTCTTCACCTGCGTCGACGGGCAGCGGAGAGAGAGCTACCGCATGCCACCCCTCGAAAGTAAGGTCGAGCTTCGAACAGGTCCGCCATGGTGGGCCGCCAACCTACGCAAGGACCCGAATCCGACGCCGTACCACTATCTCGGCAACCCGGCCACGTTGAACGTGCAAGACTACCAGGCGGCTGTGCACGAGTACAGCAGGATGGATCTGTCGTATCCGGAGGACGCGCTCAATGCCTTTGCGGGTGTATTTAATCGGCTCAACCAGAACAAGGTGTTGGGTATCGGTCAGACTCAGGGCATTCCGGCGGAGTGGATGTATCAAGCCTTGCTTTGGTTTCCCTCTGATAATGGTTGCAAGAGGCGGGTGCTCCCCCCTGGCTTGAATGTGAAATTCTCGACGTGGTCCTGGTACGTAATGAGCCCCCCTTTTATTGACACAAAACAAGCTGACCAAAACACATAGGGCATTCTGGCTTGGCCCCGTCGAGTTCGCCTTTGCCGACAGCGCCTGGCTTTCCCGCATCATATCCCTCGCTCCTTCCAAAGACGTTCCTTTGCATGTCGCCATCCCCAGCTGGAGTTTCGCGAACCCGGACGGCATCATCACCACCATCTGGTCACGGGAGTCATGGAAACCCGCCGGCAAAGAAGCCACTGACAACAGCTCCCCTCCTTCTCCCACCAAGGCAAAAAGAGTCGGTAGCGGCAAGCTCTCCAGCCGCGTCAGCACGGAGACGTACCTTGAGGAGGGAGTCGGGGTAGATGCAGCCGTGTTGCGAGCCCATCAGGCACCGGAGACTCTAGTAGCTGGCGAGCTTGGTTTCTTCGCTCCCTACCTCGCCGCGGAAAATGTAGTTCTAAAGAAGGCGCCGAAGAAAGAGCGTTTCCTGGTCATGGAGGTGGCTTCAGGACAGAATGGAGAGTTTAGGTTTGACGACGAGAATGAGGACGAGATGAGGCAGGTGGACGAGTTTTTGCTGGTCCTTGCCGCGGAGACGGTCCAGGATGCTGCGCTACAAAAGACGTACTCCGTCTTTTTGGGGGTGGTTACTTCGGAAGACGGGTCTTCAAAGAGAGTTGGTCTGGGGTTTGTGTATTACCCTGCGGATGAGAACGTGGAGAAGCCGAGCTGGGGGTATAAGCAGTTCAGGCTGGGTTGAGGACGGTGCTTCTTATGGTTCTCACGATACGGCATTTCGAGAATGAGGCGGTTGTTCAATCTAGCTAATCGCTCATCGGCACGTAATATGCCCGCGGGTTAGATGGGATGGCGGACGGTCTCTTCAAGATTTGAGCTGAAGAGCAAGGCACACGTCAAAAAACAGTGTCTTTACCTATGCTCCTCGAAAACACGGGAAACACTTTGCAACCTCGACTAAGCTGATTGGATCGTGCTTCGTCCGATTCGATTTCCCGCATCGGACATAGAGGAGCCCACTGAGATCACTACACCAGATCAACCGCTAACCTGGAGCCTCATCTAATCATGGCCGCTATGTCTATCATGTCGGTCCATAACTGTCCGGCCTTTTATCCCCGCAAGACTTGAAGGCCGGGACCACTTGACGACAATCTCTTTAGAAGAGCTCGCCGAGAGATCCGCCAACAGCAAATGTGTGCTATGTCGCACGATCTTTAAGGCTTACCAGAGATTCGAGTCCTCAGACGAAAACCTCAGGAGTGCAGAATTTATTTACTGGATCTCTGGTCCTGGTACGCTCGTCTCCATACGAAATGGTACATAGCTGCCCTGTTGTTGTTTGTTTCCTTGGATAGTGCCTACCATCCTGTGGGAGGTGTGTGAGGAAGTGAGAATGCTCCGGTTTGCTAATGTAACTTGTCCGGTTCGCAGATTTGACAAGCAGCGCAAGCCTGCAGAACCATACTGGCCATGAGGCCGAGGCAACGATTGGCATCAAGGCGAATGAAAAAGCACGGCTTTCACCTGAAGGCTTTTTGTTCATTCAGCGGCAACTGACCACGTCAAGTTTGAGAGCGACGACACCCAGTGGAGGTGTAACGCCGAGACCACGTGCCTGTGCCGTCAGCCGAGCAACAAGAAACCTGGAGCCAGGAGCAGGGCATCACACTAAGGGAGGAGTGGCACATGACCGTCACGGGCTTCTTCGGCAAGAGCTTTACTGTTGAGAACGACAAATTGTTGGCGCTGTCCGGCCTGGCCCGGATGAAAGCGGCAGAGATGCAATCGAGGGACGTGAAGGTTGTGCAAGGTCCAGACGGTGCCGTGTACCGTTTTAAACATGGTGTTCTACAAAGAGCTTGAAGAAGGTGCTTGCAAGATTGTAGACGGCAACATGATATTGCTTGCGTGAAGAACAAGAATAGTTCCTCTCTTAAGGGTGCGATCGGCCTATCTATATAGTAACTATCTAGGTGCTGTAGAAGCAGTGTGTCTGGACCCGAAGGAAGTTCGGGTCCATTGTCCCGAGCCATCTGGACCCGGGCCGCGACTGGGTCTAACCTGGTTGGCTCTTCTGGCCTTGCGGGGCCAGCTTCCTGTGATTGGCCCCGTTGTGGGTGCCCTAGGCAGCCACAGCCCAATGTCACGACCGGGTCATGACAGAGATGTTGACGTATTGCTATACCCATTAAAAGTATTTTAGGTCTCTACCTACCCGATACTAGCGCGATCACGTTATAAGGTACTTATCGCGGTTTTCTCTACGGGAGTATTTAATTTATTAAGTCTTAACTATTGTTATAACCCAGGTCGTAACATTAGGCTGTAGCTGCCTGTGAGCAACAACCAGCACCCGAGGCGAGCTTGGGCCCTTTGGAGCAACTGAATTCGCCAATTAGGTCGCGACTAAGATGGTTACATCAAAGTAAAGTACCTTAGTAGAGTACCAATATTGGGAGCACGCATATTCTTAACCAAACAATTGTCGTCCGGCACGTCGGTTTGATTGCCGGGGTCTGCCGCGTCGCTTTTCCCACTCCGTTCCAGCTCAACTTGCGAATTGATGACGCGATTCCGGTTCCCCAGACCGATACCCTCACCACCGTCGTCAACATGCCCGTCTCCCTTCGATTTCTGGCGGCTTTGCTGCTTGGTGCTTTTGCCGCCGCCATTGACGACACTGGGGACAAAAAGGCACCGCCCAAACCGGGCTTTGACTTTGTACGTCGCGCTCAACCTCTGTCCATCCTCTTCTCCGCGAAGCAAGACGCGGCTAACATTTCTGCGACGTCGTAGATTGTCGTTGGTGGCGGAACCGCAGGCTCAGCTTTTGCCGCCCGGCTGAGCATCAGGCTCCCATGGGCGAGCATCCTCCTCATCGAAGCCGGCCCTTCGGCCCTGGACGAAGACCGGATCAACATCCCAGGCAGAAAGGGCTCAACCATTGGGACCGTCTACGACTGGAACTTTACCACGACGCCGCAGCCAGGCGCAAAGAACCGCATCTTTGCTAATCCGAGAGGAAAGGTCTTGGGCGGGAGCTCGGCCATGAACCTGATGAGCTGGGACCGCGCCAGCGCCCCCGAGTACGACGCGTGGGGGAGCTTCGGGAACTCGGGCTGGAGCTGGAAGTCGATGATCTCGGCCATGAAGAAGGCAGAGACCTTCACCCCCTCGCCCCATTATGGAACCCAAGGCGTCGGGAGCTCCGGGCCGATCAAGACCCTCATCAACCGCTTCATCCCTGAGCATCAAAAGGCGTGGATCCCCACCATGAACAACCTGGGCGTTCCCCTCAACCTCGAATCTCTTGGCGGGAACCCCCTCGGCGTCATGTACCAGCCAAGCAACATCGACTCGGGCCCCTGGAACAGATCCTACGCCGCCAACGGGTACCTCCCGACCGCCGGCCCCAACCTTCAGATCCTGACCAACACCCGCGTCGCCAAGATCAACCTCGTCAAGTCCGGCGCCTCCCACACCGCCACGGGCGTCACCCTCCAAAACGGCACTGTCATCCCCGCCCGCAAGGAAGTCATCATCTCCGCCGGCTCCCTCCAAAGCCCGGGCCTCCTCGAGCTCTCCGGCATCGGCTCCCGTCCCATCCTTCTCGCCGCCGGCATCCCCCCGCTCATCGACCTCCCCGGCGTCGGCGCCAACCTCCAAGACCACATCCGCGTGCAATCCTCCTTCCAACTTAAGCCCGCCTACACCTCCTTCGACATCCTCCGCTACAACACCACCTTCTTCGCGTCCCAGCTCGCCCTCCGCCGCGCCGGCCTCCCCTCCGTACTCGACTACACCGCCAGCGGCTACGCCTTCACCACCTGGGCTACGGCCGCCGCGGGAACCAACACCTCCACCGCCCTCCTCGCCCTCGCGCGCGCCGCCCTCGCCAACTCCACGCACCCTGTCGACAAGAAACGCCTGGCCCTCCTCTCCAACCCCGCCGTCCCCCAGCTCGAAATCATCTTCTCAGACGGCTACACCGGCGTCCGCGGCTACCCCGCCGTTGGCACCCCGCTCTACGGGGAGGACTTCTTCACCCTCATCGCGGCCGTCGCGCACTCCCTGTCGCGCGGGAGCGTGCACATCTCCTCGTCGAATATCTCCATCCCGCCGGTGATCAACCCGAATTATCTCTCCAACGAGTACGACATCGCGGCGGCGGTGACCGCGGCCAAGTACATCCGTAAGATCGCCAACACCGCGCCGATGAGGGACCTCTGGACGGAGGAGTACGAGCCCGGGGTAGGGGTTGTGCCGGAGGGGGAGGGGAGGGAGGCGGAGTGGAGGGATTTTGTAAAAGAGACGACGCTGTCGATCTTTCATCCGGCGGGGACGTGCGCGATGATGAAGAGGGGGGAGGGCGGGGTGGTGGATGGGGAGTTGAGGGTTTACGGGACGGAGAATGTGAGGGTGGTGGATGCGAGCGTGATGCCGTTGTTGGTCGCGGGGCATGTGCAGACGGGGGTGTATGGGATTGCGGAGAGGGCGGCGGGGGTGGTGGAGGAGGTTTGGAAGGGGAGGGGGTGAGGGGGGTGGGGGCGGTTTGTGTAACCTTGGAGGAGATATTTCAGGGGAAGAGGCTGTGGTTCTTGATACTTGGGTGGTGTTGTGGTGAGGCCAGGTGTCGAGGTGATGGAGTTGAGGTTGAGGGAGTGAGCCGTTCAAGTTTGGATAGAAGATAGACGAAGCCTTCACTTGTTCACTCTCTGAGCTGCCAGTATTTTGACTGATGATGGAAAGACTCTCAAGCTTTCCACCCCCAGATGCCATGCATTGAAGGGTCTGGGTGTGGGCGATCAGGGCGCTACGGGTGAAGCTTGATAGCGGTTGATTGGACCTTGATGTTCACCAGCTGAGCTGATAATAGAACGCCACCATGCAGCCCGGTAGATTGTGTTGAGGTCCAAGACGGGACCTGCCAGGGGAAAAGCAGCAAAACACCCGGAGCCCGCCTGTCGCGTTTCGCATTTTCCCCCTCCATTCGTCGTCCCAGCTCAAACTCTTGAAGTCATCCAGTCTATCCGCGGAGCGATGTTGGAGTCGTGGCATCCATGTCGCAGGCAGACTACCAACACATGAAGACAGACCTCGCCGCGCACGAGGTAGACAACACACAATGTTCATATTTTTGATCGCACGGTTATCATGGCCGCTCCTGGTCGCCATCCTCGTCTTTGCCACGGCCGTCTTCGCCCAGACCCCGGACTTCAACGTCATCACCAAACCTTTAAACAACGAAAAGATCGCAGCCGGTTCGACGTACCAGATCGTCTGGGTAACGAGTCCTGCGATATACCCCGGCCCCATCACCCTCAGCTTGATTGGCGGCCAAACTCAGACGTCCATCTCGACTATTCAGACCATTGCCAGTAAGTTTGCGCCCAGAACAGCACTTAAATAGGCGTGATACTGATTTGGATGCCATGCAGAAGGCGTTGATGGCGCGGCTGGCAAATATGACTGGAATGTCGACAAGTCGCTGGGCGGCCTGGCGATCTACGGTCTCAGCATCTTCTGGGAGGCGGACGTCAGCGTTTTTCAGTACTCGTTCCCGTTTCAAATCTCGGGCCCCGTCTCCGCGACCAACTTCACCACCAGCACCTCGACCATCGTTTCCTCGACCACGTCGTCGACCGCGTCATCCTCGCAGACCGCCCCGGCGGGGGACACGGTCGAGGGGCAGTCGTCGAGCTCGGTCCCCGTCGTGGTGCCCATCGTTCTGGGAGTCGTGCTGGGCCTGGTGATATTGGCGGCGCTTGGTTGGTTCTTGTGGAGGAGGAACAAGAAGAGGACGAAGACGACGCAAGCTGGGATGGAGCTGGAGCCGGAAGAGAGCTATAAAGACAAGGCGGATCGCTACGGCGTGGTCGGAGAGCTGCCTGCGCATGAGCGGCCGGTCGAAGTCTCTGGGGAAGGGACTCGGAGGGTGGAGTTGGAATAAAGGGGGACTTTTCGTCATGGATTTAAAAGATTCGAAATGAGTAAAGATGATGAAGGAGGGAGATAGCTTGAGCATTAGATGGACTAAAGGGCTATGTTGATTGGCAGGAGGGTTGGGCACTGTTGGGCACTGTATTTAATGCCTCTTTCTGTCTGTGGGGTTCGGACCAGCCGACCTAGAACAACCACCTTTTCAAGGATTCTCCTCCAACAACCCCGCGCCAAGATTGTCAGGCCCAAGACTGTCAGGACCAAAATCAACTCGCCTCAGCTCAGCATGACCGACAACGACGAGCTTTGCGTGCACTGCGCGGCCGTCCCCCTCTACGACCTTTTCACCGGCCCAAGACTGTTGGGAACTGGCAAGGGCGTGCAAGACGGGGTCGAGCATGCCGCCATCGGCACCCTTGACCAGGTCTGGACCAACGTCAACTGCCCTCTCTGCCGCATGGTTAAGCACTGCGTCCTAGGAGGAGGGTGGGCGGGCGCGAATCTCTTTGAAGACGTCTCGGCTCGTTGTAAGCCGTCGAACATCGAGGTTCGGCTGTGGCCGGAGAGCGTCGACAGGATGGACGAGATGGTGTTTGATAGTTACGAGACGGATGAACAGCTCGCAACCAGGCTCGTCGTGCGCCTCGTAGGGCTCCCACACGTCGCCCTAGAGGTTCGCGATGACGTGCAAAAATATTACCCCTCAGGAGGCATCCAGCTCCTGTCCCCCGACTCCATCGACCCAACGCGCCCCCTTCGAAACGGCTTCCTCGCCCCCTCCATGGACGACAGCCTCGGCCTGCTCCGCACCTGGATAGACGAGTGCAAGGAGCACCACCGCACCACCACCTGCCACCCCATCGACATCATGCCCGGCTCCCCCATCCTCCCCGCCCACATCCGCGCCATCGACGTCAGCAACCACGCCCTCGTTGAGATTGACCCCGCCGTGTCCCCATACGCTACCCTGAGCTACGTATGGGGCGACAGCGCCGCCTCTTACACGGACATGGTCGACTCCCTCGGCGACTCGTCCACCCCCCGCCTCCCCGCCACGGTCCCGCAGCTCATGCTCGACGCCATCGCCGTCTGCACCACCCTCGCCATCCCCTACCTCTGGGTCGACCTCTACTGCATCCACCAAACCAACCCCGAGCTCAAAGCCATCGAAATCGCCCTCATGGGCCAAATCTACCGCTTCTCCGCCATCACCCTCGTCGCCGGCTCTCCCGCACACCGCACCCTCCTCCCTCCCCCCGACACCCCCGCCCACCAACAGCTAACCTTCACCACAGCCTCCACCACCCTTCCTCACAAACTCACGCTCATCACCCAGCCCCCGCCCCTCCACAGCCAGCTCCGCCTCTCGCCCTGGACCACCCGCTCCTGGACCTTTCAAGAGGGGCATCTCGCCCCCCGCCTCGCCTTCTTCAATCCTCCTTACCCTCTCATCTTCGTCTGCAGCTCCGGCCTCTTCGCCCCCAACCTCCACTCGGGCCCCTACGGCCACTCATGCCACATCCCTCCTCTCGACCTCCAGTCTTTCGGGTTTCACCTGGTTTCCGGGCGCACATGGCTCTCCACCTCGCGATGGTCGCATCTTGATTACGCGCGCATCGTACACTACTATTCGGGCAGGGAGCTTTCGTTTGAGTCGGACAAGCTAAATGCCCTAGAAGGGTGCTTAACCGCCCTCGAGGAGCGGAAACGCGTCAAGTTTCTCTGGGGGATGCCGACCGTGGGGTTTCATTACGCATTGTTGTGGACGGGGGAGGATGGAAAGAGGAGGGACGGGTTTCCGAGCTGGTGCTGGGCGGGGTGGTTGAATGGGAAGGAAGTCCAGGGGAGTGGTAGGGGCGGTACAATTTATCTCGTGGCGCCCGAGTCGGGAGGAAAGCGGTTAGTGAAGGGAGGGAATGGCGCGTGGGGGTGGGAGGGGGGGGAGGGGGGGGAGAGGCGACACCTTCGACGTTCGTGCATTTGGAGTCGGAGGTGAGCCTCACTCAGTATCAAGAGAGAGTGGCTGCCATCAGAGTGACGGGACCAAGGCATGAGACAGTGAGAATTGACTCGGAGGCAGTGAGGGTTTGGGTCGAGTTTCGGTCGGTGCGGCCGAGGGGGGTATCGTGTCAGGGGGTGTGCTGCGAGGTTCTGAGGAATGGGGGGGTGGAGGCGTTGGAGGAGGAGCGCATGTACGAGGTGAGTTATTGTCGTTGCGGGGTATATTTGCGCGATGGGGCGGGGAACTTGCACCATGAAAACTTCCCGACTACGTTTAAGTGGCCGATGTTTGCTGCGAGGCTGCCGGATAGGTTGAGCGGCAAGGACGTGCGGTGGTTGATAAAAGACGGGCTGGAGGTGGTCAAGATTGTTGATGTTGAGCTGGGGCAGGAAGAACTTCCGCCTGTCAGACATGTCCTATGCCTGGGGGTTGATCGGAGGTGGAGCAAAGGCGTGGAGGGAAGGGGGCGCAGGATGGGCATGTATTCGCTCACAGGGGACATGTGGGAGAAGGCGGGGCCGGAGAAGATGGTTGTCGAGCTGGAGTAAGCGGCGCAGAAGTGGTTGGCAGTGGACGGGGTGATGTGAGGGCATCTACGAAATGTCATGCAATGCCTGTTTACTCAACTCCCTGCTCAGGGACCCGCTTTAGCGGTCAAGTATACAAACACCAACACCAAGAACACATCAGAGTCGGCAACAATGTCACCCGCAGGCAAATTTGGCGAGACTACTACTTCGAAGCCTGGATGCTGTTGGTCTCTGCCAATGGACATGCAGCAGGAACTCGCGACATCCGCGTTAATCAGCCCGATTGGGCATCAACCTCGACGACGCACCTTCGAAACCATCGGCGGCCTTTCCCCAGTTGCAGGGACGCATGTCTCTCCTTCGCATACCCACCCGAGCCGTCTTCGGGGTGGGCCGTTAGGAATCGGGTGTCGCGTGGAACAGGCGAGCTGCCACAACTGCAGTGGCCACGACGTCGTCGATAGGCGTCGTGATTGGGGAGACCTCGGCCACGTAGCGCATCATCCGCCATTCACAAGCTGCATATCTCACCCAACATCGGCTCCTGAAGATAGGGCATCGACAACGACACCATTGGAGCCACCTCTCTGGCGCATTGCCAGACACGATGCCGCTCCGGGACATATGAACCTTCAGTGCCGGGGTGGGCGTTGGGCGTTGCTCGCCCCCCCCAAAATCGCCATTCTTCGCCCATCACGCTACCGGATTCGACCAATTCCGATTCTTCGCCCACCTGCGTCTCCATGTTTTTCTTATCCCGCCTCCCATCCCGCGCTCGCACCCGCCCGCGCAAGTCCATCTTCAAGGAGGAATTCGACACGGAGCAGCCTAGTTCCTCTACCAACGGCGTCAGACCAGACATGACGCCATCCCCCACGCCACGGGAGTTGCGTCGCCTCGCATCCGACCACGACTTTGTGCTGGCCGCCCAGCATCCACGACGTCTGGGACTAGGGCCCTTCGTCGCGACCCATCTCTCGCTCGTCGCCGCGCTTGTCGCAGGGCTCATCTTGGTCGTTGTCGCCATCGTCTACGCGAGCACGACGAGTAACCAGATTCTCGAGTGCCCTGACTGGGCGGTGGATTGTCGCCAGGCCGACAACTGGACGGTTGAGCACCTCGGCACGGTCCAGGGGATCGTCACGCTCGTCTTCTTTGTTGGACTGTCGGCCCTGGGGTATGTCGCGCTGGCGTTCTGCGAGGCGAGCGTGTGGGTGCTGCTTACGCTGCAGACATTCAAGATCCGGGAACTGGAGGCGTACCTTTCGGTGACGCGGGGGTCGGTTCTGGCGGTGCCGGCGGCTGCGATGGCGGTCAAAACACTGCCTGCTGGGCTGGTCCTCGCGGCGGCGGTGGTGGTGACGCTTATTCCATTGGCGTCGATTCCCATGGTCGGCTTCGCGTTCACGCCCGCATTGCGCTCGGTGGTGCTCGAGGGGGACTACACTGCAGGAGGCGGCATCGAAGAGCGGCACGAGGGAGGTGATCTACCCACCGCCGTCAAATCCCTCGTACCCTCCCGCTCTCTCCTGCTCATCCTCCTCCCGTCCCTCGTCCTTCTCATCACGATGGGGGTAGCGACCTGGTCCACAAAAATTCACAAGCGCAACGCCATCCCCGTTATGCGACTGGCGGGACTGGCGGAGACGCTCAAGAGCGCGCAGACGGGATATCTGAGGGCGCACGCGGCGACGGATGGGGCGAAGACGTATCTCCCGGCGGGTGGCCTGGGGGAGGTAGAGGTTGGGTTTGGGATAGATGAAGGGGCGGGGATGGCGGGGCTGGGGGTTGCTCTAGGGGGGTTTGAGCAGGGGGGTGGGGATAGGGAGGCTGATGGAGAAGAGGTGGGGAGGAGGGTTGGGAGAAGGGAGGCAAGGGGGGGAAGTGGGAGTGTAGTTTGAGGGTAGTTTGGGAGCAAGTTGAGAGAGTCACCGTGTTGGGCATTGAGGAGAGTTTGTCTTGGCGGGTTGGTTGCTGTGTTGTTTTTTAGGTTTTTTAGTTGACGGTGGATGACTCCATGTGACATGATCCGGGTTGACAAACCGGCACAGTCAGGATTGCCGGGCATTACAAGTAGCATGAAGGCGCTGGAAAGTTATAGGGGACACGAGTGTATAAAGAGCCCGGGTTTTCCCACATTGGCAGCAAGACTTTCTTCAAAGTTCCGGTCGCTCGAACCAGAAAGCCATTGTGGCCAGTATCCTAAGCTCGGTCACCGAGTCCCTCTTGAGCAGCTCTCTTCTCTGATAGCCTTACCTTGCGAGGACAGTACTTCTCTCGTAGATACCAAGGAGCACCCCGGCGGTATAAGAATTCACCAATTAGCAATGCCTTGCATATATTCACCTTTATGCCCGACAAGGTCAAGGCGTACGTTGTCTCCATTGTCTCTGTTGTGGCCATGGGTTGCGACGACGGTGGTCCATGGAGGTACGCTGTGCGAAGAATAGTGACCGCCGAGTTCGCCGTCTTTTGGTGATCTCGCCGTGTTTGATCAGTCCCAGAGAGAGATGTGGTCCACCTTGTCATGTCTGGGCGCGTCAACGCCGTTTGCCGGTTGGCAACGTTGTCCTTCTTCCTTCCAATCTTTCCCCCAACACCACTCAACACCAAGTTGGCCTCCCTGCACTCAGACTCAATCTTCCATCCTTTGACTTGAACAAAGGCATTTGTATACCAACATCTCGAATCTCCGACGCCACCCTGCTGTTCTCAAGCCTGGATACTCCGAGGAGCGCTCGGTCGAGCACAGCATCTCCAAGGTGATTGAGTGACTCGAGTATCTCTCTACCTCTGCAATCCTGTCCAGCGACCGACTACGAGCTCGTCCGCCAAATCCACTACACCTAGTATCAACTCACGGAGCCCGCTATCATGTTACACTGAGCAAGATGACGCTTCAGAAGACGACGAGAACCAGCGGAGCCGCCAACTCCTCATCAACACACCGCAGGGCCAAAGAACTACCCTGGTCGCGGCTGATTGATCGTCCTGTGCCGACAATCACCGCACAGGACTCTGGTGCGGCCACGGATCTCTGTTCCAAGGCCCATCTTTCTTCGTCCAGTTGGTTTTCATCAGATGGCGCGCTCCGTACTACCTCCGGTCTCAAGGGCTCTTCCCTAAACAGTACGCCACTAAAACCCACCCCTTCCCCTGACATTCACCCACCATGCACATCACGACACCAAATGATGCTCAAGTCATTGCGCGAGATTCCACACCCGTCACCACCGCGATGCTAACCTCACGCGCCCCTCCCAGACACCATGGGCCCTTTTCCTGGCACCATCCACATCCACGGCAACCGGCATAACCCCGAGAAAGCCGTCCAGGCCGCTATCGACGCGGGCAACCACCAGTCGACAGACGATGATATCCAACTGTCCATCTTCGCAGGTGGTAGCTTCTCCCGCCGGATTCACGACGGTTCCTACGCTATCGTCTGGAACCGTCCGATCCCCGGCGCCCCTGACCACGCCCAAGAAGAGCACCGGGAGGCGTGGTACGCCGAGGGGCCAGGCCTCAACAGCGTCATCTGCGAGCTCCTCGCGCTTCTCCTAGCGCTGCGGAGCTTGAAGGTTGAGTTGGAGCGGATTATGGCGTTCAAGTTGCGGCAGCGGCGGGGCGGGGATGACCATGTCGTCTGTGCCATGGGAAGGGTCTTTACCGACTCCCTCAACAACCTTCAGCACTTGACCACAGGCTGCTGCGCAAATCCCATCCAGGCGGACATCTTGCGTCTCTGTTTTGAGGCGGCGCACGAGCTGCATGTCGTCCCGGCGTTGTCCGTACGGTTAGAGCTGCGATGGTTGCCATCCCACATGGAGGAAAGGCTGACGCCTTTGCTCCATTGGAAGGCGGACACGATAGCCTACATAGCGCGGGAGGGTAGGTGCTCATACCACCTGGTCGGGGGCGGCCCTGAGTTGATGAGTAAGTGGAGGGAGTGCCGGATCCTGAGGAGCGAGGACGGTATCTGGGATTGTTTGAGGCATGGGCATAGGGCGTCTGAGGGTGCCGGCTCGGCGGATGAGGTTGAGGGGTCGGGGGCTGGGGTGAAGCCAGTGTGTGTGCCGGCAACTTTGATAGACACCCGGGCTGATGATTTAGGGGGGGGTGAGGAGGAGGGTTTGGAGGCCGTGAAGAGGGGGAAGCGAAACGCGGGCAGGGCTTCACCGCCGGTAGTAATTCAAATCTGTACTATTTATCACCTCCTTCGGGAACTAATGCCCGCCTTTGGGAGCATTGTGGTAGTTCAAGGAGCTTTGGTCCCATATCGCGCTCACAAGGTTTCTTTTCTTTCAACTGACACTAAAAGGACGCGCAAACAAAAGCTCCGACACATGGTCCCTCCTTAGCCTTATTCTCCAACACGGCGCCTGTCAACCTCAGGGCGTAAAAAGAGCCCAAGAACAATGGATTCGACAAAGAGCATCTCTTGTTTCCCTGACTGCTGGCTTCTTGCCTTGCTACGACTTTGGCTATAAGTTAATGATGATGGTCCTCTCTAGAATATAAATAGGAGTAGGTACTCCCTCCAACACAACCAACCTCGAAATCTACAGGCTTCGTTTCCTCCCGTTGCCCGCTCCGGTGCTGCCGAATTCCGTCTCCGTGTTGTCTTTTGAAGTGGGCAATGCTGAACATGATTTTCAGTGCTGGGATGCGTTGGAGACCCTCAATGTTACCCTGTGACGCTGTTCCTCTCCGGAACGCCCACTCCGCTGTCGCGTCGTCATGTCGCCACGTCTACCAACTCTGTACTGCCAAGACGAGTACTGGCCCACGGCGGTTCTCACAGATACCAGGACGCCCACTTACTCTCTTTGACGCGACTCGACGCGCCAACATCGTGTCTGTGGCCCTCGTCTCCATTTCCAACCTTCAACCCGGTTGTCGAGGAGTGGCAATTTCTAGCTTGTCACTCCACGTTCAAGCTCCTCAAAAGCACCACCGCTCTCAACAGCATCCCTTCAGGCGTTTGGGCACGCGACCTGAAGCTCTCCTGGTTGTCGCAGCCTGGACTCGCCGCAACGCCAGGTGGCACACCCAAACCGCGACTCCCTGGGGTACGTCGTTAAGCCCCCTTTCCATCAGCCATCATGCCCACACTCAAAAACCCCTCATCACCCCCCTCACTAACCCCCTGCCTTCCTTCTAGGAACCATAGGCCCCTTCCCCGGCGACATTATCATTGCCGGCAACTGCTCGGACCCCTACCAGGCCGTCCACTCCGCCCAGCAAGCCGAGGCGCACCACCCTACGCTGGACAACATGCAGCTCGCCTTCTTCGTCGACGGCTCCCACAACACCCTCTCCCAAAGCGGCGGGTACGGCGTCGTCTGGAACCGCTACGACGCCGCGCACCAGACCGGCATTGGGGTGGCCATCTCCGGCCAAGCTCTCACCAACAACATTTGCGAGCTCCTCGCCATCATCGAAGCTCTCCAGCTCATGAAGACGGAGTTTACCAGGATGATGGCCGCACGTGCTGGCCGACGGCGCGGACATGTGGTCAAGGCGATGGGGAGGGTCTTCTCCGACTCGAGGAGCAATTGTGAAGTTTTGCGGCACGGCACGTGTGGAGACCTGGTGCAGAGGAAGCTGGTCGAGGCGTGCTTCGAGGTGGCGCACGAGCTGCAGACGGTGCCGGGGCTGAGGGTGGGCTTAGAGCTGAGGTGGGTGCCTGGGCGCATGCCGCCTCCTTTGCGGGTGGAGGCGCATCGCTGGGCGGACCGGCTTGGCGGGAGAGCTAGGGGGCTGCAGGTGTCGAGGATGTTTACCAGGCAGACGGTAGGGGATGAGGATGAGCAGGTGTTGGGGGATGTGGACTCGGAGGAGACGTTTTGGGCTAGGTTTCAGGAGAGGGAGGGGTTGATGGGGCCTGTTAACGAAGGCCCGGGGTCGATCTTGAGGAGGAGAGGTATGTGGGAGGTGGTTGGACCACGGAGTGTTGGCAGGCGGAAGGCCGGGAGTGACCAGTACACAGAACTTCCATTGTTTAAAGGCCGTAGAGGCATATGGTCTGTCATGTTTGCCATAATCTTCTTAGCATTCATCTGGTCAGGGTGCTGAGGGTTGCGGCGCTGTTGGACTTTACAACCTCCTTCGATTTTGGTGTAGATATTTTGATAGATCAAGAATCCCCTAAAACTCCATGCTCCATTCGCCTTTACCATTGTACTTGCGCTGTTTACCACCACCCTTGGGAACTAATTCCCGCCTTTGGAACTTTGAAAGCGCTGTGGCAGTTTAGTAGCTGTGGGAATGTCCCCCCTCAGTCGCTCTTCCAATTACCAATTCGGTGCCATTGTTGTGAAAGGATTAAAATGAACAATGGCCGTGGTTTTTAAAGAAAGACCGTGACCTTATGGGTATGAAAGGGTCATCACTCTATTGCCCTCTGCCCCCTCGCCTTGAATCAGAGCCTGAACCGTCACATCATCCTTTGCACCCCCCCCCCCCCAAGGCGCCCGCCTTCCAGTCCGTATACGATGAGATGTCTCCCGCCCCCCCATCACCCATAAAGCCCCTCCTCAACCCCTGAAAAAGCGGCTCAAGCTCAGCCATGTCTCCCGGAATCCCACCCCCAAGAAAGAAAAGGTACCGCTGCCAGCGTCGGCCCCCGCGCACCATCTCGGCCAGATCCCCGCGCCCGCGCCGCTCAAAGATGTCCGCAAACCGCTCCTCATCCTCCGCCAGCACGTTATCCCCGTCATAGAACTTGCCGACCGGCCACATCATGCACGGCGAGCTAAACGCCAGCTCCTTGGCCTCGGCCGAGGCAAATTCCCAGTCGATGATCCCCGTGATGTTGTACCCCCTCGTCCACCAGGATATGATCCCCCTTGTCGTCGTAGTGTTTGAGTTAAAACGGCCCCGCGTGGGACGCCGACCCGGCGACCAGCTCCGGAAGGGCCTGCAGCCGCCAGAGGAAGCCGAGGTAGTTGTCAACTGGCAGGCTGTTAACCTCGCCGTTGGCCAGCGTCCGCATTGCTGGTGGATGATGGTTTTGTATGCCGTCTCCAGCGTCTCAAACGGCCCCAGCCCCCGCTCTGCCGTCTCGAAGCACGGCGTCTGCGCGAAGACGCCAATCTGGACCCGGCCGGGCTCCGCGCCCCCTGAAAGCGGCGAGGCAGAGCCCGTCTGCGGAATGGGGTGTCTCTCGAGCTCCAGATACACATCCGCCAACTGCTCCATCACCCGGGCGCGCTCCTCCGCGCTGGCGCTGTTCCAGTCCAGCGGCTGTCCCGCCAGCTTCTCCATCAGGACATACGACGTGCCGACGGGGTTCCCGGGCGCCTCCAGCTCGTAGCCGTACACGCGCGGCGCGGGGACACGCATGCGGGCCAGGAACTCGAGCGTCGCAACCTCGCTAAGGAAGATGCGGGCTTGGATGGCGGGCGGTGGGAGGAGCGGGTCGTCGAGGCGGATGCGCGCGATCCAGGTCACGCCGTCGGCGAACTCGATGTCGACGTAGCAGTTCTGACCGCCGCATTGGCTTGAGACGAGCTTGACCCGAGCAGCTGGGTCAAGATGGTTGGAAAAGGCGGGGATCCGGCCACGGAATGTCGTTTCGCGCCCGGCTGGCCGCCGACTGCAGGGCGTTCACGTTGATCTTGGCCAACAGCATTGACAAGTATTGCTCCTTTGCCGAGGCGTAGGCGGCGTAGTAGGCCTCTAGGCCTTACATGCTCTCATTCGCCCCCTTCCAATTGTCCACCCATGCTACCTAGCTGCCCCAATCCCAGCATAACGAAAGACTGTTGGTTCGAGGGGCCCAAAAAGCAGCCCATGACCCCATTGCCTGTCCAAGTTCCAATCCTACCACTCCCTCCTTTTTCTTGGCTCCATGTCTCCAACCTGAGCCCAGGACGCCATCACAGACCAAGATCAGCGATAGCTCGACATCGTAGAGTGGGAGTACTCCTCGGGGGAGTGCCGTCCCACAATGTCCTCCGCGGGCTTCTCCATGTCCCCACCCCCTAAAGTGTCGACAGCATCTCTGTTCTTGAGCGTAAGGGGAAGAGACATTATTCTTTCCACAGAGCGAGCGGGGGAGACATTCTTGTTTCCTGGCGCTGAGACCAGTGTTGTCTCGGAGCCGGCCGGTCGGGTCCCCTGTTGCGGCCGCGGTGTTGCCTGCGCGAAAGACAAACGGCTGGCTCTCCCCTGCGTAGCTGGCTTTGACGCTGGCCTTGAAATCTTCAACCATGGTCTGAGTGCCAGCATCCGCCGTGGTGCTGTGATTTCGGCTGCCAGAGTCAAAAAAGACGGGCGGCTTCGGCTGCAAACTCCATCTTTCAAATTCCTCGGCTGTCGGCGGTCCAAAAATACGTGCGCTGGAACTTTTGCGAACGCTGTGACGGAGCCTCCAGGGACGGCGTACCGCGCTTTTGGTCGTCCCGGACGGTAGGCATTGTCAATCCTGCGGTGTGTCCAAGACCAAAGTCCCTAGCCAAAGGAAAATGGCGGGTCTGAACTATCCGAAAAGCACCCGCCGGTAGCTGCCTTTACGATGGGGGTTCTTCCGAGGTTAAAGAAAAAGGGAGGTTCTCTCCCTGACCCAGATTTGCGTTGCTTAGAGCAGCATTTCCTGCCACGTCCCCAATCGAATTGACCTCGGCCGCCCGAGTGTTCGATCCCAAGGGGGGTTAGGTAGACGTCGAATCATTAAAATAAGAGTCCATGATCTCCATGTTTCTTAGATGCTCTTCGAACGTCGGGTTGCTGGGCTCCGGGAGTTTCATGTCGAGACCTCTGATCAGCGTGGGCGCGATCCGCCTTGGAATCTTTTTGGAACGCTCGTCAAGTGACATTGCTCCCGGCGTCCGGATAACAAGAAAGGTGAAAGAGAGAGATGGAATAACTGTTGGTGGTTCTGGGCCGGAAGTAGATGGCTCCAGCAATGCCAGGATCGCTTCAAAGAGAGCTTGAGACAGTGCGCTTCGTATCGCCAGAGGCGTGCGAGCGCGACCACTTAAAGGCTGTGACGAGAGCCAGTTTCGACTGCTTCCCTAGAGCCGGGAACCCGGAAACAAAAAAAAACAGAGGCCGCGATTATGGCTTAAGAATTTTCCAGTAGTGCTTCAACACAACCCTGTTCCGGGGCGCAGCGGCGCCAGACTTCTGGCTAATGCGACGTCCAAACCAGCGGCAGAACCCACTAAAAATGGCGGCTTATGCCTTGAAACTTGTTAATTGATGAACGATCTCGGAAACAGGACTCTACCGCAAACCTTTACAATGCGCTATTATATCTTCGAGCTTGCTTTGTGGAAAGAATCCTATGGATAGATGCCATTTGCATCAACCAAAAGGACAAATGGCTGAAAAAGAACGACAGGTTCAGCCTATGGCGAAGATCTATTCCAAAGCAAGTCGCGTGATTTTTTGGCTCGGGCAGGCAACCGGTAACACCGATCGAGCGCTTAAGGTGATTCGCGCTACTACTAAAGAAGATCAGAGTACAGATATCCCAATGGATGAAACAAGCAGGCAAGCGATGCTCACTAGGAAGGCAATAGGTTCAACGCATCTAGGTACATAACAGAAACTAGTAATAGCAGCAGACAGTATTAACAAAGTGGGTCCAGGTTCTTCAAAGGCTATAAAGCCTCTTCTAGATTTGACAGCCCCTAGCACCATTTCCTAACTGTGCCACCAATCCTTCGAATGCATACCGATTACCATGAGCCTTGAAGTGCCTTAATCTGGAAGATCCATACATACAGGTACACTTGGGATCTGTCGTAGCATAGGCAGAGTAGCGACAGACTCGTACACTTCTGTCGATTACTTCCCTAGAATAGATACGGGTGCCCCGCCTCCGCCCTCGAGGATCGGCTAATCTCGACTACATGCATCTGGTTCCTTCCGAGGGCAAATTCTCGGCGGTACTGCAGCTCTGACGCTAAGCTTCCCGGTCTTGGATTAGTATGAACAGCCCAACTTCTCCACTAGCTCACTACTTAATGTTCTGGCTGTCTCGTCGCACCACCTTCTCCTGTCCGAGACGTGCGCAACATTTCAGGAACCATCAAGCAGCCCGAAGTCTCAACCATGAAAACTCTCCTTACTTTTTGTCTCGGCTTGCTTTCGGCGGCGAGATCGTTGCCCAGTGCAGCAGCCAGGTCCACCGCAAACGGGACCCGATTCTCGATCGACGGGTTGACCAAGTACTATGCTGGAACCAACTCGTACTGGATCGGCTTTTTGACGAACGATGCCGACGTCAATACTGTCTTGGATAACATCAACAAGTCAGGGCTGAAAATCCTCCGTGTCTGGGGATTCAACGACGTCAACAACAATCCCTCCGGTGTCTACTTCCAACGGCTTTCCGCTTCAGGATCGACGATCAACACTGGGGCCAACGGCTTGCAAAGGCTGGATGCCGTTGTCAAAGCTGCGGAGAGAGTTGGTGTCAAGCTGATCATCAACTTTGTGAACTTCTGGGACGACTATGGCAAGTAACTCCATTCTTCTTACATCAAACTCGATTAGCTAATGTCCTTTAAGGAGGCATGAAAGCCTATGTGACGGCCTTTGGCGGCTCCAAAGAGACTTGGTACACCAATGCCAAGGCCCAAGAGCAGTACAGAAAGTACATCGCCGCTGTTATTGGCCGCTACGCCAAGTCGGACGCCATTTTTGCTTGGGAACTGGCCAACGAACCCAGGTGTAAGGGCTGCAACACGGACGTCATCTTCAAATGGGCGTCTGAAACCTCTGCTTATGTGCGCTATTTGGATCCCAGCCACATGATCACTCTCGGAGATGAGGGTTTTGGTGTTCCCGGAGACTCAACCTACCCGTACGGCACCAGTGAGGGGGTTGATTTCGTCAAAAACTTGAAAATCAAGGATCTGGATTTTGGGACATTTCATTTGTATCCCGATAGCTGTGCGCCTGATTCCAAAATTTTCCATTTACACCCTTTTGAGAACGAATCACTGACCGAACGGTGATTATTACAGGGGGTGTTCCAAATAGCTTTGGTCCGGGTTGGATCAAGGCCCATGCCGACGCCTGCAAAGCCGCTGGCAAGCCATGCTTTTTTGAAGAGTGTAAGCCTACGTTTGGAGCCTCAAATCATATGGGAGAGTGCCTCGCTAATGACATTATATATAGACGGCACACCGTCAAACCACTGCCAAAATCAGGTGTCGTGGCAAAAAGCCTCTCGGGATCGCTATACGGATGGGATGGGAGGTGATGCATTCTGGCAGTGGGGAGACCGCCTAAGCAGTGGGCAATCGCCTAATGATGGCAACACCCTCTACTACGGCTCAGCTGACGCTACGTGCCTGATTACGGACCATGTTAGGGCTATTAATGCTCTGTCATGAATGAGTGTTCTGTTCTTTTTAGAGCGAGCTGGAGTCAGTGTCAATGTTTGGGATGTGGTTGCTTCGTGTCCACTGGTTTTCCCGTCGCCAGACTGAGACTTAAACCGCAAGCTAAAGTTCTACGCAGTCTGGTGTTCTAGGTCTAAACAGAAGGCAAATATACCGGCAGCAAGGTGGAGAGCTGATTCGCATCGGGAAAATATTTCTCCGACCCGGTAACAGCTTGCACATGATCCCCACCTGCTTTGTGTGATAATCAGCGTCATCGGACAATTTCTTCTCAATGGGCTTACATATTCCACCACGCCTACTGTAATAAATACCTGCTGTTTTGAAGAAAAAGTACGCTAAAATGATCTAAGAGCCACTGAAGAGAGGAAAGATCCGGCTCCTGGAGCTACATCCAGGAGCTGTGTCGGAATGTCAGCCCCGAACAATGGCGACCGGATCAAGCAGCATCGACTGCCGGCTTGTCCATGCACTACATGAAAAAAAACCACGGCTTTCGAAGCCCTTTCGTGCGTGTGGGGCACAGCAGCATAGAATCTGGCGACCGCTTAAAACCTTTCCAACGTTGGGGTTTATGGGGAGAGACGCGAGAATCCTTGGGTTTACGCTCCGTTACGGGAGCGTTCCTCCTCAACACAGCCCTCGTACTCAGCCCATGTGTCAAGCTTCTCGGCATTTTCATGCCACGACTCGGGCGGCGGTCTTGCGCGGAGAGCCTGGAGGATGAAGGCAAAGACTCGCGCGGCGGCTGTGCGCTCCACAAGCTCGGATATGGAATCACCATCAGTCGTGCCGATTCGTGTGGCTCTCGAACGTCACGGTGCCTTGAAGACCGAGATTAACACGCAGTAGTGGATCCATATATACCCGGTCAACCAGCTTCCGAACCGCATTTTCGACAACGTCACGCTCAAAATCCTAAAGCCCGAACTCACTACCTATCGGCTTAAGTAACGACCCAACGTATTCTAACTGGTGACGGGACGGGAATGCGGGCACAGAGGAGCAGCGAGCGGAAGGATGACTCGTCGCGCAGGGTAGAGGGCTGCGCATTGGTCGATCATGGAGGGCGCGTGGATTACTCTTCAACAGCTCAGGGATAGTATCCGCGAGCGCCAAATCCCCTGCCCTGATTTTCTTCTTGGAACGTCCATTTGGAAGCTTCTCTGTTCCAATTTCGTCAACTGGGCCACCATTCAGAAGATACGGCGCGTCTACTTGGTGGGAACAACGCTGATCCAAGGACGGACTGGCTGATATCGTTAACGGGCTGCGGAACTCCAAGCCACGAACAACAGGACCATGTCTATGGCTTGCTGAGCCTTTCTCGCATTGGAATATCCCCTGATCATCGCCGACCAAGTCCGTGGGGGCCGTCTATCGTGACTACGTCTCAGCCCTGCTCCAAGCATTCCCCGCCATTTAAGTCAGCCTTTTTTCATTGATCTTTTTCTTTTACAGCGGTGATGGACTCTACGGCGATGGTTCTGACTTCCCATCCTGGGCCCCGAACTTCCCTGAGGAGTCGGACAAGTCGATTGCCGGCGCGATGCCTAACGGGTGGATACCGACAACGGTCTGTTCGATGCCAGCGCCGCAATCGCGTCGGCGTCCGGGAAATATCTCATCATGCCGGGCGTTGTGCTCGAACCAATCACCAGGACTGAAAAAGCGCACTCGGAGGAAACCTGGTTTGACGGGTCGATGCTTCATTCTGCGAAGGCATTATCTCACGCCACAGGTGCAGGGACTCCAAGTGTGTTTCCCATAATAGAAATCCCACCACTGCAAAATATCCTGCGCACATTACGCTTAGAATGTACCACCGCCGTGGACGAATCCTAGGCCGTCTGCACCTTCATCTGCTCGAATTCCTGATGGACGCCCATCCTGACCATGCCGATGCCCACTTCAAAGTCTTGGGCATTGAGCCGCCCGGTACAAAAAAACAGCGACGGCATGATATTTGATAGATATCTCATCTAGGTATTCTTCCCTAAGTATAGCGGCCCGTACCATTCCTGGGAAGAAGGTCTGACTGTTAACCATATATGATGATTATGGCTAGGTAGGCAAAGGTCCAGGTACTTATTTGTAGATCATGCCAAGCCAATAGGAGTGGTTTTCTCCGCAGAGCCACGGTGAGTATATTACCCCGAGCATTCGTTTCCAGCCTCGCGGGACGAGTGGAGGAACGTACGTATATGTTACTAACTCTCCAGGTCTGCCTTTCATTCTCACTGAGAGGGTGCTACCTCTATGTGATTGGAGAGCGTGTACATACATCCACGCCCACACGCATCCCATGGCTGTATTGGCAAGCCATAGACTTTATCACCACACGTCAGCGTATGACTCGGCTTTAGTCAAAAGATACCCCGGACATTGTTATTCGACCCCAAGGTCAACATCTCCTGAGGACAGTGTCTGCGCCGATCGATTGGTGGATTTCTGGACCGCTGTTTGGTGGGAGGCGCCTGCCCGCGGAGCAGAGATTTCCGGTCCCGTTTAAGCGTAAGCTACCCGTGTGCTCACATAAACTATCGGCCAAGAAAACTTGTCCTCTAGAGTAGTGTATGCCTTCTCTTATCCAATGGGCCGGGAAATGCTGGAGCCAAGTTACGGCATACGTCTGCCCGAGCCCGTGTGAGAGAGGGCGGATGAGGGGGCTCCACTGCTGAATGAGGTATTCCCTACCCTGCATGAAGGAGTAGTTGGCGCCCCTGTACATAGGCGTACATCGAATACTCCCACAGTCTTGCTCATCATAACTACATGGGCAGCATACGCAGGCCAGAGTCACCAGACCCCTTGACAGCCGCGCCAACCACTAAAGAATCTAGTACAACGATGTCGCCAGCACTACTACCCTTGGGCTTGATGTACGTGGCGGGCGTAGCTGCCCTTGCCAATGGGGTCGGAAAGTTACCCACCCTTGGGTTCAACAGTAAGTGAGAACTTCCACTGGCGGAGATGCACTTCAAGCACGTCATTCGGTGTCTAGGTACCTAGGTTGGCTGATGGATGTGGACAGCGTGGAATGTATACCAGTGTGACTACGATGCCGACATCCTGATTGCACAGGGTCGAGCCATGGTGGATACCGGGCTAGTCGAGGCGGGATACGATGTGAGTTGGTATTGGCGCTGAAGCTACACACACCTTGGTATACTTTCGGAAAGGAACTGACCAGAGACCTGCTCGCCACCCACAGACGTTGATGCTTGATGACTGTTACAGCTTGAGACAGCGCGACGCAAACGGCAGAATTGTGGCAGACCCGAAGAAGTTCCCCCACGGCATGAGGAACTTCACCGACTCGCTCCGATCGCTAGGTCTCCGCCCAGGCATCTACGGCGACGCGGGATACCAGACATGTGCTGGCTACCCGGGCTCGTACGGCCACGAGGACCAGGACCTCGAGACGTGGGAGGAATGGGGGTTCCACTACCTCAAGTACGATAACTGCTATATCCCTTTCGACAGCGTCACCCAGGAGAACGTCTACGGACGCTACCGGCGCATGGCCGACGCCATCGAAGCTCGCGCTTTTTCCAAGCCAAGCTCGTCCTCCCCGCCTTTCCAGTTCGCGCTGTGCGAATGGGGCTGGCAGAGCCCCTGGATCTGGGCCGGGCGGCTGGGCCAGTCGTGGCGCATCGGCGGCGACATCCGGCCGTGGTGGTCTGCGCTGGCGAGCATCATCAACCAAGCCAGCTTCATCGCCACCGCGTCCAACTTTTACGGCCGCAACGACCTCGACATGCTTGAGGTCGGCAACACCAACCAGGGCACGCCGCCGGGCAACCTGACCTTCGACGAGGCCAAGAGCCACTTCACGGCCTGGGCACTCCTCAAGTCGCCCCTGCTCATCGGGTCCGACCTGACGGCTGCGTCGCGCCAGACCCTTGAGATCCTCGGAAATCGGGACATCCTCAAGATCAGCCAGGACCCCGTCGTGGGGGAGTCCATTGCGCCGTTCCGCTGGGGCCGCTCCGTGCCCGATTACACGTGGGACCCGGTGCATCCCGCGGCCTATTGGACCGGCAACTCGTCGTACGGTGTCGTCTTCATGGTCCTCAACACCCTCGACACACCGCAGGACATGTTCTTCAACCTGACCGAGAGCTGGGCCATCCGCGCCGGCCGCGTCTATTCCGTCTACGACATGTGGTCGCACACGGACAACGGCACTGTCATGCGAAACATCTCAGTCACGCTGCCGCCGCATGGCGTCTCGGCCCTCTTGTTGCGAGATGCCGGCCCGGAGCCCGCCGGGATTCAGCCGTATTGTGCCGGCTATTGGCAGTGTAGTTACCCCAACGGAACCTACTACAGTAACTAGAAGCCCACTAGTCTTTTACATTTTCTTTTTTTTTATTATGGCCGATTCTTGGGGGGTCGGCGCCGCCGACACGTGGTGGCCAAGTTGAAGGAAGAATGCGAATAGCTTGGTTCTCAGAAAAGACCGGATGAGGGTGGAGGGTCTCGGCGAGAAGGAGGTCGGCATAGAGAAGCCGAAGTATCAGACTCGAGCATATCGTTACACGCGTCTCGAGGACATTGTCAACCCTTTGCAGCCGGATAGACCTATTACAACCTGCCAAAGTCATCTAATTCTCCATGAAATACTTCCGTTCCGACTCTGACAAACTGCCTCCCGGTCTGGCCAACATCAACCGTTGGCGGCCCGGCTCCCCCGCTGGCATCGGCACGGCCTGCAGCAAGAGATGGTATATTATTCGGCCTGGAGAAGTCCGGGAAGCATCATGACCCTTGTTCTCGTGGTGATAGACGGGTAAACAAAAAAACAATGCTTTCCGCACAGAGTCTGGAAGGGAGCAATTTATCAAGGGTGTTACTGGTTGTGGCGGTACGTGCCGCGGCTGCATTCACTGGGCGGCACGACGCGCCCAAGAGGAACTCCTGGAAATCCTTTACCATCACTTCACAAGTGACAGATACGACGCTATGGGACAGAGTGTTGTTGGATTCGTGCTTTGCGGGCTGGTCACGGTGATCTGCGGTGCATCATGGGGGTGTCTAAAGGGCGGGCGTTGAAAGAACTCGAAGGCACCCGACACCAGAGGCGGCTGATTGGTGGGGGCCATGCGACTGCTGCCAAACGAGCATGGAGGGACGACCTCCGACATTTCGGTCTTGTCCAATCCATAGGTAACAATCGAACAATCATAGATATTCAATCTATCACAAGGCCATATCAACGCTAATGATTCATGAGAGACGTCAGCCGGTAGTCAAATAATGCAAAAGAGGCCTTAGAGTGCTGCTATTGCCAGTGTACTAAAGTGGATTGTTACCCATCCCGAGGCTTCTTAGACTGATGTGTTACTGCCTCTGATCAAGACCAAATCGGATTCTGAAACAACAAGCCTACATTTACGTCACAATAAGGCCCAACATTGCTGCCGTGTTCATCGCTACGGCGCAGGCACACAGCATAATGCAGGTGAGCTTCCCCAGACCCCATGGACCCATTCGTCAGTCCGAGTCTTCGGCATCAAACTGACAGACATACCTTACGACAGAAAATTTCAGTCAATAGCGTCGACCAGGGACAGCTCGTCGGTCTTCGTGCCCCGAACAACCCGAATCCGGTCGTGAACGTCAACGATCCCAACATGGCCTGCGGCCAGCCTGGCTACCGCTCCAACGTTATTATCAACGTCAAGGCCGGCGATAAGATTGGCGCTTTCTGGGGCCACGCCATCGGTGGTGCGCAGTGGCCTGGCGACCCGGCCGAATACATCGACAGATCCCACAAGGGCCCTATCATGAACTACATGGCCAAGGTCGACAATGCCGCCACCTCGTCCGCAGCGGGACTCAAGTGGTTCAAGGTCTCGGAAGAATCCTTCCACGCCGGTCAAAAGCGATGGGCCGTCGACGATATGGTTGCGAACAAGGGGTGGTCGTACACCACAATCCCTACTTGTGTCGCGCCAGGCCAGTATTTGCTGAGAGTCGAGCTGCTGGCCCTACACTCGGCTTATGGCAACATGGGTGCCCAGTTCTACCAGTCCTGCGCGCAACTCAATGTGTCTAGTTCGGGCACGCTGGTGCCGACCCAGACGGTCTCAATCCCTGGCCTCTACCAGCAGAACGACCCGAGCATCCTGATCCAGATCTGGGTTAACGGCAAAGACGACAACGGCGGCAGGCCTTACAAGGCCCCTGGCCCTACGCCCATGACATGTTAGGCCCTACGACGCCTTTTTCTAGCAGGGGTCCCACAAAAGGCATCGAGTGCCACAGAATTCCAAGTCGAAAGCGCCTTTCCTTCACCCCATTCCTTTACACAAGGGGCCGTCGGGGGACTCGGAGCCTTGTAGTGAGAAATATATATCTGTTCCTACACTAGCATGTACCTGTCAGGATTGTTCCTGTTTCCGCTCATTAGATCGAGTTATCAATTCACACTCTTTGGAACACACATCATCTCGCTGTAATGTATTGTTTGAGACAAAGCGGTGGGAGAACTTGCAGTACAAACTGTCAAGTCTCCCATTCCTCGCAGTGAGGCCGGCGTAGAAGTCCAAGGGTTCCAGCCCATCATGGCTGCAAGGCGCCACGTTCCTGCTAGGTAACCAAGTGTATAATCCGCCTGAAAACCAACAATTCCCGGCTGGAGTAGTGTGAGCTGCATCAAGAGACCTGGAAAACTCGGGAGTCGTGCCTCCGCAGAGTCGGCCTTACCTCGAAGAATTACCGCACTAAGGCCGCTCGCTCACAGCCGCAGAGCCTGGTTTCATGTTAGGGTACGCCACGACTTCAACATGTTGCGTCTGGGTTCCCGGCAGTTGTAAGGACGTTAAGACGGACTGTTGGTGATTTCTATCAGTTCACGCAGCTTTGGGGAGGTCAACTCACGGATGTTACACCAGCCTGAAATGGCACGGCGACCGCTCCTCCGCTGAGCCTCCTCAGGGAGGACAGTCGATGCACCAATCAGAATCGCAGTTAATATAACCTTATTGCCCGTGTCGGCTTCTTAGATGAAAAGTCCCCTCATGAAATGTTTTTCGGTATCTTCCTTTCTAATAATATACATCGGCCTACTGAGGTAGCTAACGGCCCCCGGTATCAGCACCCACTAAACTCAAGTGGTCGAGACCTGATAAAATCCAGGACAACCATATCTTGCAAGATTGCGTGAATCTACCAAGAAGGTGCTCGGACGCATCACTCCATGCCCATCCAACTGATCCGCTAGCGGCCCCGGAACCTCCGAGGCCCAACTGCCGAGTTGAAGGAATTTTGATGTTCCCAAAAGTCTACTGAGAGGTTGCAGAGACTAATCGCACGTGTACATAAACATCGCCACGTTCACTCCTATTATCGAGCTGAATGATAAGAATCGATCATTCTCATCTACCATCTTCCCTACGTGCCCACTTTGCAACATCCACGAAATGGCATTCCGAACTCTCGCCACCATTGCGGTGACCCTGTTCGTTGCGTTCAACGATGTTCTTGCAATTACACAGTCTCCAGGCTGCGGCCAGAACCAAGCCTCCGGCACCGTATCCTCTACGACAACGGTAAATGGAAAACAACGATCGTACATCACCAACGTCCCAGCCAACTACAACAGCTCGAATCCCTACCGACTGATCTTCATGTTTCACGGTCTGGGAAGTATGTCATTCCGCTACCTCCGCAGCCCTGAAACAATCTGGACTAACGATTATCGCACCAGACAGTGCATCCGCCGTAGCCAACGGCCAGCAAGGCTTCCTGCCCTTCATGGGCCTTTCTCCTCTCGCCAACGGAGACCCCATCGGCGCCATCTCCGTTGCCCCCGAGGGGCTGAACAGCGGATGGGCGAACTCCGGCGGCGAGGACATCGTATTCGTCGATCAGATGATCAAAGAAATCGAGACCAAGTTCTGCATTGACCAAAACCTCCGCTTCTCGACTGGCTTCAGCTACGGCGCTTCGATGAGCTATGCCATCGCGTGCGCCCGTGCGAAGCAATTCCGCGCGGTGGCGGTCATCTCGGGGGCAAGATTGTCTGGATGCGATGGCGGAAGGGATTCGATTGCGTTTTACGGCCAACATGGGTCGAGTGATGGGACGATTCCGATTGCAAGTGGGAAGCAGCTGCGGGATACATTTGTGGCCAACAATGGTTGTACCAGGCAGACGACGGCGGATGCGGCTGCTGGCTCGGGGGCCTTGATCAAGACTCAGTATCAGGGTTGTGCGAAAGCTTTTCCGGTTACCTGGGTTTCTTTTGATGGAGGGCATACTTCGGCGCCGACGACTAGGGGAGCAGCGAAGTCGTTTACCCCTGACGAGACCTGGGTATTTTTTAAGCAGTTTACGTAGGTAGTACGTAGGAGGGGAAATGTTTTCGATCAGGTGCAAATTGTATCTACCTCTTTTAACATGAAGGTCCGATGTCGTACTTCCAGAAAATATGGGACAGACTTTCCGGTATGTGCTGTGCTTAACCGGCGTAGGTCCTAGATAGCTATCGCCTCTTCTTTGCAACCGCCGACCTCAATGCGAAGAGAAGTGCCGGGTGATAATGCTGCAGTCCCCGCCCGCCTCGGCTGCCATGTGTGCGGTGGTGGCGCTGGGACGGCATGTGCTGGGTCTAAACGTCTTTCAGCTAGCTCTGCTCCCGGCCTCGTCAAGTCTCAGCGGATTAATTTCGACATCCTATACGGTAACTTGCTCTTAAAGGCTCGGTGGATTCGGTGGCACAAAGACGCAGAGCAAGACGGGAGAGATCCCGCAGCACTTGCAGTCACTCAAGGCGCACTTGATGGAAAGACAGCATAAACTGGTAAATGGTACCTATATAACCAATGAATCCCAAATTCCTTGCTTGACAAAAGATTCGCCCTCTCGCAGAAGTATGTTAAGGTATCTGCAGATGTGTATATTGAGTATGGCATCTTCTCGTTACGCGGAATCCCTGATCACCCTGGCAAGCGGGTCGTACCAACACTTCACCATGGCATCGTTGCCCTTTGCGTTGGGGTGGACACCATCGCCGGTCATCGATGCCGTGTCGAATCCCGTCCAGCAGTCCACGACTGTGATGGGACTTTCCGTTGTCGTAGCCTTCAGAGCCCAATCCGCAATCGCCTTGTTCAAATTCACGACCCGCTGCCCGCAGTCCGCGCAGTTTGACGGCTTCATCGGGATGATTTGTGCGACCTAGGAATTTTTTGTTGTGGTAAGCGCAAACTGCTTTCTGCTTTCTGCTTTCCATCTTTCCGGTGGCAGGACAGAACTTACCAGAATCTTCATCGTCGCCTTGCTAGCCCGCATCTGCTTTACGAGCGTGTCGTAGGCGCCAAGTATCGCGCTCGGCGACTGGTTGCTCCACACGTCATTGGTCCCCAGGTGCACCATGACGACGTCGGGCTTGGTCTGGGAGAGCCAGCCCACGAGCTGGTTCTGCCTCGCAATATTTGTGGCGAGGAACCCACCGTGGCCCTCGTTCTCCCCGTCGTAGGTGAAGCCGCAACCTTGACCGGGCAGCGTCCCGACAAAGTCCGTGTTCTTGATGCCGGCGTCCTGGAGCTTCCGCCAGAGGAGGGCTCGCCAGCATCCCTGCTCACCGTCCTTTTAGTTGGTGCTGCTTCTGGAACAGCGGGGCGTTGCGCGGGCTTGTTTTCTTACAGGACTTCCGGTGATGGAGTCACCCAGCGTCATGATCTTGACGTTGACCTGGGCGTCGACGAGCCAAGCGTTGCCGACGGTGAGGGCTAGCAGCCCAATGCTTCTGAAAGCGACCATATTGCCACGTCTAGAAAGATTACCTTGCTGCTGTCAGCCAAGGTCCAGTGGCGGGATCTGACACAGAACCAAACCGTGGTAAGCTATACGATCAGGCCTGGCTCTTATACCTTCCATCTCACGAACCTGCAGATAACCTAACGCGATCATTCCACTCAACGAGCTATTATCCAGCTTTCGAGCATCGCGGCGCTCCTGCCTCCGTTCACCTAACGCGCCCAATTACCCGAGTCCATCTATTTACTGCGGGCAAATTGTCTCCGGAGCACCACCAAGATTTCTTCTCTGTATCTTGCAGTCTAGCCGCGGCTGCAGCCCCTATTGGGCCATCAAGACCTCGGATGGAGGGGCTCCGGTTACTTTAGCTAAATCTTGTCCCTTACGCCTTACAAACGTACAACAACGTCAAGAAGGGCCAGAATGTACTACGTTCCCTCCACCCAGCCGTAAATAAGGCCTAGACTAAAAAGTATTTAAGCTAAAAGAAACCAGTACCTAATGTAGTGAGATGTAGAGTCGGTACCTACCTAAGGTAAGGTACCCTATATTAGGAGATTTTTAAGTGACATCCAGGCATCTGAAAATGTGGGACTGACCTCGGGATTGGGATCGCTCAATAGGCTGGTGTCTTGTAGGAGCGCGGGGCCTGCGTGATTGTCGTTGTCGGACGCCTGGGAGTCTGAGGCCAGAACAGGAGGCGCGAGGAGTTACAAAGGCGGCTGGCTGGAAGGAGCAGCGAAACACGGTTCAGAGCTGTTGGAGGGTGTCGTTGTGCCGCCTGTCAGCGTCAGAGGCACGAGGGAGCCACCTATAGTGATCTTTCGCAGTCCTTTTTTGGGGGACCAGCGCAAACGCAAAGGGGGATGGGTGGGCCTCTTCGGGGTTCGTCAAACTGTTGGTCGCGCCGGAGCTTTCGCTTGCGGTTTTTTGGACGGGCGCCAGGTTGTCTCTACTACCTGTCGCTCTGTGGTCCTGGAGGAAAGCGATGCTGAGATTGGCGAATGCTTGGAGGATTGTGCGTCGGGGGTCGGGTTCGGGATTGCAGCCTGGACGTGGGCCTGGAGGGGGACGGGTCATTTTGAATCCTGATCAGAGGGGGATTCGGGCAAGATGGGGGAACGATTTTGGTAAAACTTACTGCCGCCGATTCGCTGGTGATTGTCGACGTGGATTGCCTGCCTTGGGCTCAAGAATGGTCTGGGCTGCCTTTTCCTCGAGGCTGCGTTGCTGTTGCAGATGGAAAGTCGCTTGCTGCTTCCTGCTCAATCACACCTGCGAACCTAGCTTGGTAAAGTGGAAATCGCTCCGAGGAGGGAACAGGTCAGCTGCAACTCGGGCAGAACGCACCTTGGTAGACTGTTGAGGGGAGGGAAGAGTGAAGATCTGCTTGGTCAACGTGGCAGCGAATCCTTGGTCCTTTGCCCAACGACCAGACGACTGACAAAGAAAGGGCACCGCCGTTTGTCGCCAATTCACCCACTGGAGGGACGGAACCTTGCGGCGGACTTAAATTCCCTACAAATTAGTCACTCGCAGCTTTTCTGCCCCTCCCATCCTTCTCCCCCAGACCAACCTGGAGTCTCAGCCCAAAACACTTCTGGTCTCCGGCAACTATCACATTGACCAAAATTCACCACAGTCTCCTCTCCCAAAGACATTCCATCGCGCCAAAAAGAACCCACAACTTTCAGCCATCACCTTCAACCGTCGAGATTCCGAGACACTCGTGCCTGCGAAACTGAGGTACCATCCCTCCGACCTAGTCCCTTTACCACGACACCCAGCTGACCGCATCAGCACTCGTTAAGATGTGTTCCTTCACCCAAGAGTCTCTGCTCTGCGCCAACTGCGGCCAGCTGCTCTCGACGTCATCCATCCTCTTCAGAACCTGCGACCCCAAGCCCAAGGTGCACTGCAGGTCGTACAAGCGGCGCGCCACTCTCCGCCGCTACGCGCCGGCCGATGAGTGCAACGGCTGCTCGCGTCGCATGTTTGAGGAGGAGATGGACATACTTGCTGCCATGGAGGAGGAGCGGCAGATAGAGATGAAGATGGCTGGCGTCGTGGAGGATACTGCATCCAACTCTGAGCACGAGGCGGGCGAGGGCGAAGATGAGCACCCCGCTGGGGCTGGGGCTGGCTGGAGGGAGGTCAAGTTGGAGGACCTCATCAAGCCGGCGAGACGAGGACGGCGTGGCAGGGCTTGAGTGCCTTGGGCAACAGAGAGTCAGGGAATGATGGGGACGGTGGAAATGGGACATGAGAGGGATTGCTGTCCTGGATTGGGGTTGACAATGGATATTCGCGAGGGATGAACTGGGAGAATAGTATGGTAGCTATCTTAGGCCTGAAAGAAGCATTCGCGACTGAATCCGGCATTGTACCAAACTTCGCCTGGGGTTGATCTCTCTACACTTGGTCCTCCACAATCAGGCTACTTCAGCCGCCGTCTTAGAACCCTGCTAACTCTTCAGTATCCCGCAAAGAACAGCCAATTCTCTATCTGCAATAGTCGTTCTTTCCCGCACCGGCATCCACACATCCCTTGGTGCAAGAAGCCCGATAAACAACGTATCGGAGTTGCTGCTGCCATTGTCCCCCTTGCACTGGAACAACAGGTTGTCATAGTGGTCCAAGTCGGGCATAGTTGCCTTCGAGCCAGGTCCAAATACTGTTTACAGACCAGCCTGGGAGAAAACGTTTGTTAGGCCACGACCCTCGGTAGAGCTGGACAAAGAAACGTAACCATATTTCTCAGTGTTTTTCCGCAGTACAGAACGTTGTGCCGGCAGTCCCCATCAGCCCCAGCTACTCCGCGGAAGAGTAGCGTGGCGGCAACGCTGGCGAGAATCGCGGGCTTCATGATGTGCGGTTGTTGATGTCTGAGGAGGCAGATTGCAAGGCTGGCAGCGTGAATTGCTTCTTGTGTCGGATTTGTCGTGGACGTGTGTGACTGCCCGAGGTAACAGAGAGATGATGGTCGGGTCGGGGATGCACCCTCTCTGTGTAGAAGGCGTTGGCGCTATTCTTATAGTAGACTGAATGCACACAGTGAAAGAATAAACCTTCTCGAGGCGTATCGGTCGACACACAGGAGAGGCACGGCGGCCCGACTTCCGTGGTCCAGTGAGGCCATCACCAGTCTTGGCAGATAACATGAATAAATAGAGCCAGCGAGATTTCAGGGACCGCGCAAACTCAGCCGCACACTTCATGGAAGCAAAGGGCTGGAGCCGAATGCGAGCGTAGTTCTTCCAGCCTTAAATCATGCTGAGACAGGGATGGCGTTTGCGGGCCGCGCGATATTGGGCTGCCGTGCCGGCACCTTCCGCACCCACGGTCCGTTTACGCCCACCGGCCCTTCAGCCGTAGCCCTGCACTCCTGCTCGTCATGTGGACACTTACAGAGCCGGGGTGTATGCCGTCAGAAACCAGAGATGAGATGGGCAATCCCATGCTCTCAAAATACCTTGGCCACGTCGGCGCACGGGCAAGATCAGCCTACGCGCGTGCCTTCACTCCATCTGGCATAAGGCCGATACCAACCAGTGCCAGTGCGGCCGCGAACCGCGGACCGCAGACCGTGCGGCACGCCCTCTTGGAGTGCCGGGACTAAGCGCACGAACGACACCTGATGTGGGGCCGGCAAGCAACCCTGTGCGGATGTCCGGCGCATCCCCTGTAGTTCGATCATGACAATGTAAGCAGCAGAAATGATGATTAGGACGGGACTCCTGGAGCAATTCCGGGCCGTCCCCTCGCTAAGCAATAACTAGCGGACAGAAGGCGAGGAGGGCTAGTAGAGCCGCCCCGGGTCTCGGACATGGATTGCGGCTCAGCACTGCAGACGTGGGCTCGGCCGCCGAGCCCAAGCCTTCGCATTCGCGTACGGCTCCACGTGCCGTCAAGGCCAAGCAGCTGGTATGTCTTGATGCTTTTTCCTGGCGGGCAGGGGACCTGCCGTTGGCTACCAATGCGAGGCTGGCTGCCCCTCTTCGCTACAAACCATCCCACTGACCACACCCACGAGCCGTGCCAGCAAAGGAACCGGCAGCGCTGTCAAGTACCTGGGCCACTATTCTTGTCCGACACACAAAAGGCTTTCATCGTAGCCGTCACTCCATGACCTCAACTTCCTTGCTCACCTTGACTTCTGGAGCCGGAGCAATCTTTACAATCATGCAGCTGTCCACGCTTCCCATCGCAGTAGCCGCCTTTTGCTGATCGGACAAACGACCGCGGCCAGATGCACGAACGGACTGGCATACTGTAGACAGACGCTCTACAACATGAGCAAGTTTGCATCTTCGCCCTTCTTGTATCCTAAAACTGCGCTGTCTCATACACTAATGCGCGCTGCTAATTGTCTGGGACTGGAACACTGTGCGTTGGGCAGTTGCCGGAGACTGGCCCGCACAGCAATCCGCAACAGCCATCAAGAATGAGCTATTCCTGTGTCGGGCCAACGACGAATTGATGTATATCACGACCTGCAAGAAGGGCTGTGTGGATAATGGTTATGGCAAGAGCGACGGCTGCAAGTGAGATATTTCAACTCCATTCCTCCCTCACAACAACAGAGACCACCCCTTTGACAAAAATCGACCAAGACCAACACCCGTCGTTCAAGGCGGAGCGCGCCAAGCCACGCACCTGCACGATGGAGGGGGTGGTCCGTGCCATGTCAACAAACAATTGGCGCCTTTTCCCCGCCTTGGAGCACCGGCGTGGCCGCAACCGAGATAAAAAGACGAGCACCATTCTCAATTTGCATGCTGCTCTTCCCCAAGCAGACAGGCCAATATGACAGGGCCCATCGTCAAGCTTTGGTATCACCAAGTCCAAATTATTCCCATTCTTTTCGAGTTCAAGGTGGTCCCCCAGTCCAAACTCCGTCGCTGACAAAGTATCTAAAAGATCAAGCTGCAAAAAGACCCAAGGCAGCCGCCCGGACAAATCCCAAAACAAATCCCCAGCGCCGTACATCTCCCAAAATCCCAAAATCCCAACAAAGCCAAAGGTATCATCACAAGAAAAAGAGACGACATCACTTCCCGCTCCAAGACCACCCCCCCTCTCACCCAACAACAGGCGACATCCCCGTCCTCCCCAGCACCTCCCCCCTCGACCCCCCCGCCACGCCCTGGCCCTGACCCTGAACCAGCCCTGGACTCCCCATCGGACTCGGCCCGCTCCTCCCCGCAATCGCATCAAAGAACCTCGACCCCTTCATGCTCCCCGGACTCAACGGGCTCACCAGATCCTCCTCCTCCGCCGCCGCCCGCGCAATATCAGGCTGGGCAGCAGCAGCCACCACCGGTGTCGTAGCGCCCCGCTGGCTCTCCTCCTCGCCGCTGTGGCGGCTGCTCGCGCTGCTCCCGTCCGTCATGCTATCCAGAGAACTGGCGCTGATGTCGCGCGGCGTGAGCGTGACGGAGCCCATCTCTGGTTCCTCCGAGATGGCGCCAAAAGCGGGGAGGCTGGGGAGCTGGGGCGCGCCTTGGGACCGGGCGGGCGGGGTGTCGACGTCTGCGATGACGATTTGAGGGGATGGGAGGGGGGATGTCGGGAGCAGCGGGGTGGTGGTGGCTTTGCTTGTTGATGGGGACCCGTTCCGCGACATGGTGCTCGCGAAGCGGCGGATGCGACTCCCCAGGATCGAGGCGGACGCCGACACCATGATCGTGGGCTTCTTTCGGATCGTGGGCATGCGGGTGTTGTCGCCGGTGACGGGCGCCTTGTCCTTTTCCTTTTCCTTCTCTTTGCCCTTCGCCGGCACAGCGGCTGAGCCCTTGATCTTGACCGCAATCAGCTCAAACTGCTTGAGCATCGTCGGGTTCGCGACAATCTCCTCCATCGTGACCTTGAGCGTACTCGATTCGACACCCGGCCAGTTCAAGCTCATGACTTCGCGATTGATCTGCGCCGTCAGCTGCGCAGCCGGGATCAGACTGCCCCAAAGATCATAAAACGCCGCATTGTGCACCTGGTCCTCTGGCACTCCCAGCGCCCGGGGGTTCAGCACCGCCGTCCAAGCCTGCGAAACCATCAACTGGATCCCTTGCATCTGCTCCTGCGTCAACATCGCGACGGCCTCGTGGTTGCCCAAAACCGTGGTCGACGTCGGCAGCGATGCGCTCGGCGGAAGAGGGATGCACTTTTGTATCTCTCTGTATTGCAGCCCGCTCGGGACGATGGGCTGCATGATGCTGACGCTCGTGAGCAGCGTCACTGTCGAGCAGAGCATACGCAGCGCATGGTCCGCAAACGCCTCGGGAACGCGATCAGAGCAAAACGTGATGGCGAGTTCGATGCGACCGGGCCCTCGGACGATTGACCGCACGCAAAAGTCCGGAACGTCCTGCGCATTGGACTCCATGACGGTGAACTTGCACGACGCTTGGCCGAGGTGAAAAGACTTTGTTTCCGTCGGGTTGATGGCCGTGTCTTCGTATTGGTGTTGAACAACAGTGCTAAGACGGCTCCAATACGGCCATGGTGTGCATCTCTCCACAATGTTGAGCGTCCCGAGATTCTCAAACGGAATACCGGAAATGCGCTGACCATGCAGGTACTGAAGGAGCTGCAGCGGCGTCAAAGGATCGTCGGGGAACTGCACCCGGACCGGGATGACATTGACAGTGGGCCCCATGACGCCCACGACCGAATGTCCTCCGCCGAGCCTGACGTTTCGACCGTCGATGATCTCGCCAAACACCACGTCCGACGAGGCGCTCAGGCTAGCGAGGACCATGGCCCAGGCGCCCTTGAGCACCGTCTCAAACGAAATGCCGAGGCTCGAGAGCGACCCAATTGGCATGAGATTGCGGACCGTCTTGATGCTGGGCGACACCTGGTACGGATGCGTGTGGCCAACCACGTGGGTGATGGCAGCTCCCTCGAGCAAGGCCTTCCAGTATTCTTCGGCGCCCTGAGAGTTCGACGTCTGCGCAGAGCGCATGAAGTCGCAGTGGGAAGGCCGTCGAGCCGGATTCTGGGTGTCGTCGTAGAGCCTCTTCAAGTCCTTCACCAACAGCGCGACGGAAATGTCGTCGTATTGCGCCTTGGAGAGCCTCAAGATCAGCGTCGACTGCTTGCCCGCATCCAAGAACATGAACTTGGTCAGGGGGACGCAAAACGCGATGGGCGCGGTTTGGTCCTTCCGGATCGTCTTCTCTGTCATGCCGGCGAGGCGCCACGTCGCGCAGAGCTGCCTCTGAAAGTCAATCTTGGCCGACTTGATGACGGCCTGGTAGACCCGTCGGTTGTACGGGACAAAGGCGGTTCGGAGGATGGCGTGGATCGTGACGAGCATCATGCATGCCTCCTCCAGCTTCTTGGCATCAACGGCGCCGGTGAAATTGAAGACGAAGTAGTTGATGTTTGCCCTTCCCCGTAGCATGCCCGTCTCAATGTACCGGACCTGGATAGACGAGGCCTCGGCCACATCCTTGATGGAACTAGCCTCCAGACCGATCTTGGGAGCGACGACATTCTCGATAAAGGCCTCCTTGAGGGCCTGCCGGTTCACAGGCGCCTGTCCGGGGATCGCCGATGCGGGGGCCGGTGAAGACAACTGCGATTCAGGTGTCTCTGTCGTGACCACGGCTCTGCAGAGCTCAGTCAGCGTCGTGTCCCGCAGCACATCTGCGACGGGCACGGTGAGGTTCTCGCTTCGACAGGTCGAGATGAGCTGCGCAGCGAGGATCTCGTCGCCCCCAAGCCCAAAGAATGTATCGAGAGCGCCGATGGCAGCCTCCTCGATACCCAGGACCCTCGCCCAGACCGATCGCATTTGCTCCTCACTCTGTGTCAGAGGCAGCGGCTTGAGGTGCTGGAACTTGGCATCCCGAGTCGACTTTGGAAACGTGGACAGTGCGAGGAGCTGTTCCTTTGACATGCCCTGGATGAGTCTCCCAAGGCGACGGCGGTTGGCCTTGAGCGACGTCGTGACGGGTAGGTGCTTGACTGGGATGAAGATGGACGGGACCATGTCCGGCGGCACGAGGCTCTTGAGTCCGGACTCGACAATTTGTCTCGCCGTCGACAGTTGTTCCCTCGTCGCAGGGCTCAGCGCTGCTAAATTCTCCTCTCCATCAAAGAGCTTGTCGCCAAGTTCAACAAAGGCGGCGAGCATTCTTTCGGTTGTTGGGCCTCGAAACGCGAGCATCTCAACAACAACATCAATCCCCTGGCCGAGGCAGCGTCTGATGAGCTGCTCGACTTCCGTAATGCCAACCGGGGACTTGCCGTCAGGCCCGGTAGTGTCGCGCGTGGAAATGAACTCCATCAGCCCACCCTCGGTGTACCTAGCGCGATGGCCCGTCCTCAGGTATCGGTTCTTGCCCGGAGCCAGCTTGCCTGGTGCCGTCATCTGCGGCATCGTGGATTCCCTGTTTGGATAGGCGCAGCCCAGAGTTGGGCCCTCGATGGCCAGCTCCCCAACGGCGCCGACTGGCATGAGACTCTTTTGGTCCTCCGGATTGACAATCCAGAGATTTCCAGTGAAGGGGCGACCCAAGGTCTTGAGCTGATGCGGGCTCAGCGCCTCGAGAAAGCTGATGCCCAAGGGGCACACATCTTGCGGACCGTAGGCGAGGATGATGTTGACCTTTCCATGCCATGCGTTGAAGGTGTCCTCGTCAAGGCTGCGGGTTCGGAAGCAAACGGCTCGGAGGGACGGAACCTGGTTGACATCGACTTTCCGGGACAGCAACGTGGTCATGTATGTCCAGTTGACGTTCATCCTGTTGACAGCACCGACGAAGTTCCCCAAGCGCTCACCCGCAGAGGGAATGCAAACGCATCCGCCGTGAGCGAGCGTGGTGAAGATCTCGCTAATGCAAATGTCAACGTTGAAGGAAGACAGCTGCATGACACGGCTCTGGGCCGAGATGCGCGCGGCAGGGCCTTGGCCCAGGAGAGTGGTGGAGAGTGCGCCGTGGCTAAAGGAAACGCCGTGAGCCTCGCTTTGGCTTGTTGGTACGAAGAAGATGCAGGCGGGATCGGCGGGGGCCGCCATTGAAGTCAGGGCCTCGTCGTGTTGTGGGAGCTTGGCTTGAAATCCTTCCGTTAATGTGACCACCGTGTCGAAGAGGTTGCCGAGTACCGATGACGAAGACTCCGAAGTGATGGCAACCTTGGAGTTGAGACCCTCGAAGATGGGCTGGATCATGCTGAGCTCCAGAGCATCGATCGGAACAAACGCGGCACCGGTCCTGGAAGGCTAACGTCAGCAGTGCGCCAGTACCACAAACAACAGAACCTACTTGAGGACGGCAAGCATGGCCACAGGTGCAAGCCTGCATTTCTCCATCACGACCGGGACAACGACGTGGGGACCAACGCCTTGGTCGACAAGGTAGTGCGCAAGTTTCGTCGCTTCTCTGTCCAGTTCCTCATAGGTAAAGTTGCCATCCCAGGAGCAGATGGCTGGAGCCTCGGGCCGCACGGTCGCTTGCTGCTCGACGAGTTCGTGAACCACCAACGGGGCTTGTGTATTGATAGGCTTCTTGGACTCTGCCCCCCATGCCACGATCTGTTCGTGATCTCGGTCGGTGAAGAGGTTGACGAGGCCAACCGATGTGTTTGGTGTTGCGAGTATCGATCGCACGGCCTTTCCAAAGGTGTTGGCAACGCTCAGCGCCTGTTCCGCGGCCATGATCCGCTGTCCAATGTCGATGGTCAGCTTACCGTCAGAGAAGCGGGTGTTGATGACGACGTCAGCGTCAAATGTCTGTTGCAGCGAGACGGCCTTGAGTTCAAAATTCGTCCGCGTGGTAAACTTGCTGTTCAGACCCCCTGCGTCCTCGGTGTATGTCAGGCAGGAGTTGAAGAGCCTGGTGCCGCCTCTCATTCCCATTGCGTGTCGGAGCTCAGCCACGGTAAAGTGTTGGTGCGGGAGGCAGTCTGTCATATGTTGGTCGATCATCTGCAGCAGCAAGCTCAGTGGACTGAACGGCGACAGCTCGTAGCTACAGGTGATCGTGTTCGCAAAGCATCCCACTGCTTGTCGAACTCCCACCAGGGAAGCAGCGCGGCCCGAGGTTTGGTAGCCGTAGCTCACGCTGCTGGAACCGGTGAAGCAGCGGAGTACGAGGCCCCAAGCGAGGCGGAAGACGGCGTCGACTGTTGTCCGGTTTGACCTTGCAAATGTAGCCATGTCGTTTGAGGTGACTTCGAGCTCGACGCAGTTGTTGAGGAAGCGACGTTCTTCGGGAGCCGCCGTCAGGCGCGGGAAGAAGCACGGTGTCGCTGTCGACAGTTTGGCCCGCCAAAAGTCGAGACTGGACTCCTGGCGCATGACCTTGAGGAAGTGGAGGAACTCGGGGTGAGAGAATTGCGACGAGTCGACAATCGGCCTTTCGGTGGCGTAGGCTCGTCGGAGATCGTGAAAGAGGACATGGATGCTGGAGGACTAGAGAGAGGTTAGGGTGGGTCAAGGTCCTCCGGAGCGCTGGGGCTCGGCAACTTACATCGCACAGGGCAGTGCTGATATCCAGCTTGACAAACGTCCTGGAGGGAGCCTTGCAGACGGTCAGCCGATGAAGCGGCTTGTTGTCCGATGGGCGCAAGTTGGGCAGGTTGCCGAGCTCGTAGACGGGGTCTTCTGCGGGGGCGGTGTCGATGAACAGCATCTCGGGAGAGATGCGTCGCAGGACAACCTTGTCCCACAGCCCAGTCTTGCTGACACTCTCGGTGAAGACCGTTCTCAGCGCGGCATGCCTCAGTGTAACTTGTTGCCACGCTGTGCAGATGCGCGCAATGTCGATTGGATCGCCCGTTGGGGAGGCAAACTCGTAGATGGCATGCAGATAACATGCGTCGGGACGTTGGGATTGGCTGATCAAGATGTCTTGCTGGACGGCAGTGACGGGGTAGATTGTCTCGAGATCGCGGACAGTCGATAGGTTGAGGGCGGTGAGCTGAGTCTTGTTGAACTTGGCCAGCCCCTCGTAGCTGACGTCGAGGTAGGGGACATCGGACAGCGTCAGCTCCTGCGGATGGTATCGTAGCCTCCCGATGGCCTCGAGCAGCATGTGTTCGTAGTTTTTGATCCATTGCGAGATGCGTTGCTGGTCTTTGGAGAAGCGACTGTACAGAAACTTGATCTTGGCGCTGCCTTGGTCGACCATGGCGCTGACTTCGAAGAGGGCGATGCGCCCAACATCTGACCCAATGTCCGACGTTCTAGAGGCCAATGTGCGGCCGGGGATGGCGAGCTGTTCCATGACGCCATTGTCACGCTCCAAGTTTTGCAGGGAGCCGGCGTAGCTGAAGATGATCTCGAAGGGCCAGTCGTTGGCAAATAGGTCGCCCTTCCCATCATTGTAGAAGCGGGAGGCAAAGTACTGGGCACCGCGCGTTGGGATGGACCGTCTCGTGTCCTTGAGGCGACGGAGGACGCTGACAAAGTCGTCGCTGTTGTCGACCCTCTGGTTGATGGGACAGAGCGAAGTGAACCAGCCCACAGTTTCGGATATATCGACGGTCGAGGTGAATGGGTCTCTGCCATGTTCCTGATTCCAGACGACGGGCACGGACCGGTCGTGGAAGGTCTGGGCAAAGGAGAGCATGAGGGCGGCGAGGTAGATGTCGACGGAGTCGGTCTTGAAGACCTGGTTGCACGAGGTCTGGAGGAGGGACGTCAGCTCCTGGCTGAGGGTGAAGCTGACCTCCAGAGCGTCGCTGTAGGTGTTGGCGGCATCCTGCAGCCCCCAATAGGCGTAGTCGCCTGGCTGGACCTCGAACGGGAGAAGGTGTTGCGGGTCAAGGCGCTGGACATCCACCTTCTGGATGTCGACCCATTTGTGGAAGGGCATCGACCGTTGCGACAGCAGACTTCCATTCTCCAGCAGCTCGTCGAGGTCGTGAATGATGACGCGCCAAGAGGTGAGATCGACGGCCAAGTGGTGGGCGGCAAGGTAGATCATGTCCTGGCCGTCGTGCGTTGTGAGGTAGTCGACGGCAAAGACAGGCCCGGTCTCGATGTTGATGGCCATCTGGGTGTTCTCCATGATGTTTTCTAGCTCGGCCTCGGAGGAAATGATGGTGTGATGCAGCGTGTACGAGTCGGCGACGTCTGGCAGAATCCTCTGCACCCATCCTTGCAGCCCACGACTGTACCGAGACCGAAGCATGGCGTGGTGTCCAACAACAGCTTCAATCGCGGCCTGGATGTCCTCGACACAGAACTTGCGCTTGAAGCGCAGCAGCAGGCTCTGGTTGAAGCGATAGTGGGCATCGGTCGATGCTCTCCGCATGACATCGCCGCCCATGGCCGTCTGGAAGTAGAGGTGCTGCATCGGCGAGAGGTCGAAGCAGTCTACCGTTTCCTCGTCGTACTTGTGCGCCAAACCCCCTCGCGACGCGGCGATAGCAGCCAGTTCTGACAGTGTGGTCGAGTCGAGGACCTCGGGTGTGGTCAGGAAGATGGACTCGTGCTTGGACCGCGCGACGAGTTCCATGGCGGCTGCCTCGTCCCCGCCCAGCGCCGCGAACGAGAGATTGACGCCGATGGAGGCGAGAGGAAGGCCCAGCACCTTGCTGACCAGCCGTTGGAGCGACTTTTCCATTGGCGTTTGTGGTGGCTGTAGGGCTTGCTGGTTCTCGAGACTCAGCGCCTGCTGCAGCATGTCGTGGTTGATGTTTTGCACCCATGTCCGCAACCGACGGACGTCGATATCCCTCGCATCGGTGTACGGCATCCCATCCAGCACAATCCAGACATTGGGCACGGCGTCGGGGGCCAGTGAAGTTTGAGCGATTCGTTTGAGCCCGGCGACCTGTGTGCCGGCAAAGAGGGCGTGTGATGGCGGAATGAGGTTGATGGCGGGAGCGGACGGCTTCAAGTTCGCGTCGGGTGACAATGTCTCGGCCAGGGTGAGCAGTGCGACCAGCTGTCCCTCGAGCAAGCCGGCCTTGGGACGCACCACGGATATCCTGTCCACCATCTTGGCCTCGGCAAAGACCGTCTCGAACACGGTTCGTCGGGCGTCTTGGGACTGGGAGCTGCCCTGGCTCGAGGAGCGCGAGTGGGTTCTTGCGTCCTTGGCGGAGAGCTGGCTGGCCATGTGTATTCCTAGCGGCGAGAGCATGACGGGCTCAATGGTCTCGATCGGTCGGGATTGGCGGGCGCACCGGGTGATGCATGTTTGGAGCTCAGCGAGGGTCGGGCATCGAAGGATATCGTCCACCCTCACGTCCAGTCCCGCGTCCAAGCACGCCTTTCGCAGTGCCGCGGCGCTCTGCTCGTTCCCCCCAAGCTCCTGAAACGACACCTCGAGGCGCGGGTTATCGGCCGCTGCGATACCGAGGACGTGAGCGAGGGCGGCCAGGAACTTGGCCTCGGTGGTCTCGTTCTTGCTGGGGAGCCATGTTGATTCGCCGGTGTCGGCCGCCACGGCCGGCGCCGGTACGGGGTCCATTGTCGACCCAGCCCGACCAAGGAGTGCTGACCATGTACCACCAGAAAAAGGCTGTTTATCGACCGAGAAGAGGGACGTAGAGACACGCAATTTGATCAGGCGTCGGGACGCATCGTCACGGGGACGAGGTGTATAGCTATTCGGGTATTTGTTTCGAGCTCGACGGGTTGGGAGACGGTCGGGAGGATTCGGCGTAGATCGGCGTCGGGCAATAGAACTGTCGGGTCGTTCGTGGGAGTCGGTCGGGGAGCGGGCTTTCGGAGCCAACCGCGGGTCGTCGAGGTCGGTCGAGCTGAAGGGGTTTCAGAGAAGGGATAGCCAGAGACCTGCGTCGAAAAAAAGGTCGAGCCTTGGTCGACCATCAAAGAGGCGGCCGCGACCGTGACGGGGTGGCAGCCGTTGCCCAACGGCACGGGAAGGTGTGTGGTGGTGCGGGACAGGGCTGTTCCCAGTGCTTCCCCAGGCAGATCTGCAGGGTGCTGAGGGGGCCCAATCACACGCTGCCATGAGGGGCTGGGCTGAACCGCAGCCCCCACCTCAATCGCGACCAAAGGGCAGGTCCGATTTGCGACCCTGAGCATCGGCAGTCGCGTTGCTGGTCAAGGCAGCAACGTTGCGTTGAGGCCGCGTCTTCCCGTTTGGGGTACGTCCTGTTCCCATTTTCATTTCCATTTCCATTTCCACTCATATCCTCTCAGTTCCCCTTCAATTCGGTGGAAGCGCATCGTTGGGCTCGCAGGGAAACCCATGGCTGCCAGAAGCTGCCGTGCATGAAGAATGACCGGGGGGCGGAGTTTTGCAGTGCAGCTTGTGCCTGGCACCACGACAGCTGCGCCAGACCAAAAGAGGCTTGGCCCGTGTCTGCATCATCGAACCGCCATCCCATCTTGATCTGAATCAAGCTGTGTCACGCTGTCCACCTTGTGCGACCTTGTCTCTGGTCTTGCGGATGTTCTCAGGGCTGAAAAGCGGTGGGACCGAGAGCCAAGACCACGACAAGATCGACAGCGGCAATGCGCGGCGCTCTTTGTCTCCCAACTTCAGCGTCACAGATGAACTTGTCATCAAAAAAATCGAGCGAGATGCCAATGAGCAAAGACTGACGCGCGGTCCTTGGGAACCCGTCGGCAAAAGGGGGCTGTGCCTCGATTGAAACAGCCGCCGAAGCGCGCCGTCTCGGCAAGCGCTCCAACCCGAAATTGGCTGACGAGAGAATTCAAATTGGTGCCGGCATCCGGAAGATAAAGGGCAATGGGTGTGCGCATCAAGCATTGATTTGCGATTTGCGATTATGATGCCGACACAACACCAACAGTCTGCTGGAAATTGGCCGATTGACCTCGACAGCTTTTTCCCAGTGGTGACAGCAAACTGCTGGCCCCAGCTGCCGGTGGCCTCGCCTTATGCGTAGCAGCTTAGCATGTGGCCCGTGCCAAAGTAAACAAACGGTGAGCTTCCCCTGAGAGCATGCACGGCGAGGCGCGAAGCGGCGCGTTGATCGAAGAAACAGCGAGGGAAGCACGACTCTAGTAAATTTTTGTGGCTGAAGAAATCACGGATGGTACCTGTGTCTACTTTTCCCGCTGGCAACGCCGGGAACATGTTGTTATAGGTTTTGCCGGCGCTGCATGTGCATGTGGTGCTCCAAATCGCAGGTAAAGGCATGTCAAACTCGCTTGATGGAGCAGGCATGAACGGTTGTGTGTCTCATGGTGGGGTAAGTAGGCCAGGTGGTCATTGTTGACCCGGCGGACCCTTGGGGCAACTATATGGGCAAGGTTTTCAGTCCCCAATTTCAAAAAACCTACGGGTGGTTGGCCAAATAGGGAAAGCATGCAGGTATCACCAAAACGGAACAGCCAGCATCTGAGTACCTAGCGTCAGTCCACGCGTTTCCCACTTTCCTTTCCTTTTTTTTTGCCCTCTTAGCACCTGGATGCGGATCTCTGAATTGTTGCCGCTATCCCTCATCATGTGCCCGCTTGTTTGGATTGGCAGCGTGCTCCTTGGACACTCTCCTCTGAGGTCAATTCAATGTAGCGCACGTGCTGTTTGGTTGCCCTGCCACCATCCAGGTCACTGTCGCAGTGCTGCGTACTAGTCCAAAAACGAGCGTCGCGGAGCACACATCACAGAGTGGCCCATGACGTTTCTCGTTCAAAATCAACGTCCTTTATTTACATTCAGGCTAAACAGTTGCTGTTTGTATTGTCGAGAGATCGGCCACATCAAGTACTACCATTGTCTAGAGGGACGGGAGTTGAGAACAAGATTTTTCCATCACGCGTTGATGAACTATCTTGGCCGACATTGATGATACCAGTATACTCGCAGCTATGCTACAAACACTTTTCCGACAGTAAATAAGGCGGCCTCCGCCGACCAGGCTCAGAGTCTTCCCTCCAAGATAACTCACCCGGTGTCCACACAGATCAAACATCCATGATTATTGGATTGGACAAGCCTTTTCCTCCAGTGCTCCCGGTTCAGTTCCTACTTTCCATCTAGCTTCTCTTATCCTTGGGCGCCGTCCAGGGCTCAAACATCGAAATGATGACACCATCTGCCTTTTGAAGGAATGGATAGTTCTTCACACCTTCGGGCGTAAGGTACAGGCTTGTACCATCGCTGATGACTCTCGATTTGCGCAGGGCTGGGTCCATCACGACGAGGCGCTGTACAATCCACTCCGGAACGCTCAGTACCATCCACCACTTGTTAGCTTGAGCAATCTGCTCGGCGGTGAAACGGGACGCGTTCAGAGTCACCGTCAAAGATGCAGCCATGGGCGGAAATGGACGTCTGCGCCAGAGCACGACGGCCAAACTTGTGTCGGAGTCACCCAAAGGCTGGAGTAATCCGGAGGCAGCCATCCGTCTGGATGCCCAAGACGCATTGGTAGGTTGAACTGGGAGGCTGGGCCAGGGCGTCGAGGCCGGACCTGTGCTAGATGTGCCCGAGGATTGTGGCTGAGACACCTTTGATTTCTTGGCGGGGCCTTCGCCGTTGTCTCCACTCTCTTTATCCTCTGACCCGAAGCTTGCCTCCTCCCAACGGCGCTTACGAGCCAGTTTCATCGTATTGGTGGCAGTCGCCTGCGTGTAGAAGAGCCGCTGAAGGGGTGCCACGACGCTGTCCTCGTCTGAAATGGCATGCTCTTCGTATCCAACTGTCCCAAACGACCCCCGCTTTCTCGCTTCACCGGCTCTTTGATCCGCAAACGTATGCAGGACGATTAGATACTCGCGTCTGTGGGCAAGCACCCATGACGCCCTGAGGTCGACCACCAGGCTGGGAAACTCGGGTATGTCGAGGACGTTGTACGACTCAACCACGCAGCGATGGAGCAGCTTCGCCCGACACGCGTCGCGGGGCGGCCATTTGGCCTTTTGGAGGACATCCAGATTATCGCGGCTGTCGCTGAATATTCCCAGGACGATCCGTCTGGGTAGTATGCGGTTCAGGTTCAAAGGGCCTGGATTCTCAGCAACCAAGGCGGTTATGGTTCGAACTATCTCCTTCTTTCCTCGGACGAGAGCCTCTGCCAAGGCGGAAGCCTCAGCGATCATGGAATTGATGCCGGGCTTCATCTGAAAGACAAATTGAACGACCTCCTGTCTGGTGACGGAGCCATGGACAAACCGCTTAAACACGATGGCGTACCCCCCGTCGGAGGTGACCGGGTGGTAACTGCCATCGACGAACAGGTTAACCTCGATATTGTCAGGCGTGGGGACGTGATCCTCGGCAGCCCGGGGTTTGCTGTAGCAGTATTGTAAGGTCTCCTCTTTGCATTTACTGTGGCCCGGGATGTTTATTGTGCCTCGGAAAATGGGAGGGACTTCTCCAGGCGCTGCAAGAGACCATCAGTACAGGCTTGGTTGCCATGTCAAAGACAGACAGGTGCGGGAAACCTCACCGATCGGAACCAGAGCGGGTTCAGCCACGGTTTCAACGCTCGATCCTGGCACCACGGCTTCGACGCTCGAAACTGGCGGCTGGCTGCCCTGGCCAACTTGAATGCCTGTGGTCGATGATCAGCACATCCTTCTGTGAAACATGAAGCGACTGGAGGAATCCAAACATACCGAAGGGAGACGCGGCAGAAAGCTGGTCGTTCTGAGTCGCGGTCGTATCTGTGTGGGCCGAAGAGTGAGTAGAGGCTCGAATGCTTGGAGTTTTTTGGACAGCGTGATGGCAGAAACCTTACCAAGGTCGGATATCGCGAGAGGCTTTGTGTTGACGCGCGAAGGCATCGCTGGAGCTACGTGGGCAGCTTGTTGAGGTTCTGGGACAGTCAGGAACTTTCAATCTTGGTCTGGTGACAGGAACCAGTTGGAGGAGCCTTACGGGATGGCATCGGGGCAGTAGCCATCTCGCCACCGGCGGGAGATGGTAGACGTTCCTGAGTGGTTTGATCTGTTGTGAACACCGGTTAGAGATTGCCATCGCACGTGCTGATTTCACGAACGGGCTCGATGGGAGGACGTACTAGCGGGGTTCCGAATAGCGTGACTCTAGCCACCCTCGGATGAGCTGGGGCTCTTGGCCATCTTGGAATTCTGCGATTGACGGTCAACATTCAGATTTGCGCTTCGCGGAGGGGGCCGGAGAAAGTCACAACGTGCAGCCAGCGAGAAACCACGGGCACTGGAGTGTGCAACCTCTCCGTTGCGCTCGCCGCAGTGGCGCCGGTCGCTGTCGCGCTCGCAGCGGCCGTGATGACCACGCTAGTCGCTGCCGCACCCCTAGTGGCAGTGATGGCCTCGTCCGTCGCACTGGCGGTGATGGCGCTCGTCGACGTCGTCTCGTCTGGATTAACTCACCTTCGCTGTAGCGCTGAGGCCCCCGGTTGCTGTTCGAGGTACGTTGCCGTGCTCGGGGTACGTCCATTGTTGGGGTGAAAGGTGTTGCAGCAACGAAAATGCCGTGACAAGCATGTCCGATGGAGAGAGCATCGTCCTTCATTTCTCAGTAGTCTTATGTCTGTCTGCAAAGTCTTATTTAGAGGTAATGACTGTCTGAATTCTCCTGAATGCGCATATTTCCCCGTTCCCAACACGCTAAACTCGTCCATCTTGATCTTCACTTCTTAAAGGGACTCCACTTGGTACCATTGTCCAAGCAGCTCACCCATCTCCCACCAAAAAAATAGGTAGCTGACTACAGAATATCAGAAACCTTTTCAATTTTCAAGTGCTGCCTCCCTCCATGGATAGATTGCCCTTTGACACGTCCGGGTGTTAGGCTTGGTGGTCGGCCCTTTTGTTTTGTTGACATTGCGCACGGACCATCCTAACCTTTGCGTCACAACCGTGACGGCGGCATCGGAACATGTCAGACTGCCATCTCCTTATTGAGTTTACCTAGGAAGTGAAACAAATGGGCCAAGGCATTCATTGGCAGCAAAGAACCAGACAAATTCATTGCCTCACCGTTGCCCTCAGGCCCCGTAGACGCTATCTATTGCCTTTGTCCTTGGAATCTGACGGTAAATTCCATTGTCAAAACGCCGCCTTGGTGACCCACCGGAGGCTCTGTCAACAGGTCCAAAGTCTTGGTCTTGTCCATCTGACAAAGAAACCCGGCCCCGTATCCCCCATAAACCTCCAAACTTACTTCCCACCCGGCATTGTCCTCCCAAACGCTCAAGCCTAGCACAGCTCCTCCAGCATTCAACCCCCCCAGTCGCCCCACCATCTCCCTTACCCGGGAGATTTCCAAGCCCCAAACGAGTAGAGCCATCGTCGCAAAGCACAAAATCGTACATGGCAATGTGACTTTGCCAAGCATAGAAGGATTCCTTTCCAAGCGACCAGACGACGATGCACGGATGGTTCTTGTCCCGCCAATCAATCGGTCATCGCCGACAGACGCCGCGCATTGTTGCATCGCGGGGCCGGACACGTCTCGACCTTCCCGTCCGAAGCCAACCTCGTCCGACCACGCCGTGGCGTTCGTGCCCGTCGTTGCATCTGTAGTGGTCTCCTGCTCTTTCGAAGCCGGCTTTCCCGTCGCCTGGAGCTCTCAACATGATATTCACACAAAGCCTGCTCCCAATACAGAAGAACAACCCCCCTTCAGAGGAGAATTTGACTACGTTATCCCACTAAAAACATCTTCACTCACATCCCTATTCACCCCAAGCACCACGACACTCATTCCTACTCCGACAATCCAACAACCCTCTCCCTCCTCCACCCAAAAGCCTGCCAACCCCAGTACCGCTCTACGCCCCGACGCTTGAGGTACAGCATGACACCATTACTGATGATCGCCGCCCCCTGCGGCGCACCACTTCCAGGATCTGGACCTGGACGGACTTCATCCAGACCTCCAACCGCACCGACGTCCACTCCACTGGCAGCCACAAGTCGCGAGCCGCCCCGTCCGCAGCAGTCTCCCGCGCCGGCTTCAGTCTCGACAGCCGCAGTGCCTCCGCACGCTTGGCCACCGAACGCGTCCGGTGGCCCGAAGCAAGCACATGCCTGGAGGACACGGAGGGGCGCGAGACCGGGGCGAGCGGGGGCAAGCGGCGCGGAGCGGCGCGGAGCGGGGGGGGTGCGTCGACTTTGCGGAGGGGTGCGCCGCGGACAACGGCAGAGCGTTGCCGCCACCGGGTTGGGTCGAGGCGAGGGAGGCGGGATTGCCTTTGCGCTTCTTGTTGGGCGGCTCGCTGGCGCCACCGTCCGCATCGTCGCCCGGATCTTGCGCTGTCTGGTTCAGGGCGCGCTTTCCTCGCCGATGACTGGTACTGGGCGGCGCCGATGTCTGGCCAGTGGAAAGGGGTGCTGGTCGGCGAGGAAGCGGTGCCGGAGCGACGCGTACATGCTCGATTCAAGTGAAATGCCCACTTTCTCCGACAAGTCTTCCCCGGTCAGACGAAAAGAGCCACACATGCTTGCCTCGCAGGACGCCATATCCGCAAGATTGTGAAGTCGGATATGAAGTTAGACTTGTGTGCCGGCACCCAGGACAAATTTAATCTGATGACGAGGCCGGGAAATGTATTAGACATGTTGAGGGCGTTGTGGGACTCGTCGATACAGCGCCGAAGGATCACGCTGCCAATCCAAACAAGCGGGCACATGATAAGGGATAGCTGCAACAATTCAGAGATTCGCATCCAGGTGCTAAGAGGACAAAAAAAAGGAAAGGAAAGTGGGAAACACGTAGACTGACACTAGGTATTGAGATGCTGGCTGTTCTGGTTTGGTGACACCTGCACCCTTTCCCTCTTTGGCCAACCACCCGTGGGTTTTTTTTTCAAATTAGGGACTGAAAAGGTTGCCTATATGGTTGCTCAGGGGTCCCCGGGGGTAAGCATAACCACCTGGCCTATTTCCCCTACAACGCGAGGCACACAATCCTCCATGCCTCCTCCACCAATCAAATTTGGCATGGAAAGCATTGGAAGCCGGAATGTATAGGAGTATAGGGGCGTAGGAACTCAAACAGGTAAAATAGACATAATTTCGGCCTTCTTGTTAGCATTGCCTTCTTTGTTGGGAAAATGTCTCTCTATATCCCACAAAGCCGCTACTGACGCATGTACATGTATCTTGAAATAGTATGGCGCACAAGGAGTGAACAAAACATCCAAATTCAGTAAATGCATCACCAACGGTAGGAACAAGTCTTCAGCGATTTCGCCGCGTCATTTTATGGCGGAAAGGCAGAAAAGAATAGTGACAAAAACAAGGATCGACACTAGGTACTCGGGTTAGCACTCCGTACCCTTGCGGGAGGAACGCTTCCCTTTGTCTTTTTGGCCAACCACCCTGAGAATTGTTGAAATGAAGGACGAAAAACCTTGCTCATATAGTCCCCCGGGTCCGCCAACATGGCCAGCTTGCTGCCCCACCCGTGCCAGCAGAGTTCACCCAATCCAACCCAAGACCACGACCCGGCCTTTCCATCCCGCTGTCTCTTTCTCACCCATTATCATCAGCACCAGCAGCCTTACCACCAACAACAACTGCGCCCGGTTCTCGGCCTTTCTCTCCCTGACAACGACACGGGCATCCGGTACGCAACTCCCTCGAATCCAACTGCCCGCACTATCGCCAGGCCGTCAGCCCTCTCATCCTCGCCATCTCCCTCACAAGGTGTACTCCACCGCAGGCCTGAACCGATCTTCAAGTTCCTCGTACCCCAGATAACCCAACTCCACCAACTCCGAACGGACAATTCCGCTGCAAGGAACACACAATTCAACCCAGACAGTTCCTCTCCATTATTGCCACTTATTTCAGCAGCCTCGACACCCCCCATTGGAGACATCTCGCATTAACAAAATCGAGCAAGATCCACAAACTTCAGTGGTTCAAAGCGAACCGCGCCGGCAAGCCATATTCACCTGCACAACAGAGGGGGTGGTCCGTGCCAAGTCAACACTGAAAGTTGACAATCTTAAAAGTTGTGTTGGAAACACCGGTTCAAAGTCATTCCAAGCTGAAGGATGGACTTTTGTCGCCCTGGGGCGAATTTGACCGTGTAATATCAGAGACCGAAAGGGTAGGCGTTGTCACGGAAGGTGACAAGTCTGTGGAGGCGCCGCTGCTTGGCACTGCGCCACCGCCTTCTGTATTTGGATTTTGACAGCGCCGTCATTGGCGAAGGCCCTTGTCTTATCATCGCTGTGGCTTGTCGCTAATCTCACTTTTCGCCCTTCGCATCTTGTCGTTTGCAAACCACCACCCACGGCAACCACGACACCAAAGAATGTTCCGATATGCCCCAAAACTGCTTCATGCCCGACGCCGAGGAAGGGGCTCCAAAGGATGGCCACGGCACAACCAACATTGAGCGGGCCCGCCATCGCCACCGTCGACTGCCGACGGGCTTCGCCAACTTCACCGACAACATCGGACGACAGCGGGTTTGGCGGTACCCTCGACGATGCCCCTGAGCCTCCCCTCCCCCTCGAGTTTCCCTGCGACGATCCACCCATCCACTTCCCTCCGCACCAGGCGAACCGAGATGGACGCCGAGGCTGTTGGTGGACATCGCATTGACATGTCGTCGACCCTCGAATCCCTCGCCATTGTCGACGCCCTCGCTTAACCGCCTTGGCGGTTTCAGCAGGGGATCGCCCACCGCATAACCGGGCCTGCTGGTTCCAGCGGCTGTGGGGTGATCTATCTAATCCACGCTTATCGTCTGTTGTTGAGCCGCAGTCGACAGCTTCCAGGGACCTGGACTAATGCACGCGGTTCGACCGTCTGGCGAGGCGCCTCCCGACCCCGGGGCCAATGACAGTTCGTGGAACGACGGCAAGACCTTCCTAGATCTTCACTAGGGACCCGGTTGGTGATCCTATCGGCCCCGTCGTTGATGGCGAACTCTTGATGGCGCGCAATGCATGGGGGCGATGACCCCATCGCTTCCGAGGTGTTGGTCTGCCGAGGCCATCGTCACATCGGGGCAGGCGGTTCTCTCCTGTATAAGAGACAACTCTCTCCCATTGCCAGTCTTCTTCTTCTTCTGGTCAGCCTCGCTGCTCTCTTTGCCCATCAGTTCGTTTTCGACTGCCACATTCCTTTCAACGTCCAGGCCCAGCTGCCTTTTTACATTCTTTCGCTTGCAGGCAAACACAAACTACACTTTGATCACGTCGCCTTGATCACGTTCACCAAGGATTCCATCCAAATTTTGTCCTAAGACACCAAACCAAGCCACCTCGCGACCTTTCCCAAATTACTCCAACCCCCCCACACACCACCACCATGCACCTCCCCCCTTCCCTCCCCCTGGCTCTCGCCGCCCTCGCAACCAGCATCTCCGCCCACGCCACCATCTATGGCGTCTCCGTCAACGGCATCTCCCAAGGCCCCGGCTTCAACCTCTACATCCGCTCCCCGCCCTCCAACTCCCCCATCAAAGACCTCTCCAGCCCCTCCCTCGCCTGCAACGTCAACGGCGGCACCCCGGCCCCTTCCTTCGTCCGCGTCGCCGCCGGCGACACCCTCACCCTCGAGTGGCAGCACGACCGCCAAGGCGACGACATCATCGACCCCTCCCACCAAGGCCCCATCATCACCTACATCGCGCCGCTCACCGCCTCGACCGGCGACGGCTCCGGCCCCATCTGGACCAAGATCGCCGAGGACGGCTTCGCCGGAGGTCGATGGGCCGTCGACCGGCTGATTGCGAACCGCGGGAAGAACGACGTGGTGCTCCCGCGCGCGCTGGCGGCGGGGAGGTATCTCGTGCGCCAGGAGATTATCGCGCATCATGAGAGTGATGTGGCGTTCAAAGACAATAAGGACAGGGGCGCGCAGTTTTATCCGGGGTGTCTGCAGTTTGACGTCAGCGGGGAGGGCACGGCGGTGCCGGATCAGGGGTTTGACTTCAATGTCGGGTATACGTATGCCGATCCTGGGATTGTGTTTAACAAGTATGCCCCGTTTTCGAGCTACAAGATTCCCGGGCCGGCGGTGTGGACTGGTGCTGGGACCGGTGGAGGTGGTGCCCCAGCTCCTGTTCCGGTCGTATCCGCGCCAGCGAACCCAGGAAACCCAGCGGCTACTACGACGACGAAAACTGCGGCGGGTGTAGGTGCTTCGCCTACGCCGACGGCGGGCCCTGTGTCGCCGCCGGTCCAGCCGCCGGTGCAGGTGAAGCCTACGACCATGGTCACGTCGGTGAGGTTGAGCAAGCCGAGGCCGACGAAGCCTCAGGGCGGTGGAGTCAGGCCCACCGGACGTCCGGCGCCTTGCAAGAAGACTCCTGTTGTGTGAAGGGTCTTCGGGTGATGGGTGATGGTATTGGTGGGAACTTGCTGGACACTTGTCAGACCGCGCATCTGAGATGTTTTGGATGCCGGGCTCTGTTCGCTTCTCTTGTATATATAAAGTCTAGCACAACTCTCAGGGGGCGAACATTCTGTTAAACAGGTTGTAGACCCAGAGCAGGTCGTATATAAACAATGTATTGCTAGCGTAAGGAACCAGTTCCTTACTTCATCGTTGGTACGATGGTGTATCTATACAGCTGACAAGGGGAAGTAGCTTGCATCCTGCTCGTTGTTCCCAAAGCGCGAGCGCTGTACTAACTACTTCTACGTTCAGCCTTTTCATGTGATTTCGGGGGTGCGGCCGCCACTTTTCAGTCGTGTCTAATCTTCGCCGACATAAAAGATTCACCGGACCAAAGATGACACGCCTTCTCCCACTCTTCCCCACTGCTCCCCGAGTACTTCCCGTTGACTCCTACACATTGACGTTGGGAAATTACCTAATTATGAAATTCTCCACAGGGCCTGTCAGCTGCCCATCCATTCCTCCCTGGATATAGCACTCCCCCACCAGCTCATAGACACCTCGATCTTCACTCAACTGAGTTTCTAAGCATTTCCTCAAGACATGGGGCGTCCTAGCCCCGTGAAACACAACCACAACGTCCCGTTCCTGAGACAGTCTTGGCACCAAACACATGTACCCCCCCTTGGTGACGCAAAACTGCCTTCCGGCAGACGGGTCCACGATCTGGGTCTGGCTTGCATCCGAGCTTTCGCTGAAGAGCGAACAAATATCGCCCCCGCGGTCCGGTAGCCTCTTGATGAGGTCCTTGGCCAAAAGATGCGAGAACATCCTGTCTTCGCTCCGCGCCATAGCAAGCAAGCCATGCAGCACGACACGCTCACGCTCTTCATCTCGGCCCGGATGCCTTTGCTCTCGCAGCGCATCATAGCGCTTGCACGTCTGTTTGTAGTCGTCCACCACGCTTGAACCGGCTGGACGGCCTCTGGGGTCGCAGTCGGTGAGTAGGGTGCGCCAGAACGCATCTTCAACGGACGTGTAGCTTGCTGTGCAATGGTTAGATACCATGCGTAGTGCGTCTCGGATAGGAAACAGGCAGGAGTCGACAGGAGGGGTCCTGGAAATATCGACCAGGGACATAATCTCATCCACCAATATACCGTTGAGTTGTATCGCACTCGGTATGGTGCCTGGCCGCGAGGAAACAAATGTAGCCCGTTGGGGCGGTCTCGAAGAAGCCCTGAAGTTTGATGACGTGCTCCGTGGCTCGAGGACAAAATCCTGCAACCCTGCGGTCCAGTCCGGTACCCACGAGGGCACGCAAAGGTTGCGGGACTTTCCCACGCCGGCAAAGCGCAGCAGCCGAAACTGATCGTGCAGGTCGCAAGATACTAGTAGGCGCCACGCCGCCTGCTGGAAGATGATCTCCTTGTCCGTTTTGTAGTTTGGCTGGATGCTGAGCGACGCCCTGTCATTTTCCGAGATGATTCCGAGCATGGCAAAGATGCGATCTACATCCTGTGTGCTTTGGAAGCGCAGACACAGAATGAGCGTATCGAGCAGGGAGAGCAGTTTTCCCTGCTGTCGCCACCGCCGCAGATTATCGTAGATCATGGCGCCGTCGATGCCGGCGGCGCCCGTCAAGTCGGTGCCGTCGTTGATGCCCGCCACCAGTCGAAATCCGCGAAACTCGCGCAGTCCGCTGCGGCGGAGAGCAGCCAAGGCATACGTCATGACGTCCCAGTCAATCTCGGACCCGCAGTAGCGGAAGCTGACGCGCTTTGCCATGGTGATCTCCTGCAGCATCCAGACACGGCGGAACCACTCGTTGCTGAAGAAGCGGTGCAGCGCATCCCAATGGTGCGGCTCCCCCATCGATAGAAAACGTTCGGCGCTGTCCCGCGAGGAGTAGTCTTGGAGGATTCTGGAGTCGCGAAGACGGTACAGCAGCGTGTCGAGGTCGTGCACCTCTTTTTCGTCCGGGGTGAGACGAATATGCAGGAAGCGGCGAAGGCGGGCGAAGAAGCCGTATGAGACGTTCGGCAATCCCACGAGGCAGGCGACGACGTGGTTGGCATCGGCATAGATCCGGCTCATCAGGGCGACTTGCTGGCCCTGCTCGTCTTGGTTTTCCTGGTCGATGCAGATGTTGTCGATCCACACGCAGAGAGGCCGCCACGCTGAGCGAACGTCGCGGAGCTTGGTCAGGATGTCGGGATGCACGCGGAACTCGCATCCGTTGATGATTAGACCACCACTCCGCTTCCCGACGCCTTGTAGGAATGCACCCCGCTCATCATCGTTGGCGCCTTCGGGGACATTGAGGGGTGAAGAACTAGGGGCGTTCATAGCCGGCCACTTGTGCGAGATCGCGACGTACATGGGTGTCTCCAACAGGTGTCCTCCCAGAGGTACCTGCAGGAGGCTGCATCGCACGGGGAGCGCATTGGTCACGCTGGGGTTGATCCGCAGCACTCGGATCGTATTGACGTCCTTCAGCGGCGTGTAGGCATATTCTAACAGACCTCCGTCAGGCCGTCGTCTTGACGACTTCGCCTCAGCCGCGAAGATGAGTGGCAAGTACGCAAAGCCTAACAGCCAGCCGATGAGAACAAGGCCCAGGGTGATGACGAGTCCGATAGAAACAACCATGAGGACCCCCGGAACAAATTTGGTGATGATCCCCACAAGGAAATAGCAACGCCCGAACCAGATCAATGCCCTTCGTTCCTTGACGATTAGTTCGGACTCGTCGCATGGAGCCTGGAGCTGCCGTCGGAGAGGGTGGATGAAGGCGTCCGCGAAAAGATAGGTACCGTAAGCCAGCGCAGGGTCAAAGCCGAGGCAGAGAGTGCCGACGGATATAACCACAAACTCGAGGCCTGCAGCCGACGTGGGAGGTGGTGCACCAGGGAGAAGGAAGTGTACGACCCACTGCAGCCAGCGTGGGCAGAGGGCCTGTGAGAAGAGGAACCAAGTTGCTGCCAATGCGCCGTGCCACGGAGCACTCAGCATGTTTGCCCCATATGCCGACATGGCCATCGCGCCTAGCCGGAGCCGCGGAAAAATGGCCAACAGCACGATGAGCACAAAGATGAGAATGCGGAATGTCGGGTTCGGTGGTTCGAGGGACTCGGAGTCTGGTGTGCCCGTTACCGGCATAGTTGCATTCGCGGGTGCCGTACTGGTACAACCGTCACCAGAGCACTGGACTGCCGAAGCCGAGGGAGTTGCGAGATATACCGTGCAGAGAATGAATTGTAAGATCATTTCTTTAACAAAGTTATAGTAGTAGGCGCCCTCGCCCTCCATCGGCCTCCTGCGCGCGAACGGATTACCGTGACTCCGACGCATCTCTTTGCTGGAAGCCAAAAAGATCTTGGAAAAGTGCAGGTGATCGAGACTTGAGGAGCGAAGCTTTCTGCAAGCCACATTGGGGATGATGTTAGGAATGTCCTGCCTTTTGTCAATTCTGTTTCCGTACCTGACTGAGAGCGGTCATGCAGACCCCTGTGTCATTCTCCCCTGTGGCGTCGATACAACGACGGGATTGGGGCGTTCCAAAGTTGGCGACCAGCGGCCACATGCACGACGTCGGAGTTGTGACGGGTTTAGCCGCACGAGATCTATAATCCAGTTAAATGTCTATCTAGACTCCAGTTTCGGCACCCTGCGTCGAGAACTGGGAAGGTCCTTGAAGAAGAATGGTGACGATGGTCGATCGAGGAAATCCTCGCGACAAAATGGGACCCGTGTTTGGCCATCATTTGTTATGGGGCCAATTCTGGGCTTACTCGGCTAGAATTGAAGCATTTCAGCATCTTATTACGCAGTCTACCGAAAATGGTACTTGGGTGAGAAGAGGTAAGCAAGCCTAAGCAAATCCTGAACAGGGACTGAGCCGAGCCAGAGCCGGGGCGAGCAGCGTCAAAACAGCAAATCATCGACGGCCGTATTCCATGAGCTGCCATCTCACCGGCTTCTAATGGACAACATACGCCTCAGCCCCCGCAGCTATCACCACCATCAAGGAGGACAGACAACCTCCTAGTCTGCTTCCGCCGCAGGCGTGTTGCCCCCCTCTCTCTCCTCACACCATGCCCCTTGACCCCCCTCACACCGCCTCAGAGCGGGGCCATTCGCCGCCTGGACTACATCTGGTCCATCGAAGCGACCACTCCCCCGTGTCGGTCCCAGCTCAGAAACAGCCTGGCTGGTGCCGGCGCGGGAAGCACCGCGGTGGGGTGCAGGCGAGGTAATGGGCAAGACCGTACTTCGTCAGTTGCGGGTGGACTTGGGGGTGCCGAACACTGTAGTCAAGGGGCTGAATCTGTCCTCCCCTCGTCGAGCTGCCCAAAAAGCCAAAGAGAAAAAAAAAGAAAGGAAAGGGGAATGAACGGGAACTGACACTAGGTACTCAGATGCTGGCTGTTCCGTTATGGTGACACCAGCATGCTTTCCCTCTTTGGCCAACCACCCTGGATATTTGCTGAAATTAGGACCTCAAAACTTTGCGCATATGCCCCAGGGCGTTTAGGTTCTACCAAAACTTAACAGCTATAGATAGGATACCTATCTAGACCAAGTCAAGACTTGGCCGGGCCAACTCAGAAGGGATGAAATGGTGCAAAGGATAGATCGAACAAACTGTCCTAAAAAAAGAAAAGAGAAAATAAAGTGGCAAAAGAGAGGATCGACACTAAGTAGTTCGCTATAAGCTGTTCCGTTCCGGTAACGCCTGCAATATTTCCCTTTCTGGCCATCCATCTTTGCTAAAATTAGGACCTGAAACCTATAGCTATATACCCAGGGCGTCTAGGCTCTACCCAGACTCGACAGCGAGAGTATCCTCCCCTCTTCGTCGTCTCCCTATTTTAGTCCTGTCAGCCCGTTACTTTCTTCGATCTTATTTTTAATCGATCTTATTTTTAGTCGATCTTTTCTATCCGTCTCTTAATATACTCGCTCGCTTTAGGTCCCTTCCATCTTTTACCGTTTACTTTATATAATTTCAAAGTCTATTACTATTATATCTACCTCTCTTTTTACTCTACTTTCCCGAACGTCTTTAAACCTTATATTTTATTATACTCGTCGTTCTTTACGGAAAGAAAAAAAAAGCAAAAGCGCCCTAAAAAGAGATCGACCCCAAGGTTCAGATACACCGCACTGTTACAGTTAAAGTGTGTGACTGCCTTCGCTCCTTGGCCAACCCGCCAAGGTATTTGTTGAAATTTGGTACCGAAAACCTTGCTTATATACTGTTGCGCTCGTCATTCTTTACAGAAAGAAAGAAAAAGCGCCCTAACAAGGCTCCTCCTTGTCCTCCACTCTTCTTTGGTTTTCCCTGTGCCCATTACAGAATCAGCACCGGCAACAGAACCACTACCACCACCACCAGCAAAAACAACACCACCCGCACCAACCACCCCCACCCGCTACAGGTCATGTCCGGCTCCCAGAGCACCACCACGGCCGTCACCGCCGCCACCATCTCCTCGGCTTCCACCCCTGGTCTACAACTGGCAGGCCGAGTACCCCAACACAAACAACCAGTGGTTCCTGCATGCCCAGGACAATGTTGAAGCCGTCATTGTGTAAGTTCAGTCCAGCTACGACGAGTTCCAGGGGGCCTCGATTTTCCTCGGGTTTGCGACTGGGCTGCTGACGGGCGTGATAGTCACGCTCCCTTTAGCATGCAGCGTCTTTGCCGCTCTGTTGGGCCTCGCCGAGTCCACGCCGGCCAAGACGCTCGAGCCAGTGGCAACTGCCCCTCCGCCGCCAGCCGCCGCCGCCTGTCAGGCGGGACAAGGTCTGCTGGGACGTATTCTCGGCCTTGTCTCGGCGCACTCGGAAGAGGCACAGCTTTTTGAGTATCTGCGGGCGCGCCGCGATGAGATGTTGGCTGCGGAGAACTAGACAGTCGGACGGTTTAGTGCAGGGACTTGGGGGAGACGGATGATATGGGGGAATGTGTCTTGGGGCTTCAGATGGAAAGAGGGGGGGGCCCGACACCACTCTCCAGCACTGGTTTGTTTTTTTGGCGCGAGAGACATGGGAGATACGAGCCAAAGCCTCACCAAGAGTGAACCGACCCTCGATTGCTTGGCGAGAGGTCTCCCGCTGACAGACAAACCAGTATGGGATTGAAGACAGTCCTGTTCGTCAAGAATGAATCACAGCGCGTTCGCAGTCTGAACAAAGTTTAACTGAATGTATTCTTCGGCACCTATTACAATTGCTATCTCCCGCCAATGCCCGACCTGATGCCTAGCACTTTAAACATACTCGTAGCACAGATATCCGCCCTTGATGTCCATGACCTGCCTGACCGTCGCATCGGGAATGATGCCCAGCGAGCTCATGACGTGGTTGAGGGTAGTGACGTTGCCGCCGTTGTCGCCCGCCTTGGGGTTAGGCGTGATGGCCAGCATGGCCGGGCTCGGGCTGCCCCAGCCCTGCTCAGCGGCCTCCTCCGCGATGGTGCCGTTGAATTCGATGAAGCCAATCTCGGGCGACATGTTGTTGGGGCCGCTGATGTCGCTCAGACGCGCGGGCAGGCCCTGCGCCTGCCAGTCCCACCACATCTTGTCGACGAAGCCGTGGTGCATGAAGAAGAGCGGGTCACCGGGCGACGTGATGCTGTTGCCGTCCATCATGGCCAGCGCAATGTGCCCGAACAGATGCGGGCCCATGTAGATGGCCAGCCAGGCGCTCTCGTAGGTGGGGTGGTTCAGCGCGTCGTCGACAAACGACTGCCCGCAAAAGGGGCTGAAGACGTCGTTGATCTTGCGGTTCACGCAGCGCGGCTGGTTGGTGAAGCCCGGGCCGACGCTGACGGTCAGGCCGGCCCAGGGCCCGCCGGCGCAGTTGCCGGGGCCGGTGCCGTCGCCGCCGAAGCCGGTGACGGGGTGGAGGAGCGGGGACGCGATGAAGTTGCCGGCGTCGAGGGCCTCGTTCCAGTAGGGCAGGCCGCCCTTGTAGCCGCACTCGCCGAGCAGGAACTCCTGCACGTGCATGAAGTAGCGGTGGAAGGGCAGGAAGCTGCCGGTGCTGTGGATCTGCAGGGCCAAGACCTGGTGCATCATGACGAGCTCGTCCCAGCGCGTCTTGGCCCCGAGGCCTTTGAGCTTCTGGAGCTTGGCGGGCTTGGTCATGACGCAGCGGACGGCGTTCTGGTAGGCCTTTTGCTCGGGACGGGGGATGGTGCGCCTGTGTCCGTGTTAGCTGTCTGCTTGTGGGGGAGACGGAGAGAAAGGGAAGCGTACCACTCGCGGCGCTTGGTCAGGCCCTTGCACTTGGGGGCGCCGGGCCTCCCGGCCGAGTCGGTCTCGGCCTGGGGGAGGGCGACGGCGCTGGACACGCCGCACAGCGCCAGCCCGAGGGCGCCGAGTTGGAGAAGTCTGACCATGGTGAGGGAGTGTGGGTGCTGGAGAAGAAGCGAGGGAACTCTGGCTGGACTGGACCGAGAAAGACAAAAGGGTGCCGGGAGGGCGTCGTCTTATTATAGCTTATGTCCGAGGTCGCTTGGCAGGACTGGCGGGATGGACGGGATGCCGAGGCCGGGGAGGCTCTCCGTCCCTGCTCGGCCGATTTCCCCCACCTCCCCGCGCATGTCGCATCGGAGGCGACGAGGATTCTGTTTCGGGTCCCTTGAGCAAATCGATAATTACCAATTACCAGACCTGCATGGAAGCCTGCAAGAGTCGCGCAGTGCGATGGCAATTGCCTGCAAGGCACGCCCAATGGCGTTTCTTGTTCCCCGGACTCTTAATCCTGCAATCTCGCCGACTGATCCGAGGTGACATGGAAGGAAAAAAAGAACCAGGAATGGCTGCGTCGCACACAGTGTTGGGGTCAGCACCGCCCTATTTCTGTGCTCCGCCAAGCGCGGCTGCTCCCGACCGGCCGGGGAAAAGCCTCGACAAGCCTCAACAAGCTTTCGACGCCCATCTTTGCAAGCCTACGATTGGCGCGCATCAACTCGATGGCGGTGGGGCCGGACCAGAACTGGAGGGGACCGTGCAGAGGGGCCGAAGACTTGTCTAGGTCAGCCTTGTGCAGATCCTCAATTACAGGTTGTTTGGATTGATCTGGGGGCGTCTTCCAATCGACGAGATTCCGTCTGTCAGCCCCCCCCCACACCTCACACACTCGTCAAGTCCCGCCCGTCCATCTAATCCCGACCTGACGAGCTGACGATATTTGTTCCCGGATTCTCGGACCACATCCAATAAACCCATCCAGTGGCCGGAACCTCTCCCCATTTCCGCTGTCATCAACAACCATCCCAGAAAAAGCTGCCACGTCTGCACCGGGTCAGCCCACGCCGCCCTCCCGCCGTCGCCGCCGCCGTCGCCCACATTCCGCAATCGCTCCTTGGGCACATGCAGAACGGCAAAGGCTGCCAGGCTGCCGACGGAACTTTTGCCACCCCACGTGTGCAGGGACTGCACAACACTGCCATGGCGGATGTGCCGGATCGCGTCCGCGCCACGCGCCCGTCGAAATCAATATTCCCCGAATATCCTTACCTAGTTTCCACTGCACAAGACCGGGGACGGATATGTGTGTCATGCCATTACCTGGCCACCGCGGCGGCAACACGATACCCTAACCGGGCTCGTCTCTGGCTGCTCCAGGCCGCTCTTGTCCTGATGGGCGGCAAGTGCCGTGCCAGGATGCGGCTCTCGGCACATCTATTTGACATTTATTGACATGTTTGATGAACAACTACTGCATGTAGGGTGAAGGGGTCTCTGTGTTTCTCGCCATGAGCGGACAGACGCAAATGCAAGGTGCCATTACCCCCCCACTCTACCCCCTCGGATCCATTGACAAGTTGACAACCAAAAAGTCACCCGACGCGTGCCATCCCCCACCCGGCCCGGATTGACAAGGTGGAGCGGTGGAATCTCGACCGATCTGGGGGCGCGCGATGACCGGATGTGACCTCGTACCCATGTGGTGAATCTCCGAGAACGAGGCACAGCACAAAACTCCGCCCCACGAGACCTCCGATCGCAGAAGACTTGGGAAACTCTTGTCATCACGCATTGATGCTCCCACTTCTCTCTTGAAATGGCAACGTCAGTAGAGCTAGCATTGGCAGAGATAGCAGTGCAATGCTACGTATACGGCTGCCATCTCCCAGCTATGCTTGTCACTCCTCGCCGTGCTTATCGCCATTAGTAGCAAACTATGTAGCTAGGAGCTTGCAACATCAAACTATACATGCCCTTGAATAGCCTGGTTGTTCAAAAGACCCGACGAGTATCCAGCCCTGCTCGAGTACCAGGAACATTCTAGCTATAGAGACTGTCACCAAGACACATTGTCAACAAAACAAAAGGGGCCTGCCGGCCTAGCTTGCAGCATCTGACGGCGAAAATCCCAAACAAGAACATACCCGCCGCCCTTCGTAACCTGTCGCCTGTGACCGATCTGCCCTGGTAGAGGAATCTCAGCCCACCCGCAGCCTCCTTTCCTCAGTTTCTCTCCCTCTTTATAAATGTTCGTTTATCAAACACCACCTAGCCCTGGTTTATTCATTAGCGCAGAACACTGGGATAGTGACTCGAGGCTCTAGAATATAAACCAAAGACGCACATCTATGCCGTCCAGGCCATCTCAAGGACAAGCGAGACTTTTCTACAAGTACGCGAGTACTATCCAACAGGACTGCAAGCCTCGAGTTCCGGCTTCCAAGCCTCGAGTTCCGGCTTCAGGGCCTTGGTTGGAATCTCAAAGGTCTCGCGCTAGCAAACAAACGGGGGCTGGACTAAGCACTCTTTGGCAGGCAGTTCCACCTACTACTTATTAAACATCCCCCCCATCTGCTTCACAATCCCGTCGCCAAACCCAGAATTTTCAGCCCGAAAGTGCCTCAAAAAGATGCGCAGCGACATCTCCTGCGTCATCTCGCACCCCTCCTGCCACCCGCTCGGCTTCTCCTCCGTCAGCACCGACAGGTCGACTGGCAGGTTGGCTTCTTCCGTGTCGCGCACAATCTCTGGCTCGTCGGCGGCAATGGCGGCTTGCTTCTCTAGAGCCGAGATCCTCGCGTCGATGTTGAGCCGTGTCCAGAAGGAGTCTTGATGTTCCGGGTCAGTGGCGGGTTTGTCGGCTTGTTCGAGGACTCGGACGGTTGCGGCGGCGCGGTTGAGGGTTTTGAGGTCTTGCCAGGTTGGCTCGGCTTTCTGGCCTTCTAGTCGGTCTAGGCGTTCAGTGACAATGTGCTGGGCCAGTGCGATGGGGGTGAACTTGGTCGTCTGCAACACTTTGCCTTTGCTCTCCCACAAGATATCGCGGTCAAAGGCAATTCGAACATCGACATCTACCGCTGATTCTGCTCCACGCCTGCCATCCTGCCAGCCCGATTCAACCAGAGTCGCCACGACTTCTTGGGCGCCAAGCAAGACGGCCGCTGTCAGCGGTGTGCCAAGCATGGGAGCCACCTGACCAAGACTGCCAGTCGAGGGGTCAATGGACAGAACCAGATGCAAGATGCGCGACGTCAGCTGGGACTGGTTGGTCATGTGCGACTTGGGGATGAGCGAGAGGGCGTGTAAATTGGAAATGGATTGCCCTCTGTCGCTTGCAAGGGCAAGGGGGCTGAGCGTGTGGTGGTTCCGATGAAGCGCAGAGAGGTAGGAGATGGCGTGCAGAGTCGCCGAGGTGTGTGGCGCGAGCAAAAGAGAAGCGAGCAGCGACGCCTTCGCGTCTGACGGTATACCAGTGAGGTACGATGGATGCAGCACATCGACTGACGGTCCGGCGCCGTGCTCCACGAGAAGGTCGGCAAAGGAGAAGAAGCGATGTCGGATGGCGAGAACAAGAGGAGAAGGCTGCCCTGGGACGCTGGCATCACAGTCCATCCCCTCCGCCTTGGTCTGGTCGAGGAGAGATCTGGCAATATCCAAGTCGTTTGGCGCATAAAGATGGCGTTGCGCTAGGAGGTGAAGCAGGGACTCGTATCCATCCTCTTTGAAAGCGATTGGCGATCCTCGAGACATGAGAAGCTCAAAGATGGCCGTGTTGTTGTTCATCAGGGCGAATCGGATGGGACGCCACTCCCGTGATCCCTCGACCGTGTGGCCAAGATCGAGCAGGGACTCGACAATGTCAACGTTGCCGAGGGCAATCTCAGTGCACATATGCTTGCCGGGTGAGTGGCTCGGCGTGTTGAGTCGCTTTCGATCGCGGAGAATTCCGAGCGTCCGTCGTAGACATTCCTTGTACGGGACACCGCATCGAACGAGCCGACTGTAGAGCGAAAGTGAGTCGTACGGCGTGATTGTCCTGGAGCGAGCTTTGTCAAGGAGCTCGCACTCGTCCAAGATCGGTTCGGTATCAGCGACATGGCGGAGCAGCTCTTCGAGAATGTCGGGCAATGTCAGGACGGCCGCGAGCTCTATCGGCGAGATGTACGTCTTGGTCTCCTCGGCGGGTCTCCCATTTGGACTGGCGCCATGCCTGAGCAGAGTCATGACCGCAGGGAGGCTCCGACGCAGCACGGCTCGCCCAAGGGGTGTTAGGGACATGGAATCCGAGTCCTCCCAGTCAGCCAGAATACCTCTGACGTCCTTGTTCGATGGCCTTGTTCGCTTTTCCAGGTCGGCCCCAGCCCTGACCAGTTTCAGCACAACGACATCCATCTCGCCGGGGTCAAAATCACTGATGCAATGGAGCGGCGATTCTTCACTCAGCGAGCTCCCGTTGGGGTCGGCGCCGTTGTCGATCAACAGCATGGCGCAGTCGAACCAGGCTGTCCGGCAGGCGCAGACCAAAGGCGTATCACTGTGGGACTGGTTGGCGAGGTTGATGTCGCACCGGTATTTTGCGTACAAATGTCGGAGCGCAGCAACCTTGCCCTGCACCGCCGCCATGTGCAGCAGGCCATGCCCCTTGTGGTTGACGTAGATCTTGTCGAACCGAAACTTGTCTGGATCGTCGTCCTCCTCGGTCTCGGTGGCACGGAGACTGGAAGTGTACTCGGAGCCTAGCTCTCGCCTGATCTGCTCATCTAGAGTATCCATGTTGTTGAGTTCCCAGTCGCGGCTCAGCTTCCTTGGTGAAAAAAAGGGCATGCCAGTACCGCCCGTCAAGAACTTCCATACAAACTTGGCGTCTCGAAGGCCTTTTCTCCACGCTTCCTTCTTCCGGTCATTCTCACATGTCGAAATGAGCGTCTCGATATCCTCGACACAGTTTCTGTGGCCCCTCATGATGCCCATTTTGAGGTTGTGCACCTGCGTCTCTTCATCCCATGGATTCATGACCCCCAGTGCCGCACATATCCTCCCCAACCAGGCGGAGGCGTAGTAGTCGGTCTCTCCCATCTCCTCTTGTGGCTCGGCAGCCTTTTTCAACCAGTGGCACAGCTTCTCCTTGTCGAAACCCACACCAAACTGCCACACGTAGGACTGAAACACAAAGTAGGCCGCCTCATACGGCTTCATTCCCTCTTGGCGACCGCGCTCCCCATTGGCAAATGCCTCAAACTCTCTCACCATGCCTTGCTGCCGTTCCCACTCGAGCAAAGCCCTAAGGCGATCAGGCTCAAACAAAAAGTGGCCGCCCATCGGCTCTGGTCTTGCAAGATCAGGCCGGAATCCAGGTAGGTTGTTCTGCGCATCGTAATCGTTTCCGAGCCTCCCTAGAGCAAACCCCACGCCGTCCATGCTCATTCCGTGCCTGCCAGGAATGCCACCGCCTCGTTGCTGGAGAGTCTTGCGGTTCGCCTCCTCCTTGACGGCAACATAGTGGAAGGCCGTCGGGGCGTCCATGCCGCGGAGGCGCATCTGGGCACGGTCGAGGGCGCGGTGCGAGGGCGAGCCGCGGAGGGTGTGGAGCAGAGCCGAGACGACAGTGGTGAAGCTCGGGGCGGGAAGGCCGTAGTTGGAGAGCGAAGCGATTGCGGACTCGAGGACGGCGTCGGAGTTCTTGAGCAAGGTGACGTGGGTGCGGACAGCAGAGGGATCGGACATCTGGGCGTGCTGGTTGCCCGGATTGGATGACGCCAGTATTGGCGGGAGGAGGTCGGCTCCGTCGAGCATGCATCGCCAAATGAGCATGCCGTACGAGTAGGCATCGGTACTGCGAGCCGCTGAGGCGGACAGGGCGGGGTGTGCGGCGAGCTCGGGAGCCTCGAAGGGAAAGGTGTGCAGCGGCAGGACGTGGAGACTGGCGTCGGATGTGTCCATGACGGTGCCGCCAAAGTCGGAAAGCTTGGCGATGTAGGGCTGATTGACCGGGTTGTTGTAGGGGTTCGCAAAGACGAGGATATTTTCGTGCTTGAGATCACCGTGGATCATGCCGCAGGCGTGGATGATGGAGAGGGCGCGACCGACATCGTAGCAGAGCTTTTGCTTGATGCTGAATGGGAGCGGCGCGCTGCCATGCTGGAGAGAGGCGAGGGTGCCGTACTTTGCGTATTCCACGACCAGGCCCGGAAAGGGAGAGCCCGTGTCGGCCGAGGCATCCCAGCGGATGTCGAGGAGCCTAACGATGTTGGGATGGTACCGCACCGGTTCGTGGAGCAGGGCGCGGATCTCGAGGAGGACCTCGGCCCATTGGTTGCGGTTGCTGCGCGTGTTGTCCTCGCGGACCGTCTTGAGCACGACGACGCGCTTCGTTGCAATCGTTTGTTTACTTGACCCCGCGATGCTTGGCGGCAAGGGTCCAGCTTCAACGTCAGCTCTTGGCGCATCGTCCAGCTCGGCGCGTTCGACGACAAAGGTGAGGCCATGGCCTATTCGCTCGCGATTGACAAGACGGGCTTGGTGGGCGGCGAAGAAGGCCGATCGGTCGCCCCGCTGGAGCTGGTTATCGAGGTAGGCGGCGTGGCAGATGAAGGTTGCAAGGCCTTCGCTGGATGCGGGGTTGTCGTGGGATGAGGTGGGGGCCGTGGTGGCATTTCCGGTCGTGTTGTCGTCGGTTGGTACTGGGAGGGGATACGAGTCGTGGGTGAAGGCGGATTGGTAGAGGTAGCTCGTCATTTTTTGTTCTTTTTCAGTGGGATCACAAACTGGACAGAGGGTCAAAGACGGCAACGGCGAGGAACAATGGCGGATCGACAAGGAAAAAGAGGGACATTTCAACATCTAAGGTGAGACGCAGCAAACGGGCATCAGCTGAGTACCCGTCAGGCATCGATTTCCCAATCGGTCATAGTCGCGGTCAACATGTCTCATTCGGCCTCTTCAGCTGCATCGTCAAGAGACCCACAACGGGAATGCTGCACCCGCCCGATTCCGGAGTATCGCACAGGAGGCCGTTTCACTCAGATCAATATATCTCGCGACCTTCCCCTCTTTGAGGGTCCGTCTCTCCTCGACACCATCGCCGTCCTCGTCCCCCACCATGGACCCCGGCACCTACATCTCGATTGCCCAGGTCGCATTCCAAGGCGCCTGCTACGCCGTCAAGACATTTCGAAAAGGACTGCACTTCAATCAGGACGCCGAGCGACTGGTCCTCGCTCTCGAAGTCGAACGATTTCGTCTCAGCGTCTGGGGAGAGAATGCCGGTCTCGCCCCCCAGGACGGCCAACCCGCCAACCTTTCCGGCCGGCTGGTGCCCATCGCTGGCATACTCAAGGAATACCTGGAACAGATCGAAGGCCTCGTCAACGACGCCGGTGGTCTCAGCACCCGATATGGCCTCCTCCAGACAGAACAGGCACCCACCAAGTCAGAGCTCGTGCGACAGCTCGTCGGCAGGATGCAGCGCTCCATCAAGGTGTCTGGAATCAAGGCCACGTCTTCGATAGACATCGAAGACGACGACGAGGACGAAAACGCCGTGCAAGACGCACTGGAGAGTCTCCGAGTCACGGATAAGCCTTCGACCTGGAGAAAGGCGCGGTGGGCAGTGCGCGACCTCGACAAGTTCGACGGACTCGTCAAGGACCTCGCCCAGCGCATCACCAAGCTCAACGACCTCTTGACCGAGACACAACAGCGCCGGACCCGTGAGGACAACTACCGCGTCAACATGGTCGTCATCGGCAGTGCCGTCGACGAAGCCTCCCTCGAACTCATCCGCGCCGCCGTGCGCGACGACCCCGACACATCACAAGTGCGCGCTGCTGTCGAGCGAAAGGCCTTGTCCGTTGCCGACGCAGTCAGCGAGAAGCCAGTTAGTCGACGACCAGTTCCTCTGGCAGTGCCATCATTATCGCTCGACGACTTTGTTCTCCCCAGCAACTTCGCCACGCTGGACCGCTTCATCGCCGCCAAGGTGTCTGATCCTGGCGTCTACTTCTTTCTCGAGCGGAAGCCCTACAACCAAGACACCCTCCCAAGAGACATGGAACTCCTGACACGGCGCGTCAACCTCCTCGTCAACCTCCTCCGCCGCCCCAAGTCAGACGACTTCCGCACACCCCTAGCCGAGGGCTGCATCAAAGACCCCACAAACTTTTGCTGGTGGATCGTCTTCCAGTACCCCGTCACTCTCCCCCGGGAATCAGAAAGCCCAAGTCCGCCCCCCTCTCCCTCCTCACCCTCTTCAACACCCCCAAGTTCCGCCCCCCCTCGAACAGCGCTTCGTCCTCGCCGCCAACATCGCCGCCACCCTCTCCGAGCTCTACCTCTCTGGCTGGCTTCACAAGAACATCCGCAGCGACAGCATCCTCTTCCCCGTCGTCCTCCCGACACCACCAACCGCCCCTGCCCCCCCTCCGCTCTCCGACCTGCGTACATCGCCTTTCACCTCCTCCTCGACCTCGTCCCGCTCCGGCATCACCCCTTCGGCGCCACACCCATACCCACCCCCCTCACACGCACCACCCTCGCCTCCCCGCTCGTCGCCAACTTCAGCTACACCCGCCACGAAACGGAACAAGTCACCATCGACCGAGCGCGCACCATGGCTCTGGCCGTCAACCCAAACGCCGCCGCCACGGAAGACGTCTCCCTCCGGCTGCCGAATATCTACCGACACCCGGCGTACCAAGGCCCAGCTGCACAGGGGTATCGTCTGGGCTACGACATCTACTCGTTCGGGCTGGTGCTGATGGAGATTGCGCTGTGGGTGCCGCTGGGGACGTTTCTTGATGGGGTGCCAAATTCTTCGAGCAGGAGGAAGGACGGAGAAGGGGAGGGGCAGAAGAAGGCGGGGATCTTGTCGAGGGATATGCCCGAGTTTTATGGGCCGCATGCGAATGAGCTGAGGAGGAGGGTTTTGACGAGGGTAGAGGGAGAGTTGGGGTTTCGGGTGGGGTCAGCGTATTGTGACGTGGTGAGGTGGTGTCTTGAGTATGCGGCAGAGGAGGAGGATGGCGGGGAGGGGGCTATGGAGTTTTATAATCGGGTAGTGGTGCCGTTGGGGGGGCTGGTTTGATGAGTGTCGGAAAGTAGATATGAGTACAGTCCAATTTATATTTGTTCAAAAGCGCGAGGGATCAGGGCTATCGGCTGGCGGGATATCCGACATGTAAATATACCTCCGGTTACAAATCCAGACCCTAATGATCAGCTGTAGCGAGAACCCCAGTCGAGCACGGCATCATGGACCCTGGATACCGTCAAGACCGTCCAACTTGACAAATGTCATGTCCCTTCCAGACTCTCATCATCTTGAAGGTCACTGATATTGGGTACCTATGCTCTCTGTGGAGACAAGCGCTATGTGTTCAGAGGTAGGAGCTGGCGGGGGTATTTGAGCCGGTTTTCAAGACACCCTTTCAGTCCACCGGCGGGAAGGCTGTGGTGTAGTTGGGTTGGGCTCCAGCTACCAGACCTGGTGTATCAGACCAGAGGCGGGGTTAAGAGCCCTGCCCTAGAGCCGGGGGCTTGGTTCGAATCCAAGTTGGTGTTTGTTTTTTGTTTTTTGTGTTTTTAACTCGGCTCCAGTTTGTCCCATAACTGCGAAAGTTTTATCATGAATTCCAGAGTCCTCAGTCCTTCCATCTAAACGCCTCTCGGCCTTTTCAACGCCAGCGACAACATTCTAATAGACACCTCGCCGCCGACGTTCGAGTCCCGGGCTGACCGTCATTGAAATGGATGACACTGACGTTTGTGAACATGCCTGGTGGGATTGGATCTTCTGCCGTCGATGAAGTGTCGCCAACAGAAAGCGATGAGGCTTCCTCATGCTTCTGCTCGTCATGATGGGCCGCTGGAAGCGCCATCGCGATCCCAGCTGAAAAGGAAAACAAAGAATTTGAGGTGGTCAGAAAGGCGCAGAAGGTAGCGTTGGAAGGGTGTCGTGGAGGGGAAGGGTGCGTGGAGGGAAATGGGATCGAGCTAGTGGTTCTGATCATGTCTTTGCGGACCGGAGGGATGGAAAAAGATACAGTTGTGCTCATGTTGCCGAATTGGCAAGAGCGCAAAAACCTGGTGATGGAAAATTGAAAAGTGAATTTCGCAGGGCGAATTTGGCACACGAGGGCAACGAGGGCATGTTCATGCCCACCCACCATCTGACGAGGCCAACAAGAAAACTCCTAGATACCATGGGAAAAGAAACCGAATTCATGATCATCATCGTCATAGTAGCTCGCAAGTTTGGTACCTTTTTGAGCTTTTGGGACTTCGATTCGCAGCTGCCAGTGTTGCCAAGCTTAGGACAAATGTCAACAAAACAAAAAGGGGCCAAAAAAACAATCACCACCTTGGATTCGAACCAAGCTCCCGGCCCCAGGGCAGGGCTCTTAACCCCGCCACTGGTCTGATACATCAGTTCTGATAGCTGGAGCCTAGCTTAACTACACCACAGCTTTCTCACCGGTGGATTGAAAAGGCCTCCGCGAAAATCAGTCTACGTACTACCTCGTGACAAGTTTTTGCATCCCAGCAGGGTCAACTAAAACAGCTGGACTATCTCTCTGTTTCACAAAACAGAGCAAACCATCGCACCGCGACGCGTGACAAAGAAGAATGCCGCTTTGTTCGCCCTGATTCCGCGTCTGGTCTTGTAGAAGCAGCTGTGATTCGAGAGCAAGACCAAGAGCACCTTGTTTCCGCGTCGCCTTCAACCTTGTCCCGGATTTGAAAGGGCAATTCCAGTTTGACTGTTCCATCCTACCCACTGCCCACACTTTGCTGCCAAGAGCCAGCCACTCGCTCAACAAACGTCTCCAGCACCTTGACGCATACCAGCTTAGTAAGGTTCTGGGAAGGGAGCCCATCCTAGCATCCAACGCCAGAACAAGAGGGCCTCTTTGACTCTCACGGCGAAGCCAACACGCTGGCATAACCGGGGAGAATGTCGAACTTGCTTAACGGGTCCTGATCATCTCACCACCCAAACACACTCTCAAATCCGGCGGTCCGCCGGGATGAGCTTTCCTCGAACAGCGGCTCTCTCCTCCAAGGCCCGCCATCCTTGTAGCCACAGACCAAGGTCCCCGCTGTCCGCTCTCGGTCACCCTCTTCGAGTCCCCACGCACGAGTCCTGAGCCCTCACGGCTCAATGGCTAGGTAGACCAGGCAATCCTCTCGGCGGGCCATCGAGATCCGGGGACTAAATGTTCCGTCACGCTGGCGTCGCCGGGCAACATCTCCCATTGGTTCGTCTTGGACAAAGATTGAAGCACATGTGAACAAACAATGCATTTACCGCCCTCCTCAAAGATGCACGCTGATATCTACCCTCCTATATTCCCATCCCAGATGCAAGCCTAGTCTGCCCTTTTCCTTTTGAAACCGTTGTTGAAAGCCGGAAAGGAAGTGCCCCCACCCACCCTTAAACCCCCACTGTTGAACGCCTGGCGCCGCCGTTGCCATCCATCATCATCTCATCGCTAAACGTATGTACATGTGCCAATGTTCTCCGATCTCTACTTGGACAAATCATCGCCCCACACTTGCTTGGCAATCTCGACCTCGAGACGGATCTTGGCCCACTGCTGCTCCTCGCTGAGGTCGTTGCCCTCCATGGTGGAGCTGAAACCGCACTGGTGCGACAGGCACAGCTGGTCGAGGCCGCGCGGGCAGAACTTGGCGGCGTCCTCGAGGCGGCGCACCATGGCGTCCTTGTCGTCAAGGCCGGCGATCTTGCTCGACATGACGCCGAGCACGACCGTCTTGGACGCGGGCAGGTGGCGCAGCGGCGAGAAGTCGCCCGAGCGGTCGTCGTCAAACTCGAGAAAGTAGACGTCGACGTCGAGCTCCTTGAAGAGCACCTCGGCCACGGGCTCATAGCCGCCCTCGGCGAACCACTGCGAGCGGAAGTTGCCGCGGCACAGGTGGATGCCGATGACCATATCCTTGGGGCGCTGGCTGATGGCGGCGTTGATGAGGGCGGCGTACTGCTTGGTGAGCTGCTGCGGGTCCTCACCGTGGCGGCTGGCGGCCTCGGTGCGCATGCCGGCGTCGCAGAGATAGGCAAGGTTGGTGTCGTCGAGCTGGACGAAGCGGCAGCCGGCCTTGTAGAGCGCGGCGATCTCCTGCTGATAGACCTTGACGAGGTCGGCGAAGAAGGCGTCGAGCTCGGGGTAGGCCTCGGCCGAGATGGCGTCGCGGCCGCCCCGGAAGTGCACCATGGTGGGGCTGGGAATGCAGACCTTTGTGGTGGTGGTGCGGGCGGGGCTGGCGGCGGCGACCTGCTTCTCGACGTAGTGGTAGTCGGCGACCTGGATGCCGCCCTCGGGGTGGGCGAGCTTGCCGACGACGACGACCTTGGGGGGCGTGAAGCCGTGGGTGGCGACGTTGGTGGACGACAGGCTGCCCTGGCGCTCGACGCCGTGGATGTGCTGGAGGAAGTCGATGTGGAAGAAGGCGCGGCGGAACTCGCCGTCGGTCACGGCCTGGATGCCATTATCGATCTGCTTCTTGACCACCTCGGCGATGTGCTCGTCCTCGAGCTTGCGCAGGTCGTCGAGGCTGATGCCCTTGGTGTCGAGCTTCTCGCGCGCCTCGAGGATGGGCTTGGGGCGGAGGAACGAGCCGACGTGGTCGGCGCGGTAGACGCCGGCGGGGAGAGTCATGATGGTGAGAGTGGTGGTGAGGTCGAGGGAGGGAGATGGGAGTGGGAGCAAACGGGAAGAGAGCGAGAGAGGGCAGCCCGCCAGCGACAGGCGGGATACGCAGCGCACTATATATGAAGGGCAGGTAGAGGTTCCACCCGTCTACCTCTACCCGTCCCCCTCGCCGTTGCCAGGCCGCGAGCGGGATCGTGACGAGGTCAATTCAGGGGCCCCCACCAAACGCGGGACACCGAGTGCGGGGTAGAGGGGCAGAGGTGGAGGAGGTCGGGGAAACCAATTCCCCTCGCCTCGTCATTTTGGTGACGGCCCCCCCACTGCCGACCTGACGTTCAGCCGGCGCCGGCGCCAAGCCGGGAGTGGGCCCGTGGCTCCTGAGCCGCGGGTGGCCACGCAGGGGTCGGATGTTGCTGGGGGAATGCACAAACCTAAACACTGCCCCTTTTTTTCCTGTTTATCCTTGGGCGTCTGGAATAAGAGGTGCGTAGTTGAGATGCCAGACGGAGAGAATACAATCTAGCCCTGGCGTGTTAGTGAGCGCGAGACGTTCGAGATATCTACCAAGGCCCTGAAGTCGGAACTCGAGGCTTGCAGTCTTGTTAGATAGGACTCGCTTGCTTGGGGAAAGGTCTCGCTCTACCTTGAAGAGGCCTGGCCGGGATAGATACGCGCCTATAGTTTGGATTTTAGGGCCTTAAAGTCAGAACTCGAGACCTATGCCAGTGTGGGCTAGCAGGATAGTATCTTTAGAGTCCCGTAATAACAAACAGACTAGGGCTAGATTGTATGTCTGGATCGAGCTACCTCAGTGGCCTTGGCCTTCACTTGGACCCGGAGAACAGGGGAATCAAGGTGTAATGGGAGATGCATTGTTGCAACTTGCGATGCAAAGGATTTTGCTTTGTTATGTCCCTCCAGGGGGATGATTCTGCCTCGTTGCTGATGAAATTGCTTGTCCTGCAGCAATTGACAATCGTGGATAATCGCGACAATGAAAATATGGGACAAAAATGCCGACACGAAAAGCAAACCGCGCGCCCACTCCCTTTGTCCTGAGAACCCATATCTGCGCTGGGACAACGACACAAACTCCTTGATATCGGCCCCGTCTGCTCAGACATTGGAAAATATGCACGGAATCGCCCGCAAAGCACCGCCCAAATCCAATCCCACACGCACAGAACAAGTCCGTACGACAAGCAAACCACAGCTCGTCCCGTCTAGTTGGGTCGAGCCATTTGGCCCAAAGGCCCTAATCAAGCCAATACCAAGGAATTGTGGCGCTCCGCAGCGCTGCCACCAGCAAGCCCAGATTTCTTCCCCAAATCGGTGCCTGCGTCGGCGGCGTGGCGTACTGAGGACCCCCAAATTCAGCTCAAAAACCCCCAAACACGCGATGCCAAATTGGGCGCCTCTTTACCGCCTAGTTTTCAGCTGCACGCCTTCCCCTGGCACTAGTACTCAATGTTGGGTCAGCCTAGAACCCAGGGAGAACGAACTGAGCTCATCTTTCAGCCGGGATGCCATCACGACGCGGCACTCGAAAACAACGAGGGCCCAGGCCTAGGTCCTGGCCGACTCCCTCTCCGACTCCTCACTCATCCTCCGCCTCCCACTCTGGGAAGTTGAGTCTTGTCACTTGTTCCGGTCCTGGGCCCGAATTCCCAGCGTCACTCGTTTCACCACACCGACCTCCATAATCATGAAGCTCTCCGTCGTCGCCGCGGCCGGCCTCTTTGCTGTTGCCCTCGGTACCAAGCCCAAGAAGCAGTGCTCCAAGAACTGCTTCAACGCCATCGTCTCGGACACGCCCGCCAACATCGGAAAGGCCTTTTGCTCTTCGTTCCTGTCGCTCCAGCCCCTCGAAGCAGCGACCGCAACCGTCACAGTGGTGCGCGACGCGCTCGTCACCACCACTAACACCAAGAGCGAGACCACAACCACTACCGTCACCATCGTCGACGCGACCGTCACAACCACGACAGGCACCGTCACCGTGCCGCTCGCCAAGCGTACCCCGACCTCGAGCGACCCGTCGGCCAGCATCCTCTCGGTATGCAAGACCAAGTCGGCCCGCATCAGCAGCATCTGCAGCTACCTACTGCCCGCGGCCACGGCTGCTACCTCGACGGTGACGGTCGAGCAGACGTCCACCTCCACCACGATTGTTGAGCTTACTGTGCGCCTCCCCTTCCCCCTCCCCCCCCGGCGCCCCGCCACAGCGGTGCTTGTCAATGATCGAGGACTGACGAGTGCTGGCCAGGCGACCGCGGTCGAGACGACCACCAATACCGTCACTGTCACCGAGTATGCCGTTGCAACAGCCAAGCCCACCAACCCCTTTGCCAATGGCGATTTCCAATCCGGGAGCATCTTGCCGTGGACAATCGCCAGTAGCGATCCGGGTGTGACTCATGTCCACTTTCTCCCTAATCACGCCGTGTGCGCTGCCAATGGGGCCTGTACTGAGAGCAACCTGGTTCGCTTCGCGCCGCCCGGCCTTGGCTACGCATCCATCCTTCAGACCTTTGACGCACTTCCGTCAACGACCTACAAGGTCAGCCTCCACATACACGCTGATACCGGCATTCTCCCCTATGCCATTTACATCCATGTGATGTACAACCAGGCCCTGCTCGGGATCTATGAGATTGCCTCCTATAACACCGAGTCCGCGTTTATTCCTGTCTCTATTTGGGAGTTTACGACAAACTCGATTGGAAGGGGCACGCTTGAGGTCAGCGTCGTTCGCGAGACAGTCACTCCCGCCGGCTTTATCTACCTAGATGACATCACGGTGGTCAAGAAGGTGTAGGCGTTGTCAGGGCAGTTCCCGTTGGCGTTGCATAGCACGGCATAGCATTGGGTAGTAATGTCTAATTCAACAGCCAAATGGCAGGCTTACCGCTGTGCTTTGATTCGGGATTGGTTGTCCGACATTCTTGGCTCAGAACATTGAACTTGATCCACGTGACGAGTCAAACCTCAGCTCCTCAACATGCTGTGTCCGAGTCGCCCCGCCCGACCTTCGCCATCGCCGTACCTGTATCATTGCAGAGGTGGCCATGACGCCAGTCCTCACAATGGCATGTCGCCCGTCGCGGCGCATCCTTTTCAACCAATTGAGCCCCTTGCCGGTGGAAGAGATGCCTTTAGAGCGAAATGACCATTTTGTGACACTCCCAGGTTCACTCTTGAGAGCATCGACCAGCCAAGAGCCGCTATGCATTTCGGAAACGGGCAAAGCTGCCCCTCGTTACAAGGTGAAGAGGAGAGAAAGGAGGCTGTCTGAAAATGCCAGCTGCGGCTTAGGTCGTGGACGTGCGCAAAAGACGGACATCGTGACTCAAAAAGGACAGCACGCCCGGGCCAGGAGTTTGCGAGGGCCCTCCCTCCCCGTGCACGGACACAACCTTCCCCGGATCCTGGTTTGGGTGCTCCAACAAATTCCGCATGTCCGCTCCGTATTCCGCATTGGCCTCCTCCACCCCTCCCCTCCCTCCCGCCTCTTCCTCCCACAACCCCCCTTTGGACGAACGACACCACTCCGATCGGACGAGTCACCGCCAACCTCCTTTTTGAGATGGCTTTTCCGGCGACCCTCAGCACATCCAACGTCCCCAGTACTCTGCCCAAATCGAAAGACAACAACTCGGGAGATGGATGCACGAGATGAGGATGACATTCGTTAACCGGCCGCCGAGTCCTTGACGCTAACGAACGCGGGGAGGAGGGGGCCAAGACGATGATGGCCCCGCTCTCCAAACCCGACGCAAATCTCATCGAACTCGCCGCCCTAGGCCAGGACAAGTTCATGATGCAGCTATTGTCCGTTTCTCATGTTGCTCGGCACACTGACCACAGACCTTGCGGATTTAGTGTTTGAAGATAGTATGCCGAAACTCTCTTCAGCGGGCGCTGCAGTCCTGAGCTTGGATTACGCTTTGCGGCGGCTTGCAGCAAATGTTGCCATCTGCAACACACATTGGTTGACACTCGTCCGTCTAGGCCTAGGCTCCTAGGTCTCACAGCACCACGGCTTCGCATTGACACACACGAGGAGCCCACCAGAGCCCACCAAGACGCAAAGGAGCACACCGAGTGCCGGCTTCCCTGCGCTCCCGGACCGACGCTCTCCTCTCCGCCACTCTCAGCTCGCAACCCTTCGCAGTTGACCCTACTTTGGGCCATGTCCTGCGTGAGGGCTAGCCCCTTTGGTCGTGCCACCATCACGCACTACCACCCTCCCCCACAATCCGGGCTGCCATGATCGCGCCCGGGGGCTTCCCCAGACTTTCGGTCCGTCTGCCTGTCTGTGGCCTTGGCTGGTTAAGATGCACCTCTGATCCCCCTCTGCGGGCCGCCGCCTTTCTTCTTCTCGGTACCAGCACGCCGGCTCTGCCGCCCACACATCGCAGCCATGGTTGGATACAATGGTGAAGATCAGTCGACCGAGATCAACCTCGCCGTCTGGATGCTGATCAGCGCCTCGACCCTCTTCCTCATCGCTCGCCTGTGGTGTCGACAGCACTTTGCAAAGATCTGGTGGGACGACGTGGTGCTCTGCGTCTCCTGGGTTTGTCCCCCCCTCTTGTCCTCGCCGCCGCCGCCGTGGCCATCCATCGCTGACAGGCAGCTACCCACAGGTGCTCTTATTAATCGCAGGGGCCCTCGTCAGCGCTGCCATTGCCGTCGTCCACGACGAGTCCGACGATGCCCGGCGGGCCTTTTTTCGATACCAGAACACGTCGACATGGTTGGCCGCCGTTGCCACGAGCTGGACCAAGGTCGCCTTTGCCATGACGCTGACCAAGATTGTCCATGAGCGCCCGCTCCGGTACTTTCTCTGGTTCGTCATCGCCATTGCCAACTTGATCCTCATCCCGGGCACCCTGTCCATCTGGGTCCCGGCTTGCCCCGACCCGAGGGCCATCTACCGCCCCGTCCAGGGCAATTGCTTTGAGCTCCCCGTTCTGCAGTACCTCGGTGGCAGCTTCATGGGTAGGTTTCTGCTCCGAGTCTTCTGTCGAGACAAGGTTACTAACACGAATCCAGTGATGGGGGGCATCATCGACGTCCTGCTCGCCCTTCTTCCCTGGTTCGTCCTCCGGAAACTGCAGCTCGTCAAGCGCGAAAAGATTGGTCTCAGCATAGCCATGAGCCTCGGTGCCATTACCGGCGTCATTGTCATCCTCCGCACCTTTTTCCAGTTCGTGCAGGGAGACTACAACTACAGTACGCCACCCCTCTCCTCCCACGTCATCGCAACCAGTACTAACACCTCGCAGATTACATGGTCTTCATGCTCCTCTTTAACTTCCTCGAGCCCGCCTGCACCATCATCGCCCAGACGATCCCCATCTTCCGCGTCCTCATCAGCCGCGTCAAGCGCGCCACGCAGAGGTCAAAGACGTCGGGCGTGCAAATGCACCCGCCGACGTCGCATGTCGAGCTGGTGGCGACCAAGTCGGGGTCGCTCAGTCGGGACGCGGTCTGGGATGGCACGAGTAGCAAACGGGGGTCCGAGGGCGATGGGTTTCGTGATTCAAAAGTCTAAGGGTTTGATGTTGATGTGTATGAATACCTACCGGGATTAATGAAGTAATGCTGTGAACACTGATGGGATGATATGTGACAGTTGGAGTGCGTGGCATGGGCGTCACTTTTTGCGATTAGTGCCAGTGACCTCCATTTGCACTGTCAAGATAATCGTGGGTTTCAACACGTACTAATTTTAGCATACCGCTCATATAGTGTACCGTTGGGCCCCCAAGGCACGATCATACCCACGATGCCTCCAAGCTATGACAATCCTCTCTATCTGAATAAGTGAAACCCTGTCGAGAATGTACGCTCATCGATCTCTTAAGAATGGCCTGGACTCGGAACAGGGAGACGTCATTAAAGACAGGCAGTAGGAGGGTAGAAAGATCGCCCATTATTGCGGAATCGCAAACTGCTCTTGGAGGACAGTACATTGGTCATGTGACTGCGCGCTTGTTTCGTCATGTGGGTGACTCTAACGAAGTCAGGGCCTGGCAGTCGCCCACCGAACCTAGATGTCGTCATTTTTTTCGCCTTTCCTCCCACTTTCGTGCCTTGAAAACGAACAGACTCCTGGCATCAGATCAGATTTTCCACGACAAACGTCGACTCGTGCATAATTTCCCTTTTCCTTTTGGCATACCTTCCTTTTTGCGGAGTCGCCACCGCTAATTTCGTGACTCGCTCGACTCGGACGCAGCTTGCCGTTGAAGGATTCGAGATTAGCCGAATGGCATCCCAGTGTCCGACGAGATTTGGCTCCGATTTCAATTCAATACCGATTTGCTTGTTAGCGCGAGACCTCTCACCAAACAAGCGAGGGCCAGCTCTCCCCTGGCAGGGCCAGTTGGCACAAATACAGGCCTTGAACTTCCATCTCAGGGCCTCCATCAACACGTAAAAGGTCTTGGCCGGCGTCTCCAATGTCTCGCGCTAACAAAGGCTCCAGGGCGGGAGCGCATATCCGGCTCCGCAAAGGAGAACCTATAAAGCCATGATGCCCTCGCCGCCGCGTCTCGCTGGTCTTGGAGACCCACTCCCACCACCGCGACCACCTCCACCTCCACCAAAATGACCAACAAGTCCATCCTCGCCGGCCTCGGCCTTCTCGCCCTCGCGAGCCCCGCCCTCTCGGTCTGTACCGGCGAATACACCTACTCCTTTTGCGAGCCCGACCGCATCGTCCGCTACTTTGATCCCAACAACGGCGAGCTCTGCGGCGGCCTCGACTGCGGCGGAGGACGCGCCCCGCCCCGGACCGATGTCCCCGGATGTCCGCAGTACAAGGGCACCGAGCTGCCCATCACCACGCCCCAGTACCTCCCCTGCTGGACACCCCCCGGCGGCGCGTCGACCAAGACCACCGCTGCCGACTCGGCGACCAAGTCGGGGAGCTCCTCCGCGACCGTGACGCCCTCGGGCTCCGAGTCCAACACCTCGGCGCCGCCGACCACGCAGGCGCCCACGGGTGCCGGGACGACGACGACGCCGACGGGGGCCCCGGTCGTGACGCCCAATGCTGGAAACCGAAATGTGGGCGGCCAGTTGATGGCTATTGTTGCCGGCGCTGTCGTAGCTCTTTTGTGAGGGCTGAACTAGCGGATTGGGGACGCAGGCGATAATGATAATATAATTTCTAGCTCTCCAAACCTCGAGTCCGCTGTCCCAAGCACCGATCCCCTGTTTCAACTCCCTGACAGGAACACACTCTCCCCGACCGTCCCCACTCCCAACACACTGGCACGCGGTCAACCAACTTCACCAAACTCACAAAACCCCTCCACTCCATCACCCCTACTCCCCCTCCTTCTCCTCCGCCTCCATCGAATCCGCCCTGATATGTTGCAGCACACGCGCCAGTTCCTCCAAACACACCTCAGGAATCGGCACCTCGTCTCCGAGCCGCCCACCCGCCGCCTCCAACAGGTTCGCTGCGCTGCAATCAACGCCCCCGAAGTAAAAGCGGTCCGTCTGCCGGCACGCCGTCTCCCACCTGCCGACCACCCGGGGATCGCCGCAGCCGGCGCACTCGGCGAGACAGCCTTGGAAGCGCTCGAAGTAGAACTGCTTGCGCGCCAGCTGCTTCCATAGCCCGGAGGATACGGGGAGGCCGGCGGGGGGGCCCACCCGGTTCACTATGTGCTAGGGGACGGTTGACTTGGGGGTGGGTTCGGGGGTGACGGTGGTGGCGACAATTGTAGTTACAGTTGCCGCTTCGGTGGCAATGGTTGTGGTGTTGATGGTGTTGATGGTTGAGTGGCAGGCGCTGCGGGGGGGCAAGAACGAGAAGGAGCCGGCGTAGGTGGCCCCGAGGTAGAGGGAGAGCAGGATGCTGATTTGGAAGAGGAAGACGATGAAGATGAGGGCTCGGGGCCGAAAGAACGTGTTGCCGTTGGCGGGTTTCTTGCTGGGCTTGCACTTTTCGTGTTGCCCCTTGAAAACTCCGTCGCAGAGGTCAAGGGGGTTTGGGTAGGAGCTGGTGTCGGAGGCAGACATGGTGGGTTCTGAGGACGGCGGTGTAGTGCAGCTGACTGTGCGTGGGGGGATGCTGTTAGCTATCGGAGGTACGAGGAGTGGAAGAAGTCATGGTAGTGCGGAGCTAGAGTCAAGACGTACTGTTTCCCTTCATTTCTGGGATGGCTGTGGTGTTGATGGAACGAATCGTGGTGAGCGTGCTCTGAGATGGAAAATATGGAAGTGCGAGAGGGGGAAAGATTGAGGAAATGATAAATGTGAGAGAGAAGTCAAGCGCCACCCCACTATATATCAAAACGGAACTTCATATGCGCATGCACCTTCAGGCACCGAACTGAGGAAACCTCGCAGCTTGCTCATGCAGCTTTGATGCCCGCTTGGTACGCAACATGTTGAACTAGCAGGCTGCGCCATCAGACGACTTTGTGTCTTTCAGAAATTAAACATCAAGTGTCCGCTCTGGTGCTTTCTGTAACGTATTTTCCTGTCTGCGAGCTTTACCTTTGCAGATATACCGGCCATTTTGGGATTTTATTTCTCCATTCGATCCTCGGCGCCGCAAAGGAGATTGGTAACAGGACCAAAGACCTTGATGCCTTCGCCACAGACCCTGAACGATATCCAAAAGACACAACCGGAATTTTGCACGGGTCTACTCAATGTCACTCAGGCATTACAGTTGGTCAAAGAAGTCATCGATTATGGGTATCTAGGCCTCAATGGCGCTACGCTACCGAAAGCAACGAAAGAAAAAAAGGAAGAAATTAAGACAAAAAGCACTCGCCAGCTCCTCCAAACTCCTCCCAAAGGCACCGCAACATCTTGCCTAAACTCAAGACTCCTTGTCCAGGGCAGAAAAGCCCCCATTTACCCCATGCCGTGCCCCATTTCCACCCCTCAACCCCCGAAATCGCCGTCCCAGCTCCCCCAACCGTCATCTCATCTCTCTTCCCAAGCCCTCAACCCCCCAACCGTCATCTCATCTCTCTCCCCCAGCCCTCAACCCCCCAACCGTCAGTTCATCCCCCCTCCCCAACTCCATCCCCCACACCCACCAGTTGGTCACTGACCGCACACCCCCCTCAAACCTTGGCCGGCTCCGCCTCCATCCTCCACAACGGCGCCTCCTGCCCCTGATTCTTCTCCACGCACGTCGCACAATACGTCGACGCCCTCACATTCGCCTCAAACGGGTTAAACATGGCCTTCCGGCGCCTCGCCGAGTCGGCAAACGTCCTGTCGCAGTGCGCGCACCGGTCCGGGTGCTGCGAGCGGTGTGTGTGGTCGACGCCCGACGCCGTCACGCACACGGCCACGGGCGCGTACTCGCTCGCCGGCATGCCCGGCAGCATAAGCTTGAAGATGGTGTTGCCAAAGGCCGGGCACGTGTACGCGAGGTCGCGGAAGTCCGGGAAGGTGAAGAGGCGGGTGCGGCCGCCGTAGCAGAAGGCGGCGAGGAGGAGTTGGAGGTCGGTTTCGATGTCGGGCGGGGTGAAGGCTAGGGAGATGGCGGAGACGAGGTCGGGCATCCACGGGGGGTGCGGGGGGAGTCGGCGAGGTGGCCGTTGCGGCCGGAGGTGGCGGGGTCGTAGGCGCAGAGGGTTTGGAGGTGGCGGTCGCAGAAGCGGCCGAGGAGGGTTTTGGCGTCGTTGGTGAGCTCGCGGAGGGCGAAGGTGGTGGCGAGGTGGAAGAGGCGGGCGTACTGTTCGAAGGAGGCGTGGGGGGCCCGGGGGTCAAATTGGGCCTCGTCGAGGGCTGAGGGGGGGATGGGTGTTAGTGTGGGCGGGTGAGATGGCGGGTGAGGGGATCGACGTGGCCGGGACGGGGAAAGTAGAGGGGATCGAAGGGAGAGGGGTGGGGAGGCGCAGGATTGGAACTTACATCCAGCGTAGATGAATCGGAGCAAGATGTCAATGTCTCTCACCTCGAAGTTGTGGAGGTTGGCGACGGGGGGGCATCCGTCCTGGAGAAGCAACGTCAGATTTCATTCTGTCAAGACGGCATAGCGAGTGAAGGGTGAGGCGCTTTACCTCGGTGGGGGTGCCGAAAGCCTCACGGAACCACGCTGAGCGAGGGCAGAGGATCGTTTTGTGCACCTTCCATTGGTGGCCCTTGGACACAATCAGGGCGTCATAAAAGGCGCCAGACTCAAGCAGACTAATTTTGCGTCAGTGACCCGTTTGGCAGACGCGCGCGGAGATGGAGCTGGCGGGAGTTCAGATCGAGTGGACGCGTACCTCAAGTCACCCCCGGTGAAACGGCGCTCCTGGTTCGAAGTGACGGCGAAGGGCTTGGGCTGAGGGCCTTGAGTGGCCGTGCTGGCTCGCTGCTTGCGAGGCTTCTTGCCCGTCTCGGCGGCGGATGTGGTAGAGCCCGAAACTGGGGCAGAAGCTGGGGCCGGACCGGGAGAAGGGGTGGCGAGGCCCACGGCGCTGGCAACAGCGTCAAGGGCTCGAGGAGCTGCGTTAAGAGCCCCGAGGTTGCCGGCACCGGCGCGGCGAGCCTTGACGACGCCTCCGCGAGCCGCAGCAGAACCGCCACGGGCAGGAGCGGCGCCGGAGGTGCTAACCCCACCGGCGGAGCTGCCATCACCACGGGCGACCCCACCACGAGGGATGCCGCCGTGTCCGAGAAAACCGCGAGCAGCAGCAGAACCACCACGGGCGGCGCAGCCACGGGGAATGCCACCGTGTCCGGGAGAACCGTGAACAACAACAGCATGGAGTCTTCGGTAAGCAATCTGGTTGTTGGCAGGGGGAAATATGTTTGCCGCTGGCTGAATGGGGGCGCCGTTGTCGGTGGGTTCGTCCTTGACCTTGTTAGCGTTGTTAATCTGAGCCATTGTTGCGTCTGGACGGTTGAAAAAGGTGTTGTTGGTGGTGCGAAGGAGTGCGGTGGAAGGTTGAAAGCGGTGTGGTGGAGTGGAAAGGTCTCTTTGGCACGTGAAAGGCAGGTTTGGTTCTCAAAGGAGGCCTTGTGCTCATGGAAGCAGACGATGAGTTTTGCAGCTTATGGCGCTTGAGAGAAGGGTGAGGAGTAGTTCAGGGAGGGATAGAGGTGTGGGGGGAGAAAAGAGGTGTTTGGTTAAAGGCCTGGGGACTGCCGGTGAATAATGAAGGGTTCGGGTCAAGAAGAGTGTTGTTGTAAAGATGAAGGAAGAGGTGTTTGGTGGAAGAACCGGGGACTGCCGTTGATGAAGAGTTTAATCAGATGGGTTCAGAGCGAGAAGAGAAGCATCGCCGTGGGTGGGGAAAGATATGTTTGGCTACCTAAAGACCGCGGAACTGCCACGGACGTAGGCCTTACTATTATAGAAGTAGACGATTCGTAACAAGAGGAAGGTATTTTGCGGAACTGTTATGTAGTTTAAGGGATAGTGTTTCGCGGAAATAATGTGTCAGTTCAGATTTATATCGGTTGGGGGAGGAAGAACTTGGAAGAGGTGTTTAGTAAAAGACACGGGCCTGCCACTGGTAAGAGAAGAGCCTTGGGGCTATCCCTGTACGTTATTGGCCCGGGATACCAGAGGTGGTTCGCGAAAAGACGTCCAGGCTGTGTTTTGAAAGATTTATTTGGGTTCAAGTTAGGAAGGAGGGAGGAGAGGCGTTTGCTTGAAGACGCGTGCGATGCCGACTCGCGATGTGGGACGAAAGGGTATGCCCTGCGAGTCCGACCAAGCAACCCAGCTCTCAAAGTCCGACTTGGGATCGATGGGACGACTGGGGACGTGGGATCGATGGGAGGAGTTGATCGATGGGCCTATATGGTGGAAAAAGGGCCATTTGATCGCTTTTCTTCGGTCTTGAGCGGCGCAACGCGATGTCGGGAAGGCGGTGATGCTCGGCGACGGTTGCCAACTGCTCTGATCCCCTCCCCTGGAGTAGAAGAGGAGAAGCCTAAAAATATTAGGGTGCTGCGCTGTGAATATGAAATCGCATGCGAATTTCAACAGCGCGGCCACGGGATCGATTGTTGATATGCGAATAGAGGGGACGAGATGGATGACCATCTATCCCTTCATCGCCGTTCAGATAAAGCCAACCAAAACCAGTCCAATCATAAAATACCTACGACGACAATTGTAGCTGTCGATGGCAATGTCCAGAGTGTCCCCAGGCTATCCCTTTTCATACGTTGATTGCTGCCGCAGATGATGTACATCTTTGTCACTAATACCGTGCTTTGTTAAGAGAAATGGGCCTTCTTCACCTTGTCGCTTTCAGAGTTTGGTCCGCTACTCAGTACCTTTCGTGCCAAGGCCTGGGCTGAAGACAGGCTGAGATGCGCGCGCTGTGATGCGAACCGAACCGCCGGACGACACGGTGATTGGTGTGAAGTTGGATATTTTCAAGCTGGAACCAATGTGGCTTACCCCCAGACGATACCCCTGAATTGTGCTTTGGAGAGGGTGGGATAGGAATCTAGCATTTTAACAGAGAGGTTTCCCAGCCCGAAAGCTGCGGTGATCTTTTGTTCTTCTCCAACCCATCATCTTTTTGGTTACACGTATCAAAATGTTGGTCAAACGTCCCTCCAAATTTTACTTCTTCGACACCTCGCATCCGCCCAAGCTTCGATCTGCCCTTGCCGCCCTCGCCGATCAGATATGGACTCAGACACTCATGACAGCCATATTTGGCGTCGCCAGCTCGGCCGTCGTCACCGAAGTCATTCGGATCCCTCTTAAATTCGTCTTTCCTCGCCACTTTTACGTCCCAGAGGTCATTACGATGGGTACATTCTCCGTCTTGACGTGGCGCGACCGAGACACGATTCTCTGGCAGATGTCGTTCATGTCCAACGAAGACTTTGTCAACCACCCCTGCATTCATCCAACAGTGCGAGAGGTGCTCTGGTTCGCTCCTCTCATCCCGACCTACGTCTATGTCACTCTCATGGTTCGCAACCATCCATGGCTTTTCTGGAACATCCTTTGGTGGATTTGCACTCCGGTGTTGCCCCGGCTGGCGACCCTTATCGGCTTCTTCATCGCGACCAACACATTTGCTTTTTTGGCGGGAGAGAGGCGGGTCAGAGCCGTCCAAGGGCTCGTGGGGACTATGCTGGCAACGACACATGAAATAGTTTTCACGACCTGCTGTCGCGCACCTCGACCACTAGTCTACCTCTTATTCTCGGCCTTTGATCTTATCCAGGACGGCATCGAGCTGTACCGCCGACGCATGGCGCAAGCGACCATTTTGGCACAAAGACCACCCGAGACATCCGAGTTCCATCGATACAGGCACTTCCCCCTCGCTGACGCAACGGGGCAGATTCGACTGTTGAGACTCCATGGCGGCCTCGGAAACGTCCAAGGGACCCTGATCAACGTGCCTCTCGACACCACCATGTCCTATGAAGCCATCTCGTGGGCGTGGGACACACCCGCGGAGCAGGGAACCAACACCCTTTTGATTGATGGAATGGAGTTAGGTATCAGCCCCAACATGTACCGAATCCTCTCTCTCTTGGTACCCATCCGCGGCACACGTCTTGTCTGGATAGACGCCATTTGTATTGACCAGACGAGCTCGGCGGAGAAGCAGGACCAGATCCCCCTGATGACCAAGATCTACGCGTCCGCGGCACGCGTCGTCGCCTTTCCCGGTGAGGGGCCCCTCGCCGACCTGGCAGCAGAGTTTATCTGCGACCTGGACCTCCACCTCGCCGCGCGCTTCTCCCCAGATATGTTCCCCGGCATAGACCGATCGGACCACTTCCCCTACCGCGACAGGAAAAAGGCCTGGACCGCCTTCTTCCAGCTCGTCCAGCTCCGCTTCTGGACCCGCGCGTGGATCATCCAGGAACTCGTCGTCGCCAAATCCGTCGTCATCCGCCACGGTCGCTCCGAGATCCCCTTTGATCTCCTCGGCCGCGTCGTCATGACCTTCAAGAGCCCCATCCAAGGCGTTATTGCCCTCTCGGCCGATGACATACTCGTCTACAGCGGCGACTACGAGGCCGGCCGGTACGGTCTCGACTTCATCGGCCGCCTCTCCTTCTTCCGGCAAATGTACCACCTCGACCCGAACGCCGTCCGAGTCCCGATGCCCGGTCCCACGCACCACCTCCAACTCAAAGAAATGCCCGCCTTCCCCGACCTCCTCGTCGAATGCGTCCAATCCGACGCCACCATGCCGCACGACAAGGTCTGGGCCATCTGCGGCATCGTCGCCAACGCCTACGGCAAGCTCAACTTTCTCCAGCCCAACTACGCCCTCCCCAAGTCCAAAATCTACACCGACGCGGCGCGCCACGTCCTCCGCACCGGTGGCCCCCGCCAATTCGCCCTCTTCGGCATCGCCGGCGCCAACAAACCCCCCGACCCGTCCTCCCCCTCCTGGATCCCCGACCTCGCTCAGACTCCCCCACTCTACCCTATCGACAACGGCCTATGCCCCTACCGCGCCGGCGGCCCCGGCAACCACCCCTCCCCCGTCGCCTTCAGCCCCGACGGCGCCCAGCTCTCCCTCACCGCCTACCCCGTCGACACAGTCCATCTTGTCGACGACACCAACCCGCACGTCCTCGTGCGCGAGCACCGGCACGCCGCGACCGACTTTATCGGCACGTCCCCGACCCTCCTCGACGCGCGCAGGGCCAAGTTCCGACACTGGCTCCAAAACATCCACCGCATGACCAACCCCGCTCACACCGCCCCGGCCGCGGGCATCGTCACCCTCCCCGACCACGTCCTCCGCGCCCTCATCCACGACACCGACAACACCGCCGTCCCCGCCTCGCGCGAGACGGTCTCCGACCTCGGAGTGTTCGTGAGCGTCGCCACGTCCCCCCCGTTTTCGGACCCCACCGCGGCGACGAAGTGGGATAACCTGTCCGACGAGGAGATCCGGCTGCGGTCGCAACGCGCGGCGCAGCTAATCTCGCGGGCGACGTCGGGAAGGCAGTTTGCGGTTAGTAAGGGGGGGAGGGCGATGATTGTGCCGGGGGAGGCGAGGGCGGGGGATGAGGTGGTGGTGTTTGAGGGGGGAGGGTTCCGTATTTGCTGAGGAGGGTGGATGGGGGGAAGTATAAGTTGGTGGGGGAAGGGTATGTGCAGGGGGTTATGATGGGGGAGTGGTGGGAGAGGAGGGGGGAGGGGAGGGAGGTGAGAATTGTTTGAGGGTGGGAAGGGCATGGTTTAATATTGTAGAGGTTATCTCCCGGGAATTCTACCATCCAGGCCAGGTTTGTTTATGTTTGTTTGTTAGCGAGGCGTTAGAGATACTTGCCAAGGCCATCTACTTGTTCATTGAAGGTCTGAACACAGAACTGGAGTCCTATTTTGGTACCAACTATGCTTTGTCAGGAGAGAGTTGGCCCTCCCTTATTCGTGGAAAGGTATCGCGCAAACAAACAAACAGGTAGTAGATTGCACGAAATGACTCGCTCTTCCGTGAGAAGGCCTCGTCAATACAGATGCGTGCCTCCAGTTTATATTTTGAAGCCCCGAATAATTAACAAATGCATGGCCGATGCTGCCGGGTGGTATGCTGTAGATACCGTAGATGCCACCCACCCCCCCTTCCGTCCCCCATCCCCAACTCCCCCTCAATCCCTCCTCGCCTGGGGCACCCCCAGCCCCAACTTCTCCCTCAAATTCCACCCCTTCTTCGGAAACGTCCCCTCCATCGGCGTCGTCGGCGCCGAAGCCCGGCCCCCACTCCGCTTCCCCCCAAACGGCGCAACCTCTGTCGCCCGACCTATCCCCTTCATGTCAGCACACAACCACAAGCAAGCACCACCCAGCCAAATTTCGGCCAATGAACAAAACGAGAGAGAAAAACTCACGAATATTCCCCCTCCCCCCAATCCCATACCCCCTCAACTGCCCATCCCTCCCCTTCCTCGCCCGCCTCTCCTCGTCCGTCTCATCCGCCATGCCCCTCTGCCCCTGCCCCTCCCCTTTCCCAAAAGTCCCAGTAAAACTCATCCTCCGTCCTCTCGCCCCCCCTAGCGCAGTCTCATACACCCCGGTCCGCCCCGATCCCTGCCCCAGTCCCGGACCAGGCACAACCGAAACCGGGCGCTCCCCCGCCCCCAGACCCGGAGAAGGCGGAGCAGGAGCGAGGTTATTCACCGACACGCTCTTGACGAGGACCAGCTGGCCTTGCACGCGGACGGTGTGCCGTTTGGGGGTGGGCGGGGGGAGGAGGTGCGTGGTTTCGGGGTCGGGGGTGTCGTCGAAGGCGAAGGCGAAGTCAAAGTCGGAGGAGGGGGCGGTGGTGGTGGTGGGGCGGTGGAAGTCCATGGGGGGAGCGGGGGAGGGGGGAGGTTTGGGGGGTTGAGGGATAGGGGGTTGAGGGGGGGCATTTCTTTGGTGGTTGTTGTGGTTGTGGTTGTGAGGATGGGAGAGGTGGGCGCGCTTCGTGGGGTTGTGGTCGTGACGTGGGGGGTTTTATTGGAGGGTGTATGCTGTCTTGGGTCGTCGTTGTCGTTGTCGAGAGTGCATGAGATCAGGCCCAAGACTGCATCCCCGTTGTCGTCGGGAGGTCGGGAAGGGAAGGGAAAGGAAAGGAAAAAAAAAAAAAAGTTACATGGCGGCGGCGGGAACAAAGTACTGGTCGTCGCGCACGGGGGACTTGCTGACGACACGCAGGTTCCAATTTCGCGACTGCAGATGCGTGAGGTAAGAGGGTGGGATGCTTCCAGGTTAGCGGGATCGGGCACCCTGAATGGGGGTGTTGCAGGGGCCGCCATTAGGCCCCGGCGGGACAATACAGCGGCACCTGCAGCGATGGATGCGGGGGGCTTGGGGGGGGGTGACTGGTGGTTTTACCTCACGACGGCTGAGAATTGCCGATCATTTGTCCGTTTCTTCCGCTCTCGTCAGCCGTTGGTCCTCTGCCTACACGTGTGTGTCCGACTTTGGATCGTGAGCGGCGGGCGAGATGGATCGTGGGTTGGCCTGGGCTTGGAGAGACAAACCTGAGCAAGTCACCGGACGGCCCTCGACATCGACACACACGTGCCTAGGCAAGATCAAATCCATCTCCGAACCAATTGTTGCTGGAACCCGGTCCCTGATTGCAGTCAGTCTGCCGGCCAACTCCCGGTCTTGGCACGGAACGAGATTATCTTGGCATCCCATTCCCCGGTTTTCTGCCCCGGGAAATCTCCGCACCTCGCAGAGACACAACATGAAACCAAATATTCGGCGTCGGCCGATATATTGACTAGTACGGATATCTTGGTTCAAACGTCTGCTGCACGCCTTGGAAGACAGCTGTGCGCACACAGGAGCGGTCGTTTTCCCGTGCGTGCCGGAGCACGCACACTCACCTTGGTCAACCTCCACCAACCCCCCGCCCACCAACATCAACGCGTCCACCACGAGTCGACATCGCCATCCCCATCCCTTCACCCACATCCCCCCAAAACCTACACCCGTCCCCCTTGCACCTCCCCCCTTTCGGGACAAGCCGTCAACTACGGCATCCCTCTCCCCAACGACGACAACCGCCACATTGTCGCCAGCAACACCAGCACCACGCACCTCGACTTCCGTCCGGGGCTTCACGCCCCTGCGTAGTCAATCGCGACCGTTGGCAACAGTCGCGTTCTCGGAGCTGTACCCGCTGCTCGTGCCCAGATAGTCCCCAAACACCCTCTCCTCGACGTCCATGTCCTTCCACTGCCTGCCCGTCTTCTTGGTGTCCGCGCGACGGAAGTACACGCGCTTCGCCCACTTCCACGCCTCGACACCCGCAAAGAACAGACCCGCCGCGACAAACACGATCCCCCACTCCCACGAGATGCCGGTGTGCTTGAAGACCTTTTTGTTGATGACGGGGATGTACAGCGTCGGAAACAGCGTCACGAACCCGCCGATGATGGCCCAGAACAAAAATTTGTTGCGCCACACATCGTGCATCCACTGCGTAAAGTACAGCTTGCTGCCGGGCTGCATGCGGAAGAAGGACCGGCGCACATCGACCAGCTCCCAGGCCAGGAACAGTGCGAACCACGTGAGGCACGCAAACGTGGTGGCGCGCGCGCGGAACACGGTGTCGCACGACGGCGAGTAGCGATCGTTGCAGTTCTCGCCGAGCTGGCCGTCGCCCCAGGCGTAGACGCGCAGCACAAACGCCGACAGGCAGAGGGCCGTGATCCACAGCCCGTAGACGACCATGTCGACGATGAACTCGAGCGTGAAGATGCCCGTCTTGATGGACTGGGGGGGCCGCCGCATGATGTCGGACACGGCGCGCTCGAAGCCGAGACCCATGTCGGGGAGCCCAGACGTGATCATGATGATCCAGACGATCTCGACGGGGGCGAGCGGGAAGACGGAGAGGCCGGACTTGTCCTTGAAGGCGAGGCCGATGAGGAGGGTGCCGGCTTGGGCAATGTTCTCGGCGAGGACGTGGAGGACAAACTTTTGGATGTTGTCAAAGATTCGGCGGCCTTCTTCGATGGCCGCCACGATCGAGGCAAAGTTGTCGTCGGTAAGGACAATGTCTGAGGCGTCTTTGGCTACATCGGAGCCAGAGCCCATGGCGATGCCGACGTCGGCGCGACGAAGGGACGGGGAGTCGTTGACGCCGTCGCCGGTCTGGGCCGTTTTAGCGAGGAGGGGAGGGGAGATGGGGCGGGGGGCTTACCATGGCGCAGAACTTGCCACGTCGGTGCAGGGCCTCAATCATGCGGACCTTTGTGCTCGGGGCGCACCGCGCAATCACCAGCGGCAGGACGGGGAGCTCATCCACCTCGTCGTCGCTGAGGGCGTCAAAGTCGCCGGCCGTCATGACGATGGCGCGGGCGATGTCGCCGCTGATGCGGTCCATGCGCTTGGGCAGGATGCCGACCTCGATGGCAATGGCCTTGGCCGTCTCGGGGTGGTCGCCCGTCAGCATGTGGACCGAGATGCCGGCCTCGTGGCACTGGGCGACGGCGGCGGCGGATTCGGCGCGGGGCGGGTCGTAGAGGCCTATGAGGCCGTGGAAGGTCAGGTCCTTCTCCACCAGATCGCGGCTCATATCCTCGCTGATCGGGGTGCTGGCATCGACCTTGCGGCTGGCGAGCGCCAGCACGCGGAGGCCGAGCCCGGCAAAGACCTCCATGTTGCAGATGACGTTGTCGCGGAACTCGTCGTTCATGGGGACCCGGTGGCCCTCGCCGTCGGCAGGCGCGTCGGCGTTGAAGTAGTGCGTGCAGACGCCGATGACGCGCTCGACAGCGCCCTTGGTGTAGGCAAAATGGTCGCCCGAGGCGTTGTGCCTCATGATGATGCTCATGCGCTTGACGTCGCTGTCAAAGGGGAACTCGGCCTTGTCGGTCCACGCTGCGTCGTCGCCGGTCGTGAGCGCCAGCCGGTTCCAGCTGAAGCGGCTCGCAAAGACGGCGATGGCGATCTCGGTCGGGTCGCCGCGCGAGGCCCAGCCGCCCTCCTTGCGGTAGACGGTGGCCAGGTTGGCGAGGGAGGCGACGGCCAAGAAGTCCTGGAGGCAAGACTTGCTCTCGCTGAGCAGCTGGGCGGGCGGCGTGATGGATCCGTAGGAGGTGGGCGCCTTCTCGTCGTCCTCGTCGGACGACTGCGGCTTGAAATCGATCTGAGTGGGCATGCGGGTGTCGAAGCGAACGTCGCCGACGGTGGGGTTGAAGGGCTGGGAGCCAACATCAACCGTGTAGGTGCCGAGGCCGGGGATCCAGGCGCCACGGGCCACCATCTTGCCCTGGGTCAGGGTGCCCGTCTTGTCGCTGCAGATGTCGGTGACAGCGCCTAGGGCCTCGAGGCTCTTGAGGTTGCGCACAATGACGTTGCGCTGGACCATGCGCTTGGTGCCGGCGGCCATGGTGATGGTGAGGACGACGACGAGCGAGGCGGGGATCATGGAAAGGCCGGTTGCGACGGCGTAGATGATGACTTCCTGCTTGGTGTTGAACTTATTGGCGCCCAGCACGATGATGGCGCACACGACGGCGATGCCAAAGAGCAGCATGGCCAGCTTGCTCAGCTTGCGCTGGAGCGGGGTGCCGACGTTGACGCCGAGGAAGCGGCCGATGACATCGCCGAGGGTCAGGGTGTAGGCTTCGAGATAGCGGTGGGGACCGGCGTGGCCGTCGGGCTTGCGCTTGACGGGACGGACCTTGGAGTCCTTCTTGCGCAGGGCCGAGGCGATGGCGCCAATCTCGGTGTACTGGGCCGTAGCAAAGACGATGCCCTTGGCGCGGCCTTTGGTGCAGGTCGACGAGCTGTAGGCGACGTTGAGACGGTCGCCGGGGCCCGTCTTGTCGTCAAAGACGCCGTTCTCGGACTTGCGCACGGGGAGGGACTCGCCGGTGAGGAGGGCCTCGTCCGTCTCAAAGTTCTTGGCCTCGATCAGGCGGATATCGGCAGGGACGGTGTCACCCATCTTGATCTCGACCAGGTCGCCGGGCACGATGTCGCCCGAGGGCACGACCATGGCCTCGCCGTCGCGCACGACCATGGCGGTGGGGGAGCTGAGGGAGCGGAGGGAGTCCATAGTCTTTTCGGCCGAGTACTCCTGGAAGAAGCCGACGACCACGTTGAGCAGGATGACGGCAGCGACGACGCCGCCTTCGATCCACGACTGGATGCCGAAGCTGACAGCCATAGCGAGGATGAGGACCTGGGCATGTGAGCATGGGGGGGGTCTGTCTGTGATTGCCGTGGCATCTCACCAGGGTCATGGCATTGGCGATCTGGGCAATGACAATCTTGAGGGGCTGCACGCCCTCGGCGTCGCCCAGCTCGTTGGGGCCATACTGCTCGAGGCGGCGCTTGGCCTCGGCGGGGGTTAGGCCGGCGAGGGTGTCGGCGCCGAGTTCGGCGGCGAGCTCCTTGTGGGTTAGGCCGTGGGCGGGACGGGAGAGGGGCTTGTTGGACTGGCCCGAGATGTGCTCCGGGTTGCCATCGGCAGCCTTGTCGGGACCGCTTTTGCCCATGTTGACGGCGCGGGGGGGGGACTGCAGTTGGGTGTATTTTTCGAGCGACGGGTTCAATTAGGTTCAATGCCGTCGCGGTTCGATTTTTGTCTGGTCAGCCCGAATCGCAAGGTCTCTCAAAGTCAGAGACGAGGCGGTTTGTTGACTTGACCGTGAAGAGAAGAGGTCCGGCTCGGGACGGGGTGGGCGGCGGGCGGCAGCCATGACGTATTTATACACTCCAGAAGGACTGGCCGAGTCCACCCGGCCAAGATGCGATTGTCCAATGCGGGCAGGTATGTCGAAGATGTGCAGGCTTGGCCGTCTCGGCACCTTGGCGACGACGCGAAGTCGGTGCCGGGTTGAAAATTTGTTGCCAGCATCTCTCCGTCTCTGAGAATTAGAGATATCGGGTGACCCACTGACCACCATGGCTGTCCACCAAGTTCCGGCTGAGGGACCGTCCACCGTCCATCGCCCACCACACCACATGCACACGTCCCAGGGAGCTAGGATACTGCCGGTGTCGTCACATACACTCCGGCCCTGGTTTTTTTGTTAGCGTGAGACATAAGAGATACGAGCCGAGGCCATCTAACGGTTGATGGAGGCCCTGGAATTGGAACAGGAGGCCTATGGTTGTGCCAACTAGGCCTTACCACGAGAGAATCGGTCCTCGCTTGCTTGGCGAGAGGTCTCGCGCTAGCAACTAACCAGTATTGGATTGTAGATCAGGTCTCGCGCGGCAGCGTCTGTCGGGCCATCTTCCCTCCTGCTGTTGTCCGTCGAACCGATGATAGGATAAGGGGAGGATACGTTGAAGCCTTGCACCGAGCTTGGCTTCGGCTTGGCGGCCAACCCGCCAAACAACGGCTCAAGCTACCCCACGTGGGTGCCGTGGAAGGGTGGTGAGGGCAGAGATTTGCGGCAGAGGAAGCGGACGCGGACTTGATTGATTGAGTCTGGAGAGCGTCTAGGCTCCGAAGGAGAATGGGAGATGGCATGGCGGGGAGGAGATGGATGGGGTCTCTGTGCTGGAGAGAGAGATGCAGGCAATGGCCCTGGAGTCGCAATCCTTTTTGGTATTTTTCCACAAAACAGATGCGTCTCGGGCGAATGTTCGGCAGCTGGGTCCTGTGCCCTGAACCCCACCCGCTGTACCATTTCCCCCACAGCCCAAGGTGGAAAGGCATCGTGTGCCACTTCTTATCATGCTTGTTTCGGGGTCAAAAACCGGGGATTAACTCAAAGTACCCCGAGACTCGCAGAAAACAGCACGTCGGACCGGCAGTGCCATGGCGTTGATGATGATGAAATGAATGCGCCTGACGACGGTCATTTTTTTCTACGAGGGGCAGATCTCGCCTCGTAGATTCAACAGGGGGCTTTGATTGGGTTGTCCGGCAACTTTGCGCCGAGATCAGAGATGCCCGGCGATGCGACTCCAACTTAACCCCAGCACCAAACAGTTCCCATCAAAATCACAACGCGCCAGAAACAGGCCATGTCCGGGACAAAACATTAGCCCATGATGTCTGATCCAAAATACCGTACCTCTTTGGCAAACACACTGTCACATCAATTACCCCAACCCGTACGACCCCCTTCTCGTCAAATCCTTCCCCCAGTGCCGCGTCAAGCCGCCCGCCGTGCATAAACACCGCCGCATCCCGACCCGGGCATCGCGGCATGCCAAGATTTCCTCCGGGTGCCCGCACCGCCGTGTTGACCCGACGTCGTCCGGTGGTCCGGCCTGCCCGCGCTCGGGGCCGGTCCCTCATTCAATGCCTGATCATTGCATTCCCTTTCACTTGCCCATAACTAGCTTCCACTCGCCGAGATATTTTTTCGCATTGGATACACCCGCGGCGCGCCCTCACCCACACCAAAAAAGACAAGAGCGTTCCAACTTGCCCCGATTCCCTACTCGCCTCCCAGCAACCATCCCAAGCAAAAAAGACACCGTCGAAACACCTGCGACGGGGCAGGTAAAGACGAATTGATGCTTTCTATTGGTGCACTCGCCTCTGATTGCCATTATTCCCCCGTCATGTATTCATTACCATCTAACGATAAATCAGATCTTGGCCCACAACCCCTTCCCCGCCTTCCTGCACTTGACCGTCCTCGCCGCCGCCATCATCACCATACCCACCAGCAACGCACTCCCGGCATACACCTGCGCGCCGATATACCTCCCCCCCGACGCCGTGATGATGGCCCCCGCAATTGGCGGCCCAATGAGCGTCGCAAAGCTGCACACGGAAAACACCATGCCCATGCGCACGCCCGTCTTGCGCGGATCGGCCGTCAGGCTCGCCAGCCCCGCGGGGAACAGCGACTGGATTCCGCCCGCCGCCAGCCCGTACACGACGCCCCAGGCGTACAGCCCGCCCAGCGAGTCGACGGCGGCCCACGCGAAGACGGCGACGCCGCCGACCAGAGCCGTGGGGAGGAGCATGGTCAGCGGGCCGAAGCGGTCGGCCAGCGCGTTGGGCACCAGCCGTCCGGGGATGCCGACGCCGTTGATGACGAGGAGCAGGTTGAGGCTGTCCTCGTAGCTGGCGTGGATGACGGAGCGGGAAAAGGCCGAGATGTAGTAGTACCCAAAGTACAACCCGAGAAACATCTGTCCGCGTTAGCACACAACTCCCCCGTTCCCCCCCTCGCCCCAGAATAAACTCACCATAAAACTCCCCCCCATATACAACACATACTCCACCTCCCTCAACGCCCCCAAATCCAACCACTCCCCCCTCATTCCCCTCCCTCCCCCCTAACCATCAACCCCCTCCTCGGCCTCAACCACCCATTCGCCACCCCCAGCGTCACCACCTGCACCCCGCCGACCGCCCTCATCGTCCATGCGAACCCCACCCTCCCCAGCAACTCCCTCACCATCCCGGGAAACACCAACCCCCCCGTCGCCGTCCCGCATGCCACAATCCCAATCGCCACCGCTCGCCTCCTCTCAAAATACGTCGCCACCACCGCCATCGTCGGACAAAACAGGAACCCGTTCCCTAGCCCCATGCACACCCCCTGCGCCAGAAACAGCTGCCAGTACGACCCGCCCGCGAAGCTCGACGAGAAGATCCCCAGCACCTGCAGCGCCGAGCCGACGGCGAGGACGGGCCGGAAGTAGCCCGCGTCGGTCAGGCGGCCGGTGAGCGCGCCGACGAAGAAGAGGAGGAAGATTTGGGTGGAGCCGATCCATGAGATGTCCGCCGGGGGCCGGGAGAGGGAGGTGGCGTAGTAGGTCTGGAAGACGCCAAAGGTGTTGATGAAGCCCCAGGTGTTCATGACGATGAGGTGGGCGCAGAAGACGGCGAGCCAGGCGGCGGGGCCGCCGTCGGGAGGGGGGTGGGGGGTGGGGGGGCGGTGGAGCGGCGGGAGAGGATGCGGGAGAGGATGGTGGTGAGGGGGCCGGAGGGGATTTCGGATATGTTAGGGGGGTGGAGGCCAGGGGTGTCGTCGTCGGTCTCGGTTTCGGTGTCGGAGGCGCTGTCGAGGCCGGGGTCACGGGGGGTCCTTTTTGTTTTCTCGAGTTTTTGGTCTTCTGGGGTTATTGGGGTTGTGTGCTGCTGTATTGACTCGTCTGATGGTAGACCTTTCTCGACGTCGACGTCGCCGTCGATGCGTGGTGGTGGTTCCATGGTGTTGTGGTTCAGGGTTAGGGTGTGCAGTGTCGTATCGTCCTGTGATGCTTGGCAGGGGGTCCCTTTGCAAATAAACAAGAGAGGTAAAGCCAAAGAATGTAGACGGTAGATATGTTTGAGCCTCGGGCCGATTTCTGGTCCCGTGGGAAAGGCGCGCGAGTGATGTCGAAGACGTCAGAGGCGACGGTCACTGAAAGGCGTAGCGCATCAGTTGGGGGGGGGCTGCCAGAGTGGTTTCCAATCCAAATGGAAAGCGAGTCCGTCTCGACAAAAACCTTCTTCTCTACAAAACAAAAAAGTCACAAATCTATAATTCCCACACAGGAAGAAGGGGAGACCCCGAATAAAGTAGTCACCGTCAGCGGGGACAAACCTTTCCCCTTGGCGCCGCCATGAACAGTCATCACGTCCCTCGCACTCAGGAAAACTCTACAGGAGGGGGACCCGCAACACTACAGCGGGTGTCATGCCCCTGGAATCCGATGCGACGGCGCTACTGCTGCGGAGACACGGCCATCCCCGACTCGGGGCAAGACCACCAAAGAACCACCACGATTACGAAACAACTAACGGGAGAGTTGCCGGAAAAGCATCAACCGCTGATTACTCACAAGATAAACTCGCGACCAAAACTGGCAACGTCTATCCGATTTTACGCCTTCATCGTCATTATCAGTCCTTCTCTTCCCTTCAAGTAAAAATATGTGTCATATCTCCGGCCTCGACCTCAATCTGCATTTCCTGGAGGCGGTCTGCAGGCCGGAAGCTGGAAATGCCGTCACCAGTCGGCCTGCGTCCGTTCAATTCGTCTTATTCCCGGCCCGCACAATCGGGAACCGGCACCCACACACGAGCCACCCCCGGCCGCGAGAGAAGCGGGGTTCGGTCCATCAAAGGGCGCGCCGGTCCGACATCGCTTGCCATCCGCCCGCTTCCCGGCCAGCTCCCTTGACCCGAATGCGATTGCACTCGTCTAGCTGGAGATTTTAGAGTCCGCTTGAACATCTCAAGTCCAACGTCGCCGCCATCATATCCCGCCAACCCTCGACGTCGCACGCCTCAATGGTTCTCGCATCCACCGGCGCCTGAGCACCACCTTTGCCATGCCCTCCTGCTGTCTGACTCAGAAAGCGTCCTTCTCCCTCCTTGGGCCTCCATCACGATGGACCGAGTTCACAACGCCGTCAGCAATGGACCGCCAAGTCCCTGACCCATCCATGGTCGACGGGAATTCCTACATGCGAGACACGACACAAACAAGCACAACTGCAGAGCAAAGTTCGGGGCAACACCACTCATTAACGTCTCTAAGGCCTGTACGTACAAAAGAGCTCCAGAAATGCTCCCCTAGCAAGGCTTCCTCTAAAAGATCCCTCCCCTCACTCCTTCTACTCCACCCCTGAACAGCATTACCTAGGAACATCATGGCCCTAAGCTGAAACTATGTGGCCTCCGACTTTTGAGATCAAAATTTGACGGCTGCCCCTCGGCCCAGTGACCAAGCTTCAGCCGCAAAGAATGCAGATGGTGTGGATAGTATTGCGAAATCACCATGGAGTGATTAGTAGTGGCGAGCGTTATGGTGGCGAGCTGACCAGCGGAACGGGCGTCGGGCCTTGACATGTCCAAACACGGGGTTCTTGGCCCGCATAATCGTGTTGGGCTCCTGCGAGCGGCACGATGCTGTCGAGCAAGTGTTGTCGGTCCAGGCAATCTGCAAGTCGTCGCCCCACCAGTCTTGGGGTTGGCCAGCCACCGTCAGCGTGATGTTGATCGATGTCAGATTGGCGAATGTCACCGCCGCGGCAGAGTCGAGAACCTGGTGACTGAGGCTGCAGTTCACAGTGCCGGGGCAGCCAGTGATCTCGATGGTCCTGCTGGCCTGGACCACTTCCTCAACCCCATTCCACTGCAAACCCTTGACGTCGAACACGCAAGATTCATTGGCGGAGAGACATCCAAATCCGAACCCGAGGAAGTTGAAGCGGAAGCAAGGATTCTCACGCAGCTGGGCGAGGCCAATTTGAGCGGTGGACGACTCCGACGAGTTGAAGTGTACCAATTGAGAGCCAGATGCCGGCTGGAACGGCCCGGCCGGTGATGAGACGACATCGAATCCGTTCGAGAAGAAGAAGCGATGGTGAGGGAATGGGACTGGCTGGGCAGGGACACTACTGGGATCCGTGGTGTTGTCGACGGAAATGGTAGGAATGTCGTCAAACTGCAAAAGCATCAGCAACCACATCCAACGGAAAGAACCAGAATGCTCACGTCGAACGTCACTCCGCCACGATCGCCTGGTGCACCACAGGTTTCGGAAGGAAACCCCGCTGAAGCAGCGGTGGTCGATGTTCCATTGAACGCCGTGGGCGAAGCTGGGATGGTGATGGATGCTGTCTCCGGGGCGACGGAGCTCGTCATATTGGAGGGGGCTGTGTTGGTGGGCGACACGCTACTGGAAGTTGTGGCCGCCAGTGTGGGGGACGAGTTCGACGCAGTCGGTACTGGAACAAATGGGGGGGCCGTCGTCGTGTTCAGGCCAAGGGCAGACGAGAGGAAAGACGAAAGCGCAGCTGGAGCGGCGGTGGCTGACAAAGCGGCGGGAGCAAGGGTCTCGTAAGCCGGAACCGCATCGCTGATGCTCGTGAAGGCATAGCCGCCGACTTGCGTCTGAGGAAGGGTGACAGTGATGACAATAGGCTTCGCGGCATGCACGGATCGCTGCTGGAGTTCGGTTTGAGGGGGCGGAGACTCTGCCGCTGGCTCAGTAGTAGTGGGAGCCGCCGGTGGCATCGACTGCTGATCCGGCACTGCTGTATTGGTGCTGGCCGGAGGCATCGACTGTTGATCTGGCACTGCTGTGTTGGGGCGGGCTGCTGACATCGACTGTTGTTGCTCGGTTGGCGCCGCCCAGCTCGTCGAGAGAGGAGCAGGGGCCGTGATGGTGATGGATTGCGCCGAGCCTGCCCCGGTCTCCATGGGCTGTGAGAGCTCATCAGTGCACGTGGAAGATGTGCCGTCGGGCGATGAACCGTCAGGGAAGATGGTGATCACAGTGACCTGCTGCGTTGGGTCCGACGGCCCCGTGGTAGCAAATGGAAGGTCGCTCGTCGTGCAGGTGGAGGTGGTTGCCAAAGGCCACAGGGTGACCTCCGGTGAGGTAGCACCCATTGGGTCGCCCGCACTACCTGCATCGGTCGATTGAGCTCCAGGGTCTCCATCTTCAAGCGTGCAGGAGGTTGAGGCAGATGCAACCGTCGCCGAAGGCCAGACAGTGAAGACGAGGGGGGTCTGCGACGGGTCTGTCGCATTGGGATCATCCGTAGCCGTTGGAGGCGGGGCGGAAAGGTAAGTCGTGTATGTCAACACTGTGTCACTGTGACCGTATTCGCCGGAAATGGTATAAGTGAGTGTCGCCGGGGTGACAAATGCGGTCGAGGGTGCAGAAACAGGAGTGCTGATCGGCGTGACCACGATCTCCGTGGTGAGTGTCAGCAGGGTGAACTGGCCAGGTCCAATGGGCAAGGACTCCGTGATGGTGAGTTCAGAGACGAGAACTGTCCCTGCGCTGCCTTGGGAGAAAGGGGTGGGAAACACGGTGACCTCGGTGAACCCAGGAGCAGAGGCAGAGGGTACTCCGGCTGATGTTGGGGCGGGAACTGTCAAGACCACGGGCGCGCCGTAATCCGGGGTGACTGTCACAGTGATGACGCCATTGCCAGGACCACTGGGAGTAGTGAGCGGGATAACTTCCGTCACGGTGGTCACGCCGGATGAGATGGTCGCCGTGCTGACAGGAATAGTAACCAAGAAAGGCGACCCAGAAGACGGGGTTATGGTCAAGACTAAGCCGCTCGCGGCGCTGTCCGAGCCAGAAGATGGCGGCACAGTAACCGTCAAGACGCCGCCAGGCTGGTCGGTCGCCGAGCTCGCTGGGCCGTTGGAGCCAGTAAGAGTGACCACAAAAGGAGAGCCGGAGACCGGCGTGACAGTCAAGACCAGGCCGCTTGTTGTGGTTTGCGAAGCAGAAGATGGCGGCACGGTGACCGTCAAGACGCCACCAGGCTGGCCAGTCGGAGAGCTGGCGGGGCCGTTGGAGTCAGGGACGGTGACGACGAAGGGAGACCCGGACGACGGGGTGACGGTCAAGACCAAGCCGCTCGCTGTGGTTTCCGGCCTAGTAGATGGCGGCACAGTGACCGTCAAAATACCGCCAGATTGGCCCGTCGGGGAGCGGGCAGGGCCGTCGGATCCAGGGACTGTGACCACAAAAGGAGAGCCCGAGACTGGAGTAACGGTCAAGACCAATGGGTTGGGTGATGCCGATGCCGGTGCCGTCATGGAGATACCGGGTTGAGCCGTCGCGGCGGGAATCGTAACCAAAAAAGGCGACCCGGTGGATGGGGTAACTGTCACCACAGTTTCACCGGCGCCCTCGCCACCTCCATACTGAGGGACTGAGAATGTGGCCCAAGATGGCACGGCCGTGGGTGCTCCTGGGGTGACAGTGACAGTGGTCAACCCTCCAGCTTCCGGCGTAGTGGCGAAAGGGGTGTAGGTTACCAGAACTGGCGATTCCGGACCGTTGGGATAGATGGTGACAACAGCAGGCAAGACACTTGGAGACCCCGAGCCATTGGAACCGCCGCCAACAGTGACTGTGGTCACGCCACCAGCAACCGGAGCAGAGGCTGAAGGTGTGTAGGTCAAAAGGACCGGCGATCCTGGGCCGTTGGGAAAGACTGTCACAACGGTGGGCGAGGCACCTGGAGGCCCCGAGCCATTCGGCCCGCCGCCATTCGTCCCGCCGCCAACAGTGACGGTGGACACGCTGCCAGAAGCCGGGGCAGTGGCTAAAGGGGTGTAGGTGACGAGAACTGGCGATCCTGGGCCGTTCGGGAAGACTGTGAAGACGACTGGCGAAACGCTTGAAGACCCTGAACCATCCGAACCACCATCAACAGTGACGGTGGTCACACTCCCAGCAGCTGGCGTAGTGGCAGAGGGTGTGTAGGTGACAACGACCGGCGAACCGGTGCCGTTGGGGAAAACTGTGAGGACAACTGGCGAACCGCTTGGAGACCCCGACCCATTGGAACCGCCGCCCACAGTGGCGGTGGTAACACTGCCAGCCGGCGCGGTGGCAGAAGGCGTGTAGGTGACAACGACCGGCGATCCGGTGCCGTTGGGGAAAACCGTGAGGGCAATGGGTGACGAGCCTGGAGCACCTGGAGCAGTCGAGCCAGTGCCCACGGTGACAGTCTCGACGGATCCCGATTGCGGAGAAGGCAAAGTTCCAGTGGGTGTATAGGTCACAGCGACTGGTGATCCGGTGCCGTTGGGGACAATGGTGACAACCACGGGCGAGGGACCCGGGATTCCTGAGGCCGTGGAAGTCCCGCCGATGGTGTCAGCCCGCGTCTCAGCACCATAAGGCAGGATTGTGGTGGGGATGGGCGAAGCCCCTGGCCCAACAGTGACCGTTGCAACGGAGCCCGACTCGGTGGGAATGGGGCCAGTTGGGGTGTAAGTGTAGACCACCGGGGTCCCGGGGCCGAAAGGGAAGATGGTGGTGGCAATGGGCGACGCCCCTGGCCCAATAGTGACTGTCGAGAATGACCCTGACTGTGTGGGAGAGTAGGTTACCACAACAGGGGTCAAGGGACCAAAGGGGTAGACAGTCTTTGTGATGATCGACGGCCCTGGCGCGACGGTAACGGCTGCAACAGGCCCAGACTGCGTGGGAACGAGACCAGTGGGAGTGTACGTGACCACAACTGGGGTTCCGGGACCGAACGGAAAGACGGTCTTTGTGATGAGCGACGGCTCCGGCGTAACAGTGATGGCTGCAACAGATTCGGACTGCGTGGGAACGAGACCACTGGGGGTGTACGTGACGATAACCGGGGTCCCGGTGCCGAAGGGGAAGACCGTCACGGTGGTGAGGGATGACCCCGGCAAAACGGTGGCGGTTGCGAGAGATCCAGAACCAGGGGAAACGGGGGCAGTTGGGGTGTAGGTCACAATGACTGGCGTTCCAGGACCAAAAGGAAAGACAGTCTTGGTAACGGGCGATGTCCCAGGCGTGACAATGACCGTGGCGACAGAACCGGAACCAGGGGCAACAGGGGCAGTTGGCATGTAGGTCACGGTGACTGGCGTGCCAGGTCCGAAAGGAAACACTGTCTTGGTAACGGGCGACGTCCCTGGCGTGATGGCAACCGGCGTTGCGGTACCATAGGGAACAAGAGGTGTGACATCAGTGGAAGCCCCGGGCACAACAGTAACAGTTGCAACGGATCCAGAGACAGTGTCGGCGGGGGTGCTGGGTGTGTAGGTGTAGACGACCGGTGCACCCGAGGGCCCCTGCGGGAAGATCGTGGTGACGATGGGAGACGGTCCTGACCCAACTGTGACAGTCGCAGGTGACCCCGACTCTGAGGCGACCGAAGGAGTCGGAGTGTAGGTGAAGACGACCGGCGCACCCCCGGGATCCAATCCGTAGACTGTCGTGGTGATTGGTGAGGGTCCCGATCCGACAGTGACTGCTGTGGCAGAGTTGGTGTCCGTGGCAGTGGGGGCATTGGGGGTGTAAGTGAAGACGACCGGTGCGCCCGAGGGCCCATTGGGGTAGATTGTGACGACGACCGGCGAGCATCCTGGTGATCCTGGCCCGGAGGGACTGGATCCACCAACGGTCACGGCTGCGACGGAGCTCAAGTCTGTGGAAGCCGGGACGCCCGGGGTGACAGTGTAGGTGGCCGTGAGGGTTACCGGAGCACCGGGTCCCCCGGGAGTAGAGGCGGAGCTGCCCGAACCGCCCCACGGAGTAGGGTAGAACGTCTCGGTCCTCGTGACAGGGCCGGACATGCCGGGCTGCGAAGCAACTGTGTACGTCAGGGTGACAGGGGTGAGTCCCGTGGATGCGCCTGATCCGCCCTGATCCGGAGCCGGAGTGAGAGTGACAACGTCAGTGGTGAATGGCCACCAACCAGTGGGAGAGGACGGGGTTGGTGCCTGGGGCGAGAATGTGACTGTGACAGGAGGGGCGGCCGAAGGTGCTGAGCCAGGAGCTGTGATGATAGTCGACCATGTTCCAGGGCTTCCAGCATCGGGGACAGTGACGGTGAGAACGAGGGTGGCGGTGTAGTTGGGACCCTCTGGGATGGCGACAGTGATGACAGAACCGGCAGTGGCACCGGCAGGGACCGCCACCGTGGCAGACGCTGGCGTCGGCGTCTCGGGCGAGGGGAGCGTGACAGTGAGCACCGGAAGTGTAACAGTGCTGATGCATGTCGTCTCGAGGTCCGTCCCAATGCTTTTTCGCCCACCAGTCAGCCACGAACCTGGAGGCCGGACATCTAGGGAGAGAAGAAACGTACTTGCGAGGCACCACGGCGGCCGAGGCAAGCCAAGCCAGGCTGGCCAACGGGCCAAGCGATGCGTAGCGACGCATCGTGGAAGAGGTGCAACACACCAGAAAAAAAGAGTGACGGGTGCCGAGGTCAAAGAGCGACAGGTCCCAAGCTGCGGTGCCAAATGGCGGAGGATGGAGGAGTCGGGAGAGGAGAGTCGAGAGAAGAGAGGGATGAAGAGAGAGAGGGACGAGGAATCTGGGACGGGGAAATCTCTAGTTTTGTATGGGACGCTAACGGGGTCGAGCTGAGCACGCAACCAGGCCGATGAGGAAGGCGGCTCTGGAGTCGGCCGTGGCAGGGGAGGAGAGACGACCATGTTGCGAGGCATTCCAGGTCTTGAGGAAGGACGTTGTCGAGGTTGCCGTCGTGTCGTCTCTGGAGGGTGGAAGGGCGAGTGAGCCAGAGAAGGAGCCCGGCGAAAGTGGTTCGATGGCGCCCCTGGTTCCTGTCCATTGTCCATTCTGGCCCACACGATCGACGGGGAGGGAGGAAGTGTCGTGGGCTGTCTCCTGGAGGATGAGTGTCCGCCTTTCATGAAATGGAAGTCGCTGTTGTGGGGAAATCCTCCTGCTTTTCCGGAGGGCTTGAGGTTGAAATCGACCATCGAGGCCAGAGATCGGAACTGGAAGGAAACCCTGAAGCGGGAACTGGGAGATCACAGCAATGGGAATTGGCCGAGGGGCCCTGGTTGAGTCGATTGCGTCTTGTTCTTTCCCGGTCGACCAACATCAGGTGGTCCTGCATCTCTTGCGGGTGTGGAAGTGGCTTCTCATTCTCGCTCCTTCCCCAGCTGCATCGCTGCCGTGTGCCGTTTGCCATTGGGGCGAATCCTTGACAACTATGGAAGTCGCTTGCCTGGATTGTAGAGGGCGAAAATGAGATTGAAGCCCACTTTGCCGTCAAAAGCAAGACCTCAGCACTACTCCGGGCAGTCAAGAGGAACAGAGGGTGGACGACGGGATGGGTGGAGGGGGGGCTTCTCGACCCAACCCCCATTGCCCAGGTCGACCTCCACGGTGGGATATCCCCTTCCAAACGACGCAAAGGAGGGCGCCCTGGCCAGGTCTATTGTTTGTCGACAGGATTCCATCGTCTTGTGCTTGACCAGACTCCAATCCAAAGCCGGGGTTTTTTTTGTCAGCGCGAGACGACCCGTCCAGCAAGAGAGAGCCGACGCTCCCCTCTCCAGGAAAGGTGTGGAAGGGACAGATATAGGCAGGCCTCCAGTTCCGATTTCAGGGTCACCAACAAGAGGCGGATTGCCTTGGCTGGTCTCTCGAGTGTGTCGTGCTCGCAAATAAGCCAGAGATAGGTCGAGCAAAGACATTGACGCACCACAGATATGCCTGGTACAAAAGCACCCGGGGGACATGGGTGGAACCTCCATATGATAGGTGGTAAAGTTTGCCGCTCGGGCGAATCCTATGCTAGTTTAGTAGAACATGGAAACGAACCCAATGAGCAGAGGAAATCAGGAACATAGTTCATCGCCCTGCGCTCCCAATGCCCCCCAAGCTCCCCAACATAACCGCCACCTCCCTCTCCCACTGCCCCTCCTTCTCCCCCTCCGCCTTCCCCTTGCCCCTGCCCGCTGCCGCAACACTACTCGGCAGCCGACTCCCCTTGATGACACACTCTCGAATGGCCTTTTCCACCGTCGGCCGGTTCGCCCGCAGCGTCCTCGCCGCCGTACCCCCCTTGGCCGCCATCTCCTGCACCCGCGACGCCAGACTCCCTGCCATGTCGCGCCAAAAGTAACTCGCCAGCGACCCCGTCTCGAGGTGCGCCAGCAGCGGCTGCAGCAGGTTGGTGGTCGTCGTCGTCCCCTTGCCGCCCGGCACCTCCGGCGCCTTGGTCCCCTCCAGTACCGCCTCGAGCGCCACCACGTTCTGGCACCGCGCGCTCACCTCGGCCAGCGTCCGATCCAACGTCGGCAGCGAAGCCAGCGCCCGCAACAAGCTGGCGCTGCTGCTCTTGACGGCCGACTGGAGGTAGCCCTTGAGGGCTTCGAGCATGAGGGTCGGCGTCCAGCGGTGGTCGCCCTTGACCGCCGCCGGCGAGAGGAGGTACAGCGTCGTCAGGGCCGATGCCGTCCGCGCGCGGGCTTCCTCGGACTGAGCAAAGGTTTGGGTGGTCGTTGTTGAGCCTGTCGCCGATGACGCGATCGAGAACTCGCGGATGGTGCGCTCGGCCGTCTCGCGCACCGAGCGCACGATGGGCGTGATGATGACGTCTCGGAGGCTGCGCACGGCGTCGACGCGGTCGATGCCGAACCCTTCGGCACCTGGGGTGGCGGCGGACGCGAGGAGCTCGCGAAGGGCGAGAAGCGTGTGCGTGCAGCGGACGAGGGCGCGGTGGTCTTCCTTGCCGCGGGCGGGGGCGAGCTCACTGTGCTGGACCTGGAGCTGGCGGCCGAGCTGGAGGCAGCGCGTCACGGCGCGGGCGAGACGGAGCGTCTCCCACAGGCGGGCGGCCACGTTCCGAACCTGGTCCGCCTCGGCATGTTTCTGGAGGACGTCCTTTTCGAGCTGCGCGTAGCTCGCGTTGAGGGCCGTGATTTGCGTGTCGATCTCGGCGACGATGCGGGCGCTGGCGTCGTTTTGGCGCTTGGTGTGGGTGAGGAGGGGGAGGGCGGAGCGGGTGGTCAGCACGTCGATGTGCGAGTCGACTTCTTGAATGTCGAAGAGGACGCGCGAGAGGGGGGTCGAGAGGTCGAGGGGGGAGTCGCTGGGGTTGTTGGTGGCGAGCACGAGCGTGTTGGCGAAGGCGGCGGGCGAGAAGCTGGGGTCGAGGAAGGCCTCGTAGTCGATGTACGAGGGCTCGTCGTCGGGGGTCGTCATGGTGTTGGAGGTGTTGGGGGTGTTGGGGGTGCCCGACGTTGACGGTGGGGTTGCAGCACTGACCTCGGCCTCGACGTGGACTGTCGAATTGGAGATGTGGGGCACATGTGTCCCTGGCTGCCGTATCGAACAGCCCCCACTAAAACAATAGAACACATGGGGGTTGGGGTGCGGTCCGGCAGCGGCACTTTCAGCGCCCCGCATTGGTGGCTGAGGCTGGGGTTGCAGTGAGGTCATGATCCCAACCCCACTCTTTCTCAGCGCAAAGATCGATTGAGGTCCATCGAGGTCGTCCTAAAAATGAAATGGAAAAGAACAAGCGTAGGTAACTTGGCTAGGGACTTCCAATGCCCTATTTTTGCCCGAAGGGCCTGGCAAGACCACTATCGTATCTGTTCAATTGACTCTGCCTGCAAATATGGACTTTGGAACCTGTCTCGCAACTCCATTTTCTCGTCTCGTTCCGATTGTCGTGAGTAATGCCCAGGTGCCAAGGCCTGGAATTGCTGGGACACCAATCGCCAATCCAGCTTCTTTGAGCGATTAATTCTTGGCCGCAAACTCCGTCCCCAAGTCCCCCGAGGTCCCGTCTCCTCTTCCGCGTCTCCCGAGCAGCACCCAAAAGACATGACCCTCAAAACATCAACAGCAGCGCCCGTCCTTCGCGGCCTCCTGTTCCTGCCACGCTCTCCTTTTTCCCCACCGGCCAATTGACTAGGGATTGCGGCATCTTGACTGCTTGCCTGCTCCTTAGACGTCGCGTCGCATCGAGCGACGGCGCTGACCTCGACCCCGACCCCGACCCCGACCTCGACCGACCCCAATACCGAGACACCCGTCCGCCCCGACCTCTGCTCGACCTCACCCCCTACTACCCGACGACATCCCCTCCCCCCGAGGACCGCCGCAGCCATGCCCCTCTTTCATGCGCGCGACCTCGTCGCCTTCCCCGGCGGCGACAACTCGAGCGACACCGTCATCAACAACGTTCACTACAACAAGACGACGCTCGACCACTTCAACTATACCCTCTACTCCAATGGCACCATGTCCAACGGCTCCTCGTGCCTCCTCACCTTTGAGCCCTGGGCCCCGACCCTCCTCTACCCGAACGGCACCTTTGTCAACGTGACGTGGTGCTACAGCCCCGTCAACCCCATCGGCGAGCGCGCAAAGATTGCCATCGGACTCGCCGTGGCCTATGGCGCCGCCCTCTTCTGCGTCCTCCTGTGCCTGAGCAAGCACGGCAAGCTACACCTCCCGACCGAGCGCCGCTTCTACCCGATCGGCAGGAGGTGGCAGTGGTACTGGGCCATCTTCACGTGCGCCACGGCCATGATCAGCCTCTTCGTGACGGTCGACGTCGATCGATATTATCTCCCGCAGCTTCCCATCATCTTGACGAGCTTCTTCTGGTACCTGATGCAGATGGGCGCCATGGCCACGGCCTGGGAGGGTGTCAGACACTGGGGCAGCTGGATGGAGAGGCAATTCGTCGACCCAGACCCCTTCATCCTCCCCCTGGACGACAGCCGGTCCATGTTTGAGTTTTGGATTCCGCTGGGCTGGTACTTTTGGCTGTGGATGGTATGTGCCTCGCTATTCTGGAAGTCCTACCCTCGCTGACTGACATGGATGGGCAGAACTTCTTCCTCGTCATCCCTCGAAACTGGGGCCGCATCGAACACCAGCGGTATCCCGAGCAAATCGTAGACGAAGCCATTCCCACCGCCACCGACGGGCGCTTCAAGGCCGGCGCCTTCTGTCTCGTCGTCTGCTGGCTCCTCATTGTCTTCTTCCTGCGCCACGCTATCAAGCACTACTGCCCCCGCAACCGCGGCCTCATCAACCGCCTCGTCGGCTTGATGCGATTCACGCCGCTCCGCTTCTACTTTCTCGTCCCTCTCGCCGCCGTCATCCCCGCCTACCAGGCTCTAGTCGCCTGGTACTTTGAGTGGAGCCCCCTGAATGTCAAGGGTCTGAATGCCGCCATCTTTGCGGGCGGCTACGCCCCGTCCCTCCTCATCCTCGTGGTCCAGGTTGCCTGGGGCTTCGTGACTCCCAACGAAGACCTGGAGCTGAAGCGCCAGCGCCGTGTCAGGGGCGAAGAAATCGACCGGGAAATGGGCATCGTCAAGCGGCCAGCATGGTGGCGCCGCATCCGAGAGGGCGGTTCCCACACCATCAGCATGCAGGACCGAATTGCAAGGAACGTGCGCGAAGTGGGCGGTGCGAAGCCCTCGGCCAACATGTACGAGGCAAGCCCGGCAGATCCTTTCGTCGATGGGCCCGCTGCGAAACCGCCACGCCCTCCTCAGGCCACGACCGAGGCTGTGGAGATGAAGACGCTGACCCCAAAGCACGAGCTGTCGGACCGAGCCGCAGAGATGCTAGCGCCGAATCTTCGAGCCGGGGACTTTGCCGCCGCCCGGGCCATGGCGACGCGCTACGATGGCATGGCGAACCGGACGCGGTCCGACAGGGCGCTCCAGAACGCCGCCGGGCCCTTGTTCCCCCACATCAACGACCCGGCCAGTGCTGCTGCCGCGGCGAGGCGTCACCAAGAGCTCATGATGGATGGGCCGCCGCCCTATGCGGAGCGGGGACGGAAAGAAGCGCAACTCCGTCGGCCGGATGCGGGCAGGGGTACGAGTGCGAGCACAACGAACAGCATCAACAGGCCGCCGCAGCAGATTAAGAGCATGCTGGATGTTTGAGCCCCTGTTGGGTAGAGCACGCACCAACTTCGTAGAGACGAAACGGCCGAAATTAAATATCCAGTACAGGGGATAGATGGATCTATAGGCATGGCTTTTCGGCGTTGAGAGGATGCATGCTTTTGGGATATTCGGAAAGAGATGTAGGCGGACATGTCAATATCATGAAAGGGGAACCCCAACATAAACAGCACTGCTGTGTCAGTGTTATAGAACTAGCTCGACTCAAGGAGCAAACCACAATACCAGATAAAAATTACTTGACAAAACCCAACCACCTCACCACCTCCTCCCTTTGCACCGGCCGGCCCTCCGGACACCCTCACCACCAACCCCCCGGTCTTCCGACACCCCAACGCGCGCCAAGACCCGCCCCCCGGCCCGGCCGGACCCAACCCCTCCCGAGCGGATCCCTCGGATCACCCGCATCTGCATCACGAACGTTTTTCGTCACCAAGCTGCACGCACGCGAGTCAGCCCCTCGTCCCCTCTCGCTCGCGCCCGTAACTGCTTTTGGGGGAGGGGGGGAGGGGGGGTTTTCTCATGCCGTCACTTTGCGTCGCACCGCACCGCATCGCATCGCATCGCCTGCTAGTGCTGAGGGGTTGTTCATCATCATGGCATCGGCGCTGAGTGCGTCATCTCGAGTGGGTTGCCGGCCTGGACAATGTCCACCTACTCAGACCTTTGTTCAACACTCAGGAAGCCCGCCCTGACGACGCTGTACCTTTTTTGGGGAGCGGGGGAATGGCGACTACCGCTGGACGCCAACCGTTTTTTGACGCTCGAAGCCCTCAAGGGGCGCCTCGAGTCGGCCGTCGAACGTAGCAGCGCGGAGACTCAGGGTTTTCCCGCCTCTCTAAGGCGAGAGTGCTCCGGTTGCCGGCGCCGGCCACTCGGCCGGCCGGACGGAACGGCCTGGGCCATACACGAGTTCGAGTCGCTACACACCTACCTACTACAATATCTACCTCTTGGATCCGAGGGTGCGCATGCCTTGATGATGTGACGACAGCTTGACGGCGGCCTGGCAAGGAAGCAAGGCCCCAGCACGCCGACATTTTCCCCTCCAGACTCAGCATTTCGACAAGAACCACCCATCCTCCTCTGGATCGGTATCATCGTCCGCTGCTCACAACGCCCCGTCTCTCACAAGGCGCTCTCGTCCCCTCCATCCACTCCAGCCACAGTGATATACATCGTAAAAACCCCCCATCGGGAATAGCTTCACGCTGCAAGCCCTTGCGTTTCCCCGGGCCGGCCGACGCCATCCCGTCCGCCGTGCCCAAAAAACCCGCCTACATTCGCCACCCACCAGATGCACTGCCCGTGTCCAGCCAGTGGGCTGTTGTTTAGTGCTCGGCGTGGATCAAGGTCTTGTCAAAGTAGACTTGGCCATTTGTTCTTTTGCACGGCCCAAGGCCAACTACCAAAATCACTGTATGTTTCCTCCCAGAGGGCTGCCAATGTTCCCCGTCAGCCAGCATTTTGCTGCCAACCGCCTACTTGCACTTGCACCTCGACATGAAACCAGCAACCAAGAGGAAGCACAATCGGCCGGATCTATATTTGTATCTACCCCTTTCGTCCTCCCAGGCCTACTGGGGAGCTTATCCTCCCCATTGCCCAAAATACCTTGACCAACTTGTCCATCCAACCAATCCCTCTCTCCCCCTCATCATTCATACGCCGCAGTTAACCGCCGTAGTGCAGCACCAAATCCTCCCCTCACCTCCCCCCCCCAACGCCACGATGCAATGCACGCTGCAAGAACCGGATTCGTGCGTTCGTTCGTTCCAGTTACTACTGTGCCAAGAACGGTTGCAGTCAGTCAGCCATACGCACACAAAAGATCCATGCAGGCGAGAGCCTTGCCTGGCCGCCGCCCTCGGCTTGAACATATCTGTCCAGTCCGGCGCTGGTTTGCTTGTTAGCGCGAGACCTTCGAGATACGTACCAAGGCCATTCCCTCTTGGATGAAGGCCCTAAAGTCGGCGCTCGAGGCCTTAAAGTCGGAGCCCGAGGCTTGCATTCTTGTTGGATAGTACTCGCTTACCTAGGAAACTGTCTCGCTGGTTCCTGAGAAGGCCTGGCGGGTACATATGCACGCCTTCGGTTTATATCTTAGGGCCTCGAATAAATCTACAGATATATCCCTAGAATCCGGCGCTAGCAAACAAACCGGGGCCGTATTGTAAAGTCGTGTTGGAGATACCAACATCAAGACTCAGGGGGGACGAGTTGAGCAGTTAGATCGCTGGGAGCAAGACAACCTCCATTGCAACCGCTACCGCTACCACTATCTCATGCCACACACACACTACAGTCTCGCAATCTACTACTAGCTAGAAGCTGCATCCAAAAAAGACATGAACCAGTAATGTAAATAAGCCAATGCTGATCCCCCCACCCTCCTTTCCCCTCCTGCCCACTGCCCACTGCCCACCGCCACCAACTCGAGCTCATAAGTCATTACCTCGTCATCATCGCGTTGCCCGCCCGCCTGCCCAGAGAACCGCCCCATCGTCAACAAAGCCATGCGACCGACCGACCGACCGACCGACCGACCGGCATTATCCCAGTATGAAACCCGAAACCCCAAAAATTTCCTCCTTGTCCATACCAGCTCGTCCGCGGGAGGAGAGGTCCGGGGGTATATTTCCCAAGTCGTCATTCCCCTACACCAGCCAACCACCCCATCCATCATCAGATGGTATTCCAGAGACGCCGGTCGTCAAAACACAAGGGGAAAAAAGCAGGAATTCGTAACGCGGCGTCGTTGGTGCCTGGAAAGAGAAAGAAAAAAACATCTAGGTTGTCCGGACCCGATAATATCAAAGAAAGAAGTCCCGGAAGGGGTCGTTGAAAGTGTTGACCGTCGTCGTCGCCGTCGTCGTCGAGTAGCGACAGAATTGCCAAGTCGAAAGTTGATATCATGATATGCCACGGTCCCCCCAAAAGTGAGTGATGTATCCCCTGTAACCGTGTTGATGCAGCGAGTGTGTTCAGTCGTCAGTGGTCAGAACGAAGATGACCGGCAGCTGCCATCTGCTAAGCAGAAAAGCCGACTTCCCCTGAGCCCCGTGCTGCGCCGAAAGCAGTGATCCAAACAAAAGAACAAGAGTGGTAAATCAGCAAGCGCCCAAGCTCCGACAGGGGTGGCGATTGTTCTAGTAGGCCTTGCCCTCATTCGTAGCGACAGCCACAAGAGCGTCGAGCCGGGCATTGTTGGTCGGGTGAGGGCGTTCCATGATGCGCTCCATTCTATCCACTCCGTGGCTGGACTGCGAATGGAGGCTCGGTTGCGACTCGCGGGCAGGGAACCCCTGGAATGCGCTGACGTTGGGGTGGATGATGCGATCGACATGGGCCCGGCTGTCGTGAATCGTCTCTCCGTGAGGGTGGACGGTGACGGGGCCATGATACCAGCCATGCCGCTTGCTCTCACGGGGTGTGCTGATCATGGGCGCCGACATAGTATATTGGTGGCGGCTACCGTGCATGGGCGGACCGCTGGACGGTGGCATCGACGTGGGGACGTGGGCCGGCTTGACATCCGGATCGAATCTCACCGTCGGTTCCATTACCGTCCGGGCCTGCTCGCCGCGCGCAAGAACGGCCTGGTGCACGTCGTTGGCCCACGCGCCTGCACTATCGCGGGGAGGGGTGTTGATCTCGAGCCTATTTAATCCACGCTGAAGCTGCGTGGTGGACTCGCGTCGGTAGTCCATACCGGAGGACTGGTGGGGAGGGGCCGCAGCGCGGGAATCTATCATCATCGGGGACGGGATCCGACGAAGGGGAGACCGCGGCCTGTGCGGGAGCGGGTCAAAGGACGCGATGCCGGGAAGTCGTATTGGGCCTTCCTGGTTAGAAGGGCTCGCGGCGGGCATTGACAGCGGAGCAGGATGGTATTGCGGCGGTGTGATGACTTGATTCAGCCTGCTGCCGCCAGTCAGATCCCGAGTGTCAGGGTGCCATGTGCGTCTCCTCCACGCCTCATCGGCGGCGCTGCTAATCGAGTCTCGCCGAGACCATCCAGACGTCGATGCCGTCGGGGACGACAACAAGCTCCCTTGGCTTGGAGAGTAGGCGCCACTGTTGGGAATGTTGAGCGCGGGCGCGTTGAAGAGGGGGCCGCGGAGATTGGCGCCGTGAGGCGACTGAAACGGGTTCGCGCCCGACGGAACGCTGAGCCGGCGACCTGGCGTTCTGGAGCCGGCATACATGCTGTGGGACCGAGAATGCGAAGAGATGGGCGACGCGACGCCGGAGCCCCAGCGGGGACTGCCCTGGCCAGTTGAGAAGGTGGCCGAATTGGGCGTGCTGAACTCGCTGGGCGAATGCGGACGGTAGTACGGGGCGGCGGGTTCGGGGTTTCGGTAGGGATCAAAGGGGTGCCGCGAGGTGGGCTCCGCCATGATGAGCGGGGGCGGTCTATGCCGAGCGTCGTTGACGGCGTATGCAGAATTGATGGACCCCATCGTGGCAATGTTCGACGTCGAGAGCGACTTGGAATGACCCCGGGGTGCCGGGCCCACACTTCCGGCCGTCGCAGCCCTGGATCGCCCCGTCTGTCGAACTCTGTCGGTTCGAATCTGCCTCTGGAACCGTGTGCCCGTCGCGGCGAGGGAGTCCATCGGTATGTCTTCGTTGATGTGCACGGTCTGGGCATGCTGTCGGAGATTGTCGAGGCGAGAAAATCGTCGGGAGCAGTGACATTGAAAGGGGCGCTCCCCAGTGTGTTTCCTGTGTGGCAAAACATGTCAGTGGGAGAAGGCGGATGCCGGGCTGGCTGCGCAGCTCACCTGATGTGGCGCGCAAGATGCTCGCTGCGGGTGAAGCTTAGGTGACATGGCGGATAGTCCGTGCAGTAGAATCTTTGCGACTTCTTCTTCTTGGACTTTGTTCCGTCGGCGTTGATCTCCTCGTCTTCCGAACCGGCACCGTCATCGCCGGCTGTCCCCTCGTCGTCTGAATCGTCCATGTCCATGTCATCCGAGTCCTTTGACTTGGCCGAGCGCTGCGAGTGTCCCCTCGATGGGGTCTTGGAGGCGTCGACGGACTCGGGTACCTGCACCGACTCGGGGAATGGCGATGTGGGGAGAGGCTTCTGGGCGGCCAGGGCAGCGTGGAAGCTGGCGCGGGTGGGTGTGGTTGCGTCGTCGGCCGGCCGGGACGTCGGGATGGGGGCTGTGCTGGTTCTCGGCGTGGTCGGGGAGGGCATGCTGTCGTCGTGGGCCAAGTCGGCCATGTTCGCCATGGTCGGCGTGTTGACCGGGCGAAATGTCGCAGCCATGGTGTTGAGGAGGGGTTGCGGGCGGGTGCGCCGAGAGTGCGGTGCAAGGTTCAGGAACGAGGATCACCGGGTGGGGGGGTGGCCCGGGTAGTTATGCGGACGACTGGATGAGGCTGAGGCGAGCGAGGGTCCGCAACAGGGGTTGGAAATGCGGGGGGCGGATGCGATGTGTGCCCTGTGTTTGGGAGTGACTGCGGTCAGCAGCAAGAGAGGGAGTTTCGGGGCAGTCAGCGGCCGGAGCCTCGAGGTCGGGACGCTTCGCACTATCGATGGCCGAAAGGCTATTCTCTAGTCTAGTTCACTGGACTGGACGAGTGCGTGGGTTTTTGTTTGTTGGCGCGACTAGCCGGCCTCCCTGTCTTGTTGTCGTGATTATTGCCTGGCTGGGGAGCTCGGAAGGGGCATATCGGACGCTCTGCGCCCTCTGTCTTGGTCAGTCGTGAGAGGGCAGCGGGATCCGAGTGGGGATCGGGCGGCGGCACAGGCACACGCTCGCACACCTAGGCTGAAGTGAAGCGAGTTGAGGTGGCCCGCACTGTCTAGAGTGTGCGGTGTGTGGTGGGTGGGTGCCGGGGGGATGCGCCAAGGGGAGGCAAAGCAGGTCCCAAGTGAGGGCAGAATGGGCCAGATGGCAGAAACTTGTCGCGCAGGCGGGTTTCTGGTGCCTTTTTGCAGGCGGCAGGGGCAAGGTCGGGTGGTGTGGCGAAGGCGGCCCAGCGACTCCACCTATCTTGGTGGTGGGAGCGATGCGGATGACACAAGGGCGGAGCTGGGCGATCGGCAGCCAGCGACAGCGACACCTACTCTCTGTATTAATGAGCAACAGACTTGTCAAACTTTGTCGCAGTCGCAACGTATGCTTGTCGTTCCAAGATCGACTTGATTCCCGACGGTTCAGACTTCCCCGCTGCCGCGACGAGACCTGGGCGAGTGCGACACGGCTTGGCTAGGTGTCTGCGACAAAAAGATGCAGGCCCGCATGCGAGATGCGTCCTGTTGGTCCGTCGGCCTGTTCGTCGTCGCCCTTGCTGGCGAGCTACTGGATTGGGGGGACCAACCACCGACCGTGGGCGTCTCCAGATGGCTGGTCGGGCGGTGCGTGGCCAATGCCGTGACCTTTTTTTTCTCTCTCTAGTCGGGGAAAGTCGCTGGCGGATCTCGGGAAGATGAATCAGGCTGAACGCAGGGCCAACGCTGCTCTGTCAGCGCCCCTGAAGCACCGTGGTTGTGGCTGACAGGTCCGACCCGAGGAAACACTGGATTGTGGTGATGGTGGCGACGAGACTAGCAGAGTCCAAATGGCGACCGGTGACGCCAAGTCAATAGGCCCGGTATGATGGATGATGGATGATGGTGATGGATGATGGATGACGGATGAGCGATATGGATGGCGCAAGCACTTGGTAGGTTTCTCTGTGTGGCATGTGAGGAGTGGTGGTGATGGTGGAAAGAGAATTGGAAACAAGCCAACCTCTAGATTGGTCCGGTGGCTTTAGGTACACTGACAGCACAGCAGGCCTTTGCCAGTTTGGGGCTTGGCGTGCGCGTTCTCCTGCTTTTTCTTGTCACACGGCCCTTGGGCCCTTCCCTCATGCCTGGGGAGAGTGTGGGCAGAAGGGCAGAATTGGCACCGGAATCCTGGCGGCAGTGTACCTTTGTACCGACGGGTGCCTGGCAGAGTCGACAGACCTACATGGTACTGCAGTCAATCCTGTGGGAACGGTGCAGCGTAGAAATGCAGAACCTAGGTATCGCATCATGAGTTGTCGACTCCCCCCCCCCGGAGCGATGTACCTACGGGCATATCACAGTATGTCTTTGTCAAGGCACAGGGGCCATCAGGACGCTATCTATCGAGGCACCAGGGAACATGGCAAGGGGAGCGGCCCTGCCCCTCGACCTGGGCAGATGGGGGGCGCGCGGTCGAGGCACAAGGCCGGATCAAAAGGTTGCTGCAGGAGAAGACCTCCAGCAGGCTACGGGCATGGATGGAGGCGAGAGGGAGAGGTTAAGGTTGCGACGATGAATGCGTGATGGTGGTGGGGTCCGGCGTCCCAATCGTCGATGGCACGCACAAAGAAAAGAGGCGGCCAATCCGACAAAACAAGGGGGCCGGCGTCCCAAAGATCCATTGGGCGGCCCAGTCGGCCGGTTCCTTTGTCCCATGAATACTGGAATCGACTGCTCGACCGCCCTGGGATGGAAGCTCGGGAGCTTGGGACCTACCACGAGAGCTTGCCGTCCCGCTGTTTGCGTCGATTGTCGCAATGGAGTCACGATAGAGGGGCATAGATGGCGGGGTAGGTAGGGTGATGTTGTTCCCGTCCTCAGCCGTCCTCTTGCTCGTTCCCAGGATTTTCACTGGCAAACGGGCTCTTTCATGGGATCCTTCGTTTGAGCGCCGAACAGTCTCCCAGGTTCCTTTCGCCTCCCATTAATCCATCTCAGTCGAGGGGCTCGAGCTTGGTGGCATGACACGACCCAATATCCATCCCTCCCTTGGGAATCCATCTTATCGACCGTGATTGTGGGAGGAGCCGAGGGGAGGAGGGCAGCTACTCTACCGCAGATGAAAACATACAAATCGCCAACTTCGAATGCGGGTCATCTGCCCATCAAAGGCACGTCCCAGTGCCGCAACAATTGCACCATCCTCTCACACCTCTGACTCGGAGCTTGCCCAGGGAGGCTGGCTGCGTGCGGGGCTTTCCGCTGCTTTGCTACTCTGCTTTCCGATTTCTGCTGCCGTGCCCCTTTCTCTGTTCACCGTTCCTGGGCTGCTCGATGTCGGCATGCCGGGCGTGCCGGTTGCAGCGGTACCTGTCTCGGCCGTCTGGTGCCTGTCTGTCCCCGTCATCCCTCTTGCTTGCGAGGCCGCCACCTCGGTGCGGGATGATGGCTCGAGGATGGTAAGCGGGTGCCCCAGACGACTCCTGGCGGTTTGGCCTTGGAGGGGAGGGGGGGTGGCACAGATGGATCCCTGGCGGTTTGGCCTTGGAGGGGAGGGGGGGTGGCACAGATGGATCCCTGTAGATAAGGACGGCATCGGAGAGGTCTGCTGATGGAGATGCGAGGGTGCCTCGTTGAAAAAAAAGGCACAGCTCCCCTCTCCCAGTTCGCCCATCCCACAAAGCGGATCAAGCTTGGGCGCAAAGTTGCTGTTGTGCCCCGCAGCCCAAAGCGTTGGACGGCGCATCCGCGTCTCGGAATATCCTGGAAAGGATGTTGTTGTTCTTGTCCCACCTTTTCGGCACGCTAAGAATGACGAATCGAGTTGTCAATCTGAGGTTTCTGCTCAGATCAACCTCATCTTATGTCAGGGCCAGGGACCCAGGGCTCCCGCCTCGATCGCGCTGTCCATTGTGCCCCTCTTCCTTTCGTTATCGAGGGGCGGGGTACCTCTGCGTCTCAATCAACCGTTGCGTCATCGCTCCCCCCTCTCCCCTCCCCTCCCCTGCAAGGATGGAACTGCAAGGGGGTGTGGGCCCGTGCCTTCCAGCCACGCCAGGGCCCAGCCTTCAACCTTTTCCAGCTGCAAGGGCATTTCAACACTGCAAAATGCATTTTTTATTTATTTATTTCTGTGCGTTGTGCCGGCGCCTCTCTCCGGACATGACGGATCCTTTTGGACCACAAGTCCGGCGAGCCGGCAGACGTGGCACACCTACAAACAGAGGCCAACCTTGACTCTTGAGACATGCGAGTTCCTGGCCTGGACACTGAACAACACTGATGAGCCAAGCGTTAAAAAGTCTCTCCCGGACCACGTCGCATCAGCGGCATCCCGTCAGCTCGCAGCAATAAACTTTGCACGGCCCCGCTGGGCAGTGAGCGCTGCCGGCATCAAACACCAACAGGCACATTTCGGTTCTGCACCATCTGGCCGACCCTCTCCTCCCTTGCCTTCCTGACCCAGCACGAGGTGCTAGGTGGGACGACGATACCAAGGTACCTTTACGTGGCAACGGGGCGGCGACCTTTCAGCACCATGGCCCCTATGCGCGGTGTTACGTCTGAGGGATACGAATCCCCCGTTCCCTCGGGCCGTCCTTTGCATCTCTCGGTGGCCAGCAAATGCGCCTTGAGACCCGCGCATTTTGTCAAGGCATCAAACAAATGGTCCGTCGGGATGCTGTATCGCTGCCGACTTCATCCCAGCCTCTTTTTGTCAACCCCCTCTCTCCCGCCGAGCCGAGGGCCGTTTGAAGGGCGGCAACGGCCCCATGCCCCACCCTGGTCCCCGTCCGGAGGGAGGTTGGCCAAGCTGGCCCATCGGCATCTTGGTTTCCCCGCGACATCCCCCGATTTTGCCCCGTCTGGTTCGATGCTGCCGGATTACATCGACATCGACAAAAGTTGCCGCCGAGCACCTCGGAGGCCCACGCCGATCATTTTCGGGCTCAAACGGCCAAGGCCCCTCTGGTTCCGTACCCGTTCCGTCAACCCGTTCCGTCAACCCGTTCCTCCCCGCCCCGACCCGACAGCTCCCCGTCCAGACTTGCTGGTGGCAGTTTGACAGATTGCCATAACTTGTCAGATATACCCTATACTTCGTCGGCATCTGGTTGTTTCTGCGGCATGGACGCCGGCCTGCTTTTGGAACCCAGCCCCCGGGTTTCATATTGAGCATGGCCAACCAGAAGCTGGCCCATCCTGAGAGACCGCCGCTACCCGCTCTCAAGCCGCTGGGGTTTTGTTTCCTCACGGGCTGTTCCCTCTGGCTGGGCTGCGCCTTGGCTCTGCTGCAGCCATATATGCACCCTCGCCAGCGGTACCTGGGCGGGCGGCGGGCGACTCTGTCGCGTCTGGATCTGCTCATTACGATAAGCCTCCCTACCCCCGCCACCAACAGGTTTAGGTACGTTATTCGTCCGTCTCTCCTTTTGTGCTGATCCAAGAGTACGCCTTGATCGTTCTTGAGAAAACCCTTGGCCCCAAGCAGCCGAGCCCGTCCTGTTCGACTTTATCCCGTTCCGCCCGTTCCTCTCTAGATAGACACACCGACAACCACGCCCGGGCCCAGCATGGTCGCCATCCTCAAGACAAGCTTACCCCACCTTTCCCCCCCTGGCCCCCGACATGGAGAGCTTCGACGGCCCCCCATGGGGTTTTGGGTAGCGACAACGGCATGACAGGTCAAAGCACGGGATACGGGCAATATATGCCACCTTGGACCCCATATATTGCCTCTGCACCCGTCTCTCCTCGTTCTGCCCTCCCGCCATCCGCATTCGGCAACTCCCAACTCCAGGTGTCAGCCCCCTGTTTCCCCGTCTCACCTCCCCCCTCGGCTTGCTGCCTCTGCGTGGCAGACGTGTTCCCCCCGCCCCTCATATGTGCGACGGCAAGCCACACATCGCTGTCCCGACCGGGTCGCGCCTGTCTTTGTGGGACGTGGCACGGAGATGAAGATCGCCCGGCGACGACGACGACGGGATGACAAGAGCATCCGGCTGCCGATTCTTTTCTCTCTGGCTAGGTTCTTCTCGAACAAAAGTGCAGAAACGCAGTCATCTCTCGAGGTACAGATAAACGTGGTTATTTTAGGGTGGTTGCATCTACTCTTTCACGTGCCCACCCCAGATGCAACCACCCCAGCCATGGTGCCAGAGAGACGTTGCAGCACGACGACGACGACCCCTCTGCCCGCCCGCGGTGAGTTTGATAGTGCCCCAAGCGAGCATGTTGCTGGATGGTTCCCTGACGGGTGCGATGGGGCTTGACGCAGGCACCGATGGTGGGCAAGCCATATCGGTGGGTGGGGGTGAGGGTGTCGTGTCATCCTTGGTGGAGGCATGAAACTTCGTACTTCAGATTGGCGTCAAGCCACCGGCGCGCTGGGTTATCATGGTGCTTTGCGCTGCCCAGTAGGGCGGGGGGTAGGTCGCTAATGTGTGTCGGCGTCGGAGGTGGTTTGCCCGGCATGCTTTCTCTTCTCTTCTGCTTCTGGCTTTGAAGTGGGATGATGGGTATCGGTTGTGCTATCCCGGGTTCGCCATTTTGACTACTTGAAGTCAAGTTTCAACAACTCTTCTCGTGAAGGGATCGCCTCATATTTCCAGTTGAGGCGTCCATTATTTATGGGAGGTGAGGTGTCTTCCCCCACCCCAAGTAAAGCTGCGGCGGGAGGAGGGGTTTGAAATGTAGAGGGTTGTTGACACCACGCTCTAGACCCGAAAGTACCGGAGATTTGGTCTCGGAAAGAAGCTCTGAGCTCAAGTGACACGAACTGCTTAGGACTAATTTGAGTTTGGGTTACGAACAAGATACTCCCTTCAGGCCAACTCTTCGGGGCCAGCCGCTGAGGTGGATGGCTTGAATCGCAATTATCCTCCTCCTTGCCATGTAATTGATCTCTTAAGGGGGGTCTGCTTTTTTGTTATTGGCATAGTTGGTTAGCTAGTAGAGCCAACCTCGGATCTCTCGCCCCAAACCACTACAGAAGTCTAGATATCTGTGCTTGGGTTGCCAGTCTCGTCCTGCCCTCAATAAATCCCTGGTATAAGCGCGCGCCGTCGGGCATGGACATCCAGTTGATGGACGCTGCCTCTCAAGCCCGACAGGAGGAAAGCAATGAGGGAATCCATCCACTGCCTTGAGAGACATCGGTCGACAGATAAAGCGGCGGTCCAGGTAAGATTTGGCCCGCGTCTCCTCGGCCGAGATCTTCGCCCCTTGTCGCCTTACCATTCCCGCCCCAAATCCAGTTCATCCAAATCCACGAAATCAAAGCCTCTTATCCCACCACACCTACTGGTTAATGGCGAAAGAATTCAGGCAGCGTGCTGGGGAAGATACATCCCTCGAACAATGGCAAGCCAGGAGCTTGAGACGGCAACATGGGTGAACTTGGGGATTCCAATCCCTCTTTCTCTGTATTTGAACTCGCTAGAGTTTTGACGTGTGAGGGAGATTGTAATCGGTAAGTAAGGCAGGGCGACAGTGGCCTTTGCTAGGTATAATGATGTGTTTTCCCAAGGGAAGGATGGAAAAGAGGAAACATGTTCTGTTGATTTTGTGCCACTATCCCGTCAATTTGCCATGTTTGACCAAGGGAGAAGAAGGGATGTGAGTCTGAACCCGAATAAGAAGCAGGGGATTCTTCAATGGATAAGGAAACACACCAATATATGTCTAACTGTCCAAGAGGGCTGTGGTGAAGATTTGAGTCCCCTTGAATTGAAAATGGAACTTGAATGCATCGTTCCGGGCCCTGGTGCAAGAAACACGCAGCCCCCCACCCTTTGCCCTGCAACGTATCGGAATCGTTCCTGAACTGGCACTAGAAGGGCCAGTGTCGGGAGTTCACGCCAAGAAAGTCGGCCTGCATCGGGCATCCCCATCGGCCCCTCGCTGACCGAGAGCACCCGACGCAGTTTCTAGCTTGCTGTCTTGTAGAAAATAAGTGGCCCAACACCTGGTTTTCTGTTTACCTTTTGTTGCCTTTTGGCTTTTCCTCCCAAGTCCTAAGTTTGATCTTCAACGTTCAACTCCTTTGCGCCTTTCACCGCCCCTCCCCCTCACGGTTCACCCCACGCTCCAGCGCCTTTCCCCTCACCCCTCCCACCCACCCCCACCATGGGCACCGTCACCACAAAGAGCACCATGGCCTCGTCCCTCGACGCCGCCTCCCTCTTTCGCGTCGACGGCATGGTGGCCGTTGTCACCGGCGGTGGAAGCGGTACCCCCCTTCATTGACCCCCCCTTCCCCTCGCGCAACCACTTACCCCTCCCCAGGCATTGGCCTCACCATGGCCCGCGCCCTCGCCGTCAACGGTGCTCGCAAAGTCTATCTCCTCGGCCGGCGCCTCCCCGTTCTTGAAGCCGCCGCCGCCTCGCACCCCTCGATCCTCATCCCGCTCCAATGCGACGTGACCTCCAAAGCCTCGCTGCAATCCGCCGTCGACCACATCACGTCGGACACGGGCTTCCTCAACCTCGTCATCGCCAACTCGGGTATCATCGGCCCGACTACCAACCGCTGGGACCCCACCCTCTCTCTCGCGGAGCTCCGGCAGAAGCTCTTTGTCGAGACGTCGATGGAGGAGATGACCGAGACGTTCCACGTCAACGTCACGGGGGCGTACTTCACGCTGCTTGCCTTCCTCGAGCTGCTGGACAAGGGCAACGAGGAGGCGGTGTTGCGGGGGGGCTTCGGGCGGCCGAGCGCGGAGGGGGGCAAGGTGCCGAGCGTGCAGAGCCAGGTGGTGGTGACGAGCAGCATTGCGGCGTTTAGTCGCAACAATGCGAGCACGCCGGGGTATGCGGGGAGCAAGGCGGCGGTGCTGCACTTGGTCAAGCATGCGAGCAGTCAGATGGCGAGGTTTGGGGTCCGGGCGAATGCCATGTGTCCGGGGTGTGAGTATTTTTCTTTTGAGGTGGAACGGGTGGATACTAATGGTTGGCAGTGTTTCCGTCGGAGCTGGCGGCGGGGATCATTGGTGAGAGGAAGCCCGAGGACGAGGAGCCGAGCGACCCGCGATTCATCCCGGCGAGACACTTTGGGACGGACGAGGAGATGGCGGGCAGCATTCTGTACCTGGCCAGTCGCGCGGGGGCGTTTTGCAACGGACTGGCGCTGGTCAATGACGGGGGAAGGTTGGCGGTTATGGGGTCGACCTATTAGACCTGGACAGTGAACAGGTGGGGAGGAGCCAGGGGAGGAGGGGGATGGATCACGATCAAAACAACGCTGTATTTTTGGTGTTGACACCGAGGTGCTGCAGTGTTCAGATTCGGATGTCGAAACAACGTCAGACAGATCGAAAGATGCTGCCACCGTGACAATACGCGAAATATGGTTGGCCACGTTTCTCTGCAGACGGGAGAGCGTTTCCCATCTTGGAGTGTTGATGTCATGACTTTTCAGCGACAATCGGCCCTCCGACCACCGCATATCACCAGACCACCACAGCCACCCCAAAAACCAACTATTAGCACGATCGTCGCATCCCATCTCAAAATGACTCTCCCTTCCCTCTGCCTTCGCAATTCTTCCAAAATACTGCTGCAGAGACGGGTTTGCCAGCTACAACTGCCCATTCTCCTCGGCTCGACTCGTGACGTCACCACTCACTCTCTCTCATCACGACGAACCATCACCCACCTCCCTGCCGCCCAAACCGTCAAGAACACCCCCTCCGGCGCTCGAACGGCCTCCTCCACCATCCCCGCAATCCCAACCACACGGTCCGTCCCCCTCCCAACCCCCACGACTCACCACACCGCTAACACCCCCCAGCCAAGCCTCCACTACCACAACCGCCACCATGTCCTCTCCCGCAGAGCACACCATGCTCACCTCGGGCGCCACCGATCCCGTCTGGGTGCACAAGACGCCCTTTTCCTCCCTCCCCACCTTCCCCACCCTCACCACCGACCTCCAGACGGACGTGTGCATCATCGGCGCCGGCATCGCCGGCATCCACGTCGCCTACGAGCTCGTGCGCCGCGGCAAGAATGTCGTCATGCTCGAGGCGCGCGCCGTGCTCTCGGGCGAGACGGGGCGCACCAGCGGCCACCTCAACAACGACCTGGACGACGGGTACCTCGAAATCGCCAAGAAGTTTGGCGACGACGGCGCTAGGATCGCGGCCGAGAGCCACGGGTGGGCGCGGGACCATGTGGGCGAGATTGCGCAGGAACTGGGGATCGAGTGCGAGTATCGCAAGTTGAAGGCGTATGATATTAGTCAGTATCCGGTTGGGGAGAAGGGGTATGAGGAGGAGATGGAGGAGTTGAGGGAGGAGGCGGAGATGCAGAGGAAGGTGGGGATGCAGACCACGTTTGATGTGAGTTTTTGTCAACTGGTGTCGTTGTGGGATCTATGCTGACCGTCGCAGGAAAATCTCAAAGTCCGCGGCTGGACCGGCCAGATCGATCAGCGCGGCGGCATGGTCGTCGAAAACCAAGCCACCTTCCACCCCACGCGCTACCTCGCCGGCGTCCTCTCCTGGCTCAAGAAGCAGCCCAACTTCCAGTGCTACACGCACACGCGCGTCATGTCCGTGTCCGAAAAGGGCGTCGAGCTCCTAGGCCTCGGCCACAAGTCGGTCGAGATCCAGACCGAATCCGGCCACACCGTCAAGGCCGAGCACGCCGTCGAGGCCACGTGCGTGCCCCTGCAGAAGCTCAGCGTCATCATCGAGCTCGAGTTCCACCGCACCTACTGCATCGCCGTGCGTGTGCCCAAGGGCAGCGTCGAGGACTGCCTGCTCTACGACAACGCCGACGCCTACAAGTACATGCGGTTGACCGAGTGCGACGACAAGGACGACTACATGGTCGTCGGCGGGGGCGACCACAAGGTCGGGCAGGAGGACACGCGCCCGCGGTTCGGCGAGCTCGAGCAGTGGACGCGCGAGCGGTTTCCCCAGGCCGGGAGCGTGGACTACAAGTGGAGCGGGCAGATCTTTGATCCCGTGGATTACATGGCGTATATCGGCAAGAACCAGGGGAACGACAAGGTGTACATCGTCACGGGTGATTCCGGGGATGGATTGACGCACGGGGTGATTGCAGGGCGGTTGATCGCCGACGAGATGGAGGGCAAGGAGAACAAGTGGGCGAAGCTGTATAACCCCAGCAGGGTGGGGAGCGTGGTTAAATCAGCGGGGAGCATGGTCATGCATGATTTGCAGATCAATGCGCAGTACAAGAGGTTTCTGCAGTCGGATATCACGGATATCGAGGACCTCGTTCCAGGTTCGGGCGGAGTGTTGAATCCGGTATGTGCTGGTGGCTTTCTGTTGACGAGGGAGGAGATGGCTAACGATCAGCAGACAAAATCGGGGCCCGTCGCTGTGTATAAGGACGAGAACGGCAAGGTCAGCACGTTTAGTGCCCTCTGCCCGCATCTCAAGGGCGTCGTGTGCTGGAATCAGACGGAGAAGAGCTTTGATTGCCCTATCCATGGCAGCCGGTTCTCTGCCGAAGGGGTTTGTGTGATAGGGCCGGCCAAGGCGAATCTCAAGCCGGTGGACGCGGCGGGGAAGGAGGTTCAGGCTGCTGCGAGCTGAGGGAGTGATGAACGGAGGGGTTGAGGCTGGGAAGAGATGTCGTCAACACGGCAGACACAGAAATTGTCGGCGTTGGAGTTGACTGTCGAAGCATGTTTCTTTGGCTTCCTCGAACGAGATGCCTTCAAGTCGAGGGTGCCGTTGCTCGTCTTGATCAAAACAAGAAATTCAGGAGTTACCTAGCCTTGCTAACTTTCACTCATCCGTGCCCTCTATTCCGCCGGCTCAAGGGTGGGTTTAGAATTCGAGTCAAGCAATTAGAACTCGACTTAGTCTTGGTGGTTATGCCTATCAAACTTTTGGTAAAATTTTCAAGTGATACTACCCAGAAACGTGACGACATTTCCCTCTTCCCTCGCCCCATTAAAATGTCAACCCCTCAATCTAGCCCAGCCACCTACTCCCCCGCAACCACCATCGCCTCAATATTATTCCCCGCCGGATCCAACACATACGCCGCAAAGTACTTTGGTCCATACATCGCCCTCACCCCAGGCGCGCCATTATCCTTTCCCCCCGCCTCGAGCGCGGCCTTGTGGAAGGCCTCGACAGTGGCCCTGTCTACTCCTCGCCCATCGTGTCAGCTCAGCTCCAGACTAACCCCGACTTGTCACAACGCCAGGGCAGAAAAAAGGGACGAAAAAAACAAACCCTTCGCCTCAAAAGCATGATGGCTCGCCGCCACCACGGCACCACCGGCTTCGCCTACACTCTTTTCGCTCGCCGCCGACACCCACCAATCCACTTGGTGCGGCTTCGCCGGGTCGTCGCTGAAGCCGTTGACGAGGTCGTTGTTGAAGGACATCACCTTGCGGTAGCCGAGGGGGGCCAGGGCGAGGGTGTAGAACTTGACGAGGGCGGGGACGAGGGTGGCGGGGCAGACGATGCCGGTGTGGGCGATGACCATTTTCGAGTTGAGGGGGGGTTGGAATGGGGGGAGGTTGTTGGAAGGGGGGGGGAGACTCTAGTATGTTTGGACTTTGAAGAGGGTGGTTTGAAGAAGGGATGATGGGGTAAGTAGAGCTGCCAAGTCGGTGCTTATATACACATATCCGCTCGACATCCCCCGTCCGGCTCGTCGTGTCATGTCCGAGCCGTCACGGCGATATCACCATCCCTCCTCCCAGCACCAACATCCTCTCAGACCACCACCCCTCACCCATTGGTGGCCGACATGCAAGGCGCCGCAATCAGACGGTGCGGGGCAGGCTCGGAACGCCAAGAACCCCGAGATCAGCGATGCTGATGAATCCCTACTGTCTCGCGTCTCGTGTTTTGGTTTGTGTGGAGTGGACGCGCGCGGGAGGCGCCAGGTCCCGTGCGGCATTGCTCCGTTGGATGCATTGATGCGGCGTGGATGCTAAGCCGGCGAGTGAGACTCGGAGTTACGACTTGGCGGCTCGGCTCGGGATTAAGAGGGTTTCGCGGAGGTGGGGAAAGGTGTTGCGCTTGGTTTGGAGGAATGGTAGGTGCTTGGGTTTGTTTTGCGATGGAGGAGACTGGAATGTATCAATTGCGGATTGATTGGTAGAGGAAAAACTAAAATCGTCGCTTGCCCCTGCGAATTAAAGGGTTTGTTTGTTTACTGTTGGTGACTGCGCTAGCGCTGGCTCAGGGGCTCACCGAAGCCATCTTAGGGATGGACCTCGACGAACATATCCAAAATACAAGATTCTACCTCCAAAGAAAGAGAAAAAATATACCCGCGGGCCACTTTTAGACTTCGCTCGAGTAGAAAACCCCTCCCTGTATCCGAAGAGAAGCGAAAGGGAGTTTTGCTGCGCCGCGAACGGGAACTTAACCTATATCATTTCTTAAACCAAACCTAAACGCTGTGTTTACATCTCCACCACCTAGCTTTCGCATTAAAGGGGCTTCACAGTTTCGGACTTTGGTGAAATGGGGTCTGGTACCAGTGGTTATATGGTACGATGGCTCTGGTGTCTGCGTCAGGGCCCACTTTTGAGAATGATTTCACATGACAAGAGTAATGATGAGCTAGATGCTGAAATACTGTGAATGTATGACTCGAGCGACAGAACATGATCTCGCCCGAGACGTGCCCTGGCTTCGCGTCGATGGAGTTGATACCCATCGACGGCATGATACCAAATTCTCGCATGACAAGGCATATACTACGACCTTTGACAAGATTTTAAAGCCATCAGATTCGAACTTAGCACCAAATCCTCCTAAATCAAGGGACCCCCCCATCAAATTACTCCCCCCCCATAATCAACCTCCCCGCCCCCCCTCCACCGCATCACTCCCCCCCAGCCCTCCAACCCCCCCCCCGTTCCCATCAACCAAGCCTCAAACCGCCTATCCCTTCCCCTCATCCTCCTCTCCCTCTCCCTCTCCCTCGCCATCCTCTTCACCGCCTTCTCATAAATCTCCTTCCTCTTCCCCCCTCCGCCTTCCCCACCCTCCCCCTCCCACAACACAAACCCAACCGCCCCCCAAACCCCCAACTGCTCCAAAAACCCTCTATTCGGCTCCGCCACCTTTCTCCCCGCCTTGACGGCGCGCAGAGCCTCCTCCGCCGACATTGTCCCACCGCTGCTGCGCATGAGATACGCGACCGCCACGGTAGGGGAGCGCGAGCGGCCCATGATGCAGTGGATTAGGACTTTGCCCCCACCTTCGCCGGCCCCGGCGGGCTCTTTCTCGGTGTCCGGGGAGGTGGTGGGGCAAAAGTCGGCGCCGTAGTAGGGTTGGGTGTGGAATTGGAGGGGGTGAGTGTTGGTGTCCGGGGAGGTTGGTGCTGTGTTGGTGGTGAACGGCCGGGGGGAGGCGAGGTGCAGGTCGATAAAGTCGCAGATGGCGGGGAGGTGTTGGAGGAGGTCGTCGGTAGAGCAGTCGGCGATGGGGATGAAGAGGTGATGGGAGGGGGGGATGAGGAGGCGGTTGGCGGGGCGGGACCATTTAGGGCTTTTGGGGGGTTAGTTAATTGTAGACGTAGGTTGGCGACGGAGGCGATGGGGGGCCGTACTCTGGGGCTTTGGTCAACGAGACGATGGCGGTGATGCCGTGGTGCATGAGGGTGGGGATGGAGTGCGAGGCCGTGATGTCGCCGACGTAGAGGTTGGGGGTGATGGCCGAGATGGAGCCATGCTCGGGGCTCTTGCTGCGGGTGCGATATGTTGGGGACCGTTCGATAGACCGGGATCGGGGGTGCCCGTCCCCCTCGGGATTGGGCAATGGGATGCGGTTGGCGGGTCTGTACATGTCCAAGTCCATGGTGAGGAGGGCGTCTTGTTTCGGGATTCGGCGATGAGGTGGAACGGTAAATATCGGCAGACATAGCCGCGGGACAAAGGGGTTGATATATCTCTTGGGTGTGACGTGGGACTATGTTGATGGCTGTCCAGACAGTGACTTTACCGAGCCCTAGCATAGGAGTGCATCATGTGATGCAGAACCAGGGCATTGTTCTGAACAAACCGGACATGACTGGAGACTTCCAGCGGTTTCGTGATGCATGCAAGTCTCAGTTGAGATGCCCTGACCCAAGGAGGAACTGACGCGCGAAAGACCCTTTGTTGATCCTACTGGCCTTCCATCCTGCCGGCACGCACCATGGCCGCACCGCACATCAACCTGGTTCCACCGAGAGCACCTTTGCATGGCCATTCTAGACTCTCGGGTCCTCAAGACCTTCACTTCCTGCCGCTCTCCGGCTCTGGTGACGCTTCCCACCTCTCCACCCCGGCCGGAATCTCGACGACAGCGCTCCTCGTGTAAATGTGCCCCGCCCCCTTGTAGCTTAGTCCCTGGAGCACGCCGCCCTTGATGATCAGTGTGTTCCGGCCCTGCCCGTCGGCCTCGCGGACCCTATGCATGATTCGGACGCCGCACGTCTTACAAAAGTAGCAGTCCATCGTCCTGCCTTGCTTGGCTGGTCTGGTGAAGACGGAGAGTTGAGCCTCGAGGTTGTCCGACAGCGGAAAGATCCCCTCGGTCGCGAACACGGCGCTCGTGCCGTATGCGGAGCCGCTCTGCTTCTGGCACTCGGTGCAGTGGCAATGGTAGAGGCGGAGGGGGGCCGGGGTGGGGGTCTGGAAGGACACAAGCTCGCACTGGCAAATGACCTCCATGACGCTATCTTCTGACGCGCTGGTTCGTGACTGAGCCAGTGACTGGGGGGGGGGGGGTCTGGGTGGCAATGTGGTGATCGTGGCGGGCTTTGATGCGGGCTCCGATGCGGGGTTGGCGATGAGTGGAATTGCTGCGCGGCTAATGCAAATGATTCTGCGTTGCAGGCGCCCCGAGGAGGTTGTAGACCATAAATATGCGGAAATGTGTCGATGTCGCGCGGCTTCTGGTGGGTTAAATGGTAAAATTCCTTGGGTTGGTGGTTTGGGTCGGGAAGGAAAGTGGTGGTGATGGAGGGGGACTCCCAGCCAGCTAAGGAGCGTCATCAAATCAAGCCGCGGCCGCTCCTAATCCGTGCCGTCATGCGCCCTTTGCCCGACGCCGCTCAAGCCAACCGCCACCCTGAATCATTGCCAACCGCATTTGGGCCTGTCACAGAGAACCATCCACGGACATATGTAATTCAGCTCGTCCAGCCTTTTGAGAGAAACGAAATGGAAGGCGTCGTCAACGAGTGACGGGAGGGCAGCTGCAGTAGCACTACTCCACACCCTGCACCTCAAGTGTTCAATACCAATGGTGAAACGAAGCCTTAGTGATTCTGGAAAAAGGCATCCCATGGAACCTGGTAGGGTTCGTTGGTGGGGTTTTGAATCTGGTTGTCAAACAGAGTCTGCGGCCGTCATCAGTAGCCATCTTCATCATCAGCTCGACAGGGCGGCAACGTACCCAACTGCTGCCGAGAGTGGGGTCCAGCACTTCCAAACCATCCATCGGCGGAGCATCAAGCAAAGCGGGTACCGGTATGTCGTAGGCCCACGTCGAGAGCAATTGTCCTGCAGTATGGTCGAGATCGGACGGAGGCCACGGGGCGAAATTGTCGGCCGATCGTTGAGAGGAATTGGGCAAAGGTGAGACTCGGGCTGGGGCTGGGAGCAGGCTCGATCCTGGAATCATGTCAGCGGTCGCAGCAAAAGGCTGCGTGGCAGTTGTCTTACCGGTATCCACGCCCAAGGGCAGCAGCGGCGCCATCATCCAGTCGTATTGCTCGCCAACGCCCTGGGGATCAGGTGTGTTTCTCGCGGTATCGCCCGTCGACATGGCAAGCATCTTGGAGAGAAGCTTGAACCCACGATCGGCTTCGCTGGATTCCTTCCGTGTCGCCTGCCAGATGAGCCTCGACGTGCGGAGGATTTCGGCCACGTGGTCTTTGGACAAGACGTCTGGCACGCCCTCGCTAACCGACTGAGGGGGCCCACGAGCGGCCGTGTCGGGTGTGGGCTCCTTGGATTTGAGGTAGGCAAACTCCAGGCACAAGATCATGTCGGCGAGCAAGATGTCGTTCATGATGAAGCTGTTGAGAAACCACTTGTTCTTGGCCAGACGCCCCCCCGTCTGGATCTCGCAGTGCAAGTCGTACTGGTGCCGCAAGATCTGCGTGGCAGCATCGATGCAAGCTCGACGCGAGTAGGCATACCGGCGGTTGCTCCTTGCGAGGGAGAGATAGCGCCTGTGCAAGATGACGCGGGACTTTTGGTACACCAGCTCGAGCCAGTTGCGCTGCGCGATCAAATCGATGGGGTCGAGAAGGGAGTGGGCGAACGGTTGGAATCGGTACACGTATGGTATGGCTTTGTGGGCTTCCTCGAGCTGCTTGTCAATTCGCATAATCTCGGCATAGCCCACGGGCTTTCGCGACCCAGCAGCCGTGGTGATGGCGCCGAATGCGTCCATCATGCGGCCCTTGACAATGTTCAGCAGCGTGACTGTCAGTTCGGTCTCGGGCCTTGAGGGCGGAAGATGGATCGAGTGCTCGTCAAAGTCCTCGTCGTGGAGGTTTCGGGGAAGCTCGGTGTCGTAGGAGCCCGGAATGATGTTGCTGGGAAGGCCGAACTGGAACGAAATGAGCAGGTCGACTTCAACCAAGACGGACCACATCCGTCGCCGCATTTCGCCTTCGTACGGGGTCATGCCGGGGTAGTGCCGGGGGTCTCGGTGCATGCCCATGTGCATGGCAAGACGGATGGTGATGCAGAGCAACGTCGAAGCGCCGAGCATGGCTTCGTGCTGGCGGAGAAACTCGGACCCGTAGTGAATGTACATGGCTTGCACCTTGTAGAGACCGGGCTTGGTGTAGTCGCCGAGGGTGAGGCACTGGGCGGCGCGCGCGCGGAAGAGGTTGAACATTTCGAGGGAATCGCCAATGTTTCCCGGAAGCTCCTCGCCCACCATGTTCGAGTAGAGGGCGGCGTGAGAGCACATGACGAAGATGAGGCCGACAAAGGTGGGGTTGCGGTGGGCGGTCCCTTCCCAGAAGTTTTTGTATTGCCTCATGAAGACGGGTATGTGAAAGATCATCCACGAAGGCTGCTTGGCCTCGAAGAACTTGCCGACCATGCGGTCGACGAGCGGGCGCGCAGGGAGGAGGGCCACGAGGTCGTCGACGGGGGCGCGGGGAAAGCCACCTAGCAGGAGAATGGGCCCCTGGAGGCGGGAGGCGTCGCTGTCAAGGCCGTGGTCCGCTGCCTCGGGCTCCCGAGAGGGAAGAGGCTCGTCGTGCGTTCTCAGGTCGCCGGTGAGGGCGGTAATCTCTTCCATGATGGATTCCCAGTTTGCGCCGTCAAGATAGCGCTGGTCGCCGGGTCGCAGACCGGCCTTCTCGGCCAGCTCGACCACCTCGCGAGGGAGGTCATCCGGGTCCGGGGGCTTATCGGGGCCGGTCCTCCGCTGCTGCGAGCGGAGGACGTGGACGAGGTGTTCGAGGTGCTTTAGACGAGCCTGTAAAGCCGAGTCTCCGTGGGGTTTTGGCCGGGGCGGAAATAGTAGCGGCAGCGGCACTGGCGCTGGCTGGACGACGACGGGCGTCACCTCGTAGTGGATGGCGCTCTCGTAGGGGATGATGCGGCAGCCGGCGGCAATGTCGCGCTTCTCGCACTGATCGCATGGCGCCTGGCGATTGCATTTGAGCCTCGGAACAGGTCAGTTTGGGCCAACGAGAGGTCGCTCTGGAGCAGGCCTACTTTTTCTCACGACAATGGGTGCACGAAAAGCGGATTCGGTTCCTCTTCTTTTGGTCAGGCGCTGATATCTCCGGGGGTTCGGCCGGATTTCCAAGTCGTGAGGGTTGCATCTGGGCGTTGCGAGGTGCACAGCTGCTGTGCAACAGCGGCGACGACGGGCTGTTGGTCTGCGCCGCACCGATGAAATGGTTAAAGCCACCGCAATTCCGAGGATGATCAAGGAGAGGAAATGACGAGGTCAAGACCCGTCGCGTCCGGCCAGGGGAGGCATCGCCCTTTCACGCCCTTTCACGCTCCCCCCCCCACCCCCGATCATTTCACGCCCCTATGGCTCCATAGACATGGATCGGGGACTTTTCCACGGCGTGTCAGAACTGGCGGCCGACCCTTCTCGCGGCTTCTTCCATACCCTTTCCGAACGCCGCGGACGCGATTCAGTCAGCGATGTGACTGGACCTGTATGCTGTCGCCATTCTGACTCTCTGCAGCTGGATTGGACGCGGGGGAGAGGCGCATCCGGCATCTGGACACGATTGGACCGTGTTCGAGTTTGTCGGAAGGGTTCTGGAAGAAGGGTCCAGTCCGCATGGCGGCCGACCTGGGATTGGCGATCGGATGGCGATGCCGCGGCCTGGGCGCGTTCCGGGCGTCGAGGCTTTTTCATGTCGCTCGGTCGGCTCTTGGCAGGTGACGAGAGCTTGACGCGCATGGCTTCCCCCGGCAATCCGAACAGCCGAATGGGAGCGAAGCCATCATGAAGGGGCGGTTGCGAGAGTTTGGGTTCAGAGGTCGGATGCACGTTCCGATCTCGAATCAGAGGCCGTGCCCACAAAAAAGAAAAAAGTGGTGAGATTCAGGGTCCAGACAGTGCAGGAGGTCGAGGCCCTATCGCCGATCTCATCCGCCAATGCCCCACCTAAGCTCTCTAAGGAGCCAAGGTTTGACATCATTGCGGCAATGAGGGGTCCATCCACGGGCGTTCGTCTTGGCTCTTGGCGAGAGCTTGGAGTGACGACGACTCCCTCCCGTCCTCTGGAACAGACATCGGCCGCTCCATGTGCCACGCCCAAGACCCCGCCAATACAGCGACAAATACCCTCCATCCACCCCCAAAGACAAGCCATCATGCCAGACACGCAGGCGGTGCGCGACCTGTCGCGTCAAGCCGTGATGCAGCCCCTTCGCCGACCTGCGAACTACCTGACACGCGCCCTCCGATCCGCCTCGTATCCCCTCTACGGGATATGGTATTTTCTCCGCCGCCCCTACTTCTACCCGCTCTTCGTCGGCCGCATCCTCCCCTTGTCGATAATCTCCCTCCTGGTCTACTTCCTCCTCTTCGCCTTCGCCTTCCTCCCCCAGCTGGCCTTCCTCGTCATCTTCCACGGCTGGGCCGGCGCCATCATCAACGCGACCGTCCTCGTCCTCGGCGAGGGTCTCGTCATCATCCAGGGCCTATTCGAGGGTTTCTTTGTCGACGAGACCCGGGTCGATGTGTTTGACGTACGACCTCCCCAACCCCCCCTCGCGACGTCGCCGCTAACCCCTCCCCTCCCCAGGCCACCCTCCTCGAAAGAGGCCTCGACGATCTCGTCGCGCCCCAGCGCATCCTCTTCCCCGACGCCCCGACCCCTGTCAAGATGCTCGGCAAGCCGACGACGCGCGCCGAGTACCAGCCGTGGAGCCTCACGCAGATCGCCGAGCTCATCTTCTTCCTGCCGCTCAACCTGGTCCCCTGGGTCGGGACGCCCGCCTTCATCATGATCACCGGGGCCCGGCTGGGCAAGCTGTCGCACTACCGCTGGTTCAAGCTGCGCGGGCTGGACAAGAAGCAGATGAAGCGCGAGCTGAGCTTCCGGTCGTGGGACTACCTGTGGTTTGGGACCGTGGCCATGATCTTGGAGCTGATCCCCGTGTTCAATTTTTTCTTCCTGCTCACCTCGACGGCCGGCGCCGCGCTGTGGGCGGCCAACATGGAGGAGAGGGCCAATATTCGCGTGGGGAGGCCCGTCACGGCCGAGGACCAGGTGGTGCGCCGGGATTCGGACGAGCCCGTGTACCACGATGACCCTGTGTGAGACCTGAGCCACGACTCGGACGATGAGCGTGAGGCCTGTGGGCCGTGACTACAAGACGTATCGCAAACACAAATATCACATCATCATGACCAAGACAGTCGACGCAAAGCTGTGTGCCAACGGGCATCTCATCATCCTCTTGATTACTCACTAAATATTAAAGACTAAAATCCAGCACACCAAATATCGGTCTCGGCCAGAAACCAAGGCTCTAAGGAGTGATCCGGTGTATGTCCCTTTCGTCTCCTTCCTCACAACCATCTCTATCCCATCATTAGATCATATCGTCCCTGTAAAGGAGTGGTCTTTGCTTCCGTTCCATGTCTTTCTCGTCCGTGGTATCCGTGGTATCCGTCGTGGTGTGTGTGTTCCCCATCCATATCCATGCTCCTGGCCGCCATCCTAAATCATAAGGAGAGATTAGAAGTGTAAGATCTTCCCCGCTTCCGCTCTGTTGCCAGCGCAGAAGGTTCATCCGGGGAAGAAGAAAACATAACACAACAAAAAACGAAACCTTGTTCCTCCCATTCACCAGCCTGATCCCAGCTTAGAGTGCAAGCACAGCAGCAATCAACACTGCACCAAGCGCACCCCTGGCCTTGGACGAAGCCCCGGCCGTCACAACAGGAGGGGGCGTCGCCGTCTTGGTAGGCGGCACAGCCTTAGGCGGCTCAACCACGGTCGGCACCGGCGCGGGCTTGTCGTCGACGGGGACGGGCACCGGGGCCGGCACGGGCGCCGGCTTGGGCTTGTCCGGGTAGTCGTGCTTGGGAGGGTAGGTCGGGTGGGGCGGGCTAGGCTTGACGATGACCGTCGTCACCTTGACCGGCGGCGGCGGGTACGTGGGCTTGGGCGGCGGGTGCGGCTTGACGGTAACGGTCACCGGAGGCTTGGGAGGCGGGGGCGGGGGCGGGGGAGGCTTGTGCGTGGGAGGGGGGGGCTTGACGGTAATCGTGGTGGTCTTGACAGGCGGCTTGGGAGGCGGGGGAGGAGGAGGGGGAGGGGGGGGAGGCTTGTGGGTGGTGGTGGGCTTCGGGGGAGGAGGCGGGGGAGGCGGGGGAGGAGGCGGGGGAGGCTTGTGGGTGGTCTTGGGCGGCGGCGGAGGAGGGGGCGGCGGCGGCGGAGGGGGAGGGGGGGGAGGCGGCGGCGGAGGGGGAGGGGGGGGAGGCGGCGGCGGAGGGGGGGGAGGAGGCGGCGGAGGAGGCGGCGGCGGGGGAGGAGGCGGTGGAGGAGGCGGCGGCGGCGGCGGAGGCGGAGGAGGGGGAGGAGGCGGCGGAGGAGGGGGAGGAGGCGGCGGCGGAGGCGGCGGCGGTGGGGGAGGGGGAGGCGGCGGCGGCGGCGGCGGAGGAGGCGGCGGTGGGGGAGGGGGAGGGGGAGGAGGTGGCGGCGGTGGCTCATCGTCGCCCGGAGGGGGCGGCGGCGGAGGAGGCGGCGGTGGGGGGGGGGAGGGGGAGGAGGCGGCGGCGGTGGCTCATCGTCGCCCGGAGGGGGCGGCGGCGGCGGCGGGCTGGGAGGGGGAGTGACAGGGGGAACGGGCGGCGGCGGCGGCGGCGGCGGGGGAGGGGCAGGAAGAGGAGCATCCTCGCGGACAGCTAGATCCTCCCTCTTCCGAGGAGCGCCGGCAGCGCCCGGGACGGTAGCCAGAAGAAGGGTGGCTACCGCCCAGAGGGCCTTGGGCGAGAGACGCATTGCTGCGGCTCGTCAAGTGTGCTGATGGATAGAGCACTGTCAAACGATGGGTGCGGTCTCAGAGAGCCAGCGAGTGGGTGAGGAGGAGAGATCATCATGCCCAGCTGGGGAGGCCGTGGCCGGCTTTATCATGACGGCTGCCTACCATGCCTCGATCTCGACGACAGCCCGATCCGGCGAGGTCGACCAGCGCTGACAGGGGCGGTGAGAACTTTGACCACATCGCATGACGTCTTGCTGGCGAGAATGATGCCAAGGCAGCTGAGTTGACTGCTTTCGTATCGCGCCAGTACACGTGTAGGCCGACCTGGACGGATGCTACGCTAGCGGCGAGATGGGGGAGGGTTGGGAGAGCATTGTGGAAGCTCGACAGCCTTGCAGAGCTCCGGCGAAGCTTTCCCCGCACGCGATGGGATGCATGTTGGTCGAGCATGGACAAAGGTGGTCAAGGGCGGTCCGGGGATGCCAATAGTTGGACAAGGGCGGCCCACCACGCCGTGTCGGGTCCAGTCATGGCCGCCCAGGACCCTCTATGCTGTTCCTGTGCGGTATATGCTGCAGGTGCACTTTGGGGGTGTGGCATCCTTTGTGCAATGACAAACATCTGACGGCGAGGTGTGGTGAGCAGAAGAGGCTCGAAGTGGCGGACTGGCGAGGGCGAAAGAAAAAGCTCATCAGTCTTGGCACGGTGTTGATGGACCTCCACCCCAAAGTTACGTTTGGGCACCTTGGATGTTTTTTTTTTTCGCTCAAGAATGACGATGGAATTGGAATTGACGAGAAGTGAAAATCAAGGCCATTCAGACTCGACTTTTCCCAGCATCGTGCCGAAAAAGAGTTGGAGCGTTTGTTTGGGAGGTCCATCTCATCAGGTGACGTGATGGTCCAGCTTCCATGGGTTGACCCCAGTTAGCTGGAACACCCACCTGGGCAGGGGCAGGGGCTCGCTGCGCTGGACAAGGGAGGGGCGGGGGGTGCTGTGGGTGGCTAGATTGGGGAAGCCGCTTGCCTGCCCAACCGTTTGTGCGACACCAAAAGGGAGAGCAAAGCTTCGTCCCGCTGCATCACACCATCTCCCGAATTCTCGAGCCAACCACGACACGCGCTGACTGAGAGCTGCCATGAATACGAGGCTGACATGCTCGATCCTGCCGTGGCCTTGCATCCCGACGTGCCCTCTCAAAGAAGACCATGTTGCGGCCCAAGCAGCTCCCACAGACATCGACGGCCTCGATGGCGTCGACGGGGTGGATGCGGGGTTACGGTCGCCGGTTGCGACCTCGGCTATCTTTTCCCGCTTTCCTCGTCTTTTTTTTTTCTCCATCCAAGAGCAACAACAAGCTTCGCCCACCACCGTCTTTCAGCTCGTCCCGTCTCCAGATGTCTGTCCTGTCTTTCTTTACCTAACCCAACGCAGACGGCCCGGGCACTACTGCACCCTCTCTTCGACGTGTCCCCGCCCTCCTCTCGAGCCAAATGGCCTCTCCCCCGCGAAATCCCCTTGTTCCTGAGCTGTCATCCCAACCCAGTGAACCCACACTCCATCGCAGGGCTCCTCCCCACTGGCCCATCATGCAAGACACTTGGCAATATCACATCCGTCCCTGCAGAAGCGCAGCTCTCTCTCTCTCTCCACCAAGAAGAAGCCGACAAAAGCAGGTCAGCAAAGCAAAAAGCAGGGTCTCCATCCCCTCGTCATCAACCGCCATTCGACAAAAGCACCCACCGTAGCTGGGCCCATGTAATGCACCCACCGTCCCGCAGGAGCCCTGCATAGCGGGAATCGCCCCAATCATCATCGCCAAAGACCCGCGAGCCCGACGCCCTCCACGTGTGTTTGTGTGTGTGTCTTGCCAGCGCGCCCGCCTGGGCAAAAAGACCTCAAAGGAAGAAAACTATTGCTGACTGACAGCTGTCGGGACCACTCCCGCTGCGGCCCGGCCTTGTTTCTCGCCTCTCCGTTCGTATTGTCGGAACTCAACTGGTGGTGATGATGGCATGTCCCTCCACCCCCTCGAGTGCGAGCCCATGTTGAGCCCGGAAGCGGCATCCATCCCCAACACCAACACAGCTTTGCGGCTGAGAGCGGACTGGCCGGACGGGATGGCACACCGCACCTTTTCCTAGTTCCTCCAAGACGGGTCGGCAGTCAGTCGACGTCAACGAGAAGGCGGGACAGAGGTCTGTTCGCCAGCCTCTACACCAAACCAGACCAAGTTCTATGGAGCTCCCCGCACAAGAGGTTGGGTTGGGTCCACAGCAACCCACCACGGCCAATGTGACCATGTTACCCGAATTAGAACACACACCCAGACCAACTCGGAACTTTCGGTCGTGCCGAGGTGGGCAGTGGTGTCAAAGGCTGGGCATATCGCGCCAAACGACGACAGCTGGGAACGAGGTTGCAATGCATGTGCTGCTGCCGAGAAGAACCTGCTTCCACCAGCACCGCAGGCCAGTGGGATCGCGTCTGTGCGCGGGTTCTGGCCGATGGGACTGAACTGGATAGCTCATCTGAGGGAAAATGATTGTCCCCTCCGTCCTGTCTGGACGAGTTGAGGGAAAAGACTGACACCATGACCTGCCCAAGCTGCAATCTGATGTTTCTGGAGGACGTCTCGCCCTTGACCTTTCCATCTCCCCAACCCTCGGACGGAGAATGTCTCCCACTGGTGCAGAGTTTGCTCCCACTGGGTAGAATCCAAGTCCTTCAAGTCTCCAGAAAGAGTTTTCAACTCCGACAAATGTCTCGTCCTCCCAACAAGACGTCTCACACTCGCAACACGCACAAAGTCCCATTAGATTCAGCACCCCGCTTGACTCAATTGATCGCTTCACGGTACATATATCGCTACCCATGTACCTTTTCTCTCCAATCTACAAAACCTCCCACAGCAAAGTGACCAGACCCACCACAAACCCCAGTCCCGGCACCTGCTCTACGCCAGTGGGCAGGCTAAGCTCGCTGCGCACACCGCGCAGATGGAGATGCAGTCCGGATCCGTCATCAGAGTATCACCGTCCTCGTCTGCAAATCCCAGGACGGACCCGGTAGTCTGAGACTCGGGTGAGCTCTGTGACGGATGTCGATCCGGGGATGATGCGGCCGAGGATGCTGCGGCCGGCGATGGCGGGGTCGCCTATGGCGCAGGTGCGGCCAAGGGAGCCGAGAAGGTCATTGTTTTTTAAAAAAAAATGGCTCCTCGTTTTGAAACGGGGCCATTTCGTCCTGCTTCTAATTCAACAGTGATATGTCAGTGGTGTCTTTCGCATTTTCTCAGAGGTTGTATTACCCGATGAACGCCGGATTCGAGGTGCTTGGCCAGGTCTGCAGGAGAGTCGAACCTGGGCCCTTCGTATCTCGGGCAGCCTGGCAGGCGGCAAAGGTTTCTTGACGACGGAAAAGCAGCCCAGTTCGGCCGGGCTTTCTCGAGATGGTCGTACAAACCGCCCTCCAGGTGCTGGAGGGCCACGGCGAGCACTCTCCTCCTTGTTTCGTCGTATGAATCTACATATGTAAGTAGTGAGCATGAGATTGAAAAGGCGCCAATGTCAAGCATGCCAGAATGAAACAAGTACAGACAGGTCACAGACAGGGGCGGAAAGAAAAAGAAAAAAAAATGAGCATGACAGGGATAGAACATACAGCGCAGGGTCTCGACGAGAACCGGCAGCAGCGGCGGCGGCGGAGGGATCGCCGGGTCGGGGTCATCAGGGAAGACGAGGCTGTCCCAGAGGGCGGCTGGCGGGTCCTCGGGCACGGCGTGGACAAAGATTTTACCCCGTTGGGGCGCGGCGACGACGGGGAAGCTGTTGGTCGACATTGTGAAGCGATCATGAGCACAAGGACAGGATGAACTCGCAGGACGGCAGGTGCATGTGTTCTTATACCTCTTCATCCTCGCTATTTATCACCCCGAGGGTATCTCTAGGTGTTCCTTCTTCTCAGTGTAAAAGATGGAGATCAGGTAGGGTTATTCTGCTGGACCGCCCTACGAAAGCCGGTGGTCCTTCCTCTCGCCTGCGATTGTGGTATACGTTTGCGATGATACTGGCGCTGGGTGTTCCTTCTTGCTGGCATTGTGACGAGGTAGCTCTGCTGAATCGACCCATAGAGGCTGGTGGTCATTCCTCTGCCACCAGGGCACGCGTTCGCGCAGGTTGGCTTGTGCTCCCCGTCACCAAGCGGCCGCCCGGCGACGACAATTTACGACACGTTTCTCAGTTGACAGATGAAGAGTTGTATCATAGCCTGAAACATGTTTTGCTGAGGTGATTTTAGGGGGTTTTCTTTTATCTTGTGATCTCATGATTTCGCTTCGATTGTTTCCACCTTCTTTTCTCCTTCTGCATACCTAGGGAACAGAGTCTAAATACCGATCGTTTAATTGAATAACACAATGTATTAGTCGTCCTCGATGTCCTTGCTCTTTGCCATCAGCGGATGAACCTCGCCAATCGTCTCAGCAATCTGTGCGTCAGTCATCTCCAGCCAAGACTCCCAGAAGCCCGAGGTATCCGCAACGCCGGCAATATTGTTATCAATCAGCACCTCCAGACGCTCCGTTCGGCGCGGAATCCACAGCTTCACGAGATCGCGCAGTGACACCACGCCGCCTTGCGAGAGGGCAAGCCGGACCATGGGCAGCGTGTCTTGGCACCGCGTACTCTCGTTATCCTCAGCGATGTCGCAAGGTGAGATGATGACGGAGCGTGGCGGAGCGCTCGTGACGCGGAAGGACACGTCAGATTTGGCCCCAAAATGCAAAAACGCCTCAAGCAGGATGATGTGCGGATAGTGGTTGCTACTGCTGGGCCGTGGTCGCGATGTGCTGAACATGATATACCACAGGAGATGGGGCCACGACGACCACAGTCTAGTCCATGGCTCGAGCTGGTATGCGGCCGACACTCCGTGGTGGAAGAGCAAGTCGAGCGTTTTTACCCATCGTGAGAGAGGGAGAGGGGCAAAGGCGTCAGACGCATCCGTGTCGTTCATCATGCGTCGCAAAAGGTTGACAAGCGCATGGCCGGTGGACACATGGGACAAGGCCGCTTCGTTTTCTCTCTCGAGTTGGTATTTCAAGAACTCATGACTGCCGCCGTAGATGGCACGCCCAGTGATCATGGTCCCAACCGGAGACCTTGCGAATCTGATCTTATCCTGGTGCGTCGCGTGGAGGATTCCCCAGCCCAGCGAGCGAATAGTCGGATACCGGTCGTCCAGGGCCGCGAAGAGCGACGACCAGTACTCGGTGCCAACAGCTTCCTCGATCTGATCTAGCACCAGAGACAGCCGCTGAACATCCAGTTCCTCGGGGTGCTTGAAGATCATGATCAAAAAGGCCTCCAACTCATTGACGAAATGCCGTCTCCGACGGGGGTTGTCAAAGTAAAGTCCCGTTGCTGCTATTGTCTTGATATGCGCCAGAAAGCTCTGCAACAACCCATCTCGCGTGTCGGCCCCCCGAAAGTGGCACGATGCACATTTCTGTCGCAAGAAGTCGGCCAGCGAGCGGTGTGTCATGGTAATATACTCATGGAACGATGTCTCCTGGTGCCATGCCTGGCGCTTCCGGATCTCGAGGAATCCCCGGCAGCTGCCCGCGACTCTTCTCCTCGCTAGCGACAACCTTGTTTCAATCTGCTCTGGAGTTAGATTATCTGGCGTCATAATGAGCGCAAAGTCTTTGTCCTTGTGGTATTGGTCGAGGAACGAGTATCGATACAAGAGAAGCTCAATCGTGGCGTTGGTAGCCTCGAGCACAGCAGCAAAGGTCCGCAGGGCACTGTGCATATTCTGCGCTGGTATCGACCCAAAGAGCTTCTCGAACAGCTGCTCCAGATCCGAGGGGAGACAGTCGAGCGTCGCGCGGATCGAATCGACGTCGGCCCCGTCGCCAAGACATTCCTCAACCATGTTGAGGACGAGGTATACCCAGAGAAAGACGCCCTCGGCCTTGGAGACTATCGTGGTCTCCAGAAACGAGAGGTCTTCGCCCTCCGACACCCGGGCTTGGTATTGCTTGTTGCTGGCCAGCCTGCCCGAGACGAGCAGTCTCATGTCCTGAAGGGTGAGATCCTGCAGTTTGAGCTTGGGGCATGTGGCAAACCCGTCGAGATACATGTTCCACTCCCTGCTCGAGATGCACAGCTTGACGTTTCCCATGCCCGACTCAACCCACCCCAACATCCGCTCGATCATTTCCGTGTGCTGGCGGTAGTCGCCTTCGTATTCGTCTAGACCGTCGATAAAAAAGACGAACCGATGGCCGCGGTAAATGTCTGGGTTATTGGTCATGAGCCGGTTGAAGGCGGCTTGGACTGCGCTGTCCGAGATAGTCGAGACGGCAGCCCCGTGGGTCGCGGTCACGTCCCACAAGTCGGGGAAAGCAGTGGCAGTGAGCTGAGGAGCATTGTCGAGAATGTGGAACAACAAGCCACGCAGAAGACCAAACAGACTCCGCTGGACTTTTGTGCCCTCCTTCCAGAAGAAAAACTGGGAAAATATCAACGTCTTCCCAGCCGCCTCTGCCCACGTCGCGAGATGTCCATGAGTCCGGGGATTCTGACACAGGAACTTCATCAGCGTCGACTTGCCGGCCCCGGGCTTCCCCGAGATGTGGAATACGCCGCTGCCGGCTCTCAGCCACTTCACAAACTCGGATCCTGCATGTTGGCGGCCGGATTGCTGCATGTCTTCGGCCCAACGCTGGTCTCGTGTTGCCACCCATGTCTTTAGATCCCCTCCCGAGAACTGTGCAAAGGAGGGTTCAAGCCCGGTGGTTTCTTGGTTGTCTTCTCGGTCCTTGAGGATCCACTCAAACGTTTTGACATGGGCGCTGGAGACTTCGAGGAAGCGCGAGTCCAGGTTCTGATTTGGAATCGACAGCGCCAGCTTGATGATGTTGTTGCGGCTCTTGGTCACAATGCCGTCAGAGCGGTCTAGTCTGGTCCGGAGAGAGCCGAGAGCGTCATTTTCAAAGACGTCAGCGTTCGTGTTGACCCTCAGTGCATCTAGCTGCGCTTGGAGCTGTCCTAGCTTCTCCGTGCTCTCAGCTCCAACCGCAACCAGCTCTTCCAGGTGGGATAGCGTTGCCGATCTAATTCCTGTTAATGAGTGGCAACATAACCGGGATACTGAAACCCCGGAAAGGAGGTACTTACTGGTTGACAAAGGTCATTTGCTGGTGTAGCTGTGCAGCGAGCCTCTCCAGCTGGCCCACCAACTCTTCCTTCTCCTCCTTCCTGCGAAAGTTGCGCCACGTGACGACGATGGTATGTTTGACTGACTTTTGCTGTGGCGTCTGCAGCGTCGACAAGAGTGCGAGCACCTCGTCGGCGATCTGCCGGCAGTTTCGAGCAATATTGTCCAGCGACTCCCCGTCCTCGTCGCCGGCGGATGGAATCGCCTGATCGGCTGCCGGTGAATGCTTTGTCTCTAGTGTCATGGCTCGCTTGCGTACCTCGCCAACCATGACGGTCAGGCTCTCATTCTCACTGGTACTACCCGTAGCCGAGTGGTAGATTTTGCGGGCTACCTTTACACACCGTAGGCCCGTCTCGATGAGTCCGACAATATCGCCCGCCAGGCTCAGCGCAGATATCGGCTCCATGGCGGATGAGGTGGGCGGTGACGAAAAGCTGATTTAAGATTCAGGATCCAAGAGTCTGAGACAAATACGGCTGCGACATTTACCCCAAAAACTCTTGGACGAGGCCGACGCTTGCTTCAGTCTGGCAGCCAGGCTGCGATGGCATTGTCGAGAGTACGAGTGGGAGGCCGCTGTGCCTCTTAAACGCCAAGACCAGCTGACATAAAGTCTGAGACCCGGCTGCGTAGCATTTCCCGTCCAACCCAACCAATTGCGTGCTCACGAGCGCCAAGCGAAGGCAACTCTGTCTACACCTTACGCAACCTTCGGCGTACTACTACTACCTTGCAGTCTAACCCATCCTAGTTGCAGGTTGTAACATACGAAAAAGGAAATTTCGTGTGCCCAGATTCGTCGCAGACAACCAGGCTGTTTTCAAGGCCTCCGGTTTGTTGTTTCAAGCCCGAAACTCAGATGAGCATGCCCCTCGTTCAGAACTCAGGGCCTCGACAGCAATTGCTCGATCGTGATCAATGCCCAAGAATCGGCGTCTTCTCTCCCGACGGCGACAACGACACCGGCGGGTCCCGTCTCCAACTCTGTGCGCCAAAGCACAGAGTCCCCACCTCGGCCGACACAACCCCGAACCGGACCCCTCATCGCCTCCATTGCAATTCAACGACATCATTAAATCTGTCTTAATCCTCCATACTCCCCCCAAGCCGACATCTAATGAATCATCTCTACAACAGAAATCCCATCCCACATTGAGCCCCCACCCCCAACTCAAAAATGCCTTCCCTCATCCCCCCCCGCGGTGTCTTCGTCCCCTCCCCCACCTTCTTCCTCCCCTCTTCCCCAGGGTCCTCCCACCCAGCCATCGACATCCCCACCCAGACCGCGCACAGCATCCACCTCGCCCGCTCCGGCATCACCGGCCTCGTCCTCCTCGGCTCCACCGGCGAAGCCACGCACCTCACCGCCACCGAGCGCTTCGATCTCGTGTCCGGCGTCCGCGCCGGCCTCGACGCCGCGGGCTTCTCCGAATACCCGATTATGGCCGGCGTCCTGACGAGCGGCGGCATCGACGAGACGCTGGCGTGGCTGGCCGACTACGCGCGCGCGGGCGCGCAGTGGGGGCTGGTGCTGGCGCCGGGGTACTTTGGGGCGGCGGTGGGGCAGGCGGGGCTGGAGGCGTGGTACGGGGAGGTGGCGGGGCGGAGTGCGTTGCCGGTGTTGGTGTATAATTACCCCGGGGTGACGAATGGGGTGGTGGTGGAGCCGGAGACGTATAGGAGGTTGGCGGGGAGGGAGGAGATTGTGGGGTGTAAGATGTGAGTTTCCGTTGGTGGGTTGAAGGGGGAGGTTTGGTGCTAACAGGGCAGGTCCCACGGCAATGTGTCCCATCATGTCCAGGTCGCGCTGGACCCCGAGATTGACCATGAGCGGTTCCGCGTGTACAGCGGGTTTGGCCAGCAGCTCGGGCCGATTGTGGCTTTTGGCGCGGCGGGCGTGATTGATGGTATGGCGGCCTTCTTTCCGAAGACGGTGGTGCGGCTGATGCGATTGATGGAGACGGAGCCGAAGACGGACGAGGTCTGGGCCGAGATCAGGACGCTGCAGTACCTCGTCAGCCGGGCCGAGGAGTTTGTTGTGCGTCATGGGGTGCAAGGAATCCGCGTGGCTGTCTTTCGTCTTCTCGGCTTTGGCAATCTCGAGGGCGGGCGCTTGCCGCTGCGGGGGAGCATGACGGAGGGCGCGTGGGTGACGTCGAGGGCGCTGTTTCTGGCGGATGCGGAAAAGAAGGAGCTGAGCTTGTGATGGTACGGGACGACGTCAGACGGCTCCTGGCAACCTTGTCTTAATTTACCCCCGAGCTCGTCAAAAATGACAGGTACTTCATTTTGCTTACCGGCCATTGACACGTTGTCTTCCCATTCGAGACTCACATTGACATGCGATGAGGGGGTGACGAGCGGGCGCGGAAGGCGGATTGCACGGGGGAAAGAGTAGAAAGAAGAGAAGATGTGCAAGTTTGGAATTTTGGAGGAGGGTTTTAAATTTGAACCTGCATCCCCCCCGCCCTTGGTCTGAGTCAGACAGCTCCACGTCCTCCATATCTCAATTTGGGATAATAGTAAATGGAGTAGAATGTTACATGATGCGGAGAATGTAACTTCCCTTTTTCAGGGCCTCCAGCCGCCAAGAAAGGACATGATCCCCGTGCAAGAACTCCAGCTCGTCACGGAGACGACCACTCGCTTCACAATTCTCCAGGTATTCGCAGAGAGCGTCCTCCGCCGGCCAAGGCTCCAGCTTCTCTATCGCGGCTGCTTGTATCCTGAGTTCGTCGGCAGCTTTCCCCATGGCGAGATGAACGCGCATTTCCATCGTCTCCGGGTCTCTCTCAGCATTCTTGAACACGACTAGAAATTCCACGAGCGGTTCAGTAGAGGTGTTTGTTCGGAGTTCGAACACCATGTATCCCATGGTTAAATGCGCAGGATGTAAGCGAACAGAGCATTCATCATAGCCATTGACCGAGCACTGGGTATGTAGATTTGGCGGCCATGTCTCTTTGAACTTGGTGTAGTACCTCGAGCCATTTTTGTGGATAACAACCAAATTTCCGCCAAGATGGTTTTGGAGGAGGCGTGTTCCTGGGCGAACTACATATATTGATTGGAAGTCGGCCCGAACTCTCTTGAATGATGGGCCTTCAAGCCCTCGAACTCTGTTGAAGAATGAGCCTCTACGAAGCCCTCGTGTTGTTTGATCGTTGCGACCGATGAGCTCCCGGCGAGCAAATAACCTTGAGTACGTATTTGTATAGCCTCCCGAGTCCTCCTCGGGCATGAGGGCAACAACGTACATGTTGTAGCAGCCATCCTCTGCCGCGGATACGCAGCCAGTGTCGAGGAGCGGGTGTTTGGATAGTGCACCTGGCAGATTTTCGTATACTTGTTCGTGGAGTCGAGCAAGGTTGATGCGCAGGCCTTTGGTCGTCATGGTCATCTCAGCCTCTGGGGGGGAAAACACGGTGGTCCGAATCGTGCTCTGGGCATGTTCGCGGAATTGTCGAGGGTGGCGGGAGAATAATTCATATGACGATTCCTCCTCCCAATCGAGGATAAACCAAGCCAGGATGGAGAGGTCGGTTGTGTTCTTGATGATCTCCTCTTGTAGCCGCTTGAATGCTCTGCTACCTTCGCCGTAGAGGAGAGGCATGTTGATCTGAAAGATGCCGAGAAGGCAGTACGCAGTGTCCTCAGTGCGCGTCGTCTCTCGGCGGGAGGCCCACGACATGCGCTGGGCGAGACAGATTCCACGCAGTGCATCCTCACTGCCATCTCTGAGAATGTTCTGGTTGATGGCTGTTATGCTCGAGAGGTGCGGCAGCACGCCTTTGTCGGCCTTGCTTCCCCGGAAAGTCCACGTTGAGTCGTAGAACCGGACGTTGGATGGCGCGATCAACTCTTGTAATGTCCAACCTCTCGTAAACCATCTCGGCGGCGTATCGCGCGCGGAATCCAAATCCTCCCAGGTCGTGTTCGGACCCCAGTCGTTGACGTATGCATAGCAGACCGTAGCGCGGCTGTAGTACGAGTACATGGAGTTGATGGCTTCGCTGAGTTCGGCGCTGGACGTCTTGTCGATGCAGCAGGTGTCGACCCAGACGTGGGCAATACCGCCAGTTCTCGCGAGGTCGCATGTCTTTTGGATCTTGGAGAAGCCTGGCTTGGCTTTGGCCTGGTCGTCGAGCCGCTGGAACTCAGCCAGGCCAACTTCTCCATCTCCCCAGGTGTGGGAAAGAATGGCGTAGGGGGGCGCTTGTTCTGGCAGAAAGAATTCGAGCGCCAACGTGGCCGCGTTGATGAGCCACATGGTGGTGACGCGGGAGTGGTGGCGGTCGAACTGTGCTCTGGTGGTGACTGAGGGAAGTTGGGCAAAGCGGGGAAGAGGGAAGATGCAGGAGTTGGGCAGAGCCGGCTCAGCTGAAGGCAGCCTTTGCCTGGGATTGGTTCAATCTAAAGCGTGGGATGCCGACTTCGGCTGGATGGATATAAGTTATCTTACAAAGCCTTACGGTACATTTTCATAAACCTAACGTACAAGTACTAAGTACTAAATGTTAAAATGTTAGATATGCCTTAAATAAGCTAGCGAAGTATCTTTATCCTTACAGTATTTTAGTGTCACGGGGCCGACCAAGAACTAGGCAAATGGACTTGATATTGTACGAAGAGAGGAAGAGTAAGAGCTCTGCGCTTCTCGCTAGGTATGGGTTCTGTACGCGACGTGTCATGTGACCACGCGATGTGTCATGTGACCGCTTGCGGTCCGCTGCCGGTTTGGTGCTGTGACATTTATACTAGTCTCCTGCTATCATAGCCCAGGGTCACGACATTAGGCCTCGCCGGCCCAGGAACGTTGCCAAGAACCAATCGCCAAGAGCCAACCCCGCAGGGTTGTACGGCTAATAACAGATACCCTTGGCAAAGTATCCCGAGCCAAAAGCTCTTAGCTTCGGGATAATCCCAAAGGTCTAGCATAAGGCTTCGGGACTAAACATACTACTTTTACTGTCACAAGCTTTGCCTGTTCCTTGGTCACGTGCAGATAGAGTAGATAGCGCACAGGTCACGTGATCACCCTCGGCACCGCTCCGGAGCTTACCTCTGGAGCGGCCCTCGCTCCTGGATCTTCGCACTCCTTGTGCTTCATCATTCACCCACCACACCCCCTACGTTCAGCCTCCCCGCGTACGCCGTGATATTTACAGCACTTAAATAAGTTTCCTATATAAATACACAAACGCGCCCCTTAAGTAATAAACTGTTCTTATTCCTTACGTAAGTAATATTATATTCCCGTTTACAATCTTACAAGTACCTTCTTGTTACAACCTGTACCCGAAGGGTCAGACTGCAAGGCAGTACGCCGCGGGGGTGCTGTTGACGGTAGGGGAACAAAGGTTGCGCAAGGTCCAGACGGTCGGTCACCGTCTCACAGGGTGTTCTACAAAGAGCTTAAAGAAGGTGTTTGCAAGATTGTAAACGGGAACATGATATTGCTTGCGTGAGGAACAAGAGCAGTTCCTCACTCAAGGAGCGCGTCTACCTATCTATATAGGAAACTATCTAAGTGTTGTGGGAGCCGTACGCCAAGGCCCGCAGGGTGTCAAGACCCAGGTGCTCCCTTTACTCCCTGTGCTCCCCTAGGGAGCACACGGCGCAGGCGGAGCACCTCCTGATTGGCCACCCCGGGTCCGGGGCTCCGTCCGCTTCTGATTGGACCGAGGTCACGGCCTCAGGCCACCGCGGCCCAATGTCTGACCTGGGTTATGACATGTTATCAGACCTCTTTGCTGTCCGTAGCTTGCTCGCTCCAGCCCCGTCCCTTACTTAGGAAATCTGATTGTAGCAGAGCCAAAATGGGCCCTACCTACCTACCTATACAACAAAAACTTGAAAACTAATAACCGGCTTTCCCGGGCGTTAGAAAACCCATTTTAAGAAGACTCTGGCTCTTTTGGTGATTATGGTGTTTCGGGGAGCGAGGTGTTAGCTTTCTCTTTCTCAGATAGGAGGAATCGAATTTGGCTTTCGGTCTACAGAGTTCCGTTTCGTAAAGTTGTGGAAGACTTGGTATAGTCAGCGCAACGAATTTATCGGGGCTGTTGACTATGGGCTTACAAAGCGGCAAACAACCAGCAACACGGCAGGAAATAGCAGCGGCAACGGGGCTAGAAATTGCTGGCAATGTCGTTATTATATTTATTTAACAGACGGACTAAAAGGTTCCATATCCCAAGTTCCTACCCAAATACCTATTTCAAGCACACATACAACAACCAATCAAGACAACTAGAGCAACACCAGCTGTCATACCCAGAATAACTCCCGCCCGTACCCCATCATTCCAATTAGCCCAGGCTATCATGAACGAGGTCTTCCACGCATAACCATAATCAACATCCTCGAACTGAATCTGCGAAACTTTAAGCTGCTCATAACAGCCTCTTAAAAAAGTCTGAGACCCCTTGATATTTGCCGCTTCAATAAACGCTTTCGTATCGATGCAGTCCTTGCCTTTTTTCATGGGTCAGTAACCAGGTTCTCCTTCTTTGACGATGAACTAGGGACAAAACTCACCACAGCAACAAGGCAATCGCCCGTAGCGTGACGTCGTATCGTCGTACTGCGCATTCCAGTTGTGCAGGCCGGTGTCGCAAACGGGGATCGTCCAGGTCCCAGACCAACCTGCGCCGTCGGCGAAGGGGTCGACGGCATGGTTGCTTGCGATGGCGGCTTCGAGGTCCTTGATTTGTTGCTCGGCTGTGTAGTTGAAGGTGCCGGCGCGGAAGGATCGTGCGGATGATTTTGATACGTCCTGGGGAGGGGGGGGTATGTGAGTCCGAGGTGGACAAGAGGGATGGTTAGGAGGGAGGACGCACTTGACCTGATATCTCAAAGTATTCGCCGTTTAGTTTGTCAAGTCCTTCTGGCTTGCCCAGGGTGGATGTCATTCGGGACCCTTCGTAGATTCTGTTGCGCAGGCGAATTTTCTTAGTAGCGTCTCGGGCGAAAAGGGGGGGGCTGTATACCTACTCATAGAGATAGTAAACCCCTCTATCCTCTTTAGAGTAGTATTTCGTCTGGTTTGGCCCCGAGAGGTCCTCCTCGTTTGATGTCTGTGTGAACATGACAAACACTTTGCTTTGCCTGGGGGGGAATCTGTCAGCTTCGAGGTAACCTATCTGGTGTTGCATTGAGGGCAGGGGATCTCACCTCCACTTGGCGTTGATCGTCCTTGAAACCATCTGCTTCCTATAGAATGACTCGATGGCCTTCGAAGACGGCATGGCCTTCGGGTCAACAAAGGCACCGCCCTTGATGTAGTCACTGCCACCCGATGCACGTCAGTTACAATCCCATGTCCAGCGGCTGGCGGACGGAAGAAAACGTACAGAACATTCTGCCCAGAAGCATCCACCGTTCCCTCAAACGTGGCATTCGCCCAATCGGAGATTGCGCCCCTCGTGCTCTCCCCGTACTTTCCGGCGTAATTCTGCATGTCCACCACCGAAAGGACACTCGACGGCAGAGACGGCTCAAACTGGTCGTTGACCGTCGTTGCAGACCCGATCAGCAATGCACCAGCACCGACACCCACTAACGCCGCCCCCTCACCGGCCAAGAGCGGGAAGGCAAAGAGAATGGTCAGGATAGCAATAATCCAAGGTAGGGCGTCGCCAAAGGGGAAGTCCTGGCTTTGGGGCGGGAAGAAGTTCTGGGCGATTTCGGGGATGAAGTTGGTGTAGGTGAGCTGGCCGGCGACTACCCCGTCGTGGATGGCATTGAAGTACATGTTGAGGTTGACGACCGACATGAGGGCCTGGTACGACCACACGGGGTCTTCGGCCTTGACGAACACTAAAAACGCAACCAAACGTGTTATTCTCCGTCTTCCAAGGACGTACGCTGGCGTGCGCGATCGGCATGGGAACCCACCATCGCATCCCGGGATCGTGCACGAAGCCTCTCTGCCGATTCCGCACTCGAAGAAGGTCCGCTGGTCCCCAAACGACTGGCCCAGCTGCCTCGCAAACGAGGCAGGCTGTGGCTGACTTGTCCACCAACTTTGCAGCTGGCCGTCGGTGTTCGCTGCGGCATACGCTGCCGGTGTTGCTGCCCAGGAGGGGTTTGTCGAGCATCGTTCAGCCATGGTAACTCGCTGTTGTGCAGTGAACCTTTCTTTCCGAGAAAAGAGAAAGAGGACCTGCGTCGAGAAATGAAGACTCCCCTGTGTGCATTTTTCTGCGCAGCGGAATCGGCGCCCGATGGGGCTGGTAGGTGGGCAGCCACGGCGGCTGTGAACGCCGCCGTGTCACGAGCAAAAGAGAGGGGTGATCAAGCGCCACGAGGCGGCCGGACCGGGGCGTCAAGAGTTGCAGTGGAAGTGAATGTATTGAGTCTAGAGTGATGCTCTATCTGGGTGGCATGGGTACCTATTTATGAACAACAGGCGGCCATTCCAGCATGTGAGGTATAAGCCATGGTGACATGGTTCGGAAATGGGGTTATTCCCAGAGGGGGAATGCCTCATTTCAGGGGCGGGCGAAGAGAGATGGGCATCGTGTGGCTGGCAGTTGACACGCCGGACTGGAGCGGCCAAGGCCATTTGACGCCAGAGCGTCGGCGGCCTGAGCGGCCCACCGGGGCTTGGAGGCGCAGCAATTGATATGCCAAGGCAGGCTGCTTGCGGCCTTTCTCTTTGGCAATTGCTAGTCGTGCAGTAGTCCTTTTTGCTAGCCGTGCAGTAGTCCTCGATTTTCCCCCAGGGTTAGGGTTATCTATGGGGGCCCCCATCACCTCCAATTGATCCAGATCAACAGGTTCAGCCAACGGCTCCGACAACGACTTGGACACCACATAACGAAGCCAACGGACGGTCAGTTCAGGCCCAGTCCTACAGATAGTATTTAGACATCTATTTTTCTAGGAAAATACACCAATACTCCATGCACAAAAGCAATCCCAGAGACAGACCTCCTTCGCTGGCGCCGTTGATCCTCGCGCGCAGCCGACTCTCCACCTCTTGTAGACTCTATCGCTGGCGCCGTTAATTCTCGCGCGCAGCCGCCTTCTTGGTCAATCGCACTTGCCGGCCAGACCTCGTCGTCTGACCACCCTGGCCAACTGTTGCTTGTGAGGCTATTCCCACCCCAACAACGGCGGCAAGGGGGCCCTCCTTTGGTGTTGCGCGCTGGCGCTTCGGATCCGGCACGGTATTCTTGTCCTTCGGGGGGCGGCCTCTCTTCTTCGGCTGCGGAGCAAGTGCTCCATATTGTACCTCCTCTTATGCCCCATCTTGTACTCCATCTTGTGCCACGGGGGCGGCTGGCGAGCGAAATCGCAGGTCTTGGGGAGATCGTCGAGGGTTGTTCGAGCTGAGTAGCAGATGTGGTCTTCGCCGTGGGGCCAGTACGAGTCGAGTCCTATCTTCTGCAGGCGTGTCAGCTATATTAATCTCCCACTGCGAGAGGCGCCGGCGTATGCTATCAATCATCCTCGGCGCCGAACCTTGAGGTGGTCCTGGCTTTGTTCGCCTCGCACGACGTGGCTGCGACGGGGCCTTGGAGCGCCATGGATCTGTGCCCTGGATCAGTAGGGGGTTGTAGGGCTTTGGGGCACTATAACCTACGGCTGACTGGGCTGTGGCGCGATTGATCCGACTGGCTCGCTTGCGCAGGTGCGACACTTGAACTGGGCTGTTTTGGGAACGTCGGAGTGCTGTCCAGTCCGTTCAAAATTTTGCCAAGATCTTCAACTTGGCTAGAGTGGGGCCACGCATATATAACCCTAACCCTGGGACCAAAAAAATCGAGGACTACTGCACGGCTAGCAAAAAGGACTACTGCACGACTAGCAATTGCCTTCTCTTTCGAGCACGCTACATGCAGGTGGCGGTTATCCATTACGATGAGAGGCTGCACCGTGGCAGTCGTCATGCCATCTCGGCCAAGTGCTGAACACGCGCTTCCCGATTGTATGTCAACAACAAAAGGATTGGTGATTAGACAGATGCCTCAGGCTGCAAAGAAAACACCCAGAAGCTTGGGTTGATGATTGATTAGGATAGCTCCGTACGCTAGCCTACAGAGGAGACGGAAAGACAGAGTCACCACAAATATGTTCAAGTCCTGAGGATAAGTACCTAGGTACTCTATGCGGAGGGGCATTCGATTCAGGGGGTTGAGGCTCTAAAATCGAGAGAATCATGCAAGCAGAAAGCAGTCATGAGAAAACCAACGATGCAAGCTCCCCGCCCTCTGCCTCGCAACACCACGTATCCGCTCGCTCCGCCTCCTCTCCAGCCCCTAGTCTTCCACTTTCGTATGCTCCGGCAAGATCGGCTTCCCACCCAGACTCGCCAGCACCATCTTATTCGTCGCTGTGAAGTCATCCAACACCTCTAGATCTTTAAGCGAGAACCACCGTGGAATCACCAAGATGCGAAGTGGAATGAGAAGGATGATGAGCACAGGGAAGCCAACGGCCGTTAGGGCATGCGAGCCCCATGACGAGGTGCGAGATGCGTTGCTCGACGACGACTGTAGCTCGGACGATGACCCGACGGCTCTCAGTGTTTTCCCCCTCAGACGTGGGGATAACTTTCGGCTCAGTTTCGTAGATGGTGAGGGAATCCGTGTGGACGGGATCCTATAGCAGTCGTGTTAGCATCGTGCTGGGAAGCGGGGCAAAAGAGAAGCAAGGTATAGCTTACTTACCTGCGGGACGAGGCCGTTTGGCAACGGCAGACCGAGGATTGCCGAGACGAATGTGGTACAGCCAAGGAGGAAGAAGTCCCAGTGGAAGCCACCCGGTTTCTTCAGGGGGAACTGGCGTGCTTGAGCGGTGATGCTGCTTACGTTCTACATTGATGTTGGAGGTGCCCGTCAAAATGGGGTCGAGGAGGGACGCTTACATGGTCATAGTAGAAGAGCATCACGAGAAAGCCGAAGGGAATAGAGACGGCAACCCATTTCCCTTCGAGGTTCCAAAAATCAATAATCCAGCTTCGAGGTTGTGTTGGGCGGAAGGCGGGGGGGATGGGGACTCGCTCAATGTGCGTGTTCTCGATGATCCCTGGAATGTACGAGAAGCCGACCCAGACGACGGTGCTGAACTGGTGCTTGTTAGGAAGGAATGGCAACTAAAAGGAAGCAAACTAAGGGTGAGACGTACACGGTGAAACCGAATCCGAACCACAAGTGGTACTTCAAGTTTGCGCAGCGGTCGGACGAGGTGACGCTCATCAAGTGCTTTGATACGCGGGACGATGTGGCGAGGCGGATGCCGCATAGTGCGTTTGTTGATGAGGCCGAGGAGGATAAGTATCCTAGGGAGAGCATCGAGGGTAGGGCGCTGGTGTTTTATTAGGTGAAGATTGGGAGCGTGGACGATTGTGTAAGAGTCAAGTTGTGAGATCGAGTTACACCATGGAGTGATGGTTAATAGTTAGTGTTGTGTGCGATGAACCTAGCCACATAAATTTTACAATGCGCCCATTGCTTTCCGCATTCCCATACCCAATTTTTCTGACACTAAACGTGCTCTCCCGAGCCAGCCCTTGTCGAATGATGTCAGATCCATACCACCTCGCCAGGTGATCATCTCCATCAGACTCTCGAAGAGCAACATCACTAACAACAACGGGCGGTTCCAACGCCAGATACATCTACCAGTAGTAACCACCCACAAACACAGCACCACCAATGACATTCCCAATAGTCGTGGGAATAATTCGTTTCCAGATATTCAGCCCGACATCAAGCCCCGGCGCTCGCAGCCATATCGCCAGCGGTATGAAGAACATGTTCGCAACAACGTGATCCAGTCCCAAAATGACAAAGGCGAAGATGGGGAACCAAATCCCAATCACTTTTGACGCGAGGTCATTGGCTTGGACGCTGAGATATAACGCAAGACAAACGAGCCAGTTGCAGCCGACTCCGCGGGGCAAGATGTTATGGAACTCGGGTTCCACCTGTTTGACGATGGCAAAGATGATGACGTTGGATCGATAGGGGTCTTGGTCGAAGACTTCGCCTTCTGCAGTGCATGGTCACATACGCAGTGCCAGTCGACGAGGTTGAGATGGCATTCAGGGGGTGTGTACGCACAGCTGAAAATGATGGCCATTACGAAGAGGGACCTATCTAGGTTCCCGAGGAAGCAGATTGCCCAGTGGGATAGCAATTCCCAGACTGATATTCTCCTCTGCAGAAAGGAAGAGATGGTGATTGGAGGAGGAGTTAGGTTGAGTCCGCCAAGGGGGAAAAAAGGAAGAACTTACACATGTTTCCCGCCGTGAAAAGATCCGCTCCGGTCAACCTGAAAAATATCAGCAACGCGCTGGAAACAGCTTCCCCAGATTAGTAAACACGTACGCAATCAAAATAACACCCACTGGAAACACTGCGGCCCCCAGCATCCGAGACACACCCGGTGCATTTTCGGCCCGCCACGGATCTGTCGTCAAGACCAGAGATGCAGCGCCGCCAAAAGCAAGCAGGCAGCCCGCAGACACGGCTGAGAGAAAAAGGTTGTAAGACCTGGTTCGTGTTCTCCTGACGCCAGGCCGCGAGACCAATTCAGTGGTTTCCTGCGGCGTGAAGGCCCGAGTTGTTTGTGACGTTGATAGGTGCGGGTGTAGTTTCCATTTCCTTGGCGAAATGATTCAAATTGACACACAAGGAATAATTTCACGTGGATATTTCATTGTTCTATTGAGCGGTACCCGAGATTGAGTGTGGGCATATATATATGATGATGGAGCCCCTACGATTGGAGACTTCGGGACTTTGTGGTTGGCTGACACATGTTCACGCCACAACAGCACCCTTGGAGCAATGCACGGACGAGAGGGCCTGATTTCGACAAGTATAGTGAAATTCATTTTTGCCTCGTGCAGCCGCCGGATTTAAATCCCACTTTGCCATCTTCCTGATCCCCGAGATCCCAGCACCGTACCCGGGCCATGTCAGAACACAGCAAACCCTACCAACGCAGTGCATCAATCCGGTCTGTCCGCAGGTCCCGAGCATAACTTCTGGGAAATCTTGGAATGAGTGGCGTCATATCAAAGATAATACCTAGCCCTCACACCCTCTCACGTGGCCTCAGCTCGAGTATGATCATTGAGTCCAATTTGTGGAGCAGTACAGCTCAGCATTTGCATTACTTCTTCTAAACAAGTGCCTTGCAAGGCACAGTCTCGTTTTCGTCGGGCCAAGCAAACGGGTATTAGCACAACATCCTCCACGGTGTTGACCATTAACATGAGTAATATGCATGTGAAACATGAACGGTAACCAAAACTATCTACAGACCATGCTCCCGCTCTTGCCCGTCTCTCATCCAGCCCACCTTTTACGCCCCGTCTGGCTCTAATTGCCCGTCCAGCCCGCTGAGGCTACGAGACCTCATGGACCTGCCCTCGATGTTGATCCGGCACTGTACCAATTTCATACACCGGCTGACCTCCAGGTGCTTTCTGCACCGGATACCCTTGCCCTGGTGCCGCAGCAGGTTGCTGATAGGCCATCGGCGGCGAAGGCGATCCTTGTGGGTACGGCGCTTGCGGCTGTTGGTATCCCATCGGAGGCGTCTGCTGCGTCTGCGGCGGGGGAGAGCCACCCTGTTGTTGATAGAGTGGGGGCGCGTAGCTCATCCGGTTGTAATCGTCTTGCGTCATCCCGGGTGCCACGGCGCTCGCCATCGAGACGCTTCCGTGCCCCTTGAAGGTGGGATCGTAGGTGCTCGTGGGAGAGACGGGGCCGAGGGATTCGGAAGGAGGAGGCATGCTGTATTGCTGCTGCATGGGAGGTGGTCCGCCGTAGCTGTACTTCTGCTCGGTAGGAGGAACACCGGGTCCGGGCTGGGTGGTGTTGAGATCTTGGGACTTCTTGCGACGGATGAGGAAGAAGGCGGCGAGAACGAGGAGACCGATGACAGCGAGACCACCGATGACGCCACCAACGATGGCACCAACAGGGGGGGAAGATCCACCGCCTTCAGCGGGGGGGACGGTCGCCGAGACGGTTGCAGTGGTGGTCTCGGAGGAAGTGGTAGTGGTACGCTCCCGTGTGGTTGTTCCGCCGCCCGCAGCAGCGCTGGGAATGAGGCTAAGCACGGGGCCGCCAAGCTCGGAGACAGTCAAGGTACGGTCGTCCTGGTTGCTGTAGGTAAAGAGGACGGATTGGGGGGCAGTAACAGGCGTCGCTGCGCACCTGTAGTCGCGGATGCCCGAGGGGTAGGCATAGGTACGGCAGTAAGGAGAGGCCGTACCGGTGCAGAGGAGGTTGAAGCTGTTGCTCTGGCAGACGTCATTGCATGATGCCGTGTTGAGCGCATCTTCGCGGTTAAAGCAGCGGAGGTACGAGGGATTCTCATCTCCGAGGCCGCAAAATACGGCGCCGATGTATTGCGACTCCCACAAACACGTCTCCTTGTTCTCGCAGGTGATGGCGACGCCGGGCGCGCCCGAGAGGAAACCGCAGGTGGAATCGGGGGCTTTCGTCAGGGTGTAAGTTATCGAGCTGCTCGTCGTGGCTTGGCGTTTTCTATCACGGACAAGGGCGGGTGCGGGGGTCGGCGCCGGTGCGTCATGCTTGACCTCCTGCGCCGCCGAGAGGAACTTCCCGTATCCCGACATCATGATGATGATGATGATGATGGCGACGATGCGGGGGAAAAATACTCTGCTGGAGGGGGAAAACTGGGGAAGGGGGGAAAAAACTTCCAAGACCAAAGAAAGCGGAAAAGAGGAGAGTGGAGGGATTTTGAGACGCGCTGCGTTGCACTATTATTATCACGGGAGTGAAGCTTACAGGAAACCCATGGCGCCAATATGCTTAGCCATCACTGTCCGGTATCCCCCTGAAGTATTGAACGCGTGGTGTTGCCATTGGTCAAGACCCCTTGATATCTGCACCATTGTGTCGTGGCTTGCAGGAGCTGAACGAGAGCTGGCTCAGCTGAAGGCTGAAGCGTGGGATGCCGACTTCGGCTGGATGGATATGGGCTGCATCGCAAAGCCTCGCGGTACATTTTTATGAACCCAATGTGTAAGTGCCAAGCACCAACTGCTAAAATGCTGGTTGTTCTCGTTGGATTCCGCAACGATTTTGCCTATCTGCCGTCACTAACAAGCCAGCAAAGTGTCTCCATCCTTGCAGTATCCCAGTTCCCTACTTGGAGTCCTTGCTGAAGAAGGCCTTCTCTCCCCCAAGCTCCTTGAGTGCCTCCTTGGAGTTCTGCTTGGACTCCTCACTGGTGTCTGCCCGATTGTCAGTTGCGCAAGAAGGAACCAATAGAGAGGCTGCACGAACTGGGGTTGCTCAGATTCGCCTTGTGACCGCGGGCTTGATTGCTAACTTCTTCGGCGGTTTGGTTGGCACCCTCTAGGGCAGCATCCTGCTTGATGTTGCGCTGCGGGGGGTCGGCGCGCAGATCCGGGGCCATTTTGAAGGTCGACAAGGTCAGATCTTGTTCAATATGACAAGGCTGTTGTTGTTTCTATGTGAGACTAGGTCGCGGTGTGGGAGGAGAGGGTGGAAAGACTGGGAGAAATGATGTCTCAAGTATTGGAGGGATTTATAATCGCCAATAGACGATCTACCTGCGTGCTCCACCTTTGCTGGTTCTCCATGACGCTTGAAAACACCATGGACTTTGCGTTCGCTATCGAATGACATCACCAGTCAACACATCACAACCCTAACACGGCCTTGGTGTGCCTGGACTTTCTGCCGCCGCTTTGGAACTGCAGGCGGTCAAGGGGCTGCGGCCCGGGCACTGGAGAGTTGCTGGAGAGTGCCCCGCCTTTGAAGACGCGACTGGAGACGCGACCCCCTCCATTCTCTTAACAATCCATGTTAGAAAGAAAAAAAAAAGGGCGAAATCGCTGCCGATCTCCATGACGGATCCACTCCTCGTCTCTGCCTCGGAGAGTTTGCCCTCGACCACGGGCCGTGGTAATCTCCAAGACGATCTGTTTCGGCTCTTGCCCGCCGCCAGCACCGGCGACCTACTTTACCTTACACTACCAACCCTTGATCCCTTGGATCAACAAGCTTCGGAAATTGGTATTTCCAAATGGCGGGAGGTGGGAAAAGGAGGACCCAACGCTATATTCTCAGAGGAGGGACATCATCATGGAAGCCCGCGAGGATCCAGCAGTGGACTCGGAGTGACGGCTTGCTAGCCACATGTCAATCAACACCCTGGAATGAAAAATTTGCCCTTTTGCGCAAACCGACAGACCAGTACTAGACCATCCTCCAAATACAGACTCGCTGACCATGAAATCACCCTGCGCCGTCCACATCCCCCACGACCCCCAATCTTACCCCCATCACCCTCCTCACCACCTCCGCGCTCTCCGCTCCCCCCTTACCCCCGGGAACAACCCCCCTCACCTCGGCCCCAAACAACAAATCTACCACTGGAAACTCCGTCGTCCTCCCCCCTCCCCGCCTCTTCCGCGGCCAAAACAACCCCCCAAGCGCCAACCACAGCGCTATCAACACCATCCCCTCAACCACCACAAACCCCCCCACCAGAAACCCCCTCTCCACGTCCAGCTTCACCACCGCGCGCACCACCTCCCCGCGCGTATAAAACTCCCCGGGCAGCCCCGGATTCAACACGCCCCCCTCCAGCGCCGTGTTCCCGTAATTGTTCGCGTTAAACAGCCACACTGGAAACGCCAGCACGCTCCTCAGCTGCTGCAGCACGATGCCGTCGAGGAACGGGTCCGGGAGGCTGTGGCGCGCAGACCAAAACACCTCGAGGATGGACGACGGTGGGGGGATGCCGGCGGCGGAGTAGTCGAGGAGATAGACCAGGGCGGCGCGGTAGGCGGCGAGTACCGTCGGGGTGAAGGGGAGGGGGGTCGGCGGGGAGAGGTCCGAGAGGGAGAGGATGGTGAGGTTGGAGCGGGAGGCAAGGAGCGTGGTGGTTAGGGAAGAGAGGGTGAAGGCAGTGGTGATGTTGGGCAGGGGGAGGGTGGTGTCGAGCGGGCACGGGTGCGGGAGCGTGCCGTCGCAGAGGAAGAGTCCGGCGTGGAGGAGGGGGGGCGAGGGGTGGAGGCAGAGTTTGGCGGAGATGAGGGCCGTGGGGGAGCCGAGGGTGGTGCAGGACGAAGGGGGGAAGGTGGGCGGGGGAGGGGGGTGGAAGTCGAGTTGGATCGAGGGGACCTGACGGATTCGGACGAGTGGGTGGGAGGCGTGGCCGGGTGGGGTCCAGGGCGCGGTGAGGCTGAGGCCGCCGGTGAGGATGTAGGAGGCGCATGAGATGTTGTCGTCGGTGGGGGTGCAGTGGGGAGGGGTGGCGATGCTAGAGAAGAGGGGGTTGGTGATGAGGTTGTGGACGTTGGAGTAGTACGAGTAGTGGAGGGCGGTTTGGGGGGAGTCGGGGCTTGTCATGGACTGGATGAAGGGGTCGACGTAGGATGCGTTGAACGGGCCGATGCCCGAGGTGACGTTGTAGATGGCGGCTGTGTCGAAGACGGTCACGAGGGATGTTTGAGCTGCGCCGTGTAAGTCATCCATCCGAAGGAGACAAGCTTAACACTTACCAAAGAGCAAGACACCAGCCAGCCACGGCATGATGGAGAGGCAGCCCCTGAGGGATGTGAGTACTTCAACCAAACTGGTCTTGATGCTCGCTCACCTTGCCAGGGCCAACCCACGCGCACTCATCTTTGCATATCGGCCGAGAATGATGCGCAGTGTCCCCGACCCGGACGTTGTGGGCGACATGGCAAGGACGTTGATAAGAGCAAGCCCCTTTTCCTTTTGCATCCCCAGCCACTGCAGGCGTTCAAATGATGCCGACACAGCAGCGGTGGATGCTGCCGCCAGCAGTCCCTGGAGGACCTGGAGCGTGAGAATCGTGGTCCCAACATCGGCGCTGGCCCACCAGCTCAGCGGTTCGGCATTGTCCGAGGCTCTCTCGGCCCATGTTGTCGCGAATGCAAAGAGCGTGACGGCGATGAAGAGGAGGGTCGAGAAGAGGACGAGCGCGAGCTGCTGCAAAAAGTCGCCAAATCGCGCCATCGCGCCGTCGTCGAGCTCAAGTCTCAAGTGTTGGATTGTGGCCCTGCAAAGACGTTTCTGGTCTTTTGCCTGGGGCACCCAAGGCCATCTCGTCGAAGATGGGGGCACTGGTGAGTGCCTCGCGGGTGTGCTTTGATCTTGAGCAACACTAGACTCCCCCGGTATGGTGGTTGGGCGACAGTCCCATGTCCCCCCGCTTGGATGTGGCGGTACTATTATGGCTAAATTGGTTAATTTCGTCGTCGTGAGTGGATGGTGGCCAGCGGCTGAGCTTCCTTTGCATAATGTGGCGCTTGATGCCACACACCGCAGCCCTCATCACGGAATGGTTGCACGGTCTAGACCCGTGCCCTTTTCCATGATAAAGAGCCTCACAATTCCATCTCTGAACCCGACGTGTCGCGTCTTCTTGGCACTGCTAGATTTCTCCCTACAAAAAGGATCACCTCCTGACCTGAGCATCAAGTCAACAACAACAACCCCACAATGTCCCAATTAACAACCTCCCCCGGCCCCTGCGCCAGCCCGTCCTGCGCCGTCACAGGCCGAGCCAACATGGAATACTGGGCCTCCAAAGCCTTCTCTCGCTACACCACAACGGGCACCGTCACCGTCCTCAAAATCATCAACACCGTCTCCAACAAGACCCGTTTCTCCACCAAGTACGCCGACGACCAGATCCCCCCGGGCTTTACTCCCCCTCCCACCAATGCCGCCGGCACTCGTACCGCCCCCCTGACCTACACATTTTCCGGAACAACCCACACCACCACAATCACCTACCCAACCCCCCACCTCCACCTCCCCCCGTCTTACCTCCTCACCGGCTCCTACCCCCTCTCGGGCTTATGCGTCCTCAACGCCAACCGCACCGTCCCCCTCCCCTACCTCCAACCCCCGTGGTCCTTCTCCCCCTCGTCAAAATGGGATCTCACTCCTCACCTCGACCCCTCTGACCCCTTGGGATGGGGCTACGTGTGGGACGATCCCGAGACGCGCCTCGGCTTGGAGATGGGCATCACCGAGGTGCTGGATTTGTTTCCGGATGATGATCCGGAGCTGCCGCACGCGGTGGTGAGGGGGTGTGTGGCGGGGAATTTGCCGCAGCCGTATGCGGTCAAGGCGCAAGAGGGGTGGAGGGTTGTGGGGGTTGAGGAAGTTGTTCTGGAGGGGGAGGAGGGGGGGACGACTGGGGCTGGGACCGGGACGGGGAGTGGTGGGGTGGTGAGGGCGACGGGAACCACGGCGAGGACCGGGACCGGGACCGGGACGGCGGTGGTGGGTGGGGAGACGGGGAAGCCAAACGCTGTGGGGAGGGGGAGGGGGGAGGGGTGGGGGAGATGGGGTGTTTGGGGTTGTGTTGGGCTTGCGGTGGTTTTAGGAGCGTTGTTGTAAGACATGATATAGATTTGGACACTCCGGCCCCGCTTCGCTTGCTCACGAGCAAGGGTTTTATACGAGATGAGGTGGACAGTTGGTGTCATGTGGCATGAAGTTTTGTAGATTTTGTGGTGATGACAGCTGACGGTGCCAGACTGGGTATCATCAAAGGGACGTGGGACACGACGCCAGTAGGCAGTCGCCGTGTCTCGCTATTAATGTATATAACACTGAACTCCCGATATCTGCCGCCTCTCCTCCCATCCTCGTTGTCTCTTGGCTAAAGTGGGTGATTTATAGCTAGAAAAGTCAGCCTTGGTTCCATTTCATGCCGAACGGGACAACATACCACCGCAACGGCAGCCAAAAGACCGAGAGCAAGCCCTGGGACAACAGCGCGACCGCCCGATGTGATGACGGTGCTCGAGGGCTTGGGCGCCGAGCCCGTGGGGGCAGGGCCGGAGCCGCCGCCGGGCACCTTAGAGAAGGTCGTCGGGACAGAGGGCTTGCCAGTCGACGTCTCCTCCTCGGGCTCGTAGCAGACCTCATCGGTCACAGACTTGGTGGGCACCGCAGGGTTTGTCAGAGTGGGCTTGACAGTGGTCGTGGTAGTGACAGCGGCCTTGGTAGTGGTTGTCGAAGCGGCGGTCGTGGTGGTCGTGGTTGTCGCGGCGGCGGCGGTCGTGGTGCTGCTGCTGGTGCTGGTGCTGGTATCGCCGGCGTTGACGGAGCCCACGAGGAGCAGGAGGAAGCTGAGGGACAGCATCGAGATGTTAGAGCGCGAGGACATCATGATGGCGGTTGGAGGGAGATGCAGATGCAATGGACGAACAAGAAGCAGAGGCAAAAAGAGCAATGCAAAGGTGGACTGAAAACGACAGGACTGGACAGAACAAACGGACGAGAACAGAGAAATGAGAAGGAGCTCCACGACCGTCTTAAGAGATGAACACGCAGATCCCCTTCACCCCGGCCGTGGTTGTTAGTTGCAGCTAGCTGAGGCCCATGTCCCGACACAACGAATAGCGGCGTCCGGAAATGCCCTGGTTGGCGCCCTGTGGCGTTTTTAGTTAGAAGCGTGCCAGCAGCAAGCAGGGCTTGGCTGCAGGAGAAATGAACAGCGCCCAAAGCGGCATCGCGAGCGCCTTCGAGATGAAATCCTTCCGAGAGGGCGGTCGGCGCGGGACGTGCGGGATTCTGACCACTGACGGCCCCGTCCCGGCGGCCGATCAGCAGCGCCTCGCTGCGCGTCTCGGGGCGTTGAGCAAGGGAGGGGCTTTTGTTTTCGTGGACGCGCCATCATTGAATGGTGAGGGGTTCTGAGGACAAGACCATGGTCTTAATACAAGGTCCCAAGGAGCGAGGACTATAGTGAGGTAAAGTTGATCCTACCGGGAAGGGCCACTAAAACATCTTAATTACCTGCCTCTACAGTTACACCCAACACTTTTTCTGGCCGATTACGCACGTAAGAAGCCAGACTATCTATCACGGTAACATAACTCATGCTCTACCGTCCCTTATGGGGTATTCGGATAATCTTAAAGTATTGGTGATAACGTGATGGAGGAGCCTTTCGAGGGGTTCAAGCCCGCCAGCTCGCGACACCTCTTAAAAGGGGAAATAGCCCAACGACGCAGACTAATATCGAGATACTCGATGCAAGCACGCTGAGTTTCACGCACCGGTACCATGACCCAGTGCAAACATCGGCTTTTCGCTGCGGCCAAGTACTTCATCGCGGTCTCACAAGCCGCGAATCGAGAGAGAGTTTAATCCATGACTTCATGATACGTCATAATCTTGCCTCTCTCCCTGCATCGCAAACTCAGAGGCTCGCTGATTGCCGTGTAGGCCATCACAGCTCCATTTCCGATTAATGACATCAAGATAAGCAGGCATGATGACAGTCTTCGAAGACATGCGCCAGATAACATACAAAATTGCAAGGTGTGTTCACATTACCAGTACCTAGTCTTAATCGTGTGGAAGGGTTCCTATTGGTGCAGTGAGAAGTGTTGTCTGCAATTCTAACCAGGGCAACAGCATCAGCATTAACACATATTAAACCCGTGCACGTAATGGGACTTGGTTCTTAAATAACCGCCCCTTATGTCGGTTCGATGCCGAGAATTTTAAACCGCACCATTTTGCACAATCAAGTTCCATCATTACCTGCTCGTCGAAAACGAAACACAATGGCTCAGAACAAAACGGGTAACATTGCTGAAAAGGCCCTCGGCCACGACGACCAAAACCGCGCGGCTACCACAGACATCTCCAACCCGGCCCGTGATGGCGGAAAATACGCAGACCCAAGCGGCGAGCGTATGAAGGCGTTGGTGTGGATGGGAAAGAACGATGTCCGAGTCCGTAAGTGGCCGCCACACCACCAAACCCTTCCCTCTGCCTAGTTATCCAACCGAAAAGCCAGTACTAGCCCCAACAACAGTCGAAGTCCCCAAGCCCAGAATCATAGACAGCCACGACGTGATCGTCAAGGTGACGGGCTCCACCGTTTGCGGCAGCGACGTGCACCTCATGCACGGCGTCATTCTACAGACGGAAAAGGGGGATATCCTCGGCCACGAGTTCTGTGGCGTTGTCGAGTCCGTCGGCCCTGCTGTGACGAAGCTCTCGCCAGGCGATCGTGTTGTCAACAGCTTCTGCATCTCGTGCGGCGAGTGCCGCTATTGCAAAGAGAAGCTGCCCACGGCGTGTGAGAAGACCAACGCGTCGAAGCTGCATGTCAAGCTATATGGAGGGAGATTGAGCGGCATCTTTGGGTACTCGCACTTTGTGGGCGGGTACGCTGGTAGGCAGGCCGAGTTTGTGCGTGTCCCGCTGGCCGACAACAACTTGATGAAGTTGCCTGATTCGGTGCCTGATGAGAAAGGTAGGTAGGAAGGGCTGCTGTTGCGCATTTCTCCCTCGGGAGTTGCTCCTTTTCAAGCTTGGTTTTGTTGCTAAACAGCCACCCCCAAAAATACAGGCCTGTACCTCTCAGACGTTCTGCCCACGTCCTATCACGCCGTCAACCACACTGGTGTCAAAGAGGGCGACAACGTCGCCATCTGGGGCCTCGGTCCCATCAGCTTCATGGCGTGCTACTGGGCCAAGAAGCGTGGAGCCAAGCGTGTCATTGGCATTGACAACAACTGGCGCACGGAGTATGCCAAGGCCAAAATCCCAGGCGTCGAAACCATCAACTTCGAGCTGCTCAAGGGCGACGAGACGGTGCCGACGAAAATCCACGAGATGGTGCCGGGAGGTGTCGACATTAGCATCGATGCGACTGGTGGCGAGTACGGCAAGGGCTTTGTGCACAAGATGGAGTTGGCAACCGGCATGGAGCAGGACACTAGCGAGATGGTCAACGAGGCTATCTACGCGACGAGGAAGTTTGGCAGAGTGGGTATCATTGCTGATTACGTGGGTTGTAAGTGTTTAAGGATATCACAACTAGTATGGCGTGTGCTAATAAAGTTGCGTAACAGTCACCAATCATTTCAACATCGGCGCTCTCATGGAACTCGGTATCACGCTCGTCGGCTGCGGGCAGTCCCCGGTGCAGAAGTGTAAGTGTTGAATAATACCAGCTGAGGAAGAGGAAGGACAGCCATTTTGCTAATTCACTGAGGGCAGACTAGAAGGAGCTTCTTGAAATGGTGGAAAGCGGGGAGGTAGACCCGACCATTAAGGTGACGCATCGAATTCGGATCGATGACATAGACAAGGGGTATAAGCTACAGGAGAAGAGAGCACAAGGCTGGGTGAAGTGCTTTGTGGAGATGCGTTTCTCAGCGAAGCGTGCTGAGGGGACTCCGGAACTGGTCCGTTTGTAGGGCATTCATTAAGTGAGGAGGACAAAATGGAAGAGCCCGAGTCAGTTAAATTGGCAAGAGAGTTCGGGGTCCCTAGTTCTACACCGAGGTTGAAAGAGACCCATTCATTCTTTGGGTGAAAAAGGCTCGATAGTGACTTAATCATCAATTGCTAGGCAGCCGCCCCCCTGAATAGAGACATCCTTCGCGTTAGCCAGCCGACATCTACCTTCTGTCTACAACACTTATCTAGTCGAGCGTGCGCAGCGTGGGGCTTATATCCTCGAAAAAAAAAACTGCTAGAATAGCTGTTGCTCCGTCATTTGTCGGAGTTTATACCATACGTACCCCAAAAGTTTTAACGATTGGGTTTAAAGTTATTAAACAAGAGGTAACATGCAAACTACAAGCCTGGACCAAACTAGCCGCAGCCTACACACAACTGGTCCTGGGGGGCACATTAGTCGAAGGGATGGTTTTCGCTCTTGGTACGCAGCACCAACGGCAGCGGCTACGACGGCGATACCGCGCCTCAAGTCGGTCGTACTGGGCACACCTTCGGAGTGTCAAGAATTACTACAATAGGTACACAGTGGTCAAAAGAATGGTACAAATCAACGTCTCGTAACTGTCTGCCTACCCAAGATGTGTCAAAGGAGAGAAGCTCCAGTGACCTAAGATAATGGAAATAAACGCAACGCTGTCCACTAACCTCCACTTCCACTGTCCTCCTCCTGCGCACTCTGCGCCTCAACTCACTGCATTTACAGAGAAACCGACCCTTAACGTCACTCAGCAAACCTCATCCCCTTCCCCCTCATCTCCTCCCTTGTTCGTTCCAACCACCCCGGATTCTTCTCATCCTTCTCCTTCCTTATCTTCTCCTCCCTCTCCTTCACCTCTGTAGTCATCGGTGGCGGTAATATCCCCTCGGGTGGACTAAACCACTGCTCCCTCGGAACTTTTGTCCCATCGGCGCCCTCTTCAAGCTGATTCATCACTCTCGATAAAGCTTCAGGCCATCGATTTATCCACAGAGCAAGTTGTTCCGGGGTGAGGCCAACGGCGTCGACAACGCGGCGGTCGGCGGTGAGCGACCGCACGACACCGTCTCGGCCGAGGGAGAAGATACCACGGAGGGAGGCATCGTGCTTGAGGTTGATGAGGGCGGAGAGTTCTTGTTGGGCGGGGTCGGAGCGGTCCCAGGTTATGCAGGGCGATGACGGCGGTGGTGGGTTTTGGTCCGAGTCTGTCATGGTGATGTGCAGAGTTCGACTGCTGTCAGCTAAGGTGAGAGCTCGGTGGCTTTTGGAGTGGAAGAAAAGACGGTGGGTTGAGGAAGATGCGGGGTCGAGGGAAAGAGGTTGAAAATGACTGGTGTGAGTGCGGCACAGCATCGTCGTGAAAATTAATGCCAAGTGGCGCAGCCACTGTTGCCTAGATCACTACGTCACTCGATTCTTCTCCTTAAACGATGTGGAGGAACACTGCTAGAGAATCGGGGGATGTTTTCTATACTTAGGTTCGGAATTAGCGTAAGGAGGCGACACTATGAGGACACTAAGACAGAGGGGCGGACTGCACTACAGAGTAGAGCTGTAGCAGGTGTTTTGCCCATGTCAACGACGCCTCTTGACGTGCAAGGGATTGCATTATGATAGTATAGTATTTTAGTTACAGACTCCATGAAATAGTGCCGACCGCAAATGGCAGGACTTAGGCCAAGGCTCAACAACGGGTATATGTACAGAAATATCCTTTCGCGTAGGTTTAACCAGGACATCCCATTCTTCTTACAAAAAGCCCTTTCAATCTTCAAGGCACCCGGAGCGCAACGCCGCTAATCGTAACAGTGGCCCCCTGGCTATAGGTAGACTAGGGACACGAGTCTGTTAAATTAAGCGGGGGTATGTATTTGTACGCTTGCACGAAGCCCCCTGTCTTCCTTGCCCCTACAGACTATACAACTTTCTTGCATATCTGGGATCGGCCTGTTCAATGTCCTCTTTTAGCCGGGCAGCAAGTTTATTGGCTCGCCGTCCGGACGAGCAAAGAAGGTGCTATCCGGCGCCGCGCGGATGGTACGGCATACTCTCTTCCGTTCTGCCTCTTAGTTGCTTACGACGTCCGCAGATCAGAAACACATCCTCGAAGCGGTACGGCAACGCCGCCGTCCCTCCCCGCCAAGGCTTACTCTCCTACCAAGTCCAACATACTAACATATAACATCGTGGTACCGGCCGGTTGTGCGGGCTCAGCGACGCTAATAAGGACCTCGCGCTGACCGTGGTCAACATCATCTGAGAGGACGCTGCGACTTACCCGGGGCGGTGATCTATAACATTGTCGGCAAAAGATTGTGTGCTGTGTTGTATTGTGTTGACATAATGGTTCTGTCTGTATGGCATGCGAAAAGCCTCTGGACCGAAAATAAAGTTTTCTCCCGCAAAACAAAAAGATAAAGAGGGGGACTAGATCCAATGCACATGCCTCTCCCACAAAATCCCTTCTACCCCCACCCTGGTAACATTGAAAACCACCCACGCCGTGTTTGGTCGGATTGGGCGTCAAGAAGTTGGCGTTGCACCTCCTCCTGGATCTTGTCCTCAAGGCCTTTCTCCACCCGTTTCAGCACACGTGACATTTCCTCCTTGATCACACTGGAAACCTGACTCATAATCTCCTGAGTCACGCCTGTCTGGATAACCGTGACCTGGTCCTTAGTGATCCCTTCAACCCGTCTTGCCACTTCCGTAGCTATCGCTTCGCATTCAATCTGCTCGCTGTTGTTTATCCCAATGGAAACGGGCGGGGGGGGTACCATTCGTGCCTTGCACACAACGTCAAGCTCCTTAATCCGTTGAAGCCGCACCGTAGTGAAAAGCTCGACGTTGTGCGCGATCTTGACGAAATCAATCTCGGTACCCTCGTGGAGCGCAAGCGCAAGCCGGATGACGACCGAGAAAAGCTCGAGCGTCAAGCCCTCTGTCGGTTTCCGAAGCCGTTCCGCAACATCCTCTCCAGCCTCGGCGAGAATGGCGTCCTGATAGCCGACGCACCGGTTAGCATGCTCCAAGAGTTGTTTGACGAGGACGAGGACAGCTCCCGTCACCCAGACCGCCGAATTTTCTGTGCCGGATTCCCGCATAAGGTATTCCAAATCTCTGCGCTCTCCGGGACGCGCCTGCCGGCTCTCTTCGAGCCGCTTCAACTTTTCCCTCTGCTGGATCAGCTCCATTGCTACCATGTCGCTCCGGGTCATGGGACTGAGGCTTTCCCTGATATCCAGGTCGCGCCGCCGGGCCCTCCGTCGTAACATCCAAAAAAGGCCCCCTTTTTTGGGGAGCCCCTTTGGTTCCCTCCCAAAGTGATTGTAGTCCTCCATATAGAATCCGATTTCATTTTCGTCCAATGCCCACCGGAAGGGATACCACAGCGAAACAGTCAGTCCATCTTCCGGCGCCGGGGGGTGTCTCTGGATTTCTCGAAGCCGACGAGAGGCTTGGGCCAAGCATTGCTGGACCAGAGATACGAGCTTACCCAGAATGCAGTTGATTCCGGCCCAGAACAATGCCTTGTGGAAAAAGTCCTTGTGGCTCAGGTGTCGGATGTTGATTTCCTGTTTGGGGGCGGCTTGCAATATGTCGTCCAGCTGGTCTTGAAAAGGGACCCTGCAGAGCAGAGACACAAAAGCCTTAGGGTTCCTCAGCGCGGCCTTGGCAGGGAGCGTCCACAGGCCCAAGGCGCTCCCAAGAAGGCGCTGGGGCTCATTGAGCTCTCGCATGTCCTTACAATGTTGTAATGCGGAATCTCGGATAAGGATCGTGTATGATTCTGAGATGGGATTTCGAGAAGCTCTCCTCCTATATTCCCGGATGGAGTTTTGCAAAGCAACTTCGTCGTAAGCCGTCGTCCAAAAGCTAGGCTTATCTCTCAGCACGGCTCCAAAGTCTCGCAAGACACCGACTGCCTTTTCTGAGGCTTTGGATGGCGTAGACTGCCCAAGATGGATAGACGCTGCCTGAGCCGCCGTCCCAAGATAGCCACCCACATAGTTGGGATTCGCCTGTTTTGTGCGACGAATCTGGGCTCACGAAATTTCCTTTTTCGTACCTCGCCCACGTGACATTGCTCACCCCGGCTCAGGCCCGGCTCAGGCCCGGCTCAGGATGCTGTAGTCGCTGTTGAGAGTTCCGATTAGCGCGGCCAGGTAAGAACAGAGGGGAGGCTTACTCTGGGCAGCAGAGGACCATGGTCAGGGTATGTACTAGTATATTCTGAGACATCCTATCATGTACCGGTATACTGTGGGACATTTCATCGGTGGTGGTATATATTTTGAGCTAGGGTGCCATATGGTTCAGAATATACCAGTACATGCTGTGGGACAGTACAAAAGATCCCAGCCTAATATTTAGGATAGTACATAGTAGCCCAGCCTGGAATTTGGGATAGTACATGATCTATAGGTGCTGGTATATCATGATCCCAAATTTCGAGCTGGGATATCTTGTACCATCCCAAAATCCGATCTGGGGTATTGTGTACCATCCCAGGGCATGTACTGGTATATTCGGGGCCCAAATTCGGGGCCGCGGCCCAGGATTCGGGCTATTAGGGCAATGTCGCCCTTAGCAGTTTCTAACCGCGGTCCCAAATTTGGCCCCTAGCTTGCCCGCTTCCCAGAATTTGGGCTACCCTTTGGCATTGATCACAGACGGGTGACGTTGCCGCTGTCGTCAGCGACTCCATCAACGACCCGATTATGTCCCATACCGTGTCCTTCTGTAAAATAGCATGTCGACGCTATAGGCTTGAAGTGGGCGTGATTAGATACTTAGGGTTTGTTTTAAATCCCTTAGCGAGGCGCGGGTTGCTCTGCTTTCTCGATAAGGCTTTCTAACATACATGACACAAATTATACGCGTATATCGTAATTGGAATTATTGCCTGGGAGCCATTCCTACAGATAGCGCGTTATTTTTCCATCGAAAAGGAAACTTTAGCCGGGGGGGCTGAAAACGGGCCTCTGAGGCTGTGCAGCAGCCGCGTAGGGGATCACCCAAGCTCAGGGACGAGTCAGGGGAAGCTCAAGACAAATCAGCTACAGCTCATCCTATCGAGGGTTCAAGCCTGCCAGGGAGGGAAAAGTCGGTAACTCGTGGAGCCTTGGTCGCCTTGGTCGCCGTGGTGCCAGTCGCTGCCCACAACCCGTCTTCGGATACCGTTAAGAAAACAAAATTCAAATCTGGACACGGATCCCGGTTTCCTTCCCTTCAGACGTCCAGCTTCCAGTTGCGCCCTATTTGTATCCGCAGCCCTCCTCTCGACTCCCGAGTTCCCCCCCCCCCGCTTCCCCATCCCTTGCCTATCTCACATATACCGCCGCCCATCGGCCGTCTGGCCGAGCATGGCGCTCGGTGGCCGGCGATAACGCACAGTACTACCGTGAAGTTGATCTTATGGCAGAGCCGCGGACGTTGGTTTCCCGCCCCGCAAATATGCGGGCACACCAAGGCCAACGTGCATGATACATATTGCGTCGAGGAGGAGGGGGGTTGTTGATGGACCGACGACCTCGGGAGTGCTGAGATGCGGATAAAACCGCCACGCCTAAATAGGCGAGTGGCACCCACCACTGCGCCAGAGCTGTTAGGAACACAGGCTCACACCGCCAGAGACGGCGCGTCGTTGGTTGGAGGGAAGAGGGTATAAGACGCTTGGTTCTCGACATGATTATTCTCTGACGTACATAGTATACCTGCCTTGTCCCCCAGAGATACCGACCAGGTCTCTTTCGCACGCATATGGGAATACCAACAAGATCGGCATGGCAGCTAGCCCGCCGCCACTGGCATCCAACCATGGACCATATATCCCCCCGGACAGCCAAGCGTGATAAACTTGCCGGCCCATAGCTCCCGGGTCTTGACGTTGTCATAACGCCCGGCAGTGTCTGGTTCCCCCTAAGTCCCTCGTGGCTTTTAATATGCCAAGCCGGCAACCTTATGATAAGGGCTAGTGAGCCCCCGACATGCTTCGTCCATCCTGCAATCGCGGCCAAGAAGAAGGACCTCTGAACTGAGGACCAAGATAACGCCATTTCCGCCCTTTCCGCCATTCATGTCGGGTGGAGTCTACCTGCAGACTGTCTCCCACCGGAAAATGGCAGAAAGAAAAACAATACGACCCTCGTGGCAGGACCCCTGCTGGTCTTGGATCGCTGATGGCTCGGCAGTTGCCGTAGACTCCTTCTCTCGGTTCATGGTTTGAGATAGCGCCATCTCTAGTCCCCATACCTGCCTTTCGAATGGAACAACGGGAACGGGTCTGGGGTGACGGTTGCGCCTCGGGGTGCACTGGACGAGCTTCCCTCGGGCATTCGCTCCAACAGGCGGCTTATCCACACTCCGCCCCCCTGGGGCGTGTCTGAAGTGGGATCACCTCAGACACATGGCCAGTACAAAGCCGACTCAGCGGGGGATAGGCTGGAAAGGGGAAAGAATTTCCCAGCGCCCACCCAACGCCACCTATGGCCGCATGTGGCCGTTCCCTTCTCAAAGAGGTACCCACAAGATCAGACTTGGGGACAGCACCGCATATATCTCGGGTTCCACACAGTTCCTGGTTGCCCACGTAGCCTTGACAAGTCAGCTGTGTTTTGTCTCCATGGAGAGCCATGCCAGGAGTAGCGGGACGAATGGCTTGAGAACAAGGGCGCCCTCCTTCTCCAGAGGGAATTCCGCGCCCGGCTTGTCATGGCCAAGGTGCCTCGGTACCTACCTACGTGCTTTGCGGCACACCGTTGAGGCAGCCCAAACAACGCGCCGTCGTCGCCACATGCGTGTTCCTTTTCATTAGAAGACATGTCGGTCGGTGAGGAGCCTTGTCGTGTCTTTGGACCTGCAAGACTTGGCACTGGCGAGCCAAGGCGCGTGACGGCCTGACTCGTGTGTCGGAGCAAGCCACGACGTCGCATCCAGCATGCCCAACGCAACCTCGTGCCGGGCCAGCGCCAAAGGGTGCGTCACTTTCCCACACTTGTGGCGCTGTTGGGCCTACGTCCACAGCGACAGCGCAGCATGCGCAGCATGCCGCCCAAGGCATCAAAGCTTGTTGACATCTAGACCCAAACTTGTGCTTCGTACCCGAAGCAGAGCCCCCTTTCCCAAGTGAGCAAGCATCGGCCACGTCGGGCTGAGGGTGCGCAACTTTGCACGGATGGCCCGTGAAACGCCCAAGATGACCCGAGCTGAGGATCTGTGGTAGGGTACCAGGTAGGGAGGGAGAGCAGGTTGTCCGCAGCCCGATCGTGTCATGTCCGTGACGCCCTGGGACAGCGTGTTGGTATATCAGACGGTCCTCGCCGCCGAGCCGACTCCCATGTCCCGCTGACCCCTTCTAGAGTTAACAGCTCACCGCCAGCACTCGCCGCCTCATCGGCCTCGCATCGATCCACTTGGGACGCCAGACTTGAACTGACGCATCCGCGCAACCGCCCTTTCACACAACTCGACAAAAGAAACTTCATTTACATCTGATATCCAACCTCAAAGATCCTTCGAAAAATGCGCAACCCACCCAAAAAGATTCTCATCAAACTCTTGCACGTGCTTGCCCTTCCCATCACCAAACATGTCCGAGTCCTTCAACGCCTGCACCATCTCATCCAGTCCAACACTGTGCAGCCAGGTCGCCAGCGTCGTGTAAGCGCTGTCAAAAGCGCCGCAGATCCATGCGTGATGGGCACTGAGGGCTTCTCCCGCAAGCGCAAAGTGGTACAGTGTATCTTCCTTCTGCGGATCCTCGGGGCAGAGCAGATGCTGGCAGCTGGGGTAGACGTTCTGGAACTGACCCGGACCAAACAGCGCGAAGGCGCCGCCTGTCCAGCGATCGTGTGACCAAGCCCAAGCATGGTATGTTCCGAAGGGGTCCGCCGGGTCGTCCTCGAGCAGGCTGTATAGAGACTCGAATGTAATGGGATCCTGCCCATCCACCGGCTTGATGCCGTCGAACAGCTGGAGCAGATTGTTCAGGCAGAGCGTGACGATGGCATCGTCCTTGCCTCTCTCCACCCCCGGGACAGAGTAGTCGGTTACCAGGGAGCCCATCCGGGTGGCATCCTGGGCCCAGGAATACGAGACCATCAGAACGGCGGGGCCATCACCAACGTCCCAGGAAGGGTAGACGACATTGCTGATAGGGAGGTCGCTCTGTGAAACCCCTCCTGAGATGTTGTACAGGGTCTTCCACCACGCTTGTTTGAACTTGATTGCCACCTTGGTGGCGCGGTCGTAGCTGAGACCGCGGATCGCATCGAGCACCATATCGGGGAGGTTCAAGCCCGAAAGGTCCATTCGCTGGAGCGGGCCCATGGCGGTTGTGTTGAAGACCATGTCATACGAGGTCTTGGAGCCGGTGGATGTCTCAACGGATACCTGCTTGGCGGACGCGTCATAGCTCAGCTTGGTCACTGGCGAGTTTAGCGTCACCTGCCACGAAGGGTTGGAAAGGCGAAGAGAAGGCCAATCCTTTGAGGCCAGCTTCTCGGCCATGGCGTTGGGCACCATCTGCATGCCGCCCTCGATTCGGCGCCATGGAACCTTTTGTTTCTTTGCATAAGCAAAATCTACGTAGTCGATGACCGTTTCCGTCAGGGACATGTCAAAGAGGCCCGTCGAACTAGCAACAGCAGCGAGTCAACAACGACAACTCGAGGGTACACGAAGGCTGGGTAGGTGACCGGAAATGACTTACGTATCACTGAGCTCCGCATCTGCCGCCTCGGCGTACGAGAACGAAGGATTGGCCTTGGTCATAAGCCACGCCCTTGCCGAGAAGTTGTCTCGCAAGATTTTGGGCGGATTCGGGGCGTCCTTGACTGTAGGGTCCGGTATTGCCTGCAGCCAGTCCGCGAAAGCATCTGCGAAAGTGGGTGCCTTGGGATCGGACGGGTCTATCTCAAGGAACTTGCTTGCTACGACGTTCATAGCATCCTCGAATTTTGAGCCACTGTGGTGAAGTACAGGGAGATCGGTTAGCAAAGAGATCCAAATCTTGGAAGTCTTCAGCCTGTAGGAGCAAGGACTTACTCAATTGACTCATGCTTGTATCGATAGAGGACTGGCGCATTGTCGTCGCTGTAGGCGTAGTTTTCGGTCTTGAGGTCGAGCACGCCCTCGATGAAATTCAAAGTTCTGGATACCGGATTCGGGAATCAGCGCTGCTTCAGGCTTGCAGGTTGGCCTGGGCCTTATCACTCACCCTTCCATCCAAGGAAGCTCCGGAATCCGCATGGCTCCGATATCGTAGTAGAAGTGGTCGGGGTTTGGCCCTGGCTCCGGCTTCGGCCATGTGAAGCACCGTCCGCCGACCTCATCCGAGGCCTCGACGATCTGGACGTTGGTGAATCCAAGGAACTTCAACATCATGGCCAAATACAGTCCGCAGGTGCCAGCGCCAACGATGCAGATGCTGCTGGACAGGACACTGCCTTTGGCGGGGGCGATTCGAGGAGGCTCGGGAAGTGCGTCGGCTTTTCCCAGTTTTGCATCATGATGCGAGGAATCATTGTACTTGTGAAGAATCTTTCGGCTCAGAATGGCCTTGGCATAGGCAGCTCGCAGGGATGTGGTGGCAGCAGCCATGTTGGGAGCGGAGCAATGTCAGGGAAGGTGCAGTCGTTGTTAGGAAGGTGCAGTCGTTGTTGGGAAGGTGGGAAGTTGAAGCTCTCGAGCTATCAGGCTCCGGGAAAAGGCGACCTTTATGCTGGTAAGTTCCTGGCCTGGGACACTTCTCCATGCTGATGCCATTTCTTCTCACAGCCACGATAAGACTTCAGCTTGCACGAGAACAAGTGGCTAGCTGAAGTCAACCATCCATAGGACCGGAGCTCGGTGGTGGGATGGCGTGCTGTTGGATGTCAATGGTCTGGTGTTGAAGACACGGGTTGGCCTCAGCTCGCCCTATTTCATGCCGGCTTGCAGAAATACTCAAGAAGACTGGCTAAGCTCACGCATATGCATCCGGTGGCTGGCTGGCTAGGCTTGGGCTTGTCCTCTTTTGAAGGGCGCCTGCCAAACCAAAAGCGGGGAAACCAGCCATAGTCCAAACTGGAAAGCCGCGATAGTCGCACCTCCCTCATCCTGCAAGTCGACAGCGTCAGCCGACCGGAGCCTTTGCCCCGCGCTCCATTCTCACAAACGCGAGATATTTCGTCCCACATGCATCGCGTCCAGCGATGTCCCACCTGCTCCCCAACAGAGACTCCCCCCCTTTTAATGGGGGTCCTCCTGAACGTGTACCCCAGAGGTAGGGTTATATATAGAAAAAGCCTGCCAAAATAATATCCTTTCGGGAAACAAAGCAAACTCATGCAAATCAACGTATATCTGGCTCAACAATTGCTTTACAAAACTACTCTCGACTGTCCATAGTTCTCTGGATTTGCTCCCGCCACGTAGTCCTTGAGCCTAACAGACACCTTGACCGTTTGGCCGCTCCCCGTAACCTTCGCGGGCACTTCCGGGACCAACTCACTGGCTGCAGTACGCTTTCTTCCCGCCGTAGCCCTGATCTGTTGTTGCGAGGTCGTAGAGGGCTTGCCTGAGCGCTATGGCAATGATACTGGTGGTGGGGGTTTATTCGCACGGTAGTCTCCTCCTCCGTGGGATCCTTAGGCATGTCGACAATGGTCCTTGGCGGCTTGTTGCAGATGCAACGATAATCAGCTTTTGCTCTGCCCCTTTTCTGTTCGGACGGGAGGCAGATTACTCAGGCTTGCATTGTGATGCAGGAACCCGATCTGATGGATTGAGCGACCGTCTTGATGTTGCCTTTTTGTCTTGTCTTTGGCCCGACAACGACAACGCGATCCAAGTCGTATGACACAAGAGGGGTTGGGTCGTTTGACAGCGGGGGGGAAGAGACCGACAGTCTCCAGGTCATGTATCCGTACCCCTTTAACAATTCTAACGACGAACAGCAAACGCAGACACGGAAAGCAAGAGGAAAAGAACACGTTGAAGGGGAGTTTGAGGGGAACGATTGTCTGCAGTAAGGTTCGTAGATGGGATGTTGGAGCGAGGAGGGGGTGGTGGATGGAACCTCGGCGCTTGGTCGGTCTCCTCCCGCAGGATCCAATGCTGCCCAGCAAATATATTCCCGGCTGGCAGCGGTGTTGTCGGTTGAGGATGGATGCGGGGGGGGTCAGAAATTGATCTCGAGACGGCAACTGCTGAAGGATGCCCTTGGGAAGCGGGCTCTGGGAGGCGCCTTGCTGCGCCGATGTCAACCTGGTGAAAAATTAAGACGAGAAGCGTCCAAGAGGTGGGGAAGCGACCAAGAAGCGGGAGATAAATAATCTTTGCTTGGGAAATATATTAATGCATCCTTTTGGCGTGTTTGCGCTCTGTGCATCGGGGTGCCAATGGACCCTCCGCAGACGGGCCATTTAGCGAAGCTATTTGGGGGATTGGCGTGTTGCATCGAACCCCTTCGGAGCTGCGGCGCCTTTGTTCGGCGACTCTTTTGGTTGTCGTCTGCCCTAACATCACTCCTGGCCCAAGTCTTGGCGCTGCGCCGTTCAGCTCCCTCGATCACCGGCTCTTCCAGCACAGACGATTCTCATCCTCGACGTCAATGCTTCCCATCGTCATGGATCCCCGTCTTTGTGCGGGCTGCCGCTTCGTGTTCGAAGATCCTAAGCATAGCCAACTCCGCGACAGCAACAGACCAGCTCCCTTGCGCCATGACTACTTTGCCTCGAGTGTCCATCACAAATCGGCCCAAAGCTTTCGCAGCGCCGTGGATTCGCAGTGCCCGATATGCGTCACTCTCTTCCTCCTGAACTGCGGCCCCGATTCCACCCCTCCTCTGGGTGACCCCGCCGCGAACGAGTACTCAACATATAACATCGACTATGGTTGTGGCGATCCCCTGTTCAAACCACCAAAATTACCCAGATTTTCGATTACATTTTTTATAGGAAAAGTGAACTTTGCTGTCGGAGGACCGCGGTATTTGAAGCTCAACAGTCTTCATCCCAGTGATGTGACCAGTAAGCACACTGTCCTGTATCTTTATCTTCAATAACGCTCGCTCCATTGCATTCGGAAGCTCACCGGCATCTCAGAAACACTTGTCCCGTCCACAACCATCAGCGAGCTCGATCATCTCCAAACCTGTATTCAAGAATGCATTTCCTCCCACCCAACTTGCCGTCCTCCTCCGTCTCTCCGCTTCCGCTACCCAACTCGGCTCCTCCGCGTCAACAAACCTACCGACACTCACGTCCACCTAATCGAAACCACGACCACTCCCATTGACGGCCCCTACAACGTCCTATCCTACCGCTGGGGCGCCTTCCAACCCGTCAAGCTCCTCAAATCTACCAACCCCACCTTCCTCACCGCCGGCATCCCCCTCCTCTCCCTCCCACAAACCCTCATCGACGCCATCACCACCACCCGCTCCATGTCCATCGCCCACCTCTGGATCGACGCCCTCTGCATCATCCAAGACTCCCCCTCGGACTGGGCCTCGGAAGCGCGCACCATGGCCGACGTGTACGGCAACGCCCACGCCAGTCTCGCCGCAAGCCACAACACCGATTCCAACGGCGGCTTGTTCCCCAAGCGCCCCGCCAGTTCCCGCGGCCGACCCACCTTGATCCGCTTCCCAACTAGTCCCGAATGGGACCTCCCCTACCACGACTTCCAACTCGTCGAACACAACTTCTGGAACAACCGCGTCGAGGATGCACCCCTCAACACGCGGGGCTGGGTCGTGCAGGAACGCATCCTCGCGCCAAGGACGATTCATTTCGGGTTTGATCAGCCCCTGTTTGAGTGCCGCGAGACACGGCTCAGCCAAACGCGCGTTGATTTGAGCATCGGACAGTCTTATCGACGGCTGATACTACCCGCCCGGGCGAGATTCGAGCGTCGACCGAGGGCATTTGCAAAATACTGGGCCGCGGTGGTGCAGTACTACACGGGCAGGGAACTGAGTTTTGGGAGTGATCGACCGGTGGCGATTGCGGGGATCGCGAGGGCGCTGCAGGCGACAGGGGCAAAGAAGGCGAGGTATATTGCGGGGATGTGGTCGACGAGATTGTTGAGGTGGCTGTTATGGGAGACAGAGGGGGGTGGGGTTCAGGAGAATTATAGGGCGCCCTCGTGGTCGTGGTTTGCGGTGGGGGGTAGGGTGTTTTATGAAACGGATTTGATGCAGGGATACCGGTATTTGAAGACCGGTGTACATGCGAGGGTGGTGGGGTGGAAGGTTGTCACGGGAGACGGAACGGCGTTTGGGTCGATGACGGCGGGGTTTTTGCAGTTGAGGGTTGTGTTGATTCCGGTGAGGATTGAGGAGAAGGGGGGGAAGTTTGAGGCCGCATTGAGGAAGGATGCAATGGTGGGGACGGGGCTGGGAGAGTGGATTTTGGAAGGCGATTTGTCCTGGTCGTGGGATGCGGATCTTGATGAGTCGATCGTTCGGAGGAATAGTCGAGCGAGTGGACGCGTCTTTGCGATACCTGTTATGGAGATGACCCCGACAAAGGGCTCGGAGGATGCTTGTTTGTATGCACTGGTTATTGAGCGTGTTGATATTCGTGGCCAGGATGATGTGTACCGAAGGGTGGGAATCTTGAGTGTCTTTGGCACAACTCGAGAAGCGAAGAAGGATGAAGTCTTGGGCCATGACAAAACAGTTGTCAGGTTGATCTAGTCAAATGCCCCCTATTGCCCCGGAAGATAGCTTCAAAGCCTGTTTGGAAAACTCCAATGCTCTACTACCTATCGGTGGATTTGTGTAAATTTCAAGCACTTGGAGAAGTTGATGGAAACAGGCCAGGCAGTGCCACGGCTATCTCGGCAGCAAAACTGAGTTGCAACTACACCACTCTGTGGCACTTTCCCAGCCTTTCCATCTCGCCCACCGCTTTTCTAGCACTAGTGCGCTGCGCAGTCAGCTGAAAGGTCTGGTTATCTGGCGGCCTGAATCCGGCTGGCTGAAGGTAAATAAACAGTATGATCTTATGATCGGGGTGCGGCTTACCGGGAAGCTTCACGGTTTGATTGTTGATACAACAACCTATGACACAAGTCACGTCCCATACGGCCGAAAAGAAGACTAACCACTGTTTTATTTTCTTTTTGCCTCCGGCGGCCCTCCGGGGGCGCCTGCGGCGAGCTCCTCGCTTCGCTCGATAGAGGAGCGCCCCGCCTCCCTAGATAGCGCCTTCTACCAAAACACCACGACTACCACTACGTATCGATTCTACCACCTTGGAGCGATGTCGCGTCGGGCCTTCCTCGCTCGCAGCTCACTCGTCTGGGCCCTTCCGCTTTGAATCACTTGATGCTGTGTCACAGTCTCCAGTCAGTGCCCAACCAGCTGTCACCAGGCGCCCAACCAGGTGGTGGTAAGTTTCGATCTCCCCGCGAGTCATCGCAGCCGGACTGGGGAACAACTCCGCAGCAGGAAAGAACCTGGATGAGAGGAAAACCGCAACCCAGCCGCTCACCGGATGCTCTACAATACTATGGAGAAGCACGGCGAACGCAAGGTTCGAGAACTGGGATATTCCCACACATACAAGCCCCACAGCTGCCAGCATTGCAGCCGCATCGTGCTAAACCAGGTTGCCATCGACGAAGAAGCACACCTCGCGGCGGACCAGCTCTCTAGTGTCAGCAATGTTGTCCTAGCCGACACGCTTGAAGACGCGGTGCGAGCGCGAGATGGGAGCTGTCCGCTTTTCGGATATCTTCTCGGCGAGGTACTAGACAACACGGATCTATCTCCCACAGTGATGGACATAGATGGGACCGGGACAGTCTACGGCTCGTTTACCGACCGGGGGCTCAAGCTTAGCCACAGGCTGGGGGGTATGGCCTTGGTGAACATCCTGAAGGTCTCTATCCAGTCTGGTAAGGGAACTCGCCCATGCTGTGCCCTGCTTCAGGTCAGACGTATGATTGATGATACAACACTCCCAGACGATCTAGCTGCATCCCTGGATTGCGACCCTGCTAGTGCAGAGGCGCTGGAGCTCTCGAAGCGGTGGATCTCAACCTGTACATCTTCGCATCCGCTCTGCCACATGGCACCATCGCCATTCAAGCCCGCACGCCTCCTTGAAGTTGGCGAATCTGCGGTGAAGCTCCGAGAAACCCATGAAATAGGACAAGCCCAATGGTGCGCACTGAGCTACGTCTGGGGCGGCGACCAGCCAGTCAAGACAACCAAAGGGTCACTGGCAGACCACCACCAGGGCATCGCGCTCGACCGACTTCCCCAGGCCCTGAGAGACGCGGTTCAAGTCTGTCGTGGCCTTGGAGTCCTGTACATCTGGATTGACGCCCTATGCATTGTCCAGGATGACGTGGGTGACTTGCGACGCGAACTCAGCCACATGGCCGAGATATACCAACACGCCATTGCCACTATCAGCGCCGCGTCCTCCACCAAGGCCGACGACGGATTTCTCTTCCGCCGCGGGCACTGGTACCACGAATGCCCGCCCATACATCTACAGGCCCTGACGGAGTCTGGACAGCGCGTTGCAGCATTTGCATACGAGCGAAGACTCTGGGAAAACGACTCCATCAACTGGCGAGCGTGGACGTACCAGGAGCGCATGCTCTCACCACGGGTACTCGCGTACCGAAACACGGTGCTGGAATGGAACTGCAGAACACGCGTTGATTCCTACGGGCTGTTGGAGCCGACGACTCTGCTCCGTACCTTGAAGGCGACCCCCGATTCTCCTCACTCGTTCTCATCCACCTCCTGGTCGGACGTTGTTGCCGAATACTCGCTGCGTAAACTCACCTTTGAAGCGGATAAATTGTGCGCGCTCTCTGCCATTGCGCGTATCTATCACCGCGAGACTGGCAAGACGTACCTGGCGGGCATATGGAAAGAGGATCTCCCGCTCGCGCTGTGCTGGATTCCGGCAAGACACAGCGGCAGCCCTGTCGTGCCGCGGCCGGCTGGCTACAGAGCGCCTTCCTGGTCGTGGGCATCTCTTGAATCGCCGGCAATGTATCTGGCGCCGCATCCGAGTGAGCAGAAAAACCTCCGACCCAGGGGTTGCGAGGTCTTGAGCGCAACAACCACGCCGCACTTTGTCGGCGGGGAGTACGATTCCATCGCTTCGGGTTCTCTCGTCATTCGAGGGGCCGCAATGTCGTTGGGCTCATTGCCTTTACTGGATGGGGGCGTGGAGGGTTCAGAGATTCAAGTGGCCGGTCATACCTTGGTTATGACGCTAGACGCTGCGGACAACCCTGGACCTGGAAAGGTGTGGCTTCTATTGTTGGGTGAATTTTGGGAGGATGACGAGGATGAGGATGCCCTACCGGGTTATTTCGGCTTGGTTCTTGAAGACGCCGGGCAGCAAGATGCTCTTTGTCGTATCGGGACGTTCCAGTGCTGCGATGAGCCAGGCTTTGGCGATAACCATGAGATGTGTCAGAACTTGCTTGGCGAGTTCAAGGACAAGACAATCACTATGATCTGAACGAGCATCAACACGCAATGGGACAGGGCCATGTGGTGTTACTGAACGGGCGTGGGGAGTTTGCCTAGCTGGATATACCTACTTGCAGTTACACCACGTTGCTATAAGTCTTATGTCTCTTACAAGCCTCATGTCCTCATGGCGTGTCTTGATTTCACATGGAGGCCAAGAAACGGGGTAGGATGTCCAAGACTTGCAAGGCCGTCCCAAATACTGCCAAGGTAGTTACCTGCTGGGCGGGCGGCTCGGCTCGCTGTCAGTGCGCAACTCTTATTTTAAGGACAGAAACCTTGAAAGATACCCTGAAACCTGGAACGATAATAACGGCTAAATACGCCTGTTGCCTAGACGAGATGAGTGCCTAAGAGGATGCGACGATGCGAACTCCGCCGCTGAATCCCTCACAGATGCCAAGCTAATTTTTCATATCATTTAGTCGAAGGTTACATTTGGGGGCTTTAAAACCGTCTGGTTTGGACTCCTGCAGCCGTATCCGAAGGCAATGGACTGGATTCGGATCCTGAGTAAGAAGCCTGACAGGTCTTTTCTGCTCCTTGAAATGTATAAAAGAACTACCTTCACCTCCCTTTTGAAACGGATGCTCTTGGATTCAGCACTACTGCCATCCATCCTGCCCTAACCATTCGAGTCCCACAACTTACAAGCGTCTCACCAAGGTACGCGGCAGTTTACATCAGAAGCAGACGCTTATTTGTCCTATCAAGCACTGACATTGTACATAGGGTCGACCAAAGCATCCATCCATCGCCATGAGACTCACCACAGTCCTTACCACTTGGCTCCATGCCGCGTCGAGCGTTACGGCCATGCCCGCCTCGCCGGGCGAGTCCGGTCTTAACAACGCCGCCATCCTCGATGGACGCGACGAGTCTCGCAACGTCACCTTCATGTCCATTGAGGAGCTCCAGGCCATTGATGAACTCGAGGAAGCCAAAAGGCTGACGAGCCGCGATTCGGCGCCATGGGTCGATGACAACTTTTTCCGCTTCTACCTGGCGCACCACACCTCGAGGTGGTGTGGCGGCGGCCCAACAAACTGCGGGAATAACCACGACGCTCGGATCTACCGGCGTGACGCCTGCGACTGGGACAGATGCGATGGTGGGAGAGATGTGTCCGGGGTGTTCGACGTGGGGGATGGCCTTTGCAATAAGCGATTCACGGCCTGCCGGCTTAAGAACGCTCGCTGGAACTTGATCATGCGTCAGACCGGCGACAGCGGCAGCTGTCAGAATATGGCCAGCGTCTGGCTTGGTTCGGGCCCTGCCAAGCGTACCTACGCCAGGCTTCACGATGACGCCAACGGGAGACAGGTTGGCTGGTGTTGGTATGAGAGAAGCCATAAGTTCTACGAGTTTTGTGGTATTCCGTACAATGTGGACTCCCTGATCAAGTGTAGGTGGATGCCGGTGTAAACTGGTAACCATCCATATTTGGGGGCCTGAGCTGGTTATTTGGGGTTGTGAAAAATCATGCAACTAGAACCTAATTAGGCAGTTATCCCTTCAATAGCCACTGATATCGTCTATTCCATGTCTTACTCATGTGGGCAGAGGTGACCGAGCCAGACAGAGACTGACTTCATCCAGCTACGGGGCCTAACCACCGAGGTATAATAAGCTACTCAGGAAATACATATCTTGTTAGATAGCTTCTAGACCACCCTGTGCCTTTTCACCATCAACGTATTATGGATAGAAGTGCGCGGAGCCAAGACCGGGGTGAAGGTGCGTCCAGCCACATCCTGGATGCGTAAACCTCAAAACATGACGTTGCTTTCAGAGACAGATTCGTATGAGTACAACACATCTCGTGTAGAGTCCCGCCACGTTGGCTCCAGCCCAGCCTCTGCTTCCGATCATCGCCAAAGCCTGTTCAGACGCCTCTTTGTCGCTTCGGGGGCAGGTTTGAGGTAGTTGGTGTGTTTCTCTTTCAACCATGTGAGGCTGAGCGTCATGTACTGTAGGCAAAACCCTTCGATAGTGGCGAGTCGAACATAGTCAGTACAGCATCCTCGGCTTGCTCGTCCAATACTGCTTGGCATTCGGATTCGCAGCATGTGCTATCGGTCTCGGGTTATTCCTGATGCCCTGCTTCGGTCCTATGCCAGATAGGGATTTTCAGGATATCTTGCAGTTCCTGACACGCGTAGGTTTTAGGAAAGGGCCGAGGGGAGAAGAACGGCCTTAATTTCAGCCGCAAGCGTTCCCTGATGAGGCCCAGATTTCTTACAGACTGGTTATGCCCAGGGAAAAGACTGGTCATGCCCAGGCGACTGAGTGGCTCCACCATTTCCACTGTTTTGGCCCTAAAATGACGCCTAACAATTATTTTGATGCTATTCCGACCTACTACGCACCTGTTATCGCGCCAACCTACCAAAACTTGCCGGATCATCAGGGTTATGGGTATGTACCTGCAAAAGGCGTGTATCACGCCGTCAAACCTAAAAATGCCAAGACTCTGACGTACATTTGGCTTATACTGGTTAGTTTATAGACTAGTACAGAGGTGGCTGTTTTAGCATGATTTGGAACTTTAACCCTCGCGAGAACTACGAAAACTAGTGCAGCACACTATCTTTTACTAACAACGCTCAGGGAGGCGACGATGAGCTTTCTTGTTGTGTTTAGCTAAGATATTTAACATCATTTATACTAGTAGTATAAACATGCATTTGTTCAAGTTCAAGTCTTTACAGGATACGCGATAAGTACTTGAAAGTTAATAAACTGGAGTAGTACTTTAGCCAGCAGCAAGAGGTATCACCAAAAAACGCACGTTTATCAATACGCAGGATCATTTAGATTATGTAGCGAGCCCCTCGATAGCTTATATGTCATGACCCAGGTCACGACATTGGGCCTCGGTTGCCTGCCGGCAGCCAAGGCAAGCCAATCAGGACAGGCCCCCCTTGTGGAACAATAGGGGCCAGTCAGGAGAGAGTCGAGAAGGCTTGGCATAGATGCCAGAATCGAGGACTCTTGGCATAGATGCCAGAGTCGAAGACTCTTGGCATCAACTCTCCAGACACACTGCTTCTACAGCACTTAGATAGTTTACTATATAGATAGGTAGACCGCGTGCTTGGTGAGGAACTGCTCTTGTTCCTCACGCAAGCAATATTATATTCCCGTCTACAATCTTGCAAGCACCTTCTTCAAGCTCTTTGTAGAACACCCTGTTATAGACGGTACACGGCACCGTCTGGACCTTGCGCAACCTTCGTTCCCTACCGTTAATATACCCGCGGCGTACTGCCTTGCAGTCTGACCCATCTTGGGTACAGGTTGTAACACTATTATAAGTTTAGCCAATCTTTAAAAGCCTTTAAATATTATATTAATAAAATACCCCTACGTAGCAAAAGGTTAAAAAGTAGCCAAGCTAACTAAGCTTAGCGTATTATATTAACGATCTTTAGTAAAGTATCTAGTACTTCGCTAATATTATACTAATAGGCTTTACGCTAACTATATAAAAGGGCAAGATAGCCTATAATCCTTAGTTTAAAGTCCGGCGGACTTGTCGAGATTAGGACAAAATCTACGCCTAGGCTTGCGAGCGAAGTGTAAATCGGCTCTATAACTCCAAACCGCCGGGTTTTACTAATATACTACAGCTTCTAAACGACCCGGACCTTAATCTAATCATTATTTAACCGTAAAACTAGGGCGCCGCGACTAGCCATTGCGTGAGAGCACCTATTAGAGGTTTGATGTACAGGATTCTGGAATGCCCTGGTATGTAGGGCTAGTGTAATTTGTTAAGTAGAGCAATTAAGATCCGTTCCATTAGCCGCTCCTATAATGTTACAACCTGTACCCAAGGTAGGTCAGACTGCAAGGCAGTACGCCGCGGGTGTATTAACGGTAGGGAACGAAGGTTGCGCAAGGTCCAGACGGTGCCGTGTACCGTCTATAACAGGGTGTTCTACAAAGAGCTTGAAGAAGGTGCTTGCAAGATTGTAGACGGGAACATGATATTGCTTGCGTGAGGAACAGGAACAGTTCCTCACCAAGGAGCGCGGTCTACCTATCTATATAGTAAACTATCTAAGTGCTGTAGAAGCAGTGTGTCTGGAGAGTCGATGCCAAGAGTCCTCGACTCTGGCATCTATGCCAAGCCCTCTCGACTCTCTCCTAACTGGCCCCTATTGTTCCACAAGGGGGCCTCTCCTGATTGGCTTGCCTTGGCTGCCGGCAGGCAACCGAGGCCCAATGTCGTGACCTGGGTCATGACAAATAGTTAAGCTAAAAAGCTATTCGGAGATAATTAAGGTAATATAGCTAGTAGTATACGTCGAGTAACGCGATATACCCTTTATTAACGTAGAGAGGAGCTGTTAGGGTTTCGAGCTAGCTGGCTTCTTTTTCGCTAAGCTAACGTGCATGATAAGCGAGTGAGCATAATAAGCGAGTGGGCATAATAAGCGATAATAAGCGAGTGAGCACTTTTCCACCACCCTACCACATCTATCTTTAATTACACAACCACAATACTAGGAAATAATAATAACTGAATCGGAAACAGATAAATCAGACGATTCTGGAGCCTCCTTGCACATACGTATATTATGGCCAGGCTTGCCGCATACGCCACAACACCGAATCTTTGTACGAGAACCCCCTGCACCACTATTACTTTGTCGTGTTTCCTGGGCCAACTGCTCACCCACAGCCCTTTAATTTAATAGATCTTATAATTCTTATATAGTAAGTGACCCTCTAAGCCGTATACGTATTTTTTTGGCTCTCCGTCTCTTACTAAGCTCCTTATTAGCCTTTTGTAGAGCTGAGACCTCCGTACGTAGAAGAGCCACCTCGTATATTACAACCATTGTACTCTTAGCTAATCGATCTACAGCAGTGAGTATTAGGGTTGGGGAGCTGCCTTAATAGTTGGAAATTCGGGTTTTAATAAACGCCGATTGTAAGGTAGCTTCTCGGGGGTTATGTGGCGTTTGGCAGACCCAAGGTAGTACTGTTATTGGACTTAAAGCTGGAGGTGTCGGGGTCCGAATACGTATATCCAGCTTAGATATTACCCTCTCTGGGTCGTACGGCACAAGGCCGGCCCCAGCAAAACCACCCTGGATATTCTTTTTTGTAATCGAAGCAAAAAACGCCTCTTTAAACCTACAAAGAAACTCCAGCTTACTAATGTGTGTAATGTTTATCTTTATCAACTGCTTAATCTAACGACCGTACGCCTTCTTCAACGGCGAAAACAGCCTACATCTAATGGCTGTAGTAAGTGTAAGGAGTGCGGAGGCATACAGAGCGTAATAATATTATGCTCTTGGCAGTAGGTCTCGAATTCTTCGGAGTGGTGGCTTTCGTAGCCGTCGAGAATCAACAGTCGGTATGTACCTTTTGTACGAGATGTTGTATAGAAATCGAAGTGCCGAATCCAATCCCTACCCTTTTTATTAGTAGTCTAGCCGTTTTCGTTTATTGTAATATACCAAGTAAGCGGAAGGTTGCTATCACGGCGTACACGGGGAGGCTGAACGTAGGGGGGTGTGGTGGATAAATGATGAAGCACAAGGAGTGCGAAGATCCAGGAGCGAGGGCCGCTCCAGAGGTAAGCTCCGGAGCGGTGCCGAGGGTGATCACGTGACCTGTGCGCTATCTACTCTATCTGCACGTGACCAAGGAACAGGCAAAGCCTGTGACACTACCTCCCGTCCCACCGAAATTGCGTATACAGCGCAATTGACGAGCGTCCGCCCTGTCGGGGTTGGTTCGTAGGGAGCGGCGCCGCTCCGTAGTGGGCTGCGGCGCGGCCAGGGGCGCGGGCGGCGAAGGTGTGGGCGGCGACGGGGGGCTCAGGGGGTCTGCTGGTGACGGGGGGTTCTTTGGCTTCTTCAAGATACTCTTCAACGTGGCGGTTCTCTTCTTAAGCCAACTGGGCGGCTTGCCCTTGTCGGGGTTGGCGTTGTGGAAGTCCCAGAGTGTATCGTCACAACCCTTAAGATCACTCACTGGTTGCCAGGTTGGTTCCTTATAACCGGTCCATCTGACAAGGTATTGCCAGCGACCGTTGTCTGCTTGGCCGTAATCGAGGATGGAGTCGAAGCCGTATTGCTCCTCCTCTTCGAAGCCGTCGGTGCGGACCATCACACGGCCGTGGTTGGCGCGTACGTTGGGCTCGGTCTCTTTCTGGCCGGGGACGCCGGCTTTGGGGTCCCAGCGTCGCACCAGTTAAACGTGGAAGACGTTGTTAACCTTTATGTTGGCGGGGAGTCTTAGTTGGACTGCGTGTAATAAGGCTTTAAGTACTTCGAAGGGGCCTTCCCAGCGTAGGGCGAGTTTCTGTAATGGGCGGCCGGTGGAGAGGTTACGCGTGTCCAGTATAACTTGGTCGCCGGCACGGTATTTCGGGGCGTCGGACCGCTTGGTGTTGGCGTTAACCTCGTAGCGATCCTGGGCTTAGCGGGAGAGAGTGTTAACTTGGTCGAGTACGTTACGGAACCGCTACGTAATTTCTACGGTTTTGAAGAATTCGGCTTTCTGATGGGCGGAGTAATCGGGGGGGTACGGGGTGGTAGGTTCGACGCCGATTTTAAGGTTAAAGCCGTAATTGGTATAAAATAAGCTAACGCCAGTTGTCTCGGAGATTGTATTATTGCTAGCGAACTCTGCCAGTGGTAGCCAGTCCGCCCAGTCGTCTTAGGCCCAGGAGATATAGGCGCGGAGATACTTTTCCAGCTCCGCGTTAATCCTCTCCGTCTACCCGTTCGTCTGGGGATGGTAGGCGGAGGAAGGGCGGAGCGTAATGCCTAAGCGAGTGGAGAGCGTACGCCAGAACGCGGATACGAACTGGCTACCGCGGTCGGAGATAATGGTTTCAGGGCAACCGTAGAGGCTGTAGACGCGTTGGAGAAAGGCGTCTATTAGCTCTTCGGCTTCGAGGGTTTCCGTGGTAATAAAGTATCTTATCTTGGTAAGCCGGTCTACTACTACGGCGATATGCCGGTAAGAGCGGCCCCGGCGGTTAGAGGGCGGAAGCGGGGTGATGTAATCGACGGAGATATCCCGCCAGGGGCTTAGGGGTAGCGGGAGCGGCTTTAGGAAGCCTACGGGCTTCGAGCGTAACGGCTTCGTTCGGGCGTAGGGGAGGTACGCCTTACAGAACTCCCGGACGGCTATAGAGAGCCCGGGCCACTAATACCGCCGGTTTATAAGGTCGAGGGTTTTGGTACGGCCGGGGTAGCCGGTGGGTATGGAAGCGTAGGTCCGGTAGATAAGCTGAAGTTGGAGATCGCGGTCCTTAGGGTCGACGATTAGACGGCCCCGGTAGTACGCCTTACCTTATATAGCGGTATACTCGTTAAACGGGATTCGGAGCTATTCTCGGAGTACTGGTAGCCAGCCCCGGCTCTCTGGGGCGGCGGGGTCGGCCTTTAACGCGGTAAGCGCGTTATTTAAGAACGCGGATTTCTCGTAGCTTTCAGTAATTAGATCGTCGATATACTTCGAGGTATTAAAGGTATATAGCTCGAGGCAGGCGTAGTTCTCCTCTCTATATATATTAGGGTCGAAGCGCGCCGGGTTAATTAGGGGGCGCCAGCGGGCGCAGAGGCGGTCGTTAGCGGCGTAAAGCGGTATATCTTCCGGCTTCCGGCTAAGAGCGTTAGGTAGGGTAGCGAGGGTACCGGGGCGGTATTTAATACGGAAGTTAAACCGGGAGAGGAATTCGGACCATCTTATATAGCGTAGGGTAAGCTATTTCGTCGAGCCGAAGGTCTATAGATTCTTATAATCTGTAATAATCTTAAACGTATCTTATATCCCTTTAAGCTCTAGCCGCTATTCTTTAAAAGCCTTTACAACGGCGAGGAGTTCCTTATCATAGATATCGTAATTATACTCCTATACGGAGTACTTTACGGAAAAGTAGGCGATGGGGTAAAGCTGGCTGTCGTCGCTATACTAAAGTAGGGTACCTCCCGTACTTTAGTTTAAAGCGTCGACTTCAACTATAGTAGTATAGTTTTAGTCGTACACTTTAAGGGCTGGTATAAAGTAGAAGGCGGTTTTAAAGGTCTCGAAGGCTTCTTAGTACTCAGGGGTCTATTAAAAAGTAGCGTCTTTCTTCGTAAGGTCGTAAAGGGCTTTAGTCTACTTAGAGAAGTTACGTATAAACTATTAGTAGAAATTAGCGAAGCCGAGAAAGCGTTATAGTTAGCGCCTTATAGTCGGGGGTTCCTATTCGGTAATAGCTTATACTTTTTCAGGGTCTATCTTAATACTACCTAATATAATAATAAGACTAAGGTATTTAGTTCTAGTAACGCCGAACTCGTATTTGTTAAGGTTAATCTGGAGCCCCGCCTTAGCGAGGTATTAGAAGACTTCCCTTACGTATACGGTATAGTTCTTCGCGTTATTAGAGTAAATTAGGATATCGTCGAGATACGCCGTAGCGTACTCGTTAAATACGTTATAAAGTATATTGTTAATATATCGCTGGAATATTACCGGGGCGCTGTATAACCTAAATAGTATAACGAAGGATTCGTATAGGCCGAATCGCGTAATAAAGGCTATTTTCCATTCGTAGCCCTTAGCGATCCGTACTTAGTTAAACGCTACGATAATATCTAGCTTAGTATAGATCTTAGCGTTATAAATAGCGTTAAGGGTTTCTCGGATTAGTAGGAGCGGGTAGCGGTTCTTAATCGTGATATTATTAATACCGCGGTAATCTTAGCAGATACGTACTCCACCGCCCGGCTTCCGTATAAGGAGAAGCGGTATTACAGTACTAGAGGTAGATAGTCTAACGTTACCTTTAGCGAGATTATCGTCCAGCTATCTCTTAATAACCGTAAGTTCTATAGGTAATATAGGCCGATTACGGCTATATAGGAGAGGTACCCCGGGAGTAAGCTCGATCTTATAGTCGTACGAGCGGTATAGGGGTAGTTCTTTAGCTTCTTATAGTCTTACTACGTAAAGGAGGTCGTGGTACTCGCTAGGTATACGCTTACGTATCTCCTCGTTAGTAAGGAGAGCTTTATCTAACTTAGCGAAGAATTAAGCGGCGTCCTCCTCGTTAATCTGTCGGTAGAAGATGGCGAGCTCTCTCCTATAGGCGGAGGAGCCTCGAATCCGCTTTAAAACTATAGCGGTTAAGGCTAGGCTAGCGGTCAAAGGGGAGGCGAAGTCTGGGACGGAGATTAGATTATCGCTAATATAGTTAATAAAATCGTAGCAGGCTTTAGAGATGATAACCTTCCAGTATTTAGCCGGTTAGTTACCTTAGAGAAGGTCCTTAAACGCTACTTCAGAAAGCTTTAGGAGGCTTACTAACAGGGTCTTATCTTCCTTTTCTCGTTAGACAGTCCTTTTCAGTTCGGCTATTATTATCCTTATAACTTTAACGCCTTTCTAGCGCGAGAGGAAGAGGAAGTTAGTAGCGTTAAGGAGCTTAATATCGTTAAAGTTAATAAGGCCGGAGTCTTCGTCGGGTTTTAGGAGGAGGGGGCGGGAGCGCGCCGGCGGGCGTAGCTTAGTCGTAGTTCGTATAGGACCGGCTTTCCTAGCAGGGGCCGTCTTCTGGGGTAGTGGTGGCGGCGGTCGGGGGGTACGTCTCTTCTCGCGCTACCGCTTCGTACGGCGAGCCCGTTACTAGGCGGCGGTATAAAGATTTACGTTATAGAGATCGTCTTCTTCGGGGTTATCCTTAACTAATAGTACTTTATAGGCGATAGGGGCCGCGGCGGCGGTGGTTATACTCGTAGTAGCGGTAATACTGCCGCGGTCAGGGGCGCGCGGGGCGAGGGGGGGAGTACTCGGTAGGGGATAAGCTGGGCCGTAGTTAAGGAAGAAAATGTTAAAGATAATCTAGTCGATATAAGGGTTGTGCTACTAAAGCTATAGAATACCTAAGATAACAGGGTTTTCTACCGCGAGTAGTATAATAAAGAGCGAGATAGTTTTTGTATAGGCTTTAATTTAGAGATCGAGGCTGGCGAACTCCCGGATCTAGTCTCGGAGTTAGCTATCAGCGAGATATAGTAGCCGTAGCCGTAGAAGGGACGAGGTTAGGATAGCGTAAGTCTTTATAAAAGCTTAGTCGAGGAACCCTTAGCTAGTATAACCGGAGTCGACTAAGCTAATATATAATAGTTTATTATGCGATAGGAACGAGAGATAGGAGGATAGTAAGATTAATTTATTTTATTACCTAAGGGTACTAATTACGAGTCTATCTAGCTTACTATCCTTCTATTACTTTATTCCGGTACCCCTTTCTGTACGACTTAGCGGGAAGGGTTCTCTTTTCCCTAGTCGAGATTAATAGTTAACGTATTATTAACCTCGCCTTTAATATAGCTAATAAGCGGTAGGCCGTAGTAACCGTAAAGCTACGGGGGTTAGGGCTATTAGTAATAATATTTATTATTAACGCCGGCCTAGCGGACTTACTATCCCTGGGGCTAGTAGGTATAGGGCTGGAATAATAGTTAATACTACTGGTACGGCTAAGTATAGCCGCGGCCTTTAAAGTAGGAGTTACCGGGGTTAAGGTACTAGGTATTACCGTTCCAGGCGGTACTGCCGCCGCGCGTATACCCTCGGCCGCTACCGCCTCCGCGCGGGTTACCCCGGTTAAAGGAGGAAGCGCCGCGGTTACTTTATAAAGTTATAGATCGGTAGGCGGGGGTATAGTTAATCGCGATATAGCCGGGGTTACCGTATCTCTTATAAAGGCTATTATCTATTCGGTACTAGTATTTAGCGGGGGTAATCGTAGTATAGATATTACTTAGGTCTATAGCGTTAGAGTCTTTCTTAGCGGCGTTACCGTTACCGTTATTACCCTAATTACCTTAATTATTACCGTTACCGTAAAGCTTCGTTTAGAACTCTTCCTACTCGATATTCTTAGCGAGCTTAAAGGTAAGGTTAAGCTATCTAAACTAGTTAGCCCTTTCGGGCTAATTAACTTAGTTTATAATAGCCTTACAGAGGCGGGTGTTAACCTTAGCGCGGAGGAAGCGGACTCGGGTGCCGTCGTCGAGGTCGGCGCGATCGTAGAGGTATATAAACTTCGTAGTAAAGTCGGAGAAGTTCTTATAGTCGTCCTTCTACTCGAGCGTCGAGAGCTTCTTCTCAGCCTTAGTAGAGACGTCGAGGTTACTATACGTCTTATCGAGGACCTTAACTAGGTTAGCGTTAGTTACTTAAGCCTACTTAGTATAGTCTTAGGGGTATTTAATAATCGTTAAGATATCCTTATAAATACTTTAGTACGCTTAGCTGTCGAAGAGGCTAGCGATATAGAGAATTTTCTTATACTCGTCGGGGAACTCGTAAAAATCCTACGCCTAGCGGATTATAATCTTTAAGCGTTAATTTTAGTATTCGATATATCTCTTTAAGGCGTCTTTCTCTATAGCCTTAAACAGGGCGGGGTCCTTAGCGATAGACTTCTTAGGGGCTATAGGGTTAACGCTAAGGCTACGGAGGCCAGCGACGAGGGCGGTCTAACCTTTAAGCTACGCCTATAGGACTACGTTACGCGTTTAAAGGGAGGCTACCTCCGCGCTGTAGGATTCGGCGACGGCGTCGTACTCGTAGTTAGCGTTACGGAGGTTATTACGATCGAAGAGAAGCTTGGCGTAGTTATCGTTAACAAACTAAAATATAGTAAAGACTACGGATCTATAGCCGCTGATCGCTTCCTTATAGGCTTAGCGGATTACCGCGGCGACGTCGTATTCGTAGGAGTTAACGGACTCCTTAGCTATAGTAGCGGCCGCTTCGTAGCCGATATCTCTAAACGCCCGCGATGCGGTATCGGCCATATTAGCGGGGTACTTAAAGCGGAAGGTCGCCTACGGCGGGTCGGGGGGAAAGATCGTATAGTAGTTATTGATAGTCTTCGGGGCGTCGGGGACCGGGTTCGCTTAAAATAGGGAGTTAGGCGGGTCGCTGACGTAGTCGGCGCCATCGTTAGGGACTATAAAGTAGTTGTCAGACATCTTAAGTTACTAGCGGCGCGCGCGAGCAGGAAGTAGAAAACGAGAAAACGAGAGGGTAAACTGCGAAAAAGAGGGATATACCCTGCTTATAAAGAGCTGTCTCCTTAGGCGGGGGAACGTAGGCGGCGGCGCGTTACTAGCGCCGGTGAGGTTCGTAATGGTGGTCGCGGGGGTACGAATTGAAAATTTTCGCGGTCGGGGGTCGAGGGTTCGGGGCGCTAGGGATCGCGCCGGTGGAATTAAACGTAGAAGACGTAAGGCAGCTCGAGATAGTAGCGCTCTACAAGAGTAGGTGCTTTATACTATCACGGCGTACACGGGGAGGCTAAACGTAAGGGGGTGTAGTGGATAAATAATAAAGTATAAGGAGTGCGAAGATCCAGGAGCGAGGGCCGCTTTAAAGGTAAGCTCCGGAGCAGTGCCTAGGGTAATCACGTAACCAGTACGCTATCTACTCTATCTGCACGTAACTAAGGAACAGGCAAAGCCTGTAACAGTTACACTCTTAATACTAATTAGTAAGGTGATATTGCCCGGCTAAGATAATAAATAATAAAATAGCCTAGCTTTAAGCATTTACTCCTTAGATAATTATAGCCTACTTTTAATTACTAAACTAGGCCTATTTAACTCTACCACGGCTATTAGAGGTAATAATTACTATACTAGGGATGATAACGCTTATTATAACGCCGGTCTCGTCGAAATTATACGTATCTTCGTCGAGGATGCCGTACTTAGCCTTAGTATTATATACAAGGGCAAACCACTCGCCAATAATCTTTAAATCTTCGCACTTAGCCCTCTAGTAGTCGTATTTACGCGTAAAACGCGTCCGGAGTTCTAGCTGGCGCTTAATAAAGTTGTAAGCCTAGCGTTTACTGACAGGGGGCGCGTTACGTTCGCGTAGCAACCGGTTAGCTATATCTTCTACGTAATAAAGCCGAGGATGGAATGCGCATGCATATAGCTTAGCTATATATTAAATAATCATTTGCTCTTCCAAATCCGTAAGTTTGCGAGAGTTGGCCGGAGTATCGTAGCGTGTAGGTTTACCGGCGCGTTGTCGCGTTAAAGTTATACGATCAACGTTGTAGATCTTTACAGCAGTGCCGACCTTAAGTTTCGAATCCTTTTTAAGAGCTTTAATAGCTAAAATAACCATATCTTCTTTTAAAGTAAAGGGCATAGTTGGTAGTAGAGAAAACTGCTGTCGAGTAAAGGGGTAGTATTAGTAGAGGAAAAGTGCTCACTCGCTTATTATGCTTACTTACTTATCATGCACGTTATATTATAGGCTTTACCTATTCCTTAGTTACGTATAGATAGAGTAGATAGCGCACAGGTCACGTGATCACCCTCGGCACCGCTCCGGAGCTTACTTTTAAAGCGGCCCTCGCTCCTGGATCTTCGCACTCCTTATACTTTATTATTTATCTACCACACCCTCTACGTTCAGCCTCCCCGCGTACGCCGTAATAGTATAAAGCACCTACTTTTGTAGAGCGCTACTATCTCGAGCTACCTTACGTTTTCTACGTTTAATTCCACCAGCGCGATCCCTAGCGCTCCAAACCCTCGACCCCCGACCGCGAAAAATTCCAATTCGCACCCCCGCGACTACTATCACGAACCTTACCGGCGCCAGCAACGCGCCGCCACCTACGTTCCCCCGCCTAAGGAGACAGCTCTCTATAAGCAGGGTATATCCTTCTTTTTTATAGCTTACCCTCTTATCTTCTTGTTTTCCACTTCCTGCTTACGCGCGCCGTTAGCAATTTAAGATGTCTGACAACTACTTTATAATCCCCGACGATAGCGCCGACTACGTCGGCGACCCGCCTAACTCTCTATTCTAAGCGAACCCGGTCCCTGATACCCCGAAGACTACCGACAATTACTATACGATCCTTCCCCCCGACCTACTATAGGCGACCTTCCGCCTTAAGCACCCCGCCAACATAGCCGACGCCGCGTCGTAGGTATTTAGAGATATCGGTTACGAAGCGGCCGCTACCGTAGCTAAGGAGTCCGTTAATTCCTACGAGTACGACGTCGCCGCGGTAATCCGCCAAGCCTATAAGGAAGCGACTAGCGGCTATAGATCCGTAGTCTTTACTATATTTTAGTTTATTAACGACAACTACGCTAAGCTTTTCTTCGATTACAATAACCTCCGTAACGCTAACCGCGAGTATAACGCCGCCGCCGAATCCTACGGCGCGGAGGTAGCCTCCCTTTAAACGCGTAATATAGTCCTATAAGCGTAGCTTAAGAGTTAGACCGCCCTCGTCGCCGGCCTCCGTAGCCTCGGCGTTAACTCTATAGTCCTTAAAAAGTTTATCGCTAAGGACCCCGCCTTATTTAAAGCTATAGAAAAAAACGCCTTAAAGAGATATATTAAATATTAAAATTAACGCTTAAAGATTATAATCCGCTAGGCGTAGGATTTTTACGAGTTCCCCGACGAGTATAAAAAGATTCTCTATATTACTAGCCTCTTCGACGGCTAAACGTACCAAAGTATTTATAAAGGTATTTTAACGATTATCGAGTACCTTTAAAATTATACTAAATAAGCTTAAGTAACCGGCGCTAACCTAATTAAGGTCTTTAATAAAATATATAGTAATTTCGACGTCTCCGTTAAGGCCGAGAAAAAGCTCTCGACGCTCGAATAAAAAGACGATTATAAGAACTTCTCCGATTTTATTACAGAGTTTATATACTTTTACAATCGCGCCGACCTCGACGACAGTACCCGAGTCCGCTTCCTCCGCGCTAAGGTTAACACCCGCCTCCGTAAGGTTATTGTAAATTAAGTTAATTAGCTCGAAAGAGCCGATTAGTCTAGATAACTTAATCTTACCTTTAAGCTCGCTAAAAATATCAAATAAAAAAAGTTCTAAACGAAGCTTTATAGTAACGGTAATAATTAAAGCAATTAAGGTAATAACGATAACGGTAACGCCGCTAAGAAAGACCCCGACGCTATAAACCTAAGTAATATCTATACTAAGGTTACCCCCGCCGAATACTAATACCGAATAGATAATAGCCTTTATAAAAGATATAGTAACCCCGGCTATATTACGATTAACTACACCCCCGCCCACCGATCTATAACCTTACAAAGCAACCGCGGCGCTTCCTCCTCCAACCGGGGCAACCCGCGCGGAGGCGGTAACGGCCGAAGGTATTCGCGTAGTAGTAGTACCGCCTAAAACGGCAATACCTAGTACTTTAACCCCGGTAACTCTTATTTTAGAGGCCGCGGCTATACTTAGCTGTACTAGTAATATTAACTATCGTTCTAGCCCTATACCTACCAGCCCTAGGGATAGTAAATCTACTAGGCCGGCGTTAGTAATAAATACTACTACCAATAGCCCTTACCCCCGTAGCTCTATAGTTACTACGGCCTACTGCCTATCGGTTATATTAAGGGCGAAGTTAATAATATATTAATTATTAATCTCGACTAGGAAAAAGAAAACCTTCCCTGTTAAGTCGTATAGGGAGGGGTACCGGAATAAAGTAATAAAAAGATAATAAGTTAAATAAACTTCTAATTAGTACCCTTAGGCAATAAAATAAATTAATCTTACTATCCTCCTATCTCTCGTCCCCATCGCGTAATAAACTACTATATATTAGCCTAATCGACTCCGGTTATATTAGCTAAAGGTTCCTCGACTAAGCCTTTGTAAAAACTTACGCTATCTTAACCTCGTCCCTCCTACGGCTACGGCTACTATATCTCGCCGATAGCCAACTCCGAAACTAGATCCGGGAGTTCGCTACCTTCGATCTCTAGATCGAAGCCTATATAAAAATTATCTCGCTCTTCATTATACCACTCGCGGTAAAGAACCCTATTATCTTAAGCATTTTATAGCTTTAGTAATATAACCCCTATATCGACTGGATTACCCTTAACGTTTTCTTCCTTAACTACGGCCCAGCTTATCTCCCACCCGGTACTCCCCCCCTCGCCCCGCGCACCCCCGACCGCGGCAATACCACCGTTACTATAAGTACAACTACTACCGCCGCGGCCCTTATCGCCTACAAGGTACTATTAGTTAAAGATAGCCCCGAAAAAGACGATCTCTACGACGTAAATCTCTATACCGCCGCCTGGCAACGGGCTCGCCGTATGAAGCGGCAGCGCGAGAAGAGACGTACCCTCCGACCGCCGCTACTACTACCTTAGAAGAAGGCCCCCGTTAGGAAAGCCGGTCCTATACGAATCATAACTAAGCTGCGCCCGCCGGCGCGCCCCCGCCCCCTCCTCCCGGAACCCGACGAAAACTCCGGCCCTATTAACTCCAACGATATTAAACTCTTTAACGCCACTAACTTCCTCTTCCTCTCGCGCTAGAAGGGCGTTAAGGTTATAAGAATAATAATGGCCGAACTAAAAAGGACTGTCTAACGAAAAAAAAAAGATAAGACCCCGTCGGTAGCCCTCCCGGAGCTCTCCGAAGCAGCGTTTAAGGACCTCCTCTAAGGTAACCAACCGGCTGAATACTAAAAGGCTATCATCCCTAAAGCCTGCTATGATTTTATTGATTATATTAGCGATAACCCGATCCCCGTCCCAGACTTCGCTTCCCCCCCGACCGTTAGCCTAGCCCTAACCGTTATGGTTTTAAAACGAATTCGAGGCTCCTCCGTCCGTAGGAAAGAGCTCGCCATCTTCTACCGACGGATTAACGAAGAGGACGCTGCCTAATTCTTACCAAGTTAGACAAGGCTCCCTTTACTAACGAGGAGATACGTAAGCGTATGCCTGGCGAGTACCACGACCTCTTCTACGTAATAAGACTATAAGAAGCTGAAGAACTACCCTTATACCGCTCGTACAACTATAAGATCGAGCTTACCCCCGGGGCACCTCTCTTATATAGCTGCAATCGGCCTATGTTACCTATAGAACTTACGGTTATTAAGAGATGGCTGGACGATAACCTTGCCAAAGGCAATGTCAGACTATCTACCTTTATGTTACAACCTGTACCCAAGGTGGGTCAGATTGCAAGGCAGTACGCCGCGGGTGTATTGACGGTAGGGAACGAAGGTTGCGCAAGGTCCAGACGGTGCCGTGTACCGTCTATAACAGGGTGTTCTACAAAGAGCTTAAAGAAGGTGCTTGCAAGATTGTAGACGGGAACATGATATTGCTTGCGTGAGGAACAAGAACAGTTCCTCACCAAGGGGCGCGGTCTACCTATCTATATAGTAAACTATCTAAGTGCTGTAGAAGCAGTGTGTCTGGTCCCGGCCGGAACTGGTCCCGGCCTCGGGACCCGATTCCTTCGGGACCACCCTGATTGGTGGTCCTAGACCCCGCAGTCCTCCTGCTTGTGATTGGCTGGCCACGGCTGCCCCAGGCCGCCGCGGCCCAATGTCGTGACCTGGTCATGACACTTTAGCACTATAGCACCGCTTTTCTTCGTACGGAAGCCGGGCGGCGGAATACGTATCTACTAAGATTATCGCGACATCAACAATATCACGATTAAGAACCGCTACCCGCTCCTACTAATCCGAGAAACTGTCACGGGGCCGACTAAGAACTAGGCAAATGGACTTGATATTGTACGAAGAGAGGAAGAGTAAGAGCTCTGCGCTTCTCGCTAGGTATGAGTTCTGTACGCGACGTGTCATGTAACCACGCGATGTGTCATGTGACCGCTTGCGGTCCGCTGCCGGTTTGGTGCTGTGACAGGCCGGCGGGGCTTCCCTTTACGGACAACCTAGCTATATACTTACTACTTACGTAGGCGCTTGATACGACGTCGTTCTGCCGGAAGGGCCTGGTTTCTTACATAGCTTCCGGCGACAACGGTTTAACGTCTTCCAAAGGAAGAGGAAATACTACGGCATAGGAAGATTCTTTTATTACCTAAACAATCACTATAATCTAGTCAGCCCGTAACGTTAGTATTTAACTAGGTTACCTCGGCTCTTACTTAAACGACCTCGCCACCTAACGATAGCCGTGTTAAGCCTTACAAGGTAAGTGTTACAACCTGTACCCAAGGTGGGTCAGACTGCAAGGCAGTACGCCGCGGGGTGTGTTAACAGTAGGGAACGAAGGTTACGTAAGGTCCAGACGGGATGGTATACCGTCTGTAACAGGGTGTTCTATAAAGAGCTTGAAGAAGGTGCTTGTAAGATTGTAGACGGGAACATGATATTGCTTGCGTGAGGAACAAGAACAGTTCTTCACTAAGGGCGGCGGTCTACCTATTTATATAGTAAACTATCTAAGTGCTGTTGTAGCAGTGTGTCTGGACCCGGAGCGCCGTAGCTCTGGGACCAGAGGTGGTCCCGGGGACCCGGAGGTCCGGGTCCCAGGGTCCTCCCTGATTGGCCGCAGCTCCCCCGGACCCCGCGCCTTTTAATAGGTACTCCGGATACTGCCTCAGGCCCTACCGGCCTGATGTCGTAACCTGGTTATAACACGATTCCCCTCCTTCCAGCTTCTTTTTCCATAAAGAATAGTAAGCGTATTTCCTCCTTGTAACCACAACCATATCTGCTAATCGCGTACAGAAACGCTCCCTTCGTTCCTTACAGAAGGTTTCCGCCGAATCCGCCTTGTCCTTCTATCTTTCGCGCTCTAGCGTCCCGGCCCCGATGCCTTGTTCCAATTACTTCCGGCTGTAGCTAACCTGTATTACTGCTCCTGGATCTAAGCGTTGCCGCGAATGTGTCGAGCGGCATGTCAACTGTAACGGTACCGATTTCGCGAGCGCTCTGGTCCGTAACGTTGAGAAATTGCAGGTTCTGGACGCCGAAGAAGACAAGCTCCTCGCTCGGCTTATTACGATCCGGCGCGAGAAACGCGCTACCCAAGGTCGAGCGGACGCTTTGTTCCAACGGGGGTCCGCTATTGTCGATGCTTCTTTGTCCGCTGGTACTACTCCGGTACCGGTGTTCCTAAACGCTTAACTTGGTTCGCTACCGACCGGGGAGGTCTCTAATACCACTAGTTTCCCCCCTTTATCCGATATAAACTAGGCCGCGTTGGGTTTTAAGCCGGCGCTCCTGGCCGATCCGGGTTCTGCCGGTAGAACTATTCCCTTAGGGCGGGACAGTCTAGGTTCTCGAGAGGTTCCTACGAATTAGACTTTGGTTCGTAGTCTATCTACTTAATAAGGTACTTAAGTCTTCCTTAGCTAACCCTGGAGTCTAGGATTGTTTCGACCTCGAGGTCCTCTTCGTAGTCCTTTGCTTCGGCTTAGGTATCGATTCTAGCGTAGCGAGGGGCTGGTTTAAAAAGAGATATGTAAAAGACGTTAGTTCTAAGTCGTATAGTTTTAGGTAGCGCGAGCTCGTAGTTTAATATTAAAATCTTCTTTATAATCTTAAATGGGCCGATCTTCTTAAAATCTAGCTTCTCGCTTAGTCGTTTTATTTTAAGGTTTTGTGTTTTTAGAAATACTTTATCTCCCTCCTCCAGGCGAGGTCCCTTAAGCCTTTTTTTATCGTAGTATTTACGTATTTTTTCGCAGACGAACTCGAGTAAGTCGCGGAGTATACCCTACATCTCGTATAAGCGGTCTACGTAGATTATAGCTCTAAATACTTCTACTACTAGTCTTTGTCGGAGCTTAGGTTCGTATCCGTAGTTCGTAAAAAATGGCGATATTTCTATAGTATTTATTTTAAATATATTATAGGCTATCTGTACCGTTAGTAGGAGATTAACCTAGTTATCCTATTCGAAGTTAACGTAGCTTCGAAGGTATTATTTAATAACCTAGTTAAGTCTTTTAGTTTATTCGTTTGTCTAGGGGTAGAAGCTCGTCGAAAGTTTTAATTTAATATTAAGTCGTTTTGTAAGGGCTTACTAGAACTTTAATATAAATAGAGTATCTTTATTTAACGTAATATCGTTTAGTAGCCCGTAGTAGCTAACAATGTACTGTTCGAACAGGTAGGCTAGCTATTTTGCTATTATTTTCTTTCTTTATAGTAGGAAATAGGCCTATTTTGTAAGTCTGTCGACTACGACCTAGATAGCGTTATAGGTCGCTCCAGAGCCATCTGGTATTACTAACTCTGGTATTCCGGTAATAAAGTCCATCGATATAGATCCCTATACTCTTTCTGCTATTAAGAGTAGTTCGAGTAGCCTGTATAGCTTATATTATAGTAACTTTGTTTTAACGTATATTTCGTACGCCTTAACGACCTCTTTTATTTTCCCCTTTAGTCTAGGGAACGTATAGTATTGTTCGACGCGTTCCTTTATTTTCTTAATACCTGGATATCCTCCTAAAGGTACTCCGTAAAGTTCCTTAACTATAGCCTCCTGCTAGCTTAGTAAGACAAAGGCTTTACCGTTATACTACAAGGGGTCGTCGTCGTTAAGACCTCCTATTACTCCTTTTCTTTCCTAGTAATACTTTAGGCGGAATTAGTATTTTTTTACTTAGTATGGGAATTCTTCCTATTCTACGCGGTATGTTCTGGCGTAGTCTTCCTAGATTTAAAGCGGGTACTTTAAAACGTCGCCTGTTATTATAAATAGCGGCGTTAATTCCGAGTTTTCGTTTTCCTTATAATCCGGCCGTCGGCTAAGTACGTTAGCTCTAACGTTATCCTTTCCTTTAATATAGTAAATTCTAAAGTTAAAAGGTCTAAGGAACTCGGCCTAACGGATCTACCGAGGGGAAAGTTCCTTTATCGTAAAGTATTTAAGATTCCGGTAGTCTATATAGACATCCACTAGTTCCTTTATTCCGCTTAAGTATAGTCTCTATTTATTAAAAGCCTCGATAATAGCTATAAGTTCCTTATCGTATACGGGGTAGTTAAGTACTAGTCCCGAGATTTTTTTCGAGAAAAATACTACTAGGTATCTTCCGTCTTCGTATTTTTGATAAAGCTCTACCCTAATAGTAAAGTTTAAGGCGTCGGTTTCGACGAAGAACGGTTTACTAAAGTCTGGTATCCGTAGTACTGGTTCCTTACTAACGGCTTTTTTTAGCGCGTCGAAGGCGGTCTATTATATAGTAGTCCATTTAAATATAGTTCCTTCTTTTGTAAGGTCGTAAAGAGGTTTCGCGATACCGCCGAACTCTTTAATAAAAGCTCTATAGAAGTTAATAAATCCGATAAATATCCGAACTTCCTTTCTATTCTTTAGTATAGGCTAGTCCCTAACTACCGTAATTTTCTCTAGTTCTATCCGGATCTCTCTTAGCGTAATCTCGAAGCCTAGGAAGATGGTTTTCTGGACGTGGAACTCGCTTTTTCCTAGGTAGACTAACAGATTCGCGTCTACCAGCTTTTGGAGTACTTGTCGAACATGTTCTTTATGTTCTTCGAGAGTTTTCGAGTAGATTAAGATATCGTCGATATATATAAAGGCGAACTAGTCTAAGAAAGGTCGTAGGGTATGGTCTATTATACTTTAAAAGGTCGTAGGGGCGTTGGTAAGTCTTATAGGTATAACCTGGTATTTAAAGTATTTATTACGAGTTCGGAAAGCTGTTTTTTACTCGTCCCCTTCTCTAACTCGGATATAGCTAAACCCCTAGGGAAGGTCGAGCCTAGTAAACTATTATACTCCCGCCAGGCGGTCCTTTATTTCTTTAATAAGAGGTAGCGGGTATCGGTTTTTAATTATATTATCGTTTAGGCGTCGGTAGTCTACTATAAGCCGTAGTTTTATTATTCCTTTCTTTAAGACGAACAGGATAGGAAACGCCGCCGGTAACTCGGACTTCCTAATAAATCCTTTAGGTTCGTTTTCCGCGATATATTCTTTTAGGGCTTCTTCTTATCGTAGCCCGAGATAGTATATTTTATAGTATTTTAATTTTATATTGGGTTTAAGCTTAATCTTGTAGTTAAATGCTGTACGCTCGGGGAGTTTGTCGATAATTTTCTTTCTAAATACTAGGTATATATAGTACTTTATTAGTACTCCTTCGAGATCTTCTAGTCGTTTCTTAGGGCGAGGCTTTACGTTACTATAGTAGCCCTTATCTTTTTTATCTATTTTAACGTATATAACTATATAATATAGTTCTTCGCTATCGTTAGTTGTCGTCGCCGCGCCTTAGGTCGATCCGACGTATTACTCGCGGGGATTTCGTATCCTCTGGGTACCTGGAGATTTTATCCCTTCGAGCCCTTATAACTAGGATTCGAGATAGCTATTTCTCCAGTTTATCTATAGGTTAAATTATTTCAGCTATAGGAGACCTAAGATAATATCGTATCTTAGTCCTGTTAGTAGGACGTCGAAAGTTACTTTCTACGGGGTATCGGCGACTATAATTAATAATATCGATTCTCGCTAACTTTATCCTCTATCGTATAAGGCTACCTCGCCTTCGTAGGTCTTTATTCTGTATAGTACCGTTTTCTTTATCTAAGGGAGCCGGAGTTAGTTAATAAACCAGGGGTTAATAATGTTAATAGAGCTTCTGGAGTCTACCAGCGCTATCGCGGTTATTATAGCTCCCTTTAACGTTTAGTATTATATTTCTAGGTATAAGGCGTCGTCGTCCTTCGTACCGGCTTAGGCTACTACCTTATCTATATAGTATTATAAAGGTTTTAGTCGGAGCTCGGCTCGCTACCTTCGGTTACGAGTTCTAGCCCAGGTTTAATTATTATTTAATTAGATTTATTAAAGGCGGATAAGCCCCCTTAGTCGTTTCTCTAAATTAAGCTCGGTACCGGGGGTTCTTCTTATCCTAGCGTGCTGTAATATCTGACTATTTACTATAGGAGGTAGTAGCGGTTTCTAAGCCACTTATTTCGCGTTCGTCGTTCCTAGTTAGTTTAGTATTACCGCTTATTCCGTTTTTCGTAGTCCTCGTACTAGTTACGGAGTTTAGCGTATATATAGTATAAGTATTTATAGCTTTCGTATTCCCGCTAAGTTCGTCGTCCGCGGGTATAGTCGTTTAGCGCCGTTATGTATACCTTTATCACTACCTGTAGGTATTGCGAAGCGAAGTACTCGTCGAGGAATTCGTAGTTATAGGGCTCGCGGGTCTTTACTCTCTACTCGTCTTCGTTATCGTATAGGTATACCTTCTTAGTTGGCTCGTAGGGGTCGCGTGTTAGTAAGACGCGGTATTTCAGTTTCTACCACTAGTGGTCGGAATAGGTTAGGTAGTAGTATTCGAACCAGGCGAGTAGTTCGTAGTCTTCGTATTCGGGGTACAGCTATAGTACCTAGCCCTCGAGTTCCTTTAGTCCGGGGAATTACTCGAGGTCCGGTATTCTGTAGATAGGATATCCGGTAAACTAGGTCCCTCGGATTCTCTCGTAAAGCTAGATTTAGTAGTTATATATTATTTATTCGTACCTTTCTCCCGGCCCTCTTATATTTTCCTTATCGCTATCGTAGCTACTAGGCGTAATACCAGTATCTATTTCGCGGGTATCGAGTACTTCGGTAAGTCTTACCTAGGCGTCGGTTATTCGTTATTCTACGTCTTACGAGGCTTATAGTTCTTCGTAGGCTTATCGGGCTTTATTTTCGTCGATGGTTTCGATTGTAATATAGGGGCGTTGTCGGGGGTTTTCCTATAGGTTAGGGGTGTTTACGAGCTACCTACTCGTATTCCTTTATTACCCCTCCTTTTATTCCTCTTCCTCCCCTACTACTACCGCTTCTCCGACCTCTAAAATCCTTACGGCTTCTCCTATACCTATCGGGGAGTTATTTACCGGGCCGTCGTACTTAACCCGCGTTTCGTTATCGTCCTTAAAGTCGGTAAAGTACTAGTGGAGCGCCTCGAGCTCGTCGTCTAGGAGCTCGTAGTCGTAGGCGTTAAGGTTATTATATCCGTCCTCCGAGTTATATAAGTCTCCGTATAGGCCTTCCTACTTAGCCATCCTAACGTATCGGTCGCTAACGTCTACTCGTTTAACTTATCTCTATTCTGGAACTAACTTCCAGCCTTCCTTCTTAGGGCTACGATACTCTCGGGCGTAGTAGCCGAGTTTATCGCAATTAAAATACTTAACGTTAGCTTTATTGTTTTTGTTACCGTCTCGGGGTTTCTCGTTCCACCGGCCGGCGGGTTTTCCGTTAGTTTAAGCCGCGCTAATATCTATAGGTCCGGGGTATATACCGTAAGCCGTACTTAGGTACTAGCGCTTTTTTTTATCGTTTACGTACCTAGGCGACTACTAATAACGTCCTCGTTTTTCCTGTACTCGTTCGTAGAGCCGGTTGTCGATGGTAATGGCTTCTTTTATATAATCGTCCAGGTCTAGGGCGTACCGGTCTGTTTTAACGAGTTCGTCCTTAACTTCTTCTTTAAGTCCTCGGTAGAACTTGTTCTTTAGGGCGTCGTCTCCCTAGCTAACCCTAAAGGACTCCTGGCAGAGGGCTAAGGCGTATACCGCGGCGGATATGGTCTACCAGAGTCGTTCGATATACTCCTTAGCCGCTTTAATTTCGTCGGGTTCGCTAAAGATTTTCTTCAGTTCGTCCTCGAGTACGCCAAGACCTCTTACGTCGAAGATACGTTAGGTCAGGGGGTAGCGTTCGGTCTCGGCGTACGTAAGGTAGTCTATAAGCGTAGATTCGAACTACTTCTTTAGTACTCCGGTAAGGAAGCTTTCGGCGAATAGGACCTGGTCGGCAGGTTCCGCGAAGTTGTCTCCGTAGAACCGGACGTAGGCTTTAACGGAGGAGATCTAACCGGGTAGGTCTCTCTTATTACCGTCGTACCTAGTAGGCGCGGCGAGCTTAACCCTTTTGTTCGGGCCTCGTCCGTTCTCTAGGGTGTCGAGCTTAACGGAGAGGAGCTTAATCTTTTCCAGTACCTTTCTTAGGGAGTTCCCTACTTTCTCATCGAGTCTTTCGAACATGGTATTTATCTTTTCCTGGACGGCTTAGACCTCCACTCCTACTACCTTAATTACCGCGTCATCGTCCTTATCGTCGCTGTTTTGTTCAGTCCTGGGGGCATCTTTCATACCTGTATCGGTATCCCCAATTCTCATTGCTTCCGGGGCCGGTTTCTTGCCTGCCGCCCTGCTGGTTAATCCTGGGGTCGACATCGTGTCGTAAGGATCTCTTTTTCTTGTTGTCTGGACTCAACGTTCGTTCCTAGTAGACGCAAGCAACGTGTTACAACCTGTACCCAAGGTGGGTCAGACTGCAAGGCAGTACGCCGCGGGGTGTGTTGACGGTAGGGAACGAAGGTTGCGCAAGGTCCAGACGGGACTGTGTACCGTCTGTAACAGGGTGTTCTACAAAGAGCTTAAAGAAGGTGCTTGCAAGATTGTAGACGGGAACATGATATTGCTTGCGTGAGGAACAAGAACAGTTCCTTACCAAGGGCGGCGGTCTACCTATCTATATAGTAAACTATCTAAGTGCTGTTGTAGCAGTGTGTCTGGACCCGGAGCGCCGCAGCTCCGGGACCAGAGGTGGTCCCGGGGACCCGGAGGTCCGGGTCCCAGGGTCCTCCCTGATTGGCCGCAGCTCCCCCGGACCCCGCGCCTTTTGATAGGTGCTCCGGATGCTGCCTCAGGCCCTACCGGCCTGATGTCGTGACCTGGTCATGACAGTAAGATGAATCTGGGTACGCTAAATTTCCTTTAAATACAACTAAAATCTGGGTTTTTTTTGCAGGCTTACAAACGGCAACCTGCTTAAGCATTATAAATCAGCGTACGGATGTTGCCGATATGTTTTTCACACCCTTTCGCGACGATCTGCTTTAAGCCCGCCCGACAAACAAGGATGGCAGAATGGAGGGGACCAAACGACATACTAGAGCGGCGAACGCAAATCACCAAGCAAGGCTATCATCCAACACATCAAATTCTCGCACCTCCTAAGCCCAAGACAATATCTTTACCATTCCTTTATACATGGACTTTGCTCGAGAGGCCTAGACCATAAAAATATGGCTACCTCCCAAGGTCGGATTTGAGCTAAAGAAATATAAGGCTCATTCAACAGGAGTGTAAGGCTTGAGCCGATGAATGATGAAGCTCTATCGCTATCGTACCGGGTACAGTTGGCGTTACCTTGGCCTAATTGCAAATACGAGGAGTGGAAAGGTTGGGTGAAGAATAAGCGGATCAACATCAACTTCAGGCATATGCGGGACTAAGTTGATCGACAAGGGACATATTTTTGAACTCGGCTACATCTCGATTCCCCAGGAAAACATCAAATTTCCACCCAATTACCATGGCGTCTCGAAACACTGGACAGACAGAGAACCGGGCTTAGCCTCTCGTGATTTCCTTACGCCTTGACGGCGTAGACCTTGAAAGAACCTGCTCATAGTCAGACAGTCGCCATCAACACTAGAAAGGGACCACTCACCAACCCACTCGTTCAGATCCGTCTTCTCAGCAGCCACGCCGGCCTTGTTAGCAGACTCCCCGACCTTTTCAGCCGGAACCGCACAGCAGGACACCGGATTGGCACCCTCACCAGCCTGAGGTGTTGCTGGAGCACAACAATCCCCTTTGTTCTTCCCATCTTCGCCAATGTCCAGATAGACGTTCAAATCCGACATGGTATCTGTAATCAAGACATCTGCCCACTCATCAGCCTCCACCGCCCCGCTCCCATGCAAAACTCACCTTCAAAACCCGCGTCCCTCAACCACGCCTCATACTCGCCCACCTGACTCGCGCCCGCAATACACCCCACATACATGGCCATGTCCCTGACCAAATTCTCCGGCAGCTGCTTCTTCGCCAGGATGTCCGACACGGCCACACGCCCGCCCGGCTTAAGCAACCGGTACATCTCGCGGAACACGAGGTGCTTCTCGTCCGCCGGCACCAGGTTGAGGACGCAGTTGGAGATGATGCAGTCGGCGATGCCGTCCTCCAGGGGCACCGCGGTGATGACGCCCTTGAGGAAGGAGACATTGTCGGCGGAGGCGCCGCGCGAGACTTTGATGGCGTTGGCGCGCGAGAGCATGTCGTCGTTCATGTCGATGCCGATGGCGCGGCCGGAGGCGCCGAGCTTGGTGGAGGCGAGAAAGACGTCAAAGCCGGCGCCGGAGCCGAGGTCGAGGATGGTTTCGCCCTGGGTGGCGGGTTAGTGCGGGGATAGGCTGGGGGTTGGGGATCGGGAAGGGACTTTGCGGAGACCGGTGATGGCGAGAGGGTTGCCGCAGCTTAGGCCGAGATTGGCGTCCTCGGGGATGTTGGCGAGCTCCTCTTGGGAGTATCCGAAGGACTTGGCGATGGCGGAGCTGTATTGGGCGGTTGTTCCCTGTGAGGCGGCGCTGTAGTGCTGGCGGACTTGGTCGTAGATGGTGGATGGATCCATTGCGGGTCAGATGTGGTGGTGGTCGAGATGGGGGATGGGTATGTGTTGGAGACGAGGAGTTGTTGTTCCAAAAAATGAAGGATGGCCCAGTGTTAAATATGTCTCGGCTCCACGACGTCCGGATGCCCCCGTGTAGGTTGGGAGATGATGCCGGCCCCTCCCAACTGTGGACCTGTTCCGTATCTGGTTAGATCCATTGAGCATCACATCACGCATGGACGAACTAGCCTAATCAGGCATCAGTTCAGTTTGTCACCAATATTTTGCCGTTTCCGTTCCTTTGCTCTCCAACTCCGTCCTCCCCATCAATGACCACAACCTCCTAGTCGACATCCCAAACCCTTTCGAGCGCTGATTTCTTCCAGCCATGCCACCACAACCCCCTTACGAATCCCACATCCAAAAGTTCAGGGCAAATCCCAGAGACAACGCCGCCCGCATCCGAGAAAATCAACGACGCCACCGGGCGCGGGTCAAGTCTCGCATCGAAGAGCTCGAGACGGCGCTATGCGGCACGCAAGCAAAGCTCGACGAGGCTCTAGCCGTCATTGAGAAACTCCGGACCGAGCTTCGGAATTGCGCATCCCCCGCGCCTCCCCGCACCGTGCCCTTGGATGAGGATGCATTGGTTTCACGGGGGTGTTGCGCTTCCGCCACGGCTGGCCCAAGTTTAAGAAGAAACGACTCGGACGGGGAGCAGAGCAACTCGGAGACTGAGTTCTTGACACAAGCGGCGCCACGCCCTCCCTCAAGATACCACCTGTCTACCGTACCAGAGACACAAACCGAGCTCGGAAAAGACCCAGACCCCCAAAACGCCTACGCCCACCTCCCACCCCCGTGTCCGGGCGAGTCAACCATGCTCTGTCGCGACGCGTACTCTATCCTCCGGGACCGCGCCGGCGGTGCTGGGAATTGGGAGCTGGACATGGGCACCGTGACGGAGTGGCTGAAGCCGGGGTTCCGCGGGGCGGTGGTGCCGGGGGGCGGGTGTAGAGTGCAGACGCAGGTGCTGTTTTGGGTTGTTGATCGGATGACCTGAGGGTGTTGAAAGTTTCGGGTTGGTAGTTAGATAAGAGACGAGAAGAATGTCTCACCAACTTTCCTAGCCCAGAGTTTCCCCCCTTTCCCATGTAGTCATCTCCTTTGGCTGACTTGACCCTCGCCATTTCTCAGGCCAGATTAGGCCGCGCTCATCCCGCTCAACTGGTACTACACAGTGGCTGTCTCACCAGGAGTGTTAACCCTTACCGAGGGGCCGAAAGAGCGTCCCATCCAACGGGAGGTGGGTTGAGTTCCAAAACTTGGACATCTGCGGTTCGGGACTTTGTGGGAGCCATGGATCGGGACAGAAAAGTTCGTTAGTCAGGCAAGCCGTTCCGGCGGAGAGAAGTCTAAGCGATTAAAGCGATTAAATTTATTATAACCTATAGACCTGTATTAATGCGGGGCGTTACGTTCTGAAACGCACGGCTCTGAACGTCTCGGATATCCTCCGCGAACGATGAAATGGCTACATAATCTCCCATTAGTTTCACATCTTCCTGTTACGGATGCTCGAAGAAGAATACCCCGATCCGCCGAAAATTAACCTCACCCTGAGTAGGTAGCGAGAATGGGTCCAGACGGACCGGCGCCCATATCTTCGTCAACGCCGTAGATCTGAAGACAGTATATCTTGGAATTCTCAACCATGCCATCCAAGGTATCATTTTCCCATAAATCTTTAAAGATGCGGTCGAGGCCGAGATCAAGAAGCTCGTCGCTGGACGAAGAAGGAGGTTAAAGAGATGGGGGCTTCCCGGAAGCGGGCAATAAGGCGTCTTGCAAGCACCCGCTGATGACTATCGATCCGGACACAACACTACCATAAGTTCGCCGTCGAACCTCGTGTGTAGAGGGTCGAAGTAGTCGATCTGGCCATCCAAGCTGGCCCAAGACCACGATGATGCTCGAGATATCGTTAAAGCAGTCTGGATGTGCGGCTTTCCAGATGTCCACAACAGCCCGAGCGGAAGGTGCGGGAGCCAGAGCCCAGCCGCATACGAACCTCCAGTGTGACTATCCCAAGTTTCGGCGACTCCCGAAATCACCTTTAACTTATCAGTGCTATATATCAAGCTTCGTCTCACATATTCTTCGACGATATTCATCCAATCCCTGCATGTATATGTGTTATCATAGAAACCGCGGTACATGCGATACATCGTTGATAAATTGTTGCTATGTAGCCCTGGCAATGAGTCCGGGTCGTCGCCGCGAAGTAGAGCAGTCTTGCCACATGTCCAGTGAAGCCGAAAATGTGTAAATTGGAGTACTCGTCGCGATAGAAGGTATTCTTGGAGAGTCCAGCCCCGACGGTCGATGGGTGAGGCGAGCTGGGTCTCAGAGAGAATGACGGACCCAAGATTCCCGTCAGGACAGGCAAATGGCAGCTTGAATGCTGACATGGTGCACGGGACACGTCTTGTCGCCCGGGGTGATCAAAAAAGCTGGGGCCGGTGAGCGCCCTGCATCTGATGTGGACGATCCGAGGGTGAGCCAGTCATTCGCGGTCACAGTGGTGGAGTGCACCCGTCCACCATCGTCCGATCGAAAAGCTCATGAGCGACAGAAGGTCGGCCGCAGGGGGACACAATCTGTAGCAGTATTTCGCAAGTAGCTGTCCCGTTGTGCGCATCGTCGCTGATCGTGCCGTAGATTATATCGCGGTCATCCGCACCGTCGAGGATCATGGTCCATCTGCCATTTAGCTTGTTGGACAGCCAGTAGGTTCGCTGGGTCACTTGCATGTCCATTGTTCGCACGGGCCCCGGCAGCTATTGTTGGGGCGTAGGACTAGCCCTCCAGGGACGCTCTCACTACACTCGTGTCGGTTTGGTTGGGTTGTTTGGGGCAGATCGGCCACTCCGGATGAGTCTCTGGGAAAATGGCAACCCAGCGGTTGCCCATATATTGTAGCCCAAAGTTTGGATACTGGTTAGCAACTGCGACGATCCATTGACTAGAGATACTTGTCGGCTGCGACGCTGGCGAGCACGGATTTGGCATCGGCAGCGGGCAGCGGGCAGCGGGCAGCATCGGTGACACGGATGTTGATATGAAGTCTTCGATCAAAGAAGAATAGACGTCGGGCAGGTCTTCGATAGCCGAGGGTTGAATAATGATGTGATGGGTGAACAGGGAGAGCAAAAGGCTGGTGGAATTCGCTACTACTGCTGCTACCGCAGAAAGGAGAAGGAGATGGAGCGAGGCGGCTCGAGCCAAGGCCTGGATCTATGGGGGTGGCTGCCGGCGGATAGGTGAGGGCCCGCACCTTCAGGGGCGGCCTGACCGCCTGGGGCACCCAACATGATGGGTTGGGATGAGACGAAGGCCAGATTAGATTGAACTTGGACATACGGTATGTTTAAGTTTCGGGTGGCGTGAATATCAACGGTTATGGCGTCAGGTAAGACTCGACGTAGGGGCAGGAATGGACCCTCGTTATGTCTTTCTAGATGGTTATATGGAATTTCTTGCCACTCACCTACTATACCTAGATCAATTTTTCGTCTTTTGAGTGGATGTCGATTCCAACGTTAGACCAACTCTAACCTTCATGGTGGCTATCGACGGGAAACAGCTTAAACGTCACGTTTAGCGAGACACCTTCCTGCAAAATTTGAGCTTCAACAGCTCCAGGTTACAGTATCTAATTTTGTGTTTCTTGTCGCTCTAAATCTGTAGCACCTATTTATCGTGTTCATCTCGGCCATCCTATACCTGAATTTCCGATTACACGCCCTGTCGAACGACCTATAGCGGAAATTTCCCTAACAACACGTATCAAGCATGGAAGTCGCCATCTTCAAATAATAAATCGCGTATGTATCACGGCGTACACGGGGAGGCTGAACGTAGGGGGGTGTGGTGGATAAATGATGAAGCACAAGGAGTGCGAAGATCCAGGAGCGAGGGCCGCTCCAGAGGTAAGCTCCGGAGCGGTGCCGAGGGTGATCACGTGACCTGTGCGCTATCTACTCTATCTGCACGTGACCAAGGAACAGGCAAAGCCTGTGACACTACCTCCCGTCCCACCGAAATTGCGTATACAGCGCAATTGACGAGCGTCCGCCCTGTCGGGGTTGGTTCGTAGGGAGCGGCGCCGCTCCGTAGTGGGCTGCGGCGCGGCCAGGGGCGCGGGCGGCGAAGGTGTGGGCGGCGACGGGGGGCTCAGGGGGTCTGCTGGTGACGGGGGGTTCTTTGGTTTCTTCAAGATACTCTTCAACGTGGTGGTTCTCTTCTTGAGCCAACTGGGCGGCTTGCCCTTGTCGGGGTTGGCGTTGTGGAAGTCCCAGAGTGTATCGTCACAACCCTTGAGATCACTCACTGGTTGCCAGGTTGGTTCCTCATAACCGGTCCATCTGACAAGGTATTGCCAGCGACCGTTGTCTGCTTGGCCGTAATCGAGGATGGAGTCGAAGCCGTATTGCTCCTCCTCTTCGAAGCCGTCGGTGCGGACCATCACACGGCCGTGGTTGGCGCGTACGTTGGGCTCGGTCTCTTTCTGGCCGGGGACGCCGGCTTTGGGGTCCCAGCGTCGCACCAGTTGAACGTGGAAGACGTTGTTGACCTTCATGTTGGCGGGGAGTCTTAGTTGGACTGCGTGTGATGAGGCTTTGAGTACTTCGAAGGGGCCTTCCCAGCGTGGGGCGAGTTTCTGTGATGGGCGGCCGGTGGAGAGGTTACGCGTGTCCAGCATAACTTGGTCGCCGGCACGGTATTTCGGGGCGTCGGACCTCTTGGTGTTGGCGTTAACCTCGTAGCGATCCTGGGCTCGGCGGGAGAGAGTGTTGACTTGGTCGAGTACGCTGCGGAACCGCTGCGTAATTTCTGCGGCTTTGAAGAATTCGGCTTTCTGATGGGCGGAGTAATCGGGGGGGCACGGGGTGGCAGGTTCGACGCCGATTCTGGGGTCAAAGCCGTAATTGGCATAAAATGGGCTGACGCCAGTTGTCTCGGAGATTGTGTTGTTGCCAGCGAACTCTGCCAGTGGTAGCCAGTCCGCCCAGTCGTCTTGGGCCCAGGAGATGTAGGCGCGGAGATACTTTTCCAGCTCCGCGTTAATCCTCTCCGTCTGCCCGTTCGTCTGGGGATGGTAGGCGGAGGAAGGGCGGAGCGTGATGCCCAAGCGAGCGGAGAGCGTACGCCAGAACGCGGATACGAACTGGCTGCCGCGGTCGGAGATGATGGTTTCGGGGCAACCGTGGAGGCTGTAGACGCGTTGGAGAAAGGCGTCCATCAGCTCTTCGGCTTCGAGGGTTTCCGTGGCAATAAAGTGTCTCATCTTGGTAAGCCGGTCTACTACTACGGCGACATGCCGGTAGGAGCGGCCCCGGCGGTTAGAGGGCGGAAGCGGGGTGATGTAATCGACGGAGATATCCCGCCAGGGGCTCAGGGGCAGCGGGAGCGGCTTTAGGAAGCCTACGGGCTTCGAGCGTGACGGCTTCGTTCGGGCGCAGGGGAGGCACGCCTTGCAGAACTCCCGGACGGCTATGGAGAGCCCGGGCCACCAATACCGCCGGTTCATGAGGTCGAGGGTTTTGGTGCGGCCGGGGTGGCCGGTGGGTGTGGAAGCGTGGGTCCGGTAGATGAGCTGAAGTTGGAGATCGCGGTCCTCAGGGTCGACGATCAGACGGCCCCGGTAGTACGCCTTGCCTTGCACGGCGGTACACTCGTTGAACGGGATTCGGAGCTGTTCTCGGAGTGCTGGTGGCCAGCCCCGGCTCTCTGGGGCGGCGGGGTCGGCCTTCAACGCGGTAAGCGCGTCATTTAAGAACGCGGATTTCTCGTAGCTTTCGGTAATCAGATCGTCGATATGCTTCGAGGTATCAAGGGTATATAGCTCGAGGCGGGCGCAGTCCTCCTCCCCATACATGTTAGGGTCGAAGCGCGCCGGGTCAATTAGGGGGCGCCGGCGGGCGCGGAGGCGGTCGTCAGCGGCGTGAAGCGGCATGTCTTCCGGCTTCCGGCTGAGAGCGTCGGGCAGGGTGGCGAGGGTACCGGGGCGGTATTTGATACGGAAGTTGAACCGGGAGAGGAATTCGGACCATCTCATGTGGCGTGGGGTAAGCTGTTTCGTCGAGCCGAAGGTCTGTAGATTCTTGTGATCTGTGATGATCTCAAACGTGTCCCGTGTCCCTTCGAGCTCTGGCCGCCATTCTTCGAGAGCCTTTACAACGGCGAGGAGTTCCTTGTCGTAGATGTCGTAATTACACTCTTGTGCGGAGTGCTTTGCGGAGAAGTAGGCGACGGGGTAGAGCTGGCTGTCGTCGCCGTACTGGAGTAGGGTGCCTCCCGTACTCCAGTTTGAAGCGTCGACTTCGACTACGGTGGCACGGTTCCAGTCGTATACTTTAAGGGCTGGCGCAGAGCAGAAGGCGGTTTTAAGGGTCTCGAAGGCTTCTTGGCACTCGGGGGTCCATTGAAAAGTGGCGTCTTTCTTCGTAAGGTCGTGGAGGGCTTTGGTCTGCTTGGAGAAGTTGCGTATAAACCGTCGGTAGAAATTGGCGAAGCCGAGAAAGCGTTGTAGTTGGCGCCTTGTAGTCGGGGGTTCCCATTCGGTGATGGCTTGCACTTTTTCGGGATCCATCTCAATACCACCTGGTGTGATAATGAGACCGAGGTATTTAGTTCTGGTGACGCTGAACTCGCACTTGTTGAGGTCAATCTGGAGCCCTGCCTTGGCGAGGCGTTGGAGGACTTCCCTTACGTGTGCGGTGTGGTCCTTCGCGTTGTTGGAGTAAATCAGGATGTCGTCGAGATACGCCGTAGCGTACTCGTCGAGCACGTCGTAGAGTATATCATTGATATATCGCTGGAACGTTGCCGGGGCGCCGCATAACCCAAATGGTGTGACGAGGGATTCGTACAGGCCGAATCGCGTGATGAAGGCTGTTTTCCATTCGTGGCCCTCGGCGATCCGCACTCGGTTAAACGCTGCGATGACATCCAGCTTGGTGTAGATCTTGGCGTTGCAAATGGCGTCAAGGGTTTCTCGGATCAGTGGGAGCGGGTAGCGGTTCTTGATCGTGATATTGTTGATGCCGCGGTAATCTTGGCAGATACGTACTCCGCCGCCCGGCTTCCGTGCGAGGAGAAGCGGTGCTGCGGTGCTGGAGGTGGATGGTCTGACGTTGCCTTTGGCGAGGTTGTCGTCCAGCCATCTCTTAATAACCGTAAGTTCTGTGGGTGACATGGGCCGATTGCGGCTATATGGGAGAGGTGCCCCGGGGGTGAGCTCGATCTTGTGGTCGTACGAGCGGTGTGGGGGCAGTTCTTCAGCTTCTTGTGGTCTTGCTACGTGGAGGAGGTCGTGGTACTCGCTAGGCATGCGCTTGCGTATCTCCTCGTCGGTGAGGGGAGCCTTGTCCAACTTGGCGAAGAATTGGGCGGCGTCCTCCTCGTTGATCCGTCGGTGGAAGATGGCGAGCTCTCTCCTACGGGCGGAGGAGCCTCGAATCCGCTTTGGAACCATAGCGGTTAGGGCTGGGCTGGCGGTCGGGGGGGAGGCGAAGTCTGGGACGGGGATCGGATTATCGCTGATGTAGTCAATGAAATCGTGGCAGGCTTCAGGGATGATAGCCTTCCAGTATTCAGCCGGTTGGTTGCCTTGGAGGAGGTCCTTAAACGCTGCTTCGGAGAGCTCCGGGAGGGTCACCGACGGGGTCTTGTCTTCCTTTTCTCGTTGGACAGTCCTTTCCAGTTCGGCCATTGTTGTCCTCATGACCTTGACGCCCTTCTGGCGCGAGAGGAAGAGGAAGTTGGTGGCGTTAAGGAGCTTGATATCGTTGGAGTTGATGGGGCCGGAGTCTTCGTCGGGTTCCGGGAGGAGGGGGCGGGGGCGCGCCAGCGGGCGTGGCTTAGTCGTGATTCGCATGGGACCGGCTTTCCTGGCGGGGGCCGTCTTCTGGGGTGGTGGTGGCGGCGGTCGGGGGGCACGTCTCTTCTCGCGCTGCCGCTTCGCACGGCGAGCCCGTTGCCAGGCGGCGGTGTAGAGATTCACGTCGTAGAGATCGTCTTCTTCGGGGCCATCCTCAACTGATGGTGCCTTGTAGGCGATGGGGGCCGCGGCGGCGGTGGTTGTGCTCGTGGCAGCGGTGGTGCTGCCGCGGTCGGGGGCGCGCGGGGCGAGGGGGGGAGCACCCGGTGGGAGACAAGCCGGGCCGCAGTTGAGGAAGAAAACGTCAAGGGTGATCCAGTCGATATGGGGGTTGTGCTGCTGAAGCCATGGAATGCCCAAGATGACAGGGTTCTCTGCCGCGAGTGGTGTGATGAAGAGTGAGATGGTTTCTGTGTGGGCTCCGATCTGGAGATCGAGGGTAGCGAACTCCCGGATCCAGTCTCGGAGTTGGCCATCGGCGAGATACAGTGGCCGTGGCCGTGGGAGGGACGAGGTTGGGATAGCGTGAGTCTTTACGAAGGCTTGGTCGAGGAACCCTTGGCCAGTGCAACCGGAGTCGACCAGGCTAACACATGGTAGTTTGTTGCGCGATGGGAACGAGAGATAGGAGGACAGTAAGATTGACTTATTTTGTTGCCCAAGGGCACTGATTACGAGTCTATCTAGCTTGCTGTCCTTCCATTGCCCTGTTCCGGTACCCCTCCCCGTGCGACTTAGCGGGGAGGGTTCTCTTTTCCCTGGTCGAGATCAACAGTTGACGTATCATCAACCTCGCCCTCAATGTAGCCGATGGGCGGTGGGCCGTAGTAACCGTGGAGCTGCGGGGGTTGGGGCTGTTGGTGATAGTACTCATCACCAACGCCGGCCCAGCGGACTTGCTGTCCCTGGGGCTGGTAGGTGCGGGGCTGGAACGACGGTTGATACTGCTGGTACGGCTGAGTGTAGCCGCGGCCTCCGGAGTAGGAGTTGCCGGGCTTGGGGTACTGGGCATTGCCGTTCCAGGCGGTGCTGCCGCCGCGCGAATACCCTCGGCCGCTGCCGCCTCCGCGCGGGTTGCCCCGGTTGGAGGAGGAAGCGCCGCGGTTGCTCTGCAAGGTTGTGGATCGGTGGGCGGGGGTGCAGTTGATCGCGATGTGGCCGGGGTTGCCGCATCTCTTGCAGAGGCCATTGTCCATTCGGTACTGGTATTCGGCGGGGGTGATCTTGGTGCGGATATTGCTTAGGTCCATGGCGTCGGGGTCTTTCTTGGCGGCGTTGCCGTTGCCGTTGTTGCCCTGATTGCCTTGGTTGTTGCCGTTACCGTAGAGCTTCGTCTGGAACTCTTCCTGCTCGATATTCTTGGCGAGCTTGGAGGTGAGATCGAGCCATCCGGACCAGTCGGCCCTCTCGGGCTGATTAACTTGGTTTGCGATAGCCTTGCGGAGGCGGGTGTTGACCTTGGCGCGGAGGAAGCGGACTCGGGTGCCGTCATCGAGGTCGGCGCGATCGCAGAGGCACATGAACTCCGTGATGAAGTCGGAGAAGTTCCTGTAGTCGTCCTTTTGCTCGAGCGTCGAGAGCTTCTTCTCGGCCTCAGCGGAGACGTCGAGGTTGCTGTACGTCTTGTCGAGGACCTTGACCAGGTCAGCGCCGGTCACCCAAGCCCACTTGGTGTGGTCTTGGGGGTACTCGATGATCGTTGAGATGCCCTTGTGAATGCTTTGGTACGCTTGGCCGTCGAGGAGGCCAGCGATGTGGAGAATCTTCTTGTACTCGTCGGGGAACTCGTGAGAATCCTGCGCCCAGCGGATCATGATCTTCGAGCGCCAATTCTGGTATTCGACATGTCTCTTCGAGGCGTCCTTCTCTGTGGCCTTAAACGGGGCGGGGTCCTTGGCGATGGACTTCTTGGGGACTGTGGGGTTGACGCCGAGGCTGCGGAGGCCGGCGACGAGGGCGGTCTGACCCTTAAGCTGCGCCTGTAGGACTGCGTTGCGCGTTTGGAGGGAGGCTATCTCCGCGCCGTGGGATTCGGCGGCGGCGTCGTACTCGCGGTTGGCGTTGCGGAGGTTGTTGCGATCGAAGAGAAGCTTGGCGTAGTTGTCGTTGACAAACTGGAACATGGTGAAGACTGCGGATCTGTAGCCGCTGGTCGCTTCCTTGCAGGCCTGGCGGATCACCGCGGCGACGTCGTACTCGTAGGAGTTGACGGACTCCTCGGCCACGGTGGCGGCCGCTTCGCAGCCGATATCTCTGAACGCCCGCGACGCGGCGTCGGCCATGTTGGCGGGGTGCTTGAGGCGGAAGGTCGCCTGCGGCGGGTCGGGGGGAAAGATCGCATGGTAGTTGTCGGTAGTCTTCGGGGCGTCGGGGACCGGGTTCGCTTGGAATGGGGAGCTGGGCGGGTCGCCGACGTAGTCGGCGCCATCGTCGGGGACTGCGAAGTAGTTGTCAGACATCTTGAGTTGCTGGCGGCGCGCGCGAGCAGGAAGTAGAAAACGAGAAGACGAGAGGGTGAGCTGCGAAAAAGAGGGATATACCCTGCTTGTAGAGAGCTGTCTCCTTGGGCGGGGGAACGTGGGCGGCGGCGCGTTGCTGGCGCCGGTGAGGTTCGTGATGGTGGTCGCGGGGGTGCGAATTGAAAATTTTCGCGGTCGGGGGTCGAGGGTTCGGGGCGCTGGGGATCGCGCCGGTGGAATTGAACGTGGAAGACGTGAGGCAGCTCGAGATAGTAGCGCTCTACAAGAGTAGGTGCTTCATACTATCACGGCGTACACGGGGAGGCTGAACGTAGGGGGGTGTGGTGGATAAATGATGAAGCACAAGGAGTGCGAAGATCCAGGAGCGAGGGCCGCTCCAGAGGTAAGCTCCGGAGCGGTGCCGAGGGTGATCACGTGACCTGTGCGCTATCTACTCTATCTGCACGTGACCAAGGAACAGGCAAAGCCTGTGACAGTATGTCCAGGAGGTGGAGTAAGATACGAGATACTTCGAGGTCCTTAACTATAAGGTACTAATATTAACATCTACCTATAGGTCTTGGTTTTTATCGCTGATCTTTAATGCTAGGACAAATCCCTTAATAAGAGCGAAGAGCATCCACTACCACGGGATGAGATTCTCAACTTTATCCGTCGTAAGGTAAGTAGCTAATACCTGCCCATTATCTTACAGCTTTTGTAGGCGTCTGGTACGGCCGAAGCCAGCTTACTGAGGTCTATAGGATATGTTCTCTCTCATACTGCTACTAGATGGGGTGCGACTAGTAAGCAGTTTTACGCTTAATGTAAGTCTACCTATTCAGTTCCGGGCCGGAGGTTATCGTACTGTCCAAAGCATATATGCTAATGTCCAGGGGAATTAAGCCTATAAAAGGACGTTGAACATTCTAAAACCTTCGTACTAAATATAATATCGTTCCCTCTAGACCTCGACGAGGAGATGATGAAGGTAATGAAGCTGCCGCTGCTGGTGGCTAAATCCACGGCAGTTGTTTCTGTCATGACCCAGGTCACGACATTGGGCCTCGGCTGCCTGCTGGCAGCCAAGGCAAGCCAATCAGGAGGGCCTCGCTTACAGAGCAAAAGGGGTCAGTCAGAAGAGAGTCAAGGACTCTTGGCATAGATTGCCAGACTCGAGGAATCTTCGCATCGATTCCCTCTACACACTGCTTCTACAGCACTTAGATAGCCACTATATAGATAGGTAGACCGCGCCTTCGTGTGAGGAACTGTTCTTGTTCCTCACGCAAGCAATATCATGTTCCCGTCTACAATCTTGCAAGCACCTTCTTCAAGCTCTTTGTAGAACACCCTATTATAGACGGTACACAGTCCTGTCTAGACCTTACGCAACCTTCGTTCCCTACCGTCAATACACCCCGCGGCGTACTGCCTTGCAGTCTGACCCACCTTGGGACAGGTTGTAACACCAAGACGTGAGTGATCTTGTTCACCGACTCGGTGACATCGACCCAAATAGCCTCCACTCTTTTTTTCGATGCCTTTGGTCTTATCGGCGATCTCGTCTTGCCCTGCACGACCCAAAAGTATGAGCGCGCTGATCGTGGGGAACTGGAACGGGAATTGGAACTCACGCTCCCGGTCAATCTGCCGTTGCCACTCCTCCACTGTCGCATTTTCCTTTTCGATCCTCTCCTTCAGGTCCTTGAGCGGCTGCCCAGTCAAGTTGATGAAGCTTCTTTTGAGCCGATCTGGATTTGTGGCTGTCAGCCCGCACGTTCCTCAGTTCCTGGGATCCGATCGCTAAAGCACTCATTCATGGCCTTGCTGTCTATTGACTCCTTCACCTCGGCCGAATACACCAGAATGCTTGCGTACGCCCTGATCATGGCTTCCTCGAGTGGACCCCCGCGCTTGACTTGTCGTTCCCAGTAGTGGGCCTCGATCCGAAAATACCGAGCCATTAGGTCGGACAAGTAGCCGCAGGCGCTGAAAGTCAGATCGGCACGCTCCTTGTCGTTTTGCACGAGCTGCAATATCCAAGTTAGCCATAGCATCGCCGCCGAGGGGACGCGTCTGAGGCCGGGATCAATGGGGGAGAAGGGTGGTTGCCTCCTTACCGTCAAACCAAAAGACACAACTGCCCAAGCAGACGACCCATAGCCAGTGGGATCAAACTTGAGACCGGCGTCAAACAGATCCTTGACTGTCAAAGCTGAAAGCAAAATGGATCTCGCTACGCCCGGGGCCGACTTCTTCTCCTCGGACCCCCAACTCTTGGTGTAGCTGGCCAGCTTGTCCTGGGTGTGGTCGATAATGCCGCTCACAAGTTCTTGCGAATCGGGGTGTGAATCGGCGCTGGCTTCCGCATCTCGCCTGCTACCCTTGTTGAGCAGGGTCCTTCTCTTTTCCCCGACCTCGTCCGACTTCCATGCCTCCTCCCAGAGATCTCGCAGCGGCCTCGATTCATCTGGTCCACTGTCTTCCTCCTTCCCCCCCTCCTCAGCGTCGTCAGCATGCGTTTTAGGGCCTTGGGCGTCGCCGCCGCCCTCCTGGCCACTTTCATTTGCATCCTTTCTGGTCGCTTCATCGGCAATTTCATCATCCAAGGCCTTCGTGGCATGATCTTGCAGGTGGGGAACCATGGCGGTTCCAGTGCGATCCGTCTCCGACACAGCACCGTTGAGTCTGTGTTGCGCGGATGGCAACGACTCTTTACTAGGACTAGGCAACTTATCAACAGTCTGACCATTGACTTCAGGCTCTTGATTGGGAGGGGCCGAGAGTGATGGCGACACGGACTGCCCGGCTATGGTTTTCCTTTGAGATCCTACGTTGGTGCTGTTCGTTGCCTCTGGGCTTCCTTGGCTCGAATGACGCGAAGGAAAGAACCGGGACTTCAAAGACCGGCTCTGCTTCCCTGACGTCTCCGGTTTAGTATCCGAGGGTGTTGTCATGATGGGCAAATTTCTTCACGTCCAACAGCCCCTGGGACCTAGGCGCGGCGAGTATCCGACAGGCGCTGCGCAGTGATCGAATTGGATGGTGGAGACAGAATAGACAGGACAGAGAAGAGAGGCATGGCCCCGGGGCCCCAGGGGGCCGTTGGGCCATATAATACCTAGCATGGCAAGGATCTCCTCACCACCTCCCCAATCATTAGCACCGGCTCGGATCGGCCGACGGCGGCAGAAGCTGCATTTCGACGTTCCAGTCACCTGTGGACCACGGCCATTCCCGCTGCAGGCCAAGCTACAATGCCAGCTGGTGGCCTCGGTGGCGTCTTTGGGGCTGAAGATGGCCTATGATCATGCATAGGGTGCCGCGCTGAATGGTGTCAATTCGCAAGCTAGACATGGGTGTGGTTGTACAGCACATCCAGAGCATGTACACCTATTCCCTCGTTGCAGATTTTTCGCCCAACTGCTGCCTGTCAAACCGACGAGTGAGAATGTAGGAGGTTGATGCTTAGGCGTCTTCGCCTCCACATTCGTCACCTTCCTTCCGAATATTCAGCCCGCATCTTCCTTGACCTCACACATCCCCCACCCGCCACCGTCAGTTAAACTACCTATATAGTCTCACCAGACAGTTTTTCTGGCCGGGTCCGTAATAGTCGTAGATTTTAAGCAAGAGATAAGCCGTACTAAAAACCCCTAAGCCAAGGTAAGTTCCGACTATACTTGCCGTAACCACAAATAGGCCTGGCGACAGCGAGTAGTGCGCGAAGTGTTGCTGTGACATTAAGAACATTAACAATGATGCTGGAACCGAGACCGGGCGTTTCACATCTTGTAACGACCTGCTGTACAGCGACCGCTATATTGATGGGAGTAAATAACTGTGAAGTGGCCCGCAAAGCAGAGCCTTGATATTCAATTTGTCTGAAAATGATACCAAAACCCGATACCGGCGGAAAGAAGGTATCCCCTTAACCCGGACATGATCTCCAAGGTCAGAGTAAGTGCTACGGTAAAGTCTCTTAGGTATCCTGATCTAATAGTCAAACTTCAAGTGATTCCCCTACTCTCACATCTCATTGCGAAACAGCTTATATGTATTTATGAAATGGACTCCAAGAAAGTTTCGAACCTCACCTCGGACTATGCGACTAATACGGACCCGGTCGGAAAACAATGACGGTGGTGACTATGGAAGTAGATCATTGCCTTACTGCGTGCTATAACAACAAACTATGCAGTGTTATCATAACGTCAAAGCGGCCATCGGGACGTTACAAAGTAACAAAAACTAGTCATTCACATAAGACGCAAGCTTCCCCAGCCCCAAGTCACTACCAAGAGGCTAGAAGACTATAAGCAAAGATGCAGCCGAGCACCTCCAGATCACCCAGCTTCCCACTCCTTGATGGATTCTGGTCCGCCAGAGTAACCCGAACAAAAAATGACACGGGCTGGCAATCAGCGTCCCCCTCGGCGCTGGAGATGGCACAGGATGCCTGTCTGGCGGGCAAACCAGATGCCCGCGACCGTCCATTCCCGCGCCGGATCCACCAGCTCGATGTCGAAACGGCTCACGACCGTGGCCGTAATCTTGTACACCTCCACCAGCGCCAGGTGTTTTCCAGTGCATATCCGCGCACCCGCACCAAAGGCCAGTTCCGCTGCTTTCATGGCCCGCAGCCGGTTCTGGCAGGCGCTCTCGGTCTCGTCCGCCGCCTGCAGCCAGCGCTCTGGGCGAAACTCGTCGGCGTTGTCACCCCACAGCTTCCTGTTGCGCCCGACAATGTACGGGTTAATGCCTACGGCTGTGCCGGGGGGTAGCAGGGATCCGTCGGGCAGCGTAATCCCCGAGGCGGGCACGTAGCGCTCCAGCGGCATGCTGACGGCCGGGTGCAGGCGCATGGCCTCGCGGATGACGGCTTCTAGGTCTATTGTAGGGGGGAGGAGGAGACGGTTAGAGCACGGCAACCTTTGCTTTTTCGGCGAACCTGGACTTACACGGCAGGGCACGAGCGGCGCGATACGGGGCAGGGGTATCGGCGTCGAAACCGGCGTCGAAACCGGCGGCCAGCACCTCGTCCTGCAGCTTTCGATACATGGCTGGGTTGCGGAGCAAGAAGTAGAAGACGGCGCGGATGGTGGTGGCCGTGGTGTCGGCGCCGGCGAGGAGAGGAATCATCATGTAGCCCATGATGGTGTTGTCGTCGACGAGGTCAGGATAGGCCGCCTTGGCCCCAATGAAATGCTGCATGAGATCCGGGACTGCGGGATCGAAATTCTCGTCCTTGCCTTGCTGCCGAGCGCCCAGAGACCCTAGCGCGATCATGGCTACACTGTTTAGATTCGGCGGGCCGACGCGCATGATGGGGTTCTTGTCGAGGAGAAAGTCGAGGAATGGCATCTGGCCGACGGCGGAGAAGCTGGGGATCAGACGAAACGTGTCAGCAACTGGGCATTGCATCCAGCGGATGGTGTAGGGGATGTACTAGTCGATGGTCTTGTCTAGGTTGGCGATGGTGCCATCGAAATCAAACCCCTTCGACATGTAGCCGTAGGGTCGGCTAAAGGTAATGGATGTGATCAGGTCCCAAGTGCCTATCTCGTGGAGTTGGGGGTTAGCGCTTCAAAAGGAGAGCTGCGGAGGACTGGTGCGAGAAACGGGGGACACCAACAATACGCAATCCATTCGCCCAAATCGCACGTCTTGGCTCCGCCATCAAAGCGACGCTCCAACTGATTGCACAGATCATTGATGGATTCGTCCATCAGCGGCTCGAGAGCCAAGATGCCGCTGATGGAAAAGTACTTTGCGATGGGCTTTTGCATCCGGGCGTGCCCGGCCGGATCGGTCATGCTGAAAGTGTTGTACACAATCTCGCGGCCGACCATGATGCTGTTGTTGTGGTAGAACTCGGTCTTGGAAGATTAGAGAGAAGCACATGGCCCATGCCGAACAGGATGGCAACCTACCTTGCGCCATGCCTCGTCTGTGCCATAGATGGTTTTGATCAGCTCCGGGCAGTCGAGATCGACGAGGTTCGGGCCGATGCGCACAACCGGGCCGTATTTATCGTGGAGTTCCTTGATGCGGCGGTGATAGTTGCCCGTCCGCACGAGGAAGAAGCGCCAAAGGTTAGTCCATCCTGCATGAAGCGTCAACATCAAGGACGGCGGGCGGGACGGCGTGGAGCAAGCACGTACCAGCGAGAACGGGGCCCGGATACCGTTTCAACGGTGATCGGATATACGAAAGAGCCCACCAGCCCAACAGCGTGAATAGCGGAACGAGACCGGCGTAAAGCCCAACGGCTTGCCAGTTCGACGGCGGTGGCAGCAAGCCGGCCAAAAGTCCGGACTGCCGCATGGCGGGCGAGGCACTGGGACGAGAGTCCATTGGCAACTGTCTCACAGGCGGTAAGAGCGGTGTGGATGGACTGGGCACCGTGCCGATGTGGCGTTGTGTGTGGTGGAAAGGCGGAAGAAAAAAGCAAGCCCCGTACGGCTACCTATATAACATGGGGTGTAGGGCAGCAGAATGGCACCAAGGCTTATCAGACGGGTCCGTCTTCCGGAGTTGCAGCTTGCGCGCTGGCAATTGCCCGTGCGCCAGATACGGATACAGAATAGCGGTAGCCTGAAGCTACTATGCAGTACACAGTAAAGGGAGGGAGGGGGCCATGGCTTCGCGGGTCCATGGCCTTGCATCCCCGGTCAACCAACCCCCATTCGTCCCGTTTCAACAGGCTTTGGCAGCTATGTTACATTTAGCCCAGAAATGAGCGGGGCATTTGTCATACTTATTCTGGCATGCAGTTCGTTGGACAGGGCCGTCTACCTAGATAGGGTTCGCCAGTCACGTCTGGGGCGAGAGGCGAGGCGAGGGCCTGATTCGGCCAGCTGCAGCATGCGGACTCGGGGCCAGCCGGCCCTTTACGCGCTGCCAGGCCACCTCGTGAATGTGTACTTAGAGAGGCGGTAATGCATCGATTTCTCTCGGCGACGCAGCTTCCACCTCATGCCCACCCCCGACCGCAAGCTACGATGGCCGACAACAAGCCCGAGCAGCAACCCGAGCAACAGTCCCCTCGCGCCCAAGAAGCTGGCAACGAGAGCACTGGAATCTTTCCAGCCCATTACTGGGCAACCCTTGTGTGTGTCGTAAGCCCCTTTCAAAGCCCCACCGTCTAACAAGGCATCGTGCAGGTTGACGACGCCGACGACGAGGGACTTGGCGAGGATGATTCCGATTCTACCGCCTCCCTAACCTCGTCTGTTCTCCGATACAGAACCATCCACGGCCGAACATACCACAGCGAGAGAGGCAATGCGCAATACTGGTAGCGAGGACCCTCTGTTTCTGCGATTGACCAGCATCGCTGACAAAAATGTCTCCAACTATAGGGGGTCCAACGATGACCAACAAAACGAGGCACAGGACATCAAGCAAGCCAGCCTCGGTCCAGCCATAGCCTATGGGTATGGAGGAAAGACTGCTAACAACATGCGCAGTCATCACGCCCTGACGCTTGCTATTGACGACAAGCTCTACCTGGCCCCTCTCGACAAGGCCAAGGTCAAGGTCTCTCATCACCGTCTTCCCTGGCCGGAACGGACCCGCGGTGCTAATATCCCGGCGTGTAGAATGCCCTTGACGTAGGAACTGGGACAGGTGCGGGCAACCGTCCAACCGAGTGCCGTTTTGATCAAGAAGCTAATCACATGCAAAATCAGGCATATGGGCCATGTACGAAGCCGCCCCGTTCCAGACGCTTCCAGGAATGCCGCTCACGTGGCAGCCAGTGATTTTGCAGACGAGTTCCCCGACGCCAAAGTTACCGGCACCGACATCTCCCCTATCCAGTCCATCTGGGTTCCGCCAAACGTCGTATTGTACGCCCATGCCCACCTTGCCCTAAACGCTCTCTTGATCACCCACTGACTACTCTACCCTCTCCCGCCAGTGAGCTAGAGGACTGCACCCAGTCCTGGACCTTCCCCCGCAATCACTTTGACTACATCCACATGCGCTGGCTCGTCGGAAGCATCGACGACTGGCATCTGCTCTTCAAGCGGGCCTTTGCGTGCTTGAAACCGGGTGGCTGGCTCGAGAGCTACGAGATGTCTACCACGTGGGAGAGCGACGATGGCACTGTCACGGAGAACACCGCCCTCGCACAGTGGGGCAAGTTCTACGTCGCGGGTGGAAGACAGTCCGGCCGCACGTTCACCGTGGTCAACGACAACCTCCAACGGAAAGCCATGGAGACTGCCGGGTTTGTGGATATTGACAAGCGAGATATCAAGGTAAAGATCCTCTGCCCTTTGGCCAGGGGTGCCTCTGTGGCTAACGGCGATTACAGCAACCGATCGGGCGCTGGTCCAAGGACCAACGGATGAGGGAGATAGGAGCTTTTACTCAGCTCACGCTGGAGCAAGATGCCGAAGGCTATCTGCTTTTCATGGCGAACACGCTGGGCTGGTCAAGGGAAGAGATCATGGTGTATCTCGCCAAGTTCAGACGGGAGGTGCAATCTGGCGCGCATCATGCGTACTACAGACAGAGGGTTGTGTGGGGGAAAAGGCCAGAATGAAGCCAAGCCTATGGAATAATGAAGTGAAGAGCTCAGTTAGATATCCGCTGCGGAACGTCCTTGAGAGTGCTTATTGAGCTAGAATCCAGGTATCCCCTAGATCACGTTCATTGTACCCAATATTCTTTGTCTCCTATCCGGCATGCCTGTTTCATCTCCCATGGTTGCAAGGGTTGCCAATGGTTAGGATCTTTATTTTTTGAGCCAAAGAACCGAGCCTGGAGGCCGAAGGAACATTGCTTGGGAGGAGTGTGTGCAAAGGGGCAAGTGGAAACGGAATGAGTCCAAGGAGAGCCACCAAATCCGGGAACCCCAGCTACAATCAAGAAGCAAGGAATCAGTGGCATAACTACTACAACGCAGAACTTCAAAATGAAGAGCGAATGCGCTAGCACCGAAACCATTTCTTAGGACCGTCGCTGTCGTTTGCCCGAGGAGGACCAAAAACAAACCACGCCATCTAGCTCAAACCTGTCCCTCTTCACGCATTAGTTGACCATTTCGCAGCATGGTGAGCTGATTCTCACCAGCGGTGCCGTGGACACCACAGCCATCAAACGTCTAACCCGCTTCCCATCCCTCCCCCTCTGATCACATCGCGTCGGGGTACCGATAGCAGTAGCACTCGGAGCTATGGAGCTGGTTGACATCGGAGTAGCGCTGGCAGTGCTTTGCCAGTTCGTATCCTCTTAGACGCTGACTCGCCAAAAGCCGCCACATCGCTCGTTGCTGTCGCTGGTGCACGTTGCGGAGCAGTCCTCCTCGTCCTTTCTGAGGCTGTGGTCGAGGCTGTTGCCGCAAAAGCACTGTCCCCGTTCTCGACGCCAGAGTAGCGCCGGCCTTCGCAGATGACGGCGCACGCCGACGGCTGTAGCTTTGTCTGCCCACCGTGCTTGGGCCCGTCAAGCGTGCAAGATTCCGCGTCTTTCGTAGCAGCCACGGCAGCGTCAATTCGGGCCACAACCCGTGACGGTGACAACGTGATGAAGGGCTAAAATCGAAAACGGACGCTTATATTTGTGCTAACCAAGCCTTGCCAAAAACTGCCTCCTATCACCAGCACGAAAAAAAGACCATCCAGAATGCCCAAGACATGAAATCTCCCCGCCAGACATCTACACAACACCGCAGTCCACCCGAAACGACTGCACCGCAGTGTCGGTAACACATCCCGCCGAGCGCGGCCCAAACGCCTTGCCTGTGCCCCGCGGACAGCCCGGCTCGGCATAGATGTTGATGACACAGTCTACGTCAGTGTCAATACTGACGGCGGAGGCTGGGATCGACAGCGTGGTGCATCCACGTGTGCTGGATCCCTTGAACCAGCGGAATGCATTCTTGCAGACGCCTATGTCGAGACTGTAGGCTTTTGAGGGACCAGTTGGTTCCGTCGCGGGCTCAAAGGGAGCTCGGTGCCGCGGTGACGGCGATGGCGAGGGCCGTGATGGTGAGTGGGAGTCTCATTTTGGATGGAGGTTGGTATTGTCAAATTGCTGTCGGTGATGGTGACGAGATATGGACGAGCACGTTCAGTCACAACAAGTCAAGGGGCTTTTTATTGACGTTTCCAAGTCTGCCTAATCCAATCTCAAATGTGGCAGGTGACTGTCTTGTGTCTTGAATATTGCTAAATGTTGGTGCTGGCGTCTGGCCCAACGCGAGCTGATGGAGCAGGCGAATACTACTCTTGGGTGCCCTGTTGCGGCAAAGGCCAATTGAAGGCCGAGGAGCAGTCCAACATAAAGTATCGCACCACCATTGATCGTGAGCACATTGCACCTGGATTGGTGTTGTCAAGGCATCCATCCCCTTGCTCTTCTCTGAGATCTGGGTTATATTCGATCCAACGCTAGCCCTGCATCGAGAACTTCCAAAGGGGGGAAGAAAGGCAAAAAGGGGTCGAACATTGGGGTGCACTGGCAAAACTTTGGACGTACCGCGGATCGAACGCGGGACCGTCTGTATGTGCAAGAGCTCCAGGGCATTGCAAAACAGAAATCATACCACTAGACCATACGCCCTAGTTACCTGATGAGCGGTCTTATTGGACATAATGTTGCCTGTGCGAGTGATGCGCATCGCTTCGAGCGTTACAGAGACGAGGGCACCAAAAAGAATTCGGTGACATGTAAGTCAGTGCAACTTGCAAAACAATGGACGTACCGCGGATTGAACGCGGGACCGTCTGTAGAAGCAAGGACACTAAAGCACTGCAAAACAGAAATCATACCACTAGACCATACGCCCTGTTGATAAATGCATGCGTTTATTGCCTCTGAACGAGAACAGCGGCAACACTCCCGGGCGGTGCAACAACATTCCCAACTGTTCTTGAGCCCCTACGAGAGCGACAAAGTCAATATTTGGGGAATTATTGAGATCCGAGCCACAGAGCCGAAACATATAGATGGTGGAAAGATAACTGCCCGAAACCCTCGAGTCCATGACGTCAATGATGCCGGCTATTCGCATTGTGATATTGCACGGCTCTTGGGAAATACCGGGTCCAAGAGTCTTATCATCCCGTGTCGTTAAAATAGGCTAGAGACGGGCATCCCGAACCGGCAATGATGGACCGAGATGCAGGAACAAGCGACGGCATCCGGCAATCGGCAGGCCTGTCAATATCTGACAGTTGCAAAGTGTGACGTGCCGAGGATGAAGGCGTGGGAAAATATCAGAAACCGGGACGTCCACCTCAGAACAGGTTTGTGTGATATGGCTGGACTATATCGTGTTATAACCCAAGGCAAGGGAAGATAAAAAGGACATGGACTGGGGCGCATCGATGTGAGTCGAGTCTTCCGGACTGATCTCGTCGTCGCTGTCTGTCGAGTTCCCTCCCCAATCAAGCCGTTTACTCGTCGCTTCTTTGGCATCACCCCGAGGTTAGAAACAGCCCATCTACCAAGATGAAGTTCTTCCTTGCCATCACCGCCCTCGCGCTCACCTGTCTCGCCTCCCACGACCAACCACCCAACCAACTCCAGCCCCGAGGCGGCCACACTGTCCAAATCCTTCGCCACACCACCCTTATCAAAGTCCTCCGTCGAGCCGCCCCCTACGCCAACACCTCCTCCATCCCTCTTCCCACTTGGAACGCCTCGGCAGCCTTCACCTTCTTCCCCAGCAACAGCAGCACGGCCAACTCGAGCGCCCCAGCCGCCACCCAGGCCCAGAACTCCACCGCCCCCAAGAGCAGCGGCAGCGGCGGCGGTCTCATCGGGGGCTTGCTCTCGGACGTCCTTGGTCCCATCACGTCGGGTGTGCTGGGGCCCATCACCTCGGGGCTGTTAAACAACTCTGGTGTCGCGACGGGACTGTCGGGTGCTACGAGCGCGGCGTCGTTGTCGATGCCGACCATGTCGAGTCTAAGTATGAGTCTGTTGAGTAGTGTGCGGTGGCCGAATTCGACGAGTGGTGCGGCGGCGCCGACGGGGCAGGGGAATGGGACCAAGACGACGGGATGAGGGGGGTGTGTATAGATAGTCCTCGTGGCAATTGGGAGGGGCCTGATACCGATAGTGCAAGAGCTGGATGCCGGAAAGCAAACGTGGGAACGGCGAATAGGCGTATCTGTCGATTTGAGATGTAATTTTAAAAATAATATTGTGTCATTCTATTCCTCATGATCTTTTCGCTGAGTCCCCATCCAGTCCATCACCTCTCTTATCCGTTCCATCATCTACTTCCAGCGCCGAAATACATCCAAAATGCCCTATCCAAAGGAAAAATAACCGAACCTTTTTCTCCCCCCGTCACGACAGCCTCCGGTCATGAACGAACCTCGCCCTCCAACCACGGTGGGAGACTGACCCTCGGCCGCTTCCCCTTCTAGCGCCTCGAAAAGACATCCTCAACATCACCCCCCCCCCCGTCCTCCACCTGCATCTCAGCGTCATCCCTCGTGTGCAACCCACCATCATCCACCGCCCCGTAACAGCACCATCATCAGGAAGCAAAACCCATCCTCCACAGCATCCAAATCCAAGTGAAGGTCCGTAACATCCCTAACACTCAGCGAGGGAGAACCAGCCGGCGAGTTATCCACCGAACTCAGCGCCGAGTTAAACCCCGAGGTGTGACCGTTAGATTGTGTCTCAAGGACGTTGTCGACGGAAAGGACGTTTGGATCTAGCGCGTCGATCTCCAGGGCGGCATTGACGACGTTGAGATCAGGAGCGCCGGTATCCACCTAGTCGGAGCTGACGGCGCGGACGCAAAAGGGACGCGTTGGTGGGGATGGCAGGCGGGCGGTAACTCCGCTCCGAGGCAGAAGGGGTGGTGGGCGCGGAACTGGGGCACGGGGAGGCGGTGACGATGGTCGGGCTGCGCCGCCGCGAGGCGGCGGTGGCGGGAGAGGACAAGGGGCGCCTCCACGGGGCGGAGGGGGAGGGGGTGGTGGCCGTGCCGCACCACACGTGGGGGAGGCGGAGTTGGAGGACGGTTTTGAGGGTCATGAGTGGCGAGGGAGTCTTGCTTGGTCCGTAGGATTGTTAGATAATGGACCGGAACGAATGCAGGGATCTGGGGGTTACCTCGGAGACCGGACCAGCAGGGGCGGCGTAGACGTCCAGCGCCGCAAAGAAGACGATCAACATGGTAGGGAGCTTTATGTTAGTGTTGGGGTTAGGTTTTCGGGGGATGGTCGGCAGGGGAAAAAGACAGAGTCGCGGACTCGACGTCGGTGGATTGAGAAAGGGGTGAAGGAGAAGAGGGATGGATGGATGGAGGATGGTTGCTTGGCCAAGGACTCGAAGAGGTAGTCGAGGGCTGGAACTTTCATCAGCATTAAATACAGGTGAATGTGGGTGAGCTTGCAAAGGTGATACAAGCTCATGAATCGCATATATTTGGGTCTGGCCGCGGCGGCATCGTGGGACACTGGCATAGGCGTGTGGCGAGGGGATGGCCATGACCGGTGCTTGTTTAGAAACACTTTTCGTTGACTCTGTGTACCTCTATAGTCACACCCGACACTTTTTTCTAGCCAGGTCCGTGTTAGTCGTAAATCCTGAGCAAGAGATGAGCCGTACTGAGGGCCGCCGGAGCCGAGGTGAATCCCGGCTATACTTGCCGTAACCATAAATAGGCCGGCGTGGTTGTAAGAACGATCCCCGGCCTAATTTTAGGATAACAGTCTCCCTATACGTAACGGTCGCTTTCCCTCGCTACGTAACTGCCGTTTCACTTTTCCATCCGAGGGCTAACTCGATGCGGAAAGCCATTCTACAGTCTGGATTTAAACTTTCTTTGATGAACTACCGCTACTTCAGGCCTTGAGGGAACCTTCCATACTCCTATGCTGTTCAACATGCTGCCCCGGTTGGATCGTATTGTACAACCTCTGCAATGGATCCCTCACGGTCACAATCTTCGCATCCCTTAGACCTGCTTGGACCTGACCCCAGCTGGCGCACAGATAACTCGCGTCGACCTCCCTGCCCAGCGACTCTCTCATCCCCTGCGCCATCCACTCAACCTTGGTTCTCGGCACGGAAGCTCCGGTGGGTAGTCTTTTGACAGTGACGAACCAGAAGGCTGCCAGTCCGATCATCACCAGATAAATCAAAAGTACTGCAAGCACGGGGACTGACAATTCAACGGTCGGTACGGCTACGCTGATGACCCTCTCGGCCATTTCGTAGTCTTGTACGTCTTTCGTCGCAAGATATGCCTGGTAGAACCGAAACAGGTCTTGGCCGGATGGATGGTAGATTAGCTCCTTGCGGAATGACTGTTCTGTCAATGACGCGTGGTAGTAGGCACCGAAGGCTTTCACAGTCCAATCATAATCCTTCGTCCATGGGTAGGCAATATGCCGTTGTGCGTAATTGTCCTGTTTGTAGCAGTTAGCTCACTAGAAGGCCAAGAACCCCGAGGTATCCGTAGCCATCAACTTACTAATTTATCGGGAGTCCGCGTCGCAACCCTCTTGAGATCGCAGCTGGCCATGGTATACCACGACTGCTCAACCGGGCCAGTTCCCCAAGTCACGGACCCATCGTCGGTAAAATTGGCAGGGGTATTCTTGAGATGGAAGGCCGCAATAGTGAAGTGGAAGGGACGAGAATTCGTAGAGGACCCAGGTGTTGCGTTGAACGAAACATTAGGGTGAGTTTGTACCGAGATAAAGAGCAACTTGTCGAGGAAGAGGTTGCCGCGATATGGGCCGGGGTTAGCCAGCCCACTTGCGTACTTGGTTTCGAGTATGTCGCCTGGGAAGACGGCGCTGATGCCTGGAAACATGTCCCATATTCTACCCGAGCTGGCGTTGCCCATCGCGTAGAGTTTGATGGGGGTCCGTTCTGACCACTGGCAGGAGGCCGACCACGAGTTGTTCCACTCCGGCTCAGAGTACTTCCAATCGATGGTGTTGTCGGGAAGGAAATCCATCAACTGATTCAGGGGTAGGCCCGCTAAGTTAAAACGCTCAATAGTGTTGTTCCACTTTACCGGGGCGTTGTTGATACTCCTGTGGGAGTGTGTTGCGAGCGTCCCGGAAACAAGTTTCGGCTCTATCTGGATCCCAACTCGTGTCGAGTACCGAGCGATAGGGGCAGAGATGATCGCGGCGGTCGATAGGATGGCGATGATAGCGCCTGGAATCAAGAGATGCATAAGCAACCTTATACCAAGGCTTCCACGAAGCAGCGGAATAATTTCAAGGACCTCGCCCAGCCCGGTTGGGGAGTAGAGAGAAAGAAGTTTGGTGGATGATTTGTGGGAGCGGTAAAGCTTTATAGCCCCGACCTTCCATGTTGAGTACGCCACGACCCAGATGCCGACGACGCAGAGGAAGTTGATGATCAAGGCTAGGATGGCTCGGACATTGCCGAGGTCCCAGGATGCGGGAAGGAAGACCCAAAGGATAAGCGATACCATGGTGGACAACAACGTGCTGAGTGGGGGGCGGGGAAGCGATCACTTGCATCAAGTGGACAAACTCGAGAAAAGGGAAGAATCTTCACAAGCAATAGGGGAGATTCCGGCCAAGGCTCTTTTATATCCATCCCATCGCTCATCCTATTACGCGTACAACGTGTCAGCTCCCGTCAAGAGCGCTCTTCAGCCTAACTCTAACAACAACCATGCCAAGACTGTCTCCTCGCATGATGGGGTGTGTGGCGCTGTTCGAGCTACCCAAAAAGAATGGCTACTCGACGAATTCTCCCTCTGGGCCCTACACTCAGAAGCCGGGGTAGGTGATATGTTCTTGTGGCTTGCAGGACGCAGCCGCTGAATGGTTGGAGATATCCGACCCAACTTCGCCAAGACTCAAAAGCCGAAGGTCCTGAACTCAGCCACACCACTTCTGCTGAACTTGACGCATCCTATCGGACTGGAAGTTAAGGTCTAGACTTTCGCACTTGCCTATCTGTACGGTTAGGTGCCTAGTGGCTTGCCAGCCGCAGTTAGTGGTCACGCCTCGTACAACCACAGGGTTCCAGTTCACCAGGCTGCCCTGAGGTGGCTATTTCTTTGCTCTCTACCATGTTTGCGGGTGTATGTGGACTCCATCGCGCCATTTTAGCTGCTCCCATCCAAGAGTCTTCTATCTAATTACCAGCGACAGCCCGCCTAGACAAAATAAGTTACGGTTCTCTATCTTGCAATCGGTGGTACCCGCCCCAGCTGGGAAGAAAGGGTAGCATCGCCCATCCGTATCACCGTCCTCTCCGCGTCGCCAGGTACTTTCTCCATTCCCACATTGAGGTAAGTTTCTCCTCCATACTGCTTTGAATGATACAAGGCTGGTTGATCTACAGGCGGCCGTGCGGACCAGTCCCGAGGAGAAAGAAATGCGATGCTCACGTCGGTCACCGCCCCGCGGAATCCACTCCTAACTCGATTTCCTGAAGAAGCTGGAGCGCGAAGAATTGATCCCCTTGTTGACAACAATTTGCTCTTCTCGAAGCTTCCACACCGTCGAATCCGGCTCATCCAGAAGCTGGACATACTTGGATGCGTATTCCCACTCTCTGGGGGTCAGAATCTCTCCCGATGCGCGGAGGTTTCGCCGTTCCTCGTTGATCAACCGTGCATCCTCGTGAAACCGCTTCCCAACCTTGATAAGAGATTCTGACCGGGGCGTCTTCAAAATTTCCTCTGCCATGATGGTCAGGACATTTTCGATTCCGTAACTGATCTTGGCGGATGTCTCAATGTAGTATCTCGCGTTGATTCGTCCCGCTACCGCTAGGCCCTGTTGATGTGTTGTCAGTTTTGGTGCTGCAAAGAAAGATCGTCAAAGGGACACACCTCGGCAGTTATCAAGGGGAGCTGGCCGGATCTCTGGAGCTCCCCGATGGTTTGGCCATCAAAACGCAGATCCTTCTTGCATCCAACGACAAAGATCGGAGTTTCTGGGGAGAATCTTGTCGCTTCCGGCAACCACTGGGGACCAACTGTCAGCAACAAAACACAACACAGGCTTGGCAAATGGTATCCACCGAACCTTTTCCAGGACGTTGTGGTAACTCGATGGGTCGCCGATGGAGAAGCACAGAACAATCGCGTGGGAATCGGGGTACGCGAGAGATCGCAGACTGTCATGAACCTCGCACCCGGCCGTGTCCCATATTTCAAGCTCGATTCGGCCAACACCCCTCACCTCCACGCCGCTTTCGTACTTTTCAAAGGTGGTGGGCTCATAGACCTGTTGCTAGTGTCAGCTCGCGATTCTTGGTAAAGTCAATCCGAATCTTGCTTACCTCCGGGGATGTTCCCTTCGTCATTGCCCTTCACGCCAGAAATCAGTGTCCGACCATCTGTAAAGAACCCAAAGACGAAGACTCACGTCAGAAGGCATGTCTTGCCACAACCGCTATCGCCCACAAAGCAGAACTTTTGGCGTCGGGGCAAGTTCTCAACTGACCCGGGCATCAACTTTCTCAAGGCACTAAACGGGTTTTGAGATTTCCGCTTTGCAGATGGCGGTTGGCCGATGCTGATACCGTTCTTGACGTCATTCTCCACCAGTCCCGGCTGTTGTTTGTCCCCCTTTTCCGGCTCAACCACTGCTTTTCCAGAACCTCTCGGCTGTTTCTGGAGTTTGGAAAGTTTTTGCTTCGCTGCTGGTCGCGACTCCGACACATTATCAGAGTTCCCATAACTAGGTCCTGCCCTCGGCATGGACGGCAACTGTAGTCGTACTCGCGCGTGTGTTGGTGGGAGTTGCTGGGTTCGCAACTGCCGTTTTGGTTGCACCTTTGGTGGCGGCTGTACTGCTGGCTGCAGTTGAGGCTGCTGCCGCGGTTGCGCTTGGGAGTGAAGACTAGATGCTGATGCTGATGAGACTGTCGGCCAGCGCGAATGCTGCGATGTTGGGTTTGATGACGGAGGCGCCGGCCCGAATGGCACCAATGGCCGCTGCAAGGACCTCCGTTGATGGCACAAGGCGGGTGGAGGCCCAAAAATGACCTGAACAGGAAATGCTGGAGATGTAGGCGTGTGGGGATGGTTTTTCTTCTGCCCTTGCCAATCGACAGGCACCATGTACATGAACAAGGGCTCTGGGACGGGGTGCTGTTGTGGTGGCAACCTGTGGTGCGGATGGAGCCGAGCTAGGTTCCTTCGACTGACGGGAGGTTTATGGGCATCGGCGGGCGAGCTGGCCGGTGACGGCAACGAAGCAGCTGGGAGGGGGGGCGCTTTTAGAACTGCGGCAGAATGCGCCACTTTCTTAGCCGGTACCTGCGTGGTCGTCGTCTGAGGAGATGCTCTCTCAAAGCTGGAATCTTCCAAGGGAGGTGTCTGTAAACGAACGGCATCCAACGAACTGTTGTTGATCCACTTCATCACTCCATCGTGCCTATTGCTGGAAAGCAAGGGCCCTGTGCTTTTTGACTGTCTGACGGTGGGCGTGGGGGTCGGAGCGGAGGAGAACAAAGATACAGCTGAGGCAACGCATTGTTTCAGCATTGCCACTGCGTCCACCGTCTTGGTGTCGGTGTTTCTAGTAATTGCATCCTCAACAGCCTGGATCTTGATGTCAACTCTGGCCATCAGCCGGCGAATATCTTGGTTCATGGCTGTCGACTCAAGCTTGGGCGTAGGATTCTGCAAGGACACAGAGTTCGACCTGTAGATATGTTAGTGAGAGAACTATTCCGCCAGTTTGTTTGCTTCAACTCACAGGATGAGGACTTCAAGAGAAACCTGGAACGCGTCCCTGTACGCCTGGACCTGTTGCCCGACCAGGGCAAACCGAACCGCCGCGGATTGAAGGCGGGACTCCATCCGTGACGGAGCAAGGGTTTTGACCTTTTTGTTGAGATCGAAGAGCATCACGACGAAGTCGGATAGGACCCTGTGCACATCGTTCAAGCACTGGCACAGGTCCCGCCAGTGGGTAGCTGCGTGACCCGTCTCTCTCCGCGCCCAGTCATCTTCGACGTCCTGGTAGGCCTCTTCCATGGATTGTAGGACTTGGCGCAGTCCTGAAATGTCGCTGGCCAGGACGTCAATTGACGCGCTCCCGATGCTTCCACCGTCGGCATTGGCTTTCAATTGCTTCAACCCGACCAACACCTGCAGGCAAACCGAGATGCAGGCCAACACGCCCGTTGGGATGGTGAACGGGTCCATTTCATCCCTCGCAACACCGTGAGAAGCTCGACGTCGCGCCGCGGAGTGAGTGCTTAGTACTTGTTGATGGCCGGCGATGTGGTCTTTTTGACGGACATTTGGATCCGCGACTCGCACTTTGCAAATATCAGGCCACGCCCCATGCGGCGTCCAATGGGCGAAATGTGCTTGGCGCCATGACAGCGCCAGCGAGACATCCTAGGTTAGGGCTGACTGTAATCTTATCGCGACAATCTAGAACGTGTTTGCTCGACAGTGTTGTGTTAGGTGGCCAGGGGCTCGGGCCCAGCTGCATGCGGAAAGGGGGTTTGAAGTGAGAGGAGCTCTCCATCAAACACCATTCCGCGCCATCACAGCTTCGTCCACGCCACGAGCCAATACAGCAGCTTTTCACAGGTACCTATTTTTGGGTTGTGTGGTGGGAGATATTTGCTCCCGGGACCGCGAATAATTTAGATATTTACTCGACTTTGCTTCTTCGAGGAATTACCGGTCAAGGGCGTGGGCGAGACTGTCCCGAGGCATTCCGCGATCCTCCCGGCGTACAACTCGATCGGTATCTATTCAAATCACATGGATATGGCGAGATTCAGTGATGTGGAAGACGAAGGGTACCAGACCTGTCGGTTTCCACTAAGCTGATGAGGTGGGTTAAGGCCATCCAGGGAGCAGTCAGTCAGCCCGATGCATGAGCCGAGGGTGAAGCGAGCCTGATTTTAGGCTAACCGCTTTCGGACGAGACCCGTTTTTTTTAGAGACCGAGTACCTATATAGTCATACCCGACTGTCGAAGGGACGGAAAATCCATGGTGTCAATTTTAGGGCGGTGAAAACGCTTTTATAGCACTGGCTGACAGGAAGGAAGTTGCAATGGAGGACCTCATAGCGTACGGTGCTGTAGCTAATGTCACTTGGTACTAAAGGGAGGCCCTGGAAATTACTTCGAGGAGCACTACTTCGTTGCAACGGTTCTCATTTCATTCTATCTTCGGGCTAACGAGCGACACAAGCAAAACGACAAAGCGAGCAGACACGCATCCACACTGCATCCGAGGGCCCTCGGATTTTTCGGGAGCGAAGGAAATGAAGAAAGAACAGAACCATCTTGTATACCCCACCATTCTTCCATGCGGTTGCCCGCGTCTGTCAGGTCTTCCCCTCAAGTGATTTCGACAATGGGATTGAGTTCTGCTCATTCACATCAGTAGCCGGCGGGCAGGCAGGCAAAGGAATAACTCACAGCAGCTTCCCTGCTCGGTGATGCTCACGGACCAGACGTCATTGGCCAGCTGGCCGTTGGCATTGTTGTTAGGCCCGCGCTGCAGCGAGAGGCTTCCCTCGAGCGAGAAGGGCAGCACAGCCTGCCCGGCGTTGTTGATGGTGACGCGGGCGCCGACGCGGTCCTCCTGGATGAAATCGGGGCCATTGGCGCTGGTGAAGCGTAGATCAGCGGGGCGGTTGCCCGTCAGTTGGGCTGTGGGCAGCACGTAAGCACGCTGGTACGCCGCCGTGGCGCCGGCGTCGAGCTGGACGGGTCCCGTGAGGGTGTTGGTGAACACGACCGACTGGCAGCCGAGCGGGAAGCGCACGCTCAGCAGCACGCGGCATTGCCTGTTCTGGTCCGACTGGTTCACCTGGAAGTCACGCAGCGACACGGCGGCCGTCTCGTTGAAGAACTGGCCGCTGCCGCTGATCGTGACCGACACACCGTCCGAATTCGCCGGGCAGCCGTTGCCGTCGGTGCTAAAACCACCCGTGAACTTGGCGCGCACCTCTTGGCGGACCGCGAGGGGGTTGGCAAGCACCAAGGCAGGGAGGAGAGCGAGAGCGCTGGTGAGCTTCATGGTGAATGTTGTAGAGAGTTTTGTAGAGGCAAGAATGAGGAGTGTTGATGATGGCTTGAGATGCTGCTCTGTCAATTTCGAGAGAGATTCGAAGCCTTCTTATAGCTGTCCGCATCCCTCTCGGACGGAGCGAAGAGCCCGAAGTAGAAGAAGAAAGCCTCGCTCTCCCGGCATTACGTACACGGCGTCGTAATCCACCCTCGTTCTTCCATCATTCCCGCAAGATCCGAAAGTCTCGAGGGACAACCTTGTGAAAAGTGCAATGTGGCACATGGCTCTTGTTGTGACTGGCATGGTGTTGCACTCAGAGGGATTGTGAGAAAGAGGCACAGGCGATGTCACAATCATACCCCCTTCAGCTGTTGTAGTCCACTTTGGGACGTCTGCTGCCACTTCCTGGCTATCCTCAGCCTTGCGTTACCTTTGCGGTTGAGAGGGGGAACCTAGTTTTGTCTGATCGAGGATCCAACTGGAGCAAGCGCCGCGTGTTATGAGTTGGTTGGGCTGACAAAAGCCAATGTCAACGTGGGAGTAGAGCTGGAAAGGGAAGGAGGGTTGCACCCCCTATTCTACCCACCGCAACACATGCCACGACATGGTGTCAAACGCCATGGCCATGGTCAGCGCTGATTGGTCCCCAGAGATTAAGATGTTTGGTTCATTGATTCCTCCCAGAATCAGCATTTGCAGGCTTTGGTGTACAATGCTGTGCCGCTGCGGGATATGCAGCCCTATTTGACCCGTGCCTCATATCATGGTGGTGTGCTAACCGGGTCAGCCCCCCTGGTGAAGTAGGTTATCTGTCATCCCAATTCGTCCTGCAGAAAGGAGAGATGTCACCCCCATCTCACGTTCGGAAGCACAAGCTAGGATCCGAGTTGCCTCGATCGACCAACCGCTCGTCAGCAAAAGGCGAATATCGTATGGTATGGATTGGTATGGCCTCTCGGCTCAACCACAGCTCACAGATGTATGGTACTTGAGGGCTATGTTGGTCTCATGTGCTGTGGTGGTCTGAGGTAAACTTCTTAGTCGTTTTGTCAGCGGAAATACACTCTTCGAGGTGAATTTTTGTGCTGAAGGACTATGATTGTGGTAGGAATGTGGGGGGTGGAAGGATGTTAAGAAACCCGGAATTAGTATACATTCAAGCTGGAACCTGAGAAGGGCCACGGCATTCTTAGAAAAATACAGTAGGAAAAAGAGAGAATTGCTGCGACGCCAGACTTTGGTTTTTTTCTCACGGGATATGCGGCGCCAAGTTTGCAAAACTCCGAGTTCCTAAGAAATCAACAGCGTACTTGGATGTTAGCTCCGAGTCCTGGGCGAGAAACGGCCCTTTTCATTGTCAGCATCAATGCTAACGTAAGGCGCGGCTGTACCTGCTATTGAGAGGTGCGCTTCACCGGCGATAACCGAATGTAACGATGTGATCAGAACTTGCGTTTTGTCCTGGGCAAGCCGACATTTTGTTGATGCCCATCGTTTCTGTTCTCCACTTTTTAGCTACCATGTACTAGTAGTATACGTCTCTGTTTATCATCATCACACAGTGCCAATTATTTAGCGCACAGCATACGGTTTTAGGACATCTTTCGCCTAGATTCGTTCATTCTGAAGCGCTAAACACAGTGAGATACTCATCTGCCCTTTCCGCTTGGCGGCAAAGCTAGTATCACTGCTACCTATGTGGGGTACGCCTACGTTTTGCAGGTGAGCAAAACGGTGTTAAGCTCGAGTGCGCATGATACCGGTTTGTAGGGCGATGGCATGTAGGCGTGATCAAGGCCGGCCCGAGGATGCACTGATACAAAGTGAGCGTGATGAACAATGTACCTAGCGACAGGTAGCCCACAGTGTCCCGCTTCAAGTTCCTGGCAGCTAAGAGATCCATATCCTCCCAACGCCCTCCCAACACTCGCAACGTACCTAGGTAATCTTGACATTCCTTTCCAGGAGCCCTACAGCCTGAAACAAAATACCAAGACGGTAATGGTGCCGCATGTAGGTGGACTCGACTGCGCTGTCACTGGTGAGGGACCGACTGGCAAGTTAGCAAACCAGAACCGACATGTTGACCCTCTGTTGTATACTCTCCGCCGGTCATGCCAAACGGGACGCCGCCGAGGGTGAGGTTGTATTTGGTGGCCTCCCCTTCGGCGTCTTAACTGTCAAGAAAGATCCAAAGGATATCAACCCTGCGCCTCTCAACCTCGTGGTGGTTGAAGTCGACCTCTACCTTAGTAAGGGGAGAGTTGGAGGGTTGGACGGGAAACCAAGGGATGCGGTACTTAATGGCCTTAGGGTTCGCCGGGTCTGGAATGGACGGGATATCTTCAAGGCCCCGCCAACGCTGCTAGCCAGCTTCGTTAGATGGCACTTGAGGTCAAGGTCTAAGTATATCATAAGGGAGTAAAACAAAGCCGCCTATATAGTCAGAGCGAAGTTCTAGCTCGCCACTGAGGGAAACTGGAGGCATCATCTCACCACTATATATGCATCAGAACATTCAGTTATCGATTCGCCAGTTCAAAGCATAGGGCCAGTTTGCTCCCACAACGCCGGGTCGTCGACGGACCAAGCCTTGGCCGGCGGCGCGAGGGGGTCTGTTCGGTCTTGTCGATAGTTGAGCCAGTAAGATTCTGTAAAGACGTCATGCCACGCTGTTTCATTAGCGGTAAAGATGCCGGGTAAGGGCTACGGAGGTAGGTTGATGGAGGCCGGCTACCAGGTACGGATGCCGTGGAGATGCTTGGTCTGGAACCGCTCGCTAAGGAAGAGGAGATCAAACTCGGCAGGCTCGGGAAGGTCGAAGCCCACGTCATCGTTATTCGCCAGTTCTTGACGAAACCTGTCCAAGGAGATCGCGTCCGGGTTGCCTTCGAGGCCATATGGCTCCAGGATATCGGGACAGATGGGACGGAAGCCCGAGTGTACCTCGACAGTGTCCTCGCAAAATGTGTAGTCGCTGGAGCCGCCATATCGTAAGAGATTCTGGTCGATTCGTGGGGGGAACGTCCCAACCGACCCATCCATACTCGCCAGTGTAGATTTTGGACATGGTTGCAGAATGGTTGATGCCTATGATGGACGGGCGTAATCATTTGGCGCAGTATTGGAGGTTGCAGCGTGACGTGTGTCGTGGGTGGGGGGGCGACCAGAGCAATCAAACATTTCGGGGTCGTGGGTGAGATGCGACAAGGAGAACGGAATCAAGGTACCGGATGCGTCAAGCTCTAGCAAAAGCCGAAAGTGTGTCGACCGAGTAGGGTTCTTTGTTTGTGCCCGCCAAGATTTGGCCGAAGAGTGCAGTGTGCAACTCAAAGACATGATCAATGAGCTAACGAAGAAGATGAGGACGATTCCTGATTGTCGCTGTTGAGAACAAACGCGCCTGTTTTCCTCGTCAGCGGCCCCAAATGCCGAAACAGCCTGGAGTTTCTTCTCCTCGTCCCGTCATCCACAAGACTCGGATCCATCTCCCATTTCGACCAGCCCCTCTGCACCGCCAACGTGTCCAGGACCGCGGACCCCGGCACCTCAAACGGCGGACTCCTGAGCGTGCCCTGCACCTCGGACAGGCGGCGCTTCGGAAACAACACACTGTGTCCCGTCTCCTGCACGTCTCCCACGTTCCCAGTGTTGTGGTGCTGGTCTCTGCTGTTGGTTTTGTGGGAGAATTCGTGGTGGCTCGACCGGAGGACAGGGAAGATGACGACGGCGGCGGCGAGGAAATGGAGGGCGATGAGAGTGGTGAGATGCGTATTGGGAGCATTTTGCTCAGTCCGGGGGGAGATCAGGACGGTTGTATCTTCTCGTGCGGTTCTTTCTGCGCAACAACTGTCCGGTACTGTCGAAGCTTGGTTGCTCCGCGTCAGCATTGCTCTCGGAAAATCGTCTCGTCGGATGGATCGCGGTCGGATGGGCGGCGAACTTGAAGTCGGTTCTGTTGGCGGCGGTGGCGGCGAGGAATGGGCGAAACGGAGAGATTCCAAAAATGGGCCGAGCAAACGGGCGACCAACGGGGCAAAAGATCAAAATGACCTGTGCGAGAAAAAATAGACTGGCGACACAGCAACCGGCACCTTGAAGGGAAAGAACGGACGGCCGACATGGACTTGGCGAACTGACTTGACGGCGAACTTGAGAGGTGCAAAGGCGACACAGCCGCCAATTGTCTCCGTATCCCTTGCTTCCCTTCTATGTTTTATTGCCGAGTCTGCGGACCATCCGTCTGGGCACCGGATGGCCCGCGATAAATTGGGATAAGTACAGACTGTGGAATGGTGGCACTCCTTCCACCCCTCCACAGGTTGGAATGATGGTGGCATGGTGCCCGGTGGTCCCCACATCTCGGAGCTGGGCATCAAAAAAAGAGGTAAATGGGGACCCTGTCCATCTCCAGAAATTGAAACGCGACTTGTTGTTCCAGCCCTCGCGCCCCGGAACTCAGCTCCGCGTTACACAATATGATGCCGGCGGCCGGCTTGGCAGCGGATCTGACAAGCCGAGGGTCGGCGCCGGGCCGGGCATGTCTTGGCCTCCGGGGCTGCATCCCCTGTTGCAAATCCAGGCCGGCAGTGGAGGAAAGGACCCGACAGAAATGCCAAAAAAATCTGGCGGAAGTGCCGGAATGACCCACAACAAGAGCCGCTATGTACACGGTCGATGCTCGCTCCAGGGAGGAGGGAGGCCCAGCCAATGGAGTAAATACAAGTCTGACGAGGAATGTTTGCACTTGTTTGTCTCAGTTGCTCCACCCACACGTGTCCTGCCCTGATTTTTCGTCAACTTGGCTCCTGCCGTCTGACTGATGGGCATTCGTAACGCCTGACACTTGCAGTAGGTCTAGGGGATAACCCGTTGGAGAACCTCCGCCACTGCATCATAACGTCAACGACTCCCCCATCCCGCAACCCATCCCTCCCAACATCCAGTCCCATCACCAACACCACACCACCACCACCACCACCACCACCACCACAACAACAACAACCCCACCCAACCGCCCAAAATGGTCACCATCAACCTAGCCTACACCGCCCCCATCAACCGCCCCTCGCAAACCCCCGTCCTCGCCGCCTCCCAAGTCTGGACCGCCCTCGAGCAAAAGGTCCGCCACCCCTCCGGCTTCGTCCCGCTCATCGTGCACTGCGAAGAGGTCTCGTCGGCCCCCGCCACCGCCGACGGCGAGCCCTTCACGCTCACGCGCCTCGTCTCGTTCCGCGGCCGCGAGGACCACCCCATCAAGGAGGTGTGCAAGCACTACCCGCCCGTTCGCATCGACTTCATCCAGGAGCCCGGCGGCAGCAAGATTGCCAACTACATCTCGCAGGGCCCGAGCGGGGAGCCGACGGATCTGTTCATGACGTTTGCGTTTGAGTGGCGGCATCCGGGGGTGGAGGAGGGGAGTGAGGAGGCGGGGAGGTTGGAGGGGCAGTATAAGGCGGTGAGTACCTACCTACTTTGGGTGGGGATGGCGGGAGTGAGCTGACATGTGATAGACGGCGAAGAAGGCGGTGGAGGGAACGATTGAGGCGACAAGGAGGATGGCGAGCGAGGGGAAAATTTAGAGGGGGCAATGGAAACGTGGCTGGACCTGGAGGAAGACTTGCATCTTGGGTTTCACTCAAGATGATCGAAAATAGAAAGTTAGAAGGTCAGGGTACTGTCTGGTAGAGAAAGGTCAAAATACCTCTTGCTCTGAGCCTGTCGTGATGCCTGATCGTCCAATTTTGTCACCAGGTACATGTTCCTGGTCGACTCTCCATGTTCATGTCGAGGTCGGAGAACCAGGTTGATGGACACATGGAATCAGTCGGCCGCTCAACGGTGGCAGTTTTCTTTCCATGCGAAACAGGCGTTGTGACATCGCTTCTGTTGAATGTGCTGGTGTTCAGCTCCATCGGTGAACAGGTGCTGCCTTGAAAGTCTGCCTGATATGGGAACGAAGAAGTAGAGGTTGACGTCGTGGCCCTGCCTGAGGCAGGCAGACGATTTCATCCCAACCCCCGGCCTCAGGCCTCAGGCCGTTCTGAAACATCGCAGGTTCAGCCTTACATGCAGGTACAGTAGCACCACATTCCAATATCATCTCATACAACCTGCTGGTGTAGTTGGTTTGTCGGCCTGGCTGCGAGGTCTATTTTCTCTTGGGCCGCTCACCGGAGGCGCAGTGTTCACTCCCTCTCGGAAGAGACGCCCATCCTTTGGGAGGGCTAATAGTCTAATCACCGCATAGAGGAGAATCCCACAACCACTGTACCAGGGGATGCAAATTTCTCTTTTTGCTCTCTTTTTGCTCTCTGTTTTTCTTTTTTTATTTGTAGTTCCGACAAAAGCAAAAAGTCAGCACTGACAGACCTAGATGAAAGTCATCGTCGCCAACACCTTGGGTTGGCCTTGGATCTTGGTAGCCGTTGCACCTAAGTAGGTATTAGTGGACAGCCCGGCGATAACGTCCTCTGGGAAGACCGGATTCCAATATTCTCTGTTACTGCGTGCCACCCCTGGGGTCCGTTTAACCCTGATAACATAGTGCTAAGAAGCTCTAAAAATATAAACCAATCGGCCTCTATCGGACTGTACGTGCCAAAATAGGTCCAGACGACCTTATCCGAAACGCACAGCTCGGCCGACAGGCAGCTTCTGCCTTATTAGTTTATGGACTTAGGATTGTTAACAATGCGGTTAAGTTTAAGTGGCGCTGTGATTGCTGCAAGCTAATACATCAGAGAAAACACAATGCCGCATAATAAGGAAGATAGTGGAATATAGTATGTTATCTCTCTGGATAAAGTTGAACATTGAAGATTTATAAGCCGAACGGGTAAATGACTTGTACTAGCGTACAGAACGGATTTAGCGCTTATTTTAAGCTGCGCCCACATTGAGTTTGCGTGTCAGCTAAGATGTATATTATGAAGCTACATCCACCACACCATTATCTGGCTAGCAACCAAAGCTTCGATACCAAATAACTAGAACGCCGAGACCACGACACTTGTGTTATATGTTTTAAACCAACATCTGCACTACAAGAAATTTCAACAAACCTAAGATCAACTCCATAACAGGCAAGATGTGGCCTCTCAATTTCTCTCAGCATCTAAATCCCGAATTTGGATACGTTGTGGCACTCGCGGTCTTCTTATATTCCGCATTCTTCTACCTTCGTTTGCAACAAGAAAATACAGCGGCTCGTAAGTAACTAACATCACTCTCTCTCTCTAAGAAGTAAAGGTTCTGACATTACAGGTGTTGACAAATACAATCGAAGAGCTCGGTTCGCAAAGATATCAATTATGACCGGCTTCGAAAACACCGTTTACGAGAGAGCATTAGACACTCACGTACAGCACGCGCTGCGTCATGGATATCCCATTTTTATTGGGAGGCAAAGCGCAATTAACGGAATATACAACAAAATCGCTTACATATTGAACATCTTGCTTTGCGAGTTGTACAAAACACCAGAAAATCGCGTTGAATGGCTATTGTAAGCAGCGCTATCCCCCAGGCGGGAGATGTAATGAAAATTACGCATTCGAGCTTCCCTAACCGAGCAAGTAGCTACTTTGACGCCGACACAATTGTCATGAACCCGGAAATCCCTTTGGAAATCTTCGAACCACCGCCTGATTTCGCTCATATTCACTTCATGGTTACCAGGGACCATAACGGGTTAAATGCGGGTGTCTTCTTCATTCGCGTCAGTGAATGGTCTCTTAGACTTCTCCTGCGGGTCCTGACACATAAACACTACCACCCTGAAGAAAAGCATCGATGGGAAGAGCAGACAGTACTGGCACAGCTTACTGAAACCGACGAGGGGTTCCGATACCGCAGCATTTATGTCCCCAAAGCCTGGTTCAACCCTTACTTCTACAACCCAAGAGAGGTCAAGCCCGGCTTATTCATGAGCCATTTCCCAAGCAAGCACCGAAAATGGCATATGTACCGCTGGTTAGATCTTGCAGCGGCACCCGAGCAGGGCGCCTCCGGCTCAGTTCGATATAGGATTCCAGTTTCGGACACCGTCTATGCTAAAGACATCCAAAGGTTCTGGGACCTGCAAAGAAGAGTGGCGAAGGTCTTAGAAGGCTTTGACAAAGACATAAGTCGGAAGGCGGACCCTATCCATTTCGGTCTCCAGTACGACGACACCGCAACACTTGCGACATCTTATGAGAAGCAGTTGGAGCGGCTAAGAAAAGCCGCTAGGCAGAAATCCGATGAGATGCTTGTTCTCGAAAGACTTATTAACGAATGTCAGGAGGTAAAATGCCCATTCCACAGCCTCGTTTGTTGGTAGAGAGATATTGACAGGTTGCTGATTACAATACTTAGACGAATGCAACGCTCATAACGAAATTGATGGACATCTTTCGCTTACAATTAAGCGCACCTAGGGTTGCCGGATTCCTCGGCTAGCGAGCGGCTGGTGTTGTTGGTCCTTGCTACGTGGCAGTTCAGCCTATTTCCTCTTCGTTGGTAGTTAATACGGTAGAGACGCAGTGTTTACTCCCTCTTTGTGCTTTCGTACCAACTTGATGAAATAGTCCCTGGAATTTGCATTGTGGTTAGATTCCAACAACAAAGTCGCTCACGTTGTAACAAGGTCGCTCAAGTTGTAACTCTTTTCTTTTCTGCATTTTGCTTTTTGTTCATCAGCGGTCAAGAAGTACAAGCCAACAATGACAGACCTAGAAGTCGTCGTCGCCGTCATATTCTTCCCCTCGACTGTTGGCAAAAGCCATTGTCCTCTCGCCCTCTAGGGTATCTGCATGTAGTAAACTTCGCACCCTGATGTCTACCCAGCTCTGATGCCCTATCTATCCCTGCCCTATGCAATCCCAGATAAAAACTCGTACAAACAAAACAGACTGGTGCCCAAATCCATCCCGCGCCATGCAGATATATACACTCCAGCTCTGGTTTATTTGTTAGCGCGAGACATGGGAGATACGAGCCAAGGCCATCTAATTGTCCATGGGAGTCCTGAAATCGGAAAATGAGGCCTATCGCTGTGCCAACTAGGCCTTACCATCAGCGAATCGGTCCTCGTCTGCTTTGCGAGAGGTCTCGCGCCAACAAACAAACCAGTATTGGATTATATACATACCTTGACCGCAAAAACACATCTTGTAAACCCATCGTCACTGTGTGCTGGCAACCCGACCTCACCGATACCTCGCGTGGGGTCAATGCCCGTGTTGATGACCAAAGCAGCTGCCCTCAATACCTACCTTATTCTCGCCCACCGAAACTGGCAATCGAAAGACCGCCAAACCATCGGCGTGGGCACGTTAGACGACTTGCTCAGGGCCATCACCCCCTCGCCTGACTCCCCCCCTTGATCTCCGTCTTGGTTCCCACCAGCTCGGTCATGCTCCACGCGTCATACGGATTCGACAGGTCATCTTGCGATACCTTTTCGCTCGGCGGCCCACTGCTGTCCCGGTCCGTCCGGTCCGTGCGGGACACGATCGTCTGCTTCTTCTTGATGCCCTTGGCCGGCGTCGCGCCGTCCTTCCCGCCGCCCATCACCTCGCGGGTCCCCGTCGTCGTCCGGTCGCCCATCTCGTAGTTTCCCGTCGTGGTACTGATGAAGCGCGGCAGCAGCTTGCGGAGCAGCAGCCGGAAGCTGGGAAGGCACGGGCAGATGACGCCGACGTGCATCTCGATACTGGACCAGACGATGACGTCGACAATGTCCCCTGCGCACGCGGGTTAGCTGGGACCCCTCGGGGAGGGAGGGGGAGAAGCGCACTCGTCGGGTTCGAGGTCCGGGTAAAATTGTTGATGGTCTTGAGTCTGATGAGACTGATGATCAGGACGAGAGCGCCCATGCCAAACATGAAGATGCCCATGATCTTCTTCTTCCAGTGAAGATTGAGCGCCATCAGCTGGGGGAACGGCAGGGCTAGCAGCCACAAGTCGAATACGATGCCCGTGATGGCCGCCACCCATACCAGAATGTTGACATTTCCGCAGTGCCCATTTCCTAGCCCTTCCCAGTGGTCCCAGAAGTGGTGGATCGGGGTACATTGAAAGAGCACGGCGAGGAAGAAGCTCAGATTGTACACAAAGTTGGCGTAAAAAGTCCACATCAGGATCCGGCCGAGCTTCCGATCCGGGCCAGGCGGGAAGACGCGGAGGTAGAAGAGGATGATGGAGGCTCGGATGAGGAAGCGGGTGGCCGTGTAGATGAGCATGTCGGCGAAAAAGAACTGCCAAGGGGTCAGCTTGGTATCAAAGATTTACAGCTCGGTGCTTACTATCATAATCTTGGTGATGTTCTCTTGGGGTGTGACGAGATGGATATCCATTCCCATTCCGATATCGACCCCTATTCTCGGTCAGCCGGCGTGTTTTGCGTACAAGATGCGCGACTCACCAAGCAACTCGAACACGGTCAAGGCAATGCATCCGCCCTATGTTGCCGTCAGCTTTGGTAAACGGAACGGGCGAGTCTGGTGGCCTATACCATGGCAAGGAAGCAGAACAGATCGTCCCACCAGTAATACACCTTGGTCACGATGCGGGCGAGGATTCTCAGGAGGACGGCAAAGCTCGAAAGGCCGAGGAACACGACGAAGACCGTCGAGAGGTCATGGTTGGTACGGATGGGAACATCGCAGAACTCATTGGCGACTCGTTTCGTGGTCAAGGCTTCGCGGACGGTACACGAGGCGGCGACGCAGGCGGCTGGTGCGGATTGCCAGAGATTGTTGGGGCAGAGACAGGCGGCATCAGTTGCATTGCAACCCGACCCTCGGATGAGGACATCGAAACAGGGGATCTAGACACATGCTGGGTAAGCTTGGAGTCGACGAAGGGGTTGGAGTCACTCCCATCACTTACAGCGCAGTCGGGCAAGACCGCGACAGATTCAATGATGGATTTCTGGGCAGCGGCAACACCGGTCAGAGCGGCAATACATAGACCCAAGGCGCATGCCCGCGCGGTGAGGCCCATGATGCGGCGTGTCGTCGTCCAGTGGCGCTGGGCGAGGTTAAAAGAGCGAACTAATCTGGCTGGGCGGGAGAGATCGTGGAGTGGAGCCGGGAAGCACGACTCGCGTGGGAGACGGGGGGAGGGCGCATCTTGAACGAGACAGCGTCGGCCTTGTTGGTCCCCATCACTCGTCAGGGGAAGGGAAGGATGACGGGGTCTCACGGGCGGAGCCGGAGCTGGGCCAGGGTTGAATGTCGCGGGTTGCCATGCTCCATGCTGTCGGGACGGCAAGATGTCCAACTGCCCGAACTGCCCCCGGGCTGTCGGCTTTGTGGATCGGCACCAGGGCTCCGTCTAAACTGAGCGGAGTCGGGCGTTGTTCCCGATCGGGCAATGGCGGCATGGTCGGTGGGGGGCGATTGGTGGCCAGACGTGGCCGGCACGGGGTTGTCGGGGCTACTGCTGGACCTGCCGAAGCGGCGTGGAGGTGTGGGGGGGCGTTCAGGGGCGCGCGAGCCATGCTGACAGGGTGAGGCCGAGGCATCGTGGGTCCCCCGTGCGTCGTGTGCGTGGGGCCATGTGAAAATCTCGATGGGTGGCTCGGTGGCTCGGATTGAAATCATTGGACTGCCGTTTCGATGTCCGGCGGAGCAGTCCCGTTGAATCGGGGGCAACGGCGAGAAATGAACTCGGGCCGGCTGCTAGCACGATCTCCACAGAATCATTTCGTATCGGGCGCCAGCCGTCGCAGTCTTGCTCGGGGTTACTTCCGGGCGTGGCTGCTAGGCGTTTCACAGCAAGACGCAGTGGGATCAAGGGCCATTCCAGTGCCATATCGAAATGACGTGCAGAGTCAGTGAGGCGGCAGTCGATGGCGACGACGTTGACGGGATTGGCAGCGACTCGGAGCCAGACGCCACATAGTGAGGTTGGATCGTTCGACCCACCAAAACAACATCAAGGGACTGCCCGAGGGCCACTTGCCGACTGGCGCCAAAGACGATGCATTGTCGAAAGGTTGGAGGTGGCCGCTGCTGGTGGTGTGCCTGTGGTGATTGAAAAATTGGACCTGATCTGATCTGGAATGATGAGCGGCGAAGGACGTGCTACCAGCTGGCATGATGCTACCAGCCGCCAGGTACCTTAGTAGCCTGTGTTTGCCCCCGTACGTAAAAACCCCACCAAGGGGACAAAAAACTTGGCGATCGTTTTGCACCAAAGACACCTGGAAACTTCCGTTAGGCTCTTTGTTCTGACATTTTCTCCATTGATCAGTATTCCTGCTGGTCCTTATCTCTTGGTAGGGCTCGTTTTTCGGCTCAGCTGCAAGTCGACGTCTCTCTGATCCATTATTCTGACCATCAGCATAACGAGCAAGTACCTAAATAGGAATCTTTCCTCCTTCCCAGCCTCTAGCCATCTTTCCGCCCCATCTCCATATCACCACCAGTGGCAATGCCCTCATTTTCTGGGAACCCCCTAGTCCGGTCAGACGCGATCAAGAAGCCCGGCTCACCTGTTCGGTCCCGGCCCGCCAAACGAGAAACAGGCACCTTGGACCTTTTGACAGCAACTCCGAGGTTGGCATCCGAAGAAACTGGCCAGAACACTCCATGGATTTTCAAAGAGGCGACGCGGAGTTCTCACGTCCAGAAATTACCATGCACAAGTTGTGCCGAAAGGGCCACCCCGCCCAGTGCCCAAGACCACGCTGAGTTTGAAGGCATTAGCTTGATCCGAAGTCGGCTCAAGCCCAGCCCTGACTCGACCGTGTATTCATTTGCTTGCGAAAGTATTGTCGTCCACATTGGCCAGATTCATGGACTCGACCAGCTCGCCCCGAGGTCGGTCCCCCACCCCCCATCCCCCATCTCACTCCTCACACCCATCCCGCCCCTTGCCCTCACCGCCACAAACCCCTCCGCCCGTCTACCGACAAGCATAGCTCTGTGGCACTGGTAGCCGGCCCAGAGCCCTGGCAGCCGCAGCGAGTCAATTTTGTTCTCTGGGTGACTTGCTCCGGAATATCCTGGGAAACTCTCCGCAACAGTCGTCAAGGTGCCTGCTACATTTTCAGCCGGTTTCAGTATCAAAAAAACTGGCTGTGGTCTTCTAGCAACCAAGCTCTATCGCTCTATCATGACCAGGTCACGACATCAGGCCGGTAGGGCCTGAGGCAACACCCGGACCGCCTATCAGAGGGCGCGGGGTCCGGAGGGCACCGCAACCAATCAGATAGGACCCTGGGTCCCGGAGCACCGGGTCCCCGGGACCACGCCTGGTCCCGGGGCTGCGGAGCTCCGGGTCCAGACACACTGCTTCTACAGCACTTAGATAGTTTACTATATAGATAGGTAGACAGCGCCCCTTGGTGAGGAACTGTTCTTGTTCCTCACGCAAGCAATATCATGTTCCCGTCTACAATCTTGCAAGCACCTTCTTCAAGCTCTTTGTAGAACACCCTGTTATAGACGGTACACAGCACCGTCTGGACCTTGCGCAACCTTCGTTCCCTACCGTCAATACACCCGCGGCGTACTGCCTTGCAGTCTGACCTACCTTGGGTACAGGTTGTAACACTCTCCCTCTGCCTCTCCAAGAGTCTGGTGAATAAGGCCACGACATCATCAATCGATGCCCGGCTCTTGCCGTCGACAAACTCATCCACGATCATCATGTCGCCCGTGACGAAGCTCACAATCGGCTTTACACAAGCATACCGGAAACAGCCGACAAGTTGTTGAGCAAACTACCATCCTATTAGCAAGCTGGAGAGCGAACCCTCAATCGCCACAATTACGCACCTCAACGACCATCTTCCAGATGATGTGCCCAACGGACTCGGACCCTTCCTGTGTCCCCTGGGGATTCGACTCTTTATCTTCTCTAGCCTCACGGTACGCCTGCACAAAGCCCGCCTCAAGCTTCTTTACCAATTCACTACTACCGAGGAACCAGGGCACGAACGAGAGCAAAAAGCACCCCAGCGACCAAATATCCTACCAGCGCGAAGACCGACAACGATCGACTTCTTCAATGCCATGTTGCAAGAGACTGGAAGTCTGAGGATAAAACTCGGCATTTTTAAGATCGGCGAGGACAAGTGTGCCCAGGTGGTCATCCGGCTCTGTCCCATCCACAAACACCAGGACATTGTAGGGGTGGATATTCCCATGACGCCCAATAAGTGAATTCCCAACTGAATTCTTGGACTCGTGATGGACTTGGGCTAGAGCATCCGCGAGGCCGCGGCACTGGGTGAGCATTCATGAGAAAATGATGTTGTTGGCTAGGTGGCAGCCATGCACCTCCCACAAGGTCAGAAGATTGCACCTTGCCTGCGGAAAGATGAGATAAACTCGGTGACACCCTTTCTCGGACGGGAGTACGATGAGAGTAGGGGCAGCATGTGCTTGTGCTTGTGCTGAGCGACCACCCTCAGGGCGTCGATTTCCCTTTTGTACGGCTTGGGCTTGTCGACTTGGTTCGTAAGCTGCTTGACCGCCACTATGTGGTCTTTTATTTTAAAGAGCTAGTATCTAGCGTTAGGACCTAGTGTATTGGGAGTCATGACAGTGCGCAGATCTGGGTACCTCATTGACTCCCGGAAAGTCATAATTCCCGGGCCGCAAAACAGCGGACCCTGTTCCATTCAAACGACGCTCCGGGACCTCTTGAACTAAAGGTACAAATGCGTTGGCGTGCAGCTCGTAGCTTTCTCTCGTTTGGAATATGAGTGTGGGTTGTTCCCACTGAAGGTTGTAGAACTCTAGGTGACACCCATCTTGATCCCAGCCTAGGACCACTAGTAGGGCCGATACCTTGTTCGCTTCTTCTTTTTCTGTAAGCCAGGGCTGAAGGGCTTTGCCGTCTGGGGTGACAATAAAAGGCAGCAAGTTGTCCCGCGCCTGGGCTTGAATAAAGTAGCATATATCCCAGGGTACACCCATTTTGCTGAGAACTACATAAACCTGGCGATATTTTGAGTTGGGAGAACAAACCTTTTCCGCTATCTGATAGAGTGACAACGCCATTTCTTGGGGGAAATGTACATTACAGGTCATCATCTCGTAATATACACGCTCTATTTCACCGGCGGCTTGATATCTGTCCCAACCGGAGACGTAACGAACAGCACCGTCAGGGACCCTGATTGCGCAAAGTCCATCTTCAAATCCGGGCGGACTCTGATGTGGAACATTTTCTTGATTTGAAGAGCTGGCATCGCGCAATGCTTCGCCCAGTGATGGCATTTTCCACAACTTCAACGCCCTTCAACTTTTGGGGCGTAGAAGTTCCAGATGTTGTAGGATTATACAGGGAATACCCTGAACTTTTTTATACTCCCTCAAACTTATACGTCACTGCATAGACTTACTAATGTTAGTCACAAGAGGACGCAGAAGCACCTCTTGTTGCTTGCCAGTGAGTCGAATTGACACACAAACACCAGCAAGTTGTAGGCTTGCAGATCGGCCTCGCTTCTTTCCACCTAATCTCCTCAAGCGTGACTCGCAAACAAGAGCAATATAACTTGCCATCGTGCCCATTCATCTTTCCGTTGTGCCATGGCAATAGGGCATGTAAACAAACCGGGCTTGGCAATTCAGGGGTTCAGGAGCACGCACCGGCCACTTCCCCTTTCGTCACCACTTTGACTCTTGGGGTCGTATTTGAGCATATTTTAGTCTCTGCCAACATACCCCACCAACGAGCACCCCTCTGTCAGTGCTGATTGTCACGAGTTGGTGCAGACCCATAGTGTTTACGAGTACCCGAAAAACAACTCTTCATCCCTTTACCCGGGCGTCAAGAATCGCGTTTGAACTTGGAGAGGCGCCAAGACACGTATATTGCGACAGCTTACAGCCATCCGGGAAATACAGATCACTACCCAGGTTTAGCGCTTCCTGATCCGACATGCGTAGATGAAGACGACACCCTCCGGGCGACCTGATCTGTCATCGTCCTCTAGACGAGTTGGTTCAATATCCAAATCCGGACAGCTCACCAAGCTTTGCGGGGACACCAACCTTTTTCAGGTCTCCAAAGTCTAGAGCAACAGACACAGCCGGGACCGGCAGTCGTTTTTGGTCCCTGCATTAGTCGACTGGAAATACGGGGCGATGGCTGTGCTGAGGTGGTTCTGACTGTGCTGTGCACCTCGCCGCTCGAGTCGGATGATGGCTGAGATCAACACCAAAAACAAAATCTGCAGTCATCATGAGAGGCAGTGGTGTTGAGAATGGAGCCCGAGCGTCTATTCGGCAAAGACATCTCAAAAAGGTTCACTCCCAGCAAAACATTTCGAGTATAAAGACCTCTCTGGCACTGGCTCTCTCAGTCTCAGAAATCCTCATCCTCATCCTCATCAGCATCATCACAAGCATCACAAGCCTCTCCAGCAACACAAACAACAATACCAACTCCCTTCAACACCACCCCTCAAAACCAAACCCCCAACCCATCAAAATGCATTTCCCCACCACCCTCCTCCTCACCGCGACCCTCGCCCTCGCGACCCCCATCACCAACCCCCCCGCCCCCGACACCCTCGACACCCGCGCCACCAAAGTCCAGCCCCTCATCGACGCTTGGGCCGACAAGAACTTCCTCGGCCTCAAGTTCACGGGCGAGCGCGCGCCGGGCGGGTGCTTCGACTTTCCATCCAACTTCCAGAACCTGCTTACCTCGGCCAAGGCGCGGCCGGGGTTCGTGTGCACCGTGTGGGTGGACAAGGCGTGCAAGGGGACGGGGTTCAGCTTTGATAAGAAGGGGGAGGACAAGTTTCCTGCGTGGATTGACAATAAGGCGAAGAGCTGGAAGTGCAAGGCTTAGATACCTACTAGGTGTGGGTTGGTCGGAGCGGTGTGAGACATGGGTGTTAGGGACGGGGATGGGAGCATGGCATGGGAGGGTGATGGCATCAGCAGGACTGGAGTTTGAGATTTGGGTTGTTTGGCTTTGGTTCGGTTCGGGTTCTCATCTACTACAAAAACAGTTTTAGAACATCATAGCTATCAGGATAGCCTGCTTCATCCAAATTGCATGGACATTGTTCTATACCTTCTCATCCCCCTCCTCCCCCTCCTTACCCCCCCATTCCTCATCCCCATCTCCTGCGCCGTCCACAACTCCTTGTACAACCCCCCCCTCTCCATCAACTCCCAGTGCGTTCCCGTCTCCACCACGCTCCCCTCGCTCAGCACAATGATCAAATCCGCATCCCATATCGTCCGCAACCGATGCGCCACGAACACGCTCGTTCGCGCCTTATCCCTCAAAATCTCATTGATATTCCCCATCAGCGCCTGCTCGGTATGCGTATCCAGCGCGCTCGTCGCCTCATCAAAGAACAGCAGCGGCGGGTCCTTGAGAATCACCCGGCTCACCGCGAGCCGCTGCTTCTCCCCCCCGGAGATCATCAGCCCGCGCTCGCCGACCTTTGTATCGTAGCCGTGCGGCCAGCTGATGATTTTATCGTGGACGTGGGCGCGCCGCGCCGCCTCGTGGACTTGTTCCGTTGTGGCCGCCATGTTGCCGTAGCGGATGTTGTGCTCGACCGTGTCGTTGAAGAGGGGCGTGTCCTGCGGCACGACGCCGATGGCGCGGCGGAGGGAGTCGACGGACACGGAGCGGATGTCCTGGTCGTCGATGAAGATGCGGCCGGACTGGACGTCGTAGGAGCGGAAGAGGAGGCGGAGGAGGGTCGACTTGCCGCAGCCGCTGGGGCCGACGACGGCGACCTTGCGGCCGGCGGGGATGGTGACGCTGAGGTTGCGGAGGATGGGGCGGTCGGGGTAGTAGCCGAACGTGACGTTGTCGAAGCGGATCTGTCCGCCCTTGGTGAGGTGCAGGGGCGGCGCATTGGGCTGCTCGGCGATGGAGACGTTGACCTTTTGCAGGTTGAAGAGGGTCTCCATGTCGAGGAGGGACTGGCGGAGCTCGCGGTAGACGGAGCCGAGGAAGTTGAGGGGCACCGAGAGCTGGAAGACGAGCTGGTTGATGAGGACGAGGTCGCCGACGCTCAGAGAGCCGTCGACGATGCCGCGCGCTCCGAGGTACATCATGACTGTCAGGGCCGACGAGAAGATGATGTTTTGGCCGCTGTTGAGGAAGGCGAGCGATGTGGCGACCTTGATGCTGCTCTTCTCGTACTGCGCCAGCGCCTTGTCGTACCGCCCGATCTCGTAGCGCTCATTGTTAAAGTACTTGACCGCCTCGTAGTTGATGAGCGAGTCGACCGCGACCGTGCTCGCCCGGTTGTCCGCCGCGTTCGCCTGTCGCCGGAACTTTGTCCGCCACGCCGTCGTCCAGATGGTAAAGGCCGTGTAGGCACCCATCGTCAGTGCCGTCAGCGCGGCAAACTCCCAGCCAAAGTTGTACGTCAGGATGCCGCAAACCATGGTTATCTCGAGCGCCGTCGGCACAATGTGGAACACCATGCTCTGCAGCAGGAAGCTGATGCCCTTTGTTCCGCGATCAATCGCGCGCGTCAGCCCGCCCGTCTGCTTGGTCAGGTGGAAGCTGAGGTCCAAGTTGAGCAGATGACCAAACGTCCCGCGCGCGACCCGTCGGATCGCCTTTTGCGCGACCGACGAGAAGACGGCGTTCCTCAGCTCCTGCGCCACCACGGCTCCGATGCGCGCCGCGCCGTAGGCGAGGATCATGGCGCCCGCCGTCGTCGCGACCGTTCCCCCCGTTGTGGAAAAGTCGATGTTGAGCGAGTCGATGATCTCGCGAAAGTAAAAGGGGACCTGGACGTTGAGCACCTTGGCGCCAACTAGGAGGCCGACGGCCAGGACCACGCGCGCCTTGTCCCCGAGGCTGTCCTTTGGCCAGAGGTATCGCGACATTTCCTTCATGATGGCCCAGTCGGCCTTGCGCTGCTCCGGGGCGGTCTTGTTGATGACGGCGAGGGGGTCGACGGGGACGTGGGAGGCCTTGGACAGGCCGAGGGGCTTCGTGTCTGGCGGCTGCGGGGGGCCGGCGGGGCCGAATCGGCGGAGAGGGGTCGTGGTGAAGACTCGGAGGGGCGAGAGACCGGGGCGCGTAGTCAGTGTCGGACGGCATCGAGTGTAGGCGCCGCGGGAGAAGAGGAGAGGTGCGCGCTGGGCGCCGTGGAAACCTGCCGCCATCATGATTCGGGATGAAGGGGCCATGGCGTCGACTGGTTGGGATACACCATTGGCGACGCTCCTCTTGTAGCAGCAGTGGAGGCTGTCGGTGTCGGTGTCGTTGTCGCCGCTGTCGCCGTCGTCGCAGCACAATTGACGCGGCAAATCGCGCGGACTGGAGACCGGATCGGATCGGATCGGCGTCGGCGGGTTCGGAGCTGACGGAGCTACGACTAAGGCGGAGTAATGGTTGCCGACTGAAAAAAAAAAAGAGGCAATTTCGTCAGCGTCAAAGAGCAATCCGGTACCTCATGCTAGGTCCATTGTGTCGCGTCGAGTCTCCGGAATTGATCTGAGCTGGGGCGTCCACGACAAGGTCAAGAGAGTGGGGGACCTGGAGGGAGAGCTTCAGAGCTTGGAGAGCTGAAGCTTGCGACGAATGGCAGAGTCACTGATGATGCAATGGGGGGTAATCGAGACGCGATGGAACGCCAATCTTTACTGACCGACCCCTGCGCCAGCCGGGCACCAAACACGAAAAATTATCCGACAATTCTTGTGCAAACCACGACGTTTCATTGAGCCTCATTCGTACCTAGACGACCAAATGCTCCATGCTTTAAAATCCCAAATCAAACAAAAATCCCAACACACCAGACTCCAGATATCCAACCCAACTCCATGCCATGCAATGCCGCCGCTCAAGCCAGGATGACCGGAAACAGCCAGAAAAGAAAACCAGAAGCCCAAAACACCATGACGCTTCCCAATGCATCTCCTCATCCCAACCTACACCTGCAGTCCGTCATACGCCCTCTCCACCGTCTTGCTGCCCATGCCGGGCAGCATGGTAAGCTGCGACAGGCTTCCCACTTGACCATACTCCTCGTCTGTCTTAAGATTGAGGTAGTCAACCAGGTCCTGCGCCTTTTTCGCTCCGAATCCATTCAGGCCCCGAATCAGCGCCAGGTCCCGCGAGTTGACAATATCCAGCAATTGTTGGGCGCGAGGCGAGTGAAGACTGTCCTCCATCACCGCAGTGTTGGCCTTCGATCTCTTTGACGTCTTAGCGCGCAGCGGCTTGCAATCCTCCTCGTCAACATCGGCCTCGGTGCCATCGCCGTGGTGCTCGTCGTCCTCGAGCCGATCGTCCCTGATCTTGTGCCCTACTTGCTTCCTCCGCCCCGCCGTGCGACCCTCGGCGTGCTCCTCTGTCGAGTGGCGGGAGTCATCACCTCCCTTGTCACCCGACAGTTTTGCCCGCAGCTTCTCGATCTTGCCCATCAGCTTCACCTGTCCTGGGAAATACCGGAGTGCCGATTCGTAGTGTCGCAAGGCCAGCTCTTCGTCACCAAGCTCCTTCGCTTCCTTGGCCTGAAGCAAGTACCGCAGTCCTTTTGAGCGCGCATCCTGTCCTTCATGTTCTATCTTTCGCTCAAGCGCATCCAAGCGTCTCCGAACCTCGTCGCTGATCTGGTTGGTGGGAGGAGCCTTGTCCTTGGCCGGTGCGGGCGCCGGGGCAGCCTCGGCAGCAGCTCGGGAAGCCATAATTTCAGCCACCTTCTTCTCCACCATCGCCTCGATTTGAGCCGCCGAAACCGACAGTTGCTGGGGTTCGGGCACCGCAACTGGGCGGGCGAGTGACACGTGAGTCGGACGGGCAAGCTTTGACGGGCGTGCTGCCGGTTCGGAGTGATCGGACGACCGCTTGTGGGGGACAGACTGGCGAGGTTGCAAAGCCGTCGTGGCAGCGCGAGCAGGCGCAACAGGCTTCGTCGACTTGTCAAGGTAGACACTAAATGCCTTGGCCGGTTTATCGGCCGTCGTTGCCGCCGCGTCCTTCGCAGCAGCCACGGCGCCGCTGTGCACGTTGTGGGCATTCGCCAATGCTCGCAAGGGCTGGCGCTTCAAGCCCGCCACAGTGCCGGCAGAGTTGGTGCGCGGCGGCTGCTTGAACACAATCTCGTTCTCAATCTCGCGGACCTCGATCCTCTTGGCGCGCGAGCTGACGTTGAGGCTGCTGATGGTATCGAGGTGGTAGCTGCGCAGAGGCGCTAGGTTGAGAATCATGATCGTGATTCCATTGTTCTGGCCAAGCGACAAGATGCGCGTCATCTTGGACTCGCGGTAGGGAATGCGCTTGTCGCCGCGCGAGATGGCGTCGATGCACTGGCTGAGGACGAATAGACTCTTATTGATGGCGGCAGACTCGATAAGCCGCTCCTTGCCGTTTTCAGTCCGACGATTGTCCTCTGACCCAGCCAAGTCAATGGCCGAGGCCGTGCTCTCCCTGACCATGTCTCCGGTTGTCTGCGTGACCTTGACCCGCAAGATGGCGTGGCTTCCGCTACTGTGGGCGTTGAGCTTGGTCGCGGCCGTGATGCGGTTGTTGTTGGCCTCGATGTATAACCGCTCAAAGTCCTTGAGGTCCTCGCAGGACCGCTCCGACAGACCGACGACGACAGTCTTGCTGTCCTTCTCTCGGAGGGGCAGGCCAGAGGGGGTTCGCTTCTCGGGAGATTCGAGCAGGTCAAAGACCTTGTCGTTGTAGATTTCGTAGTACGACAGTGCAACGTGGACGGTCGTGTCGCCGTTCGAGTCCTTTGCGATCTTCTTGCCCCGACGGAAGACGTTGCTCAGCAGCCTGGGAATGACGCCGCGCTCGGCCAGCTTGAGACCGCCTCGCATCGTGTGGGTCTTGCCGGTGCCAGTCACGCCGTAAGCGAAGATGGTAACATCGAGACCTTGGAACAGAGACCTGACGTGTGGTGCCACTACTCGAGGTTAGTGGGGATTCCTTCGTCGGACCGTACATCGCGTCGTCTGCGCGGTCAATTCGGTGGTCGGTCGAGGTGATGCTTGCCTTCAGCCGTGAACAGCTCCTCCTGGGACGTCGCCATCTCGTAGACGCCATTGAAGGCGAACGAGAACTCCTCGGCCTCGTTCTTGGGACTGGGGATCTTGACGATGGTCAATGGCTTGCCCTCTTCGGCACGGTCTGCGTGGACGATGACATCCTTTCCCAGCTCCTTGTCGAGGAGAGGACGTATCCGGGCGACGACGCGAACCGACATGGCAGCAATTGGCACTGGTCGGAGAAGGAGAAGAAGGGATGAGTCACCAGAGGGCGGAGAGAAGGAAACGAGTGGCGATGAGACCACGGCACGGTCATACAGTTTGAGGGTTTGACATTCGAAGAGAAGAAAATGGAGCTCGGGGCAATTGTGTGTTTGGCAGCGCTGAATTTGGCGCCCATGGTCGCTGCAGCAACCACTGGGCCCACTGAGCCAGGCAGGTCTGACAGTGGCCGGGACAGGCCCCGATGTCACAGAGCGCTACTACAGTGGCTCGTGCGCAGGAACCTGCAGCCGTGTCCATGCGTCGACAAGGAATCTCCAATTGCGTGGATTTGTCGAAACTGGATTTCGTGCCAAGTTGAAGCCATCATCGACAGCACCTCGATCAACGCCCAACAACCGCCACCATGCGTGGCGCATCACCGCTCGTCAGGGCATCGCACGGCGCCCGACCGACAGCGATACGAAGACCGGCCTTTGTCTGCCGGCAATGTCGAAGCATCCAGATCGGCGCATCTCCCTCGACCGATTCCCGATCTGCCGATGCATTCGGAGCATACCCCGGGACGACGAGGGACTCTTCTGGTGGGCATTGACGGTCGTCATAGTGTAGGGCGGTTGCTAAATTCATATAGATGCGAAGTTCGAGGTCCTGGGCTCGCCACATTCCCTTCTCTCCGTCACGCTCTCGCCGTCGCAGCGACTCTACACAAGGAGGGGCACTCTGGTGTCGGTCGCCGGCAAGGTCGAAAATGTACGTCACCAAGCTCCCACTCCTCCCATCATGCTGCTGACACGCATACCTACAGGCACAATCGACCCTCTCGATTCTCTCGCCCCTAACGCGCGCCTTTCTCGGCGTCCCCTTCCTCTACCAGCGAATCACCTCCACGACCCCCATCACGGCCCTCATCGGCACCAAATCACCCTCGACGACCTTTTCCGTACTCCACCTCGACGGCACAATCGACTGGATGGTTGCGCAGCGAAACGCCCTGCTAGCATGGACCGGAGATACGCTCGCCGTCTCCCCGCGCGTCCACACCGGGCTCTCCGTCGCCCACTGGGGCAGCTCCCAGCTGACCGGGCGGGGGTTGGTTGCGCTCTCGGCGCCAGGACACATCTACGAGCTCAGGCTTTCGGAAGAGGAGGAGATTGTGCTGCACCCGTCGCACGTCGTGGCTTATGCCATGGGCAAGACCACACCACGGCCGTTCCGGTTGCAAAGCCTCCACCTCCAAATCCCGTCGGTGCCTATCTCGATCACCTCGCGGGCAAGCAGTCTCATGCCGGACCGGTTTGCTCGGTTTTGGAACGCCATGCGCGACACGAGCACGTACAAGGCTCTCGCCAGGGCCCTGTTCGAGCTGAGGACGGCGGCGAGGAGATCCATCTGGGGAGACCGGCTGTTTCTGCAGTTCCAGGGTCCGGCAACGATTCTCATGTCCAGCCGAGGTGTCAGGGTGCGGGACGTCTTGACGAATGACGACGTCAATGAGATTGCGGACTCGGAGGCGGGGATTGTGCCGTCGGCGGTGAAGCTCGCCACCACGCCAAAGGCGATTGAGGACAAGAGGCCCGAGCAGAAGGTGTCCATCCACATTGCGAGCGTCAAAGGGGACGGCAAGGTTGTTCTCGACGAGACCAAAGACCTAGATGACTTTGTTCGGCGATGAGCGACGCGTCACTTTTGTAAGATGAGCTCGAGCCTGTGGATGACAGCAGTGTATTGTTAGAGTACCTGTTCATACCACCGCTTTACATGCAGAATTTTCCAAGATCAAGGCCTCCAGTTTCGTCTGTCGGGCCTCCAGATTGGTTAATGGGGCCTCCAGTTTTGTCAACCGGGTCTCCCATTTGGTCAACGGGCTTATATCCTGCTTATCCCCCCTATTGAACCACGCTTCCCTTAGGAACCTGACGCCTGCTCTGCACGACGTGCCTTCCCAAAATACGCAGCAGACAGGTATATGTTGTTCTTCCCTAGGCAAATCCCAATTGTGCCCAGCATCCAGCTAGTGAAACTAGGTAGCGTCCCAAACAAACAGCCAGATCAAGGAAGCCCGAGGTTCGGTGCACGTTCACTCCCTCAAGCAAGCGTTAGCTGGTGCTCACCTCAGCGGTCCGTGGCCCCTGGGGAGGCAGAGAGGAAGCCTGCATCAGCGGGATGGGGAGAGTGCTCATTCTTTTTGGGTGGGCGGATGGGCTGGATCTCGGGGTCGTAAGTTGTTTTCAAGTTGTCGACCTTGGTGAATGATGGCCCAGGGCGTCGTCTTTCTTTTGTCAGCTCCATATATCGGCGACACAGTCGTCTTCCCTCCGCAATGGGAAGCAAAATCGCACCTACATTTTGCCCCAATCTATCCGGCAGCCCCCCCTCCCTCGACTCAACCCACCCCCTCCCACAACACACACCAACGACGCACACAAGCAGCCCTTTCCACACCGATCCCAACTAGCCCCATTGCCCTGTTGGTGTAGATGAATTCCAAGTCTCACAACGGCTCAATCGGTCATTTCGGTATGAAGCCACGAGGCGAGAGTGCGCGTTCACTCCTGCTAGGTAGCGATGGCTTAACACACTCGCCCCAGCTGCGCCTAGCCCCTGGTGCGGTAGAAGATCACACAAAGCTCACTGGTGGGACTTGGGGCGGAGGCCTCCTTTTTTTTATATATAAATCTGGTCTGTCCTGGGAGGGGTGTGAGAAATGTCAACTTTCTCGTTGCCCGGTCCGTGGTGGATGACGAGCTCATCAGGAGTTGTCCATTTTACCTTTTTCGTTCGACAACCAGCTGACTTTGTCTCCCAAGGCCGTCCGTCCATTCTCCCACCGCGATAGGGATGGACAGGACACAGACTGGAACTGCGGTCACCTTTGCCCTGCCATCTAGGTCGGCCAGCCTTTCCCCCCCTGTCATCCATGTTAGGCAGGCGCTCCCTCCACCTCAACTCACACCTTCTCAACAAACATAACAGACAGGCAGCCGTTCCCTCCTACCTCAACTCGCCCCTTCTCAATACAGACACCGGCCAGGTAGATCCGCTGTTCTTCCCACCTGGACTCCCAATTAACCCCTCCCTGTCCTGTGGTGTATATGGCATCTCCAGCCCAGGCCTAGATGCGCAACCGAGGTGCGGTGTTCACTCCCTGCTGGTAGCGCTCGGCAAGCCCACTCTGGACCCCAGTCTAGGGTGGGATGGTAGGGGGATGAGATTTACTCTGGCGGGATGGGGAGGGGCCTTCTTTTGGGGGGGTGGACAAGATTGTTTTGAATTGGCTTGGGGGGTTGAATTGTTTATGTCCGTCCCGGCCCACGGCAAGGTTTATGATGACCGAGGGCTGGAAGTTGTGATGGCGTCGTTGATATCGGACAGGCCGCTGTGTCAGGTTTCGACGGGCATCTTTGACGGGAGAGCAGCTCACTCTAGCAGCTGCCTTTGTCTGCGGGCACACGGGGAACAGGGAGCCGACCATGGACGGCCGACAGAGGTTCAACAATGTCATTGCTGTGATGCGTTACAACATGAGACTGTTGCAGCTAGGCCGAGGCTGTCGGGAAGTGTTCATGTCTGGGTTGGGTTGGATATTTTGATATGTTCTTGACTTCTCTGTCCAATTGAAAAGCGGGCCCCATTGTCTGCGATGTGGGGATTGGTATGGGGGTAGAGTTGGGGGATCGGTGGTGGTGGGGGCCAAGATGGGTGGTGGCCCGTGCGGGGCCTGGAGTGTTCTTGGGCGCACGTGACCGCGGAATTTTCAAAATCCGATCTGGCCGACGGGTGGGTGGTGCAGTTGGTTGCACTCCTGTTACGGGCTTCATTCACTGCCTTATACACTGTCGCCGGGGGACTCCGGTGCGAAGAGGTGCGGTGTTCACTCCTTCTTCGTATCTCGTCTGGGGCAGTACGAGGATGACACTGTGGTCGCAGGGCAGGAGGCACCAACTGGGCCGGGTCAACTTTTTCCAATCGGGCTTCATCCAATCGGGCTTCTTTTTCCCCCTTTTCCTCAGTGTTGAAGCGTCACTCACCCAGACGTGTGAGGAGCAGCCGGAAGACTCGGGCGCGGGCTCGGCGACGGAAAGTGGGGCGGGCTCGGCGACCGGAGCCGGCACAGAAACAGGAGCCGGCGCAGAGACCCCGGCCTGCCAGCAACAACAGGCGCAGCAGCCCACAGAGTCCGCCCAAGCTCCTCATCAGCAATAACAGGGTACTGCTCCTTGGTAAGCCAGCCATCCTTCCACCAAACGGTCAAGGTGCTTGAGAGTGTTGGCGCTCCTTGAATAGATTACTTTGTTCTTCTAGACATTATTAAACTTCAGCCAGGCTGCGGCACAGTTCTTATTAGAGCCAGGAGGTAGTCTGCCTATAGTTCTTGGGAATAGCGGGGCAGGGTATCTTGAGATGCATTGCTGGTTTGACGCTGACTTTTGGACATTTGCTTGTATCGTTCGTTTGGTTATGCGGTTTAGTTATTACAATATAGATGTTCCCCGCCTCTCCCGAATGCAGCCTCCTACCTACAGATACTCCGCAAGACCGACTGTTCTCTTAGGTCCGGCTAGTGCTGGCCGCTATACACCAACATGTGACTCAACTCCCCTGCGAGGCTCGATGCGGCCTTGCGAGTGCTTCCCCTGTTGGCGATCAGCATGTGGTTTTGAATGAGCGTGACAAGGTCGCCGATGAGACGGCAACAGCTGGTCCGGCCCCGGATCTCACTCATGTACTGTTTGGACCCAGCAATTAGCAAAACAAATGGCGAAAATATAGCCACAGGATAGATGTAAAGGCGTGAGGGACGAGGAGGGTGTGCTGGCCCAACTGCGGGGCACGAACCTTGACCACTTCAGTTTTGACACGTGGCTTTGTGGGCTGCCCTGTCCTGGGATGCTTTTCCATCTCAAAGAACGTTGGGACCTTGAGGCCGGGGTCATCATTTTCTGGCGTGGACCTGCGCTCGAGGAACGATTCGACTCCAACCCAGCCGCCTTGATACCAAGCAACGCATTCCAAGAAGACACAACCGAGGGACCAGATATCGTTCATGGAGTCGACCGCGCCGCCTTGGTGGCGACCGACCAACAGCTCGGGAGCGCAGTAGGGACGTGTGGTACCAAACATGACATGCGATGGGGTCCCGCTGGTCCCGGGTGCAAACTCGGCGATGCCAAAATCGCAGAGTTTCAGGATGCCCAGAGGGTCTTGATGACGAGGATCATTTGGGTCTTTGGGAAACCACAAAATGTTGGCAGGCTTGATGTCCCCGTGTCGGCCAAACAGCATCTTGATGGCTGTGTCTGGTCTCTGTGCATCTCCTTCCGTGATGGGCTTCTGTTTTGGCTGCTGCGGCGCTGGCGTCCCAGAATCACGTTTGAGAATGGAGTCGTCCGAGTTGGTCGGGTAGCGATGAATCTTGGCCAGGGCATCAGCGAGGCCTCGGCATTGATTAACAAGCCACCGCGCCGTGCTGGTGTCTGCGATGGGTTCGGGATGCGCCTTGCTCCAAAACCCTACAAGATCTGCCTCGGCCCACGGGAACAAGAGGTGGTATTGCCCCCGGTACTCGTATGTTCCGAGGAGGTTAGTCAGATGCGGGTCAGGATCGGCGCTGTTGAGCCGCTTCAGCATCTGGACCTCACGCTTGAAGTTGGATTCCTTGGCGGAGAACAATCGCTTCACGGCAAAAACATTCGGGTTGGACTCGTAGCTGAGATTGAAGGCGTGATGGTCGGGATGGATCTCGACCCGATAGACCTGGCCACAGCCTCCCTCCGGCCGTGCTTCCGAAAAGGACTTGAATGGGAGGATGACTCGGTGATCGAGCTTCCAATGGTGGATGGTACGGAGATCCCTGGAGCGACGGCCCCCCCCGCTAAGCAGCACGCTCCTCACCCCACCGAGAGCGAAGAAAGGCGCCAGGACGGTCCACTGATGCTTTTGGAACTCTTCCATGGCTCGGGGCTTCCACCTCCGGAAGCACCTCAGCGTCTTGGCCTGATCCTTTGCCCTGATGCTCTTGAGTTCCCACTTTGGTGGAATCTTGGCCGAACCGCTAGGGCGTGGCACCTGGCGGAGCTCGAGGGGAAGGTCCACATCGCTGATATCCGCCTCGAGAAAGCGACGAATCTTGTTTGGCTTGTCCATCAGGATAAGGATGGCCATGATCTTCCGAAAGGACTTTGGCTGTGTCTCAGTCGGTTGTTGGGCGATGTGGCCAGCTTGGGTTGGGCTCCGTGGACCGTGCATGTTTGGAGCAACGTCGGCACCGTGATGTTGGCCAACGGGGAAGCTCAGACCGCCGCTACCGCAGATTCTCTGCGCCTCGGTTGCAGGGTCTGAGCTGACTTGATGCTGTGGTCGGAGTATTTTTGTCCCAAAGTGGAATTGTCGCCTGAGAGAGTCCATGAACACAGCCGTGTACGAGCGCCTGAGCTCCTCCCCGACGGCTTCTCGGGTCATGATTCTCGCCAGCAGGCCTCTAGGGATGAAGGTCTCGTGTGAGGTGCCACCGCAGCTGACCCTGCCCTTGAGGAGAGCCTGATAAAGGGGGCTTGGTGTCATGTCGGCCTCGTGCCCGCCATCGTAGCTCAGGGAAGTTTCTCGGGCGAGGCGCTCACCGAGATCGGTAATGAGCGTGGGATCCGGCGGGAAATCGATGTTTTCTTGGATGCTGTCAAGCTCGGGCAGCCCTCGTCCGTAAAGGGCGTCTGCGACAGCAGGGTCGACAGGGGGGCCGCCTTCAGCAAGGCCGGGGCTGCTGCTTGTGTGTTCTTCATGTTGGTCCCGCAGGTCCCTCTCGGCGATTTGCTGTGGTGCGCTTGTGAGTGCTGACGTCGGGCTGGAGGGGAGGAGTCCAGCGAGGAGGGCGTCGTCGTGTTTGTCGCTGGCGAATGGCTGGACGGAAACCGTGCTGATAATGGACGGTTTGTGACCAACTGGAAGACGAGCCGACAATGTTGCTTGCCAATAGGTTGCGTCAAGTTGGGGGACGTCTGGTTGGGTGTTGGTGTTAGAAGTTAGAAAGCAGGTCACACCTCATTGCTCTGCGGGGCACGACTTACAAGGCAGGGCGGCGGTTGCTTCGGCGGCCTTGTCTGCAAACACGCCAGCGGGACCATCGATCACTGGTCCCAGACAGGGCTGTGGACGGTCGGGCTGCTCCATGTCGGCGGCGGGGCGCACTGACGGAAATGGAACTCACCGAACTCGGCCACAAACAACCGACACTCGGCCAACACACCTAACAGCTGCGGTATCAGGCTATGCATAGTAAGTCTGGGTACGAGCCATTGATATAGCCCAACTACGGGACATGGTTTGGATTTCAGCTGAGCGGCGAGCCGCTGTGTGCAATCTCGATGTTTCGGACTGGATGCGACCCCCCGATGGAAGCCTTCAATTTTATTGGGCGCCTGCCTTCCTGCCGCAGCAACAGGCTGGGCCTAACCGCCAACCAGGGCAAGGTCATCATGCCACACTCTCTTCCAGCCACAGGAGGGCCGAGGGCTAGGTACCAAGGTGAGATGCGGTCTCACCCGCTTCAGGAGAAACATATTTAATAGCACCCGATAAATGACCACGCCCAACTCCCAGGTTGCCCCGAGTAAAAGGATTCACTCCTCCACGATTGCAACAAGACCCCAATATTCCCGACCTACCGCCATGTCAACGATATCGCGTCGCCTTTCCCAAGAGGTTTGCGTTCGGACGACTGACCCGAAGCGACTGTCTGCAACGCTGCAGAGGGAGTTTGGATCTGGGTCCTATGAAGTGCAGGTTAGTATTCCCCTGGCTCCATTAGCAACAACAAACCATGTGCTAGGTGCCATGGAGACGTGGTCGTCGGTTCTAACAGCATCACAGATGAGACACAATGTGTATTCCATCAAGGCCCCGAGAAGGCTCTCGGAGGTACACCTCCCCACATGAGAGGCCCTCACCGGTGCAGAAAGGCTGACGAGGGGCGAGCGCGCAGGCTGAGCTCACAGAATGCACCGTGGTCAGGAGGGGCAGCTCCCCGCTTCAAGAACCCCCCCTTCAGCCGGCGTCGAGGCAGACATGGTGGGAGCGATGTGTCCGCCGCCACACCCGATAGCCCTAGATGCGTCCTGCAGGTCTGGCTCGGGGAACCTCCCGCCCGGTTCGCACACCATCTCCCACTCGCATCTCGTAAGGCTCTGAACTTGGAAGGTAGCGCATGGACGGATAGCCACTGCTTCAGTAGCCCCTCGGGGATATTAGGCTATGCCGCTAGCGTCGCAGGGGGTTGCATTTCTATTTCCACCGCATCTATGTATTATGTATCATGTATATTTTTTGTATTTTATCCCGGATTATTGAGCTCCCTCCAACAACTCGGCACCCATCTTCATTTCACGTTCAGGCGACGCTTCGCTACGACTGAGAGGTGGTGTGACAGGTCAAGCCACAGCTCTCTTCCAAGTGGCAGCACACGGCTGGGAGCTGAGAAACTCCCGCCCCCAAACCCCAAACAGGAAAAAGGGGGGTCATTTATGCGCTGCAGCTGCATAATGGGTGCCCAATGGCGGCAAACCTACAGCTGTATGAACCATATTACACGATCTGAGAGCATCCGATACTGCAGTCTCCGCGGTTATCCCCCACGACGACCTACGCCATGACCCATTGACAGCCAGTGTGCCCGGCCCGGGACACGGGCTTGGCATAATTGGAGGGGATGAGGCTCAACTCGAGAGATTCTGGGTCACGCGCAGTCCCCTTCATGATCGCGTGCCTAACTGCTTCTGGCGTATTTTTTTCTGCTTTTACCAAGCCAGCACCTGTACCAAGCCAACACTCGGAACCCAGGGAAGGACTGGATCCAGGCAGGTGCACCATTACCCAATTCATCCGATTCTTAAAGGCTTCTTTTCAACCCTCTCGCCGCAATGTCTGACTCCGGCTCCGACTCGGAGCCCGTCCGCTTTGCCGATTTACTGATGGACTCTCAGTTGAGAGTGGAAAGCGAGTTTGACCGCGATGGTCGGAGATTCCTCCCCGAAAGGCATCTTGACAGCCTCCTCACGGAGCAGAACATCAGCGATGAGCTGAAAATTAACCTCGACAGCTCCAAATCCAAGAGCATCAAGAACATGTCAGAAGCTGAACTCGCAGAACTCATCACATACATCCGCACCAGATCCAAAAAGGTCTTCGCCATCGTCGCATCCATGGAAGATGGGACACCCCGTGCTGTCATGAAGACGCTGATGGACGGCAACTTCAGCGACGATTGCCTGCCCATCGAGCACCCAGACGTTCAACAGCCGCACACTCTGACTCTCCTAGGCAAAGGCGGCACTTGGTGGAAAGTCGGGCGTATCGAGAAGTTTTACGACCAGCAGTGGCGGTTCTTAGCCCCAGTCTTTTCTGTGGGCGCAGATGACACTGGTGCGGATCGGCCGTACAGGGCGCCTACCATCATGCCCTTTACCAAGAGATATGACGACGAGGCCAACGTGAGCGAGGGCGCCTTCGGCCAGGTGGGCAAGTTTGAAATACACCCATGCCATCTCGTGGACCCTTCCAACCCGGTGAGTGAGGTTCCGCTCTTTCACGAAGCATCTCAGGCTCAAAAAAATCTTAGGAAAAGCTCTGGACGGACTATGTGGCTGTCAAGGAAATCAAGAAAGACATCATGATCAACTGGGACAAGGAAGCAACCAACCTGAAGAAGATGAACGCCCTTCAGAGCGATCACATCGTCAGGTTCCTCACGGCCTTCCGGCGCGGTGAGGACGGCACAGTGAGACATTTTTTGATGTTCGAATGGGCTGACGGCGGGACTCTACGCAACCTGTGGAAGACGTATCCTCGCCCCATCCTCACGCCGGGACTTGTGTTCGCGGCAGTCAAGCAGATCGAGGGCCTCGCCAACGCCATCTGCATGGCTCACTACCCGCCCGGGCCGCTCAGCACCCACTTCCGACATGGAGACCTCAAACCCGAAAACATACTCTGGTTCAAGGCAAAGAACGCGGGCGGCGACGACATTGGGACGCTCAAAATCGCCGACTGGGGCCTGGCCAAGGAACAACACGTGGTCACCGTCCTCCGCAGTGTCAACACTTCGACAAAGTTTGGAACTCGCCGCTACGAGCCCCCCGAGGAAGAGACGAGACTGGCCGTCGGCCTGCAAACTCACCACCTTGTGCCTGACTCCAACCAGACAAACAGAAAGGGGAAGCGACGATCTCGGCTCTACGATGTCTGGGCTATGGGCTGCGTCACTCTTGAGTTCATCGTTTGGCTCATGTACGGAGAGGATGTTTTGGAGCAGTTCCACCGGGAATTCTATGTTGAACGACTCGACCGCATCGATCCGTTCTATCAGATCCGGACCGACGAGAGGGGTGAAAGCTTTGCGCAGGTCCACGAGGTGGCAGTCAAATGGATGGACCACATGGCCAGAGACCACATCTGCAAGCCAGGAGAAACTGCATTGGGCAACCTGCTCGAGATTGTCCAGAGGTGTCTTTTGGTTGTGAACCTACCCCGGGACCTGGGGACCTCCTTTGGCAAGACGGGTCACAACACGCAGGCCATGGGAAGCACGAAGTCCCTGCGGCCAAGGCGCGGATCCTCCACCTCCACTACTTCCACTACGTCGTTCCTCTCGGACATTACGGCGGCCCGGGTCGGCTCCATCTCATCCTCAGAGGAGGACGTGACCGCTCTAGTGGTGCCCTCTATCGTGTTTCACGACGAGGCCAATGACGATGCCGATGACCAAGCGGTCACAGAGGCAGAGCCGCCTTCCCCCTTCTCGATAGATCCAAGAGGCGGGGGGCCGGGCCGGACCACCGCCGATCAGCTGGTTAATTTCCTGGCGGAGATGATAAAGGACCATGATGAAGAGGAATACTGGCTCAAGGGCGAGCCCGGGCCCCCTCCGCAATTTCAGAGCCCTCAGGATGTCATCTCGCACGGCGCCTCGTACCAGACCGAGGACTCGGCATCAACGATTCAGGGGGATGGGAGGACGGCTGATCCGGTTCTTATACCCGGGGGTCTGAGGCCACCGGAGGAAACTAGAATGGTACCTGCCGCCCTTCCGCTCATCCCAACCCCTACACTGTAACACATATGTTCCAAAATCCAGCGTGCTAACCACGATTCTCAACACAACAGGATTATGTAGGTTGACAATACACAGAAGCAATGGCTCCGTACAGTTTGGATGTTGAGCTGCTAATCTTCGTACTCTTTGGGCTTTCAGGGAATCTCACAACTCGATGAAGACTGGGAGACCAGCATCGACAATGACTTTGCCACACAGGTCATCGGGGGGATTGCCAGCTCACCGGCTTTCTCTGCAGCTACCAATACGACCATTTCTTCCAACCTCTGCCGGCAGTGCCAGGAACTGCGCGAGGGTATTTGGAACACGGCTTTCAACAAGATCTACGACGTCTCAGCATTAGAAGCCAACTCCTCACGCTGTGACTTGTGCGGCTTGTTATGGCGGTCCTGCCAACGGCTCAACGTCACCAAGCTCATTAACATCATGTTTGAGAGGGCGGGCTCCTCGCTTCGAATGAATGGGCTAAGTGGTCGCGGCTTATCGATATTTCGCAGTCCCAGTGAGCTATCCACGCAGGGCTCAACTATCCCCAGCACCAGCGCTAATAACCTCCACTCCCTTGCAGACTTGAAGACGCGAGCGGACAGAGAAACACAAATTGGATTTGGCAAACTTCCCGAGGGTAATGATGCTGCCCAGTTCGAGATCATCAAGCACTGGCTTCGGAACTGCGACGAAAACCACAAGCAGACGACCTGCAGGCCGGCACCCCCGGGTTATGCCGCCTCTTCCGCAACCGCCTCCAAGACAAAGAGACTTCCCACCCGGGTGATCGACACCGGCAGCATTGGTGATGAATTTGTCCGCCTGGTCGAGACCAATCCCTCCCACACCGGCGAGTGGATTGCCCTCTCGCACAAATGGGGGCTAGAGACCAGCAGCCACTTTTGCACCACGGTTGACACGGTAGAGGACTACAAGCGCGGGATACCCCTTGCTAGCCTCCCCGCCACATTTCGAGATGCAGTGATTGTCACGAGGGCTATTCCCGGGTGCCAATACTTGTGGATCGACTCCATCTGCATTTTACAAGGGCCCGGTGGCGATTTCAACAAGGAGGCCAAGAACGTGGCAGAGGTGTACAGCGGCGCCTCTCTCGTCCTGGCCGTGAGCCGTGCTGCGCATCAGAGCGACGGCTTCTTGAAGAGTCTTGTGCCGCGCGACTTCGTGGCGTTGTCGGGTCGGATGGGTGAGCCTAGCAGGGCCACCCCCAGAACTGCCCAGCAGCAGACCGGCGGCGGAGAGGACGAAGCGCCATTCTACATCTGCGAAGACATTGACGACTTTGACGCCCATGTCCTGAAGGGGCCCCTAAACCGGCGGGGTTGGGTGCTGCAGGAGCATGCGTTGGCGAGGCGGACTGTTTTCTTCACTGACAAGCAGATGTATTTTGAGTGTGGAGAGGGCGTGCGATGCCAGACCATGACTAAGATGAAAAAGTGGGTGTTTCCCCCCTTTTTTTTCTTTCTTCGAGATGTCTTGGTCTTTTTCCATTCATTTTTCTTTTCCCTTTTCTTTTTCTTTCCTTTCCTCTTTCAATTTCAGTCACCAGTAGCTAACATGCCCACCAGCGACGTTGCTGCCTTCCTAGGCGATCCAAACTTCCCCCAGATCATCGGAATTGGACGCGCACAAGGGGCCAAGATCATCCACTACCAGAACCTTTTTGCGCAGTACTCCGGTCTCGAATTCACCAGGCCCTTCGACCGCCCCGTCGCCATCGATGGCCTGCAAAGCCGCATCCTCAGCGCACTTCGCGCTAGCGGCGGTTACGGCATCATCGACGAGGGCGAGCAACGGGGACTGCTGCGCCGCAGTCTCCTCTGGCACCGGAGCTCCCAGACGCCGAGCCTTAAGCGCATCGTGTTCCTGCCGTGCCATGTCATCTCCAAGGTGCCGAGCTGGTCGTGGATGGCGTACACGGGGGCGATCGAGTACATCAAGCCCAACTTTAGCAGAGTGGAGTGGGCGCCGGTGCAGAGTCCGTGGTTCCCACCACTCACTACTACCGGCACACATGCGGAGAATGATCATCATCCTATCGATCTCGCCCTGGTCGCTACGGCTTACAGGTTCGACACCTCCCACATGTCCGGCGAGCCGTGGCTCCGGTTGGATGAACCCGCGGAGCCATCATCATCTGGGTCCTCCTCCCGGAAGGTGCCAGTGGGCGCAGATGATGGGATCCTGTGCGTCGTGCTGGGTACACAAAAAGAACCAGGGCCGTCAACGTCTGCCTTGACAAGCCAAGGGACTGTGAGGCGGCTTTCGTTTTCGTCAGCACCGATGCCGAGCAACTCAAAGAGGGGCAACCTTTTAAGCTACTTCATTCTCGTCAGGCCCGTTCAGAAAGACGAGAAAGGCAATGGGGCGGATGGAGCAAATAGGAGCGTTAGATCGACGTTGTACGAGCGTGTCGGCGCTGGGTATCTGCCGCAGAAGTGTATTGATTTGGAGAGTGGAGTGACGGTTACCATTGTTTGAGGGGAGAAGAAATACAACCAAGACTTGACAGCCTTCCTTCCTTTGACAAGATGGGTTGAGTGAAACGAAGTTGAACCCCCCCGAGTTTACCTTGACAGCGCACGCAACGCTGCGTTGCCTGTCCTCTCGCCTGTCCTCTCTTCGCTGTAGGAACCCTGTCTTCGGCAGCGTTAAGCTAATCGTTTAATTATACGGCTGGATCTCTGACGTCGTCGTCGCGTTGGGCGTGGAAGATAGGGCTTCTTGGACTTTAAAGACGCATCCAAACACGGCTTATCAGTTCAGTTTCGTTACTTTAATTCTAAAACGCGTTGGAACGATTCGAGAAATTGGCATAGCACCTACCGGCTTCTGGTCAAGCCCTTTCCACGCATTCATCATTCCTGTTAAACTCCCAAGCATCGTCGCCGCAGTGGGTGGATTCATCGGCCTTAGCATCACCTTCGTTTCAAACGTTTAGTTATTTTACGGGGTTTACACCGGCGCAGAGTCTAATATCGAGTTATTTATTAGTTGCTTAGAGGACTCGACAGCTGGCATTGTAAACAAACATGTAAACCTTGCCGCAGATGACAAACTCCTTGCGACCCCAGTATTTAAGCACTGCAAAACGACCCTTGAAAGGATAAACGAGCAGGTCGAGGAAAACACCAAAGACATGGATATAAAAAGGATGGAGTTGAAGAAGAAAAAGACGAAGTACCTAACACCGAAAACAGGCAAGAATGTCAAGACTCGAGGTTTTCCTGCAGTTGCTGCCTATTACTAAATTATCAGACATGTTCCTGAACCAAGGCCCAGCACTTTCGCATCCCCGTGCCCATCGACTGTTGTTCCACTTCGACTGCTGAAGCCCACCTGCTCTGGTCGTCGCCGGGTTCCGTGTCCGCTTCCACGCCGCTGTCGACTTCAAAAAGCTGGACATGCATCGTCAACTTCAGGTGCGAAAACAGCCACGGGACACTCCCCAGATCCGCCACATGTCGCGGTGACGGCGAGTCTCGCTTCCTCTTCCCCTTGACGGCCTTGCCTCCCGCCCCCCCCACCACGCCTGCCACATAGTTCATCGCCTCGACCTTGCGTGCCTCGGCCTTGCTGTCATTTGTTGATGGCAGTATGAGACTCGGGAGCTCCCACAGCCCGGCAAGCATCCCCTTTTCTGGCCGTCGGTGGATGAGATACGCCCCATCCGACGCCCGCCTGACAGCGCAGACCAGCGTCTCCTCCTCGCGGACCTTTTTCTTGGGCTTCCGCAGCGGAAACTTCCGTGCGTGGTTGGCAATAATCTCCATCCTCCGCGCCTCTTCTCCCGCCGCATCTGCAAAGAAAGGCGACACCCCCTTCCCCTTCGCCGTCACCACCACCTCCTCCCCATCAAACGACACACACACCCCACAATCCTCCACATCTCCCAACCCCTCCCCCCTCGCCAGCCTCTCCCCCTCTTCATACGCCCTACACGTCCCCCTGATCGGACACCCCCCACAATTCGGCTTCGGCGTACACACCGTACTCCCCAACTCCATCAACGCCTGCCCCCACAGCCCCGCCCTCTCCCCCCTCTCCTCGCCCCCATCCTCGACCACCGCCGTCACCAACCCCCCGCCGCCTCCCACACCCTCCCCTCCAACCCCTTCCCCCCTCACAATACACCCCCATCTGCCGACTCAACACCCTCACCACATTTCCATCCACCATCGCCTCCCCCCTCCCAAACACTATCGCCGCCACCGCCCCGGCCGTATACCTCCCCACCCCGGGCACCGCCATCAACCCCTCCACACTATCTGGCAGCCCCCCCTCCCTACACATCTTCGCCGCGGCGTGCACCCGCCTCGCGCGCGAGTAGTACCCCAGCCCCCTCCACATGGCGAGCACGTCGTCCTCTTCCGCGTCTGCCAGCGCCTGCAACGTCGGGAACCGCGCCATCCACGCGGTCCAGTAGGCGATGACGGTGGCGACGCGCGTCTGCTGGAGCATGATCTCGGAGATGTAGACTTCGTAGGCGCGCTGGGCGAGGAGGGCGGGCGGGGTGGTGAGCGGGGGGAGGAAGGGGCGGCGCCAGGGCATGGAGCGGGTGGCGGAGGCGGTGGTGAACCAGGTGAGGAGGGAGGCGCGGGTTGAAGGGGACGTGAGGAGGAGGGGTGTGTGGTAGGTTGGGGGTGGTGGCGGGGGAGGGTTTGGAGGGTGGTGGTGGTGGTGGTGGTGATTTGGCGGGAGGGGCGGGGTTTTGGCGTTTGTTTTTGGCGTTTTGTTGGGCGCGGGGAGTCGGAGTCGGAGGAGGCGGAGAGGGAAGACGGGGGAGGAGAGGAGAGCACGCTATCGCTACCCTCATTATCGGTGTTGTTGGACGCGTCTTGGGTTTGGAGTTTTAATGAAGCCTTGAGTGCGGCGGCGCGTTGGGGGCGCGGGCCCGCCATGATGAGTGCGTAAAATTTGAGAGGGAGGAAGAATTTCGGTGTTTTGGGAAATGGTCTGAAAAAGAGGTGAGATTTTGCGCTTGGCGCGACCTGGTCGATTCCAGGGAGACGCGACGGTGGAGGGGATCGCAGAGGGTGCACGTCCACTATTTCCCCCCTGCCAAGCCTGGCCCGGCTGCCACCCAACTTTAATTCAACTTCGTTCTTTTCTGCCATCTTCAGTTCGACTGTCTCTTGCTTCCGCATCGCAGGAAGAAGACCGTGGCCGGCCAAACCTACAGATTTCCTCAACATGAATCCTTCCCAGACTCGAGGCCAGCAAAATTTCCAGAAGTGCCCGTCTCCGAGCACCTCGGCCAGGCTTTGCACTGCCCCAAGGCAGCATCGCAGACCCGAGCTGGAGTTGCGACAGATATGGGCGCCAAGCTCTGCAACAACACAGTGTCGGCGCTGCTGGTAGGCAACCCATCGGTGGGCGACAAGCGCGCGTCAACCAGTGACGTCGCCGGTTCATGGCGTGGCCCCCGTCGCCCCGTCCCGACCCGAACCCAACAAGGCCTGTTGGAGGTGCATGTGCTTTGAGCACAGTGTATCGGCTTGGAGCCGACTCAATGTGATACCACAAGTGGCTCGGTCCTGCTTTAAAGGGTCGGCCAACCCCGCGCCCGTCCCCCGTCCACGGCTCTGCCCGACTTCTGCCTGGACCTTTCCTAATCTCGACGATCGAAGAGTGAACATCACAAACGACGTAAATCATCCAACGACACCGAGCACCCAAGCCGCGGCAATCAACAGCAACTTGAACATGCAGCGGACTCCTGCTCCGGCAATATACCGGGGCAGCATTCCTGGGCGCAGCCGGGACAATTCCGACCCGGTACCCGACGTCTGGTTCGGTTCTCCGAGGGAGGAGAACAAGGCCCTTCGCGAGGAACTCGAGGACGAGGACCCCTGCTTCGTCTTTACGGCAGCCGAGTATTTCCTGGAGCGGATAGACATTGAAGAGTACTTTGGTCGCCTGATCGGTCATCTGCAAGCCGACGTCACGCTTCACAGATTTGACAACGCAAAGGGGTCCAATATACGACAGCTACTAGAAGTCGACCTTGTTGCGGGCGCCATCAAGTCCCACATGTTGAACCAAGCTTTTCCGCGACTCCAAGCTGCAGGTAGGCCGCCCTCTCATCCTCGTCCCAACAACTTTCCCTTCCCAGGAGGTAGTGTACCAGGCTAACTTGTCCACCTTGATCACGACACGGCAGATGCATCCAAGTTCAAGGAGTTGTGCCTTTTGGTCTATCGAACAAATGACGCATCAACCCTCCGGCAGCGGGCCATCGATGCCGAAGCCCCCCTGGAATCTCTGCCGCCGGCATGGCTCGATGTGCTGGCCGTCATTGCCTATGCCCGGCGCCACGAGGAGGTCCTTCGGCTTCTTGTAACGTACCCTGCTCCCCAGCCAAGATCGACCTTCAACCTGCTGGATTACATGGCCCTCAGAACCCGAGTTGCTGCCACGGGGAAATACGCTGAGCATCCTACCCCGGGAGCGGACCGATTGCTTTGTGAAGCTCGGCTCTGGACCATTCTGCTCCAATCCCCAGGCGGCTGGATCCAATTCCCCCTCTCGCGGGAGGACAGCGGCCTCCACGGCGGCCTCACCACAATACTACTCAACTTTTCCCAACAGCCTAGCCTGAGGGCCCATTCCGACATAGAGGAGCTCTGTCGCGCGTTGAGTGCTGTCGGCATCGCGCCCAAAACCGACGCCTTCTCCCGGATCCTATCCATCCGGACAATCCAAGATAGCGAGAGTCCTCGAGGCATCAAGCCGTGCTCTCTGGCCGCGGCCGAGATGTTTCTCGAATGCTTCCCTATCGCCAAAGTCGCCGCGGCCGAGAGCAGGAGCGGCCGTGCTAAGAGACTGGGGCCCACCGCCTCGGCCACCATCCTCATGCCCATCGCGCAGTGGCCCAAGAATAACCGGGACCGCCTCGCCGTCATGCGTCTGCTCCTCGAGTCCGGGTGCGACCCCGACGACAAGATGGAGACGAACAGCCTGTGGGGTGACTCGTGGGGAAGCAAGACAAAGTCGCGGCGCAAGCTCTACGACGCGCCGCTGCACCAGGCGGCCGAGCGCGGGGACGACCAGATGGTCAAGCTGCTGCTGGAGTTTGGCGCGGATCGTAACCTGGCGAGCGACTGGAATGGCGACACGCCGGCGAAGCGCGCAAGGGCGTATAATCGCTTTGGCACGGCTGCCAAACTCGAGGGTTCTTGACGAACCTAGGTGCGGTCGGGCTGGATGCCGCTACAATACAATACTGGTGCGAGGGCAGAACGTACCTAGGTATCTAGGTATCTAGGTATTTACATGAAGATGTGCGCCAATACCGACAAGATAGGTAGGTAAGCACTTCAGCCAAAGAATTCCATCCCCTCCGACTCCGAATCGATCCCCGTGTCCTCCATGCAGGTGTCCCTCCTCTGCATCCGAGATCCGACCTTCCCCTCAGCTCCAAGATCATATGGCTCCCAATGATCCGGAGCCCGATACTCTCCGTAGGTCCCGTTGCTCCGCGTCCACACCGTCCCCATGTCTTCCATTTTGGTGAGCCTCCTCCAGTCTACCTTCCACGCCACGGGCCGGGGATAGGGTACCGTGATAAAGTCGATGACGATCAGGAACCCGTCGCAGACCCTCCGCGCCGCGATGCCGTTGCCCAGCTCCGGCCACTTCGGTTGACGCCCAGATGTTGGGCTAGTACGGCCCCCCCTGCTTGAACAGGGTCAGGTCCAGGTTCTCGCGCATGTTGAAGAGGTAGATTTGCCCGGAGTACATGCGCGCCATGGCGCGCGACATGTTTTCAAAGTACCATAGGCCGCCTTTCCGGGCGCGACGGGAGGGAGATATCGGATATAATTTAGGCGGATACCTTTGACGAAGAGGCCGTAGAGGTTCGCGAGACGTTGGTTTTCGGGTTTGTTTCTGGTGTCGTACTCATTCTTCGCGTTCGCCCACAGATGCTCCGAGGAGTCAGTATAAATGATGGTTGCGGCATCTTCTCTCTCCGTTACAGGGTAGGCTCCGTTGCTACTGCACCGATACCCAGGGATGAGCCGTTTGCAGGCGAGGACCTACCCAGATCGAGTACTTGTCGTACTGGCAAGCCAGCGCCGTAGATCCTTTGGATAGGCCGTAGGTGTGTACTGTATTTCTCGTGTAGAACACACACTTGTCCCTTAGCTCGACCTCGTAGTTGGCTGCCCGCGTGTGTTGGATGGACCAGTGTGTGGTGAATTGATCGAAAGCTTCCCATTTCTCGTCATCATCTACCGGCACGTCGGGACAAAAAAAGCATCCCGGATAGGGGAATGTCGGCGGTATTCTGTCCTCTTGTTGCCTGGTAGAGGGTTCGCTGCCTGTCAGAGGCTTGATGTGAAATAGTGGCCGTCCAGACGAATTCAACCCCCCAGTGAGTAGTTTGGGAAGGCCGCCGTCCTAGGTGTCGAGGAGCTCCGGGCGGTAGACGTGTGGTGATTGTGCCCAGGTGACCGAGGCGATGGCCACGGCGCCGATAATGTGCCTCATTGTCGCCTCCAGGTTATGACTGGACTCGAGGGAAAGAAGAGCGAAAAGTTACGAGGCGGTTGGGCCGATGGTTCTTTGTTGAAGACTCCAGCCCAATCTAGGACTGGGTGGGAGGATGACAGGGGATGTGGACATGGCATCTGGGGAGTGAACATGGCCGCAAGTCTCTCCCGGCTCAAGGGGCCATGCTATTCCATATTCGACGTTTCCGCTCTTCCGTTAGTTCGATCCCGACTTCACTAGATTGCCACGGTCGGTCGAGGTGCGATCCAGTCCTGATTATAGCTGCATGTTCCCATGCTTGGCAGGTCGTATATGGAGATGGGAGAAAGATATTAACCGAGCACAGGTACCAACAGCAGGTAGTTTCTTGCTCATTCCTTGTCATTTATTATCAACAGCCATGTTGGTGCCGGGATATTCCCCCGATATCTGCCCACGTGCAGGAACAGTCGCTTCAGGACAGCCCAGGCACGTTGGACCGGTGCGTCACACATCACTGGATGTTGTGTGCACCATGCCAACATCCCAACAGCTAGCATACTCTCTTACTAGCAGTTTGGTCTATTACTTATTAAGTCGATGCCACCATAATAGGCACACAGTTCATTGAACCAAAAGAAGACAAGATCCAAGCAGATCATACCGTCCTACCCAGCTGTCCAACCCCATCCCCGTCTCGGCCATGGGACTCGCCATGGCAGGAATTCTTCGTAACTGTCTTGTTCTCTCCATATTTGGCTTTTCATCGCCATATCTCTCTGATCCGCCAACACAGCCGACTCCAACACAGTTGCGGACTGCTCCAACTGGATACTTGGAACATCTGGGACCAGCTTGTGACCAGATTGCCTCGAGCTCTGGCATTACATCTAGGGCTTTACCACCATCCACGTAAGCATTAGATGACAGTCACTCTACAATCCCACCAAGCACTTTGATATTGAAGCTAACGGACGGCATCGCATGCCAAACGCAACCGCAGAACCCATCTCTCGGGGCATCGTGCCGCATCATCGCGGGCCAGTCGGACTGCGTGGAGCGCAACTTCGGCATCCCTGAAACCGAGCCGACCACGGCGAAGCCTACCACGACGACAACCACGGCGACAAAGGCCAGCCCGACGGTTGGCAATGGAATCACCACCCCGAGGCCGACACAGCCCGGCATCACTGCCAACTGCAACAAGTTCTATAAGCTGGGCAAGAATGAAGACTGCGGAGACGTCCTCACGTTGCAGGGAATCACCTAGGAGGACTTCTACTCCTAGAACCAGAGCGTCGGAAGCAATTGCGAAAAGATGTAGGCTGACACGAACCGTTGCATCGGTAAGGCCGCTCCCCTTTCTCAACTTGTCTCTTTTCGCGGCTGACCTTATCGTCGCGCAGGTGTGCTCGGGGGAAGCGCCGGAGGTCATGCCACCTCCGCCGCCGCGACCAAGACGACAAAGTCGTCAAGCAACATGAGCACCACCACCCGCGGGAACGGCATCAGGACCCCGCAGCCGATGATGCCCGGGATGACGGCCAAGTGCGACAAGTTCTACAAGATGCAAAAGGGCGAGGGGTGCTTGGACGTGACAGACAAGCACGACATCAGCCAGACCGAGTTTTACGCGTGGAACACGGGCGTGGGGGCCAACTGTGAAAAGATGTGGTCTGATGCGTATGTGTGCGTCCATGGTTTCAACTAGGACTAGTGGGACATGGTCGTCGGGAGGGACACGGCCCGGGGGTGGGCCAGTCGTTGTCCGCTCCATGTATTCGTGAGGGTACCTGCATGTTGAAGCTAACCGCAGGTGATGATGGTAAGTGGGCTTGGCCGTCTTCCTCTAGAAGTGGAAGACGGGAGTCGCTATGCCGCCCGGAAGTCTGCTTGCCACGGGGGCGTTGATTCAGAGTGACAAGCTTCGAACATTGTTCCGCTGCATGCCTGGTTATACCGTCGACGGGGCGAAACCGGTGCACAAGGACATCTTGGCCGCGTTGGATGACCATGTCTATTCGCTGGGCTACTTTCGGGGAGAGGCAGCGCAAGATGGAACCGGATATGGGATCGTGGCTCTGACTCGGACGGGCGGTTGTCGGAGTCGCCGTGAGAGCAACGCCGTGTCCGGATTCAGATCCCGGTTCCATTCAAGTACCGAAGCGAAGCGAGGACCAAACCACACCCCAAAAGTCAGCTTCACCCATTGGCTGGACGAAGTCCCATGTGAGTGCGTGCTCGACTGCGGCGGTCTGTTGTTCATCATGGGTTTGGCGATCCTGGTGGTCTACTACAACACGACGCAGCGCCCTGAAACGGGGTTCGAGAAGTTTATGAACACGCAAGAGTTTGGTGTGCGGGTGCTCTTTACCGTCTTTGGTGTGATTTTGGGCTCTTTTGGAATCGCTACCATACTCGTAAGTGCCGAAAGTAATAATGGTGCGCTTGCTTTCTGATCAATGCTGACCAAACATGTCCGGGAAAGGCACAACGACACTCAACCCCTACCATCGCCTCTGGTCCGCACCGCAACCCGCCTGCACCGCCGTCACCGTCAGCCCCCCGACCACAGCCTTCACAAGTCTGTGGCCGGCTCTGCAACGGCGTGAGGTTTTTGTGTCACTCGTGGCGCTGAGCACGCTTGTCTCCAAATTTCTCCCTGTCCTGCTCTCCAACATTCCATTCTCGCCCATCCAGACATGGCAACTACACCTCTTGTGCGCGTGGATAACTGTGGGATGTCTGGTGGCCATGAGTTTGCTGCTAGCTTTTGGGCTCGTGTGGGTGCGGTATCCCAGGATGCCGATCGATCCGGGCACCATCGCGGGGCGGGTGTACTATCTTTGCCATAGTCGCGAGTATGGTGTGGCGCATGGAACAGAGGAAATAGACGGGCTACAAGGAAGGGATAGCGAGGTTGCGCCTAGGACAAAGGGGGTGGCGCTGTCGGGTCGGAAGGGGGAAGAGTAGAAGTCCATGATGAAGGACAGGGAGACGCGATATCGCCACGGAGAAATGTCTGTTGCGGGTGCGGAGGGAAGGAAGAAGGACACGAGGATGGGCGTATTCTAAAGTCGCAGGGTTGAGAGGGGATTGTTGGGGCTTTGATATTTATCGAATTTCTCCCAAGTTCGTTATAAACGCTGCTGCAACGTCGAATCTCCTAATCGTCGTATATTTGGAAATCGCTATCTTAACGTAATTCTTTGGTTAGCTACTATATCTATAAAAGTACTGGGCGTACGAAAGCGAAAGTTGAAAAGGGAGGGGGAGAGACAGGAAAAAAAACAAGAAAACGAATAGGCAAGAAAACGGGTTTAAACGAGCTTAGAAGTATAGGTCCCAAAACTTGGCCTATGACCCACAAGGAAGGTGGGGCCAGTTACGCAACGCGAACCTCAGTTTACCTCCGTTTCACAAACCGTCTATTAAAGGAAAGGAAAACGGAGTGCCAAGCGCCAAGGCCTGGATCTTAGAAGGTGGGCGACTGCGCCGGCTGCCAGCTGGTAGGCCGGATTGCCGGACCGCTACTATCCCACAACATATTTGCCCAAGGCAGAGTGCCGCGCGCCCTTTTAGCTGTGCTTCGGTATAGCTTTACCCGCAGCAACACTAATGCCAGTCTTGCCAGTCGGGGTATCGCCCCGCTCTGTTGAGAATCCCCTCGCACCTATCGCATTTTTCTTACCAATGGAAGTGATGGAGTGTGATGCGGGGTATTCAGGGCCTATAAGCTTTACTGCCTCTAAGCATCCGAAGTCAGAAGGAAAAGAGCGACAGGATTTGGGAGAGAGGGTTTAGAGAGGGACTTATCTCAAAAAGACCGATGATCACCTTCCCGATAAGGCTATTGACTCGATCCCTCCACATCGCATATCAGCCGGACTGATATTCTTCCGTCTTACATAAGTTATGTCCTTAAAGCCGTGGATGATGAGGCATAAATCAGGTCCAGAGACCCCAACCAGCTCTGTTGTGATAAAGTCGGCGAGCTCTCAACTAATTTCATCAACACATCATCATTCCTCGACTAGGAATATCTAACGCGTTTGGTATTCACCATGGAATCCATAGTAGCCTACGAACTGGGCCCATTACCCGAGAAAATCACAGGCGGCTGCCTCTGCGGAAGCCTCAAATACGAAGCCCACTTTCCTGAAAACCATGACTTTAAAGACAATGTATTCCCCCCCCCCCCTCTATTTTAACCCCTCTAACCCACAAAAACTGACACCTTGCCCTCAGAGCGGAACATGCCAATGCACCCAATGCCGCCGCTCAACCTCGCACCTCTTCTTCATCTGGCAAAAGGTCCCCTTCTCCCACTTTAAATGGACATCTCCTTCTACAGATTCCCTCAAAAACTTCTACTGTACTCCCGGCAACGCCCGTGGCTTCTGCTCCAGCTGCGGGACCTTTCTGTACTGGAGACGCGAGGGCGGTCCGAATATCAACATTCCCATTGGGACGATTGACCCGCTGTATTTGTTTGGTGAGGGGTGGGAGGACAGCGGAGGGGAGGTGCCCAAGAACGGGTTTGGCAGGGCGTTGGCGAATGGTTGTGGGGGGCATGAGTGGACACGGAATGAGATAGCGGGCGTGACGGATGAGTTGGAGTTGGTAGGGGCGGGTCCAAAGGGGAGGGGAGAGAGAGTCGAGGCTGAGTGAGTTGTTGGGGTGGCAAGGTCGAGGGCGATGCATCCATTATTTGTCTGACTGTAATGTGCGAGGAGTCCGGGAGCTGAGGTTTCAATAGTAAGACGATTGCGACTTACGACAAAGAATAATACTGCAAGTCTGCGAAACGCAAGTCCAACTTTAAGGGGATGTGGGAGATGTAAATTCCGGAGCAGAGGGGGCGCTTGTTACGGCAGTGGGCATGCCCGACCACTACGTAACACAACCAAAAGGAAGGACGATGTGATTTCGAAACACCACCATCGTAGGCATACTCTAGTAGAGAGAATGTTACAGCGAAGCCTGTGACATCCTAAGGATTGAAGAGGGCAGCTCATGATAGAGGATGGCAGGAGTGACAATGCTTATGATGAAGGGGGTGTGTGAGAAATTGGATACCGGGTCACAGCAAGCACAGTCCAGGATCACATTTTCCACCAGGTGCTCGTATTGAACGCTGTGAAGTTAATTCAAGTGCTTGATACCCTCCCGGATATTTTCCAGTCTCTCCAATTTGACGTAGAAATGAACTTGTCAGTTCAACAACCATAGTAGCAGTCCATCATTGCATTCATAAACTAGGAAAGATTCTTCTCCCGTTGGTAGCCATAGAGCACGACAACGCTCCCAGCCAAAATAGTAGAGAGCTCATTTAGAGATCCCCTTGGCTAGCCTTTGACTTTATGTTAGCGGCGATACCAAGAGGAGGAAAACGACATACGATAGCCTCGGCCATGTTACCACCATCACCTTTAGCGAGATCAAGATGCTGCAACTGCATTATGTTTAGTGAGTGCCTTTGGTATACCTTAAAGAGAATGAGTACCATTAAGCACCGTCATGCTTTTACACCAGCCAGGTTACAAAGGGGAGATGAAAGCTGGGTAACAGTCTCCGAGGTATTCAGCCTGAAAGTATGTACACCGCTCACGAGATACGTACACAGCGCTTGGACGGTGAATTAGCATTTATTTCTTATTTGAGAGGCGCAGAGAGACATCCAACTTATGGCGAGGTCCTTAGGGGCCGACAAGGTAACATTGACAACGACAAAATCGCAGCAATCACAAGCACGACAGATCTTGAGGTGTTAGCTGTGCTTAAGGGCTTTAGAATACCGTCAGCAATGAGCATAGAATGGATTTATAGGCTGGAGAGTGAAGCGTGAAAGTTACTAACTCCTCCATACATCCTATCCCATCACAGTCCTAGTAGGAGAGATGTCATCAGATACGCTAGACAGTGAGGATGCGGCTACTAGCAGTATGGAGGGTGCCTGGCTGAGGCAGAGGAAGCGTACATCGCAGTCGAAGTTTGGAGGACAATCCTGGTCTCGGACGGCAAGCTGGAGAACCGAAGATGCAAGAATGAGGACTTCTGCGAGCATCATGGTGTCTGACTCAAACTTGTGATGTTGCCTTTTTGGGATCGAAGTTGCAAGATGCGCAGGGAAACGTATGCTTGTCATGGTCGGGATGCTGGGTAAATCCCTACTTCATATACCATCAAACTCTCCATGAGGTGACTAGATCTGGAAGCCAGGTACTCCGGTGCAGACTGGCTTCATTGGACCCGCAGCACTCTTCAACTGATATTAATAACTCCTCAGCTCTGACGAGCTAAGCCACAACCTTCCAAAAGGCAAGCTCGTGTCCTAATCACTTCCCACTCGGGACAGATAGAATAGCCAAAATGAGGGGTTCCCCGCGGATAGCTGAAGTGTTGACAACATGTTCCGTCTCCTTTCAGAATGGAGGGTAGTTACACCAGGAGATCAAAGGTGAGTAGAAAGGCCTGGGCCGTTCTCCTTCAAGCCTCATTGCAACGCTGGTCTGCACAGCGCGGGCTGCTAGATATCAGCGGGGACAAAGCGGGAGTCTCCGGATTCCCTATTTAGTCTTGACAATAAGGAGAGGAGTTAAAAGCGGTCTAGACCTTCCTTCCCCATGCATTTCGTCTGCATTTGGCACGGCTGTGCCGTGGTTGATGAAGAGCCCTATACCCCGCCCGGCGGAAAGACGCAGCTGCAGCCCTGCCGGCGGCTTGAGCCTCGATGAATAGCCAACAGCAGCTACTTCTCTGAGCCAGTGTTGATGAGTGAGACAGAGGGGGCAAAGACTGGTTGAATTGCCTACTACTACTGCTACCGAAAAGAGAGGGAGATGGAGCGAGGCGGCTCGAGCCAAGGCCTGGATCTATGGGGGTGGCTGCCGGCGGATAGGTGAGGGCCCGCACCTTCAGGGGCGGCCTGACCGCCTGGGGCACCCAACAAGTGTATCTAGACTCTTGCCGCACTTCATGACACCCATATCTTGCAATGCGGAACCTCATTCAGTCCTCCCAGAGTGTTAGGTAGTATTGGCATTCCCTGAGCCAGCGAAACGCCTCTGATACCTCCCAGTCCTCACGGAGTCGCTGTTGGATGTCTTCATCGAGAGGGGGCTCGAATGTTGGCACAAAGATGCGCTCCCCGCTCTCTACCACGAGCTTCAATTTGATCTGTATCGCGGCATCTCTAGGCCAACCTGGGTAGAGAACCAACTGGAAGAAGTGGCACCCATCCTCTGCAGCCCGCGTCGCGTCCTGGGCATTTACGCCGAGAGGTATTTCAGTCGATTTTTTAACGTAGCGGGTGCTGAGTTTCAGGATAATCGAGTCGCAGTGGCAGCATTTGTGTGACGTGAGATGCTGCTTTGCGTGCTCACGCTCCGCCCGCTTTCGGGTTGAGGGTAGCATTTGGGCGACCTGGTTGGGAGCTGCTGGAGATAAAGTAGTAAGGACGCGAGGAGCTTGACGACCCAAGTGGCGGAGGGTTGCCAAGCTGAGTCAGAGCCACCTCCTTCCACCTCCTTCCAACCCCCTCATTTTGTTGTGTGAATGTCATGAATGAGGGGAAAACGCAGTCAACTGCAGGTCGTTTCGGATTAACGCCAACCGGACATCTTTGCTGACTGAGCGACCACGTCGGAATGATCCAGCCAATCCATATATGTTCCAAACGATTGGCGATTCGACGCGCTGCTGATTTGTGCGATGTAGCGACAGCTCTTGCGGGATACATGTTGAGAGATTCAAGCCGCCCAGACCACGGTTTCCAGTGCTGGTCCGAGTATATATTCCATGGTCAAGTCCTCTTCATTCTCGTCACTCAGTCCATTACACAGTCCACCCCTCACACCAGCACTAACCCCTTTTACCAAAAATCATCCATCTGGCAATCCACAATGTCTCTCCCCCGCCGCGTCATCATCACCATCACCTCCGCCCACGCCCCCCTCTTCGAAGGCACCCACACCACCGGCGTCTTCGTGACCGAAGTCCTCCACCCCTTCAAAGTGTTCACCGAGGCCGGCTTCGAAGTCGACATCACCTCGGAAAAAGGCACCTACACCCCCGACTGGCTCTCCCTCACCCCGGACTTTCTCTCCGGCTCCGATCGCGCCACCTGGGACGACGTCTCCTCTCCCTTCCGCAAGAAACTCGATAACCACCCCCTTGCCTCCACCATCGACGGCAACAAATACGGAATCTTCTTCGCTAGCGCCGGCCACGCTTCGCTCCTTGATTACCCCACGGCTACGGACCTGAAGAAGATTGCGGCGACGGTGTGGAGCAACGGGGGAATCGTGAGCAGTGTTTGTCATGGGCCGGCGGTGTTTCAGGATTTGATTGATACTGCTACAGGGGAGCCGTTGATCAAGGGGAAGACGCTGACGGGGTTTACGACGGAGGCGGAGACGGTCATGGGGATTCAGGAGGAGTTGAAGAGTTGGAAGAAGCCGTTGGTGGAGGAGACGGCTGAGGCGATGGGGGCTACTTGTGAGTTTGAGTCTACCTGACATAAACATACCCGTGTGAAAGGCTTTGCTAATGATGATATGCAGATAAGAGATCCAAGGGGGTTTGGGATGATTATCATATTGTGGATGGGAGGTTGGTTACCGGGCAGAATCCGGCGAGTGCTACGTCTACGGCCAAGGCGGCGGTGGAAGCTTTTGAGAAGCTTTAGGTAGGAGATATGTGAAGGGGGGGTCTGTCCCATTTGTTTCCCCAATTGTGCAAAGATGGGATTGTTCACGTCACACCGGCCTGGGTACCCGCAGTATTCTGCTTTGGTCTCTTCGCACGATCCTTTCTTCGCGTTTCGGTCCTTTCGCCGGCTGCGGGCTAGGTTGCTGCTCTCCAAGCAGGATGAGCTTACCCTCCTCGAATCGGAGCTCGGTACATTGGACCGGGAGGGAGCTGCCCCGTTCTTTCTCGGGACGTGTCGCAGCGACGGAAACGCGTCTCGTGTCACACTTCTCGGCCGGGTACATTCTAAGCTAGCGGAATATGGTAACAGACGCCGTCAGCGTTGCATTTGCATCCCACTAAACAGACGTCTCTATAGATGCCTTTTTAGAACGATGCCGCCAAGTATTGAGCTATAGCCGTGCGAGCTCTCGAGACGTTACCAGCCTCCGCTACTGGCTCGACGAGACGGGCTGTCTCAGTGAGGAGGAGTCGCTCTATCTCGATCGAGACCGTGACCTAGCGAGCCTCGCCTGTTCTAGGGACTTCGCCATGAACCACCTCGAAGAGTGGGTTGAAGACAGGTTGATCCGGTTCTACGGCCGATTTCGAGCGGTAGGTAGCCCCATCCAAGAAATTTCGAAGAATAAAGCACCGACAGCAGATCAAGGACCCCGGGTTCGAAATCTCATCCAACCCCCACGTCTACATCTATTCGGGCGGCATGATCAGGCGAATAGCGATAGGCTTGCTGCTTCTTCTCATTACCTCTCTGATCCTCACGCCCGTCGTCGTCTGTGTTCTCGTCGACGACATGCCCGCTCGCATCACCATCATCACTGCATCTACACTTTGCTATCTGACGGTCTTGTCTAGGCTGACGAAATCGCGGACGATCGAACTCATCTTGGCTGGGGCAACGTAAGTGTCAACTGCAAAGAAAAAATCTGGAATGCCTTGCTAACATTTCAATCTTGGGGAAGTTTGCGACCGTTGTGACCGTCTTTGTGGCGAGAAGCTAGGGTGGTGTCATGGGCACCGAACCTGCCGTGTCAATGAAAGATACTGTTCGCTGTCGATGACTCATGTAGCTTGATCTTGCCAAAACCATACGTGCGGAGTGGCATGCTAGTAGGGAGGCGCCTGAAGGGACGCCGTGTCCGATTTATAGCGCCTACCCAGTGATCTCGGACAGCAGTGTTGACTCTTCCGTTACAACCACGCCGACAACGAAGATGAGCTTCGTCGCTTTGAGACTGTGGCCGTCAGCATGTATACATAAACACGAGGGGTAAGCTCTATAGGTGGGGGCCATACGATGTGTCAATAAACTTCGGGACCTTCTTGGACGTGACCCCCTTGGCCTCGGCAACGAACGACTTCAGCGACGCAAATCCCATATCCCTAGCCAAACGCGGCGCAAGTTCGTCGTCAATGACTCGGTCGAGATAACAGTCCCCGAGAAACTCGTAGTAGGTCTTTAGCCCACTCCTAGAATGAGTCACGGGAGCTGCAGCTGGGCCGGCTGGTCTACGGCCTAGAGCAATTGGCAACGACTGAGCTGCGCCTGAGCCAGGGTGAGCAATTTCACGTGGGCGAAGTACGAAAATGAAATTTCGTGTGCTCAGATTCGTCACATAAAACAAGATCTAGGCTTGGGGTGAGAACTGGGTCGTTCACGCTAGGCGGTAAATTTCTGCCGGTAGAAAAGGTACGTCGCGCACGGTAACGGGGACTAAATATGGGCTCGTGGCCGAGTGTTACAACCTGCACCCAGGAGGTGACAGACTGTAAGGCAGTACGCCCGAGGGGTGTCACAATGGGGAACAAAGGTTGACGCAAGGTCCGACAGTGTGGTCACTGTCACAACGGGTTGTTCCGCCAAGAGCTTCAAAGCAGATTGTAGACAATGAACATAATATTGCTTGCGTGAGGAACCAAGGGCAGGTTCCTCACTTGAGGTGCTCATGCCTCAACTAGATAACTATCTAGATGCTGTGGAGATGCCTGGACCCGATCTCCAATGGACCCGAACCCGGGTCCGTCCCTCCTCTGGTCCTTTCTGATTGGCAGGGGCCACACCCGGCTGCCCGCAATCTTTGTTTCGAATGATTGGCTCGTCGCTGCTGCCTCGGGCCGCAGCGACCTGTCGTTATGACCGCTGGTCCTGACACCGAGAACCGGGTCTCATATTTTGCTGGTAGAAACGGTGCAGAATACAGAGGAACGAGAGTCAGGCGCTGCATGATTTTTTGCCGGCAGAATAAGCACGTAACCAGTAAAACATTGTCACAAACTAACCGCTAGAATTACCACTGAATCCTCCAACGTCTCCCTAGCAGGAATCCAAAATTTAGCAAGACAGCCTATATATCCTTAATAGTAGAAAATGACTTATCAACCAGATAAGAGCACAGACAGGTGACGTTGCCGTTGTCGCCAGCGACTCCATCCATACCGCATCCTTCTAGTAGCATAGCATAGTGACGCTATAGGTTTGGAATTGGTGTGATTGGATCCTTTTGGCTTGTTTTGGTTTTTTTTTTTGGTTTTTTTTTGGTAAGGCATGGGCTGCTCAGCTTTGACAATAGGGCTTTTGAGACGAGTCATACGTAGACCTAGTACGCGTGTACGTCGTAATTGGAATTGCTGCCTAGGAGCTATCCTTACAGATTACGCGTCATCTGCTTTCCATCGATAGGAAACTTTAGCCGGGGGGGACTGAAAAGGGGCCTCTGAGACTGTGCGGCGGCGGTGTATGGGATCACCCTAGCTCAGGGAATAATTAAAGGAAAGCCCAGGACAAATCTGCCACAACTCACCCCAGCTCAGGATTACGAACGAAAAAAAAGAAGTTTCGTGTGCCCAGATTCGTCTCAGATAACCAGGCTGATATAACCGGTACAATGACGATAGAGATGAGATCTTCATCGAAGAGCAGGTGTCACGTCAAGACGAGCACTTATTTCCATGATGTCGAGGATTCTTCCAGACTATTGTACATTGGGAAGCGTGCCAATGCCACGGACTTGTTACCAGTATTCCAGGGGCTCTTTAAATGAACGGATGGGCGAGAGCCCTGGGTTGCTCGAGTCCTACGCAGCATATTTGGACAAAAAGCATCAGCCAACCGTCAATGGCGAGCATCTAGAGCTTGTTATCCAGCCGGAGGACTGTCAAACGACTCATACCCCGGAGCTAGCGATCCTTTTAAAGGAATGGAAGTACAATGGGGCCGCGTCGGATTCGGAATGGTCCAGTTCCCGCATGGTTCGATACTCCCTCTTCCGGTCCAAGAAACCTATCCGTATCTAGGCTGCTAAAAGCGATTTGGAAAAGGTTATGTCAGATTCGAAGGTCTACACCGAGCTCTCGCGGCTCTCACACGCGGCTTCACTCGGGACGGGGGCCGAAGTATCCATGTTTAGCCAGACTGGCTGGAGAGAGGAAGTAGGGCGCTTGGCCGATCCTGCCAGGCCAAAGTCCATCATGGAAGGTTTCAAGATTGACGGAGGCACGTACAAGGTCACCATCCTGTAGCACTAATCGAGAATCATCCGCAACCTCCAGAACCAACCCACCATCACACTAACTCCAAAATCTCCACCCTCCTCCCCGGCGCAACCTCCTCCCCCTCCCGCACCTCATCAGCCCCCTTCCACCCTCCGACCCCCTCCCTGAACTGCTCCCCATCCAAATACCCCTCCCCCACCGCCTCCCTTTCCCCACTCCCAGCCCGCCGACGGAGCACAACCACCCCTTCGCACCCCGGCACCAGCCAAACCTCATCTCCTGCCCTCGCAGCATGCGGCGCCATCCCGATGCGCCCCGCCGCGCCCAGGAATGGCGCGATCATTATCAGCGACAGCCACGCAAACTGCACAAACGTGTACGCCAGCGCCGGCACCGCCGACGTCGCCGCGTCCAGACTCGGCATCTCCCCCAGCAGCGCCGTGTCCGGGCTCCAGCCGCCGGGGTTGTCGCGCTCGAGGGAGAGCTTGACGAGCTCCGCGGCGCTGAGATAGAGGACGGCGGCCATGTCGTCGTCCTCGCGAGGATCGCGGTTGTCGTGCAAGGCGAGGGTGCGGATGAGGGACTTCCATTCGGGGGTGGTTTGGAGGGCGTCGAGCGCGGGGGGTGGGGTTTCCGGGGGGAGGTTTTGGGAGAGCTGGATGGCGTGGTTGGCGATGGTGATGCAGGTTTGGGTGAATTGCATGATGGTTTGGGAGAGGAGGTCGGTGGTGAAGAAGGGCTGGTGGTAGGAGGTGTGGATGGTGTCGATTTTGATGCCGAGGAGAGAGAGTGTGGTGCCGGTGATCCTGGGAAGCCGGGAGGGAGGGGAAGTGGCTAAGGGGGCTGCCAGAGGAGGGAGCGCTCGAGCCATGGTATACCGTTGGGATGGGTTTCGCCAGTCGGGAACCCAGGAGGCAATGGCAGCGGAAGGGGCGGAGATGTTGCGCCTGGTGCAGTAGAGGAGGAAGCGTGTTGACCTGTACTTGGTCATGATGTATCTGACCACTTCGGTGTAGACCTGCGGTAGGTTGTGGTGATAATCGACTTCAATGCCGCCGTCCTGGTAGTCTGGAGCAAGGAACATGATTCCATACACCCGGTCTCTGTCGTCCGTGCATTTCAGTTTGGCGGTTCTGGACAGGATGTCCAAGATATCTTTGACATCCTCGCCAAGGGTTGTCCCTACCAAAGGTTGAAGATGTGAGTCGACAAGTCCGAACCTGGGCGGCAGTGTGATGTCCGGCTTCCTCTGCATCCAGTCCCACCACGCTGCTTTCATAATGTCCTCGAGCTGCAATTCTCCAAATAGTCGGATCAGGTGGAAGATGGAGATTATGCTGAGCTCAGCATCCCTGCAAAACAGTCGGATGGCGGACGCGTTCGTGACCTCCTGCTGGATCCAGACTCGGGACCAATATGGGTCCTTGAACAGTTGGTAGACCGGGCTCCACAGTTCCGGGTCATCCCCCAGATCAGACAGCTCGGATTCACCGGATAGCTTCTGGAGCTTTTGAAAGGAAGCATGTGAAGAATCGACCTCTCTGTCAAGCCAGACCAACACAGCCTTCGCTCGTTGATAGATACTTCTCATCAACCCGACCTGCTCATTTCGTTCTTGGATGTCGCTCTGGTTGATGCAAATGGCGTCGATCCACAAGTACCGGACTCTGGTCTGGTGTCGGAGTGTCTGAATGGCACCGCGGAGGTGTTTCGAGATGGAGAAGGGGCTACCTTCAAGGGTGATGGTGGTGCGTATTGTCTGGTCGCCCCACATGTACGAAAGTGCCTCAAATCTAGGAGAAGGGCCCTCAAAGAGTGATTGAAGATGAAATTCCGCGACAACCTCGTCATCTTGCTTTGATGAAGGGAGGATGCCTAGGACTCGGATGTAGCCCTTGTCGACAAGGCGGGTGTAGACAGGGGCAGCCATTAGGCAACAGGTTGTGCTTGATTGACATGGGTTTTATTGTCATGACACTCCGGGCTTGGGGCGGACCTTGTGGTAACCTGAGGCAGCTACGCGAGCCGAACGGAGACTTGGACCAATCAGCATTTGCTCTATCTGTTCCGTCCGCTCTTTCTGCTCTTTCACAGAGCGCAGAGCACACAGAGGAAACAACGGGAAAAAGTTACGTGGTATCACAGCGATCGTTAAAGTGAAGTACCTCAAAAATCGGAAATGTGTACATCTTTCCAATCCACTGACTCTCTAGCTATCAATCATTTCGCGTTCTCCCTTTGACTTACTGTTTGTCAGATACTAGTATAACCAACGGGGTAGGTGGTACGCAGGCTGGCTAAGGCACCTAAGTCAATTGCCCAACCCTCCGTCCCACATCCAACATCCAGCACCCGATACATCCTCTTTGGGAGTGGCGCAATCTGCAGCTGATCGTTGAATGTAAGCAGAAAGATGTAATGCTGGAACTCCAAGCGCTCATTCTCCGACTGCAGTGTCTGTTAGCCACTGCTCAGCCCCGTGGTGGCGTACGTGGCAACGGTATCAAAGTCTGCCAACGCCCTGGCGGCAAGGCAACTCAGGAAGGACGACCATCATGAGAGCCATTTTCTGAAGTGCAGGCTGGTCGCCGTAACATCGTGTGTTGCCGCTGCAAACGCTCTGGCGAGATATTCCCAACACCTTCGCGCAAATTTTCAGGGCTCTACTTCCAAGCTTAAGACCAAATATTTTCTGCAAACGCCTTTTTGATGGGTTCCCAGATCTTTGCGCATGCTGAAAACCTCGTCAGTGCCCCATGAAGCCAAGGGTTGGACGATTCTGACCCGCTCTCACCAAGCACAACTGGTTCGGTCTCGGTGACTGGCTCTGCTTCGATGACCGGTAGCCCAATCTGTCTTCTCCTCGCCTTGATCGTTTCCGACCATGGAAAATATCGAGATTGCCATTTATCCCCACAGTAACTATGTCCAACCAGACCTCAGTGAGGCACTCCGGCGTCCAACTTGGTCGCCAATTTAGCCTCCGCGTCTAGCTCACCGGCCAGTCGGTACTCAATCTCGCCGATATTCTCATAGATCCACTTCCCATATTCGAAGGTATACTGCGAAAATCCCGCCAGGTCTCTAATCTCGCTTTTGATAAACTGCAGGAAAACCTCGGCGACCTTGACACGAGGGTCGCCGTCCCGCCCTTCCTCTAGACGTCTAAGAACAGGGCCGAATGGGCCGACGATCCGCGCAGCATCTATTTCATCTTGCCGGGCCACAACGTCGAGCTCCGCGAGGGCGACCGCATCCGCGAGGAAGACGGCATCCCCAAGACGGGCTCATCGGTGGCGACGGCCCTCGCCGCCGGTCTAACCGCGCTCATTATCCACTACGTACGGCTCGGCGCCGTCTACAGCTGGCACCGCGGGCGGGTCAACGACGGAAACGCCGTCAACGAGGATTCGGTTCGGGCCATCAAGCGGCACGGGGTCATAAGGGAGGCCCCGATGCGAATCAGCGCGGGATACACGGACAAGAACCGCCGGCTGGAAGTGGAAAGCTTTTTCAGGGACCCGGCTAAGGTTCTGGACCCGTACAACAGGGTAACGGATGAGAGCAAGTGGGAAAAGGTCGCGCAGCTGGCGAGGGACCTGGTATCTTCGAACACGTAGGCGAGGGTAGCGCTAAAAAAAGGTGGGAGAAAGAAACGAGAAAGGGCAGTGTAAGGCGCTTTTAAATAGAGTCTATAGCTACCCATCCGGCCAGGTCCTAAAACTCGGCTCCTTGCACCACCGAGGATGTAGGGTGGGGGGTTAGTTACGGAACGCGACCCTCCTTTACCTCGTTTCACGAACCGTCTATTTAACGGGGAATTAAAGTAAGGCAAACACCTCTGGAGAAGTCAGTACGGGTGACAGCTGCTGCATTTAAGAATGTTACCCAGCCGACTAAGCCCCACAAAGGGGGTGTGTTTTGCCGCTGTAAACGCAGGTTGCTTATACGCCCGAACCTTGTCAAACGATAAACGATAACAAGTGGGGCCCGGGATCCCCTACCAAGACGGGAGGGCCTTAAACGTGGCCTAGGCCCTGTTTTTGGCTACAGTCTCCCTACCCCGATGTCTTGTTAAGGTGCCTGGGATATCCAAGGGCCCAGTAATTTGACAGTTACTGAGGTTTTCTATTCAAATCGGCCGAATCCAGTGCACAGCGTAGCCGCTGGGAGTCAGACGACGCCATCCGTTTGATCTGCTGCTCTCTCGGCGAGACCCTGCTGAACCGCCGGCACCACCCCCCACCCCCGCCAGTAAAACCCCGCAAGTTGTGCGCAAAATGCCGCGCCATCATTGACGGGTCAGATAGTATCTTGAGTCTTTGTAACGGGCCAGCAAGGCAAGGACCGTTACTGGTGACAGAATCTATTGCGCGGTTTCTATAACGAAGGAAGAGTTTTGGTGAGGAGGGCTCTGGGGGCCAGCTCGTATAAGAGCTAACCCGGCCCTATTGTAACGGAGTCTTGGCTTATAGCCAAGACTAACCCCTAATTGGGTGTAGCCCCCTGACAGTCTTCTCGGGTTTCCCCCCGCCCAGCACGCAGCGGTACCTGTTCTTCCCCTTCCTCTTCCTGTTACAACCTGTACCCTAGGTGGGTCAGACTGCAGGGCAGTACGCCGCGGGGTTGTTGACGGTAGGGAGCAATGGTTGCGCAAGGTCCAGACGGTGCCGTGTACCGTCTCAACAGGGTGTTCTACAAAGAGCTTGAAGAAGGTGCTTGCAAGATTGTAGACGGGAACATGATATTGCTTGCGTGAGGAACAAGAACCGTTCCTCACACAAGGGCGCGGTCTACCTATCTTATATAGTTAACTATCTGAGTGCTGTAGTCACAGTGTGCCAAGGCCCACGGAGTGCTAAGGCCAAGTTGCGCTCTCTGCGCCGGGCGCGCCCCTAGGGCGCACACGGCGCACACGGCGCACCCTCTGATTGGCCACCCCGGGCCGGAGGCTTGGCCTCCTCCTATCGGTCTGTCGTGGCGGTCCCAGGCCACCACGGCCCAATGTCAAACCTGGGTCATGACACTTGGCCATGTACTATCGAGACATTTTACAATTTATAAAGCGGCCTACAAGTTTGTCCGGCGGCGGAGCAAGTACCGTAGATTGATTGTACGGCACTGGACCAGCTGATAAAGGATCAACTTTTGTCTTAGGCTGGAGTCTCTTCTTCTACACCTCAATTGGGCGTTTCCAGGACCGATTCGACGACGTCGTCGCCAACCTCAAGGCGCACGAAGACCTTCTTAGCAAGACAGCAAACGCCATTAACATCAGCGAGACCCGAGCAGCAAGAGCCGCCGTAGAACAACAGTAAAAGGACAATCTCGAAGAACTTGCTAAGAAGGAAAGACAAAAAGCTTCCCAGTAGTATAGGGAAATTGTCGCCTGGTTGAAGATCAACTAATCCGAGCAAGCTCTGATCCTTGAGTGCGTTATGGAAGAGGCCTTACGGTTCTCCACCAGCTGCGACTGGATCCTGGCTGTTGAAAATGTGAGAAAATGGACGCAAAATAACACAGATGTCTCCTTTTTTTGGCTCCAGGGCAAGCCGGGAAGCGGCAAGAGTGTCCTTGCCGGCCACATAATCGGTTCCCTCCAAGGAATGGTCCATCCAAACTCCTCAGTCTTGATCAGTCACTTCTGCACCTATTCGTACGCATCATCAACAAGATATGAAATGATTCTACGATCGATGCTCCTGCAGATAATCCAGGCAAACGACGATCTGATCGCCTATGTCCACCGCCTAAAAGAGACGGAACTCGCCATGAGAACCCTCAGCCCCAAGGCGCTTGAACAGCTCATTTTGACTGTTGCAAGCGCAGTTTCCCAGACGCCGGGAGAGACTAAATACGTTCATGTCATAATTGACGGTCTGGATGAATGCGAAGAGGAAAACGGTCAAAGTCGACTCATCACACTTCTCAGACAACTTATCACTGCGTCAACATCAACGAGTTCGGCCATCTTCAAGGCCTTACTTCTCAGTCGAGATTCTAGCTTTCTCAGGAAACGGCTTCGCAAAACAACAACGGCAATATCTCTGACGGAAGAGAAACACCATCTTGACAAGGCTATCCAATCTTACGCATATGCCAAGCTTGGCATGCTTCGCTCGCGACTGATGGGAATGGGAATAGGCGACGCGGACATCAGAAACATAGCCACCACAATTTCACAGAAAGCTGAAGGTACGTCCGAAACCCTCCCTAGATCAATCATCACAGCTAATTCCAAGAAAGGCATGTTTATCTTGGCACGACTTGTGCTCGAGTATATATCGAAAAATATGTTTTACAACAAGGATGAGATTGTTCATACGGCTGAAAATCTTCCTAGGGAATTGGGCGAATTGTAAGGATCATCCCTAACGCCCCGTGATAAACGCGTCAGACACATGCCTAACTTGCGCTCTGTAGCTATAGAAAATTCTGACACAAATCTTGGGAAGCTTCGATCTGAGATCCACTGAACGAATGAAATCCATCTTCGGATGGATCGCGTACGCCAAACGTCCACTCAGGACGTTCGAGTTTCAGTCGGCCTTGGTTTTTGGCGCTGGAAATTTGGAAGTCGCTGAAGTCGCTCCGTCGTACCTCTTCAACATGTGTGCACCCCTGGTCGAGGAACGAAGGGATTCAACTTATTCTTTTATCCACGTCTCTGTCAAAGAGTGAGAAACACGACCATCCGTCCCCAAACGGCTTAGCCACTGACATGGAATCAGGTATCTACAGGGTGAAGACGGAGAAAGGATGATATCCGAAGCTGTCGGGAATCAAGAACACGCTGTGGCTTCGATCACCTGTCTTCTATCAGGATTGACCGTCTTTGCCCCAGCATTCTCCGACAGCCAACAGAGCGTGCGGGTTATCAAAGGCCTGCACGCCTTTCAAGTATATGCGAGCGAATTCTGGCTCGATCATGTTCTAGCATCGATGGCGTCAAATGAGGGGCTCAATCCATCCTACATTTTACACGCCTTAATGCTCCAGTGCTCTTCAACATTTTTTAAACTTGACGCTGCAAGTGGCCAAGGGGGGATGTCCGGGAAGTATCAATCGTGGACAACCAGCTTGAGTGTCTCAGAGAATTCGAGGGCATGTACAAATGCGCCAAGGCTATCCTACAATCGAGATCAGCGAAGTCCATCGCAGGCATTCTCCAGAACGGGGGTAAGCTCACACCTACTACATGCTTACCAAAGCACTACTAACACAATACAGGAATATTGGAGGGCCATTATACCGCCTCAGACGGCCTCCGTACTCTTCTCTCCTCTTACCAGACTAAGGTCGAATGCCTTCTCCCTCTCAGAACGTTCCCAGGGGTCTCTATGGAGGATTTTGAGCGTTTTAAGAGATCCCACAGGACCTCAGCATTCACCTGTCGACTGAGTGGCTGCGCGAGATCAACAATCGGCTTCAATAGTCTTCAACTCAGGGCCGAACATGAACAGAGCCATGTTCGCCGGTTGTATTGCGAATATCCGGGCTGTCAGTACCCATCCTTCAGCTCGGCTCAGACACTGAGGAGTCATGTCGCCAAATGGCATGATGAAGCCAATCGGACCAAGCAAGGAGGAAGTATCAGGCGGCAGGCGACATCACAACCAAAGGTCCCTTATTCCCACCGCTACCTCGGCATCCACTGCAAGGTTGAGGACGCCCTCGACTACGACGACCGCATCTTTCCCCGCGCCAGTACCCGGCTCGGGCCCCGTCACCAGGCCGTCGTGCTACCGTGGCCTGGTCGCCCCGTCGAGTATATGAAGCCGCTAGAGATAAAAAAGTCAGGCCGCAAGGATGGTAAGCTTAGTAAAGATATACAGGCCGCCCTCGAGGCCGAGCGGCAAAAGCGGGAAACCCGCCCTAAGTGGGTGCAAGACGAGCCGTCTGGGTGGGTGCAGCGTGGAGGCGAAGATACGATTTCGTTACTCTACAAGCCGCACGAGGATTACGGCGTACGAATATCCAGCGAGGCCATCGACGGGTATATAGAGATGGCCAAGACCATGGCCACCAGTCTCGGCCTACCGCCGCGCTCGACTAATCTCCAGGACGTTGCGAGGGACTATCTCTTCCATAACCAATTCGACCCGCGAAAGGCCCTCAAGGAGCTCGAGAAGTTGCCTAAGTCCGAATTCAAGGAGCCGGAGCTTACCCCGGCGGAGCAAAAGAAGTTCGAGGAGGCCGTCGCCAAGTTCGGCTCGGACCTGCATAGCGTCAAGAAGCACGTCAAGACGCTCCCTGCGTCTACCATCACCCGCTACTACTACACCTGGAAGAAGTCGGAGAGGGGCAAGCAGGTATGGGGCAGTTATCCGGGGCGTTTGGGCAAGAAGGATGCCAAGAAGGCCGAGGCGGTTGCTAAACAGGTGGCTGATGACCGGAACTCCCGTTCTTTTCAAATAACCCGCAAGTTGTGGGATCCCCTAAGAATGTAAGCCGGCAACTCAAATCATCTTTCTTACGATCCAGGTAGCAACAATCAATTCATGCGAATGGATCAGAACGCCCAAGCGGCTTACCAAGGTCCCACATCGGGAGCCGGGGCTTACCGTTGCTCTTCGATTTTCTTGCCATTTTGTTCGTTACCGGTAATAATGACCAGTTTGCTGGGCAGGCGATATGTATTGCCTAGGTACCCTTTTGCCTTGGGAAAAGGGAAGGGAAGAATCATGGAGTCGACGCGATAACACGGTCACGCGCGGCAACGGGCAATCCGTAGTCCAGCATAACGAATGCGAAGCAGGGGGGCTCGGTGAGCGAGTCGCTGCAGTGTAACCACCCTGCATGATACCGGTACCACCCGCTGACGAACCGTGTGTGGCTGGGACGCACAGAGTCAACGGCTTTGTACTTCAGCCCAACCTTGGCGCGGGGATATCCCGTGGCGTGATTGGCACTGGACTACAACACCGCCTCGGATGCTTTGGCACGCGGCCGACACGATTCGTTGCGAGCCAAGCTGCGAAAATGTGCCCGATGGATGTGATGGGGGGTACGGGTCGCTATATATATACCACTGAACACCGAATGCCCCAGGTGCTGTGGTGTTGGGCTTGCGACCCAGCGTTGCCATTTTTGCGACACAGGATGAAGGAGAACTCGTAGCACCAACTACGTTGGCGCAGCATGAACATCAGTGGGAAACCCGAGGGTGAAGCCGGTGTTCTGTCACCCGCTCGCCCCGCAACCTCTCGTCAGTGGGATCTAGATGGGGGGCCGCCGCTGCTAGGAGGATACAACAACGTTGCGGACGATGCGACCCAAATGCACCACGGACGACGCGACGGCTTCATCGAATCACTTACCCGGGGAGTCGATGTCCAGGCGCTATGGATATGGGAAACCCTATCCTTCTCTGCTGCCATCGGCCTGTACGCCGTATTCTTCTACCTCCTATTCCGCTACGACAACCAGCTCGTGACAAGCTGGGAAGATGACAACCCGAACATCTCGGGCTTGTTCAAAACGCTACCTTCGATGGTGTCCTTCATCACCACCCTCATGAGGGGCTTAATCCTCTTCCCCGTGGCTTCGGCCATCGGCCAGTGGAAGTGGCACTACCTGCGGCGCACTCGGCGGCTGCTGTCGATGGAGCTCATGGATGGCGCGAGTCGAGGGTATTGGGGGGCTGCTAGGCTCTTGCTTTCCAAAGACTGCTGGTGAGTCAAGGAGACGGAAGCTCCAACAAATAGCTTATGCTGATGCCGCCAGGTCCTTCGCTTCCTTCGGCTCCGTCATTGTGATCAGCGGCATCTTCCTTGGGCCCTTTCTTCAGAATACAGTTCAGCAGACCCGGATCTCATCCGGTCGAGAAGTTGCTATCCGGGATGACGCCCTGCTCCCCGTTGCCAACGAGATCGTCACGACAGGTCCGGTGAACCCCAACGCGGAATCCTCCGTCGGCCTGACGATGTTGAGCTCAATGCAAGGCGCATGGGCGACGTCGGCCAAGTCCGCCGACATGAAGCGATCCGAGCTGCCCTACAAATGCTCACACGACTACTGCCGGTGGGACAACGTCACCACGCTGGGCGTGGCGTTTGATTGCCGCCAAGCCGATGTTCGCGCCGAGGAGTACCTCGAATCAGGTGTCGTCTTCGCGGTATCCGAGGAAGCCGACTGGACCAACATACTTCTCCCCAAGAACGGCAGCACCACCTCGGGCGTGTTAATCACGCGTCTTTCCATCGAAGCCCGCCCTGCCATCCCGAGGAAAAGCAAATACGCCTCCCGCGCACCCGACCTCCCCCTGATCCTGCACCTCGCCGCGGTGGGGTACTACGACAAGATGTACCACGCGGCAGAATGCGTCCTCTACTGGTCCATCCAAGAGTACCCCACGGTGATCATCGACTCGCGCGGCGTAGACATCTCGGAGACGGAGCCGATCGAGCATAACAAGACGACCACACCGGTTCTCCCCCTTGCCAACACTACCGAGACCTCGGACAAAACGAACCCAACAACCCCTTCTTCGCCAATCGTCCTTTCGGGTTCCCACACCTGCAATTTCAACGGGACCTCCAAACCATGCAACTATACCATCCTCCCGCAATACCACCGCGGGACGCAGGAGCTCCTGATCTCGTTCCTGAGCGACAACTCCGCCGTCGACCCTCGCAGACTCCCAGACGACTACCAGTCCACGCACGCCATTGTCCTTGAGAAGCCCAAGATCGAGCTCTTCTACAAGGACTGGATCTCCCGCGTCGATCACGGCGACTACCCCCTCGACCGCTCACTAGAGCTCCAAACCAGCAGGTTCATGAGCACGCTCGCGCTGTACCTGACGAATAACATCCGGTCCAATTCCAAGGTGTATGCATTTGGCACGGCCGGCTCTTATGGCCCATTTTTTGCCATTAGTAAGCACTATACTGCGTACCCTGCTGTGTTTCTCGCGGCGTCCGTGTTGTTTGTGGGCGGTACGGCTTGGAGGACTCGACGGGAGTTGATCTGGAAGAACTCGGTTCTTGCGGTTCTGTTTCATGGCTTGGATACGAGGCTTGGTGGTGACGGTGGTGGTGTGGAAAGGAAAAGAGAGTTGGAGAATATGATGGGTATGGAGAGGGTGGGGAGGGGGGTCTATGTGAGATTGGCGGATTCAGGGGTTAGGGATGGGGCCTGGAATGGAGGTGGGCTAAGGTTGCGAATGCAGACAGGGAGAGGTTTGGGAGATGCCGGGCGAGAATATTAGAAGGGATGCATGAATCAACCCTTTGAGAGGAGATAGAGAGAGATGTTTTCATTGTACTATAACGTTATATAAGTATTGACCCTCGAGATATAAACTGCTCTAGACGATAGTAACTACCGGCGTTAAACTGGCTCAATTACTCTCTTATCAACTACTCTCTTATAAGCAGCGGCGACGCGTTGAACTAGCTCGACCAAATCAATTAGAACACATTGTTGCGCCTGATGGGCCATTGCATTAAGAAGTGCTAACCACACCCGCGCTCTTACTAAACACACATATTACTGGACACACCCACCATCGCCCAATGCGGATAAAACCCCACAAATGCCAGCTGCCATCCAAAGCGGTACATTTGGGTGAGAAATGATACCTTTCCAATGCGCCACACATCCACGGCCCTGCCTATAGCCATCTCCATACACACAGTCGCCTCCGCCCACACCAAAATCTCGTGATAGTTGGCCATGGTGTTGCGGCCCCTACGCCACCAAGCCGTCCTCGCTATCACCTCCGCCCACACAGTCGTCTCCGCCCATACCAACTCTCGCGATAGTTAGCTATGGGAAGCCTTAATACTATGGCAACAATTACGTGATTTTGGTGCATGTGCGCGTACACACGGGCCGCAAAATCCATGGCTAACAATCACGAGATTTCGGTATGGGCGGAGGCGATTGTGGGCCTGGAGATCGCTGCGGGGTTGTATGGGTGCAGGCGCAGGGGCTACAACACCATGGCAATTATCGCGAGATTTTGGTACGTGGGTTGGTGCGGGTTGTGAGGGTTGCGGATGCGTGGAAATTTGGGGTGGCAACGGCATGCATTGAAAAAGTACCATTCCCCACCCAAAATGTAGCTCTTTTGGATGATGGCCGACTGCCAGTGCCAACTATCCGTATTGGGGCTGTGGTGGGCGTGTTCAGTAATAGGTGGGTGTATTCAGTAAGAGGGTGGGTGTGGTTAGAACTTCTTATTGCATTCTCGGGCAACAATGCAAACATGCTGATCCGACATAAAATGATCGGGCGCCTTGCTGAGTCCGACAGCTCTTGCCCAGCGTAGCATGATATGCGTACCTTACCTAGCAAATCAGGTCCACGTCGCTCTGCGGCCAGTTTTCGTCTCATGACATCAATAGAGTGCGCAGCATGCCATTAGATACCTAATACCTCTGTCTTGAGGACCAACGATCAAGTGCTCTGTTGTGAGTCAACAACTCCCCAAGCTTGTGGATATCTGACTCTGCTGCCTCCATGCTGCGAAACCCCCCCGCCTCCAAGTACCTACTCAAACTTTCCCACCATCATTCCCCCCTCAGTGCTCTCAGGCACTATATCTGACGTGGCACCTATCAAGCAAACAGGCGACCCGGCAACTCAAGATGGCGGCAAACCAAGTCCAACCTGAGGAGGAGGAAATTCCGCGAGATGAGCGCGAGGTGATTGAATTGGCCGAGTCATTGCTCAAGAGACTGGAACGGCTCCGCAGACCCGATGACTAATTACACCCAGCGTCTCCGCCAACGGGAGGCTAGTATTATAGAACGATAAAAGACGCCTCGCACTACTGGATGACAACCTCAAGAGGGAGTTTAATGATTTCCTGCTGGCAAGAGACGAAATCAGGATGTGGGAAAAAGAGCACGAGATCATGAGGGCTCAGAGCTTAGCCCTGAAGACGATCCTGGAGGACAACAACCTGGAATGGGTGTGCGGACAGATGGTCAAGATAAGTCGCGCATCTGCTCTCTGTCACCCCTTTCTGGTAACGTCAACACTGGGTTCGGGGTATATATCAAGCTCTGCTGGCAGCCCGGCACAAGCAGCTTGCCATTTATCGCTCGATTAACCACCCCGCCAACCTCGGACGGAAAGATACCACCCTATTTCAAGGCCTTGTCCGTGGGTTTGGCAGCCATCACACTCTCACAACTACAGTTAACCCTAGTTTAGAGCCTGGTCCTTGATTTTGAAGCGAAAGAGGGTCGCGAAAGATACGGTCGACGACCAAAAGCCCAACTGGACGTTATAGTCAAAATTCTGGACGCCTTGCTAGTTATCGCCTAAGTATTACAACCAATACCCATGGTAGGTCGGACTGTAAGGCGGTACGCAGTGGGACTGTTGATAGTAATGGGAATAAAGGTTAACGCGTAGTCCAGACAGGGCGTTTACTCTCTAAAACAGGGTGTTCTATAAAGAGCTTGAAGAGGGTACTTGTAAGACTATAGACGTAAATATGATATTGCTTGCGTGAGAAATAAAAATAGTTCCTTGCCGAGATGCTACGCGCCTTCTATCTATATAGGAAACTAGCCAGTGCTGTAGAAGTAATGTCCCGTGGTCTCGAACTTCGTAAGTCCGGGACGGTCCCGTTGTCCCGAAACTGGAGACCCCGGGTGCTTTCTGATTGGCTATGTCAGGGCTGGAGATCCAGTCTCCCCTAATTGGCCCGCCGCGGCCCAATGTCATAACCTGGGTCATGATAGCAAGTAACATCTGAAAAAAGGGGGATAAGAAACGAGAAATGTAGGCAAGAAAACAAGGGGGCCGTATAAGGCGCTTTTAAACGGGCTTACAGGTATTGGTTCGCTTAGGGCTATGTCCCAAAACGCGGCCCATTATGTGCCATGATGCGGGGGGCCAGTTACGGAAGCGAAGCTAACTTCCGTTTGCCTATATTTTATATACTGCTATCCGAATTACGGTGGGGTAAATAGCTCCGGAAAACTCAGTGCGGTTAACACAGTCTGCATCGACAAGACGAGCAGCGCCGAACTGTCCGAGGCCATCAACTGCATGTTCAAGTGGTACACGCAGTCCGAAATCTGTCTCGTATACGTCTCCGACATGCCGGAAGACAGCCAGCCCCCCTTTCACCCAGACTCGGCATTCCGTACAAGTCGACGGTTCACGCGAGGTTGGACCCTCCAGGAGCTCTTGGCCCCGTCGGTGCTTTGCTTCTACAGCTAAGACTGGAAGCCCATCGGTTGGCTTTTCAAGCGACAACATGAAACTCCGCAGAGGGCTTTTGGTAGCCTCATACATACGGTTGCGGAAGTTACCGGTATCCCAATCAATATGATATCTGGGAGGCTCGATGTCGGTAAAGCCGCCGTTAGTGCCAAGATGTCGTGGGTATCGAAAAGACAGACGACGAGGGTAGAAGACATGGCTTACTGTATGATTGGGCTCTTTGGAGTTCACATGCCGCTTCTCTACGGCGAAGGCCACCGGGCTTTCACAAGACTTCAAGAAGAGGTCATCAAGATCTCGGTCGACCATACAATCTTCGCATGGCGGTACGGAGCGGACATACCGCAGCCTGGAGCGACCAAGACCCGGTTCAATAACCTCCTCGCCCAAAGCCCCTCCCACTTTGTGAAAGGGAATCCACTCTCCTACTCTCATTTCGCTTCAGGTGGGCCAAAAGACACGTCCTTTCAAATGACAAACAAGGGCCTCCACATACGCCTGCCCGTTCTCCTTCTTAAATCTCCTGGCAACGAACTTGACGACCTGTGCTGCGTCTTGTTTAACTGCCTGGAGCTCGCAACTCAACGCGCTGTTGCACCGCCTCGCCGGCAGGCTCTGGCAATCCCACTTGTCGCCGACGACGACACCTCATCCAGAAATTTGGACAATGACACCACACTGCGTCCTCTCCAGGGAGGCATGCCAGTACGTGTCACGGTTCCCCCCCAGGGGGGTAACAAGTACTACAGCCTGATAACGCGTCGAATATTCATACCCCGCTCACTTGAAGGGCAAGTGCGCTGGATGCTGACAGCCTTTTCCGATGTGGGACACTTTACGGGGAAAATAACACTCCGGTTGTGAAGCATGGTATACACCGAGACGCCATGGAAGATAGCCGACCTCTTTCCCCCGCTTTTCAACGCAGAGTACCGGGGCACGGAGGACCTCACCCGGTCCCCCTTAACCGGTTTACCGGGTCTGGAATCCACCTACGTGTTCGGCCTTCGGCGCAGGGCAAAATCGCCGAATAATCCCCCATCTACCCTACCACATTAATTTCGTCTCAAAGGCGATAGAGATCTGGTCCTTGTAGTGGAAATGGAGCGTCCCCTCCAACAAGAACACCGCCCCAAAATTCGAATCTGCATGGATACGACGACCCGGGTCACTTATAGATCCCTCCTGGACGAGTTTCTCGACGGTCGCCTAGACCAATTCTCAGAGCGATGCGAGTGGCACCAACTGACAGACGGCATACCGTCAACCAAGAGACTCCACGTTGGCGGTTTCGAGTACGACATCAACTTTGGTATACATGGGGGCTTCCATAACCTAGTGTCAGACCAACGCCGCCGATTGGCAGCATCAAGTCCCTTGACCTCTTCGTGACAAGTCTTTCCGCCAAACCGACAAAATTGAACTCAAAGCAACCCTTTCCAACGATAAGACCATCACGACTTCATCTTCCCCTCAACCAGCTCCCGGGTAACCGAGTCGCCTTTCCTCAGGGAAGCAGCTTTCCCTTGATGTCCTCAGCTACCACCCATCAACACGGAACAATTCTTACCTAAACCGCTGGGAGGTCTTCCGTCAACCCTTGCTCTCCAAGTCATGCCGCCACGCACGCCAACGAGATGACATTTCCTCCGAGATACTTCACTGTTTTCCAAGTCTCGTGTATCGGGTTTGCTCGTCACACTTTATTTTGGCGGTTTCCTACGGGGCATGTCCCTTTGCGTCCTGGTCGAGTTCTCGTCATTTCCCACGTCTTTTCTACTCCCGGGAGTCGTTGGTTCAAGTTCGGTCCATTTCCTTGGCTGAGAGAAAACAGTGGAATAGGGGTTTCGCCAATTTTTATCAAAGATCACCAATGTCATGAAAAGTTGTCCGAACCACGCTGCATACTTGAATACCGCTCCATAATACCCGCTAACAACACCAAAACACACCACCACCCCCCATCGCTACTCCATCCCAATCACCACCTCAATCAACATCGGCACTGCTACCGGGAGCCGACGAGTCCGAAGCGGGAATCCCCGCCGCGCGCCTGATTGACCCTAATATGTTCTGGGCGAGCTTCCTGCGATCCTCTCTAAAACCCGGTGTGACTTTCCCACTCTTCTTCCCTCTAAAATCTCGAGGAGGAGGCTGCGGGGCGGCGACGAGCTCCGTGCCCTTGGGCAGATCCTGTAGGGCGTCAATCTTCAAGACATTATCGGTCATCTCCATCTTTACGTTCGGAACGCCAGACCGGTCCCGGTTGATAAAGGATGCCATGAACCAGACCCCGCTGACGACTTTTGCGTCGCCCCGATAAGAGATCATGAGGCAATCGATAGTCTTTTGCTCCACGATGCGTTCAACCAACCGGCTGTGAGAGAGTCAGCGTTATCCGTTTCCCATCAGCGGATTGGCCACGTACCCGTCAATCACCGGTCTGCCGTCCACCACGAGGCGGGGATCAACCGTGGGTTCACCGTGACCCTCGAGAGAAAACTTGGCCAGCTGCCTCGCGGACGAGGGCGAATGGAGTACGTAATTAAGAAGCAAATAGGAGAGCCGCGCGGGGACATCGTCCAAGTTAGCCTCCATCGAAGTCTTCGTGTCGTCCTCTATGGGGGTTTTTGTTTCGCAAGCCACCATGGACAGCTCGCAGAGCAGGCAGTCTCCCGCCTTGACTACCCGGTTGGTAAAAAGCCCGCGCCCTCGCCGCGGCGCCTTGAGCCTCTGCAGCCGCACGGATTTCCGGTACAGGCCCATCTCCGTGTCCGCCAGGTTCAGACTGGACCTGAGCTTGAGTACTGCATCAGGCGTGTTGCGCTGCTGCAACTGGGTGACAATCTTTGCCTGGAAGTCCTTGGTGGACTTTGAGAGAATCCTGGGATCACGGGCCCTGGCACGAATGAGAATCTCGGCGGCGATCGTGACATGGCCAAGACGGCAGAGGATTTCGACTATGCGGAGGGCGTGCATGGGGTCGAATGCCTCCAGCTCGGATTCAAGGCACAGCTGGCGAGCTAGAGCGGCTAGGTTTCGACACCTTGGGCTCTCGAAGCACGTGCGCTCCGCGGGCCGAAAGAATGCCGCCAGTATGCGGTCGTGCTGCCGCAATGCACACGTCTCGAGCGGGTTCGTGAAAGGCTCCCTCTTTTCCTTTTCCTTTTCCTTTCCTTTTCCCTTCCCTGCCGGCGGCATTTCAGTGAAACGGTTCAGGGCCCAGCTTTGCAATAAACCGAACAGAGCCTCTTCCTCAAATTCCAAGAGCGTCAGGCGGTCGGCCCGCGTTTTCGTGAATTGGAACCACAACTCTTGCCCATCCTCGCGGCAGTCGGACAGGTCGAATCGGAGGGCTTGGTCGATGCTGTGACGAGGGTTAGCGGTTCCCGATGAGGACCGTCCGCAAGCAACGACGTACCACAAGACATCCTGGAGCAATGCCTCCTCGGTCAGCACGCTTCTCAGCACATCGGTCCCGACAATTTCCATCGCCTTTTCAATCCAGAAATCGGCTTCGTTGCCAGGCTCCGGCCCGCGGCGCCAGTGCTTGGGCATGCAGTCGGCATGTCGACCAACCCAGACCAGGTCCGAGGTCCAGTGCAGAACCCAGATGCCGATGCACCCGCCCTTCGCGCTGTGGAGAAAGGGCTCCTTGATCATGATGACGGGTGGAAAGAGCTCAAAGGTAAGTGGGGGTGTGATGAATGGTGCGTCCTTGCTTGCTTGGGTGTCCATACAGTTCCAGAATGCAGCTGGAGTTACAACGCCAGCTTCGTCCTCGACCCAAACAACATAGTCACCGTGGCTTAGCTTCACAGCCTCGGCTACCGCGGTGACCCGAAGGAGCAGGTATTGTCCAGTGAGGCGGCAACTCTGTTGGGGATATAGGGACGGAACCCCGGGGCACTTGGTCAACTCGCTCATGGGTTTGATGGATGGTGGATGGTTCGGCAGCGGCCCCACAAAGTGCGATAGAAGCTTTTCTATTCTGCTGCGGACAATTTCCTCCACGTCATGTCGGATTGTGGCGATTTCTGCGGCAACTTGGTGGGTGATGTTTTCCAGGTCGGGGGTGTTGGCGGAGTTGGCCATTGGTGGCGAATGTATAGGTTTAGAGTAGTACCTAGTTGCTGTCGAAAAGGCTAGGGCATAATGTTGCTGTGCGAATGTATTCTCGGGAAGACGGTGGTAAAATGGCTGTGGCGTTGACGGAGGAGGAATCGGACGGGCTTGGTAGGCAAGAGTGAAAATTGTTGGGGCCAGGAGAATATTTCTGGCGAGATGGTCCCTTCTCTCGTTAATTGTCGTCCAAAGTTTCATGTCAAGCATCTAGGCCTTTCCACAGACCCCGGGAAGGCAGGAGATTCCGGGTCAGTCGTTGCTGATGCCTTGCAAAACAAACACCCTTTGGCAGGTATACTCGACGTTTTGTTTGCGCGAGACATTCAAGGTATTAGGATCGGAACTCCCAGAGGCTAAGAGATGCGAACTTGAAGGCTACTAAATTCATCCTATGCCGGGACGATGTTGCAGTTTCGAATGTCAATATGGCAATGGGGCAAGAAAACATAGTAGTGCTCACGATCCCTTTAATTCTCTCTTCATATGGAACAAATGTTAGCCATCTTCCACAAATCGGAACCATTCACGTTCAATCGGGTATGGTGTAGCGGTAACATCGCTGACTCTCATTGTTCGTGGTCCCAGACCATGATTGTTCTCAGCAGCCCGGGGTTCGACTCCCCGTATCCGAGTTCTTTTTTGTTACTGCATCTCAACATCCTTGATGCCTCACACGTCCAGTTCACGAGCGCAGCCGCTTTTTTCCTTTCTGCCTGGTTTTGGGGACGCAGACTCCATCTCTCAAATCACACCCCCTCCTCCCTCTCCCTCTCAGGCACCACAAACTCGCACTCCGCCATCTCATCCCCTACCCCCCTCCTTCTTGCCTCCTCCAAAATCTCCTCGGTCGCCGTCGCGCCCACCCTCTCCGCCCCCAACATCATAACCCACAACATTTCATCCAGCGTTCTCACTCCTCCCGCCGCCTTGATCCTCGCCGCGCCGCAATTCTCCCTCATCACCTTGATATCCCGCCCCCTCGCCCCGCGATACCCATACGCCCCCACCCCCTCTCCCATCTTGACAAACCCAAACCCCGTCGACGTCTTGACCCACCCAACCCCCACCTCCCCGCACACCCTCGCCAGCTCGGCAATCTCTTCCTGCCCAAGAAAATCATTCTCAAAAATCACCTTGACCACCCCGCCTCTCTCCACCACCGCCGCATTCACCCCCTCCAGCTCCCCCCGCACGTACGCCCACTCTCCCGATCGGACCTTGCCGACGTTGACGACGACATCGATCTCGTGCGCGCCGGAGTCCATCGCCTCGATGGCCTCAAAGATCTTGGTGGGTGTCGTCGAGGTGCCGTGCGGGAAGCCGACGACGGCGCAGACGCGCACGGGGGAGCCGGCGAGGGCAGCGGCGGCGAGGGGGACGGCGTAGGGCGGGACGCAGGCGGCGGCGACACGGTGGCGGAGGGCGAGGGCGAGGCCGGAGGTGAGGGTGGGGGTGGGGAGGGTGGGGTGAAGGAGGGAGTGGTCGATTAGGGAGGCGAGGTGGGGGAGGGAGGTGGTGAGGGTAGGCATTTTGGTAGAGCTTGTTCTTTTGGGGTTGTTGAATAGATAGGGCGTTTTGTCTACTTGGAAGATATCTTATTAGATTAGGGGATCTCCTGCTGGGATGGGAGGAGGTGAGGGGGAAATATAGACGGCGGACTTTCTTGTGGGAGGGGAGATGCGGGGTGTTGTTGGAGATGTGAGGTATGTCCAATGGGATGGGGATGTGCAGTCCATCTGGCCGAATCCGACGGATCCGAGGGCATTGGTGCTTGGAAAACGTCTTTTGGTTGCAGGTCAACGCCCTTTCCAGAACACAACATGTCATGGTTGCCGAGGGGGGTCTGGCCGGAGTGTGGTCCGCAGACACGGAGGTACTAACTTGGGTGCGGCGGACTTGGTCTTGCACTGCGGAACTCCCTGGCTTGGAACTTCCCGACTCGGAGGACGACATCTGTCACTACGCACACCCGATACGTCATGCAAAATGGTTGGTCAAGATAAGTAATTCTCCTATCAACCCATCTCTAGACCTCTACTCAAACTGATCCTTGCCAAACTTGCCCTGGAGGCCAATCGTCAACAGATTCCCCGCCACAATCTCGTCCTTCCTCTCGACCAAGTCATCGACGCTCCAATTGGCGCAGACGGTCCGGCCCGTCAGAAACTTGGCCTTTTCGCTGGCCAGCCACACGACGGTGCCGCCCACCAGCTCGGGCGTGTCCTTGTTGAACCTAGCAAAGTTCGGGTCGTGCATCTCGGTCTCGACGAGACCCGGATGCAAGTTTATGACGGTGATGTTGGGGTACACGGCCGCCACCCACGAGCCCAGCTGCAGCGCCCCGAGCTTGCTGATGTTGTAGCCCGAGAGCATGTACGGGTAGATACCCCAGGCGCCACCGGTGGTGAGGTTGATGAATGTGGCCGGGGTGGTGGGCGAGGGCAGGGACTTGATGAAGGACTGGGCGAGGTTGAAGGTGCCCATGATGTTGACTTCCTGCGGGACGGTTAGCACTCTGGTAAGGGAGAGGATTGATGGTGGGGGGCTGGGACTTACAAAGTTCTTCCACCACGTCGCGGGTTCCTCCTCGTGGAACTTGCCGTTGCCCACTCCAATGGCAGCGCTGTGAACGAGGACGTCGGCGTGCCCAAAGGTGCTGGCGATCTGGGCGAAGAGATTGGCCACGGCCTTGGGGTCCGAGATTTCGGTGGCAACCGAGAGGGTCTTGATGGCCGGGTTGATCTCACGGACCTTGGCCTCGTTTGCGACCAGCAGGTCGTGGTTGGTCCCTACGAGCACCAGGCCCTTGGCCCCGGCCTTTGCGATGGCTGGCACGATGCCGTGGCCGCCAATGCCGCGGCTCGCACCCGTGACGATGACGACCTTGCCGGCCAGGGAGAGAGAGGGCAGGGTGGGGTCGATGGCTGGGTAGATGTCTTGGTACGTGTTTTTTGTGAACTGGAGGCTGGTGACAAAGATGTCGACGGGGAGAGTGCTAGGATCCATTTTGGTGAAGAGGTTTAGTGAGTTGATCGGGTAAGTGCGGGAGTGATGATGAATCTGAAGATGAGGGCAGAGGTGGTGGTGAATGCAAAGATGGTGGTGAAAAGGAAAGTTGAGTCTTGGGAGGAAGCCAGGTGAGTTTTATACCAACCTTGATCATGATCCCGATCAAAGGAGAACACAAATAATGGATAATTCCATGTCAACCTGCTTACAAACGTCATGAGGCCATTAGGACCGAATTCGTGTATCACAGATCTGAGTAAGGGGTGTCTAGGTAAGGAAAGATGTCTGCGTCTCGATCAAAGTTTCCCAAAGTAGAAGCAGACCATGGAGTTCACGACATGGGTTGACCATGCGGAGAGGTCAAACGCTTGATGTGGGTGATGGCCAGATCGCCAAGACATGCACCTCGACCAAAGTTTCCTGATCGGGACAAGCGGCGATATTCCGGGGAGGGGCCGGCCCCGGATGCTGAGCGACTCCTGGACACCGAGCCTGAGTCCGACCAGCGACAAGCGAACAAGGCCGCTTATTCATCAAAATCTCGGTTCCATCAGCCCCCGTTTTGCATTTCCAATCCACTCCATGGGCGAGAAAGCCTAAAATACTCCCCTGGACATCCCATGTTGGTCCAAAAAGGCAGCACGCGCCAGACGGACAATCATGGGTCGACATCCATCGAGCGGATACTGCCAAACATGCAGGAAAAGAAGGGTCAAATGCGGTACGTTCCCCCTTTCTTGTGTGGAAGGGCCACTCCCCAACGTCACTCCACCTCGGTGGTGCTGACCTAAACCCATCCCGGCCAGACAAAGAGGTGCCCGAGTGCCGACGATGTCGCGCCTCTGGTCACAAATGCGGCGGCTATGACCTGCCTCTGCGGATGCATGTCATGGGCATTCGGTGGGAGCGCGACGGCACACAGCGGATGGCGCCTGTCAAGGTGCCGACGACCAAACCGTCACCCGGCCTCCCCTTGACGGCCTTTCGCGACGATATGGCTGCGGCCTACTTCTTTCAGACCTTTGCCTGGGCCCCGTTTTGGCGCTCCCACCTGCGGTCGGCTACCTCCAGCACCCCTGCCTCGTCGGTGCCGCAAATCCACCGCCTGAACAAAGCTTGCTTTCAAGCCATCACGTACACCCACATGGGCCTGCAACACGGCGATGCGACCTTACAGATAGAGGGGCGCCAAATCTACAGCCGTGCTCTCGCCTCAATGCAGACGATTCTCGCCAATCCTTATCCCAAGGCCCAGCTTGCATGGCTAGGCGAAACCATTATCATCATGGGCATGTACGAGGTACGTTTCTTGTCACCTAACATTGTGGGTGTCGTCTGACACGGCCAAGTTTGCCGTAAACCGGGTGACGGGTACTGGACGCGACCCGCCTCACCACACGGGAATAGCACACATCCTACAGCGCTGCGGTCCAGAGACCTTCCAGTATGGGCCCCTTCTCGACCTATTCAGGGGGTGCAGGAGCTTGCTTGTACGTTCCTGACCTCCCTTTCCTGCCATTGACCGAGCGCCGAGGCTAATGCTCAACACCCACCGCAGATCTGCCAAGGCATCTGCCGTCGAATACTGTGCTTCATTGAAGAGGAGCCCTGGAAGACCATACCATGGGAACACTCCCCCAAGACCTTTGAGGATCGGCTGATGGACATCCTGGTTGACCTTCCCGGCATTGCCGAGGGCATCGAGCTCACATTCGCGCGCCAGGCTGATGACTGTCGAGTGGCATGCCGAGCCAAGATCATGTTCCACTTGACGACGCTGCGACAGTGGCGGCGGGAATGGAACGCGGCGCACTCCCACACGATCAGGACAGTCCACGTCAAGGGCGGCCATGACATGCTGCCCAGGCAGCTCGAGTTCAGCTCGTCAGCCCAGGCGGTGGAAATCCTCCTCTACAATGAGGCGCTCCTCTTTCTGACAAAGTTGGGCGCCATCGCACACGAAGAGCGAACTTCTTCCTTTGCCTTGCGAATGGCGGATAAATCCAGAGGGGAGAATCTCTCGTTTGTGCATCCGAACTCTGTCGAACCCCGGATCCAACCGGCACTGGAGTCTTTGATGGCGCTGAACTCGGCCACCAAGCTGCTTAACATCTCCGATGAAAAGAGACCTGTCATGACTCCGGGGCCGTTGGCTGCCGTATACATGACGCTGATGGAGAATCCGGAGCTGGCTGGGAAGTGGGAACAGGTCATGGCCAGTTATCCCATGTTTGATGATGTCGACATTGTTTGCCCCAGCCCATGGTCGCTCATCTTTGCCCTGTCCGGGTTGTAGGCATTAATGAAACTGAAGATGGGGACTGGACTTAATTGTAACCAACTCAACACAGCGCCACCGCCGAGGGTGGGAACGCATCATCGCGCCAAAGATGGGAAACGCCGGGATATCAATCACCACGGCCGCCTCATCCCTCACATGCAGACATGGCCATCTGTCCTGGGCACGGATATATGTCCGGGACTGGAGACTCGTTGCCTTGATGTAGGTATCCAAGCAATATATTATATTTACCAAGGTATGGATGAGTCCGTCCCTGTCAATGCGTCCTCATGGATGCGACCCAGACTGTATTATTTGTTAGCACAAGATATTGGCCGACCTCGTCAAGGAAATACATGTTACAAACAGAAACCTTCTAATATAAAATTTACATCTTCAGGTTGAAGCTGGAGGTGTGTAGGTACCTAATCATGGAACTGAACACCTAAAGTTGTCCATGCTACCCAGATAGGCCTTGAGGACGATGAAAGGGCCTTGCTCTCATACACAAATCATTGCCGGGTGATAGCAGCTGTCAATTGACGAGCCAGCTGTCTGCCGGAATTGCCGGCAAATCCCGAGCCAAGCCGAACTGCCGCTCGCCAAGACCAAACGGGAACGGGAACTTCGCAATTCCAAGTCACCCATTCTCATTTTTCAACGTCGCGTCCTCTCACTCTCACTCCCCTCGACAACTCGAAACTTTCCCTACGACACCACCCTCTCGCTGCAAAGCACCCGACGCGGGCCCCTAAGATGCGCCCCGAGCCATGACACCCCCCAGCAATGGCGCCGCGAGCAGTCCGCGTCGCGGCGGCGATCCCCTCCCGGTCATGGCCACAGCCTCGGCTTCGATCCCCCCCAACGTCGGCATCCTCCCGGTGATCCCCGACGGCACCCAGCCGCCCTCGTTCCCCGAGAAACCCCCGACCAGCAACGCAGCCACCGGCGCCTCGGCTGCGTCCATCCGCGCCCTCACTCAGCAGGCCGTCGCCTTTTACTTCCGCGCCCCCGTCAAGGCCTTCTTCCGCACCCGCGTCGACTACCTCGCCTACGCCCGCGCCCTGCAGGAACAGCGCCACGCCCTCCTCTTCCCCCCCACCGGCACCACCCTGTCCTCTCCCCTCCCCTCCTCCTCCACCTGGCTCAACTGGCTCAAGTCCCGCGCCCGCGCCACCACCCCCGGCGTCATCGCCTCGGCCATCAGCCACTACGGCTGGCGCGTCGTGCCCGACCAGGTCCTCCCCCCGCTCATCGCCAACGTCGGAGTCGGCGTGGTCCTATACACCTCGTACCTCCACATCCTCGGCCGCCTGCACCCCGAGTCCGCCCTCGCCTCCAAGCGCGTCTACCCCCCGCCGTCCCCCGTCGAGACCTTCACCGCCGGCCTCCTCGCCGGCGGCATCCAGAGCGTGCTGGCCGCTCCGCTCGACGCCGTCCAGGCGCGCTACGACCTGGCCGCCAACACCGCCGCCGGCATGTCGGCCAGCGGGAACCCCGCGCGCACCGGCCCCGCGCCGCACCAGCGCCCGCAGAGCATGTGGTCGTTTGGCGCGTCCAAGCTGCACGAGATTGGCGTGCGCGGTATCTTTGCCGGGTGGGGCCTCAGCCTGGTCAAGGACAGCGTGGGGTCGGCCGTCTTCTTCAGCACGTTCGAGTACCTCAAGGCGCAGGGGTACTACCGCTTCGTGACGTGGTACTACGGCGCGCTGAGCGAGGACGTCGTGGTGCTGCTGTCGCGGCGGCGGCCGACAGCTGAGAAGGAGCGCGGGATGCCGACCATCATCCGCCCGCACTATGCCATTGAGCCGGCGTTTTTGCTGCTGGCGGGCATGGGGGCGAGCGTGGCGCAGCAGGCGGTCTTGCATCCGCTGTCGCATATCCAGAGCGAGCACTGGGAGCGGCTGGAGGGGCTGGATCGCAAGGCGGACGAGTTCCGGGGGGCGAGGGGCACGGGGGCGTACGTGGGGCGGAGGGGGCGGATGATGAGGGCATATTATCGGGCGTATCAGAAGACATGGGCCGAGTGTGTCGCCGAGGCGGAGGCGGCCGGGCTGGGCCACAGCATGCGGAGGTGGCTGTATCGCGGGTTCTGGTGGAATACCATCCGCCAGGTGCCGAGCACGAGCGCGGGGCTGATCATCTTTGAGCTGGTGAGGCGAAAGTACGGGATGGGGGGGGAACCGGTCCGCATCAACCGCGACGGGTACGATATCCTGCTGGGGTAGGGGTGTCAACCTCTCTAATAGGGAATTGAAGGTAGTGGTGCCTCACGGCGCTGCAAGATGGAGAATCAAGGGGTGGTCACATAAGCAGTGAACTGTCTGATGTCTAAAGAGAAGTAGGAAGCTACGGTAGGCTTCCAGTGGCCAGTATGTATATCGAAAGCTGTCCCCATGAATCCAGTCCACCCTCTTGCCCGTCCCTTCCATCCTCTGCTTCTACCAACCCAGCAGTTGCCGGCCTGGGGGTCCTTTATCCTAGCGTGCTGTGTGGACTGCAGCGCTGAGGGCGTATTTGAAGCCTGAATGGCTTCATCTTGCTGCAGTCGCATGGGTTAAGACATGGCTTGAATGGCCGTTGTGAGGGGAAAGGGGTATTCGAACGGTAGAGATGGTGGAGGACTCCCGGGAATCAGTCGTTTGCTCTCTGCCTGCTGGCCGAAGCGATTTTAGCCTGCGGATCCTGACAATGGGGGTAGCCGGGGATGAGTGTCAGCATTTTCAATGGGGGCCGTGATGTTATTGAGACGGATAAGGGGCTGGACAGCGGCGACAGCGAGTTCCTTGCTTGGAATTTGCCTACAATGTGGCGCAGCGTGTCTTCATCAACCTAGAGGCTTCAGTAGTGTCAGCTACTGCATCATCACCACTCAACGCCGCCAAAGTATTTACATACCACTACCAAGCTGTCCAGTGGCACAGGAATCCGCGATCCCCGCCTCCAAATCAGGACATCGTTTAGAGTGAAGATGCCTCGGCCAATTCCAACACGGTCTTCGTCATACGGCGGACGAGGAAGGCGCAAAGTAGCATTTCAATGAAAGCTATAGCGATGACGCCCATGATGTAAACACTGTGGATTGAGCCCGGGCTGTTTGTGTCGACAGCGATGAAGTAGACGCTGGCTAAGATTTTACAGGTATCTAGAGCGATAAACCCGAGGAGAAATTTCATGACGAGATCGGCGCAATCTTCTGCTCGGTCGCCTATGTATTGGAGGTTGGGAGTTGGTGCCATTGTTGAGTGTCGTGTCGCGGTGGTGGTGTTGTTGAAAGCTGGGGGAAAGGTCGGAGAGAGGTGTAGTGAGAGAGCTCAGTGGGAGAAATGGAAGTGGAGGGGAAAGCTAAGTGAAATAAATGGCCAGTTAGTTCGGGCCTCGCGCTAAATGCGTCAGGTTCGGGTTTGGCGTGGCCACGGGAGGCGTTAGTCTGGGGAGTGACTGAAAGGAGTTATTAATGTTCTTGGTAAATGATCAGAGGCCCGTAAGCCAGAGGGGGGGCGTTTTATACAGATGGCTAGCAATCTGGCGTGGTGCAATCAAGCCCCGGTTTTTTTTGTTAGCGCGGGACACTGGGAATACTAGCTTGAGGCCCTAGAATATAAACTAAACGCGCGTACTTGTACCGGCCAGACCTTCTTAAGGAGGAGCGAGACATTTTTGATAGGATTGCAAGCCTCGAGTTCCAACTTCAGGCCCCAATCAACAGGGGTGAGGGACATTGACAAACTAATTTGAACGTCTCGCGCTAACAACCAAACTAGGGCTGGATTGTAGGGACGCAGGACTGGCAGATGCCTGAATGACACGGCTGGGTCATCATCTGCGGGCATGGACTGCGGGCATGGAAACCCGCGGTTTGGTCTGCGTCTGCATGTGCCTTGAGTAGGAGGAGAGAGTGAGTTGGAGAGTATTTCGACGTAGACATCCGTCCCTCTCTCCATAAGCATCTCTAGATTAACAGCTGACAGAACAAGTGTGTTCCAGCACCATCTCGCAAGAGTCCCGTGAGACTATTCGTGTGCCACCACCGCCGTAGGCCAAATGGTTGGGACTTGGTGGACCGAACTTGCAGATATATATATTTGCGAGGTCTTCATCCTTCTCTCTGGATTTACCGGGACACGAAAGGAGTTACCCACGGACAACCTCCTCACCCACTTGTGCATCTCATGTACCTGTCAAATCCGATGCATGCATGTTCCCCTCACTCCATTCCTCGCAAACTCTTTCCCATCTTTGACATCAATAACGGCGGGGGTACCCGACCCCTTCATCCGTGGTGGATCCCGCACGGCATGCTGCAACTTGCCCTAGGGTTTCTCGGGGCCCCGGAACGACAAGAGGCTGGCTGCACAAAAAAAAAAGGTCAGAGATTTGGTGGGGAACAATGTGAGTCGTTGTGGATCACACGGAGCCGTAGGTGGGGTCCCGTGCGGGCATCTTGAAGGTGAGCTCAGCCGGGCTTGGACGCGGTGGTGACGTCGGGGGGGGGGGTGTCACGCAGGAAGAAAAAGAGCTAAACCCTCTAGCTTCCCCATGCCGCGCCCGATGCGGACGCTTTTGGACAGCAAGCCCGCATTCCTGCTCACAATGGCTGAGGATTTCACAGCTGGACCCTGAAACGGCCGCTTTAAATAAAAAAGCTGGAGTGGCCACCATGACGCGGGGGCAGCCGGACATAGGGAGGCTGCATGCCCCGACATCATCGGACGCCCCATCACCCCGGCCGACATGCAGCGGAGTCGAGCCAATTTTCGATGCTGGGATGGGTCTGCTCCATAAAAGTCGGCTCTTCGCTGTTCACATCCAAATTGACCCGGAAAGTGTTGTCCTCGGAAACTTGGATCACCTTTTTCTTTCGCGGCGCCATTCTGACAATCATTCCGACTCGCCAACCTTTCCATCCAGACCAGAGGTCCCTTTTTCCAGTCTCGTCATTCCTCTGGCCGTGAGCCCCACCATCTCGTTCCTTTTCTTCTTTTGTCTGTAGGTGTGGTCGGCACGACCCTGCAACCGCTTGTTGACCCGCCCCCTTCCCCCTTTCCCCTTTCCCCAAGCCAAGGCGGGCGCTGATGTGACCCTAAATAGACCAGTCAGCCACCATGTCGAACCCCGTGATGGTAAACGTCACCAGCAACATGGCCTACACCGCCGCCGAGACCATCGAGATCGTGTCCCGTCTCGGGGCCAAAAAGGGACGCGGCCGCCCCGACAAGGCCTTTCTCGGCGCCATGTCGGCTGGGTGCCTGCTGGCCCTAGCGGCCGGGGGCTCGCTCATTGTGACGGCGATCCCGTGGTACAATGAGAACGCGCCGGGCATCCCCAAGCTCCTGTGTGCCCTCGTCTTCCCCGTGGCCCTCGTGCTCATCATGCTCACCGGCGGCGAGCTGTTTACGGGGAGCACCATGATCACGGGCGTGGCCGTGCTGCATGGACGGTTGCCTGTCGGCAAGATGCTGTTGCATTGGTTCCTGTGCTTCTGGGGCAACTTTTCGGGGTGTCTGTTTACACTCGCTATCTTTATCATCTGTACGTTGTCATGTGCCCCTCTCAATGTCTCCGTCGCGTGTGACTGACACCCCCCAGCCGCCGGCGTCTTTGACGATGAACCGTTCCGCGGTCAAGTCATCAAGTTCGTCGCGCACAAGCAGCTGGACCCGACGTGGGGCCAGATCTTCATCCGCGGCATCGGCTGCAACTGGCTCGTGTGCCTGGCCATCTTCATGGGCATGCAGCCCAAGGACATTGCGTCCAAGATCATGGCCATGTACATGCCCATCTTTGTGTTCGTCATGCTCGGCTTCGACCACATCGCGGCCAACATGTTCTTCATCCCGCTCGGCATCTGGCTCGGCACTCCGGGCGTGTCCATCGGCCTGTACATCTGGAAGGGCATGATCCCGGTAGCGCTCGGCAACCTGATTGGCGGCACCGTGTTCTGCGGGGGGTACTACTACTACATGTTTATTCTGGGCGAACCCGACATTGCCATTGACGGCCTGTACTATGCGGCCAAGGCCGAGGAAGGCGAGATGCCCGTGGACGTGGCCACGGGGAGGAGTCCGGTGGGGCTGGAGAGTGGGAACACGACCAACACGGCCATCAAAGAGAGTGAGAGTGACGAGATACGAGCTGCGTGATGTTTTCAGTTTTGTATATGGAAGAGTTGAACAATCCACACGGGTTTATCATGCTAGGGCAAGACGCTGGAGATAATAGCCGCGACCATTTATACCTACCTGGTACCCAGGTACCCATGTTGATGACGTTCTGAAATGAGAACTGAACACCTATTTGGAGATTGACTAGATCTTAAAGTCGGAACTCGACACTTGTTCCGAGGTCAACTGGTTCTTATCACGAGACAGTTAGCCCTCCCTGCTTTGTGAGATGTCTCCCACCAATAGACAAACCAATATTGGATTGAAGAAATCGGTCATGTCGTCTTCCGACATAGATTTTGGCTTTCAGCCGCACATTCAAGGGGGGGGGATTTCCCCATCCGTTTCAGCCACCCCCTTTCCCCTCCCCCATCAACCCCAACCTCCAACAAAACCCCCCAATCCCCATCCCCGACCCCAATCCCCAATCCAAATCACCACCACCACCAGCAGAATGCCAAAATGAAAACCCCCCTCCAAATCCCCCTCCCCCCTTCCTCCCCCGCCCCGGCCTACGACCCCCAACTCCCCTTCTACGGCCCTGGCGCCCTCGCCTGCTGGTACCTCTCCCTCCTCTGCGTCCTCCTCACCTGGACCCTGCACCCGACCAAGTCCTTTCCGCACCTGAACCTCACCGCCGACGTCGCCTTCTACACGCTCTACGCGTGCCTCGCGGCCGGCCACATGGCCGTGCAGGCGTCGCGGGTCTCGGCGGCCGAGGTCGCGCAGCTGACGGGCGCGGGCGCGCTGGGGTGGAACGACGCGAGGGCGCAGTACTACGACGTAACGACGGGGATGGACGAGGGGATGAAGGGGGTGGTGGCGGGGTTGAATGTCTCGTTCCGGGTAGCGGTGTATTTCTTTTGGGTGGGGGGGTGTGTGTTGGGCGGGGTGGTCTGGGGGAAGAGGATGTTTCCGCGGGCGATGGGGGGGTTAGGAGGAGGGCGAGGGCGCTGCCGTGGATGGTGGCCGGGGCGGAAGTGTGGACGGTGGGGTGCTTTGGATGGGTGGCGTCCAGGTGCGGGTTTTGGGTCGTGGTGAGCGCGTTTTGGCAGTATACCCTCATCATGGGGCTTCTCGTTGGGGTGTCGTTGGTGATGGTTTACTTGGGGTTGATGACGACGGGTTTGATGTACACGGTTCCGCGGTACTCGTTCTGGCCGGAGATGCGCGGGTTTTGGGAGGAGGCGAGGGTGAAAGGGGTGAATTATCGTCGTCTATTGGTGATGTTGGTTGTTGGTCTCTGGGCATCGTTCATTGGCCTCTTGCACGAATTCGTCGCCGTCTGGGTCCTATACTGGGCCGTTCCGCTGTCGGGGTTTCCGGACTTGGGGGTGAGCATCACGGGGTTGGACCAGATCCTCGCGCTTTGCACCGGCCTCGTGGCCCTGGCTTTTATCTCGTCGTCGGTTGTACAGGCTCGGTTTGAGGACTGGAAGACCTTTTACGTTTGGGTCAGAGCGGAGTGGGACAAGGAAATAAGTTCAGCCAAGCCGAGAAAACAACCAAAGGCCCCGAGTCAAGTACAGCCGGGTACAGATCTCGAGTTGGCCAGTCTGTCGGGATGGGGGGAGAAGGATAGCACTAGTCAAACGACGGCGTGGAAATACGGCTAGGTCGAAGAGCTGAAGCGGATGTTTCTCTTGAAAATCTAATGGCTCTTTCTGATCCTGATTCTGTTATTGGCAACGGTGCCCTTACACAGCCGGGATACTAGGTAGAGCCCACTGTATCACCCCTCTTCCCACCCCCAACAACAACATCAACCTCTGCCCCCCAACAACCCACTCCAACCCCCCACTCATCCCATCCCACCCCTCCTCCTCCCCACCGCTCCCCCCATCAGCCACGCTCCCCCTCCGCCCCTCCCAAACCGTCACCCCCAACCCCTCGCCACCCCCTCCATCTCGTCCCACCCACCTCACCCTTACCCTCTTCCCCTGCACCTCCTCCCCGTCAACTTCCACCCCAGGCGCCTCCAACTTGCAGACCACACTCCTCGTAACCGACTGCCCCGGCTCAATGACGGCATAGGCGTCTGCGTCCGGCGGAGTTCGGCGGCGGAGCATGATTCTGTTGATGGGGATGGGCGTTTCCGTCTCTGTGCTAGTGGCAGTGTCGACGACGGCGAGGGAGAGCAGCCCGAGGCGGAAGACGAGGGGGTCAAAGGGGGAGGACCAGGTGAGCAGGGTGTAGGGGATGGAGGTGGGGGAGGTGTTGGTGATGGTGAGGGAGAGGGGGATGAGGATGGTGCCGGCTTCAACTTCTTGTTCTTCGGCAGGGCGGTCGAATGATGGGTTACTTGCGAGAGCGAGGGTCAAGGGGGGTTGGTGTGAAGGCATTTTCGATGAAGGTTTTTGTGGTGTTGATGTGATGAAATAGGTGGATGGTGGTGAGCTCGAGGGGGTTTCGACAAGAGCTGAAGTCGGATTTGTGTTTTGGGGAGGGGAAAGAGGGGTTGATGAATGGATTGGGTGTGGAGTGTATGAGATGAGTCAGCTCGAAGCCACTGACTGGAGTTGCGACTTTGGGCCTGCCTCGGGGATAGCAAGATTTTGGGAGTTGAGGGCAAAGAAGATGCAAGGGTGGTGGTGTTAAGCCCGAACGATGCCCGGCTCAAGCTTGGGATGATAGGCTGGTACATATGTTCTTCTAGGACGAAAAGCACCTCATGGATTCATTCCAATAAAAACTACAATTTAATACTGGTTTGTATGAGCTCGAGACCTTTCGCCAACTTCAGGTAAGCGATGGCCAGCTCTTCGCTGACGAGACCTAGTTGGCACCAATACTGGCCTCCAGTTCCAATTTTAGTGCTTCTGTCACCAACTAGGACCAATCCCTCCAATACTTGCTCAAAAAAAAAAAACAAGCGCTGCAGTGTACCTAGGTACATAGAGAGTATTGCGGAAAGAGAAACGGGGCTGTTTTGTTCAGATTGTTGTATTGGAGAGTTAGGGTCGACACGACAACTCGAACTTAAGCGCCATGTCTGAAGCCATCAAAACTTGTCAACCAAACGAAAAAGAAAAAAAAAATAGAGGCGGAGTGGACCTGGCTGGAGGATGCGGTCGCTGCGAACCGGCGCGAAAATATATGGGCTGTGATTTGAAGGCAATGAAACAAAACCCATCAGATGAACAAACAAAGCTCGAAAATAGAAGAGGCCAAGAGGACCTTTTCCGCTGGGGCCGTCAAGGCGGTCCGTCTTATCCGTCTTGTTTCCCTGATTTGTTTCGGTACCCTGACCTAGTGCGTGGAGTTGAGTGCGTTGAAACGTGAAAACAGACCACTCCCAGAGCATGGCGTCGACTTTCATCTGGCAAAGACACAAAAATTCAGACGAACCCCGATCGGCGAAATTGAAGGCGGGGGATTTTCGGGGCGGCAGCAGGGCTCCCAGACAGTTGAAACCAGGGGCTTGAGCACGGCACCGGCGGGTGAGAGGGGCTACGCGCGGGGCTAGGGCGCTGGCCCCGGCCGAAACACCAGGCCACCCCATCCGACCGCCTGGGCAGACTCACGAGGGGACCCGGCGCAACGCTGCAGGGGGTGCGCCGCAGCATCGCCCTCCCGCACCGGCCGATCTTGAAACGCGTCGTCCAAACAGCCGAACAGGCCTCCTGTCAGCCCCTGTATCAAAGTCCATCAACCGTTTTCCGGGGCGACTGTCCATGGCATGGCAGAAAGATAAATAGCCTTCTGTCGATCCGCAAATCCCTTGGCATTCTTCTTCTCTCCTCATTCTCATTCACACCACTCCATTTGTTTCTGTCTGTTTCCTCGTCTTCACTTTCGACTTTCTTCACTTCAAACGCCTGGTGCACCCCTTTTTTTTCGCTTCCACTTTTGTCGATTTTCTCAACCAAAACAAACAACACCACCACCACCACCAAACCCCCCCACATCATCAACATGCAGCTCAACATGCTCCCCGCCACCCTCCTGGCCCTCGCCCCTCTCGTCGCCGCCTCCCCCGGCTACTCGTACGGCAGCGACACCTCGTCCTCGTCGGGCTCGTCGAGCTCCGGCTCCGGCTCCACCGCCGGCAGCACCCAGTCGGCCACGCAGACCCAGAGCGGCGTGACACGCATCGACGTCGGCAACGGCGGGCAGGTCATGAGCCCTAACGACGTTACGGTGCCCATGGGCGAGATCATCGAGTTCCACTTTTACCAGGGCGCGCACTCGGTCGCGCAGTCGGCCTTTGACAACCCGTGCGTGCCCATCAACGCCACGGCCTCCAACGGCGTCGAGGGCTTCTTCAGCGGGTCCGTCTCGGTCGCCTCGGGCGAGTCCGCCAACGTCTTCCGCGTCGTCAGCACCGGGTCGCCCATGTGGTACTACTGCGCGACGGGCAAGCATTGCCAGAATGGCATGGTTGGTGTCATCAACAAGCCGTGAGTTTTCTTCTCTTCCTCGGAATATGGTCTTCAGTTGCTGACAATGAAACAGTGCCAGCGGACAGAGGACCATCTCGCAATACGCCGCCGCCGCCGCCAAGGCTTCGCAGAACCTCCCCGCTGCCAGCGTCAAGGGCGGCACCCTCGTGGCGGCCAACAGCGGCACTGGCACCGGGAGCGGCGCCGGAACTGGAACGGGCACTGGTACTGGAACCGGTACCGGTACCGGCACCGGCACTGGCACTGCTCCCAATTCTACCCGCACCGGCGCCGCCGGCCGCGTCACCTTCTCCCTGGTTGGCCTGGCTGCTGCTGCCTTTGCTGTTGCCCTCTCTCTGTAAAATGGCTGTGTAAAATCAGCCTGACAGGAACTGGAATCAAGGCGAGGGTCTCATTGGTCTAGCATGTTGGCGTCAAGTTCTTTGGCTTCGAGGAAAAATAGGGGGGCCTCGGGCGTTTCTTGGCGGGATACTTTGTTTTGGTTGGGTCATTCTTCATTGTACGATTTTGATGTCGCGGGACCGGCAGGCAGAGCTTTTTGGAGTGGGTGTGAAATTGAGATGCTGAATCAAATTTCTGTCCATTGTTGTGATTGCTGTTGGGGGTGCTTTGTGCTTTGTTGCCAGGAACAATCCCACTGTTGGAGATCACGATGCGCGGCCTTTGTTCACAACCGCAGCGGTGAGATCTTGTTCCGGGATCAACATGATTCTGTGGTATAGATTCTGTTATGGATTCAAACCCAGTACGTTTCATCTCGAATGTTTGTTCTCCATCTCAGCCAACACGACATGTCATGTCCAGAATTTCTATAAAACAGTTCGACGGCATGATGCCTTCCCTCTCCTTTTTTCTCTTCGTCCCTCCCATCTTCCCACACCCACACCATCTTTCCACACACACACCGGAACAATGTTCCACAACACCACCATCATCACCACCACCACTCTCATCACCACCACTCTCACCGCCACTACCCTCAAGGTTGGTGTTTGGTACTAGGTCAATGCCTCGTATCTGCGGTTAGTGGCCGTGTCTCTTTAAGTCGCTCTGTCTTTTTGGTGGGACAATGGGTTAGATGTTAGAGGGCCCGGCGGTCCAAGTGGACATGAGCTGGTTGACCGAAATAGATTTCATTGTTTTTTAACCCTTTTCACGCCTCTGATATGTGAGTTCCTTTGAGTTTCTGGTATAATGTTACCATTTTCCTTTCCGAGTTGGCAAAGATATTACTAAGGGGTAACATGCCATACACGCACCACATAAGAGACCAAGGTAGTCTTGGACGTGGAGAATTGACCATCCTAAAGGCAATTGATAGGGGGGCAGTAGTCCTTTTTGATAGGGGGGCAGTAGTCCCCGATTTTTGGCCCCGGGTTAGGGTTATGTATGGGGGCCAAAAATCCAACTTTGGCACAATTCTGAACGGACAAGACAACCCACCCCAAAACAGCCAAAACAGCGATTTCCACCACAACCACCACGATCGCCAGAACAGCCAAGACAGCCGTGTCGCACCAGCGCAAGCGATTTATTCGGATCAATTGAGCCCCGCGCGCAACTGCGCGCCGCCGCCAACCTACGAACGGTATACTCCAGCGCCCTCATGCCCTATAACCCCCCCACTAATTCAGGGCACTGAATCAATCAGCCGCCATGGCGATGCAAGGCCCCGACGCAGCTACGGCTGCCCGCCTCTAAGCCGCCGATAACGACGATTTCGCAGGGTTCTCTGACCATTACGACGAACAGCGCCGGCCCGGCGGCCCCAGCCAATCTGGCAGCGACTCCAAGGACTTTATCGATTCCACCGGTAACAAGGAGGCCGCCGTACCGGAGCGGAAGCGCCAGCGCGCAATACCGGGCGCCGCCACTATTGGAGTGGGAATAGCCTTACAGCGAGTGGTTGGCACATAGGTGGCAGTTGACGGAACTGGCTAGACAACGAGGTCTGGCCGGCAGGTTAAGTTGACCAAGAAGGCGGCTAAGGCGGGGAGGGCGTAAGTCTGGGCCAGTTAACAAGAGGATATGTTGAGTCCTTGAGATTACGCGTGTACATTTACTTTTGGTGTGTTTTGTTAGTTATATAGATGTCTGAATCTTGCCTGTAAGACTGCACCTTGCCCTGTCTATATCGCTGTGTGGTGTCTAAAGTGTTGTTTTGGCAGTTGTCTGGATCGCTGTCTTTGCTGTTGTCTTCGCTGTTGCCAACCTCTTGGGGGCTGGCACCCACTCCCCATACATAACCCTAACCCGGGGCCAAAAATCGGGGACTACTGCCCCCCTATCAAAAAGGACTACTGCCCCCCTATCAATTGCCTTCCTAAAGGGTACCGGCGGTTGTTTCATGAGATACAACGCCGAAACAGCCCACTTAAAACCCAACCCTATAAAACCACCCGACAAGCTCGTCACGCTCGCTCGCTCTTGTGTTTAAGCCGCGTGTCATCTGTGATTGTGACATTCTCTTCCTCTTCCAGTTCATCATTCCAATGTGCTGCAGATCGTGTCAGCTTCAGTCGACCTACCAAGACACGAAATCCTTACCGGCGATGGACTCGAGCAGCTGCAGCGCCGGGAGCAGAAGCAACACAATCGGTACTAACTGGCCAAACCCCAGCTGTTCTCCATTTCAATTTCTTCCGGCATATCAAAGTACCTCATGGAGTCGTGACCGTTCTCTCGGTTTTGGAAAAGTGAGATGTACCCCACGATGTGCCATGCTATCTGCTCCAGAACGTCCCCAGTATCCGAGGCAAAATAATACCACAAAAAGTGGTATATCTGCCGCGCCAACTTGATCGCCCAGTGCCGTGGTGGTTCGCTCTGCCCCAAATGTTGGTTATCAACGATGGTGCTTCGCCACTTCTCAAACCAGACCCTTCTCCCGCCATGCCAGAGCAAAAAGATGCTCTTGGGGTAGGCGTAGAAGATGAGGACAATGTTGGTAATCATCCACTGCTGCGCCCCGCCTCCTTTCGGTTGGCCGATGATGCAGGAAACAGGGCAGTTGAAAGTTCTCGGCCAGTCAACATAGCCGGTGATCAAGGTCGTGTAGACGAGGAGACACGCCAGGAAAACCATCAAAACCACCCTGGCCACCCTGGGAAGCCTGGCAACAAATTTCTTCCTGGGTTCCAAGATGAGTTGAGTCGAGGTCTGAGTCGAGGTCCGGAAGATGCGTGCCGGCGCATCCTTCTTAAAGCTCTCGACTGAGAAATAGCTTATGACCATCAGGGAGGTTAGATGGGTGTTGGAGCTGAACCACACCAGATCGGTGATGATGGTCAAATGGTAGACCGTGATGCTCTGATCGTGGAGTTTCTTCAGCCCGGCAATCATCATGGCGATGCCCGTGACGAGCTGCTGGTCGCTGAGGCAGACGACCATGTCGTAGCAGACGTTGGCCCATCTCCGTGTGCGTTGGTGGCGGAGCCTTTTCTGTAATGGCTCGCAGAAAATATTGCGGAAGAACTCGTCAAGAGGGTTGACAGTGAATGGGCGTAAGTTTGACCGGCAGAGCATGAGACAGACGATGGTTGCAACCAGAGTCAGGCTGGCAGAAAAGGCAAAAGCGAAAATGACCTAGAGATCTATGAGCGTTGAAGACAAGCTGTTTTGTGCTACGAATCTGGGCACTCAAAATTTCCTTTTTCGTACAGCGCCTACGTAACGTTGCTCACCCCGGCTTAGGGCCGGATCAGGGCTGGCTTAGGGCCGGCTCAGGATTGGCTTAGTCTCGCTCAGTCTTGCTTACCCTCGGAACCATTTTTGGAAGGCTGCGCCGCAGTACAACCGCTTCAACTCTAGCCGAGCGAGCCCAGAATTGGTCCTATATAAAAATAACTACGATCGTCTCCGTCTTTAGAAAGCGAATGGTTCCGCCTTTACTTAGCTTCTACCTCGACATCTTATACCTATCTACAGCCAACTGGAATATATTATTTTGTTATTCTATGCCTTTGAACTTTTTAATAGCCTTTACAAAATGTAAGATATAGAGCTCGAATTAACGGCGGTTAAATTAACAGATACTGTTATTAAGCAGGCGGTAAAGAGAGGCCTTACAGTAGACTGTACTAAGATCGACCCTCGTACGCTTCGTAGGAATCTAAGGCCTAAGAGTAAAAATGTTACAACCTGTACCCAAGGTGGGTAAGACTGCAAGGCAGTACGCCGCGGGTGTATTGACGGTAGGGAACGAAGGTTGCGCAAGGTCCAGACGGTGCCGTGTACCGTCTATAACAGGGTGTTCTACAAAGAGCTTGAAGAAGGTGCTTGCAAGATTGTAGACGGGAACATGATATTGCTTGCGTGAGGAACCAGAACAGTTCCTCACCAAGAGGCGCGGTCTACCTATCTATATAGTTGATCTATCTAAGTGCTGTAGAAGCAGTGTGTCTGGTCCCGGCCGGAACTGGTCCCGGCCTCGGGACCTGATTCCTTCGGGACCAACCTGATTGGTGGTCCTAGACCCCGCAGTCCTTGCCTGTGATTGGCCTGCCATGGCTGCCCCAGGCCGCCGTGGCCCAATGTCGTGACCTGGTCATGACACTATAACAGGGTGTTCTACAAAGAGCTTGAAGAAGGTGCTTGCAAGATTGTAGACGGGAACATGATATTGCTTGCGTGAGGAACAAGAACAGTTCCTCACACAAGGGCGTGGTCTATCTATCTATATAGTAACTATCTAAGTGCTGTAGAAGCAGTGTGTCTGGTGAATCGATGCCAAGACTCCTCGAGTCTCTCCTGACTGGCCCCTATTGCTCCACGAGCGAGGCCCTCCTGATTGGCTCGCCTTGGCTGCCGGCAGGCAGCCAGGGCCCAATGTCGTGACCTGGGTCATGACACAAAGAGCTTAAAGAAGGTGCTTGCAAGATTGTAGACGGGAACATGATATTGCTTGCGTGAGGAACAAGAGCAGTTCCTCACCAAGGGGCGCGGTCTACCTATCTATATAGTTGACTATCTAAGTGCTGTAGAAGCAGTGTGTCTGGACCCGGAGCACCGCAGCTCCGGGACCAGGGGTGGTCCCGGGGACCCGGATCTCCGGGACCCAGGGTCCTCTCTGATTGGTTGCAGCGCCCCCGGACCCCGCGCCCTCTTATAGGTGCTCCGGGTGCTGCCTCAGGCCTTACCGGCCTGATGTCGTGACCTGGTCATGACAGGCGGGTGGGGGAGGAACAACTGCGTGGGGTGGTTGGTGGATCCGAATCATTCGTTCTAGGGGAGAAGGGCTTTGCTGTGTTGATCGGACTGCTAGTAGTACTACCTAACCTTCGTTGTATACCTAGGTATATAGTATTTTTTTGTTGAACGAGTTTAGTTGCTTCCTCGGGCGGCGAATGATTTTGTTTGATTGGGAACAGCTTGAATCAACCCCTTTCTGATTGCACGGATCTTGGGCGAAAATAACGACATCGAATTGCCCTGGGTCTTTTGTAGCCAGGGCAGTTGCTCGTGAGGGGTAACTACTAAAAGCCGTGTTGGTTTCGGTAAAGTTGGTTGACAGGGTCCTCCAGCCCTTGTGCAGCCGCCTCCTCGCGCGCCCGTATCATGGCCGCAGGCCTCGCCAAATCCCTCTCCCACAGCCGGCGTGCGTCTTCCGCGTATTCCTCAGCCGAAACTGGATTACGGGGTGCCGGTGGTCTCTGGTGCCACGAAGCCCACTTGCCCTCATAACCAATACGTAACGGTCCCGGCCCCAGGTACAGCACGGCGAGCTTAGCCTCAGGCGGCCACGGCGGCTGGTCGTCCCTCTTGCCCAGGACATCTAAGATCTCGTTACGCATGCCCATCAGCCACGGATGCACGGCCGAGACGTAGTCATGGACGGTGACGCATGCGCCGGCGCCGGCGACCACGTCGAGCTTCTTGTCGGGGGACCAGGGCCGCTCCTCGCCGCAGCATTCCAACACGACCATGGGCGCGTCGAGGGTTTCGTCGCCGGGGCGCGGGCCGAGACGTCGCCGGTCCGAGTCGTGGACTTCGTCCCAGCACTCGCGGTGCTGGTCGGCCCAGTTGCGCTCCCAATCGTCGAAGCAGTCGATGCGGACCGTGATGGACGATGTTGGGGGGGTGAGGAGAGACTCTTGCGATACGGCGTGCCAGCGGGGCGCGGCGTCGACGTCGTCGGAGGCTGGGCCGAGGTAGTAGGGCTCCATGACGGCGTCTGGCTCATAGTATTCCGAGGGTGCGACGGTAATGGCGTGCTCGAGCGGGCCGTTGAGTCCCCAGAAGAGGCGCTTGCCGGCTGTGCTTACGTTTCGTTGAATCCATTCTTGGTCGTCGTCGGCAGGTGGGCTAGTGGAGTCCATGGTGGTGTCCATGGTGGTGGGCGAATGGCGAATGGAGGAGGGAGGAGGGAGAGCAAGTGGCGCGGTGGGGTCCTTTCAAGTTTAAATCAAGTGGCGCGAGCAGACGGCCGGCGAGACAGACGGTGCCGTTACAGGAAATGCACGGTGCAGTTGATTGATTGGTCCATCTTCGAACTTTAAGCTTAAGCTCGGGTTCGCCGTCCTTTTACCCGATAATAAGAATAAAGTCCTATTATAATTAAGTTAAGTCGGCCAAAGCCTTTAGTAGGATTACTTACTTTATTGTCATGACCCAGGTCTGACATTGGGCCGTGGCGGCCTGGGGCCGCCGTGGCCCACCAATAGGAGGAAAGCAAGCCGGAGGTCCGGAGCGGCCAATCAGGAAGTGCGCCGTGTGCGCCGTGTGCGCCCTGGGGGCGCACCCGGCGCAGAGGGCGCAACTTGGCCTTGGCACCCCGTGGGCCTTGGCACACTGCTTCTACAGCACTTAGATAGTTACTATATAGATAGGTAGACCACGCCCCTTGGTGAGGAACTGTTCTTGTTCCTCACGCAAGCAATATCATGTTCCCGTCTACAATCTTGCAAGCACCTTCTTCAAGCTCTTTGTAGAACACCCTGGTATAGACGGTACACGGCACCGTCTGGACCTTGCGCAACCTTCGTTCCCTACCGTCACTACACCCGCGGCGTACTGCCTTGCAGTCTGACCCACCTTGGGTACAGGTTGTAACACAAATACAAAGTATTGGCAATACAAGGATAACAGAAAAGATGTTCCAGTCTTAGTGTGTTCAACAGAAAGGAAGCCTCCAAGCCGTTCTCCACCGCCCATCGCCAACAAACTTTACTGGACCGAACATCTTCCAAACCCTGAGCTATTCTGACGAGAACTCGAAGCCTGAGAGGGAGGATCCGACAGGTCAATTTCATAGTAGGGACCGTCCTCATCCACCGCCCGTGTTTCATAGGAACTGGTATCCAGTGATACCGATCGAGCCTCGTCAAGAATCCTAGACTTCTGGCCAGCGTGGAAGCCCTCGATGGGAGCTAGGTCGCAAGAATAAGGGCCAATGCTGTCAGTTGAGGTAGATGAGGATCTTGTGAGGTCTCTCTGCTCCTCCTCATCGTCCGGAGATTTCCGTCCGAAGCCCTGCAATTCACAACAGCAGCATCCGCGGTTGATGACGACGATAACGATAAAGAAGAAGATGAGACTGAAGACAATGACAAGAGCAAGGTTTGGCTGGTCGTAGACCTTTCTCAGTTCTTGCTTGGTGAACTCCCCGGGAGGGAAATCCCGGGGAACTACACTGGCCGTGGCAATGGAAAGCATGGCTCTATCTGGAGGAGAACTCGCCTTACTAGAAGAAGCGCCTATAGTCTACGTTTTCGCAGAGAAGAGATGCAGGGATTGTGGGAAGAACGCTTGGGAAGCTTAAACTCTCATGGTCCGACTACCGGGGCCCATCAAATCGTTTTTTAAAAGCACGTAGGCCCAAAGGTAAAAATAACATTGTACATCAAGAAAAGTTGTATAAGAGACATATTAGGACGCATCACCTTTAATGCGTACTCGAGGAAAGGGGTTCTTATAAAGGTCTTGAGCTTAAACAATGTTATTGTTTTGTCTCAAGCGTCCGTGTACCGTTAGAACTTATACATCTTTACTACGAACCAGCAATGGCAATCTCCACCCAAGCCACGCCACTAGCGAGATTGTAAGCAGGAAACAGAAAACTTCACAAATCTTTGTCCCAGTGATGCGCATCCCTGAGTTTAATTTGGAGCCAGTGGGGAGCTTGAACAGGCCCACTTAAGAACAAAGACAAGGCGAAAGCTTTTGACGTATTCGCGAATGGAAGAGTCTCTCCTATTGGTGTCCCCCCTTACGCTAAGAACCAGCCTCTTTGTTAGGGATCGGCTCTTTTTGTACTTTGCAAAGCGAGGAAGTTCCCGCTTAAAAGTCCTAGTGCTCCTCCTCCCCTTTCCCTCATCTCAACTATCTTTCTTTACTTTACCTACCTATCCACATATGTTTGCCTATGTCCGTAGCCCTAGCTCGACCCTTATGGCGTCGAATCTGAAAAACCTGTTGTCGTATCAGGACATTTCGAAGTGGCAGCAGTCGAACCGCTACCTTTTGTCCGGATATCGGTATGTCGTATCGCGGTTGAGATCTCACTGGCTCGCAGCATCCAATTTTGACTTCATTCCTAACCTCCTGATTGCTTTTAGTGCACCTTCCGGACCAGCTCTAGCTTCCCTTGCCAGCGCCTTGCACCTCAACAACGAGACGATCAACATTCATTCCCACCTTGCCGGCGGTTTTGTGTTTGCCTTGCTCCCGATCCACTTCCACCTGGCTTTTGATCCCCCTCTTGCCGACGCTATCGTCGTGACAATCTTTTTAGAGGGGGTGGCTACATGTTTTCTTCTTTCCGCATTGTAAGTCTTCTCCTCCCTGGCAACCGAGACTAGGGGCTGTTTTGTTGTCTGACTATTAGCCCGACAGGTTCCACATCTTCGACAACCACAGCCCGAGCGTTTCCAGCTTCTTCCACCACCTCGACCACCTTGGAATTGTCATTTTGATGTAGGGGGCCGGCATCTCCATGATTCACTATGGTTTCCTTTGCGACGCCCGTCTTCGAACCACCTATTGGGCGCTGATGTCCTGTGCAGCCGGCAGTTGTGCTGCCGTGACCTTTCTCCCAAAGTTTCGAACCCCCCAGTACCATTGCTGGAAGGTCGCGACATACACATCCCTTGGATTAACCGGCCTCGTTTTCATCACTCATGGGCTTGTCGTGTCTGGATGGGAGACGCAGAATAGACACATGCCTTTCTTGTGGATGGCAGGCATGGCGGTTGCCAATCTCATGGGTGCGCTGATCTTTGCGACAAGGGTAGGTTCCCAGCGTAGCTCCAGTCGGGCCATCGCGCCTAATACAAAGTTGCTGATATCCTTACAGATTCCCGAGCGGTGGTTTCCGCGCAAGTTCGATCTCTTGGGCTGCAGCCACCAGATCTTCCACATCGCCGTCTTAGTAGTCGCTTGTTTGCACTTTGTGACCCTGGTCAAGGCGTCGACATCTACGCGGAACGAGACCTGCGTCAGGTAGCATGAGCCACCCATAGACATCCCGTAGCGAAGAGAGCGGCTAGCCCGCAGAACATAGCCAATACCAAATTCAACCCAACGCAGCAGTGACTTGTGTGTTGGACCTCGACCTTGATCTCGCTCTCGTCGTCTTCAACGGACTTTGCCTTTGCCTTGTTGTCAGCGCCATCCCACCCCCGTACTGTAAGCTCAAGCCCTGATCATGGCCGCCGTCCTCTCCTCATTTTCAAGTCTCTCAGCGAAAGCCAAGCCACCTTTGTCCACAAAGCCAAAGGGAACAGTTTTGGACTCGAATGAAAACAAAGGACCCGCTGACAACCTTGAAGGATCAGCGTGAAAGAAACAAGAGGAACATCCGAGAGACTGCGGAGAGTTTTTTCGGTCCGGTTCACCCAACAACTAAGCCTCGGATAAGTGTGCTGTCTTTCCGGTAAGCGGGGGACACCTTTCCTTTGTGAACGATAGTTTGCTTGGGCTGGAAGAGATCCCCTGGTATATGAAATTGAACTTGAAAGCTCTAGATTTTAACCACCGAATTAGTGCCAATTCAGTGTGTCCAGTCCTGTGGTTCCCACAAAGCCGCATATATCTAAGGAAGCGATGATGTAAAAGATGGCGGACTTTTGTTACAGACCCTGACTGAGGTAGAAGCTGATTCTTCAGGCAAACGACAACTTCCAACACTTCTGTCTTTTCCAAAATCCTCCCTCTTCCCCAGCCAAAACTCGCTCACCGAATCAATTCCCTGCTCCGGCAATCGTTGAAAAATCCACCACAACCCCCTTTCTCCAAACCACCACGACACCGTTAGAATTGCCGGGAGCGGGCTTTGTCGCGCCGGGCCGAGGATGGCAGGATCACCAGCCCGGCTTCCACGTTGGCGATGCTGATCCTGCGTCACGCCGAGACATCCGAACTAGTCTCGCTACATGTAGCGTAGCGGCATCGCTACGGCGCAGACCAGCAACACCATTCCCTCGCGAGGAAATAAGACGGTCGGGGGTTAGACCGACTCCCGCAACCAAGCGATCCCCACCGTGACAGCAACGGATCATTGATCTTTTCTCCAGCGCTAGTGCAGGGCATCTTGCTGCACGGCGGACCGTCCCGCTACCCGGTCGGCGAACCCAAAGCCAACGACGACGCTTTATTTTGGTGTGTCTTGCTCCGCTTGCACATTCATCGTTCCCTGTCGACCTCCATCATTGCGCCTCACCGCGCTGGGCTCGCCCGGCATAGAGGCTCCATCCCCAAAGACTCCACGTCGTCGAAATCTCGGTTTGACATACGTCGCGTTGGAGATGGGTGTCGCGCGGGCCGTCGTCGGCATCGGAAGAGTCGCTAGGGAGGGCATTGGCGGTTAATTCGGCCACCTAAGACGGGTCTGTCTGTGGTAGCATCGTCGTCGGTATCTTGGGTGTCGAGGTGAAGCGCGACTCGGGTTGAATGGAACTAAGTTAAATGCCGTCGTTATGGATCAGAAGCTAAGCTCTGCCAAGAAGTTGCTGGATGCCCTGAAGGGCGTGTTCCGGGCTTTGGAGCGGGGAATTGGCCGTCGGGTCCATGCACACCCTGCCACCTCCACGCTGGGCCCGCTTGTTTCGATGACACTCTTGACTCGTATGAATTGCAGCGAGAGAAATATACAAGCCAAAAAGCCCAAAAAAAACTCGGATACGGGGAGTCGAACCCCGGGCTGGTGAGTGAGAGTCACCGATGTTACCGCTACACCATACCCGATTGAATCGTGCATGATTTCCGATTGGTGGACTATCTGCAAGCACTCCTGATGATCCTGACACATGCAGGTTGTTGGAATTGGCAGGTGATTCTCTGGAGAGGATTGACTTGATGCAAAATGACAATCGCAACATTTTCCGTATAATGGGATCCATGTAAAACTTCCGGAGACGGGACTGCATCTGGAATGGTCTTCCTTCGTGTTCCCTCGTCATGGACATTGACGCAAGCATCTTGAACCGATCATTAATCGGACATGGGGAGGCTGTAGGCCGGCATGAGTCCAAGCACGGGCTATCTGTGAGCTAAAAACAGCGTAGCTTCAAATATGACGAGTGCAAGCAAGCATAATAGAGGTACTAGGCTGGGAGTGAATGCAGTTGAGGCAGGAGAGGGAACAAGTTAAGGTAGACACTGTGGACACGAAACATCCCAGAGTTTTCCCTAGTGGAAGAGATCTAGGTAGGAGGGGGTTGGAACTCGAGAGGTGTCTTGTTATCACATTGGCCCTTTCGAAATTCCGGCTCCTTGGGGACGGCATCTCCAGGTCGTAGTCGTGAGCGGGCACCTGCACAACCGGGCGGACCAATTTCGATAAGGCGTATGATTTAAACTGCAGGACCGGGCCGGTGTCCTGTCTGACAAGTCTACTGTACACAGGACTGTGTACATGGATCATGGTGATGGGTGAACAGGGGGGCACCCAACACATGGGTCAGGGTGATGTCCGTTGATGTTTGATGCAACTCTGTACCCCGGAGTTTGATGTTTCTCTCCCATCGCATATCATGCTGAGCTTTGAGAGACCCGAGGGCCCAGGGATATTCGTCTCGGGCCCCGCACAAATCTGGCATGGCACCGCAGCTGCGTGAGGAAAGAGGGGGCGATTTGCATACATCGTACGTATGGTGGTGGATAGACTTGGGCTGGGGCAAAGACGGGTGGAAGAACCGGGCCGAAAGTGGTGACAGGTGTCGGGTATGTGGCGGGGGGGGGGGGGGGGCGGCAGCATGTCGGCGCCAAGCGGGCCAAACAGAGCCAAGACTTCCGGAAGGCCGTCCGAAGCGTCGTCGCTTTTCCTCCTTCCCGATCCTCTCAGGACCCGCAGCGATTGTCAATTCCTCGGCGGGAAACAACAAAAATGGATACCGAGGGGGATGGGAGGATGCGCTCTGTCCCCGCGTGCACAATCCGGGACGATGTCTTTTGGGAAGCATCCGGGTGATTTCCCAGATCCGAACCTCACTTTCCCTGTCTCCATATCTTGAGATGCGCCACCGACGCAATCTTCCGTCTTGGAGTTGTTGCTTGTGTGGATTGGCGCCATGGCGAGAGAGCTTGGTGAGCTTGTCTGGCGCCACCTTTCTTGGCACAGATTGGGTTCTTGAACTGGGGGAGTTTCGGACGTAAGTCGCGTGTGCATCTGGCTGGGACCTGTGTGGGGTATTCCAAACCCACCTCGTCTCATTCCGTGTCGCTCAACCCCTGGGTCAAACCTGGGGAGGCGAGTGGTCGGGCAGTCTGGGCCTCGCATTCCCAGAAAAAGATGGAGACAATTGTTGGTGCAGGTGGAAAGAGGAGAAAGGTGAGATGCCCGCATGGGTTCGGGTTGCGTGATCGACGTGGTTGATATCGACCTACCTAAAGCGGCAGTCTTTCCATGGATGCTGCCGACCCAGTGGTTGACGATTTGTCGGGCTTTATCTTTGCCCCAGACCAAAAAAAACCCCCACCCACGGTGCTGACGGGATCAGGATGGAATCAGTCCATCCATGTTCCCTGCTCGTCGCACCCTTCGTGCCTCCGCCCAATGTGGGAAGTCAAAATGCACCACCGCGGTCGCACAGCATGGTTGCATCGAAACATGAAGCTGTCGAGGTCAAGCCTCTAGCCGGATTGCCCAATCGTAACACCGGTATTGCCAACAGAGCGACATGTTATCTCTGCCGCGGGAAGAACGGCAGGACTCGTTGGTCGCGCGACTGCCGTTCGCATATATCCGAAGGGTGGTACAAACGGGCGAAACCCAATATCTGCCCGTTTATACACAAGTACCCACATACCGAACCCCAGCCAGTGTCCAGGCCTACCTACCTAGGTACCTACCTATCCCACATGGGAAGTTGCATTTGATCTACCAGGATCATGGGTTTCACCTGCCCAAGTCAGCTACTTTATCGTGGCAGCGGCAGCTACCTAGCAATGATGGGTGTGAGGTGCGTCTGTCAGCGGGACGTTCCTGCCCTTGCCCAGGCCGTGGATGCCCTGTTCGTGTGGGTTTTCCACCTGTTGGGCAGTCGCCGCTCTCCAAGACGCCATCCATCCGCAGGATCTAACCTTGGAAGATTACTCGATTAGTAGCCAGGCTCCGCTAGAGAACCTGAAGGGATCGTCCGCAAGGAGGTTGTGGCCGTGGGATGCAACGATAGCACCCATCATCCCGACCAGGGAACGGCTCAAACTCAATTCAATTTCTTATCTGTGCGCCTGCCCGCGGTTCCAAGATATATCCTGGCTCGACCCCCCATCGATTCCCGACCTGTCTCTCCCCTCCCCCTCCCTTCACCGACCTGCGAGACCGACAACGACAACACAGACGGACGCAGAATCACAATGGGTAGGTGCCTTCTCGCGTCCTTGCCCATGGCCTCGCTGCCTCTCATCTAACTTACCCCCCTCGCGAGCAGCAGATACCAGCACCGCTGTGTCGACGGCCCTCTCGCCCGTCGGGCAGATTCGGGCATCCCACGATGGAGCGGCACCGCTTCCCTCATACCCGGCGGACAAGGAGCTCCGCGATGTCGATCTTTACCCTGAGACATTCCATGGCCTTGTCTTGCCGACAGAGGAAGAAAAGTCGACGCTCCGCCGCGTCGCCGGAAAGATGCCCGCCGCCTGCTACTACCTCTGCGCCGTCGAGTTTGCCGAGCGTGCCTCGTACTACGGCTGCCAGCAGGTCTACAAGAACTTCATCCGCGGCCCGCTGCCACCCGACGGCCCCGGCACCGGCGCTTCGGCCCCGGGCTCTCAGTACCCCGCTGGCGCCCTCGGCCGTGGCTCCGTGACGGCCACGGCTATGACCGAGGCCTTCAAGTTCCTCGCCTATGCCCTGCCCATCTTTTTCGGTTGGCTGGCCGACACCAAGTACGGCCGCTTCAAGATGATCTGCTGGGGTGTCGCCATCTGCGGTGTCGCCCACATCATCATGATCATCGCCGCCCTCCCCCCCGTCCTGCAGTCCGGCAACGCCATCGGGCCCTTTGCCCTCTCCCTGTACATGCTGTCCATCGGAGCTGGTTTGTCACCCCCATGCGCCTTGTGTTGCCTTGCGCTGACAGCCTGCCAGCCCAGTTCAAGCCCAATATCTCGCCCACCCTGATGGACCAGTCTCCTCACAAGGTCGCCCATGTTGTCGAGCAGAACGGTGAGCGGGTCATCATCGACCCCGAGGAGTCGATCAACAGCGTCATGCTGTGGTTCTACCTTCTGATCAACGTCGGCGCCTGCTTCGGCATCCCGACCACGTATCTTGCCAAGATTGTCGGATACTGGGCCGCATACCTGATTCCCACCATCCTCTACCTCCTGCTCCCCCCCTTCTCTGGTACCTCAACCCTCGTCTCGTCAAGCAGCCTCCCGGCGGCTCGGATCTCGGCAACGTCTTCAAGGTGCTCGGCGCCGCCATCAAGCACGGCGGAGTCCGCAGCATCGGGCGCGCCGGCTTTTGGAATGCTGCCAAGCCCAGCGTCCGCGCCGCCGCTGGCAGCACCAAGGCGTACGGCTATGACGACCAGTTCGTCGAGGATGTGCGTCGCACATTCCAGGCGTGCGGAATCTTCCTCTTCCTCCCCATCTTCAACATCAACGACGGTGGTCTCGGCGCTGCCGCCAACGCCCTCACGGTCGGCATGCAGACCAACGGCCTGCCCAACGATCTTCTCGACAACCTGAACTCGGTCAGCATTGTTATCAGTAAGTCGCCCCCACTTCTTCCACGCCCGCCAGGCACATGCTGACAGCTCCCAGTGGTCCCCATCATGAACCACATCATCTACCCCATGCTCCTTCGCTTCGGCATCAAGATTGGCCCCATCACGCGCATGACGTTTGGCTTCGCCATGTGCACCATCGGCTCCATCGGTTTCTCGGTCCTGCAGCACTATGTCTACAAGACGTCGCCGTGCGGCTACAACGCCACGACGTGCGCCGAGATCCTGCCCGAGGGCGAGAACGCCCTGTCGTCCATCTCGTATTCGTGGTACGCGCTGCCCATTGTCATCACGGCCATCTCCGAGATCTTTGTCAACGTCACGGCCTACGGCATCGCCTACACGCGCTCGCCCAAGAACATGAAGGGCCTCGTCTCCAGCATCAACCTCTTCATGACGGCCATCTCGGCCGCCATTGGCCTCGCCACGGCCCCGGCCATCCAGGATCCGTATCTGGTGTGGGCCTTTGCCGGGCCGACCATCGCCGGCGCGGTGCTGACGGTGGCGTTTTACTTTACCTTCCGCCACATTGACCACGAGGAGTTTGTCATCAACACCGACTTTGCCGACATGAAGCGGGACTCGGACCGGGAGAGCGACGTGGAGCAGGTGTCGGAGAAGAAGGTGCTCGCCAACGAGGCGCCAAAGCTGGATGTCAAGTCGGGGTAAATACCAAGTGCTTTGGTAGGACACGCGATGAGTTGGATGTGTAAATAGCGACGAGGGGTACGGAGGACAACAGTGTGTACTGGATCCATATTGAGGCCTAGGAGAGGATATCCACAGATCAGGTTCAAAGAATGTTGACATGGCTCCCTTCTCCAATGGTTCCCATCCCGTGCGTGCGTTGCCACAAGGTAATGTATTCGCCTTCAGTACTCCTTTTCAGATTTGCTACACGAAGTCAAGGTCAACTATACCCCCCGCTACCCAAATACCTCCATCATAAAATGATACTCAATCTTACTCCCATCCTCCCTCCCCCTCGCACTCAACATCCGGCACCGATCCGCCAGAATCTCCCCCACCACCGGCGTCCCGCAAAAAAACACCCCCACCTTGAACTCCTCATCCTCCTCCTCGTCCCCCTCCCGCCGCACCACCCCTGCCTGGCGGTACTCCCGCATCTCCTCGTAGTGATGATCCAGAATACGCACGAAATCCGGCCGCCCAAAGTGCGTCGGGTTCAGCAGCCCCGTCAGCGGCGACCGCGGCCGCGAGGCGGTGCGGTGGAGCTCCAGGAGCCAGCGGTACACGTGCGTCGTCACGTCCCGCCCGCCACCCCGGCCACGGCCCCGGGCCTGGGTCTGGGTGATATGCGTGTGCAGGCGGATGTCGAGGTTCTTGGGGGTGGGGGAGTTGTGGCTTTGCTGTTGTTGTTGCTGGCTGGTGGAGACGCGGTTGAGGAGGTCCGAGAGCCAGAGGAGGGAGTTGCGGTCGCGGACGGTCCAGTGGAAGTCGACGCGGCGCTGGGGGGCGGCGGCGGTGGTGGGGGTGGTATCGCCGCGGAGGAGGAGGGAGCGGGTATGGGAGGGGCGGGTGGAGGCGGGGGTTGGGAGCTTTTCCGAGTTGAGTTGGGTTTGGGGTGATGGGGAGGGGGAGGGGGTGGAGTCCTTTTCGGATGTTGGCGAGGCAGGGCTGGCGCGGGCTTTGTCTTCTTTTTCTTGGAGATCGACCAGGATCCCCGAAAAAGGGGTCACTCCGATGCCGGCGCCGACGATGATGGTGTGGCTGAAATCGTAGAAGCGCTGCGCCGGAGCACCAAAGGGGCCGTTAGCACCAATTTCGATGGTAGTGGCGCTCCCCTGAGGTCCGGTGGCGAGATCCCGCAGCTTGGACGTCCAGTTTCCGTCCGTCTTGATGTGGAGTTGAAACTCCTTGCCGATGCACGTCGAAACGGTGAACGGGTGCCACTGGAAGAGGCTGAGCCGCGGCACCTGGAGGAAGATGTACTGCCCGGCTTCGTATTGCCAGATGCGCTCGCTCGGAATGGTCCCCTTGATGAGAACCGTTTCGTCGTCGAGGATCTGGATCGTGGCCGGGACGCGGTGGCTGAAGCCGAGGACGATGCGGACGACTCGCTCTGAAAGGACGAGAAGCGTCGGGAAGGCGAGCCAGTACCCAAACATGGGCTGTTGGAGGAGGCCGGCGGTGCCGTGTGCCATCATAAGTCCGATGATGGGATACATGAGGAGGTGGCCGAGCTGAAAGATCTCGTAGTTCTTCTTGCGCACCTGGGGAAGACTCAAGAGGGCGAGCAAGTAGAATAGGCCTAGCGCCGTGAGACCCGTGAACCCCGGACGTGACCGGACGTATTCGATGTACGGCCGAGGCACGGCATCCGGACCGAGGAGGATCCCAACGCTCTCCTCGTTCTCCTTCCGACTGCCCCAGACAAAAGAGCCGCTGAGATGTCCGATAGCATGCAGGGTGGCCAGCACAAGAGCCACGCACGAGATGGAAATGTGAAAGGCCTGTGACATGTCCCAGTTGATGAACCGCGAGATGTAGTAGGATCGGCGAAGGAAGGTCGAAAAGTACCGCGACATGCTGAGGATCAGGAAGAAAAAGGTCGGATATAGGGCGCCCGCGCACGTCTTGGCCAGGACCACGCCCCAGCCAAACCCCCTCGTGTAGTGCTCGCCCGTCAGGTACTTGACGAGCTGCCAGACGGCAAAAGCTAGCTGCATCGACACCACCAACGCCAAAAAGGCAATCTCGGGCCCGCGAACGGCCCAGTAGGACCGCACGCGCCGCACAATGCCCAGCTTGCGCAGGTAGGCGTCCTGGTCGACGGCTTTGTCCTTGTCCTGCTTCATACTGGGGATCTTCCAGCTGCGCACGCGCGCGGCGAACTCGTCGCGGGGGATGCGGTTCTTGTCCGAGCCGACGAGCTTGCGCAGGAACTCGTGGCGGGCGTCGCCGCCATTGTCGGCGTGGTGCAGGTGGTGAGGCGACGGGGTGGGCGCAATTTCCGAATAGACTTGGTCGAGCTTGCGCTCGACCTCGCTATAGTCAATCAGGCCATCGTCGTTGTGGTCGAGGTCGTCGAGGAAGGTTTTGATCTCGTCGTCGGTGAGGTACTGGACGTCAGCCCAGGGCGCGGTGCCATCGTCGTCGTCGCGAGCCATAAAGGGAGGGATGGGTTATGGTGAGAGGATCGGTTTGGGCGGAAGGGGACAGGTCGGGGAAGAAATAATGCGCCTGGCGCGTCACAATTGGGGCGGCATGGTCGCGGTTTTGACGCCGTCGTGGTCCAGCGGTTCGACGTGCGCCAAGTAGTGCCAACACTTGCCAAGGACATTGGCAGTGAGTGAAACTTGATGTGAAGGCTCAGCATCTTGGCCCCCAGTGGATGTTTAGCGGACCGAGACCGGGTACAGTCCAATGCCGGTTTGTTTTTTAGCGAGGGACCTCTCGCCAAGCAAGTGACGACGAGCTCTCCGCAACAGGCAGCAAGACCTAGTTGGCCCAAGATAAGCCCCCGGTTCCAACACTAGGGCCTAGTCGGCATAAATATAGGTGTCAGGCTCTAACTTTGAGGCCTAGTTGGAAAATATAATGGTTTAGTTTAGAATTTAAGGCCTCGAACAAAAAGTGGCTTGTCTTGCGCGGTGCCTCCCATGTCTCTGGCTAACAAACCAAAGGCAGCCAAACCAAACCATGGCTGGAGTGTACTGGGCGCACAATAATGCCGCGTCGCAGGGCATGCAGGCGACGTGGGCGGCTTGGCGAAAAACACGTGGTTGGAAACATTTTGTGAAGAGAGAGTCAGTCGTCATTCGTACTATAGATGCTTCTATCGGGTTAACAAGAGCAATAACAAAAGTGAACCCCCAAAGCCGTCGTCTCCGAACAATTCAGCCGGGAGCTACTACCTAGGTACTTTATTTTGCCTTGTTTCATCCCATATCCCCAAAAAACCCTTCGCCTTTCGTGACCCAAAACCTAACCCCTGAAGTAAACAAACTGCACCCCCCCATCTCAGTAACGAAAAATCCCCCCATGCCTCTCTGTCAAATGTCGATAACACGCCTCCGGGGTCTTGAACGTCTCCCCGCACCTCCAACAAATATGCGTCCTGCACCCCCCACAAACCACATGATCACACCCCTCCGTCTTCTCCATCGACGTCCCGCACCTCCCACAATCCCTCACCCCCAACTCCTTCTTCAACTTCTCCATCACCTCCCCGCCCCCCTCCAGCGCCGCCTTCCACCCCGCGCAGCTCACTCCCCTGTGCCCCCCGGCGGCATGGCACCCCGTGCATGTCGCCGCGAGGCACGACGGGCAGGTAAACACCCCGGCGACGTCGGCAGTGACGCGGTAGAGCTGGGGACAGTCTGGCGTGGGGCAGGAGCGGAAGACGTTGGGGTGGCGGCGGACGTGGGCGGTGAAGGAGCTGGTGAGGAGGTCTTCGAGGATCGTCAGGGAGGGGAGGAGGTCGGTGAGGGCGGAGAGGGGGAGGACGGCGCGGCAGGTGTCGAGGGCGCCGTGGCAACGGAGGATGGCGGGGCGGGGGGAGGCGAAGCTGAAGGATTCGAAGCAAGAAGCGCAGTAGATGTGAGCGCAGGGGGTGAGGACGGGGTTGTCGGCGGGGGTCCAGCAGATTGTGCAGTCTTGGGATTCCTCTGTTGGGGGTGGGGGGTTGGGGGAAGAGGTGGGTTGTTTGCGAGCGGCTACAGTGGCCAAGGCGAGGCGGTAATCGGTGTCGGTACCGGTGATGAGGATTTGCTTTGGAGTGGAGGTGATGTCGAAGTTGACTTTTTGGCCGAGGAGTTGCATCAGGCCGCGGAAACCGCCGAGGCAGGCCCATTCGAATTGGGGGGCGGTGAGGGCGATGGTGTGCAGGGTTGAGGGGTCTTCGGTGGCCAGTTCGGCGAGGGAGAGCAGTGCCTCTTTACATTTATCGGGGGGACCAAACAGGTGCAGGCGGGAGTGGCGCTTGTTTCGCACAATAACGATGCCGAGGGTCTCTTCGAGGTTCTTGAGGCGCTTGAAGACGGTGCTGTTGACGGCAAAGGATGGTGTCCAGATGTCTTTGCCCTGGGCGTCAACAGCTGTCTGGCCAGCAAGAATCTCTTCCAGGGATGCCTTGGCTTTGATGACCGCGTCTTTGTCGACGCCCTCGAGACGGAGAACGGCATGACCGTTTGGGCCAGACACCTTGTAGGGGGTAAAGAAGACGTGTTTGGCAAGCCACGACGGACGGAGGGTGTCGATGACTGCCTCAGTGACCGAAAAGACGCGGGCGGTGACCTTGAACCGGGCCGAATATATCGCTTGAACGTTCAGTTGGACCTTGGCGCCAGATCTTAACGGGATCGTCCATCCATCGAGTGCCACAGCTGCCTCGGAGGCATCCCCCTCGTCCTGGAACCGAGCTTTTGCCTTGGCCCGCTTTCCAGTACCAACCTTTGGAGCGTCCTCCCACCAGTCGAGTGAACCAAACTCGGCCAGTTTGGACTTGACGAGGGCATTGGCTGTCGCCATGTCGTAGACCTGGCTTGGCTTTCCGATCTCGACGTGAGCAGGCTGCAGAGCATTAGGGATGGTCTTTTCGACAGCCATCGTGGTCGCGTCTCCTGGCACTTCGGTGAGCGTGACCGTCCAAGGCTGGGGATTGTTCAGTTTGCGAGACCCCGTAACGCCACTGCTTTTGACTTTCTGTCCACAGATCGTGTAGCTCCCGGCCGAGAACTTGGCCTCAACTTTGGTGGCGATCTCCTTGCTCTTGAAATTCAGCCACACCGTCTTGAGCGAGCGATGCCACGAGCAGTGCACCTTTTTGCACTCGACACGCTGCAAGCTCGACCCTCGAGTCATCGGAGCATTTGTGGCAGCCACTTTGATCTGGGAGCCCGGCAACTTCCCAAAAACCTCGCAGACGCGCTTCGCAAATGTCGGATCCTCGACGCGGACACTGGCAGCACAATGGGTTTTGCCTGGAGGCACCCGGATACACTCTTCGGCAACCTGGAAGCCCAGTCCGGCGAGGAACCCGGACACACTCAACGGGCTGCTGTCGGGAGGCAGCATGCTGATGTGAATGGCGGAAAAATCCGACGGTAGCGATGTCTTGACGATGGCGAGTCCGTCCCCGAATTGGACCAGGGCGCCACCAATCTCCCGGATCCAATTGTCCGGCTTCCCGGCCGGCTCCGGCTGCGACGCTGTCAGTGTTTATGCTGAAACATGTCATTGGAGGGGACAAACGTCGCTTGCGTCGGGGACCTCGACAGCAGCCGGACCATTTTGGTTTCGAGATGGGTGAGAAAATGGACAGGCGGTACCCTTGAGACAGCTTCCCTTGAGGTAAAAGTGGCAGGGGATTTGCGACCTCGAGTCGGGGGCGTCGGCCGGCTTCGGAAGTACCCCCTGGGGTACATTTTTGTCTCCCGTGGTTTTTTCTGGGATAGGACCAGAGGTCGAGTGGGAGAACGGGCACGCCTCGCCCTTCTTGCAACCTCCACGAGCGAAAAAGATGCACGGCGCCTTGTGTCCGGCGCCAGCCGGCTGCTTCTTCGCAGCGGGCCGCAATGACAGATATGTCTCACCCCTTGTCATATTGAAGGCTGTTCGGATTTCGATAAGATGGTGGACTGGGTTGGATGATTGAGTGCAAGCGGGTTGGACACCTCGAGTTGGTTGATGTCAAGTTCGAGAGATGACATCGAGAGTGGTAAGGCATAAGGTTGGGCTCTTCTGCAAACGCAGGCTGCACCGAGGCCTTTAGCTCCACGTGCTCTCAGCTGGGAGCGAATGGCAGACCAAACTGTGGTGGTACAACGGCTGCATGCCGGAGCAAACACGTCATACAGTCCAGCCCATGCCTTTGGTTGTTAGCGCGAGACCTTCGAGATGCTTGCCAAGGCCACACACCTTCTGATTGAGGCCCTAAAGTCAGAACTCGAAGCCTTGAAGTTAGAACTCGAGAGTTGCAGCCCTATCAGATAGTACTCGCTTACTTAGGGAAAGGCCTCGCTCCTCCTGGAGAAGGCCTGGCCTGCACACATACGCGCCCCCCCCCCCGACGAGATGTGTGGCCTGCCCAGGAATCGCGGGGCCGGCGTCGGTGACATACTCGGGATGTCAGGAAGCACTCGTAGCGGCTGAGGCCAGAGTCATACCGGTCGGGTCTACGTTGGGCATGTTCAGTTTCTCCTTGCTCGTGTTTTGTGTTGTCCTGGGTTGCCTTTGGTGTCGCCAACTCTATCCTAAACAACCAACTTCTACAAACAGCTGCTACTAGCAACGTTTACCAGCAAACCTCCAACTACCCTTTGCAATAATCCCCCAAAAAGCAACATGTGTGTCAACTCCCTCGGTTAAGCTCTCCTTGCAAGTTCTAGAAGAAGAACGTTGCCGCTACCGCTGCCGCCGACGGCGGCCAGCCCCTAATCCCCCTCAACGACATCCCCGGTGCTGGCGTCGCCCGCGCCCGTGCCCAGCCTGCCGCCGCCAACGAGGGCGCGGTTGCGAACCCCGCGCCCGGCGATGCACCAGCCGCCCACTCGCCGTACGCCGCGCTCGCGGCAAATTTTTGGGGGGGTTGTTTAAACAAGATCTCAAACCACGCCTTTAGCGGGGCATTTGCGCCCACGCTACCATCCATGGGCGTAACACCGGGGGCTTCCGAGGCCTTGTTGGCGGCAAGGGCGGCACCGCCCTCGTTACCCAAGCGAGATGTGGGGGGGGGGGAGAGGCTGGTTAATAGGTAGGTAGCAACCTAGGTGGTCAGTGTATAGAGAACCTTAGCTTCACGTCCTCTCAACTGGGAGCGAATGTAGACCAAAAGGTGGTGGTAGAACAGGCTGCATGCCGGAGCAAACATGTAAACAGCCAGATGAACCCTAACCCCTGACCCGTCAAGGGGGTTGTTGATATTACTACCCCTTACCGAAGAGGATTTCATCTATTTTTAGCATGTCGTCCTCTACCGACGTAGTCTTGCAAACTATCGTTACATTAAAAGAGCTCTCTGCTCTCTACTCAAACCCTTCTCGCCGATTAACCCAATGACACGTCGGCCCACAACTACACCCAAGGGGGAAGTCCGGAAGCCAGCAACCTGCTAAACGGCAGCCTTCAGTTTTGGCAATGCTGACCATTGGTCTCGGCTGGGCATCCTGTATCAAAGGCTTACCTTTTGCGTAGCGATAGTAAAATGCAACACTGGGACCAGACCAGACGCCACTTGGCCGTGGCTCCATGTGGTTGCAGCAACTTTCACCCATATTGCGGATATATATCGCTGCTCTGGACAGGGGCAGACGACCCGGACCACCAGATGCCAGAGGCGATATCCAGACATGTGTTGATAGCCATGGCTAAGTGCTGTATGTCAGTTGACAGGTATTTATACGCCCATCACCTCACGACTTGAACACGTCTCGTCCTTGTCAACCTACCACAACCACCACTCCGAGTCCCTTCCCTCTTACAAACATATCTCACCCCCCCTTTCAACCATCCTCCCCCCTAACCTCCCAAAAATGAAGAGCCTCACCTTCCTCGCCACCGCGATGGCGCTCCTGACCCCCACTCTCGCCTCCCCCACTCCCGCCGCGGCCGTCGACACCAGCCCCCTCCTCGCCGCGCGCGCCACCGTCTTCCAGTCGCTCAACTGCAAGCGCGTCAAGGGCCACGGCGACTATGGCGTCATCGTCAACCAAGGCCTGACGCAGCTGCTCTTCAAGAGCGGCAAGCCGTCGTCGGCGGCCGGCAAGACGGGCGCGCCAAAGTGCAACCGCGTGTTTTGCGACGTCGAGTCCAATAGCGGCATCTTTTGGTGCAATTCCGTGGGTCCCCTTTCCCCTTCCCCTTCCCTTCCGGCCCTAGTGCAGTACTGATAGAGGGGACAGAATACCAAGGCGCTCACGCTCAGCGGGTATGGCGACATTGCCGACGGGGTGATGCGCATCGCGATGGATCAGACGTGCCTGGCGAACTCGCTGGAGAATGTAAATAACGGGCAGAGGCTGTCGGGGCAGGTGTTTTACAAAGAGGGGTACAATGTTATCGTGGGAAGCTGCTGAGGCGGTGGCGGTTTGGTGACGTTGAGGGGGTGTAGATATTTTCTTTTGAACGTAGAGGCGGATAATACACGGAACCGTCGATCATTCCAAACTGAAAGTCATATCGGGGGTGTTTGTCGTGAGCTGCCTCCCACAGGAGGTTGAGTGTTGTCTGTACTTTTTTTTTTTTTGGCCTAGACCCAATCTTGTCAGCTTCGCGGGACAAAAAAACATGGCAGTCCAGTGGCAAACAAACACTGACAACAAGTGCATACATGTACATCCTTCATTGACCCCAAATATGTAGTATATACAAAATATCCGAGCCTCAACACCCCTTCCCCGTCTCGTAGTCTTGTGCCAGGCCAAGGCCAGACACCCCTCGTGCAATTACAAAACAGCTAACAAAACAAGTCGTAGACGCATCAAATACGCCACATAACACCCAGGGGCCGTGATGCTCTTCAAAATTGACCAAGCAGTGGTATCCCAACTTTTCTCAGCGTGGCTCGCATGCGTTTGACGAAATGGCAGTGGCAGAGACCAGCAAATATCCCCCACCATCGAAACCAGAAGAAAAGAATATGTGGTTGTTGTTCAAGACAAGCAAGAAAAAAGGTATGTCCAAACGATGTCCGCCACACGCCGGTGCGAAATGCTGGGTGTCGTGAGACGAAATGCGACGAAAGAATGCAAAAGAACTGCTCATCTAAGTCGAGGCCAGGCCAGACTATTCGTGGTCGAGCGGCGAGAAGGTGACAATGTAAAGGAAATGTGTAGTCGTGGGGTCGTTATGGGAACAGAGTTCCCGTCGGTCGGGATCCCAGCCTCGGGGCTGGTCTCCTCCAGGGTGGTCGGTTGTGTCGTGAAACCGCACGCACCCTTGCACCAATCTGAACGGGCAATGACGTCGCAACCCGCGCCCGTCTGTCGTCGCACGTCGCCAATTCCTCCTCCCTGGGATCATCAATTGGACAAGGACAGTTGCGTTCGCTTCCTCAGCAAGCTGTCATGTCCATGGCAATGCTGTGCATGGTGACACGGCATCTCTTCATGCTGCGCCGCCGGCATAGCTCATGCGCTTCCGCCTCCAATCTTGATGCTGCTGGTGCTGCTGGTGACGTTGCTCCTCAGAGTCGGAATCGGACGAGGATGGCCCGGGGGAGGGGGCAGCGTTGGACCCAAAGCCAGGCATCGACGACCACCGGTTGAGGCGCTTCTGGGCGGCGGACACGGATGGCGCGGGCTGCTCCTGCTGGGATTCGGCAGAGGGGGAGGGCAAGTCGGCTGGCGGCTGGGATCGGCTCGTGTTGTACGACGAGCCCGTCGTGTTGGGCGAGTTGTAGACGTACTCGCCGTCGACGTAGGTGGCGTTAGACACAAAGGTCGAGCGCCGGTTGCGGCGGCGCGTGTAGCGCTGCTCGAGGCGGAAGAGCTCGATCTTAGCCTGGATGCGGTCGAGGAGGTTGAGACCCATGGTGGCTTTTGTGGAGGTTATCGACGGGGGACCGGTGTCGCGGGAGGAAGTTTGTTCAAGTGGCTGGGGCGAAGGGGGCGGCCTGGAAGTTTTCTGGTCCGACAGCACGAAGCTGACGAGGATCTCGTTGATGTGGACTGGAGGGCGGGGGATGTTTCGACGATCAGTCGTCCGGTTGCTGGGCAGTTTCGAAATGTCGCAGTAGAATTGGGGATCCTTGTTGTTTCCGTCGTGAGTCGGAAGAGAGGAGTTGTTGCGTGCGGGGGCGTGGTCGACCAAAGGAGGGACTTTCGCAGGGAAGGACTGTCGACAGGACGAAGACGAGGGATGGCGACTCGAGGGATCGTGGGGTTGCCTCGCGGAGGTTGGGGAAGGAGGAAGAGAGAAGGAGTCGGGTCGGGAAAAGACGAAGATGAGGAAGAAGGACGAGCTCCTTCGAGAGACCCACCCCCGTCGCTTCTCCCCTGGCAGCTTGGTGGAGCTGGGCCAGCTTATCGAGTGCTGCCGTTGGTCCATCTGCTGGTTCCATCCGAGCACGGATTTTTATGCAGGACGGGCCTTTCCCCATTGGTCGTAGCGAGCATGTCAGGCTTGGCGGTCTCTGCGCTCCGGCAGCATTGACTGCAACACGGCGCTGAAGTCTTGGGGATGAGTTCGGTGGAAGGGCCATCATCCGGTCCGTGAGCTAGCACCACTCCACTTCAGTGGGGTGTCAGGATGCAGGGGAATCAATCGGTGCCTCTTCAGCGTCCCATCCATCCCATTTTCCATTTTCCTCGTCTTGCTCAACACGTTTTTGCCCTGTTTTGCCAGTCTCGCGTCGCTTCTGCATTGTCCTGCAGACTTCTTCCTTTTTCTGCATGAGGTGGGCAAAGATATCCCTCATCACATCCACCACACCACCCCCTTCCCAGTGGGAACATGTCAATCGTCCTCCTTTCGATGAAAGTCTTTGGGTCGAATCCCTCGAGCCCCAAGACGGGACGTGTGCTCGAGTGGCTGACCTGACCCACGGCGTTGGGTGGCCGGGCCATCTTGGATGCCCTTTTCCATCCTCTCGACGGGCCGACCCCTCCCTCCCCCCTCCTTCTCTCGACTCGCCACCGTCCCTCGTTTGAGACTCGACTCCTGCGACAGCGTCGACATCAGCCATTTTTCCCATTGTTTCCATTGCTGGGTAATCTCTGCCTGCATGCCCTCAGACACGTCTGCCCTATTTTGGGTTGGGGCTCTGCGCGCGGCATTGATTGCCCCTCGCACCAAATCCGGGGAAGCCATCGCGGATTCATCTCGGATTCATGCGCCAATTTCACCACGGCTATCGTGATTATCCGTGCGACGCCAGCGACAGTGACCCCCTTGGTTGCCCTCCACCTTGCCGCGGTTGCCGAACAAAATCTTGAACGGACAAGTCCCTTCATAGTTTGAGGTGCTGTCACAAAGCCAACTATCGAGTCCCTCCTTCGATCCGTGAGAGTTCCCGGCACGCCGTGACCACATCAGCATGCCGCAGATGCAAATCGGAGCTGCAGTTCGGAGCACCAAAGGAAATGAAAGCCGCACAGATGATTCCGCCAAGCAACCCGCTCCCGGAGCTCGGGTCCGTGCTACCACGTTGGCCAAGCCCCGACCCCGGCCGGGGATCGCGTGCGCGTGCGCGAAAAGGGGCAAAGACGCATCCCAGCCGATCTCCGGCAAGCATGTCCATCCACGTGAACTTATATGCGAGCTCGAGGCGAGGTTGATACGAACCACAGTCCCGGACGCGGGATTCTTCATTGCTCAAGTACGGAGAGTACCATGCGGTTGGAACAACACGTTGACGACGGCCTATGTCTATGTCTTAAGAAGCAAAGACGTCGTCAAATCCGCAACTGCAACATCAACCGTGTGATAGTCCCCCGACTCTATCCATCGCTACATGCTGAAGCAAGCCTCCCATACCCAGATCAAGGGTCGGATACGTCCATGCTCACGTCAAGAAAAAAAATGGGTACTGGGTCCGAGTCGGGACCCGCGTGCTGCCTTTCCAACGTCACCGTCACAGCTTGCTTCCTCCCCTCGAGCCTGGCACGGCCCCGAGCCAAATCCAACGTCTTTGAGACTGTAAGGGGGGCGTCGCCGTCGCCCGAAAGGGGGAACTGGTACCACTCGACTCTCCTGAGCGGGGGCATGATGTACCCAGCCTCGAGAACATCACACTCCCAAAATCCGCGGGCGAAGAGCCCCCAACCAAGAACTCTAAATCTGCACACGATCAAAAAGTTTGAAACTTCCTGTGCATCCGCTGAGATGAAATGCAGCACTGTGGTTGTTCTGCCTAGGGATACCTGGAGACACCCGTTCAGCTCCAGCCGTGTCCTGCTCTCCGGGGGGTTGGTCTCCAGACCTGCCATCTTCTCGAGGGAGACCAGCTTTGCCCAAGGGATCTTCAGAGTCAGTTGTCTTGTGGTGCATGCGGCTGACTCCTCGCTAGATAGTCGAGAAAGCAGATAGATCGAAGACGCTTGTTCCGCCCGCCTCTGCCCAGCAGGAGGCGCTGGCGATATCCTTCCAGGCATGGCACGCACGTAGCGGGAACCTCCGACGTTCTTGAGGTAGATTCCAAGGGGCGGTTTGCTCTGATCCATGTAAACGAGGCCAGTATATTGAAGTCTGCCTGCCCCATGGCGAGCAACGCTGAATCCGGCCAGGGTGTAGAGACCCATGTTCGTCTTGATGCCCAGGTTCGAAACGGAAATCTTTAGCTCGGGCGAGTATGCGGTCCATGTCACGGCCCGAGTAATGTCGGAGCAATGGGAGAATTCGGCAGGCGACGAGGCTAGAATTCCCATAAAAGCCGGTCCGGCGTTTTCCTTGGCTACCCATGCGAACAAGGACACGTCAGGAGTTGTTTTGATTATCTCCTCTTGGAGTCGCAAGAAGGCCTTGGACCCCTCCCCGTAAAGCATGGCCATGTTGATGTCAAAGATGCCCATCAGGCAGTACGCAATGTCCTCCTCCCTACTCGTCTCTCGGTGCGAGGCCCACGACATGCGCACCGCCACGGGCACGTGCGACAGAGTCCTTTCTTTCGTCAGGACGTCTTCCTTGATTCGGGAGACTTTTGATATCTTTTCGCAGAGGCTTGCAAGATCTCCCCTCTTGGCCCAAGTTTTGTCGAAAAACAAGACGTCGCGCGGAGCTATAAGCTCTTGCAAAGTCCAGCCGCGGCGCCACCACCGGCAGTGGTCAAAGGCCGGCTGCTCCGGCTCCCAGTCCTCGAGGAAGGCGAGGCATATAGCGGCTTGCTGGTACCACTTGAACATGGAATTGATGGCTTCGCTGAGCTCGGCGCTGCTCGTCTTGTCGATGCAGCACGTGTCGACCCAGGCGTACTTGAGCCCGCGCGTCTCGAGAGCGATCTGGCAGGTCTTTCTGATCTTTTCAAAGCCAGGCTTCGCTGCCGTAGGCGAATCTAGGACGCTAGGCACCATCATCTCTTGGAGGGAGGCTTCATCCGCGTCACAGCCCCAGGTGTGCGACAGGACGGCGTAGGGCGGCGTGCGTCTTAGATCTGGAAAGCTCTCGAGAAGGAGCGTCTCGGTGTTGATGAGTCTCATCGCTGTGAGTTCGTCGTGGCGCGGTTGTTGGGATGGAGTCAATGTGATCGGCAGTGGAGATGTTGATTGACGGCCGAGATGCTTGAAGTGGTGCAAGAGAGGGGTTTTCCGTCAGGACCGGGTAGACTCTCCAATCAGACCGCTGGCAGAGCCGCCTGCAGGCGACATCTCCATCTCAGCTTGAGCTTGATGTGCCTGCTGCGACAAGAACCCAGCGTTTCTCGGTAGAAAAGAGGACTCAAAAAGGGGAAGTCGATTTCATATGGCCGCCTCGGAAACCCGGGTGTTCAAGATGTAAACAAAATTCAGGGGTTGAGATATAGTGGACCTTTTTCTGCGTCTGTACCCGGTGCCTACCTACCTAGTGTTGCAACATTTTCTGTCGCCCAAGTGCTCCTTTGATTTGCGCCCACTTGCCCGCCGGAATACGTAGGATTATCCGACTTGCTAGCCTCGTTAGCACCGGCGGCATGTTCTGCAAGACATCGGAGGCTGAGATCAGATGATAACCTACGGCTGACTGAATTAGGTCAAGGGCAGCCAAAGCGGCTGTTGAGATCTGCAGTCCTTCGTGGATGAGGAAAGGTGAGGCCATGTGCGGCACGGCGGCAGAGTTGAACTGTTGGTCGCAAGATGCAAGGCCTCGGCAGACTAGGTGTTTTGGGGTTTGCCATCTGGTGTTTGCCTCGCTCTGACTGGCACGGCAACGGGACGGGCTGAGGTGCTGTTGAAGGCACCGCCATCGTGCAGGAAGAAGCAGGTTTGTCCGTGCGATTCATTCTTTTGAGACGCTGCCCGATGCTCGATTGCCGCAGCAATGTGTTGGGTGTACTTGGGAAGTGCCAGAGTCTGCACTTGTGCCCTTGATTGAGGAGGGTGAATTATTCCACCCATCTTTTGTCGCCCAAAAGGATCCTGCGGGATGTAAGCTTTGCGACAGGGTGGAGAGGAGCTTGTCAAATCTGCCGTCTTCCCATGTTTCTTGCAAGCCGTATTGAGAAGGCGGCGCCCAGATCAGAGGAGGAATTGACTCCAGACACCAGACATAGAGCAGATGGAACTGGTAAAAGATTGAACTGCAAACAGGAAGCTGTAAATTCGGGTGACCCTGGCCTTCAGTGAATGCTGCTCTCAGCCACTTGCTGAGCATCGCTTGGACGGCGGAAAGGTACGGGGGTGACTGCAGCTTGCTGCATTTCTGCATAGCGCTACTTCCTCAGGCAGTCCCTTTGGCGGTGGATTGCATCTCAGGAACCTGCATGAAATGCATGAGTGAGCCTCGCCCCTACCAGTCAGAGCCCGTGTCGGTTCTGGCCACTGCAGTCTCGATGCCACGCAAGGCAAGTTGACGCTCGAATCGCTCTTGCCCTCAACGGTTTTTCATGCCGCCCTGACTATTCCCCTTCTTCATTGGCAGGCACCCAAGCCCGTTTGCACCGTCCGCCAACAGCTTGCTATTTGAAAGTGCTGCTTTCTGCACCCGAGAGGCAATCCTTCGGCTGCCCGTTTGTCCATTGCCTGCCAGCCCGTCCCATCCATCATCGAATCTTGCCACCATCCCTGACTTGGATCTGACAGCCCACACTTGTCGCTGCCACGACGTTGCCACGCACAAGGTCCCTGGGCTTGGCTCATACCCAGACCGACGCTCGACCGCGACGACGACGACACCCACCGATACCCCCTCCTAGCCCGATATCTGCTCAGCGACCTCCCCGCTACGCCGTGACGATTGTCGGCAGCCGTCCGTCGACCTCATCCACCCCCTCCCCGATACGGCGCACCTGTAGCCATCCGCCCCACGTATATCGTCGTAGTCGGCCCACTCCCTGTCGAGTCCTGCGTCCGCGTCCGTCACCGCCCTTTGAGCGCTTCGCTGGGCGCCCTTTGAGCGCTTCGCTGGGCAGCAACGCCGCTCCATCAGACGCAGCAAAACGATCCCACGCAGAAAGCAAAACAAGTTGACCGCTCGGCCTGGTCGGGGCGTACATCTGCCGTAGCGTTGCGCCGCGTCGACCCCTCGTTGCAACGGTACGACCTGCCGTCGGGGGTGCTGCACGACAATCCCTCTGCCACCGCCTCTCGAAACAAAGTTACAGAGGGGATATGGCCTTGGGTGGGTGGGCAGGCTGGGGAAGGGCTTGGGATCAATAGATATTCGTGGAAAAGACCCCCACCGAGGTTGTGCTGGGGTCATGTCACCATGTCGCCGGAACTCTTGGGTCAACTTCGCGCAAGCCTCCCGTCGCATTCTCCCTCGCCCGCGTTGCCGTCCTGCAAGAGGTCCACCCAAGTTGTCGTGCCGCCCAATCCCCTCGACGCTCGTCTGCACCACCCCACCTCTGCGTCAACACTGCCAGACTTCGCCTGGCCAGGCTTCCAGCCCGCCCCCGGGGCAGCGGCCGGCACGGGAGACGACATCCGCGCTTCAAGCACGGCTCGTCGACTGGAGGCAGTCACTTGTTCCCATTCGGATCCGGTGCTACGCAAATAGATATGGGCGGGGGGGCGTCGACCTCGCTCGGCGGGATGGGCAGTGCTGGTTGTTGGTCGACATGATGCCAGGCTGACTGACGGCAGACACTGTGAAGGTGAGGTCAGATTCGGCGAGGGAGGCTTCGGCGAGCTGAGCATGGCAGCGAGGGTCGGCACGCGGGGATTGGACAGCCTAGCGATCATTTGCCGGCAATGCCGCCTCCGGCCCAATCTCCGCGGACCCCGGACGGGATCCCCAACAAGGGGGGGGGGGGCGCCCCGGAATGGTCGGATGAACCGTCCGGGTGGGTCAGTTGCTGGGGTCATCCCAGTGGGCAATGGCCATTTCACCTCATCCACTCACAGCGCATTTATTCGCCCCTTTGCTGGCCAACAATGATGCTCACGTTTGCTACGAGCATCGTCTATCGTTGGCAAGAGCTTGCGCAAGAGACGCAAGCCACGTCCGATCAAGCACCCCTATTTATGGCAATGGCACCTCAAAACCCTGAGCCTGGTGCGTCTGCAGCGACAACGTCTTTTGCTCCCCCGAATGTCGCGCGTGTGGCCTGCAGCGAGGTGGCGTGGCAGCTCTGACCGAGAGTATGCGCCGCGCTGGCCCTGGCCCGCGCCCGCGCAACATTTTGTCACAAATCACATTTTGGACGACGCCGCCAACCTCCTACTGTGTAGCCACGGTCCGCTGCCCGGGGGGAAGGGGAAGCACGCCGCCTCTTGGCGAGCCAGCCAGTCAGTGTCTCTCGGCCTGGACTCCGCCCTCCCGTCAAGTCGTCGGCACCTGTCTCGTCCAATCCAGCCCTGGGTTGTTTGTTAGCGCGAGACGTCGAGATAGGCCACACCCCTGTTGATTAAGGCCCTGACGTCGGAACTCGGGGCTTGCAGTCCTGTCAGAAATGTCTCGCTCTTCCGTAAGAAAATCTGGCCGGCACAATCACACCTGCAGGCCTTTAGTTGTATCTTGGGGTCTCAAATAAACATACAGATGTATCCCTCCACGTTTAAAGTCCCGCGCTAATAACCAAGCCAGGGCTGGAGTGTATGGACCATGGCGTGAGAATGCAAAGCACTGCAGCCGGCCCATCCCGGAGGAACCACCGTGGAGGGGGGGGATCACACGACGGCCCGACAGGTTGCCGCCGAACCTCTGGGGATGAGTTCCGGGCATGCACCTGTCCAGTGCCCACAGGGCAGATCTTGCAGCGACCCATGCGGAGAATCCGCCTTGTCGTGCCAGTCAAGACTCGACACATGGTGGCCCGACTGCACCCCCAGAGCCATGCGTGTCATCCAGCGGCATCCCTCCCCCCGGTCGCCATTCGCCCGCCCCACCACGGCCGCGCTGTCTCCCGGGGACCTGCCGAGCGCTGGCGGGCGCTATGAATTGGTCAAAATCTTGTCCCTAGACCCCCCTTTTTCCAGAATTTCCTGATCTTCTCCTCCCTTCGCCCCCTTCTACCTCTTTCGTCGTCTTAGAGCAGCACAGCAAACCCAGCGACGTCTGCGGAAAGGCCATTCTGACATGATTCGACAGCGGCGTCTCGCTCATCCTCACCGACGAGCGCAGCCCAGGATCGACTACTATGAAGAGGGCCTTGAGCAACCAAGTACATCCCTCCAACATCTCGACCTGCCGGCGGCGCCCTTGAAACACTGTCTGTTGCCTTTGTCTCTTTCCCCAATCCCAGCCCCCAGCGCGCAGCCGCGGGACGCGACATTCCTCGCTTCAAGCCCCTGACATCATTGCTTTTTCTTAATCCCGGGCTTGGGCTGTGCCGGGGAAACTACCCGGTGAGTTGTCCCCTGCTCGGCGATCAGCGGACCGGGGAAGGACGACAGCGCCAAATCTCGCCAAAACGGCGCTGTGGCGTTGCCCGAAACTGCATGGTCTCCTTTTTTTTTTTTTTAACAAAGGCCCTACAATACTTACGGCACCTTGGAAATCCCCATTTTTCTCCCCGCTGCTTGGACGGAAGAGCCAAAAGGATCCTTTGCGGCGAGCAGACGCGTCCTCAGACCGCCGTCTGGAATTGTAAATAAGACAAGCCGAGCCCGCGCCCTCCCCCCGTGCCCCGCTGTCGCCCCCCCGGAGCTCTCGTCGACACACTGCGCTTCCCACCACGCACCGAAACACCAAGCACACTGCTCGCTGCGGTTGACACCATCCGGCAGCTTCTAGGCTCGGGTCGTCAACATAGGCATTGCCAGTCGAATTCTCTCGAGATGGATTTGTTGGCCGAAGACGGGGACGTTGCATCCGCCGTCATGGGGGTTGCATTCCCGGCCGGGAACGACGACTTCCGCGCCGCGCGGGACCGATGCTCGCAAGCATGTCGCCGCTTCAACGAGACGCCCGAGGATTCGCCGGGCGAGATTAGGAGCCGTCGTTTTCTCGAGTTTGTGCCCCGCGCTCGATGGTCAAGGTGGCCCCATCGCTGACCTCTGCATAGCATCATCCGCCCAGGGCGCGACCGCGCCGACGACGCCGGCGCCGCCATCACGCACGACATGACGTTCCGCAACCCCAAACTCAAGGCGCAGACGCCGTTTGTGAAGCCGCCGTTCTTTGTCGACTATGGGCTGCGAGTGCGCATCGGCGGATCGACGTTTATCAACCGGAGCTGCATGATCATGGACACGCCCGTCGCCGACATGACGATTGGCGAGCGCTGCAACATTGGCCCCAACTGCGTCATCGTCAGCGTCAGCCATGCCCTCCGCGCCGAGGACCGAGCGGGCAAGCAGAACAGCATCGGCAAGCCGATTACGATTGGCGACCACGTTTGGATTGGTGCCAACGTGACCATCCTGTAAGTGCCACGCCCCCCGTGTCGGCCGGTCATGCCGGTCCGCGCACGTCGACCTGTCACCGGAGAGAGCTGACGGGTAGGCAGAGGTGGTGTCACGATCGGAGACGGCGCCGTGATTGGAGCCGGCAGCGTCATCACCAGGGATATTCCGGCCAGAACCATGGCGGTCGGGGTGCCTGCCCGCGTGGTCCAAGACTTGACCACGGCGGAGGCCGGCGCCTGCGACTATGACGGGACGGTCAACAGCTTGACGGAAGCCATGATGCACGGGCGGCAGCTGGACCGCAAAGAGGAGGCGGACCTGGCGCGGCTCTCGGTGAAGCTCAGTCTCCTTCAGCGACAAAAGCTGGCGCAGCAGCAGCAACAGCTCAAGGCGGAAGAAGCACAGCAGGAGGAGCAGGCCGTGCAGGTCCGACGGGGGAGTGACGCTCCCAGCCCTTTTGAATTTCGGCCTCACAGTCAGCAGCCGGTGATGCTTCTGCTTGCGGCCATGCTGGTGGCGTTGATCACGTCGATGGCGACGATTCACCTCTACCGCCTTTGAGGATCTTTTTTTTTTCTCCTTCTTTTTACCTTGGGAGCGTGCTTGGGAAGCAAAAGCTGGGTATGGGTATTTGGCCAGGGGCTCGGAGTTTGTGTGCGTTCAAGACTTAACAAGAGCCACGAGGCTCGCGGGTAGGCGCTGGGTCAAGATGGAAAAGGGGAAACGGTCGGCTAATATCTAATATGGGCAAGGGTCATTGGATTCCATTTGTCTCTGGCTTGGTCGGCTTGCGGACGGGTTATTTGGTACTGGGGACAAGGACGGACCATGGCGGGGAGGGGGAGAAATCCGATCAGCAGGAAACTGCACATACGTTTTTGATAGGCAGGTCCCCGACGCGGGCCAGGGCGGTGCGATGGGCTCTGGCTAGCCATCGGATCGGGGACTGTCCGCATCTGCCGGGCAGGTTCGGAATTGGGGGCGATGGAGATATATCATACTCTAAGCACATTGTCCCGTCATTTCTACCACCCCCCCTGTAACCCGTCACTGTGGCCACGACCCTAATGTCATGGCAGTACAGGAGTACGGGAACACCCATGTTTTGGTGTTGTACCTACATATAAAAATGGAACTTTCCCAGTGTCTGTTTGGTGTGCAAAGAGCCAGCAAGGGTGAATTGAAGGCGGGGCAGACCCAAGGAGCGATGCGACCACTTCCACGACGTCATCGATGCCAAGTTGCTCGTGTTCCGGCTTGTACCTTTCTACACTTGACTACAACCCACCTTCGAGCTCCCTCTTTGTAAAATTATCAATCTTCCTGAGCCACAAACCCATTTTCTCCAAAATCCTCCAAGTGGCCCGCTTGACACCGACACCGACAACGATCAAGAAACTCGCAACAATGCCCGCCCAAGAGATCCCCGTGGCAAACCCGGGCGCCCTCCCCTCCCATCTTCCCGACGAGGTCCTCCAGCTGGCAGCAAAGTTTGAAAAGAAGCCGCTGCCTCAAAATGTGCAAACCTCCCTGCGGAGCTTCCAGCGCGCCGCTTGCTACATCGCCGCCGGTACGTGCCCCACCCCTCCCCCTTCCCCCTTTTCCCTCCCGGACTAACACCCCCCTCCCCCCCATGCCACCAGCCATGATTTTCCTCCGCGATAACGTCCTTCTCGACCGCCCCCTCGAGCCCTCGCACATCAAGCCCCGGCTCCTCGGCCACTGGGGCACCTGCCCCGGCCTCGTCCTCATCCACTCGCACCTCAACCTCCTGCTGCGGAACCACTCGTCTTCCGACCTCGAGCTCCTCCAGGTCATCGGCCCCGGCCACGGCGCCCCCGGCGCCCTCGCTGCCCTCTGGCTCGAGGGCTCTCTCAGCCGCTTCTACCCCGACGAGTACCCCGTCTCAGCCAACGGGCTGTTCAACCTCGTCACGCGCTTCTCCGTCCCCGGCGGGTTCCCGTCGCACATCAACGCCGAGACGCCCGGGGCGATCCACGAGGGTGGCGAGTTGGGGTACGCGCTGGCGGTGGCGTATGGGGCTGTCATGGATAGGCCGGAGCTGGTGGTGGCGTGCGTGGTGGGGGACGGGGAGGCCGAGACGGGGCCGACGGCGACGGCGTGGCATGCGAACAAGTATATCGATCCGAGGGAGAGCGGGGCGGTGATTCCGATACTGCATGTGAATGGGTTCAAGATTAGCGAGAGGACGGTGTTTGGGTGTATGGATGATAAGGAGCTGCTGGCGCTGTTTAGTGGGTATGGGTACCAGGTAGCGATTGTGGACCACGGGGATGACTGGGAGGCGGTAAATGAGGAGCTGGCGGCCACGATGGAGTGGGCGCTGGGGGAGGTGAGAGAGATTCAGGGGAGGGCGAGGCGGGGGGAGGCGGTGGTGAAGCCGAGGTGGCCGATGGTGGTGTTGAGGACGCCCAAGGGGTGGGGCGGGCCGAAGGAGCTGGATGGGAAGAAGATTGAGGGGTCGTTTCACTCGCATCAGGTGCCGCTGCCGAAGGCAGGGGGGGACGAGACGCAACTGAGGGTGCTGGGGGAGTGGCTGGGGAGCTACAAGATCGGGGAGCTGATCCAGGATGGGAAGCCGGTGCAGGCGATCCTGGATAACCTCCCGCAAGACGACGGCAAGAAGCTCGGGCAGCTCAAGGCGACGTACGACGCTCACATTCCGCTGAAGCAAGTCGGCTGGGAGGAGTTCGCGGTGGAAAAGGGGACGGAGCAGAGCTGCATGAAAGTGGCGGGCAAGCTCCTCGACAGCATGTTCCAGGCGAACCCCAAGACGCTGCGCCTCTTCTCGCCCGACGAGCTCGAGAGCAACAAACTCGACGCCATCCTCGACCACACGCAGCGCAACTTCCAGTGGGACGAGTACTCGCGCAACAACGGTGGCCGCGTCATCGAGACGCTGTCGGAGCACGACTGTCAGGGCTTCATGCAGGGCTACACGTTGACGGGCCGAACCGCCCTATTCCCCAGCTACGAGTCCTTTTTGGGGATTGTGCACACCATGATGGTGCAGTACTCCAAGTTCATCAAGATCGCCAACGAGGTGCCCTGGCGCGGCGAGTTGGCGTCCATCAACTACATCGAGACTAGCACCTGGGCGCGCCAAGAGCACAACGGCTTCTCGCACCAGAACCCGTCCTTCATCGGCGCCGTCCTCAACCTCAAGGCCGACATGGCTCGAGTCTACCTCCCCCCCGACGCCAACTGCTTCCTCTCGGCCCTCCACCACTGCCTCCTCTCCAAATCCCACACCAACCTCCTCATCGGCTCCAAGCAGCCCACGCCCGTCTACCTCTCCCCCGCCGACGCCGGCGTCCACTGCGCCGCCGGCGCCTCCATCTTCCCCTTCGCTTCGTGCTCCGGCGAACCGGATGTCGTCATCGTCGGCCTCGGCGTCGAAACCACGCTCGAGACCGTCCACGCCGCCGCCCTCCTCCGCCGGCTCTGCCCCTCCCTCCACGTGCGCCTCGTCAACGTCGTCGACCTGATGATCCTCCCCGTCGAGTCGCGGCACCCGCACGCGCTGAGCGAGGAGCGCTTCGAGCAACTGTTCACGCGCGACCGGCCCGTGCTGTTTAATTACCACGGGTACGCGACGGAGCTGCAGGGGCTGCTGTTTGGGCGGGGGCGGATGGAGAGGTTTACGGTGCGGGGGTATAAAGAGGAGGGCAGCACGACGACGCCGTTTGATATGATGCTGGTGAATGGGGTGTCGAGGTTTGATGTGGTGCGGTGGGCGGTGGAGGCTTTCGGAGGGTGGGGGAGGGGGAGAAGGAGAGGTTGGTGGAAGAGGTGGAAGGGAGGGTGGAGAAGGTGAAGAGGTTTATTGAGGGGGAGGGGAAGGGTGAGTACTCCGATGGGGGTTGGGGTGGGGATGGGGAGTTTGGCTGACTGGTGCATGCAGATCCGGATGATATTTATGAGATGCCCAAGTTTGAGTGAGGCTCCTTGTGGCACTCTTGGGGGTGGTTGGGTCGAGTGGATGGTGGAGTTTGGAGTCCGGGGAGGTTTACCTTTGGTGGTGTTGGAGCGAAGAGGGTAAGTGGTTGTGGTGGAGGATGGCATGGTTGGGTTGGGAGTGCGTGCCTTGACGACCGTTTATTCTCAGAATGGTTCTGGAAGTTGTTTTTCACGTAACCATCTTGATGGTACAGGATGACCACAATCATCAGGGAGGGACGGCGGGATATATAAACAGGAGGGAAGTTGGTGATGGGATGGCGTCAACTTTTGAAACTGTTTAGGCGACGCATTCTTGCTCGTATAGTCGCCGAGAATGACCGTGGCCAATCTCTATCACTATCCTCAGCCTCCAAGCTGAAAATGGTCTTGCTAGCTATGTCACCAGATTAAGGGGTAGTAAACAACCCCCCTGCCACGATACAAGCATTCAAAAAATTATGTCGGTAATTATAAGGCGAATTGGCCGAGTGCGATACGGCATACCCAAACAGCAGCCATCGCTTCTTTCCCGCAACTAAGACTCGCAATTCAACACGGGACCCCCACGCCCCAACCAGACCACTTGACCCCCAGCACCGCCGTCCGGGATCGGACATCGCGGCGGGTGCGTGTGGTCCAGGGCTCAGTCATGCCTTGACAACCCTCTTTTCGCTCTCAAAGGGAGAGGACAACGCAGGCAATGACTAACACTTCCGGTTTTCTCCATCAGTATCAAGTATAGCGGCAAGGCACCAAAATGCGCCCTGACCTGCCCTGCCTTGATGGATCCCGTCCAGCTGACACCCCGACGGGCTGGCTGGGCACCCCCCCTGCCGGGCAAGGAGCGCGGCTGCGGGGATTGGAGAGCGATTGTGGGGAATGGGCATGGGGATGGAGAATCGCGGAAACCCCTTTGCGGGACGCTATCGCAAAGCGGATATACGACGACACCACCTCGTGCTGACGTCTTGGCTGGTACAGTGCATGAGACTAAGCGTGGTGCTTGGACGAGCAGATATGGCGTGAAAACTGGGCAACGCTTGTCGGGCTCGTCGGGAAGGGATGGTCGGTGGCGGGCAAGCTACGACGAGGGAACTTTGGGATGGAAGGGCCGCCTGTTGATACGGGCAGGCGACGCGTACGTAGGTTTCGTGCCGGAGGGGAAAGGCAGCGGCATCGTAGTGGTTGCCCCGCCACGCAGAAAGGAACCATGTTGGGACTATCGAGTTTGAATGTTCCGCGAGGCTCTAACAAGAACTGAGAGGTAGACAAGTCGCCGGGGAAGCAGAGATAGTGGCAAGCGAGACAGTAGGAAGGCTAAGGATGGGGGGGGGGCAAGCGCTCATGAGGGAGAAATGCTTGGTCAGCGCCGTGACCGGAAACCTCAGTTCAAGCTTCCGGAGGCAAGCAGGACAGACGGCTTTCGCCCCTGAGACAGCAACGTTGCCCGTGTAATGTGTAGCATCAAGCAAGAGACAAGCAAGAGTTGATGTGGCGGAGTCAGGGTCAAGAAAGATAGTGCATTGGAGGGTTCATGTAACGGCAAGCTGCGACGCACGGCAGAGTGCCATTGGTTGAGACGGGAGTTGCCATGAGTTGATGACGGGCGGACAACCAGGTTGGACTCGCGCCTGTCTAAGGATTTCCTGATCGCGGCAGCCAGGAGGCTCGGGACCATCGGGCCCAGTCATAATAGGCGGGTTTGCAAGAAAAGGCATCTTCTCTTCGGTTGAATGTGTTGTCGTGTGCGCCAGGACTGATGCTACTCGGGATAGGAAGTCGGAACTGGATGAAAGTAGCACAAGTAAAGCATATGCTTCGGAGACCAGGTGGTCATGAGGGCCAGCACGGCCGCAGTGGTCCGGTTCATGATACTGATATCTCCGGTCGAGGCGCTCCTGGACCTGAGTTGAATGGGTAAGGGGAATGTGGCCTTGATCCAACCCAGCTGAAAGCGAGGGTAAGGATCAGGCCACTGGGAACAAGGGTGGCGTTTCTGCCGTCATAGCGGGCCCTTCAACGGTGGCTAGCTTGGAGGAAAGTGTGGGGAAGCGTGTCTCAAGACGCCATCGGCGGTGGCAGCCTGGTGAAGGTGTAGTGAACACCCAGTAGGCGAACAGGAGCAAGGTGAGGGAGTGCAGGGTGTGACGGCGAGGGAAGAATGCCCCAGGTCCATCAAAAACGAGACAGAGGGAGGGGGGTGTTAGTAATAGCAAAGTCGGCAGCCGCCTGAACAGGCACCATTGAGGGCGAGGTGGTGGGCAGGCCGTGGAAGCATGCCAACTGAGTTGACACAGATGTTGACATGGGAGGTCACGCGGAAAAGAAAGTGACCCTGCCGGCAGGCTCAATACGAGGGTGCGGGCGTCGAGGCGCTTCTCGATATAGGCGGTGCCTTGTGGCTGATATCCGGCACGGTGGAGGACAGCAGTATGGGTGCAGGAGGTCCACGGCACCAAGCAACGCCCTCGACGCAAGCCCGAAGGAGGGTGGTGTCAAAGCTGCAGCCGTCGCCAAAAGGGTGGAGGGAGCCGCTCCGTGATTTGCCGGTGCGAGGCTGCAACGATCACATTCGCCGTCTGGCGCATGGGACGCGCAGCATGCCTGAAGCATTGGCGATCCCGCCAAACATGCAGCCCAAGAGAGGGACTATGAGGCTGCACAAGCACCTCTGAGAACTGAGATGTAGAGATGTGTGGACTGGCCCGTGTTGCGCTTGGTTGGTGAACGAGACGGACTGAGCTGCGAGAGGAGCGGGACTGCAGCTCCCGCCCTCGCATGTGCGAACACCTTTCTCCCTCCTGGGAGCGAACGGTCGGAGAGGTCGTCGGTGCGACGCAGGCTCGGCCTGCGATCCGAGAGGAGGGCCGCATTTTCCGTTGCGAAGGGGACCACGGCGGCAGGAATCACCAGCTTGCGGATCGGTGGGCGACAGGCAGGCAGTCATGCCTTGCTAGCGACCAAGTTCCAAGCGGCGGGCTTTTGCGAGCTTGCCGATGATGCGTGCGGAGTTGAGGGGAAGTGGGTGTGGGGAACTGCTGTCGGGACTTGGAAAGTGTCTCGTCCATTTCCAAAGGGCGGCACGCTGCGATGCCGATATCGACCGAAGCGAGCGGGACGCACGCTCGCAGACGTGGTGGCGTGCCCTGGAGTGCAAAGCACGGTCGAGGTTGGGTCTCGGGGCGCACGAGGACGGGGCTCGACCGAGAGATGATTAGGGTGCTTGGTGTAACCCGACAGCTGATGGTCGACTTGTGAGTTCTGATGAGACCACATCGTGTGATGGCCCCCCGCAAGACGCTGGTAAAGATCGAGCTCAAACAGGGAACTGGCAAGTTTGCGTCGACTTTATCCCAGGACCAAGTGCTCCGGCGGTGTAAGCACCGCCAGGGTCAGCCGTTAACCTAGGACAGCTTAGCGGGATCGGGAATATGATGTTGGCTCGTGATGGTGGAAGATGGGATTCCTCGCAGAGGTTGAAACTTGACGAGAAAGAATCAAGGGTGCCCAACTTGGACCATGGATGGCCATTCCTTGCATATGTGCGGGGGCGCCACGATGCACGACGGGACCCGGAGATCTCCAGTTTCGGCAACCCAGAGGCTGGAGGACCTGGGCGGGGGGAGCGTGTCGATTGGCGGCGGGCATTGGGCGGGCCGGGGCATCAGCCGATGGGGACCGGGGTTTGTTCCCAGGCGACGGCAAGGCGGATCTCAGTCGACCTCAACGTTGCAGACAAACTCGGTGTCTCGAAACAGCTGCGTCCAAGTGCCGTGGTCGTGGGGGAGCGGGCCGGTGCGATGCAGGCTGGGGGGCACGGCATGGACGAACAAGGCAGTCCTCGCCGTGTCCAGCGACACAGACGTCGTCGCCGTGGTCGTCAGTGGAGATGCAGCTTGTTGGAGTGCTGCTGGACGGGAAAGGCTGGGAGTTGATCGAGCGAGCAAAAATGGCCAGCGAGCTGTCGTCCAGAGGGGTGCAAGTGTGTGGTCCGAGCGCTGTGGGCAGGGGTCTGCAGTGACTGAGCCCTGCTCTTGGGGAGAACTGCCGGGCAGGTGCCAAAATCCGGAGAACACCTGGATGTCCAACCCCACCATGGCTGTGTTGCTAGGTGCTGAAAAGGGGCGTCCCCGTCGTGTCGCATCGAGAGGGTGAGACATGGTCGACTTCCATGAATGACGACCATGAAATCCCCTCGCTCTGCACTGTACCTGCCCGGTCCGTTGCAAAGGCCCTGCTGATGCTGTGGCGGAGAAAGGAGCACCTAGGCCTGGCCAGAAATGGACAAACAGGCATTTGCAAAAGACATGGAGCCCAGTCTCGGAAAACTTTTGTCCCGATGAGATGCACTCAACCTCCATCTTGCCATTCTCCACTCAACATCGACCGACACATTCTGGAACGTCGAGAGCTTTCTATCGGAGCGAGCGGCATTGGACACGCCATATTGTGTGTGGGTGTGTAACGTTGTGCCAACCAGGTCCAGTCCAGTCCAGTCCAGCCCAGAAACATTCTCTGTTCCCTCATTCCCGGGGTTGTTATCGCCATTTCCTCCGCCATCCGAACCACCACGGGAGACTCCGAGAACCCCCCCGATTACCCCGGACGGGGAATGGGCCTATCAGCTTCCAGAACTACGACGCAAGACAAGAGACGTCGCAACGTCAAGCATCATGACAACCCTCCACAGTCTCTGGTCTGTATGTCTCAGATGTGTCGACGGCCCAGCCTTGCCTTCCAGCATGCAACACTATGCCTCAGGCAAAGTTACGTGATTACGCGGTCGCAGAGAGGGAAGAGGGATTCTTGGAATCGAGGTGGCCGGCGCAAACTGACGCGGATGACTGCAGAAAGACGGAGTGGGGGTTCCATCCTTTTTCATTTCTCGGAGCAGCATTGCGTGTTGGTGTGTGATCGCTGACCTACAAGCGTATATTTGGATCTTGATCACGGTCGATGCAACATGGCATTTCTAGTGGCAAGTTGTCTGGGCAAGCCACCCTCCTGTCTTGTTTGTCGGTTCTCACTGTTTAACCATGTAGATATCAAAACATCTCAAGCTTGGATTCGTTCCTAAACGATCCACCATCACCTGAACACCCGTCCGTCTTGTTTCTTCCCTCCCAGTCCAAATTGTGTTGCAGACCGAGCCCACACCGACGATGGGGGCCTGTCTGCCAGCACTCACCGGGACCCCGGGGGAAACGGATCAGACGGAGACAGTGGCTAGGTTGGCATCTGACGCTCCAACGACTGCTAAAGCCTCAAGAGTCACACTCCCAGGCTGGTTGATATTTCCACGCAGCGCCACCACCAACACGGACGGAACCCCCACTCTGGTTGGTGCCATTGCTGATTTCCACCACCACCACCCCCAAAAGGCGGGGGTGGTGCCGTTTCACTGCCACTGCCATAAACTTGGTGGCCTCGCCGACCCCATGATGCAAGTCGGGACCAAGGCCCAGGTACGTACCTCAAGTCATGGAATGAATAATAAATACCAATTCCCAAGCTGCTGGGCTAGGTGTCCCTGTGTCGTCCTTCCACATCTGCTCGTGTTTTGACCCGACCCGACTGTTCCTCGAGCCGTCTTCGGCCGAGTCTGCCCGACCAACGACGCGCCGTGCAAAAAGAGACTCGGCCTTGAACCGTGCCCCGCCAGGACATTGTCTACGCGGGCGTCAGGTCAACCTGCAATTGGCGGCCAGCTGCCTGCCCACGTTCAGTGCCTGCTTCAGTGGGCTGCTGCCCTGCCCTCGACTGGACCCCCGCCGACGATTGGACGATTGGCGATTGGACGGTGCCCCGCTCTCCAGGGATTTGCGCCCTGCCCGCACCGCACGGCGCACCGCACACGCGCACCGCGCTGAAGAGCTCCATGGAGAGCAGAATCGGGCCGCCCCTCCCCTCTACCCCCCCACCTCCACCGCAGAGCAGAGCAGTGGTCCCTCTCCCGTCCGTTGCGCGCAAACCTTTGCCCGTCCAGCGTTTTGCTTCCAGGTCCCAGCCTCCAGCCTCCGGCTTCCACCCTTTTCTTTTTTCTCTCCCAACAATGCCGACTTCCAATCCCACCGAGTTTCGCCACGCGCGAAGCGGAAGCCTCAACATCCAACCCCAAGCCCAGCAGCAACCTGGCCACCCCAATGGCATCATGACGGCCATGCCTGGAGGAAACCGATTTGACGGGCCGAGGAGCCCTCCGAGTACGTCCATCCCTTCCCTCCCCTTCCGCGCGACGGCGACGGCGACGGCGACGACGACGAGAGCGCATCATGGCCTCTCGATCGCCTGTCGCCTTGCCCCGCCCTCCGCCCGGCGTCGACAAGCCCAGAACACCGAGACAACCGGCTGCATGCTGACCCGAGCTTTGCTCCCCTCCCTCGCAGACACATCGCATGTTCCGTGCAAGTTCTACCGCCAGGGCGCCTGCCAGGCTGGAAATGCCTGCCCCTTCAGCCACGACCTCGGCATCGCCGCCGAGACCGTGTGCAAATACTTTGCAAAGGTGCGTTCCGGAGATTCCCCGCTCGCCCCCAGCTTCCGCGCCACCTCCGAACCGAGCGCCGTCGCACCGACGCCCACAGAGCACGCGAGCTCCAGCCCCATGTCCCAGGTCGCGTTGTACTGACTCGCCGTGTGCGGCACCACCCCAGGGCAACTGCAAGTTTGGCCCGAAATGCGCAAACATCCACATGCTGCCCGATGGCCGTCGCATCAACTACGGCAAGAATGGCAACCTCACCATAGCCCCCTCGCCCGTCGCCCTCGGTGCCCGCGTCAACCTCACGACCTACCTGCCCCCCTCCAACAGCGCCCTGACCAACTCGTTCCTCCGAGCCGACGCCGTGCCGCACTTCCCCTCCCAGGACGACCGATACAACCACCAGCTGAGCCACCAGCCCAGCCTGGAGAACACGGTGCCGACCATCGACACGACGCAATCCTCCAACCCCGCCTCCGCCTACGGCTCCCCGCGCGACGACGATACCCTCAACCGGTTCAACCTCGGCCTGTCTCCGAACGCAAAGGGACTCTCGGTCCTCGACGCCCCCCTCCCTGCCTCCTTTGACAGCAACGGCATATCCCACGCCGCTCGCTATGGCCCGTGGCCCTCTTCCGTGCCCTCCAAGTTCGGCCTCGAGTCGCCCTCGTCGTCCCTCAACGCCGCTAAAGACGCGCGAACCTCGGAGACTCTGAAGCTGCTCCACGACTCAGCGTTTGGAAGCCCTGGCTACCAGCCGCCCTCGACTCTCGGAGCCGGAGGGATGGGCGGGTTCGGAAGCAGCCCTCCTGTTGGCTCAGCGCCGTACGCTGGTCTGGGCGGCGACGAGTTCCTCGGCCGCAAGGCCATGCACAGCAGCTCGTTCCGCTACTCCAAGCCCCGCGCCATGAGCAGCAGCGTGCCCAAGGTGGACCGGGACTGGGACGTGGAGTTCTTGTTTGAGGAGGACTATGTTCCCGGCGCCCTGGCCAACGAGGTGCTGACGGCGGCGGAGAAGGCCAGGCGAGGTTCCACCAACACTGTCCGCGGCTTCGACGGCATGGAGCCCACGACCGAGTCGGTCCCAACGGGCGCGACCAAGTTTGGCAGCCCCATGGCGGCGAGCCCGAGCCGATGGGGATCCTTCTTCCAGAGGCAAAGGGAGGAAGAGGCGCTGGAGTCAGGGAGCCTCGGCCACGTGGGATCCGGTCGGTCTATCAAGGCATCGGCATTTGGCCACGTGGGAAGCCCCTCGGCCTTTGGTCACGTCGGCAGCCCGCTGCGGAACTCGAGCCTCGCCAGCGCCATCACGAGCGAGCTAGACGGCGAGCTCAGCAACGGCCAATCGAGCCGCACCGGCCCCGAGGCCATGTCGGCCCTAACGCAGCAGATTCAGCGAACTCGGCTCGGCGACGATTCGTCGACGGGCACCAACGCGCACCTGTCTCCGCACCTCCCCCGCAACCCCGGCGCGAATGGAGCCGGCGCCGGCAGGCTGGAGAGACACGTCAGCACGGGCTCCATCGGCTCCAGCGGGCGGTTCACGACGCCCATCGACGAGGAGGACTCGTCGTTTGTCTTTAGCATGGAGGAGGAACCCGAGGAGGACGCGGACACCAAGGCGAGGAAGCGAACATCGGGCGGACCTCTGAAGACGTCCAGCTCGGGCTGGTCCTACGCCTCGGCCGTGGCCAGCAACCGCAACGGCGCGGGTGCTCCCGGTGGCAGTGGCAGTTCCCGGAACGGAGGAGGCGCTGTCGAGGCCGTGGGCGGCGGCAAATGATGCGTTGGCGTCTTTAGAGGGACGGAGACGGGGTCAGGAGGAAAAAAGAAGAGAAAGATACCCAGGCTGAGAGGCATTCGTTTCGAGAGACGGAACGCAGAGGGAGGGGACGTTGGGTAACGATTGCATGAGCCACTGGCACGGCGGCGTTGGGGCGTTGGGTTGATCAACAAGCGGGTGGGACATCTCCCCTCGATTTCCCTTTTTTTTCTTCTCTGGTGTTGGCCCGGGGGCCCAGGGAATAATGCACAAGACTGCTCTTCGTCACACCACCTTGTCATTCATTGCGCGTCTGAGTGGCATGCATAGGATGTGGACTTGACGTGCGTCTAAGGAGGGGAGGGACTGTTGGAACCGGTTGCATTTGTGTTTTTTTTTCCGGCACGGGTGTTGGGGGCGTGGAAAATACAAGAGAGAGAAAACCGTCAACTGTATATGGATGGGGAAATGGGGACGGGGACAGGGGGAGGGGGGATAATCTCAGGGGCGTCTTTTTTTATGCTTTTTGGGAGCGGAATACTAGCACAGCACAGCGTCGGTCATGTTCTGGTGTCTGCCTACCTACCCGATGTCGGCGTCTGTATAATTCGGGACTTGTATGCCTGCGTGCTGGTGCTGGTTCGCTCGCCCGTGGGATAAGACCTCAATTTCAAGGATGAATATTGAACATGGCCACCGCACGCCGCCCGGTCACGTCTCCCAAGGCCGGGCACCTAACAACCGGTCCCTCCTTGGGCGGGGAAGCACAGGCGAAAGGGGTGCAGCTGTCACCGGACACCCGCAGTTGACAGAAACGATGAGGCTGTCTTCAAATGGGTGGCTATGGACGCGGACAAGGAACAGACCGACCACGTATAGGTTTGACTTTGGTCGCGGTTTTCCATCACACAAGCAGAGAGGGAGGAAGAGTGTGAGTGTCGTTGGAGGTACATCGTGGTTGATCATGAGACCAGTCTGGGGGGACATTGTTATTGGTCCACTGTTGGGAGACGTCGCTGTGGATGGGGAGGGAGCTATGGGATGGGATGGGATGGATATTGCGCGGATGTTGTAACTTAAAGAGGTGGTGGTTTGAACTTTGTCATGCCCATGGGAAGATGGGGTGGACAGTGACCAGCCCAGCGCCGACTACCACCCCAAAGCACGCCGGCACAGCTCCATCTCATCAAACCCTAGCATCATAAACACCACCTGCCCTCTCTCGCATTGCCTGTATGATCGATGCTCTCGCACGCAGCCATCACCAAACACATGCCCCCGAACCGAAGCAAGACCGTCCCAACAACGACAACACAATTGGATAGTCTCACTAGACCTTTGCGTCCGCTGCCCCCCACAGAGCCGCTGCCCGCCGGCCTACCCTACCGTCTATACTGACACCGTTAAGGGAGTGGCGATTACCCTTCCTCTTCCTCCCCTCTTCCTCCCTCTTCCTATTTTCGTCTCAGGCTGGCCGTCTGGTTATTTGTTGTTCTATGGTACAGGTCGTAGGCTTGTGGAAAAAAGAGACGACATATTCCAATTCCAGCTCTTAGTTCGCGTCGGGCTGGCTGAGGATGTACTCGACCGCCTTGTCGACTGTTGCGGGGGGTAAGTATGTACATGTGTGGGATACAGGGGTAGTGGGAACGTACCGCTGTGGATGGTGTCGGCGTCCTTGTCGGGGATCTCGATGCTGAACTCCTATCGGGGGAAGCATGTCAGTCAGTGGTGTCAAGGGTGGCGTGGCAGGAGGAGGGGGGTCCGTACCTCCTCAATCGCCATGACGACCTCGACGGTGTCGAGGCTGTCGAGACCGAGGTCGTTGGCAAAGTGTGCCTTTTCTGTAATCTGTTTCCGGAGCATCCTCGTTAGACATCCGAATACCCTCCATGGGGCGAATCGGCGGGGTCCGCGCTCGGGGCGGGTGGCCGGCAGGCGAGACTTACGTTGCTAGGATCGTTGACCTGGAAAGATACAATTGTTAGCCTGAGCCCCTCCAAGCACCAGAAACGGCGCAACGAGACGGCAGAACCAGAATATCTCGGTTCCTCGCTCCATTGCCACCCGGAATCACCCCTCCACGCACCTTGTCAAAGCCCGAGAGCAGCAGCTTGATGCGCTCGTAGACGTCCTTCTTCTCGAGCCCGCCGGCGGCCGAATAGCACCGTACCGCTTGCCAGGCGACAGCCCTGGGCGCAGCAGCGAGGGTGATTCTGGGAGCGGCGGCGGCAATGGCTGCCCGTCTCGCGGTGGTCGACATGGGGCGCATCGAGGCGGTTCGGACGGCGGCGGCCGTAGATCGGAGGACGGCGGAGCGGAACATGGCTGCGGTCAGTCTGTGGTGGTGAGAGAAAGTATGTCCTGGCGAGAGGCGACGGGTGGGCAGAGGCGGCTCGAATTGGTGCGGCGTGGGCTGGGCAGTTTGAAGTCGAACGTCAAAAGTCGATGATAAATTTCTCGCCAAACGTCGGATGCAAGCAAAGGTTGCAAAGCTCGGGAAGCTTGGGTGGCCAGTGCGGGGTCACGTGGGCGCTCCTCTTTCTCGGCCAACACTACCACGTCATGGATGGGCATTGGGCCGGGGACTGTTAGGACAAAACGTCAAACGGCATGCAATTGTGGGCATGAGAAGACCAAGACCACTTTAAGTCTTGGTGCAGGGCCATATAACCATATGTACAGCTCTATCTACAAATTCTCGCCCCTCCCCCAAGACACGACACTCCCAACACCCCCCACACCTTTTCGTTTACCGGTATGGCGCATCTGCCCTGATGATGGCCGCCAGCTCGGGCTCCCACTTGTCTCCGTTGGAAAGCAGCTTCTCTGCATAAATTGTTAGCCATCCATCGCCATCCATCGGGCACACCCCAAACAAGCACCCAAACATACCCTTGTTGTAGAGCAGCTCCTCGCGCGTCTCGGTGGCGTACTCGGCGTTGGGCGACTCGACAATGGCGTCCACGGGACACGACTCCTGGCAGAAGCCGCAGTAGATGCACTTGGTCATGTCAATGTCGTAGCGCGTCGTCCGCCGGGATCCGTCGGCGCGCTCCTCGGCCTCGATCGTGATGGCCTGCGCCGGGCACACGGCCTCGCACAGCTTGCAGGCGATGCAGCGCTCCTCGCCCGAGGGGTATCGTCGCAGCGCGTGCTCGCCGCGGAACCGGGGAGAGATGGGGCCCTGTGGTGTCATCCGTCAGCCTGTGAACCATGACCACCTTGGTCCCCTCGACTTGGGTGTCCTCGTCGCCAACGCACCTTTTCAAACGGATAGTAGATGGTATAGCTGCCCAGCCCCAAAAGTCAGCACTTAACCTTCAACGTGAAACAGGGGGACCAGGACAACTCACGGCGGCCGGAAGAACTGCTCCAGCAGCACGTACATGCCGCGGAACATCTCGGTCAGCAAAAAGTAGTTGGACACCTTGGTCATGGTGCCCTCGGCCTCCTCGTGCCACTCCTTGGGGCGCGTGATGCGGAACCCCTTGGGCGGCGGGCCCGCCGGCGTGGCGTAGCCCCTCGTCGTCGTCATGGTCCATGGCTTCTGCTGTTGTGTCGAGGCGGCGGCGAAGGCGCGGAGCACGGCCGACGCGGTGGCGGGCGATCGGGTGAGGGCGAGTTGGCGAGCCGCGAGGGAGGCGGCCGTGCGGGTGGCAGCGGGGAGCATGGTGGGCGGTCGGGTGGGTGGTTGTGGTTCGGAGGAGTCGGAGTCGGCGGTTCGCGATGGAGGGGAGCTGCCCGTGGGTGCGACGGGAAAAGGGCGCAGCAGCCGTCGAGTCGAGGCAGAGGGAGGGCCAATTGGTCGGGGCCAGAGATGTGTCGACGAGGCCGACTGGCAGACGGCGGACGGGCAGACGGGGGACTTGGTGGGATGCGAGGGTCGGGCGCGAGCTCGCCGGTGGCGGTTGACGTGTGATGGATCCCGACGTTCAATCGAAAAGGGCAACTGAGAGCTCGAGGATTTGGGGCACCGCTGGCTGGATTACAATTTGAGAGCAGGGATTGGCTGGGGGAGAGGTGTGGGGCATTTCAGGGCAGCTGCACGTGATATCCCGCACCTTCACCACCATCTCCCCAGGTCGAGCCATTCATTGACAAGTAAAAAAGCATGGTCCAATTGCTCCAACAAACATTGCCGGCTCGAGGGTATTTATCATGACTTCACACCTCCCTCCCAGTACCTCCTCACTCGTGCTCCAAAGCCGACCTCCCCCACGACGTCCACCAGACACCCACATTCGCTGCCACCACCAAATCGAGCATCTTGAGACCCTCATCATGCACAATCAGCTTTCCCAGCTTTGCCCTCTTCCCCTTGATTCCGCCCCCCGCATCCTCCTTGCCCAGGCTGAGATCCATCGGCTCGTCATCATCCCACTCGTCATCGCTGCTCTTGGGCTCCCAGTGCTGCAAGAGCTTGCTAAACTGCCCCTGCAAGTGGTGCTTGGCTCCGCGCCCCTTTCCGCCTTCCGCCTCGCCCCCTCCCCTGGCCGCCACCGACGATGGCGACACCCCCGGGAGGTTAAACCGCAGCTCGCTGACGGGCTTCGCCCCAGCCAGTGCCGACGTCAGCTCATCAGCACGCGACCTGCCCATGGCCTGCGCGTCGCGTATATTGTGCGCCACGGCGACGGGGTTGAACTTTGGGCTTTTGGGGTCGAGAATATGCTGGCACTTGAGGCTGCGGCCGTTTGTGCTCGTGCGGAACTCGCACCGCCCGTCCCACGGGCTGACGAACGTGTAGCCCCTCGGCCTGAGGCCTGGTCCGGGCTCCGTGGTCAGCGGCGGGGGCGAGGATCGGGACGGCGGTCCGTCGGCCGACAAGCTTGGGTCGTGGGGCCCGAGCTGCGCGTGTCGCCCGGATATCGAGTCGACCGAGGCGATGGTTGAACCGCTTTCTCCTCGCTTGTGCAACGGTCTTCGCGGGGGCTGTAGGTCGTCGGGGGGTGCACCGGCGCCCCCGTCGGCGGCTGAGCTTGTTGCTCGCCGCCGCTGAAAGGCGTCCTTGAGGTTCGTCGTGGCTTCCTTGAGGTTGGTCGTCCACTGCTTGGAGTATGTCATGACCACCTGCCGACTGAAGCCCTCCTCGCCTTGCCCACTCGCCACCATTCCCTTGGGCACCCCCGGGCCGGCGCCTGCCGTGATGCCCTTCATCATCTGTGCAAACGACGGCCCCGTCCCCGGCCGGAAACCTTCGAGGTTGGCGACGGTTGGCATCCCCTTGTACTTGGCGTAGCCCGACGTGTCGATGCGGATGTGGATGCGCTGCGGCCGGGAGACGGCGCCCATGTTGTCCGGGTTGAGACTGGGGTCGGCCGTCTCCGGGGTAGGGATGTTTGTCTGGAACGACGAGATCTTGCCAATGTTCCACTGCCCGCCCGTCGTGGGATCCCGGCGAATGAGTGTCAGGGAGAAGGGCTGGACCGAGGGTCGGCCAGTGGTGTGCTTGCTGGGAGAAGTGGCCCCAAAGGCGCCAAAGGTCTGGGTGGATTCGGGCGATTGCGAGAGGTTGTCTCGCGTCGGCGTGATGGGGCGACCGTGAGAGGCCGGCACCGGGAATCCCCCGGCCCCTCCTCGTTCCGGCGATAAAATGGGCCTTGGGCCGAATGGCTTCCTGGAAAGTGGCATGGTGGATGGGGAGCTAAGGGTGGGCGGTCGGGGCGGCAACTGGGGCACCAACTCGAAAATTTCTGGCGAGCCAGGAGGGGGGTATGCTCCACTGGCAGCTCCGGCGGGTTGTGCTGGGGCGGGTGGGCTCGCTGCAGCATTCTCGGATGGCTGCCTCACCGGCGCCAGCGGTCGGGCCGAGGTCGGGGATTCGGCAGGCGACAGGTTGCTGCTGCTCATGCCGCTGGTCTCGAGTCTCGGCACCCTCGCCGAGAGGGGCAGGGGCTTCCGGGGGATCACGCTCCTCGCGCTCTCGTTGCTAGATCGAGGCGATACGGCGTCCTCGGGGCGTCGGCGAGGAGCGGCCAGGACATCATCGGTCGAAAGGTCCAGGTGGACATAGTACAGCGAGTTGATGACATCCTCGCCCGTCACGTTCTTTTTCTGGGGCCGGAGGGTGGAGAGGATGACATCTGGCTGATTGTTAGTGTCCGATCCCAACGAGCTTTGCGTGGCGTAGAGTGCAAAGCGAGAATGGGATTGGGTATACCTCGTGTCCCGGGCACCCGTGAGATGTAGAGAGTGAGCGATTCCCTGACCTCGGGGTGGTGGGGATACTGCGGGGGGTTGGCGGCGAGGATGTTGAGGTCCGAAAGGGACCTCGCCTCGACCTGGGGGACTTGGGCGACTGTTCCTGACCCCATGGCCACGCCGTCTCTCAAGTGTTGCTGGATTGTTTGTTGTCGTCGTTGGTGCCCCGCGTCGTCGGATGGGGCGTCGTTGTGTCGTCGGGCAGTGGGCTGGGCAGTGGGCAGCGACAGTGGGCAGCAGGCACTGAAATGGCCAACTGGTGGGGTCGCACAGTCGACAATCGAGTCCCCCGCCCTCGACGAGTGATGAGTGAGGTCGCCGTGGAAATGAAGCGCCAGGCAACGTGGTTCAATGGATGATACAGTACCACCAAGGACATGGACGACTGTCAACGACGAGCAGAGGGGTGGCAGTTGATTGAAATGGTCTCGATCGGGTTTGGAGGGGCCGTCCTAGGTTGTCGACAACGACCTCTTTGGGCTGCAAGATGAGAGATGCACTTCAGCTCAGCTCTTCAGCTTTGCGGAGGGGGGATAAGGCCACATGAAGTCTGGTGATTGACAGGTTGGGCGGCACATGGCCAAACAGACGAGAGTCCCGTCGTCAGCTGGCGGGGCTGTGTCGAGTCTCTCCTCCTGCCAGGTGCGACACAACCTGAACTATCGTCTAGGACCACCATGACCGATTGGAGGTGACGGAGTGGAGAGTCGAGATGGAGGGGTCTTTGCTCTTGGTGGGTCTTTGGAGGCCACCACCCCACCACAGCTCGTCCGGGATTAGCGAGGCCTCACAGGGCGTCGCCAAGAAGAGGAACTTGCCGTGGCCCTCCGACTTCATCCCACCATCTCGCTGTCTGTTTCTTGAAGAAGTTCAGACATGCCTCATCTTGTTCTCTGGTAGACTGAAATCTGGCTTGAAATGCTGCCCAGAGCTGTACTGGTTTCTCCCACCGTCTGGCGAGGGCGCTGGGATGACGTCATGTTCAACATCTCGGGCAGTTCAAGCCAGCATTGGTTTGGTGTGTTTGCGTCGTCAACCACCTTGATCTGAACTTAACCTACATTGGGGGATTTCATCTAGTCATGAGAAATGGAGTCCATGTCCGTCCAACCGCATTTGCACCCCCAAATCTCGACACCAAGTGCAACTTCCAATGGATCTTTCCATGCCCAGGTGCAATTAGAAATGTACTCAGGCAGTCGCTTCTGCCCCAAGGGAGCAGATACAGGGGAAATCAGTTGGAAGGAGATCTAGACGAGGATGCAAGGCAAGACCTAATTTCTCCCCCAAATTTATTTCGTCACCATTCACCGAACCGAACAAGCCCCACGACACCTTCAACATCGACAACGCCGACTGGAACAGCAAATTCTGACGGCAACGCTACGAGACTAATGGGCATTCTACCGCTGTCTATGTATACATTCCATGGACACCTAACTCTTGCAACTGCAGGCGCTCTACTACGCAGTACCCCGTCCCAAGCAACGATACCTGTCCAGTCGCTCCCAGACCTGCCCCAGCATCCGCCTAGCTCTTCTCCTTCGCCCTCGCCACGATGCGTATTGCAAGGTCGTGAACGGAACCGCTCGCGAGCAGCTCGAGAATCTGGAGATTGACGCGGAACTCCTTGGCGATCCAGTTGCGCAGCTCAATGGCCGTCAGCGAGTCGAGCCCGTACGAAGTGATGTCACGCGCCGCGTCGAGATTTTGCACCGAAATATTGAGCACCTCGGACAGCTTCTCCATTACCCCATCCGACACAATCACGGCCGCCTCCTCGTCCGTGCCTGCCGCCCGGAGCGCCTGGCCCGCCGACACGCCCTGCTTTGGCACGAGGCCTTCTCGCTCGGCTTCGGCCATACACTTGGCCTTGAGGTCGCTGAAGCGCGCATCGCTGGCATAGTACGGCCATTGCCCGTCGCTCCCCATGCGCAGCTTCAGCCCAGTCAGACACTGCACGGGGGCCGCGTTTCGCACAGCCGCCGACAGCAACGCCAGCACCTCCTGCTCGCTGATCGTCTCGTTGCCAAAGTTGCGGATGATGTCCTCTTGCCGCTCGGCATTGTCGGCGAGGTAGCCCGCGCCCGTGACGGCCGTCAGGTCGAGCACCGTCGCCGGGAGGCCCTTGGCCCCGCGGTACTGGACAAACGAGTCGAGAAACGTGTTGGCCGCTGCGTACGCCCCCTGGCCACGACTCCCAAGGACGCCCGACGCCGAAGAGAGCAGGACAAAGTAGCCGAGATTGATGCCGATACTGCGGAGCACTCGGTGAAGGTTCCATGTCCCTTGCACCTTGGGCTGGATGACCTGCATGTAGTCATCGTGCGACATTTGCTCCAAGAGGACGTCCTGCCGCATCTGTCAGCAACAAGCAGAAGGGGGGGTCGACCAGTCTACCTACTCGCAGCACCATGGCGGCCTGGATCACGCCGCAGATGGGCGGCAGCGACTCGGCCTCCATGTCGCTCATCAGCTGCCACACTTGGGTCTCGTCGGCGACATCGCAATTCTTGACCACGATCTTGGCCTCCGGGCACTGTATCTCTTCCCGCAGCTGCTGGGCCATCTCCTTACCACCACCGCTTCTCGACAGCAGCACAATGACCCTGGCGCCGTTCTCGACCATATACTTTGCCATGGACCGGCCGAGACCCCCAGTACCACCGACAATCACATGCGTGCCATCTGGGTGGAAGATCTTCTTGGACACCTTGTGAGTTGCCTAGTCCGGCGCGTCAGCTGGGGTCGACTTTGAGCCAGGGGGGTTTCCTCATTGCTCACCATGACTTGGTCTCCGACACCCGCCGTAACGACAACTGGGTGGATGGCACCGGCCCCGACCTTGCACAGCGCCTTTGCGAGTTGCGATACGCTAAAGACACACGCCTTGTTCTTTGGCTCTATGCTGCCCGCCCCGATGTGCCCGACCACCGCCTTCAGAGTCTGCTGCATGATGTGCGGCCGCGCCACCGCCAGGCTCGCCATGTTGACCGACGTAAACGTTGCGTTGCTGCCAAGTTCTGGCCGCGTGCTTGGGTGGTCCTCGGATGCCCTCACCTCAACGAAGCGACCAAAATCGGCAAGGCAATCCCAAGCCCGAGACTTCACGCTTCCCGACGTCGCCAGTATCACCTCGATGCCCTCCCCGCGGGTGGCCGCATCTAGGTCACGACGGGCATAGACGCTGCGTGCATCAAGGATGCGCGTGCGCGAGATGTCCATGGCCCTGGCGGCGTTCCTCTCCTTGTCACTCTCCACCAGCGCGTACGCACTAGCACCGAGATGTCGCGCCACTTCGCCGGCTGCCACGCCGATAGGGCCTGAGAACTGAATGAGCACGCGCTCGCCCGGCTCGACGCCTGCGACGTCGACTAGGGCGTAGTGGGCAGCGGCGGCGGCGACGGGGATTGATGCCGCCTCCTCGTGGCGGAGCCTGCTGGGAATGTCGACGGTGCTGCTCGCCCTCGCCTTCGCATGCGTGGCCAGCGGGCCCTCTACCAGGGCGCAGACGCGGCTTCCAACCGACAAGTCGTGAACGTTGCGTCCCACCCGAGTGATGGTTCCGCTGCACCCGCGAGAGATGGGGCGCTTGGGAACCACGTTCTCGACAAAGGAAATATCATCGCGCGACACGGTGCTGGCCGCGACGGCGATTTCGACTTCATCGTCGCACAAGGGCTCGTCGGCACTATCCTCAAAGTAGAGGTTCTCAAACGACCCTTGGGGAGGAACCGCCAGCTGCATCTGCCGGCCAGCTTGCAAAAGGTATTGCGTGTATGGCGCCGCGGCGCCAAGAGTGCGCTGTACTTCCAGGTTGAGCTGCTCGTCGGCGACGATGCGAGGGACGAGCAGCTCCCCACCCCCCTCGGCAAACTCCATCTCGGCGTCCTCGGCATCCGCGGCCACCGATAGTTTGAAGGCGTCGTACACCAGCTGGGCCTGCGACCGGGTGTCGAGCTGCTCATGCGACGTAATGTCCAGCGTGGCCGCCACGGCCGACCTCTCGGAGCGCGCCGTGCGAACGAGACCAAGTGCCATGTTGCCGTCGGGCTTGGTGGCGAAGCGGAGGGCCCCGCGCGTGACCCACAACAGGCCGGCCGACTTGGTGAGGAGGGCTTTGACTTGCTTCAGCTCCACCGCCGTCAAGGTGGAGAGGAAAGGCCGGGTAGGGTGCGCCACGATGATGAAGTTGCTGGTCCAGCTCCTGATGGCGTGGAGCGAGGAGACGAGCGGGCGGGTGCCAGTCTCTTCCTCGACCAGCTGGGCCACCGCCCTCACAAGCCCGTCCGTGTTGGGTTCCTCGGCCTCCGATACAATGACAAGCTTGGCCCTGCTCTGGGGCGCGTCCCTCCGGCTCGCCTCGACCTTCTTCCTTGCCGCTTGCCACTGGAACTGGTAGCACAGCTCTCGGGGAGGGGCAGGCGGTGCGATCGGGGCCCGGACAGGCCTCAGCTCCAGCCCAGCCATGGACAGGGTAGGGAACTCGAATACCGGCGTAGCAAAAACTTCGACCATGAACGTCTCGTCTCTAGGCTCGACGATCGATCTCGCATAAAAGTTGGCGTGCCTTCTCCACCGTGTGTTTTGGGTAAAATGCCGGATCGAGTACGGGAGGTGGGCGCAAACCCCATCTCCATCGTTTTGAAGGGCGACACTGAGCAGTGGCAACTGGAGCATGGTGTCGAGGATGGACGGGTGCATCTTGTATGATGTTTCGTGCTCCATGGGCATGCCCGCGCTGGTATCACGCGTGCCGCATTTGGTAAACACTTGGGTCGCCTCAGCCGTCACCTCGTCAATGCACTGGAAAGCCTGGGGATACGAAGCGCCGAGGACCTTAAGATGTTCATAAGCCTCGTCCCGCGACATGGCGCCGTCGCCCAAGCTGGTGTCATCGGTGTCCTTTTCTTTGACGGCGGCATGGCCGGAGCGGGCGGGCGAATCGTTGATGTCGGTTCCCACCTCGCCCACGGACGTCGCCGAGGACTCGACGCCCTTGGAACACGAGGATATTGTGTCGGATGAGCTCTCTTCGGGGGGCGAAGGGTTGGTGACCCTGGGGACACGCTTGGGCGGATGGAGCATCGCAGTCAAGCGATGGCGCGGTGCCTCGGTTTTGCTGATTCCCGTGCAGTGGCTGATCCAGCCGCGGCTCGACTCGTACGACGAGATGTGGAACACGTCAGCATTTTCCAGTCCTGCGGTTGCTCGCAGAGTGAGCAGTAGCTCGATTTCGAGGCCGTCGTCGACAAACAGATGCTCAGCCACCTTGAGATCCATAATCTCGCACCGTCCGGCCTCCTCGAGGCCCCTCATCAGCCGGCGCTGGTGCGCAGCCTCGATGGCCATGGACATGAAGGCGGCCACGGGGAAGAGCATCTTTCCGTCGACCTTGAACTCTTTGAGCCACGGAAGATCATCGGTCCGCACGATGTTGCGCCAGGTCGGCTCGAGCTCGCTTGACCAGTCGGCCAGCGCGCCGAGCAGATCGTTTCTGGCAAAGGGCTTGAGGCGGTGCTGCCGGCTGATGCGTGACTCGTGCCAGTACTGCTGACGGGTCCAAGGGTACGAATACAGGCCGGCGACGACCTCGGGCCTCTCTTGCTCCTCGCGGTTGTGGTTGACGTTGTGAAAATTGAGCCCGGCGTGGCCGCGCACAAAGAGCTGACCGACGAGCCCGAGCATGCTGCGGGTGGCGTTTTGTTCGCGGAGGAGCGTGGGGAGGTATGAGATCTTGGAGGCTGAGCTGCCTACCTTCTTCAGGACTTGCATGATGGGTCCCTTGAGGGCGGCGTGCGGGCCTACCTCGATGAGGATGTCGGGCTTGTGCGTGTTGCAGAGGTCCTGCAGCGAGGTGGAGAAGCGGACAGCCTGGGTGAGGTTGTCAACCCAGTACTGGGGAGTCAACTCCGAGAGGTCGATCTTGCGGCCTTGGAGGGACGAGTAGTACTCGACGGCCGACGAGGCCAGACCCTTGGGCGGTCGGATGTGGCTAACACTGCGCAGGTAGTACTCGGAGACTAGCTTCATGTGTGGTGAATGGTAGGCTACATCGACAAAGAGCTTGCGGTTGAAGATGCCCTTTGCCTGGAACGCCGTGGCCACGCGGTCAATGCCGTCCTCGTCGCCGGACACGGTCGTCGACGAGGGCGAGTTCTCGCACGCCACCACCACCTGAGGCCCGCCCCTCGCGTTCATGGCGTTGAGCATCGGCTCGAGCTCGGCAGCGCCCGAGCCGACGGCCATCATGCCTCCCCGAAGGCCGCCGTGCTTCTTCTTGAGCTCCACGATGGCCTGTCCCCGGAAGTAGGCGGCCGCCATGGCGCCCTCGAACGTCATGGCGCCTGCTGCATAGGCCGCCCCAATCTCGCCGCTGGAGTGGCCCGTCACGGCCGTGGGCTTGACGCCGAACGAGGCCAGCAGGTCGACGAGAGCGAGCTGGACGGCGGTGCAGATGGCCTGGCTGATGTGCGCCTGACCGACCTTGGTCTCGGCCTTGGGACGGGTGAGCTCCTGGACGATGGTGAAGTCGGCTCCAATCTCGCGGAGCGCCCTGTCGCACCTCGCAATGGCATCGCAAAAGACGGGATGGGTCCGGAGCAGCTCGCGGCCCATGGCATACCACTGCGCCCCCTGGCCTGTGAAGACGAAGGCCAACTTGGGGGGCTCGCTGGGCGCTCGCACAGGGGCCACGTCGTGGCTGTTGAGCGCCCCGGCCACCTCGCCGCACATGCCGGCCACGATGGCGACCCTCCACGGGAGGTGCGAGCGGCGCTGGCAGAGGGTGTAGGACAGGTTGCGAGGCATGGTGGTCTGGTAGAGCTCGGCGTGCTGCTCGAGCCAGATGCCCATCTTGCGCATGGACATGCGGAGCGCCGGCTCGTCGTTGGCCGACAGCACAAACATGCGCTCGGTCGTGTACTCGCCCTCGCTGCCGACCTCGACGCCGCGGCCCGTCGGCGGCGCGCGGAGGACGCACATGGAGTTAGAGCCGCTGAAGCCAAAGTTGTTGACGCAAATGTACTTCTTGCGGCTCGGCCAGGGCACCTGCTCCTCGGCGATGCGCAGGTTCCACTTCTGCAGCGGGATGTCGTTGTTGGCCTTTTCAAAGTCGGCGTTGGGCAGGATGAAGCCGTAGTACAGCATCAGCACCGACTTGATGACGGAGACGATGCCGCTGGCGCACTCGAGGTGGCCGACGTTGGGCTTGGTCGACCCGATGTACAGGGGGTTCCCGGGGGAAAAGTGCTTACCGACGGCGCGGTGGATGGCGGTGGCCTCAATGGGGTCCCCCTTCTTGGTGCCGGTGCCGTGGGCCTCGAAGAAACCGACGTCGGTGGGGTTGATGTGGGCCTGGGCAAAGACGTCGAGGATTAACCTCTCCTGCTCCTCAGGGCTGGGGGCGACGATGCCGACGGTGCGGCCGTTGTGGCTGATGCCGCTGTGCTCGATGACACTGTAGACGTGGTCGTTGTCGGCGTGGGCTTGGTGGAGCGGCTTGAGCACCAGGCACCCCGCGCCCTCCCCCCTTGCGTAGCCCGACTTAGCGCGGTGGTCAAAGGCGTGGGTCTTGCCCGAGTCGGAGAAGAGGCGGAGCTTGGCCATGGACACCCACACGTCGGGCTGCGTGATGAGGTGGGAGGCACCGACGATGGCCTGCTCCGACTCGCCGGCGCGGATGCTCTGCACGGCCAGGTGCAGGGCGTGCATGCTGGACGAGCACGCCGTGTCGACGGTGTAGGTCGGCCCGCGGAGGTTGAAGTAGTAGGCCAATCGGCCAGCGAGGAAGGCCGGCTGGTTCCCCGTGGCGTCGAAGCTGGGGATGTGGTCGAGATCCCGCATGTTGCTGCCGCGGTGCTCGCCGTAGTTGCCGCCGACGAAGACGCCCACCTTTTTCCCAAAGATGGACTCCTTTGGGATGCCGCTGTTCTCCAGTGCCTCGTAGGCCGTCTCGAGCAGCAGCCTCTGGGCGGGGTCTGGTCCGTCGTCAGCCGGGGCAGCGCATCATCAGAGCCCAGAGTACCACTTACCCATCGAGGTGGCTTCTTGCTTGGTAATGTCAAAGAAGGCGGCGTCAAACATTGATATGTCGTCCTTGATGAAGTAGCCGCCGGCCGAGTTGAAGGTGCCCTTCTTGTCCGGGTTCGGGTGGTTGTAGGCGGCGGCGTTGAAGCGGTCCCCGGGCACCTCGGACCAGCCGGTCCTCTTGCGGCACAGCATGCGATAAAACTCGTTGGGGTTGGAGACGTTGCCGGGCAGCCGGCACGACATGCCCACGATGGCAATCGGCATCAGGGGTTTGGGGTCCGCCATGGTATCTTCTGTGGCATTGGAAACGATCGGATAGGGGTGAGCAGGCTGTGAAGGATGGGATGGCGGACAAGAGAAAAATGTGCGGCGGGAACAAGAAACTGACTTTCGTTCCCTCGCCTCGTCAAAGGTCGCAGAGTATTCGCCGAGGGGGGTTATGCCTCTGCTATAGCTGCTTCTTAGAGCTCGACGGGCTCGGGAGCTTTTCTTGCTGTTTGTCAGATTCTGATGCAAGTGTTCGGTCGGGAGGAGCTGGGGAATAGGGGGTAGGCGGAGCCATGCTCTCCTGCATGGGTTCCAAGTCGGTGCCGTCTCCGAAGACGCAAGAATCAGGCCTCAAATTACTCGACCATTCGTCTGATAGCTGAGATCATGAATGCCGGGGGGTCCTCCAAAGCTGGAGGTTCCCATGTTGAGGGTGAGGCCAAGCTCCCACTGAGAGTCTCAGTCCCTCTGGCCCGCGGCGTGCTAGTCCTGCTCGGCGGCGGTCATGTAAAGCAGCATCGGCATCTCCAAGGAGGGGTGTACATGGCTGCTGACATGTTGGGTGCCGATGAGCTGCAAGTTTCGGCGTCCGAAGTGTATAGACGCAGACGCACATCAGACGCGCCCTCGCACTTCTTGTTTCTGTGGTCCTCATTGGCAGTGCCAACCTGATTGCCGCTGGAAAGCCATGTCCAGAGCCCACTAGAGCGACGAGTAGCCTCTGCACTCGGGGAGTTGCTGCTCTCTTGGTCCCGAGGCTTCTTCCTCACCCCCCTTTCTCCAGACACTGCCCTCTGGAAAAGGCCTCAGGACACGTTTGCGTGTACCCTAATCCGTTGTCCGTACTGTTCCAGTGACCTCGGTGTGTTTGTGGGAGTTTTCTCTTCTCTCCCCAATATCACCGCAAACAAAACTTAATCCACGATTCCACAGAAACAGATTCCTTCGACGCAGCGAATATGATGCCCATCACCATGACGACTCAAGATTCCAACGCCGCCCCCCAGGCGGTTCTACCAGTTGCACCCACAGATTTAGATTCACAGACGGTGGATTCCGTCGTCAACGCAGTGCTGTCCACAGCCCGAATCCCACCGCCTGAGGTAGCTATGACTTGATCATACCTGGCCTCACGCCATATAAACTGGAACTCTGACAGGCGTGTGCAGGAATACCGATCGGCCAGGTTTGCGAAATGGGGCGTGGCTGCCGACTGTTTCGACCAGATGAAGCGCCATGCGAACCATGTGCTCATCCAGGAAGCCATGTCCCGCGTCCACCAGACCTCCGCGCGTGCCCACACTCGAGACTCCGACGGCCATCCAGGGCCTTCTCGTTACGCGGAAGAGACGCCGCCACCTATGGCCCCAGATTACATGCAGGTGCGTGGAGCTGGACGCAGAGGAGTGCGAGGAGAGTGTCACGAAGCTTCCATGTCGTGGAGACGAGCAGCTCTGACGACACGCCCTGCTATTCTGCTTCTATACCCCCCTTGGCCTATGTGAGAGCACCAACTAACATGTAGAATAGGATCCTGCAGCCGATACGAGCTCGGGCCCTAGGGACTTCGGGGTCGGGCCGTCTTCCTCTGGCTCGGTAGTCGGGCTGGGGAACGTCGACGTCCAGCCGTCGGGTGGGGAGGCTATGCCAAGCCAAGAGGAGGTGCCGCAGATCGGACATTACGAGCTGTGGGTTGCCCCATTCGCTGCCGTACCTTGGGGGGGGCCTGCGCGACAGGTCAAACTCATCTACGCCCCCTTTGGGCACGTGATTTGGGAAGGTTCTCTCCCGGGCTGCTTTCGGGACATCAAGGTCGACGGCCATAGGCCTGTATGGTCTTCATTAGGAGACACCCACTGGTCACGTACAACCGCGTCCCCCAGCATGGGTACACCTCGAAGCTCAACTCACCAGGTCGAAACGGACAAGAACCGTCCCCGGTCAGGTGCAGCCCGGCCTTCGAAGTCACAGGCTGAGCTCGGAGCCATCGGCACCATCCCCCCCGGCTGGGTGAAGCGCTTCGACAAGAAGCTGAACGTGTACAGATGGGAGCCTAGCTCGACAGGAGCCCATCACAAGAGCCCATCCCGATTACCCCCCACAGAGGATGGAAAGGACTCGAAGGCCTCTCTCTTCAGATAGGCGCGGCGGCATCCTCGCCAGGTATGTCGACTGTGCCGCTATGGAGGAACTACATATGTCGCTGCTGGAGAGGTGAAGGACACCATCAGGTGCAGACAAGGGGGACGGGGCTTCGCATCGCGGGAAACGGAAACGGAAACGGAAGGAGAATAAAAGCGCGCGAGACTGGACTTACTGAACTCGACCACGGTTACAGGCCTTCCAGAAGGGGATTGACTTCCTGCACCCTCGCTGCAGGTATGAACTGTTGATGCAACGCCTCCGTCAGACTTTACGTTGGGGGGGAGCTATGGAGACTCAGGGGCTAAACAGAACGGGCGACACCTCAATGACGAAGTCGCAACTAGAAGTGGCGTGAAGCTATGTCGGGCTGGGCGAGCTCACTTACACATAGATAGGTCTCGGATGGCAGCTTGGGAATGGGAAGATCAACTCGTGCTCATCATCATTTCTTACGCGGTACGGCACTTGAGCAGCCGCCTCATCACCTTGTCTTACGTCGCCTTGAATTCGTCGCACATCAATACCGCGTGTCGCCCCGTCCGCCCACCCTTTTACGCGTCCCATTTTGTCTCGGATATTCCTTCCCGGACGACGACAAGACAAGATGAAATTCCTCTGCCTGCCCGGTGCCTATGGCAGCGCCAAGGTCCGTGGATAACCAGACACCCAGCCCCTTGGCACCCCAACCCCCTTTACAGGTAAACACCCCCTGAATCCCGGCTAAAAAGACCCCCCCCCAGAACTTTTCTATCCAGCTCGGCCCCCTCGCCGAGGAACTGGCGCGGCGCGACCTTGGCACCTTCTCTTACACTCAGGGCGCGCACGCCGTCGACTCGCCCCCGGGCTGGGAGGGCTACTTTGGCGCCCCGCCGCTCTACCGGTTCCTCGACACGACGCGCGGCGACACGTTCGAGACACTCCGGCGCCTCCGCCACGTGCCGCAGAGCATGAACCCCGAGGACACGATCCGCGAGTTCCAGCGCGTCGGGCCGGGCTCGAACGAGTGGCACGCGCGCGCGTGGCAGGCGGCGCTCGACGACGTGCTTGCCACCATCGACGGCGACGGCGATGTCGACGCGCTGCTGGGCTACAGCGAGGGCGCCATGGTGGGCGCGAGCGTCATCGTCGAGGAGGCGCGCCGCGCCGCCCGGACGGGGCGCCCGCGCCGCATCAAGTTCGCCGTCTTCATCTCGGGCGCGCCGCCGCTGCGGCTGGAGGGGCACCGCATCGTGTCGTGCCTCAAGGATGAGTCGGGGGTGGTGATTGACATACCGACATTTCACATCTTTGGGTGCGACGACGCGTTCTTGACGTCGGCCGTGGCGCTGTACAATGTGTGCGACCCGGCCACGGCCAAGATGTACGACCACGGGCTGGGGCACATTGTGCCGCGGGACAGCGAGAACGTCGGGCTGCTCGGGGACATCCTGGCGCAGGTGGTGCCGAGGGTCGAGGCGGACTACCGGAGGAAGAAGCACCAGGAGGTGGCCGAGAAGAGGGCGGCGGCCGGGAGGGGGTCCCGGCCAGGCCGATCGGGCCGCCCGGGGCGCGATCGCTCGCTGAGCGACACGTCGGTGGGCTCAAAGGGCAACGAGGGCGACTTTGGGGGAGGCCACGATATGGAACCGCTCGAGGAGATGGACTTCACCTCTGGTTAGTAATTGCAGTTTCCTGTTTTGTCCTGGTTCCGACTCTTGGTCAACACGGTCATCAGATGAGGTGATTCATTCGTTTTGTGTGTTTTCTTTTCCGCCTTGGATGGCTGACACTCCCACCGACAGCAATGTTCCAACGGCCTCCTGCTCTCATGCTGTGATGGACGTCGACGGTTGTCGGGTTGTACAACTTCCACATCGGACGAGGTAGTGGTGTAAACTGGCGAAGGATGACAAGATATACCACTGGCGCGAGAATTGTCTCCTTGACGGATTTGTATTTGGAGACGGATAGAGAGGGGATATATATGCGAATACCTACCTTCGTTTTGTTATTTGTGGACCGAAAAGGATTTCGTGTTGGTCTTTAACTAGGTTTCAGGGCTGAGGGCGTATTCGCAAAAGAAAGAGCGCGCCCGAGGGACTGGCTGCCGGCATGGATGGCTGCTAACGACGAGTATGCACAGGTTGATGGAGAAACAAGGTACTCGCCCTGTTCAAGACTGCACATGCAACTTCACAGCCCGATCTATGTCCCCGGTGGATGGCTATGTGCATCGCTGAGGCTGGATTGGCTTGCGGGATTTGAAAGTGGACCGAGATATGATCTTGTCGGCGAAGAGGCGGGATTTAAAATGAAATTCCATGACTCGGGGGATCTGGGCGCCATCCACAACTGGTTTGTTTATTAGCGCGAGACTTGTCGCCAGGCCAGCGAGGGCCAGCTTTCTGCTGACAAGGCCCTCGGTGCCCCGGATATAGGCCTCCAGTTTCGATTACAAGGCCTCCGTTGACAGGGAGATGCCCTTGGCTCGTGTCGATAATGTCCCGTGCTAACAAACAAAGTCTTGAGGGCAGTTTGGCACCAAGGTTTGCAGGCAAGGCATGGGGTGGGTAGCCGATGGTGGGCGATGCCTTGTCGATGATGGGGGTGTCGAGTGGAGCAAAAAGGATGGCATGTAAAATTCAACGTGGCTCTCTCGGCTCCCAAGGACCACGCAAAAGTCGATAGGAATCGATCTTGTCGGCATCGTGGGAATTGATGCCAATTCCCAATTCCCAATTCCCACCTCCTTCCTTGCCCTTCCTCTTGATCTGCTTGGACAATGATATGCCAAGGAAATTAGAGAGTCATTCGACCGGTAGGACCTCTGGTCTCACTCAGCGTCAGCTTCAGCGTCAGCTTCAGCGTCAGTACCAGGGAACATTGACGACAACCCAACGTGTAGATGAGGTCACGTGAACGTGGTGGTGTCGTGATCCGGAAATCTCGGCGATCTGGGCGTCCGCTGCCTAGGAGCCTAGATCGGTCGGTCCCTATGTTTTTTTTTTGCTTTTAAGTTTTGAAACAGCGGGGAAATTCGCCCCTGCTCGACCCTGGTTTATCTCTGTGCTAATGGCCCGTGCCTGATTCCCCACGACAGATGCGCAGCCCAGAACATACACAGTAGGTATCAACTCGCGGCACATGGAAAAGACGAGGGAAAAGAGGAGAGAAGGTCGCAGATACTGTGCTCCATGGGGAGTCCGTGTTGCTGCCAGCCCCACGTCTGGTGATTTCCTTCCCCCCTGGGGGGCCCACTCGGCAGGGGTTTTTGAGATCGCGGCTCGGGCCCCCAAAACAAAATACCTTGCCACCAACAACCTAGATTTACCTGCACGTGCCATACAAGTAACCAACATCAAACGTTAAAAAACACCACCTAGTTCTGGCTCGAAATATTGTTGAAATCTTTCAAATTTGCGGCGCATTATGTAGAGCAACAACAAGCCATCACTTGCCATTTTTTTTCATGGCATTTGCACCATTTTTGGCTGTGTGGTTGATGATTGATGATGTATGATACCTTTGGTGGCAGAGGTATTTGTTTTGGGGGAGCGCGGGATTGTCGAGATCGTGATCACATGACAACACAATGACCCCAGACCCCACAGAAAAAAAGAAAGAGAGACCCGACCTAGTGTAGAGCCCGAGGATCCACCCAGCCATGCTCCCACGCTCCCACGCTCCCACGTTCCCACGCTCCATCTCACTCTTTACTGTCGAGACTGTGAAGATTCCCGACCACGATTGGCATCCCTGATCAATGATTGCACTGGCCTTCCATGCTGGGAGGGGTCAGCCAATCGGCCCAATCGGCCGCGCTACCGCACCCCTGCATGCACACGTTGCAGCACGCTTCCCCGAACGGGGCATCCAGTCGAGCCAGTGAGCGACACTTCACACGACGGGGAGCTGAAAGCCCAGCCGACTCGGGCCAATGACTGTGCCAGCAGCAGGACCTCGGCCTGGGCGGATGAGCGCGCAAAAATGGCGGTGACTTCTTTTCAGGCAAAGGCCCAGGAAATGGGAGCCGTCGCCGAATCATGAAATTCGGGAGACGGTGGTGTCCTCCCCCATCATCGATACCTATGCCTCCCTATGAATCTCCCCAGCCTAGGTACGGATTCAGGTATTATAATGCCCACCCACGTTGGAGCCCCGCTGTGCCCGTTTGCCTGTCCGCTCGTCCGCCGCATGGATACATATCGGGGGTCTGACGCCTTTCTTTCTTCGAAGGCCAGAGCAGGAACCAACTCCGGTTCTCTCCGCCATCTTGACCACCAGCCCTTGCAGGTTGCGCCTGCAGGGCAGTGGCCACACCAGCACTAGTCCGCTTTAGATAACCCTTTCTCCAGATGCTCCTGCCTTGGCCCCGATCTTGTCCATCCCGACCTGGAGGACGGTGGGGCCACTGCCCTAATCTGCTGCTCCCCCAACCGAGCGAACCGGGTGTACCTTCTCTCTCCGTCGCTTTGGCTTCCCCAGCACGCCAATCTGCTTTTCTTCCATTTCTTTTCCGTTTTCCTACCTACCTAGGGTCCCCACCCAAGTGTCCGTCCGCCGTCCATCTGGGCCCGGGATTCTTGTCAGGATCACTCCTTGACCTATTGGGGCCGAGGCAGGGTTTAACACGGCACATGTAGTCCATGCCCCGCCGGGCTCGCCATCGCCCTTTGGGAGCCCTTCTCCGACCCTCTCGGTCTGCCTTCTCCTGCTGTCGCCTACCGCCGTCCCGTCCTAATGCCGACATAAACAAACACCCCCGATCGCCCCGGTCGCCACAAGCAAGAGGAAGCGTGCGGCCCGACTGTCTCGCTCGACCTTTGGCTCGCAGTCTCGTCTCGACTCCTACAAGGCGACCACCTCCCATCCAGTGGACATGGCTCAGCGGCCCGACGCCGACGATGATGGCCTCTCCCGCTATCTGGGCGAGGTCGTCCCCTTCCACTTCGATGCCCCCGTTCTCGCCTTGAGCTTCGCCGTCAGCCTCATCGGCGCCGCCTCCACCGTCGAGCTCATCAACCGCCGGACCTCGCGCAAGGGTCTCTACAACTAGTAACCCGCCTCATCCATCCGGTCCGCCATTGTGCATCTTCAGGCTAACACGCGTCCCAACAGCCTCCTCTTGCTTGGCTCCGCCATTACCATGGGCGGCGTCGCCATCTGGTGCATGGTATGCACTATCCCCTGGTTTTCTGGCAGCACGGAGCTTGACATTGACATTCACCCCCGCAGCATTTCATCGGAAACAGCGCGACCAGATTCCTCGATGGCCAGGCCCAGCTGCAAATCACATACTCGATCGGCATCACCATCGCCTCCTTCTTCGTGCCCATCTTCGTTCTGCTCCTTGCCTTTTATATTGTCAGCACCAGCGCCGAGGTCTTGTGGTGGCGCATCGGCGTGTCGGGCATCGTCGCTGGTTGTTCCATCTGCGGCATGCACTTCATCGGCAACATCTCCATCTCCAACTACCACTGCACCTATGCCACCATCAACGTCGTCGGCGCCGGCATCATCGCCATCACTGCCTCCATCGTCGCCCTCTCCCTATTCTTTGTCTTTCGCGCCGCCTGGACCAGCACCTGGTGGAAGAGGCTGGGTTGCTCGGTGGTCTTGGCCGGTGCCGTGTCGGGCATGCATTGGTGTGCTGCCGTGGGGACAACCTTCCGCCTCGTGCATCTCAGGCGCTCGAGCGAAAGCAACGGGCGCAACATGACGGTCATTGTGGTATCGTGTCTGGTAAGGTGTTTCCCGACCCCCCGCCCCCCAGCAGGGCAAAACCTGACCGCGTTGGGTGTCTAGTCTGTCGCATCGTGCCTCCTCATTGCCCTTCTCGCCATATCGTCGGCCCGGATTCGGAGGGGCTACGAGACCAAGGCGCAGAAGATCACGCTGGCTGCTGCCTACTTTGACAGGCACGGCAGGATCTTGGTGACGCGCGACGGGCTGCTTCCCGAGGAAGAGATAACTGCGACCTTTATGCAAAAGACACAGCGGGACATCTTTGACACAGCCCACCCCCTGTTTCATTGGATCTTCCAGGCCTCTCGGAACTGGCCCACCGTCTCGAGCCTCATTCCCAAGATGACGGGCCACCTCTCTCAGCTACCTCACCATGGCCGCAGCCTCCGAAGCGACATATCTCTGGTGGACAGCGAAGGCCACATCATTGACAACTATGACACTGTATTTCGAGAACTCTTCTGCGTCGCCGCTTCCACCCTTGCCGAGACCATGGGCGAGCGTCTAGAGGATGCCGGCGTCTTGTGGGATGAGATGTTTACGACTGGTGGCGGGCAGCCGCGAACGTCTTCTGAGGAAGCCCGGTTGGGAAGTGCAGTCAAGGAGCGTGTGGACCTGAAACTGGGACAGGACAACCTTGCCGAGAAGGGAATGGCTTCCACGAAGAAACAGCGTCACGGCTCGCTGCTCTTTCTCGTGCGCAAAGTTGAGGCCGCCCGCGATGTGGACTATCTCGAAGCAGCCGGGTTCCGCTTCGCAGAGCTCCGACAGGTTGTACCCGACATCAAGGCGACAATGCAGATCAGGGCCAGCGGCCTTGAGAATCGACTTAGATTTATGGCCAGTTACACCGAGGCTACCCTGCTGGACCCTGGCGTGCACATTGGCATGTTTGCGGCACGGCCTGTGCTGGAAACGCTCACCTACGAGGTGCTGGTCCGCGAACAAGCACATAACCTTTTGCCCAGCGCCTGGATGCCCTTGGACCGTCTCGAGCCATCCCACCACCAGTATTTGCGCCGCTTCCATGAAAAATCCCTCACGGCCATCAGACGCGAGCTTCGGGGATCCGAGGAGCTTTCACAGCAGGACCAACGATTTGCGGCCATTTTCCGCGACGCCATCGAGAACCTGCACGGCTTGATTCCGGACCCAATCCTCGATGAGGCCATTTTTGACGCAACACCGGTGCAGGTTCCATGCCGCTCGGCATCGAACACGATCAAGCATTCGATATGCTCTTTTCTTTCTTTTACATTGCTTCTTCCGCCGGGGACTAACGTTATGTCTTCCAAACTGCGGTTCACGCCACTGCAGTTTTACAAGGTCCAGCAGTCGGTCAACGACGACCTATCGCACAGCGCCGCATTCGCCCGGTCTGTCCACCGTGACATCGTATCGGTCCTTAATGCCGTACCGTCTGTCCCGAACAGGTCGCGCCTCTCCCCGACCGGGGGGCGCAAGGGTGTGCACCTGCACCATCGCCCGACAACCTCCGACACGGCTCTCAATCCTTCGAATGACGCGCAGACGGAGGAATCCAAAAGCACAGAGCGCATGGGGACGTGGTCGAATCCCAGCCAGGGATCCCTGAGTCCAAAGAGCGGGGCTTGGCCACCAGAGGCCTTTAAACCAGTCTTCAAGGAGACGGTGACGGACAAGGGTATCTTCCCCGCGCCTTGCCTCGCGCAGGAGTCGAGCTTCGGCGGCATCATGATCTCGTCCGAGGTGACGGTAGAGGAAGAGGAGCCCGACGTCATAGGTCCCGCGCTCGCCACGAGCGGAATACTTAACTCGTCAGGGCAACTTCGCAGCCCTGGCAGATCCTACGGGGTAACCAACTCGGACGACGACGACGGCGACGACATGCCGCAGGACGGTCATCGGGTGCACAGCAACCACAAGTCGTGTCCGTCGAAGCGCGGAATCGAGCTCAAGACTATGCCAAAGGTGCTCGGGTCCCGGGGCGAGTCGAGAGTGGAGGTGACGGTGAAGAAGGAAGACGAGCTGGCGACGTTTGTTGATATCTTGTTTGATCGATGTGTGGATACCGCTACCCGGGGCTTGGATCCTAGGTAGTTGGGCTTTTGGATTTGGATTGGATAATGTAGAAAAGCGTCTATATATAGTATATGTAATTAGGTTACCGAGGGTGGAATCTGTGTTCACTCGGAGCTGTCTTGATGACTGGTGGAACACAGGGAATTGTTGTTTTCTGTCAGGGGGTGGCCTGTGCGACTGTGTCTGTTGACCGGAGTCAGGGGTTGGTAGTCCTGTCTGTTGCCGATACCAAGGCTGCAAACTGCGCTCCAATACACATCACGCCCAGGGGTGCTATAAGCATGGGTTTAGAGGTATGTATTGGTAACTCAATTTTACTAGGTGGTACATGAAGAAGAAAAGAGACATCTAAACCTGGTGTGCAGTAAGGAGCACATGATCCGTCATCATCCAAGGTCGTCGAGCAGGCGCGCCAGCCGAGCTTCCAACCCCATCTCGTCTCCTAAATTACGGCGCCTTTCCTCCGCTCCCGTCGTCCTCACAAGAGACGGTACAACATTACACCCTGGTAAGATGCGCAGTTCAAGTACAAAAGGAATGGTCTGGGTATCATGTCCCAATTCTGAGAAGTCTCCAATCTGGGTCAGGGTGGTCTGTTTTTATCGTCCAAGGTGTGGGCTCACTCATGCCGGCAGGCGGATACCTCGAATGTTCATGTTGATCGGTGTGTGGCGTCGGGGCGAAGGGGGGCCGAGAGAAAGAAGGAGAGATACAGCACATCGAGTTCGGCATGGCGGCCAACATCTCTTTTCTTGGCGGCGCGCAGCCCCGGTCTTGCCATCGACGGCGGTAGCAGTGTGGTTGGTCTATGCCGCGACGGTGGTCGTCGTGGTTGCCGTTGCGCCGGCGGTCTGGACGACCACACCCGAGGGCACCGTCACGCCCGACGGGATGGACACGCCCGAGGGCAGGGAGATGGTGATGGCCGAGACCATGGTGAAGGAGGCGGCGGCCGCGAGGAGGGTGGCGAAGCAGGTCTTCATTGTAGCAGGTAGGCGTGTTGTTTGATGAGGGGGTTGGTGTAGTGGATGGGAAGATGGGATCGGATTGAATGAACTTGGAAGGCGGATTGTTGCTAGTGCGGACGATAGCGAGTGAAGCGTCTGATGATGCTGAGGATGCGGATCGGAGGGGAGTTTCAGGGGTGGTGAGCTCCCGGTATATATGAGTGTGGAATGCGGGTAAGAATGGTGCTGGGTGCCTGTGATACCGATGGCGTGGGGCCTTATTCTTGGTTGGTGAGGTGGCAACGGGGATACCGGGGGGTCTTTGAGGCATGCAAGACACGCCTGGGGGCATGGAAGCCCCGCGAAACGCTTGGTATGGCCCGAATTCACACATGCGTGTGTTAACACCTTGGGCCATGGATGGGGGGGTGGCACGGCACTGGGCGTGTACATTCGATCCACGGGACGGAGCGCCGAAGGCCTCCCTTTCCTCACCTTGCTCACCATCTTTCGTCTCCAAGTCTGGCACGGTGATGGGCGTCTGTCCCTATCAGGGAAGTCGCGATACCTTTTCCTCCGACGAACTCGGACTCGGCCGGCCCGCGACTCGTCTCCAACGGCTCAACTTCGGAGCTACTGTATCATGCATGCTTATTCGCTGATGTGCTACGCACATCAAGGCATAGATCATCCAACACTCAAGTTGGCCGTACCAAGGAGCCGTCACCATGATCACACAAGCATCTGGGGAGGCAGGCAAATAGGGGTTTATGCTAAGCTTCTCGGGGTCATACCAGCCGGATAAAAACGGAGCCACATCGATGATCGGGCTGGTAATCCGATTCAAGGGGAGGCCGAAGAGTCTGTCTCCGCTCTCCTACTTCAAGCGTCTTTGCTCAAATGTGATCCGATACCCTGTGTGATAGTGGGCAACCCCTCCACAAGGCGACTTGGCGTTCTTCCCTGCTTGCATTGGGGTCTCCAGAGGACGCATCATCTATACCGCGTCGTCCATAATGCAGGCTGGTACAGTTGGACGTCATTATTGTGGGCAGAGCAGCACTGCCGACAGAAACCTCGGAGGTGTACCGATCTCGATTTCCCGGGACCCAGATACACAAAGTTGATATCGACTCACCCCGTATTGAAGTTCAACCCAACATCTCACACCCGGCATTACTCCCTAGCTCTCGTCTTCACCTTGATCTTCAGCGCCACCGGCCTCACATTAAACCAGCCATCCTGCTTCATCTGATACCCCCCGTCGACCAACTCCCAGTCCACCGCCATGATGATCTTGGCCGCCACAATCACCAAAAACTCCCACGCCCAGTGCCGACCGATACACGCCCTCTTCCCGTTGCCGAACCACTTCTTGACCCCCGCCGGCAGCTTCTCGAACGCCTCGCCCAGCATCCGCTCCGGTCGAAACTCCAGCGGCTCGTCAAACACGGCCGGGTCGCGGTTCACGCCGTGCAGCACAATGATCATGGCCTGATTGTGCGCAATCGCATACTTGCCGCCCCCCAGCAGCACCGGCGACGTGTCGGTCTCGTCCTTGCGCGGGACCGGCTCAATGTTGAACCCCGGGGCGGCGCACGACAGGCGCAGCGTCTCGCGCACCACAGCCTCGACATAGGGCAGCTGCGCGGCGACGTGGGCGTGCGTGAGGGCCGTGTGGTCGGGTCCGACGACGGCGTCGAGCTCGGCGCGCGCGCGGGTGAGGGCCGCCGGGTTCTGCGCGAGGAAGACGAGCATGGCAGCAAGTGCGCACGGCGCGGTCGAGGTGCCAATGGGCATGGTGATGATCTCGTCGATGACTTGCGAGTCGGAGAGGGTCGCCTTGGACACGGGGTCGACGCCGTGCTGCAGCGCCCAGAGGAGATCGTGGCGGTCCGGGGAGGGGGGGTTGGCGGCGCGGAAGGCGAGGATGTCGGCAGCCCAGTCGCGCTGGATTTTGATGGCCCTCTTCCACTTGGAGTTGTAGAGAAGGGCGGTGAGCAGCTTGGGCCGCGACGGGCGCTTCATGCACTCCGAGGTGGTGTCTTCCATGGCCTGAAGGACGGGGTGGGGTGGGCCGTCGAGGCTGTTGAGCTTCTTGCCAAAGAAGGAGAGGGTGGTGGCTTCCAAGGTGAGGCGGGTGAGCTGCTCAAAAGGGGCGACGGTGTTGCTCGTGGCCGGGAGGGCCGACCACTTGGCGATGAGTTCGTCGGTGGTTGAGGCTAGGTCAGCAAAGAGGGCAGCGACGGAGTCGGGCGAGAGCATGGGGGCTATGATGCGGTGGGCGACGCCCCAGGCCTCCTCGTGGTCGTAGGCCGAGAAGAGCCCGTCGTTGCTGAGGGCGCGAATCTCGACGATGGGCCCCCCAACGTACTTGCGGAAGCGCTTCTCGTCGCATATCTCGTCGGCGAGGGCGGCGCTGGCGACAAAGACAATCTTGTGACCGAGGACATTGATCTGGAAGATTTCGCCGTGCTTCTCGGCCAGCGTCTTGAGCGACCACCACGTGTTATTTGGGTTGATGTCGAGGATGTTGCCCAGCAGCGGGAGACCGCGCGGTTGGGGGATGGGCGTCGACATTTTTGGCGATGCAATTGAAGCCGCCCTCCATCCTAGGGCGACCTGGCGTGCTTAAGAAGGCATTTACTCAACAAGGCCTTTGGGGTTGGGGACACAAGACCAACGCAGAGGGCGGAAACGAAGGGGCTGGGACTGGAGCCATTGTTGGCTGCCGGCCTGTTTATTCCAATGACAGGACTTTGCGTGACGTACGGCGTCCAGCTGGGCTGGGGGTGTTGAGACACAGCAGCTTCGCTCTGCAGACGATGCCAATAAAGAGCTGAAGGGACGTCTGTGCATGCGTCGTGGCTTGTTGTCGGCCAGTTGTGAGGCGTCTGGATGGGGCCGGATTTGAGACCTGCAGTCGTTGTTGTCTTGACCTGCACGCGGGGCGCGAAGGCGTGAGGGGGAGCCCATCGTCAGCCAGTCGGGTGATGCCGATCTGCGCCGGCGGTCGCGGGCCGGGGTCTTGGCCTCTGTCGATGCAGCTCAAGCTGTCCCGAGTCCGGCCAAAAGGTCTGTTGGCCTCTTGGAAGATGCTGATTTATTCTGGGACTACGAGATTGGTTGAAAATTGATTGGTGTCAGCAAAGCCAAAAGGCCAGTATATACACAATACATAGGTAAATGTTCTTAGAATAGGGCTATTTAACTAGGATTGACTTGCAGGTCTACAATGCAATACTGGTTTGTTTGTTAGCGAGGGACCTTTCGCCAAGAAAGAGAGGTCCGTCTCCCGGCAAGGTCTTGTTGGTACAACCATCTACCTCCTGTTCCGATTCCAGGGCCTTTATCAACCGTTAGGTGGCCTTGGCTCGTTTCTCGCATGTATCGCGCTAACAAACAAACTAGGGATGGATTGTACATGTAGTTACTCGCTGTCGCATACTCAAACCAAGACACCGCTACTGTAATACCCCTGAGACCAGGTACCTGGAAGATTGGCGGGCTTTCCAGAGCTCCCCGTTGTCCCGATTCTGGGCTTGTGTTACAACCTGTACCCAAGATGGGTCAGACTGCAAGGCAGTACGCCGCGGGGTTGTTCACGGTAGGGAACGAAGGTTGCGCAAGGTCCAGACGGTGCCGTGTACCGTCTCAAACAGGGTGTTCTACAAGAGCTTGAAGAAGGTGCTTGCAAGATTGTAGACGGGAACATAATATTGCTTGCGTGAGGAACAAGAACAGTTCCTCACTCAAGGGCGCGGTCTACCTATCTATATAGTAAACTATCTAAGTGCTGTTCCTCACTCAAGGGCGCGGTCTACCTATCTATATAGTAAACTATCTAAGTGCTGTAGAAACAGTGTGTATGGACCCGGATCTCGTAATCCTGGGTCCTCCTCCGGGACCCGTGGACCCGTAACTCGGGTCTCCGGGTCCTTCCTGATTGGTTCGTATCTTGCTTCGTAATGATTGGCTGGCCGTAGATGCCTCAGGCTGGTATGGCCCAATGTCTGACCTGGGTCATGACAGCTTGGGCAAAGACCGAGCAACCACAGGTGACGGCTTATGAAAAGGAGATGATGGTCGCATCCCCAGTCTCTATAGAGACGACAGAATGTTTTCATCCTGGCACGAACAGACCTAGAAATAGAAACCACAAGATGAGGACAGCTCCGCGAGCTTGGCTAGGCACCAGCAACGGCTTCCAAATTCATCCGTGGCAATCTCCCAAAGTTCAGTGCTCCGTCAGCCATTTCTCTGTTGTTGGTCTAGTACATCCAGAAGCCGCACCAGATGCTGTTGTTTCATCACCACTTATCAACCAAACCGACACTAGTGCAGCGCTCTGAGCGGAGTTATTTGGCTGCCTAAGCCAAGAGACCCTGTTTGGGTCGTGTTGTGGTCTTGGCATAGCTGAGCCGAATGTCACCTCCCGGTCCTCCCCTTACCCAGCACTATGTTTAGATTCACGCCTGTCCCGATTCGTATTCGACGGTCTGGTGCCCATTTCAGTGTCCCGAATGTACAAGGCCTTAACCTCAAACTTGGCTGGAATTCTTCGCGCACAGAGTGCCGCGCCCGCAGAGGAGAAGAATACGAGGTGATAGAGATGTCAAAAGTCTTGGCCAGCAAATGAGCCGGCTGGCACACGAAAGACGGGCGAATCTTGTACCGAGTCTGAGTGGTCTGAGGCCGTCGACCAACCCGAAAGCCTGGAAGCTCGACGCCACATCCGTGGAATGTAATGCCGGGTATGAAGGAAAACGCGGGGCACGCGCCGAGGACAGGAGCAGCATATATGAAATGCAGGAACCCATTCTCTTCCCCCGAGGAATGTTTCTGACCTTGCCATCATCAACAAACACACTCGCTTTTACAACATTCAGAACAATCATCGTTGCCACCATGCAGTCGCTCGTTTTCAGCCTCGTGGCCCTGGCTGTGTAAGCTCCCAGCTCCCATTCCCTCCCGCTCTCCGCGGTAATCCGCCACTGACTTGAAACCTTGAAACCTAGCGCGCCCGCCCTCGCCGCCGAGGACCCGCCGTCCATTCTGCCCCTCCCCGGCAGCACCCACGCCAATGACCACGGCGTGACCACTATCACCGTCCCGACCGGCCCGCCGCCGCCGCCGACCCCCCAGACCGGGTGCCCGACCGTCACGGCGACGCGCGAACTCTGCCAGACATGCGCCGTCCCGATGTGCCTCGGCCTCGCCACCGTGACGCAGTCGTGCGGCTGCCCGTCGGCCGTCCCTACCGTCTACCTCGACTTCCCGTGCAAGGACAACTGCAAGGGCGTCTGGTGCTCGACCAGCTATTCCGTCGTCACCGCCACCGGGTCCTGCACCGGCGCCGGTCCGGCCAAGCCGACGACGACGACAACGCCCACGGCGAGCGGCTCCCAGAGTCGCTCAACGGGCGGCACGAATCCGACCACGAGCAGGCCGGTGGTCACCGCTGCAGCGGGAAGGATAGCGGTACCGGCTTGGGGAGGGTGGTTTTAGGGGGGGCTGCTTGGGGGGCTGAGGTTGGGATGCAGTATCCATGGGATGTGGTGGTCAGGGGTTCGGGATATCAAAAATACAAAAACAAAAAAAGGGGTATAAATGGCAGAGGCGAGGAGCACCAATGATGGTCAATATTTCCGTCTCCTCGCTCCTGGACATACATAGCTGCCCGCGTTAATTCCTACCAGCTATACCTCCGACCAAAGACCTAGGGGTTGATGATAGTGATGCAGTGAATGTCTTGTTGCGGGCGCAAGTATGGGCAACTATATTGGAATGCCAAGCACTGCTCAAGCACCTATACCACAGGGATGTTGATGTTGACTGACAAAGGTTGAGACTTGATAGACGCCACAGCGACGGCCACTGTTTCGAGGCGATCCCTCTGCGCCAACCAGACGACCTGCAATACCAAGGTCCATCATCAGCAACGCATAGATGCCTGACAAGACTTGCTTGGGTAGGTACTTGGCAAGCAATAGCCTTATTTCCCAAGTCTCTCCCATGCTACAATTTGGGGCCAAACGTCCACGGTGAGACGTGGGGGTACCCCTATGGTTGACTTTCTGTTTCGGAATGGGTATGGGGCTTTGTCTTGCAAGGTACGCCAAGGCGCCGATGGTGCCGAGTTATCCGCCTGAGGCTGGTGTTTACTCCGCCAAGTCACCACCGCCAGCATCGCTGAGAGGGATCCCTCGAATCACAGCCATAACCCAGAGTCTCGGCGGCGCCCAGGTCAACCGGCAAGCACATGACTGTCTTTCCACGATGAACCGACGCAGTGTGCTGCGATGGACCTGTGCCTAATGAAAACAAGCTTTGTCGAGAGAAAGACGGCCTCTTGGCCTCGCGGTGGGCTGGTCAAGGTCGCTGTCGCCCCAAGGTGTTTCGACCAATACCTGCCAAGGCGTGGTCGGCAAATGGTAGAGGGAACCTTCCATTCTGCGACACTCGCTCGACCCGTTGATGGAGAATCTTGGCCCCCGGGCAGGACGCGCCGATCCTGATCTGGGCGTCGGTCTTCCAGGGTCTGTCCAGCCAAGGGGATAAAGTTGACGCGGCATCTTCTTCGATCGATTTCGGCCCAGCCGTATCGTCTCCTTTTTTTGGCAATTCCATTCACCTCATATTGGGGCTGGTTTCTATTTCAAGCGAACTCTAGAAGCTCGTGTTGCGCAAGTTTTGTCTTTGCTCTTGCTTGGGGGTTCTTGCGGTGTATTATTATAGCCCTCTTCCTCACCGGCTGGTCCTGGTTTCTCCCCAGCCCTCACTTCACCAGACACCAACAAGTCATCAACCACACAGCGGGAAGTTTGCCAAATAAACCGGACCCATTGGCCGATCGTCGAGATACCGAGCCTCAATTTCAGCGAGCTCAACATCATCTTGTCGGTTCTAGGTACGCCATTGCGTTGACCGTGACCTGGATACGGGGGATTCGCGAGGATGAGAAATAAAACTGACATTAGGGACTGGCAGGCGCTTTTATCCTGCTCTTTGGCATCATTTCGATCAAGATCAAGAACAAATGGTTCCTAGGAGAAGCTCGTAAGCCCTTGTTCTTCTCCCTAGGCCGACCACCCGGGCTGGCCTACACGCGTCGTCTTGTCTGACGCGCCCACCTCTCCGTAGTGCCCGCCGTGTTCATCGGCGTCCTGCTCGGCCTCATCTCGGCCAAGTTCATCGATAGATATCGATGGGGATCGGAGACCAACGGCCAGACGAGCGAGATCACGCTCGGCATGGCGCGCGCCGTCATCGGCGTGCAGCTAGTTATCGCCGGCTTCCAGCTGCCGGCCAAGTACACGCTGCACCCGTGGAAAGAGATCACCATATGCCTGCTCCCCGCCATGGCGCTCATGTGGCTGTGCACGACGCTGTGCATGCTGGCGACGGTGCCCAAGATCACGCTGCTGGCCGCCCTGGTCATCGGGTCCTGCGTGACCTGCACCGACCCCATCCTCTCGCAGGCCATCGCCAAGGGCCCCTTTGCCGACAAGTTTGCGCCGCGCCACCTGCGTGAGATCATCTCGGCTGAGGCTGGCGCCGACGACGGCTTTGGCTTCCCCTTTCTCATGCTCGCCGTCTACCTGATCCGCCACGCCGACGTCCCTGGGGCCGGCGCCGACCACAGCGTCGCGGCCGGGGCTGTGGGGCTCGGAGCCCGCTCAGGCGACGTGGGGAGGCTCGGCGAGGGTGTCGGAGTGACAATCGGCCAGTGGTTCCTCGAGACATGGCTGTATACGGTCATCATGTCGTCCATCATGGGCGCCATGATTGGCTATGGGTCGGGCAAGGCGCTTCGCTTTCGCTTCGCCGGCATGCTAGCCCTGACCCTGTTCATGCTAGACTCGGCGACTGACTCTTATATGTGCGGTATTTAGCAAGTGGGTTGATTCGGAGAGCTACCTGTTGTACCCGACAGCCGTAGGGGTAAGTGCCGCTCCGGCTCCCGGGCACCATCCCACGCACACCGCCTACTAACTCTCTGTCGACATGATAGTTCTGGATCCTTAGAATCTGCGGCATGATCGGCACCAACGCCATTCTGGCGTGCTTTGTCGCCGGCAACGCCATGAACTGGGACGGCGAGTACCTGCGAGAGACGCTGGAGCGGCACGACGAGGTCAACTCGTGCATCGACGTGCTGCTCAACTTTGGCGGCTTCATGTACATCGGCACCATCATCCCCTGGTCCGAGTTCCGCCAACCCGAAACGACGGGCCTGACGTACGGCCGCCTCGTCGGCCTGGGCGTCCTGGTGCTGCTCCTCCGCCGCATCCCCTCCATCTTCATGACGTACAAGTTCCCGCCGCATGTCGTCAAGGACTGGGAGGAGGCCCTGTTCATGGGCTATTTTAGCCCCATCGGCATCGGCGCCGTCTTCTACGCCGAGCACACGCGCCACCTCTTCCCGGAGCTCGGCGAAGGCGACGCCGAGGAGACGGACCTGGTGCACGCCCTGGTGCGCGTCGTCTACTGGCTGGTGCTCTTCTCCACCGTCGTGCACGACCTGACGATCCCCGCCCTCAACCTTTTTCTACCAGTTCCGCGGCATCCAGCCCATCACCGAGGGCGCCACCGAGCTCCGCCGTAAGTTGACGCGCCTGCCCGCTCCCTCCAACGCGGCCGTCGACGGCGGCGAGACATTCATCTCGTACAACCGCTTCTCGCGCCCTGTGTTTAACGAGGCCGAGCTGCCCGTGGTCAGCGGGGAGCTGCCGATGTACCCAACAATCAGCCAGGAAAAAATCAAGATTCAACGGCGATATACCAAGACGGATGTCTAATCAGCAAAGGTTCGTGGAATGATGCCGTGGGCAAGAGTGGACATGACAATAATAAAATAAAATACAGGGGGCGTAACATCGGTCGCCACCATGAAGAACAATAGATGGCAAGCTACGCTCACAATAGACAGACGGTCGGTGCATATGGCGCGTGAGACGCCAAATTGCTACACTAGTGTTAAAAGAAACACTTGCTGGAAATAGCCGAACACTGCCATATCTGACATTAACCCCCCGCCCTGGAAATCCCTCTATCCTCACCTCCCCATGTAGTCCGACGTCAGATTCCCGCCCATGCTCTTCCACGTGAGCCCCTTCCAGCTCAGTCCCGACCCGACGGTCCACACCGTCTGGTTGACCTCGCCGTTCGCGCCCAACACATACAACCCGACCGTCTCAGGCTTGGTGGTAAAGTTGGCGAGGGTGGGCGCGCTGTCGCCAAAGATGCCGAGGTTCTCCCACTCGGGCGACCACTCGGTCCCGATGAGGACGCGGTGCATCAGCGTGTCCTTGGCTCCGAGGGCCACGACGTCGACGCGGCCCGAGGCCGTCCGCACGGCCGCGGGCACGCTCTGGAAGGAGCCGCCGAGGTTGGTCAGCCTCGGGTGGCCGTCGTCCTCGCTGTAGTAGCCGTGGTACATGGCACCGTCCTTGCCGATTCCAAAGAAGTCGGCGCGCCGGTTGCTCGTGATGAGCACCGTCGGGTTGCCCTGGAAGCCGTCCGAGGGCCCGCCCGTGTAGGTGGCGATGGGCAGCCACCCGCTCTTGCCAAAGGCTGTGTGCTTGAGCGCGCCGGTGCTCGACGAGTAGACAAAGACGTCGTGCACGTTGGAGTGGAGGCGGCAGGTGATGCCGGGCTGGGCGACGAGGCCCGTCTCGCCGATGCCGAGCGGGTCCTGCCACTCCTTGCTCTCGGCCGGCGAGAGGAAGTTGTCCTTGTTCTGGATGTAGTAGTTGTGCCGCACGATACCGCCCTGGATGGCCCAGCCGTCGAGCCGGCGGCCCTCGACGATGCACAGCGAGATGGGCGACGTGAGGCTGCCCAGCTGGTTCTGCCAGGTCGTGTCCCAGCGCGAGGACGGCGCGATGAACTGCCGCATGAGCGCGTTGCCCTCGGGGTCGGACACGGCCGTGACCGACACCCGCGCCGTATCGTTGACGGACCAGCTGATGGCTGAGGGCTGGCTGACGAAAGGGCCTCCGCGGAGCGACTCCCACTGCTGCCCCTCGGGCCACGACGGCATGGCGGCTGTCGACGCTGTGTTGTACCAAATGTCCTTGTCGGTGCCGCGCGCAAAGACCATGACGCGGCTGTCGACCTGCACGACCGAGAGGAGCTGCGGGCAGACAGTGTCGCGGCAGACGCTAGCACGCGTGACGCCGTGGTTGCTGTCGCTGTTTGTCTTGGACGATGTGCCCCCGCCGGAGGAGCTTGGCGTGTTGTTCCCGGAGGACGTCGTCGTACTCCCTGAAGAGGATCCCTGGCTTGTGCCACTGGAGACGGGACATGGTTAGCAGGTGCTAATGATTCCTGAAGGGCTAGGCGCGAGCATCTCGCTGGGCACGACTTACGACTCTGCTTTCTTGTTGTTGGGAACCACCACCAGGCCGACAACGCATCCCACGACCACGGCGATTATCACCACCAGTGCGACGCCTGTCCCGACTAGCACCCAGAACTTCCTGGAGCGCCCTTTGGGCTCGGTCGGTAATGGCGGCAATGGCGGCATTCCTGACGCTGGCACGACCTCGGGGCCATAAGAGTTGGGCGCGGCCTGGTAGTACGGAAGTGCTGGATATACGCCGACGTTAGGCGACTTTTCGGGGAAGGAGTCGGGGTTGTAGACGGCTTCGGGGATGGCCTCGTTGGCCCGGTAGTCGACCTCGAGGCCCGGGGCAGAGCGCAGCGAGTGGTCGAATTGCAGGCCCGAGTAGTCTGGCGTGTCGTAGCGACCACCCCCGTTGGAGTTTCCGTCATGTGTCGCCATCGTGGCTGTCGCTATGGGTGGCGGAGAGGCTGGACGCCGGCGAGGTGCTCGAGCAGCATTGCTTTATGACGAGGAGAAGGCGACGAGCCCGTCTTGAGAGAAACGAGGAGCAAGAGGAGAGGAAATCAGGCGAGATGCCCGAATCCTTCGCCCCTCTTGCTAGTGGAGGGTTCGACGCTTGGAAGCTCGCAAGACGCACTCCTGGTTCCTTGGCTCTTGGCGCTCGCTTGTCAGGGCTGTGCCGTGCGCGCAACATCATAGCAACCAAGATATCATGAAGGGGGCCGAGGTTCGAGATTGCATCACCATGGTCTTTGCTGTCCAAGACGCGAGCTGCCGGTATGGGTATCGGCCAGCGGGAGGAGGAATCAGGCATCCCAGACCTTCACTCTGCCCCTTTACCCTTTTCAAGAAGAAATCTCGGCCATCGTCACGTTTTCTGCGACGTCGTGTTGGGCGCGGCTAGGCGCCTGTTTGGCGCTTGCTGTCCTGTTTCGTCCTCGTCTGTCGCCAAGTTGCCGAATCCCTGATCGCCGGCCTTGATAGGGCCGGGTGCCGTAGGGCTATCCACAGGCGAGGCGTTCCCGGGCATTGAGGCTCCACGATTTTTTTTTTCGGCGGGGGTGCCCGTACCACGTCGTCCAATCAGACCCTACCGCGTTTCTCTGCGTTCGACCTTCGACCAGCCAGAGGGCAGGGGGTGTCGCGGGCCGGCGGCATGGACGTTTCTGAATCTTGGGGCCGCATCCGGTATGGTCGGGCCACGGAGAACCGGGCTCACTCGCCGACGGAGATTATAACCCCTTGTCTGCTAGTCCCGGTCCTCAAATAAACACCAGGTCTTGTTCCTCAAACGCTCCCTCTTCCAGCTTGTCCATCAGCTCACCGTACATCATGCCGTGAAAGCGGCCTTGCCCGATCATAAGCAGTCTGTCTTGCTCCACCCTCCGTGCCACGATGGGTACATCACAGCCAAAGATGATGCAGACCACATCGCCAACCTGGAGGCCTGGCTCCGCGAAGCCCATTTGCTCGCTCTTGGTCACGACCAGAGACGCTCCGTCGATTCTGAGCAGCACTGCCTCTAGGTTTTTGTAGAGGGCAAAGTATTCGGCGTCGCCGAAGTCTTGGCAAGGTACCTCGAGGAACGATGCGGACAGGTGCACCCCGACTACACCGCAGAACTTGGCCAAGATGGATTCCTCGGTCTGCTCCGTGCCAGCCCCGTTCCTCTCGACATACCGGGCCAAGAAGGCGATCGGAGGCTGCAGGTGCGGGTGTGTTGTGCGTACCTCGCCAACCAGGGTCCGGAAACGGGCCCAGATGGTCTCTCTGTCCTCGACGGCCTCGCCCGCATCGTTGGTGCATCTCCAAGCATGGTCGTCCGTGTCCATGGACATGCCTAGCATGAGCAGAAACCCGACCGCCAGCTTGCCCATGGCGCGCGGGTCCGCATACGTCTCGGCGGCGATGGTGAGGCTCCGGAAGATGGCGTACAGCCAAGGAACCCCCGTGGCGAGGAGGGATGATGGCTCCCGTCTTGTTTGGGAGGCCATTTCTTCGAGACATGTCCGCAGCTGGCAGAAATAGCACCGGCTATCCAGATAGGCGTCCGACAAGGCAGCGACTTGGTCGCAGATGAAGCCGCGGATCCGGAGCAGGCAACCGTCGGGCGGCATGCGGGCGACTGTGAAGCGAACTGGCCGGGTACCGCTTGCCCTGCTAGCGACATTTGTGTTGCCGTGGCGGTTTTGCCACGAGGCCTCGGTACCTAGCCTGGACTCGATGGTGAAATCGGGCACCCACGAGGGCAGCCCCGGTAACCGGGCTGCGGCGTTCTGGCCGATGCCGGCAATGGGAACGTAGCGGCCTATCCGGTTCAGGTGGTCGACCACGACGTCGATGAAAACCTGCTGGACACTGAGCGAGTAGTTTGGCACGATGGACGTGTCCCCTTCGGGAATGAGACCGAGCAGGGCAAAGACTCTGTCGCGCGCGTCCGTCGCTTCGTAGTCCATCGTGTGGTTGGCGAGGTACAGGAGGTGGCTCTTTTCTTTCCAGATCATGGACCGCATTGTGTGGATCATCAGAAAGGCGACCATTTCACAATGCATCAGGGTCAATGGCCGCTCCGTGTCGGACGGGGATACTACGAGGGCGCAGTAGATCATGACGGTAAACATGGGCAGCACGGCGATCAAGTCGTCCAGGTCAAGCGTCTTGGCGCCACACATGACGGTGGCGACATTGGCGAGCACCACCTCCTGGAGAATCCAGATGCGAGTCCAGTAGCTCCGCTCGAAGAGGGCGTCAACGGCCCCCCAGGACTTGTCATCAAAGGCCCGGGTGGCAAAAGGCGCGGGGAACTGGGCGAAGATGGACTTGGCGGCTGCGCTGGCCTTGACCCGTTCTTCGGGATCGTGCACCCACGCGTTGTCGGCCGTGAAGTCGCCGTCTAGATAAATAGCCTTGTCGTTTCTGCGCAGCTCGTCGACGGCCCCTCGGATGGCGCCGGCCCATTCTCGCAAGAATTCCATAGCCAAGTCGCTGTCGGCAGAAGCGTCGCCCAGCCACATGAGAACCCGGGAGGAGCGTCCATAGATGTGTCGCATCAGCGGGACCTGATGGTTCTTCTCGTGCGTGTCGGACTGGTTGATACAGAGGGCATCGGCCCAGAGGTACTCGCAGTCGGCCACGCCCCAAACCTGGGCGAGGGCGGCGGCCAAGTTCGTCGTGACGGGCACCGACAACCCCTCGACGACAACATGGTTCCGGTCTGGGCTGCTTCCCCAGACGTATGAGAGGGCGAAGAAGGGGGGCGCATCGTCAAAGGGAAAAACGGAGAGCCGATAGTCATGGTCGGTGCTGCCTTTGCAGCGATGCAAGAGGCGAATTTCGCGCTTCGATGGGTTCAGGGGGAGTAGAGGGTGCTGAGTGTCTCGATGGGTTCCTCCATGGCGGAAGAGGAAAGCCTCAAATGATGAACGACGGTGCACTGTGGGATTTCTTCACGCGTGTAATCTGACAGATCGGTGGACATTAGATGGATTGGAGCCTGAAGGGATGAAAGTTGTCGGTGCAAGGCAGCAACCCCTCCTCCCCTCGCACCTAGTGGCGGTGATTGGATCAAGAGCCATCCCGGCGACTGGACGGCGTACAATCTGACAATCCGGGGGGGTTTTTTTATTTTTTGCTAGTAGATTCCCATGCTGTCCATCCATCCAGATATTGGAGACTTGAATACCTATATTTTCAGCTCCTAGATAGATAGGCATAGGGCCAACTAGGTTGCAAAGGCAGCAGAAAGGCAGGCTCCACCTGTTCCCTACCCCTTTTCAACCCTAGACGATGAAAATAATTCATATTTCCTCGTAAACCACCCCTCGCTCAGGGATTATACCGTTTTTAATATCAATACTGCGGATCTGCGATCCGATCAACATCTCTTGCATCATGACAGCACAGCTTACAGCCTGGTGATGTCACGAAATGCGGGCTCTGGCAGATGACGTCTTTGACATCACCACCCTTTATTTATGGTCACCGCGCGACGTCTCACTGTAAAACTAGGCCTTATTATCGACCTTCCCGAACCCCTCGACATCGCCCACCACCACCATCAACACTCCCACAACATGCCTGACAAGCACCCCCAAGGCGGAGACCTCTTTGACATGGCCAAAGACGGCACCAAGGGCTCGTCTCCCGTCCTACTCATCCCCCCGACATCCCCCTATTCTAACCCCTGGTAGTCCCAGGCGATGCCGGAAAGCAAAACATCATCCCTTCGGTCCCCCGGCCCGACCAGAAAAACACAGACACCGCAGGCGGCCTCGGTGCCCCGACACTGCAGGACGCCGCCGACAACGCCGCCGCCATCAAGGGCTTCGGCGAGGTGATTAGCGCGGGCGGGGCGATGCCCGAAGACGTTGGCCAGAAATACAGTCTCAACGGCGGCAAGGAGCGGGGCCAAAGGCAGAGCGCGCCTTCGGGTGGACGGAATCAGCCCTCGCATGGCTCGTAGCTGATGTATATTTTGGTGGTGACAAATTCAATGTCTTTTGGTTTGAAATTTCACGACTGATCCATGTCCGAGAACGCCGGGTGTCGTTGTAAGATTGGTGGTGTGTCGCGACACAACTTCATAAAGTCGGGTCTGGGCATCACGGTGTAGTCTTCCTGCGGGGAGGATGAATCCCGGTTTGATGGTGGGCTGCCAGAGGTAGCAGCGCGGGACGGCATGCTTTTGCCCGTCTGATCATCTGCCTCTGCCTGGGATTTGGTGTTGTGGTTGCGCTGATAACGAGGCGGATTCTGGTGTGGAGGAAGGGGAAGCACCACGGCGGCCGCGCTCTCCATGTCAGCCTCCGCGAAAATGTAGTGGGAGAGTTCAGTTTCGAGAGGCGTCACGATTCTCTCAAAGATGTACTCGGCGGGATCCTGTGTGCCGTATCCCGTCGGCCTGGAGAAGTCGAGGCACGCCTTCACGGCGCTGAGATAGTACCCCGTCAGAGACCCCGAGAGCTGGCGCGTGAGAATCGTGCTGATGGTGAGCCAGTCGCTCTGGCAGCCGTTGGAGGTTTCGTATTTCTCCTGGCCAATTTTTCGGCCTCGCTCAATCTCGACCAGGAGCTTAGCGAACGACAGGATGCCGGGATGGTGCGGAATACCCGGTCCACTTCGGATCTCTCTGAAGGGTGGGATGTTCAAGGACAGCGTGGCGGGCATGTAGGGGCGGTGCATGTCGAGAAGGCGGCCGCGGCCTGTGTCGAAGAGAAACAAAACGTCGGAGGCATTCCATTCCCGCTGGAGCCACTTGGTGTTGTGTAGTGAGAGAAGACATCTGGCCAAGTTCGCTACCAGCAGTCTTTTGCTCCTGGGGGTGAATAGGCCTCCATCGTAGGCGCTCTTAAAGTACCCTCGTTCGAGCAGCGCATCCAGTGAGAGGGACTCATCAAAGTCTGGATATTCGAGGTTCCCGTTCCCACCACGGACATGAAAGAGCTGCTCGCCCCCGAGCCTTAAGCATAGCGCATCGGTCGTATGTTGACGGTGCCATTGAACTGAGCCGCAGAGGTCATTGAGTTTCTCCGCATCCGTATATTCAAGGGGGCTGCGAGTTTGTCAGCCATGTCAGCTCCATGTGCATCTAGCGTTCAAGCCCCGGTTATTGCGACGTGTAGGACCAGGTGCTAGGTAGGTAGGTACTCACCCCCAGACAGTGCAGTGCGTTTCAAGCCACCCCAATGGATGGGAGCAGCACGAGAGAAACATGTCCCAGCTCGGCCTCGTGCGACCTCGGTCCCTCGGTCGGAAGCCTGTTAGATGGAGCAAACCTCGGTGGGCCTCTCCGCATTCGACTGGCGAGTGCACCAGAGCGTTGAAAAGACGAGACGAAGCCTCTCGGGTGAGACTTAAATCCAATACGTTTGTTGGCAGCATGCTCCACGTCTTGAGAGCGGAGCTTGCTTGGGTGTGCTGCATGTCACCGAGAGTCATGAGGAACTCATTGAGTTGCTCTATTTCGTGAAGCACTGGGTGATACTCGTCCGGGCCGTCGCCGAGATCGATAAGATGTCCATACTTGAAGACCGGGTCCGCGTCGGCGTCAAGGAGGCCGAGAAGAGACTGGAGAGCTTCCAAGTTTGAATCTGGAGACTTGGCAGGGGGCGTCAAGAGGGTGCTGCGAGACTGTTTGGACGGAGTTGAGGAGCTGTTGCGAGCGAAGAAGGCAGGAAACATGGAAAAGGCCCAGAAGATACCAGATGCCGGTATCGCCTTCGTTCGGACTCGCCGCAATTTCAGGTGGGACCCCGTGTTGTCCTGAGAGCAGGACCAGGACATGTTCGTCGGTTCGAGCCTCCAAAAGGCGCAATACCTTGTCGAGTCTAGCGAATAAATTTCGGGCCTGGTTGGGAGAAAGGTTCGAGAGATGACAGGATCTCAGCGACATGGACAGTTGCCTGATGTCAAAGCGGAAAAAGGTACGGAAGTCGAGGAGAGAAGATCGTGATGCGTCCGAGAGACCAGCTTTGCTGAGCTTGGATTCGTACCATGGGAGACTGGCTGCAAATAGATTCTGCACTGCGTCGAGACCTTGCCATATCTCGAGCGGGTCCTGGCTGGTGCTGCTGGTGCTAGGAGGGGAGGACTTGGGCTCATCTTGGTGGGAATCTAGGCGGTGTGACGGAAGGCTTAAGGTCGCTTTTGGGAGCCCCTCTTGATGATCTTCAGTGCATGGTTCGGAGCGGTAGAGTTGGCAGTGATGTTGAGGTTGTGAGAGCTATGTACAGCGAGCCTGGCCTAGGTGAGGGAGGGAGAGGACCGAGGGCCGAGGAGCTGGAGGTCCCCGCTGCTGCCTTGCAATTACCACGTGACGGTCTCCTGTTTGAGTCACCTTGTTGAGCAGGCTCAGCTCAGCCGGCGCGGATTGGGTGATGGCGTGGGCAGGCTCTGGTTCCGGATCAACCGCGCATCCCACCCCCATCCATCCATCCACCTTTGCTAGTTTTCTGCAGGTTCTCTGCTGGTGAAGTTCATCTAGACCAAAGGCATGGTCCATTTACTGTCCGGCGACGATGACTGACACCTGGAACAGCCATGGAAGACACCCCCCCGAGCATATTCGACCTTGGGTACAGGTGCGAAGTCTTGTTCTCCCAGAGTACATCGGAGTCGCGACTCGCAACAGCTCGCTCACGACTTGAAGAGCTTCACCAACGCTTCGGTGCTTGGGTCTCGTTCCTCGGTGCTCTCGCTCCCGGCCATGCCTCCCTGGACCACAGGTTGAGATTCAGCACCGAGGTCCGTTCCATGGTCGTCGAGCTGCTACTCTTGCTGCGAAGAAACCTATTGATAGGTAAGCCTAAGTTTCTGGATCAGTCCTTCCTGTCACCGCCTCTGCTGACAGGGCCGGCGCTGGGTTAATACTACAGTCCCGGATCTAAGGATAGCAGACCTCACTGCACCTCTTGAAGCCTTGCGCGGGGGGTTAGATTGCCTCTACCGGGTGGGTGTCGCTATCCGCAAGTCGTCGACCTTGGGCCTGTCGTCCCGGATCCAGGCCTACTCCGCCAAGCATGACGACGAAGACTACTTCTTTAGCCTGGCGACGGAAAACATGACATGGAGGTTTCCTGATGCTGATGCTACCATCTGCGCCCAGCTGGCGACCACCATCAAGTTCCGCCGTCAACACATTCGGTACCAACGTCGCCACCAGTCCACGTTGCGGTCCGCAGCGAGACACGACGCCGAGTAGTCCTCCCTGCTACCGGCAGCGTTCCTCTTACCGGGCGCTTCTCAAGCTGCCGCTGAAAGGCAGGGTGATCTGACGGGCATTAAGACCGTCGCTCAGGCTTCATCTCAAACCAGTGCATCCACCTTCCTAGCTCGAGACTTCTTGCGACATCTCAACGCGCCGCCGAGTGTGCCTTCAGACGCTCAAAAAAGCGAGCCACTGACCGCACCCTCCATGATGAGTAGCGGGTTGACCGTTATTGAGTACGGCAACCTTCCGTTCCCGCAACCTCCAGCCGTCCAAGATGACATGTCGGTATCGTGTGCCTGGTGCTTTAAGGAGCACAAGTCCGAACAATATAATGATACAAGATGGTGGAGGTAAGTTATATTTCATTGGGATCGTGTCGAGTCTAGTCTGGCTCACAAACCTCTTCTCTCAGGCGCCATGTCATGTCTTGTCTCCAGCCATTTGCCTGTCTCGCCGATGAGTGCAAGGAACCACCAAAGCTATTCAGCAGTGAGGTCGATTGGCGAAGCCACATGATCAAAACCCATGGAGGAGAATGGCCTCGGGAGATGTATAAGCCCACCCAGTGGTTCTGCGATGTTGATCACCCAGATACACTCTACTTTCTCCACGACCAGGAACTCGCCCAACACCTTCGAGACACGCACTCGGGTACCTTTAACGAGGCACAAATTCCCACTGTGCTGTCCTAAAACACCTTCTCTGCTCCCAGAGACCGTCACGTTTGTCCGCTGTGCAACTGCATCCCTGATCGGCTGAGCAGGTTGATGGCCGCAAACGTCAACTCCGAGGTCATCACGCCCCGGGTCCCAAAATTGATACGCGAGTCAGGCCCAGGTGCCTCAAGTGGAAGCAGCGCCATCCTAGAACTCGAATCGGGACCCGTTTTACCCTTTCCCTTTCGGCCCCTTCCCTCTCGGCCCCTTCGAACGACGAGGTTTGCCGGCGAACATGGGCCTGACGAGAATCCGGCATCGTTCCCATCGCACAGCGGGAAATCCTCGAACAAGAGCTTTCGTTTCAGCAAAGAGCTTGAAAGGCACATTGCCAGACATTTGAAAAGCATAGCCTTCATCTCGATCCGCAATCTTGGCAGCGAAGATGACGCAATGTCAAATGCGAGTGGTCGAGGAGAACGAAGCAGCCGAAGGTCGAACCCACGAACCGACGAGGAGGCTTCCGAACCCTCGTTACTCGTGTTTTATGACATTCCGCCAGAGGATAGGGACGCCATGGAAGACGCCACAGGCGAGAGCCATCTGTGGGCAGAGGCCCCACCCACTGGGCCCGACTCGGAGACTGCCGGAGCCGTCGACAAATCCGCTCAGGATGTGGAAGACGAGCAAGAACCGCGTCTTATCAAAGACCCAAACCGGAGGGCTAGGAGAAGTGCGAATAGCTTTCCCCCGACCCGTACCATGCTGAAGCCCCGCCGGCCGGAGACTCCAACCGCCCCGCTCTACAGGACATTGGTAGGGGCCCAATCGCGACCGCCATCACTGAGTATTTCCGAGGTCCCGACAACGTCCCTTGTCCCTTGACAAGAGAGAACATGTACTATTTTGACATTTGGCCTCCCACGCTTCACATATCCGACCAATACGAGGACAACGGAGAACCCAACAAGGAAAACGAGGCAGAGGTACAACGACGGGGGGAAATGATCAGGGAGTGTCCAGCAACCTTGGTAGGGGAACTTGGGCATTATTTGGCTGCCCGGTATACACTCCAGCCCGTGTTCAATCGTTGGGCAAGTTAGGCGAGGCTATCTCGCTCCATCTTGCTGACGATTTTGGGCCTCTTCTTGACTTGGTTAGGGTTCGCATACTAAACTACAAATACAGCGCTTTAGTATTTGGACTACAGTCCAGCCCTGGTTTATTTATTAGCGCGAGACCTTTAAGATACTTACTAAGGCTACACATTAGCTAATTAACGTCCTGAAGCCGGAACTCGAGGCCTTCAAGTCGGAACTCGAGGCTTACAGTCTTGCGAGATAGTTCTCCCTACTTTGGGAAAGTCTCGCTTTTTCTTAGTAAGGCCTGGCCGGTACACATTCGCGTATTCAGTTTATATCTCAGGGCCTCGAATAAACACACAGATGTTCCGGCGCTAACAAACCGACTAGGGCTGGATTGGATTGGACATCGGATGGAATCGCGGAGAGTTCCGGCCGCCTCGGCTTCAGCTTGCAGAGGTTGACTCACCTGTACCTTGAGTTAGTAAATGCATCCATGCTGCACCCCCGGGCCATGCTCGTTCTACAAACTGGAAATCTCCATGGTGCCAGGTATCCTGACACCAAAGGCATCAAACGAAGCCGAGTCGAAAAGAAGCAGCACGTCGCCGTCAATCGAGAGCACAAAGCCCGTGGGGCTTCGAAAACCAGCGACTAATCATCGACCTGTAGGCCTCAAGGCAGCAAGCGGGCGCGAATAAGGCGAGACAACGTGGGCCAGGCAAACGGAACAGCAAACGGAAAACGGGTTCTTGCATCGGCCGCGTCGCACCTTTTCGACGCCTTGAGAGGCTTCGAGCCATTCTCCCCGCCGCGGTTCTTGCCTGGGAGAACAAACGGACGGGCTGCGATTATCTCGACGACGTGCACCTTCCTCGCATGGTTTCAAAACCTCGTCCTTCCTTTCCCTTAATTTAGTCGCCGCCATTTGATCGGTTCCCCTTCCCTTTCATCCTGCTTTTTTCCTCTTTCCCCTTCCCTCTGCCTTCTTCTCCACTCCCAAACCTCCGCCAACCGACGTCTGCACCTCTTCGCCTTCTGTCTTCATCGTCGACCACAAGCCCACATTACCCATATGCGTAACCACCAAGGCGGCGCAAATGGAAAGAGCAGTCTTCCATCACCTGGCCCTCCCGCAGCGGCTGCCGGGTGCCGAGGACGCCAACATCGATGAGGTCGAAGCAACCATCGCGGGCCGGCTGGTCGCCGCTTGCCGCATCATGTTTACGACAACCACCGCTTTCCATCCTAACATTTGGAACACCATCGAGAGGGCCATTTCGACATCGCACAGCGTCAACAAAGGTGGCCGAGTCAACAAACCGCGCCTCCTCGCGCAGCTGGAATCCTTCGCCCGAGCCACTTCCAGTCGGCCCGAGGCCTTGGTGCTTCACATCAGGAGGCAGAATGCCGCTATTCTGATCCACAGAGTCCAACTGTGAGTCCCCCCAATCGAGCGGCACTCCTCCGTCCCACCGCAGTCGCCAGTCACTAATTAGTGGCCGGCGCAACAGGTCCGCCGAGGTGTCGTTTGAGTTTTTCGAGGCGTCCCCCCAGAACGAAGATGTCCTCGCCGCCGACAGCGCGTTGCAGTGGGACTTTCCCGGAAGCGTTGTTGCGATTCCCATAGGCGTCTTCAGCAACGCCGACTTCCAAGAGAGTTTAGCCACATTCCTCGAGCAGGCCTCCATTACACCGCTCAAAAAGTTCACGGCCCAGGCCTTCAAGGCCGGCACTGACCACCACGAAGACCGCGATACCCCTAGCCCCAAAATGATCACGTCCATGCTCATGGCGCTTCTGGAAGAAAACGGGCGCAGAATCGACACTCGGCTACTTCGCAAGCGAGTCCGCGACGATGTCTGCTGGAACAACGCCCAGAGGCCGTGGCGCCGCCTGCCATACTGGCTTGTGTTGAGGGTCTTTGTCGCCCGTTTCCTCGCGCTCTCGCTTGGACCTGAGCAAGGCCGCTTTGAGTACAAGTTTCTCATGTGTCTAGTGTTTGCAAGACTCATTGAATCCAGCAAGACCGAGCTCGAATTGGAGCACACCCATTTCTTGACGGCAAAGCTCTGTCGCCGGCTGGCCAAACTGGACGTGGACCGGATGCGGCTCAAGGATGACACGGCAACTGTTTCTACCAGAGTGGATAGCCTCTTTCGACAGCTCTCCCCGAGTATTGACCTCGTCATCCAACAGAGTGTGACCCACGTCCAGTCGACATGGGACAGTCACAAACAGGCCCTGACAAAGGCTATCAACCCGCTCCCGAAGAGAGCACAGAACACAGACATGCGTCTCCCCCTGATGGTCTCGGGAAGCAAACTCCGGCGCATGCAGGCGGACTGGAGGAAGTTGAAGGCTGGCTACAGCCAGGGTTGGACTGCACCCCACGCCTTTGACCCGTCCTCTGCCACCAGTGATGCCTTTGCCAACTTTGCCAATCCTCTCCTCGAGTTGGCTTGCCAGGAAGCATCCTTCGTGTCGCCAAAAGTCCTCTCTGCCCCCTCCTCACCGTCCCACAGCATCAAGACCTACCTCAAGAAGGCTCTCCCTTTGTATCACGGCAATGTGATCCAGATGAGTCTCTGCATCTTGAACACAATGGAGCAATGGGTCCTCCTTGACCAGGAAACATGCGCCGAATTTCCCTTGCTTCGGGAATACCACCCGATGTTCACCCCGGAGATCATGGACCGCCTCCATCTGGCCGGCTATGACGACATGGTCCGGCTTGACAAGATCCAAGCCTACCTTATCCATCGCATCCAGAGCTCCGAAAGCCCCAGGGCGACCATTTTTGACAACCCGTCCGCATCTTGCTTCGCCAAGAGGTTCTATGACGAGTCTCCGACAGCCGCTCAGCATTTGCATTCACTCCATTCACTGGTTGAGAGCGTTGCGGAGGGGACCAAGGCCCAAAAGCACTCGGAATGGCTCGAAAAGAGTTCCGAGTACGATAGCCTGGCGCGCCAGGTGGATGGAAGCACATGCAGCTACATTGTCGAAGGGTACCCTCCCCGCCAGAGGGAAGTCCATGTCGAACAAAAATGTGCCCGTTGTCGAGCGACTCGTCGAATGTCGTCCATGCGAATTCGTATCTACGAGCACCCTCTCCCAGACGACGAGTCGCTGGCTAAGGTTGTCATTTTCGAACTCGCTTGTCCTGCCTCATTCTCGGACTATCGAGACACAACTTGGGCAATCTTGTCCCAGCTTGCCAACGGGTTCCTCTTGACGGACCAAGGCTCTTCACCCACATGCCTGATCCGAGAGTATTCGGAACTCGCGGCGTTTGGTAGTGACGAAGAGTTAGCTGTCACCCTCGGCTCGACGACAAAATCTTGTAAGAGCTCCGATTGCGATGCTCGCACACCGCGTACTGACAACTCATCGCACAGTCCTCAAGACGCACTACAGCATAGCTTATTTCCCAGTAGAGTGGGAAGGTGGCCAGAACGGACTGTGCAAGCCTAACGGGCTCCGGCTCAGTTATTATGACTCCGGCGGCGGAGTTTGGATTGGGCGCAAGATGATCCGGCCGAGCTTTGCCCATCACCTCGGTCTCCAGATGCCAAAGGGTTCTCTCTTTCAACTGTCCACGAGAAACCCCAAGACCAACAACCCGCACGAGCAGGACTGCGAGGGGCTTTCGTCATACGAGATCATGGCATCACAACCCAACTGCCCGTCCGGCATCAACCCGCACGAGTTCATGGCCTTCAAGACCCTCCTCTCGGGTGTAGGACGCCGGTGGATCTCCATCCTTGTCGAGCTAGCGTCAAGCAACCTGAACTGGTCGGGAGAGGCTACCATGTACCTCCTCAATCACCTAGTGTTGCAATGCGGGCCCTCCTCGGAAACCAGAGACCCCCTTCGCGTCGTGCACTCAGTGTTCCGCGACAGCGCCTTCGCCGTGAAGCTCCTCCAACAAGTTGAAGCGAGGCTGTCGGATCTCGACGCCGCCGGCAATTGGAGAGAAGGGCACCTGATGTCCACCCTCATAACATTGTCATGGAGGGTTGCTGAGTTTGCGACCCCCGCTGGGCTGTCGGCCGAGATTCGCCGCAAAGCCATCGGCCACCTGATGCAGGCGCGGAGGATTTGCATCAGCTGGTTTAGGGCTCTACGGGAACAGACCCAGACATGCAGTGACCTAGCGATGGCCAAGCAACTTCAGCAACGCGCCCTTGTGGCGGCCCTCCTCTGCCGCCAGACGTTTGTCCTGCACCTGGACCAGTCATCGCCACTCGATGAATCTCATCTTGAGATGTATGTGGAATCCACGATTGCGATTCAAGAAACCTTGGGGCACGACGTCAAGGCGCTCTCGCAGACAGTGCGACAGAACCTAGTGTCGGCGGTCAAACTTGCCCATCAGCTTCAGGACTTGGTTGCCCGGTCTCTCCTTTGGCACCCGACAGGATTTCGGGCAGCATTAGAGAGATTCTGGCCTGGGGCTAGGCGTGTTGGTACTGATGGCACCAACCTCTACCAGGAGCGCAAGGACTGGATCAGCTGCGAGATGCCCGAAGGCGACGGCGAGACTCGGCAAACCATGCACTACAGCATTACATTTGGTATCTTGCTGGTGAACGGCAAGCCGGTTGGGGTAATTCCTTTACCCTCCCGTCGGAGACTATACAAGAACCCAAACTGACCGCGTGTTACAGAATCTGCCTCAAAGCTGCCAGAACTCGGTCATGATGAAGGAACTCTTCGGAGATCAGCAGCTTCGAGTGTTTCAGTCCTCCCTGCCTGGAATGACGTACAGTACGCGTATTTCCAAACTCTCCAACGGTGCTTTGCCCAAGCAGCTAACATGATGCCTGATAGCCCTCACGCACCAGCCTAACAATTTCGACGTCCATGTTGGCTACGAAGGGAGCGAAATGGTCATCATTGCCAAGGCAAGGGGTTTAGATCTTCGGCTAATTCCGGAAGGCATCTTTCACAACAGCTCCATCACATGGGATCTTCCAACCCCCCTGATCGAAGGCCACTTTCACTGGTTGTGAGTTAACGCCCACCCAACCCGCCAAGGACGGCTTTGCATGTTATGGAACAGGTACTAATAGCTTACAGCAACCTTGGCACGGGACATGTATACATCACACCCAACAAAACTAAATGGGCTATCAACAAGAACAACTGGATTCTCAATATTCAATCGGGGCGCTGCAGTAGGCTCCGACGGGACAACTGCGAAGAGAATGTCATTTACCCTCACTCGCCCCTTTTCCAGGAGATCAGCAACACACTCTCTGGCCTGGCGCCCCCTGGGCAGCTTCTCGTCACGCAGATCCCTCGAAAGCATGTTGAAATCCGCATCCCGTCATTGCAGCTCATGTTCTTTGTGGACAACAACCAGAGTTTATTCTCACCCCAACTGGGCCTCGAAGTCGACCCCAATCAAGATGCCGGAACATGGTATGGACTGTCCACTAAGCTGGTCTGTCGAGCCAAGAACAATCATCTCCGCCGAACCATTCTCGTTCCATATGGGAAAGTGATATCAAAGAGGTGGAGAAGCCACATTTCTGTCAACATCATGGGCAAGAAAGATTCCTACGGCAAATTCGACATCAACGACATGCTTGGCAGAATTGACTGCGCCCCCGAGCCCCTCTTGATATACATGAAGGCAATGCTGCACGCCCACACCTCGTGTGTGGTGCCAGACCCCCTCACTGGGCGGACAGGAGCTGAGGAGGCACTTCTCCTCCTCACTTCCGGAATCTGCAAGCCCTGGACCGTTCTTGGGAGCGACCCCGAGGAACTTTTGTCAGAGATTGCGAAACTGACACCGCCCAGGGTGTACTACCCTCATGACATCAAGGTCATGAAGAGGGAGCAATGGAATGATGACCTCACCTCTCACATGCAACACCCGCTTTATGCGGACCTCATCGAAGACATCGTCGCAACGTCAAGGCAGAAGGCTGCATTCCATACAGAACAAATTTCTGTCGTGGACGGCAACCTTCCAGAAATCCCTGCATGCGAAAAGAAAGTACTGCAGAGACGAGCTCAGATTCGACGACAACTGCACGAAAGGCCGCTCTCACATGGTCTTCACCTTTCCGACATCAATGACCACGTGTATCTGCCTCGAGACCGACCATCGCTGATGGACCCGTGCTACATCCGGGTCATGAAAATGACTAACCTCTTGCGGACACAGCCATCTGAGATCGAAACGCCATCAGATTTAGCGCAAAGGTTTGCCCAAGTCAACTCGGTTGGTGGCTATGGCATTCCGTACGATGCTGTCGCCATCAGCGAGCGCATGAAGACGGACATTTTGGGGTGCTGGGGCCCCCTCGTCGAGTACTGCCGAGGTGCTGCGTCTAGCTACGACGCCATGTTTCTCTTTGCAGCCTTGGCCTTCCGGGAGAATGTAGATGACAGCCTACTGCGAGCCCTGATGGCATTCTTTGTCATCCCGGACCTCAAAACCCTCGCCTTGCCAACCCCATGGGCGGCATACATCAATTTCCGCCCCAACACCACACCCCAGTTGGACGACTTGGTGAGGCTGACGATGCCATACAGAGTCCTCCAGCCCTCTCAACACAGTGATGAGTTGGAGGAGTTCCTCAGCAGCAAGCAGCGGCGGAACAGAAAAGCAATTGCCGATGCATACGACCTGCGAAGCGAAGCTGACTGTCGCTATTTTGCCCAGTTCTTGCTGCAGCAATGGCCGTGCGAGGAACCTGGCATCGTCACCCTTTCTCGGAAGGACCTCTTGGTCGACACCCAGGCCGCTCTGGGGGTTATACGGTCTGAGTGGAGGAGACTGTACAGGAACAATGAGCTCTCCAACCACTTGGTACAGGTTCAGGCCATCCTGGATCAACATCGTTCAACCGGCGGTCCTGTCTGGTTGCCACCGAACCACGCACCCCCGGATGGATGCGCAGCCATTTTTCCTTGTCGTGCCCGAGGGGGTGAGGTTCCCCAGCTTGACTCGGAGCTTATGAGCAAGCCTTTTGGCAGTGGTCCCACTCACAACCATGAGAACGCAGCTACCTGGCTGCCACTGGCGACAAACCAAATCATTGTTCCGAGAGAACCGAAAATACCACTCAGAGCCTCGAACAACAACGCGAAGCCGCAAATATCCCGACAAGAGCAGTTGAGACACATGCAGGAGCTCCACAACATAGTTCTCGAGCTCTCAAATACCAATTCGCTCGTTCGGACTGCATATGCAGACGCGCTTCTCACGAGCTTGCAAGCCTTCAAGGACAAGCGAACGCCACAGCAAATTGGGAAGACGTTTTATTTCGTCCGCGATGTCTCCAACTCGAGGATGGAGGTTGTCCGGCTGTTTGCGGCGCTGAGGGCCTCAATGGAGATCCCCACGGCAACTCTCCCCGCCAGACGAATCGCCTGGCTCCAACAGGGCGGGCTGTGGCCAGCGATCACCACCATATCCCTGCTGGGGCAGCTGCGGAGCAATGCCTGCCCAACCTTTGGAGCTGGCATGCGCCATGCCCTTACAGCTTTCGGGCTCGCGTTAACGAGATTCCAGCGGGACAGAAGACTGAATCTCGCCGTCATGACTGGAGACACCGCACGGTTCGACAGCGAAGAGGGCAACATTGGCCACAGCAACTGGAACCCCGAAGAGCACCCCGACTGGCTGTTGCTGGAGATTGAGTCCAATTTGCTTATCCGTCCCGATCAAGTAGATGTGGCGCGAGCGACCATTTGGCCCGAGTCTGGTGCCAACTCGGTGTTGCAAATGAACATGGGCCAAGGAAAAACGTCGTGCATCATACCCATGGTCGCAGCATCCATGGCGGACGGGAAGAACCTTGTGCGTGTTATCGTTCCCAAAGCCCTCCTGCTTCAAACGGCCCAGCTGCTTCAGTCTCGTCTCGGTGGGTTGCTCAACCGCGCCACCTGCCATGTGCCCTTTTCGCGCCGGACGCCAACGACCGAGGCCGACCTTCGACAATACGCCAACATCCATAAGCAGGTTCTCAAACACGCGGGCGTCATGCTCTGCTTGCCCGAGCACAACCTTTCCTTCATGTTGAGCGGGCAACAGCGTCTGCTCGATGGCCAACTCGCAGAAGCCAGGCCGATGATGAAGATGCATGCCTGGCTAAAGACTGTGTGCCGGGACATACTTGATGAATCGGACTACACGTTATCAGCGCGCACGCAGCTCATCTATCCGTCGGGCTCCCAGGTCTCGGTGGACGGTCACCCCCACAGGTGGCTTGTCATCCAAACCGTACTCAGCCTCGTCGATCGTCATCTCTACGGGCTCAAGAACTCGTTCCCGCACTCGATTGATGTTTTTAGGGGCCACGATGGTGGCTTTCCCATCATTTTCTTTCTCCGCCGGGATGTGGAAGACGAGTTACTGGTGCGGCTCACGGCCGACATTACCAAGGGGCTCGGAAACGTTCTCCCCATGCGAGTCCTCAGCGCATGGGAGCGCATCGCGGTCAAGGACTTCCTCACCCCTGGCAACAGAAAGCTGCGTGCCGCCACCTTGGACACCATTCGAGGCATGTGTCCAGAAAAGCCGCAAATCAGGGAGATTGTCTATCTCCTGCGCGGGCTCATCGTCAATCGAATTCTGCTCATGACACTGAAGAAGAGGTGGAACGTGCAGTATGGGCTACATTCCACCCGGGACCCCATCGCAGTACCCTTTCATGCCAAGGGAGTACCCAGCGAACAGTCCGAGTGGGGCCACCCCGACGTCTCGATTCTCTTTACGTGCTTGGCCTTCTATCATGAGGGTGTCAACGAGGCCCGCCTTCGACAAGCGCTTACAAGGGTGCTGAAGTCTGACGATCCGTCTACCGAGTATGAGAAGTGGATTCAGAGCACCGACAAGTTCCCCGAGTCGCTGAGGGCCTGGAACACCATCAATGTCGAAGATGAGATGCAGATGCACGAGGTGTGGAAGGCTGTGCGATATCAAGTGGTGGTGATCAACTACTACCTCAACAACTTTGTGTTTCCCCGCCACGCCAAGCAGTTCAAGGTGAAACTCCAGTCGAGCGGTTGGGACATTCCCATACACTCGGCCTCTGGAGAGGCTTTGGAGGGACTCAAGAGCAGCTCAAAGCAGCTCACTACTGGCTTTAGTGGTACCAACGACAACCGCACTCTGCTGCCGCTGACCATCAAGCAAGCTGACCTCCCCACACTGTCTCACACCAATGCCGAGGTCCTGACCTATCTCTTGCACCAGCGGTCACGTCGTTGCGAGATCGTAAGAGACGTGAGAGGGGGAAGAGCGACGGAAAGGGACCTGTTGTACATGCTGAAGGTGCAGAGGATCCGGATTCTCATTGACGCCGGCGCGCACATTCTGGAGATGGACAACGAAACCCTCGCCCAGACGTGGCTGACGATTGACAGTCAAGCTGATGCGGCCCTCTACTTTGACAAGAACAACAAGCCGTGGATCATCTCTGGGAAGGGGCGGAAGACGCCGCTCTTGGCGTCGCCGTATGCTGATGACTTGTCCCAATGTCTTGTCTATCTTGACGAGGTAAGTGGCCTGCAGTGCTCGCTCGTTCTACACAGGAGTCCCCCCCGGTCTAACCATGACACCCGCAGGCACACACCCGCGGTACTGATCTCAAGTTCCCGCTCAATGCCCGAGGCGCCCTCACTGTGGGTCAGGGCCAGTCGAAGGACCACACAGTCCAAGGTACGCAAAACGCCGCAGGCGAGACGGATCTTCCCTTGCTAAAAGAGTGACTCCTAGCTGCGATGAGGCTGCGCCAGCTGGGGACTACCCAGGCGGTCACGTTCTTCGTTCCACCAGAGGTCCATCAAGAAGTGGCTGACTTGAGAGGGAAATTGACGACGAGCGACATCGACTCGCACGACATGTAAGTGATAGCACCCTGCAGGCTTTTGATAGACGTGGTCGCTGATGGAAGTCCAGCATCTGCTGGCTGCTGAACAACACGTGCGACAGCATCGAGCAGCTGCAACCGCTCTACATCTCGCAGGGCAACGACTTTTGCCGGAGGACACAAGCAGCGCTCGCCAACCCAAACCTTCTCACGGACACGACTCAGGGCGAGAAGTACAAGAGGGCCATAGAGCAGAATGAACTGCAGACGCTGCAGGACATGTACGAGCCGAGGGCCAAGGTTGCCAGGCCCGCAATGTTAAAAACATCACACCCAGGGATCGCCAAGTTCATCTCGGAGCTCAACCTCCTCCGAAAGGGGTTCCAGGATACCGGACGGGCTGTCCAGGCTTCCGCTCTGCAGGAAGTGGAGCAAGAGCGCGAGGTCGAGTTCGAGGTTGAGGCTGTTCGGCGGGTCAAGAAGAGCGTCAAGTACGATGCCTTTACGTTTCCCGGCCTCCGCAGAGACCTCGAGGTGTTTGCTCGCTCTGCTCGACTGCCGGCCGACAGCAACTCGCTGGTGCATGTCTTTCAGGTCTTGGCCAGAAGCGTCGTCGGGCGCAAGCATGGCGTCTCAGCGAGCGGGAGCAAGTCCAAGCTCTTTGTATCGGGCGAGTTCCTGCGGACCGTCAGGTACTGCATGGAGAGTCTCAAGGATAGCTTCTTGGTAAGTTCTTGGCGTTTTTTCCCGATTGTTGACCATGACAGTGGCTAATACACACTTGACAGCGACCGGTTTCTTGGATTCTGTGGAACGAAGCCAAGCAAGAGGCGGTTGTCCTTATCCCGGAGGAGGCCGAGTGCATTATGCAGTTGGTCCAAGCCCGGTCGACACACCCCCAGATCTTCTTGATCTGCTATGCGTCCCCAGTTACCAAGAGAATGCTGGTTTTCAACGACCTTAAATTCTACAGCATGCCGCCACTGCCCCGGGACTGGCAGGCGCCCATGTGGCTCAAGGTCGAGCTTGGTATCCTGGCTGGGCGGCTCTACTTTGAGTGGGACGAGTACCGAGAGCTTCGCGACTTTCTAGCCATTGGGAATGGCGACGAGGCCATGCTCTATGAAGAGGACGCGCTCGAAGATGAGGGTGGAGCATCGCTCGATGCATACGCTATTGTGGCACGCGCCGCTACAGAAAAAGAGCAGCCCGCCACCGTCAGCTTCTCCAAGCGCCCTCTGACATTCCTCCAGGACTGGTTAGCGGTTCGGCGTCACGGGCAGGACTTTGTGCACACCCCCATGGGGTTCTTGACACAAAGCAAGCACCTTCCCGAGAGCCATCCGTTCTTCTGCAGCGCCAGCACGGACGGCCTCCGACCAGCCATGTCGGCTCCGGCTGTCACGGCAAGGAGGTCCAGACCGGTCATTGTCGAGAGCGACGAGGAGGACCACCTTGATGGCGTTGATGACATGGGAGCCAATGTCGAGAGTGATGGGGAGGGCTCCTCACAAGTCGACGAGTCGACGGGTGAGGATGAGGAACGAGGAGGCCATGGATATAATTCGGACGAGCAATGTTGGTTCAGCAGGTCGGATGACTCGGACAGCTCGTGAGCCCGGGGCTGGTTTGGTTGAGGTCGGCGTTGTCGATGGATGTTTGTCGATATTTTACATTGTGCTGCGGGCGCCGATGGATGCGTGGGATCTTAGGAGTAGGAAATAATTGAGTTTGTAGAATGAAATATTTGTAAGAATATCAGAAATTCCAGAGTCTATCGCCGTGCCATATCATGTTATTGGGACTACAGACATGATCGCATTCAACTATGAACTCGAGTCCTTCTCAGGACTTGGTCATGATGTAGCCGCAGTATTCGAAAAAGCCTCCGCCCCCTAATGTCTCGAGCTCGGTCTTCCACGACAGACCCCCCTGCTGCAGCAACGGCCCTATAAAGTGCGGTTGTCGAAAAGAGACAAACAGAAATCGCCCTCCGAGCTTCAGCACTCTGTGAACCTGCCGTGCGTTATTGTCAGAGAGCCCTTTCTTGTGACCTAGACAGGAGATACGTAACTCTCGAAGGTATGCGGCCGTGTTATCGCGAACCTCTTGGGGAGGGTTACAGGGACTCCCGTGGATCATGGCGCCGAACCCGCTCTTGTCAAAGGCGACGTCGACGAACCCCGACGCAACCGAATCCATGTCGCGCATATCCAGACGGCGCCACTCAATGCCGGGGATGGAAGCATGTAGGTCTTTCATGAGGTCAACGACCTTGGTGGAAAAGTCGACGCATAGCTGTCGCCGATAGCCGAGGGAGGCGAGGCCGGCGGGGGCCTTGTCAATATCGGGCCGGGGAAAGACGCGCAGGGGAACTTGGTGCTCGGAAGAGGATGTCTTTATGTACACTGTCACCCGACCCCAGGTGAAGAATCAGGGGATTGTCTTGGCCCGACAGACCGGGAATGTCAAAGAGCGCTGGGCGCAGGAACTCCTCAAAGGACTGCAGCACAGCACTCGTGGATGGGTTCCTGGCCATGGCCGAATTTTGTGTAGTATTCGTCCCAGTATTCGGATTTGGCGAGCATAGTGGCGTCGGTAGAAGGCATCGAGCCGATCACCGGGCTGCTCTGTGTGGTCGATTTCGAGGGGGAAAAAAATGGTGGAGAGCTCTTCGCCATGGTGGCCCCACTATCACATGCACGCAAAAGGACGAGGAACGGACAGAGCGGATTGATTAACTGTACGGATAAGGGTTAAGTTTTTGGACCCTGCCGGCGGACAACCCCGCCTATTCCCGCAGGGTGACGACGACGTTCATGTCGCTCTGGATGAACACGGCGGCGTTGTATGAAGTCCAGGGCTTGGTGGGATCCACCAGAGAAAAATCGAATCGGCGAAGCAGCTGTCATCAGTCAGTTGGCATCACCTGGCCGGACAAGACCTGCACGCAAAACTCACCTCGACATAGGTCTTGTTCAGTTCAATCTGCGCAACCGTCTTTCCGAGGCACTCCCACCGGCTGCCCGATGCAAACTCCATCATAACCGTCTGATCCATCAGGCGGTGCCTCGCCGGGTCCGATTCGACATGCAGCCACCGCTCGGGTCGAAAGACAATGGCGTCATCCCCAAACGTCTTTTTGCTCCTCAGGAAGCTGAATGGCGCCCAGGCGACGTTAGTGCCCGCCGGGATGCGGACACCACACACCACCTGGTCCGTGTTGGACACCTTGGGCAGGACGGCCGTCGCAGGTGGCCACATTCGCAGGCCCTCACGGATCACGGCTTGGAGATAGGGCAGCTCCCGCGCCTCGGCGTCGGTGATGGGCGACGAGATGCGCCCCTCGCGGACACCCTCGTCAATCTCAGCCTGGAGTCGTCGATACACACGCGGGTTAGTGATGATGAAGAGCAGGGTCGAGCGGATGGCTGTGGCAGAAGTGTCGGAGCCTGCAATGATCTGCACCACCGTCTCGGCCTCGGCTTCTTCCTTGGTGAGGCCATGGCGGACAAAGGAGCCGAGCATGTCCCTCTTAACCAGCGGCTCGTCGCCGTATCGCTCAGCCACGGCGTCGTACGCCACGCCCACGACGGTGCCGATGCCGACAATGCTGCGCACGTTGGGGATCAGCCATTTGAGACGCGGCGACTGGATCGTGTACAGGAACCAAGGCACGAGGGCCGTCGCGAGCATGATGGGGAGGGTGCTTTCGGTGGTCTTGATGTAGCCGTGCAAGTCGTCGTCGGCGGCCAGGTAGCCGAGCTCCTTGCCAAATGCCAGGGCCGAGATGACGTCGAGCGTAAAGTACTGCACCTTGCGGGCAAGGTCGACGGGGCGGAATTCGGTGTCAGTCGAGAGGTATTTGGTCTCGAGGAGCGACACGAGGCCAGCTACCTGCTTGTCGATCTGGTCGTGGAGGTCGTCAACATCCTTGCCGCCGTACCCGGGCATCAGCTTGCTCCGCAGCCTCTCGTGTGCCTGGTCATCGAGGGTCGAAAAGGCATTGTCCTTGTGAGGATCGAATCGAAGACCGCGATACCAATATGACCGCTGCCAGGCCGAACGGACCCCCCAGATTCGTCGGAGCTCGTCGCCGTCTCCACAGACGACCCATCCCGGCGCGATTTTGGCGATTGGACCTGGTAATAGTACCTGTCAGTCAAGGAAAAGCGGGCTTGTGTAACCGGGCACCTTGCCATATTTGTCATTCGCTTCCGCCAGAAGGAAGCACATGCGGCCGCTGAGCTGGGCGCTGAGCATCCAGATGTCGGTCCATCCTGCCCAAAACGGTCCTGGAATATGTCTCAGACGCGAGTGGCCACGGACACGGTCGATGACGAGATATACGGCCAAGGTTGCAATGCCCACAAGGGCCGCCATGGACAGAGCAGAGTATGACATCCTTGCATTTGTTGGTAGGTAGGCTTAACTGCCCCGCACCCCTTACATGCGAAGATGAAGGCGAAGCAAGTTCAGGAGCACAGTATGGGAGAAGGTGAAAGATGAGATGAGGGGTTTCAGAGACTCCCCCGCTCCTTATCCTGGAGTGCTACGTGTTGAGATGATGTGATAATCCCTGCTTGGACAGGGGACGGGGATGCAGGTTGTGCAGGTTATGCATCAATGGACAGCCAGCAAGGCAAGGCCAATTCGGTTTTGTCGCCGTTGTGCAGGAAGGTGGACTTTGACATTTCTCGACCCTTGGATAGAATTGCAGCGTTGGTCTTTGCGGGCATGAATCCAAGTCTACGTGGGCATTCTTGGCTGTTGGTTTGGAGTTCCGCCTGCAAAAGAGAGGATTGCAGTTCTGCAAGACGTCATCAACACAAAGCCTACGCGTCTAGGCAAAAGGGCACTTGTTGGCACAGCACCGGAAAGCCAGCATGTGACTACAATGCCCACTATATACAGGCGGCCCGCGTCTCATTCGGAGAGCAAAGGGAGGACAAGTACCTTACCCGATACCTACCATCCACATACCTAGGTAGGTACCTAGGTACGCATCAACAACTCTGGGCAATCCAGTCTCATATGAACATCTGAATCAGCATCCTCCCACGGTCCCAACAAAGTTCGTCCAGCGTCCCCTTGCACCACAGAGTCATTCCTCCTAATCTCCGTGCCAGGAGACCGCACATCATGAACAATATCAGCTCGAACAACGCGGAACCCATACAACGCATCTTACTCGAGACATTGATGTACATCGGGTTGTCTGCTGAAAAGGCAGCAGAGATCTGGGACGAGTGGACCAACTGGCCCGACTTCGGCGACGGGATCAACCCCGAGTCCGATCCAGACAAGGGTGATGACTTCGTGATGCCATTTATTGAGTTTATCATCGGGCATACAATTAAGAGCGGTCGTGTACGTGACGCCACCGGTGACAGTGACACCGAATGGCGGAACTGCATGGACGCTTGCGGGATTTCCGTCGAAGCCCAGGAGGCTATCATGGACCCCCACTTCACCTATCTTTGTCGGTCAAACTCTTGCATCCACTGGGCGCGAGACACCATCAACATTCGCTATGACGTGGTCGACGGTGTATGTTCCACGGAGCAACGCGGACACGATCAGAAAGATGCACCTGTCGCCCCTTGAGTGCTTGTAGCACCGAGCATGCCATCACGGTCCGCTATTACCCCGGCCACAAGGTCCTCTACAGGACAGTCTAGCCTCGTCACTGCCAGCTCTGCGATGAATCCGGCGTATTCACAGACTTCGGCGCACTTTACAGCCAGATGCGGTCCGATTTCAGCAACAAATCGTTGGTTTGCTTTACTCCGGATATCGAGCTTCTCGAATACCAGGCGAACTACATCAGGCGCCGGGCTGAGCACACTCCCGCTGGTATTCTGTGCCTGTGCATCCCGACTGACGCATTTGAAGCATTATCTGGGGACGGTGGTAGGCAAGGCCGTGTGGCCATTCAGTATGCTTTCGACTCGGATGAAGAGGGAGAAGGGCTGGAGGACAGAGCTCGAGACATGAATGCGTTCCCCTTTACTGGGGTGGAGTTAAACTTGTGGCTTGTAGACAACCCTCCCACGTCTCTGGCTTAAACGGTTACCCGGGACGTAAACATGGGTTGGTGGGTCGCTTTCATTTTGACAAGCAAGCAAGGAACAAGTTACGTTCCAAAACGGTAAAAGTAGATGGAGTCCGAGTTTGTATTTCAGCAACTATATATGCGCGCATTATGTATCCATGGCCCCTCTTTCCCATGCCTGCGGAATCAAAACCCCCGTTTTCGATACACTGGTGAGTCTGGAGAAATTATCTCCGACCCCCCTTCGCTTGCCTCGGTGTGTCTTGGCTGAGAACCGCGTTCCCTCCCACTCCCCTCCGTTGAGCCCATGGAAGAGGGAGAGGGCTGTCTTGAGGAGTTGCCGTCTTGCGCTGTCATATGTCCATGCTTTAGGGGATTGGTCCCGGGCAGTTCATAGACCCCTGCTGGGCTCTTAGCGACAGCCGGCACAGCTAGGTGTTGGCCCACGGTGGGGGCGGGCATCCCCATATAAGAGTCCCTGCCGTCCAGCTCCACCATGGGCGTCTGTCCACCATTTTGAACTGCTGGGCCAGGGGTGGAGGTGGTGCGAGCTGGGCTTGACCCAGACGCCCGACCAGAGATGTCGGCGGCCGAATATGGCATGGAGCCGTCGGCTGTTGATGCTCGCTGCGACGAAGAGTTGAACATGGGGCCTCCGATGACTGTCCAGTCCGTCTCTGGCTCCTTTCTTGACGCCGCAAAGCTGACTCTCAGCCACTTTCTTCGTTTCCGCAAAATGAAGACGGCAATGATGCCAGCTATGAGAAGAGCACCGAGGACGGCCCCAACGACAATGCCGGCGATGGTTCCTTTGCTCAGCGAGGACGATGAGCCCGGTGACGACGATCCGCCACCCGTTCCATCACCAGAGACTATGGGGACAATGTCCTCGGTCGCGCCTTGGTTCCAAGCACAGGCCGACACGTTGAAGACCTTATTTTCATAGTCGACTGATAGATATCTGTCTTGCTGTCAGCGATGGGTCAAAGTTGGCGACATTCTTCGTGACTGACGCTTCCTGGAGAAAGACTCTTCCGAGTGTGTACTGCTTTGCGTTTTTTGCTCGCTTCAGAGGGAAATAGTGGCTTGTTTCGTCGACCAGGGGGGCTCTTGCGACCAGATCAAAGGCAGCGTATGGGAGGACGACTGTCACAGTCTCACCACCAGACTTTCTGTCGGACAGCCGAAAGGACACCTCGGCATTGGAGTCCAGGAGCGTGTTCCGGTGCGAGTCATTGACCAAGTAGAGCCCGGACTTGGTGTCCAGTGTGAGACCAAAGGCCTCCTCGAAGGCATCGCATGCGTTGTCGGGAAGCCAGATGTTTGGGTCTGTGGAGTCGATAAAGATGTCGATGGGGTCCGCGAGAAGAGTCGCAGACTTGGATCCGCTGAAGCTGATAGACTGAAGGCCCACGACAAGGTCCCGGGTCAGGTCCTCGGCCATGGAGAAAGATACCGCGTTCTCCCTGAAGCGTGATCGGTCATACCCCGAAAAAATCAATTGGCCATATACCTCCTTCAACCCTGCATTGCCGTGTCAGCAACACGCGGCTTGTCTCGATCCTCAGGGCGCGGACTCACGATACTTGGCACCAGCGGTATAGCTCCAGCTGATGCTGGGAATCTTTTTGCTATCCTTGAGAGCGGTGACAAAGGCTGCGGACGTTTCATTCCCCAGGGTACTGAAGTTGAGAGGCTGGCTGTTGAGACCAAAGATGCCGCTGGTCGTGCGTCAGAAGTATATCACTCTCTCAGATCAGGGGCACTGACAGGTAAAAAGGCTGCGGTGTTGCGATGGTGCCAACGATTTGGTCGTCAACCCCCGGCCCTACCAAGCCGATGCCGAGGTGATCGGATCCAAACTGGACCCTCTGTGTGTACTCGAGGTTGGCTTCCAGCCCAACTCCATCCTCGTTGATGCCGTAAAGTCCGACATCCTTCCAACTTGACGATGCCTTGGGATCGAACAGTTTGCCCCGGGACACAGCGCAGTCCTTGGGCACTGTCGCAAAGACCTCGTTGGAGCATGCATCCCGGGTCAGGGGCACAAGGGGGTAGGGCGCCGCTGTCGAGACCAGAACCCTGATGTACTGCTCAGGGTTTCCGACGCGAATGTCGAAGGTGCTCCACGGCCCATCGTTTCCTTCACTGTCGACGAGTCAAGCTTTGGACATGCACTTGCGTGGGCAAAGGGTTCCTACAAGTACTGGCTGGCGGGGATCACCAGCGGGCCCGGGGACTCGGCCCCTGATGCTGTGAATGCGACGAGAGCCACAGCGAGAAGTGACACGACGCGATTCATTTCGTGTTTTTGTGCCTGTATCTGATCTTGAAGTGAAGCGTTCACAAGCGTCAAGAAATGTCCGGGTCAAACATCGGGCAGTGGACCAGAAGGTCGCGAGGGCATGGGCGAAAACAGCCGGGCTGTCCCTGACGTCAATTCCCAGTCGTGAGCTGATTGACATGTTCGATTTGCCGGGCCAGGAGCTGCAGATCGGCGGGTGGGCATATTGACGACCTGCTTGGGGGGCTGATGGGCGCCATGTCTGCTGGGATCCCCAGCCACATGGAAATGGACCATCGTAGTATTGCGACGTGGCGGATTTGGGGAGTGACGTGGGAACAGGGCTAGATCCAGCATGATCAGCCAGGGCAGGGCCACAAGTCCAAGACGTCACTCCGCATCGTCCTTCAATTCAACCAATCATGGAGCTTGCCGTTCCCCGGACAGATTCCCAAAGCAGCCAAGAACGTCAACATCCAGTTGGCCACGATGGTCTTGGCTCGAGTCTTTCCAAGTTCCTGACATATCCCAGCCCGTCCCCGCCCTGACTTGCTCGTCGGGACCGTTCCATCGTCGCCGTATTAGGCAAACAGCTTGTCAAAGCAGGAAATGGGGCGACGGAATCCAGGCTGCCCGAGTGAAGGCAGTGCATCAGCGAAGATGGACATCATGAACATCACGACAGGGGGGGCGCGGCATTGAAAACCCAGACGCGAGCCAGCTTTTGTTTCCGACGTCGCTTGAACTCTAACAAATTGGTCCTCGTGTTCTCTGACCAACAAACACCTACCGACGCTCGTTCCCTCCGTCCCTCGCTTTTTCCTCACTACCCTCAAATTTGAACCGACACCATCGATCCCATGCCGTCGATAGCGAGGTCACTTCTGCCGCTGGGTCTGCTCTTCGGCGCTGTGCAGGCTGGTGGCGGGCAACATGTTGAGATCCCCGTCACGCAATATGTGACAACCACCAGCTGTGTCACTGTCTTCGAGACCAAGACCATCCCCGTCACACAGTACGTCGATGTGGTAGTCCCAGTTACAAAGACAACGACGGCTTTGGCCTGGACCACCAAAGTCAAGACCGTGATCGAGTACCACACCGTCTCAGTTACCAACACGGTTACCAACACCAACACTGCTGTGGTAACCATCACAAATACCGCCACGGCCACAACTACGAGCACAGACACAGACACGACCACTAAAACAGTTCCCACTACCACTTCCACAACACTCACTGTACCAACAACAACCTCGACGACTCTCACGGTCGCTACAACAACATCGACGACATTGACAGTCCCGACAACGACCTCTACGACCCTCACTGTCCCGACAACGACCTCGACGACCATCACGGTCCCAACCACCACTTCCACCACGGAGACGATCTTCACAACCACCTTTGACCCCTGCCCTAAGTCATGCACTGTGTAAGTTTCCTCAGCTTGCCATGATTACCTTGCCGGGTAACGCTGACAGCCTGCCCCGTCTAGCTCCGCAGAGACAGTGAACTTGTACTTCTGGCCAACCGACAGACCCCATACGTACCCAACCACCCACGTCCACCCAACGCATTCGTACACCTTGTAAGACCCTGCTCCCCTAGGAAGTATATGCCCCGACATCCGCTGATGTAACCGCGCAGCACCTACCCCTCGGTGTACATGTTTATCCCTACCGCTGTCGCAACCAACACACTCGGCCAGCCAGTCGGGCCCGCGACGACAAGCTGGATGCTGCCACTGCGGCTGCACCAAGTCTCCACCATTGTTGAGGGGAGCAACATCACACGGCAGCTGACCCTGAGCGACCTTCGCACCGACTGCCCCCAGACGGTCGACCCTACCGGCATTGCCACTCTCGACTCGCGATGCAACCCCGTTCTCGCGGCCCCGAACGAGGTCAAGTCGTGGGCCTGGCCTTGCAATGCTTGTGGTCGGTTCGGTCTTTTTGATCCTCCCTATGCCGTGCCAACACTCACCGGACGCCTCGTCGAGCCTACATCCATCCTGGTTCCCACAATTACTGCCGCGCCAATCCCCACCATCCCGACGACTGCAGCACCAACTACGCCTACCGTGACGCTGCCGACGGTGGTGGTGCCGACCGCAACACCCACGCCACCTCCCGTCACTGCTGGAGCCGCAACCTTCCAAACAAATACGGGGTTTGTTGCTACGCTCCTGGCACTTATTGGGATGCTTCTGCTTTGAGGCGGGACAGCAGGTCAGGATTCCGGGGGGGTGTATTGTACAGGGAGAGCACGTTTTATGATCTCGATGACTGCCAGGAAACCCCTGAGGAAAGATACCACAATATAGTAAATTCTAATGCTAAATACAATAAACGTTCTTTGAAAATGTCCCTTCTCGCTCTTGATACTATGTTCCCTCGGGGAGGTTCTGGTAGGTTTCTAGTACAGCGTGTAAGACCGTCATCTGACCGATGCCATTGCACAGCAAAACATAGCCCTTTGTTTCAGGTAGCATATAGTAGCAAGCTCGGGGGCTGGAGAAATACCAAATAATGCTTCATGCGTACAACCTGCGGCATTCCCGTGGTAAACAGCGGAGGAAAGGAGACGTCGATGTATATCTCTCTGTAGGACCTGCAAGTCCCTGTATCTATACACTTGACAATGCTGTAATATTTTCTCCTTTATCCTCTCGTCACACTCTGACCTGGCTCTAGTAAGCGAGGACAAGCCAGTGTACAGCTACCTACTATATATATCCTTTACTACACGCCCAGCTGCCATATGACGACACACACTGCCAAAGTCACAGCCGACTACAACAAAATGGCCGCGCTATACTCCCAGCCGGAGATCTGCTGACAGGGCAGCTCGAGATCTGACCTGGGTCATGACAGGGGGCAAGTTGCGTTGGTGGGACGATGCGGACTTGGCAGGGGTTGGCGATCCCTCCCACAGGATAGCGGAGTTGGACCATTTTGCAACCGGTGTTTCCCATCTTTATGGTAAAAGTAATAGGGTGCGCGGTGCTGTGGGACGTGTTTCACTCGTTTATCACGCACGTTAGCGAAGCAACGCTGCGCTTGAAATACACTTAACCAGTAGTCGAAGCGGTAGATGCGTATCGATTTCTCATGCTAGTACTAAATAAAAAAGAATGCGCACAAGTTTCAGCCTCCAGGCTACACCAGCAACAGCTGCTTCGGCTTTAGCGCGCGCCCCCTGAGCTCACCCATCATGACCCCCTGGACGTAGCACTTCCCCACTAGCGTGTAAGCGGTCGCCGGTCTCTTCTCCGCGTCCCGCGCCAGCGCCGTAGATCTCCTCAAGACAAAAGGATCGGTCGCCCCCCAGAGGATCGCAATCTCGTCGCCTACCCGGGCCTCTGGCGGCGCCACGCCCAGGCGGCCGCTCCTGGTGCGACAGAGACGGTTGCCCGTCATGGTCGCGCCGACGGCGCACAGCAGCTCTTCAATATCACTCTGGAAGAATCCCTCCAGACCGGGCGCCTTGCCGCGCCAGACTCTTCCCAGAAAATCCTCGGCCGACGACCTGACGGCCGCGAGCGTCTGGTCGGGCCGGTGCAAAAAGTAGTCGCCCGTCACGGTCCTCCACAGGGCCTCTTCGCCGTCAAAGGGATAAGGGTTTCTCTTGGCCAACGCCTTTGCAATCTCCCGGGCCTCGCTGACGATGCGGTAGAATCGCAGCGTGGTCGTCACGGGACAGCTTGCCGCTCTGTGGTACGACTCGGCATGTGCGACCTGGCCCAGCCTCTCAATCTCGTCAAAGAGGGTGCCGCGGACGCCGAGAGCTTCCCTTTCTTGGTATTCCTCCTCCCTGAGGAGGCACTCTAGATGAGTCGCCGCACAGTACGGATACTTATCGCTGGCCTCGATCCTCCTTACGCCCAACGTGGGGGCAAAGAGATCAGGACACCAGCTGGGCAGCCGCAGGGTCTTTGCGGCGGACGAGAGGCCGTATCCGCAGCCAGCATCTACGAGGATAGTCAAGTCGTTGCGGAGGAGGGCCGTTTTGCACGCGTCGAGGATGACGGAGCGATCGGGCTTGTCGAGGTCTACGGGCGGAAACTCGGGCCAACTTAGACCGCGCAGCCCATAGACCTTGTCCCTGCAAACGGTGGCGTTGAACTTTTTGGCCGCCCTCAGGAGGAAGCAGGGGCTTACCCCGTTCCCTTGCTTGAACGTGTCGCGGATGGACGCCATGGCTAGGATGTTGGTCAGGCCGTGGCTGATGGCCCAGTCGAAGGAGAGATCGAACGACACGGGCTCGGCGATGCCGGTGCCGATGAAGAAGGACCGGCGGAGGCCCGACTTGTCTTGGATTATTGTGTTGATAGAGCGGACCAGGTCGTCCCATTCAATCTCCTCGTCCCCGAGGACAATCGTCAGCTCCCGCGCGCAAGCAACCTCTTGGACCATCCAGACGCGGCAGAACCAGTCGTTTCGCAGGAACCCGACGACCGATTCCCACCTGGCGGCCGTCTCGCGAGGAATCCCATCGGCGGGGTTCATGTCAGTCAGGATCCTGGCCTCGGCCTCGGCCGTGTGCGGCAGCGAGCGCAGGATCGAGATGGCTCCGGAAGACGACGCGGACGACTCGGGCCCGCCGAGCCACCCGACGACCCTGCTGGCGCCGTCAAAGATATCTCTCATCATTTCCAGCTGCCACTCCATCTCCTTGTCGTTAGACTGCCAGTTGCAAATCGAATCGATCCACAGCAGCCGGTTGGCGTCGGGGAGCTGGAGATGCCTCAGGAGATCCCCGACAGTCGACATGACCCACATCCGGCGGTCCTTCTCCCCGCATGAGTCTCCCAAGAGGACGATAGCACAGTTGTAGGGCCCTTTCCACCGGTACGACACGGCCTCGTAGCCCACTGTCGAGGCTTCCTCGAGCGACCTGGTGACAATCCTGCTGTGGACGACGCCGGACGGGTGCGGCGGATGAAGCTCGAGCAGTCGGATCTGGCGCGCGTCTTTGCGCAGCGGCTCGTATTCCCAGGCGTCGAGCCCGCGGGTCGCGAGAGAGTGGCGGATCCTAGTGACATTGTCGTCGACGTAGGCGGCCGAGCGCCTTCCGGATTGCAAGGCGGCGTGCCGAACGATTAGCGACACCGATCTCGCCCAGGTCACGAGCCACTCGCGGGCGACTGACGTCCAGAGCCCAAGAGACCTCGCCACGACTGCAGCTGCGGGCAGCAGGGCCAGCGCAATCAGGACCGCCGCCAGCTGGCCGACGCTCGCGTAGGGCAAGACGAGCGCCGCCACTACGTGCGAGGCGAGGACGATGGCCTGGCAGGCGAGATGCCGGAGCTCACTACCACCACCGTCGCCCGGCTGCTGCGGCCCGCGCTGGCGTCTTGACATGAATCCAGCAACGGCGCCGTGGAGGGTTTCGACGGCGAGTGCGAGGTTGCATCCGCCGGCGTGGAAGAACCGCGTCCACAGGCAGACGTTTACAGCCAGCGACACCCCCGAGGCGACGGGCCCGCCTCGGAGCAGCGCCAGGCCCATCCATCCCTTGTAGAGAAACTCGGGGATCCGCAGGCCGGTGGCCTTTTCGGCGGCGAATACCAGGTAGGCGGCCCAGAGGGAGGGAATAACAAAGTCGCGAGGGTCCGAGTTTGCCGAGATGGTGGAGTCAGCCCACGCCTTGGACATTATGCCCTTCATGGCGGGTAATTACCGTTCGAAAAAAAATAATGGATACAAAATAATAATAAAGAAAAAATCGAAGTAAAGGATTAGAAGAGGAAGTAGGGATAAATAAAAAAAGTTAATCATCGAAGAGAATTAATCCACTCTAAAGTGGTTACGGTAGTGTTGTTCTTATAGCCCTCTAGGATCGAGTGTAAGGGGCTGTGCAGTATTCTAGGTACGCTGCTGTTTAACGCTACGGAGCAAATACAAGGTGTGGATTTCGGCTCCCTCGAACATCACTGGGCGCTGTAACGCCGGGTCGCGGTTACAGGCCTATGTCATGACCCAGGTCACGACATTGGGCCTTGGCTGCCTGCGGCAGCCAGGCCAGACCAATCAGAAGGGCCCAACAGGTGGAACAGCAGGAGCCAATTAGGAGAGGCTCGAGGAGCCTTGGCATCGAGCACAGGAGATCGATACGCTCGATCTTCGAGCGCGTCGAGCGGAACGCTCGACGACTCTTGGCCTCGAGCCATATTACTGCTTCTACAGCACTTAGATAGTTACTATATAGATAGGTAGACCACGCCCTTGGGCGAGGAACGGCTCTTGTTCCTCACGCAAGCAATATCATGTTCCCGTCTACAATCTTGCAAGCACCTTCTTCAAGCCCTTTGTAGAACACCCTGTTGCAGACGATATACAGCCCCGTCTGGACCTTGCGCAACCTTCGTTCCCTATCGCCAACACACCCCGCGGCGTACTGCCTTGCAGTCTGACCCACCTTGGGTGCAGGTTGTAACACTGGGTTCCCCCTCCCCAATCATCATCTTCCGGACAGACAGCATTAAATAAACGCCGAGCCACGACTTCGGAGGAGAGGCCAAGTACCTACTACATAAAGGGAATTCGGACGAACATACCCTGGGGGTCGAAAATCAGCACTCGTCTATTTAAGCAGGTTATTGGTTGCGAAAGAAGAGGAGAAGGTTAATCCTGTGCCGAAAAAATCAAGTAATATAATCGTCAAGGATAGCGAAAACGGTCCTCGAAATAAATAGGGGCGTTAAGCAACGCGTACTAATTGACAAAAACCGAACCGACCACACAGTGTCCCTTGACCGGTTGTTGGTTAGATGATGCGAGCACGCTCAGTTCCAGAGTCCAGCGCTAGATGAGTGCTGCGGAGGGCAGCGACGCCAAGTCTTTCGTACTCGGTGCCTGTACCACTCCCACCTTGCGCCGCCAAGACAACCAAGACGTAGTAGACGGCATCGTCTGGGTTCCCTGAGGGCTCTTTACCGACTATGACGCACTTGAGGTCCTCGCCATCGGCTCTTGGCCGATAATCCAGGATCAGAAGGTCTGGGGTTTGGAGCATCTTGGCCGCAAAGGTCGTAACGGGTGCCGTTATTGTCGCTGTTTCCTCTGCAATCGACAGGCGGATATGGGGATTCCACTCCATCTCGGTCGAAGTGCAGTCCACATAATCGATAGCTCCCATGAATGCCATCCACGACCACGTGGGCACCTTTGGGGTGTTATTCCTGATCCAGTGCAGAAACACATGACCTGCTCGCCGCCACAGGAGGCTGCGATGTAGGTACTTGAACTTTGTAAAAACGCCAAACGCGACCAACGACGTCATCCCCTCTGCCAGACGTTGGCTAACGCCAGCCACAGCGATCTGTCGATCGGTGGCGCGCGTCAGCTCCAACCGTGAGTAGGTTTTGAAGACAGACTGGAAAACATGATGTTGCGTGTGGGTGGTAGCCGCCTGCGCTATAGCAAGGGTAGGGAACTGCGGGTCTCCGAGGAAGCCTGCTTCTTGGCTAGACGAAAGCAAAAAATATTAGCTGACCGACGAGGAGAGGTATTGGAGATAGATGGGGGAAGGAGGGGGGGGGGAGGGGGGGCGGTGTAAGGGGATGAAGGAAGACAAGTAAGGGGTACAGTACTTGTTCAAGAGTGTCAAGGTTTCGCAGTGGATGCCACGACCGCACTCCCAGTACGTCTGGCCGCTACTAAAGTGAATTGTCCGCCGCGCCAGCGCCCGCTCTTGCAGGACCCAACCGCGCCGACTGAGGCCGGCGTGTTCGACGTCCCCGCGAAAGTCGTCGACCGTCTCGCAGAGGTACAGCGGGGCGCCCCACGGCGTAGGTAGTGCGACAAAGCCGTATGCCGGCGGCCTCAGAAAGCCGTCTTGGGGGCCTGTGGCGGCTGTTGCTGCAATGACACAGTACGCACGCGAAAAAACGGCCCCCATGCACTTAGATTCGCGCATCCAGTCGCTCCTATCGTCCTGGATGATACAAAGCGAGTCGATCCAAAGGTATCGCTGGCCCAGGGCCCGTGTGACGGCGATGGCGTCCTGGAATGTCTTGCCGAGCTGGGCAACGTTGATCCCTTGGTGGCGCTGGGTCAAATTAGACGTAAAGGTGCAGTTGGCCTCCCGCTCCTCCTCGCTAGGTCCGCCCCAGCAATGGGAAAGGGCAATGTACCGGCCGCGCTGTGAAGGATTGGTGCCCAAGAGGCGTACGACGCGCTCGTCCTCGCTTGCGTTGGCCCCCAAATCAATCACCCTGGTTGGCAAGGCCGTCTGCGACGCCGCGGCGCAGCCAAAGTTCTCGTGACTGTCGTCACAGCGCTGGATCCAACTCCGAAGCAGCTCGTGATATCCGGGACTGGACCTTGCCAAAAGCTGCGGCAACCCGACTTGGATTTCCCCGTCCCTTAGCGGCCACTCGGGGTCAACGCACAGCCTTAGCAGTGGCCGGCTGTGCCTATCAGTCCACAGGTTCGTCCCTTGCCTGAACACTCTGACGAGCCGCGCCGACTGAGCCTCCCGCGGCCAGAGCACTCGGTACAGCATCTTGCACAGCTCGCAGTCCTCGGACATGTCGCCCGGACTAATGAACCTCTCGAAGCCGGGATCGTGGATCTGGAGCTCTGCGCACTCGCCGCATAGTTGGGAAAATTGCGCCTTTCGCTGCTTTGCCGGGTCGTGATCAGGAGGCAGCACCTTGCCCCCGCTCTTAGCCCAGAAGTCCCGAGCAAATTGGTTGTCGATGGATCGCTGCCACTGGTTGTTCTGGGCATGGCCGCCACTAAGCGGACGGTGGACCGGGGCTCCTATGCCGTCGTGGTGTACCGTGTCTGGTGTCATTCTCTCTGCTTGATTCTCTAGGGGCATGTGGTGATCGATTTGGGCTTCGACCCAGCTTTCAAAGTCCATAAGCTCAAAGTAGGCCGTTTCACCCTTCACAGCATCAAGAGGTGGCGGCCTCAGTGCGTCGTTCGCTCGGTGCCGATCAAAGGGCAGATGGCGGGTAGCGAGAGCTTGGCCCGCGCCGCCCAGTGTCTCCCCGGCCGGCTTTTTCTGCTTGGTCAACGCCAGGTCCTGTCTGAGCATTGTGGAGGACAGCACCGTGTCTTGGTCCATGTCCAGCTTGGCAAGGTGGGAGAGCGGCAGCGCCTGGGCCTTGGGTGACTGCAACATATCCCAGGCCCTGGTGAGCGTCATCTCAGTGCGGCGAAGCACTGCGCGGGGGAGGTTATACCAAGAAGTAGCTTCCGTGCCCGCGCTTCCCAACTTGACGACACGCCGGCTGATCTTTGCCCTCATGAAGAAGAGAAGGTCGTGGGACACGTGTCCCGATACTGCCCTGTCCAGCACGGACGCCATGAGGAAGATCATGAAGGCTTTGTAGAGAGATGTCGGCTGTTCAAGGTTCCCATGGCCTCGTCGCCTGGCGGCGCGGTCCAGGGTAAGCTGCAAAGATACCCGGATAAACAGCCACAGTGGCGACCTGCGCCAGAAGAGCTCGGTATCCAACCAGACCTCTGTGCGCGCCTCCTCTCTGCAGTGCTTGATGATGGCCACAGCCTCATCACCGACCGGTTCGCGCCCGATACCGCGTAGCACCCCCATGAGCATATCGGCGACCAGTTTCGGGTCCATCGGATGACCAGCATGGGGATCTCTTCCGGCCACGCCGGGGCTCAACTGGTGGAGCACGTGTATGAATGGCTGCAGGAGCCCAGAGCGGGCTGAACCGAGGCCCACGGCGACGGCGCGGTCCGGGAATTGGCGCCGGAGCCGCCCCTCGCACCCCACGACCACGTCATCCGGGGCCAGGAGTGATAGAGCCTCAAAACGCATCTCGGAACCTACCCGGGTTAGGAGAAGGCCGGAATTGTGGTGGGGAATGTACGCCGCCAGGCTTCCTAAGCCATGATGTCAACCTTGATGTCTGGCTGTGTTTTCGCGCTTTGAAGCAAGTCAGTGCACGTACCATTATTCCTCAGACCTGCCATCTGCTGTTTCAGCACCTCGCTATTCACGCGCATATCGAACTCGCCGTGAGCGTCCATCATGCACTTGATCATCCGGGTGCAGCGGTCAACCACATGGGACTGGGCGACGTTCAGAGAAGCGCAAAACTTCCCCAGGGCATCAAAGACCGTCCGCATCAGCTCCCTTTCGTTCGTTGCGTTGGCTGTGCCGAACGTGTTGGGGCGGGGAGGTAGGAAGATGTGGTACATAAGAAAGTGCAAGTTAGGCTCTTCAACCTCGGAGACGGGTTCACCTCGGCTGTCCGCAGTGCTGGCCATGTCGGACAATTGGCAATGCCGGCGACAGAGTCAAGTTGCGATGTCTTATCGGCAGCGAGCCGACAATCGTCGTCTTGAGCGAAATGACTCGAGAGAGATTTTTGTTGGACTGCAGGCTTAATTCAGGTGTATTATCGCGTCGTGCAGAAGCGAAGAGACGGCTGGAACAGACGGAAGTGGGCGCGCTAGATACCCCCTCCTGTGGGGGGTCTTGGCACGCCAAGATCTAGTTACAGTGGGCAGTCTTGTGGCGCAGTTCCAGGGCCAAGATTCAATCCAACAATTTTCGAGTCTGGCCTCAGCCGCACGGCATTTCACTAATTAGGAGCGCCGTCGAGATTGTGTTTTAGACTGGAGAGTTTGAAGAGCCGCTTTTCCATTTTCAGGGGTCGGCGCTAGCACCTAGGTACATAAATCCAGGCAGGTCCCAGGATTGTATGTAGGCTGTTATTCTTGTGTTCCCACCGCGGCAGCCTGATTACCTACCTTGCCTTACCTCCTCTCGATGCACACCGTCTTGATGCAAATTCATGGGCAATTGTAAGTTTTTTTTACGCATCTTCGCTGGACGCCTTTGGCAGTCAGTGGTCCAACCCATCTCTTCCCGGCAACGGAGCCGCCAAAAATCGCCCTGTGGGCAGTGCTAATTAGAGGCAGCGGGTGCCATGGACCTGCCTGCGTCGATTCCAACGGGACAGCCCGATACCGCAGAGGCCGAGTTCACGAAGGCCTTTGGGGGTATCTGTCGCCTTATCGAATCGTACCAAAACGCTGGGGCCAAACTGTACCCAAACAACCCCGAGGCGCTGTCGGCGGCGCGACTTAGCATGCTGGAGCTGTGGGTCACGATGGATGTTTCAGCAGTTCAGCTGGTCCCCTTGCTGCGGCAATACGAAACCGGGTTTCTGCCCGGCCTTTTCGACGGCCTTGTGCTGCCCAGAGAGCACCAGTTACGCCGGCTGGCCAGAGTGGAGGATTACCTCGAGCGGCGAAGAGCTAGCGCGGGCCCCAACGGCGTTCCCTGGCGGTACTACGACGGCGAAGGCTCCTGGTCCAAAACCTGCTTTGCTGTCTGCTACTTCGAATCATCGTCTCATCACCAGCGGCTCTATCGACAGCTCAAGAACGTTGCCGAAGCTGTGCAGTCTACCGTGGCTGCAAGGCGGTGGGAGGCCATGGCAGCGGCGCAAGGGGGTGTGGCGGCGGAGCCATCGTCCGATTCCTCGCGGCCTGGTTTCTACCTCTGGCCGCTGTTTTGCAACGAGACAGAAGCCAAAGCTCTGATCTTCGAGGCCGACGCTCCTACCGTGTTTACCATGTGGAGGAAGACTACGCGAAGCATTCTCACCTTCTTTTGCGACGAATCTGCCAATATAACGCTCCCAGGGGACTGGCGTGACAGGATGAACGACTTTCGCAACGCGGTTGACGAGCTTCTGAGCAAAGTTGGTCCGCTTTTACTTGAGACCAGCGCGCTTTCACGATCGCAGTTTGACCCGCTCTTCATCCAGGTGGAGGGTTCATTGCTGGCGATATGGACCGATCTCCGCCGTGTGCCCAGCGCCAACCCCGGCGCCGCCACGGACTCGGAGCTCCCCTCGGGTGGCGGCAACTTGCTGAACCGACTGAGCTACGTGTCCGGTGCGGGTGCGGCCGTCCCGGAAGTGCTGCGGCGGTGGATCTGCAGCACTGCCCACACACCTAACGAGGTGCTCGCAGCGCGGCCGCAGTGTCCGCCCACCATGGCGCCAGACGAGTTCCGGGCCTTTGGTGACCTGCGGGCGGGGCGCCGACTGCAGTGGCACAACATCCTCCTGCAGCTGACCATGCCTTCGCTCAACATTACCCGGCCCGACGTCTTTTGCCTCGTGATGCAGGCCGCCAACGAAGCTGGGCCTCGGGGCGGCGCCCACCTTGGTAGCGCCCTGCGCAGCACCCACAACCTGCTCGCCGAGGTGCGGTTCGGCAACGCGCTGCTCGGGGGCCTCGAGGATGCTCTGGACCGCGTGGCGGACCAGCAAAATGCCGAGGTGGCGCTGTGCTTGCTCGTCAGCCTTTCGGTACGGCTGCTGTCGGTGTCTCCGGACCGCCAGGTGCAGGACCGGTGTCTGGCCTACCTGTGGCGCCTCCGGCACGCGGGGCGGGAACGCGCCCGCGACCTGGCCGCCGAGCTGGAGGTGTGTGACGCGGCTGACGAGGCGCGGCGGACAAACCTGGCGATGCGCACCCAGCTGGCGGCGCTTGCGTGCCACGCCACCTTTGACGTCGGCGCTCGGCATCACGCGTCGGTGCTCTCGGATGACGGCGAAGCAGCGCTTCTCATAGAGTCGGCGATCCGCGCCGCCGAGCATGCGGCCCCCCCGCAGCTCCCGGAGGACCACCACGCCGTTACCCCTGTGCTGGACGTGCTCCTCTACCGCTGGCGCCGCCTGTCTTACGAGATGGAGCCGCTCCTCAGAGACCGCATCCACGTGGGAGCAGGTCGTTGCCTGAACATCGCCATCCAGCAGTTCTGGCCATCGTGCCGGCCCGACGTTGCGTGGTCGCCCGCGCCGGCGCCGCACGCGCACGTGCTCGTGACTCGCCAGTCACTCCCGGGCAGCCTCGAAACGCTTCCGCTCGAGTACAACCTCTTGACGGGAAGCCTCATGATTGGCGGCGCGCCGCTGGGGGGCCTCCCGCCGCACATCCTCCAGCACCCAACCTACCGCCTCGTTTTCGGCGACCGCGCCTTCACCGTGGTGCAATCGTACACCAGGAGTCAGGGGATGCAGTACTTTGTCACGTCGAGCTACCATGGCCACAGGCTCCAGCTAGCCCTGCTCGAGGGCGACTGGCTCATGGTCAGGTCCGAGAAGGACGGCACGGGATACGAATTTATCCCGCCAGAGACGATGCACCGCTGCCTGGAGCGTAGCTTACCAAGCCGCTTGATCGATGGGTACACCCACTGGCTGGTACTCGGCGAGGACCGCATTGATTTCCGACCGCAAGACAATGCTTGGCAAACGCTCAAGGACCCAAGTCCATCTTGCGGAGGCTACGAGCTCAGGCTTGACGGCGATGGGCACAGGGCCCGCCTTATGAAAGTGGGCTGCGCCGTGGCGCGCGTCTGTGCCACCAGCGAGACGGCGCATGCCGTGGATAAAATCTTGGGGCCCTTGGAGTCGCTGGAGCAAATCGACCTGTCCTTTGACCGACACCGGCGCGTCCTGAGCATTGACCTGCCCCGCCTGCGGCTCTCGTTCCACCTGGCTCAGGGGCAGAGCGCCGTGGTCTCGTCGCAGTATGTAGGCTACACCATCGATGAGGACCAGTCCATCGGCACGCTCGCTGGCTTGGAGAGCAAGCTCGTCCTCCGCCGCTCACCCTGCGGTGCCACGGCCGCGTCGCCGCTCACATGCAGCGACCGGCTACTCCTTGTGCCGGCTGGTGAGGTCTCCTTTGAGGCTGTCTTGCGTGGCCGTGCCGGGCTGACGCGCATCGTGACGACGGCGACGGCTGGCTATCGCGTCCGGTGCCATGCATTCCGCGTCGACACTATGCTCGGCTGCCTCCGCGACCGCGATGGTGCCGTGGGCAGCCTGTTGCTCCTCTGCCACCTGCATGCCATCACGACGCACTGCCTCCCCGACCGTCTGACCGGCCGAACGGGCGTCGAGGAGGCGCTGCGCATACTGAACTCGGTCGCCCTCCAACCGCCTAACCGCCTGCTGCGCGGCGACGAGGGCGGCGGCGGTGACGACGACGATGACCACCTTGACCGCCTGCGGCGCATTGGCAGCATCAGCCCGCTCCTGGACCGGCATGGCAGTTCGGGCCAGCAGATCCGGTGGTCGAGCTCGGCGCCGGCGCCGGCGCAGTACGGGGTCTTTGGCCGGCGCGTACGCGCCATCCTCGGACAAGCTGGGGTAACCACGGAACTACCCCCCCTGGGCGAAGCTTCCCTCGTGCGGCGGGCGGAGGCGCGGGCGTCGGCATACTACGTCCTTCAGTACAGCGACCATGGCGACGGGGCGACAAAACACCCGACGGGCCGTGCCGACGTCCAGTACCCAGGGTGGCCCACGTACCGAACAGACCTGGGTCATTATGGCGAAGCGGAGGCCTGCCGCCTAGCTAGGCACATTGTACACGGTGGCGATGCTGCAGTGCTCCTCTATCCACCACACGTGCCATCCGCACTAACCGGTTCACTCGTCGATAAAAGGTACAACGGGAGCCCGGAGGTTATCTCTATGTCGAATCATTACTCTCGGGTCAAGCGCGGGGACTTTTTCAGCCCGGGATGGCTCTTCAGTCCAAACACAATCTCCGTCGAGGCATGGTGCAGGATTCTAGCCCTTGTCGGTGCCTCGCGGATCTGGCGTCGCAAAGGCCATGTGTACCATGTAGTATTCTTCCTCGCGGGGCTCATGTTTGCACCTGGCGCTGACTTTGGAATTATCCAATTCCTTCTCACAATGGCTATGGCGCCCCGTAAGCCGCGGTTACCATGGTTCGGCCACCGTTCCAACAACCCGGCGCAGCAGCTATTTGAAGCTACCCAACATCTCATCAAGGTTACCCATAAGCTTGCCGACACCATGCGTTATATGGATAAGGATTTGGGCAAATCTATACAAGACTCCTGTCTTTCCTTGGATTCTTGTATCCGCAGGTTACCCCTGAGCGCCGCCGACCACACGGCACCGCCTGCGCAGCCACATTTGCTGCTACCCCCCCCGCCTCCCAAGCCGCTTACCAGCATTGACGACATGTTTGCACGGCCGGCCCCCGAGCCCCCGGCGCGCGACGGCCTGCCAACTACTCGGACAGCAACCCTCCGAGGGCCTGCCGGGCGCGGAGCGCTGCCACAGGCGCTGCAGCATTTCCTTGACGACCTCGGCCAAATCGCCCGGCCCGAACACGAGCACGAGGGCCTGTACGTCGAGGAGCTGCGGCAGGCTGCCAAAGCGCTTGAGACTACCGTGCCACCAGCTGCGACACCGACAGCGCGCCGTGGTAGTAAGGGGGCAACCACCAGCCCGGAGTGGCTCGAGCATGTGGAAACGTGCCGGCGCGAGGTCACCGTCCGGTTCACGGCCATCTGCGGCGCCCTTCACGGTGCCAACGTGCCAGGCGAAGCGGGGCGGTTGGAGGCGGCCAGTCGTCCGGCGGTCACGCCCGTGATGCTGCTCGAGCGCCTGTCGCAGCAACACCGGGCCAGGCTCTCGGGCGGCTGGCTTCGGTGCCTTGTCAACTACGCCGTAGCGTTGACAGCGCTACAGAGGGCCGAGAGGCTGGCGGTGGCCGCGGCGACCGGCAACCACACGGCACTGGCTGCCGAGCGGCGCAACGAGGGCCACGAGAACTGGGATCCGGTCGCGTTCCCAGACTGGGTGCTGCTCGAGGTCGACATGGGCATCCTCATCCGCCCCATCCAGGCGCGCGTCGCGTCAGCTATGATGCAGCCTCCCGGCCAGCGCAACCACGTGATGCAACTGCACATGGGCGAGGGCAAATCGGCCGTCATTGTGCCCATGGTGGCGGCCGCTCTGGCAGATGGGTCACGCCTCGTCCGTGTCGTCGTGGCCAAGCCGCAGTCGAAACAGATGCTGCACACGCTGACGCGTGCCCTGGGAGGCCTGCTCGCCCGCAGCGTCTACCCGCTCCCGCCTTTTGCGCGAGGCGCAGGCCACGACGGCACCCTCCTAGCCCTTGTGCGTGAAGAGTGCGAACGCACCCTGCGCACCGGCGGCGTCGTCGTCGCCCAGCCCGAAAATCTGCTGTCGTTCCGGCTGGGGGGCGTCGAGGCCGCGCTGGTTGCCGGAGGCGGTGACTATGGGAACAACTCCACGGCTGCGGCCGCTGCAGCCGCCACAGCCGGTCCCCTGCTGGCTATGCAGCGCTTTTGGGACCACAACACAAGGGACATTGTCGACGAGAGCGACGAGGTGTTCCACCCGCGATCGGAGCTCATCTACACCATGGGCCCGCCGGCGGCGATCGACCTCGGCGACCAGCGGTGGCGCCTGATCCAGAACGTTCTCGGGCTCGTGGCCGAGATTGCGCCGGCGCTCCGGGAAGCGTACCCTGGCGCGCTGGAGGTTGGTCCAGGGCTCCACGAGGGGCGCTTTCCCCAGGTCCGCATCCTGAGCGACACAGGCGCCTCGGTGCTTGCCGATCACCTGGCGCAGCGCATCTTTGACGGCGGGCTTCCGGGGTTCCCGCACATGGCTGACCCGAAGCTGCGGCACAAGCGCGACGCGGCGTTGCACTACGTCCGCCAGCCCGAGCCGACGGCCGCCGACATAGCCACTGTGGAAGCCATGTTCGCGACCGGCGAAGTGCCGGAGCGTCCTCTGCTCCTGTTGCGAGGCCTGGTCGCCCGCGAAGTCCTCAGCTTCTGCCTGCGTAAGCGGTGGGGAGTCGACTACGGCCGCACCGACACCCGGGACCCGCCCACGGGGCTGGCGGTGCCATTCCGCGGCAAGGACTTGCCCTCGCCGCGCTCCGAGTTTGGCCACCCCGACGTTGTCATTGTGCTGACGTGCCTGAGCTACTACTACGGCGGCCTGCATAGCCAAGAGCTGCGCGCCTCCCTGGAGCGCCTCGCCATTTCGGCGGGCGGCGAGAGGAGGTACACGTCGTGGGTGCTGCCGGCCCTCCACAGCATCCCCCGGTCGCTCCACCAGCTCGGTGCCATCGACATCCAGGACCACCATCACTTCGGCTACCGCGTGTTTCCGCACCTCTGCCGTCTTCGGCTGGCTATTGATTACTACCTCGCCGAGGTGCTCTTCGAGCGCGAGATACGCGAGTTCAGCCAGACTCTTTCCACCTCGGCCTGGTCGCTCGCCAAGATCAAACCTCACCCGACGACGGGTTTTAGCGGCACCCACGACGCAAAGTACCTCCTCCCCCTTCGCATGGAGTTCCTCGACCTACCAGAGCAGATACACGCCAAGGCGCAGGTCCTCGGCTACCTGTTACAATCCGAGAACGCGGTGCAAGATCTCGCCCTCGCTCTTGTAAACGGGGGGTCGTCTGTAGCAGCAGCAGCAGCAGCAGCAACAGCGCGGAGCCACGACCCCCTCACGACACCGGCCCTCCTCCGCCTCGTCGTCGATGCGGAGCCGTTGATCCGCGTCATCATCGACGCAGGCGCCCAGATTATCGGCCTGGACAATGCCGAGGTCGCGCGCCGCTGGCTGGCTCTGGTGCCAGACACCACAGCGAGCGCCGCTGTCTACTTTGATAGCGACGAGACCATGTGCGTCGTCACGCGCGACGGCATGACGGAGCCGTTTCTCACATCCCCGTACGTTGCCAACGCGGCTTCGTGCCTTATCTTTCTTGACCAGGCCCACACGCGTGGCACTGACATCCGCCTGCCCGGCCGCTGCCGCGCTGCCGTGACTCTCGGGCCGATGCTAACCAAAGACCGGCTCATCCAAGGTAATTTTCCGTCCTCGTTTCTCAATCCCGCTCCCCACCTTCCCCCCCACCTTCCCCCCCACCTTTTTTCAAACCTTTTCCCCCCCCTATTTTCCCCCCTATTTGAAGAATAACAACATCCAATGACTAATACGAATGCAGCATGTATGCGGATGCGGCAGCTCGGTTGCGGCCATTCCGTTGTCTTTTTCGTGCCAGCCGAAATCCGGGAAAGGATCACGGCGCTTCGCGGCATACGGCCGGGCGGCGAAATCCGGGTTGCTGACGTGCTGTCCTGGTCGATCGACGAGACGTGGCACGAGGCCCGCCGGCTCGTGCCGCTGTGGGCAGCCCAGGGCCACCAGCACCAGCGCCAGCTCTTGTTGGGCGGAACAGCTGATAAGAGAGACGAGCACAAACTTAGCAGCGAGAAGGCGGCGCGCTTCCTCGAGAGCGATGGCCTGACGCTTTGCGAGCGCTATCGCCCTACCTGCGACGGGCAAGCCCCCCCGATCGTCCCCACCGGGGCGGCGGTTCGCATCCAGGAGCGATGTCGGGCGTTTGGGGTTCATGGCTTTGGCGCCGCAGCCCTCCAGCAAGAGCAAGAACGCGAACGCGAACGCGAGATCTTCGTCGAGCGCGCAAAGCCCCCTGCCGAGCCGCAGCCCCTGCCGGTAGAGTCCCTCGAACCATCGCTGCACACCGACGTCAAGGAGTTCGTGCGGACCGGCGCCATCCCGCCTGACTCCGCGGCCTTCATGCCGGCCCTGCGCGCCTTCGCCGGGAGCAGCGTCTCCGGCCTCCTCCAGGATGTACGCGGGCCGCCCAGTCTCCTCGCGACCGCCGAATTTGCCCGTACCGTCCAGCTCCCTACCTCGACAGCCAGCAGCGTGTGGGATCTCTACCAACGGCCAGTCCAGTGGATTGCCACGGCGCCTACTCCGTCGTCGGGCACGCTAGCCGTCGTGCTAAGCCCCTGGGAGGCTGATGCGCTCCTGCCGACCTTCCGCGCTGGCGGTGTCGCTGCCACGCTCCACTTGTTCGCACCGCGCACCAGCCTCACGACGCGCTCGGCAGAGGACCTAGTGCTGTATACGACGCCGGCGCTGCTGCCCAAATGGCGTCCACCGCGTGCTCTGCGTCTGACGCTGCTCCTGTTCGCCGGCCAGCTCTACCTTCGCTCCTATGACGACTATGTCGCCATGTGTCGGCTCTTAAGCGTCCAGTACAATGCCACCACCAGCGACAACAATGATAATAGTCTGGCACGGGCAAACCAGAGGGAAGAGGAGGCATTTGTGCTCGAACCCGCCGCCATCCAGTTCTTTATAGCCTTGTTTGAGCGGATCCGCCACCCTGCTACTGATATCACCACAACTGACATGGGACATATTCTTGCTGGGGACGTACTATTGTCACCATCTGCATTTTCCGGGCCATTGAGGGCACGATAGACAACCTCTCTTTCCCTTCTAGTCTTACTTGGAAAAAACTGACGAACCATTCTTCCGTGGGAGGCTTAAATAAGTGCAAACATGCGCATGTATTATTACCTTATAGGCAGCTACAGGTCTGTAATACACCCCCCTGTAAGCTGGTGGATTTCACTCGCAAAGGGGTCCCTAAGGAAAGGCGAGGATGGCTATAGGCACGATACGGGGTTGGGGACATTAGCGTAAGCCCCTGTTTAGCGGCGCCAGCTTACCGGATGGCCTTAAGCGGGGTCTTGGTGTAAGTGACCAGGTGTTACAACCTGTACCCAAGGTGGGTCAGACTTCAAGGCAGTACGCCGCGGGGTATGTTAACGGTAGGGATCGAAGGTTGCGCAAGGTCCAGACGGGACTGTGTACCGTCTATAACAGGGTGTTTTATAAAGAGCTTAAAGAAGGTGCTTGTAAGATTGTAGACGGGAACATGATATTGCTTACGTGAGGAACAAGAACAGTTCCTCACCAAGGGGCGCGGTCTACCTATCTATATAGTAAACTATCTAAGTGCTGTAGTAGCAGTGTGTCTGGTCCCGGCCGGAACTGGTCCCGGCCTCGGGACCAGTTTCCTTCGGGACCACCCTGATTGGTGGTCCTAGACCCCGCAGTCCTCCTGCTTGTGATTGGTCCGTCACGGCTGCCCCAGGCCTCCGCGGCCCAATGTCGTGACCTGGTCATGACATGTCGGTCTACAACCGTTTCCTGGTGTACGGCGTAAAGACCCAGTTGCGGGGCCAGGATCCATTTGGCGAGGTGACCGCCGGCGTGATACGGGGCTAGGGCAAGGTCTTTGACGGGACGGTCGTTAAGGACACCGGGGAATCGCGTGTGCAAAGTGGACTGGTCGTCGACGTTATACGAGGTTCGGAGTGGCGAGCGACTCTAGACTTCACTCCGGACAACCCTCCCCTCTGGCGGATACCTCGGGCAAAATCTAGCAAGAGGGTGCGATGTGTCTTTGTAGATTGCTGGTACTCGGCTCGGAGGTGGATTGCCCCAGCTTATGCAGCCCCTAGATCCAAAGGTTTCTATCTCTCCTGACCAAACTGGTATGACGTACGAGATGTACCAGCGGGTTGGAGTTGTGGGGCTCTTGGGGCCTCGCGAAGTTTGACTCAATGTATATCTCCGACTGGCTAAATGAATGCCCGTGGGAGTACATAGAGTTGCGTTGAGATGCCCCGGGGGGACGGGCGAGAAGAATGCGTGTCAAGGTCTTAGACTCTTTGTCTTCTTAATAATACACCGTTTCTAGAGACTCGGAAAATGAGTTTAAGATACTTAAGTGAGACATCCTAATTCCTACGGGTAAAACACAACGAAACCTCGGTATAATGAGGCTGAGCTTAGGTAGGCACCAATAAACGGACTAATTACGGACTTGGCATTCGGCTGCAGCCCTCGCATTTTCATTTGCAACCAGGCTGTGTTGGTAGCATTCGAGTTTAAGTTAATCTGCATTGCAAATCAACTCACCTCGGTGAGCTTTCAACACATATTTGCAGTAACGATCATTGCCTGCTTTTGGCTTCCAGTTACCTAACTGTCGCATTCGATTACATTGTGCTCCAAGCATATACGCCGTTTCTCTCAACGTAGTTCTTGATTTACTACCTGGTAATGCTGCGAGATAGTGCCTGTGCTGGCATCGCGCATGTTATTATCTAGACAAGGGCGAAACTTGGGCGGTTCTCCAGCTCCTGCTACAACGAACCGAGTGCTAATTACGCGTTGCGCTCATTCACCAAGTGCCGAAGGCTCTAATTGGGCTGTTTATGGAGTCGAGAGATTGGTTGGGCAGCTCACATGAAGCTTCGATGCCCTGCTGCCGCGAGAGGGGGAACTGAGATGCAGCGGGGCATCATTGCGGTAACACTGATCATCTACAACGTAGCATTTGTGGTCTAAGAAGACGTATTGCTTTCAAAAGCTGATGCAAGAAGCTTATAATACGGAGAGCAGTTAACCCGATTATGATGCTACCCCTGGGTGAGACTCAATTTAGATTCTTAGGACGAAGGGGCATATAAAGAAAGCAATTGCTCCAAGTCTTGATGGGCAGCCATTGCAGCAGCAACTTGCAATTCTACCTTTTGATTCCAAGCATCGCACCAACTCCAACACCATTCAAGATGATGTTCGCACAGGCCATTTACATTGTGGCATACGCGGCGGCTCTCGCAACAGCTGCAACGACCCCTCACCCTCCCCTCTCCGGCGAAGAGCTATTCAAGCGCGACGCATGTAACGCACGGTGCGGGGATAGTACATTGGGAGCAACATGCGCGTTGGGCGCTAGCTGCTGCATCCGTAGATGCCAATCCGCTTGCGGCCAAAGGACAGGGCGTTGCGAGGGCTTTCTCGGCACCACTTGCGTGTGCTACGGTTAGAGCAGAGCCTGAGGGTGAGTAAGTGCGCGATTAACACCGTGGTTATAACCTAACTTACTTCCCAATGGTGCGAACACTAACAATAGTGGAAGTGATTACCTAGGGACCTATCGACAATGCCACTCGTTCAGATTTGGTGGGTTTGGAGTGATAGGAAATAATACTGAAAATACAGTGAATGCTTTCATCATGTTTCAAACTTTGCTTTGCCGTTCGATTGTGTGTGGTGTCAGTCAGCCATTGCTAGCGTTTTCAGTGTTTTTGGGGCTGCCCGAGGCCACACGGGCCCCCTGGTTGCCATCTCGCTGCGGGGCATGCATCAACGGCAGGCAAGAGCTAAGCCCATTGGCCAGGCATCAGGTCGAGCGGCCCACATTTCCAATAAAAATTCTGCGTTCCGAGTCTTTTCTAATATTCCCCGCTTTTTCGGGTCAGCTCCGTCATGCTCGCCTCGCCAGGCCCCGAAAACCGACGCACTCGTCAAGACAAATCAACGGGTTCAGATGCCGCCAGCAACTCTTCCACCCCTCCAATTGTCTCGACTATTCTCCAGTGCGGCAATTCTTCTGATTGCATCCCCCCCTTTAAGCATCAAGTGCTGCCTTCTATCAGCAAACCGAACAGAGTGCCCTGACCTGACCCGCATGTCAGCGCTTCGCAAGCCATGGAGCCTGGTCCGCAAGCCAAGGAGCCTGGTCAACAATCCCAAGATGCACTGATGCAGCTGCGATCGGGAATGGGATCGTTCCTCTGGGGCATTGGGCCGTGGACTTGGTTGGCTTTGGATACTTTACTGTACTCGGCCATCCTGCACACCGCCGACGTCCTCGCCACTTGGCTCCTGGGATCCTGGAAGGGCCACATCTTCACCGGATATCTGTTGTTGCGTACGTGGACCAAGTTGGATCCGGAAATAGCTTCCGCATCATCTGGCCTTTTCATCTATGGACGTCCATACCTTTATCAACCCGGTGGCGCCAACCTAGTGTATGCCATTGATGGCATCGTCAACAACGGCTGCATCTCCCTTCCGTCTCTTGCTATCGCGGCAGAACCTTGGCTGGCCTCAAAGAGCTACACCATCCTCGCCTGCATTCTGCGGCGGCACCATTGGAAAGTGGTTACCAGCCTTCTTCTAGCGGCCCTGTTCCATCGCGTCATAAAGTGTGGCCTTGGTGCTAAGCTCCTCTCCGCCGTCAATGGAACCGCGATCGCTGCCTCGGAGCCGATTGTGACCCCGGCTGAGGAGTACACGTTCACGTATCAACCGCTTTCTCCTAACCAAAGCATCCGTGTCTTGGTGCTTCACCCGCCATATCGAAACTCTGCACTGCCCAACAACGAGACCGACGACCTGAATCCAGCCGGTATCAGATGCTCCATCGAGCACATCAGGCTTGGCGAGCGGAAATACGACGCTCTCTCGTACTGCTGGGGGGACCCGATCAAGCGTCGACGGATAGTCATCGACGGAACTCTTGTCAGCGTCACCCAGAACCTCTATTCCGCCCTGGCGAGGGTGCGCGACGAGGTTGCGACGCCCGTTTGCCTATGGGCCGACGCAGTTTGCATCAACCAGGGCGATGCATCTGAAAAGGCACATCAGATACCCCTGATGCGAGAAATCTACACCGACGCCGAGCAAGTCTGGATCTGGCTAGGCGAGAGTACGCCTGGGGACGAAGACGAAGGCGGCTGGGAGTTTGCCAACTTTCTGGAAAAGACATCCCATACCGACCGCACGCCGCCGGAGCAGAAATACGTCTGGGCCTTTCCCTCGGTAGACGTGCCACCTCCCACCGACGAGAGGTGGGCTTCGTTCTTTGCCATCTTTTCGAGGCCGTGGTTCAGCCGCTTGTGGATTGTCCAAGAGGTGGTCCTCGCTAAGAACCCCGTTTTTCTGTGCGGCCGTTCCCGTCTGAGCTGGGACAGCTTGAACAAAGCATTCGACTACACCGGTGTGCTCGGGATTCAGGGGCTAGCAAAGGGTCACGAACAAATGCACGTCCTGAAAAACTGCCGCGCGCTGCACTCGGCTCGAACGCCCTTGTCACTCTCCAAGCTCCTAGTGCGAACCCAAGCATGCAAGGCTACGGAGCCGAGGGACAAGATCTACGGCATTCTGGGTCTTGCCGATTCTGACGACCCGGTTCACCGCTCTGTTATCCCCAACTACCAAATCCCCACCGAGCATCTCTACCGAGACGTCGCGATTAGGTCCATCCAAACATCAAAAACACTCGACATCTTCCAAGCCATCCGCTCCCACGACAACAACAATCTCGTCTTGCCCTCATGGGTCCCAGACTGGTCCCGAACAGACCGGTATGTACCGCTACGCTACTCCGAGCTGGCCTTCCCCGACAACGCCGTCCCTGAGATCCAGTCCCAACACTTCCGCGCCGCAGGAGACTCCGTAGCCCTCCCAGATCTCACCTTCGCCAGCTCAGACGGAACCACCCTAGGCCTGCGCGGCCACTCCATAGGAGTCCTGCACGAAGTCAGCCGCATGATCCCCCGCGGCACAGGCATCAACACCGCATACGACTCCATAAACGCCCTAAAAGACCTCGAAAGGGTCGCCGGTGTGTCTTCCGAATCTGGAACTAGTACCGATGATACATACCCCTTCACCGGCGAGCCCATCGCAGATTGTTACTGGCAAACCCTCTGCGCGGGCATCATGCCCGGCGGCTTCGAAATGAGCCAGGGCACATTCCATCGCCACAACGCCATGACGCAGACCCTCCATGCTTTTATTATCCCTCTGGAGCGCTATGCACCGTCGCGGTTGGCGAAAACTACTTGGCTTAGGGGGTTGGTGCTGGCAGCGGCGTGTATGTTTCACGCAATGTTTCGTAGCTTGACAATCGTTCAGGATATAGCAGACTTTCAGGGGAATCTTGGAGCCACGGAGGGGAGGAGGGTGGCAAGGACGAATAATGGGCATGTTTGTTTGGTGCCTGGGAAGGCGGAGAGGGGGGATAGAATCGTTTTGCTTGAGGGAGGTAAGGCGCCCATTGTAATTCGGAGAGACATGTCTGGGCCGCAGAGCGAGTTGTTGTCTTCGACGGAGAGGTGGGTGATGTTGGGGGAGGCTTATGTACATGGGGCTACGAAGGGGGAGGCATTCCTACCGGAGGAGTGTCGATGGTTTTATTTTGGTTAGCTGCCCGTCCTACCTAGGTGCCTACTTGAATGATAGAGGAAAGGACCTTGAAAGGTCGAATTAAAGCGCTACAGAGCTTGGCATCTGACAAGGTTTACAACGCCAAGGTTGAGGCTATCCCCGTAGACAAGATAAGTATGCCTGCCCACCTTGCACTCCACATTGTCCACCACTTTCGATGTGGAAACTATTTCTGCGCCAAAGCGGTGCTATTTCTGCAAGGCGCCCCCTGAGCATGGTGGGCTGTCGGTGAGCCGCCTAGCCTACTTTACCAACAAGACCCTGATATTCCCCGACACTCCACGACGAACATGTTTCCCTTGAAGCTCCTCTACGTCGGGCGGCTCTTTGCCATTATCGCACTTACCATCAGCAAGACATCGTTCGCCGTGACGTTGCTGCATCTGGCCCGCGGGACATGGCAGCGAGCCATCATATGGATCATCATCAGCTCACCTGAGAAAGCGCCAGGCCAAAGGATTGGCTCTCGAAACAACCAGGCTTTTCGCTCACACCAAGTATCAGAACCAGAAACTCAGCTCCCTTGCCTAGCAAGCGCCACGAGAACCACCCAGAGTCATTCCAGGGGTCATCTGGTCTGGAGAGGGCATTCCTAGTCCCCAATCTCAGCTTGCTCCACTGTCGTTCATCGATTCGACACTCGCAAGAAAGCGCTTCTTTGCATTCCCAAACTAGTTCGTAATCGGTGAAGTGTAGCAGCCTGCGGGAACACAGCCGCTCTTGATAAACCCCATCCTCTTTCCAAGAGGGGAAAGATTTTGCAGCTTCTGGGATGATGTTGTTATGTCGAAGCTAGCGTAGGCCGATCAAGGTACTCTAGAAGAATCTTGTACAAAGAATTTATGTAAATAACTAAATGGAATCTGATTTCACTGCGTTGGAACGCAGTCGATAATGCTGGATGCCATACAAAACTGGCGCTGCTGAGATGATCAGGGGAAGTCGCAGCACACATCGTTGGATGGAGGAGCCACGTGACCAACGTCGCAGGCTGCATCTCATGCAGCCACTCGGAGACCCTGGGGGGGGGGGCGCAGCGGCTGGCATTTGAGGTTCCTGCCCCGACAGTCACCTACTTAGGTAGTTTCAGCTCACTGCTCTCTAGCGCCCATCATCCTCACATCGCAGCTTCACCCATCAGAAGCTAACCTGGCAATGTTCTTGTTTCAGTGTATAACGTGGTGGCATCGTTTGGAAGAGATTGTGGAAGGCTGTGTGCTATTTCGCGTGAATTCTGGGCGCGAAGATGCTTCTGCAATGGCGAACGATTTTGGTGAGATCGCCATGTCCCAAGCGTCTCAAACCGATGACCATCGATTGGTTGAAAGACAATGTGCGGTACCGACCCTGTGGCCACTTTGCGACGTCACGCAGCTGCTCAGCAGGCACCCGTGGGTTCCCCTCCATCTGCTCACCGACTTGAATGCAAGCAGTCCCGGTTGCGACGTCAGCCCCCTCTTATAGGGCAGACCTGCCGCCCAACAGCCATTATCCAGACCGCATGATAAAGGATTGGATACCCCCACCACCAAAGCGGCTTCGTCGCATCTCGATGACCGGTGCACTGGACGACGACAGCTGGACAAACGCAACGCTGGGCACACCGCAATCAATGGCGTCGTACGGAAGGGCGGTCAAGATCAACAAGACGTGCGAACAATGCAGGCTGAAGAAGGTTCGATGCATCGGTGAGCAGGCCTTTTGCCCTTTGTGACCCCACCAACGCGCCTGTTGACGCCATAGCCAGTGCCGCCCCAGACGCGTCAAGCCGACTCGCCCTTCACCTGCGTCAACTGTATCGTGCGTTATGCCTTCTCTTGTATAGCACGGTCTCCTAATGAGGCGCCGCAATAGAATCGGAAAGAAACATGCAACTTCGGCGTTTTCCGTTCCAGGCGTGTCCCTACACCGCCAGGGCCTTTATTATCTATGAATGACGATGGAGGGCTGTATATCGACCGCCTCCTCCAGCAAGGGCCTCAGAAAATTGAGCTTTTCGAGGAGTCTACCATGTTTAAAGTTCCAGACGGTAGAGGTACGTCGTCATCGCTCCCGGAGAAACAGCAGTCTGATGATGATGATGATGATGAGTAGTAAAAACTTGCGCCATGGCCTTCTTCAGCAATAAGCGGATGGCATCTCTCTCGGAGAAACTTGGTACGGAATACCTGACCGAGCTGGTGGATCGACTAGACATTATGGTACAGAAACGAACCGGGCAAGGGGAAGCCGAAGAAGCTCGCGCTTCCACCGCCGCAGTCAGCTTTGCCAACCCCCAGATCCCGGAGAAGGTCTCACCTCAAATCGCAAAAGCTTTCATCCAAGGTCGGTTGGTGCTTAGAAATCAATTCCCAGCTATCTCACTGACCATGTCGATTAGCGTACTTGGAGAACATTCAACCCCTGTATCCATTCCTCGACCAGGAAGAGTTCTGCGCCATCGCCCTAGCACCCAACTTGGATTACTACTTGGCTCGGGATCCAGTATTCTCCTGCCTTTATCACGCAGTCTTGGCGTTGGGAAGTCAGTATTTTCACGGTGGAGGTTTCGTCCCTCGACTAGGGCAGGCATGGGGCTTTTTCCAAGTATCGCTTGGCCTGCTTCCGCAAGTGCTTGCGCCGCCTCATTCTCTTGTCAATCTGCAGGTGAGTCGGACCCTGACATCTTTGTTAGCTGTTTCTAAACTGGGAAATACAGGCTCTGACAGCTATGGTAAGAATGCATCATCCGGAAGAATGCAGAGGCACACGCTAACCCCTTGGGGAGTCTGTCTTCTCATTGAACCCATGCTGCGTGCAGCTTGAGCTCACCATCATGACGCAAGCGCCGAGGATGGCTCACACACTGCGCTACCACCAGACATCAAACAGCCAGCTCAGCAAGCTGAAAACTTTCTGGGTTGTCTACTACTTCGACAAGATGGCAAACTTCGCCGAGGGTGTCAGCTCCGTAGGTTTTCCCCCGTAGCCAGTGCAGTGCTCATCTTCTGCCTTGACTGACATTTGTGAAACGCAGCTATTGGCTGACGAAGACATCGGTTGTGCAATACCACATGTGGCCGAGTCCTTCTTCGGTGACTACAACTGGTCTCTCTCCTCCATAAAGCTCGGAAGACTCACCTCCATTGCCTACTCTTCCCTCTTCTCCGTCACCGCTGCCTCACGGTCAAAAGAAACGCTGAGGAAGACAATCCCCGTCGTGCGGCAACATTTGGAAACCTGGCGGCTCTCGGTCCCCCCTCGATTTCGGCCGGAAGAGCCTATCCAGTTGGAAGAAGACGCTGTACCCAGTGCGAAGTTTGTCTTTCTCGAGACGCAGTACCACTACCATAACATCTTGATTGCTGTCGAGAAACTGAGCCTTCAAGTCGACGTCCAGGATACCGCCAAGAGACAAGAGAGCATGTATCGGCTCATGCAGTCCGCCCAGACGGTCATCGAGCTGACGAGGTTCATCGACACAAAGGGCTTTGTCAACATCTTGTGAGCCCCCCATGATTTGCCCGTTTTGGAACAATCGGGCTGACTCTCTTATCAAAGCATGTGCGCCATAATGCCACTAGCGTCGCTTTTCATCCTCTTCGACTTCGTCATCCACAACCCAACACACACTGAAACCGGGAAGAACCTCATTCTTTTGGAGAAAGCTGCGACGCACTTCCGGGATATGGAGGCCGTATCCCGCAGTATCCTCCCCGGAGAAATCATTTGGGAGTTCGCAGCCATTGCCAGACAATATGTGACGAGAATGGTGCAAGGCGCCGACGAAGCATGGAAGCACATCCTAGAAACCCAGCCGCAATCCAGCGGCTTTGGGATGGCGAATTTGAACCTTGCAAACTCGAGCTCAGAGAGCAGTCAGGTCTGTTAGAGGCCCACTTGAGTGACTCACACCCATGCTGACAGAATCTTAGGGCCAACTCGCAACGCCTCCTTCCACCCACTCGGACAAAAGCAGGCTAGAGACTGAGCCGAGTCATCAGGCCCCGCAGACACTCGAGCTTTTAGATTACCCAACGGATGACACGATGCAGGAGGCAAGCACGTCTTCGAGCGACGTGAGGAATCTCTTCGGGTGGGTGTTCGGAGACTGGGAGGCCGTGTCCTTCCCGTGAGCTTGCAGCGGGCGGCGCGAGGCATGACGGCGGGGGTTATCGCTAGGGCAAAAGTACACTTGACGGAGGGAAAGGATCGTTTCTCACCGCATCTGGGGAGCCAAAAAAAAAAACACAGCATCTTTGGGGGCATCAAATTCCCGTTCCCCAAGCCGCTAAACCGGGGCCTCTAGGTTTGCGGGTACCGAATGCAGGGTGGTATTTCGTAATTTCGCGGGGTACGGCGATCATTTTCGACAGCTATGCTTCTCTGTCGTTGTCCGAGACCCTTTAAGTCTGATCATGCTCAAGCAACGAATGATGTTGACGCCTTCCGTGGATAGTAGAGACAATCTTGGCGTCCTCTGCCGCTTTATTACTGTGGCGATGTCCGGTCTTTTTGGTATTCCTGCCTAGAGTATCCCCATATTAATGAGGCTGTTATACGAGTCTTTGTTAGGCACACCTCTAAAGACCATCCCAACCGTATCATTCTGCGTCAGTTCCAACTGCACGCACACATCGATCTTCGGCAGAGGCGCCAAGTCCTCCAGTCCTGCGCAATTCCGCCGGTCATTCTCCTGCACCCATAGGTCCTTTAAAGGCTTCACCGCACTTTCCACCAGTTCCTCTCGTCCCCGCTCTCCGAGAACCTTGTCGGCAAGTTGCCAACTGATGTTGTAATGCGCAGCAACCTGTCCTAATTCCTTCCAGATGTCGCTCTCGCTGATACTAACGAGTCTCTTTCGTCCGATCCATGGTCGTGCAGCGGGTGGTGTTGGTTCCCACGACGTATCGAGCGGGACGCAAAACCTTTCGTATTCATGACCAGGTAGAAGCACCTTGATTTGGTCGTCCTTTGCTGCGAGGAGGAGCTTAAGGAGTCGACTTCCGAGAGCGGGGTCCGACGAAAAATTTGGCTTGTTGTACAACATCGCGGCGATAAATAGGACAAGTTGGCTTGTATGTTCCCGTGCGTTGGCGGCAAGGATGGGGACCAGAGATGTAACCTCGGGGTTTATACTCTGGAAGACAGGAATTTGAAACTCGCGTTCCCACGGCACTTCGCTGTCGCACTCGCTATTATACGGCTGCGGTGCATCTTGCCTGGTTGCGCCACAGTAAGATTTCGATGGGCTCCCGCGGCTGTAGAGTTGTGCGTAATAGAAGTGACCGAAATTCTCTGGTTTGGGAGGAGGTTGCGGTTGGACTAGGGTTCCAGGGGGGGATGTAGGGCCGGGAAGCCTAATCGAATCCTCCTCTGTTTTGTATCTGATGTTTTGTTAAGACTGCTGAAAGGAAACGCCGTCGGTGCTAGTCGTCATGCTCTCTAAGAAGATGGGTTTAGTTATACTAGGCGGTTAATTAGGGTTAATTAGGGTTAATTAAATAACGATAGGTGGGTTAAACTTAGGAATTTCCTTGGTTTTTTTTCTTTTTAATTATATAATATATACAGAGATAGCGATAACAAAGTGTTGCAACCTGTACCCAAGGTGGGTCAGACTGCAAGGCAGTACGCCGCGGGTGTATTGACGGTAGGGAACGAAGGTTGCGCAAGGTCCAGACGGTGCCGTGTACCGTCTATAACAGGGTGTTCTACAAAGAGCTTGAAGAAGGTGCTTGCAAGATTGTAGACGGGAACATGATATTGCTTGCGTGAGGAACAAGAACAGTTCCTCACCAAGGGGCGCGGTCTACCTATCTATATAGTTGACTATCTAAGTGCTGTAGAAGCAGTAGGTCTGGAGAGTCGATGCCAAGAGTCCTCGACTCTCTTCTGACTGGCCCCTGTTGTTCCACAAGAGAGGCCTCTCCTGATTGGTTTGCCTTGGCTGCCGGCAGGCAGCCGAGGCCCAATGTCGTGACCTGGGTCATGACACTCCCCCGCCGGGCACTGACATCGAGAACAGAGGACCCGTCATCTTGGCCGTGATGTATTCTTCCACTACTCTCTCCTCGCTGGTTGTCGCGGGGAGACTGTTCTCAAGGCACATTAAGCTGGGCCGCTGGTCTGCCGACGACTACATCATCTTGGTATCTTTGGTGCGAACCCCCTTTTCTGCCTTTTGTTCCTGCGTGTCCCTGGCAAAGCAGATCGCGAGGCATAACCTAACACCGGCTCTTCTACTTGCTTAGGCAATGGCGTACTCACTCGTGGGCATCCTTACAGGCGCCATATCAGTTGGCGAAGGCCGCCATGCGGCTGCCCTTCGTGTGTCGGAATTTGATCTCGCCATGTTCCTGACAATGATTGGCATGGGAATGGGGGTTTTATCATTCACCCTTGCAAAAGCCGCAGTGGTCATCCTTCTCATCAAAGTTCTCCGTCCACCGCCATGGCACTCCCGCGTTCTGTGGGGTTGGATCCTGGGAAACGGTATCTTTATGGTCGCCATGTCTGCTGTCTATTTCCTACAGTGTAGCCCACCGCAAGCGTTATGGAAGACGGAAATCAAGGGAGAGTGCTGGGATCCCTGGATCGCAAACTATCTCATCATCACAGGGAGCGGTAAGCCACAATCTCTCTCGTCGCACGCCCAGGCAGCATTGACCAGTACTGAAATATGGTCGACATCTGGTTAGCCTTTTCGGCTCTTTCCGACTTCTACCTTGCCTTGTACCCGGCGATAAGTCTATGGTTCATGGAAATTGGCATGCGGAAGAAAATTGCCTTGTCCGCAGCGCTTGGGTTTGGTGTCTGGTAATACACGACTTCTTGCTTCCTCATCCAACTCGAGTACATGCTCATGGCGAAACAGTGCCGGGGCCGTCGCGACGTTCAAGTGCACAACTGTTCCGTATTTTATTGACAAGACCGACTTTACATGTAAGTCAGGCTACCTACAGCGATCCCGTCGTACTTTAACCGTGCGAATCTGTTCGTGAAGCCTAACTTTCAATTGCAGATACTACGACTGGCGTCGTGATTTGGACAATGTGAGCAAGCTGCCAACCTGGTTTCTTGTGGTCTTATGGCTATTCTGACTGGTGGCCGTGTTCCCGGACGCAGCATCGAAGCAAATAGTGTAATTATAGCCGCGTGCATCCCCATGATGATGCCTCTAGTCGAGCTTTGGTTTGGCAGGAATCTCCTGGTCGGCCACGCAATACCATCGCCGGCTTTGAGGTATGAGCCCCCATGCTGCCGGTATTCCAGTATTGACGAGGGTTGACGATGAGGTACAGCACTTCTACCTTTGGGAAGCTGGTGAGCAAAGACAACAAAGCACAGCGGTATTTCAGCGACTCGAGAGGCGACGATATTGGGTCTCGGTGCTGAGTTGATTACAGAGGCGGCAATATGACGCATGCATGAGCGTCTTGGGCGTCTCAAGAGGTGGCGCGTCGGCTTGTGGGTTGCTTGGGGGGCTATCTTCAGGGGATTTGGAGGGCTCGAGGGAAGTTGCGAGAATAATAATTACCGAAAGCAGCGGTCCCATCGTTTTCATAGACGACACAAGTTCCAGTCATTCCTGGACCAGGGAGCTCCACCAAAAAATGAACACAGAGGAGTAGATGGCTAAGTTTAGTCTTGGAAACCCTCAATCTGAAACTTACCAATGACAACAATGTAGACCCAAGTCTTTATATTGCCGACTTCAATGTTGACGTCAGTCGTGGCGCTGTCTCTCTGCGCGAATCCTGCCGCCGGATAAGTGACTGGGATGCAGTCCGAGATCCGAGACCCGAGGGCGGGGAAATGACCATCAGCGAATGCCATAGGCCAAACCAAAATATACAGGCGCTGGAAGCGGATCCTTCTTGCAGGTGAGCGTCGATCACCACCGTCAAGCCGGCTACAAGAGACCGCAGCTTCCCTCGTTGTTTGTCAAAATGGCCTCACAGAACGCCTCGACCTAACTCGATAAAATTTCTTGTAGAATCACTGCTAACATGTCACCAAAGCTTTTGAGCCTCCTCAGCATTGCTGTCGCCGTGGTACACGGCCACACGGTCATCACTTACCCAAGCTGGCGCGGCAACAACCTCATCACAAACGCGACTTTCCCCTTCGGGATGGGGTGGTCCTATCCGTGCGGCGGCATCGGTCCCACCAGCAACCGGACGGCTTGGCCACTGGATGGGACTGGGGCGCTGGCCTTCCAGCCGGGCTGGTTCCGCGGCCATCTTCAGAACCTCATGTACGTCAACCTGTGCCTGGGCGCAGAGCCGCAGAACTGCTCGATGCCCATGGTCCCGGTGTTTGAGCTGCGCGGGCCGTCCGAGAACCCTTACCCCGGGACTGTCTGTCTGCCGAACGTGGCGCTGCCGGAAGGAGTCCGGCCGAAGAAGGGAGATTTAGCGTCTATCCAGCTCGTGCAGGCGCTGCGGCATGGTGGGACTACGTACAGCGTTAGTATTCGACCCGCACAAAGCTCGCAAAGGACAGGTACTGACACAATCCCAGTGCGCAGACATCATCTTCACAGACGATGTAGCTGAGGTACCGCCCGTGACGTCAGGGAACTGCTTCAACTCATCGGACCTTCGTGTCAGCCATGTCCGCATCGTCGCTGATTCGGATGATCCTGCGGCGCCGACCACTACGCGTGTCTCGCCCCCAACAGCATCCACAACTTCAGGGACGCCCCCTGCGACTTCGACACCGGCGGGGAGCGGCGCTGCTGCTGCGAATTCACCTGTGGTGGGACAGTTGTCGGCATTTTTGATGTTTATGCATTTGATCTAGGTGTTGGGTAATGGGTGAGACGAGACGGGTGTTCGCCAACTCGGGAGACGGTCAGCAAGCTAGAACTTTGACTGTTTGTGGAGTTTAGGAACACCTCTGGCTTGGAAAGGATATCAGGGGTTCGAGGAAGTTGTCTGGAGTAATCTGAGTGCCGCTTTACTCTTTAATTTAAATTTCTCCTACGTCTATTGCGTTGGCCAGTTCGTTGTTTAGGTATCTTGTGAAAAAAAATGTGGGCTGTGGAGACAATATAAGTATCTAGGTTTCCGTGTACTTATTCGAGTTCCGACGGACATGCTCGAGGATGCATGAACTAGGGGTATGAGCGGACGGTAGCCACTGCCTTTTTGGAAATATATAAGATCAGATGAAATCAACGAGATGGCCTTAAAAAACCGGAGCGAAAGAAAATGCTGGGGAATCGAGACTGCTTCCACGCTGCGTGACCGCACTGTGCACCCATTCACTCTGACCAGAACGAACCGGCCCTGACAGCGAGGTACGAAAGAAAGAAATTTTATCAACCCAGATTTGACTTATAAAACAAGACATCTACACTATACTACAAGCATCTAATACAACCTATTACTTCCTCGTAATCTCGATCCCACCGAAACTGAATATGCTCTTCTTCTTTTGCAGTTGTGGCATCGGCCCGCCCATCCCGGGAGGTGGTGCATAGCCCATGCCGCGACCCATGCTGGGATTCATACCGCTTTGTTGTCCGCCCGGAAAGCCTTGAGTGTATCCGGACACAGAAAGATAGGCGGTGGCTGCGGGAGGTTGTGATCCAGGGTACTGATAAGATGTTGCTGGGGGTGGATTATACTGGGGAGTTTGTTGGTAGGTCTGCGGCTGGGCTGGAGGTTGATAAGCGGGCCGCTGCTGGTGTGGCGTCTGGTAGGCAGATGTTGCTGGGGGTGGGTTATACTGGGGAGCTTGTTGGTAGGTCTGCGGCTGGGATGGAGGTTGATAAGCGGGCTGTTGCTGATGTGGCGCCTGGTAGGCAGGTGCCTGGTGAGGTGAATTTTGATGGTCATTGGGTTGGTGTTGCTGTTGCTGAAATGGCTGCTGAAGGGGTGAGGATGGATAGGAATTGGGGTTGTATGAGACGGCGCCGTATCCGTATTGCTGCGGTTGCTGCGGTTGCTGCGGTTGCTGCGGTTGGAACCCTGGAGCCGGTTGTGTTGCTGGTGGTGCCCACTGGGCCTGGGAGGCTGTCGAATACGAAGTTTGCGACGACGCCGGTGGTGTCCATTGAGGAGAAGGTTGCAATGGCGTTGGTGTCTACATTTGGGGTGGTGCTTGTTGATTGGGGTGACCCGATGGGGTAGGTGCTCCGTATGCCGGACTCTGGTAAGACGCAGGCGCTGTTTGTTGTCCTATTGCTGGAGGGCTGCTCCATTTTGTCTGCTGTTGAGGGGACGTTGGATTTGGCTGTTGTGGCTGCAGCGGGCTTGGGGTCGGTCGGGCCGCTTGGGGCTGCACAATAGGAAATGGCGTATTGGCAATGGTAGGTGTCGACGTTGTTGTCTGTGGCATTGTCTGCCATGTCGGCGCTTGCGTCGGGTGGCAGGTGGCAGTGGGAGGCATTGTTGTAATAGGACTACTCCAAGCTGGTTGCGTTTGGACTTGTGAGGGTTCTGGCGACGATTGGGCCATTTGAAAATGGCTAGCAGCAGCAGGTGGCGTCGCGAGCGAGGCTGTGGGATTCTGGAACCTGGGCGGTTGAGTCTGGTAAACTGTTGCTGTGGACTGTCCCGTGGCTCCAGGATCGCTCTACGATGTTTGCTGCATTGGAGCAGGTTGATTTGGCGTCTGCTGTGGTAACTGCGAGGGAACCGGTGATGGTGTCATCGTAGCATGGCTAGCGTTCGGCAGGGGAGTAGATGAGGCAAGCTGAGTTGCTGAATGAGCGAGTTGGGTAGGAGTTGGCATAGGTGGAATAGATGTTGGAGCAACCATTGGCGCACTTTGACTCGGTAGGTGGTTCTCGGCAACGCCTGGCATTGAGAACTGATGGGGCTTCCCTTGGGGTTGTGTCTGCTGAGGAAACGCCGGAGTTGGACTGTACGGAGGTGGTGGGGCGTTGAGGTTCGATGATCTTCGCTCTAAGCCTGGACCAGGCCCTGGGAAGGAGGTGATGGGAGTAGTCTCACTTCGCATTGGGTGAGGCTTCTCAGCAGGGTATGCCATGCTCGAAAATTGAAAGTTAGCTGTGAAGGTTGCGGTCTGCTGGCTTTGTTGACCAAATGCGGAGTGTGTCGTGGAGAATTGGCCTTGAGTCGGTTGATCCTGGGGTTGGTTTTGAGGATGAGCCGCTCCCGCAGCTTTGGGGTCGACCTTGGGCTTCCAGGGGACGTAGCCTGGCATCCCGAACTGCTCCAGGATCCTGAGTGCTTCCCTCTGATTGACATTCAACCCCGTCGCCATGGCCTTCAAAGCATCGGCCGGCGGCTGGCCAGCGTTGTTGATCATGAACCTGTTGGCTCCGAGTGATAGAAGTGTCTCGACAGCCTCTGGTTCCCCATTTCGCGCTGCCAAATGCAAGGGAGTTTCTCCTTTGTGTGACTGCGCGTCGATGTATGCGCCTGCCTCGACGAGGATGCGAATAGCTGTGGCGCTTCCAAAGTATGCACTGAGGTGCAACGGCGTCTTTCGTTTCATCGTCATGACGTCCACAGGCATCCCGTACGCCAGATAGAATGACACCACGGCGTGCTTTCCCCTCGATGCTGCGCAATGGAGTGGGTTCCAGCCTTGGTGGGACACGCCTTGAGGGTCTGCTCCAGTGTCCAGAAGCAGCTTGACACAGTCAAGTTTTCCTGTCCAAGACGCACTATGGAGGGCTGTCCAACCTTTGTCCGTGGCAATCTGAACATGTGCTCCGCGGCTGATGAGGAGTTTAGCCACGGCGGCGTGGCCAAACAGGCAGGTCATATGGAGGGCAGTCCCGCCAACGCCGATGTCTCGGACCATCAGCTTCCAGAAGTCGGGCTCCAGTTTGGTGCCTTCGCTAACGATGCCATGGGCCCTGCAGTGTGTCAGCTGCTGTCTTAACACCACTCAGTGAGGGGTTGGAGAATAAACCCACCACCGTGCAGCCTGTCCCAGAGTTTGGAGGACACCTTGCTCTGCAACACGCGCGTTGACATCCTGACCTAGGTTCAAAAGGTACTCAACAATATCTTCCTGGCCCTTTCGGCAGGCCAGCTCAAAAATGGACTCTCCCACACACTCCTGGGACGCTCCCCTTTGGAGTAGAAAGACAAACATCTCCATACTTCCAGTGGCGGCGGCCCAAAATAAAGGAGTCGAGCCGTGGCTGTCTTGTGTGTTGATTCGACCGTGCACCTCGCCCATGTACTCCAACTGCTGGGCAAGAAAGGTCAGGTTGAGATAGGCTGCCAAGTGGAGCAGCATGAAGTCGCCGCGCGGGGCCATGATGGCAGGTTTAGTCGTTGTGACGGCATAATAGAACAGCCACCAATTCTTTCTGACCGGGGACTTCTTGGCGAAGAATGGGGATGAAAGGTCGAGGTAAGGCTGCGTAGCGGTCCGGAGATGCTCTGGCCAGAACAGGGCAGCATATAGAAGCAGGGGAAACTGGGCAACGCGTTGCAAGTATTTGTCTCCGTCGGCTGGGGCAACAGTGCCTGCGCTGAAGCAGCCCTGCTCCAGGTATCTCAAGCAGATGCGTGCGATTTCGCCGTCGAATGCCTCAATGTTGACGTGGAAGTGGTGGAGTGATGCATCGGACACCAGGGGCCCGGCTTTGTCGGCCAGGAAATCTGCAACGGATGTGTGCTTGGTGTGCACCTCGCTGGTTTCATCGTTGATGGCAAGCATCGTGCTACATGCAGCGATTCCTTGCCGTACCATCTCGACAGGGTTCGGCGACATGAAGCCCATCTGCATGAGTGCCGTGGCGAGCTCGTCGAGACTCAGAGGCTGGTGGGCGGATATGACCCAGCGAAAGAGGGCTGAAACCAGAGAGACGGCATGCGCGGGAATGCGCCTCAACGCCATCAGATAGATGTCGTTGACGCTTGTAGGAAGCTGTTGGACAACTTGTTCGGCATGCGGGGCCTCGTAGAGACGAAGTTCCTCCATGGCGAGATCTACCCAGAGAAAGGTGCCGTCACCTTTGTCTTGGAGGCCGCTCGCGACTGATTTCTTGATCTCGTCGCCATACGACCTCCCCTGAGAAAGCTCGTCCACTTTGGCTTCAATATAGTGGTACAAGGCGATGCTTCGAACCGGTCCGTCCTCTTCGCCGTCATCCTCTGCAGAATCCTGCTGGTCGGAGCCATCCTCGTCTCCAACGTCCTCTTCGTCAGATTCAGGGACCGGCGGATCGAAAGCATACTCCCCGGTGGCGCTATCGATGCCATCAGTCATCGCCATAGCAAGCTCGGCAGCTCCGTCGCTTTTCTGGCCTGATGGGTCGGGTGCCGAATCTGCGTCGGCGATGGAGAGACCTTCTAGAGATTGCTGGATCTTTTGTGTCTCGCTGTGGGGGTTTGCGGGGGAAGAGACGACCGAGGCATCAGTGGAGCCTTCCAGCTTCTGCTTCTGCAGAGCCAGCAGAGCCAAGGCCTTCAGCTTCACGGCAGCCTTCGGCTTCTTGTCCTGTGCAGCCGGCTTTTTCGTCTTGATTTTCGTCATTTGCCTGGTTGCCTTTTCGATGGAGATCCAAGGAAACATTCCCAGATTGTCCAGCAAACACTGCGGAGCTTCCCGAGAAAGTAGAATCATCCGGAGGGACGCAAATTTCATGCCGCGAACGGCGCCCGGGTGCATCCTTCCCTGTCGGAACTCGGCCAGATTGCGCAGCTCGTCGTTGAAGAACTTTGAGATTTTCCGGAGGAACGGGCGAAGGTTCTCTTCCGGCAGTTCGTCCAGCCCATCGATGATGCAGTGCACCGTTGGGGGGCCCTGCCCTGCCAGCCCTCTCGCATCATCTTGCTTCACCATGTCGGTAAAGATTCGCCACAGCGCCTCCAGCGAAGACAACGAAGAGGTGTTGAACAGATCCTCCTTCTGCGCCTTGAAATCCTGGACAACGACCGAAAGAAGCTCTGGGCGCCATTCGAGGAGCCTCCAGATAAGTCCCCGCAGAATCGCAACGGCCGTGCAGCGCTTTTGGTGACGGCTGTCGACAAAGTAGTACAGGACAATCGCCGCCCCATTTTGCGTCTGCATGTGACGCCGCTCGATTTGCTGGATGAGGAAGAGCGCCAACATCGTCTTTCCCATGCCCAGTCCTCCAGAGATCCAGAGAAGCTGCGCGTCCCGGCAGGTCGGCCCATGGTCGACGAACCAATTCTGGAAGGCATCCTGCTGGTGAATCCACTCGCAGGACTTTTCGAGGAGCGGCTCTTTTTCAGTCTCGACACCCGACTTGTCGTCGACCGGGTTGGTCAAGAACAGGGCTTTTTTGCAGTCTTCTTCGGGGTCTCCCCGAAGTTTGTCGTTGAAGTTGTTGACCGTCACCATACCGGTAGCTTGAATGACGGTGCCGGAGTTATGCGAGACGTCGTGCAGCTTGTTCCCGGCCGCGGAAAAGATCCCTTTGGACATGTTGCCGGTGCTTGGTGGCCCGGAAGGCCAATGTCGGCCCCCGAGCGGCTTGGGACAGTTGAAGGGCCAGGCTGTAAATGGGTTTGCGAACCAACGCGGTATGATGACAACAGCGGTGCAAGTCTCAGTCCAAGAATTTGGCGATACCTGGGAGTGGGGTGAATTGTTGGTCAGGGCATCGAAATGTCGGATGCAAGAGCTCAAGAAGAAAAAAACGAGGGAAAGGGGCTCAAGTTGGAGCTGAGAGCCTCATGCCGGATGGCGTCTCCCCTGTCTCACCCCCCTGTCTCACAGGACACATCTTTTACGTGGATTATTGACGACGATTGGTCGGCGGGTCCCTGTGCGCCCTCGAGCTCCCAAGTGCAAACCGAGACCGCAACGCCGAAGACGTGCATTCTGCGCGCTGGGGCTGTCCCTAGCGCCCAGCTGAAGAGAAGTTATACGTGATGGCGGTCGGTGTCACAATTTCACTCCCGTTTGAGCCAGATGCGTAATGCAGTGTTGCATGAAAACCTGCCTCTTTCGCAGCCTTGCCTATTTTTGGGTCGTGTGGTGGGGGATATCTGCTAACGGGCCCGCGAATAATTTAGATATTTACTTGACCCTAGCCCGTCTGACTAGATAGGTGCCCCCATCAACACTCGAGCACCATGTTCAGTCGGAAGGACAAGATGACCCGAAAGCTGGCAGATGTTGCGGACGGCAGTTCCCAACCAGAGCCTCCGACTAGGCACTCGACCAAAGGGCTGTATGGCTTGAAGAAATGCCACGATGCGTCTGACGCGGTCGCAGAGTACGTCTCCATTTCCTCACAGAACGCCTGAGCGATGGCCTCCAAGCGACGCTAACATCGCGATCCTGCAGCATCGTGTTCGTTCATGGCCTCAATGGCAACCGCGAAACAACTTGGACGGACAAGTCGACCGACATGTTTTGGCCTGCCCATCTGCTGAAAAACGACGTCCCCAAAACCCGCATCGTCACGTTTGGATACGACGCCGATATCGCGCATTTCTTTGCAACTGCATCGCAAAACTGCATTCGCAACCACGCCAATAACCTTGCCAACGCGGTCGCCCAGGTGCGTGAACGAACCGAGACTGAAGAACGGCCCATCATCTTCGTCACACACAGTTTGGGCGGACTTGTTTTCGAAGATGTTCGTTGCCCCTTATCCTCTTAGCCCCTGGATGAGACAGGCCTGCACTGACCCCTGAATCGCCACAGGCAATGCTCGCTTCGCGCAACAGCCCTGAGGCACACCTACAAAAGGTCTACTACTCAACCGCCGGCGTTTGCTTCCTCGGAACCCCACATTGCGGGGCGACACTTGCGAATTGGGGGGCTGTGTTTGGGCAGATCGCCAACACGGTCAAGAAGATCAACACCAACTTGCTCCGGGTACTCGAGCCGGAGTCTGAGGTTTTGGCGAGAATTCAGGGCGACTTCCACCAAATGCTGAGATCGCGTACTGACCAAGGACGCCCAGCTCTTTCCATTACGTGCTTCTTTGAGGAGTTGCCGGTCAAGGGCGTGGGTGAGATTGTCCCGAAGCATTCCGCGATCCTCCCGGCGTACACCTCGATCGGTATCCGTTCAAACCACATGGATATGGCGAGATTCAGCGATGTGGAAGACCCAGGGTACCTGTCGGTTTCCTCTGAGCTGATGAGGTGGGTCAAGGCCATCCAAAAAGCAAAGGCAGCGGCTCAGCCAGCTGCTGAGCCTGCGGCGGCGTCTCCCTCGCCTTGGGGGGGCAACCCGTACTACCAAGGAGCAGTCAGCCCGATGCATGCCGCTCAGTACGGATATGCACCTCTAGAGAGGCTGCAGCTAAGCTCTTATCCGCCATTGCCATCTCCGCACCCACAGGAGCCCCAGAGTCAAGGAAGGAACTATATTGGATCGCTCTCTGGGAACACGGGGAAGATTTATCAGGGTGGCGATAATATGACTATCAATTAAAGAGAACTGGAGAGAGTGTTATTGAATACACGATTTAACTCCAAAGCTTTCCCATTTATGATCGTGATCCTTCGGGTGGCGGAACTCTCTTGGATTCTCCTAATCCGTAGGCCACACCTTACCTCTGTCCCACTGGTACAACGGTTTTGTTAGCATTATCTCAGCACCGACTCGATTCTTGGGGTCGCACTTACATATTTGACGGTACACCCCCCCCTCCCACCGATATCTACTGATAATGTTATTGCCAGCCATACCGGCATAGTTAAGCCAGCTGTAGTTTTGGTTAACTACTACGTTGGGTATAGTAAGGAGCACGGTGTAATAATTATTTACCTAGGTTAGACCGAGCGACACTAGCTTAGATTTTCTAGGGTATTACTAGGTTAAGTTTGTAGGCCCGCTCAGTGTCTCTAGCTTTAGCCGTCGGGCCTATTATTGTCATGACCCAGGTCTGACATTGGGCCGTGGCGGCCTGGGGCCGCCATGGCCGGCCAATAGGAAGAAGGCAAGCCGGAGGTCCGGAGCGGCCAATCAGAAAGTGCGCCGTGTGCGCCGTGTGCGCCGTGACGGCGCACCCGGCGCAGAGGGCGCAACTTAGCCTTGACACTCCATGAGCCTTGGCACACTGCTTCTACAGCACTTAGATAGTTTACTATATAGATAGGTAGACCACGCCCCTTGGTGAGGAACTGTTCCTGTTCCTTACGTAAGCAATATCATGTTCCCGTCTACAATCTTACAAGCACCTTCTTCAAGCTCTTTGTAGAACACCCTGTTGCAGACGGTACACAGTCCCGTCTGGACCTTGCGCAACCTTCGTTCCCTACCGTCAACACACCCCGCGGCGTACTGCCTTGCAGTCTGACCCACCTTGGGTGCAGGTTGTAACACGTTGCTTGCGTCCCCCAGGAACGAACGTTAAGTCCAGACAACAAGAAAAAGAGATCCTTACGACACGATGTCGACCCCAGGATCAACCAGCAGGGCGGTAGGCAAGAAACCGGCCCCGGAAGCAATAAGAATTGGGGATACCGATACAGGTATAAAAGATACCCCCAGGACTGAACAAAACAGCGACGACGAGGACGACGACGCGGTAATTAAGGTAGTAGGAGTGGAGGTCTAAGCCGTCCAGGAAAAAATAAATACTATGTTCGAAAGACTCGATGAGAAAGTAGGGAACTCCCCTAGAAAGGTACTAGAGGAAATCAAGCTCCTCTCCGCTAAACTTGACACCCTGGAAAACGGACGAGGCCCGAACAAGAGAGTTAAGCTCGCTACGCCTACCAGGTACGACGGCAACAAGAGAGACCTACCCGGTTAGATCTTCTCCGTTAAAGCCTACGTCCGGTTCTACGGAGACAACTTCGCGGAACCCGCTGACCAAGTCCTGTTCGCCGAAAGTTTCCTTACCGGAGTACTAAAGAAGTAGTTCGAATCTACGCTTACGGATTACCTTACGTACGCCGAGACTAAACGCCACCCCCTAACCTAACGTATCTTCGATATAGGAGGCCTTAGAGTACTCGAAGATAAACTAAAGAAGATCTTCGGGGAACCTGACGAGATTAGGGCGGCCGAGGAACGGATCGAACGACTCCGGCAGACTACGTCCGCCGTAGCTTACGCCTTAGCCCTCCGCTAAGAATCTTTTAGAGTTAGCTAAGGAGACGACGCCTTAAAGAATAAGTTCTACCAAGGACTTAAGGAAGAGGTTAAAGATAAACTCGTTAAGACCGACCGATACGCTATAGACCTGGACGACTATATAAAGGAAGCTATTACTATCGATAACCGGCTTTACGAACGAGTACAGGAAAAACGAGGACGTTATTAACAGTTACCTAGATATACAAACGACAAGAAGAAGCGCTAATACCCCAGTACGGCTTACAGTACGTACCCCGGGCCTATAGACATCAGCGCGGCTTAAACTAATAAGAAACCCGCCAGCCGATAGAACGAGAAACCCCGGGACGGTAATAATAACAAAGCTAATATTAAGTACTTTAACTACGATAAACCCGGCTACTACGCTCGAGAATGCCGTAGCCTTAAGAAGGAAGGCTGGAAACTAGTCCTAGAGTAGAGATAAGTTAGACGAGCGGATACCAGCGACTGTTACGTTAGGATGGCCGAGTAGGAAGGCCTATACGAAGACTTATATAACTTAGAGAACGAGTATAACGACCCCGACGCCTACGACTACGAGCTCCTAGACGGGGAACTCGAGGCGCTCCGTTAGTACTTTACTAACTCCGAGGATAACGACGAAACGCGGGTTAAGTACGACGGCCCGGTAAATAACTCCCCGACAGGTACAGGAGAAGCCGTAAGGGCTTTAAAGGTCGAAGAAGCGATAATAGTAAGGGAGGAGGAGGAATAAGAGGAGGGGTAGCAGAGGAATACGAGTAGGTAGCTCGTAAATACCTTTAACCTATAGGAAAACCTACGATAACGCCCTACTGTTACGATCGAGACTATCGACGAGGACGGAGCCTAAGAAGCCTACGAGGAACTATAAGCCTCGTAAAACGTAGAATAACGAATAACCGACGCCTAGGTAAGACTTACCGAAGTACTTAATACCCGCGAAACAGATACTAGTACTACGCCTAGTAGCTATAACAGCGATAAGGAAAATATAAAAGGGCCGGGAGAAAGGTATAAACAAATAGTATACGACTACTAGATCTAACTCTACGAGAGAGTCTAAGGGACCTAGTTTACTAGATACCCTATCTACGGGATACCGGACCTCGAGTAACTCCCCGGACTAAAGGAACTCGAGGGCTAGGTACTACAGCTATACCCCGAATACGAAGATTACGAACTACTCGCCTAGTTCGAATACCACTACCTAGCCTACTCCGACTACTAGTGGCAGAAACTAAAACACCGCGTCTTACTAGTACGCGACCCTTACGAGCTAACTAAGAAGGTATACCTATACGATAACGAGGACGAATGGAGAGTAAAGATCCGCGAGCCTTATAACTACGAATTCCTCGACGAATACTTCGTATCGTAATACCTATAAGTAGTAATAAAAGTATACGTAACAGCGTTAAACGACTATACCCGCGGACGACGAACTTAGCGGGAGTATAAAAGCTATAAATACTTATACTATATGTACGCTAAACTCCGCGACTGGTACGAGGACTACGAGGAACGAAATAAACGGTAATACTAGACTAACTAGGAACGACGAATACGAAATAAGTGGCTTAGAAACCGCTACTACCTCCTATAGCAGATAGTTAGATACTACGGTACGCTAGGACAAGAAGAATCCTTAGCGCCGAACCCGATCCAGGGAAACGACTAAGAGGGCTCGCCCGCCCCCGATAGGTCTAACTAAACAACAGCCGGACTTAAGCCAGAACTCGTAACCGAAGGTAGCGAGCCGGGCCCTAAATAAGACCTTTATAGTACTATATAGATAAGGTGGTAGCCTAAGCCGGTACGAAGGACGACGACGCCTTATACTTGGAAATATAATACTAAATACTAAAGGAAGCTACGATAACCGCGACGGCGCTAGTGGACTCCGGGAGCTTTATTAACATTATTAACCCCCGGTTTATTAACTAACTCCGGCTCCCTTAAACGAAGAAAACGGTACTATATAGGATAAGGACCTATAAAGGAGAGGTAGCCTTATACGATAAAGGATAAAGTTAGCGAGAATCGACATTATTAATTACAGTTACCGATACCCCGTAAGAAGTAACTCTCGACGTCCTACTAACAGGGCTAAGATACGATATTATCTTAAGCCTTCTATAGCTGAAATAGTTTAACCTATAAATAGACTAGAGAAATGGCTATCTCGAATCCCAGCTATAAGGGCTCGAAGGGATAAAGTCTCTAGGTACCCGGAGGATACGAAATCCCCGCGAGTAATACGTCGGATTAACCTAAGGCGCGGTAACGATAACTAACGAAGGCGAAGAACTATACTATATAGTTATGTATGTTAGAATAGATAAAGAAGACGAAGGTTATTACAGCGATATAGAGCCTCGCCCTGAGAAACGACTAGAAGATCTCGAAGGAGTGCTAGCAGAGTACTACGTATACCCGGTATTTAGAAAGAAAATTATCGATAAACTCCCTAAGCGTACGGCATTTAACTACAAGATTAAGCTTAAACCCAGTACGGAGTTAAAATACTATAAAGTATACTACCTTAGGCTACGATAAGAGGAGGCCTTAAAGAAATATATCGCGGAAAACGAGCCTAAAGGATTTATTAGGAAGTCCGAGTTACTAGCGGCGTTTCCTATCCTGTTCGTCCCGAAGAAGGGAATAATAAAATTACGGCTTATAGTAGACTACCGACGTCTAAACGACGATATAATTAAGAACTAATACCCGCTACCTCTTATTAAGGAAATAAAGGACCGCCTGGCAGGAGTATAATAGTTTACCAGGCTCGACCTCCCCTAGGGGTTTAGCTATATCCGAGTTAGAGAAGAAGACGAGTAGAAAATAGCTTTCCGAACTCGTAATAGGTACTTTAAGTACTAGGTTATACCTATGGGACTTACTAACGCCCCCGCGATCTTTTAGAGCATAATAGACTATACCCTACGACCTTTCTTAGACCGGTTCGCCTTTATATACATCGACGATATCTTAATCTACTCGAAAACCCTCGAGGAATATAAGAAATATATTCGATAGGTACTTTAGAAGCTAGTAAACGCGAACCTGTTAGTCTACCTAGGAAAAAGCGAGTTCTACGTCTAGAAAACCATCTTCCTAAGCTTCGAGATTACGCTAGGAGAGATCCGGATAAAACTAGTAAAAATTACAGCAGTTAGGGACTGGCCTATACTAAAGAATAAAAAGGAAGTTAGGATATTTATCGGATTTATTAACTTTTATAAAGCCTTTATTAAAGGATTCGGCGGTATCGCGAAACCCTTTTACGACCTTATAAGAAAAGGGACTGTATTCGAATAAACCGCTATATAATAAACAGCCTTTAACGCGCTAAAGGAAGCCGTTAGTAAGGAGCTAGTACTACGAATACCAGACTTTAGTAAACCGTTCTTTATCGAAACTAACGCCTTAGACTTTACTATCGAAGCAGAGCTCTATTAGAAATACGAAGACGGAAGACACCCTATAGCATTTTTCTCGAAGAAGATCTCGGGACCAGTACTTAACTACCCCGTATACGATAAGGAACTTATAGCCATTATCGAAGCTTTCGACGAATGGAGATTATATTTAAACGGAATAAAGGAACTAGTAGACGTTTATATAGACTACAGAAACCTTAAATACTTTACGATAAAGAAACTCTCCCCTTAGTAGATCCGCTAGGCCGAGTTCCTCGGACCTTTTAACTTTAGAATTTACTATGTTAAAGGAAAGGATAACGCTAGAGCTAACGCGCTTAGCCGACGGCTAGATTATAAGGGAAACGAAAACTCGGAATCCACGCCGCTGTTTATAATAATAAATAACGTTTTAAAGTACCCGCTCTAAATCTGGGAAGACTACGCTAGAATATACCGCGTAGAGTGGGAAGAATTCCTATACTAAGTAAAAAGACACTAACTCCGCCTAGAATACTACTGGGAAAGAGAGGGAGTAATAAAAGGTCTTAATAACGACGACTCCCTATAGTATAACGGTAAGGCCTTTATCCTACTAAGCTAACAGGAGGCTATTATTAAAGAACTTTACGAAATACCCTTAGGAGGACATTTAGGTATTAAGAAAATAAAGAAACGCGTTGAATAATACTACGCGTTTCCTAGACTAAAAGGAAAGGTAGAAGAAATTGTTAAGGTATACGAAATATACGCCAAAATAAAATCACTACGATATAAGCTATACGGGCTACTCGAACTACTCCTGACAGCAGAAAAAGTATAGGGATCTATATCGATAGACTTTATTACTGGAATACTAGAGTTAGTAGTACTAAATAGCTTTAAAGCTACCTATAATACCATCTAGGTAGTGGTCGACAGGCTTATAAAATAAGCTTACTTTCTACCTTAGAGAAAGAAGATAATAGCGGAATAACTAGCCTATTTATTCGAACGGTACGTCGTTAGCTACTATAGGCTACTAGACGACATTACGTCGGATAAAAATACGCTGTTTACATCGAAGTTCTGGTAAGCCCTTATAAAACGGCTTGATATTAAGTTAAAACTCTCGACAAGCTTCTACTCCTAGATAGACGGACAGACTAAGAGACTTAACTAGGTTATTAAATAATACCTTCGAAGCTACGTTAACTTCGAGCAGGATAACTAGGTTAATCTCCTACTAACGGTATAGATAGCCTATAACGTATCTAAAACAAATACTATAGAAGTATTACTATTCTTCGCGAACTACGGATACGAACCCGAGCTTTAATAAGGACTAGTAGCGGAAGTACCTAGAGCTATAGTCCGCGCGGACCGCCTATACGAGATATAGGGTATACTCCGCGACTTACTTAAGTTCGTCTGCGAAAGAATACGTAAATACTACGATAAGAAAAGGCTCGAGGGACCTCGCCTAGAGGAGGGAGATAAAGTATTTCTAAAAATATAGAACTTTAAGACAAAACGACTAAGCGAGAAGCTGGATTTTAAGAAGATTAGCCTATCTCCTATTCTTAAATGAATTATAGTAGACTTTATTTAGAATAGGTAGGAAAGCACAGGCCACCTGGCCGGACAGGGGGTAGACTTTATTTAGAACTTCGCGAGTAGACTTTATTTAGGTTTTTTACTTTAAAACGGCTGGAAAATAGATGCATCGATAAAGCGTAACTAGATCTTAATACTTACCAATTTTCAGTGTATGCGACCGACTTATACTGGTGATTTTAAGGGTAGGTAGATATCTGTTTTTTTCGTAGGGTGCCGGGGTTTATCTTGGCGCTTCGACGTACGCGGGCTGGGTTTTTCTCCTCTGTACGGCTTTACGTAGCCTGTCTGTTTCTACTAGGCTTAAAATACTCTAGCGTAGAAATCCAACATTAACACTTTTGGCAGACCGCTTCTCTTGTTAAGAGACTTCTCTATACCTTTCCTCTAAGCCATCATGGCTTACCTACTAGCCTACCTACTATACTAAGACTATAGTATGGAGCCTTTTATTATTCTCGCCGCTTATAGTATCCTTGTGTATAAAACCTGTAAATAGGCTTACGTTGCCCGTAAGGTTCTAACGCACCTCCGTACTTATTACAAAAGCCTACCTACTCCGCAACGCTCAGCTATTACACAAGCCGTACTTCGTACTCCAGGCCTTTATAAGAGCCAGAAAGACTTAGAGCTCTTCGAACTACCATAACAAGCCGTACAGGCTATTCCGGAGCTTAAGGGACCTTATTCTAACGGGTTAAGATACAGAGTAAGTTACTTAATATTTATAGTCTTACTGTTTCTAACCTCTAATAGACTTGCTCCTATATTGTACGGCAGAGGCAATTAATCTAAGAGCACTGCCGTACGGCTTACAACTGGGTTAATCCCCGGACTAGAGGTCGAAATGCCAAGCCAGTCTAAGATTTAGAGGAGCCGTGGGATAAAGGGGTGCTTTGCCAGAGGTTTTTCAAGAGCCGACTCGCCAGTAGTTAGTTCCAGGTTCTACCTACGCAGCCAGCCGGCTTGCCAGGCCAACAGACTACTCTTCCGGCTAGGCCTACTCGCGAGGACCAGTTTCTCTCTTCTATTAACCAGACCTACCAGCAACTCCAGTACCGCACCACTACGATCTAAGATAACGAGGGCAAGACAGAGCCAAACCCATGGCTTCGTCGTACTGGCTGGGCCATCCACTTAAAAGGCCTAGATACGGAGCGGCTACGGCTAGCTACTAGCCTGGATATCCAAGAAGGCTAGGGCGAGGAAGATAAGGAGGAGGATAGGCAGTGCCTGCAGTGGCTGTGGGAGAGTGTTAAGCGGGTTATATAACAAGCCCAGCGTTTCAGCTCTTCAGATGCCGTCAGCTCTGCTGTACTCTTCGAAGTAAACCGGGCGGATATCCTTAAAAAGCCAACAAAACCATTCGACAGCCGACTAGAGGACTGTACTATTAGCCGGTATATCTCTATTTGGAAGCGGATAACCGGCTGTATCTTCCGGACTTTAAATATGGAGGACAACGAGCTACCTCCTTATAAGCTTACTCCGCTACAAGAGGCTAAGCTTAACTTCTTCCAGACCGTGGATCTGGCCGACCTTAATTCTCCATCTTAGGTTAAAGACTACGACCGCACCACTCTCGATTTTCTAATCTCTCTACTCGACCATATACTACCGCACTCTTCTTATAATAGTGTATTATTATCAGTACTTACGGCCATGGGGATCCGTGAGGATGGCGGTTGGCTGGCTCCGGCCGATTATACTAGCTTTTATTCTGCTGTTATTACAGTAGGAAAGATGCTTGTATTACTGTAGTTAGCGGTAGAGATTAAAGCGTAAGAGGCTCCTACAGATGGCTTGTTTTCCGTTGTACGGCAGAAAGTCCAACGGTTTCTAACCCGGGTTTATCCATCTACTGTTACAACCTGTACCCAAGGTAGGTCAGACTGCAAGGCAGTACGCCGCGGGGTGTGTTGACGGTAGGGAACGAAGGTTGCGCAAGGTCCAGACGGGACTGTGTACCGTCTGCAACAGGGTGTTCTACAAAGAGCTTGAAGGAGGTGCTTGCAAGATTGTAGACGGGAACATGATATTGCTTGCGTGAGGAATAAGAGCAGTTCCTCACCAAGGGGCATGGTCTACCTATCTATATAGTAAACTATCTAAGTGCTGTAGAAGCAGTGTATCTTGGCTCGATGCTAAGATCCGTCGAGCCACAGGCTCGATGCCAAGATCCGTCGAGCCACAGGCTCGATGCCAAGATCCGTCGAGCCACAGGCTCGATGCCAAGATCCGTCGAGCCACAGGCTCGACGCTTGGTTGGTTCGGCTAGTTGCCGGGGGCAGTGGGCCGGGGCCCAATGTCGTGACCTGGGTCATGACACGATTCCCCTCCTTCCAGCTTCTTTGTCCTTAAAGAATAGTGAGTGTGTTTTCCTCCTTACAACCGCGATTATGCCTCCTAACCGTGTGCAGAAACCCTCGCCCCCTGTTTCGCATCTTAAGACTCTTCAGCGCAACGTACTTCTTAAGACTATCCTCCGAGCTCCTGTCGTCATGCCGAGTGCTTGTTCGTACTGTGAGAAACGCAGCCTTCCCTGCGGGTTGTTACCCTCCGACTCCTCCTGCTGTTCTGAGTGCGTTCGGAATAACCAGGCCCGTTGCGACGCGCGAGGTATATCCCCTTCTCAACTTCTGCGACTCGCCTCTACTCACGACAAGATCGAATCGGAACTTGAGTAGGCCGAGGCGGAAGCAGAGGCCGTCGCGGCCAAGGTTCGCTGACTCCGTCGCCAGAAACGGGAGTGGTACAGCAAAATGTCTCGTGCCGTTTCCCGTGGTATTGACTCGCTGGAGGAGCTCGAGACGTTGGAGCGCGCGGAAGCCGCGTCCCTGGCTACTCCAGCACTGGAGTCCCCAGGCGTTCAACTTGGTTTGCCACCGTCCGGGGAGGTCTTTGATACCACTGGTTTCCCCCCCTTATCCGATGTGGACTGGGCCGTACTGGGCCTCGACTTAGGCCTCCTGGCCGATCCGGGTTCTGCCGGTGGAACTGTTCCCTTAGGGCGGGACAGTCCAAGTTCTCGAGAGGTTCCTACGAGTTAGACTCTGGTTCGTAGTCCATCTACTTAATAAGGTACTCGAGTCTTCCTTGGCTAACCCTGGAGTCTAGGATTGTTTCGACTTCGAGGTCCTTTTCGTGGTCCTCTGCTTCGGCTTGTGTGTCGATTCTGGCGTGTCGGGGGGCTGGTTTAAGAAGGGATATGTAAAAGACGTTGGTTCTGAGTCGTATGGTTTTAGGTAGCGTAAGCTTGTAGTTTAATATTGAAATCTTTTTCATAATCTTAAATGGGCCGATCTTCTTGAAATCCAGCTTCTCGCTTGGTCGTTTTGTCTTAAGGTTCTGTGTTTTTAGAAACACTTTATCTCCCTCCTCCAGGCGAGGTCCCTTAAGCCTTTTCTTGTCGTAATGTTTACGCATTCTTTCGCGGACGAACTCGAGTAAGTCGCGGAGTATGCTCTATATCTCGTGTAGGCGGTCCGCGCGGACTGTAGCTCTAGGTACTTCTGTTGCTGGTCCTTGTCGGAGCTCGGGTTCGTATCCGTAGTTCGCGAAGAATGGCGACACTTCTGTAGTGTTTATTTTAGATACGTTATAGGCCATCTGTGCCGTTAGTAGGAGATTAACCCAGTTGTCCTGCTCGAAGTTAACGTAACTCCGAAGGTATTGTTTAATAACCTGGTTAAGTCTCTTAGTTTGTCCGTCCGTTTAGAGGTGGAAGCTTATCGAGAGTTTTAACTTAACGTCGAGGCGTTTTGTAAGGGCTTACCAGAATTTCGATGTAAATAGCGTATCTCTATCTAACGTAATGTCGTCTGGTAGCCCGTAATGGCTGACGACGTACCGTTCGAATAGGTAGGCTAGTTGTTTTACTGTTATCTTCTTTCTCTAAGGTAGGAAGTAAGCCTATTTTATAAGTCTGTCGACTACGACCTAGATAGCGTTGTAGGTAGCTCCAGAGCCATCTGGCGCTACTAACTCCGGTATTCCGGTAATAAAGTCCATTAATATGGATCCCTATACTCTCTTTGCTGTCGGGAGTAGTTCGAGTAGCCCGTATGGTTTATATCGTAGTAACTTTGTTTTAGCGTATGTTTCGTATACCTTAACGACCTCTTCCACTTTCCCCTTTAGTCCGGGGAACGCGTAGTATTATTCGACGCGTTCCTTTGTTTTCTTAATGCCTGGGTGTCCTTCTAAAGGTACTTCGTAGAGCTCCTTAATAACAGTCTCTTGTTGGCTTAGTAGGATAAAGGCTTTACCGTTGTACTATAGGGGGTCGTCGTCGTTAAGACCTTCTGTTACCCCTTCTCTTTCCTAGTGGTATTCTGGGCGGAGTTGGTACCTTTTTGCTTAGTGTGGGAACTCTTCCTACTCTACGCGGTATGTTCTGGCGTAGTCTTCCCAGATCTGGAGCGGGTGCTCCAGAACGTCGCCTGTTGTTGTAAACAGCGGTGTTAATTCCGAGTTTTCGTTTCCCTTGTAATCCGGCCGTCGGCTAAGTACGTTAGCTCTGGCGTTGTCCTTTCCTTTAATATAGTGAATTCTGAAGTTAAAAGGTCCGAGGAACTCGGCCCAGCGGATCTGCTGAGGGGAGAGTTCCTTTGTCGTAAAGTATTTAAGATTCCAGTAGTCTGTATAGACATCTACTAGTTCCTCTGTTCCGCTTAGGTATGGTCTCTATTTATTAAAAGCCTCGATGATGGCCATAAGCTCCTTGTCGTGTATAGGGTAGTTAAGTACTGGTCCCGAGATTTTCTTCGAGAAGAATGCCACCGGGTATCTTCCGTCCTCGTGTTTTTGATAGAGCTCTGCTCCGATGGTAAAGTCTAAGGCGTCGGTTTCGACGAAAAATGGTTTACTAAAATCCGGTATTCGTAGTACTGGCTCCTTACTGACGGCTTCCTTTAGCGCGTTAAAGGCTGCTTGTTGTATGGTGGTCTATTCGAATGTGGTTCCTTCTCCTGTAAGGTCGTAGAGCGGTTTCGTAATACCGCCGAATCCTTTGATAAAGGCTCTGTAGAAGTTGATAAATCCGATGAATATCCTAACTTCCTTTCGGTTTTTTGGTATAGGCTAGTCCCTAACTGCCGTGATTTTCTCTGGTTCCATCCGAATCTCTCCTGGCGTAATCTCGAAGCCTAGGAAGATGGTTTTCTGGACGTAGAACTCGCTTTTTCCTGGGTGTACTGACAGATTCGCGTCTGCCAGCTTCTGGAGTACCTGTCGAACATGTTCCTTATGTTCCTCGAGGGTTTTCGAGTAGATTAAGATATCGTCGATATATATAAAGGCGAACCGGTTTAAAAAAGGTCGTAGGGTATGGTCTATCATACTCTGAAAAGTCGCGGGGGCGTTGGTAAGTCCTATAGGTATAACCTGGTACTTAAAGTGCCTGTTACGAGTTCGGAAAGCTATTTTCTATTCGTCCCCTTCTCTAACTCGGATATGGCCAAACCCCTAGGGGAGGTCGAGCCTGGTAAACCATTGTACTCCCGCCAGGCGGTCCTTTATCTCCTTAATAAAAGGTAGTGGGTATCGGTTCTTAATAGTATTATCGTTTAGACGTCGGTAGTCTACTACAAGCCGTAGTTTTGTCGTTCCTTTCTTTAGGACGAACAGGATAGGGAACGCCGCCGGTAACTCGGACTTCCTGATAAATCCTTTAGGCTCGTTCTCCGCGATGTATTCCTTAAGGGCCTCCTCTTGTCGTGGCCCGAGGTGGTATACTTTGTAGTATTTTAACTCTGTGCCGGGTTTGAGCTTAATCTTGTAGTTAAATGCCGTACGCTCGGGGAGTTTGTCGATAATTTTCTTTCTAAATACCGGGTATACGTAGTACTCTGCCGGCACTCCTTCGAGATCTTCTGGTCGTTTCTCGGGGCGAGGCTCTTTATCGCTGTAATAGCCTTCGTCTTTCTTATCTTTTTTAACGTATATAACCATATAGTATAGTTCTTCGCTAACGTTAGTCGTCGTCGCTACGCCTTAGGTCGATCTAACGTATTGCTCGCGGGGATTTCGTATCCTCCGGGTACCTGGAGACTTTATCCCTTCGAGCCCTTATGGCTGGGATTCGAGATGGCCATTTCTCTAGTCTATCCATGGGTTAAACTGTTTCAGCCATAGGAGACCTAAGATGATATCGCATCTTGGTCCTGTTGGCAGGATATCGAGAGTTACTTCTTACGGGGTATCGGCGACTGTAATTAATAGTGTCGATTCTCGCTAACTTTGTCCTCTATCGTATAAGGCTACCTCGCCTTCGTAGGTCCTTATTCTGTATGGTGTCGTTTTCTTCGTCCAAGGGAGCCGGAGTTAGTTAATGAACCGGGGGTTGATGATGTTGATGGAGCTCCCGGAGTCTACTAGCGCTGTCGCGGTTATTGTGGCTTCCTTTAGTGTTTGGTATTGTATTTCCAAGTATAAGGCGTCGTCGCCCTTCGTACCGGCTCGGGCTACTACCTTATCCGTATAGTGCTATAAAGGTCTTGTTCGGGGCCCGGCTCGTTGCCTTCGGTTGCGAGTTCTGGCCCGGGTCCAATTGTTGTTTAGTTGGACCTATCGGGGGCGGGCGAGCCCCCTTAGTCGTTTCCCTGGATCGGTCTTGGCGGCGAGGGTTTTTCTTGTCCTAACGTGCTGTAGTGCCTGACTATCTGCTATGGGAGGTGGTAGCGGTTTTTAAGCTACTTGTTTCGTGTTCGTCGTTCTTAGTTGGTCTGGTATTGCCGTTTGTTTCGTTCCTCGTGGTCCTCGTGCCAGTTACGGAGTTTGGCGTACATGTGGTGTAAGTACTTGTAGCTTTCGTACTCCCGCTAAGATCGTCGTCCGCGGGTACAGTCGTTTAGCGCCGTTGCGTGTACTTCTATCACCACTTATGGGTATTACGAGGCGAAGTGTTCGTCGAGGAATTCGTAGTCGTAGGGTTCGCGGATCTTTACTCTCCATTCGTCTTCGTTGTCGTATAGGTGTACCTTCTTAGTTGGCTCGTAGGGGTCGCGTGCTGGTGAGACGCGGTACTTTAGTTTCTGCCACTAGTGGTCGGAGCAGGCTGGGTAGTGGTATTCGAACCAGGCGAGTAGTTCGTAGTCTTCGTATTCGGGGTGTAGCTGTAGTGCCTGGCCCTCGAGTTCCTTCGGTTCGGGGAGTTGCTTAAGGTCCGGTATCCCGTAGATGGGGTATCCGGTAAACTAGGTTCCCCGGATCCTTTCGTAGGGTTGGATCCAGCAGTCGTATGCTGTTTGTTTATACCTTTCTCCCGGCCCTTTTATATTTTCCTTATCGCTGTCGTAGCTGCTAGGTGTAGTGCCGGTATCTGTTTCGCGTGTATCGAGTGCTTCGGTGAGTCTTGCCTACGCGTCGGCCATCCGTTATTCGGCGCCTGTATGTTGCGAGGCTTGTAGTTCCTCGTAGGCTTCTCGTGCTTGGTCCTCGTCGATGGTTTCGATCGTAACAGTGGGGCGTTGTCGGGGGTTTTCCTGTAGGTTAGGGGTGTTTACGAGCCACCCACTCGTATTCCTTTGCTGCCCCTCCTCTTGTTCCTTCTCCTCCCCTACTACTGTCGCTTCTTCGACCTCTAAAGTCCTTATAATTTCTCCTACGCCTGTCGGGGAGTCATTTGCCGGGCCGTCGTACTTAACCCGTGTTTTATTGTCGTCCTCGGAGTCGGTGAAGTATTAGCGGAGCGCCTTAAGTTCGTCGTCTAGGAGCTCGTAGCCGTAGGCGTCAGGGTCGTCGTAGCCGTCCTCTGAGTTATGTAAGTCTCTGTATAGGCCACACCATTTAGCCATCCTGACGTATCGGTCGCTGGCATCTGCTCGTCTGACTTGTCTCTGTTCTGGGACCGGCTTCCATCCTTCCTTCTTAGGGCTACGGCACTCTCGTGCGTAGTAGCTAGGCTTGTCGTAGTTGAAGTACTTAACGTTGGCTTTGTTGTTTTTGTTACCGTCCCGGGGTTTCTCGTTCCACCGGCCGGTGGGTTTTCCGTTGGTTTGGGCCGTACCGATGTCCATAGGCCCGGGGTGGGTGCTATAAGCCGTACTGGGGTACTGGCGCTTCTTTTTGTCGTTTGTATATCTGGGCGACTGTTGGTAGCGTCCTCGTTTCTCCTACGCTCGTTCGTAGAGTCGATTGTCGATAGTGATAGCTTCCTTTATGTAGTCGTCCAGGTCCAGTGCGTGCCGGTTAGTCTTAACGAGTTTATCCTTAACTTCTTCCTTAAGTCCTCGGTAGAACTTGTTCTTTAGGGCGTCATCTCCCTAGCTGACCCTAAAGGACTCCTAGCGGAGGGCTAAGGCGTATACTACGGCGGACGTAGTCTACCGGAGTCGTTCGATACGTTCTTCGGCCGCTCTAATCTCGTCGGGTTCGCCAAATATTTTCTTTAGCTCGTCCTCGAGTACCCCAAGACCTCCTACGTCGAAAATACGTTAGGTTAGGGGGTGGCGTTCGGTCTCGGCGTACGTAAGGTAGTCTGTAAGCGTGGATTCGAACTACTTCTTTAGTACCCCGGTAAGGAAGCTTTCGGCGAACAGGACTTGGTCGGCGGGTTCCGCGAAGTTGTCTCCGTAGAACCGGACGTAGGCTTTAACGGAGGAAATCTAACCGGGTAGGTCTCTCTTGTTGCCGTCGTACCTGGCAGGTATGGCGAGCTTAACCCTTTTGTTCGATCCTCCCTTATTCTCCAGGGTATCGAGCTTGGTAAAGAGGAGTTTAATCTCCTTTAGCGCCTTTTTTAGGGAGTTTCCTACCTTCTCGTCGAGTCTTTCGAACATAGTGTTTATTTTTTCTTGGACGGCTTGGACCTTTATTCCTACTACCTTGATTACTGTATCGTCGTCCTCGTCGTCGCTGTTCTGTTTAGTCCTGGGGGCATCTCTTATACCTGTATCGGTATCCCTAATCCTTATTACCTCCGGGGCCGGTTTCTTGCCTGCCGCCCTGCTGGTTAATCCTGGGGTCGACATTGTGTCGTAAGGATCTTTTTTTCTTGTTGTCTGGACTTAACGTTCGTTCCTTAGGGGACGTAAGCAACGTATTACAACCTGTACCTAAGGTAGGTCAGACTACAAGGCAGTACGCCGCGGGGTATATTAACGGTAGGGAACGAAGGTTGCGCAAGGTCCAGACGGGACTGTATACCGTCTGTAACAGGGTGTTCTACAAAGAGCTTAAAGGAGGTGCTTACAAGATTGTAGACGGGAACATAATATTGCTTGCGTAAGGAATAAGAGCAGTTCCTTACCAAGGGGTATGGTCTACCTATCTATATAGTAAACTATCTAAGTGCTGTAGAAGCAGTGTATCTTGGCTCGATGCCAAGATCCGTCGAGCTACAGGCTCGATGCCAAGATCCGTCGAGCTACAAGCTCGATGCTAAGATCCGTCGAGCCATAGGCTCGATGCCAAGATCCGTCGAGCCATAGGCTCGACGCTTAGTTGGTTCGGCTAGTTGCCAGGGGCAGTGGGCCGGGGCCTAATGTCGTGACCTGGGTTATGATATCTACACTACCTATACCAATCGACTGGATCTTAGAGACTCGAGCCTACAGCATAAAGATTTAGTACGATTTAGCCATACCGGGCCTTATTTACTGGCAAGGTAGTACTATTACCTACCGGCAGTCTACCTTCTCTATAAAGGCTTTAACAGAGATGCTACACCTAGCTATTACAAAGCTTAGCTCTCTTATAGAGAGCTTAGCTTTTACTAGCTACGATAACGTAGACTTACCTAAAGTCTTATAGTCTAAGCTATACGATACTCCTAGTAAGGATCGGGTTGGATTTTCCTTTCTAGTGAATCCCCAGAACGACTAGATGGCTGGATATTCCGACTGGGTAGTAAAAGGGATTCTCGCCGAGCCAGAGTTAAAAGCTTCCTGGATTTAGACTTAAGATAGCGCTCTTAGCTTTCGGAAAACTACGATTACCCAGTACCTTCGCCAGGTTTCCAAATTCCGCCAGCTTCTCTTCGTTACTATTTATCTACTATCAGGGCAGCCGGCACGTACAACAGAGATCTTAAGCCTCCGTTATTTCAACACCCCGCACAGTGGGCAGCGGAATATCTTTATCCAGAACGGTATGGTTTATTTGGTTTATCTATACCACAAAGGCTATATCCAGAGTAGTGGTCGGGGTAAGATTATCTATCGGTATCTACCCCGGGAGGTTAGCGAGCACCTTATTCGGTATCTTTAGATTATTCTTCCGTTTTGCCAGCAACTCTAAGCTACGACTACTGGCTTCCAGCAACTTAGTCCTTACTTATGGGACACGGTTTTTATACGGCCACTACCTTCTCCGGTAACTAGTACGCCCTAACTAACTACTACGCTTAAGCTAACTACTACGCCCTAGCTAACTAGTACGCCCCAGCCAACTAGTACGCCCTAGCCAACTAGTACGCCCCAGCTAACTAGTACGCCCCAGCTACTCCGAACGTCTTCTACTACCTCCTAAGCTCTACGGCTACAGCTCTGGTCCTCCGATAAGCTACGGACTATTCTAGAAGACTATACACTACGGCACCTAGGTATTAAGATTAGTATTAGCTCGTGGCGCTATATAGCTATTTCCATTAGCCGGCGCTTTCTATAAGGCGCCTTTAGAGATATAGGGCTTTCCGAGGCTCTTGGAGACTCTAGTTCTAATTCTAATAGCTTAGATAGCTCTAATTCGCCTTAGGACCTCCAAGCAGGCCACTCGTTATACGTGGCCGGCATAATCTACGGCCGAGAGATTTAACAGGGTACGACAGGCGTAGCCGTATAACAAGAATAATACCGGCGCGTTAGTGCTAGTTAGTATAAGTTTTTTAACTTTAGCTCTTAAGATCTTGTTTCTAGCCGGAGAGCTACGGAGAGTTTATTTTTAGTAGCCCGGTCTACTATACGAGAGAAACGGCTTTAACGACTACGAAAAGTAGACCTTTAAGGCCGGCTTTAACAACTACTCCGTAACCCCTAGGCTAATTTTCGAGGCAACTAGAAAGACGCACTCGACGCCGTTATACGGGGCTTTTCTCTAATCTTACAGATTACTAGGACTAGAGGTGGTAAAAGCCTTACTTTCCTACTTCCGTCGTACTGTTCTAACGATGGGACTACGATAGTTATTGTGCCATTTATAGCCTTATAAGACGATCTCTAAAAACGGTGTATATTACTTTCTATCCGTTACGAGATCTGGTTAACCGGAGAGATTTAGACGGCGCTGATTATTCTTATCACGCCAGAGTCTTTTACTATTAAGCAGTTCCGAGATTTCCTTAACCGCCTGGCTGTACGGCAACAACTAGACCGGATAGTACTTAATAAGTGCTATATAGTTCTAGATAGCTCCTACGATTTCTGGCCGTAACTACGAGCTATAGAAGATATTCTTTAGTCTCTTAGAACGCAGTTGGTATTTTTATCGGCTACACTCCCCCCCGGGACGAGGAAGAGTTCTTTACTACGCTTTATCTTAACCGTGCTAAGGTAGTCGTTATACAGCAGCCTACTACTAGGCTAAATATCTAATACGGGGTTAGAGAAGTTACCTCTGTAGAAGAGGAGGACCTAGAAGGCGTAGAGATAGTTAAGGCTAGCTTAGCAGAAAGCTAGGATACTGCCGGCTTACCGAAGATTATTATCTACTGCTAACTTTTAATTAGGGTTATTAGGGTTAATTAATTAATTAATTAATTATTAGGGTTAATTAGGGTTAATTAGGGTTAATTAGGGTTAGGGTTAGGGTTAGGGTTAGGGTTAGGGTTAGGGTTAGGGTTAGGGTTAGGGTTAGGGTTAGGGTTAGGGTTAGGGTTAGGGTTAGGGTTAGGGTTAGGGTTA